>CM065810.1:95769607-98270857 GCA_033398695.1 Orobanche coerulescens | reverse complement strand
TCTGGAAAATAAATTTAATTTTACATTTTAATTTGAATCACATTCTCATCGCATATATATATATATATATATATATATATATATATATATATATATATATATATATATATAGAGAGAGAGAGAGAGAGTTGATGGATTAAATGAGAATGCTTTTCGAGTAAAAAATATGCATAAATTTGAAATGTTGATTTTTGTATGTTCTATAGTCTAAATTAGCATATGTATTTTGTCCATCAAAGTATTAATACATTATATGTATAAAAATGTTGATGCATTATGCATAATTTTTTGCGAGAATAATTTTTATCCATCTATTTGATTGAAAATCTGGAATAATAAATTTAATTTTACATTTTAATTTGAATCACATTCTCATCGATATATATAAGAGAGAGAGAGAGAGAGAGAGAGAGAGAGAGAGAGAGAGAGAGAGAGAGAGGGAGGGAGGGAGGGAGAGGGAGAGGATGGATTAAGTGAGAATGCGTTAGTAAGAAATATGCGTAAATCTGAAATATTGATTTTTGTATGATCTACAGACTAAATTAGCATGTATTTTGTCCATCAAAGTGTTAATATATTATATATATAAAACTGTTGATGCATTAAAATAATGTATTTCATGCATAATTTTTTGTGAGAATAATTTTCACCCATATCTGATTAAAAATCTGGAAAATAAAATTAATTTTACATTTTAATTTGAATCACATTCTCATCGCAATAATTCCATATATATATATATATGGATTTCGGGAAAATAAGAATATAACCATATCATTGATTTAATTAGTTTTAATGATTCAGATTAAATGTATGAAATAAAAAAGATCCTTTTCATATATTAATTATCAATTTGATAAATAAAGAATCAATCGTTAATTAAAAAATATTCTAAATATCCATAAATGTAAAACGTCAGAGGAATGGATACACATGTCTCCTAAACGTGCAACAAGCAATCTCTATTGGCATGTACATTCTTTTCATTTCTCTCTCTCTAAAGATCTCTCACTACCAATGAATCTCTCTATATTTTTTGAAATATATAAAACTTTCAAAAAATGAACTATATATTTGCTTTGCAACCTATGGAACGAGACATACCATCCGCTCTACAGAATTCTAAATTTAGAAGTCCGAATTTAAAGTTTTTTGGAGATGAGATTTTTGAATCGAAGAATAAATGGACTGTTAAATATTCGAAGTACATGATTCACACTTAAAATGACAACAATATTACATGCTTTGTTTCTCCATTTACTTCAAAACTATCTTTATTAATCCATCAATCTCCAATAATTTTTCAACCTCAATTAAATCTAAATTTATTTTAGCGAAAATGATCCAAAACTACAAAACAAATATTTACTTTTATCCAAAATCTCATAACTGTAAGTGATGCTGCCAAAACGTATCGGATCAGTCTTTATCCAAGCGGTTCAGATAATTCCAGCGAGTGAACTTCCTGATCGGACCTACACATAAGAAAACACGTAAATTGAGCTGGGGCTTCACCGGCGAAGGCCCTCAGGCATGAGAGTAAGCATATTGAATGTGGGGGAAATAAATTGACTGTATTGGGAGTCAAGAATTCTGTTTATACCAGTATAGGTGGACACCTATTTATAAGCATGGATGTTGCAACCTTAACTTGCGGAGAAAGTCACTGAGTCTGTGTTGATATTGGACTGTATGTATATATGGGAAGTAGAATCCTGATAAGAATTGTCTTCGTAGTTTCCTTGTGGAAAAGAGTCCTTGTTAAGTAAGGATATCTTTATTTGTCTCTATCTTGGACTTCATCAGATTCCATGTGTTTGAAGGATAGGACCTCTATCTGCTGACAAGGGGTAGAGGTTGAGAGATATCGGCCTGCTCTGTCACTCAAACCGAGTTGGCGTGATAAGATGGTCGCCCGATAACAAGTCTTGACTTGAATCTGAGCTGAGGCAGGTTGGGTTAGGATACCTGGCCTTCAGGTCGGCCTGGATGCCATTCCCTTATGCCGAGTTAGGGAGTTTTCCCCTGGGCTTTGTAGGGCCTTGATTTGGTGGGCCCTATTGGGCTTATGCCCGGGCTCCTTAGATCCACGTAGTCAATTTGGTTTATTTCGTTCAGTGGCCCCCGAGTTTCTATCTCGGCAGGCCGAGTAGGAACTCAAGTCCGTCCTTTGTGTTTCAGGGTTTTGGTTGCTTTTTTGAAGTCGGCTTCGCTTGGTGTTATGTCGGCCTTGACCTGCTTGGATGTCCCAATGAATTTTAAGGGTCTTGTCATACCAATCGCTTCGTATCCCGTTATATAATTGGATGGCGTGTGCATGGGGAGGTGAAGAGACAATCTCCTGGGAAACCGCGCCCATTAATGCGGTGTAATTATGACACCCACGTGCCCTCTATAATAAAATTAAAAAAATTTCTTCATTATGCGGATTCCGAATCAGAGAGTAGAGTCGGCGACACTTCTCATCATGCCATTTCCGTCGTTTTTCCGGCGATTTAATCTGGCCGATTTCACAGGCGCTGCTTCCATCTATTATCCTTTCTTTTTGAGGTACTTTTCAACTCCACTTCCCCTTTAGTTTTCCGCCATTGTTGATTTTTTCAAAGATTCAAATCTCTTATTAAACTCTGCGTCCTCGAGATGTCTAAGCGTGGGTATCTGGAGAAGAATTCCACTTATGGTTTCTACACTAGGAACTCTAGATTTATGTTAAATCCGATGGGTCGTGGAGGCTCCTGTCCCTCGCGGCCATTGGCAAAATGCTGTACATGAACAAAACCCCTAGGACGGATGTTAGGTATCCTTTTGGGTCTTTTGCGCCTAAGACCGTAGATGGCAGTGACGCCGACGTGTTGACTCTCGATAGTTTGGACGAAGTCTTAGACTGCATCTTTTTACATTATGTCAAGGACAAGTCCCAAGCTCGGCTTCGTTTTGGGGGAGGTTTCTCCTCGGCCGAGGTAGTTGAGAAGAGGGAGAAGAACACCTCGTCATCTTCACAGGGCGAGTCTAATCCCTTGTCTTCCTCTACTGGTATGGCTGGGGAGAGTACTTCTAAAAGGCCCGTCGGGAAATTCGACTCCGAGGTTGTCGGCCCAGGATGGCGCCGAGACAAGGACCAGATTCACCTGGGAGGCTTTTCTCGGCCTAAGCATCCCAAAAGGGGGGACGAGATGATTGAGCAACTTTATTCCACGTATGAGGTGGATAGGAATGAATGTAGGCTCTACTATAGTTTGGCCACTCCCTTCGCCGACGAGCATGAAGCTAAGACTTTTTATTATAGTGACGCCCTCGTCCCTTTTTACTTCAAACAGTTTCACCTCGGTTTGAGGCTGCCCTTAGACCCTTTCATCAATCAATACTTGGAAGATTGGGAGATTGTCCCAGCCCACCTTGGTGCCAACGCAGTCAGATATCTCACTGCCTTTATTATCTTGTGCCGTAGTCTCGGCTTCGAGCCATGTATATCTGCCTTCTATCACTTTTTCAACTCGTCCTACAACTCCAAAACCAGAACCATCACCATCAAGTCCGACCCCAACAAACCCAAGCTCATGGCCCCCATTTCAAATACCGTCAATAAGGTCACGGGCTAGAACAGGCACGTGATCAAGGTTGAGAGCCGACATGGCTGGGAGTTTACAGTACCTGTTAATTCACCGTATCGCCCTGCATGCTTACATGAGCCAGACTAGAGCGCGAACTTGATTACGAAGCTTGAGCAGTTCTCCTCCGTTGCCATTCTTAACTAGGCCGAGCTGGAGACTGATTTTCGCTACCATGCTCAGGCTGGACTGATGAGGGGGCCCATAGCTGGGGTTAGACCCTTGGTCGAAGTCCTAAGAATGGCTCGGTTCCTGATTGGATTGTCCATCCCAATTTCATCTTCCACAAGGATTGTGCGACTTGCCGTGCTGAGGATGATAAATGTTTGAAAGCGGTGGACATCGTAGGATGTAATTTTTTTTTCATCTTTCATTGTCATTTTTTCTGCCATCTCGTTTTGGTGTTAACGTTGTTTTTGCGCAGATCTCTCGATGGAGGACATCCACAAGGTGGATGAGGAGCATATCGACCCTGTGATGGCGGCTCAAAAAAAGAAGAGGTTATCCCGATTGAGGGGAGTCGAAAGTAGACATGCCGACATGGCGGCTCGGCAAGAAGAGTTGCAAGATAAAGGGGAATCGTCGCTTCCCAAGGAGCCACCCATTATCCAAGACAGAGCTTCATCCGAACCTGAAGCGGAAGTTGAGAGGGTTCCCACCGAGGAGGTTAGCCCTATTCGGATTCGTGCTCGGAGTCAGGGCCGGGGGCACTTTCAAGGACCGGGCCGAGATCATGGGCCGGACTCCGAGGCAGAGAGTCGCCAGAGATAGAAAAGTCCGAGCGAATATGGAGGCCGAGCTCGAGAAGAGCCTTCACAGAAGAGAACCATTCCCTCGCCTCCTGGTTCCTCCTCGGCTTTCGCTCTTTCTGACGCCGAGATTAAAAATCTGGTCGACTCTTTCGTTGCTGCGCCCATCATGTTTGGGTTTGATTCGACTGTTCGCTCCGGGGCCACCCTGAAGCTTGGGGGACCGGTCATTAAGCACGCCATGAATACGTCTTACATTGAGCGGCTTGCTGCTGACAAGCCGAGCTTGCTTCAGCTCTTCAACAGAAAGGGTTTAATTCTTAGTGAGGTACTGTTATCCCGTCTTGGTCTTTCATCCTTTAAATTTCCTTTCTGCAATCTATTTGAGATGAGTTTTTTTTCTTTTTGTAGCTCGCCTGCATATCCCAGCATGAGTATGTCGTGTTCAGGCAAGTCGTGGATCTGGCGCACAAGAATGAGGCGGTGGCTAAGTCGGCCCAAGAATCTTTCGTCAAGCTTGCTGAGAAGGTTGAATCCCTTGAGAAGGAAAAGGCTTCTCACGACGCTTTGGTGCAGGAGGCCGTGCTGAAGGTGGAGCAAGACGAGATTGCTAAGAAGTCTGCACTGGATGACTTGCAGAAATTAAAGGAGGCTTTGCTGCAATCCGAGTCTGCTCGGGAGATCGCTGAGGCCAAGGCCGAGGCACAAAGGAAGAGGGCCGAGCTCTTGGTGTTGGAGAAGAATGCCGCGGATGAGAGACTGGCCTTTCTTGAGGAGATATTGCCTGGCAAAGAGGAGGCCGCCGTCGAGCGATACCGAAAGAGTAAGCAGTATCGAGATGACTTGGCAGATGAAACGGGCTCCGTCTATGGCGATGCTTGTTCCAATTTATCTCAGTTTCTCTACATTGACCCAGAAGTCGAGGTGCCTCTGTAGAAGCTCGCTCGGCTCTTTGTCCAAGATCCTTACAGTGCCGAAGCCAGGGTAGCTCATCCTATGATCCCGTACTCTGAGAATGCTCTTAATAACATAAAGGCTAGGTATTCTCAGGAAGGGAAGCTGGTATGGGATCCTCGGACTCGTCAAGAGAATAATTTTGACGATTTGATAGCACAGGCCGAGGAAGAGGATGGCGCCTGACTAGGATAGTTAAATTTTTCTGTTTTTGGATGGATTGTAAGCCGATTCGGCTAGGATAATGCACTCTCATTTGAATACTTATAATGTCTGAACCCGATTGTTTTATCGGGGTCTTCATGCTTTTCCTATATTCTTCTTGACCTGATTTAGGTGTTTTTGCCATGTTTCTTTCTATACTCTTGGTACATGGTTTATGCTCAAGTTTTCTATCTCGTATTACAAGATGCTCATACTTGTCCCGCCACAAACTGGTTTATTGTTAGGCTAAGTAGTTTGGGTCGGCCCTCCTGAAAATGTCAAAGGAGATGCCGAGACATATACCTTTATTTATGGTCACTTTAGCCAGTACGAGCCAAGTGTAGATAGGCTGGGGATCGTCTATCCATTATCGGCGTGTCGTTACTCGATCTAATTATTTAGGTGTCTTAATCTTTAACTCGGCCTGTTGAGTGTTATGTACTAATTATTAAATTTGAGCAGACTAGTTGTCATACTAGGCTCAGATCGTCTTGAGTTAGATGTATTAATCTTAACTCGGCGTGTTTGAGTGTCATGTACTCATTTTTAGATTTGAGCAATCTAGTTTTCAGAATTAGGCTCAGATTGTCCGAGTTAGATGTCTTAATCTCAACTCGGCATGTTGAGTGTTATGTACTCGTTTTTAGATTTCAGCAAACTAGTTGTCAGAATTAGGCTCAGATTGTCCGAGTTAGATGTCTTAATCTTAACTCGGCGTGTTGAGTGTTATATACTCATTTTAGATTTGAGAAATCTAGTTGTCAGAACTAGGCTCAGATTGTCCGAGTTATATGTCTTAATCTTAACTCGGCGTGTTGAGTGTCATATAGTCATTTTTAGATTTGAGCAATCTAGTTGTCAGAACTAGGCTCAGATTGTCCGAGTTAGATGTCTTAATATTAACTCGGCGTGTTTGTGACCAAGCATGTTATGTATGATTTAGCCTTTATAGGAACCAGGCTTTCATATGAATTTGCAAGGGTGGCCTTGCTTTAAATGTTTAAGTCAGGCGTTAGTGCTCCAGACTTGTTTAAATGTTCAGACATTGTTACGTAATGTCTAAGCATGTACAAATTAAGTACTCGACAGAATGATGGAAATGGATTTTGATAGATAAAAGGCCATTACATTGGTGTGAGTGGATAACTCGTCTTAGCTTATTGATAATACTTTCTCAAGTGCTCTGAGTGCCATGGGTGTTTCATCTCTTTCCCCTCGAGTGTCTTGAGCATGTAGGTCCCCTCCCGGATAACATGGGTAACAATGTAAGGGCCTTCCCAATTTGGAGAGAGCTTGTTTTGTTCAGCCTTTCGGTGAGTGGGCTCAATTTTTCTCAATACCCAATCACCTATTTAGAACACCTTTTTTCTTAACCTTTCTGTCTTGATAGGCCTTGGTCCTTTGTTTGTAATTAATCATCCTTAGCTGTGCAGCTAGTCTTTTCTCATCAAGCAAGTCCAAATCCAGAAGTTTGTTATATTCGTTGACCGTTTCGTCATAGTTGGTTACCTTAGAGGTCGGGAGTGCCATCTCCGCCGGAGCTAAGGCTTCTAAACTGTACGTCAAGTCGAAGGGTGTTTCCCTGATTGGCCCCCGAGTCGTTATACGAACTGCCCATAGGGCAAGGGGGAGGTCGTCCATGTAATATCCGGATTTATTATTGTGTATTTCATCTGTATTTGAACCCTGTATTATTCGGAATTGTGATCTCGATAATTGGAGTATGATATTTCCTATACTTGTATCCTTGTACATGAGTATAACAACATGCAGATTTTCTCATGCAAACTCGTGATAACGCACGCTAAGCATGTAACTTAACGTGTGTTATCGGCTAAAACTAGTGCACGCTACGAATGAAGAATTGCGTGCGTTAGGCAGTCAATTATTGAGGTAGGCGGCTAGCACATGCGCCAACCAGACATGGGCTCGGATAAGATTCCTGTGGGCGAACCTGGACAGATTTGGAGTCAACGCTTCTTAGCGTGCGCTAAGGATACTGTGATTGCGTGCGCTAAATAACATACGGACAGAAATGTTATAAAAGGGACAGAACCCCATTTTACCTGGTTTATATTCTCTTCACTTGTCCTTCATTCTTGAGAGACCAGAGAGCCTCATATCTTCCTTACACACACACAGACCACCTCTACTCGATCATTGGAGATTGAATGTCACTTATGATTGATCGTTGAAATGGAGAAGCAGCTTGGATTGACATACAAACAACCGGAGTTGGATTCTACCTTTTTGACTCGGCGTTTTCTTCATATTGAGGTATGATAATTCTATCCAGCCTTAGATTCGTGTTCTTGAGAATAAGATGATCATGCTACCAAGATATTGAGTTCCATTGATGAATTATTCAAACAAACATCATGTTTAGAAGTCGAAATGATTATGCTTATGATATCGTTGTTTAAAACATCGTAGTTGGAATCCTAGTACGTCAAATGATGAGAGGAATATTCAGAAATTGATTATCCGTATGATTAACGATGCCATATTGATCGAAAACTTGGAGTTGATATCACTTTTGTTATAAGGACTTAAGAGAGAATCATCTTAGGTTGTATCTTTTCATTGGGATCGTTAGTTCACCTTTAAGATGAAGTCTGAATGTGATAATGGTAATGGAATCTAGTGCATCAACCTGAGATCACCGAACTTCAAATGAGAACGATAATCGAGATTGAATATAAGAGTTGTGATGATATTCATTTCCTTGAATTCAAATATGATTGAATCTGTAAGATTATTCATGAGTTTATGATATGTAGATGAGTAACGTACGTAAATCACTGAGGAGTTCGTAAGTTTCATCACAATTAGAACAGTCATCTGCCCAGAAGTGAAACTGCCATGCACGCTTAGCGTACGCTAAGCTATGTATATTAACGTATGCTATCGTGCTTAGTTAACGTACGCAACGTTTGGTACGTAACATACGTTAAAATCATCAGAGAAGTCAGTCAGCTGATCAGAGAGGGACTGCCGATACTTATATAACGTACGCTAGACTTTGTTGTTTACGTGCGCTAACGAGTAGCCTTAACGTACGCTACATAGGATACGTAGCTTGCGTTAAGCAAGCCAGACAGATTACATTATATGAACTTCCGACCGTAATTTGGATTGTTAGATGTTCGTTCGACTTGGGATGAATTCTATATTATTTCTTTTGTTAAGGTTCGAGCTTAGAAATGTGATTGATCGAAGGGGACGACCTTCGAGCATTTTGATATTCGTGGAAGCTTTATTCTTGTCATCGAACCGAGGTAAGTACTTTAATTAGAGTTGTTTATATCATGTCAGTAATATTGCGATTGTATTATGTACATATGTTGTGATTAAATGTCCACCATGCGTTGATCCGATGGGAATCATCATGGGAATCTATAGCTGTGTGCGCTGGAACGTTGGACAGGTAGTTCCACCATGCGTTGGTCCGACGGGATCATCATGGGAATCTATAGCTGTGTGCGCTAGATCGTTGGAATACCATCAGTATGTTGAGACTGTTATGATGTGATATGTGTTGTTATTTCTCGTTGGAAAAACTTGTTATGATGATTGTTGATTACATCACTGTTGTATGATTATTGTACTTGTACTAGCATCGTTGTGCTAACCCCTTTGGGGGTGAACATTTGTTTATGTTCAGGATCCAAGAGAGCGGGGAAACAACCACTGGAGTTGCATGACGACGTGGGTGTAGAGTGATGTTCTGGCCGGGTTTATTGTCTGTTGTTGGTTATTTTATTAAGTACTCGAGTACGTCGTAATTTGTGATGTTTGGATTTCAGTGATGTACTAATATTCTTCAGTTGGATATTTGTATTCTCGGTATTGAACCAGAACCTTCGTATCTTATTTCAGTGATTTCATAATTTAGTATCTGTTATTGTTTTTTCATTTATTCAGCCTTGTAAATTCTTATGTAAAGGATTTACGGCGCTGTAATATTCCTGAACATATCGGGGGTGTTACAGAATATGGTATCGTAGCTAAGATTATGGATATCTTGGCCATTGGGTTAAAATAGGGGTCATATATGTCTTTTGAGGTATCCGGCCGCGAATAACATCACTGTACTGCCTATGTCTTCATGCGAGCGGTCGTTGTAAGTTCCTAAACTCTATCTTGTTCTTTACATGTTGTATCCCTTTATACTCGAACATTAGAACGATATTGTTTCCTGTATATTGAGTATTTATGCTTACAGTATGTTGAGAGGTGAACGTGGACGTGATTGTGGTCGCGGACGCAGACGAAGCAATGCCGAAAGAGAAGCTTCGCCTTCTAATCAGGCGAGTCACAGCTGAGGCGAGCCACAGAGATCCATTAATAATGAACCAGAACCTGCTGTCCCCGAGATCCTTCGTCAAGTGGTGAACCAGATGACTCAGTTCGCCCAGGTCGTGGACCGAATGCAGGTGGCAGTAGGGTCACAATAGGGAGATCGACAACAGGGTATCCCAGACATGGGAAATCGAGGTGACCGATGGCTGCAAGAGGTGGCGAAGATGCAACCACCTAAATTCGACGGCTTTTCTGAGACTCCCACATGGGACCATTGGTTGAAGAAATTGGAGAAAATTTTTGCTGGAATTAATTGTCCAGATGATCGGAGAGCCTCTATTGCTTAGTACTTTCTAATAGGGGAAGCATCCGAGTGGTGGGAAGCCATCCGGCCTGTAGATCATGATGCTGACTGGATAGAATTTAAATTGATGATGGAAGCTCAGTACTGGCCTTGTCCTGTAAGGGAATCCAGAGTTCGGGAATTTTTCTCCGCACAGCCATCAGACGAACCCATATCCCATACAATTAAGACGTTTAACCAGCAACTGGCATTCGTTCGACATCTGGTCAGAACAGATGCAGAAATGATGATCCATTTTGATATGAGGATGAAACCAGAAATCCAGAGGTACATGTCTGGTTTTGAATGTACCACTCTTCATCAATATCAGGATAACGCATTGGCGTACGAAATCAAGGAAGCAGCAATGGAGAAGTTTGCAGAATCCAAGAAGCAGAAAGTCTCTGGTAGTTTCACAGAGCACAAGAGCAGTGGGCCTCGCAAGGCCCAGTCATCCTTTCACTCTTTCAAGAAACCTCTGTACCCATCTAAGAGCGGAAAGAATTTCGGAGCCGTGTCAGCCACAGCGGATACATCTAGGAAGTGCTTTAACTGTGGTCGCCCAGGCCACATTTGGCGTGATTGTTTGCGTACTCCAGTTACATGTTTTGATTTCGAACAGGAAGGGCACCGTGCGATGTTTTGCAAGGATGCCACCAAGTTCAATGGAACCCGTACATCACAGCCAGCTCAGAGAGAAGCCAGTATCCAACAAACGCAGCAAAGTGTTCAGATGCCTCAGAATTTTGGCCGCGGACGAGGCAGAGGATAGTGGGACCGAAAGAGTATAGCGAGTGCCGGATCTGTTCCCCCACGTCTGTACGAGATGAGGAGAACAGACGATCAGTATGCTGCTTTCGCATCAGGTACTGTTCAGATCCTTTACCAGCCAGTTAGCATTTTATTCGATACAGGAGCTACGCATTCATTTATATCCCTGTCTTGTGTAAATCGTTTGAATATTTATGGTTTTCATAATTGTGAACCTTATGTTATGGGTTTACCGAGCAGAGAGAGGATTGTTGGAAACCTAGAAACTAGAGATTTCCCTGTATCATTTGGAGGCAGAGAGTGGCTCTCAAATCTGATTATGATAGAAATACAAGGAGACGACCTGATACTCGGAGATGATTGGCTTAATCGATATGGAGCTATTGTAAACTACCGAAAGAGGAATATCTCGCTGATCGCTGACGATGGTTCCGAAATACTGTTTGAAGGATGGAAACCAGGAAGCTCAGGGAAGATGATCAAGGCGATGAAAGCTGTCAAATTGTTGAAACAAGGCTCTACGGGATACTGGTGCTATGCAATGAAGAAAGAAGACGGAATTGTGGAACTTTCATCCATTCCTGTTGTGAACGAATTTCCGGATGTATTTCTTGACGAGTTACCTGGACTACCTCCACGACAGGATGTAGAATTCACCATCGAGCTGGAACCCGGATACATCTAGGAAGTGCACCTACTGAGATGTACGAGTTGAAAAAGCAACTGGAGGAGTTACTGGACAAAGGCTATATCCAGCCAAGCGTTTCACCCTGGGGAGCACCCGTTCTTTTTGTCCGGAAGAAGGATGGATCGCTTCGACTGTGTATTGACTATCGAGAGCTGAACAAGATGATGATTAAGAACAAGTATCCATTGCCACGGATTGATGATTTGTTTGACCAGTTACAAGGAGCAACAGTGTTTTCAAAAATCTATCTGAGATCAGGATATCATCAGCTGAGGATTAAGGAATTTGATGTTCCGAAATCAGCGTTCAGAACTTGCTACGGACACTATGAGTTTGTAGTGATGCCGTTTGGTCTCACTAATGCACCTGCTGTATTCATGCAATTGAAGAACCGAGTGTTTATCGAATATTTGGATAAACTTATGGTTGTGTTCATTAATGACATTTTGGTATATTCTAAGAGCCCGGAAGAGCATGCACAACATTTACGGATTGTGTTAGACCTATTGAGAAATGAATAATTGTACGGCAAACTTTCTAAGTGTGAATTCTGGCTAAAGGAAGTAATGTTCCTCGGCCATGTGGTATCAGCTGAAGGAGTCCGAGTAGATCCTCAGAAGATCGAAGCAGTTATGGATTGGAAGCCTCCAAAGAACGTGAAAGAAGTCTGGAGTTTCTTAGGACTTGCTGGGTATTATCGTCGGTTTGTGGAAGGGTTTTCCAAAATTTCCCACCCACTTACTCGACTACTGTAGAAAACTCAAAAGTTTGAGTGGAACGAGTTGTGTCAGAAAAGCTTTGATGAATTAAAGAGGATATTGACGACAACACCGATTTTAACACATCCACAGGGAACTGGAGGATATATGGTTTACAGTGATGCTTCGAACCAAGGACTCGGATGCGTATTGATGCAGAATGATAAGGTGATCGCTTATGCATCACAACAGCTGAAACCTTATGAAGTGAATTACCCAACGCATGATTTGAAGCTAGCAGCAGTAGTTTTTGCTTTGAAAATCTAGAGACATTACCTGTACGGGACTCACTGTCAGATCTTTACGGATCACAAGAGTCTCAAATATATCTTCAGTCAGAAAGAGCTGAACACGCGGCAAAGGATATGGCTGGAGCTGATTAAGAACTACGACTTGGAGATTCTTTATCATCCAGGCAAAGCAAATGTAGTGGCCGATGCACTTAGCCGCAAGCCTGTTTCTATTCAGATGCTGGAGACTCTGACCTCCCAGCCTAGCATTCAACGAGAGATGATTCGAGAAGGAATTGAAGTATGGTTACAAAGAGTCCAAGAACAACCGTGCGTGATGGAAATAACTTCATCGTTAACCGAAGAAATCAAATCTAAGCAAACAGATGATCCTCTGATGATTCGGTTACATGATGAAGTGATCAAGGGAAAGGCCCCCGGATTCGTAATTCATGATGATGGAGTTTTGAGATTTCAGAATCGACTTTGTGTTCCCGATGTCGATGTTCTGAAATAGACGATTATGAAACAAGCTCACAGCTCGCCCTATTCTATCAACCCGGGCACCAGTAAGATGTACAAGGACTTGAAGCAGAATTTTTGGTGGGGCAACATGAAGAAAGATATAGCGGATTATGTTTCGAAATGCTTGACTTGTCAGCAGGTTAAGATCGAGTATCAACGACCTGCCGGAATGCTGAAGCCGCCCCCGATTCCTGAGTGGAAGTGGGAGGACATATCGATGGACTTTATCACTAGTATGCCGAGAACCAAGACAAGAATGAACATGATTTGGGTGATAGTTGATCGTTTAACCAAATCAGCTCATTTTCTAGGCATTAAGGACACTTGGGGACCCGAGAGGTTAGCACGAGTATTTATTTCAGAGATAGTTCGATTGCATGGTACGCCGAAGACCATTATTTCAGATCGAGACGGCCGTTTTGTGTCTCATTTTTGGAAAGCAGTTCATAAGGCCTTGGGGACCGAATTGAACTTCAGCACAGCTTATCACCAGCAGACAGATGGACAATCCGAGAGGACTATTCAAATAATGGAAGGTATGCTAAGGGCTTGTGCCTTAGATTGGTCAGCTGACTGGGAAATTCATCTACCGTTGATTGAATTTACCTACAACAATAGTTGGCATGCTTCTATTAAGATGGCACCGTTTGAGGCATTATACGGGAGAAGATGCAGATCGCCCCTGTGTTGGGACGATTCATCAGACTTGATCGGAACAGAACCCGAATTGATTGATCAGACACGAGAAAAGATAGCCTTGATTCGCGAAAGGCTATTGACCGCCCAGAGTCGACATAAATCTTATGCAGACGTACGTCGTCGTCCATTAGAGTTCAGTATTGGAGATCACGTACTTTTAAAAGTTTCTCCTACTCGGGGAATCTTTCGTTTTGGGAGAAAAGGAAAGCTGAGTCCAAGATATATCGGACCATTGGAGATCCTCGAGAGAGTTGGAGAGTTGGCATACAGACTGGCATTACCGCCGTCACTAAGCCATGTTCATAACTTGTTCCACGTATCCCAGTTACGGAGATATATACCGGATCCTAGTCATGTCATTGATTTCGGCGAGATCGAAGTCACTCAGGATGGAACGTTTGAAGAGAGACCGGTCAAGATACTCGAGAGTCGAGTTAAGCAGTTGAAGAACAAACCAATCGCTTTGGTCAAAGTTCAGTGGTCATGCCACGGAGTGGAAGAAGCCACTTGGGAAATGGAAGATAGCATGGAATCTAGATATCCAGAGTTATTTTCGTCTTGAGTTTCGGGATGAAACTCCTTTTTAGTAGGAGAGTATGTAATATCCGGATTTATTATTGTGTATTTCATCTGTATTTGAACCCTGTATTATTCGGAATTGTGATCTCGATAATTGGAGTATGATATTTCCTATACTTGTATCCTTGTACATGAGTATAACAACATGCAAATTTTCTCATGCAAACTCGTGATAACGCACGCTAAGCATGTAACTTAACGTGCATTATCGGCTAAAACTAGCGCACGCTACGAATGAAGAATTGCGTGCGTTAGGCAGTCAATTATTGAGGTAGGCGGCTAGCACATGCGCCAGCTGGACATGGGCCTGGATAAGATTCCCGCGGGTGAACCTGGACAGATTTGGAGTCAATGCTTGTTAGCGTGCGCTAAGGATACTGTGATAGCATGCGCTAAATAACATACGAACAGAAATGTTATAAAAGGGATATCACCCCATTTTACTTGGTTTACATTCTCTTCACTTGTCCTTCGTTCTTGAGAGACCAGAGAGCCTCATATCTTTCTTACATACACACAGAGACCACCTCTACTCGATCATTGGAGATTGAATGTCACCTTTGATTGATCGTTGAAGTGGAGAAGCACCTTGGATTGACATACAAACAACCGGAGTTGGATTCTACCTTTTTGACTCGGTGTTTTCTTGATCTTGAGGTATGATAATTCTATCCAGCCTTAGATTCGTGTTCTTGAGAATAAGATGATCATGCTACCAAGATATTGAGTTCCATTGATGAATTATTCAAACAAACATCATGTTTAGAATTCGGAATGACTATGCTTATGATATCGTCGTTGAAAATATCGTAGTTGGAATCCTAGTACGTCAAATGATGAGAGGAATATTTTGAAATTGATTATCCGTATGATTAATGTTTCCATATTGATCGAAAACTTGGAGTTCATATCACTTTTGTTATAAGGACTTAAGAGAGAATCATCTTAGGTTGTATCTTTTCATTGGGATCGTTAGTTCACCTTTAAGATGAAGTCTGAATGTGATAATGGTAATGGAATCTAGTGCATCAACCTGAGATCACCGAACTTCAAATGAGAACAATAATCGAGATTGAATATAAGAGTCGTGATGATATTCATTTCCTTGAATTAAAATATGATTGAATTCGTAAGATTATTCATGAGTTTATGATATGTAGACGAGTAACGTACGTAAATCACTGAGGAGTTCGTAAGTTTCATCACCGTTAGAACATTCATCTGCCCAGAAGTGAAACTGCCATGCACGCTTAGAGTACGCTAAGCTATGTAGATTAACATACGCTATCGGGCTTAGTTAACGTACGCAACGTTTGGTACGTAACGTACGTTAAAATCATCAGAGAAGTCAGTCGGCTGATTAGAGAGGGACTGCCGATACTTATATAGCGTACGCTAGACTTTTTTGTTTACGTCCGCTAATGAGTAGCCTTATCGTACGCTACATAGGATACGTAGAGTGCATTAAGCAAGCCACACAGATTACATTTTATGAACTTCCGACCGTAATTTGGATTGTTAGATGTTCGTTCGACTTGGGATGAATTCTATATTATTTTTTTTGTTAAGGTTCGAGCTTAGCAATGTGATTGATCGAAGGGGACGACCTTCGAGCATTTTGATATTCGTGGAATCTTTATTCTTGTCATCGAACCGAGGCAAGTACTTTAATTAGAGTTGTTTATATCATGTCAGTAATATTGTGATTGTATTATGTACACATGTTGTGATTAAATGTCCACCATGCGTTGATCCGATGGGAATCATCATGGGAATCTATAGTTGTGTGCGCTGGATCGTTGGACAGGTAGTTCCACCATGCGTTGGTCCGACGGGATCATCATGGGAATCTATAGCTGTGTGCGCTAGATCGTTGGAATACCATCAGTATGTTGAGACTGTTATGATGTGATATGTGTTGTTATTTTTCGTTGGAAAAACTTGTTATGATGATTGTTGATTACATCACTGTTGTATGATTATTGTACTTGTACTAGCATCGTTGTGCTAACCCCTTCAGGGGTGAACATTTGTTTATGTTCAGGATCCAAAAGAGCGGGGTAACAACCACTGGAGTTGCATGACGACGTGGTTGCAGAGTGATGTTCCGGCCAGGTTTATTGTTTGTTGTTGGTTATTTTAATAAGTACTCGAGTATGTCGTAATTTGTGATGTTTGGATTTCAGTGATGTACTAATATTCTTCAGTTGGATATTTGTATTCTCGGTATTGAACCAGAACTGTCGTATCTTATTTCAGTGATTTCATAATTTAGTATCTGTTATTGTCTTTCATTTATTCAGCCTTGTAAATTCTTATGTAAAGGATTTACGGCTAATATTCCTGAATATATCGGGGGTGTTACAGTCCAGCCACTTCCTCTCGCTTCCTTCCAGATTTTTAGTGAGGGTTGTCAAGATTAGTTTGTTGGCTGCTTCTGCTTGGCCATTTCTGTAATGTCCCGGTCTTTTATATACATGAATTATTACGACCTCTAGTGCGACATTAGGGTTTTGCATTCACAAATAATAAAATTCTGACTAATGAAATAAGTTTAGAACTATTTACACATTTTAAATTCAGAAATCGAATGTTCGATTATCTGGTTGGGTTTATCTTCTGAATTTGATTTTTATGTTTCGATAGACAGAATCGTGATTCCGTTGACTTCTATATACACCACTTTTACGTTACGAGTACGATTTTTAAAAGTTTACTTTTTGAATTTTCGGGTATATTTTATGTCGAGTCGTTTTCTCGGATAATTCGCATTCTGTAAACCGCTAAACTTTTCTCCGACTTTAATATGTAAGTGCGACACTATAATTTAAGTATATGACATCCACACAATACTCAAGTAATTTTATCTGCGGAGGAGCGAAACGTAAAATATTATTCGATCGCTTTTTTAAAGACTAGGGTTAACCTAGTATAAAAGGGACACTAACCCATCTCCCTTTCACTTCATATTCCTCCTCTTCATTTCTCACTTCAGCCCCCCCTGAAAATGAAGAACACCATTGTTCTTCATTAAGAACTCAAGTTACAAGCTTATTTTGTGTGCCAAACTTGAATCCAAGTTCATATTCAATTAAGTTACATCATTCTCTTCATTTCTACCCAAGTAGAAATAGATTTTGGCCACTTTAAAATTTGGAAAATATATGAAGAGTTTCGGTTTAATGTTATAATGTTTTGTATGTTGGCTCTAAGTTGATTTTAAGGTTCTTGAAAGTGTTTAAAACAAGTTTTAATCATGATTTTGATTTCATGTCTTGGCCGAAATTCTTAGGGTTTTATAACCCAATCATGTGTTGTTTTTTTTATGATTTTCTTACAAAATATGTTGCTATATGATGATATGATGCTCTGTTGAATTTATGAGATTTTTATAAAATGTTTAGTGTTTTGAAAGTAAGGAAGAATCATGCTTAGTTCTTGATATGTTGATATATGTTCAAAAGTGACCTTATAATCGTGATGATGTATGAAAGAAGTAGATGATATGTTTTTGTTAGATTTTTATAAAATGTTTTGGAAATTTATTTTAAAACAAGAGCATGAAGTTAGATTTATGAAGTTGGAAGATTTGTTGGTAATATTTGATGTAGTTAAGGAGCATGTTATGTATTGAGGATTTTGAAGTCATGTTTAGGTCATTTGTATGTTAGGACCAAGATTTTGATTATCAACATGAGTGTATGTTAAGGGTGTTGTTTGATGTTGGAAACAATTGATGCTTGATGATGATACTTGATGTTAATGATGTTTGAAGGTTTAAAGTTTAAAAATAAAAATGAGTAAGTAGTCATATTTCTAAAAGAAAAGATTATGAAATGGAGTACGTAATGTCGAGAAGCATGCTTGTATGTCGACTCCTATATGTGTTATAAGTATGATATGCATGATTAAAGTTTACATGTTTAGAGTTTTCGTTGCTAGAAGCGAGCTCTAGGTTTATATGATGTTTTTCCCATTTTAAGGGGAAGTTGGCAGTTTCATTATACTTCACGGAAACAGCCATAACTTTCTCCATGTTTAATATTTTGAGATCTGTAAAATGGACATGAAACTAGACTTCAGTGGCTTTTCAGTGATATAAGATAAACTATACAGTTCTTACTGTGCATTAACAGATTGCTAATTATTTTCAGCCTTAATGCACGTTATGTTATGATTATGTTAAGTGTTTGATGTTGGTTTTCAAACCAAGAAATGTGTAACGAAATCGAGTATCGGTTACCGTTGTTAGTATCTTTATATGTTATATGGTCAGTTAGGTTCTCTAAGAGAATCATAGATTTTATTATTAAACTTAAGTCGAATGCAAAACTCTAAAGTCCAAACATGTAGATCGAGTCTGTTGTCCGTTAGACTTCGTTAAGCTCGACCGACCGCTAAACTTAGTTGTTTCCGATGAAAGGTAGAGTAGCATACTGAAACATAAGGAAGAGTCGAGAATCATTTTTGCTTGCGTTTATTAGTTGTCCAGGTGGGCTTTCTATACGAAAATGATTTGAGCTTTGCTCTATTTTGATGAAATGTTTTACAAGCAAATTATGATTTCAAATGATTATGATACATACAAACTTTTATGTGGATTCTTATGAACCTATCACTGTTGGCTTGCCAATCTATGAAATGATCGGATCCTGAGCTAGACAAAGGTTGCTGGCTAGGGTTAGTGTACACAACACTCGGGATTGTGAGCTCTCTTCGGAGTGGCCGATCTCGGGGAGTAACGTTCGCGGGAGGTGGCCACCTTCCCCGACGTAAATTATGGATATGGTGAATCTGATGATATATGCTATGAAATGAAATGATTTAGTAAACATGGGCTCTTTCTTAAAACCCCCGTGTGTTACTGCTTATATGCATGATGACAAATACGAAAGCATGTTTTATGTTTTGGCAATATGTTCACGGAGTACGTTGTACTCAACCCTGTATATCTTTTAAAATGTGCAGGTTGAGTAGGGGATGTGACGGAGGGTGTTGAGTGGAAGTCTTTGTTTGCGATCAATGTTAAGCCCTGGTTACATATCTTTATATATGTAACCAACCATGTTTTTCTGCTGCAAACACTCTTTATGATTTTGCTTTCTAAGTTATGTTGATTGTAATATGATATGAAGCCTCTTTCTAAACTTCAAGGCTAATATTATAACTATGTATTCTACTTTGAATTCAAAGTCATTCCCACGGGATTCATTCCCCTTCAGATACGTTGATAGGTTATTCATGTAAATCCACCCATATTCCTTATGAAACGTATGTCTCCCCCTTTCTTCCCCGCTTCTTAATTCCTACCCTGGGTCACGCTCCGGCTGTGCCGTCCTTAGGGATAAGGGGCCGTGATAGTATAGTATCAGAGCGCGTTTCGTTCGCTCTGAGTCTATGTTCTTTCAAGCGAAGTTTAGTTTGATTCTCTAAACTAATTGAAGAATCAATTGCCAACTCAATACCCCATCACGTCATGCTCAACTGAAGAGTAAGGTAAAAGATTTACTAGTCTTTATGATTCAAACTTCTTTTGCCATGAAAATGTATCTCTTTACGAGCTTTTATGAAATATTAATTATGAACATATCTGGAACGATATATGTATGATGAAGCATGTACTATATGAATTTTCATTTTACGATTTACGCATGAATTGCTGCTGACGAAGAAACATGAAAGACGAGAACTTAGAAACTTCCTTTGTGTCTTCTATTAGCGAACGAGAACTTATGCGCCTTAAGTATTTCAGCACATGTACGAATATGACGGGCAAACAATAACGATGTAATAACTAGGATCGATGATGCAGTGATGTCTCCAACGAATATCACTTACGTATGAGTTATACGAGTATGGTTATTTTATCGGGATGTCCATTTATGGCGGAACCTGAATAACTTTCATAACATACCCCGTCAGTAGTATATTATTATTTTTATGTTAGGTGTCTCTTAGAGTCCAGAGTCCGAGTCGAGAACTTGGGACGATATTTATATCCTTCTTCTGAGAACCCTTTAGTAGAGTTGTTCTATTATGTCTAGATGTTGATGTATTATGCGTATACCTTCTTCATAAGATGACGACCATGAAGACGCCGCCGCGTAAGTCAACGAGGAGAAGGCGTACACCGTGCGACCTTATGGAGGCTATCCTCAACACGTATCGAGGCACAGGTGCCACCGTGGGCCAGCGCATGGCAGACCTAGAGGCGACATGGCACTTAGCTGCTCCTCATGGTGTCTCGGACTACGAGGGCATTCAGCGCCTAATCGACCTTCCGATCGAGTGGAGGGAGTGGGCTGCTGCAGTCTCATGGTACTATATCTTTTTGCATGAGCCCACTTAGTACCGTACGGAGATTTCATGGCCTTTGCTATCCGCATCACCACTCAGTACCTCCAGCACCGTGCACCTCCCCCTGGAGCTTGCGTGTTTCGACTTTATGCTAGGGGATCTTTGCTAGAGAGGCTAGCTACACCTCTACCAAGCGAGGTGGTTCTTGTTGCACCGCCTCATGCTCAGGATGGGTTAGACATGGGGGCAGGGACATCAGCACCTCGCCGCAGGGACATAAGGACCGAGCCTTTTATTCTCACGAGGACGTCTCCGCCACTTCGACCTATGCCAGTCATCAATCTAGTCCAACCACGACCGATCGTAGATGATGCTCATCTAATTCTCCCGAAGAAGCGCAGAGTCACTGAAGACCCTATTGTAGTCTCTCCAGCTTTAGACAAGGAGTCAGAAGAAGATCCGGACGAGGATCCGGAGGAGTTCTCCAAGGAGGACAGCTCGACCGCCGAGTCGAGGGCGACTTGAGATAGCTCAGGATGGTGCTAGCCATTTATTTTGTATTTTGTATGTGGAACGTCACTACTTTTGCTTATACGTGTCGTTCCGATGTCTAGCACTTTCTTATTTTATAGACGGCAATGCTATTTGTTAGAGCATCCCGCATTTTGGCATATGTGTAGGCAGGTAGCCTAGATCAGCTTGTAATGATAGTCAGTAAGACCTCGTTGAAGGCAATTGTACTATTATGATGCATATGATATATTGATATATATTTTGACCATTCATGGGCTTTTCTTCTAATGAGTATGATGTTGTTATTTCTGATCTCTTTCTCGACCCTGCCACGAGAGTTATATATGAGTATGTGTCGATGCGTTATGATTATGTAGTCGCGAACTCCTTTCTATGATCTAGTATGATGATAATTACGGACCAATGAGAATGAACTGATGATGATTATGTGCACCACAGAATGCCACCCAGAAGGGAAAGAAGGAGAGGAGAGCATAAACGCGCCCCTATACCACCTCCTCCTCCACCTCAACGGGCTATTGAAGAGCTTTTCCTCAAGCAAAATCCCCCTACTTTCAATGGCTCAGGAAACCCGAGCGATGCTGATCTTTGGGTTAGAGCTATGGAATGAATTTTTAACTTCCTAAGTGTAACACCCCAAACTAGGCGGATATTACAGTGCCGTGGACCCCCGACTGGGACCCACCAAGCGAATGACAATTAATGACTTAAATAATATAATTATAGTACCGAACCACATTATATCATCAAATTACTCCGATGAGGAGTTTCATTACAACACACCCAAGATAATACAGAATACATGTATATTTTATATGAAGATAAAATATACAACACTGAATAAAATGAATATTCAAACGGAAGTCTGCAGCGGAAATAAAATGAAGAAACACTAATGACTGAAAAGGACTGGTCCCCCCTACTAGTATCCCTGGGACTCCTCGCCGTCAACGTTCTCTTCCCGTGCCCTAGCCTTGCCATGACCTGAAAACAACATCCCCCAACGGGGTCAGTTACACAGAACAACAATCCTCAAGAGTTGAACAATATACAACAATCACATAAATGAATTAATGAATAAGGTTGAATGATGAGCATCAATGTACGCCCGAATGAAATGGGTAAGAGCATAAGTAGCCGAGTGTTCGGAGTCCCGCATATACACCCGCAATTGGCCTAATTAGTCTCACGGTCCAATGTGTCCGGAGTCCCGCGTATACACATTACCATGCGCACAGTCCAATGTGTCCGGAGTCCCGCATATACACATGACCATACTGTGCCGGACTAAAATTCCACACATGCGCCAACCGGCCATGCAATATAATTCCGGAAGATCACCAGAACAAAAATGACCAAGGTGAGGAGTAATGAATAGAATCCGATAAGGATCAAGAAAGACTCACCGAGATGAAATAATGATACAACGAGTGATAGCTTCAATGAAATGATTTTGGAACCGTCGTTCCTCGTGAGTTACATAAGGAGTTGATAAATACGAGTCTCGACATGAATGATATATTATGAGTGAATTACATGTATTAATGAACAACAACGTAAGGAATGAATATCCTTTTAACCGAGTAAGAATTTACTTACACAATACCGGTGTTGAAATGTCCTTCCTCGAACAATGTCCTAAAAAGAGATGTCGGTCGCTCGAACAATCTTGAATAACACAATTACCAATAATCCGCTCAATATATGTATCACGCATGAATTACGACTAACTCAAAGGTCGATACAATAATATCCAAACTCATTGAGGCATTCAAACAACCACTTAGCGAACATCAACCCTTGATTATAAACAAAACCCAAATATAACGAAACCAACTCCAAAATGAGTAGTTCAATCCAACAAAACACCTTCAATGATATTAATATTCCAATAGGACACCACAACTCGAAGTTACGGCAACTATAATCGGAAACCCCAAAAAACAACCAAAGTTAACATCAAGGGTTCTTGAATAATTCTCCAAATGTTCATCAAATCCGAAAAACATATCAATAAATCTGTAGGAATACATTTATTCAAGGTAAATAATCCATATCTAACATATTCCAACAACAATCCAAGCTTACACGAAGAAATCGAAAGGAAAATACCCAAAATCCGAAATTCTAGATCTAAGAAATAATTACCTTGATTTGATGTGTTGGAGAGGATGAAATGGTGATAAATCCAAATGATAAGCTTGAAGATGATGATGGATGAGTGCAGCTCGAAAAGATCTCTCCGAATCGCCCAAAATCGCCCGGAGTCGAAGTGAGAAGTGAAAATGATGAATCTGAGCCAGACTGTCCTATTTATAGTAATTCCAGTTTAGCGCACGCTACGACCTGATATTTAGCGTGCGCTAACGGGTTAACCGGACAGTCCATTGAACTCTGACTGCCTCGTTAGAGTATGCTACTAACTTGATAGCGTGCGCTAACGCCCTCCCGATAGCGTGCGTTAACTCCAAATGTTAGCGTGCGCTACTAAATACCTGATGTCCAGTGACTGAAGTCCAGAACCTCCTGTCCTTTGACCTACTCGCGATAGCGCGCGCTACGCCCAATTATCAGCGTGCGCTACTGCCCCATTAGCGTACGCTAAAATCCACTCATAGCGTGCGCTAGGAATTATTCCAAAATCAGTCCAGTACCTACTGGACTCTGCCTGATCGGCCTTAGCGCCCGCTATACGGATTGCATAGCGTGCGCTATCCAAACTTATTAGCGTGCGCTACTTACCATTGGTAGCGTGCGCTACATCAACTCGACTGCAGTCCAGTGCCTTCTGGACTGTTAGCCTGAACCACGCTAGCGTGCGCTAATACTGAGAGATAGCGTGCGCTACCCATACTCAAATAGCGCGCGCTAATGAAGAGTACGTAGCGTGCGCTACTCAACACACACATCCAGCTACAATGGTGATAATGATGATGACCACGGTCCGATCCTCTAACCAGGTAGGACGATGAATAATAACTGACGTACGATACAATTACTCTGATCGGTGAATACAATGAATGAATATGAACGATGAATGATCATTAATGAGTGAATAATTACTGAGTGACAATAACTGGCTGATAATTACCGAATGATAATGACTGAATTACAACCGGGTATTAAATACACCCCCCCTTAAAAAAGTTTCGTCCCAGAAACTAAGGGTCAAACAACTTGGGATAACTCTCCCGCATACTATCCTCGGTTTCCCAAGTAGCCTC
The DNA here is from genome assembly GCA_033398695.1 of Orobanche coerulescens. Lineage (NCBI taxonomy): Eukaryota > Viridiplantae > Streptophyta > Magnoliopsida > Lamiales > Orobanchaceae > Orobanche > Orobanche coerulescens. Next base: position 98,246,392 of record CM065810.1, on the reverse strand, counting down.
TTCGACTCCATGTCTAGACCACTAAATTTTAACCAAAGGAATCGTCTTGTTCCTCAACAGTTTGATTCGCCGCTCTAAGACTCATACGGGGCGCTCCTCATACGAATGATTATCTGCGATCTCGATCTCGATCTCGTCGAACTGAAGTATGTGACTCGGATTGGCAACATACTTCCGCAACTGAGATATGTGGAACACATTATGAATTCGGCTCAACGGCGGAGGTAAGGCCAATCGATAAGCTAGCTCGCCTACTCGATCCAAAATCTCAAACGGTCCAATGAATCTCGGACTCAGCTTTCCCCTCTTCCCAAAACGGAAGATACCTCGACTTGGGGATTCCTTAACCAAAACATGGTTACCCGCCTCGAACTCTAATGGCCTACTACGGTTATCTGCGTATGATTTCTGTCGACTATGAGCAGTCAACAAACGACTCCTGATCAAAGCTACCTTCTCGCGGGCGACTTTAAGCATATCGGGCTCGGTGCCGATTGATTATGATAAGTCATCCCAACATAAAGGAGATCGACAACGACGACCATACAAGGCCTCGTAAGGTGCCATCTTGATCGAAGCATGCCAACTATTATTATACATGAACTCAATCAACAGTAGTTGGACTTCCCAATCATCTTTCCAATCGAGGACACATGCTCTCAACATGTCCTCCAATATTTGAATAGTCCTCTCTGATTGTCCGTCGGACTGAGGATGAAAAGCTGTGCTGAGATTAAGCTGAGTTCCCATAGCACGATGAACTGATTTCCAAAAATGTGACACGAATCGCCCGTCACGATCAGAAATGATACTCTTAGGAGTACCATGCAATCTCACTATTTCTTTGATGAACAACTGGGCAAGTCTCTCAGGACCCCACGTAGCCTTAATCTCAAGGAAATGGGCTGACTTAGTTAGACGATCCACAATCACCCAAATTGTATTCATGCCACAACGACTCGTCGGCAAACTCGTGATGAAGTCCATTGAAATATCTTCCCACGTCCACTCTGGAATAGGGAGAGGTTTCAGCATACCCACCGGTCGCTGATATTCTATCTTGACTTGCTGACAGGTTAAACATCTCGAAACAAATTCCGCGACTTCTCGCTTCATATTACTCCACCAGTAATTTTGTTTCAAGTCTTTGTACATCTTGCTAGACCCCGGATGAATGGAATAAGGGGTAGCATGAGCTTATCTCAAAATCGAGTTTTTCAACTCGTCATTCGCCGGTACGCATAACCGATTCTTAAATCGCAAAAGTCCATCCTCATGGACCACAAATCCACGGGCTTTCCCCTGAGTCACATAATCTCGAATGCGTAACAAAAATGGGCCCGAACCCTGATTCTCCCTGATTGCCTCCTCAAGTGGCGATGAAATCTCTAACGTAAAAAGTTGCCCTTGTACTCGTTGTAACTAGACCTCGATCTCGGGTCTCAGAAATTCCTGCTGAAGTTCCCTCTGAACTGTTAATCGAGCAAGCATCTGCTTCTGAACGGACTTACGACTCAAGGCGTCGATGACAACATTCGCCTTGCCCGGGTGGTATAGTATCTCAATATCATAATCTTTGATTAGTTCCAACCACAGCCTCTGCCGCATATTTAACTCCTTCTGAGTAAATATATACTTCAAACTCTTATGATCGGTGAATATCTGACAGGTAACGCCATAAAAATAATGATGCCAAATCTTCAGTACGAACACCACGGCTGCTAGCTCCAGGTCGTGGGTCGGATAATTAACCTCGTAAGGTCTCAATTGCTGTGAAGCATAAGCAATAAATTTCCCGTTCTGCATTAGTACACATCCGAGACCCTGCCCGGACACATCACTGTAAACCACAAATCATTCTGTCCCTTGCGGTAAAGAAAGGACAGGTGCTGAAATTAATCGCTCTTGAGTTCCTCAAAACTCTACTGACATGCGTCGGACCACGTGTATTTCTTATCCTTCCGTAAAAGGTTCGTCATGGGTTGAGCAATTTTAGAAAATCCCTCCACAAATCGCCGGTAATATCTAGCTAATCCGAGAAAGCTTTGGATTTCCTTAACATTCTTCGGATAGCATCGATGAATAATATCAATTTTACCTGCATAATAAAGTGGTACGTGAAACTAATAATTTAATTAGCAAAGTAAATAGCTATAACTCTTGATTGGTTAACATATTTATATTTCACCAAAGTTTCTATGTTTATCTACTTCTTCAAAAAGACGATGACCTTACTATATTCTTTTGAATATCTTGGTAAGTCTATAGTTTGCCAAACTCGGATAGCCTCCGTCTTCTGAGGGTCAACACAAACTCCGTCTGATGAAATTACATGTCCGAGAAACGTCACCTCGGACATCCAGAACTCACATTTGGAAAACTTTCCATAAAGTTGCTCTCGTCTCAACATGTCGAGAACCTGATGAAGGTGAAACTCGTGCTTCTCCCGGTCATGAGAATAAATTAGAATGTCATCAATAAAGACAACCACGAACTGATCCAAATAGTCGATGAAAACCCGATTCATTAACTCCATGAATACCGCAGGTGCATTAGTTAATCCAAACGGCATTACCACGAACTCATAATGACCATAGCATGTTCGAAACGTCGTCCTTGCGATTTCCGACTCTCGAATTCGCAATTGATGATATCCAGATCTTAAGTCGATCTTAGAAAATACTGAAGCTCCCTGAAGTTGATCCAAAAGATCATCAATACGGGGTAGAGGATATTTATTCTTGATCGTCACTCGGTTTAATTCCCGGTAATCGATACACAAGCGAAACGAACCATCCTTCTTCTTGACAAACAACACAGGTGCTCCCCATAGGGACGCACTTGGCCGGATATAACCCTTCTCGGTTAGATCCTCTAATTGATTCTTCAACTCCTGCATTTCGGTCGGGGCCATCTGGTACGGTGCCTTCGATATTGGGGATGTACCAGGCTCCAACTCAATCGTGAATTCCACATCTCTCTGTGGAGGCAAACCAGGTAACTCGTCTGAAAAATACATCGGTATATTATCTCACTATAGGAATATCCGTCAACATTACTGAGTGTTTCTCGGTCTTGGTCATATAGCACCAATAAACGACACACCCCTGATTGAGTAATTTCACTGTTTTCATCAAGTTGATGACCCTACCGGAACAACTGGGATTACCTCCCTAAAAAACACATTCGACTCCATCGTCTGAAATGATAGTGACCATACGCTTACGGACACTAATGGTGGCATCGTGACGATCCATCCAATCAATACCCAAGATGACGTCGTCTCTCGGTAAATATACCACGATTAGGTTTGCTAACCAATCATGGCCATGAAACTGAATCGGACAATCCCTAATCTGACGATTCCCGATAATTCTTCTACCATCAGGTAGACCAATGACATAAGGCTCACAACTAGTAGCACTACCCAGACGTAGCCTACTCAAACATGACTCGGAAATGAATGAATGCGATGCACCAGTATAAAAAAGGGTGCACACAGGTTGAGATAAAATTTCGAGTGTACCTGAGATCATTCGGGCTTCCGGATCATCAGCTCTCTTCATCTCATAAATTCGGGACTTGCCATCCCCGGAACCGGATGCTCCCGTCTGATAGCTGTGGGCTTCGCCTTTGTTAGCTCCTGTCATATTAAACGACGCGTACTAAGTAGCCTGATTCAGAACCGCTGACTGTTTCAGGGCCTGAGATGACGCCGAAGTAGATTTGGAGTCCTTTCGGCAAAAACGGGCCCTATGCCCCGCTATTCCACAGTTATTGCACGTGACGGTTTGCCTCAAACACTTCGTGCTGTAATGACCCTATTCTCCATAGTTGAAACAGGTAATGGCCGAACTGGCTGCTCGTGACTGAGATTCCGCGGGTCTGGGCACCATAGGAGGTCGCTCAGTGAAAGTAGAGCCCGCTCGAGGCTTCTTGAAAGTTGCCTGACTGCCTTCAGGCTGATTTCGATTCTTTGACTTCTTGCCAGATGATGGAGTTTGATTCTTAGCAATCTCCTTAGCAGTAAGCTCATAAGTAAGAGCTTTCTCGATGAATTCGGCCAGAGTGGTGCAATTGTGATTAAGCAACTGCATCCGTATACGAGGTTTCAACCTCTTGCTTAAATGCATGATCTTGTCCGCCTCGGAGTGAATAATAGACGAGGCGAAAGGAAGAACCTTCTAAAATTTCTCGGCGATGGCGAGAACGTCATCGTCCGCTGAGAGGTCGGGAGTGAGTAATTCCGATAACTTGGCCTCTCTGAGTGGGGCCGGATAATACTTCTCCATCATGAGAGTCTTGAATTGATCCCAAGTACATGATTCGTCGGTGGGCTTCAACGATAACCACCATGAATGAGCGCTCTTACCCAGATAGTAAGCCGCAACTAAAACTTTATGCCCTTCGGGGCAATCCACCATAGCAGATAACTTCTCGAAATTCTCAAGCCAATGAACAATATCCGCCGGCTCAGACGAGCCCTCAAAGGTAGGTGGTATTTGGCGAGAGATGTCACTAATAATACTGCTCACACCCCTCTCCTGCCCCTGAGGCGGCGGCGCAGGAGCCTGTTGATTCCGAGTAGCTGAGTTCTGCATCGTCTCCATGAGGCGTGCCATTTGAGTCATCTTGGCCATCATGCCCAGCATAAAAGTGAGTGGGTCAACCCGAACACCCTCTGAATGAGCTGTGTCCTGGGTACGACTCGCTGACAGTGAATGATCATTTCCAGGAGAATGAGTGGCGGCGTCGCTGCTCGATGAATTAGCATTATTCCTCGCGTTCGCACATGTATTCACACGAGTTCTCGGGGTTCGGCCCGCACCGCGGCCTCTTCCCCCGCGTCTTCTGCCAACTCTTTCCATACTGAAGTGGGAAAGTCACAAGATGATTATATATCTCGCATGAATATCACATTATGACTACGTTATTAAATGATGAAAATGAGTACACGCGCTCAAACACAATGATTACATGAATGATCAACTGAAGTGACGAGATTATCTGATGAAATTCTTGAAATGATTATCTTGAACAAGTTAACAAGATTAATGATATGATCCTCAAGATCAACAACTGAACAGTGAAATGAACTGAGTGATTAATGAGTTAACATGATCGACATGATCACAAATGAAAATGATAAATGAGGATTGTTGACTGTTGAATGATGAATGAGTGATTCTTATTGCCAGAAATTATACCTTGGCGTCAGAAATCTTACTGTTCTTTGGTCTGAGGGGCTCGGCTCTTGCACGGGTCACACGTGACGTGAAAGTCCAATGATACTAGTCTGATGAACGATGATTTCAATGAGACATGACTCGGAAGGTAGTATTCAAAACCACTCTCCGATACCAACTCTGTAACACCCCAAACTAGGCGGATATTACAGTGCCGTGGACCCCCGACTGGGACCCACCAGGCGAACGACAATTAATGACCTAAATAATATAATTGTAGTACCGAACCACATTATATCATCAAATTACTCCGATGAGGAGTTTCATTACAACACACCCAAGATAATACAGAATACATGTATATTTTATATGAAGATAAAATATACAACACTGAATAAAATGAGTATTCAAACGGAAGTCTGCAGCGGAAATAAAATGAAGAAACACGAATGACTGAAAAGGATTGGGGCCCCCTACTAGTACCACTGGGACTCCTCGTCGTCAACGTTCTCTTCCTGTGCCTTAGACTTGCCATGACCTGAAAGCAACATCCCCCAACGGGGTCAGTTACACAGAACAACAATCCTCAAGAGTTGAACAATATACAACAATCACATAAATGAATTAATGAATTAGGTTGAATGATGAGCATCAATGTACGCCCGAATGAAATGTGTAAGAGCACAAGTAGCCGAGTGTCCGGAGTCCCGCATATACACCCGCTATTGGCCTAATTAGTCTCACAGTCCAATGTGTCCCGAGTCCCGCATATACACATTACCATGCACACAGTCCAATGTGTCCGGAGTCCCGCATATACACATGACCATAGTGTGCCCGACTAAAATTCCACACATGCGCCAACCGGCCATGCAATATAATTCCGGAAGATCACCAGAACAAAAATGACCAAGGTGAGGAGTAATGAATAGAATCCGATAAGGATCAAGAACAACTCACCGAGATGAAATAATGATACAACGAGTGATAGCTTCAATGAAATGATTTTGGAACCGTCGTTCCTCGTGAGTTACATGATGAGTTGATAAATATGAGTCACGAAATGAACGATATATTAAGAGTGAATTACATGTATGAATGAACAACAACGTAAGGAATGGATATCCTTTTAACCGAGTAAGAATTTACTTACACAATACCGGTGTTGAAATGTCCTTCCTCGAACAACGTCCTAAAAAGAGATGTCGGTCGCTTGAACAACCTTGAATAACACAATTACCAATAATCCGCTCAATATACGTATCAAGCATGAATTACGACTATCTCAGAGGTCGATACAACAATATCCAAACTCATTGAGGCATTCAAACAACCACGTAGCGAACATCAACCCTTGATTATAACCAAAACCCAAATATAACGAAACCAACTCCAAAATGAGTAGTTCAATCCAACAAAACACCTTCAATGATATCAATAATTCAATAGGAGACCACAACTCGAAGTTACGGCAATTATAATCGGAAACCCCCAAAAACAACCAAAGTCAACATCAAGGGTTCTTGATTAATTCTCCAAATGTTCATCAAATCCGAAAAACATATCAATAAATATATAGGAATACATTTATTCAAGGTAGATAATCCATATATAACATATTCCAACAACAATCCAAGCTTACACGAAGAAATCGGAAGGAAAATACCCAAAATCCGAAATTCTAGATCCAAGAAATAATTACCTTGATTTGATGTGTTGGAGAGGATGAAATGGTGATAAATCCAAATGATAAGCTTGAAGATGATGATGGATGAGCACAACTCGAAAAAATCTCTCCGAATCGCCCAAAATCGCCCGGAGTCGAAGTGAGAAGTGAAAATGATGAATCTGAGCCGGACTGTCCTATTTATAGTAATTCAAGTTTAGCGCACGCTACGACCTGATATTTAGCGTGCGCTAATGGGTTAACCGGACAGTCCAGTGAACTCTGACTGCCTCGTTAGCGTACGTTACGAACTTGATAGCATGCACTAACGCCCTCCCGATAGCGTGCGTTAACTCCAAATGTTAGCGTGCGCTAGCTAAATACCTGATGTCCAGTGATTGAAGTCCAGAACCTCCTGTCATCTGACCTGCTCGCGATAGCGTGCGCTACGCCCAGTTATCAGCGTGCACTACTTCCCCATTAGCGTACGCTAAAATACACTCATAGCATGCGCTAGGAATTATTCCAAAATCAGTCCAGTATCCACTGGACTCTGCCTGATCGGCCTTAGCGCCCGCTACACGGATTGCATAGCATGCGCTATCCAAACTTATTAGTGTGCGCTACTTACCATTGGTAGCGTGCGCTACATCAACTCGACTACAGTCCAGTGCCTTCTGGACTGTCAGCCTGAACCACGCTAGCTTGCGCTAATACTGAGAGATGGCGTGCGCTAATGAAGAGTACGTAGCGTGCGCTACTCAACACACACAACCAGCTACAAAGGTGACAATGATGATGACCACAGTTCGATCCTCCAACCAGGTAGGACGACGAATAATAACTGATGTATGATACAATTACTCTGATCGGTGAATACAATGAATGAATATGAACGATGAATGATCATTAATGAGTGAATAATTACTAAGTGACAATAACTGGCTGATAATTACTGAATGATAATGACTGAAATACAACCGGGTATTGCACTAAAGTGTACCAACCAAGAGCGTCTTTCTTATGTGCTCTTCCAACTCACTGATATGCATACTTCTGGTGGGAAGCGCGCAGGAAGATCCTGACGGCTGAGCAACTGGAAAACTACTCTTGGGAGGAATTCAAGGAGTCACTGTATGACAAGTATGTTCCAAAAAACTTCAAGGTCAAGAAGGAAGCTGATTTTTATAATATGAAGCAAGGAAGGATGTCAGTGACTGAGTATGAAAGAATGTTTTGTGAGTTATCAAGGTATGCTCCAGACCAAGTTGATACGGATGAGAAGATGGCAGGAAAATTTAGATCAGGACTGAGACATGAGATATGCATGTTCCTAGCTTAGCCATGGAAGGCTAAGCTACACTGAATCGCTGAACAGAGCTCTGGATATTGAGGCAGCAATGCCAGAAGAGAAGCGAGCGCCCACAGTTACACCACCTCCCACTTAGACAAATTCCCAAGAATATAAGGGGAAGCGTAAGTGGGAAGGACGAAAAAATGGTGGCAATGGGAACAACCAGGCTAGCAGGAAGCCGTGGCAGGGAAATATATCTCATGGACAGCCTCAGGCTCAAGGAGGCAACAATCAGGGATGGCAGATGGTTCTTGTTCAGGAAGGCAATAATCAGGGACAAGTTGAAACCCCGTATGTCCAAAGTGTAACAAGCAGCATCATTGTGCCTGTCTGTTGGGCACTGGAAGTTGTTACACGTGTGGTCAGAAAGGACATATCATGAGAAATTGTCCTAAGCAGCAGCAGGGAGAGATACCAAACCACCAGGGTCAACCCCAGCCACTGAGAGCAATACAAGGACAGCCGCAACTACCGCCACCACCTAAACAGCAGAATCAGAATGCTAGGTCGTATGCCATCAATCAGTAGCAACTCGAGAAGGATAAGGGTAACTTGGCAGGTATGGGAAAACTTCTTAACCTACCTATAATTGTTTTGTTTGATACTGGAGCATCGCATTCATTTATTGCTAGAGCATGTGTGGATAATCTTAGTATTATACCGGAACATGCTAGTCATGTCATGAGAGTATCTTCACCACCAGGAGGAACTTCAACTACCACGCATGTTTGTTCTAATCTGGAATTAGAACTCGAGAATCTTAAAGTGGTAACTAATAATCTGAATGTTATGACGATGTGGGATGTTGATGTAATTCTAGGAATGGATTGGTTAGCTGAGAATTATGCCACAATTCTTTGTTATCAGAGGAAAATTTCCTTTAGACCACCGGGAAAGGAACCCACAGACTTTCACAGCATAAGAATGGGTAGAGAATCACCCGTTATCTCTGCTCTCCAAGCCAAGAAGATGATGAGAAAGAAGGATTGACAGGCTTTCCTTATTTACCTTAATGGAGAAGCTGTAGAAGAGCATACGATAGGTGATGTGCCAATTGTGCGAGAATTCGAGGATGTATTCCCAAAAGTGTTACCGGGTTTACCACCAGATCGACAAGTGGATTTCAACATCGACCTAGAGCCAGGGTCATCCCCAGTATCGAAAGAACCATATAGGATGGCACCGAAGGAACTGCAAGAACTTAAGATCTAACTACAAGATCTATTGGATTTAGGTTTCATTAGACCGAGTGTTTCTCCATGGGGAGCACCTGTCCTTTTTGTGAAAAAGAAGGATAGTACACTGAGAATGTGTATACATTACAGGGAGCTGAACAAGCTCACACTCAAGAACAAGTATCCTCTGCCAATGATAGATAACTTGTTTGACCAACTCAAGGGAACAACTGTGTTTTCTAAGATAGACCTTAGGTCTGGGTATCATCAGTTGAAGATTCGACCAGAATATACCCAAGATAGCTTTCCGAACAAGATATGGACACTATGACTTTATAGTCATGCCATTTGGATTAACTAATGCCTCCGCAGTATTCATGGATCTTATGAACATAGTTTTCCACCGTACTTGGATAAGTTTGTCTTGGTGTTCATAGATGATATTCTCATCTAATCTAGAAATGAGAAAGAGCATGAAGAACATCTCAGGATAGTGTTGGAAACACTAAGAACGGAGAAACTCTTTGCCAAATTCAGTAAGTGTGAATTTTGGTTGAAAGAAGTAATGTTTCTTGGGCACATTGTGTCAGGAGATGGTATTAAGGTGGACCCAGCTAAAGTGGAAGCAGTACGTGATTGGAAGTCACCAACCAACCCTAATGATATTAGGAGTTTCTTGGGTCTAGCTGGGTACTACCGAATGTTTATCGAAGGATTTTCCAAGATTGCTAGACCAATGACACAACTATTGCGGAAAGGAATTAAGTATTTATGGACAGATGAATGTGATGAGAGTTTTCAAGAACTTAAGAGAAGGTTGACTACTGCGCCAGTTTTAGCAGTACTAGAAGCGAACAAGGAGTATGTGGTTTACACGGATGCTTCTAAGAATGGGCTAGGTTGTGTATTGATGCAAGATGGGAAAGTGATAGCTTACGCATCAAGACAACTTAGGCCGCATTAGGTGAATTATCTCACGCATGATTTGGAACTAGCTGCAGTTGTGCACTCATTGAAGATATGGAGGCATCACCTTTATGGGGTAAGATGTGAAATTTTCACTGACCACAAGAGTTTAAAGTACTTTTTCGAGCAAAAAGACTTGACATTAGACAGAGAAGATGGCTCTAATTGGTAAAGGATTATGATTGTGGTATTAACTATCACCCCGGCAAGGCTAATGTGGTAGCAGATGCCTTGAGTCGTAAGACTCAATCGCAATTAGGATACCTACTTACCACGGAAGGGGATCTAATCCAAGATTTTGAAAGAATGAGTTTAGAGGTGGTTCATCCACCGGAAACGATAATAGGTCGTGTTGCGACGTTAGTGATGACACCAGACCTGAGAGGACGAATAGTGAATGCGCAGAGGAGAGATGAAGCATTCGAGAAACTACGTATGAGAATTAGATCCAATAACCCAGAAAGTTACCGCGAAGCGGATGATAACGCAATTATGTTTGAAGAGAGAATATGTGTCCCACATGATGAGGAATTAAGGAATGATATTATGAGTGAGGCTCATGATACTCCCTATACCACTCACCCCGGGAGTACCAAGATGTACCAAGACCTGAAGAGAAATTTTTGGTGGAACGGTATGTAACGGGATGTAGCTTCATTTGTCGAGCAGTGTTTGGCTTGTCAGCAAGTGAAGCACTACACCAACGACCATATGGAAAGTTACAGCCATTGACCATTCCAGAATGGAAGTGGGAAGGAATAGCTATGGATTTTGTGACTAGTTTGCCGAGGACCAAACGAGGAAACACTGATATAAGGGTTATAGTAGACAGACTCACAAAATCAGCTCACTTTTTGCCTATCCCAATCACTTACGGATTATATGTCCGTGAAATTGTACGTTTGCACGGAGTGCCGATATCAATCACGTCAGATCGAGATCCAAAATTTACCTCTAGATTTTGGATGAGTCTACAGAAGGAATTGGGTACACACTTGAACTTTAGTACCGCTTTCCACCCGCAGAACGATGGATAATCGAAAAGGACGATTCAAACACTAGAAGACATGTTAAGAACTGTAGTGTTGGATCAAGGTGCGAATTGGGAGCATGTTTTGCTGTTAATCAAATTCGCTTACAACAACAGTCATCAGGCAACGATATTTATGGCGCCTTACGAAGCCTTATACGACAGAAAATGCAGGCCACCACTTTATTGGGATGAAGTGGGTGAGAGAAATATTTTACGGCCAGATACAGTCAATGAGATGATCGAGATTATCCACAAGATACGAAATAGAATACAAGAGGCCCAGACTCAACAGAAGTCATACGCTGATACACACCGATTCGAAAGTGGGGATAAGGTTATCCTAAAGATTTCCTCTTCTAAGGGAATAATCAGGTTTGGCATTAAAGGCAAGCTTAGGCCACGTTTTATAAGGCCATATGAGATTCTTGAGAGGATCGGCCCAGTTGCTTATAGGATGGCTCTGCCACCTAGTCTTGGGAATGTCCACAATATTTTCCATGTTTCTCAGCTTAGGAAGTATGTATTTGATCCCAAGCATGTGATTCATCAGAGTGACATAGTTCTTAGTCACGATACGAGTTATGTAGAGAGGCCTGAAGCTATTTTAGACCAGAAAGTTCAAGAACTTAGGAATAAGTCAATTCCTTTGGTGAAAGTACTATGGAGTCACCACGGTCAGGAATAAGCTACGTGGGAACTCGAAAGCAAGGTGAGGGAGAAATACCCAGAACTTTTTGATAAGGTATGTAAATTTCGGGACGAAATTTCTTATTAGAGAGGTAGGATGTAATGTCCCGGTCTTTTATATGCATGAATTATTACGACCTCTAGCGCGACATTAGGGTTTTGCATTCACAAATAATAAAATTCTTACTAATGGAATAAGTTTAGAACTATTTACACGTTTTAAATTCAGAAATCGGATGTTCGACTATCTGGTTGGGTTTATCTTATGAATTTGATTTTTATGTTTCTATAGACAGAATCGTGATTCCGTCAACTTATATATACACCACTTTTACGTTACGAGTACGATTTTCAAAAGTTTACTTTTTGAATTTTCGGGTATATTTTATGTCGAGTCATTTTCTCGGATAATTCGCGTTCCGTAAACCACGAAACTTTTCTCCGACTTTAATCTATAAGTGCGACACTATAATTTAAGTATATCACATACACACAATACTCGAGTAATTTTATCTGCGGAGGAGCAAAACGTAAAATATTATTCGATCGCTTTATTAAAGACTAGGGTTAACCTAGTATAAAAGGGACACTAACCCATCTCCCTTTCACTTCATCTTGCTCCTCTTCATTTCTCACTTCAGCCCCCCCCCCCCCCCCCTCTTTAAAATGAAGAAAACCATTGTTCTTCATTAAGAACTCAAGTTACAAGCTTATTTTGTGTGCCAAACTTAAATCCAAGTTCATATTCAAGTAAGTTACATCATTCTCATCATTTCCACCCAAGTAAAAATAGGTTTTGGCCAATTTAAAATTTGGAAAATATATGAAGAGTTTAGGTTTAATGTTAAAATGTTCTGTATGTTGTCTCTAAGTTGATTTTAAGGTTCTTGAAAGTGTTTAAAACAAGTTTTAATCATGATTTTGATTTCATGTCTTGGCCGAAATTCTTAGGGTTTTATAACCCAATCATGTGTTGTTTTTCTTATAATTTTCTTACACAATATGTTGCTATCTGATGATATGATTCTATTTTGAATTTATGGGATTTTTATAAAATGTTTGGTGTTTTGAAAGTAAGGAAGAATCATGCTTAGTTCTTGATATGTTGATATATGTTCAAAAGTGACCTGATAATTGTGATGATGTATGAAAGAAGTAGATGATATGTTTATGTTAGATTTTTATAAAATGTTTTGGAAATTTATTTGAAAACAAGAGCATGAAGTTAGATTTATGAAGTTGGAAGATTTGTTAGTAATATTTGATGTAGTTAAGGAGCATGTCATGTATTGAGGATTTTAAAGTCATGTTTAGGTCATTTGTATGTTAGGACCAAGACTTTGATTATCAACATGAGTGTATGTTAAGGGTGTTGTTTGATGTTGGAAACAATTGATGCTTGATGATGATACTTGATGTTAATGATGTTTGAAGGTTTAAAGTTGAAAAATAAAAATGAGTAAGTAGTCATATTTTCAAAAGAAAAGATTATGAAATGGAGTTCGTAATGTCGAGAAGCATGCTTGTATGCGACTTCTATATGTGTTATAAGTATGATATGCATGATTAGTTTACATGTTTAGAGTATTCGTTGCTAGAAACGAGCTCTAGGTTTATATGATGTTTTTCCCATTTTAAGGGGAAGTTGGCAGTTTCATTACACTTCACGGAAACAGCCATATCCTTCTCCACGTTTAATATTTTTGAGATCCGTAAAATGGACATGAAACTAGACTATAGTGGATTTCCATTGGTATAAGATACACTATCTATTTCTTACTGTGAATTAACAGATTGCTAATTATTTTCAGCCTTGATGCACATTATGTTATGATTATGTTAAGTGTTTGATGTTGGTCTTCAAACCAAGGAATGTGTAACAAAATCGAGTATCGGTTACCGTTGTTAGTATATTTATATGTTATATGGTCAGTTAGGTTCGCTAAGAGAATCATAGCTTTTATTATTAAACTTAAGTCGAATGCAAAACTCTAAAGTCCAAACATGTAGATCGAGTCTGTTGTCCGTTAGACTTCGTTAAGCTCGATCGACCGCTAAACTTAGTTGTTTTCGATGAAAGGTGGAGCAGCAGATTGAAGCATAAGGAAGAGTCGAGAATCATTTTTGCTTGCATTTATTACTTGTCCAGGTGGGCTTTCTATACGAAAATGATTTGAGCTTTGCTCTATTTTGATGAAATGTTTTACAAGCAAATTATGATTTCAAATGATTATGATGCATAAAAACTTTTATGTGGATTCTTATGAACCTATCACTGTTGGCTTGCCAACCTATAAAATGATCGGATCCTGAGCTAGACAAAGGTTGCTGGACAGGTTAGTGTACATAGCACTCGGGATTGTGAGCTCTCTTCGGAGTGGCCGATCTCGGGGAGTAACGTTCGCGGGAGGTGGCCACCTTCCCCGACGTAAATTATGGATATGGTGAATCTGATGATATATGCTAAGAAATGAAATGATTTAGTAAACATGGGTTTTTTCTTAGCACCCCCGTGTGTTACTGCTTATATGCATGATGACAAATACGAAAGCATGTTTTATGTTTTGGCAATATGTTCACGGAGTACGTTGTACTCAGCCCTGTATATCCTTTAAAATGTGCAGGTTGAGCAAGGGATGTGACGGAGGGTGTTGAGTGGAAGTATTTTGTTTACGATCAATGTTAAGCCCTGGTTTCATATCTTCATATATGTAACCAACCATGTTTTTCCGCTGCAAACACTCTTTATGATTTTGCTTTCTAAGTTATGTTGATTGTAATATGATATAAAGCCTCTTTCTAAACTTCAAAGCTAATATTATAACTATGTATTCTACTTTGAATTCTAAGTCATTCCCACGGGATTGAATCCCCTTCAGATACCTTGATAGGCCATTCATGGAAATCCACCCATATTCCTTATGAAATGTATGTCTCCCCTTTCTTCCCGCTTCTTAATTCCTACCCCGGGTTACGCTCCGACTGTGCCGTCCTTAGGGATAAGGGGCCATGACAGAATAGTGTCGGAGCGCGGTTCATTTGCTCTGAGTCTATGTTCTTTCAAGCGAAGTTTAGTTCGATTCCCTAAACTAATTGAAGAATTAATTGTCAACTCAACACCCCATCACGTCATGCTCAACTGAAGAGTAAGGTAAAAGATTTACTAGTCTTTATGATTCAAACTTATTTTGCCATGAAAATGTATCTATTTACGAGCTTTTATGAAATATTAATTATGAACATATATGGAACGATATATGTATGACGAAGCATGTACTATATGAATTTTTATTTTATGATTTACCCATGAATTGCTGCTGACGAAGAAACATGAAAGATGAGAACTTAGAAACTTCCTTAGTGTCTTCTATTTAGCGAACGAGTACTTATGCGCCTCAAGTATTTCAGCACATGTACGAATGTGACGGGCGAACAATGACGATGTAATAATGAGGATCGATGATGCAGTAATGTCTCCAACGAATATCACTTATGAGTTATACGAGTATGGTTATTTTATCGGGATGTCCATTTATGGCAGAACCCGAATAACTTTCATAACATACCCCGTCAGGTAGTATATTATTATTTTTATGTTAGGTGTTTCTCAGAGTCCAGAGTCCGAGTCGAGAACTTGGGACAAGATTTATATCCTTCTTCTGAGAACCCTTTAGTCGAGTTGTTCTATTATGTCGAGACGTTGATGTATTATACGTATACCTTCTTCATAAGATGGTGACCACGAAGACGCCGCCGCGTAAGTCAACAAGGAGAAGGCGTACACCGTGCGACCTTGTGGAGGCTTTCCGCAACACATATCGAGTCACATGTGCCACCGTGGGCCAGTGCGTGGCAGACCTAGAGGCGACATGGCACTTAGCTGCTCCTCATGGTGTCTCGGACTACGAGGGCATTCCGTGCCTAATCGACCTCCTTCCAATCGAGTGGAGGGAGTGGGCTACTGCAGTCTCATGGTACTATATCTTTTTGCGTGAGCCCACTTTAGTACCGTCTGGAGATTCATGGCCTTTGCTATACGCATCACCACTCAGTACCTACAGCACCGTGCACCTCCCCCTGGAGCTTGCGTGTTTCGACCTCATGCTAGGGGATATTTGCCAGAGAGACTAGCTACACCTCTACCAAGCGAGGTGGTTCATGTTGCACCGCCTCATGCTCAGGATGGGTTAGACATGGGGGCAAGGACATCAGCACCTCTCCGCAGGGACATGAGGACCGAGCCTTTTATTCTCAGGAGGACGTATCTGCCATTTCGACCTATGCCAGTCCATCCATGACCGATCGCAGATGATGCTCATCTACTTCTCCCGAAGAAGCGCAGAGTCACTGAAGACCCTATTGCAGTCTCTCCAGCTTTATACGAGGAGTCAGAAAAAGATCCAGACGAGGATCCGGAGGAGTTCTCCGAGGAGGACAGCTCGACTGCCGAGTCGAGGGTGACTTGAGATAGCTCAGGATGGTGCTAGCCATTTATTTTGTATTTTGTATGCGGAACGTCACTACGTTTGCTTATATGTGTCGTTCCGATGTCTAACACTTTCTTATTTTATAGACGGCAATGCTATTTGTTAAAACATCCCGCATTTTGGCATATGTGTAGGCAGGTAGCCTAGATCAGCTTGTATTGATAGTTAGTAAGACCTCGTTGAAGGTAATTGTACTATTATGATGAATATGATATATTGATATATATATTTTGACCCTTCATGGGCTTTTCTTCTCATGAGTATGATGTTGTTAGTTCTGATCTCTTTCTCAACCTTGCCACAAGAGTTATCTATGAGTATGTGTCGATGCGTTATGATTATGTAGTCGCGAACTCCTTTCTATGATGCAGTATGATGATAATTACGGACCAATGAGAATGAACTGATGATGATTATGTGCACCACAGAATGCCACCCAGAAGGGAAAGAAGGAGAGGAGGGCATAAATGCGCCCCTATACCACCTCCTCCTCCACCCCAACGGGCTATTGAAGAGCTTTTCCTCAAGCAGAATCCCCCTACTTTCAATGGGTCAGGAAACCCGAGCGATGCTGAGCTTTGGGTTAGAGCTATGGAACGAATTTTTAACTTCCTAAGGTGTACCAACCAAGAGAGTCTTTCTTGTGTGCTCTTCCAACTCACTAGATCTGCAGACTTCTGGTGGGAAGCGCGCAGGAAGATCCTAACAGCTGAGCAACTGGAAAAATACTCTTGGGAGGAATTCAAGGAGTCACTGTATGACAAGTATGTTCCAAAAACCTTCAAGGTCAAGAAGGAAGCTGAGTTCTATAATCTGAAGCAAGGAAGGATGTCAGTGACTGAGTATGATAGAATGTTTTGTGAGTTATCAAGGTATGCTCCAAACCAAGTTGATATGGATAAGAAGATGGAAGGAAAATTTAGATCAGGACTGAGACATGAGATAGGCATGTCCCTAGCTAGCCATGGAAGGCTAAGCTACACTGAATCACTGAATAGAGCTCTGGATATTGGGGCAGCAATGCCAGAAGAGAAGCGAGCGCCCACAGTTACACCGCCACCCACTCAGACAAATTCCCACGAATATAAGGGGAAGCGTAAGTGGGAAGGACAAAACAATGGTGGCAATGGGAACAACCAGGATAGCAGGAAGCCGTGGCAGGGAAATATATCTCATGGACAGCCTCAGGCTCAAGGAGGCAACAATCAGGGATGGCAGATGGTTCCTGCTCAGGGAGGCAATAATCAGGGACGAGTTGCAAACCCCGTATGTCCCAAGTGTAACAAGCAGCATCATGGTGCCTGTCTGTTGGGCACTGGAAGTTGTTACACGTATGGTCAGAAAGGCCATATCATGAGAAATTGTCCTAATCAGCAGCAGGGAGAGAGACCAAACCACCAGGGTCAACCCCAGCCACTGAGAGCAATGCAAGGATAGCCGCAACTACCACCACCACCTAAACAGTAGAATCAGAATGCTAGGTCATATGCCATCAATCAGAAGCAACCCGAGAAGGATAAGAGTAACTTGGCAGGTATGGGAAAACTTCTTAACCTACCTGTAATTATTTTGTTTGATACTGGATCATCGCATTCATTTATTGCTAGAGCATGTGTGGATAATCTTAGTATTATACCGGAATGTCCTAGTCATGTCATGAGAGTATCTTCACCACCAGGAGGAATTTCAAATACCACGCATGTTTGTTTTAATCTGGAATTAGAACTCGAGAATCTTAAAGTGGTAACTAATAATCTTAATGTTATGACGATGTGGGATGTTGATGTAATTCTAGGAATGGATTGGTTAGCTGAGAATTATGCCACAATTCTTTGTTATGAGAGGAAAATTTCCTTCAGACCACCAGGAAAGGAACCCACAGACTTTCACAGCATAAGAATGGGTAGAGAATCATCCGTTATCTCTGATCTCCAAGCCAAGAAGATGATGAGAAAGAAGGATTGTCAGGCTTTCCTTGTTTACCTTAATGGAGAATCTAGAGAAGAGCAGACGATAGGTGATGTGCCAATTGTGCGATAACTCAAGGATGTATTCCCAGAAGTTTTACCGGGTTTACCACCAGATCGACAAGTGGATTTCAACATCGACCTGGAGCCAGGGTCATCCCCAGTGTCGAAAGCACCCTATAGGATGGCACCTAAGGAACTGCAAGAACTTAAGATCCAACTACAAGAGCTATTGGATTTAGGTTTCATTAGACTGAGTGTTTCTCCATGGGGAGCACCTGTCCTTTTGTGAAAAAGAAAGATGGTACACTGAGAATGTGTATAGATTACAGGGAGCTGAACAAGCTCACACTCAAGAACAAGTATCCTCTGCCAAGGATAGATGACTTGTTTGACCAACTCAAGGGAACAACTGTGTTTTCTAAGATAGACCTTAGGTCTGGGTATCATCAGTTGGAGATTCGACTAGAGGATATACCCAATACAGCTTTCCGAACAAGATATGGACACTATGAGTTTATAGTCATGCCATTTGGATTAACTAATGCCCCCACAGTATTCATTGATCTTATGAACAGAGTTTTCCACCAGTACTTGGATAAGTGTGTCTTGGTGTTCATAGATGATATTCTCATCTACTCTAGAAATGAGAAAGAGCATGAAGAACATCTCAGGATAGTGTTGGAAACACTAAGAACAGAGAAACTCTTTGCCAAATTCAGTAAGTGCGAATTTTGGTTGAAAGAAGTAATGTTTCTTGGGCACATTGTGTCAGCAGATGGTACTAAGGTGGACCCAGCTAAAGTGGAAGCAGTACGTGATTGGAAGTCACCAACCAACCCTAATGAGATTAGGATTTTCTTGGGTCTATCTGGGTACTACAGAAGGTTTATCGAAGGATTTTCCAAGATTGCTAGACCAATGACACAACTGTTGCGGAAAGGAATTAAGTATTTATGGACAGATGAATGTGATGAGAGTTTTCAGGAACTCAAGATAAGGTACTGCGCCAGTTTTAGCAGTACCAGAAGCGAATAAGGAGTATGTGGTTTACACGGATGCTTCTAAGAATGGGCTAGGTTGTGTATTGATGCAAGATGGGAAAGTGATAGCTTACGCATCAAGACAACTTAGGCTGCATGAGGTGAATTATCCCACGCATGATTTGGAACTAGCTGGAGTTGTGCACTCATTGAAGATATGTAGGCATCACCTTTATGGGGTAAGATGTGAAATTTTCACTGACCACAAGAGTTTAAACTACTTTTTCGAGCAAAAGGACTAGAACATGAGACAGAGAAGATGGATCGAAATGGTAAAGGATTATGATTATGGTATTAACTATCTGCCTTGAGTCGTAAGACTCAATCGCAATTAGGATACCTACTTACCACGGAAGGGGATCTAATCCAAGATTTTGAAAGAATGAGTTTAGAGGTGGTCATCCACCGGAAACGATAATAGGTCGTGTCGCGACGTTAGTGACGACACTAGATTTGAGAGGACGGATAGTGAATGCGCAGAGGAGAGATAAAGCATTTGAGAAACTACGTATGTGAATTAGATCCGATAACCCAGGAAGTTACAGTGAAGCGGCTGATAATGCAATTATGTTTGAAGAGAAAATATGTGTCCCACATGATGAGGAATTAAAGAATGAGATTATGTGTGAGGCTCATGATACTCCCTATACCGCTCACCCCGGGAGTACCAAGATGTACCAAGACCTGAAGAGAAATTTCTGGTGGGACGGTATGAAACGGGATGTAGCTTCATTTGTCGAGCGGTGTTTGGCTTGTCAGCAAGTGAAATCACTACAACAACGACCATATGGAAAGTTACAGCCAATGACCATTCCAGAATGGAAGTGGGAAGGAATAGCTATGGATTTTGTGACTAGTTTGCCGAGGACCAAATGAGGAAGCACTGATATATGGGTTATAGTAGACAGACTCACAAAATCAGCTCACTTTTTGCCTATCCCAATCACTTACTAATATGAGAAGTTGGCACAGTTATATGTCCGTGAAATTGTACGTTTGCACGGAGTGCCGATATCAATCACGTCAGATCGAGATCCAAAATTTACCTCTAGATTTTGGATGAGTCTACAGAAGGAATTGGGTACACACCTGAACTTTAGTACCGCTTTCCACCTGCAGACCGATGGACAATCGGAAAGGACGATTCAAACACTAGAAGTCATGTTAAGAACTGCAGTGTTGGATCAAGGTGCGAATTGGGAGCATGTTTTTTGCCGTTAATCGAATTCGCTTACAACAACAGTCATCAGGCAACAATAGGTATGGCGCCTTATGAAGCCTTATACGGCAGAAAATGCAGGTCACCACTTTATTGGGATGAAGTGGGTGAGAGAAATATTTTAGGGCCAGATACAGTCAGCAAGATGATCGAGATTATCCGCAAGATACGACAGAGTATACAAGAGGCCCAGACTCGACAGAAGTCATACGCTGATACACGCCGAACTGAATTGCATTTTGAAAGTGGGGATAAGGTTATCCTCAAGATTTCACCTTCTAAGGGAATAATCAGGTTTGGAATTTAAGGCAAGCTTAGGCCACGTTTTATAGGGCCATATGAGATTCTTGAGAGGATCAACCCAGTTGCTTATAGGTTGGCTCTGCCACCTAGTCTTGGGAATGTCCACAATGTTTTCCATGTTTCTCAGCTGAGGAAGTATGTATTTGATCCCAATCATGTGATTCATCAGAGTGACATAGTTCTTAGTCACGATACGAGTTATGTAGAGAGGCCTGAAGCTATTTTAGACCAGAAAGTTCAAGAAGTTAGGAATAAGTCAATTCCTTTGGTGAAAGTACTATGGAGTCACCACGATCAGTAAGAAGCTACGTGGGAACTCGAAAGCAAGATGAGGGAGAAATACCCAGAACTTTTTGATAAGGTATGTAAATTTCGGGACAAAATTTCTTATTAGAGGGGTAGGATGTAATGTCCCGGTCTTTTATATGCATGAATTATTACGACCTCTAGTGCGACATTAGGGTTTTGCATTCACAAATAATAAAATTCTGACTAATGGAATAAGTTTAGAACTATTTACACGTTTTAAATTTAGAAATCGGATGTTCGATTATCTGGTTGGGTTTATCTTCTGAATTTGATTTTTATGTTTCGATAGACAGAATCGTGATTCCGTCGACTTCTATATACATCACTTTTACGTTACGAGTACGATTTTCAAAAGTTTACTTTTTGAATTTTCGGGTATATTTTATATCGAGTCGTTTTATCGGATAATTCGCGTTTCGTAAACCGCGAAACTTTTCTCCGACTTTAATCTATAAGTGCGATACTATAATTTAAGTATATGACATGCACACAATACTCGAGTAATTATATCTGCAGAGGAGCGAAACATAAAATATTATTCGATCGCTTTATTAAAGACTAGGGTTAACCTAGTATAAAAGGGACACTAACCCATCTCCCTTTCACTTCATCTTCCTCCTCTTCATTTCTCATTTCAGCACCCCCCCCCTTTAAAATGAAGAACACCATTGTTCTTCATTAAGAACTCAAGTTACAAGCTTATTTTGTGTGACAAACTTGAATCCAAGTTCATATTCAAGTAAGTTACACCATTCTCTTCATTTCTACCCAAGTAGAAATAGGTTTTGGCCACTTTAAAATTTATAAAATATATGAAGAGTTTAGGTTTAATGTTATAATGTTTTGTATGTTGTCTCTGTTGTGCGGCGATTTATACGCCTCGACGGCGATCGGTATAAGGGACGAGCGACCGAGTCCACAACCGAGTAAGCTACAGCAGACTTGCCTAAACGGAGATAACGGTCCACCATCAAGTATCTAAGCGATCGACTCACAAGGCGATCGCCTTGTGGCACGCATCGATCGACTCTGGTGCCCAACCAAGGACGACCATCCTGTGCCGCGAGCAAGACCTTCGTCCGTCAAAGTCTACGAAGACTGGATCTCAAAGCAGCGCCCATGTGCAGATCCGTGAAAGGCGCCGCAGAACCTGGATCGTTGACCACAGCCTGTCACCACCTTCTCACCTACCGACAGATCCATCCGAAAGGTACGAGGTGGGACCGCCCGTGACAGCGACTCGGACGTGTGCAGACTTCTCATTTGACCGCACAGCTGGCTGCCAGCAACTCCTGCGGACTTTAAGGAGACCAGCCCATGTGCAAAAGACGATCACCCGCTTATTATAATACAGCAAAGGCGATCGCCCAGCTCCACCCAGTCCTATAAATAGGGACCTTCCATCAACTGGAAAAAGGTTCGAAAACACATTCATAAAAACGTACACCTACGTTCATCTCCGAAGAATACATACATTCCTTCAGGCTCTCGGCTTCCTCTCTTGGATCTACCTCAGGATTTCTCTCTCAGCACCTCTCATCCAGAAGACGGTCAGCAGAGGCAAGAACTCCTTGCAGTACAGATTTAATGAGACCCGCAATCCTAGGAACTCAAACATACAGCTACTACACGCCGTGAGAGACTGTCGATTTCTCACGGTCGTCACAGCTCATAAACGTTGTTACAAGAAATCACAGAGCATCATATCTGGTTCTTCCGACAATCTTCACGCTCTATAGCTAAGATAGCTAGAATCTTTACACTCATTATAATAGTATTCTAACATTAATATTTGTACTCCAAAGTATTCGTATTAATGACATCTCGCGAGAGCATTCAAGCCCGGGACTAACAACCCTGGCAAATCTTGTGTTATTTACTTTTCCACGGAAGTGTTCTCGCACTTTGTTTGATATCCTTTCATTCCAGCAATATCTATCTCCGGATAATATTTTGGGTAGCAACAATTGGCGCTAGAGGAAGGGGTAATCTAAAACTTCATTTTTATTCCTACCGTCCCGAAGAACACTCTCTGTTCTCGGGGCATATACTTGAAGTGACACTCACTGTACTTCAAAGAAAGCCTTCAGAACCATGACGTCCGCCACTGCATCGAAGAGAGCCGTTCTCCAAACCACCGGACACCATATCCCGGCTCGATCCGAGCCCCAGCCGATGGCAGAGGGAAGTCGCGGCAACGCGAGACTCTCGATCCCGCACCTGAGGGGTGGCCCCAGCCTCTCACTCGACTAGTTCCAAACTGCGGAACAGATCGAGAAGGCTATGGCCATCCTAAAGGAGCGACGGAGAGCATGCGCGGCGCCCGTAATAACTCCCTCGGCCATTCGCCGCGTGGGCAAACGGAAGTTCAAAGGATTACTGGGCGAGCGATCGTCAGAAAGCCCCGATTCGCGAGAAAAGGCTCTCGCAAGGTCGGACGGTTCCGTATTCAATCGCTTGGGAAGCGATCCATCGTGGCGACCCGGGCATTCTGGCCCCAACCATGAGACGACGGAATCCGACTCCATCACCAGGAGTTTGGCCTACCCAACTCCCAGCCGAATACAGGTCAGCCGTCCGGCTCTCGCTCCGGATGCCAAGGGGTCAGTACTTGATCGCCTCGGCTCCCGCTCCGAGCGCCTAGCCGCGAGCAGCCAGGCCACGGCCATGGCCGCTATGCAACGCCAGCTCGACGAGATGACAGCACTCTTGGACACTGGGGCAAGCACCAGCAGAAAGATCATCGGACCGACCGAGCCACTCGCGGTCCACATCGAGCTCGCCCCCGAGCAACCAAGGATCGCTCCTCCCAAAACACCTCTATATGAAGGGAGATCGGACCCCGAAACCCAGCTAAGTAAGTTTCGGATCTACATGACCGGGTGTGGGGCATCAGACGCGACCAAGTGCCGAATTTTCCCGTTAACATTAGGCGAGCTAGACCATAGGTGGTACATCTCACTACCACCGCGATCGATCATCTCCTTTGAGAAACTGGCGAGTGACTTCGCGTCATACTTCGCCGCCAAGGTCGCCAGACCAGATGGCCCCCACCGCATGATGAAAATCAGGCAGGGGGAAGACGAATTCGATGCGGATTACATCGACCGGGTGGATGAAATAGTCCTCACCGATGAGCCCATCAGCGATGAGCTCGCTCTCTACTCGGTCCTGGGGGGATTCTACGGTCATTCACCCATGTTTAGACATCTCACGAAGGACATCCCCCCAACTTACACGATCTTCCGCGCTAAGGCTGCCGACTTTCTGGCCAGGCAAAGGCTACTCACCCTCCGCCTAGGCGAGGAAACGCCACCTCCTATCCGAAAGACGGCGATCGCCAAAACCAAAAGCACGGTCTCCAAGCCATCTGGCGACCACAAGGCCTTCGAGGATGTGGAAACCCATCTCCTCCATACGTTCAACCGAACTCCGGCCCACATTTTCTACGCCATTAAGGGGCCCAAACCGCTGAACAAGCCAAAAGATATGAGGGACCACAGTCACCTAGACCACAATCAATATTGTGCCTACCACAAGAGTCCCAGCCACAACACCAACCGATGCCGCGACCTCCTCAGACAACTCTGGAGATTGTTCGAATAAGCCAAGTTGGACAGCTTATTGGCTTAGCCGGAGCCCCTCCAATCTCCCACACGGTCGCCCGAGTCGAACGCAAACAGGCCGGAAAGCTCATGCGAGACAACCCCTCGATCAACCTCGGCGACCGTATATGCTTCAATCAAGAGAAGGGAACTGCGGAAGTCTCTCCCCGACTTCCCACCTCATTGAACAAAAGGCTACTCGCTCGCCCTCTAAAGTTCATCATCAACGTGATGGACCTAGGCATCGATCGCCTCTCCCAGCACAACGTATACATCAAGGATCGTCATCTAAAATGATGGTCTGAGGTAGAAGAGTGCCGCCATGGTCGCGAAAATCGATTAAACCGATGATCCGTCCATGCAAGGTTCCTTTGGGCTTCGATCGCTCACCCTTCGTTTAAATACGAGTAGCCGAAGGTCTCTCCAAAACAAATCATAGGATTACTCGCTCGCTCTCTAAAGTTCGTCATCTACATGAAGAACCTAGGCAGGCGATCTCCACCCCTTACACAACGTATATCGTCGAGGATCGTCATATGGCTTGATGGTCCGAGGTATAAGAGTGCCGCCATGGTCGTGGAGGACGATGGAACCATTCTTTGCGCCCATGCAAGGTCCTTTTGGGCCACGATCGCCCGCCCTTCATTTAAATATGAGGCCGGCGTAGTCTGAGGGCCCTCCAAAACTAATCCGTGGACACGTTCGCCCGCCCTCAAAGGTCCATCACTTAACGTGGTGGGTCCTTCTCGGACAATGCGATGCGTCCCTCCCCCCGTCTCAACGTATACCATCTAGGGTCACCATCTTCATGGCGAGCCGAGGTAGAAGCAGAGCTAACAAGCCACGGACGTGGAGCTGATTAATCCGACGACGCCCCACGCAAGGAATCTTCCAGACCAAGACCGCACGCCCTTCGTTTAAATACGAGGCGAGGCGCAGCCTTCGGAGGACCCTACCAATTAAGTGAGTCGCGAGAACTTAGCCATCAGACGGAATGTCGCTCGCGCACAAGACATGATCGTGGAGATCGGTCCATCGAACTCCGCAATCGTGCATGGTTCCTCAAGACCGAGATGGACGGCCTTTCAAGGATTCGATAAAATTGAAGACCGCTCACTCAATGATTTATTTTCGTCCCCTTACTTTCACTAAGTGAACAAAAACAAGGGGGAAGAGTGCGAAGCTATTTATACGACGATCGTCCCTATTCAATTACATACGGAGATCGGCATTTATCAGATGCTTGTGCAGCGATCGAATTTGTTGAAAAAGTTATCTATATGAGTTTATAAATTCACTTAGACCTACACACGCAACAATCTCTCCTCACACATTTGTACAAATTCAAGCAAAAGACTCATAAAAGCAATCATTCAAGTGATAAATCGAAGAACCAAATATTCATTTCATTACTCGAAGTTTCAGAAGTACATACACGGTCGCCCGAAGGCCTAAGTACTACAAAGGAAAGCTACAAAATTACAAGACAAAAAGCTAAAACCATAAGAACGAAGGGCCTCAGGCCCCTGCCTGGCTTTCACTTTCAACCTCCGGATCGGCTCGCGACCCTTCGACAGCTTCCGGAGCGACCTCCCCGTCCGCCGGAGCGTTAGGATGAACAAGGTTCTCCGGAGTCGGATACCAGCTCAAGTCCACGCCGATTTCCGAGAGATCCAAGATCGACATGGAGAAGTCAGGATGAAGAGGCTGCTCCAGCACATACGCCTTGAAGTTTTCGGCTAGAGGGCCGACCTCCAGTCCTCCCTTCTTAGCAGCTCGAAGCGAGTCAGCAAACGCCATATAATAGGCAAACTCACTGACGAACTCCATATTAAGAAAGGGATCGGCCTCGGTCGCCTCTAGCTTCCCTTTCAACTCCGTCATCGCCTGTTGCGCATCCTGGAGCTCGGCCTCCCTTGCAGCCATCTCTCCCCTCGACGCCGCCAGCTCACTAGTCAGCCGAGCGACAGTCACCTTTAGTTGATCGGACTTCTTCTCAGCGGCCGCCTGCAACCGTCGGGCATCTGTTATCCGGTCCCGAAATCGGTCGACCGTAGCTCGGGCTTGCTCGGCATCCTGTCTCGCCAGCTCAAGTTCATGACTCGCCTGTTTAGCTGCATCCAAGGAGTCCTTCTCCATTGCCACAATCCTGTCGGCGAACTCGGCATTCTCTTTCCGAGCGGCCTCGAGGCCCGCCTGCAGACGTGTAATAGAAGGACGCCCCTCGAACACTTGCACAGCCTGGGCTGCCATCGTCGCCGCCTGGAGAGAGAGAGAGAGCAAAAGCAGCTTGCATTGCATTCCCGGATCGCTGGCGAGCGATCACATCCAAATCCGTCGTCCAGGCCTTCGGCAAAGTAGAAACGGCCCAGTTGACATATAGCGGGACATCGTAGGCCTGGCAAGGAGATCGGCTCGCCAGAAAATCCAATACCATCGGCGGGCAAGGTGGGTTAGTGCTACAGATCCTGCATCAAGCAACAAATAGTTAGCACATCTCCCACACGAGTGACGAAACTCAACAAACAGACAAAGTTTACCTCTCGGCTCTCTCAGGATCGTGGCCAAAGTATGGTTTCCCTCGAGGGGTCTCAGCCTCGGCGATCGCCATATCTCACAAGAAAGCCACAAAGGGCGTAGATTCATTCACAGGAGGAACAACGGTGATCGGAGGCGCAGCGATCGGCACCTCACTAGCAGGGGCAGAAATTGGAGTTTCTCCCAACCTCTGCCGTTTGCGATTCGTCCGGAGCTCCTCCTCCCGAACTTCCTCCTCAGCCACGATCGGCTCTACGCGAGGCTCCACCTCCGGAATGAGAGGTAACGCCACCGGAGGAACCCAAGATGACTTCTTCTGACGAAGACGGCCCAGAACTCCGGGGTTCGACATAGCTATCTCTGCTGGAGGCTCCAAGAAATGAGGAAAGCAGACCTCTACAATAAGAAACAAGTGAACAACGGTTAGACACATTCTCCAAGAAGGTCGATCGCCAAGCCAATGGAGATCGAAGAAATTCATACCTGGGACCAAAAGATGTCTCGGGAAATGGAACAGTCGAGCAGACAACCAACGGCTCTCTTTGTTAATCCGGCGAGCGTCTAAGTCGTCGTCCGGCAGGCTCCATATCCGCTCCCAGACGACGAAAAAATCGAAAGGAAGCTCGTCGATCACCGGAATATGGAAACCTACAAGAAGAAATCCAAATTAGATCAGTTCAGAACATATCCGAACAAAGAGAGAGTCTGAACCCTTACCGGGATTCCTCTCCCGAAAGCTAGTGGGAATTTCCAGCTCGCTCATAGGGTTGTCGCTCGCTGACGCCTTCCAGGCACCGGCGACCCAGAAACACTTAGCCGGATCGCCCCGCACCTTGTTCGGAACTCCAAGGATCACCCGACCGGATCGGCCTTGAATATGATAGCTGCCAACCGATCCCTTCTGAGTCGTCAACTTGAACAGATGGTTCATATCCAACGGCGAAAGAAGGCGGTACACTCGATGACCGCCGAACAAGGTGAGAGCACATATGACCTGGAGCCAGGCATTCGGCGTCAACTGAAGCGGCGCCACATTCCAAGCAGCTAGCAAATGGGAGACGGCAAACGACAGAGGAAACTGCAGCCCGACCTCCATAATCGCTTCATTTACGGCGACCATGCCCTCCGGTGGCTGATCGGCCCATTCATTCCCCGCCGGCGCGAAAAGATTCACATCTGAAGGGACGTGATATCTTGTCCTCTAGACGTCCAGGTACTTCCTGGTCGCCGAGCTCCTTATCTGGCCGAGGGACCATAGAGATCGCTGTGCAGCCCGAAACAGCGACCGCTTAGCAGGTTGATAAGGATGAACGATCGAGTACTCCCGGTAATCGAACTTAGGAGACGGACCGACCAACCTCTCCATAATTTCAGCAAAGGCCAAATAGGCCTGCCAAAAGCATTGTGCTGCTCCCAGTAGGCCATAACCGCCGAATCTTTCTCCATCTGCGAGCGTCTCCGCTCAACCGCCGCCTCCTTGGTGACGTCGACTTCATTGAAAAGCGCCTCGACTGCCGCGGGGTCAATACTGGCCCGGATAGCCTCGGCGGCCGTCTCCAAATGGAATTCTGCAAAGGGTCCTTCCTGGGCAGTCGAAGCCCCGGCGGCGGAGGTGGTCTCCTTTCCAGATGATGAAGGTACTCCAGACATTTTCGACAAGAAGAGGAGAAAAGGAGTGTTTTCTTACCAAGGATTGAATCGATCGACGATCGGCAGTCAGATCTTCAGTAAATTCTTCGGCGATGTTATCCTTTTTCTCCGATAAAAGCGCGTAAGGGTCTTAACCCTGCAACCCGGCGCCCTTTTATAGGAGATGCCAGGGACTTCTGTGCAATTATGGAGAATCTCAGGGGTTGGAGTGCAACCGTCGCAATTAATGACTCCCTTGAAACCCGCGACGCGTCTTTTCGAGGGCACGCCATACGAGGAGTCGCAACTGACCGTCGGTCTCCTCCAATAGGAACCTGACACATACCCCGGAGACTTTTCCATGTCCGCTGGCATTTCCCGCTCATTTCAGCGACCACCCAGGTCGTCCAAATTCAAAGCCAAACCACTCAAAGACGATCGCCAGTTCCGTGAAATGCAGAGTCACTCGTCATAATTCAACGATCGCCAGCAGAACCACCTCACCCCATGTTTCCAACATCGGAGCGAGCTGGGGGGCAATTGTTGTGCGGCAATTTATACGCCTCGATAGCGATCGGTATAAGGGACGAGCGACCGAGTCCACAACCGAGCAAGCTACAACAAACTTGCCTAAACGGAGATAACAGTCCATCATCAAGTATCTAAGCGATCGACTCACAAGGAAATCGCCTTGTGGCACCCAACGATCGACTCTGGTGCCCGACCAAGGACGACCGTCCTGTGCCGCGAGCAAGACCTTCGTCCGTCAAAGTCTACAATGACTGGATCTCAAAGCAGCGCCCATGTGCAGATCCGTGAAAGGCACCGCAGAACCTGGATCATTGCCCACAACCTGTCAGCACCTTCTCACCTACCGACAGATCCGCCGAAAGGTACGAGGTGGGACCGCCCGTGACAGCGATTCGGACGCATGCATACTTCTCATTTAACCGCACAACAGGCTGCCAGCAACTCCTGCGGACTTTAAGGAGACCAGCCCATGTGCAAAAGACGATCGCCCGCTTATTTTAATACAACAAAGGCGATCGCCCAACTCCCCCAGTCCTATAAATATGGACCTTCCAGCAACTGGAAAAAGGCTCGAAAACACATTCATAAAAATGTACACATACGTTCATCTCCGAAGAATACAAACATTTCTTTAGGCTCTCGGCTTCATCTCTTGGATCTATCTCAGGATTTCTCTCTAAGCACCTCTCATCCAGAAGACGGTCGGCAGAGGCAAGAACTCCTTGCAGTACATATTTAACGAGACCCGCAAGCCTAGGAACTCAAACATACAGCTACTACACGCCGTGAGAGGCTGTCGATTTCTCACGGTCGTCACAGCTCATCAACGTTGTTACAAGAACTCATAGAGCATCATATCTCGTTCTTCCGGCAATCTTCACGCTCTATAGCTAAGATAGCTAGAATCTTTACACTCATTGTAATAGTATTCTAACATTAATATTTGTACTCCAAAGTATTCGTATTAATAACATCTCACGAGAGCATTCAAGCCCGGGACTAACAACCCCAGTAAATCTTGTGTTATTTACTTTCCCACGGAAGTGTTCTCGCACTTTTTTTGCTATCCTTTCATTCCAGAAATATCTATCTCCGGATAATATTTTGGGTAGCAATAGTCTCTAAGTTGATTTTAAGGTTCTTGAAAGTGTTTAAAACAAGTTTTAATCATGATTTTGATTTCATGTCTTGGCCGAAATTCTTAGGGTTTTATAACCCAATCATGTGTTGTTTTTCTTATGATTTTCTTTAACAATATGTTTCTATATGATGATACGATGCTATGTTGAATTTATGGGATTTTTATAAAATGTTTTGTGTTTTGAAAGTAAGGAAGAATCATGCTTAGTTCTTGATATGTTGATATATGTTCAAAAGTGACCTCATAATTGTGATGATGTAAGAAAGAAGTAGATGATATGTTTTTGTTAGATTTTTATAAAATTTTTTGGAAATTTATTTGAAAACAAGAGCATGAAGTTAGATTTATGAAGTTGGAAGATTTGTTGGTAATATTTGATGTAGTTAAGGAGCATGTTATGTATTGAGGATTTTAATGTCATGTTTAGGTCATTTGTATGTTAGGACCAAGACTTTGATTATCAACATGAGTGTATGTTAAGGGTGTTGTTTGATGTTGGAAACAATTGATGCTTAATGTTGATACTTGATGTTAATGATGTTTGAAGGTTTAAAGTTGGAAAATAAAAATGAGTAAGTAGTCATATTTTCAAAAGAAAAGATTATGAAATGGAGTTCGTAATGTCGAGAAGCATGCTTGTATGTCGACTCCTATATGTGTTATAAGTATGATATGCATGATTAGAGTTTACATGTTTAGAGTTTTCGTTGCTAGAAACGAGCTCTAGGTTTATATGATGTTTTTCCCATTTTAAGGGGAAGTTGGCAGTTTCATTACACTTCACGGAAACAGCCACAACTTTCTCCACGTTTAATATTTTTGAGATCCGTAAAATGTACATGAAACTAGACTTCAGTGGATTTCTAGTGGTATAAGATACACTATCTTGTTCTTACTGTGAATTAACAGAATGTTAATTCTTACATCCTTGATGCACATTATGTTATGATTATGTTAAGTGTTTGATGATGGTTTTCGAACCAAGGAATGTGTAACAGAATATTGTATCGGTTACCGTTGTCCATTAGACTTCGTTAAGCTCGACTGACTGCTAAACTTAGTTGTTTACGATGAAAGGTGGAGCAGTAGACTAAAGCGTAAGGAAGAGTTGAGAATCATTTTTACTTGCGTTTATTACTTGTCCAGGTGGGCATTCTATACGAAAATGATTTGAGCTTTGCTCTATTTTGATGAAATGTTTTACTAGCAAATTATGATTTCAAATGATTATGATGCATAAAAACTTTTATGTGGATTCTTATGAACCTATCACTGTTGACTTGCCAACCTATGAAATGATCGGATCCTGAGCTAGACAAAGATTTCTAGCCAGGGCTAGTGTACACAGTACTCGGGATTGTGAGCTCTCTTCGGAGTGGCCGATCTCGGGGAGTAACGTTCGCGGGAGGTGGCCACCTTCTCCGACGTAAATTATGGATATGATGAATCTGATGATATATGCTATGAAATGAAATGATTTAGTAAAATGGGCTTTTTCTTAAAACCACCGTGTGTTACTGCTTATATACATGATGAAAAATACGAAAACATGTTTTATGTATTGGCAATATGTTCATTGAGTACGTTGTACTCAGCCCTGTATATCTTTTAAAATGTGCAGGTTGAGCAGGGGATGTGACGGAGGGTGTTGAGTGGAAGTCTTTTGTTTACGATCAATGTTAAGCCCTGGTTACATATATTCATATATGTAACCAACT
The DNA here is from genome assembly GCA_033398695.1 of Orobanche coerulescens. Classification (NCBI taxonomy): domain Eukaryota; kingdom Viridiplantae; phylum Streptophyta; class Magnoliopsida; order Lamiales; family Orobanchaceae; genus Orobanche; species Orobanche coerulescens. The sequence goes on along the minus strand of CM065810.1, from coordinate 98,213,835 downwards.
ATTTTTTTCCACTGCAAACACTCTTTATGATTTTGCTTCTCAGTTATGTTGATTGTAATATGCTATGAAGCCTCTTTCTAAACTTCAAGGCTAATATTATAACTATGTATTCTACTTTGAATTCTATGTCATTCCCACGGGATTGACTCCCCTTCATGATTCCTTGATAGGCCATTCATGGAAATCCACCCATATTCCTTATGAAACGTATGTCTCCCCCTTTATTCCCCGCTTCTTAATTCCTACCCCGGGCCACACTCCGGCTGTGCCGTCCTTAAGGATAAGGGGCCGTGACAATTTCCCTGAGGATGATTAACTGAGGATTTCTTGTGCTAAATCCCCAATCTGTTAAGCTCTTCAGTGAAGGCATCCGAAAATTGAACTCCATTATCTATTACAATCATGTTAGGGACACCGAACCGGCACCAGATGTAATCGTGTATGAAATTGATGGCGTTCTCCTGCGTGATTTTAGCCAAGGCTCTAGCTTCGACCCACTTGGTGAAGTAATCTACGGCTACTATGACATATTTATTGCTTCCCTTGGCTAAGGGGAAAGGTCCCATAATGTCGAATCCCCATATATCGAAGGGCCAAGTCGGTATGATGAGGCTTTGTTCAACAACCGGGACCTTAGGTAGGTCAGAGTACCTTTAACATTTATCGCATTTTTTTACGTAGGTCTGGGCATCTTCCCTCAAGTTAGGCCAATAATATCCAAGGGTTATGACCTTATCAGCTAAAGTCCTGGCCCCCGGGTGTCCTCCACAAACTCCATTATGGACCTCAACAAGCAAGTTCTCCGTATACTTTGGAGGAACACATCTAAGTAGAGGCTTGGTGAAAGATCTCCTGTAAAGTACTCCGTTCCACACGATGAACCACGTGGTCTTCTTTTTAATCATTTTGGCTGCCAATTCGTCTTCGGGTAGCTTTCCATCTGTTGGGCTTCGGTCCAGCATCCTGCCTGCATGGGCTTAAAAATGCGCAAGGTGCGGCTTGCGATTCGACCCGTGAGATCTGCACTAGAAAGTGGTTAAATGAATTTATTTGGACTACTCATACCAACAAGATGCATCTTCTTTTCTGGTATTCATCTCATAAAAACTCCAAAGTTAAGCGCGCTTGGCCTGGAGTAGTTATGGGATGGGTGACTCCCTGGAAAGTTTCCCAGGTGTGTGTGAGTGAGGAGAAAGCGCGCTAGAAAAGACTCGTGTTGGTACAGTGAGGATAGTCTTCATCATTCTTGGGGACCAACACCATTCGTCTATCCAGCTTCTTTCTTCGTGGTCTATGGCCAAGATCTTTATCCTTTCAAAGGCTGGCTGGTCGGCATAGGCGACCAATGGATCAATGTTCTTAGCTGTAGCCATTTTAGAAATCAGGTCGGCCTCCTTGTTGTGATCTCGACCTATTAGCTTTATCTCCCATAACTCCAAATCCTTGCTCATGTCAAGGACGAGGTCTTTGTACTTGGTCATCATGTGGTTTTCAGTGTTGAACTCTTCTTGGACCTGCTTCACAACTAGCTTTGAATCACTGTAAGCAGGCAGCTTCGTTGCTCCGAGGAACTTAGTCTTTTCAATCCCTATGATAAGGGCCTCATACTCGGCCTGGTTGTTTGAAGATGGGAACTTGAATCGCACAAAGTCTCGAGTTACGTGCTCACTCATGGGACTGACCAGGACAACTCCTGCCCCACTTCTTCATTTTGTAGCAGACCCATCTGCGTACAAAATCCAGCAGTCTCTTGGTAGGTCGGAGAAGAGTTCAGTAACCATGAGGGCCTTTCTTTTCCGTACAGCGTGTAAAACCCTAAAATTCCCATAATTTGAAATAACCAAAATACCCCTCTAATTTTTGAAATTTTAAGAGTATATAAAATCATTCAAATGAATATTATTTGAACCTAACCTAAAGTAATTAAAATACCTAAGATACCAAATTAATTAAACAAATTAAACTTTACCTTATAAATTAATAAGTTACAAAAAAAAAAATTATTTCCTAAATCTAGCTATCCTAAAAACGACACGTTGTTGTCTTGTATACACAATTTTCGGCCCAAACACATGAGAAAAGAGATAAGTACCTAGTTTAATGTACAATATTTGCAATTGATATCTTTTGATTTAAATCATCATAAACCGATCCTAATCATACCTAAAATACTATACGCGTTTTTTTTCCTTTTGTATATCCCATATGATATGGTTATCATCCCATAAATTAGACACACAATATTCCTAAAAACTCTCTCTAAGTCACGCCTGATATAAGGAAGAAGAAAGCAAAGAAGAAACTTTGGTGAGTCCTTGGTGTATCGCGAAAAGAACAAGGAAAAGAAACGGGGTTCTGATTCGTTTTTTATCTTGGTGTTGTCTGATTTTTTGGCCATCGTTATCTCAGACCATTCGGTATGTTTTTCTTGTGGTTTAGATTCATTATTTTGATCCCTTATTCGTGTATAAATAAGCCCTAAAAAGCTAATACTAATCGGCTAAATGATAAACAAAGAAAAGGAAGTTTTAACCCTTTTTGATTCGGTTTTGTTTTGATTTGTGCCGAGCCTATTGCTTGATGTTTTGACACCATTTGATACATCATATAATATGTATTTAATCATAAGAAAACATGGCTAAAATATCAAGAATAAAGCTTTACGAAAATAGAACCAATCAGCCTAATATATGTGTTATCGCATGTCTTTAATTTTTGTGAACTTTGGTTCGATTTTTGTGACTAAATGAAACGTGGTTATGGCTGAATGTTTTGTGTTTTAATTAAGTCATAAAGAGGTATAATCACCTGTAAAAATGAGCCTTTGAATTATCATGTAATTGGATTTAAAAGAATTGAATGAATTAGGGTTTAAATGATTTCTGAAATTTGGACAGCATGTATGTCTGAATTTGTAAACGTGAGATCTCATGATATATGATAGTTTAAATCTGTTTCTGTGCATGAAAACTTAGTTTTATGTTTATTTAAGTATTCCAATTGGTTTGGAAGGATTTGAGTTTGATTTGGTCCTATTTTTGAATTTTATGAGACGATGTGTCAAAACTGTGTTTGCAGAATTTTTCAGTAGTGGTTTATGATTTTTCATGTTTAAACCATATGGAGTTAGGAGCTTTCCTTATACAGGGGTAATATTTGGATTATTTGTGACTGCCTGGAATTTTTGTAGATTTTTTTAAAATTTTGAAATGGGTTAGTTAAAGGCAAACTTTCTGTGTGTATCTACAGATCCGAATCTGAACATGTTGGCATAAATGATTTTTTTGACAGGGAGTTCCACTTAAAAATAAAATCTGGGAAAATTCTAGTAGACTCATAATACTTTATAGCTTCTGTGAGAATTTTGGTGAATTTTTATCTTGACATATGGTATGGTATTAAAATTCGTAAAGTGAAGGCTAAAACATAGTAAAACCAGAATTTTGTTAGAAGTTAAGATCTTTGTGATTTTAATACCATTTAATATATTTGAACCCTAAAATGCACTTGGACATTAATTATGATATAATTGGTCATATTTTAACCTAATTCCAATAACGAAATCCTAATCACATTAATGAATGGTGTTAAGTAATTAAGAATCCGTTACGACATTAAATGGGCTTATAAGCATAAAATGATCCCAAATTCTTGTAGATTCATTGAAGAAGAAGTGAACCATCTTTCTTGTGTTCTTTCCTTTTGATATCATTCCGTTTGCTAAGGTACGGATATTCTACACTTTCTCAGTAAGGGTTCTGATTTTATGTACTATTGTTATTGTTTGTTTCGTATCGGTACAGATATTCTGACCTTTCTTATAAGGTTTCTCATGATCTCTTTCATATTCTGATCTGTTTAGCTTCTGATTTGAAACCATTGCTATGATCCCCTTTTATTTTGACCCTTTGCTATGATATCTTTGTTATCAACCTCTGATATGAACCTTTGTTATGAACTTTGACTATAAACCTTTGCTATGCACTTCTGAACCATTTGATATGAACCATCTGATATGAACTGTTTTGATATGATATCTGACTCTCAGTTTGATACCCGAGCCATTTCCCTTGCCATGAAGGTAACATGGCCGTCTCATTGATGCACCAATGGCATGACTCCAGTGTGGTCGAGTGATGTGCCACACCGTCCCTTATCTGTTATATGTTATGGCCACTATGATTATGATTTATCTGCAGGGGTGTATGGATGTATCATAGATTTGTTTCTGTATCTGTTATGATCTGTTATGATATATTTGTCTGGTGATTGATGCTGGGTGCAATCCACGTCCTTCATATTTCTGGGAGCTAGCTACTCCATTTGGTTACTGAGGACTCCCCTCATATTATTGGCTAATTGAGAGGTCTCCCCTCTATATGATATGAAGATATATGGTTAGATCTGTTATGATATGATCTGATCTGTTCTGGGCTCGTGGTGGATTACTGTCTTACCTTTCAATATTTCTACACTCTTGTTTATACCTTATGCTATTGCCCCAATGCAGTATATCCTGTTATCCTTTGATTCTCCATATTCTTGTTTCAGTTGACTCACGAGATTTGTTCAGTTACCGTTAATCCCTTATTTATTTGACAGATGACATTCTTTTCAGCAAGAGCTTATTTATCCTTTTCTTATTCTTATATACGTATCGGTTATTCGTTTGTTAATATATATGTTCACTGAGCTTTTTAAGCTCAACCGCATTTCTTTTCTCCGTGGCAGGTTGTTAAGCTAGGAGCTGGGGCTATCATTGGGATTGAGAGTAGGATCTGAACATGGATTTACCCTAGACATCTTAGACTTTGATACCATTGTTATTTCACCTTCGTTTAGATTCTGTTTATATTTTCTTTCATTTGGTTATCTTGGATCTTATGTAACGATCAAGTCATGTTGACTTGTTTTCCTTTGATATTATTTAAGACTTCCGCTTGCGTTTATTTATGTATGTTCTGATATGCCACCACAATGTTGACTAGTACATAAGTTATGACCTGTGAGGATTTGGACCATTAGGTTTGCACTGTAGGAGCTTATGGAATAACTTTGGAAGGAATTGCTTTAGGTTCTCCCCTTAAGAACTTTAGTATGACCGGTGACGATTGGGTAGATGATATGATAAGAAGTTGGTTAGTCATCTTGCTTCCGCATCACTCTGATTCATGCTTTACTTTTAGTTAAGCCCTTTCAAGATCAATTCCTCTGGAGGTTAGAAACTTTTTATTTTGCGCAACTTAAGATTTGTGACCAAGTTGTAACACCCCCAATCCGCTCAGGGATATTATATGACGTAGAACCTTTCCTCAAGGATCTACCAGGCCGGTAACAGCATCAAACATCTCAACAATACCTTTAAGGCTAAAATGGCTCCATAAAACGACCTTTACAAACCATGGGGATCTCATCCCAAATCTTATCAAATCATAGTACACGAGAATAATATCAAGGTTCGTTTTCCAACATCAAAATCCACAACCCAAGGTTTAAACACATACGACAAATACTCTAGTGCCATCGTAGTCAAGTAAGCCAAACGAACAACTTACCTCTTACACACTTAGTCGATGCATGCAATCATGAAAACGGATCAAAAGCACTCATTTCCGGAAATGCCATAATCAAATCACATTTGTAAAATGCACCACAATTAACCATTGATCCACACCTCCGTGGACCACTACCGAAACCCCGCCGGATCTAACCCATAGTGGTTAAAAGCAAAGCTCATCGATCCACACCTCCGCGGACCCCTACCGAGACCCCATCGGATCTAACCCGTAGTGAGCATACACACACACACGTGACTCATGAAATACTAATATGCTAAGAATGTAAGCTCATCAAGAATAATTACTAGGGATGGCCACTTATCCGACACCATTATCAACTCTTCAAAACAAAACAACACAATTAACACGGAATACACGATTCCACAACATTGATCCAATGGAAATATCATTAAAACCTTCAATGATCAAAATAATAAAATCAAAATCAACTCACACGAATCACAGTCACGAGGATAAACCAACCATCATAAATTCAACATGTAAACTCTATTTGCAGGACACAACTCAAATGAGAAAATACTTGCCTCGAAACTACGATTGAAGCGAGACGATGAATGAAATATGGACGGGCAGCCCCGAATTCTTGAACATAATCAAGCACACGATAGCATCGCGAAAACTACGAGGATAACAACGCACGAACTACCAACACAAAATGATGATCGACTCGGAATCCTCGAGCACCTATAATCCTCCGGAAGAAACAACAAAAACAAGATCACAACGAGGACCGAGACCAACAACACTAAGAATTACATCAAGACATTGAAAGAAACTCATTGAAACATTTAATCGAGCATTAAATGTTCAATGATTCACAAGAACACTCAAATCGTCAATCGAGTTAAACCAACTCAAAATATGGATATACAATCCATAGAACACGATTAATAACATCATTGGACAACCATCGGTTTATCAAAACCGAAAGGAAAACGAGATCAAGAATAAAATTCCCAAAAAGTCAACTTGAAGGAAAATCAAGAAATATACCTTGATTCGGCGAAGAACAATGGATTAAATGATGTGAAACACAAGAATACTACTAAGATTAATCATACCCATCATGGATCAATCAACAATACGGAACGAATCGGACAAAAACGCAAAAACCCCAAAATTTCTCAAAATAGGGTTCTAGGAAATCTCACCTTGATTCGCTGGATCAAAGGATGATATAGGATGATAAATCAGTGATATGAACTCAAGAACTTCATCAATTTGTTGTTCAACAACATGGCTTCGCCTCCTCCGAAACTCCAGCCGCGGACAGAAAGGAAGGGAAATGAAAAACGAGTGAAAATACGACTGCTCTGTCACATTTATACTGGGCCGGACTAGCGTGCGCTAGCCTTCCCGGACTAGCGTTCGCTATCGGCCAGTATCGGCCCAGAACCCTCGGCTGGTGCCCGGACGACCCGGCACTGCTGACAAAATCCTGCCGACCGAGACCTGCCCGCCCAACCCCGATAGCGTGCGCTAGCCAACCTGTCCAGAACCCTCTGGACTAAACTGCTCGGCCAAGTAACGTGCGCTAGCCGGCCGACAGCGTGCGCTACACCTGCCGGTTAGCGTGCACCGTGACCGACAGTAGCGTGCGCTACCTGCCAATCCTCCCCGAGTCCAGAACCTTAGAAACCCCTCTGCCCACATCCGATAGCGTACGCTGGCCGGTCGGCAGCGTGCGCTACACCTGCCGAGCTAGCGTGTGCAGCCTCCCGGCAGTAGCTTGCGCTACGCCGGTTCCTGCCGCGCCTGCCCGGCCAGTGCCCAGCACTTCCAACAGTGCCTGCCGCACCTGTCCGGCCATTGCTCAGCAGTCATGACCCGACGACTCGATTTTCGAAAATGCACAGAACGAACACGACGAAATGCTCGTGGACAACATCATCGATCCGAAACGAAATACCATGCAACAAATAATCGCATGCAACCAAGAAAAGAGTCAGGACAATAATTACGAATGCGGATACCCACGACTTTGGGTAAATTACAAAAATGGCCCAAAATGCCCGAAAATCACGATAGGTGATCGAATAACCAAACAGAAGTTCACAACACGTCTAACAACGTTAAACAGACTTATGGGAAACTCGAAACAGTAGTTTTGAACGAGATTCGCAAGAATCAAACTCGAGTGCAGAAAAGTCGCTACGAAGCACGAAACTCAACAAAACGGCACCGAAACGATCTCGGATGGCAAAAAGTGCATAATTAATCATTCTCAGAATGACGAAACGGTCCCGAGTGAGTTGTCAAAATGGACTCTCGCCAAAAAAGAAAATTACCAGAAATCGAAAATTGCGGATATTACATACTACCCTCCTTAAAAGAAGTTTCGTCCTGAAATTTAAAACAAGTAGGGAGAAACAATATCCCACCAGGAACATCTCAACGAGATACACAAGAATCGTGCAACTTACGCCCACCGGCGAAACGTTACAAGAACGGAAGGAGGCATACAGCGCGAAAGTATGCTCAACGACAATCATCACCACGTCACAAGCAAGGACAAAACACGATCACCAAGTACCAAACACCACCAACCGGATAACGCAATCAAGTCAATTATCCGAACCATCAAGCGACAAAAGGTGCCTATCAGAAGAAAACACACACAGTAGAATGAAGCGCACACCAATCCGCAAAGGCAACCACGGAAATCTCCGACCGCGTCGAAGTTCTCGAAAACCACACTAGGCATCTCCGTGTCCCTTCGGAGCAGAGATGCAAACTCGATTCCCGAACCTCCCAGTTAGTGTCTCGCAATGCACGGCTCGGTGTCCTAATTGACCACAAACGAAACAACTGACTAACGGTGAACGGTCACTCTCCGTGGTACGATGATCAAATAGAACGATCGAAAAATAAGGATCGAACAACAATGATCAAACAACAATGATCGAACAACAATGATCGAACAACAATGATCAAACAAAACCGAACGAATCACAATGATGGAACAACAACGATCGAAAACAATGATCAAACAACAACGATCGATAACAATGATCGAACAACAACGATCGAAATAACGATCGAACAACAACGATCGAAAAATAATGGTTAAACAATAACGGTCGAACAACAATGATAGAACAACACCCCGAAGTTCGCACTTAATTCAAGTCATTAAAAGAGCCGGTGGAAACTAAAAGATGTTACTTTTGAACAAGGTTTGCAAGAGTTGAACCGAACTCAGAAAAGTCACAGCGATAACCAGATCGATCCAACACAAGGTCACGGCTCTATCGAACGATAAAAACCGAAATACAAAATAAGTTCAGAAAGTATCAACGAACACGAGCGAGTCGAAAGAATGGAGAAAGAGAAAATACAGAAGCCAAAACAGTACGGGTATTACCTTCGACCTCGTCCACGAAATTCACAAAAACGGAAGCAAGGTAACAATACATTAAACAAACGACACATAGCAGAACAATCAACGATGCACACGGTCATACCAACCCTAGCTCTAACCGCTCGCACATGTGCGATAATGCAGAAATCACCACGAGGCGACAACATTCAATACCAACGTCTCACCTCTCACAGAGGGCTAACACAACAAATGTGTGGAAAATGACTCAACGCTCACACCGCCAATTTGACTACAATTCACAGGGCCAACATCCTAACAACAACGCTAATGTCACATATACATTCCTGGACCGCAAATAGGAATGGTAGGTTTTAAAAACGAAAACCACTTTTGAAAATAATTTGAAAACACGAGTTGATCTCGAGTATCATGTATAAAAAGAAGTAGTACAAACATCGTCATCGAGACTTTGAAAAACCACCCTGCGTTTGAAAAAAAAATGAGGACACCTTTCTTTAATTTAAACTTTTTAGAAATATTCGACTTTCGGGTCTAAACAATTGCATTTCAAAATCATTAAAAAAATATCAAAATATTTTTGGTCCTAAAAGTGGAATAAATTTGAAACACACAGTGGCGCTAGTAGGCACCTTGAAGGTACCGCGAGAAAACAATCCATTTTAAAAGTACGTCTCGCGATTTATTTTCTAAGATACTCAAGGTTTTTAAAAATCCAATAGGCCATAATGCCCAAAACTCACACATATCGACGTACGCTAAAACACATCCTAGTATAAGCATCAAAACGTTTAAAATCAAGGCAATACATGTCTTTTAACGGAAAACAAACGGTAAAATACCACAGTCGAAACCGCCTAGGATTCAGAACAAAACCACTGACCCCATTCGAGGCCTCTAAGGACCCTCCCGCACTGGCTAATGAACAAGTCGAACGCGTATAAGCACAAAGCATCCACAAGAGGACTTGTAAAACGAGCAAATAAATTCGAAAATCATCAGCAACGGACAAAAACAACAGTAAAAAAAGACATCAGCAGTGACGACACTCCTCGTATAAACCAAATACGAGAGTCGACTAAATACATATCGTGAAATCAAAATCCACAAAAGGATTCCATCACTTAACAAATATTCATAAAAATAGCTCGTGTCACACGAGGCACAACACAAAGAAGAAAGGCTTACATCCACAGGTCGCACGAAGATGATGATCGCCCCACGATACTAACCACGACCAACAAACTCAGACGACGCGTCGCGACACGACTCAGTCAGACAAAATCCGACGAGAAAATACTCAACAGAGACCACTTGACCCAACAGCCTAGGTTTCCAGAACCTAAAGCTCAGATACCATTTATGTAACACCCCCAATCCGCTCAGGGATATTTCACGCTGTAGAACCTTTCCTCAAGAATCTACCAGACTGGTAACAACATCAAACATCTCAACAATGCCTTTAAGGCTAAAATGGCTCAGTAGACCGATTTGGTCTTTCAATAAATACATACAACTCAATCACAACACATGCCCACGCAGGAGTCGAGTACAACACACTCCCATACAATGGGGAAAGAATACTGCAGTGGAAAGTAAAATACAACTAAACCCATACGACATCAACGGGTCCTTGTGTGATTAGTATCGTTCCTCTTTCATCATCTTTCATGCCGACCCTATGCTATGCTCCAAAACCTGAATGCAATACAGACATCCACCCCCCGAATACTCTGGGGTTAGTAAAACTCCACTGTTTCGCTAGTATAAATATGAAATCATACGAAATGTAACAAACAAATAGAAATCACGAATCAGGTACGACAAATAATTACAAAAGACTTCCCGAGAAGTTTTATTAATCATCAAAGAAGTGTTTGAAAATAAATTCCTCACCTCGGGGACTTTAAAAATAGAAACTTTGTTAGACCTCGACAAAGTTTGGGTAGTGCCCAGCACTTCCGACAGTAAATGCGGATACCCACGACTTTGGGTAAATTACAAAAATAGCCCAAAATGCCCGAAAATCACGATAGGTGATCGAATAACCAAACTGAAGTTCACAACATGTCTAACAACGTTAAACGGACTTACGGGAAACTCGAAATAGTAGTTTCGAACGAGATTCGCAAGAATCGAACTCGAGTGCAGAAAAGTCGCTACGAAGCACGGAACTCAACAAAACGGCACCGAAACGATCACGGATGGCAAAAAGTGCAGAATTAATCATTCTCAGAATGACGAAACGGTCCCAAGCGGGTCGTCAAAATGGAATCTCGCCAAAAAAGAAAATTACCAGAAATCGAAAATTGCGGATATTACATACTACCCTCCTTAAAAGAAGTTTCGTCCCGAAACTTAAAACAAGTAGGGGGACGCAATATCCCACCAGGAACATCTCAACGAGATACACAAGAATCGTGCAACTTACGCCCACCGGCGAAACGTTACAAGAAAGGAAGGAGGCATACAGCGCGAAAGTATGCTCAACGACAATCATCACCACGTCACAAGCAAGGACAAAACACGATCACCAAGTACCAAACACCACCAATCGGATAACGCAATCAAGTCAATTATCCGAACCATCAAGCGACAAAAGGCGCCTATCACAAGAAAACACACACAGTAGAATGAAGCGCACAACAATCCGCAAAGGCAACCACAGAAATCTCCGACCGCGTCGAAGTTCTCGAAAACCACACTAGGCATCTCCGTGTCCCTTCGGAGCAGAGATGCAAACTCGATTCCCGAACCTCCCAGTTACTGTCTCGCAATGCACGGCTCGGTGTCCTAATTGACCACAAACGAAACAGCTGACTAACGGTGAACGCTCACTCTCCGTGGTATGATGATCAAATAGAACGATCGAAAAATAAGGATCGAACAACAATGATCAAACAACAATGATCGAACAACAATGATCGAACAACGATGATCAAACTACACCGATCGAATCACAATGATCCAACAACAACGATCGAAAACAATGATCGAACAACAACGATCGAAAACAATGATCGAACAACAATGATCGAAAACAACGATCGAACAACAACGATCGAAAAACAATTGTTAAACAATAACGGTCGAACAACAATGATAGAACAACACCCTGAAGTTCGCACTTAACTCAAGGCATTAAAAGAGCCGGTAGAAACTAAAAGATGTTACTTTTGAACAAGGTTTGCAAGAATTGAACCGAACTCAGAAAAGTCACAGCGATAACCAGATCGATCCAACACAAGGTCACGGCTCCATCGAACGATAAAAACCGAAATACAGAATAAGTTCAGAAAGTATCAACGAACATGAGCGAGTCGAAAGAATGGAGAAAGAGAAAATACAGAAGTCAAAACAGTACGGGTATTACCTTCGACCTCGTCCACGAAATTCACAAAAACGAAAGCAAGGTAACAATACATTAAACAACCGACACATAGCAGAACAATCAACGATGCACACGGTCATACCAACCCTAGCTCTAACCGCTCGCACATGTGCGATAACGCAGAAATCACCACGAGGCGACAATATTCAATACCAATGTCTCACCTCTCACAGAGGGCTAACACAACAAATGTGTGGAAAACGACTCAACGCTCACACCGCTAATTCGACTACAACTGACAGGGCCAACATCCTAACAACAACGCTAACGTCGCATATACATTCCTGGACCGCAAATAGGAATGGTAGGTTTTAAAAATGAAATCCACTTTTGAAAATAATTTGAAAACACGAGTTGATCTCGAGTATCATGTATAAAATGAAGTAGTACAAACATCGTCATCGAGACTTTGAAAAACCACCCTGCGTTTGTAAAAAAAATGAGGACACCTTTCTTTAATTTAAACTTTTTAGAAATATTCGACCTTCGGATCTAAACAATTGCATTTCTAAATCATTAAAAAAATATCAAAATATTTTTCGTCCTCAAAGTGGAATAAATTTGAAACACACAGTGGCGCTAGTAGGCACCTTGAAGGTACCACGAGAAAACAATCCATTTTAAAAGTACGTCTCGAGATTTATTTTCTAAGATACTCAAGGTTTTCAAAAATCCAATAGGCCATAATGCCCAAAACTCACACATATCGACGTACGCTAAAACACATCCTAGTATACGCATCAAAATGTTTAAAATTAAGACAATACATGTCTTTTAACGGAAAACAAACGGTAAAATACCACAGTCGAAAACCGCCTAGGATTCAGAACAAAACCACTGACCCCATCCAAGGCCTCTAAGGACCCTCCCGCACTGGCTAATGAACAAGTCGAACGCATATAAGCACAAAGCTTCCACAAGAGGACTTGTAAAACGAGCAAATCAATTCGAAAATCATCAGCAACGGACAAAAACAACAGTAAAAAAAGACATCGGCAGCGACGACACTCCTCGTATAAACCAAATACGAGAGTCGACTAAATACATATCGTGAAATCAAAATCCACAGAAGGATTCCATCACTTAACAAATAATCATAAAAATAGCTCGTGTCACACGAGGCACAACACAAAGAAGGAAGACTTACATTCACAGGTCGCACAAAGATGATGATCGCCCCACGATACTAACCACGACCAACAAACTCAAACGACGCGTCGCGACACGACTCAGTCAGACAAAATCCGACGAGACAAAACTCAACAGACATCACTTGACCCGACAGCCTAGGTTTCCACAACCTAAAGCTCAGATACCATTTATGTAACACCCACAATCCGCTCAGGGATATTACACGCCATAGAACCTTTCCTGAAGGATCTACCAGGCTGGTAACAACATCAAACATCTCAACAATGCCTTTAAGGCTAAAATGGCTCAGTAGACCAATTTGGTCTTTCCATAAATACATACAACTCAATCACAACACATGCCCATCAGCGAGTCCTCGTGTGATTAGTATCGTTCCTCTTTCATCATCCTTCATGCGGACCCTGTGCTATGCTCCAAAACCTGAATGCAATACAGACATCCACCCCCTAAATACTCGGGGGTTAGTAAAACTCCACTGTTTCACTAGTACAAGTATGAAATCATACGAAATATAACAAACAAATAGAAATCACGAATCGGGTACGACAAATAATTACAGAAGACTTCCCGAGAAGTTTTATTAATCATCAAAGAAGTGTTTGAAAATAAATTCCTCACCTCGGGGACTTTAAAAATAGAAACTTTGTTAGACCTCAAGTCCTTAGTTGAAAAAAATAACCATTTCAAAATGAACGGGTCTCGACCCAAAATCACTTTCCATAAAACGACCTTTACAAACCGTGGGGATCTCATCCCAAATCTTATCAAATCACAGTACACGAGAATAATATCAAGGTTCGTTTTCCAACATCAAAATCCACAACCCAAGGTTTAAACATATACGACAAATACTCTAGTGCCATCCTAGTCAAGTAAGCCAAACGAACAACTTACCTCTTACACACTTATTCGATGCATGCAATCATGAAAACCGATCAAAAGCACTCATTTCCGGAAATGTCATAATCAAATCACATTTGTAAAATGCACCACAATTAACCGTTGATCCACACCTCCGTGGACCCCTACCGAGACCCCGTCGGATCTAACCCGTAGTGGTTAAAAGCAAAGATCGTCGATCCATACCTCCGCGGACCCCTACCGAGACCCCGTCGGATCTAACCCGTAGTGAGCATACACACACACACGTGACTCATGCAATACTAATATGCTAAGAATGTAAGCTCATCAAGAATACTTACTAGGGATGGCCACTTATCCGACACCATTATCAACTCTTCAAAACAAAGCAACACAATTACCACGGAATACACGATTCCATAACATTGATCCAATGGAAATATCATTAAAACCTTCAATGATCAAAATAATAAAATCAAAATCAACTCACACGAATCACAGTCACGAGGATAAACCAACCATTGTAAATTCAAAATGTAAACTCTATTTGCAGGACACAACTCGAATGAGAAAATACTTGCCTCGAAACTACGATTGAAGCGAGACGATGAATGAGATACGGTCGGGCAGCCCCGAACTCTTGAACATAATCAAGCACACGATAGCATCGCGAAAACTACGAGGATAACAACGCACGAACTACCAACACAAAATGATGATCGACTCAGAATCCTCAAGTACCTATAATCCTCCGGAAGAAACAACAATAACAAGATCACAACGAGGACCAAGACCAACAACACTAAGAATTACATCAAGACATTGAAAGAAACTCATTGAAACATTTAATCGAGCATTAAATGTTCAATGATTCCCCAGAACACTCAAATCGTCAATTGAGTTAAACTAACAGAAAATATGGATATACAATCCATATAACATGATTAATAACATCATTGGACAAACACCGATTTATCAAAACCGAAAGGAAAATGAGATCGAGAATAAAACTCCCAAAAAGTCAATTTGAAGGAAAATCAAGAAATATACCTTGATTCGGCGAAGAACAATAGATTAAATGATGTTAAACACAAGAATACTACTAAGATTAATCATACCCATCATGGATCAATCAACAATACGGAACGAATCGGACAAAAACGCAAAAACCCCATAATTTCTCAAAATAGGGTTCTAGGAAATCTCACCTTGATTCGCTGGATCAAAGGATGATATAGGATGATAAATCAGTGATATGAACTCAAGAACTTCATGAATTTGTTGTTCAACAATATGGATTCACCTCCTCCGAAACTCCAGCCGCGGACAGAAAGGAAGGGAAATGAAAAATGAGTGAAAATGCGACTGCTCTGTCACATTTATACTGGGCCGGACTAGCGTGCGCTAGCCTTCCCGGACTAGCGTGCGCTATCGGCCAGTATCGGCCCAGAACCCTCGGCCGGGGCCCGCACGACCCGACACTGCTGACAAAATCCTACCGACCGAGACCTGCCCGCCCGACCCCAATAGCGTGCGCTGCGTGGACGCTAGCGCGCGCTAGCCAACCTATCTAGAACCCTCTGGACAAAACTGCTCGGCCAGGTAACGTGCGCTAGCCGGCCGACAGCGTGCGCTACACCTGCCGGTTAGCATGCGCCGCGACCGACAGTAGCATGCGTTACCTGCCGATCCTCCCCGACTCCAGAACCTCAGAAACCCCTCTGCCCACATCCGATAGCGTACGCTGGCCGGTCGGCAGCGTGCGCTATACCTGCCGAGCTAGCGTGCGCAGCCTCCCGGCAGTAGCGTGCGCTTCGC
The DNA here is from genome assembly GCA_033398695.1 of Orobanche coerulescens. Lineage (NCBI taxonomy): Eukaryota > Viridiplantae > Streptophyta > Magnoliopsida > Lamiales > Orobanchaceae > Orobanche > Orobanche coerulescens. Next base: position 98,197,694 of record CM065810.1, on the reverse strand, counting down.
CGGTTCCTGCCGCGCCTGCCTGGCCAGTGCCCAGCACTTCCGACAGTGCCTGTCGCACCTGTCCGGCCACTGCTCAACCGTCATGACCCGACAACTCGATTTCCGAAAACGCATGGAATGAACACGATGAAATGCTCGTGGACAACATCATCGATCCGAAACGAAATACCATGCAACAAATAATCGCACGCAACCAAGAAAAGGATCAGGACAACAATTACGAATGCGATACCCACGACTTTGGGTAAATTATAAAAATGGCCCAAAATGCCCGAAAATCACGATAGGTGATCGAATAACCAAACCGAAGTTCACAACACGTCTAACAACGTTAAAGGACTTACGGGAAACTCGAAACAATAGTTTCGAACGAGATTCGCAAGAATCGAACTCGAGTGCGGAAAAGTCGCTACGAAGCACGGAACTCAACAAAAAGGCACCGAAACGATCTCGGATGGCAAAAAGTGCAGAATTAATCATTCTCATAATGACGAAACGGTCCCAAGAGAGTCGTCAAAATGGACTCTTGCCAAAAAAGAAAATTACCAGAAATCGAAAATTGCGGATATTACACAAGTTTAGAGTGCCTCGAGAACTACACGGATACCTTACACCATTTAAGATTCACTTTCTAATTCTGACCTCCATTCCGGTTCGTTTGATAATTAGTTGGACACCTTTCAACCATTCTGAGAATCCTTATGAGCACGATGTGCTTGACATATTATGTGAATTCTTTTACTTATGCTGGGCAGATTAAGTTTCCTCTGACACTACTTGATTTTGAATACCCCATTTCTATTCCTATGAGAAATCTGGTGGTTAGTAACCACGAGTATAGGAAATTGTCCACTCCATTCTGATGATGAATTAACTCTGCTAATTGCTTCCTTTGGAAGGTTATGATTTTGATATTATTCTGATAGGTTACTTTTTCACAACTCGAGATAGAGTATGACCATCATGAGGGCATATTTATATGATGCTAGTATTATGACGCCTGATCAACGTGATAATACTTACATCATATAACGTGCACTTATTGTGATCATAGGATATCTTGAGGAGTGCCTTAGAAGCGTTAGAAGTTTTGATATTCAACGAAGAACTATTCGCGATATGTTAGCCCTTAGGCTCATTCTTATCCGTATGATTATCCTATCATTTCTATTTTGCCTTCTGATATGTTTCGATACTCCGATATGCACCTAGTGATCGTTAGTATGAATAGGTTATCCACCTTTTATTAGGAAACTCTTGATACGTTTGATGAGTCGATTTGTGCTCCTTCGACTTTGGCAAATTCCTTTTCATTCAGAATTCGGTAAAAATTGATGAAGTTTCATCGTTTAGTACTACCTCTGTGCTTGCTTCATAGGCATATGTGTCTCGTGTATCTCATTGCTATGATCCCCTTTTATTTTGAACCTTTGCTATGATCCCTTTGTTATGAACCTCTGATATGAACCTTTGCTATAAACTTTAACTATAAACCTTTGCTATGCACTTCTGAACAATTTGATATGAACCATTTGATATGAACTGTTTTGATTTGATATCTGACTCTCAGTTTGATACCCGAGCGATTTCCCTAGCCATGAAGGTAACATGGGCGTGTCATTGATGCACCAATGGCATGACTCCAGTGTGGCTGAGTGATGTGCCACACCGTCCCTTATCTGTTATATGTTATGGCCACTATGATTATGATTTGTCTGCAGGGGCGTATGGATGCATCCTAGATTTGTTTCTGTGTCTGTTATGATCTGTTATGATATATTTGTTTGGTGATTGATGCTGGGTGCAATCCACGTCCTTCACATTTCTGGGAGCTAGCTACTCCATTTGGTTACTGAGGACTCCCCTCATATTATTGGCTAATTGAGAGGTCTCCCCTCTATATGATATGAAGATATATGGTTACATCTGTTATGATATGATCTGATCTGTTCTGGGCTCGTGGTGGATTACTGTCTTACCTTTCATTATTCCTACACTCTTGTTTATACCTTATGTTATTGCCCCAATGCACTATATCCTGTTATCCTTTGATTCTCCATATTCTTGTTTCAGTTGACTCACGAGATTTGTTCAGTTGACCGTTAATCCCTTATTTATTTGACAGATGACATTCTTTTCAGCAGGATCTTATTTATTCTTTTCTTATTCTTATATACGTATCGGTTATTCATTTTTTTATATATCTGTTCACTGAGCTTTTTAAGCTCAGTCGCATTTCTTTTCTCCGCGGCAGGTTGTTAAGCTAGGAGCTGGGGCTATCTTTGGGATTGAGAGTAGGAGCTAAACGTGGATTTACCCTAGACATCTTAGACTTTGATACCATTATTATTTCACCTTCGTTTAGATTCTGTTTATATTTTCTTTCATTTGGTTATCTTGGATCTTATGTAACGATCAAGTCGTGTTGACTTATTTTTCTTTGATATTATTTAAGACTTCCGCTTGCGTTTATTTATGTATGTTCTGATATGCCACCACAATGTGACACTTCTACCCTTGTCGGGTTGGGGTGTTACAATTATGGTATCGGAGCCCACGCTGCGACTTGTAGTACATAAGTTATGACCTGTGAGGATTTGGACCCTTAGGTTTGTACTGTAGGAGCTTATGAAATAACTTTGGAAGGAATTGCTTTAGGTTCTCCCCTTAAGAACTTTAGTATGACCGGTGAGGATTGGGTAGATGATATAATAAGAAGTTGGTTAGTCATCTTGCTTCCGCATCACTCTGATTGATGCTTTACTTTCAATTAAGCCCTTTCAAGATCAATCCCTCTGGAGGTTAGAAACTTTTTATTTTGCACAACTTAAGATTAGTGACCAAGTAAGTTTAGAGTGCCTCGAGAACTACATGGACACCTTACACCATTTAAGCTTCACTTTCTGATTCTGACCTCCATTCCGGTTCGTTTGATAATCAGTTGGACACCTTTCAACCATTCTAAGAATCCTTATGAGCATGATGTGTTTGACATATTATGTGAATTCTTTTACTTATGATGAACAGATTAAGTTTCCTCTGACACTACTTGATTTTGCATAACCCATTTCTATTCCTATGAGAAATCTGGTGGTTAGTAACTATGAGTATAGGAAATTGTCCACTCCATTCCGATGATGAATTAACTCTGCTAATTGTTTCCTTTCGAAGGTTATGATTTTGATATTATTCTGATAGGTTACTTTTTCACAACTCGAGATAGAGTATGACCATCATGAGGGCATATTTATATGATACTAGTATTATGACGCTTGATCAACGTGATAATACTTACATCATATAACGTGCACTTATTGTGATCATAGGATATCTGGAGGAGTGCCTTAGAAGCGTTAGAAGTTTTGATATCCAATGAAGAACTATTCGCGATATGTTAGCCCTTAGGCTCATTCTTATCCGTACGATTATCCTATCATTTCCATTATGCCTTATGATATGTTTCGATACTCTGATACGCACCTAGTGATCGTTAGTACGAATAGGTTATCCACCTTTTCTTAGGAAACTCTTGATACGTTTGATGAGTCAATTTGTGCTCCTTCGACTTTGGCAAATTCCTTTTCATTCAGAATTCGGTAAAAATTGTTGAAGTTTCATCGTTTAGTACTACCTCTGTGCTTACCTCGTAGGCATATGTCTCTCGTGTATCTCATTGTGGGATTCCAACTATCATCTGTCATCTGTCATCTGCTACGCAATTGTTTTGCATTCATTAGATCAGATTTGTTACGATTTGTGTTCTGTGGAGAGCCTGAGGCTATCCAAGTTTGTCGGGATCGAGTCATGAGAAAACAATCTGTTTGTGAAGATTATTTGGAAGAATCATCCAGAGCGTGAAGCTACCTAGGAAACCGAGGAATAGATGCGAACTAGTTATCCTCATTTCTTTTCGTAGTCTGGTACGTCTTTATTTCGTGTTCATTTCAATTTTGCGGACGAATTTTTCTTTTAGATGGGAAGAGTTGTAAAACCCTAAAATTCCCATAATTTGAAATGACCAAAATACCCCTCTAATTTTTGAAATTTTAAGAGTATATAAAATCATTCAAATGAATATTATTTGAACCTAACCTAAAGTAATTAAAATACCTAAGATACCAAATTAATTAAACAAATTAAACTTTACCTTATAAATTAATAAATTACAAAAAAAAATTATTTCCTAAATCTAGATATCCTAAAAATGACACGTTGTTGTCTTGTATACACAATTTTCGGCCGAAACACATAAGAAAAGAGATAAGTACCTAGTTTAATGGACAAGATTTGCAATTGATATATTTTGATTTAAATCATCATAAACCGATCCTAATCATACCTAAAATACTTTACGCGTTTTTTTTCCTTTTGTATACCCCATATGATACGGTATTCTTCCCACAAATTAAACACACAATATTCCTAAAAACTCTCTCTAAGTCACGTCTGATACAAGGAAGAAGAAAGCAAAGAAGAAACTTTGGTGAGTCCTTGGTGTATCGCGAAAAGAACAAGGAAAAGAAACAGGGTTCTGATTCGGTTTTTGTCTTGGTGTTGTATGATTTTTTGGCCCTCGTTATCTCAGACCATTCAGTATGTTTTCTTGTGGTTTATATCCATTATTTTGATCCCTTATTCGTGTATAAACAAGCCCTAAAAAGCTAATACTAATCGGCTAAAAGATAAACAAAGAAAACGAAGTTTTATCCCTTTCTGATTCAGTTTTATTTTGATTTGTGCCGAGTCTCTTGCTTGATGTTTTGACACCATTTTATACCTCATATAATCTGTATTTAATCATAATAAAACATGGAAAGATCAAGAATAAATCTTTACGAAAATAAAACCAATCGGCCTAATATATGTGTTATCGCATGTCTTTAATTTTTGTAAAATTTGGTTTGATTTTTGTGACTAAATGAAACGTGGTATGGCTGAATGTTTTGTGTTTTATTTATGTCATAAAGAGGTCTAATCACCTGTAAAATATGAGCCTTTGATTTATCATTTAATTGGATTTAAAAGGATTGAATGAATTAGGGTTAAAATGATTTCTGAAATTTGGACAGCATGTATGCCTGAATTTGTAAACGTGAGATCTCATGATATATGATAGTTTAAATCTGCTTATTTGCATGAAAACTTAGTTTTATGTCTTAATTAAGTATTCCAATTGGTTTGGAAGGATTTGAGTTTGATTTGATCCTATTTTTGAAGTTTAAGAGACGATGTGTCAAAACTGTATTTGCAGAATTTGATTTTAGTCATGGTTTATGATTTTTCATGTTCAAACCATAAGGAGTTAGGAGCTCTCTTTTTACAGGGGTAATATATGGAATATTTGTGAGTCCCTGGAATTTTTGTAGATTTTTCTAAAATGTTAAAATGGGTTATTTAAAGGCAAACTTTCTGTGTGTATCTACAGATTCGAATCTGAACATGTTGGCATAAACGATTTTTTTGACAGGGAGTTCCACTAAAAAATAAAATCTGAGAAAATTCAAATAGACTCTTAAGACTTTATATATTATGTGAGAATTTTTGTGAATTTTTATCTTGACATCTGGTATGGTATTAAAATTCATAAATTGAGGGCTAAAATATAGTAAAACCAGAATTTTGTTAGAAGTTAAGATTTTTGTGATTTTAATACCATTTAATATATTTGAGCCCTAAAATGCACTTGGACATTAATTATGATATAATTGGTCATATGTTAACCTAATTCCAATAACGAAACCCTAATCACATCAATGAATGGTGTTAAGTAATTAAGAATCTGTTACGACATTAAATGGGCTTATAAGCATAAAATGATCCCAAATTCTTGTAGATTCATTGAAGAAGAAGTGAACCATCTTTCTTGTGTTCTTTCCTTTTGATCTCATTCCATTTGCTAAGGTACGCATATTCTACCCTTTCTCAGTAAGGGTTCTGATTCTATGTACTATTGTTATTATTTGTTTCGTATCGGTACAGATATTCTGACCTTTCTTATAAGGTTTCTCATGATCTCTTTCATATTCTGATCTGCTTAGCTTCTGATTTGATACCATTTCTATGATCCCCTTTTATTTTGAACCTTTTCTATGATCCCTTTGTTATGAAACTCTGATATAAACCTTTGCTATGAACTTTGACTATAAGCCTTTGCTATGCACTTCTGAACAATTTGATATGAACCATTTGATATGAACTGTTTTGATTTGATATCTGACTCTCAGTTTGATACCCGAGCCATTTCCCTAGCCATGAAGGAAACATGGGCGTGTCATTGATGCACCAATGGCATGACTCCAGTGTGGCTGAGTGATGTGCCACACCGTCCCTTATCTGTTATATGTTATGGCCACTATGATTATGATTTGTCTGCAGGGGCGTATGAATGCATCCTAGATTTATTTATGTATCTGTTATGATCTGTTATGATATATTTGTCTGGTGATTGATGCTGGGTGCAATCTACGTCCTTCACATTTCTGGGAGCTAGCTACTCCATTTGGTTACTGAGGACTCCCCTAATATTATTGGCTAATTGAGAGGTCTCCCCTCTATATGATATGAAGATATATGGTTACATCTGTTATGATATGATCTGATCTGTTCTGGGCTCGTGGTGGATTACTGTCTTACCTTTCATTATTCCTACACTCTTGTTTATACCTTATATTATTGCCCCAATGCACTATATCCTGTTATCCTTTGATTCTCCATATTCTTGTTTCAGTTGACTCACGAGATTTGTTCAGTTGACCGTTAATCCCTTATTTATTTGACAGATGACATTCTTTTCAGCAGGAGCTTATTTATTCTTTTCTTATTCTTACATACGTATCGATTATTCATTTGTTTATATATCTGTTCACTGAGCTTTTTAAGCTCAACCGCATTTCTTTTCTCCGTGGCAGGTTGTTAAGCTAGGAGCTGGGGCTATCTTTGGGATTGAGAGTAGGAGCTGAACATGGGTTTACCCTAGACATCTTAGACTTTGATACCATTATTATTTCACCTTCATTTAGATTCTGTTTATATTTTCTTTCATTTGGTTATCTTGGATCTTATGTAACGATCAAGTCGTGTTGACTTGTTTTCCTTTGATATTATTTAAGACTTCCGCTTGCGTTTATTTATGTATGTTCTAATATGCCACCACAATGTGACACTTCTACCCTTGTCGGGTTCGGGTGTTACACAGCGGTCACGTGTTCACTTGCAAAATAGGTTTTGTGCAAGTAGAGTCTTCCTCAGTTTATAGGTAATGCCAAACTCGGTCAGCTCAATAGACCAATTGAGAAATCGGCCCGGGCTGTCCATCTTGTGCAATATTTTTCTTAGGGGAGCATCCGTGTAGACCATGATGGAATGAGTTGAGAAGTGGGCCCTGAGCTTTCTCGCAGCAATAACCAAGGCGTAAGCTATCTTCGCGGCATTGAAGTATATCGATTCAACTTCTGATAAGGCTTTGCTCACATAGTAGACTGGCTTCTGAGCGCCTCTGTCATCACGAACTAGGACTGTAGCAACGGCATGGTCTGTTGCCGCCAAAAACACGAAAAGCATTTCTCCCATGACGGGGCTGCTGAGAAGAGGTGGTGAACCCAAATATTTCTTCAATTCGTGAAATGAGGCCGAGCACTCGGGTGTCCATATGAAATCTTTCGTTCCTTTTAAGACCTTAAAAAAGGGGAGTGATTTCTCCGCGGCTTTGGCTAAGAACCTTCCCAATGCTGCCACTCTCCCGTTAAGCCTTTGGACTTCTTTGATGCAGGTTGGATCTTGCATGTCGATCAATGCTTTGATCTTCTCTGGATTGGCCTCAATGCCCCTTTGAGAAACCATGAAACCTAAAAACTTGCCTACCGTGACCCCGAATACGCATTTGCTGGGGTTAAGCTTCACAGCGTTTGATTTTAGGTTATCAATGGTCTCTCCCAAGTCAGCAGTGTGGCTTCCCCTCCTAGTTTTTACAACTATGTCGTCGATGTAGGTTTCCATGTTTATCCACGCGGTTCGGATAATTCCTGTGAGTGAACTTCCTGATCGGACCTACACATAAGAAAACACATAAACTCAGCCGGGACCTCACCGGCGAAGGCCCTCCGTCGTGAGAGTAAGTATATTGAATGTGGTGGAAATAAATTGACTGTATTGAGAGTCAAGAATTTTGTCTATACCAGTGTAGGTGGACACCTATTTATAAGCATGGATGTTGCAACCCTAACTTGTGGAGAAAGTCACTTAGTGCGTGTTGATATTGGAATTTATGCATATATGGGAAGTAGAATCCTGATAAGGATTGTGGTCGTAGTTTCCTTGTGGAAAAGAGTCATTTTTAAGAAGGATATCTTTATTTGTCTCTATCTTGGACTTCATCAGATTCCGTGTGTTTAAAGGATAGGACCTTCATCTGCTGACAAGGGGTAGAGGTTGAGAGATCTCGACCTGCTCTGTCACTCAAACCGAGTTGACGTGATAAGATGGTCGCCTGATAACAGGTCTTGACTTGAATCTGAGCTGAGGCAGGCTAGCTTAGGATACCTGGCCTTCAGGTCGGCCTGGATGCCATTCCCTTATGTCGAGTTAGGGAGTTTACGCCTAGTCTTTGTAGGGACTTGATTTGGTGGTCCCTATTAGGCTTATGCTCGGGCTCATTAGATCTACGTAGTCAATTCAGTTTATGTCGTTCAGTGTTACCCTAAAGGTTGGGAGTGCCATCTCCGCCAGAGCTAAGGCTTCTGAATCGTTCGTCAAGGCGAAGGGTGTTTCCCCGGTTGGTCCCCGAGTCATTGTACGAACTGCCCATAGGTCAAGGGGGAGGTCGTCCAGCCACTTCCTCTTGCTTCCTTCCAGTTTTTTTGTGAGGGCTGTCAAGATTAGTTTGTTAGCTACTTCTGCTTGGCCATTTCCCTAAGGATGACTAACTGAGGATTTCATGTGCCGAACCCCTAATTTGTTAAGCTCTTTAGTGAAGGCATCCGAAAATTGAAGTCTATTATCTGTTACAATCGTGTTATGGAAACCGAAACGGCACCAGATGTAATCATGTATGAAATTGATGGCATTCTCCTTCATGATTTTTGTCAAGGCTCTAGCTTCGACCCACTTGGTGAAGTAATCTACGGCTACTATGACATATTTATTGCTTCCCTTGGCTAAGGGGAAAGGCCCGATAATGTCGACTCCCCACATATCGAAGGGCCAAGTCGGTATGATGAGGCTTTGTTCAACAACCGGGACCTGAGGTAGGTTAAAGTACCTTTGACATTTATCGCATTTTTTCACGTAGGTCTGTGCACCTTCCCTCAAGTTAGGCCAATAATATCCAAGGGTTCTGAACTTATCAGCTAAAGTCCTAGCCCCTAGGAGTCCTCCACAGACTCCATTATGGACCTCGACAAGCAAGTTCTCCGCATACATTGGAGGAACACATCTAAGTATAGGCTTGGTTAAAGATCTCCTGTAAAGTACTCTGTTCCACACGATGAACCGCGCGGTCTTCTTTTTAATCATTTTGGTTGCCAATTCGTCTTCAGGTAGCTTCCCATCTCTAAGGTAGTCCTTGTAGTTGTCTATCCAGCTTGTTTCTTCGTGGTCTATGGCCAAGATCTTTATCCTTTCAAACGCTGGCTAGTCGGTGTAGACGACCACTGGATCAACGTTCTTAGCTGTAGCCATTTTGGAAAGCAGGTCGGCCTCCTTGTTGTGATCTCGACCTATTAGCTTTATCTCCCAGAACTCCAAATCCTTGGTCATGTCAAGGACGAGGTCTTTGTACTTTGTCATCATGTGTTTTTCAATGTTGAACTCTCCTTGGACCTACTTCACAACCAGCTTTGAATAACTGTTAGCATCCAACCTCGTTGCTCCGAGGAACTTAGCGTTTTCAATCCCGAGGATAAGGGCCTCATACTCGACCTGGTTGTTTGAAGATGGGGACTTGAATCGCACAGAGTATCGAGTTACGTGCTCACTCCTGGGACTGACCAGGACAACTTCTGCCCCACTTCTTCCTTTTATAGCAGACCCATCCGCGTACAAAATCCAGCAGTCTCTTGGTAGGTCGGAGAAGAGTTCAGTATCCATGAGGGCCTTTCTTTTCCGTACAGTGGGCACGTGTTCACTTGCAAAAGAGGTTTCCACTAGAAAATCAACTAGGGGTTGTGCAAGTAGACTCTTCCTCGGTTTATAGGTAATGTCAAACTCGGTCAGCTTAATAGACTAGTTGAGAAGTCGGCCTGAGCTGTCCATCTTGTGCAATATTTTATTAGGGGAGCATCTATGTAGACCGTGATGGGATGAGCTGAGAAGTAGGCCCTAAGCTTTCTCGTAGCAATAACCAAGGCGTAAACTATCTTCTCGGTATTGAAGTATCTCGATTCAACTTAAGGCTTTGCTCACATAGTAGACTGGCTTCTGAGCGTCTCTGTCATCACGAATCAGGACTGGAGCAACAACATGGTTTGTTGCCGCCAAAAACACGAAAAGCGTTTCTCCCACGACAGGGCTACTGAGAAGAGGTGGTGAACCCAAATATTTCTTCAATTCTCGAAATGAGGCCGTGCACTCGGGTGTCCATACGAAATCTTTCGTTCCTTTTAAGACCTTAAAAAAGGGGAGTGATTTCTCCGCGGCTTTGGCTATGAACCTTCCCAATGCTGCCACTCTACCGTTAAGCCTTTGGACTTCTTTGATGCAGGTTGGATCTTGCATGTCTATCAATGCTTTGATCTTCTCTGGATTGGCCTCAATGCCCCTTTGAGAAACCATGAAACCTAAGAACTTGCCTGCCGTGACCCCGAATACGTATCTGCTGGGGTTAAGCTTCATGGCGTTTGCTTATAGGTTATCAATGGTCTCTCCCAAGTCAGTGGTGTGGCTTCCCCTCCTAGTTTTTAAAGCCATGTCATCGATGTAGGCGTCCATGTTTCTCCCAATTTGAGATTTGAAAACCTTATTGACCATCCTTTGGTAGGTCGCTCCCGTATTTTTGAGTCCAAATAGCATCATCACATAACAGTAAACTCCACCAGCTGCCTGGAAGGCCGACTTCTCAATGTCTTCTTCAGCCATTCTGACTTGATGGTAGCCAGAGTAAGCGTCAAGGAAGCTAAGTGTCTGATGTCCCGCAATAGTATCCACCAGCTTATCAATCCTTGGGAGGGGATAACTATCCTTCGGGCAGGCCTTGTTGAGGTCCGTGAAGTCCACATACATTCTCCACTTACCCTTATGCTTTTTGACCATTACTAAATTGGCTAACCGGACCGGGTAGGTTGCCTCTCTTATGATGCCTGCGTTGAGTACTTTCTCAACTTCTTCCTGGATTGCCTTCTGTTTGTCTTTGGCAAAGATTCTTCTTGTTTGCTTGACAGGTTTGAAGAACTTATCAACCTCCAATTTATGTAGGGCTATGTCGTCTTTCACCCCAATCATGTCTTCTACTTTCCACGCGAACGCGTCCAGGTTGTTCTTGAGAAGGGTAATTATTTCTTTCTTTTCTTTGGTAGGGAGCTGTCGTCCTATCTTGACCTTTTGTTCGGGATAGTCCGGGTTAATGACAAACTCTTCTAGCCGATCGACGGGTTCCAGTTCTGGTCCGTCCCTAAACTCCAAGGTTTCAATGATGATTTTTTGGACCCTTACCTTGCCCTCTCCATCTAGGTTCAGATTCTTGAGATCCAATAGTTGGCCCACCTTGGTTTCTGCCAAAGTTGTCCTAGCGGCATCCGAACTTAGGGTGAGGGGGAAATTCGCATCCGGTTGATTTGTCTGTGGAAGCGGGTGCGGTCGCCTGCGGTAATACTGGTCTCTTGACTGCCTCAGGGGATCTCAGCCATGATGCGTAGTTGTCTGAAAAAAGTTCTTCAACGTTTCCCGGCAACAGAACCAAACTGATGCTGCCAAAACGTATCAGATCAGTCTTTATCCAAGCGGTTCGGATAATTCCGGTGAGTAAACTTCCTGATCGGACCTACATACAAGAAAACACGTAAACCGAACCGGGGCTTCACCAGCGAAGGCCCTTCGGTGTGAGAGTAAGTATATTGAATGTGGTGGAAATAAATTGACTGTATTGAGAGTCAAGAATTCTGTCTATACCAGTGTAGGTGGACACCTATTTATAAGCATGGATGTTGCAACCCTAACTTGCGGAGAAAGTCATTGATTCTGTGTTGATATTGGACTTTATGTATATATGAGAAGTAGAATCCTGATAAGGATTGTGTTCGTAGTTTCCTTGTGGAAATTTGTCCTTGTTAAGTAAGGATATCTATATTTGTCTCTATCTTGGACTTCATCAGATTCATTTGTTTGAAGGATAGGACATTCATCTGCTGACAAGGGGTAGAGGTTGAGAGATATCGGCCTGCTCTGTCACTCAAACCGAGTCGCGTGATAAGATGGTTGCCTCATAACATGTCTTGACTAGAATCTGAGCTGAGGCAAGTTGGGTTAGGATATATGGCCTTCAGGTCGGCCTGGATGCCATTCCCTTATGCCGAGTTAGGGAGTTTACCCCTGGGCTTTGTAGGGCCTTGATTTGGTGGGCCCTATTGGGCTTATGCCCGGGCTTCTTAGATCCACGTAGTCAATTCAGTTTATGTCGTTCATTAAGTTTTTACCTCAAAGCATATTTTTTACATGTTACACCTAAAATACCCTTAGACATTATATTATATATATATATACACACACGCATACACACCAATCATAATATACAAACCAATGTCTCCCCCTTCTCTTTTTCTCCCTCTCTCTCCTCTCTTTCTGTCTTTCTCGCGCTCTCCCTATCTCTCTGTCACGTTGCAGTGCCGCCTGAACACGGTGAACAAGCCAAACACCACCGCTCATCATCAATTGTGACTTCATGTCGCGACTGTCATCTCCAGTCGCCCACCTTGCCGGTCTGATTTCATCGGCATGTTACGGATATAAGTTTTTGTGGCAGTTGTCTCTGTTTTTGTCTCGACAATTGTGGCATTTTTTTTCTTCTTCCTCCTTTATTTTTTCTGTAAATTGTGAGGAGGTCGGCAAATAATTATGGTGAATAAATATTATATGGACGAATATTCAGCAGATATATATATTTATATATATTTTGGTACTTCTCCCTTACAAGAAGTGGTAGAAATATTCTTTTGTAAACTGTGAGGAAATATATATTTTGTAAATTTGAATTTTTTGTTTTCTTTTATTTTTTTGTTGATAAAACACAATGAAAAAATATTGTATGATATTTTATTACTTTTTGATAATTCAAGATTTTTTTGGTTATCTAAATTACTAGTTGGTGTAGGTCACAAGTCGTCAGGAATAAGTCTAGAGGGGGGTGAATAGACTTATTAAACTATTTTTCCTAATCAGGTGAGTTTCTTCAGCTGTGTAATATGCAGCTAACAAACCTTAGCTGCAGATGACTAGTGCGGAAGCACAGCTGGTAATACTGCCGGTGACTTGTGTCAACTGTAAAGACTAGACAATGCGGAGGACAGTTGACTATTAAATGGAGCAGTAAATATGAATGTAGCAGATAAGTATGAGGTAATGCAGTAAAACACATAAGCACTTATAGTGGTTTCAGAGGTGGGGTAATCCTTTAATAGTCCATTTTTCTCCAAACCAGTTGGAGATGAATTCACTATAACTATCAACCAGTGATAAATGTTACAATGATTCAAACCAATTACAATAGCTTCCAACCAGTAGAAACCCGTGGCTGTTGCAACTCCCTTGACTGCCTAGCACCTCTTGATCGAAAACCCATGGATGCCTCAACAACTCTCGAGTTGTCTATTACCTTCCAATCAAGAACCCGTGGATGCCTTATCAGTCGCGAAACTTATGAAACCTCTTTCACAGAAGTACCACATACTCAGCTTTAAAGACAAGAGTGTTTGTCTTCTCCAACTTCAAGAGCTTCTCAGAATATGATCTTTGAAACTTTGCTCTTCATGATGCTATAGTTCTCTTGATAGCTTGATTACTTAATTGCTTAGATTGCTTGTAAGTATTTTTCGCATAGTACTTTGCTCATTCTGATCTTCAGATATTTATAGTACGAATCTTAAGCTTCTCTTCATAGCCGTTGCATCACTGTAACAAAATTTGTCCGTTGGAGAGTGGACTTCTTTGTTTAGCTTATCATTCTATTACATGACTTGATTTCCTTTTCAATTCCGACCGTTGGAAAGAATTCTTTTGGTCGCGCTGCTTTTCTTGATTTGTATATTCATAAGTCTTCAGAATGCGGATCTCAAGGAATATTTTATTCCTAACTTTTCGAGAATCTTTTCGGTCTGTCTCCTTACATCTGTATGTGGATTTCCGTTATTGTTGACTTTTGAACGCTTGCTGATGTGGACTGAGATTCTTAAACTTGGCTGATATCTTGTCTGAGAATTCATCTGATATCTCTTGGTCAAACCTGCCAGATGTGCGGTCAATCCTCTCTGATGTAAAATTTCTTTGTGTAGAAGTTCTCTGAGATAAAGTCCTCTGATCTGACTGAAGTTCTATGACCTGATGGATGTTCTCTGATCTGATGATCAAACTTTAGCTGATACTTGTTTTGACCAGACCTTATGTGATAACTCGTCTGTAGTTGGGTTTTGGTCAAACCCCTATGATATTCCTGTTTGACCAATACTTGTCTGATGTATCGCCTTCTTCAGAACTTAACTGTAGGTGGGTTTTGGTCAAACCTCTCTGATGTTTGCGTTGGCCCAAAACTCATATGATAATGAACTTGCCTGTGAACTTCTCTGATTTATTGGTAGTTCTATACTTAGTCGATATTCTTACTCATCAACACTTGATCAAGATTTAGCCTAAATTTTAAGGACTATAGAAGATACCCATTTGGTTCTTCTTTACAATGCCTAGTATTTAGAACATACATATGAATAGATCACAATACAGGGATGATATCATCAATACTAACAAGTATTCCTAACAATTTTCCCCTATTTTGATGATGGCAAAACTAAAGTATTTCAATGTAAGCAAGTCTGCACAAAAATAATGTGCAAGACACAAGTAAAACTCAGTCTTTTTGAGACAACTAGTGGTTGTCATTCAAGTGACTGTTATAAACTTTTTCATAGATGTTACATTACAGTGCAGTTCTTGAATGTAAACAAAATACAGGTAAGCTAAAATTACAATTATTACAAAAATTACAAGACAAAAATTACAAGTAAATTCATCTTTCATCTCCCTCTCCCTCTGCCTCTGCCTCTGATCTGCTGCTTTGATGGAGGAAGTGATTTCAATGGCTTCGCTCCAATAGGTCTCTTTGTTACTGGGGCTAACCCATATTTCTTCTTGACTACTTGGGAGGCAAACTGTTGTTCTTCAGGAGATGAAAACTTATTTTCAATGCATATTGTTTTTATTTCTTCCTGAAGAGCAATCTCATCTAGTTCTCCATTCATGAGAGTAGGTGCTTCTTCATGTCTAAAATCTGGTATCATGGAATATGCATCAAAATCCTTTTCAGCATATTTCTTCAGGACTTTCCAAAGTTTGGGATGGTTCATATACATGTAGTTTATGAAAGTTTGCTGTGGTGAGCAGTTTTTGTCTTAAAGTATTTCCCAGAGGTAATAGTTCTCTATAAATTGCTTTCTTGCACTACACCGCATTGGTTCTGCCACAACATGCAAGAATTCCTCTACATACTGGATTACTTTGCCCTCCCATTGAAATCTTACTTCATACTCTTGTTTGGTCCTTTTTCTCTTGCTTGCAGGAGGGTCTTCAGGTGCAACTTGCTCTTTTCTTTTTTGTCTTGAACTTCCTGCCTGAATTAGAGGGAGGTCTTGTCTTATTTCTCCTCTGCCTTCCCCCTGCCTTCTTTCTTCCCTTTTCCTCTTATATTCCCCCTTTTGCCAGCATCAACAATCGAATCTAGCTTCTCTTCCAACCTAGTCATAAAGTCAGACATGCCAAGAGGCATTCTGGAGTTTGAGGGTGGTGGGGTAGGTTCCTTCTTGTTGATCAAAGTGTCTATTTTGGCATTTAGGGACTGTAAGTTAGGCTTGACTTCGGTTGTCAGGAGTTTTGCAACCATTTCTTCCACAAGTCGTCTGATCAGATCAGTGACCTCAGGTGATAGTTGGACTTCAGGTGACAGTTGATGAGTGTTTTCACCTGAGGCTTCCTGCACTGATTTCCTGGCTGTCGACTTCTCTAAAGTGAGGCTCCTATCAGCTGCTTTCTGATCTGATGGAGTTTTATCCGGGGTTTCTGACTTGTCCTCTTCTGAGGGCTCATGTTATATCCGGGGGTAATTTTTTTCGTTTCACTGTTGAGTTGTACGTATTCATTTGGAGTTGTAAAATTATTGTTGGATAATTTTATTCGTATTTGTTGAGGTGCTTTGGATTGTGTTCATTCATTCGGTTTGAGAATTGATGGAACAACTTGGTTGTCCACTTTGTTGAGCTAACGTACGTTAGCTTGTGCGCTTAACGTACGTTAGGCCTTCGGCATTACGTACATTATTACGTTTATGTTACGTACGTAATGAGAGGTAGGTGGAGGGAACCTTCCTCATGGTTAGCTTTTGGACGGTGGGTCCCGGGTATCTTTGATCCGATCTACTATTGTATTCAATGGGCTCTTTACGTACGTAAAGATGTGAGCTTTACGTACGTTATTCATGTAGCTTGTTAACGGACGTAAATGGTTGTTGTTTACGTACGTTAAGGTCTTCATGTTTTTGGTCAGTTAGTTCTGGACTAGCATTATGTACGCTATGTTGTTGGTGTAGCGTAAGTAATGGCCCTTACATACGTTATGTTTGGTGTATATCGTACGTAATGAGTTTTTCAGGTTATATATCTTGGGTTCATTTTTCATTTCTTCACGAACCATTATCGATTTTTTCTCCCTAGAACTGTCCCTCTGGACTTGTTCTTGATATTTACAATATTCCAACATGTGTTTGATCATCATAACTTGATTTGGAGCTTGGAGTTGGAAGCTTTTTGGTGCTCCTTTGGTGTTTGGAGAGTTCTTCTTGTCCTTCATTAGTAAGTTCTCTTAATCCCTTGTTCTTCAAGTGATTTTCGAATATGATGATGTTGTTGTTGTTGTTTTTCTCGTATAGTTGGTGATTATTGGAGTATATCATGATTCTTGATGAGTTTATATAACTTATGATGAAGAACATGGTGATTGGTGGGGTACAGCACAGCGCATGATGCTGTACTGCCCCAGATCCCCTTCCATTATAATGCATGCATAAATGTTTATCTTTCAAATTCCCTAGGTGAATATGTTTTTTAATGAAGTGTGAATTTCCTTGAAATTTTTGGCTCAATACAGTGTTTCATGTTTGCCAATATTTAGATAAGTTAAGAATGTTAGGTTTGGCGGAAGATTTTGGGTGTTTGGAATCTACTTTGTTATTAAAAAGAGAGTTGCACAAAATATGTGTCTTTATATGAATTTTTTGAATTAAGTATCTTTAAACCGCAGTCCAGCCTCCATGATTGCTTCATTCACTGCAACCATGCCCTCCGGAGGCTGATCGGCTCGTTCATTCTTAATCTATTTAATATAACTCTTTGTTCCAAAAAAGACACTTTTCCTTTTCTCCGTCTCTTTTTTTTCCACTTATTTTTTCTTTTTTTTTCTTTATCACCTTTTGACCACTTTTACATTTGTATTTTCTATTTTGTCTCCCATGCTTATTTCCCAATCATTCGCATAGTCCTACATTTCTCTTGAATGTTGTTGTTTTTGTATTTGTTATATAAAACTTAATTTGGCCCAGATTTGTGCTAAATAAAAGGAAAAAGCCTGGCGCTCCGATGCCAATGTAACAGTGTTGCACTGTTAATTGAATTTTTTTGTAATTTCTGAGTAATTATGTAAAGATTAAATGCTGAATTGAAGAACTTAAAAAATAAGAGCAAATACCGAGCCTGGAGGCGAAAAAGGAAATTGAGATGATTTCATTCTTAGGGTTTTAAGCCACCGCTCGGGCTATTTATACTATGGGCTATGGACTATGGTCCCCACATGCAATTTTGATCGGCTAAGTTCTACACGTTTGAATGAGAGTTAATGGGAAATAATTTTTTTCTTTTTTCTTTTTATTTTTCTTTCAATGTTTAGAAGTTAATAGTTTTATCGTCTCAACTCTATTATTTATTATTAATATTTTAAATTAATCTTCTTTTTACGATATTTAATCTAATATTCATTAGGCATATATATAATTATTTGTCGTTCTCCGTCTCCCATCTGCTGGCTGCTTGGAACGTGGCGCCGCTCCAGTTGACGCTGAACACTTGGCTCCAGATCATTTGCACTCTCACCTTGTTCGGCGGTCACCGACTGTACCGCCTTCCTTCGCCGTTGGAGATGAACCACCTGCTCAAGCTGACGGGTCGGTCAGAGGCTATCATATTCAAGGCCGATCCGGTCGGGTGATCCTAGGAGTCCCGAACAAGGTGCGGGGCGATCGAGCGAAGTGGTTCTGGGTCGCCGGAGCCTGGAAAGCCTCAGCGAGTGACAACCCCTCGGGCGAGCTGAACATTCCCACAGGCTTTCTGGAGAGAACTCCGAGTAAGGGTTTTGACTCTCCCTTTATTCGGATATGTTCTGAACTGATCTAATTTGGTCTTCCTTTTGTAGGTTTCCACATTCCGGCGATCGACGAGCTACCTTTTGATTTCTTGATCGTCTGGGAGCAGATACGAAGTCTGCCGGACGACGACTTAGATGCTCACTGGATTAACAGGGAGAGT
This sequence comes from Orobanche coerulescens, assembly GCA_033398695.1. Lineage (NCBI taxonomy): Eukaryota > Viridiplantae > Streptophyta > Magnoliopsida > Lamiales > Orobanchaceae > Orobanche > Orobanche coerulescens. The sequence goes on along the minus strand of CM065810.1, from coordinate 98,178,933 downwards.
CGTTGACTGTCTGCTCGGCTATTCTATTTTCCGAGACATCTCTCGGTCTCAGGTATGAGTTTATGCGAGATATTATTAATACGAATATTCCGGGATACAAGTATTAATGTTGTACAATTACAATGAGTGTAAAGAGCCTAGTTATCTTAGCTAGTGAGCGTGTAGATTGCCGGAAGAACCAGATATGATGATCTGCGAGTTCTTGTAACAACGTTGACGAGCTGTGACGACTGTGAGAAATCGGAAGTCTCTCACGGTGTGTAGCTGCTGTATGTCTGAGCTCCTGAACTTGTGAGTCTCTTCGAATCTGCATTGTGGAGACTTCTTGCCTCTGTCGACCGTCTTCTGGTTGAGAGGCGGTGAGAGAGAAATCTTGAGGTAGATTCGAGAGAGGAAGCCAAGAGCCTGAAAGTATGTATGTATTTGAGTGCTTTCTCTGAACTGAGTGGAGAACCTTTTCGGAATGATTTTCCAACCTTTTTTCAGTTGCTGGAGGTTCTCTATTTATAGCACTGAGAGATGCTGGGCGATCGCCTTTGCTGTATTATAATAGGCGGGAGATCGTCTTTTAGCACATGGGATGGTCTCCTTAAAATCCGCAGGAGTTGCTGGCAGCCAGCTGTGCGGTCCAATGACAAACCTGCACGCGTCTGAGTCGCTTTCACGGGCGGTCCCACCTTGTACCTTTCGGCGGGTCTGTCGGTAGGTGATAAGGTGGTGACAGGCTGTGGTCAACGATCCATGAAACGCGGCGCCTGTCGTGTATCTGCACATGGGAGCTGTTTTGAGATCCAGTCTTCGTGGACTTTGACGGATGAAGGTCTTGCTCGCAGCACAGGACGATCGTCCTAGGTTGGGCACCAGAGTCGATCGCTAGGTGCCAAGGGCAATCGCTTTGAGAGTCGATCGCTAGATACTCGAAGGTGGACTGGTATCTTCGTTTAGGCGAGTTCGTCATAGCTTGATTGGTTGTGGACTCGGTCGCTCGTCCTTGTAGTCGATCGCCTGTCGAGGTGAATAAATCTCAACACAACAATTGCCCCCCAGCTCGCTCCGATGTTGGAAATGTGGGGTGAGGTGGTTCTACTGGCGATCGCTTAACTTTGACGAGTGACTGCATTTTAAGGAACTGGCGATCGTCTTTGAGTTGTTCGATTCTGAATTTGGACGACCTGCTCGGTCGCTGGAATGAGCGGGAAATCACAGCGGTTGAGGAAAAGTCTCCGGGGCACATGTCGTGTTCTTGTTGGGGGAGGCCGACGGTCATTTATGACTCCTCGTCTGACGCGTCCTTGAAAAGACGCGTACGCGGGTTTCAAGGGAGCATTAATTGCGACAGTTGCGCTTCAAACCCTGAGATTCTCCTTATTTGCACATGAGTCCCTGCCATCTCCTATAAAAAGGAGCAAGGTTGCAGTGTTCACTCTTACGCGCTTTTATCGGAGAAAGAAGGATAATACCGCTGAAGAATTTTCCTGGAGATCTGACTGCCGATCGTCGATCGATTCGATCCTTGGTAAGAAAACACTCATTTTCTCCTCTTCTTGATTCGAGAATGTCTGGAACATCTTCTTCGCACGGAGTAGGCACCAGCTCCGCCGCCGGGGCTTCGACTGCCCGGGGAGGACCTTCTGCAGAATTCCATCTGGAGACGGCTGCCGAAGCTATCCGCGCCGGTATTAACCACGCCGAAGTCGAGGCGTTATTTAATGAGGCCGACGTTCGCAGATGGAGAGAGATCTGGTGGTGAGGCCCTACTGGGAGCAGCACAGTGCCTTCGGCCAGTCCTATGTGGCCTTTGCTGAGATTATGGAGAGGCTGGCCGGTCCGTCTCCTAGATTTGATTACCGGGAGTACTCGATCGCTCATCCTTATCAACCTCCTAAGCGGTCGCTTTTTTGGGCTGCGCAGCGATCTCTATGGTCCGCTGGTCAGATAAGGAGCTCGGCGACCAAAAGGACTTGGCCGTCTGGAGGACGAGGTTTCATATCCCTTCAGATGTGGATCTTTTTGTGCCGGAGGAGTTCTTGATATTTTAGGAGGTTTGGAGGTTATAATCATGTCTAGGAATGATTATGTTAAGATTGCTATATGATTAACATAGTCTTGATATGATTGTTGTTGTTGTTTGTGTTTTTGGAGGGATTATAACCATTTTAGTAAGGAATTATGATGCATTATGTAATGATTATCATAATCTTACAATGGTTGATTTAATATTGTTGATTAATCCAAATTCATGATGAATTTGGTGATTGATTATTGTTTCGACATCATGTTTGTTGTGTGGATGATGTTCTTGAGGCGGTAGTGATAATATTGATGATATTATTATTGTAGGAGGATCAATTTGATGATGTTCTTAAGTGATTCTTGTTAAATTATTTTCGAAAGTGTTAAGAAAGTTTGATCGTATCGATCAATGAGGTGTTGGAAGATGTTAGAATTCATAGTTGAGACCTATGATTTTCGTTTGGGGCGTTCAACCGATTCGGGATTGAATCGGGATTGTTTTGGTGTTGTTTTCCATTGATTTCCTATTATTGAATGATTCATTTCTCATTCAAGGTTGTTCGAGCGTTTGCAATCATTGGAAGGCGCCGTTCATTGCTTCGTGGGAGGACGTTGATCGTGGAAGGACTTTCTCGCCTTCGTTTTGAGGCAAGTTTTATACTTGTACTAGTCAATGAGATTAATGTTATCATGTATGTGTATGAATGTGTGTATCATTTTGAGACTTAGTCTTTTTATGATTTTGTTGATATCAGGGATTTGTTTGATACGACACCCTTCGGCAAATTATGCCAAATGTTATTGTTGTTCGTAAATGGCCGGTTCAAGGCATTGTGACTTGTTGGTAATATTGTTGTCGATAGCCAGTTCGCGGTATCGATGTATCGATTATTGTTGTTGATATTGATGTCGATTTAAGACATAGTTGTGATCATTGTTATTGATATTGGTTCTTCATTATTGTTGTTGTATTGGCCGATTGAAGGCATTGACGTATAAGATTATCATTATCGTTATCGGTAGCCGATTAAAGGTGCCGAGACATCCATTGAGTCGTTGTTATAGATTGACCGTTCTAAGGTAATCGATGTATTGAATTGGCACTGTCGAAGACATTTCCCATCCGTTGAGTCGTTGTTATCGATTGACCGTGCTAAGGTAATCGATGTATTGAATTGGGACTGTCGAAGACATTTCCCATCCGTTGAGTCGTTGTTATCGATTGATCGTTCTAAGGTAATCGATGTATTGAATTGGGACTGCCAAAGACATTTCCCATCCATTGTATCATTATTATCGATTGGCCGTTCTAAGGTAATCGAGGTATTGAATTGGGGTAATCGAGGTATTGAATTGGAATTATCGAGGATAGTTTTCATCCGTTATATCATTGTTATCGATGAGCCATTCGAAGGCAGTCGTGGTATTTAAATTGGGACCGCCTAGGATGGTGCCCATTCGCGAGTTATTGTTAGTTGTGTTGGCCGACTCCAGGCAACACACTATCCTTCTTGTAAAATCGGTAATTTTGTGATCGTTGGGGGTTGAGGATTCCAAGATTGTTGTGTTGTGATTGTTGATCGTGTTAATCGGTCCTAAGGGATTGTGATCACAGGATGGTTATTTTGGATATTGTTAGTCGTGTCGATCTTTCATTATACGTGTGTCATCGTACACTTTGTGAGTCTTTTGATCCTTATTGGACGTGTTATCCTTTGAGTTTCGTTGTCATGTTGTATCGTAACATATCTGGAATCATATCTGCGTTCCGATTGGTTATTGTGTAGGATTTTTAGCCAGGCACATATATAGTCATGCGTGGATATTTCCGTATTGGACTGTGCACACGAGACGTAGTTCGTGAGGCTAATTAGGTACATTGTCCCACGTATATTCTGGATTCCGTATACGGGGTGTACATGTGCACTGCCACATTACCGGATCGGGCGTACTGTGATGTCCATCTAGAGCCATACTATTTTGGTTGTTCATAGTCCATGTTGTATTGGATTTGTCCGAAGATTTGTGACTGGTTGTTCATACGCCGAGGGGTATGTTCGACAGTCGGGTTTGTTTCTTTGAGATCCGTATTGTGATGATATACAACTTCGGGCTTTTCGGCTTTCAGGCCATTGTGATGATGGGCAACTTCGTCTTAGTGGTTTTCAGACCATTGTGATAGTGTGGCAGCTTCAGTTGAGGGCTTTCAGGCTATTGTGATGTTTTAGTATTTCTGATGGAGCCTTTGGGCATTGTGATTCATATTTATTTCAAATTTGGTTTGGGTTACCTTCGGGTAATTTCATGGTTGTGTTCTATATTGATGATTCACCGTTGGGCACTTATGTTCTAACCTGTTGAGCAGGTGTTGATCGTATGCCGGGGGCATAGTATTTCATGAATGCTCAGTTCTTACTTTGCTTTGTGAGCATCTCGTATTATAATTGTTGTGCTGTTTATTCTGCCTTGGATGCATATCATGTTGTGCATGTATTTGATATTCATTATCTGGATGATTGAACCCGTGGGGGCGGAACATGTTTTCATGTTTTAGGTGTTTGCGAGGAGAGATTTGAGACATAGTGGCATGACAATGGTGAAGAGGCATTCGAGCAATACTAGTCCGAGACATTTTGGTGTGCATGTCGGTCAGACAGTTTGAAGTACTCTAGTTTCGTCAATTGTGGTCGTTGTTGTATTTTCCGAGCGAGGCTCATGGATGTTGTTGTACTTTTATTTTGGCCATGTAGGCCCATGCTTGTCGTTGAAATTCCATATCGGATTATTATGTCGGATGTCATAGTAGGGACTGAGATTCCCCTTTTGGTCAGTTTGTTGTATTTTGGTCGTGTTCGTCTGGTGGATCTCCTAGTGTGGGGTCCACAGCACTGTAATGACCCAATGGGATTTGGGGGTGTTACAGAAGATGGTACCAGAGCATTGGGTTGTGAGATACCCTGATATGTGAGTTATGTGCTCTACCGACGCGGTAGTAGTGGGACTGTCAAGTTATGGCAATCTGGACAGTCGGGCTTTGTGAGTCGTGATAATTGGGCGACTATATGAGTCATTCTTTCATCGAGTCGTCAGTAAAGACTAGTATTACAAGACCTCGAAGCTCATATGACCTATGTAAGGACTCGATCCTCTTTTATGTTCATACATTCATTATGTCATTGATTATACATATTTTGTTGAAACCTGTATGTAACATTTGTATTATGATTGATTCATGATTATTTGTTTTGGAGCGTGTGGGCTCTGTATTAGCCATGAATAGCATGATTGATGTGATTGTTTATCTATTGAGTATGTATACTCGTGTTTGGCTATTGACTTAGCACTCTGGATTGACCGTTTAGGTATATTTGAGTTATGATCATGATCGAACACTATTCTTTCAGTTTGGAAAGAGGAATCCGAGGACGTGGCAGAGGGGGTAGAGGCTGCGGAGCAGGCCAGAACTCAAAACCTCATGTTTATGCGTGTACGGATGCCGAGATGGATCAGAGTTCGGCCGGTAGTGCTACCTACGCGACCGATTCTCCTTCGGGATGTCATACTCAAGAGGTCGATCAGACTGAGAGTGGACACATCGACTCTTTCTTGCGTATGAGGGGCATGATGGCCCAGATGACCCAGATGACGCAGATAGTGGAGACCATGCAGGCCTCGATGGTTCGTGGTCCGCCGCAGCAGGGATCCCAGGTGTCATTTTATGGACAGGCTGCGGGAGTGAGTCAGATTGTTGGCGATATATCTCGTCAGAGGCCACCTATTATTGAAGGTTCGTCGGAACCAGCTGACTTCATTCTATGGCTTGAACATTTTGATAAACTCTTCAACGTTGTTCAGTGTCCGGAGGAGAGTGAGGTGGCAATCGCGGCTTACTATCTGAGTAAGGGTGCTTATTCCTGGTGGCTTTGTGTGAAACCCACCGATCGTGATTGTGTTTGGAGCAAGTTCAAGACTCTCATGTTAGAGAGGTATTATCCGGCTCCACTTCGTGAAGCTAAGCTGTCAGGGGTTTTGAACCCCGAATCCATTAAAGACGAGGATGTTATTGTTATTGCTGAGAATTTTCAAGCACTTCTTTAGTTTGCTTCATTTGTTATCCGTACTGAGGCGGATAAGATTAGGTATTTTAGCAAGAGGCTAAACCCGCAGTTGAGGATGCAGTTGTTCAATCATAATTGTACCTCACTTAGTGAGTTCATCAAGAAGGCTCTTGGAGCAGAGCTTTTGATCAAGGAGCTTGCTCGGAAGCACCCTTCAGTTTCTTCTGGTGAGAGGACTAAGATGCCGGTTCGTTCAGAAGGACATTGGGATCCGACGTCCAAGAGGTCGTCTTCTAGTCGTCTTCGTGCTGGGAAATCATCTTCTTCTCAGGTGATGAGTTCGACTGTTGTTTGCTTTAACTGTGATACAATAGGACATCGCAGTACCCAGTGCTCGATGCAGACTATTGTTTGTTTTCTGTGTGGAAGACAGGGACACCTTCATCCAAGGGGTCCTATCAGGCTTCTTGAGCCAGAGGTAAGGATAGCCGAGGTGGAGCAGTGAGTTCAGATATGGGTCTTCCTTGAATCGATGAGATCGAGGAGATCGATGATCTGGAGGATATCGGTGTTGGGTACATTTGAGTTGTAGCCTTGATTTGTATTTTCCTTTCCTTGTTTTTCGTATTAATGTTCAACTTAATATGTAATAATGTATGGTGGTCGTGAACCATTTGTTGTTGATCTACCTTGGGATCATAGTATTTGAGAATCTTGAGATTTGACGTCATTTGATGCGGTTTTCTTTTCTTTTGGTGTTGTGCCCGATAATTTTGTGATAATCTGTGTAACTGCTCATTGTGTTTCGAGACGTCAAGTCGTGAGGACTTGGGCGTGTGATTGATATGGTCCCGAAGACTATGTCTGTGTGGTTATTATCTTTATGTGGCGTGAGTCAGTGTTTGCATGGACGTCCGATGATGATGAGAATGGGAAAGTGTACACCGATGATTGTAGACATGTTCAATGGATGGCTCCCACGGGGTGTTTACGCTGGTGTTAAGAGTCATGCGGTTGGTACGAATTTCTGGCTGCTCTCTGGCGGAGGAGTCATGATTCGACCGATATCGCACTTGATTGAGTGTTTTTATCACTTGATTTTCGCCGTGTTCGGGCATAGGAGACGCGGGGACCCGTGGAGTTGGCCCGATTACTCAGGCGGAGTGGTTCTCAGTGAGGAGTATTCCTGGAGATGTTGTTTTCATATCCTGATGGATAGTTTGTACCCTAAGTTGTGCACCCTGAGTTTCGGGGGCAAAACTCTTTTTAAGGCGGGGAGTTTGTAATATCTGGGGGTAATTTTTTTGTTTCACTGTTGAGTTGTACGTATTTATTTGGAGTTGTACAATTGTTGTTGTATCATTTCATTCGTGTTTGTTGAGGTGCGTTGGATTGTGTTGATTCATTCGGGTTGAGAATTGATGGAACAACTTGGTTGTCCACTTTGTTGAGCTAGCGTACGTTAGCTTGTGTGCTTAATGTACGTTAGGCCTTCAGCATTACGTACGTTATTACATTTATGTTACGTACGTAATGAGAGGTAGGTGGAGGGAACCTTCCTCGTGGTTAGCTTTTGGACGGTGGGTCCCGGGTATCTTTGATCCGATCTACTATTGTATTCAACGGGCTCTTTACGTACGTAAGGATGTGAGCTTTACGTACGTTATTCTTGTAGCTTGTTAACGTACATAAATGGTTGTTGTTTACGTACGTTAAGGTCTTCATGTTTTTGGTAAGTTAGTTATGGACTAGCATTACGTACGCTAAGTTGTTGGTGTAGAGTACGTAATGGCCCTTACGTACGTTATGTTTGGTGTATGAGTTTGTCAGGTTATATATCTTGGGTTCGTTTTTCATTTCTTCACGAACCATTATCGATTTTTCTCCCTAGAACCGTCCCTCTGGACTTGTTTTTGATATTTAGCCTCTTCCAGCATATTTTTGATCATCATAACTTGATTTGGAGCTTGGAGTTGGAATCTTGTTGGTGCTCCTTTGGTGTTTGTAGAGTTTTTCTTGTCATTCATTGGTAAGTTTTCTTAATCCCTTGTTCTTCAAGTGATTTTCGAATATGATGATGTTGTTGTTGTTGTTTTCCTCGTATAGTTGGTGATTGTTGGAGTATATCATGATTCTTGATGAGTTTATATAACTTATGATGAAGAACATGGTGATTGTGGTTTGAGGAGGAGTTCTTGATATTTTAGGAGGTTTGGAGGTTATAATCATGTCTAGGAATGATTATGTTAAGATTGCTATATGATTAACATAGTCTTGATATGATTGTTGTTGTTGTTGTTTGTGTTTTTTGGAGGGATTATAACCATTTTAGTAAGGAATTATGATGCATTATGTAATGATTATCATAATCTTACAATGGTTGATTTAATCTTGTTGATTAATCCGAATTCATGATGAATTTGGTGATTGATTATTGTTTGGACATCATGCTTGTTCTGTCGGTGATGTTCTTGAGGTGGTAGTGATAATATTGATGATATTATCATTGTAGGAGGATCAATTTGATGATGTTCTTAAGTGATTCTTGTTGAATTGTTTTCGCAAGTGTTAAGAAAGTTTGATCGTATCGATCAATGAGGTGTTGGAAGATGTTAGAATTCATATTTGAGACCTATGATTTTCGTTTGGGGCGTTCAACCGATTCGGGATTGAATTGGGATTGTTTTGGTGTTGTTTTCCATTGATTTCCTGTTATTGAATGATTCGTTTCTCATTCAAGGTTGTTCGAGCGTTTGCAATCGTTGGAAGGCACCGTTCATTGCTACGTGGGAGGACGTTGATCGTGGAAGGACTTTCTCGCCTTCGGTTTAAGGCAAGTTTTATACTTGTACTAGTCAATGAGATTAATGTTATCATGTATGTGTATGAATGTGTGTATCATTTTGAGACTTAGTCTTTTTATGATTTTGTTGATATCAGGGATTTGTTTGATATGACACCCTTCGGCAAATTATGCCAAATGTTATTGTTGTTCGTAAATGGCCGGTTCAAGGCTTTGTGATACTTGTTGGTAATATTGTTGTCGATAGCCAGTTCGCGGTATCGATGTATCGATTATTGTTGTTGATATTGATGTCGATTTAAGACATAGTTGTGATCATAGTTATTGATATTGGTTCTTCATTATTGTTGTTGTATTGGCCGATTGAAGGCATTGACGTATACGATTATCATCTTCGTTATCGGTATCCTATTAAAGGTGCCGAGACATCCGTTGTGTTCTATATTGATGATTCACCATTGGACACATAGTATTTCATGAATGCACAGTTCTTACTTTGGTTTGTGAGCATCTCGTATTATAATTGTTGTGCTGTTTATTCTGCCTTGGATGCATATCATGTTTTGCATGTATTTGATATTCATTATCTGGATGATTGACCCCGTGGGGGCGGAACATGTTTTCATGTTTTTGGTGTTTGCGAGGAGAGAGTTGAGACATAGTGGCATGACGATGGTGAAGAGGCATTCGAGCAATACTAGTCCGAGATATTTTGATGTGCATGTCGGTCAGACAGTTTGGAGTACTCTAGTTTCGTCAGTTGTGGTCGTTGTTGTATTTTCCGAGCGAGGCTCATGGATGTTGTTGTACTTTTATTTTGGCCATGTAGGCCCATGCTTGTCGTTGAAATTCCATATCGGATTATTATGTCGGATGTCATAGTAGGGACTGAGATTCCCCTTTTTGTCAGTTTGTTGTATTTTGGTCGTGTTCGTCTGGTGGATCTCCTAGTGTGGGGTCCACAGCACTGTAATGACCCAATAGGATTTGGGGGTGTTACAGAAGATGGTATTAGAGCATTGGGTTGTGAGATACCCTGATATGTGAGTTATGTGCTCTACCGACGCGGTAGTAGTGGGACTGTCAGGTTATGGCAATCTGGACAGTCGGGCTTTGTGAGTCGTGATAATTGGGCGACTATATGAGTCATTCTTTCATCGAGTCGTCAGTAAAGACTAGTATTACAAGACCTCGAAGCTCATATGACCTTTGTAAGGACTCGATCCTCTTTTATGTTCATACATTCATTATGTCATTGATTATACATATTTTGTTGAAACCTGTATGTAACATTTGTATTACGATTGATTCATGATTATTTGTTTTGGAGCGTGTGGGCTCTGTATTAGCCATGAATAGCATGATTGATGTGATTTTTTATCTGTTGAGTATGTATACTCGTGTTTGGCTATTGACTTAGCACTCTGGATTGGCCGTTTAGGTATATTTGAGTTATGATCATGATCGAACGCTATTCTTTCAGTTTGGAAAGAGGAATCCGAGGACGTGGCAGAGGGGGTAGAGGCTGCGGAGCAGGCCAGAACTCAGAACCTCATGTTTATGCGTGTACGGATGCCGAGATGGATCAGAGTTCGGCCGGTAGTGCTACCTACGCGACCGATTCTCCTTCGGGACGTCATACTCGAGAGGTCGATCAGACTGAGAGTGGACACATCGACTCTTTCTTGCTTATGAGGGGCATGATGGCCCAGATGACCCAGATGACGCAGATAGTGGAAACCATGCAGGCCTCGATGGTTCGTGGTCCGCCGCAGCAGGGATCCAAGGTGTCATTTTATGGACAGGCTGCGGGAGTGAGTCAGATTGTTGGCGATATATCTCGTCAGAGGCCACCTATTATTGAAGGTTCGTCGGAACCAGCTGACTTCATTCTATGGCTTGAACATTTTGATAAACTCTTCAACGTTGTTCAGTGTCCGGAGGAGAGTGAGGTGGCAATCGCGGCTTACTATCTGAGTAAGGGTGCTTATTCCTGGTGGCTTTGTGTGAAACCCACCGATCGTGATTGTGTTTGGAGCAAGTTCAAGACTCTCATGTTAGAGAGGTATTATCCGGCTCCACTTCGTGAAGCTAAGCTGTCAGGGATTTTGAACCCCGAATCGATTAAAGACGAGGGTTTATTGTTATTGCTGAGAATTTTCAAGGACTTCTTCAGTTTGCTTCATTTGTTATCCGTACTGAGGCGGATAAGATTAGGTATTTTAGCAAGAGGCTAAACCCGCAGTTGAGGATGCAGTTGTTCAATCATAATTGTACCTCACTTAGTGAGTTCATCAAGAAGGCTCTTGGAGCAGAGCTTTTGATCAAGGAGCTTGCTCGGAAGCACCCTTCAGTTTCTTCTGGTGAGAGGACTAAGATGCCGGTTCGTTTAGAAGGACATTGGGATCCGACGTCCAATAGGTCGTCTTCTAGTCGTCTTCGTGCTGGGAAATCATCTTATTCTCAGGTGATGAGTTCGACTGTTGTTTGCTTTAACTGTGATACAATAGGACATCGCAGTACCCAGTGCTCGATGCAGACTATTGTTTGTTTTCTGTGTGGAAGAAAGGGGCACCTTCAGAAATACTGCAGGAGTTCTAGTGCCAGTAGGTCTCGAGAGAGCTCACGAGCCTCGAGAGATTTTGTTACTCCAGTCCATACTTCATCCAAGGGGTCCTATCAGGCTTCTTGAGCCAGAGGTAAGGATAGCCGAGGTGGAGCAGTGAGTTCAGATATGGGTCTTCCTTGAATCGATGAGATCGAGGAGATCGATGATCTGGAGGATATCGGTGTTGGGTACATTTGAGTTGTAGCCGTGATTTGTATTTTCCTTTCCTTGTTTTTCGTATTAATGTTCAACTTAATATGTAATAATGTATGGTGGTCGTGAACCATTTGTTGTTGATCTACCTTGGGATCATAGTATTTGAGAATCTTGAGATTTGACGTCATTTGATGCGGTTTTCTTTTCTTTTGGTGTTGTGCCCGATAATTTTGTGATAATCTGTGTAACTGCTCATTGTGTTTCGAGACGTCAAGTCGTGAGGACTTGGGCGTGCGATTGATATGGTCCCGAAGACTATGTCTGTGTGGTTATTATCTTTATGTGGCATGAGTTAGTGTTTGCATGGACGTCCGATGACGATGAGAATGGGAAAGTGTACATCGATGATTGTAGACATGTTCAATGGATGGCTCCCACGGGGTGTTTACGCCGGTGTTAAGAGTCATGCGGTTGGTACGACTTTCTGGCTACTCTCTGGCGCAGGAGTCATGATTCGACCGATATCGCACTTGATTGAGTGTTTTTATCACTTGATTTTCGCCATGTTCGGGCAGAGGAGACGTGGGGACCCATGGAGTTGGCCCGATTACTCAGGCGGAGTGGTTCTCAGTGAGGAGTATTCCTGGAGATGTTGTTTTCATATCCTGATGGATAGTTCGTACCCTAAGTTGTGCACCCTGAGTTTCGGGGGCAAAACTCTTTTTAAGGCGGGGAGTTTGTAATATCTGGGGGTAATTTTTTTGTTTCACTGTTGAGTTGTACGTATTTATTTGGAGTTGTACAATTGTTGTTGTATCATTTCATTCGTGTTTGTTGAGGTGCGTTGGATTGTGTTGATTCATTCGGGTTGAGAATTGATGGAACAACTTGGTTGTCCACTTTGTTGAGCTAACGTACGTTAGCTTGTGCGCTTAATGTACGTTAGGCCTTCAGCATTACGTACGTTATTAGAGGTAGGTGGAGGGAACCTTCCTCGTGGTTAGCTTTTGGACGGTGGGTCCCGGGTATCTTTGATCCGATCTACTATTGTAGTCAACGGGCTCTTTACGTACGTAAGGATGTGAGCTTTACGTACATTATTTTTGTATCTTGTTAACGTACATAAATGGTTGTTGTTTACGTACGTTAAGGTCTTCATGCTTTTGGTCAGTTAGTACGCTAAGTTGTTGGTGTAGCGTACGTAATGGCCCTTACGTACATTATGTTTGGTGTATGAGTTTGTCAGGTTATATATCTTGGGTTCGTTTTTCATTTCTTCACGAACCATTATCGATTTTTCTCCCTAGAACCGTCCCTCTGGACTTGTTTTTGATATTTAGCCTCTTCCAACATATTTTTGATCATCATAACTTGATTTGGAGCTTGGAGTTGGAAGCTTGTTGGTGCTCCTTTGGTGTTTGGAGAGTTCTTCTTGTCATTCATTGGTAAGTTTTCTTAATCCCTTGTTCTTCAAGTGATTTTCGAATATGATGATGATGTTGTTGTTGTTTTCCTCGTATAGTTGGTGATTGTTGGAGTATATCATGATTCTTGATGAGTTTATATAACTTATGATGAAGAACATGGTGATTGTGGTTTGAGGAGGAGTTCTTGATATTTTAGGAGGTTTGGAGGTTATAATCATGTCTAGGAATGATTATGTTAAGATTGCTATATGATTAACATAGTCTTGATATGATTGTTGTTGTTGTTGTTTGTGTTTTTGGAGGGATTATAACCATTTTAGTAAGGAATTATGATGCATTATGTAATGATTATCATAATCTTACAATGGTTGATTTAATCTTGTTGATTAATCCGAATTCATGATGAATTTGGTGATTGATTATTGTTTGGACATCATGTTTGTTGTGTCGATGATGTTCTTGAGGTGGTAGTGATAATATTGATGATATTATCATTGTAGGAGGATCAATTTGATGATGTTCTTAAGTGATTCAAGTTGAATTGTTTTCGCAAGTGTTAAGAAAGTTTGATCGTATCGATCAGTGAGGTGTTGGAAGATGTTAGAATTCATAGTTGAGACCTATGATTTTCGTTTAGGGCGTTCAACTGATTCGGGATTGAATCGGGATTGTTTTGGTGTTGTTTTCCATTGATTTCCTGTTATTGAATGATTCGTTTCTCATTCAAGGTTGTTCGAGCGTTTGCAATCGTTGGAAGGCACCGTTCATTGCTTCGTGGGAGGACGTTGATCGTGGAAGGACTTTCTCGCCTTCGGTTTGAGGCAAGTTTTATACTTGTACTAGTCAATGAGATTAATGTTATCATGTATGTGTATGAATGTGTGTATCATTTTGAGACTTAGTCTTTTTATGATTTTGTTGATATCAGGGATTTGTTTGATATGACACCCTTCGGCAAATTATGCCAAATGTTATTGTTGTTCGTAAATGGCCGGTTCAAGGCATTGTGATACTTGTTGGTAATATTGTTGTCGATAGCCAGTTCGCGGTATCGATGTATCGATTATTGTTGTTGATATTGATGTCGATTTAAGACATAGTTGTGATCATAGTTATTGATATTGGTTCTTCATTATTGTTGTTGTATTGGCCGATTGAAGGCATTGACGTATACGATTATCATCTTCGTTATCGGTATCCTATTAAAGGTGCCGAGACATCCGTTGTGTTCTATATTGATGATTCACCGTTGGACACATAGTATTTCATGAATGCTCAGTTCTTACTTTGGTTTGTGAGCATCTCGTATTATAATTGTTGTGCTGTTTATTCTGCCTTGGATGCATATCATGTTGTGCATGTATTTGATATTCATTATCTGGATGATTGACCCCGTGGGGGCGGAACATGTTTTCATGTTTTAGGTGTTTGCGAGGAGAGAGTTGAGACATAGTGGCATGACGATGGTGAAGAGGCATTCGAGCAATACTAGTCCGAGATATTTTGGTGTGCATGTCGGTCAGACAGTTTGGAGTACTCTAGTTTCTTCAGTTGTGGTCGTTGTTGTATTTTCCGAGCGAGGCTCCTGATTGTTGTTGTACTTTTATTTTGGCTATGTAGGCCCATGCTTGTCGTTGAAATTCCATATCGGAATATTATGTCGGATGTCATAGTAGGGACTGAGATTCCCCTTTTGGTCAGTTTGTTTTATTTTGATCGTGTTCGCCTGGTGGATCTCCTAGTGTGGGGTCCACATCACTGTAATGACCCAATGGGATTTGGGGGTGTCACAGAAGATGGTATCAGAGCATTGGGTTGTGAGATACCCTGATATGTGAGTTATGTGGCTCTACCGACGCGGTAGTAGCGGGACTGTCAGGTTATGGCAATCTGGACAGTCGGGCTTTGTGAGTCGTGATAATTGGGTGACTATATAAGTCATTCTTTCATCGAGTCATCGTCAGTGAAGACTAGTATTACAAGACCTCGAAGCTCATATGACCTATGTAAGGACTCGATCCTCTTTTATGTTCATACATTCATTATGTCATTGATTATACATGTTTTGTTGAAACCTATATGTAACATTCGTATTACGATTGATTCATGATTATTTGTTTTGGAACGTGTGGGCTATGTATTAGCCATGACTAGCATTGTGTTCTATATTGATGATTCACAGTTGGACACATAGTATTTCATGAATGCTCAGTTCTTACTTTGGCTTGTGAGCATCTCGTATAATTGTTGTGCTGTTTATTCTGCCTTGGATGCATATCATGTTGTGCATGTATTTGATATTCATTATCTGGATGATTGACCCCGTGGGGGCGGAACATGTTTTCATGTTTTAGGTGTTTATTGTTCTTCATATTTTAGGAGGTTTGGAGGTTATAATCATGTCTAGGAAGGATTATGTTAAGATTGCTATAATATTAACATAGTCTTGATACGATTGTTGTTGTTGTTTGTGTTTTTGGAGGGATTATAACCATTTTAGTAAGGAATTATGATGAATTATGTAATGATTATCATAATCTTACAATGGTTGATTTAATCTTGTTGATTAATCCGAATTCATGATGAATTGGTGATTGATTATTGTTTGGACATCATGTTTGTTGTGTCGATGATGTTCTTGAGGTGGTACTGATAATATTGATGATATTATCATTGTAGGAAGATCAATTTGATGATGTTCTTAAGTGATTCTTGTTGAATTGTTTTCGCAAGTGTTAAGAACGTTTGATCGTATCGATCATTGAGGTGTTGGATGATGTTAGAATTCATAGTTGAGAACTATGATTTTTGTTTGGGGCGTTTAACCGATTCGGGATTGAATCGGGATTGTTTTGTTGTTGTTTTCCATTAATTTTGTGTTATTGAATGAATCATTTCTCATTCAAGGTTGTTCGAGCATTTGCGATCGTTGGAAGGTGCCGTTCGTCACTTCGTGGGAGGACATTGATCGTGGAAGGACTTTATCGCCTTCGAATTAAGGCAAGTTTTATACTTGTACTAGTCAATGAGATTAATGTTATCATGTAGGTGTATGAATGTGTGTATCATTTCGAGACTTAGTCTCTTTATAATTTTGTTGATATCAGGGGATTGTTTGATACGACACCCTTCGGCAAATTATGCCGAATGTTATTGTTGTTCGTAAATGACCGGTTCAAGGCATTGCGATACTTGTTGGTAATATTGTTGTCGATAGCCGGTTCACAGTGTCGATGTATCGATTGTTGTTGATATTGATGTCGATTTAAGACATAGTTGTGATCATTGTTATTGATATTGGTGCTTCGTTATTGATGTTGTATTGGCCGATTGAAGGCATTGACATATATGATTATAATCTTCGTTATCGGTAGCCGATTAAAGGTGCCGAGACATCCGTCGATTGACCATTCTAAGGTAATCGATATATTGAATTGGGACTGTCGAAGAAATTTCCCATCCGTTGAGTCGTTGTTATCGCTTGACCATTCTGAGGTAATCGATGTATTGAATTGGGACTGTCGAAGACATTTCCCATCCGTTGAGTCGTTGTTATCGATTGACCGTTCTAAGGTAATCAATGTATTGAATTGGGACTGTCAAAGACATTACCCATCCATTGTATCGTTGTTATCGATTGGCCGTTCTAAGGTAATTGAGGTATTGAATTGGAATTATCGAGGATAGTTTCCATCAGTTGTGTCGTTGTTATCGATGCGCCATTCTAAGGCAATCGAGGTACTTGAATTGGGACCGCCAAGGATGGTGCCCATCTGCGAGTTATTGTTGTCGTGTTGGCCAACTCCAGGCAACACACTATCCTTCTTGTAAACTCGGTAATTTTGTGATCGTTGGGGGTTGAGGATTCCAAGATTGTTGTGTTTTGATTGTTGATCGTGTTAATCGGTCCTAATGGATTGTGATCCCAGGATAGTTGTTTTGGATATTGTTGGTCGTGTCGATCTTTCATTATCCATGTGTCATCGTTCACTTTGATGAGTCTTTTGATCCTTATTGGATGTGTTATCCTTTGAGTTTAGTTGTCATGTTGTATCGTGACATATCCGGAATCATATCTGCGTTCCGATTGGTTATTGTGTAGGATTTTTATCCAGGCACATATATAGTCATGCGTGGATATTTCCGTATAGGACTGTGCACACGAGACGTAGTTCGTGAGGCTAATTAGGTACATTGTCCACGTATATTCTGGATTCCGTATACGGGGTGGACATGTGCACTGACACATTGCCAGATCGGGCGTACTGTGATGTCCATCTTAAGCCATACTAGTTTGGTCGTTCATAGTCCATGTTGTATTGGATATGTTCGACGATTTGCGACTGGTTGTTCATACGCCGAGGGGTATGTTCAACATTCGGGTTTGTTTCTTTGAGATTCGTATTGTGATGATATATAGCTTCGGGATGTTCGGCTTTCAGGCCATTGTGATGATGGGTAGCTTCGGCTGAGTGGTTTTTAGACCATTGTGATATTGTGGCAGCTTCGGTTGAGGGCTTTCAGGCTATTGTGATGTTTTGGTATTTCCCTTAGAGCCTTCGTGCATTGTGATTCATATTTATTTCAGCTTTAGTTTGGGTTACCTTCGGTTAATTTCATGGTTGTGTTCTATATTGATGATTCGCCGTTGGGCACTTATGTTCTAACCTGTTGAGCAGGTATTGATCATATGCCGGGGGCATAGTATTTCATGAATGCTCAATTCTTACTGTGGTTTGTGAGCATCTCGTATTACCATTGTTGTACTGTTTATTCTGCCTTGGATGCATATCATGTTGTGCATGTATTTGATATTCATTATCTGGATGACTGACCCCGTGGGGGCGGAACATGTTTTCATATTTTAGGTGTTTGCAAGGAGAGAGTTGAGACACAAGGTCATGACGATGGAGACGAGGCATTCGAGCGATACTAGTATGAGATATTTTGGTGTGTATGTCGGTCAGATAGTTTGGAGTACTCCAGTTTCGTCAGTTGTGGTCATTATTGTATTTTTCGAGCGAGGCTCGTGGTTGTTTTTATACTTTTATTTTGTCCATGTAGGCCCATACTTGTCGTTGAAATTCCATATCGGAATATTCTGTCGGATGTCATAGTAGGGACTGAGATTCCCATTTTGGTCAGTTAGTTGTATTTTGGTTGTGTTCGCCTGGTGGATCTCCTAGTGTGTGGTCAACGGCACTGTAATGACCCAATGATATTTGGGGGTGTTATAGCTAATGAGATCTAGATGCTTGGTCAGGTGCATCATCTTCATCATCTCTTTTTTCCTCATCCTTTTTTTCTTCTTCTTTTTCTTCTTCCTTTTCTTCCTCCTTTTCTTCCTCCTCCTCTTCTTCTTCAATAGCTTCTTCAACTCCCTTTCAACTACCTATTCAACTTCTTCAGCACCTTCAACTTCTTCCTCTTTCTCTTCCACTACTTCCGTTTTAACCTTTTCTGTTTTCTCTTTTTCATCCTCCTTTTCTTTTTCAACTTCTACCTCTTCTATTATTTTTTCAACTCCAGCATTTTCTTCATATTTCTCCTTTTCAACTACTTCTTCAACTTCAACAATAGTAGTGATTTTATTTACTCTTCTTTCTCCTTCTTTCTCCTTTCTTCCTTCATCCTGACCATCAAATATTTGGAGAACATCTTTCATTACTTGAAGGATGAATCGGTCCATGTTATGTTTAAGGTGGGAGATGAACCAATTCTCCTCTAGTAAATTCTCCACCTCTGTCTCTTGACAGAAATACAAAACAAGCTGTTCTAGAGCAATAGGGTGCTCCCAAGTACCTCTCTCCACAAAACTTTTTAGTTGAGAAAAGGTAAGCATTTTAAGTTCTCTCCATTCCTCATATATGTTAATAAAGGAGTAATTTAAAACTTCTTTTCTTACCAACTGTAGTTGAGTTTTGGTAAGTCCCAAAGAATTGTTTGTCCTTAGGTTGAATTAGTAGTCTGCAGTCGGTATTTCAATTATCTCTTCTGCTTCTTCCTCTATTATGCTTGGAAGATTTAGGAGGTCAATCACATCAGGCACCAGCTCAGATGCATGCTCAAGTTTATCTTTAGACTCTGCAGGTGCAGGTGATGAAGGAGGCTGCAACTCTTATTCTTCATCTGATGGATAGTCCACCAGACTTTTTTATCTCTTTGGGGACTCATCTGGTGAAGAGATGATGTCGACAACTTTCTCTGTTTCAGGTAACTTTCTTTTTAATGTCTTGGACAGAGGAATTGTCCGAGTCAGAGTCATCTGCAGGTAGCTTCTCAAGTGCAGGTGAGTTTTCAGTTTCAGCTACAGAGGGGGCTGAGGTTATCTCCTCTGCAAGTATCTCAGGAGGGTTTTGGGCAGCTGCATCAGAGCGAACTTCGTCTGAGTCCAAAGGTCCTCTGTAGGGAGAAGTTCAACTTGTCATCTCCTTCATAATCTCAACTGTTTTCCTCTGATCTCCCAACTTTTTCAATGTTTCTTGGTCCAGGGGACCAAGTCTTTTGCTTCCATGAAAGGTGTCTGCAACTCCTTTAGCCTTCCCGAGGGACTCCAAGATCCAACTGATCTGAGTTCCATAAGCCAGTTTTTGTTTGAATTTATTCTCATCCTCATTCTAGCTATTGTTAACTTCCTGAACTAACTGCCTATAGATGTAGTCAGGCCAGTTAATCCTTTGCTGTTATATTAGAGCTCCCACCACTGTGTACTTGGCGGATGACAATTGATCATAGATGCCTACCATCCCCATGGCAATTTTGTTCGTGATGTCAAGAACACACTTGTATTCCTTTTTAAGGTCGCCTTTCCTTGCCGTGAATTTGACCTTGGGTGACTGGTCAGGCATCCTAATCTCCTCCCATAGCTCGAATGGATTTGGCTTCAAGGCTTTAACTGCAAGGCCTCGACTTTCCAGGTTAAATGCATCTGCAATGGTCTTTTTGTCGATGGTTATGTATTCACCAAAAATCGAGCTTTTGATTCCATATAAGGTGACTTGGGCTTCCTTGTAGAAGCAAATAACGGCTTTCTTGAATAGCTGCTTAGGATTGATGTCCAAAAAATGGTAGACACCATTCTTTTTCATCATCCGAATTACAAGACTCATTTCTCCTGTGTAGTTCGATTCCAGTCCCTCGAAATCGATGAAGATGCTGAATATTATTTGTTCCTTCACCAACTTGAGATTAACTCCTTCGAAGTACTTGGTAGAGTCCATTTCTGCAAGAATAAGCTTTTCGATTTCAGTGCAGTGAATATTCAAGAGTTTTTCTGCTTTTGAAAAATTAGGGTTCTTAGATCTTGAAGACGATAAAGTTTTCTGAAATGATTTCCACCATCTTATATACCCAGTTGAAAAGCCCTTTTGAATTATACTAATAAAATAAGTAAGCGGCGATCCGAATTCCGATAAATAAAGAATGGCAGTTGAAGTTGATTGGACATCGTGGAGGTAGTGTGATCATGTGTTTTTCCATGTGTAAATAAATATAATAGTTATAAGTCGGTCTAAGAGTGACAAACTTAGTTGGTTGACCGTTTGACTTCTGATGCAGCTGTGATCTCAAGTTCTTCTCTGCTCTGATCAGGGGACTTTTCTGTCTGTGCTCTAATCAGCTAGCTTTCCTTCGTCTTCTACATCAGGTGAGGTATGTCGCTTGTGGTTTATATCAGCTAACTTTCTCGTCTGTCCTTCAGATCCTCGTCTAGTCTGATCAGGCGGCTTCCTTGTGTGCTCCGATTTGGTGGCTTTCCTCGTCTCTTGTCTGCTTCAGGTTAGATGACTTTGCCTGCTTTTCAATTAAGCACTAGATTCTTAATCTAGTCATCTAAGATTCCTGCTAAGTTCTAGAAATCTTTCTTCAGGTAGAGACTTAGTGAATATGTCAGCAATTTGATACTCTGTGTTAACTCTTTCCACTTTTACTCTCTTATTAAGCACATGGTCTCTGATCAAGTGATGTTTGACATCTATGTGCTTTGTTCTTGTAATACCCAGTTGTAATTCAGTCATTATCATTCAGTAATTATCGTTCAGTAATTGTCACTCAGTAATTGTCACTCAGTAATTTTCACTCATTAATGATCATTTGTCACTCATATTCAATCATTGTATTCACCATTCAGAGTAATTGTATCATGTATCAATCGTCATTCATCATCAATCTAGTTGGAGAATCGTGCCGTGTTTATCATAATTGTCATCTTCATAGTCGGCTGTGTGTGAGGAGTAGCGCACACTATGAACTCTCTTTAGCGCGCGATAATTGAGTTCAGGTAGCGCACGCTACCTCTCAACACTAGCACACGCTAATGTAGTTCAAGTAGGCAGTCTAGAAGGCACTAGACTGCAGTTGGGTTGTAAGTAGCTCACGCTACAAATGGTAAGTAGCACGTGCTAGTAGGTCGGAGTAGCGCACGCTATACAGTCGGTGTAGCCCGCGCTAAGGCTGGATCAGGCAGAGTCCAGTGGCTACTGGACTGATTAGGAATAATTCCTGGCGCACGCTATGAGTAGTTGTTAGCATACGCCAATCGGTGTCAGTAGCGCACGCTGTATTTTGTGTTTAGCGCGCGCTACCGCGAATAGATTAGAGAACAGGAGGTTCTGGACTTCAGTACTGGGCATCAGATAAATTGTTAGCGCACGCTAACATTTTGAGTTAGCGCACGCTAAGTATACGGTTGTAGCGCACGCTACAAAAGGTACGTAGCGCACGCTAACGTTGCAGTCAAAGGGTACTGGACTACCCGGTGCACCCGTTAGCGCACGCTAAGCACAAGAGCTAGCGCACACTAAACTGGGATTGCTATAAATAGGACAGTCCGGCCCAGATTTATCATTTTTACTTCTCTCTTACTCCTCCCATCGGTTTTGGGCGATTTTGGACATTGGTGAAGTGTTCTTCGAGCTGGAGTCATCTACCATCATTTGCAAGCTTCTAGTTCGAATTAATCATCATCTAATCCTCTCCAACACACCGAATCAAGGTAATTAATTCTTGAATCTAGAATTTCAGGATTTGGGTGTTTTGCTTTCGATCTCTTCGTGTTAGCTCGATATTATGTTGGAAAATTTTAGATATAAATTATCTACCTTGTACATGTATTTCTATGGAATTATTGGTGCATATTTCAGAATTGATGAATATTTGAGGATTTATTCAAGGACCCTTAAGGGTTGACTTTGGTTTTTGGGGGTTTTCGATTAGTTGTTGTCGTAACCTAGATTGAAGTATTCTTGTTAGATTATTGAAGCCATTGATATTGTTTTGTTGGATTGAATCAATCATTTAGAAGTTGGCTTATCGATAATTTGGGATTGGTTGTAACTAACGGGAAGGATGTTTTACAACGTATTCGTTAGAATACCCCAATGAGTTTGATTATCGTTGTATCGACTTTTGAGTTAGTCATGTTTCGTTGCTTGATACATGTATTGAGCGGTTGTTGTTAATTATTGTTATTCAAGGTTGTTCGAGCGATCGACATCTCTTTTTAGGACGTTGTTCGAGGAAGGACATTCTTCACCGGTGTTGTGTAAGTTAATTCTTACTCGGTTAAAAGGATACTCATTCCTTTCGTGGTTGTTCATTCATAAATTATAATCATAATTCATTCATAATGTATTAACCACATTGATACTTGTAATTGTCAATTAATCACTTCATTCACGAGGAACGATGGTTCCAATCATTTCATTGAGCTATCATTCGTTTCACTATCATTTCATCTCGGTGAGTCATTCTTGACTTTGTCGGATTGTATTTCATTATATTCATTATTTACTTTTTATCGTGTGACCTTCTGGGTTCATATTGCGTGGCCGGGTAGGGATGTGTGGAATTTTTAGTCGGGAACACGATAGTCATGTGTTGGGTTCACCGACACATTGGACTGTGCACACGGTAATGTACCTCCGTGAGACTAATTAGGTACAAGGGCGGGTGTGTCCGGACACTCGTCTTGTGCACGCGCACATTCCATTACGGGCGTACTATGAAGCTCCTCTTCAGCGTCATTTCATAATTAAGATATATCATGAATGTGTTTATTCAACTCTTGAGGATTGTTGTTTTGTGTAACTGACCCCGTTGGGGGACATTGTTTTCAGGTCATGGCAAGGCAAAGGCACGGGAAGAGAACGTTGACAGCGAGGAGTCCCAGTGATACTAGTAAGGGTCCCCCAGTCCTTTTAGTCATTCACGTTGTCTTCATTTTATTTCTGCTGCAGATTTCCGTTTGGATACTCATTTTCATTCAGTGTTGTATATTTTATCTTCATATAAAATATACATGTATTCTGTATTATCTTGGGTGTATTGTACTTGGAACTCCTCATCGGAGTAATTAATGATATAATGTGGTTCGGTACTACAATTATATTATTTAAGTCATTAATTTTCATTCACCTGGTGGTTCCCAGTTGGGGGTCCACGACACTGTAATAGTCGCCTAGTTTGGGGTGTTACAGAGTTGGTATCAGAGCGTGGTTTTAAATACTACCTTCCGAGTCATGTCTCACTTGAAATCATCATTCATCGGACTAGTATCATTGGACTTTCGCGTCACGTGTGACCTGTGCAAGAGCCGAGCCCCTCAGACTAAAGAACTGTAAGATTTATGACGCCATGGTATAATTTCTGGCAAAAGAATCACTCATTCATCATTCATTAGTCAACAATACTCAAACATCATTTTCATTTTTGATCATGTCGATCGTGTTAACTCATTAATCAATCAGTTCATCTCATTAATCAATTATTGATCTTGTGGATCGTATCATTAATATTGTTAACTTGTTCAAGATAACCATTTCAAGAATTTCACCATATAATCATGTCACCTCAATTGATCATTCATGTAATCATTGTATTAGAGCGCGTTTGCTCATTATTATCATTTCATAACGTAAATCATAATACGGTACTCATGCGAGATCTATGATTATCATGCGACCTTCCTACTTCAGCATGGAGAGAGCTGTCAGGGGACACAGAGGGAGAGGCCGCGGTGCGGGCCGAAACCCGGGAAATAATCACTCACTGTCCGGAAGTCGTACCCAGGACTCAGCTCGATCGGGAGATGTTCGGGTTGATTCCACTCACTTTTATGCAGGTCATGATGACCCATATGTAATTTCTTAATAATCATTGCGCCACTCTGGCCGAATTAATCGAGAGAAGTCTCATGTATGAGCCTACGGCTAAGGAAGTTGCTGGGCAACAAACTTGATCTTCTATCAAGAAATCGAAGAAGCGTAATCATCCCGAAGGCGGACAGGCAACCTTCAAGAAGCCTCGTGCGAGTCCTAACTTTTCTGAGCAACCTCCTACGACACCTAAACCTGCGGGATCTCAGTCCCGAGCGGCCAGATCAGCCATCACCTGTTTCAACTGTGGAGCGACGGGTCATTACAGCTCTAAGTGTCTGAAACCGTCTATCACGTGCCATAACTGCGGGAGTGTTGGGAATAAGGCCAGTTTTTGCCGAAGGGACTCCAAGCCGACTCCGGCGGCATCTCAGGCCCCAAAGCAATCAACGATTCAAAATCTGGCTACTCAGTCAACGTCGTTTAAAACGACGGAAGTGAATAAAGGCGGAGCTCATATTTATCAGTCAGGAGCATCTGGTTTGGGGGCCGACAAGCCCCGAATTTACAAGATGTAGAGGAGCAACGATCCGGAGGCCCAAATGATCTCAGGTACCCTCGAAATTTTATCTCAACCTGTGTGTAACTTTTTTGATACTGGAGCATCACATTCATTCATTTCCGAATCATGGTTGAATAGACTTCACTTGGATGGTCCTATTAATTGTGAACCTTATATCATTGGTCTACCCGACGGTAGAAGAATTATTGGAGATCGTGAGATTAAGTATTTTCGGATTCAGCATCATGGCCGTGTATGGCTGGCAGGCCTAATAATTGTGGAATTACCGAGAGATGACGTCATCTTGGGTATTGATTGAATGGATCATCGTGATGCCATACTTATTGTCCGTGAATGTATGGCCACGATCATTTCAGACGATAGAGTCGAGTGTGTATTTTAAAATGGCGTATATTGGTAAATCATGGATTTGATTGTTTATATTTGTAAAAAGTATATTTCAAACAGTATCCGTTTTGAAATGGCTTTCGATACTTTGCAAACTGAGTTCTTACTTCGTAAAACCGATTCCCTAAACTGAGTTCTGGCATTTGTCTATGAACGTTTAAACAATATTATTATGACGGTATTTGGTATTTGGAAAATGGAATATTTTTTTTGTGTATTTGAAAAATATTACCGTCATCGGCCTTTTTGGCATTTTTGAAAGGACGTGGAAAATTGTGTTTAGCCTGGTAAATCCTTGTGAGAAGGGTTTACGGCGTGTAATATTCCCAGGAGGATTCTTTTCGCACTTTTGAAGTGACGTGTTGGGTCAGTTTCAAGGAGCTTCTGTATTTTCAAAGATCGATTTAAGATCTGGGTATCATCGGTTGCGAATTCGAGAGTCGGATATCGCTAGATCGGCGTTTCGGACACGCTATGGACATTATGAGTTGTTGTAATGCTGTTTGGGTTAACTAATGCACCTGCGGTATTCAGGGAATTATTGAATTGAGTTTTCATCGATTATTTGGATCAGTTCGTGGTTATCTTCATTGATGACATTTTGATTTATTCTCGTGACCGAGAGGAGCACGAATTTCACCTTCATCAAGTTCTCGATGTGTTGAGACGAGAGCAACTTTATGGAATATTTCCAAGTGTGAGTTTTGGATGTCCGAAGTGACGTTTCTCGGACATGTAATTTCATCAGACGGAGTTCTTATCGACCCTCAGAAGACGGAGGCTATCCGAGATTGGCAACCTCCGAAGAATGTTAAGAAAATCCAAAACTTTCTCGGATTAGCTGGTTATTATCGGCGGTTTGTAGAAGGATTTTCTAAAAAAATCGCTCAACCCATGACGAACCTTTGGAGGAAAGATAAGAAATACACGTGGTCCGACGCGTATCAACGGAGTTTTGAGGAACTCAAGAGTCGTTTGATTTCAGCGCCTGTCCTTTCCTTGCCGCAAGTGACGGAGGGATTCGTAGTTTGTAGTGACGCATCCGGTCAGGGTCTCGGATGTGTACTATTGCAGAACGAGAAGGTTATTGCCTATGCTTCACGACAATTGAGATCTTATGAGGTCAATTATCCGACCCACGGCCTGAAGCTAGCAGCCGTGGTCTTCCCATTGAAGATTTTGCGTCATTATCTTTATGGCATCACCTGTCAGATCTTCACCGACCATAAGAGCTTGAAGTATATATCTACTTAGAAGGAGTAAAATATGCGACAGAGGTGGTGGTCGGAATTAATTAAAGATTATGATATTCAGATACTATACCACCTGGGTAAGGCGAACGTAGTCGCCGACGCCTTGAGTCATAAGTCCGTTCGGGAGCAAATGCTTGCTCGTTTAACAGTTCAGAAGGAGCTTCCTCAGGAATTTCCTAAGACCCGAGATTGAGGTCTGGTTACAGCGAGTATAAGGGCAACTTTGCATGTTAGAGATTTCATCACCACTCGAGGAGGTGATCAGAGTGAATCGGGGTTCAGACCCATCTTTGTTGCGCATTCGAAATGATGTGGCTCAGGGGAAAGCCCCTGGATTTGTGGTCCACGAGGATGGACTTTTGCGAATTAATAATTGGTTATGCGTAACAGCGAATGATGAGTTGAAAAACTCGATTTTGGGAGGAACTCATGCTACCCCTTATTCCATTCATACGGGGTCTAGCTAGATGTACAAATACTTGAAACAAAATTACTGGTGGAGTAATATGAAGCGAGAAGTCGCAGAAATTGTTTCGAGGTCTTTAAACTGTCAGCAAATCAAGATTGAACATCAGCGACCGGCGGTTATGATGAAACCTCTCCCTATTCTAGAGTGGAAGTGGGAAGATATTTCTATGGACTTCATCACAAGTTTACCGATGAGTCGTCGTGGTATGAATATAATTTGGGTAACTGCGGACCGTTTAAACTAAGTCAGCTCATTTCCTGTAGAGTAAGGATATGTGGGGTCCCAAGGGACTTGCCCAGTTGTTCATTAAAGAGATAGTAAGATTGCACGGTACTTCTAAGAGTATCATTTCGGATCGTGACGGGCGATTCGTGACATATTTTTTTGGAAATCAGTTCATCGTGCTATGGGAACTCAGCTTAATCTCAGCACAACTTTTCATCCTCAGTCCGACGGACAATCAGAGAGACTATTCAGGCATTGGAGGGCATGTTGAGAGCATGTGTTCTCGATTGGAAGGATGATTTGGAAGCCCAACTACTATTGATCGAATTCACATATAACAACAGTTGGCATGCTTCGGTTAAGATGGCACCTTACGAGGCCTTGTACGGTCGTCATTGTCAATCTTCCTTGTGTTGGGATGACTTATCAGAATCAATCGGCACCAAGCCCGATATGCTTATAGCCGCCCGCGAGAAGGTAGTTTTGATCAGGAGTCGTTTGTTGACCGCTCAGAGTTGACAGAGATCTTATGCAGATAATCGCTGTCGACCATTAGAGTTTGAGGCAGGTGACCATGTTTTGATCAAGGTATCCCCGAGTCGAGGTATCTTCCATTTCGGGAAGCGGGGAAAGTTGAGTCCGAGATTCGTTGGACCGTTTGAGGTTTTGGATCGAGTAGGCAGTCTGGCTTATCGATTGGCCTTACTTCTGGCGTTGAGCCGAATTCATAATGTGTTTCACGTATCTCAGTTACGGAAGTATGTTGCCGACCCAAGTCACATACTTCAGTTCAACGAAATCTAGATTGCCAATGATCATTCATACGAGGAGCGTCCTATACGAGTCTTAGAGCAGCAAATCAAACAGTTGAGGAACAAGACGATACCTTTGGTAAAAATTCAGTGGTCTAGACACGGAGTCAAAGAGGCTACTTGGGAAACCGAGGATAGTATGCGGGAGAGTCATCCCGAATTGTTGACCCTTAGTTTCGGGGACGAAACTCTTTTAAGGGGGGTTGTATATAATACCCAGTTGTAATTCAGTCATTATCATTCAGTAATTATCATTCAGTAATTGTCACTCAGTAATTTTCACTCATTAGTGATCATTTGTCACTCATATTCAATCATTGGATTCACCGTTCAGAGTAATTGTATCGTGTATCAATCGTCATTCATCATCAATCTAGTTGGAGAATCGTGCCGTGTTTATCATCATTGTCATCTTCATAGTGGGCTGTGTGTGAGGAGTAGTGCACACTATGAACTCTCTTTAGCGCGCGATAATTGAGTTCAGGTAGCGCACGCTACCTCTCAACACTAGCGCACGCTAATGTAGTTCAAGTAGGCAGTCCAGAAGGCACTGGACTGCAGTTGGGTTGTAAGTAGCGCACGCTACGAATGGTAAGTAACGCGCGCTAGTAGGTCGGAGTAGCGCACGCTATGCAGTCAGTGTAGCGCGTGCTAAGGCCGGATCAGGCAGAGTCCAGTGGCTACTGGACTGATTAGGAATAATTCCTAGCGCACGCTATGAGTAGTTGTTAGCGTACGCTAATCGGTGTCAGTAGCGCACGCTGTATATTGTGTGTAGTGCGTGCTACCGCGAACATATTAGAGAACAGGAGGTTCTGGACTTCAGTACTGGGCATCAGATAAATTGTTAGCGCACGCTAACATTTTGAGTTAGCACACGCTAAGTATACGGTTGTAGCGCACGCTACAAAAGGTACGTAGCGCACGCTAACGTTGCAGTCAAAGGGTACTGGACTACCCGGTGCACCCGTTAGCGCACGCTAAGCACAAGAGCTAGCGCACACTAAACTGGGATTGCTATAAATAGGACAGTCCGGCCCAGATTTATCATTTTCACTTCTCTCTTCCTCCTCCCATCGGTTTTGGGCGATTTTGGACATTGGTGAAGTGTTCTTCGAGCTGGAGTCATCTACCATCATTTGCAAGCTTCTAGTTCGAATTAATCATCATTTAATCCTCTCCAACACACCGAATCAAGGTAATTAATTCTTGAATCTACAATTTCAGGATTTGGGTGTTTTGCTTTCGATCTCTTCGTGTTAGCTCGATATTATGTTGGAAAATGTTAGATATAAATTATCTACCTTGTACATGTATTTCTATGGAATTATTGGTGCATATTTCAGAATTGATGAATATTTGAGGATTTATTCAAGGACCCTTAAGGGTTGACTTTGGTTTTTGGGGGTTTTCGATTAGTTGTTGTCGTAACCTAGATTGAAGTATTCTTGTTGGATTATTGAAGCCATTGATATTGTTTTGTTGGATTGAATCAATCATTTAGAAGTTGTCTTATCGATAATTTGGGATTGGTTGTAACTAACGGGAATGATGTTTTACAACGTATTCGTTAGAATGCCCCAATGAGTTTGATTATCATTGTATCGACTTTTGAGTTAGTCGTGTTTCATTGCTTGATACGTGTATTTAGTGGTTGTTGGTAATTATTGTTATTCAAGGTTGTTCGAGCGACCGACATCTCTTTTTAGGACATTGTTCGAGGAAGGACATTCTTCACCGGTGTTGTGTAAGTTAATTCTTACTCGGTTAAAAGGATACTCATTCCTTTCGTGGTTGTTCATTCATAAATCATAATCATAATTCATTCATAATGTATTAACCACATTGAGACTTGTAATTGTCAATTAATCACTTCATTCACGAGGAACGACGGTTCCAATCATTTCATTGAGCTATCATTCGTTTCACTATCATTTCATCTGGTGAGTCATTCTTGACTTTGTCGGATTGTATTTCATTATATTCATTGGTCACTTTTGATCGTGTGACCTTCTGGGTTCATATTGCGTGGCTGGGTAGGGATGTGCGGAATTTTTAGTCGGGCACACAATAGTCATGTGTTGGTTTCACCGACACATTGGACTGTGCACACGGTAATGTACCTCCGTGAGACTAATTAGGTACAAGGGCGGGTGTGTCCGGACACTCGTCTTGTGCACGTGCACATTCCATTACAGGCGTACTATGAAGCTCCTCTTCAGCATCATTTCATAATTAAGATATATCATGATTGTGTTTATTCAACTCTTGAGGATTGTTGTTCTGTGTAACTAACCCCGTTGGGGGACATTGTTCTCAGGTCATGGCAAGGCAAAGGCACGGGAAGAGAACGTTGACGGCGAGGAGTCCCAGTGATACTAGTAAGGGGCCCCAGTCCTTTCAGTCATTCACGTTGTCTTCATTTTATTTCCGCTGCAGATTTCCGTTTGGATACTCATTTTCATTCAGTGTTGTATATTTTATCTTCATATAAAATATACATGTATTCTGTATTATCTTCGGTGTATTGTACTTGAAACTCCTCATCGGAGTAATTAATGATATAATGTGGTTCGGTACTACAATTATATTATTTAAGTCATTAATTTTCATTCGCCTGGTGGGTCCCAGTTGGGGGTCCACGGCACTGTAATTGTCGCCTAGTTTGGGATGTTACAGTTCTTGAGTGCAGAACTAGATTGTTTGTTATTGAAATTGCAGTGTTGTTGTTACACCATATTGGAACTTCATTTGCTACGATGTTGTAGTGCTTTAGATGTTGTCTGATCCAGAAAATTTGAGCACAACAGCTATTTGCAGCTAAGCATTCTGACTCAGTTGTAGATATTGAGTTAGATACTTGTTTCTTGCTAAACCACGATATGAGTCTGGTTTCAAGGAACTGACATGTTCCAGTGGTGCTTTTCCTATCAATCTTGCATCCTGCAAAGTCTGCATCTGAATATCCTAAGAGTTCAAAGTTGTCATCGTTGGGATACCATAATCCAACATTGATTGTGGATTTAAAATATCTGATTATCCTCTTAGTTGCTTCCTGGTGAGACTGATTCGGCTTGGATTGGAATCTGGCATACACTCCTACTGCATATGAAATATCTGGTCTGCTTGTAGTGAGGTATAAAAGTGATCTAATTAGTCCTCTGTAGTGTGTTGGATCCACTGGAATACCTCTTTCATCTGCATCAAGGTGTAGGGATGTGCTCATGGGAACTCTTAGTGATTTGGCTGATTCCATGCCAAATCTTTTGATTGTTTCTCATGTATATTTTGCTTGGTTGATGAATATTCCATTGTTAACTTGTTTGACTTGTAAACCGAGAAAGAAATTTAGCTTTCCCATCATACTCATCTCAAATTCTCCTTGCATGAGACCTGAGAATTTTTCACATAGCTTAGAGTTAGTTGAGCCAAATATGATATCATCCATATATATTTGAACAAGTAATATGTGGTCTTCATGTTCCACTCTGAAGAGTGTCTTGTCGGCCTTTCCTTTGTTGAATCCATTCTTCTCCAGAAACACAGATAGTGTCTCATATCATGCTCTTGGTGCCTGCTTGAGTCCATATAGAGATTTCAAAAGCTTGTATCCTTTGTCTCCTTTGACAAATTAGGGGGATTGCTCCACATAGACTTCTTCTAGTACTCCATTGAGAAATGAACTTTTTACGTCCAATTGACTTCAAAATCCTTGAATGTTGTATATGCAAGGAATAGTCTGATAGCTTCTAATCTTGCTACAGGTGCATAGATTTCATCAAAATCTGTTCCTTCATATTGAGCATATCCTTTTGCAATGAGTGTGACTTTATTCCTAACAACTCCATCTTCATCACATTTATTTTTGTACAACCATTTGGTGCCTATGACTTTCTTGTGATCTGGTCTGTCTGTTAGTTCCCAGACTTTGTTCCTTTCCATCCGATTTAGCTCTTCTTGCATTGCAATTATCCATGAATAATCCTCAAGTGCTTGATCTGTTGTCTTGGGATCCATCTGAGACATGAAACATGAGAAGATAGCTATTCCTGCTAGTTCTGTAGATTGTCTGGTTTTGACTACATCAGTTAAGTTTCCAATGATTTGTTGGATGAGGTGATCTCTAAGCCATTTGGGGATATCATCTTCAGGGTTTGTTCCTCCCTTGGAGTTGCCTTGATAAACTTCGTCTCTCTCTGCATCAGCTTGGTTCTGGCCTTCTTGAATTGCATCTTGTTCAGCTATGGTCTTGTCATCTGCAGATGGGGATCCTGTCTGCTCTGCAGGTGCGTCTTTATCAGTTGTAGTTAGAACAGGTACTGTTAGAGATCCTGTCTGATCTGCAGTTGGGTCTTCAGACTGATCTGCAATTGGGTCTTTAGGTGAGTCCATCATTCCTGTGTCATGGATGATAAATTCTTCTAGGGTGGCGGACTTGAGTTTTTTCTCAATTGATTCCACCTGTTTCCTGTACTCAACAGTGGACTCATAAAATACAACATGGGGTGTTTCTTCCACAACTAATGTTCTTTTATTAAATACTCCGTATGGCTTGCTTATTTGTGAGTATCCCATAAAGAGACCATCATCAGTTTTAGCATCAAAGGCATTCAGTTGGGTTTTACCATTGTTGTGGATGAAACACTTACAACCAAATATATGAAAGTATGCAACAGTTGGTGTTCTGCCATTCCAAACCTCATAGGGAGTTTTGCCATGTCTCCCTACAATCATACTCCTGTTCTGAGTATGGCATGCTGTGTTGACAGCTTCAGCCCATAACCTTTTTGGCAGGCCAGCTTCTGCAATCATTGACCTAGCAGCTCCCTTCAAGGTTCTGTTTCTTCTTTCAGCAACACCATTTTACTGTGGTGTTCTTGCGGCAGAGACTTCATGCTGGATTCCATTTTGATCACTATATTCAGTGATTGCCTTGTTGAGCAATTCTCACCTATGTGTGATCTGATCTTGATGATAGAGAGGGATTTCCCATTCTGAATCTTTTTCATCAGCTCAGGAAGCTTTGTTAGTGTTTTACTCTTTTTATAGAGGAAAACAACCCTTGTATATCTCGAGTAGTCATCTACTACTACTAAGGCATGATTCCTTCCACTAAATGTCCTTGCTTGATGGGGCCAAAGATATCCATATGAAGTAGATCTAAGACTCTGGTGGTGAGAGTGGTAGGCTGAACTGGTTTCAAAGTTGCTCTGGTCTTCTTTCCTTTCTGACATGCATCACATAGGGCTTCTTTCTTGAATGCTTCTTCTGGAAGTCCTCTGACCAACTTTTGAGAGCTTATCTTATTGATGACTTTGAAGTTCAGGTGACATAATCTCTTGTGCCATAGCCATCCCATTCTTAGCAATTGTCTTTGATAGGAAACAAGTGTTTGGAGTGCCTGTATTCTAATCTATCATGTAGACGTCTCTTCTTCTGAATCCTTGTAGCTTCACTTCTCCAGATAGGATATCAATCACCATGAATTTCCAATTAGTGAAGACTACTAGGTTCTTTTCATCACAGAATTGACTTATGCTCAAAAGGTTGTATTTGAGCCCTTTGACATAATGTACTTTAGATATGATTATGTTTCCTCTGTGCAGCTCTCCAAATCCTTTTGTATGACCTCTAGAGCTATCTGCAAAGGTTATATATATACCCCTTTCTTTGATGTAGTTTGAGAGCACCTTCTTATTCCCTGTCATGTGCCTTGAGCATCCAGAATCTACAAACCATTCTTCACCTCCTCCTATTGAACTTGAAGTGACAAAGTAGTAGTCCTTCCACCTTTTCTCTTCATCAGCTAGATTGGCCATCAGACAATTGTCGTCTTCATCAACATCAGAGAAGAATCCATTGCTATATTCTATTATTTCTTGGTCTTCTCCAATGAGAGCTTTTCTTTTGTCCTCCTTTCTGCCCACTTCTTTCCTGCCTTCATCCTTCTTGAGTTCTGGGCAGTCAAACTGGATGTGTCCTGTTTTGTGGCAATTATAGCATTCCACCTTCCAGTCGCCAGCCTTTTGGTTCCTTCTTGTATTATCCTTGTAATTCTTCTTATACTTGGAATAATTCTTCCTGAAGTTGCTGAACCTATGCATGATGAAAGCCATCTCTTCTTAAAAATTTAGAGGGCTAGGGGGACTGACTTCAGCTAGGCTCTTTGAAGATGATTTTGCAGCAAATGCTATCCCTTTTTCAGCTGGTTTATTAGATGATGAACAGGGCAACTCAAATTCATAGGACTTTGATCAGAAAACAGCTCCCGGGTCTTTATTTTGTTGAGGTCCTTTGATTCCCTCATGGCTACGGCCTTTATGGTCCATTCGGGGTCAGGGACCTTAGAACCTTCAGGGCTATTTCCCTGTTGCCATATGTTTTTCCCAGAGAATTGATTTCATTTATTATCGCTGTGAATCTTGTGTACATTTGGTCAATTGTTTCTCCAGTCTTCATCTTGAATTGTCAAATTTTTGAGTGGCAATTGACAACTTGTTTTCCTTGACCAGCTCGGTTCCCTCACACATTACATCTAATGTGTCCCAGATTTGTTTGGAATTCTTGCAATTTTAATCTTGACCATGGTTGCTTTATCAAGAGTCTGATATAGCACATATCTGGCTCGATTGTCTCGGTTGGCCAGCTTCCTTTTTTCAGAAGTCATCTCTGTTCTTTTCTTGGGGATCTTCTCTGGCTTCCCAGCTGCTATTTTTTCTGGTGTGTTGTCCTTCTCAAATATGAGTGGTCCATCTTCAATTACACACCACATGGCATCATGAATGGATGGCAGATGAGCCTGCATTTTTATTTCCCAGAGGTCGTATTCATCCACAGAAAAACAGGTAATCTAGAGTGCATGTGTTGCATGTGTTCCATTCTAAATGAGTGATTAATATATATGCTTAGATATATGGATCTGGTTCTGTAAAAATTGAACCAGCCTCTCTGATACCACTTGTAGGTCACAAGTCGTCAGGAATAAGTCTAGAGGCGGGTGAATTGACTTATTAAACTTTTTTCTTAATCAGGTGAGTTTCTTCAGCTGTGTAATATGCAGCTAACAAACCTTAGCTGCAGATGAGTAGTGCGGAAGCACAGCTGGTAACACTGCAGGTGAGTTATGTCAACTGTAAAGACTAGACAATGCGGAAGACAGTTGACTATTAAATGGAGCAGTAAATATAAATGCAGCAGATAAGTATGATGTAATGCAGTAAAAAACATAAGCACTTATAGTGGTTTCAGAGGTGGGGTAATCCTCTACTAGTCCACTTTTCTCCAAACCAGTTGGAGATGAATTCACTATAACTTTCAACCAGTGATAAACGTTACAATGTTCAAACCAATTACAACAGCTTCCAACCAGTGGAAACTCGTGGCCGTTGAAACTTCCTTGACTGCCTAGCACCTCTTGATCGAAAACCCATGGATGCCTCAACAACTCTCGAGATGTCTATCACCTTCCAATTAAGAACCCGTGGATACCTTATCAGTCGCGAAACTTATGAAACCTCGTTCACAAAAGTACCCCGTACTCAGCTTTAAAGACAAGAGTGTTTGTCTTTTCCAACTTCAAGAGCTTCTCAGAATATGATCCTTAAAACTTTTATCTTCACGATGCTATAGTTCTCTTGATAGCTTGATTGCTTTGATTTCTTAGATATCTTGTAAGTATTGTTCGCATCGTACTTTGCTCATTATGATCTTCAGATATTTATAGTACGAATTTTGATCTTCACTCCATATCCGTTGCATCACTGTAACAATTTTGTTCGTTGGAGAGTGGACTTCTTTGTTTATCTTATCATTCCGTTGCACGGCTTGATTCCCTTTTCAATTCCGACCGTTGGAAAGAATTCTTTTGGTCGTGCGGCTTTTTTTGATTTGTATATTCATAAGTCTTCGGAATGTGAGTCTCAAGGAATATTTTATTCCTAACTTTCTGGGAATCTTTTCGGTTTGACTCCTTACGTCTGCATGTGGATTTTTGTTATTGTTGACTTTCGAATGTTTGCTAATGTGTAATGAGTTAGTTAAACTTGGCTGATATCTTGTCTGAGAACTCATGTGATATCTCTTGGTCAAACTTGCCAGATGTGCGGTCAACCCTCTCTGATGTAAAATTTCTCTGTGTAGAAGTTCTCTGAGATAAAGTCTTCTGATCTGACTGAAGTTCTCTGACCTGATGGATGTTCTATGATCTGATGATCAAACTTTAGCTGATACTTGTTTTGACCAGACCTCGTCTGATAACTCGTATGCAGTTGGGTTTTGGTCAAACCTCTATGATATTCCTGTTTGATCAATACTTGTCTAATGTATCGCCGTCTTCAGAACTTAACTGCAGCTGGTTTTTGGTCAAACCTCTCTGATGTTTGTGTTGACTAAAAACTCGTCTGATAATGAACTTGCCTGTGAACTTCTCTGATATATTGGTAGTTCTATACTTAGTCGATTTTCTTACTGATCAACACTTGATCAAGAAGCCTAAATTTTAAGGCCTATAGAAGATACTCATTTGGTTCTTCTTTGCAATGCCAAGTATTTAGAACATACATTTGAATAAATAACAATATAGGGATGACATCATCAAAAACTAACAAGTATTCCTAACAGTTGGTAATGGAGATCCCATCGCGATTTATTGGGTCCACTGGCAGACAATTGTTAAATTATCAA
This sequence comes from Orobanche coerulescens, assembly GCA_033398695.1. Taxonomy (NCBI): domain Eukaryota; kingdom Viridiplantae; phylum Streptophyta; class Magnoliopsida; order Lamiales; family Orobanchaceae; genus Orobanche; species Orobanche coerulescens. The sequence continues at coordinate 98,142,364 of CM065810.1, read as the reverse complement.
TTGATATTTTAGATCACTGATAATATAAATTATCAATTGCTAATTGAATATTTCTGGTTGATATTTGGACCACATGATATTTTTGAGATACGATTTGGTTATTCAAAAATTATATGTTGGTAGTTTTGGTTGAGTAATTCAAATTATATATTAATATATCAATTGGTAATTCAAAAAATATCAATTAGTATATAGAAGTGATGGCAGAAAAAATATAATAAAATTAGAGTAACATAATAAAAAATAGATGAATTCAAAATACCTTTTGGTCATTTAGATTACGACTTGATAATTTTTAGCATTGCCAGGTTGATCGACAGCTACATCCAGCAGAGCGATGATGATTCTTGTTATCACCATGTGATAGTTTAAAAATACGAGTTGATAATCTATATTAAGGTATTTTTTAGTGAAATCCTCGTAAAAAAAAGATTAAAAAAATTACCCGCGACCGACGACCTACCGACATGGTTCTAAAAAACGCTAGGCGCTAGGCATTCCAATCGCTAACGCCTAGTGCACAGAGGATAATCCATGTATAAATCGGAGTAGGTGGATTTATTTTTTATTATTATTTTAATTATTTTTATATTTAAAAATTATATATATGTGAAATAATTAAAAATAAATAAAATGTAACCATTTAAACATATATATAATCAATATATATTAAAACTAAAATATTGATATAGATATCATGAGTCCAAAATATCCATAATATCTAAGTTTAGTAATTTATAGTATTATTAGAACAAAACAAGAAAAACAAAATAGTATAACCGGCTAAGCATCCGCCTTGTCGCCCACGTATCTAGGAATTTTGAAATATTGCTACAGGTATAAAGTAGTCCATAGTATTCATAGTATCTTAACTTCCCTTCATAGGCCCCCGCCCAGCCATCCCAGACTACCGATTAATCACCCAAACGCCTAGTACAAGCGCCTAGGCCACAATCGGAATAGTAGATGTAATACCCGAATTTTCAGTATGAATTTTTCGCGTTATCATATCTAAGATATACTGGATGGCTTGGTGTCTATACAGTATGGATAAAATAAATTGAGAACTGAGACAGTTGTATTTGTACCCGTATAACTGTCGTAGTGGTTTGACAATTATTTTGAGGATACCGTGTATCAGGTTATCGTACTTTTGATATTGGATATATCGTATGATGATGTTATTGGATTCAGTACATGTATTCAGTATGCAGTATGTTCGTATTTTGATATGTCGAGACGGACGAGGAGAATTGGAAAATGGCTAAGTATAGCCTGATTAGCGCGCGCTAATGTTCAAGTATAGCGCACGCTATCGTTCATGGTTAGCGCACGCTAGAGGCGGAATGTAGCGCACGCTAAATGCAGTCAGATCGGAAGGAATCTGCGTGTTGACCCGACTGCTTTCGGCGCACGTTCTCATAAGTCAACGGTTGTTGTCCTGAAGTATTAGCGCACACTAAAGCATGAGGCTTAGCGCACGCTAATTGTAGATCGGTCAAAGGGAATCTTATCCTTGTTAGATCGGCATGTGGGGGCACATGCGGTACGTAGACTGTAGCAAGTCAACTGATATTAGCGCACGCTAAATGTAAGGACTTGCGTACGCTAAACAGTGTGAAATACGTACGCTAATGCATGGGCATTACGTACGTAAGCTCATGTTCGAGGCAAGACAGTGGCCTCTGGGCTGCGATAGCGCACGCTAACAAAGTCGGTTAGCGCACGCTAAGGCCGTATCGCACGCCAAACATAAGGTTTAGCGCACGCTAGTAATACACTTTATAAAAAGGGGACAGACGGGTGTTATGAAGCATTCTCGTTCATTTCTTTCCTTTCACTCGATAGAGAGAGCTTTGGGAGGTACTTGAGTTCCTAAAACACTCTGAGATGATGATCTTTAACGAGATTAAGATGGAGAGCATGGATTCAAAGCTTTGTTCTTGAAATTATTAATGAGTCTTGGAATGGAGTTCGTAGAGAGAGTCTTGAGGTTCCAAATACTAGATTATGATGGAGTTGAGCGTCCTTATCAACATTTGGAGCTTGGAAATGATTGGGAACGGATTCAACCTTGATAATCCATCCTTTTCTTCAAAGAGGTAATTAATCTTCACTTTGGATTTCGTTTTGGGGATTGAATATTGGTGTTCTTGAGTTGATACTTATCATATTAATGAGTTGATAAGTATGATTTCGAGATGGCTTCCCGGGTAACGTTGATGTTATTGTTGGTATGCGGATATTGATATGTTTTGTATGGTTTTGAATGGTGTTCAGGAGATATGTCGATTTATGTCTCCCTTCATTTCGGATTTGATGTTAAGATGATATACGGATATATATGACTTAGGTGATTAATTACATGTTAGCATATCAGATTATGATGGTTGTCATGAACGTGATTATGGAATCATGGTACTTTTAGTGTTCTTGGTATATATATCATCAAAAGAGGAAGGATATATGTTGGTTTGATTATTAACATGGATAAGATAATTGAAACTAAACATTATGTTGATTGTAGTGATTGAGTTCGTATGATAAGATATGGATCATGATGATGAGTTTTGATCTGGAAAGTTATTGTTAATCTTGGAGTAAGATTTCCTTTTCATTCGAATTCGTAGTCGCAAGGTGTTAGTCGATGCCTGGAATGTATGCCACTGTACAGCATTAGCGCACGCTAAGATTACTGGATAGCGCACGCTAACGGGAACAACTTAGTGCACGCTACGTTATGCGTTTAACGCGCGCTAAGTAGGCAGACAGTGTAGTATTTTCGTGTTGTGATTATGAATTCGTGATGGGTTGAATTGGATTGTTTAAGACTGTGTTTAATCGAGATATTGTGGAACTGTTGGGTTATTGATCGGTTATTGATTGATAATTATGATTTATCGGATTTCGGCTTGTATTGTTGATATGAGTTCGTAATTGTTTGAGTTGTATTGTTCGGTTTTGTAAATGATCGAGGTATTGTTGAACCGTTGAGTTTGATTGGTTGGTTATACCGGTTATTGATTATTATCGGATGTGTTGTCATTTGATTATTGCATTAGGTCGCGATAATTGAGCGTTGATTATGGCCGTTGTGTTGCGGTCAAGGTTGGAGAGTTCGTAGGTTGCTTTTGGTCGGGGCTGAGGAGCTCGGAGATGAAGGCAATGGATTCTGGTAACAGCTTCGTGGTATCGGTATCGAGGCAAGTTTATACTTGTTCAGTTTATAATATTTGATGAATGGTATCGTTTTCATTTCATTTATAATTCGTATGGCGATGTTGTTAGAAAGGTAAGTTGTCGGTTAACGAGTTGTATATCGTGCTCTGACTTGTATTAAATCATAAGGTATATGATTTAATTGTGTTCAAGGAAGACGTGAGTTATCTTTGGTCAAGGGTATAGTATATCGGATATCGAGGATAGTTAACGTGATGACATAAGTATCGGGATAAAGGTTTATTGGTATTGAATGGATGGTACCTTATTTGAGATTATTTGAATAACTGTGTATTCATTCAGGGATGTTGCTCGTGGAAAGAATATTGTCTTCGGCTTTGAGGTAATTCTAGTATTATTCAGTTATGAGGATAATTGTTCTGAGGAATTATTGTATATATGTTATACGTTGATGTTTCGTATGCTGGGATTCGTATTGATTACTTCGTTGAGGGATGATGATCCCAGGGCTGATTGTATTGAGATCATTGATCGTGTTGATTATTTGTCGGGGATGATGATCCCAGGATTATTGTCTTGAATATTGATTAGTCGTGTCGACTTTCCACTGTCAGTCTGTTGTTTCACTTCGGTGAGTCTTTTGATCCTTATTGGATATGTGATTCTTTGAGTTTCGTTGTCATGTTGCATCGTGACATATCTGGAATCATATCTGCGTTCCGATTGGTTATTGTGTAGGATTTTTAGCCAGGCGCATGATGGTTATGCGTGGATATTATTTCCGCATTGAACCGTGCACACGAGACGTAGTTCGTGAGGCTAATTAGGTACAAGACCGCACGTCTATTTGATCGATACCCGGGATGGCTTGTGCACGGACACATTTCCGGATCGGGCGTACTATGATGTCCATCTTTGAGCCATACTGTTTGGTCGTTCATACTTCCATGTATGATTGGATATGTTCGACGGTTTGCGACTGGTTGTTCATACGCCCGAGGGGTATGTTCGACAGCCAGAGTTATTTCTTTGAGATCCATTATTGTTGATCATTTGGAGTCTACCTTGTTTAGGGTATTCTCCGTTATTGTTGGTCCTTTGTTGATCATTTGGAGTCTACCTTGTTGAGGGTATTCTCGGTTATTGTTGGTCCTTGTTGATCATTTGGAGTCTACCTTGTTGAGGGTATTCTCGGTTATTGTTGGTCCTTTGTTGATCATTTGGAGTTTATCTCGTTGAGGGAATTCTCGGTTATTGTTGGTCCTTTGTTGATCATTTGGAGTTTACCTCGTTGAGGGAATTCTCGGTTATTGTTGATCTTTGTTGATCGTGTTTGGAGTTTACCATGTTGAGGGTATTCTCGGTTATTGTTGATCCTTGTCGATCGTATTGGAATTCATCATGTTGATGATAATTTCGGTTGTACTTTGACCTTGGGTTGGTCATATTGGAACTCATCATATCGATGATATTCTCAGTGATATATTGGTTGATCATTGTTATTAATTGTATGAGCATTCGGACTGTACGTCGATGTTCGGGATTTGTTATCATTATCATGTGGTAGTTGATCTACAGATATGTTGTGTATTATTGGTTTATCTAGGTTGAGATTTGATTGTGTAATCCGGCGGACAGGATTTGGCACAGATTGGATTATTTTCGCACTTATGAGTTATGAGGACGATTTGAGGACACTTGGTATTGTTTGAATACAGTACAGTATAATTGTTGTTGAGTTCTTTTCGTCATTTGAAAATGCGAAATGTGAATTATGGTAAGGATCGATTTGGTATGATTGCCATGGATTGGTAAGGTTATGACGGTAAGTTTACATTGGTAGTATTCTTACAGTATTATTACATTGGTATGTAATTATTTATGATGATGTGATCGTTATCATTATCGAGTATTGTGGCTGACCCCGTCGTGGGCTTTATTCTTAGGTACTCGGAGATCGAGCTAGTAGCGGTCGTGAAGGGATGAGCTTCCCGATGTGATACTGGCGGTGGTGTAGGTCACAAGTCGTCTAGGAACAAGTCTAGAGGGGGGGGGTGAATAGACTTGTTGAAACTCTTGAACTCTTTTTTGCTAAGAGTGAGTTTCTTCAGCTGATAGTTAAACAAATGACTTGGAGTCGTTTGTTCTTGGATATGTGCGGAAGTCAGCTGATGACGAATAGAAATCAACTTAATGAAACACTTAACAATGTATGCAGCAGTTAAAGTATGATGCAGTAAAACAGTAAATAACGCAGGCAATTATAGTGGTCTCAGAGGTGGGGTAATCCTCTACTAATCCACTTTTCTCCAAACCAGTTGGAGATGAATTCACTATAATTTTCAACCAGTGATAAATATTACAGTGATTCAAACCACACTACAACAGCTTCCAACCAGTGGAAATTCGTGCCGTTGTACACACACTTGACTGCCTTGCACCTCTTGATCCTCGATCCTTGGATGCCTTTACAGTCTCTTACTTCAACCAGTGAAGTACCCCGTACTCAAGATTATAGACAAGAGTTTTTGTCTTCTCCAACTTAAGAGCTTCCTTAAGTATGAACTTTTAGATCTGCTCTTCTCACGATGCTATTGATTGCTTTAGATTGCTTGATTGCTTTGATCGCTTGAATGTATGTTCGCACCGGTAGTTGCTCAGTTTCAAATCTTCGGATATATATATAGGTCACGATCTCTGAGCTTTTTCCTTGTAGCCGTTGCAAATCTTTTGAACAAATCCGTCCGTTGGAGGGAGACTTCATTGTTTAATCTTTCTGAACGTTGCAAGGCTGGATTCCCATTATTTTATTTTATCTTCCGACCGTTGTGAAGACTTCTGCATGTGAGCGCCGAATCTTTTGAATATAAAAGGATTAAAGTCTTCAAGGTGGGTCTGGATGATTTGTTTAAATCATATCTCTTGCGGGAATCACTCCAATTTGTCTCTTCACGTTGCATGTGGGCTTTCCGTAATTTTGGACTTTTCAACGCATGCTGACGTGGACTTGGAGTACTTGGCTGCCTTTGAGTAGGCTGATATGCAGCTAACATATCTGCAGACAGGTCCTCTCGGTACATTCCTTTGTTGGTGACTTATCCGGTCAGTGACTTCCACGAGGTACCTCATGATGCAGTCAAACTTCTCGATAAATTTTGTTGACTAGAGCTACTCACTGGACTCACTGTTCCTCTCTGATGGACTAAGCTGTACTTAGTACTTTGCCGTTTTTCAGCCTAACTAATTTTTGGCCTACAGAAGACACTCATTTGGTTCTTCTTTACATTTTGCCAAGATTTATACTTAACACATTTGGCCTATGGAAGATACTCATTTGGTTCTTCCTTACATTTTGCCAAGTAATAAACATTTGATTTTATATTAATGACATCATCAAAATCTAACAAGTATTCCTAACAAATTCCCCCTATTTTGATGATGGCAAAACTTTAAGTAAGAAATCAAATGACCAAGTCTGCACTTAAGTGCAAGACACAAACTAAAATCAGTCTAATATTGAGACAACTGGAAATTGTCATTCAACAGACTGTTATAAAATTTTCTGACTTTTTTATTATTGAAATTTTACAAGAAAGTTTTAACAGGTACAAAAAATAAAATTACAAGTATAAAGAAATAGCTAAAAGTCATCTGCCTCTTCCTCTGCCTCTTCGAATAGGCTGCTTGGCAGGTTTGAAGGGTTTGGCTCCAATTGATCTTATCTTGACTGGAGCAAGACCATATTTTCTCTTCACAACAAGTGCTGCGAAGTCTTGTTCTTGCTGGGATGTGAATCTGTTCTAAAGACACAGTTGCTTGATCTCTCTTTGAAGCGCTAACTCATTAAGTTCACCGTCCAGACGGGTCGGTGCTTCCTCTGCCCTGAATGAGGGAATCATAGGATAAGCATTTTGATCTTTAGCGTGCTTCTTCAGAACAGCCCAAAGCTTCGGATGGATTTCTTCCATGAAGTTTATGAAAATTTCCTGTGGGGAGAGTTTATCATCCTGGAGTAGTTCCCAGATGTAATAGTCTTTGATGAACCTCTTCTTTGCAGATCCCCACATCTCAAGAGCTTCAAATGGAATAAAGTCTTCAACATACCACAGCTCCTTCCCTTCCCATTCTAGAGTAGGTCCAAAGCCACCTCTAGTCCTTCTTCTCTTTCCTTCAGGCTGGTCAGCCTGGTCATCTGGATCCACAGCTTCCTTTCTCTTCAGATTGGAGGGTCCTTTAATTTGAAGGGCATCTTGCCTCTTCTTGCTTCTAATTTCTCTATCTTCCCCCTGAACTCTCTCTTCCCCCTTTTTGCCAGCATCAACAAGGGTAGTTAATTGCTGTTCCATTCTGCTCATCCAATCAGACATGCCAAATGGCATTCTGTTGTTGGTAGGGGGAGGGAGCTGACGAATCTCTCTCTGTAGAAGGGTGTCTATCTTGGCATTTATTGATTGAAGGTCAGGAGTGACCTGAGATGATAGCAACTCTCCAATAGTATCTTTGACGATTTGCCTGATCAGCTCAGTCATGGTAGGGGATATCTGAGCTGATGGAGAGTGCTCTACTGAGCCTTCAGCAAAGGAACCACTAGACTACAGGCTCCTGTATGCATCTGGTAGGTCAGAGGGGGTTTTCTCCGGGGTCCCTGACCTGGAGTCTTCAGCCAGCTCTGCGTCTAGGATGGTGTACCTGGCAGGTACCACAGTCCTATCTGCAGTTTCGTGAATAGGCTCTGGCTCCGGCTCTGGCTCCTTTTCTGCTTCTCTCTCTTCCTCTTTCTCTTCTTCTTCTTTTTCTATTCCTTCTTCCTCATCTTTTTCTTTTTCATTTTCTTTTGCTGCTCCTGCATCTCCTCCATCATCATTATCATCATCATCATCATTCTTATCATCATCCTGCTCCTTCTTTTCTCCTTCATCATCCTCATCCTCCTTTTCTTCTTCATCTTTTTCTTGATCTACCTCTTCTCCTTCTTCTTCATCTCCTTCATCAGCCAGTTCTTCTGTCTTCTCAATTTCTTCTGGCTGTTTTTCAACTGGAATATTTTCTTCTGTTTTTCTCTCTTCTTCGCCTTCTTCACCCACCAAATCAATAATTTCATTATCTTCATCTACTTCTTTAATCCTAATCTCCTTTTTAACTTCCTCCTCCTCCTCCTCTCCAAAAATGCCATCAAAAATGCTGAGCATGATAGAATGGATAAAGTGGTCCATGTTTGTTTTAAAATGGGACATGAACCATTTATCCTGGAGGATTAAAGCTAAGTCTGATTCTTTGCAAAATTCAATCAGAACCTCCTCAGTGGCCTGGGGATATTCCCAACCACTAGTTGCAATGTAGGTTTGAAGATTTGTAAAAGTCATGGTTTTGAAAGATTTCCACTCTTCAAAAATATGTACAAAAGAGTGTTTCACTGCTTGTGGCTTAACAAGCTGGAGTTGTTCAATAGAAAGGTTGAAAGTATTATTTTCTAACAGGTTAAAAGTATAATCAGCTTCAGGAATAGAGATTATGAGACCTGCTTCTTCTTCTTCGGATATGTAGACTGGGGGGGTGAGAACAGGTAAAATCCGAGTTTCAGTGGTGTCTGGTGCAGGCAGGTCTTCAGGATGGATTGGTGATCGAACTGAGGGGCTGGCAAGGTGTTCAGATTGCTCTCCCTCGCTAAACTGCAGTTTCCTTGTACTCTTAGGAGAGGGTTCCGGTGATGACTGCAGAGCATAGGGTCCTTCAGGGGCTGGTCCCCGTCTCTTGAATCTGACTGCAATGGGTGTATTGTCAGACTCGTTGTCGGACTCATTGCCGGTTGGGATATCACCGCAGTGCATCGACTCTTCGATGAGTAGTATCTTGGGTATGTTCTTGAGTCCTGGCTCCTTCAACAATCGTTTGCTTTCCCGGTCTCTCGACTTTCTTCTTCTCATGGTCCATATGACCAAGCCTTTTATTAGGGTGGAAAGGGTCGGTGTTTCCCTTAGCCACTCGGTCTTCTCAAAACCAACCGAGATGCGTTAGAACGCCGACTTTGTCTTGAACTTCTTCTCATCGTCAAGCCACTCGACCTTGTTCACCTCGCGCACGAGTTGCACGAAGATGTAGTACCTTGTCGACTTCTTCTTCCTGAATCAACGCACCCAACACCATAAACTTCGACGACGACAGTTGATCATAACTGCCCGCCATCCCCATGACTATTTTGTTGGTAATATCCAATGCAACACGATAAATCCTTTTTAGTTCATTCCTCTTGGCTGTAAATTTCAATTTTTCCGGGATATTTTCGACCTTAATCTTTTTCCAGGTATCGGCGGCGGATTGCTTGAGAGCTTCGACCGCTAAACCACGGTGCTTCATCCCGAAGACAGAACGAATCGTCTCTCGATCTATCTTGTGGTACTCCGCCGTGTCTTTGTGAATCCCGTCTTGAATCAGATAGGCTTTGCGATAGAACTCAACGACATCCTCTTTGAACAGATGTTGCGGGTTGATGTCGAGAAATGGGTAGATCCCATTAAGCTTCATTGCCCGAATTAGATTGAACATGTCGTAGTCTTCCAGATTGGCTTCTAGTAAGCCTTCAAAGTCGACAACCATCGAGAATATAACCTGGTCTTTCAGCGCCTTCAAATTCACTCCTTCGAAAGATGCTATTTCTGCAAATAGAGGATTTTAGTGTATATTTTTGCTCTGAAATATCTAGGGTTTCTGTAAGCGTAAAGAGTAAAGTGAAAGGTCTTATTTCCTTATAAAGAAGATGAAAAGACGTTTCTATTAGTTTATTATATATTTGAACGGTGGTACGCCTTTTGATATTCTTTTTTAATTTCAAATTTGAATCGGTGGCCCTATTTAAAATTCGACGGTTGATTCTGATTGGCCATCGTAGAGGTTGATTTAATAGGCGTTTGACGCGTGTATTAAAATTGCCACTTGGTTGATAAAAATGTATATTTAAATGCCATTCGTTAGCCAAAATTAATATAATAATATTATAAATGTGGCAGATAATAATTAAATATTCAGAGGTCAGTTTATAAAACTTAGCTGGTCTGTTTTGTTGACTTTTGACCACTCTGTATCTGGTGTGTTGACTTCTACTTTGGTATTACGAAACAACTAAGTTGCTTTGTCGGCCTTCGTCTTCTACTTTGCATTAGCTTGGCGATTAAGGGTCCGTCCTTTCTTTAACTTGCTTCAGTACTAGATTCCCAATCTAGTAATCCAAGGTCTCTGCTCAGCTCTAGGAATCTTTCTTCTGGCAAGGGTTTAGTGAAGATGTCAGCTATTTGGTAGTCTGTGCTGACTCTTTCAACTCTAACCCTTTTGTTAAGCACATGGTCTCTAATGAAATGGTGCTTAACATCAATGTGCTTCGTCCTTGAGTGCAAAACCGGATTGTTGGTTATTGCAATAGCACTATTATTGTCACACCAGATTGGGACTTCGTTGGCAATGATATTATAGTCCCTTAACTGTTGTCTGATCCATAGAATCTGTGCACAATAGCTACCTGCAGCTAGGTATTCTGACTCTGTAGTGGAGATAGAATTAGAAACCTGCTTCTTGCTAAACCAGGATATCAGTCTGGTTCCTAGGAATTGACACGTTCCACTAGTGCTCTTCCTGTTGATTTTGCATCCTGCGAAATCCGCATCTGAGTATCCTGATAGCTCGAAGTTGTCATCCTTGGGATACCATAGTCCAACATTAATTGTAGACTTTAGGTACTTAATTATTCTCTTGGCTGCATCTAGGTGTGATTGCTTGGCTTGGTGGAATCTTGCACAAACTCCAACGGCATATGATATGTCGGCACCTTGCGGTGAGGTACGAAGAGATCCAATGAGTCCTCTGTAGTGGGTTGAGTCCACCGATATGCACCTCGTCTGCATCCGGGTGAGTACTTGTGCTCATTGGAATTCTTGCGGGTTTGGTGATTCCATTCCATATCTCTTGATAAGATCTCTGGTATACTTTGCTTGGTTGATGAAAATTCCTTTTTCCATCTCGCAACTTGTAATCCGAGAAAGAAGTTAAGCTTTCCCATCATACTCATCTCAAATTCTCCTTGCATGAGGTTGGAGAATTTCTCGCATAGCTCTGGATTGGTTGACCCGAATATGATGTCATCCACATAAATCTGAACTATTAATATGTGGCCTTCGTGCTCCACTCTGAATAGGGTCTTGTCCACTTTCCCTTTGCAAAATCCATTTTTCTCAAGAAACACAGACAGTGTTCCATACAGAGCCTTTAACAGCTTATAGACTTTGTCTCCTTTGACAAAACCTGGGGGTTGCTCTACATAGACCTCTTCTTCTAGGATTCCGTTCAGAAACGCACTCTTTACATCCATCTGGTAGACTTCAAAGTCCTTGAATGCAGCATATGCGAGGAATAGTCTGATGGCCTCTAATCTTGCAACAGGTGCATAGGTTTCATCAAAATCTATTCCCTCAGACTGTGCATAACCTTTTGCTACAAGTCTGGCTTTATTCCTAACAACAGCTGTAATACCCGTACTTTTTGTAAATCTTCTACTCTTGTACCTTGTAATTTTTACGCTCGTATAAGTGTTTGGTAAGCTTATATGGATCTTGGAACTCTTGTCTATTGGATTTACCCCTTTTCTTGTTCGGATCGTCGCTGTTTTCGGATCCTTGATGCGATCCTACTACCTTCGTGTAATGGGTAGCGCACGCTACGCACACAGTGTAGCGCACGCTAATTTAGTGAGGGTAGCGCACGCTATCCATTATCATTAGCGCGCGCTACTAATGTATTGGAGGCGGACAGTCCAGTAGCTACTGGACTGGAAAAAGGAATTCCTAGCGTACGCTAGGTGTGACTGGTAGCGTACGCTAGATTTTGGTGGTAGCGCACGCTACGTTACTAGAGTAACGTACGCTAGAGAGAGCAGAGCTGGGGACAGTAGGTTCTGGACTGGACACTGACTACCAGGTAGCGCACGCTATTAGAAATAATTAGCGCACGCTAATTGAAGTCACTAGCGCACGCTATGAGCAGGTGTTAGCGTACGCTAACGGAGCTGGCAGAGGCTACTGGATTGCCTGGTGAGTCCGATAGCGCGCGCTATTTTTCATGGCTAGCGCACGCTAGTTCCTATTTAGTATAAATAGGACATTTCCGTTCCCAAATCGTTATTTCTACCTACCTTCACCTCCTTGGCGATTCTAGGCGATTAGGGCGATTTGTGGGGAGTTCTTCGAGTGCAATTATCTATCAACATCTTTGAGTTTCTAGTTCGGATTTATCAACGTTTAATCCTCTCCGCCGCTCCAAATCAAGGTAAAATTCTCACAACCCTAGATTTTCGGATTTGGGGATTTTCCATCCGATTTCTTCGATCCAGCTTGTTGTGATGTTAGAATATATCGATTACGAGTTATCTACCTTGGATACATGTTTTCCTATGGATTTAATGGTGTATTTCTGGAGTTCTTGAGTGTTTGGGATATTTGACTTGCGATTCACTATCCAAGAGAATTATTCCCGGAACACATGTATCGGGGTAGTATATTCGGGTGATTCCAACTTATTTTCATACCGATGGGGTTTTGATAATTGAATTACGAACTTGTTTAGGTTCGGAGTTGTTGAATCCTTCGATCTTGGTACCTTGTCGTTTGTACCCTCTCCTCTCGTTTCCAGGCAAGTGATTCTTGTGAAAGTTATGTTCTTAAATGTAAAAAGTAATGCATGTGATTGTGAGAGTTGCCTTCGTTCACTCCGAGAGGACCCGACGGGGTCGAGGAGAGTTCCGCTTATGTCGGTTCCACGAACATTTGGGTTAGCCACTCCGAGATGATCCGACGGGGTCGAGGAGGGATTCGCGCATTGTCGAGTCCACGGTTAATCAAGAGATATCATCATTTCCAAATATGTTTGGATAATTGTATTTTCCGGAAAATCATTATCATGGCTTTGAATTGGTGCATATGCTTTTATGTATAAGACTTAACATTTCACTTGTAATACTTGCCCTAACCCCTCTCGTTTGGGGAAAATTACTTTTGTGTTTTTCAGGTCCTAAGGAACTTTACGAGCGAGCGCCGGGACGATACGATGAGGATGGCGAGGCGTGATACTGTGGCTAGTTGTGTTCTACTTTGCTTGGTCGTTGTTCTCTTCGGTCCATTTTATCCTTGTAATAATAAGTGGTACTTGAGTACTTTAGGAAAGTCCTTTTCCATTGTCGTACAACTTCTTGTATTTCTTCATGGTATTGTTTGTCCGTGGTTGAACTTCCTTGGTTGTATCGAGTTTATTGTTTGCCAAGTGGATTTTATTAAATTCAATACGTTGTGAGTGAGATAAGCCTAGTAAATCCCAGGTCGGGATTTACGGCGCTGTGATATCCTCCGAATATCTCGGGGGGTGTTACAGAATTTGGTATCGGAGCTTAGGTTTATGGATACCTAGCCGTCGGATTCTTTGAGTCTAAATGTACTATTCCAAGGACACGGTATCATGTGTTGCCGTCATCTCGTACGACCGGTACTCGTAAGTTCCCTAACTTATTTACCCTCTTCATTCACTCACTATCATTCGATTATGGGACATGAGAAGTCCATATTCTAGATGTCATTGCTTTGAGCTATTCTTATGATTTTACTTACATTTTTTCTTTAGAATGTCAACTGGTAGAGGACGTGGACGCGGCCGTGGTCGTGGTCGTGGCCGAGGGCGTGGCGCAGCCGGTGGAGCGGCCATGTCCCTCAGCTCGGTAGAAGGCTCAGCTACGCCTAGCTTGTCGGACTCTATTCAACCTAGCACCGGTAGTCATCAGGAGCCGTCAACGAGTCTGGGAACTTCTACAGGGAGCCAACCGGATGTGGGTGTTGCCACCATACTGCAACAAGTGGCGAACCAAATGGCTCTTTTAACCCAGGCGGTACAGCTTAACCAACCACCTCCTGTTACTGACACTGGGGCTGAGAAGTGGTTACAAGATGTTATTCGTATGCGCCCTCCCCAATTTATTGGTGCAAATGATCCGATCGGCTGGGAAGATTGGATTAATGAGATGAATAAAGTTTTCATGGCCGTGAATTGTCCAGAGGCACGTAAGGTGCCAGTTGCCCAGTACTTCCTATCAAGGGATGCGGCTAGCTGGTGGCAAGCTATTGCACCTCAGGATCGTGAGGTTTCATGGGATGAGTTTAAGGAATTGATGGAAGCCGAGTTCTGCCCATGGCCTGTTCAGGAGGCCAGGATTCGAGCCTTTTATGAAGCTAAACCCCAGGATGTCCATGTATCTCAGGCAATCATTGAATACAACCGTCAACTCAACCACGTGAAAAATCAAGTGAGGGAAGAGAGGGATAGAATTCGTCACTTTGACATGCGAATGAAGCCAAAAGTTCGGCACTATATGTCGGGCTTCGCTTGCGCCACATTGAAGGAGTATCAAGATAGGGCACTAGCCTATGATATGTCCTTCACACCTACCGAAACGACAAGTGAGAGTAAGAAGCAGAAGACCACTGGAAAGTTTTCTAGCGGTAGAGGTGGCAACCCGCGGGGATCGCAGTCGGCAAGCTATACAACCAAAGGGTCTTCCCGTGCATCGGGAGGTAAACGGAATTTCAGAGCTGGTGCTAATGCGTCCAACCGGGTTGTGACATGTTTTAATTGTGGCGGGGGCCACATTAATCGTGATTGTGGTCTACCCCCATTGAGGTGTTTTAATTGCGGCCGGGAAGGCCACGAGCCATGTCTTGTACGGAAGAAGAAACCCCACTTGGAACTCGTGCAATAGCCCTACGCTGGAGAACCGAGTGTTAATCGGAAGTCATCCACGGGTCAACCATCCCGGAGTTACGGTCGAGGCGGAGGCCGTGGTCGATCTGTTAGAGGAGCTCGGTCTTTGGTTCGGTGCAACCTCGTGTCTATGAGATGAGGAAAGCTGGAGATCCCGAGGCTACCGTGGCAACAGTATCATTTCTCTTTTGTCTCATCCAGTTAGAGTGCTTTTTGATTCTCGTGCTTCTCATTCGTTCATCTCTTTGGATTGTGTGCGTCGATTGAATATTGAGGGCTTGTCTCCTTGTGAGTCCTTTGTGGTTAAGTTGCCCGGTGGTGATAGGATCGTGGGAGACAAGGAAGTTATAGATTGTCCGGTGTTAATCATTTGAGAGAGTGTGGTTTTCGAATTTGATAGTCGTAGACATTGTTGATGAAGATCTAATCCTCGGTGACGATTAGCTCGATAGACACGGTGCGGTAATGAATTATCGCACGAAGATCATATCAATGTTAGCCAAAGACGGTACCGAACACCATTTTGCGGGGTACAAGAGGGGGTGTCAGAAATTTTTGATTAGTGCCTTGAAGGTGACAAAACTTATTAGAAAGGGTTGTGTTGGATATTGGTGTTATGCCATGAAAGTCGAAGATGGGAAAGTTGAACTTTCCTCGATTCCTATTGTAAGTGATTTTCCTGATGTTTTCCGGGCAATTAAGGACTACCACCGGGACGGAAGTTGAATTTACAATTGATTTGGAGTCAGGAGCAACCCCGATTTCTAAGGCACCGTACCGTATGGCACCTTCAGAAATGCAAGAGTTGAAGAAACAACTGGGAGAATTGTTGGATAAAGGGTATATTATACCAGTGCCTCGCCATGGGGTGCACCGGTCTTGTTCGTAAGGAAGAAAGATGGTTCACTACGTTTGTGTATTGATTATCGGGAACTGAACAAAGTGACCATTAAGAATAAATACCCTTTGCCGCGTATCGATGATTTGTTTGATCAATTGCAGGGAGCCGCGGTGTTCTCGAAAATTGATTTGAGGTCCGGTTACTATCAACTTCGCATTAAGGAATCCGACGTTCCTAAAACTGCTTTCCGTACGAGGTATGGACACTATGAGTTTGTGGTTATGCCTTTTGGGTTAACCAACGCACCGGCGATATTTATGCAATTGATGAATAAGATATTTATTGAGCATCTTGATAATTGTGTAGTCGTTTTTATCGACGATATTTTAGTTTACTCTCGAGATGAAGAGGAACACGCTCGGCATTTGCGATTGGTGTTGGAGGTTTTGAGGACTCAGCACCTCTATGCAAAGTTTTCTAAGTGTGAATTCTGGCTGAAGGAAGTCATGTTTCTCGGACATGTGATTTCAGCGGAAGGGGTTCGGGTAGATCCCCAGAAAATTGAGGCAGTGTTAGATTGGGCTCCACCCAGGAACGTGAAGGAGGTTCGTAGCTTTTTGGGTCTGGCCGGATACTACCGGAGGTTCGTTGAGGGGTTTTCCAAACTTGCTCGACCACTTACTCAATTACTCCGAAGTCCGAAAGGTTCGAATGGAATGAAGAGAGACAACGGAGTTTCAAGAGCTGAAATGGCGCGACTACCGCGCCGGTTTTAGCCCTACCTCGGGAGTCGGTGGGTATTCGGTTTATTGTGACGCATCGTGACAAGGACTTGGGTGTGTACTCTTGCGGCATGATAAGACAATTGCCTATGCTTCACGGCAACTTAAACCGTATGAGCCGAATTATCCTACCCATGATTTGGAATTAGGCTGCCGTAGTGTTTGCCTTTGAAGATGCAGCGTCACTATTTGTACGGTTCTTCATGTCGAATTTATACCGACCACAAGAGCCTAAAGTATATTTTTAGCCGTAAAGAGCTGAATATGAGACAACGACGTTGGTTAGAGCGATAAAGGATTATGATCTGGAAATCCTTTACCATCCAGAAAGGCTAACGTTGTAGCCGATGCGTTGAGCGGAAGTCGATATCTCTTCATATGCTTGAGGCCCTTACGCCTCAAATTAAGATCGACGGGAGTTAATTGAGCGGGAGTCGAAGTACGGATCCAACGGATTCGAGTCGATGTGTACTCTTGAGGCTATTCCGTCCTTGATTGGCGACGTCGGGGAAAAACAGAGAATGACCCAATGCTTGTTCAATCAAGGCGGACGTGGAAAAGGGAAAGCCTCGGCTTTTTGATCCACGAGGATGGCATTTTGAAATTTCAAAGTAGGATTTGTGTTCGAATGACTCGGAGCTGAGACAGAGAATACTCCGAGAAGCCCATGCTACACCTTACTCGATCCATCCTGGGACGAGTAAGATGTACAAGGATCTTAAAAGGAGTTTTTGGTGGAATAATATGAAGAGAGATGTCACCGAGTTCGTGTCAAGGTGTTTGACATGTCAACAGTCAAAATTGAGCATCAACGGCCGGCCGGGCTGTTGAAACCTCTCCTATTCCCGAATGGAAATGGGAGGATATTACCATGGATTTCATCACCGGATGCCGAGGACTAAGTCGGGGATGAATATGATTTGGGTGGTTGTTGACCGATTGACTAAGTCGGCACATTTTCTTGGCATTAAGGACACGTGGGGACCGGAGCGATTGTCCCGGATTTTTATATCGGAGATTGTGAGATTGCACGGTACGCCAAAGTCTATTGTTTCCGATCGTGATGGCCGTTTCGTGTCGCATTTTTGGAAGGCGGTCCATCAAGCCTTGGGCACCGAATTGAGGTTGAGTACTTCCTTCCACCCTCAGTCGGCCGTCGGTGAGCGGACGATCCGGACATTGGAAGATATGCTTTGGCGTGTGCCCTGGATTGGAGTACCGATTGGGAAATACACCTACCGTTGATCGAGTTCACTTACAATAATAGCTGGCATGCATCGATCAAGATGGCACCTTTTGAGGCATTGTATGGTAGGCGGTGTAGATCTCCACTTTGTTGGGATGAAGCTTGATTTAGTCGGGACGGAACCCGATATGTTGATGGAAACTAAAGAGAAGATTTCCATCATCCGAGACCGATCATTAACCGCTCGTAGTCGACAAAAATCCTACGCTGACAATCGTCGTCGGCACTTGGAATTTGATGTGGGTGATCATGTCCTACTCAAAGTATCACCGACTAGAGGAGTCTTCAGGTTCGGAAAAAGGGGCAAACTTAGTCCGAGATATATTGGACCTTTTGAGATTCTCGACAGAATTGGGGAACTGGCTTATCGATTGGCTTTACCTCCAGCCCTTAGCCATGTTCACAGTGTGTTCCATGTTTCCCAACCGAGGAGATACGTCCCGACCCGAGTCATATCATTGATTACGGGGACATCGAGATCGCAGAGGATGTCACATTTGAAGAGAAGCCGGTGAAAGTACTAGAGCATCGAGTAAAACAACTCCGGCACAAAACCATACCGTTGGTTAAAGTTCAGTGGTCACGACACGGAGTTGAGGAAGCGACGTGGGAAACCGAAGAGAGCATGCGCACTAGATACCCCGAGTTATTCATTTCTTAAGTTTCGGGACGAAACTTCATTTTAGAGGGGGAGGATGTAATACCCGTACTTTTTGTAAATCTTCTACTCTTGTACCTTGTAATTTTTACGCTCGTATAAGTGTTTGGTAAGCTTATATGGATCTTGGAACTCTTGTCTATTGGATTTACCCCTTTTCTTGTTCGGATCGTCGCTGTTTTCGGATCCTTGATGCGATCCTACTACCTTCGTGTAATTGGTAGCGCACGCTACGCACACAGTGTAGCGCACGCTAATTTAGTGAGGGTAGCGCACGCTATCCATTATCATTAGCGCGCGCTACTAATGTATTGGAGGCGGACAGTCCAGTAGCTACTGGACTGGAAAAAGGAATTCCTAGCGTACGCTAGGTGTGACTGGTAGCGTACGCTAGATTTTGGTGGTAGCGCACGCTACGTTACTAGAGTAACGTACGCTAGAGAGAGCAGAGCCGGGGACGATGGGTTCTGGACCGGACACCGACTACCGTGTAGCGCACGCTATTAGAAATAATTAGCGCACGCTAATTGAAGTCACTAGCGCACGCTATGAGCAGTGTTAGCGTACGCTAACGGAGCTGGCAGAGGCTACCGGATTGCTGGTGAGTCCGATAGCGCGCGCTATTTTTCATGGCTAGCGCACGCTAGTTCCTATTTAGTATAAATAGGACATTTCCGTTCCCAAATCGTTATTTCTACCTACCTTCACCTCCTTGGGCGATTCTAGGCGATTCCGGGCGATTTGTGGGGAGTTCTTCGAGCTGCAATTATCTATCAACATCCTTGAGTTTCTAGTTCGGATTTATCAACGTTTAATCCTCTCCGCCGCTCCAAATCAAGGTAAAATTCTCACAACCCTAGATTTTCGGGATTTGGGGATTTTCCATCCGATTTCTTCGATCCAGCTTGTTGTGATGTTAGAATATATCGATTACGAGTTATCTACCTTGGATACATGTTTTCCTATGGATTTAATGGTGTATTTCTGGAGTTCTTGAGTGTTTGGGATATTTGACTTGCGATTCACTATCCAAGAGAATTATTCCCGGAACACATGTATCGGGGTAGTATATTCGGGTGATTCCAACTTATTTTCATACCGATGGGGTTTTGATAATTGAATTACGAACTTGTTTAGGTTCGGAGTTGTTGAATCCTTCGATCTTGGTACCTTGTCGTTTGTACCCTCTCCTCTCGTTTCCAGTCAAGTGATTCTTGTGAAAGTTATGTTCTTAAATGTGAAAAGTAATGCATGTGATTGTGAGAGTTGCCTTCGTTCACTCCGAGAGGACCCGACGGGGTCGAGGAGGGTTCCGCTTATGTCGGTTCCACGAACATTTGGGTTAGCCACTCCGAGATGATCCGACGGGGTCGAGGAGGGATTCGCGCATTGTCGAGTCCACGGTTAATCAAGAGATATCATCATTTCCAAATATGTTTGGATAATTGTATTTTCCGGAAAATCATTATCATGGCTTTGAATTGGTGCATATGCTTTTATGTATAAGACTTAACATTTCACTTGTAATACTTGCCCTAACCCCTCTCGTTTGGGGAAAATTACTTTTGTGTTTTTCAGGTCCTAAGGAACTTTACGAGCGAGCGCCGGGACGATACGATGAGGATGGCGAGGCGTGATACTGTGGCTAGTTGTGTTCTACTTTGCTTGGTCGTTGTTCTCTTCGGTCCATTTTATCCTTGTAATAATAAGTGGTACTCGAGTACTTTAGGAAAGTCCTTTTCCATTGTCGTACAACTTCTTGTATTTCTTCATGGTATTGTTTGTCCGTGGTTGAACTTCCTTGGTTGTATCGAGTTTATTGTTTCCCAAGTGGATTTTATTAAATTCAATACGTTGTGAGTGAGATAAGCCTAGTAAATCCCAGGTCGGGATTTACGGCGCTGTGATATCCTCCGAATATCTCGGGGGGTGTTACAACAGCTCCGTCTTCATCACTCTTGTTTTTATACACCCATTTGGTGCAAATAACTTTCTTGTGATCAGGTCTGTCTGTTAGTTCCCAGACTTTGTTTCTTTCCATCTGCTCTAATTCCTCTTGCATGGCATTAATCCATGAATAATCTTCCAAGGCTTGTTCTGTAGTCTTGGGTTCAATTTGCGACATGAAACATGAGAACATCGCCATTCCTGCTGGTAGGGTTGACTGTCTCGTCTTAACTCCATCAGTCAACTTTCCAATTATTTGCTGAATTGGGTGATCCTTGAACCATTTGGGGATATCGTCCTCTTCTGGGTTTGTTCCCCCTGTTGGATTGTCCTGGTGGTTATCTGCATCAGCTGGGTTCTGGTGTGCAACTGGATCAGCTATCGCCTTGTCATCTGCAGCTTGGTTCTGATCTGCAGATGAGTCTTTGTCGACTCACTGGTCTTTCAGCAAAGAATCGGATCGGATAGGTTTGGTGATCTGTCGATCTGCATTGGGTCTTCATCACCGCATTGGGTCATCAGGCTGGTCTGCAGGTGAGTCCACCATTCCAGTGTCATGTATAATGACTTCTTCAAGGGTTGCTGACTTGAGCTTGTTCTCAATTAGCTCAACTTGTTTCCTGTACTCAACGGTAGATTCATCAAAAACAACATGGGGTGTTTCCTCCACAACTAAAGTTCTTTTGTTAAAAACTCTATATGCCTTGCTTCTTTGGGAATATCCCATAAAGAGACCGTCATCAGTTTTAGCATCAAAGGCATTTAGCTGTGTTTTACCATTGTTGTGGATGAAACACTTACAACCAAAAACATGAAAGTAAGCAACAGTAGGAGTTCTATTATTCCAAACCTCATAGGGAGTTTTGCCATGTCTCCCTACTATCATACTCTGCTGCAGGTGTGACAGTGTGTTGTGACTTCACCCGTAACCTTTTGGGTAGGTCCGCTTCGCAATCATGGACCTTGCCGCTTCCTTCGTGGTTCTGTTCCTTCTTTCAAGAACACCATTCTCACAAGGCGTCCGGCCGCAGAGAGCTCATGTTGGATCCCATTCTCGATTGTCAGAATCGCTATCGCCTTGTTGAGAAACTCTCCTCCTCTATCCGATCCGATCTTGATTATGGAGAGGGATTTCTCATTCTGGATCCTTCTCGCAGCTCAGGTAACTTGGTCAGGGTTTCACTTTTCTTGTATAGGAAAATGATCCAAGTGTACCTTGAATAATCATCTACTATTACAAGTGCATGCTTTCGGCCGCTCAAGGTCCTTGGCTTGATAGGACCAAATAGATCCATGTGGAGTAGATCTAAGATCCTTGTTGTGAGCGTTGTAGGCTGAACTGGCTTGAACGATGCCTTGGTCTGCTTTCCCTTCTGACATGCATCACAGAGTGCTTCCTTCTTGAATGCTTCATTTGGAAGTCCTCTGACCAGCTTCTGAGAGCTAATCTTGTTGATGGCTTTGAAGTTTAGGTGACATAGTCTTTTGTGCCACAGCCATCCATTCTCAGCTACTGTCTTGGATAGAAAACAGGAGTTAGGTGTTCCTGTGTTCCAATCAATCATGTAGACATCTCTTCTTCTGAATCCTTGTAGCTTTATTTCTCCAGATAAGATGTCTATCACCATACACTTTAGGATGGTGAAGACTACTAGATTCTTCTCGTCACAGAACTGGCTTATGCTCAGGAGGTTGTACTTGAGCCCTTTGACATAATGGACTTTGGATATCACAATGTTTCCTCGGTGCAGCTCTCCAAAGCCTTTTGTCTGTCCTCTAGAGCTATCTCCAAAGGTTACATCGGGACCTCTTTCTTTGATATATTTGGTCAGCATCTTCTTGTTCCCGGTCATATGCCTCAAGCATCCAGAGTCTACAAACCATTCTTCACCTCCAAAATTTGAGCTTGAGG
This sequence comes from Orobanche coerulescens, assembly GCA_033398695.1. Classification (NCBI taxonomy): domain Eukaryota; kingdom Viridiplantae; phylum Streptophyta; class Magnoliopsida; order Lamiales; family Orobanchaceae; genus Orobanche; species Orobanche coerulescens. Next base: position 98,120,014 of record CM065810.1, on the reverse strand, counting down.
AGATGTGGTTGTAGTCCTTCCACCTTTTCTGCAATTAAATAAGCAGAGATTTAGGTACCCAAATTTGTGTGGGTCCTTTGGGGTTAGTTGGTTTCCTGGAGAATTGATTTCTCCTTGGATTATAGAAATTGTTATTATTATTATTATAACCCTTGTAATGTGTCTGTGGTCGAGGTCTGAATCTCCTGGTTGGATTGTATACCGGATATTCCTCAAAATTTTGATAGTGTGGGCCATTTCTAAATCTAGGCTGAGACCATTTATTAAACCTTTGTGGTCTCCACACTTGTTCATTTTGGTAATTAGGATAACCTTGAGGTTTCCATCTGCCCCTCCCATTATGAAATCTATTTTTGGGGAGTTGTTGGTAATAGTGGGCATGTTGTCTGGGCTGCTGCTTTTGCCTGGGCCACTGCCTAGTCGCCTGTCTAGGTGGCTGTCTGGTGTAACCTGACTGCAGCCTAGACGTTTGACTTGGCTGTTGCCTGTTTTTGAATATCGGTTTATATACAGGCTCAAGAATGAGACTATTGTTTCTCCCTTGATAAACTTGGTTTCAGAACTAGAGGGAGTGTGAGAATCATATACAAGGCCTGATTTGGTATATAGTGACCTTTTATAAGTACACAATTCTCCCAGAGTTGAAGACGCCTTCAGAGAGGTTATTTCTTGCGCCTGAGTTTTGTTTATCTGAGCCAGTTTAGTAAACTCAGTTTTGGCATGAGCAAGTGCAGCTGATTTTTCTTTAAGTAAAATGGTTAGCCGATCTATCTCAGCTGTATTGACATTTGCCTGGTTTTTAAAGTCAGCTGTAGTTGTCTCAACCTTATTTAGATCTAGGCTGAGTTTTTCGAAATCATTTTTCAGCTGCCTATTCTCATCTTGCAGCTGAGTCTTCTCTGCTGATACAACTTGGTGTGCAGATTTGAGTGTTTCAAAATCTTTAAATAACTGATTTACCGATTCATGTAGATCCATATCTTGTGACATGGCTGAGCTATTATTTGAACCGGTGGGTTTAGAAGTTACCTCTTCATCAGCTAGGTTTGCCATCAGGCAATCATACTCCTCGTCTTCATCAGAAAAGAAATCGCTGCTTGATTCGACATGCTCCTGGTCTTCTCCGATGAGGGCCTTTCTTCTATCTTCCTTTCTGCCCACCTCCTTCTTGGTTTCGTCCTTCTTGAGCTCGGGACAATCCATTTGAATGTGTCCTATTTTGTGACAGTTGTAGCATTCTACTTTCCAGCTTCCAGCCTTCTGGTTTCTTCTTGGATTCTCCTTGTAATTTTTCTTGTATTTGGAGTAGTTCTTTCTGAAATTGCTGAATCTTTGCATTATGAAAGCCATTTCTTCCTCAAAATCTAGTGGATTTGGAGGTTTCACATCAGATAGGCTCTTGGCAGGGGACTCGGCTGCAAATGCGATTCCCTTCAGTGCAGGCTCAGTTGAGGATGAACTTGGAAGCTCGAACTCATAAGCCTTCAGATCAGAGAACAACTCCTGAATCTTTATTTTATTCAGGTCCTTGGACTCTCTCATGGCCACAGCCTTCATGCTCCATTTGGGGTTGAGAGATCTGAGAACCTTTAGTGCCATTTCCCTGTTGCCATAGGTTTTGCCCAGGGAGTTGATCTCATTAATAATTTCAGTGAACCTTGTGTCCACTTGATCTATGGATTCACCATTCTTCATTTTAAAGTTGTCAAATTTTTGGATAGCAATTGACAGCTTGTTTTCCTTGATCAGCTCCGTTCCTTCACACATTAGGGCTAATGTGTCCCAAATTTCTTTGGCATTCTTACAGTTCTTGATCTTGACCATGGTATATTTGTCAAGAGTTTGATATAACACATCTCTGGCCCTGTTATCAATATTGGCCAGCTTTCTTTCTTCGGGAGTCAGCTCCGTCCTCTTCTTAGGAATCTTTTCTGGCCTCCCAGCTACGATCTCCTCTGCTGCGTTGTCCTTCTCAAAGATGAATGGACCATCTTCAATGATGCACCACATGTCGTCATGAATTGAAGATAAGTGTGCCTGCATCCTTATCTTCCACAGATCATACTCGTCAACTGAAAAGACAGGGAGTCTAGAGTGCATGTGTTCCATTATAAAGTGAGAGTTAAGATATATATATCTAATATAGATCTGGTTCGTGAAATAAATGAACCAACCTCTCTGATACCACTTGTAGGTCACAAGTCGTCCAGGAACAAGTCTAGAGGGGTGGGGGTGAATAGACTTGTTGAAACTCTTGAACTCTTTTTTGCTAAGAGTGAGTTTTCTTCAACTGATAGTTAAACAAATGACTTGGAGTCGTTTGTTCTTGGATATGTGCGGAAGTCAGCTGATGACGAATAGAAATCAACTTAATGAAACACTTAACAATGTATGCAGCAGTTAAAGTATGATGCAGTAAAATAGTAAATAACGCAGGCAATTATAGTGGTCTCAGAGGTGGGGTAATCCTCTACTAATCCACTTTTCTCCAAACCAGTTGGAGATGAATTCACTATAATTTTCAACCAGTGATAAATATTACAGTGATTCAAACCACACTACAACAGCTTCCAACCAGTGGAAATTCATGCCGTTGTACACACACTTGACTGCCTTGCACCTCTTGATCCTCGATCCTTGGATGCCTTTACAGTCTCTTACTTCAACCAGTGAAGTACCCCGTACTCAAGATTATAGACAAGAGTTTTTGTCTTCTCCAACTTAAGAGCTTCCTTAAGTATGAACTTTTAGATCTGCTCTTCTCACGATGCTATTGATTGCTTTAGATTGCTTGATTTCTTTGATCGCTTGAATGTATGTTCGCACCGGTAGTTGCTCAGTTTCAAATCTTCGGATATATATATAGGTCACGATCTCTGAGCTTTTTCCTTGTAGCCGTTGCAAATCTTTTGAACAAATCCGTCCGTTGGAGGGAGACTTCATTGTTTAATATTTCTGAACGTTGCAAGGCTGGATTCCCATTATTTTATTTTATCTTTCGACCGTTGTTAAGACTTCTGCATGTGAGCGCCGAATCTTTTGAATATAAAAGGATTAAAGTCTTCAAGGTGGGTCTGGATGATTTATTTAAATCATATCTCTTGCGGGAATCACTCCAATTTGTCTATTCACGTTGCATGTGAGCTTTCCGTAATTTTTGACTTTTCAACACATGCTGACGTGGACTTGGAGTACTTGGCTGCCTTTGAGTAGGCTGATATGCAGCTAACATCTCTGCAGACAGGTCCTCTCGGTTGTTCACTATTGGTGACTTATCTGGTCAGGTGACTTCCCTGAGGTACCTCTACCGCACCGTCAAACTTCTCTGATAAATTTTGTTGACCAGAGCTACTCTGACTGGACTCGACTGTTCCTCTCTGATGGACTAAGCTGTACTTAGTACTTTGCCGTTTTTCAGCCTAACTAATTTTTGGCCTACAGAAGACACTCATTTGGTTCTTCTTTACATTTTGCCAAGATTTATACTTAACACATTTGGCCTATGGAAGATACTCATTTGGTTCTTCCTTACATTTTGCCAAGTAATAAACATTTGATTTTATATTAATGACATCATCAAAATGTAACAAGTATTCCTAACAGGTGGCATGTTTTGGAGTATCGAGTATTTCTTTTCTGGTTATTCATTTCCGCTGCAAATGTGTATTTTGAACTGTGTTTTTATCCGCTGCGTGTGTATATTTTCAAAATGGCCTTTTGGGCATTTTACGAACTTGGGTTATTTTCGTCAAACTCTTTTTCTCAAATTATTTTATCGGTACGTTTAAGTGGTAGCTTAACGTACATTTTGAACTATCGAGAATTGACACTTCGCCTTGTATTTTCAAATGATATTTTATGACGGTATTTGAGAACTATGCTTTTGAAAATATTTGAGTATTTAAGATATTACCGTCATCAGCCTTTTGGCGTTTTTGAATTGGTTTTGTAAACGATTTTTAGCCTGGTGGGTTCTAGCGCGGGACCCACGGCGCTGTAATATCCCGGATGGTTTTGGGGGTGTTATAGTAGAGGACCTTTTAGGGATTAATTGGAGGATTAGTCGGCCTAGGTTGAGATTTTTAGAACACTGCCTGCTGTTAATCGGCAAGGGCATTAGAGGAATCTTCAAAATATTGTTATTTTTATTATGTGTCTTAAATTCTATAAGAGTTGTGTTTTTTGGTTACAAAATAAAAACAAATATATGTCGGGATAAAACCACTTTATGATTGTAGGTTTGAGTCATCTCCTCTATATTTTATAGTCACGACTTGGGCTTACAGAGAAAGTGGAGCAATTTTACCTATACATAGAAAGAGAATGGATCAAACGAGAATTTTTTCCAAGTGTAGTAAGTATGAACTATTTCCTACTCTCATTTGAAAAGGATAATTTGGTTAAGATACGACATTTTAACTTAGTCATTTTGACGAAGGTATAATTTATTTAAATCATATTTTTTCACTCATTTTTATTTTTTTTCAATCAACTAGTATTGTATAAATTTTAATTATATATTTGATTTTATTTTGAAAATATCACTATAAAGGGCACAAAGTCATGTTATGAAAATACTCCCTTTAAATGGGACGGAGAGAATAATATCGACCTGATGGTATAAATAAGATTACATAATTTTTTGGTTAGCATTATGCGATTCACATGAATATATGAATATATATATATATATATATATATATATATATATATAGAGAGAGAGAGAGAGAGAGAGAGAGAGAGAGGAAAGGGATCACATGGGAATGAGATTTATTTTGAGAAAATAGAATACTTCTGAGCTCTTGATTGCATGTGATGGATGGTCCGAATTGTGTGACTACTTGGATTGTTTCTTAATTAATGACTGATTTCTCATTTGATAAACTAATCATTAATATATGGACATAATCCTCCCTCATTTCATGCATTTAATATGGATCATTAAAAATAGTTAAATCAATGGTATGGATGTTGTAACACCCTCAATCCACTCGGGAATATTACAGCGCCGCAGACCCTCTGAGTGAGAATCTACCAGGCTAGATACCATAACAAGACATCAAAACAAATGCCAACATGGCTAAATACGAATCAGTAGACCGATTTGGCCTTTCATCAATAACATGCAACTTAAACTTCATATACATCTCTATCCCGACTCGTACCCATGCAAGGGTCAAAACATACGACACCCCCATACGATGGGAAAACACCACAGCGGAAAAGAATAATATAATTCGACCAACAAATCCAATACTAGCCCTCATGTGATTAGTATCATTTGCCTTCCATCATCCTTCGTACTGATCCGTGTCATGCTCCTCAGGAACCTGCACGTACCTGAATCCAATACAGACATCCACCCCCCGATGAATCGAGGGTTAGCAAAATTCCACTATTTTGCTAGTACAAGTACAAAGTGCAAATACAAGCCATACACAACATATTCCAAGATATAATAATCTGGACTAAATAATGGTAAATAACTGAGGGTCACATGTAATCGATAATGAATAAATGTAATCGTACAATTCAAGATCAGTATTCTGGAAATAACTAAATATAATATCACTTCATTCCAATACATATGTGATTAACCATGGAACCACACCAAAGGCAACGGAACCCTCTGAGGCCCCGTCGGACCCTCCCAAAGTGATTAACCAAAAATATTTGCGGAACCGCACCAAAGGCAACGGAATCCTCTAAGGACTCGTCAGTCCGTCCCAGAATTAATATATGGATATGATCACAACCACGAGGAGATATAATCCCAAACAACACCGAATAGTACCACCTCCTCACAAGGGAGTCGACAAGCAATACAACACAATAATTGCGCACTCATCAAACGAATACACATTTGAGCATAAAATCCTTAACAAGGGAAAAAGGCTTTTATAATCACGTAGCACGAAGGCAATATATTTCAATTCGCAAATACAATACACATATCCGTAGAACTCATTTATTTGCAAAGCACTCGGGCGTTTTGAAAAAAAACCGTTAATGGGATTGTATCAATCCTATTGAAAGTTCATTATGAGTATTCCAAGTAAACACACACAGTCGATTAGAAATTATTGTATCAATGAAACACGAAATGTATGGGCAAGATACTTGCCTCAAATTTAGCACGGAAATACTCCGACGAACACAGCTCGGTTGAAGTGCCTCAGAACCTGTAACACCCCAAAAGGCGGCTATTACAGTGGCGTGGACCCCACACTGGGACCCACCAGGTGATACCAAAATATAGATTAAATGTTTATTTCCTTGTGATACCAAACCACAATAAATAGTCATTACTCCGATTAGGAGTTTATAAATAGTATGGCCAATGACCTTAACATATACAGGATCCAACTACAAGTATAAACCATATAGAGATGGAGTATACTTCAAACAACAATACAATCGGACAATAATTTAAATGAAGCGAAAAATAACATTACACGATTTGAACATAAACGGACAACAAAAGACTTGGGCCCCCGAACTAGTATCCTTCGAACCCTTCGCCGTCACCATGCTCTTCTCGTGCCTTGCCTTTGCCGTGACCTAAAATACAACACAAGTATTTCGCCCAAATCACAGGGTCAGATATACATGATAAATGATTCTCCAGACATTATACAATTCACATATATTAGATCACAAAGGAAACATCCCGACTATTAAACATACCCCTCGGGTGTATGAACAATCAGTCACAAACCGTCGAACATATCCAATCATACATGGACTATGAACGACCAAACAATATGGCTCAAGATGGACATCACAGTACGCCTGATCCGGAAATGTGTCCATGCACATGTCCACCCCGTATACGAAATCCAGAATATACGTGGGACAATGTACCTAATTAGCCTCACGAACTACGTCTCGTGTGCACAGTCCAATATGGAAACATCCACGTATGACTATATATGTGCCTGGCTAAAAAAACTACACAATAACCAATCAGCACGCAGATATGATTCCAGATATGTCACGATACAACATGACAACGAATTCAATAAATCACATATCCGATTAAGGATGAAGAAACTCACCGAACTGACAATATAGATCAATGAGATCAACGATTCAAAGGTTATGAACTTGGGAATGCAATTCCATGATGAAAAATGGAACATCATCAAGAACAATATCTTACTATGAATCACAGATTCATAAGTGTTTCATATACACAAAACGTATAACCATCAAAAGAATTCAATCATCATTATAACCAAGCAAGATAACTTGCCTCAATTCCGTAGGCGAACGATAATCTTTCTCCAAACGATCAAACGAACGGTATCCTTGATTAAATACTCAATCGAACAAGCAACCTTGAATGGAACGTAATTCATTCAATAATACATTCACACAATATTGATATCAATTCGTAGGAAACGACATCGGAAACTTACTCGTTCAATTAATTCTATTTTAATAAAAATTCTATCAACTATTGGTCGAATTCAATACATATGGTTCGTCTTCCACAAATCGGATTACTATACTAAAATGTCCTTTTAATACTCTCATTATTACTATAAACAAGTGTATACATTAAATACCTTTAATTCACCATTACCAATCAGATTAACCAAGTTCTTACGGTTATTCAACATCTACCTCTATACAAGGATCATCATAACGAATTCAATACTCATTCTAATATGACATTAGCATCCACAATTTGTATTACCTTCTTAAGAACACTATCTACTTATTATGATGATCAATACATTCTCAAGTTTACCAACACATCTGATTTCATATATAAGAGTTATAGTTGTGTTCATCACAACCCTTTTATCGGTTCTCAAAGACCTTGCCAAGCCGAGAAAACAATGGTGTTATGTCTTTAAGATTTCTGGACCAAAGAAACATCACTCTAATCTCTAACATTCATCAAGTTTTAAACATGGTGTTCTAATACATTTTATGTCAACCATCCCAATAATTACACTTAACTATGATGAAACTAAGGATTATTGTCTTAATAATGTTAATAATCTAGCAAGATGAGTATTATTCTGATAAACATGATTATTATTAGTAAAACATCAAGAACATCTTCATTCCAAACCCTTAATTTCCATATTCATCTATAAGTGTTAAAAAGCTTAACTACAAACATGTTTTACTTGATTAATTCAACACTAGGTGTAGTATACCATATCACTAACATCATAACTACGAAAATATAGAGTAGAATCGCATAACGTACCTTCAGAAACGAAGAACAATCACCAAAATCACAAGAACACACTCTAAGCTTCAAGAACAACTCTAAACTTCCAATTAACAAGCTCCAATCCAAGTTGCAAGGCTCAAACACAAGTTGACAGGGAGTAAAGTCGGTCTAGGGAGGCAGGGGGACGATTGTTGGAGAGAAAAATCGGAGTTTGGATGTGCAAATGAAAGACACAAGCTGTCTTTTTATAAACTGCGCAACTCGTTAAGTACGTTATCGTATGAGGATAATGTAACACCCCCAATCCGCTCAGGGATATTATACGCCGTAGAACCTTTCCTCAAGGTTCTACCAGGCTGGTAACAAAATCGAACATCTCAACATTGCCTTTAAGGCTAAAAATGACTCAGTAGACCAATTTAGTCTTTCAATAAATACATACAACTCAATACATGCTCACGCAGGGGTCGAATACAAAATGCTCCCATACAACGGGGAAAATATACTGCAGCGGAAATAAAATGCAACTGAACCAATACAACAATGCACGGTTCCTTATGTGATTAGTATCGATCATCTTTCATCATCCTTCGTGCCGACCCTGTGTTATGCTCCCAAAACATGAATGCAAAAACAGACATCCACCCCCCGAATACTCGGGGGTTAGCAAGACCCCACTGTTTTGCTAGTGCAAGTACAAAGTGCAAATACGAGCCATACAATACAAGTTCCAAGGACAATAATAACAAGGAATCCTTAAAGATTCAAATACAACGAAACAAATACTTCTCGAGGCAAAAGTTTGGGTAAAACATTCCAAAACCAAAAGATCACAAATCAAGGGAAACAATTTATAAAACTGTTTAAAATGCCATCGAGAGTTTTAATAAAAAACCATTTAGGATTACCGAATCCTTCTCTTTCCAAATCAATAGGGGTCACATCCCAAAGGTTTTGTTTTCACAAATAAAACCAACAACAATTCACAGGGTTAAAACCCACGTCACGTCCTCGACGTACATAACATCAATACTAACTCGTGAAGTTTTTACTCGTGAATCCCGGGCGAAACCAGTGGACTCCCTCCGTGGCCCCGTTGAACCCTCCTGAGGTGAGCAAAATACATTCACCAAACATACACACCAACTCGTGAAGTTTTTACTCGTGAATCCAGGGTGAAAGCATTGGACTCCCTCCGTGACCCCGTCGAACCCTCCCGAGGTGAGCAAAATACATTCACATAATCATATAACCAATCACGCACAGGCAGCGCCTAGGACTGGGACGAAGCCACAAATCCCACCCGAGGCCCCTAAGGACCCTCCCGAGCTGTCTAGCGAAACACATCAAGCACAGGGATCGCCTAGGACCGGGACAAAGCCACAAATCCCACCTGAGGCCTCTAAGGACCCTCCCGAGCTGGCTAGCGAATCAATCACACACAAATAACATATCACACCAAGGATATCTAAACAATTCACCCAGAGGCATCAAACACTTAGCAAAACACCACATTAAACCATAACGCAACTGAAAGAAGCAATATACGTACACACACATTATCAAGCGCAACATCAACACCAAACATATCCAAAGGATTCACGTAGTCACTTACAACCCACACAATTTACAAAACACACGCGTTTTGAAAGTGAGCCTTTAACGAGGCCAGCCGAATCCTTTGAAAACTCATTCCAAACAAACAAACATACCAAGACAATCACCAATCATCATATCCACAAAACAAGAAATGTATGGACAAGGTACTTGCCTCGAAACCACGATCGCAACAAGACGACGGATGAAGTATGGTTGAACGGCCCCGAACTCCCGAACACTATTAAGAACGCGATAGCACCGCAATTACTACGAGAATAGCACCACACGAATCATCAGTCACAAACGAGACTCAACATCGGAATCCTCGAGCATCTATAAACCTACGGAAGGAACACTAACACATGGTTACGACGAGAATCAAGGCCAAAACAACGGAAATCCCAACAAACTATCGAAGAGAACTCATTCGAACATTTAATCGAACATTAAATGTTCGAGACCCTTCAAGAACAAAGAAATCACCCCTCGGGTCGAACGAATCAAAGATACTAGTATCCAATTTGTAGAACATGTTCAAAACAATGTTTATACAACAATTAATTCATCAAAAATGGATTAGAATCGAAATCAAAAGGAAAATCCCCAAAATCTTCAGAAACAAGGGTTCAAGCCAAAATACCTTGATTCGGATAAAGAACACGGATTGGACGATGATATAATCAACAAGGATCTTGGAAATGAGTAGAATCGGCCAAGAACAACTCCTACCAGTCACTCCCGTCCGCAAACGCACAAAAACGAGGAAAAAGTGAGAAAAACGAAGTCTGGCCGAGCCCAGGCTATATATAGCCGGCAGGGTTACAGCCGTAACCGGCAGTGCCTTACAGCCATAACTCGGCCCTTACGGCCGTACTCGGCAGGCCTTACGGTCGTAACCGACATTCGTCAAAAATCTGCCCAGCACCTGCCGGTCACTTACGGCCATAACGGATCACACCTTACGGCCGTAACCGGACTTCGTCCAGCCAAGTATTCCAAGCACGTACGGCCATAACTGGCACCTTACGGCCGTAACTCGTCCAGGCCAGGCCCTGCTCCGGCCGTGACTCGGCCGTGGCCACTCCGACGGCCCGGACAACCCGAAACTCGAACCTAAATAAAAATTGGAGATACGGTTATGAAGTACTCGCAAAAACAAATCTAAGCGCTAAGAGAACACACAATTCCGACCATCCGAAGTGCCGAAATTCGACAACGGAAGTAATTACCCCAAAATTTGGGAAATTACGAAAACGGCCCAAAGCGTCCGAAATACACGATACACAATCGAAACACCAAACCAAAGCTCGCAACATGAATAATAACATTAAATGAACTTACGAGAAACTCGAAACAACAGTTTCGGACGAGATTCGCAAGAATCGAACTCAAGTGCGGAAAAGCCGCTTAAGAACGTGGAACTCAACAAAACGACATCGAAACGAACTCGAATGACAAAAAGTGCAGAATTAATCATTCTTAGAATGATGATACGGTCAAGAGCGAGTCGTCAAAATGGACTTCCGCCGAAAAAAAAAAAATTACCGGAAATCGAAATTGCGGATATTACAGATAACGTATGTTAACCCATTTATGTATGTTACACCAAAAATGTTACGTACGTAATCTGCCTCCAGAGGCTACTGTCTCAAAACACTAACAACATTACGTACGTTATGGCCACAACATTACGTACGTAATGTATGTCAACCTGGCTGCCTCGAAAAGCGCATTTATCCGGATCATATCCGGCCCCCCACGCCGAAAGTGAGATCAGATAAGATTCCAAGCATTACGGACGTAATCAGCATTTTATTATGTACATTAAGACAACAAAATAGCGTATGTTAGGTTAAAGCCTTAGCGTACATTAAACACATAAAATCTAGCCCAAAAATGTAACAATCTACACAACGTCAAGAAATCAACTACAATACGAGTGACAATTAAATCAAGTCTATTATGATATATCCCGGCCTCAATAACATTAACTAAAAGCAACATGATTAAAACGATACTCAAATTATCCGAATAATACAACAGTAGATAAGAAATTACTGTCGGATATTACATACTCGCCCCTTAAAAGGAGTTTCGTCCTCGAAACTAAGGGGTAAACAACTCGGGATACCTCTCTCGCATGTTGCTCTCCATCTCCCACGTAGCCTCCTCGACTCCGTGTCTTGCCCCGTGCCTTGCCGTTGCCTCGACCTAAAATACAACACAAGTATTTCGATCAAACCACAGGGTCAGATATACATGATAAATGATTCTCCAGACATTATATATTTCACATATATTAGATCACAAAGGAAACATCCCGACTATTGAACATACCCCTCGGGCGTATGAACAATCAGTCACAAACCGTCGAACATATCCAATCATATATGAATGACCAAACAATATGGCTCAAGATGGACATCACAGTACACCCAATCCGAAAATGTGTCCGTGCACATATCCACCCCGTATACAGAATCCAGAATATACGTGTGATAATGTACCTAATTAGCCTCACGAACTACGTCTCGTGTGCACAGTCCAATACGGAAACATCCACATATGACTATATATGTGCCTAGCTAAAAACTCAACACAATAACCAATCGGCACGTAGATATGATTCCAGATATGTCACGATACAACATGACAACGAATTCAATAAATCACATATCTAATTAAGGATCAAGAAACTCACCGAAGTTACAATAGGGATTAATGAGATCAACGATTCAAAGGTGATGAACTTGGGAATGCAATCCCATGATGAAAAACGAAACATCATCTAGAACAATATCGAACTTCGATCACAGATTCATAAGTGTTTCATATAAACGAAACGTATAACCATCACAAGAATTCAATCATCATTATAACTAAGCAAGATAACTTGCCTCAATTCCATAGGCGAACGATAGTCTTTCTCCAAACGATCAAATGGACGGTATCCTCGATTAAATACTCAATCGAACAAGCAACCTTGAATGAAACATAATTCATTCAATAATACATTAATATTGATATAAATTTGTAGGAAACGACACACGAAACCTACTCATTCAATTAATTCTATTTTAATGAACATTCTATCAACTATTAGTCAAATTCAATACATATGATTCGTCTTCCACAAATTGGATTACTATACTAAAATATCCTTTTAATACTCTCGTTATTACTATAAACAAGTGCATACATTAAATACCTTCAATTCACCATTACCAATCGGATTAACCAAGTTCTTACGGTTATTCAACATCTACCTCTATACAAGGATCATCATAATGAATTCAATACTCATTCTAATATGACATTATCATCCACAATTTGTATTACCTTCTTAAGAACACTATCTACTTAATATGATGATCAATACATTCTCAAGTTTACCAACACATCCAATTTCATATATAAGAGTTATAGTTGTGTTCATCACAACCCTTTTATCAATTCTCAAAGACCTTGCCAAGCCGAGACAATAATGGTGTTATGTCTTTAAGATTTCTGGACCAAAGAAACATCACTCTAATCTCTAACATTCATCAAATTTTAAACATGGTGTTCTAATACATTTTATGTCAACCATCCCATGGATTACACTTAACTATGATGAAACTAAGGATTATTATTGTCTTAATGATGTTAATAATCTAGCAAGATGAGTATGATTCTGATAAACATGATTATTATCATTAAAACATCAAGAACATGTTCATTCCAAACCCTTAATTTCCATATTCATCTATAAGTGTTAAAAAGCTTAACTACAAACATGTTTTACTTGATTAATTCAACACTAGGTGTAGTATACCATATCACTATCATCATAACTATGAAAAATAGAGTAGAATCGCACAACATACCTTTAGAAACAAAGAACAATCAACTAAACCACAAGAACACACTCCAAGCTTCAAGAACAACTCTAAACTTCCAATTAACAAGCTCCACTCCAAGTTGCAAGGCTCAAACACAAGTTGGAAGGGAGTAAAGTCGGTCTAGAGAGGCAGGGGGCGATTATTGGAGAGAAAAATCGGAGTTTGGACGTGCAAATGAAAGACACAAGTTGTCTTTTTATTAACTGCATAGCTCGTTACGTACATTATCGCATGAGGATAACGTACGTTAACCCATTTATGTACGCTACACCGAAAATGTTACGTACGTAATCTGCCTCCAAAGGCCACTGCCTCAAAACACTAACATCATTACGTACGTTATGGCCACAACATTACGTACGTAATGTATGTCAACCTGGATGCCTCGAAAAGGCTATTTATCCGGATCATGTCCGCCCCCTTACGTCGAAAGTGAGATCAGATAAGATTCCAAGCATTACATACGTAACCAGCATTCTATTACGTACGTAAAGACAACGAAATAGCGTACGTTAGGTTAAAGCCTTAGCGTACGTTAAACACATAAAATCTAGCCCAAAAATGTAACAATCTACACAATGTCAAGAAATCAACTACAATGCGAATGACAGTTAAAATCAAGTTTATTCTGATATATCCCGACCTCAATAACATTAACTAAAAGCAACATGATTACAACGATACTCAAATTATCCGAATAATACAACAGTAAATAAGAAATTACTCTGGGATATTACACAACTTCCATAAGAAATAATGAAAATATGATCACAACGAAGAGCAAGACCAAAACCAATGGGAAACGCCTCAAATCAACGAAGGAAAACTCATATGAACATTTAATCGAACAATAAATGTTCACGGTTCCTCAAGAACACTCGAATCATCAATCGAGTTGAAAGAATCAAGGAAATGGATATACAATCCATAGAACATGTTTGACAACATCATTTAACACTACTCGATTTATCAAAAATGGAATGAAATCAAAGTCAAGAACAAAACCCCCAAAATACCTGAAATTAGGGTTCTAAGAATTTTACCTTGATTAAAACGGTGAAAGATATTGGGATGTTGTTAAATCCATACTAGGAACTCAAAAATGTTGATGGGTGATAATATCAGGCCAAAATCCATGCTTATACACCCTCAAGATCGTCCAGATCACCGGAAGGAAGAAAAGGGAGGGAGAAATGACGAAAATTGACCTATGCAGTCCTATATACACTGTCAACAGTTAGCGCGCGCTACGGCATCTGTAGCGTGCGCTATCGGCTGCAAAATGCAGTCCAGAAACTTCTGCCAGACTCCGTTAGCGTGCGCTAATAGATGCGTTTAGCGTGCGCTAATTATACACTGCGTAGTCTTTGCTATTTAGACCATAACTCCTTTGTCCGGACTTCGATTGACTCACTGTTTGAACCATTGGAAAGCTAACTTGATGCTCTATCATACTTAAAAGATTCATAACTTTTGGAGTTTCCAAGAATTGATGGTGATTTTACAAATTCGAACTTATACGTGGAAAAGTCGAAATAATACGTCGATTAATCCGAAACAATATAAAACCTTGCTCGAATGACGAAATGTGCTGAACAAAACATATCCAAAATGTCTCAATAAACACAAGCAAGAATCGAAAAAATATAGAAATGGAAAGTACGGGTATTACAGATGTATTCTTATTTCTTAACTAAAAATCTATCTCACCAGAACCCACCTCATATATAAGATGGACCAGATAAGAATGATTTTTTGAGTAAGAAATAAGAATAAATACGAACCATTAATCTTTATGTGATCCATGGTTCATATTAGCTTATGCCTAAAATATATGTATTTTATGCGCCAAAATTCCAAGCACTAAAATTATGCATTTTATGCATCAAAAGATTGACGCATTAAAATAATGCATTCCGTGTATAAGTTTTCGTGAGAATAAATCTTGGTCATCTATTTAATTGGATATATGGACCAAATTCATGCTTATTTTTAATTTAAATGACAATTTTCACCAGAAACACCATATATTTATATATATATATATATATATATATATATGGATCAAGTAACATTGTCTTTTTGAGTAATGAATACGAACAAATCTAAACCATCGATTTTTGTGTGATCAATGTCCAAATTAGCTTGTGCATAAAATATATGCATTTCATGAATCAAAATGCCAAGCATTAAAATTATGCATGATATGCATCAAAAATATCGATGCGTTAAAACAATTTATTTCATGCATAAGCTTTCGTGAGAATAAATAAGGCCATCCATTTAATCAAGAACTATGGACTAAACTCATTCTTATTTCTTAACTTAAACTTCATTGTCACCACTCACCAGGATCATCATCATCATATATATTATAAGGTTAGGATCCAAGGAGAAATGAATTTTTGTGAGAAAAAAGTAGACGAACATGCGCTTAAAATCAACGAAAAGGCGCTCAAAATCAGAAGAACAGGAAATAAACGAATAAATATAAAAATTTGGCTCCCTCCAGGATTCGAACCCAGATGCTCCGTTCATTCAGTAAGGAGATGCATGCATCGTAGATCAATGTGATCAAAAGGCTATAAATGATTCTCCTTTCTCTCCCAAAATTTCCTTTCTCGAGATCTCTTCCCTATATGTATGGATTGGCGGGTGAGAACCTTCCCTGGTATTGAAACTAGGAACCAATCGGAGTCATTAAATGAGAAAGTAAGGATAGTTCAATTTTTCCACATCATCACAGCAGAGGGCATTAACTAACTAGGAGGATAATTTTGTTCCTTTATAAATAAATTATTATCATTTAAAATACAATGCTTATTTATTTATTATCCATTTTAAGTAAAATATCTAAGTAACTATTTTTTCATGACCTACAATTTAAGATGCATATTGCATATGTAAAAAAATATTAAAAAAGCAGTGTATTGTAATAATAAAAGCGGTGTGAATTTATAGAGAAAAATGTGCTCCTTTATAGAATATAAAAATACACTGCTTCATAGTGTATAAATGCACAGCTTTATAGTTTACAAAGTATTGCTTCTGCTTTAAATTAATATGAAAACTCTTGATAAAACTGTCAAACTTCAAAGAAACTGCTTTCATTGGATATGAATTAGGAGTCGTGCTATATACCATTGGAAAACCCAAGGAGTCTAGTTTCCAAAAAAGTAGCACTAAAATTATAAAGTATGGAGCGAGTTATGATGCATTGAATGGAGACTGTCATGATACTTATTTCATAATAATATAGAAATGAATTACTTCTTAATATACAAAAACACTGCTTCACAGTGTGCACTGATTCATACTGTACAAAGTACTGCTCGTGCTTAAAAATTTGACTTATAACTTATTGCTTCTTAACTTATAAATACACCATTTCAATGTACAAATGCACTACTTCATAGCATACAGAGTACTGCTTCTGCTTCAAAAACTAGCACGGAAATTCCTCCTAAAACATCAACTTTAATAAATAAATTGTGTCCATTGGATATGAATTCGGAGTCATGCCATATACCATTTGAAGTCCAAATGAGTCTAATTTTTAATAAAAAAAGACACTAAAAATATTAAGTATAGAAAGAGTTATGATGCTTATAATTGAGACTGTCAGGATGCTCGTTTATAAGAAATTTACTGCATTTTTTAATATATTTTTGAGTATGCATCATGCACTTAAACTGTAGATCATGAAAATATGATTTTGATATTTTTGATATTAAATGGATAATGAAGAATTTCTTATACTTTAAATGAAGATAATTTATTTAAAACAGGATAAAATTGCCATTCTCTTTACTCATTACATTCACACGCCATTAATAAGTGATGATGTGGCAAAATCTGAACTCTCTTTATTGATTGATCTAATAAATAAGAGTGATTTTTAATTCTCATATCATGACAAAATTCACTCTTGATCCATATCCTCTCTCTCTCTCTCTCTCTCTCTCTCTCTCTCTCTCTATAAATATATATTTATATATATATATATATATATATATATATATATATATATAGATATATATGTAGAGAGATAGATTGATAGATAGATAGATAGAGAGAGATGATTAATTTGATATTTTTGATATTAATTGGATAATGAAGAATTTCTTATACTTTAAATAAAGATAATTTATTTAAAACAGGATAAAATTGCCATTCTCTTTACTAATTACATTCACACGCCATTTATAAGCGATGACGTGGCAAAATACGGACTCTCTTTATTGATTGATCTAATAAATAAGAGTGATTTTTAATTCTCATACGAGGACAAAATTCACTTTTGATCCATATCCTCTCTCTCTCTCTCTCTCTCTCTCTCTATATATATATATATATATATATATGTGTGTGTGTGTGTGTGTGTGTGTGTGTGTGTGTGTGTGTGTGATTCGCAGCACTATTGCTGTTCATTAGACGGCATTATTGATGTTCATAAAGTTGAGACTATTATAAAATGATATGACAATGACATAGCAATTACCCTTTTGTTTTATATATTGTGAATGACTATTATTCTTCTGATGTAATTATGTGATTACGATTGTGTTATCTGAAGTTTAACTATAAATATGACTTCAATTATTAATAAAAATCATAAGTGAGAATCATTTTCCCCTATTCTCTCTACAATGTTTCGATTTTATAGCACGTTATGAGCAAGACTCTACCCATTTGAGTAATATGACGAGAGTATGCTCTACAATTGCATCTTCTAAATGATTCTCTGTATCATAAATCAAATTATTATGACAATTTTGTCAAATCTACATCCACAATAACACGCTTTCCACGACTCCACCACCACCTACACCGCCCGCAGACAATCACTACACCAAAAACACCATATCAGTGCTTGATTGCATAATTTTGTGTTAGTGATGACGCATTGGACCTAGCATATGTAAGTTTTGAAATATAATCTTCTAAGTCAGTCTTATAATCATCAAAATAGGCTTATGCAATCTTATTTTGCACCATAAAGTTATAGAATTCCATTGTAGCCAAGAATCGTCAAGCCAGGCTTCTTTAGAAGATGATGCACTTACCCAGATTTTCAGAAAGGATTCTAGAGGAAGGACACGTGGTGTTGGTCGAGTCTCTAAGGGAACCGTGAAGGCTATTCTGTAACACCCCGAGATATTTAGGATTATTACAGCACCGTAAATCCTCGATATAAGGATTTACAAGGCTAAGAATTTAAAAACAACATTTATTAAATACCAATCATAGAAATAATTATTACATCACCAGTCTAAAACATACAAAACAATCCACATCCGAATACAAACTTCATAGATGAAAAAACAACAGCGTAGTCGAGTACTTTATTTAAAAACAAAACGCAACTGATAAACCATTCCGGCCATAACATCACTCCGCACCCTCATCGTCATGTGGATCAAGTGGTTGCTTCCCCATCCTCCTGTATCCTGAACATAAAATAAATGTCCCCCGAAGGGGTTAGCATAATAATGTTAGTACAAGTAAGATAATTATACATCAACATATTATACAATATCTTCACGAAGAATAATAATAACATCCTCAATGATAACAATAACAATGAGTCTCTACCACAAGAAGACTCACAATACCATACACAACATGATAAACATAATATGATACAACATACACACGGTAATTTTCATGATCCAGTGTTCACTGTGTAGATCCCAAGATGATCCCATCGGACCAACACGAGGTGGAAAAACCTATCCAATGATCCAACGCACGCTAGCATAGTTCCCAAGATGATCCCGTCGGACCAACACAAGGTGGACATATAACAACGACACATTTGCACGACAACATGTATAAAATCAATACATAGAACGTAATTAAAGTCATTGCCTTATAATGATGACAAGGTTTAGATACTTCGGAAATCACCAAAATACTCGAAGGTCGTCCCTTCGTCTAACCACTTGCAAGCCTCGAACATTTACACAATAATGAAATACGAATAGTTCAACATGCGTGTTGCTACCCAAAATATTATACGGAGATAGATATTGCTGGAATGGATGGGATAGCAAACAAATGCGAGAACACTTCCGTGAGAAATATAAATAACACAAGATTTGCCGGGGTTGTTAGTCCCGGGCTTGAATGCTCTCGCGAGATATTATTAATACTAATATTCGGGGGTACAAGTACTAATGTAAGAATACAATTACAATGAGTGTAAAGATTCTTGTTATCTTAGCTAGTGAGCGTGTAGATTGCCGGAAGAACCAGATTTGATGCTCTGTGAGTTCTTATAACAAAGGAGATGAACAGTCGCGGTGGTGAGAGATCGACAGTCTCTCACGGCGAGTATTAGCTGTTGAATGCTTGAGCTCCTAGGCTTATGAATCTCTTGGAATCTGTCTTGTGGATACTTCTGGTCCCTGCCGATCGTCTTCTGGATGAGGGATTCAGAGAGAGACGTCCTGAGATGGATTCCGGCGAGAAAGCCGGGAGCTTGATGATATGTGTGTTTTTCTGTGTTTCCGTGAATGAATTCGGAATGTAGATGAATGAATTGTGAACCTTTTTCTAGTAGGAGGATGTTCTCTATTTATAGGACTTGGATATGCCGGGCGATCGCCTTTTCTGTATTATAATAATCGGGCGATCGTCTTTATGTCACATGGGCATGTCTCCTTAAAGTCTGCAGGGGTTTCTAGCAGTCAGTCGCGTGGTCCAATGAGAAGCCTGCACGCGTCTGAGTCGCTGTCACGGGTGGTCCCACTGACACCTTTCGGCGGGCCTGTCGGTTGGTGTAAAGATGCTGACAGGCTGTGGTCAACGACCCATGTGCTGCGGTGCCTTATCTGGATCTGCACGTGGGTGCTGTTCTGAGATCCAGTCTTCGATGACTTTGACGGGCGATCATCTCTACTAGGGGCGTAGGTCGACCGTCCTTAGCCGTGTACTAGAGTCGATCGCCAGATGCCAATGGGCGATCGCCTTGGGAGTCGATCGCTAGGTACCTGATGGTGGTCTGGTGTCTTCGATTAGGCGAGTTAGCCATAGTTTGACTGGGGTTGACCCGGTCGCTCGGCCTTATAGTCGATCGCCTGTCGGGATGAATAAATCTTGACACAACAATTGCCCCCCAGCTCGCTCCTATGTTGGAAACGTGGGGTGAGGTGGTTCTCTCGGCGATTGCTGAACTTTTGACGAGCGACTCTGCGTTTAACTGGACTGGCGATTGTCTTTGAGCTGATAGATTCTGAGTTTGGACGACCTGGTTGGCCGCTAAACTGCGCGGGAAATGGCAATGGGCGTGGAAAAGTCTCTGCGCACGTGTCGGGCTTCTGTTGGAGGATATCAACGGTCATAAATGGCCCCTCGACTGACGCGTCCTTGAAAAGACGCGTGCGCGGGTCTCGAGGGAGTCAATAAATGCGACGTTTGAGATCCGACCCCTGAGATTTTCCCTTATTGCAAACGAGTCCCTGCCATCTCCTATAAAAGGGCGCAGTGTTGCAGTCTCCATTCTCATGCGCACTTACTGGAGAAAGAAGGACTTTCTGAAGATTTTTCTGAAGATCTTAGTGCCGATCGTCGCTCGATTTCATCTTTGGGTAAGAAAAAGTCCTTTTCTCCTTTCTTTCTTTGAGAATGGCCAGAACGTCATCATCACATGGAGTGGGTACCAGTTCCGCCGCCGGGACATCGACTGTCCGGGGAGGACCTTCTTCTGACTTCCACCTGGATACGGCCGCTGAGGCTATTCGGGCCGGAATCGACCCTGCTGAAATCGAGGCATTATTTAACGAAGCCAACGTCGCTAAGGAAGCGGCTGCTGAGGACAGACGATCGCAGATAGAGAGAGATCTGGCGATTAGGGCCTACTGGGAGAAGCATAGCGTTTTCGGCCGGGCCTATAAGGCTTTCGCTGAGATTATGGAGAAATTGGCCGGTCCGTCTCCGAGGTTCGATTTCCGGGGATACTCGGTCGCCTATCCTTATCAGCTTCCCAAACGGTCGCAGTACCGGGCTGCGCAGCGATCTTTGTGGTCGCTTGGCCAAATCCGGAGTTCGGCGACCAGGAAAGATCTGGCCGTGTGGAGGACGAGGTTCCATGTTCCTTCAGATGTGGATATATTCGCGCCGGCAGAG
The DNA here is from genome assembly GCA_033398695.1 of Orobanche coerulescens. NCBI lineage: Eukaryota > Viridiplantae > Streptophyta > Magnoliopsida > Lamiales > Orobanchaceae > Orobanche > Orobanche coerulescens. The sequence goes on along the minus strand of CM065810.1, from coordinate 98,098,210 downwards.
AATGAGCGAGCCGATCAGCCTCCGATGGGTATGGTCGCCGTGAATGAGGCGATTATGGAGGCCGAGCTGCGCTTCCCTCTATCTTTTGCTGTCTCCCACCTGCTGGCCGCTTGGAACGTGGCGCCACTTCAGCTGACGCCGAACACTTGGCTCCAAATTATCTGCACTCTCACTCTTTTCGGCGGTCACCGCCTGTGCCGCCTCCCATCGCCGTTGGAGATGAACCATTTGTTCAAGCTGACGGCTCAGAAAGGGTCGGTCGACAGTTACCATATTCAGGGCCGATCTGGTCGGGTAATCCTTGGAGTCCCAAATAAGGCGCAGGGCGATCCGTTGAAGTGGTTCTGGGTTGCTGGCAAGTGGAGGGCTTCCGCGAGCGACAATCCTTCGGGCGAGCTGGAGATCCCTACTAAGTTTCGGGAGAGGAATCCCGGTAAGGGTTTAGACTCTCCCTTCGTTCGGATGCATTTTGGACTGATCTAATTTGATTTCGGTTTTGCAAGTTTTCACATTCCGGCGATCGAGGAGCTGCCCTTTGATTTCTTGGTTGTCTCGGAGCGGATACGGAGCTTGTCGAACGACGATCTTGACGCTAGCTGGATCAATAAGGAGAGCCGTTGGTTGTCGGCTCGGCTATTCCGCTTCTCGAGACATCTCTCGGTACCAGGTATGAGTTTCTGCGACCTTCACTTTCTTAGGCGATCGCCTTACTTGAGGAAAATATCTAACTGTTGATCGATCGTCTTAACTGTAGAGGTTCGCTTTCCTCGCTTTTTGGAGCCCCCGCCGGAGATCGCCATGTTGAATCCTGGAGTTCTAGGCCGTCTCCGCCACAAGAAGTCGTCTCGGGCCCCACCTGTTGCGTTGCCAATTGTTCCGGAGGCGGAGCCTCGCGTGGAGCCGATCGTGGCTGAGGAGGGAGTTCCGGAGGAGGGTCTTCGAACGAATCGCAAAAGGCCGAGGCCGGAAGAAACTCCGGTTTCTGCCCCTAGCAATGAGGTGCCGATCGCCGCGCCTCCGATCACCGATCTCGCTCCGGAGAATGAGCCGCCCTCTGCGGATTTTATGCGAGAGATGGCGATCGCCGATGCTAAGACTCCTCCAGGGAAACCGTATTTCGGTCGCGACCCCGAGAGGGCTGAGAGGTAGATTGCATTTTTGGGTTGAAACTTGCAATTTTGTAGGAGTTGTGTTAACTTTGTTGTTTTGATGTAGGATCCGTCGCACAGATCCATCCTGCCCGCCGATGGTGTTGGATTTCTTAGCCAGCCGATCTCCTTGCCAGTCCTGTGACATCCCGCAATACGTCAGCAAGGCCGCTTCTGCTCTACCGAAGGCTTGGACGACCGACCTAGATGCGATCGCTCGTCAGTGATCGGGGAGTACGATGCAGGCTGTTCTCGCCCTTTCTCTCCAGACGGCGACCATGGCTGTCGAGGCTACGCAGGAGTTTGAGGGGCGACCTTCCACTATTCGCCTGCAGGCGAATCTCGAGGCGGCTCGGAAATAGAACTCCGAGTTCGCCGATAAGATCGTGGCAATGGAGAAGGACTCTTTGGAAGCAGCCAAGCGGGCGAGCCACGAGCTTGAGATGGCGAAGAAGGAAACCAAGTTGTCTCGTTTGGCGGTTGACCGATTTCGGGACAGGATGAATAATGCCGTCCGGGCACAGAAGGTTGCTGAGGAGGAGGCCGATCGTCAGAAGGTGACAATAGCTCGGTTGACTAGCGAGCTGGAGGAGTCGAGGGAGAAGGTAGCTGCAAGGGAGGCCGAGCTCCAAGGGTCACAACAGGCGATGGCGGAGCTGAAGAGAGAGGTAGAGGCGACCAAGGCTGATCCCTTTCAAAGCTTGGAGTTTGTCAGCGATTTCGCCTATTATATGGCGTTCGCCGACTCGATCCGAGCAGCTAAGAAGGGAGGTTTGGAGGTCGGGCCTCTTGCTGAGAACTTCAAGGCGTATGCGTTGGAGCATCCTCTCCATCCTGCTTTCTCCTTGCCGATTTTGGATCTCTCGGAGCTTGGCGTCGATCTGAGCTGGTATCCGACTCCGGAGAACATCGTTCATCCTGACGATCCGGAGGACGGGGAGGTTGCTCCGAAAACTGGGGAAGGACCACAGGTCGAGCCGACGGCTGAAGGCGAAGGCCTGAGGCTCTTCACTCTTGCTTTCTTGTTTTAGCTTTTTGTCTTGTAGTTTTGTAGTTTTCTCTTTGTAGCATTTTGGTCTTCGGGCGACCATGTATTTTGATCCTTCAAGCAATGAAATGAATGTTTGATTTTCTGACTTATCACTTGAATGATTGTTATCTTTGAGTCTTTGTTTGACTTTATACAAATGTGTGAGGAGAGATCGTTGCGAGGGTAGTTCCAAATGAATTGATAAACTCATAAAGATAACTTTTACAACAAATTCGATCACTGCACAACATCTGAAAAATGACGATCTCCGTATGTGGTTGAATAGGGACGATCATCGTATAGGTAGTCTGCACTCTTCCCCCTTGTTTTTAATCACTTAGTGGAAGTAAGGGAATGAAAATAATTCGTTGAGTGAGCGGTCTTCAACTTTGTCGAATCCTCGAGGACGGTCGTCCGTCTTGAGGAACCGTGCACGATCGCGGAGTTCGATGGACCGACTCCCTGATCATGTCTTGATGCACGAAGACATTGAGTGTCTCGTGACTCACTTTATTATGAGGGTCCTCTGTTAGGCTGCGCCTCGCCTCGTATTTAAACGAAGGGCGTGCAGTCTAGGTCTAGAGGAGTCCTTGCGCGGGGTAGCATCGGGTGATTCAACTCCACGCCCGCGGCTTGTTTAGCTCTGCTTCCACCTTGGGTCGCCATGACGATGGCGACCCTCGACGGTGTACGTTGAGACGGGGGTAGTGACGCGTCGCATTGTCCGGGTTCACCACGTTAAATGATGAACCTTTGAGGGCGAGCGATCGTGTCCACTGATTAATTTTGGAGGGCCCTCAGACTACGCTGGCCTCGTATTTAAACGAAGGGCGGGCGATCTTGGCCCAAAGGGACCTTGCATAGCCTAAACAGTCGGTTCCATCGACCACCAGGACCATGGCTGCACTATTCCACCTTGGATCGTCATGTAGATGCCGACCTTCGACGGTGTACGTTGTGCGGGGGAGGTGATCTCGTGCCTTAGTCCATCATGTTAGATGGTGAACTGTAGATGGCGAGTGAGTCCTCCAGTTTCTTAAATAAGGAGGGAGATCGGGGAGACTTCCGAGGTCCCATTTTCTTGATTGAAGCATGTAGAGACGGTCGCCGAGGTTGATCCAGGGGTCGGCTCGTATGAGCTTTCCAGTTTGTTTTGTGTTCGACTCGGACGATCATGTATAGAGATTGGTAGGGGCTTCGGCTAAGCCAATAAGCTGTCCAACTTGCCCTCCTCAAACAATCTCCAGAGCTGTTTGAGGAGGTCGCGGCATTGGTTGGTGCTGTGGCCGGGACTCTTATGGTAGGCACAATATTGATTGTTGTCCAGGTGACCGTGGTCCCTTATCGCCTTTGGCTTTTTGAGCTTTTCGTGCCCCTTGATGGCATAGAAAATATGTGCCGGAGTTCGGTTGAACGTATGGAGGAGATGGGCTTCCATGTCCTCGAAGGCCTTGAGATCTATGGGTGGCTTGGCGATCTCCTTCTTTACTTTGGCGATCGCTATCTTCTGGACAGGAGGTGGCGTTTCCTCGCCTAGGTGGAGGGTGAGTAGCCTTTGTCTGGCCAGAAAGTTGGCAGTCTTAGCGCGGAATATCGCGTAGGTTGGGGGAATATCCTTGGTGAGATGTCTAAACATGGGATAATGACTGTAGAATCCCCCCATGACCAAAAAGAGAGCGAGCTCATGACTGACAGGTTCGCCGGTGAGGATGATTTCGTCTACTCGGTCGATGTAATCTGCATCGGTTTCATCTTTCCCCTGCCTGATTTTCATCACGCGGTGGGGGCCTTCTGGTCTGGAGACCTTGGTGGCGAAGTATGATGTGAAGTCATTCGCCAGTTTCTTAAATGAGGTGATTGATCGTGGTGGTAGTGAGGCGTACCATCTATGGGCCAGCTCGCCCAATGTTAACGGGAAGATCCGGCACTTGGTTGCATCAGATGCCCCACACCCAGTCATGTAGATTCGGAATTTACTCAGGTGGGTTTCGGGGTCCAATCTCCCTTCATACATAGGTGTTTTGGGAGGTGCGATCGTTGGTTGTATGGGGGTAAGCTCGATGTGGACCGCGAGTGGCTCGGTTGGCCCGGTGATCTTTTTGCTGGCGCTTGCCCCAGTGTCTAAGAGTGCTTTCATCTCGTCGAGCTGGCGTTGTATAGCGGCCATCGCCGTGGCCTGGCTGCTTGCGGCTCGGCGCTCGGAGCGGGAGCCTAGGCGATCGAGTACTGATCCGCTGGCGATCGGGGCAGGAGTCAGACGGCTGACCTACGTTCGGCTGTAAGTTGGGTAGGCCGAAATACTGGTGACGGATTTGGATTCTGTCTTTTCGTGGTTGCCACCATACTTCAATTCCCTCACGAATCAACTCTTGTTGAATGCTGAACTGGGACGTGAGCATTTCCAGTATTCTAATAAAAACAAGTTTGCGACTTAGTGCATCGGACAATACGTTCGCTTTTTCTAGATGATAAAGAATGTACAGATCATAGTCCTTAATCATTTCTATCCATCTACTCTGCCACATGTTTAACTCTTTCTGACTGAAGATGTATTTGAGAATCTTATGATCTGTGAAGATCTGACAATGAGTCTCGTACAAATAATGTCTCCATATCATCAAGGCGAAAAGCACAGCTGCCAGTTCCAAATCGTGCATTGGATAATTTACTTCATATGGTTTCAACTGTCGTGAAGCGTAGGCGATCACCTTCTCATTCTGCATCAGTACACACCCAAGACCTTGGTTTGAAGCGTCACTGTAAACTATGAATCCTTCAGTTCCTTGTGGTAGTGCTAAAAATGGTGTGGTCGTCAATCTCTTCTTCAATTCATCAAAACTCGCCTGACACATATCGTTCCATTCAAACTTTTGGGTTTTCTGCAGCAATCGAGTAAGTGATGGGTAATTTTGGAATATCCTTCCATGAACTGACGATAATACCCAGCAAGTCCTAAGAAACTTCTGACTTCCTTCACGTTCTTAGGAGACTTCGAATCCAAAATTTCCTCGACTTTCTGGGGATCTACTCGGACTCCTTCCGCTGATACCACGTGACCGAGGAACATCACTTCCTTTAGCCAGAATTCACACTTAGAAAGTTTGGCACATAATTGCTCGCTTCTCAAGAGGTCCAAAATGCCGTAAGTGCTGCGCATGATCTTCCGGGCTCTTGGAGTAAACCAGAATATCATCAATAAACAGAACTACGAATTTTTCCATATACTCTATGAACACTCAATTCATTAACTACATAAACACAGCAGGCACATTAGTGAGACCAAACGACATCACCACAAATTCATAATGTCCGTAGTGAGTTCTGAATGCTGACTTCGGAACATCGGACTCCTTAATCATCAACTAATGATATCTCAATCTCAAATCAATCTTGGAAAATACTGTCGCTCCTTGCAACTGGTCAAACAAATCATCAATATGTGGAAATGGGTACTTTTTCTTGATCGTCATCCAGCTCCCAGTAGTCGATACACAATTGAAGAGATCCATCTTTCTTTTGAACAAAAAGAACTGGTGCACCCCAGGGCGAAACACTTGGCTGAATATAACCTTTGTCTAGTAACTCTTTCAGTTGTTTCTTCAATTCATACATCTCAGTAGGTGCCATACGATGCGGCGCCTTAGAAATCGGTGTAGCTCCTGGTTCTAGCTTGATGGTAAACTCTACATCTCACTGTTGGGGTAGTCCAGGTAATTCATCAGGGAACACGTGCGGGAATTTATTCACAATAGGAATGTAACACCCCCAATCCACCCAGGGATATTACACGCCGTAGACCCTCTCCTCGAGGATCTACCAGGCTGATAACTAAAATCAAACATCTAAACATCGCCTTTAAGGCTAAAATGACTCAGTAGACCGATTTGGTCTTTCAATAATAACATACAACTCAATTCCAAACACATACCCACGCAGGGGTCAAAATACAATAAACTCCCGTACAACGGGGAAAAGATACTGCATCGTAAAAGAAAATACAACTAGACCAATACGACATCAACGGATCCTCGTGTGATTAGTATCGTTCATCTTTCATCATCCTTCGTGCCGACCCTGTGCTATGCTCCAAAACCTGAATGCAAAAAAATAGACATCCACCCCCCGAATACTCGGGGGTTAGCAAAACTCCACTGTTTTGCTAGTGCAAGTACAAGTGCAAAAATATGAGCCATACAATTCATGTGCCAAGAATGACAAGAATCAGAAATCCTCCAAGATTAAAATACAATGAAATGAATACTTCCCGAGGCAAGAGTTTGGCACCTGAGACATAAAATCAACAAAACATAATCGCGCACGCGCATCGCCTAGGACCGGGGATGGCTAGCAAAACAAATCACAACGTCTCATGGTTGGATCAATCACTTGTTGCATCCTGGCCACATGATTGCATGCCATGTGCCACCGTAGATTAACTTTGGCGCTCACGGTTGGATCAATCACTTGTTGGATCCTGGCCACATGATCACATGCCATGTGCCACCGTAGTTTTTCTTAGGCTCTCACGGTTGGATCAATCGCTTGTTGCATCCTGGACACATGATCACATGCCATGTGCCACCGTAGGCCCCGCCCACATCCACACAATCACATATATAGCACAATACAACAAAGATATCCAAATAATTCACTCAGAGGCATCAAACACTTAGCAAAGCACCACGTCAAACCACAATGCATCGAAATGAAATAATATACGTCCACACGCAATACCAAGTGCAACATCAACACCAAACATATCCATAGAATTCACATAGTCATTCATAAACCACACCATTCACAAAACACACGCGTTTTGAAAGCAAGCCTTTAGCAAGGCTAAATCGAATCTTTTGAAAGTGAAATTCAAACGATCAAATAAACACAAGGAGACGATCACTAATTATTATATCCATAAAACAAGAATTATATGGGCAAGGTACTTGCCTCGAATAACCACAATGCGTAGAATCGACCGAAGTAGGTTGGCATGACCCGACTACGAACCTGCCGACTCCACCGAACGCTAAGCCATGACAATAAACTACGAACAACAATAGCAAAAATGAAAACGAATTCCATAACACGACTCAAAGCCGTTGAATTCAAAGAACGAATGACGAAAGTTCAAGTGTTTTCCCCAAAACGGCCAAGAACACGATTCGTCCCGACAAAATACGAAAACGTAATTCCAAGTCGAAATATGGATATACAATCCATAGAATATGTTTAACAACATCATTTAACCACAATCTATCCAACAAAAACGGATGGAAAACGAGATCGAGAACAAATCCCCAAAAAGTCGATTCGAAGGAAATCAAGAATTATACTTCGATTCGACGAAGAACAATGGATTAAATGATGTTAAACAGAAGAATACTACCAAGATTAATCATACCCATCATGAATTAATCAACAACACGGAACGAATCGGACAAAAATGCAAAAACCCCAAAATTCACGAAATTAGGGTTCTAAGGTGAGATTACCTTGATTCGATGGATCAAAGGATGATATAGGATGATCAATCCATGATATGAACTGAAGAACTTCGTGGATTTGTTGTTCAACAACATGGCTTCGCCTCCTCCGAAGCTCCAGCCGCGGATCGAAAAGAAAGGAAATGAAAAACGAGTGAAAATGAGGCTGCTCTGCCACATTTATACTGGGCCGGACTAGCGTGCGCTAGGCTGCCGAGCTAGCGTGCGCTATCGGCCCAGGCCGCAATCCAGAGCCCCCACTGCCCTACTGACTCGGCCAGGTAGCGTGCGCAGCCTTCCGGCCGTAGCGCGCGCTACCTGCCGGTCGTAGCGTGCGCAATGCCCGACAGTAGCGTGCGCTACCTGCCGATCATCCCCGAGTCCAGTACCCCACTGCCCTTCTGCCTCGGCCCGCTAGCACGCGCAGCCGACCGGCCGTAGCGTGCGCCACCTCCCGGACGTAGCGTGCGCTACCTTCCGGCCGTAGCGTGCGCTACGCCGGTTCCTTCCGCACCCGTCCGGCTAGGGCCCGCAATCGTCCGGCCAGAACCCGCAACCGTCCGGCCAGTCCCGCAACCGGCCGGTCAGTGCCCGAGCACCAGGGCTCGACGACTCGATTTCCGAAAACGTACGGAACGAACACGACGAAAAGTTCGCAGACAACATCAACGACCCGGAATGAAAACATAATGCAATAATTAATCATACGCGATCAAGAAAAGGGTCGAGACAACAAATACAGATACGGGTACCCATAACTTTGGGTAAATTACAAAATGGCCCAAAACGCCCGAAAATCACGATACGTGATCGAATAACCAAACCGAAGTTCACAACACGTCTAACAAAGTTAAACGGACTTACGGGAAACTCGACACATCAGTTTCGAACGATATCCGCAAGAATCGAACTCAAGTGCGGAAAAGTCGCTAAAAAGCACGGAACTCAACAAAACCACACCGAAACGAACTCGTATGTCAAAAAGTGTAGAATTAATCATTCTCAGAATGATGAAATGGTCATGAGAGAGTTATCAAAATGGACTTCCGCCGAAAAAAAAGAAATTACCAGAATTCGAAATTACGGGTATTACAAGGAATGGATGAAAGCTCTACTTTTCCTTCTTCTTTCTTCATCGTGTAACACCAGTATCCAGTACAGCCCTGTTTTAGCAGTTTGACGGCTTTTATTGCTTTTATCATCTTTCCTGAGCTTCCTGGTCTCCATCCCTCGAATAATCATTTGGAACGATCCTAGGCTATAATCGATATATTCCTCTTCCGGTAGTTTATAACAGCTCCATATCGGTTAAGCCAATCATCTCTGAGAATCAGATCGTCTCCTTGTATCTCTATCACAATCAGATTTGAGGGCCACTCTTTGCCTCAAATTGATACAGGAAAATCTCTAGTTTCTAAGTTCCCCACAATTCTTTCCCCACTCGGTAAACCCACAACATAAGGATCACATTCATGGAAACAAGAAATGTTCAAGCGATTAACACAAGACAAAGATATAAACGAATGTATAGCTCCTGTATCAAACAAAATAATAATTGGTTGAGAAAGGATCTGAACGGTACCTAATGCGACAGCTGAATTCTGGTCGTCTGCCCTTCTCATCTCATAAAGGCGTGGAGGAGCGGACCCTGCACTCGATGCTTCTTTTCGGTCATATTGTCCTCTGCCTCTACCTCGGCTGAAATTCTGGGGTTGCTGAACACTGAGGGATGCTCACCTCTTTCTGGACTGGCTGCGAATTACGAGCTCCAAAGATTTTGTAGCCTCTTCACATAACACCGCACGATGTCCTTCTTGTCAACAATCATAGCACGTCACGGCAGGGAGTGAACAATCACGTCGATAGTGTCCTGTCCGACCACAGTTAAAACACTTCCTGACTGCATCTGTCATGGATGATACTGCTCTGGAGGTCTTCCCACCCCTGGATGGATGCGGAGTCCTCTTGAATGAATTAAAGGATGATTGGGCTTTGCAGAGCCCATTACTCTTGTGCTCTGTGAAACTACCAGAGACTTTCTGCTTCTTGGACTCAGAGAACTTTTCCAAAGCTTCTTCTTTTATTTCATATGCCAGAGATTTGTCTTGATACTGGCGGAGAGTGGTGTATTCGAAACCTGACATGTACCTCTGTATCTCCATCTTCATTCTCATATCAAAGTGAATCATCATTTCTGCATTGGTTCTAACCTAGTGTCGAACAAACGTCATCTGTTGATTAAATGTCTTAATCGCCTGAGCTACTAGCACATTCGAAGGCTGTGCGGAGAAAAATTCTCGAACCTTAGCTTCTCTCACCTGACGAGGGCAGTACTGAGCTTCCATCATAAGTTTGATCTCTCCCCAATCGGCATCATGATCAACAGGCCGGATGGCTTCCCAACACTCGGACGCTTCTCCTGTTAGAAAATACTGGGCAATGGGGGCTCTCCGGTCATCTGGGCAGTTAATCCCGGCAAATACTTTCTCCAATTCTCTCAACCAGTGATCCCATTTCGGTGTCTCAAAAAAAACCATCAAATTTTGGTGGGTGCATCTTTACTACCTCCTGAAGCCATATGTCTCCTTGATTTCCCAAGTTTGGGATGCCTTGCTGTCTTTCCCCCGCGGCAATCCTACCGCCACTTGCATTTTGTCAACTACTTGAGCAAATTGAGTCATCTGGTTTACCAATTGGCGTAGTGTCGGGAACGGCAGGATTGGCATTTGTCTCTACTGTCTGTTCTCATTCATTATCAATGGACTCTTGCTATTTGCCAGAATTGAAGTTAGCTTGATTTGACAGCAAATCAGGAACAGAGGGTGAAGCTTCCCTCTCTGCATTTCTACGTCCGCATCCAAGACCACGACCATGTCCACGACCTCATCTCATCATACTGTAAGCATAAATACTCAATATACAAGGAACAACATCGTAAAAGTGTAACATGTAAAGGACAAGTCAGAGTTTAGGAAACTTACAACCACCGCTCACATGAAGACGTAGGCAGTACGATGATGTTATTTGCGGCCGGTTAACTTAAAATGACATATCTGAACCCTAATTTAACCCACCGGGCAAGATATCCATAATTTTAGCTCCGATACCATATTATGTAACACCCCGAGAGATTCAGGATTATTACAGCGCAGTAAATCCTCGATATAAGTATTTACAAGGCTAAGAATTTAAAAAAAAAATATTTATTAAATACCAATCATAGAAATAATTATTACATCACCAGTCTAAAACATACAAAACAATCCACATCCGAATACAAACTTCAAAGACGACAAAACAACAGCGTACTCGAGTACTTTATTTAAAAACAAAACGCAACTGACAAACCATTTCGGCCATAACATCACTCCGCACCCTCGTCGTCATGCGGCTCAAGTGGTTGCTTTCCCATCCTCCTGTATCCTGAACATAAAACAAAAGTCCACCCCGAAGGGGTTAGCACAACGATGCTAGTACAAGTACGATAATTATACATCAAGAGATTATACAATATCTTCACGAAGAATAATAATAACATCCTCAATGATAACAATAACAACGAGTCTCTACCACGAGAAGACTCACAATACCATACGCAACATGATAAACATAACATGATACAACATGCACACGGTAATTCTAATGATCGAGCGTTCACTGCATAGATCCCAAGATGATCCCGTCGGACCAACACGAGGTGGAAAAACCTGTCCAATGATCCAGTGCATGCTAGCATAGATCCCAAGATGATCCCGTCAGACCAACACGAGGTGGACATATAACAATGACACGTATGCACGACAACATGTATAAAATCAATACATAAAACGTAATTAAAGTACTTGCCTTATAATGACGATATGGTTTAGATACTTCGACAATCACCAAAACACTCGAAGGTCGTCCCTTCGTCTACCCACTTGCAAGCCTCGAACCTTTACACAATAATGAAATATGAAGAGTTCAACATACGTATACATAACTAGCACACAATCATCTAACATACCTAAACTATGATCGGATTAAACATCCTGCATATGGTCGGTTCACGGTTCAACGAAAGACCAAAACTTAGTCGGACTTCCTTATACATCAATTGAATTGAATGCCAATAACGGGGATAACACGACAACATCTACGAAATTCAAGTATATTCATGTCGTCAAGAATTCAATACTCGGAACGAAGATTATGAACTTATACGTGTACGGTGCAGCTACTCATTGGTTCTTATCGAGAACATGATTATATCCCAAACATCATACAAAGGAACATATTCACTCGGTCCTTGTAAGTTTAATTCAAGTTTAACTAAAACTCATATCCCTCTTCAATGATCAAACCTCCTACAAGAGTGCTAATGGTTCAACATACCCAAAATCATCATCTTATTCTTTCCGACAATGAAGGATATATGAAGGATACTCAATCAATGATTTTCTTCAAAAGACAAGGATCACATTCTTGGTGGTGAAGACTTCCATAATTATCATAATCATTCATCCATTATGAATATTTCAACTTTAAGTCATCCAATCTCTACTTATTTCGAAATCATAAAGGAGGGGACATGAATATTTCTGAACACTTCCTCCTAATACTCAATGTAATAATAGGCCAACATATTATTACGAAAAACCTAAGCTTAGTCATCATAATCTCCCAAACTTATGATATCTTGTCCAAGCATGATTAATAATTTCTTATAACATCATCAACATGTCCAGAACAATCTTCTTGAAACGAGATATGAGCTGAGATGATCATAACATACCCTTCACGAAGAATAACGATCAAAACGATCGGTAGAACTCGACACCGTAGGCTTGTACACCAATCCGAGATGTCTACGATCTTCCAAACCAGGTAGAGAGGCTAATATATGGGGTATATTCATTGGAGTAGGTTCTTGAGATGGCAGAGGTCGGACAAAAAGGAAATGAAGGATTGAACGAAATGAAAGGGGTGCTGTCCTATTTATAAAACTCAGATATTTACGTACGTTAGCCTCAAGATATTACGTACGTATAGCCTTAACATACGTTATATGCTATGCTTTACGTACGTTAACGTTTGCTAGCAGCTACTGTCTCAATTTCTGACCTCCTTAACGTACGTTAATCATTAACTTTTACGTATGTAATAAGCTCTGTGTAGCGTACGCTGTCTTAGTCCTTTAGCGTATGTTATGCCTCGTTGACTTGCTTTACCAAAAAGCTATCCGGATTACGTGGGAATCTAATCTATCCGACCCCATCCCAAGATGGCCCATACGCCGACCAACCTGATCTGTTTGACTGCCTGTTACGTACGCTATGCTTTCTCCATAGAGTACGCTATCCTCAACTCATAATGTACGTTAAGCTCATCTGCTAGCGTACGTTATGACGTAGCTGCATGCATGAATTTGCAAACTCTTCCTAATATGACCATGACTGTTGGAATATGAATACGAAAAAAATCACACTTCGATTATAGATACCACAAAGTCGAATATTACAAGGTTCAAATACAGATGAAAATACTCAACAATTATCCGGATATTACATATTCAACCTATTAAGTCAAACATTGACATGGTCCTTAACAGTAATCAACACTTAGAGAAGGTTGGTTACAACATGCAAGATCAACTTACTAGTTTTATAGCAGCATTCAACCATTCTCAAAGGTTATTTTCGCCACAACCTTCTCCACCCTCACAAATTTCTGCTGGATCAACATTTCACTTAACAATTCCAAGTGCAATAGGTACGCCACAAACAACCCATGTTCTTATTAAAGATGTCATTTCAATCTAGTTCATTGCTCAAGGAGATGTAGTTCTAACTTTGAAAGGCGAAAAAGTACACAGGCGCAACATTCAAGACCATAAAAGTGTTATAAGTGTGGAGAATGACGAGAATGACACTCAATTATATTTAGGTAGCCAAGTTTGTGCCACCACGATTGGGGAAGTTGTTGGTGGGTTCGTGGTGTGGCCTAAATGTTTCCTCGAAGAAATATAATTTAACTTGAATTTGTGGACTTGTAATATTTTGTGAACTTGGAAGTATTTTAGGTTTATTTATGAACTTGTAAATTTGTGAACTTGGTTGTACTTTGAATTTATTTATGAACTCGTAGTAATTTGTTGACTCGGTAATACTTTGGGTTTATAAGGATTTGTAGTATTTTGGCTTTTGTGGAATATTATGATAAAGATTAGGTGATTTTTTCTTGGTTTGCACCCTTTATTTCTGTTTTTTTTCTGAAATTTATGACTGCCTAAGACAGTAACAAACTTTTTATATTGTGAAAACTCTATTTAACTGTCCATGACAGTCACAATATTAAATTTCAAACTTTAATATTGTGACTATAAAAACTCTATTTTTGATAGTTTTAAGAAGTCATAAAATCTAATGTTGTGACCGTTTAAGGCTGACGTAATTTTTCAAATATGTGACTGTCATGGATTGCCATAGTATTAAATTTTGTGACTTCTTTAAACTGTCACAAATAGAGTAATTTGTGATTGTTGATAACAGTCAGAAAGTGTGTTTGTGACTGCCATATAAAGTGGCTTTGGAAAGTCATAAAACTGAGTTTTGTGACTGTTTTGTGACTGTCATTAACAGTCACAAAGAATTTTGTGAAAGTTGATTATGTGACATTTATTTGTGACTGTTTTTGCCATTTGTGACTATTTTTTGCAGTCACAAAATCGTGATTCTGGTGTAGTTAATATTCTCGCAAGCCATAAGAAAGAGATTCTGTTGCATATTCTTATGGCCGATCTCAAATCCTTCACCCTCTTAACGACATTTCTGCGTTACTCAGTAGTCTCTTCTATTAGTTTAACTAGTTTCTGGTTTTCCATATAAAGGCCAAGCTTCCGAAACCAATTTCATACGGTTGAAGTTATTTCTCTCTCAACAACCTCAGACTGCACACATCACTCCACTATTAACTGCTCTGTAACGCCCCCAAATCCCATTTGGTTATTACAGTGCCGTGGACCCCACACCAGGACATCCACCAGGTCAACACGACTAAAATACAACAGACTGACCAAAAGGGAGAATCACAGTCCCTACTATGATATCCAACATAATATTCCGATATGGAATTTCAATGGCAAAAGTGGGCCTACATGGCCAAAAATAAAAATACAACAACATCCACGAGCCTTGCTCGGATAATACAAAATGACAACCACTAACAAAATTGGAGTACTCCAAATTGTCTGACCGACATGAACACTGAAACTTCTTGGACTCGTATCGCTGGAATGCCTCGTATCCATCGCCATGCCCCTGTGTCTTAACTCTCTCCTCGCAAGCACCTAAAACATGTAAACATGTTACGCCTCCATGGGGTCAGTCATGTTAGGAGTATGCCCTCGAATGCCACTCAGAGGACGTTGAGTGAGGGCATTGTGCTTGTAATTATGTAAATCATTAATATAAGGTAATGGATGTTTCTTTATTTACTGGCAGTTACTGGCATTCCTAACTCGTAAATATACATATAGAAACTAGTCCGTGTATTTGAGAGTAAAACGTTCCAATCCTTATTAGATAAGGGGGTCGGCACTGGAAAGGTTTATAGCTCAAATACTTAATTGTTCGCAAGTCGATGAAACTTGACTAGGCGTTAGTTTATGTGAAGACATGTATGACGTGTTCTTTGACATGGAGAGTGCTTGTCAAACACTAATGGTTAGTGGGAGCATATATTATAGGTATGCTAATTGGATTAGTATACTCGAACCGACTCACCCTCAATTCGTCACACGGATTTCACTCCGGGACAGTCAATGACGGAATTGAAAGGTTGTGATAGGTATTCATGAACCTTCGACTTGAGGATTTAGTAGGTATGTGCTTGTGGCGTTAAGATTTTCATTAGAGTAGTTCGACCCTATAAACCGGGAGGTGGGGGTCAACCTCGACGTGCATCTTAACGGGCAAGTAGCAGGTCCTACTGAATACCAAGATAGAATTCTTTCTCCCGTTAGGGAGCGGGTTATATGTCCTATGCGGTTATTGGCAGATGAGATCATAAGTATTTGGCCAAAGCATTGGAGCTAGTTGTATTGGATACACGAGAGCTCAATGATCTCGATTTGCATTAACGCATGCATAACATCAAGTACAGATAGGGTTTGACTAACCGTGACCCTATAACTTGATCTGGACATTTGAAAGAAGGGTTTATACGTATACTGGTATTCACGACATAATGGTTCTTGAATGATCTCAATCATTCGTTCTCAGTTGGGGTACAGTGTAGGCCGCCAGACTGGCTAGGTGGTGCTACTACTCTTTGGTTCCTCCCATTGCTGACTGAGACGAACCTACCGAGTTGCGCAATAGGATTGACGACAGAATGAATCGAGCTTAATCTCTCATCATGAATATTAGATATTGGATATCTTATTTGGGACATTGGATGTCTAAATTGATTTAATGGATAAATTAATTTACGGACTAATTAATTAAATAAATCACCGGGTGATTAATTTAATTCATGAATATAATTATTTCTTGGAGAAATTAATTATGTCATTATGTATTTGATATGATTAATTAATTGGATTAATCAATCGATATAAATACATCGGGACTGAATCGGAGTTCATCTGTTTGGACTCACGGGAGTCCGAAACGGACCGAACTCATCCAGCTCCTTCTAGATGGTCGCCCCTTTTTCCTCCCCCTTTCCTTTGGTCATTGTCTCCACATGTTGGTGGATGATTTATGTGATTCAAAGGGACAAGATCATATTATTTATCTATATAGGTGATTTGATCTTGATTGTGGAGGAGATATTAAGTAGTATAAAGGAAGACAACTCTCAACTTCTCCTCACCCATTCCATACGCGAGTTGAGTAAGTGAGAGAGAGAGAGAAAATAGTTTTCTCAATTGTCATCATCTTGTTCTTCATCTTGTTCTTGAGTTTTCTTGGAGAAAATTCAAGATACATTGAGAGATATATATTATACACTTAGAGTGCAATAATAACAAAGCTTCATCACTTGATTCTAGCCGTACCCTTAGAGGTTAATCGGGTATTGTCATTCCATTCGTTTCTCCGGCACGTGGCAAGTAGAGACGCGATGCTTTCGGCGTTGGATCGTTCAAGTGCTTGGAGTGCTTCGGATCGTAGAGAATTCAAGTAAAGCTTGGGAAATAGCTCAAGAGAAGGATACCATTTAATCAACAGACTTCAAGGGTGAGTTTCTTAAAACTCTTGTTTTTCGTTTATATATTCGTATATACGTAGCTCGATCGATCCTCGTAGGGATTCGGATCGAATTAATTTTCGTTTTATCGCTTCCGCTGGGCCTTCTTTTTAGGCACCGAATCCCAACAGTGGTATTGGAGCGTAGGTCTTGCGATCGTATATACGATATGACATTTGGAATGCTCGATTAGATGGTGAATGATTTGGAATTATTTTAGTCAAAATCGTGGTATATGTTTTTTCGTTCGTTATAGTTGTATTTTTCGTAAGTTTATGTCTAAATATAAATCTTCTATTTCTTGGAAATATGATTTATATTGAAGATATGAATGTTGAAAAATATAGATATTGGATATCCGGTCGAAAAACTAGCCACGAATCGCCGTTGGACGGTCCGGGAGTGGTCCGGAAGAAGGGGGCCGCGGCCCAGGGCTCGGGGGCCGCGGCTCAGGGCTGCTGGGCAGCCCACCGTGGTCTTGGGGATCGGGGCCGCAGCCTAGGCTCGGGGGCTGCGGCACGTGGCTGCCGGCGATTACGCTTGCTGGCTCGTTTGAACGCAGTCGGCCCCTTTTCGGACCCGTTTCGGGCTTGTTTTCTTCATGTATTCCTAAAAATGATTTCCCACATTTTAAATTGTATTTAATATGATTAAAATGATTTTATGGTATTTCATTTTATAAGGGAAAATTGATTAATTGGAATACTTGTGATCGACGGAATTATTTTGAACATTTCCATATTACCGATTGTGTGAATCGATTGGATCGGTTCGTATTGTTGATTGGATCAATGTATCTCTACGCTTTCTATTTATTTAGTATTTATTGGATGAATGCTTTTGAATGGATATGTGGTTTGTGGACTTAGTTTTTGAATCGTTCATTTTATTCGATTGGGTTGTAAAGGCCGTTTTGAGCCTATTTATTTTACTAGAAATATTTATATCTAGGATGCAATTTTCAATGTAAAATTTATATGTAATGACGAAGACCGGATGAAGATCCATTTAGAGAAGATGAAGATTCAAGACGAAGACTTGTAATTAGATTACGGAGTTTTTTGTTTTCTAGGAACGGTCCATGAACCACATGTTGGTAGCAACCAGGTTGTGAATGGTTGTTTCATATTGTATGAATGCCACAAACGTGCTTAAATGATTAATGTGCAATGTATAACATTAATCGCGAAAATTCTCCCACGACAAATTATTAAATTTATAAGGTTTCAAGGTTTTCCTTCCCTCCATCGAGTTTTTGGAAAATTAAAATCCAAACCGGATGTGCTATGCTTCCGAGTTATCGAGCTAGTCGTTCGGGGAGGATGGATAAATTACCGGGAGCGCATTGGATGCCTTCGGTTGGAGCAAATTTTATCCCTAGAAACCTGATAGGTTGCCGGATAAGATTCAATTGTGAAATTGATTTGCGTCGATGGTATAAACTTAACTTGTTCACAAACCATAGAAACCGTATAGGTTGAGGGGAGTGAACAAGGGGAAAAAGAAGATCGAATCATCCACTAGATGGGTTGGTGTTGGACATCACTTTATGAAAATTAATAGACTAGAAACCTATTCGGTTGCCCTCTATTAAGATTTATAAAGAAATCGATCACCACTATGAAGTAGTGCGAAGATACTTCCGGATTTCACATGGGAGTGTGTTGTTCCGATAAAAATAGTGGGAGGTGGGTAACAAGAATAGAAAAGACCTTAATTCTATACTCAGAACATAATTAAACGAATCAATAATTAATCTGTTATACTTAATGCAAACATAACTCTCAATATGACAATGAATCCACTCGCAATTCTACTCGAGAAGAACACCCTGATTGGACCTAACTTTGTGGACTGGCTCCACAATCTGATGATTGTCCTCAGTATAGAGGCACTGGGATATGTCTTGGAGACGGACATTCCGGCGCCTCCTGTGCGGACCAGAGCCAATCAGGAAGAGATCGAAAACCACAAAAAGTGGGTTAAGGATGACATAAAAGTCCGTGCTTACATGATGGCTTCTATGTCTAATGAGCTTCAGAGAGCTCATGAGAAAATGATTTCTGCTAGGCATATTCTATCTCACTTAACCGAACTTTATGGTGAACACAACAGAACTGCTAGATATGAGATATCCAAGCAACTGTTCGGTGAAAGGATAAAGGAAGGTGAGAAGGTTGGGGAATACGTCCTCAAAATGATATCCATGATCGAGAGATTGGAAGCTCTAGATTTTAAAATGGATACTTCTCTCCAAACCGACCTTGTCCTTTAGTCTCTCCCAGATTCCTTCTCACAGTTTGTTATGAACTTCAACGGCAATAAGATTGCATGTAACTTAGCTGGGCTAATGAACAAACTGGTGACCGCTTCCGCGGATGTAGGAGTCTGCCCTTGTGATTTCTTCTGGACTTCGGAAGTCTAAGAATAAGAAGAAAAAGACCAAGAAGCAGACTAGACCACAAGTTAAGGACCTAAAAGGAAAGGACAAGGCCCGATGGTTCCAAAAGGCAAGAACTTCAGGTATAGAACTTTTAGTTTTGGAAACAAATTGTTCTGTTACTGTATTTTTTACTTCCTGGATACTGGATTCTGGTGCTAGTTCTCATATTTGTACCATGAATCAGGATCTGGAACAAAGTAGGAAGCTTGGAGATGGAGAAGTGATGATCACAGTCGGAAGCGGGCATAGTGTCGAGGCGACCGACATAGGATCACTTCTTTTGGGTTTAGAATCCGGATTTGTTTTAACTTTATAAGATGTACTTGTTTTTCCCAAGGGGAATAAAAACATTGTATCCGTTACGGTCATGGACTGAAAAGGCTTTTCATTTTTCATTGGTGATGGTTCCTGCAAAATTTATTTCAGAAATAAACTAGTGGGTACTGCTACATTGTTAAATGGATTGTACCATCTAAATCTCAGCAACAAAGTAGTTGTGAATACTATGACTAGAAAACGTGATAGGGATGAAACCAATCAAGTTTTGAAATGGCATCTTAGACTTGGTTATGTTGGTCAGACCAAATTTACAAGATGGAAAAAGATGGACTTATGGGTCCATTGGGATCAGATCCCTTTTCTACTTGTGAATCTTGCCTTAAAGGCAAAATGACTAAGTCCCCCTTCACATGGACTTTTGAAGGAGCCGCTGATAAATTGGGATTAATCCATACCGACGTATGTGGTGCTTTGGAAGCAGCACGTGACGGATATCAATATTTCATTACGTTTACGGATGATCATACTAGGTATGGTTATGTATACTTAATGAAACATAAATCCGAGGCCTTTGAGAAATTCCAGGAATTCAAGGCCCTAGTCGAGAAACAAAATGGTAATCATATCAAAGCACTTCGGTCGGACCGAGGTGGCGAGTATATGAGTACAGAGTTTGACGAGTTCCTTAAGGAACATGGAATAGTTTCACAACCCACACCTCCAAGTACTCCTCAGTTAAATGGTGTGTCATAAAGAAGGAACCGGACCTTGTTGAACATGGTCCGTTCCATGCTGGGCAATAATGACTTACCGATTTACCTATGGGGGTATATACTCGTGACTGCCGCTTACATCTTGAACAGATGTCCTTCTAAATCCATTCCTAAAACTCTACATGAGATGTGGGAGGGCAGGAAACCAAGTTTTAATCATATTAGGATTTGGGGATGTCCCGCCTATGCCAAGAAGACTAAGGTGGAGAAGTTGGAAGCTAGGTCCGCGAAGGGACGTTTCATTGGATTCCCATCTGAGATGATGGGATATCTATTCTACATGCCCGAAGATCGAAAGATCGTTGTTGCTTTACAAGCACACTTCCTGGAAGATGAGTTCATTCAGGAAGGCGGAGCAGGAAGAAGTATTTCTTTAGAAGAATACAATGAAACTCCTCGGGAGACACGTGTGCAAGAAACTGGAGCCAAACCTTTTGAAATACAAGTACAACCATATCGTAGGTATAGTAGGGTGTCTCATTTACCTGAGAGGTATGGGCTTGTGCACTTGGAGGAACTAGGTCTCCATGAGGTTCCAAGTGATCGCCAAGAGACTGACCCAACGACCTATGACCAAGTGATGGTGGATGTAGACTCCGCGAAATTCTGTGAAGCTATGGAAGCTGAGATAGACTCGATGCATGTCAATTAGGTCTGGACTCTAGTAGACCGCCTCAAGGGCATAGTGCCTATTGGGAACAAGTGGATCTACAAGATAAAGACTGATGGTGATGGCAAGGTTGACGCCTATAAGGCCAGGCTTGTGGCAAAGGGTTATACCCAGAAAGAAGGGATCGATTACCACGATACCTTCTCGCCCGTAGCCATGATCAAGTCTATTCGCATGATGCTTGCTATAGCTGCCTACCACGATTATGAGATATGGTAAATGGATGTAAAGACGGCTTTCACTAATGGATTCCTCGAGAAGGAAATCTATATGGAGCAGCCTAAAGTCTTTGTGTCCGAAGTCGATATTCAGAAAGTGTGTAAGCTTCAGCGTTCCATTTATAGACTGAAGCAAGCGTCACATAGTTGGAACCTTCGTTTTGACAAGGCGGTCAAAGAGTTTGACTTCGTGTAAAATGAAGAAGAACCTTGTGTATACAAGAGGGTTAGTGGAAGCAAGATCGCATTCTTAGTACTATATGTAGATGACATTCTACTAATAGGAAATGATGTGGGAATGCTCAGTTCTGTGAATGCTTGGCTTTCGAGTAATTTCTCCATGAAAGACTTGGGAGAAACAACCTATATTCTTGGTATTCGGCTCTACCGGGATAGAGCGAAGAGAACAATAGGTCTTTCCCAAGCCCTCTATATAGATAAGATCTTAAAGCGATTTAAGATGGATGATTCTAAAATAGGGTTCCTACCGATGCGGCATGGAATAAAACTCTCCTTGAAGATGTGTCCTCAAAGTGAGGAACAACGAAAGGAAATGAGTAATATACCATATGCTTCGGCCGTGGGTAGCCTTATGTATGCTATGTTGTGTACAAGACCTGACATCGCGCATGATGTAAGCGTGGTGAGTAGGTTTCCGGCAAACCCAGGTAGGGAACATTGGACTGCCGTAAAGAACGTTCTCAAGTACTTAAGAAGGACTAAAGATATGGTTCTGATGTATGGCGGTGGAGAATTAGATGTGGTGGGATTCACTGATTCGGACTTCCAAGGACTGAAGGACGACTCGATGTCTACTTCTGGCTACATATTTACTCTTAATGGAGGAGCAGTATCTTGGTGTAGCGCCAAGCAAAGCACGATCACGATTCCACTGTCAGCCGAGTATCAAGCAGTCTCAGAGGCTTCCAAGGAAGGGTTCTGGATTAAGAAGTTTCTGGGAGAACTTCAAGTGATACCATGTGCTGAGCTGCATGTTCCGCTGTACTGGGACAACGACGGAGCTGTAGCGCAGGCCAAGGAGCCGAGGTTTCACAACAGCACCAAACATATTGAGATGAAGTATCATCTCGTAAGAGAATTTGTTTGCAAGGGATATATTGTGCTGCATAGAGTAGACTCGACCGACAATATCGCTGATCCACTGAACAAGCCATTTTCTCAGACTAGCTTGGAGCGTCATCTGGAGAACATGGGTATTAGACACCATAGTGTGTGGCATTTAGTGCAAGTAGGAGATTGTTATGCCCTCGAATGCCACTCAGAGGATGTTGAGTGAGGGCATTGTACTTGTAATTATGTAAATCATTAATATAACGCAATGGATGTTTCTTTATTTACTGACAATTATTGGCATTCCTAACTCGTAAATATACATATAGAAACTAGTCCATGTATTTGAGAGCAAAACGTTCCACTCCTTATTGGATAAGGGGGTCGGCACTGGAAAGGTTTATAGCTCAAATACTTAATCGTTCGCAAGTCGATGAAACTTGACTGGGCGTTAAGTTTATGTGAAGACTTGTATGACGTGTTCCTTGACATGAAGAGTGCCTGTCGAACACTAATGGTTAGTGGGAGCACACGTTATAGGTATGCTAATTGGATTAGTATACTCGAACCGACTCACCCTCGATTCGTCACACGGATTTCACCCCGGGACAGTCAATGATGGAATCGAAAGATTGTGATAGGTATTCGTTGTAATATCAGTACTTTATACTATGGTAATTTCTATTTTTGGGGTATGTTCGTTTCGGATGACTCGCTTGTTACTATTTTAGAGTTCTGAATCTATTTTGTTCTTGGAATTTTTCCGTTTGGACGAGTTTCGAGGATGTTTTTATGTAATTTTATCTTGAATTATATCTTGTCACATGTACATTCGATTCTCATAAAACTCGTTCGTTTTTGTTGTTTCCTGGTTTTCATAAGTTCGTATGGTTGAGTTAGTCGTGTTGAGACTTTCCGTTTGTTAATCGGACGTCGTATCGTGATTTTCGGGCACTTGGGCCATTTTTGTAATTTCCTATAAGTTTAGGGAATTTCACTTTCTTTGTCGCATTACGGACTCTCCGGTGGTCGGAGTTGTATTTTCTTTCAACGCTCAACTCTATCATCTTGAATATTCCGTGTTTGTGTTTCTGGATTCTGGCCTTGCTTTGCATTTCGATTTTCGTACTGCCTGCAGCAGCGTACTGATCTGAGCAGTACTGAACTAATGCATGAGTAGCACACGCTACTCCTTGATTCCTTGCATGCGCTATCATTGTGTGGTTAGCGCACGCTAACTTGGAGTTTGTAGCGTGCGCTAGCGATTTCAGCGTACTGGGCAGTGGGGGTTCTAAATTCATATCCTGTACTCTGATCATCAGGTAGCGTACGCTAAGGCTTAAGTAGCGTACGCTATCGGGTAGTGTTTAGCGCGCGCTAAACATGTCTAGCGTACGCTAGCGATTCCGGGCTGCTTCGGGACTGCTTGCGATCCCCGTTAGCGCGCTCTATGCTTTGATGGTTAGCGTGCGCTAACAATGTATTATTTAAATAGGACAGCAACAGCCCAACTTCGTCATTTTCCATCCTTACTCCTTCTCTTTGGCTTTGAGCGATTCCAGACGAGGGTTAGGGCCGATTCCGACCAAATATCATCATCCACTAACATCCTGGCATTCCTTGCGTGAATTCTTCAAGTTCTTAACATTTTCCGCCATCCGAATCAAGGTAAGAATCCCTGAAACCCTTGTTTTGAGATTTTCGGGAAATTTTGGGGATTTCTTGTGATTTGACTCTTTTAATCCGAATTATCATGGATTATTGCTAGACTTCAATCATATACTTGTAATCCTTCATTTTTCTTGAGGATTTGTGGTTTTAAACTCCAATTTTTCCATTGTTCGTCACTTATACTCGAAGATACCCTAGTAATGTTCGACGAATTGTTCCAGCGGGTCGAACTAGGATGTATTCCTACATTTTCATAGTTTTGAGATTAGTTGTTTATCGTTATTGTGTTAGGATCAGATTTGTGAATATTATTCGGGCCAAAACCTTTCCTTTCACCATTTTCCTTCACGTCGTGTTCACCAAGGCAAATACATGTATTACATTCCATTATGTATGTTATCTTTTTAAAACAAATGATAAATTATGGTTTTCGGGTTCGTGAGTTGTGTTCCTTCCACCCGGAGTGTTCGACGGGATGTCTGGGGGTCGATACTAAGGGGTACGGCCGCGGAAGTGGACTTGGGTGCGTGTGTGGTTGAACTTCCACCCGGAGTGTCCGACGGGATGTCTGGGGGTCGATACTAAGGGGTAAGGCCGCGGAAGTGGTGTCCCACCCGGAGCATTCGACGGGATGTCTGGGGGTCGATAGTAAGGGGTACGGCCACGGGACACCAGTTGTGATTTTGTGATATCGTGATGAATTGCTAATTGATTTGATTGCCAATGTAGTATTCTGTAATATCTATGGCAAATGATTTCTGATTGAGATGACTGTGTAAAATCGTATTTGTATATAATGTTGTGCAGTTGTGTACTTGCACTAGCTATTCGAATGCTAACCCCTTAAATGGGGGAAATGCGTCTTATGTATTTCAGGTACCGGAAGTGCTGAGGAGCAGGCACGGGATATGCACGTAAAGGATGGGTTGGCATGATTATGAGGCTCGAGTCTTTATTTATGTTGTGTCATTTATATTGTTTGAGTATCGGAATTTGACTAGTTTTATTGTATTCGGTTAAAGTCCCCTGCGTGGGCAATGGCATGGTATCGACTTATATTTTCACGTACGTCTATTAAAACGTTTTGGCCGAGGCCACGGCCCCATTTTTACATTGATGATTGTGTCTTTGGGATTTTTCATGTACGGAATGTGTGTCATGTGTTAGCCCGGTAGACCTCACGAGGGTTCTATGGCGTGTAATGTCCCATTTGCGAATTGGGGTGTTACATTTATTGTATCAGAGCATTAGGTTTTGAGTGCCTAGGCTGTCGGTTAATTTTGGGTCTGTCAGTTAAGTCGTTTGAGTCAGTCGTTGAGCCTAATATCATCATGCTACCGTCTTTTCGTGCGACCCGTGGCTGTAAGTCTCCTCGAACTCTTATATTCCTGTAATTTATATCTTGCGCTGTTTGGAAATTGTGAATTGTCATATCAACCTTGTAAACTGTGAATTTTTCTGATCTTATCCTTTTCAATTATTTTCTTCAGTATGTTGAGAGGTCGCGGTAGACCAGTTAAGGGATGCGGCCGAGGCCGTGGTCGTGGTGCTGATAATGAAGAAGGCTCACTTTCTCAGTCCTCTGTGGATTCGGCTTCTCATTCAGTGCCGTTGGGTAATAATGCCGACGCCGGGGCTACTGCGTACTTCAGCAGTTGGTAGCCTAACTCACTCAGATAGCTCTGGGTGGACGCCAAAATCCGCCCCAGACTCCAGAAAACGAAGCTAGTAAATAGCTTCACATAGTAACTAAGTTGCACCCCCCTCGTTTCACTGGTTATTCTGACTCCCTCGGTTGGGAGAATTGGCTCTTTCAGTTGGGCAGGACTTTTGATGCCATAGCTTGTCCCGATGACAGGAGGGTACATATTGCTCAGTACCTCCTGGATAAGGAAGCTGCGGAATGGTGGGAGGCTGTGACGCCCATAGACCGCCAGGCCACTTGGGTGGAATTCAAGACTGCTATGGAAGCAGAATATTGTCCACCGCCAGTCAAGGAGTGCAGAATTATGGAGTTGTTCACCGCTACACCCCAGGATGTGCCTATTTCTTAGGCCATCATCACTTATAATCAGCAATTAGGATTCGTGAAAGATT
Organism: Orobanche coerulescens; assembly: GCA_033398695.1. NCBI lineage: Eukaryota > Viridiplantae > Streptophyta > Magnoliopsida > Lamiales > Orobanchaceae > Orobanche > Orobanche coerulescens. The sequence continues at coordinate 98,072,096 of CM065810.1, read as the reverse complement.
AGGTGAGGACCGAGGCCGACAAGATCCGTTATTTCAATATGCGCATGAAACCGCATATCAGGCAGAGTATGGCACCGCTCATGTGTGTCACTTTGAAGGAGTATCAGGATCGCGCTCTAGCGATCGAGATGGCTGCACCGGAATCAGAGTTGGGTACCGAGGCCAAGAAACAGAAAATGGCTGGCAGTTTTTCAGCCGGCAAGTGTGGCCTATTTTCGAGAGCACAGTCTGTCCCTACACCTGGGAAGAGGCTGTTTCATCAGGCTGGGGGATCTCAAGGTAATCGTTCAGTCCAGTCCGTTACTTCTGGGGGCAGGGTTTGTTTTAACTGCAACCAATATGATCATTTTATGAAGGATTGCCCTTCTCCTCTAGTTACTTGTTTTACTTGTGGGCAGATCGGGCACCGAGCAGCACATTGTGAGAGAGCCACTAGGGCTTCCAGAGCTCCGACTACCACCGTTGTTCATAGAGAGCACAGTATTGATCAGAAGACCCCAGTTACTTATGTTCCTTAGAGTTCGGGTCGTGGTAGGGGCCGGGGTCAGTCGGAGCGCCGAGCTGCATCTAGTTCAGGCTAAGTCCACCCTCGGTTATATCAGATGAGGTGCACAGAGGAGACAGATGTTCCAGTGGCGTCAGGTACCACTCAGATCCTTTCTCATCCAGTTTCGGTGCTTTTCGATTCGGGTGCTACTCATTCTTTTATTGCTTCGGATTGTGTGTGTCGTATTGGTATTGATTGCTTATATGAGTGCAAACTGTTAGTAGTGAGTACGCCTAATGGGGATCATATGGTTGGGGACCGGGAAGTTAGGGATTGTCCAGTGAGGATTGGGAGCCGAGATTGGCCCCCGAATCTCATTGTTATAGACCTTAAGGGTGAGGATTTGATCCTTGGGGACGATTGGTTAGATTGTCATGGTGCTATCATGAACTATCGGAATCATACCATCTCGATAGTGGCCGAGGACGGCACCGAGCATACTCTCATCGGTTGTAAACTGGGTAGATCGGGAAGTGTGATTAGCGCCTTAAAGGAGATGAAACTTCTGAATCAGGGTTCTGAATCATCGGTTGTGATGGCAGAGTCGACATATCGTCGATTCCAGTTGTCAGCGAGTACCCCGAATTATTTCCAGATGACTTGCCGGGATTACCACCACAGCGAGAAGTTGAGTTTCCTATTGATCTTGAGCCGAATGCGGCTCCCGTTTCTCGAGCACCATACCGTATGGCACCATCGGAGATGTTAGAATTGAAGAAACAGTTGGGGGAATTGTTAGATAAAGGGTATATTCGACCGAGCGCATTGCCTTGGGGTGCGCCCATACTTTTTGTTAATAAGAAGGATGGATCGCTTCGTTTATGCATCGACTACCGAGAATTAAACAAGTTGACCATTAAAAACAAGTACCCTTTGACCAGGATTGACGACTTGTTTGATCAGCTTCAGGGAGCGACAGTCTTTTCGAAGATTGATTTACGATCGGGCTATTACCAATTGAGGATTCGGGACAGCGATATACCGAAAGCTGCCTTTCAGGCGATATATGGCCATTACGAGTTTGTGGTTATGCCTTTCGGGCTAACCAATTCCCCAGCAGTGTTCATGCAGTTAATGAACAAAGTTTTTATCAAGTATTTGGAGAAGTTCGTAGTCGTCTTTATCGACGACATTCTTATCTATTCCCGGAGCTGAGAGGAGCATGCCTTACATCTCGGGATTGTGTTGGACACCTTGAGAACTGAGCAGTTGTATGCGAAGTTCTCTAAGTGTGAGTTTTGGCTCAAGGAAGTGATATTCCTCGGGCACGTGATTTAAGCGGAGGGAGTTCGGGTAGATCCACAGAAGATAGAGGCGGTGATGGCATGGGAACCGCCCAAGAATGTGAAGGAAGTGAGGAGTTTTCTGGGACTTGTAGTCTATTATCGTAGATTCGTTGAGGGATTTTCTAAGATCGCTAGACCGCTCACTCAGTTACTCCAGAAAACTCAGAAGTTCGAGTGGACCGCAGACAGACAGGCTAGTTTTGATGAGTTGAAGTGACGATTGACTACCGCACCCGTTTTAGCATTACCGCAGGGGAACGAGGATTTCGTGGTATATAGTGATGCTTCGGGCCTTGGGCTCGGATGTGTTTGGATGCATAGAGACAGGGTGATTGCTTATGCGTCCCGCCAGTTGAAACCTTATGAGGTAAATTATCCCACGCACGATTTGGAGTTAGCTGCGGTTGTTTTCGCCTTAAAGATCTGGAGACATTATCTCTATGGGTCGTCGTGCAAGATTTTTATGGATCACAAGAGTTTGAAATATATATTCAGTCAGAAAGAGTTGAACATCAGGCAGCATAGGTGGTTGGAGCTAATTAAATATTACGACCTCGAGATACTTTATCATCCGGGTAAGGCTAACTTAGTGGCTGATGCGTTGAGCCGAAAATCGATGGCGTTACACATGTTAGAGGTGCTTACACCACATAGCAGGATCCAGCGGGTTTTGATTTGTCAGAATATCGAGGTTTGGGTTTAGAGAGTTCAGGGTTAGTTATGTGCGTTGGAGATCACTTCGTCCTTGACTGATGATATCAAGGCGAAACAGTATGATGATCCATTTTTGATCCAGTTGCGGGAGGATGTGAGAAAGGGGAACGCCCCTGGGTTTGTGATTCAGGATGACGGAGTTTTAAGATTTCACGGCAGATTATGTGTACCGAATGATATTGAGTTGAGGAAGAATATTTTGAGCGAGGCTCATACCACGTCTTACTCCATACATCCTGGTACGAGCAAAATGTAGAAGGATGTGAGGACTAACTACTGCTGGAGAAATTTGAAGACGGACGTTAGCGAGTTTGTGGCGAAGTGTTTGACCCGTCAGCAGGTTAAGATTGAGCATCAGCGGCCCGTAGGGTTGCTACGACCACTTCCCATTCCCGAATGGAAGTGGGAAGACATCTCTATGGATTTCATTACTGGGATGCCTAGGACTCGGACTGGAATGAACGTGATTTGGGTTATTGTCGATCGACTAACCAAATCAGCTCATTTCCTGGGTATTAAGGACATTTGGGGGCCGGAGAGGCTGGTACGAGTGTTTATTGCAGAGATCGAGAGATTGCATGGGACTCCTAGGAGTATTGTTTCGGATCGAGATGGCCGTTTTGTATCACATTTTTGACAGGCTGTTCATCGAGCTTTGGGGACTAAGTTGAGACTCAGTACATCTTACCACCCTCAGACTGACGGGCAGTCAGAGCGGACGATTCACATGCTGGAGGATATGTTGAGAGCTTGTGCCCTAGATTGGAAGGATGATTGGGAGTTGCACTTGCCGTTGATCGAGTTCACGTACAACAATAGTTGGCACGCCTCGATCAAAATGGCACCATTTGAGGCATTGTATGGGAGGAGGTGCAGATCGCCGTTGTGTTGGGACGATGCATCCAAGCCGATTGGTACCAAGCCCGATATGGTAGTTGAGACGAGAGATAAGATTGCTCTGATTCGCGATAGGTTGTTGACGGCCCAGAGTCGGCAGAAGTCTTATGCCGATACGCGTCGCCGGCCGTTGGAGTTTGAGGTGGGAGATCATGTCTTGCTTAAGGTGTCGCCGACACGAGGAGTTTACCGCTTCGGTCGGAAAGGTAAACTTAGTCCGAGATATATTGGACCCTTCGAGATTTTAGAGAGAGTGGGAGAGCTTGCATATCGGTTAGGCTTGCCGCCGTCCTTGAGTCACGTGCATAACGTATTTCATGTTTCCCAGCTTAGGAAATACGTACCGGACCCTAGCCATATTAGTGATTTTGGAGAGATCGATTTAGGACCCGACATTACCATCGAGGAGAGGCAAATTCAGATTTTAGAGCATCGGGTGAAGCAACTTCGGCACAAAACCATTCCTTTGGTTAAAGTTCAATGGTCGAGGCATGGATCCGAGGAAGCCACATGGGATACGGAAGAGAGTATGCAGTCGAGAAACCCCGAGTTATTCGCGTTGTAAGTTTCGGGACGAAACTTATTTTTAGGGGGAGAGAATGTAATATCCATACTTTCTACTTTTGGTAACTTCTATTTTTGGGGTATGTTCATTTCGGACGACTCGCTTGTTACTATTTTAGAGTTCTGAATCTATTTTGTTCATGGAATTTTTCCATTTGGACGAGTTTCGAGGATGTTTTTACATAATTTTATCTTGAATTATATCTTGTCGCATGTACGTTCGATTCTCATAAAACTCGTTCATTTTTGTTGTTTCCTGGTTTGCATAAGTTCGTATGGTTGAGTTAGTCGTGTTGAGACTTTCGGTTTGTTAATCCGACGTCGTATCGTGTTTTTCAGGCACTTGGGCCATTTTTGTAATTTCCTGTAAGTTTAGGGAATTTCACTTTCTTTGTCGCATTACAGACTCTCCGGTGGTCCGAGTTGTATTTTCTTTCAACGCTAAACTCTATCGTCTTGAATATTCCGTGTTTGTGTTTCTAGATTCTGGCCTTGCTTTGCATTTCGATTTTCGTACTGCCTGCATCAGCATACTGATCTGAGCAGTATTGAACTGCTGCATGAGTAGTGCATGCTACTCCTTGATTCCTTGCGTACGCTATCGTTGTGTGGTTAGCGTACGCTAACTTGGAGTTTGTAGCGTGCGCTAACGATTTCAGCGTACTGGGAAGTAGGGGTTCTGAATTCATATCTTGTACTCTGATCATCAGGTAGCGTACACTAAGGCTTAAGTAGCGTACGCTACCGGGTAGTGTTTAGCGCGCGCTAAACATGTCTACCGCACGCTAGCGATGCCGGGCTGCTTCTGGACTGCTTGCGATCCCCGTTAGCGCGCGCTATGCTTTGATGGTTAGTGTGCGCTAACAATGTATTATTTAAATAGGACAGCAACAACCCAACTTCGTCATTTTCCATCCTTACTCCTTCTCTTCGGCTTTGAGCGATTCCACGCGAGGGTTAGGGCCGATTCCGACCAAATATCATCATCCACTAACATCCTTGCATTCCTTGCGTGAATTCTTCAAGTTCTTAACATTTTCCGCCATCCGAATCAAGGTAAGAATCCCTGAAACCCTTGTTTTGAGATTTTGGGGAAATTTTGGGGATTTCTTGTGATTTGACTCTTTTAATCCGAATTATCATGGATTATTGCTAGACTTCAATCATATACTTGTAATCCTTCGTTTTTATTGAGGATTTGTGGTTTTAAACTCCGATTTTTCCATTGTTCGTCACTTATACTCGAAGATACCCTAGTAATGTTCGACGAATTGTTCCCGCGAGTAGAAGGGTCACTCATCCTAGTACTACTCTCGCCCAAGCACGCTTGACTTCGGAGTTCTGATGGCATCCGATGCATTAGTGCTAGTATGATTGCACCCATTTGTAACACCGCATTCTATTCTCTTATAGTTCAACACGGTGAGACTTCTGAGTGGTCTTTGTCGTGATAGACGCATTTTTAAGTCGGGAACGTGGGCCCCGGATGTGAATAACCGCGAGGACTTAGTATGGACATATCAAAATTCGAGAAAAAATATTAATGGCTCGAGATAGAAGTAAAAAAGTAGAAAAACAAAAAAATAGAGATCTCGTAGAAGCATAAAGGGGTGCAACATGAGGACTTCCTAGGGGGTCACCCATCCTAGTACTACTCTCGCCCAAGCACGCTTATCTTCGGAGTTCTGATGGGATCCGATGCATTAGTGCTGGTATGATTGCTCCCATTCATAACACCGCATTCTATTCTTTTATAGTTCGACGCGGTGAGACTTTCGGGTAGTCTTTGTCGTTATAGACACATTTTTGAGTCGGGAACGTGGGTCTCGGATGTGAATAACCACGAGGACTTAGTATGGACATATCGAAATTCGAGAAAAATTATTAAGATCTCGAGATAGAAGTAAAAAAGTAGAAAAACAAAAAAAATAGAGATCTCGTAGAAGCATAAAGGGGTGCAACATGAGGACTTCCCAGGGGGTCACCCATACTAGTACTACTCTCGCCCAAGCACGCTTATCTTCGGAGTTCTGAGGGATCCGATGCATTAGTGCTGGTATGATTGCTCTCATTTATAACACCGCATTCTATTCTTTTAAAGTTCGACGCGGTGAGACTTTCGGGTAGTCTTTGTCGTTATAGACACATTCTTGAGTCGGGAACGTGGGTCTCGGATGTGAATAACCACGAGGACTTAGTATGGACATATAGAAATTCGAGAAAAATTATTAAGATCTCGAGATAGAAGTAAAAAAGTAGTAAAACAAAAAAATAGAGATCTCGTAGAAGCATAAAGGGGTGCAACATGAGGACTTTCCAGGGGGTCACCCATCCTAGTACTACTCTCGCCCAAGCACGCTTATCTTCGGAGTTCTGATGGGATCCGATGCATTAGTGCTGGTATGATTGCTCTCATTTGTAACACCACATTCTATTCTTTTAAAGTTCGACGCGGTGAGACTTTCGGGTAGTCTTTGTCGTTATAGACACATTTTTGAGTCGGGAACGTGGGTCTAGGATGTGAATAACCACGGGGACTTAGTATGGACATATCGAAATTCGAGAAAAATTATTAAGAGCTTGAGATAAAAGTAAAAAAGTAGAAAAACAAAAAAATAAAGACCTCATAGAAGCAAAAAGGATTGCAACACGAGGACTTCCCAAGGGGTCACCCATCCTAATACTACTCTATCCCAAACGCGCTTAACTTCGGAGTTCTGATGGGATCCGGCGCATTAGTGCTGGTATGATCGCACCCATTTATAAAACTGCATTCTATTCTCTTATAGTTCAACGCGGTGAGACTTCTGGGTAGTCTTTTTTGTTATAGACATATTTTTTAGTCAGGAACATGGGCCCCAGATGTGAATAACCGCGAGGACTTAGTATAGACATATCGAAATTCGAGAAAAATTATTAAGAGCTCGAGATATAAGTAAAAAAGTAGAAAAACAAAAAATAGAGACCTCGTAGAAGCAAAAAGGGTGCAACACGAGGACTTCCCAAGGGGTCACCTATCCTAGTCCTACTCTAGCCCAAGCACGCTTAACTTCGGAGTTCTGAGGGGATTCGGTGCATTAGTACTGGTATGATCGCACCCATTTATAACACCGCATTCTATTCTCTTATAGTTCAACGTGGTGAGACTTCCGGTTGGTCTTTGTCGTGATAGATACATTTTTTAGTCGGGAACGTGGGTCGCCGGATGTGAATAACCGCGAGGACTTAGTATGGACATATCAGAATTTGAGAAAAATTATTAAGGACTCGATATAGAAGTAAAAAAGTAGAAAAACAAGAAAAAAAAGAGATCTCGTAGAAGCATAAAGGGGTGCAACACGAGGACTTCCCAGGGGGTCACCCATCCTACTCTCGCTCAAGCACGCTTAACTTCGGAGTTCTGATGGGATCCGGTGTGTTAGTGCTGGTATGATCGCACCCATTTATAACAATGCATTTTATTATTTTATAGTTCGACGCAGTGAGACTTCCGGGTAGTCTTTGTCGTTATAGACACATTTTTTAGTCGAGAACGTGGGCCCCAGATGTGAATAGCCGCGAGGACTTAGTATGGACATATCGAAATTCGAGAAAAATTATTAAGAGCTCGAGATAGAAGTAAAAAAGTAGAAAAATAAAAAAATAGAGACCTCGTAGAAGCAAAAAGGGGTGCAACACGAGGACTTACCAAGGGGTCACCCATCCTAGTACAACTCTAACACCCCCAATCCGCTCAGGGATATTACACGCCGTAGAACCTCTCCTCAAAGATCAACCAGGCTGGTAACAACGTTTAACATCTCAACAATGCCTTTAAGGCTAAAATGACTCAGTAGACCGATTTGGTCTTTCAATAAAATACGTGCAACTCAATCCCAAAACTTGCCCACGCAGTGGTCGAATACAAAACACTCCTGTACAACGGGAAAAGAATACTGTAGCGGAAATAAAATACAACTAAACCAATACAAAAATAAACGGGTCCTCGTGTGATTAGTATTGATCATCTTTCATCATCCTTCATGCCGACCCTGTGTTACACTCCCAAAACCTGAATGCAAAAACAGACATCCACCCCCCATTACTCGGGGATTAGCAAAATTCCACTATTTTGCTAGTGCAAGTACAAAGTGCAAATACGAGCCATACAATTCAAGTTCCAAGAACAGTACTAACCGGGAATCCTCAAAGGTTCAAATACAACGAAATAAAATACTTCCCGAGGCAAGAGTTTGAGTAAAACTTTCCAAAAATATCGTAAATAACGAGGACGGTTTGTAAAATATTTTAAAATGCCCTCGGGAGTTTTAATAGAAAACAACTTAGGATTATTGAATCCTTCTCTTTTCAAATCAGCAGGGGGGGTCACAGCACAAAGGTTTTGTTTTAACAAATAAAACCAACAACAGTTCACAGGGTTAAAACCTTCGTCACGTGTCCTCTACATACATAAAATCAACACCAACTCGTGAAGTTTTACTCGTGAATCCAGGGCGAAACCATTGGACTCCCTCCGTGGCCCCGTCGAATCCTCCTGAGGTGAGTAAAATACATTCACAACACATACATACCAACTTGTAAAGTTTTTACTCGTGAATTCAGGGCGAAATCATTGGACTCCCTCTGTGGCCCCGTCGACCCCTCTCGAGGTGAGTAAAATACATTCACAAAACATACACACCAATTCGTGAAGTTTTTACTCGTGAATCCAGGGCGAAACCATATGACTCCCTCCATGGCCCCGTTGAGCCCTCCCGAGGTGAGTAAAATACATTCACAAAACATACACACCAACTTGTGAATCCAGGGAGAAACCATTGGATTCCCTCCGTGGCTCCGTCGAACCCTCTCGAGGTGAGCGAAATACATTCACAAATCACACAATAAACATGTCACACCAAGGATATCCAAGCAATTCACCCAAAGGCAACAAACACAAAGCACGACACAATTGTCGAATCACAACGTACCAAAATGAGATAATATATGCATATATATTATCAAAGCACAACAATAACACCAAGAATATTCATAGGGTTCACATAATCAATCACGAGGCACAACATTCACAAAACACACGCGTTTTGAAAGAGAGCCTTTGATGAGGCTAAACCGAATCTTTTAAAAGTTCATTTCAAAACAACCAAACAAACACATTTAGATGATCCCCGATCATTATATTCACAAAACATAGAAATGTATGGACAAGGTACTTGTCTCGAATAACCACAACACGGAGAATCGACCGAAGTAGGTTGGCATGAACCGACTACGAACCCGCCGACTCCACCGAACGCCCACTCGACGATAATACACTACGAAGGACAATAACAACAATGAAAATGAATTCCAAAGCACGACCTAAAGTCGCTGGATTCAACGAACAAACGATGAAAGTTCAGGGTTTCCCCCAAAATGGTCAAGAATAAGAATCGACCCGTCAAAACATGAAAACGGAACTCCCAACCGAAATATGGATGTTCAATCCATAGGATATGTTTAGAAACATCATTTAACAACAATTGATTTATCAAAAATGGATGGAAAACGAAATAAAAAACAAATCCTCCAAAAAGTCAACTCGAAGGAAAATCAAGAAATATACCTTGATTCGGCGAAGAACAATGGATTAAATGATGTTAAACACGTGAATAATACTAAGATTAATCATACCCATCATGGATCAATCAACAATTCGGAATGAATCGGACAAAAACACGAAAACCCCAAAATTTCCCAAAGATATGGTTCTAGGAAATCTAACCTTGATTTGCTGGGTCAAAGGATGTTATAGGATAATTAATCAATGATATGAACTCCAAAACTTCGTCGATTAATTCCTTGACAACATGTCACCATGATCACCAAGCCTCCAGCCGCGCAAATGAGAATATGGAAATGAAAAATGCATGAAAATATGACTGCTCGGCCATATTTATACTGGCGCGGCCTAGCGTGCGCTAGCCTTCCGGACTAGCGTGCGCTATCGACCAGTATCGGCCCAGAACTCTCGGTCGGGGCCCGCACGACCCGGCACTGTTGACCCGACTGCCGACCGGGACCTGCCTGCCCGACCTCGATAGCGTGCGCTGCGCGGACGCTAGCGCGCGCTAGCCGACCTGTCCAGAACCCTCTGGCCAAACTGCTCGGCCAGGTAACGTACGCTAGTCGGCCGGCAGCGTGCGCTACACATGCCGATTAGCGTGCGCCACGACCGTCAATAGTGTACGCTACCTGCCGATCCTCTCTTAGTCCAGAACTCCAGAAACCTCTCTGCCCAGCCCGATAGCGTGCGTCGGCCGGCTGAATAACGTGCGCTACTCCTGCTGGGCTAGCGCGCGCAGCTTTCCGGTAGTAGCCCGCGCTATGCCAGTTCCTGTCGCGTCTGCCCGTCCAGTGCCCAGCACTCCCGACAGTGCCTGCCGCACCCGTCCGGCCAGTACCCAGCCGCCCTGACCCAACGATTCGGTTTCCGAAAACACACGGAACGAAACACGATGAAATGCTCGCGGATAATATCATCGATCCGAATGAAATACCACGCAACGATTAATCACATGTGACCGATTAAAGACAAAAATCGATCAAGACAACAAATACGAATGTGGATACCCACATCTTTGGGTTAATTACAAAATGGCCCAAAATGCCCGAAAATCACGATGCGTGATTGAATAACCAAACCGAAGTTCACAACACGTATGACAAAGTTAAAAGGACTTACGGGAAACTCGAAATAGTAGTTTCGAACGAGATTCGCAAGAATCGAATTCAAGTGCGGAAAAGTCGCTAAGAAGCACGGAACTCAACAAAACGGCACCGAAACAAACTTGGATGGCAAAAAGTGCAGAATTAATCATTCTCAGAATGACGAAACGGTCACAAACGAGTTATCAAAAAGGATTCTCACTTTAAAAAAAGAAAATAACCGGAAATCAAAATTGCGGATATTACATTCTACCCTCCTTAAAAGAAGTTTTGTCCCGGAACTTATAACAAGTAGGGAGAAGCAATATCCCGCCAGGAAAACTCAACGAGATGCACAAGAAACGCGTAACTTGTAACGCCCCAAAAGGCGGCTATTACAGTGCCGTGAATCCCACACTGGGACCCACCAGGCGATATTCAAAACAGATTAAACAAATATTATTTGTGATACCGAACCACAATGAATAGTTATTACTCCGATTAGGAGTTTATTAAAATATGGCCAACGGCCTTACAATACACAGGATCCGAAAAACAAGTATAAACCATATGGGGATGGAAAATACTTCAAATGTCAAATACAACCAAATAACAATTTAAATGAAGCACGAAATAACATAACACGGTTTAACATAACCGGACAACAAAGACGTGGGCCCCCCGAACTAGTATCCTTCGAACCCTTCGCCGTCGACATGCTCTTCCCGTGCCTTGCCTTTGCCTTGACCTAAAATACAATACAAGTATTTCGCCCATCACAGGGTCAGATATACATGATAATCAATTCTTCCGACATTATACAATTCACGTATATAGATCTCAAGAAAGTCATTCCGACTATTAATCATACCCCTCGGGCGTATGAAACAATCAGTCACAAAACATCGAACACATCCAATCATACATGGACTATGAACGATTAACAATATAGCTCAAGATGGACATCACAGTACGCCCGATCCGGAAATGTGTCCGTGTACATGTCCACCCCGTATACGGAATCCAGAATATACGTGTGACAATGTACCTAATTAGCCTCACGAACTACGTCTCGTGTGCACAGTCCAATACGGAAACATCCACGTATGACTATACAAGTGCCCGGCTAAAAATCCTACACAATATCCAATCGGCACGCAGATATGATTCCGAAAATGTCACGACACAACATGACAACGAAGTTCAATGAAATACACATCCAATTAAGGATCAAGAAAAACTCACCAAAGTGAAAATAAAGACCAACGAGATCAACGATTCAAAACGACGTACTTGGGAGTGCAATCCCATAACATCAAGGACAATGTCAAATCACGACAAACGTTACATGAACAATTCATACACATGAAATATATAATCATCACAAGAATCTAATCATCATTATAACCAAGCAAGATAACTTGCCTCAAATCCATAAGCGAGAGATAGTCCTTCTCCAAATGATCAAACGGACGGTATCCTCGGTTAAACACTCAATGGAACAAGCAACCTTGAATGAAACGTAATTCATTCAATAACATATTCACATAATATTAATATCAATTCGTAGGAAACGACGCCCGCAACCTACTCGAATAATTCATTCCACCCTAATGAATACCTTAACGATTAATGAAAGGTTTCAATACATCTAATTCAACTTCCAAAATCGGATTACCATACCAAAAGTGTCCTTTAATTCTCTTGTTATTCTATGAACAAAACATCTTCAATTTGCCAATAAAATGGGTTTAAATCAAATTCTCATGTTCTACAACATCTACTATTATAAAAGGATAGTCATAATGAATTTGATACTCAATCTACCATGACAATATTGTTCATAAACAGCATCATCTTCATAAGAACACTATCTATGATAATGAACCACATTCTAAGTTATCAACACATTAGATTAATGAAAAGTTATTGTTGTAGTTATCAAGATTCCTTATCATTCTTCAAAGACTTGTGAAGCTGAACCATAATGATTTAAAGTTTCTAAGATTTCTGAGCAAGATCATCTAATCCTATCTTTAACATTATCAAGTTCTTCCCAAGGTAATTAAATACCTAAAATGGTGTTTAAACACTCTATGATATCAAGTTCTTGATTAAACCCAGCTATGATGAAGCTAACCGATCCAACAATGTTCTACTGAGTTAAATTTGTCCAGTAAGATGAGTAATGATAACTATAAACATGATTACCATCACTACAACATCAAGAACTCATCTAATCTAAACCCTCATTTATCATATTCATCAAAAGTGTTAAAAAGGTTGGATTAAAACTATGTTTTACTTGATTAATCTAACTCTAGGTGAAGTATAATTCGTCATTAACATCAACATAAGAAAATAATGCAGAGAGGAAAGTACACCTACCTCCAGAAATGAAGAACAACTTCAATGCTATGAGAAAATATACTCCAAGATCAAGAACAACTCCTAGTCTCCAAGGAAATGAACTCCATTCCAAGATTTAAGGCTTAGAAACAAGTTGGTGAAGGTTGATATCGTTTTGGTAGTGCAGAGGTATGATATGTGAAGAGAGAAATTCGGTTTGGGGTTGTGAAGAAATGAAAAACAGGCTGGTCCTATAAATAGACTGTGCAGACTTAGCGCATGCTATCGGGACAGTTTAGCGTACGCTAATGCACTTACGTACGATATCCGGTCGAATTTACATACGTAAGCGGCTTACAGTGGCTACTGTCTTGAATTATCGCAGGCCGTTAGCGCACGCTAAAGAGAAATGGGTTACGCACGCTAATAAAAGTAGATTCTCACCGACACGACAGCTCAGACCTTGATCACATGCATGCTAACGGCTAAGGAGTTCACGTGCTGAAGTCAACTGATGCCAGATTCCCTCTTAGCGTACGCAACAGAGGAAACCTTACGCACGCTAAGGCACAGGATTAGCGTACGTTAATCGTACTGTGTAGCGTACGCTACATCAACAGAAAAATTCGAAAATGTAACTCTCTAATTAACCTCGAATCATCACATATGGAATGAAATAACAACAATATGAAATTCAAATCTATAATACCTCAACATAATACTAAATGCAACGATTCATGAAAATCAGATTATCCGAATAATACAACGACAGGTAAAAATGAAAAGTTACAGTCGGATATTACATAACTTACGCCCAACGGCGAAACGTTACAAGGAATGTAAAGGAATATACGGCGTGAAAACACACTCCACGACGGCCAACACAACGCCATCGGTAGAGATGTAATAAAACCAACAAGTGACAAGCATCATCAAACAGATAATACAATCAAGTCAATTATCCAAACAATCACAAAACACAAGGCACCTATTACAAGGAAACACGCATAGTCGAGAAAACAGAAAATAAACACAAAACAATCCACAAGAACAATCACAAACAATTCGGACTACGCCGAAATCCTCAACAAGCACACTAGGCATCTCCTTGTCCTTTCGGAGCGGAGATGCAACCTCGATCCCCAAATATCTCAGCTACCGTCTCGCGATGCACGGCTCGGTGACCCACCTGGCCACACTCGAAACAACAGACTAACGGTGAACAATAATTCTTCGCGGTACGAGATCAGGCAACAACAGTCAAACAACCCCGATCGAACAACAACGATCGGACCACAACGACCTAACAACAACGATCAAATAACAATGATCGAACAACAACGGTCGAAAAATAACTTTGAAGTTCACACTTCAACTCAAGACATTAAAAGAGCTAGTAGAAACTGAAAGATGTTACTTCCGAACAAGGTTCACAAGAATCGACCTGAACTCGGAAAACTCACAGCGATAACCAGATCGAGCCAAAACAAGATCACGGCTCGTTTGAACGATGAAACTGAAATATAGAATGAGTTCAGAAAGTATCAACGAACACGAGCAAGTTGATAGAATTTAGAAGGAGAAAATGAAGAAGTCAAAAATAATACGGGTATTACATTCAGACTCTTATAAAAGAAGGTCGTCCCCGTAACTCACAAAAATGGAAACAAGGCAACAACACAAAAGCAGCTAACGGAAACATTTCCTATGGGCCTCTTAGAGCCGATCCTGATATGTATACTGAAGTTCGTGTCCCGAAAGGCTCGGAACCCAACTCGCAAAATTGGATCCTGTGTCTCTCGGGTCTACACTTGAAATGCGTTACTGACGAGAAGGGCAATTGGTACGTGCATGCCCCCGACACATCACAGTTGCAACACCTCGGTTCGGCATACCGAATATACAAATGCTAGATACAATGGAGCATAACATCGCAAAACAACAACCGTAGATGCCAACTTGGCATAACATATCAACACATACCAAAATCGCAACAACCACGGCATCGTTCGACGATCACAACGGCCCGAACGATAACCAACATATAATTCCTAAACATCACGAAACAACCACGTATGTACACAATCATACAAACTCAAGTCCTAACCGCTCATGCTGGTGTGATAGCATGCAAATCACCATGAAACGACAACATTAGAGATCAACATCACACCCCTCACAGAGGGCTAACACAACAATGCGTGGCGAACGACTCAACGCTCACACCACCAATTCAACCACAACTCGGGGTCAACACCCTAACGAAATTTCAAACATCATACATACATTTCCGGTCCGCAAACATGAATGATAGGTTTTAAAAACGAAAACCACCTTTTTGAAAACAATTTGGAAACACCGGTAGATCTTGAGTATCACCTTACAAAAGGTAGTACAAACACCATTATCGAGACTTTGAAAACCATCTTGCGTTTGAACAAAATGAGGACACTTATCTGTTAGTGAAAAACTTTCAAAAATATTCGACCCTTGGGTCTAAGAAAATGCATTTCCAAAATTACTGGAATATCAAAAAAAAAATAATTTGGTCCTCAAAGTAGAAGAATTTTGAAATAGATAGTTGCGCTAGTAGGTGCTTCGAAAATACAATCCATTTAAAGGTACGTGTCGAATTTTATTTTCTAAGATACTCAATGTTTTCAAAAATCTAATAGGCCAAAGTGCCCAAAAACTCACACGTATCGATATTCACTTACATACATTATAATACACGCATCAACTCGTTCAGAACCAAGACAACACCTGTCTTTTACCGGAGAACAAACAGCCAAACATCACAGTCAAAAGGATATAAATAGCGACAACACTCCCCATATATACGAAATATGAGAGTCACACAAGCGCATCACGAAACCAATAATCTGCATAAAGATTCCATCACCTAACACATAATCGTACCAGTAACTCGTGTCACACGAAGCACAACACAAATATGGGAGACTTACATCCACAGGTCGCATGAAGATGATGATCACCCTACGATACTAATCACGACCAACAAACTCAGACGACGTGTCGCGACAGGACTCAGTCAGACAAAATCCGACGAGAGAAAACTCAACAGACACAACTTGACCCGACAATCTAGGTTTCTACAACCTAAGCTCCGATACCATTTATCTAACACCCCCAATCCGCTCTGGGATATTACACGCCGTAGAACCTCTCCTCAAGGATCTACCAAGCTGGTAACAACGTTTAACATCTCAACAATGCCTTTAAGGCTAAAATGACTCAGTAGACCGATTTGGTCTTTCAATAAAATACGTGCAACTCAATCCCAAAACTTGCCCATGCAGGGGTCGAATACAACTAGAGGTGGTATTCGGGCCGGGGCCGGGCTACTAAAGCCCGCTCCATTTAAGGGCCGGGCTGTGCCGGTCCTTCTTTTTTGGCAGGCCGGGCCGGGCCGGTCTTTTTTTACAAACATAAGGCCTGGCCTGGCCAACAGTCCATTGTGTTCATGGGCCGGGCCGGGCTGTTCAGGAGCTGGGACGGGCCGGGTTGAATATTTTTTTTTCTTCATTGTAAGACAAAAATTTTATTATAAATACCAACAAAATGAACTTGAACTTTATTATAAAGAAAGAACAACTCTCTCTCTCTCTCTCCGCCTCTCTCTCTCTCTCTCTCTCTCATTTTACTCCCCTTCAAGTTAATTGCGAAGTGCTCCTATAGTGCATTGGACTATTGTCGGGCGTGAAATGTTAGTGGACATAGAATGTTGAAATGTACTCTCACTACTGCATGCCTCTTGGACATAATGAGATGTGATTTACTAAATGAAAACTGAATTTTGTACCTTTTTCAGGCTATAAATTGATAGGAAAGAAATAAAAAGTCCTATTCGGCATTCCCAGTTCATGGTCTTTAAACAGGCTAAACGGATCGGGCCTTCCCAGTTCACGGGCTATTACGGGCTCGGGCCGGTCCGTGCTGGTCCAGCGGTTTTAGGTGGGCTCGGGCCGGTCCGAGTCGGGCCTCTAAAATAAAGGCCCCTAAGGCCCACATAACCTAAATGTACACGGACCGGTCCGGACCAAATAGTAAACGGGCCGGTCTGGGCCGGTTTTTAAGCGTGACGGGCCGTGCCGGGATGTTCTACGACCGTCCCACATACCACCTCTTAATACAACACACTCCCGTACAATGGGGAAAGAATACTGCAGCAGAAATAAAATACAACTAAACCAATACAAAAATAAACGGGTCCTCATGTGATTAGTATCGAACATCTTTCATCATTCTTCATGCCGACCCTGTGTTACGCTCCCAAATCCTGAATGCAAAAACAGACATCCACCCCCGATTACTCGGGGGTTAGCAAAATTCCACTATTTTGCTAGTGTAAGTACAAAGTGCAAATACGAGCCATACAATTCAAGTTCCAAGAACAGTACTAACCGGGAATCCTCAAAGGTTCAAATACAATGAAATAAAATACTTCTCGAGGCAAGAGTTTGAGTAAAACTTTCCAAATTCGAAAGATCGTAAATAACGAGGATGGTTTGTAAAATAGTTTAAAATGCCCTCCGGAGTTTTAATAGAAAACAACTTAGGATTATTGAATCCTTCTCTTTTCAAATCAGCAGGGGGGTCACAGCCCAAAGGGTTTGTTTTAATAAATAAAACCAACAACATTTCACAGGGTTAAAACCTTCGTCATGTGTCCTCGACGTACATAAACACCAACTCGTGAAGTTTTACTCATGAATCCAGGGCGAAACCATTGGACTCCCTCTGTGGCCCCGTCGAACCCTCCCGAGGTGAGTAAAATACATTCACAAAACATACACACCAACTCGTGAAGTTTTTACTCGTGAATCCAAGGCGAAACCATTGGACTCCCTCCGTGGCCCCGTCGAACCCTCTCGAGGTGAGTATAATACATTCACAAAATATACACACCAACTCGTGAAGTTTTTACTCGTGAATCCAAGGCGAAACCATTGGACTCCCTCTGTGGCCCCATCGAACCATCCCGAGGTGAGTAAAATACATTCACAAAACATACACACCAACTCGTGAAGTTTTTACTCGTGAATCCAAGCCGAAACCATTGGACTCCCTCCGTGACCCCGTCGAACCCTCCCGAGGTGAGTAAAATACATTCACAAAACTTACACACCAACTCGTGAATCCAGGGCGAAACCATTGGATTCCCTCCGTGGCCCAGTCGAACCCTCCCGAGGTGAGCGAAATACATTCACAAATCACACAATCAACATGTCACACCAAGGATATCCAAGCAATTCGCCCAAAGGCAACAAACACAAAGCACGACACAATTGTCGAATCACAACGTACCGAAATGAGATAATATATGCATATATATTATCAAAGCACAACAATAACACCAAGAATATTCATAGGGTTCACTTAATCAATCACGAGGCACAACATTCACAAAACACAAGCGTTTTGAAAGAGAGCCTTTCACTACAAGAAATCTGGCATTCTGTGGCGAACAATTTCGTCACCGACAGGATACAATTTCGTCGCAAATTGTATTCTACGACGAAAATTAGACCGTCACAATTTCGTCGCGGAAACCGCGTCGTTAAAGAGATATCACGACGAAATATTGTTTCGTCGCAGATGGTGTATGTTTCGGCGACGAAACATATTTCGTCGTGGATAGTGCGCAATTGGTGACGAAATGCTTCGTCACGGAAAACTAGACAATTAGTGACGAACTATTTCGTCACGGATATTTAGCCTTCGGTGACAAACAATTCGTTACAAAAGCTAGTGGACAGTTTACTTAGAGAAACTTTTTGCGACGAATTATTGCATCACCGAATGTTAATTTATGACAAAAAAAATATTTTACAAATTTTAAAGAAACCCATTTTGTTACCTTTGCCAACAAATCAAACATCCAACCAAATTCAACATTTAAACCATTACAAAAATTTCAAGCGTAAACATTCATTCGTAGCAAACTAATATTCGAAGTACAATAATATCCCAAAAACAAGTTCCATATATCCAACCACTATTCAATATGACTATACCAAAAAACCTAAATACATCATACCAAAATATATTTTCATATTTCCAATTCTTACTCCAAATTGCTACCAAAAACCTAATTCATACCAAAAGGAAGTTCGATATATCGAACAACTACTCCAAATTGTTTTCCATGTTGCTTTCACGACCATGAATCTGCATAAACAAATGCACAAGTAGAGGTCAATACACATGCTGCATTTATAGATTAAACGCGGTACAAGTCAACCCTAAAATAACACACTAATATGGTTCTATCCTAGAGCCTTTTATTCAAGTCATCCCAAAATAGTATTAAAGTTAATCTGAAAATGATGAAAGGAATGAAATTAAATTTATACCACTGCTCTGAGGATGTTGACGGAGTTGAAGATAAGCTTGGCATGATTCCCATTGCCCTCATAGATTGGAAGTACTTGTCATACTCCGCTTGCTTGGCTAATATATTTTGGATATGTTCATTGTGAATCTTCGCTTGTTCCTTTAGAATTTCATTCTCCATTCTCAACTTCCTAAGTTCCCCATCTTCTTGTTCTTTTCGCCTATTTGATGCTTTTGGCCTAGGCCCATGTCCAAGGCCTTTTATATAATCAGGTCTCGTGCCAAGGACCTGGTCTACTATCTCATCCTCGGTCATATTTGAATTCTTTTTCAAATTATCCATTTCATTCTACAAATTAAAAAATATTAATTAGCAAATTAGGTAAAAAAAACTTCAGGTTCAAGGTATCTCCAACAAATAAAAAATAAAAAAATCAAACATAAAGCACAAAGCATCTGCTCTTAGATGAAAACAAATTGTTGATCTCGTTCTAGGTAGCAATAGTCTAGCTACCAAATATCACGTACTTCTCTACGTTGAAACCTGCATAGAGCAATAAACTAGATCTTTTTAATTTCTGCCTCAAGATTACACATTAAAAGGGCGTACATATAAATACAGCGAAAATCCATCACCAATGATACCAAAATAGCAATAACAAATGCTGTACAGTGAGCCGTCTCTCCCTCTCTCCCTCCCTCCCGCCCTCCCTATCTCAGGTTAACACTTAATCCAGGTATTACTTGATAATGCAGAAATAAAGAAAACTTGATAACTTATTTTTTTTAGTGGCATGAATTTCTGGTGTAATTAACTTCGTAGACACATCAAATAAACTCTACCTCAAGCAAGCATATACGCGATACATGGCAAGACTCTGACTCTCTCAATTGTTAATTTGTTAGGCACCTATCCATATCTAATTTTGGTTGAAGGCTTGATAAAATAACTTCAGGTTCAAGGTATCTCCAACAAATAAAACATAAAAAAATCAAACATAAAGCACAAAGCATCTGCTCTTAGATGAAAACAAATTGTTGATCTCCTTCTAGGTAGCAATAGTCTAGCTACCAAATATCACGTACCAGTATCTACAGACAGTGTGAAGTGGCTCTAGAACACCAAGAAGAAGGATAGAAAAACTTTCTAATGTGCACATATACTCGAAAGCTTCAACATCAGTCTGATGAAACTTCTAGTCTAACAAATGAAATCTAATGGTCCAACAATTTGTTAAAAAAATTACCAGTAAATCACCAGAAAAGATGTAAATCTCCCTCGACAAAATTTAAGGCAACGCTAAAGCTTATGGACAAGTTAATTGGTTTCTAGTAAATGAAGAAAGAATGTAGAAACCAAAACAGCATGACAGAATCATAAGTATTACTTCATAAAATTTTTTTTTGAAAACTTCAATGAATTAAAATTCAAATTTATTAAATGCTCTTAATAATTATTCTTACAAACTGCACCTCAGCTTCTGGACACGTCCACTTTCCATCAGTTTTGTGAGTAATCTCAAAAAAAGCAATCCGACCGGGCTCCTCATTAGTAATCGGGTCCCTCTTTTGCATACAAAAGGAAGTAAGTTAGCTACACATACTAGAATATAAAACTATAATCTAAAACAACAAATTATAACTACCTTTTCATTGCGTACTACGACAAAAGGCTTTGAACCTTGGTTGTGCTTGATCTTTAGTTGACCTCTATTGTTTTTGTTAATTGCACTTATTTTCTGCATTCAATGTATAGACTTAATAAGAATATACAACAGTAATAACCATCTATAATATAAAAAGTATTAATATTAATTATATTATATAAATTTTAACCTTAAATTCTGGAGTAATGAAGTAATCACAAAGTGCTTCCCAATTCTCCTGAGCGAGGTCTTGAGGGGCATCTCGCTTAGCATCTTCAATTGTTTGATGCTTGAGGAAGCGTTGATAGTACCTATGTCGTGCATCTTTACTCCTGCTCTTCAAAATGTTCTCAACACTTTCTCTTACATAGGCCTCACCAAGCTCAATTTGAAACTTAGTCTGAAATTTACATATTGCTCAAGTAGATTAAATACATACAATAAGATAAATTTAATAGAAATATAGTATGTAATTAAGCAATTTACGTACACCAAGTCTTTCAAATGCCACATGCTTGTCCTCATCCTTAAGGGCTTTCCACTTAGTTGGCACGAGAATGAGATTACGAGCTATTATTCCAAGCTCATTTGTTAACTTGGCAGATTGTTTGGCTTCAATCGGCCTCCCCTTATCTTTTACAATTTCAATAGGCATCAAAGTCTTGGATGCTTTATTTATCCTTTCTAAATCTTTGCCTCTAGTTTTACCGCGAACTCTCTTAGCCATAGTTGAAGCTATATTTCAAATAACATAATCCATATTAAATTTGAATTTGTGAAAAGAATAAGAGAAAATATATAAATATACATTCAATCGTTGCTAAAAAGATTCCATACCTGTACTACTTCCAGTGGTGTTAGGAGTTGCAGGCTCTGATGAGGCGGTTTCGTGTTGAATAGCATCCAACCTAATCCTTTTTCGACTCCCTGGTGCCATGCTGAATAAGATAGAGCGATAATATTATAACATTATAAAATGAATACTAATATTTATATATATTGCATACTAATTTTAATAGAACCTATAAAATTTCATTAGTAAGTAGTAAGCATTCAATCAAAATGTCATCTTCGTAATCAACATAATCATCATTACATAATCATTAACTATTAATTAGAGTCACATAATCAATCTATGTCACTATCATTATCATCATTACAAATGAGATCTTCAAAATCATCGCAATATTCAATTAAAGTGTCATCTTCGTCATCAGAATCATCATCGATAAAGTCCTTGTCATTCGTAACACATTCAACAACATTAGCAAGTTCATCATCTGCATCGCCTCTATTTAATAAGCCAATATCTCCTTCGATAACATCAACATAACCAACCGATACAGTGTCTTGGTAGACTGTATTAGTAACAAATTCTTCCACATCTTCACCCGTTTTCTCTATCTCTTAATCGTAAACGTGCCTATGTTGAAACTCCTGAACTACTTGCCCGTTTTTCCCCAATTTTGTGTCATTCAAATAGAATACTTGCTTTGCCTGGATTGCTAGCACATATGGATCACTCTTGTTCCATCTACGATTAACATTGACACTTGTAAAATGTTCATCTATTTATATTCCCGACTTCTTCTTTTTGTCAACTTCATACCATTCGCACTCAAAAAGAATGGACTGCTTGCGCTTGATATAGTCCAACTGAATAATATTTGTCAATACTCCATAAAAGTTTATTTCTTCCTCATTATGCTCCCCTTTAACAACCAAGCTACAACTCTGACTTATCCGACGTTGGTCTCGACACTTTGTATGAAATCGAACTCCATTAACGATACAACTTGAATATTTACGTGCTCGTTTGTCTTGGCCACATGCTATCGCGTATAACTCATCAGTGGCTTCAGGTGATTTCTCCTTGTATAGCCTTTTCATCTATTAAAAAGACACATTTATATATATATATATATATATATATATATATATATATATATACACACACAAAAATACTATAATCTATGTTACAATTCACTTACGTGCTCTTCAAACCATCGGGGAAATTGTCTCCGTTGCCTCTCTTCTAAATTAGTAAGACTTTCTTTGGCTAACTCCTTCATATGCTCACTACACATGTATGACTTATATCATAATTCAACCTCCTAAAAGTATAAACATATAAAATACAACTACAAGATAGACTTACGTGAGATAGGGCTCCACATTCTCACAATTCTGTAGAACATACCAATGTCCCATTTCTCTCTCTTCATTTGTTAGATTTTCATAAGTATATGCTCCAAAAGGACGAGCTTTTGGAGAAAACACATTTAGTCCATCTTCTTTCACTTCTCCGTCATAATTTCTATCCACTTGGTTAAATTTTGTGTCAATCCCATTGAGATACATGGAGCAGAAAGTTAAACATTCATTAACGATGTAAGCCTCCGCAATTGAACCTTCAGGATGGGCTCTATTTCGTACGTAGCCCTTAAGAGTTCCTAGATACCTATCAAGGTTTCATAAGTAACAATATCTAATCAGGATGCTTCCAGAAATCAATTTAAGGAATTACTAAATATAAATGGCAGAGAGTTGATTTATTACCTCTCGATAGGGAACATCCACCTATATTGTACCGGTCCTCCAAGTATTGCCTCGTTTGGTAAATGAATTGCTAAATGAACCATTACATCAAAGAATGCTGGAGGATAAATCATTTCAAGCTTGCACAAAATCAAAACAATATCCTTTTCCATTCTATTTAATTCTTCTAGATCTAGTGTCTTGCAACATAAATCTTTGAAAAACTTACCTAACTCAACTAGTGCAATATACACATCCTTAGGCAAATATCCACGTATACCGATAGGGATTAGAAGTTGTAAAAGAACATGACAGTCGTGACTTTTTAACCCTGATACCTTGCCATCGTTTACATTTACACACCGTGCTATATTTGAAGCATACCCATCTGGAAATCTCACTGATTTTAAGAACTCGCAAAATCCTTGTTTTTCCAACTTCGACAAAGTATAACATGCTAGTGGCATATTGTACTTGTCACCATGTTTTTGTAAATGCAACTCCTTCCTTATATTCATGTCCTCTAAATCTTGCCTCGCTTTATAGGTATCTTTAGTTTTACCTTCAATATTTAGTAACGTTCCCAAAACACTTTCACATATATTTTTCTCAATGTGCATGACATCAAGATTGTGACGTAGTTTAAGTGTTTGCCAATAAGGTAATTAAAAAAAATGCTCTTTTTGGTCCAATTCAACTCTTCAGGAGTACGTTTTCTCTTCTTATTTTCCGAATGCTTTCCTGGTATTGAATCTTTAACATGATTCAATTGTCGTAGCACATCATTTCCATCTAACACCTTTGGTTTTAACCTACGTTCTGGTAAACCATCAAATTTTTTACTTCTTCGCCAGCTATGACTTGGTTTCAAAAATCGACGATGGCCCATGTAACAAATCTTACTCCTCAACTTCTGCGAAGATGTTTCTTCATTACACGTGGGACATGCCAAATAACCTTTTGTGCTCCACCCAGACAAATTTGCATAGGCTGGAAAGTCGTTTATAGTCCAAAGCACCGCCGCATGCATACAAAAAGATTTTTTAGTAGAAGCATCGTATGTAACTGCTCATATTTCCCACAACTCTTTGAGCTCATATATTAATGGGCGTAAATACACATCCATATCTTTACCAGGCGAGTGGGGTCCAGGAATAAGTAACGACATCATGAAAAATGGCTTTTTCATACATTTCCAAGGGGGTAAATTATAAGGTACAAGTACAACCGGCCACATGCTATACGAATTGTGCATATTGCCGAAAGGTTTAAAACCATCACTAGCTAGCCCAAGCCTTACATTTCGAGGCTCTAAGGAAAACGATGTGTGCTCTTTGTCAAATTCCTTCCACGCTTTTGAGTATGCAGGATGCCTCATGATGTTGACATAATGTGCACGTTTATCATAATGCCACCTCATATCATCTGCTGTTTTCCTGGACATGAATAATCTTTGAAGCCTCGGCTTCAGCGGAAAATAACGTAGAACCTTGTGAGGCACTTTCTTACCCTTGCCATCATTAACTTTCCATCTCGACTCCCCACATACAGGGCATTCTTGTTTGTCTTCAAGCTCTTTCCAAAACAGAACACAATCATATTTACATGCATGAATTGGTACATACCCCAATACCAAATCACCCAACATTTTTCTTGCATGATAATGTGATTTTGGAAGGGTCTCACCATCGGGCAGAGCTTCTTTCAAAAGCTCAAGCATCATATCAAATGACTTATTGCTCCAATGATTCATCACTTTCAAATGAAGAAACTTTATAAGAAATGAAAGTGTTGAGAACCCCTTGCAATTAGGATAAAGTTCACGATCCGCCTCTCTTAAAAGTTTCTCAAAACCACCAAATTCCCCCTCAACATTGTTAGAAGCTTCATCGTCAAATGAATCCATTGGATTGTTATCCACAAACGTTCCACCATATATGTCTTGTAACATTTCTTGCATTTCATCCCCTTCACCTTCATTTTCTGTTTCATTGGCATCCTCTTCTCCACTATTATTGTGATCATTCATAAAACCATACAACCCTTGCATAGATTGTTCCCCGTGATATATCCATCGGGTGTAAGTTAGTGAGATCCCGTACAAGAATAAATGATCCTCTACTTCATCTATAGATCTAATATCAACGTTCAAGCATTCACGACAAGGGCACCTAACCTTACTCGTTACTCCCTTCTGCTCTTTAGTAAATCGAATAAAAGATCTAACGCCTAACACATACTTTTCAGAAAATCTATTTGGCTCTTGCATCCAAGCCTTATCCATGTACTTCTAGAAAAGTTACAAAGGAAAAAAAAAAGAACAAAAACAACATAAGAGACACTAGCAACTAAACTAGAAAGTGATAGAAGAATTCATTAGACGACAAAAGTCAAAATAAAACCCTAGATGGAAACGAGTATCACCCAATTGATTAGGGAAGAAAAAATTTAGGAGGAAGCTTTGTTGTGGAAATTAGGCCAAAAATAGAGTTTTTAATCCAATCAAATCTTCAATGGAAAGATTCACAACAACCATTCAATGGAAATGCTTTGCATGTGTTTTAAGATGGCCCAATCGATTGATTCATGAACCAAAACACATAATGTCCAGTTTTGGACCAAAATGTTCGGGGAAAACATACCTTACTGTGGTGAGGATGAGGCCGGCGAAATAAGCGGAGATCTTAGAATGGAGGCGTGAAAGATGGAGCCAACGAAAGGAGCGATCTTAGAATGGAGGTCGGTGAAATAAGCGGCTAAGATGGAGATCGAGAGACGATGAAGTGAAAGTACGCAGTGAGTGAGAGAGACGGAGTGACTTTTTTTTTTAATGTGGGAAAGTTATCCATTAATATATTATATTGTTTTTTTTAATTTCTATTGTAGTACCTTACACGACGAAACTAACTCGTCACGCAAAAAAAAGTCCTCCGTGACGAAAATTTCGACACCAAATGTTTCACTAGAGCGGGAGAAATTGGCGCCATTTATTTATTATCACTATCAACGACGAAATTCTTTTTTTCGTCACCCATTGTTTTACATAATCAAACTGCGTGATGAAAAATTATTTTCGTCGCGCAAAGTATCCTTTGCGCGACGATATTATTTTCGTCACTAAAGAATTCTTCACTGAATATCATATTTCTTGTGGTGTTTGATGAGGCTAAACCGAATCTTTTGAAAGTTCATTTGAAAACAACCAAACAAAAACATTTAGACGATCACCGATCATTATAGTCTTTGTCGTTATAGACGCATTTTTGAGTCGGGAACTTGGGCCCCAGATGTGAATAATCGCGAGGACTTAGTATGGATATATCGAAATTCGAGAAAAATTATTAAGAGCTCGGGATAGAAGTAAAAAAGTAGAAAAACAAAAAAATAGAGACCTCGTAGAAGCAAAAAGGGGTGCAACACGAGGACTTCCCAGGGAGTCACTCATCCTAGTACTACTCTCGCCCAAGCACGCTTGACTTCGGAGTTATGATGGCATCCGGTGCATTAGTGCTGGTATGATCGCACCCATTTGTAATACCGCATTCTATTCTCTTATAGTTCAACGCGGTGAGACTTCTGAGTGGTCTTTGTCGTGATAGACGCATTTTTAAGTCGGGAACGTGGGCCCCGGATGTGAATAACCGCGAGGACTTAGTATGGACATATCGGAATTCGAGAAAAAATATTAAGGACTCGAGATAGAAGTAAAAAGGTAGAAAAACAAAAAAAAGAGATCTCGTAGAAGCATAAAGGGGTGCAACACGAGGACTTCCCGGGGGTCACCCATCCTACTCTCGCTCAAGCACGCTTAACTACGGAGTTCTGATGGGATCTGGTGTGTTAGTGCTGGTATGATCGCACCCATTTATAACACTGCATTCTATTATTTTATAGTTCGACGCAGTGAGACTTCCGAGTAGTCTTTGTCGTTAGACACATTTTTTAGTCGGGAAGGTGGGCCCCAGATGTGAATAGCCGCGAGGACTTAGTATGGACATATCGAAATTCGAGAAAAATTATTAAGAGCTCGAGATAGAAGTAAAAAAGTAGAAAAATAAAAAGATAGAGACCTCGTAGAAGCAAAAAGGGGTGCAACACGAGGACTTACCAAGGGGTCACCCATCCTAGTACTACTGTAACACCCCCAATCCGCTCAGGGATATTACACGCCATAGAACCTCTCCTCAAGGATCTACCAGGCTGGTAACAACGTTTAATATCTCAACAATGCCTTTAAGTCTAAAATGACTCAGTAGACCGATTTGGTCTTTCAATAAAATACGTGCAACTCAATCCAAAAACTTGCCAACGCAGTGGTCGAATACAACGCACTCCTGTACAACGGGGAAAGAATACTGCAGCGGAAATAAAATACAACTAAACCAATACAAAAATAAACGGGTCCTCATGTGATTAGTATCGATCATCTTTCATCATCCTTCATACCGACCCTGTGTTACACTCCCAAAACCTGAATGCAAAAACAGACATTCACCCCCCCATTACTCGGGGCTTAGCAAAATTCCACTCTTTCGCTAGTGCAAGTACAAAGTGCAAATACGAGCCATACAATTCAAGTTCCAAGAACAGTACTAACCGGGAATCCTCAAAGGTTCAAGTACAACGAAATAAAATACTTCCCGAGGCAAGAGTTTGAGTAAAACTTTCCAAAAAGATCGTAACTAACGAGGACGGTTTGTAAAATATTTTAAAATGCCATCGGGAGTTTTAATAGAAAACAACTTAGGATTATTGAATCCTTCTCTTTTCAAATCAGCAGGGGGGGTCACAGCCCAAAGGTTTTGTTTTAACAAATAAAACCAACAACAGTTCACATGGTTAAAACCTTCGTCACGTGTCCTCGACATACATAAAATCAACAACAACTCGTGAAGTTTTACTCGTGAATCTAGGGCGAAACCATTGGACTTCCTCCGTGGCCCCGTCTAACCCTCCCGAGGTGAGTAAAATACATTCACAAAATATACACACCAACTTGTGAAGTTTTTACTCGTGATTCCAGGGCGAAACCATTGGACTCCCTCCGTCGCCCCGTCGAACCCTCCCGAGCTGAGTAAAATACATTCACAAAACATACACACAAATTCGTGAAGTTTTTACTCGTGAATCCAGGGCGAAACAATAGGACTCCCTCCGTGGCCCCGTCGAACCCTCCCGAGGTGAGTAAAATACATTCACACAACATACACACCAACTCGTGAATCCAGGGCGAAACCATTGGATTCCCTCCGTGGCCCCGTCGAACCCTCTCGAGGTGAGCGAAATACATTCACAAATCACACAATCAACATGTCATACCAAGGATATCCAAGCAATTCACTCAAAGGCAACAAACACAAAGCACGACACAATTATCGAATCACAACGTACCGAAATGAGATAATATATACATATATATTATCAAAGCACAACAATAACACCAAGAATATTCATAGGGTTCACTTAATTAATCACGAGGCACAACATTCACAAAACACACGCGTTTTTAAAGAGAGCCTTTGATGAGGCTAAACCGAATCTTTTGAAAGTTCATTTCAAAACAACCAAACAAACATATTTAGATGATCCCCGATCATTATATTCACAAAACATAGAAATGTATGGACAAGGTACTTGCCTCGAATAACCACAACGCGGAGAATCAACCGAAGTAGGTTGGCACGAACCGACTACGAACCCGCCGACTCCACCGAACGCCCACTCGACGATAATACACTACGAAGGACAATAACAACAATGAAAATGAATTCCAAAGCACGACCTAAAGTCGCTGGATTCAATGTAATACCCGGTTGTAATTCAGTCATTATCATTCAGTAATTTCATTCGGTAATTGTCACTATGTAATTTTTCAATTGTTAATAATCATTCATCCGTGTTCACCGTTCGGAATAACTTCGAGTTGTGTATCGATATTGTTCATTGTTTCTACCTTACTCGGGAATCGAGACAAGAGTATTATCTTGATTTTTATAATTGATTCATTAGTCGATGTTGACGTTGGAGTTCATGTCATTTCTAATCTCCTCATTGTTCAAATTGTGTTTTGTTGGGCGAACCCTTGTAATCATTGCTTGGAACCACCGTTTTGGGGTTTCCGTACTTCCATTTTGTGTTATTATTTTCCCAAATATTGATTCCTATTGCTTTTATTCTCTTCCCGGGTCATTTTTCATCATTTTAGGACCCAAGTGGGGTGTGGGCCGCGGCACAAGGAGTGTGCGCCGCGGCACACACATGCTGCTATTTTGGCCAACCCGTCTGTACCGGGGGCCGCGGCTCATGCCGACGGGACCGCGGCACACTGCCGACTCACTGCCGCGGCACACTGGTCCGGGCCACAACACGCTGCCGATCACTGGGGCAGATTTTGGCCCTGTGCCGCGGCACACTTCGGCCGGGCCGCGGCACATAGTGCAGTCAGCACTATAATTGCGGTTTTTGTGTGGAACAACTCATTTTTTTCCCATTTCTTCAACCTATACGAGAGAGAGGGCTTGAGGGGGGAGACTTTCCATCATCTATCACTTGAGTGTTCGATTTTATTCATCTCCTTTCGATCGTGAAGCCCGGATAGTCGATCTAACGCGTGTTCTCCGGATCAAAGTGCTTGGATCTTCAAGAGGTAATTTCTTCAACATCTTGGATTTCGATTTTGTATTGAGATATGATGTTTTGGATGTTAAGATCATGTTGTATGAAGTGATATACGCATGATTATTTATATGTTTGATTATTCATTGGATTATTGAAGGATTATTCAAGAACACTTTGAATATTTAGTTGGATTTGGGGGTTTTCGATTAATCATTGTTGTAATCACGAATTTGAATATTCATATTGGATTATTGATTGTATTGAAGATGTTTTGTTGGTTTGAAACACTTCTTGGGGATTTGATGTTGGTATTATTGAGGTTTGGTCGTAAACAATCGAAGTTTGGCCACAAAGTGTTCGATATAATGCCCCAATGAACTTGGATTAGTTGTATCGACATTTTGAATTCGTTATATTCGTGTTTGATTCGTATGTTGAATGGATTGTTGGTGATTGTGTTATTCAAGGTTGTTCGAGCGACCGATATCTCAATTAGGATGTTGTTCGTGGAAGGATAATTGTCACCGGTGTTGTGTAAGTTGATTCTTACTCGGTTAAAAGGATATTCATTCCTTTTGTTGTTTTTCATTCATAATCATACTCATTCATCATTGTATTAACCGTATTGAGACTTGTAATTGTCGAATAATCACTTCATTCACGAGGAACGACGGTTCCAATCATTTCATTGAGTTATCAATCACGTCACTATTATTTTCATCTCGGTGAGTCATTCTTGGCCTTGTCGAATTATTAGTCAATATTACTCTTCATGGTCATTCCTTGCCCATATGACCTTCTGGGTTCATATTGCATGGCCGGGTGGGGATGTGTGGAATTTTTAGTCGTGCACGTGATGGTCATGTGTTGGGTTCACCGACACATTGGACTGTGCACACGGTAATGTACCTCCATGAGACTAATTAGGTACAAGGACGGGTGTGTCCGGACACTCGTCTTGTGCACATGCACATACCATTACGGGCGTACTATGATACTCC
The DNA here is from genome assembly GCA_033398695.1 of Orobanche coerulescens. Taxonomy (NCBI): domain Eukaryota; kingdom Viridiplantae; phylum Streptophyta; class Magnoliopsida; order Lamiales; family Orobanchaceae; genus Orobanche; species Orobanche coerulescens. The sequence goes on along the minus strand of CM065810.1, from coordinate 98,040,892 downwards.
TCTTCAGCGTAATTCATAACTAAGGATATTTCATAACTTCAGATATATCATGATTGTGTATTTTCAACCCTTGAGGATTGTTGTTCTGTGTGTGACCCCGTTGGGGGATTTTGTTTTCAGGTCACGGCAAGGCAAAGGCACGGGAAGAGCATGTTGACGGCGAGGAGTCCCAGTGATACTAGAAGGGGGCCCAGTCGTTCCGGTCATTTCAGTCATTTCAGTAATTTCAGTCATTCTTATTTCTCTTCATTTGTATTCTCCGCTGCAAAATTCCGTTTGAGATGTTTATTTATTCAGGGTGGTGTATTTTATCTTTAAATAAAATATACTAGTATTCTGTACTGTCCTGGTGTATTGTACTTAAGATCCTCATCGGAGTATTTGATAATATAATATGGTTTGGTACTACAGTTATATTATTTAATTCATCAGTTTTCATTCGCCTGGTGGGTCCCAGTCGGGGGTCCACGTCACTGTAATATCCGTCTAGTTTGGGGTGTTACAGAGTTGGTATCGGAGCGTGGTTTTGAATAATACCTTCCGAGTCATGTCTCATTTGAAATCATCGTCATCGGACTAGTATCATTGGACCTTCGCGTCACGTGTGACCTGTGCAAATGCCGAGCCAATCAGACCAAGAACTGTAAGATTTCTAATGCCATGGTATAATTTCTGGCAATAATCATTCATTCATAATTCATCAGTTAACAATCCTCAATCATTATTTTCATTTTGACCAGGACGGTCATGTTAACTCATTAATCACTCAATTCATTTCATTACTCGATTGTTGATCTAGAAGATCATATCATTAATCTTGTTAACTTGTTCAAGATAATCATTTCAATAATTTCATCAGATAATCATGTCACCTCAGTTAATCATTCATGTAATCACTGTGTTAGAGCGTGTATGCTCATTTTCATCATCTCATGTCATAATCATAACGTGATATTCATGCGGGAAATATAATTATCATGTGACTTTCCTACTTCAGTATGGAGAGAGCAGGCAGAGGACGTGGAGGACGAGGCCGCGGTGTGGGCCGAATCCCGAGAGCTCGTGTGAATACATGTCCGAACGCAAGGAATATTGCTAATTCATCGAGCAGCGACGCTGCCACTCATTCACCTGGACGTGATCATTCACTATCGGGGAGTCGTGCCCGGGGCACAACTCAGTCAGAAGGTGTTCGGGTTGACCCACTCGCTTTTATGCAGGGCATGATGGCCCAAATGACGCAGATGGCACAACTGATGGAGACGATGCATAACTCAGCTAATCAAAATCAACAGGCTCCTCCGCCGCCACCTCAGAGGCAAGAGAGGAATGTGAGCAGTATCATCGGCGACATCTCTCGCCAAAGGCCACCTACTTTTTAAGGCTCATCTGAGCCGACGGATATTGTTCATTGGCTCGAAGATTTCGAGAAGTTATTTGCTATGGTAGAGTGTCCCGAAGGACACAAAGTTTCAGTTGCGGCTTACTACCTGGGTACGAGCGCTCATTCTTGGTGGTTATCGTTGAAGCCCACCGACGGATCATGTACTTGGGATCAATTCAAGACTCTCATGATGGAGAGGTATTATCCGGCCCCACTCAGAGAGGGCAAACTATCAGAATTACTCACTCCCGACCCCTCAGTAGACGAGGATGTTCTCGCCATTGCCGAGAAATTTCAGGAACTTCTTCCGTTCGCCTCATCTATCATTCATTCAGAGGCGGACAAAATTAAGTATTTCAGCAAGAGACTGAAACCCCGTATGTGGATGCAGCTACTTAATCATAATTGCACCACGTTGGCCGAATTCATTGAGAAAGCTCTTACCTATGAGCTTACTGCTAAGGAGATTGCTAATCAGCAACCTTCATATGCTAGCAAGAAGTCCAAGAATCGTAATCAGTCCGAAGGTGGTCAGACAACCTTCAAGAAACCTCGTACGGGCTCTACTTTTTCGGAGCGACCTCCTTTGATGTCTAAACCTACGGAATCTCAGTCACGAGCGGACAGTTCGGCCATCACCTGTTTTAACTGTGGGGATCTTGGTCATCTCAGCACCAAGTGTCCGAGAGAGACTATCACGTGTCATAACTGTGGGATTGCTGGGCATAAGGACCGTTTTTGCCGTAGGGACTCCAAACCTACTCCGACGTCATCTCAGGCCCCGAAACAGTCAGCTGTTCAAAATCAGGCCACTCAGTTTGCGTCGTTCAAGACGACAGGAGCGAATAAAGGTGGAGCCTTTAGCCATCAGACGGGAGTGTCGGGTGCCGGGACTAGCAAGCCCCGGATTTATGAGATGAAGAAGACCGATGATCCAGAGGCCCGGATGATCTCAGGTACACTCGATATTCTATCTCAACCTGTGTGTACCCTTTTTGATACTGGTGCATCGCATTCATTCATTTCCGAGTCATGTTTGAGTAGACTACGTTTGGGTAGTGCTACTAGTTGTGAGCCTTATGTCATTGGTCTACCTGATGGTAGACGAATTATCAGAAACTGTGAGATTCATAATTGTCCGATTCAGATTCATGGCCGTGTATGGCCAGCGGACCTAATCGTGGTAGATTTGCCGAGAGACGACATCATCTTGGGTATTGATTGTATGGATCGCCATGATGCCATCATTAGTGTCCGTAAGCGTATGGCCACTATCATTTCAGACGATGGGGTCGAATGTGTGTTTCAGGGAGGTAATCCAAGTTGTTCTGGAAGAGTTATTAATTTGATGAAAGCAGTGAGATTACTCGATCATGGGTGTATTGGTTATTGATGCTATATGACTAAAACCGAGAAATCGTCAATAATGTTGGCGGATATTCCGGTAGTGAGAGAATATGCCGACGTATTTCCAGAAGAGTTACCTGGTTTGCCTCCACAGAGAGATGTGGAATTCACAATTGAATTAGAGCCTGGTACATCTCCAATATCGAAGGCACCGTACCGGATGGCCCCAACCGAAATGCAGGAGTTGAAGAATCAACTTGAGGAATTGTTCGAGAAAGGTTATATCCGACCGAGTGCGTCCCCGTGGGGAGCACCAGTGTTGTTTGTTAAGAAGAAGGATGGTTCATTTCGCTTGTGTAATGATTATCGGGAGTTGAACAGGGTGACAATCAAGAATAAGTATCCCTTACCCCGTATTGATGATCTCTTAGATCAACTTCAGGGAGCTTCAATATTTTCCAAGATCGACCTAAGATCTGGATATCATCAGTTGCGAATTCAAGAGTCAGATATCACAAGGACAGCGTTTCGTACACGCTATGGTCATTATGAGTTCATAGTTATGCCGTTCGGGCTAACTAATGCCCCTGCGGTATTCATGGAGTTAATGAATCGGGTTTTCATCGACTTTTTGGATCAGTTTGTTGTTGTCTTCATCGATGACATTTTGATTTATTCTCGTGACCAAGAGGAACACGAGGTTCATCTTCATCAGGTTCTCGACGTGTTAAGACGAGAGCAACTTTATGGAAAGTTTTCCATGTGTGAGTTCTGGATGTCCGAAGTGACTTTTCTAGGGCATGTAATTTCATCAGATGGAGTGCGTGTTGATCCTCAGAAGACGGAGGCTATCCAAGATTGGTTACCTCCGAAGAATGTTAAGGAAATCCGAAGCTTTCTCAGATTAGCCAGTTATTATTGGTGATTTGTGGAAGGATTTTCTAAAATCGCTCAACCAATGACGAGCCTTTTGCGAAAGGATAAGAAATACACGTGGTCCGACGCGTGTCAACGGAGTTTTGAGGAACTCAAGAGCCGGTTAATTTTAGCACCTGTACTTTCCTTGCCGCAAGGGACGGAAGGATTTGTGGTTTATAGTGATGCGTCCGGGCAGGGTCTCGGATGTGTACTCATGCAGAATGGGAAGGTTATTGCTTATGCTTTACGGCAATTGAGACCTTACGAGGTTAATTATCCGACCCACGACCTGGAGTTAGCAGCCGTGGTTTTCGCGTTGAAGATTTGGCGTCATTACCTTTATGGCGTCACCTGTCAGATTTTCATCGATCATAAGAGTTTGAAGTATATATTTACTCAGAAGGAGTTAAATATGCGACAGAGACGGTGGTTGGAATTAATAAAAGACTATGATATTGAGATCCTTTACCACCCGGGCAAGGCGAATGTTGTCGTCGACGCCTTGAGTCGTAAGTCCGTTCAGGAGCAGATTCTTGCTCATTTAACAGTTCAGAAGGAACTTCAGCAGGAATTCCTTAGACCCGAGATCGAGGTCTGGCTTCAGCGAGTACAAGGGCAACTTTGCATGTTAGAGATTTCATCGCCACTTGAGGAGGCAATCAGAGAGAATCAGGGTTCAGACCCATCCTTGTTGCGCATCCGTGAGGATGTGGCTCAGGGGAAAGCCCCTAGATTTGTGGTCCACGAGGATGGACTTTTGAGATTTAAGAATCGGTTGTGCGTACTGGCGAATGACAAGTTGAAAAACTCGATTTTGAGAGAAGCTCATGCTACCCCTTATTCTGTTCATCCGGGGTCTAGCAAGATGTACAAGGACTTGAAACAAAATTACAGGTGGAGTAATATGAAGCGAGAAGTCGCATAATTTGTTTCGAGATGCTTAATCTGTCAAGAAGTCAGGATTGAACATCAGCGACCGGCGGGTATGCTGAAACCTCTCCCAATTCTAGAATGGAAGTGGGAAGACATTTCTATGGATTTCATCACGAGTTTGCCGACGAGTCGTCTTGGCATGAATAAGATCTGGGTGATTGTGGACCGCTTAACTAAATCAACTCATTTCCTTGAGATTAAGGATACGTGGGGTCCCGAGAGACTTGCCCAACTGTTCATCAAAGTGATAGTGAGACTGCACGGTACTCCTAAAAGTATCGTTTCCGATCATGATGTAAGGTTTGTGTCTTATTTTTGGAAATCAGTTCATCGTGCTATAGGAACTCAGCTTAATCTCAGTACCGCCTTTCATCCTCAGTCCGACGGACAATCAGAGAGGACTATTCAGACATTGGAGGACATGTTGAGGGCATGCGTCCTCGATTGGAAAGACAATTGGGAAACCCAACTGCCATTGATCGAGTTCACGTATAATAATAGTTGGCATGCTTCGATTAAGATGGCACCTTACGAGGCCTTGTACGGTCGTTTTTGTCGATCTCCTTTGTGTTGGGATGACCTATCCGAATCAATCGGCACCGATCCTGATATGCTTATAGCCGACCGTGAGAAGATAGCTTTGATCAGGAGTCGTTTTTTGACCGCTCAGAGTTGACAGAAATCTTATGCAGACAATCGTCGCCGACCTTTAGAGTTCGAGTCAGGTGACCACGTGTTGGTTAAGGTGTCCCCGAGTCGAGGTATCTTCCATTTCGGAATGCGGGGAAAGTTGAGTCTAAGATTTATTGGACCGTTTGAGATTTTGGAACGAGTAGGCGAGCTAGCTTATCGATTGGCTTTACCTCCGGCATTGAGCCGAATTCCTAATGTGTTTCACGTCTCTCAGCTACGGAAGTATGTTGCCGACACGAGTCACATACTTCAGTTCGACGAAATCGAGATCGCAGATGATCATTCGTATGAAGAGCATCCCATAAGAGTTTTAGAGCGGCGAATCAAACAGTTGAGGAATAAGGCGATTCCTTTGTTTAAAATTCAGTGGTCTAGACACGGAGTCGAAGAGGCTACTTGGGAAACCGAGGATAGTATGCGGGAGAGTTAACCCGAGTTATTTGACCCTTAGTTTCGGGGATGAAACTCTTTTAAGGGGGGGTGTATGTAATACTCGGTTGTAATTCAGTCATTATCATTCAGTAATTTCATTCGGTAATTGTCACTATGTAATTTTTGAATTGTTAATAATCATTCATCCGTGTTCACCATTCGGAATAACTTCGAGTTGTGTATCGATATTGTTCATTGTTTCTACCTTACTCGGGAATCGAGACAAGAGTATTATCTTGATTTTTATAATTGATTCATTAGTCGATGTTGACGTTGGAGTTCATGTCATTTCTAATCTCCTCATTGTTCAAATTGTGTTTTGTTGGGCGAACCCTTGTAATCATTGCTTGGAACCACCGTTTTGGGGTTTCCGTACTTCTATTTCGTGTTATTGTTTTCCCAAATATTGATTCCTATTGCTTTTATTCTCTTCCCGGGTCATTTTTCATCATTTTAGGACCCACGGGGTGTGTGGGCCGCGGCACAAGGAGTGTGCGCCGCGGCACACACATGCTGCTATTTTGGCCAACCCGTCTGTACCGGGGGCCGAGGCTCATGCCGACGGGGCCGCGGCACACTACCGAGTCACTGCCGCGGCACACTCGTCTGTGCCGCGGCATACTTCGGCCGGGCCGCGGCACACAGTGCAGTCAGCATTATAATTGCGGTATTTTTGTGGCACAACTCATTTTTTCCCATTTCTTCAACCTATACGAGAGAGAGGGCTTGAGGGGGGAGACTTTCCATCATCTATCACTTGAGTGTCTGATTTTCTTCATCTCCTTTCGATCGTGAAGCCCGGATAGTCGATCTAACGCGTGTTCTCCGGATCAAAGTGCTTGGATCTTCAAGAGGTAATTTCTTCAACATCTTGGATTTTGATTTTGTATTGAGATATGATGTTTTGGATGTTAAGATCATGTTGTATGAAGTGACATATGCATGATTATGGATATGTTTGATTATTCATTGGATTATTGAAGGATTATTCAAGAACACTTTGAATATTGAGTTGGATTTGGGGGTTTTCGATTAATCATTGTTGTAATCACGAATTTGAATATTCATATTGGATTATTGATCGTATTGAAGATGTTTTGTTGGTTTGAAACACTTCTTGGGGATTTGATGTTGGTATTATTGAGGTTTGGTCGTAAACAATCGAAGTTTGGCCACAAAGTGTTCGATATAATGCCCCAATGAACTTGGTTTAGTCGTATCGGCGTTTTGAATTCGTTATATTCGTGTTTGATTCGTATGTTGAACGGATTGTTGGTGATTGTGTTATTCAAGGTTGTTCAAGCGACTGATATCTCAATTAGGACGTTGTTCGTGGAAGGATAATTGTCACCGGTGTTGTGTAAGTTGATTCTTACTCGGTTAAAAGGAGATTCATTCCTTTTGTTGTTGTTCATTCATAATCATACTCATTCATCATTGTATTAACCGTATTGAGACTTGTAATTGTCGAATAATCACTTCATTCACGAGGAACGACGGTTCCAATCATTTCATTGAGTTATCAATCACGTCACTATTATTTTCATCTCGGTGAGTCATTCTTGGCCTTGTCGAATTATTATTCAATATTACTCTTCATGGTCATTCCTTGACCATATGACCTTCTGGGTTCATATTGCGTGGCCGGGTGGGGATGTGTGGAATTTTTAGTCGGGCACGTGATGGTCATGTGTTGGGTTCACCGACACATTGGACTGTGCACACGGTAATGTACCTCCGTGAGACTAATTAGGTACAAGAACGGGTGTGTCCGGACACTCATCTTGTGCACATGCACATACCATTACGGGCGTACTATGATACTCCTCTTCAGCGTAATTCATAACTAAGGATATTTCATAACTTCAGATATATCATGATTGTGTATTTTCAACCCTTGAGGATTGTTGTTCTATGTAACTGACCCCGTTGGGGGATTTTGTTTTCAGGTCACAGCAAGGCAAAGGCACGGGAAGAGCATGTTGACGGCGAGGAGTCCCAGTGATACTAGTAGGGGGCCCCAGTCGTTCCGGTCATTTCAGTCATTTCAGTCATTCTTATTTCTCTTCATTTGTATACTCCGCTGCAAAATTCCGTTTGAGATGTTTATTTATTTAGGGTGGTGTATTTTATCTTCATATAAAATATACTAGTATTCTGTACTGTGCTGGTGTATTGTACTTAAGATCCTCATCGGAGTATTTGATAATATAATGTGGTTCGGTACTACAGTTATATTATTTAATTTATCAGTTTTCATTCGCCTGGTGGGTCCCAGTCGGGGGTCCACGGCACTGTAATATCCGCCTAGTTTGGGGTGTTACATTCAACGAACAAACGATGAAAGTTCGAGGGTTTCCCCCAAAATGGCCAAGAATAAGAATCGACCCGTCAAAACATGAAAACGGAACTCCAAACCGAAATATGGATGTTCAATCCATAGGATATGTTTAGAAACATCAATTAACAACAATTGATTCATCAAGAATGGATGGAAAACGAAATCAAGAACAAATCCCCCAAAAAGTCAACTCGAACGAAAATCAAGAAATATACCTTGATTCGGCGAAGAACAATGGATTAAATGATGTTAAACACGTGAATAGTACTAAGATTAATCATAGCCATCATGGATTAATCAACAATTCGGAACGAATCGGACAAAAACCCGAAAACCCCAAAATTTCCCAAAGATATGGTTCTAGAAAATCTAACCTTGATTTGCTGGGTCAAAGGATGTTATAGGATGATTAATCAATGATATGAACTCCCAAACTTCGTCGATTAATTCCTTGACAACATGTCTCCATGATCACCAAGCCTCCAACCGTGCAAATGAGAAGATGGAAATGAAAAATGGATGAAAATATGACTGTCGGCCATATTTATACTGGCGCGGCCTAGCGTGCGCTAGCCTTCCGGACTAGCGTCCGCTATCGACCAGTATCGGCCCAGAACTCTCGGCCGGGGCCCATACGACCCGGCACTGTTGAACCGACTGCCGACCGGGACCTCCCTGCCCGACCCCGATAGCGTGCGCTGCGCGGACGCTAGCGCGCGCTAGCCGACCTGTCCAGAACCCTTTGGCTAAACTGCTCGGCCAGGTAACGTACGCTAGTCAGCCGGCAGCATGCGCTACACATGCCGATTAGCGCGCGCCACGACCGTCAATAGCGTACGCTACCTGCCGATACTCCCTGAGTCTAGAACTCCAGAAACCTCTCTGCCCAGCCCGATAGCGTGCGTCGGCCAGCTGAATGACGTGCGCTACTCCTGCCGGGCTAGTGCGCGCAGCCTTCCGGCAGTAGCGCGCGCTACGCCAGTTCCTGCCGCGTCTGCCCGGCCAGTGCCCAGCACTCCCGACAGTGCCTGCCGCACCCGTCCGGCCAATGCCCAGCCACCTTGACCCGACGATTCGTTTTCTGAAAACACACGGAACGAAACACGACGAAATGCTCGCGGATAATATCATCGATCCGAATGAAATACCACGCAACGATTAATCACACGCGACCGATTAAACACAAAAATCGATCAAGACAACAAATACGAATGTGGATACCCACATCTTTGGGTTAATTACAAAATGGCTCAAAATGCCCGAAAATCACGATGCGTGATCGAATAACCAACCCGAAGTTCACAACACGTATAACAAAGTTAAAAGGACTTACGGGAAACTCAAAACAGCAGTTTCGAACGAGATTCGCAAGAATCGAACTCAAGTGCGGAAAAGTCGCTAAGAAGCACGGAACTCAACAAAACGGCACCGAAACAAACTCGGATGGCAAAAAGTGCAGAATTAATCATTCTCAGAATGACGAAACGGTCACAAACGAGTCGTCAAAATGGATTCTCACTAAAAAAAGAAAATTACCGGAAATCGAAATTGCGGATATTACATTCTACCCTCCTTAAAAGAAGTTTCGTCACAAAACTTATAACAAGTAGGGAGAAGCAATATCCCGTCATGAAAACTCAACGAGATACACAAGAAATGCGCAACTTACGTCCAATGGCGAAACGTTACAAGCAATGCAAAGGAATATACGGCGTGGAAACACACTCCACGACGACCAACACAACGCCATCGGTAGAGACGTAATAAAACCAACAAGTGACAAGCATCATCAAACAGATAATACAATCAAGTCAATTATCCGAACAATCACAAAACACAAGGCACCTATTACAAGGAAACACGCACAGTCGAGAAAACAGAAAATAAACACAAAACAATCCACAAGAACAATCACAAACAATTCGGACTACGCCGAAATCCTCAAAAAGCACACTAGGCATCTCCGTGTCCTTTCGGCGCAGAGATGCAACCTCGATCCCCAAATATCTCAGCTACCGTCTCGCGATGCACGGCTCGGTGACCTACCTGGCCACACTCGAAACAACAGACTAATGGTGAACAACAATTCTTCGCGGTACGAGATCAGGCAACAACAGTCAAACAACCCCGATCGAACAACAACGATCGGACCACAACGACTGAACAACAAAGATCAAATAACATTGATCGAACAACAACGGTCGAAAAATAACTACGAAGTTCACACTTCAACTCAAGACATTAAAAGAGCTGGTAGAAATTGAAAGATGTTACTTCCGAACAAGGTTCACAAAAATCGAACCGAACTCGGAAAAGTCACAGCGATAACCAAATCGACCCAAAACAAGATCACGGCTCGTTTGAACGATGAAACCGAAATATATAACGAGTTCAGAAAGTATCAACGAACACGAGCAAGTTGATAGAATTTAGAAGGAGAAAATGAAGAAGTCAAAAATAATACGGGTATTACATTCGGCCTCTTATAAAAGAAGGTCGTCCCCGTAACTCACAAAAATAGAAACAAGGCAACAACATAAAAGCAACTAACGGAAACATTTCCTATGGGCCTTTTAGAGCCGATCCTGATATCTATACTGAAGTTCGTGCCCCGAAAGACTCAGAACCCAACTCGCAAAACTGGATCTTGTGTCTCTCGGGTCCACACTTGAAATGCGTTACTGACGATAAGGACAATTGGTACGTGCATGCCCCCGGCACATCACAGTTGCAACACCTCGGTTCGGCATACCGAATATACAAATGCTAGATACAATAGAACATAACAACGCAAAACAACTGGAGATGCCAACTTGGCATAACATATCAACACATACCAAAATCGCAACAACCACGGCATCGTTCGACGATTACAACGGACCGAACGATAACCAACTTATAATTACTAAACATCACGAAACAACCACGTATGTACACAATCATACAAACTCAAGTCCTAACCGCTCACGTGGGTGCGATAGCATGAAAATCACCACGAAACGACAACATTAGAGATCAACATCACACCCCTCACAGAGGGCTAACACAACAATGCGTGGCGAACGACTCAATGCTCACACCACCAATTCAACCACAACTCGGGGTCAACACCCTAACGAAATTTCGAACATCATACATACATTTCCGGTCCGCAAACATGAATGATAGGTTTTAAAAACGAAAACCACCTTTTTGAAAACAATTTGGAAACACCGGTAGATATTGAGTATCACCTTACAAAAGGTAGTACAAACACCATTATCGAGACTTTGAAAACCATCTTGCGTTTGAAAAAAATGAGGACACTTATCTTTTAGTGAAAAACTTTCAAAAATATTCGACCCTTGGGTCTAAGCAAATGCATTTCCAAAATTACTGGAATATCAAAAAAAAAAATAATTTGGTCCTCAAAGTAGAAGAATTTCGAAATAGATAGTTGCGCTAGTAGGCGCTTCGAAAATACAATCCATTTAAAGGTACGTTTCGAATTTTGTTTTCTAAGATACTCAAGGTTTTCAAAAATCTAATAGGCCAGAGTGGCCAAAAACTCACATGTATCGATATTCACTTACATACATCATAATACACGCATCAACTCGTTCAGAACCAAGACAACACCTGTCTTTTTCCGGAGAACAAACAACTAAACATCACAGTCAAAAGGATATAAATAGCGACAACACTCCCCATATAAACGAAATATGAGAGTCACACAAGCGCATCACGAAACCAATAATCTGCATAAAGATTCCATCACCTAACACATAATCGTACCAATAACTCGTGTCACACGAAGCACAACATAAAGAAGGGAGACTTACATCCACAGGTCGCACGAAGATGATGATCGCCCTACGATACTAATCACGACCAACAAACTCAGACGACGCGTCGCGACAGGACTCAGTCAGACAAAATCCCACGAGAGAAAACTCAACAGACACAACTTGACCCGATAACCTAGGTTTCTACAACCTAAGCTCCGATACCATTTATCTAACACCCCTAATCCGCTCAGGGATATTACACGCCATAGAACCTCTCCTCAAGGATCTACCAAGCTGGTAACAACGTTTAACATCTCAACAATGCCTTTAAGGCTAAAATGACTCAGTAGACTGATTTGGTCTTTCAATAAAATACGTGCAACTCAATCCCAAAACTTGCCCACGCAGGGGTCAAATACAACTAGAGGTGATATTCGGGCTGGGGCCGGGCCGGTCTGGGCCGGGCTGCTAAAGCCCGATCCATTTAAGGGACGGGCCGGACCGGTCTTTTTTTACAAACATAAGGCCCGGCCCGGCCAACAGCCCATTGTGTTCATGGGCCAGGCCGGGCTGTTCACGAGCCGGGCCGGGCCTGGTTGAACATTTTGTTTTCTTCATTGTAAGACAGAAATTTTATTACAAAGACCAACAAAACGAACTTGAACTTTATTATAAAGAAAGAACAACTCTCTCTCCGCCTCTCTCTCTCTCTCTCTCTCTCTCTCTCTCTCTCTCTCATTTTACTCCTCTTCAAGTTAATTGCGAAGTGCTCCTATAGTGCATCAGACTATTGTCGGGTGTGAAATGTTAGTGGACATAGAATGCTGAAATGTACTCTCACTACTGCATGCCTCTTGGACATAATAAGATGTGATTTACTAAATGAAAACTGAATTTTGTACCTTTTTCAGGCTATTAATTGATAGGAAAGAAATTAAAAACCCTATTGGGCATTCCCAGTTCACGGTCTTTAGACGGGCTAAACGGATCGGGCCTTCCCGATTCACGGGCTAACACGGGCTCGGGCCGGTCCGTGCCGCGCCAGCGGTTTTAGGCAGGCTCGGGCCGATCCGGGCCGGGCCTCTAAAACAAAGGCCCCTAAGGCCCACATAACCTAAATGTACACGGCCCGGTCCGGACCAAATAGTAAATGGGCCGGTCCGGGCCGGTTTTTAAGCGTGCCGGGACGTGCCGGGATGTTCTGCGACCGGCCCACATACCACCTCTAAATACAACACATTCCCGTACAACGGGGAAAGAATACTGCAGCGGAAATAAAATACAACTAAACTAATACAAAAATAAACGGGTCCTCATGTGATTAGTATCGATCATCTTTCATCATCCTTCATGCCGACCCTGTGTTATGCTCCCAAAACCTGAATGCAAAAACTGACATCCACCCCCCGATTACTCGGGGGTTAGCAAAATTCCACTATTTTGCTAGTGCAAGTACAAAGTGCATATATGAGCAATACAATTCAAGTTCCAAGAACAGTACTAACCGGCATTCCTCAAAGGTTCAAATACAATGATATAAAATACTTCTCGAGGCAAGAGTTTGAGTAAAACTTTCCAAATTTGAAAGATCGTAAATAACGAGGACAGTTTGTAAAATAGTTTAAAATGTCCTCGGGAGTTTTAATAGAAAACAACTTAGGATTATTGAATCCTTCTCTTTTCAAATCAGCAGGGGGGGTCACAGCCCAAAGGTTTTGTTTTAATAAATAAAACCAACAACATTTCACAGGGTTAAAACCTTCATCACGTGTCCTCGACGTACATAAAATCAACACCAACTCGTGAAGTTATACTCATGAATAGAGGGTGAAACCATTGGACTCCCTCCGTGGCCCCGTCGAACCCTCCCGAGGTGAGTAAAATACATTCAAAAAAAAAACACCAACTCTTGAAGTTTTTACTCGTAAATCCAAGGCGAATCCATTGGACACCCTCTGTGGCCCCGTCGAACCCTCCTGAGGTGAGTAAAATGCATTCACAAAACATATACACCAACTCGTGAAGTTTTTACTCGTGAGTCAAGGGCAAAACCATTGGACACCCTCCGTGGCCCCGTCGAACACTCCCGAGGTGAGTAAAATACATTCACAAAACATACACACCAACTCGTGAATCCAGGGCAAAACCATTGGATTCCCTCCGTGGCCCCGTCGAACCCTCCCGAGGTGAGCGAAATACATTCACAAATCACACAATCAACATGTCACACCAAGGATATCCAAGCAATTCGCCCAAAGGCAACAAACACAAAGCACGACACAATTGTCGAATCATAATGTACCGAAATGAGATAATATATGCATATATATTATCCAAGCACAACAATAACACCAAGAATATTCATAGGGTTCACTTAATCAATCATTATAGTCTTTGTTGTTATAGACGCATTTTTGAGTCGGGAACTTGGGCCCCAGATGTGAATAACCACGAGGACTTAGTATGGACATATCAAAATTCGAAAAAAATTATTAAGAGCTCGAGATAGAAGTAAAAAAGTAGAAAAACAAAAAAATAGAGACCTCGTAGAAGCAAAAAGTGGTGCAACACGAGGACTTCCCAAGGGGTCACCCATCCTTGTACTACTCTCTCCCAAGCACGCTTAACTTCGCAGTTCTGATGGGATCCGGTGCATTGGTGCTGGTATGATCTCACCCATTTATAACACCGCATTCTATTCTCTTATAGTTCAACGCGGTGTGACTTCCGGGTGGTCTTTGTCATGATATACCCATTTTTGAGTCGGGAACATGGGTCCCGAATGTGAATAACCGCGAGGACTTAGTATTGACATACCGAAATTCAAGAAAAATTATTAAAGACTCGAGATAGAAGTAAAAAAGTAGAAAAATAACAAAATAGAGACCTCGTAGAAGCAAAAAGGGGTGCAACACAAGGACTTCACAGGGGGTCACCCATCCTAGTACTACTACCACCCAAGCATGCTTAACTGCATTATTGCTGGTATGATAGCACCGATTTATAACACCGCATTCTATTCTTTTATAGTTCGGCACGGTGAGACTTTCGGGTAGTCTTTGTCGTTATAGACGCATTTTTGATTCTGGAATGTGAATAACCGCGAGGACTTAGTGTGGACATATCAGAATTCGAGAAAAATTATTAAGGGCTCGAGATAGAAGTAAAAAAGGTAGAAAACAACAAAATAGAGACCTCGTAGAAGCAAAAAAGGGTGCAACACAAGGACTTCCCAGGGGGTCACCCATCCTAGTACTACTGCCGCCCAAGCACGCTTGACTTCGGAGTTCTGATGGGATCCGGTGCATTAGTGCAGGTATGACCGCACCCATTTGTAACACCGCATTCTAGTCTCTTATAGTTCAACGCGGTGAGACTTCCTAGTGGTCTTTGTCGTGATAGACGCAGTTTTGATTCGGGAACACAGGCCTCGGATGTGAATAACCATGAGAACTTAATATGGACATATCGGGATTCAAGAAAAATTATTAAGAGCTCGAGATAGAAGTAAAAAAGTAGAAAAACAAAAAAATAAAGTCCTCGTAGAAGCAAAAAAGGGTTCAACACGAGGACTTCCCATAGGGTCACCTATCCTAGTACTACTCTCGCCCAAGCACGATTCACTTCGGAGTTCTGATGGGATCCGGTGCATTTGTGCTGGTATGATCGCATCCATTTGTAACACCGCATTCTATTTTGTTATAGTTCAATGCGGTGAGACATCCGAGTGGTTCTTGTCTTGATAGACACATTTTTGAGTCGGGAACATGGGTCCCAGATGTGAATAACCGCGCGGACTTAGTATGGACATATCAGAATTCGAGAAAAATTATAAGGGCTCGAGATAGAAGTAAAAATGTAGAAAAACAAAAAAATAGAGACCTCGTAGAAGCAAAAAAGGGTGCAACACGAGGACTTCCCAGGGTGTCACCCATCCTAGGACAACTCTCGCCCAAGCATGCTTAACTTCGGAGTTCTGATAGGATCCGGTGCATTAGTGCTGGAATGATCGCACCCATTTGTAACACTGCATTATATTCTCTTATAGTTCAATACGGTGAGACTTTCGGGTGGTCTTCGTCGTGATATATGCATTTTTGAGTCGGGAACATGGGCCCCGGATGTAAATAACCGGGAGAACTTAGTATGGACATATAGAAATTCGTGAAAAATTATTAAGGGCTCGAGATAGAAGTAACAAAGTAGAAAAACAAAAAAATATAGACCTCGTTGAAGCAAAAATGGGTGCAACACGAGAACTTCCCAGGGGATCACCCATCCTAGTACTACTCTCGCCCCAGCACGCTTGACTTCGTAGTTCTGATGGTATTCGGTGCATTAGTGTTGGTATGATCGCACCTATTTATAACACCGCATTCTATTCTCTTATAGTTCAACGCGGTGAGACTTCCGGGTGGTCTTTGTCATGATAGACGTATTTTTGAGTCGGGAACGTGGGTCCTGGATGTGAATAACTGCGAGGACTTAGTATCGACATACCGAAATTCGAGAAAAATTATTAAGGGCTCGAGATAGAAGTAAAAAAGTAGAAAAACAAATAAATAGAGACCTCGCAGAAGCAAAAAAGGGTGCAACACGAGGACTTCCCAGGGGATCACCCATCCTAGTACTACTCTCGCCCAAGCACTCTTAACTTCAGAGTTCTGATGGGATTCGGTGCAGTAGTGGTGGTATGGTTACACCCATTTGCAACACCGCATTCTATTCTCTTATAGTTCAATGCGGTGAGACTTCCGGGTGGTCTTTATCGTGATAGACGCATTTTTGAGTCGGGAGCATGGGCTCCAGATGTGAATAACCGTGAGGACTTAGTATGGACATATCCGAATTCGAGGAGAATTATTAAGGGCTCGAGATAAAAATAAAAAAGTAGAAAAACAAAAAAAATAGAGACCTCGGATAAGCAAAAAGAGGACTTCACACGGGTCACCCATCCTAGTACTACTCTCATCCAAGCACGCTTAACCTCGGAGTTCTGGTGGGGTCACCCATCCTAGTACTACTCTCGCCCAAGCACGCTTAACTTCGGATTTCTAATGGGATTCGGTGCATTAGTGCTGGTATGATCGCACCCATTTGTAACATCGCATTCTATTCTCTTATAGTTTAATGCGGTGAGACTTTCGAGTAGTCTTTGTCATGACAGACACATTTTTGAGTCGGGAACGTGGGTCCCGAATGTGAATAACCGCGAGGACTTAGTATGAATAGATAGGAATTCCAGAAAAATTATTAAGGGCTCGAGACGGAAGTAAAAATGTAGAAAAATAAAAAATAGAGACCTCGTAGACGCAGAAAGGGGTGCAACACGAGGACTTTCCAAGGGGTCACCCATCCTAGTTGTAATATCCGGTATTTTTGTTTCCGTTATCTTGGATTGTTTATGTTTTGATGCCGGGCATTTTCTTGTTGATGTGAGTCGGAGTGATTTCTATCGTGATACTCTATTTGTTTACTATCGCATAGCCGTTTTAGTCGGGTGCGACTTGTTGCTGCGTGCGTTTATTTGATAAAATGTGTGCATGTGATGTAGTATGTTTTGTTTATTTATTTGCTCATTATTACTTTGAATCATAGCCGGTGCGTTAGTGTGACCAAAACGTTGTCGAGGGCCTAACCGGACCGTCGGAACGATCGAGTCCCGACCGCAGGGCCTGGCCGAGTTACGCCCGCAATACAGTGCCTGTTACGGCCGTAAGACATGGCAGGTTATGGACGTAATGCCTCGCCAATTACGGCCGTAAGGCTCTCGCACAGGTTGGGCAGTAGCCCAGGGATGATCGATTACAGAAGTAATGTGTGGCTAGGTACGGCCGTAATGCCCGGTTACGGTCGTAAGGCTTTGCCTGGTAACGTTCGTAATGTGCCGAGTGTTTTGGGGAAGTGGCCTGGGGGGTGCCGCTTACGCCCGTTAGATAATGCCGACTACGTCTGTAATAGCCGAGTTATGGCCATAAGCTGCTGTCCGTTATGGCCGTAACGTGCACGGCTTTTTATAGCCCTGGCCGATGGGTTGTGCCATTTTCACTCCATTTTTCGTTCTTGTGGCGGATGACGAACAGGAGGTTCAGGAAGAGTGGTTCTTGGTCGATTCCACTCAATTCCAAGACATTTTGGTAGGCCTTTGTCGATTATATCAACATACAATCCTTGTTTTTCGTCGAACCGAGGTAATTTCTTGAAATCTCCTAGGGTTGACTTCCGAGATTTCTTTATTGATTTTCATTGCTCGTCCGATTTTGATGAATCGGTTGATGTTATTGGGTATTAGTAGGCATGTTCTACGGATTGTATATCCGTATTTCGAGTTCGTTGGAACCCAATCGGGATTTTTGGTGTTCTAAGGAACCTTGAACATTAAATATCCGATTAAATATCTCAAAGGGTTATCTTCGATTCTTGAGCGTGTTTTCCATTGTTTTCAATTGTTATTCTTGTAGTAATCATGTTTGTGTTGGATTTCACGGAGGATTGTAAGTGTTCGGGGTTTTTCAGGTTGTGCCGCGTTCGTAGGAATATTCGGGTGCCGACTATCGAGGCAAGTATCTTGCTTATACATTTTGTACCTTGTGAATATGACTTATGTGTTGAAATGAACGAATTGTGGTTAGTTGTGATAATCTTATATGTGTAACATGGAAATGTATATGTTGGTCGATTGTACACTTGGACGTGTATCGTGATATAGGTATTAATCATGAGTTATGTGGCATTGATTGCATCAGTGTTTTGGATTGTTGATACACTACTACAAAAACAGCATTTACTGACACTTAGTTTCTGACACTTTATCAAAAGTGTCAGTAACTTCAGACATTTGACTTATTTTTTTTTTTTTAACATAATTGTGTCATAAGATACTAACACTTAAGTATCAGTAATTTGAGTATCAAAATTTACTGACACTTAAATATCAATAATAACAAAAAACTTAATTTATTTAAAACATATTATTTATTTATAATAGTTAAAACCTAACCCTACGAAATCTCTATCTCCTCTCCCTCATTTACATCTGCACGCCGCCCCCCATTCTCACATTCTTCAACTTCACCAATGATGGTTCGATCTCCGGCGGGTTCCTTCTCCCTCTTCCGCAAAATCTTCCTCAGGTAAACACAATCGAGCATCTCCGTGCGATTCTAGGGTTCATCTTCATCGAGCATCAGTCGATGCATACAAATGATCCCATATTATTCTCTGTTTTTTTTTCTTTTTTTCTATATTAGCCTTCTCCTTTCTTCCTTCCCCAGTAAATATTATCTTCTTTTCGATTTCAGTTGAGGAAGCTTCATGGAAATATTATCTCCAACATGTGAATTTTTCGAGAATTACGAGAAGGCTGCATCTGATGCTGTTTTGCCTCCTGGAGTTTGTACGTTACAGGTTTCGTTTTTGAAGCTCAAACATTTGTTTTTGGAGTATTGGTTTATAGAAAAACGAATGCGATTATTTGTTTTTGAGTCGTGCTTCCATATATGGGTTATTATGTACAACACGTAGGGTAGACTTTGTGGAGTAGTCGTATATATAAAGCCCACACAGCGAAGCAAAAAGAAGAAAAAAAAACTCTACCACACAGCAGTGTATATCAATCTTATGTTCATTAGAGGGTGTTAGTGTGTTAGTGTATATAAATCATATGTGAATAATGGCAACTGTGATACAATGGTGTTAGTGTGTTACCTGTAGTGGTTGTGTTGCTTTTTCATGCTAGGTAGAATTATAGTTTTTGGTATTTGTGATTCTTGTCAATCTCAGGTGTTTACAAACAATTCTTGAGTTAGCAGGAGTATGCTCATCAATTCTTTATACTCACCCTACCTAGATGGAAAGAAAAGATGACACTTTGCAATCAGAATCTTAAAGTATTGAGTTCTGTCATTTATTTTAGTTATGGTTTATCATGTATGTATCTGGGGGAGCAAGCAAAAGCTGTAAACAATCTTTTAACTTATTCTATGTGCTTATGGTCAAGTTTACTGAGAACGTCTGATTCGAACCAACTCTCGTGACATGTTAACTGGAAAGTGCATGCTGAAAAATGCACATACGAATCACCTAAACATATGCTTCGGTCTTTGTACATATATTTTACGCAAGAAAGTTGTTTATGCAACACTAGAAATACATGCTCAAATCGATAAGAGAGGCTTAATTACTTCGATTCGCAAGGCATAGTTCTTAGGTTGAAATGTATCTTGAGTTCACTCTTATATCAAGAGGATTACTGTTTTCTTCTTTGAAATTTAGTAGCCGATTATTATGCGTGATAGTTGTTTTAGTTTTCATTTCAGCATCAAGTAAGCTATGTATTGATTTTGCGGGAAAAGCGATGAGCTTAGGAAGGATCTTTGTTGATGCACTTTGTTGTCTAGCTCATGCTCTTGGGGAAGACTTCTCTATTTTCATCCCTTCCATCCATAAGCTTTTATTGAAGCATCATATGGAGGTCTTGTGGATGTCTTTTGTTTTGCAATTCGATCATTGTTAGTGAAGGTAATGCTGGTTTATTAAGATTTTTAAGCTTTATCATTTTCCTTGACCAAAGATAAGGATTTTAAAGAAATTGAAGACCGCCCACAAAGAAGGAAGCCACGATCCTAGGGTACACCGATCGAAACAAACTTGTCGACTTCTGGTGAATTAATTAGTGACCCTTTAATTAATGAAGAGGATCCGAGTGTAGAATTGATCCACACAAGCCGCATAAGGTATACTCGTTGATTTTCCTTTACTCCGTAATTGTAAGTGGAAGTTGATAATGCAATGCGATCACTTGAATTTCGGGGTTGATAGACATGGGATGATAATAATATGGTGTATTGTTGATCAACTTGGTATGTAGGAAATACAGTGAATCTCTTGTTTTGAAATTTCTCAATTAAATGAAATAGGAATAAGCCTACGTCTGGTCCACCATTTTCTCTATGGAAATAAGCTGTGAATCAAAGCAATTCATTTTTTTGGTGGTATTTATGTTCATTGGTTTAGTACGCTGAGTTTTCTTGCACGAGTTTTATTTTCTGGAACGTTTTACTAAGTTGTGCTTATGCTGGACGGAATGCGGTGCTTATTTGCTGGACTATGGCCTGGCTACTTTCATTTATGTAAACGAGTGAATATTTGGCTTTACTTTTTTTAAGTTATGTCTATAGAGAAATCTGATGTATATATATATATACATACACACACATACATACATATACAATATAGAGAATATCTGATGTGTATCTACAGTGCTCCTGCTGCTTTTATGTTGATGGTAGAAGGATATGAAAATTGTTTGGATGCTTCATAATTAATTATCTCGTGTTGCTTAATCCTTTCATCTTTGAATAGATTCTTCAAAAATTTATGTGCTGTTTTTAAAGTGAATGTATTGAGTGCTTTCCTTCTCTCTTTCTCAGTTAAATAACTGCTATCATTCAAGAAATATGATTTGGTTTATTATATTTCAAAAGGGATCTTCTTTTTATAATTTTTAATATTATTAAAAGTCTATAATTCTCTGTCACACTCCATTGTTCAATACAAACAATTTGGGGCTCAGCTTATATTTGTTTTCATGGGATAAATTGTGCACCTGGCAACCACCTGGGCAAAATATTTTCATCACAAAGTTTGATTTATGTTGTAATTCTTCAGGGTTAAATTGTTCCGATTTTGCCGAACATTTTCTTCCAGTTCTCCTAAACTTCTACACAATGCAAATAGTTCTCCTGATTGCATAAGGTTTTCTGGTTGTTTGGAGTACTTCAATTGCTTTATGCCGTGTAGACGTTCTTTTGAGTACGTTGAGTTGGTCAAAATCTGCTTCTGCAAGTAATTAGTCACAATCAGGTTAAGAAAAGTGCGCTTACCACACATTGAAAACACACGACCTTGTAGATCTGCCCTTATAAGTTCCAATCTCAGTCCCCAACACTAGTTCAGTTTCCAAGAGATCTTTTCATATTGCCTTCAATATGCTTGAATTTGCTGTCAGAACAGTGCGCTTACCACACATTGAAAACACACACCAGTATTCCAAATGAAGATCGATAGAGTAGAATCTTGGCAGCACGGTAAGTGCCACAGACTCTATATGACATACTCTCCGAAATGTGAGTTTTAAATGTCCGTGTAATTATCACATTCTTGTTCTGCCAAATTTTTTTATATTTGAGGTATAATAACACGTAGCGTTACCAATGGTAATTGTGTTTGTGCATTTTTTACATTTTGATAAAGAAAAAAATGTTGGATTAAGCCTTGATTTGCAGGTAATAAACTCATTTCTATCAGCATAGTGAATTAGTTTCACTAGTTGGTCTCCTTATATTCTGCTTTCTTCTATCTCAGGGAGTTGGTTATCATGTGTACCACTGTATGTCATCATGTATATGAGCTTTAAATATAATGCTATAATAAACCTATACCGCTGGATTATACAACAATATTACATGTGTTTACCAAATAGGCTTCAATTGATGGTTTTCGTACTCTAGTATCTACTTAATATATTGATGTAGATATCTTCCTTTATAATTATTGAACTTTTAGCAAGCACAGTCCGATAATGACGCCTAGTAGTATCATCCACCCTACGTTACTGGTGGTAGTCCGATAATGAACTAAGGTGTTCGCACTTTAGTGTCTGGCTTAGTTTCACATAAAAGGTTTTGATTTTAAATTCAATGGGGTCATTAAAGTTTGAAGATCTCTGTGTTTCCTGATTTGCACTCTGCTAATACTGAGTTGCTGGTTTGTCGGGAGCCTTTCAGCCTTGGATATTAGTAATAATGCAATAAGCTCAAAAGGCCTGTTTGCCACCTGAATTTTAGATTGCATGGTGTTTGGTATTATCTTTAATTTTGAACTTGTTCCGACCTTTTGTCCATATAAGAGAGTTCCATAGCCTCTATGTTTTGTGGCTTAGACGTTTAGAGTTGTTGGTTGCCACTTATTGCTTCAATCATGAGTTTCTTCTGGATTTTTCACCAAGAATTTTTTTCTGAATGTTATATGTGTCGTCCCAGGGCTCTAAAACTCAGAAGTGGAAGATTATTGTCAGAAATCTTCCATTGAAGGTTGTTGACATTTACTTAGATATTTTGAGTTTGCAGTTCGATAATCAAGTTTGCATTTACTTAGATACTTAGAATTTTTTTCTGAATGTTATATGTGTCGTCCCAGGGCTCTAAAACTCAGAAGTGGAAGATTATTGTCAGAAATCTTATATTGAAGGTTGTTGACATTTACTTAGATATTTTGATTTTTAAGTTCGATAATCAAGTTTGCATTTTCAGGTCTTGCTTTATCTTTAATTTTTGGAAGATCTTTCTTATTAATTTTGTTTTCTGAATGCTAGTATCCTTATCGTCAGTTTTGTTGACTATTGCTTTGCAGGCTACAGTGGCAGAGATTAGAGAGATGTTTGCTGTTGTAGGATTTGTATGGGATGTAGTTAATCCTCAAAATGCTAGTAGTAGTTTAATAAGATTTTGAGTTATGTATTCCCTGCTCTTTTTTTTCGAGACTAAAATGTCATCGATCGATGTTGATTATTCAATTTAATAATGCATTTGGGATGTTTTATAAGTGAATTGTCTGTTTGATAATTTTAATTTATGGTAATTTTTTTTTCATGTAATTAAACAAAAAATGTAGTATTCATAAAAATAGAATTGAGATAAAAATATTTTTTTTTAACAAATCTGAGCATATATTGACACTAAAATAGTGTCAGTAATTTTTTTTACTGACACTTTATAATAGTGTCAGTAATGCTAAACCCAGAACATACTGACACTAAAGTTTAGTGTCAGTAAAAAAATTAATTACTGACACTATTTTAGTGTCAGTAAAAAAAAATACTGACGCTATTTTAGTGTCAGTATTTATTAACTCTTGTATTACTGACACTAATTTTTAGTGTCAGTATTTTCTGGCTTTAGCATTACTGACACTATTACAAGGTGTCAGTAAAATTAATTACTGACACTAAAATAGTGTCAGTAAAGGGGAAAACTGTACTAGTGATATTGTGTTATATATGACGATTTGTATGTAATCAACGTGATTTATTGATCGTGAACGTGTTGATATGATGTGTATGTGAATGTTGTGTGCTGGTATGCTAAGTTCACTCATGTGAGTTCGACGGGGCCTACGAGGATTCACGGCACAGGTCCATGGGATCAGAACTTAGTACGTGGTGCTGAGGTCCAATTGTGCGGGTCTGACGAGGCCTATGATGATTCATGGCACAGGTCCATCGGATCAGGACACAGTACGTCTAACCGTGCGGGTCAGCGGAACCTACAGTGACATGTGACACAGGTTCACGGGGTCAGGACTGGTTGTTACGATTGATGTGTGATTTCCAACCGTGCGGGTTCGGCAGAACCTATGTTGACACGTGACACAGGTTCACGGGGTCAAGACTAGTTGTTGTGATTGGTGTGTTTGATTCTTTCCGTGCGGGTTGTCGAACCTACAGAGACTCCTGGCAGGAGATCATGGAGTCATGAATATGTTTTGATAAACTAAGTTTCGAAAAGGAAGTTTTCAAGGAAAGAATATTGGGCCGAGTCCCACGAGATTTGTGGAAATATTTTTCGTACAAGTAAATCACCGAAATATGAATCGGCATTTGGCTTAGAACTCTAAGGTTTTTGAAAAGGTTTTACGAATCAGGACTCGAGGTCTTAAAGGTTTTGTATTTATAAAAATCCCTGAGATGATGATCTTATTTTCAAATGCTTCATAGCTTGCTTTCCTTTGCTAAAATCTCTTGGGAATGATTTGGTACTTGATTAGTGCATCTGATCCATGGTTAATGTTTGATCGTTACATTTCATATGATTTGACACTTGCACTAGTAAAACAGTGGAGTTTTACTAACCTCCGAGTAATCGGGGGGTGGATGTCTGTTTTTCATCTAGGTACATGCAGGTTCGAGGGAGCAGTCTCAAGATCGGCACAGGAAGTGACGCGCTACGATACTAATCAAGAGTTGGGAGTTTAGTTTGAGTTGAGTTGTATTGTCATAGTTGAATTCAGTCTTCCTCTGTATTGTACTTCGACCCCTGTGTGGGTAATATTGTATAAAGTCAGTGTTGTTACCCAAAATATTATCCGGAGATGATATTACTGGAATGGTCGAGTAACAAACAAGTCATGGTTCTTGGTCCAAAAATCGCCAAAAAAGATGATGGGTCGCTGAAAAAGTTCGATGAATTCAACGACGAAGATTGGAAGAACACACACATTAACTCTTGTGCTACTCAACTCCTGTACTGTGTTATTAATCTTAAAGAACTTAATAGGATATCATCTTACGAAAGTGCGACAGAAATCTGGAAAATTCTTGAGGTAACTCATGAAGGAACCACTCAGGTCAAGGAGACCAAGATCAACATGCTACTTCATGATTATGAACTCTTTTCCATGAAGGATGATGAAACAATCACTAATATGCTGGATCGATTTTCGGCTATAACCAACGGTCTTGTATTCTTTGGAAGACCTATATTAAGTAGCGACAAGGCTAAGAAAATTCTTCGCTCGTTGTCGCGTGAATGGGATTCCATGGTTACTGCAATCATGGAATCCAAAGATCTCAACAAGCTTGAATTTAGCGCCCTCATCTGGCCACTCATCAACTATGAGATTGTTCTCAAATCGAGAGGCTCCAAACCAAAGCCTAGCGAAAAAGTGGTTGCATTCAACGTTGATAGCAATATTGAGGAAGAAGTTCCTCAAGATGAAGATGACGAGGAACTCGCTCTCCACGCCAAGAATTTTAGAAGATACAAAAACTTAATTCAAAAAAGGCGGAGCTTCCTTGGTCGGGATGGTAAGACGGAACAAAAGAAAAATGCTTATGTTCCTACAAAGAAGTTCGACAATAATTGTCGGAAATGCGGTCAAGCCAGTCACTAAGCTAAAAAATGCTGAGGATCTACTTCTAAGCCTCAAATCAAAATATTAAAAAAGAAGGAAGTCCTAATTGCTTCTTGGAGTGATAACGAGGAGGAGATTGAAAGATCCCTAGATGTAAATCTCGCATTCGTGGCTCTCGACTCAGAAAATGTTATCGAGGTAAGTGTAATACCCGGATGTGAACTCATTTATTATCATTTAATAATTGTCACTCAGTAATTTTTTCACTCATTATTAATCATTCATCCTTCATATTAATTCATTATATTCACTGTTCGGCGTAATTTTAATCTTATATCAGTAATTTATTCGTCATTCAACCTGGTTGGAGAATCGAGTCGAGTTTATCATCATTATCATCCTTGTAGTGGGCGGTGTGTGAGGAGTAGCGCACACTACATACTCTCCTTAGCGCGCGCTAATTGAGTACTGGTAGCGCACGCTACCTCTCAGCATTAGCGCACGCTAACGTGGTGGAAGCAGACAGTCCAGTAGGTACTGGACTGAATTGGGGTAATTCATAGCGCACGCTAAGAGTGGATATAACGTACGTTAGTGGTATTGATAGCGCACGCTAAGCATTAGTGTAACGCGCGCTAAGGTTCGATCAGACAGAGTCTAGTGAGTACTGAACTGGAATGGGATAATCCATAACGCACGCTACGAGTAGAGATTAGCGTACGCTAATTGGTGCTAGTAGCGCACGCTAAGTTATTTGTGTAGCGCGTGCTAAGGCGATCAGGGTAGAAGTCAGTAGGTTCTGGACTCCAATATTTTGGACATCAACCATCAGGTAGTGCACGCTAACACAAGGTTAACGCACGCTAATAAGAGATGTTAGCGCATGCTAACAATGCAGGCAACGGGTACTGAACTACCCGGTGGACCCGCTAGCGCGCGCTAAGCTGGTCCAAGTATAAATTGGACAGTTCAGTCGAGTTTCGGCATTTTCACATCTCACCTTATCTTTCGGGCAATTTTGGGCGACTTTGGGCATTTTGTGAAGTGTTCTTCGAGCTGCAATCAACTATCAACATCTTCAAGCTTCTAGTTCGGATTAATCATCATTTAATCTTCTCCATCACACCAAATCAAGGTAACTTTGCTTGAATATAGAATTTTGGGATTTGAGTGTTTTCATTCCGATCTCTTCAAGTTAGCTTAATATTATGGTGGAATACGTTGGATATAGATTATCTACCTTGGATACATGTGTTTCTACATATTTATTGGTATATTTGTCGGATTTGTTGAATATTTGGAGAATTATTCAAGAACACCCTAAGGGTTGACTTTGAGATTTTTGGGGTTTCGACTAGATATTGTCGTAATCTCGAATGGAGTATTCATATTGTATTATATGATTTTATCGATATACTTGGGGTTGGTTGTAATCAATGGAAGAATGTTTGCAACGTATTCGTTAGAATGCCCCAATGAGTTTGGTTATTGTTGTATCGACTTTTGAGTTGGTTATAATCGTAGTTGATGCGTATATTGAGCATTTGTTGGTAATTATGTTATTCAAGGTTGTTCGAGCAACCGATAATTCCATTAAGGACGTTTATTCGAGGGAGGACATTTCATCACCGGTATTGAGTAAGTTAATTCTTACTCGGTTAAAAGGATACTCATTCCTTTCGTTGTTGTTCATTCATATTCATAATTTATTCATGGTATGTTAATCATGTTAAGATTTGTAATTATCCAACTAATCATTCATTTCACGAGAAACGACAGTTCCAATCATTTCAGTGAGCTATCATTCATTTCATTATTATTTCATCTCGGTGAGTCATTCTTGACCCTTTTCGATTTGCTATTCATTGATATTCATCATGGTCACTTTTGTTCTTGTGACCTTCTGGGTTCATATTGCGTGGACGGGTGGTTATGTGTGAAATTTTTAGTCGGGCACACGATAGTCATGTGATACGGGTTCACCGGCACAATGGACTTTGCACAGGGTAACGTCCCTCCATGAGACTAATTAAGTACAAGTGCGGGTGTGTCCGGACACTCGTATTGTGCACTTGCACGTCCCATTACAGGCGTACTATGATGCCCCTCTTCAGCTTGATTTCATAACTAATATATTTAATGATTGTGCTTGTTTAACTCTTAAGGATTGTTGTTCTGCGTAACTAACACCTTTGGGGATATTGTTTTTAGGTCATGGCAATACAAAAGCACGGGAAGAGATCGTTGACGGCGAGGAGTCCCAATGATACTAGTAGGGGGCCCTAATCTCTTCATTTGTTCATGTTTCTTTGTCATGTATTTTCCGCTGCAGTTCTGTTTGGATTTTTATTTCATTCAGTGTTGTATATTTTATCATCATATTAAATATACATGTATTCTGTATTTCCTGGGTGTTTTGTACTTGAAACTCCACATCGGAGTAATTGATGGCATAATGTGGTTCAGTACTACATTATATTGTGTAATTCATTAATTTTCATTCGCCTGGTGGGTCCCAGTCGGGGGTCCACGGCACTGTAATGTCCGCCTAGTTTGGGGTGTTACAAAGTTGGTATCGGAGCATGGTTTTGAATACTACCTTCCGAGTCATGTCTCATTTGAAATCATCGTTCATCAAACTAGTATCATTGGACTTTCACGTTATGTGTGTCCTGTGCAAATGCCAAGCCCCTCAGACCAAGGAAACGATATGATTTCTGACGCCATGGTAATTTCTGGCAATAAGAATCACTCATTCATCATTCATCAGTCAATAATCCTCAATCATCATTTTCATTTTTGATCATGTCGATCATGTTAATACATTCATCACTCAATCAATCTCATTGTTCAGTTGTCGATCTCGTGGATCGTATTATCAATCTTGTTAACTTGTTCAAGATAATCATTTCAAGAATTTCATCAGATAGTCATGTCACCTCAGTTGATCCATCATACAATCATTGTGTTAGAGCGAGTATGCTCATTATTATCATTTCATAACTTAATCATAATGTGATATACATGCGAGATCTATAATTATCATGTGTTCCTTACCTTCAGTATGGATCGAGCTGGTAGAGGATGCAGGGGAGGAGGCCGCGGTGCGGGCCGAAACCCGGGATCTCGAATGAATACTCGTCCGAACGCGAGGAATAATGTTAATTTGATGAGCAGCGACGCTGCCACCCACTCACCTAGAGATAATCATTCACTGTTAAGAAGTCGTACCCAAGGTATAACCCAATCGGAAGGTGTCCGAGTTGATCCTCTCGCTTTTATGCAGGGCATGATGGCACAAATGACTCAGATGGCACGTCTGATGGAGACGATGCATAACTCAGCCACTCAGGCTCAACAAGCCCCTCCGCCGCCACCTCAGAGGCAAGAGAGGAGTGTGAGCAGTATCATCAATAACATCTCTCGCCAGCGGCCACCTACTTTCGAGGGCTCATCTGAGCCGGCGGATATTATTCATTGGCTTGAACATTTTGAGAAGTTGTTTGCTATGGTGGAGTGTCCCGAAGGGCACAAGGTTTCAGTCGCGGCTTACTATCTGGGTAAGAGCGCTCACTCTTGGTGGCTATCTCTGAAGCCCACCGATGGATCTTTTACTTGGGACCAGTTCAAGACCCTCATGATGGAAAGATATTATCTGTCCCCACTCAGGGAGGCCAAGATGTCGGAGTTACTCAGTCCCGACCCCTCAACGGAAGAAGATGTACTTACCATTGCCGAGAAGTTTCAGGAGCTACTTCTATTCGCCTCCTCTATTATCAACTCTGAGGTGGATAAGATCAAGTACTTCAGTAAGAGGTTTAAACCTCATATGCGGATACAATTGCTTAATCATCATTGCACCACTCTGGACGAATTCATCGAGAAACCTCTTACTTATGAGCTTACTACTAAGGAAATTTCTAAGAATCAAACTTCATCGTCTGGCAAGAAATCGAAGAAGCGTAATCAGTCTGAAAGCAGTCAGGAAACTTTCAAGAAGCCTCGTGCGGGCTCTACTTTTTCTGAGAGACCTCCTATGGTGCCAAAACTTGTGGAATCTCAGTCCCGAGAGGCCAGTTCGACCATCACCTGTTACAACTGTGGAGAACAGGGTCATTTCAGCACTAAGTGTCCGAATCCGACCCTCGCGTGTAATAACTGTGGGATTTCTGGGAATAAGGCCCGTTTCTTAGGCGGGAGCAAACAAAGGCGGAGCACATAGCTATCAGACTGGAGCATCTAGTTCCGGGACTGGCAAGACCCGAATTTATGAGATAAAGAGAGCTGACGATCTGGAGGCCCAAATGATCTAAGGTAAACTCGAAATTTTATCTCAACATGTGTGTGCCCTTTTTGATACTGGTGCATCGCATTCATTCATTTCCGAGTCATGCTTGAGTAGACTTCATCTGGATAGTGCTACTAGTTGTGAACCTTATATTATTGGACTACCTGATGGTAGAAGAATTACCGGAGATCATGATATTAAGAATTGTCCGATTCAGCTTCATGGCCGTGATTGGTTGGTAGACCTGATTGTGGTAGATTTACCTAGAGACGATGTTATTTTGGGTATTGATTGGATGGATCGTCACGATGCCATCCTTAGTGTCCGTAAGTGTATGGTCACTATTATTTCAGACGATGGAGTCGAGTGTGTATTTTAGGGGAGTAATCCCAGCTGTTCCAGAAGGGTTATCAATCTAATGAAAGCAGTCAAATTACTCAATCAAGGGTGTGTTGGTTATTGGTGCTATATGACCAAGACCGATAAATCATCAATGTTGTTGGCGGATATTCCTGTAGTGAGAGAATATGCCAATGTATTTCTAAATGAGTTACCTGGTTTACGTCCACAGAGAGATGTGGAATTCACGATTGAGTTGGAGCTTGGTACATCTCCAATATAGAAAGCACCATATCATATGTCCCCGACGGAAATGCAAGAATTGAAGAATCAACTAGAGGAATTGACCGAGAAGGGTTATATCCGACCGAGTGCGTCCCCGTGGGGAGCACCAGTGTTATTTGTCAAAAAGAAGGATGGTTCATTTCGCTTGTGCATTGATTATCGAGAGCTGAACTAGGTGACGATCAAGAATAAATATCTCCTACCCCGCATCGATGATCTTTTGGATCAACTTCAGGGAGTTTCGGTATTTTCCAAGATTGATTTGAGATCTGAGTATCATCAGTTGCGAATTCGAGAGTCGGATATTGCTAGAACGGTGTTTCGAACACGCTATGGTCATTACGAGTTTATGGTGATGCCGTTTGGGTTAACTAATGCACCTGCTGTATTCATGGAGTTGATGAACCGAGTTTTCATCGATTATTTAGATCAGTTCGCAGTTGTTTTCATAGACGACATTTTGATTTATTCTCATCACCGAGAGGAGCACGAATTTCACCTTCATCAGGTTCTCGACGTGTTGAGACGAGAGTAGCTATATAGAAAGTTTTCCAAATGTGAATTCTGGATGTCCGAGGTGACATTTCTCGGACATGTAATTTCATCAGACGGAGTACGTGTCGAACCTCAGAAGATGTAGGCTATCCGATATTGGCAACCTCCAAAGAATGTTAAGGAAATCCGAAGCTTTCTTGGATTAGCTCGTTGTTATCGGCGATTTGTGGAAGGATTTTCTAAAATCGCTCAACCCATGACAAACCTTTTGCGGAAGGATAAGAAATACACGTGGTCTGATGCGTGTCAACCGAGTTTTGAGGAGCTCAAGAATCATTTAATCTCAGTGCCTGTCCTTTCCTTACCACAAGAGACGGAAGGATTCGTGGTTTATAGTGACGCGTCCGGACAAGGTCTCAGATGTGTATTAATGCAGAACGGGAAAGTGATTGCCTATGCCTCGCGGCAACTGAGACCTTACGTGGTCAATTATCCGACCCACGACCCAGATCTGGCCGCCGTGGTATTCACGTTAAAGATTTGGGGTCATTATCTTTATGGCGTCACCTCTCAGATATTCACTGATCATAAGAGTTGAAGTATATATTTATTCAGAAGGAGTTAAATATGCGTCAGAGACGGTGGTTGGAACTGATTAAAGATTATGATATTGAGATACAATATCACCCGGGTAAGGCGAATGTTGTTGCTGATGCTTTGAGTCGTAAGTCTGTTCAGGAGCAAATGCTTGCTCGTTTAAAAATTCAGAAGGAGCTTCAACAGGAATTCCTAAGACCCGAGATTGAGGTCTAGTTATAGCGAGTGCAAGGACAACTTTGCACGTTAGAAATTTCATCGCCACTTGAGGAGGCGATCAGAGTGAACCAGGGTTCAGACCCATTTTTGTTGCGCATCCGAGAGGATGTGGCTCAGGGGAAAGCCCCTGGATTTGTGGTCCACGAGGATGGACTTTTGCGATTCAAGAACCGGCTTTGCATTCCGGCAGATGATGAGTTGAAAAAATCGATTTTGAGAGAGGCCCATGCTACCCCTTATTCCATTCATCCGGGGTCTACCAAGTGTACAAGAACATGAAACAAAATGATTGGTGGAGCAATATGAAGCGAGAAGTCGCAGAAATTATTTCAAGATGTCTAACCTGTCAGCAAGCCAAAGTATAACATCAGCGATTGGCGGGTATGCTGAAACCGCTTCCTATCCCAGAAGAGAAGTGGGAGGATATTTCAATGGACTTCATCACGAGTTTGCCGAAGATTCATCGTGGCATGAATACAATTTGGGTTGTTGTGGACCGTTTAACTAAGTCAGCTCATTTCCTCGAGATTAAGGATATGTGGGGTCCTGAGAGACTTACCCAGTTATTCATTAAAGAAATCGTGAGATTGCACGGTACCCCTAAGAGTATCTTTTTGGATTATGACGGGCGATTCATGTCGCATTTTTGGAAATATGTTCATCGTGCCATGGGAACTCAGCTCAATTTCAGCACAGCTTTTCACCCTCAGTCCGACGGACAATCAGAGAGAACTATTCGGACGTTGGAGGACATGTTGAGAGCATGTGTTCTTGATTGGAAAGACGATTAGGAAGCCCAACTACCGTTGATCGAGTTCACATACAATAACAGTTGGCATGCTTCGATTAAGATGGCACCTTACGAGGCCTTATATGGTCGTCGTTGTCGATCTCCTTTGTGTTGGGATGACTTATCAGAATCAATCGGCACTGAGCCCGATATGCTTATAGCCACTCGTGAGAAGGTAGCTTTGATCAGGAGTCGTTTGTTGACCGCTCAGAGTCGCCAAAAATTATATGCAGATAATTGTCGTCGACCATTAGAGTTCAAGGCAGGTGACCACGTTTTGGTCAAGGTATCCCCAAGCCGAGGTATTTTCCATTTCGGGAAGATAGGTAAGTTGAGTCCGAGATTCATTGGACCGTTTGAGATTTTGGATCGAGTAGGCGAGCTGGATTACCGATTGGCCTTACCTCCGGCGTCGAGCCGAATTCATAATGTATTTCACGTCTCTCAGTTGCGGAAGTATGTTGCTGATCCTAATCACATACTTCATTACGAATCTTAGAGCGGCAAATCAAACAGTTGAGGAACAAGGCGATTCCTTTGGCTAAGATTCAGTGGTCGAGACACGGAGTCGAAGAGGCTACTTGGGTGACCGAGGATAGTATGCGGGAAAGTTATCCCTATTTGGTTGACCCTTAGTTTCGAGGATGAAACTCTTTTTAAGGGGGGAGTATGTAATACCCACATGTGAACTCATTTATTATTATTCGGTAATTGTCACTCATTTCACTCATTATTAATCAATCATCCTTCATATTCATTCATTGCATTCACCGTTCGGCGTAATTTGAATCGTATATCAGTAATTTATTCGTCATTCAACCTGGTTGGAGAAACGAGTCGAGTTTATCATCATTATCATCCTTGTAGTGGGCGGTGTGTGAGGAGTAGCGCACGCTACGTACTCCCCTTAGCACGCACTAATTGAGTACTGGTAGCACACGCTACTTCTCAGTATTAGCGCACGCTAACGTGGTGGAGGCAGACAGTCCAGTAGGTACTGGACTGAATTGGGGTAATTCATAGTGCATGCTAAGAGTGGATATAGCATACGATAGTGGTATTGGTAGCGTATGCTAAGCATCAGTGTAGCGCGCGCTAAGGTTCGATAAGACAGAGTCCAGTGAGTACTGGACTGGAATGGGATAATTCATAACGCATGCTACGAGTAGAGATTAGCGTACGTTAATTGGTGCTAGTAGCGCACACTAAGTTATTTATGTAGCACGCGCTGAGGCGATCAGGGCAGAAGTCAGTAGGTTCTGGACTCCAGTATTCTGGACATCAACCATCAGGTAGCGCATGCTAACACGAGGTTAACACATGATAATAAGAGACGTTAGCGCACTCTACCAAGGTATATAGCGCACGCTAACGATGCAGGCAATGGGTACTGGACTACCCGGTGGACCCGCTAGCGCATGCTAATATCAGTAGCTAGCGCGCGCTAAGCTGGTCCAGGTATAAATAGGACAGTTCAGTCCAGTTTCGGCATTTTCACATCTCACCTTCTCTCTCGGGCGATTTTGGGCCACTTTGGGCATTTTGTGAAGTGTTCTTCGAGGTGCAATCAACTATCAACATCTTCAAGCTTCTAGTTTGGATTAATCATCATTTAATCTTCTCCATCACACCAAATCAAGGTAACTTTGCTTGAATCTAAAATTTTGGGCTTTGAGTGTTTTCATTCCGATCTCTTCAAGTTAGCATAATACTATGGTGGAATACATTGGATATGGATTATCTACCTTGGATACATGTGTTTCTATAGATTTATTGGTATATTTTTCGGATTTGTTGAATATTTGGAGAATTATTCAAGAACACCATAAGGGTTGACTTTGGGATTTTTGGGGTTTCGACTAGATGTTGTCGTAATCTTGAATGGAGTATTCCTATTGGATTATTTGATTATATTGATGATATTTTGTTGGAGTTGAACTACTCATTTGGAGGTTGGTTTCAATATACTTGGGGTTGGTTGTAATCAATGGAAGAATGTTTGCAACGTATTCGTTAGAATGCTCCAATGAGTTTGGTTATTGTTGTATCGACTTTTGAGTTGGTTATAATTGTACTTGATACGTATATTGAGCGTTTGTTGGTAATTATGTTATTCAAGGTTGTTCGAGCGACCGATACCATTAAGGACGTTTGTTCGAGGGAGGACATTTCATCACCGGTATTGAGTAAGTTAATTCTTACTCGGTTAAAAGGATACTCATTCCTTTTGTTGTTGTTCATTCATATTCATAATTCATTCATGGTATGTTAATCATGTTGAGATTTGTAATTATCAAACTAATCATTCATTTCACGAGGAACGACGGTTCCAATCATTTCAGTGAGCTATCATTCATTTCATTATTATTTCGTATCGGTGAGTCATTCTTGACCATTGTCGATTTGCTATTCATTGATATTCATCATGGTCACTTTTGTTCTTGTGACCTTCTGGGTTCATATTTCATGGCCGGGTGGTTATGGTCCGAAGGTGTCCGAGTTGATCCTCTCACTTTTATGTAGTGCATGATGGCCCAAATGACTCAGATGGCACGTCTGATGGAGACGATGCAGAACTCAGCCACTTAGGCTCAACAAGCCCCCCCGCCGCCACCTCTGAGGCAAGAGAGGAGTGTGAGCAATATCATCAACGACATCTCTCGCCAGAGGCCACCTACTTTCGAGGGCTTATCTGAGCCGGCGGATATTATTCGCTGGCTTGAACATTTTGAGAAGTTGTTTGCTATGGTGTTTCAGTCGCGGCTTACTATCTGGGTAAGAGCGCTCACTCTTGGTGGCTATCTCTGAAGCCCACCGATGGATCTTGTACTTGGGACCAGTTCAAGACCCTCATGATGGAAAGATATTATCTGGCCCCAAAGGCGGATCCCAGAGATATCAGACAGGAGCATCCGGTTCCGATACTGGCAGGACCCGAATTTATGAGATGAAGAGAGCCGACGATCTGGAGGCCCGAATGATCTCAGGTACACTCAAAATTTTATCTCAACCTGTGTGTGCCCTTTTTGATACTGGTGCATCGCATTCATTTATTTCCAAGTCATGCTTGAGTAGACTTCATCTGGATAGTGCTACTAGTTATGAACCTTATATTATTGGACTACCTGATGGTAGAAGAATTATCGAAGATCATGAGATTAAGAATTATCCGATTCAGCTTCATGGTCGTGATTGGTTGGCAGACCTGATCGTGGTAGATTTACCTAGAGAATACGTTATTTTGAGTATTGAATGGATGGATCGTCACGATGCCATCCTTAGTGTCCGTAAGCGTATGGTCACTATTATTTCAGACGATGGAGTCGAGTGTGTATTTCAGGGGAGTAATCCCAGCAGTTCCGGAAGGGTTATCAATATGATGAAAGCAGTGAAATTACTCAATCAGGGGTGTGTTCGTTATTGGTGCTATATGACAAAGATCGATAAATCATCAGTGATGTTGGCGGATATTCCTGTAGTGAGAGAATATGCCGATGTATTTCCAAATGAGTTACCTGGTTTACCTCCGCAGAGAGATGTGGAATTCACGATTGAGTTGGAGCTTGGTACATCTCTAATATTGAAAGCACCATATCATATGGCCCCGACCAAAATGCAAGAATTGAAGAATCAACTGGAGGAATTGACCGAGAAGGGTTATATCCGACCGAGTGTGTCGCTGTGGGGAGCACCAGTGTTATTTGTCAAGAAGAAGGATGGTTTATTTCGCTTGTGCATTGATTATCGAGATCTGAACTGGGTGACGATCAAGAATAAATATCCCCTACCCCGCATCGATGATCTTTTGGATCAACTTTAGGGAGCTTCGGTATTTTCCAAGATCTATTTGAGATCTGAGTATCAGCAGTTGCGAATTCGAGAGTCCGATATTGCTAGAACGACATTTCAAACATGTTATGGTCATTACGAGTTTGTGGTGATGCCGTTTGGGTTAACTAATCCACCTGTTGTATTCATGGAGTTGATGAATCGAGTTTTCATCGATTATTTAGATCAGTTCGTGGTTGTTTTCATAGACGACATTTTGATTTATTCTCGTGACCGATAGGAGCACGAATTTCACCTTTATCAGGTTCTCGACGTATTGAGACAAGAGCAGCTATATGGTAAGTTTTGCAAATGTGAATTCTGGATGTCCGAGGTGACATTTCTCGGACATGTAATTTCATCAGATGGAGTATGTGTCGTCCCTCAGAAGACGTAGGCTATCCGAGATTGGCAACCTCCGAAGAATGTTAAGGAAATCCGAAGCTTTCTCGGATTAGCTGGTTATTATCGGCGATTTGTGGAAGGATTTTCTAAAATCGCTCAACCTATGAAGAACCTTTTGCGGAAGGATAAGAAATACATGTGGTATGACGTGTGTCAACCGAGTTTTGAGGAGCTCAAGAGTTGTTTTATCTCAGCACCTGTCTTTTCCTTACCACAAGGGACAGAAGGATTCGTGGTTTATAGTGACGCGTCCGGATAAGATCTCGGATGTGTATTAATGTAGAACGGGAAAGTGATTGCCTATGCCTCGTGGCAACTGAGACCTTACGAGGTCAATTATCCGACCCACGACCTGGAGCTGGTAGCCGTGGTATTCATGTTAAATATTTGGTGTATCTTTGTGGCATCACCTGTTATTCACTAATCATAAGAGTTTAAAGTATATATTTACTCAAAAGGAGTTAAATATGCGTTAGAGACGATGGTTGGAACTGATTAAAGATTATGATATTGAGATACAATATCACCCGGTAAGGCGAATGTTGTTGCTGATGCTTTGAGTTGTAAGTCCGTTCAGGAGCAAATGCTTGCTCGTTTAAAAGTTCAGAAGGTGCTTCAACAGGAATTCCTAAGACCCGAGATCGAGGTCTAGTTACAGCGAGTGCAAGGACAACTTTGCACATTAGAGATTTCATCGCCACTTGAGGAGGCGATAAGAGTGAACCAGGGTTCAGACCCGTTTTTGTTTCGCATCCGAGAGGACGCGGCTCAGGGGAAAGCCCCTGGATTTGTGGTCCACGAGGATGGACTTTTGCGATTTAAGAACCGGCTTTGCATTCCGGCAGATGACGAGTTGAAAAACTTGATTTTGAGAGACGCCCATGATACCCCTTATTCCATTCATTCGGGGTTTAGAAAGTGTACAAGGACATGAAACAAAATTATTGGTGGAGCAATATGAAGCGAGAAGTCGCAGAAATTGTTTCAA
Source organism: Orobanche coerulescens (assembly GCA_033398695.1). Lineage (NCBI taxonomy): Eukaryota > Viridiplantae > Streptophyta > Magnoliopsida > Lamiales > Orobanchaceae > Orobanche > Orobanche coerulescens. The sequence goes on along the minus strand of CM065810.1, from coordinate 98,002,932 downwards.
GATGTCTGACCTATCAGCAAGTCAAGGTAGAACATCAGCGATTGGCGGGTATGCTGAAACCGCTTCCTATCCTAGAATGGAAGTGGGAGGATATTTCAATGGACTTCATCACGAGTTTGCCAACGAGTCATCGTGGCATGAATACAATTTGGGTTGTTGTGGACAGTTTAACTAAGTCAGCTCATTTCCTCGAGATTAAGGATATGTGGGGTCCTGAGAGACTTGCCCAGTTATTCATTAAAGAAATCGTGAGATTGCACGGTACCCCTAAGCGTATTGTTTTGGATCGTGACGGGCGATTCATGTCGCATTTTTGGAAATATGTTCATTGTGACATGGGAACTCAACTCAATTTCAGCACAACTTTTCACCCTCAGTCCGACGGACAATCAGAGAGAACTATTCAGACGTTGGAGGAGATGTTGAGAGCATGTGTTCTCGATTGGAAATATGATTGGGAAGCCCAACTACCGTTGATCGAGTTCACATACAATAACAGTTGGCATGCTTCGATTAAGATGGCACCTTACGAGGCCTTATATGGTCATTGTTGTCGATCTCCCTTATGTTGGGATGACTTATCGGAATCAATCGGCACTGAGCCCGATATGCTTATAGCCGCTTGTGAGAAAGTAGCTTTGATCAGGAGTCATTTGTTGACCGCTCAGAGTCGATAAAAATCATATGTAGATAATCGTCGTCGACCATTAGAGTTCAAGGCAGGTGACTATGTTTTGGTCAAGGTATCCTCAAGCCGAGGTATTTTCCATTTCGGGAAGAAAGGTGATAACACTCATTTTTACACATATTTTTATAAGGTTTTTCCGGATTTTAAGATCCTAAAATGTGTATAATTGTGTCGTTTGTGCTCATATTATGTTTGTTGGACTCGATCACGCTTGGGTACGTTTTCTTTGATTTTATAGGTGTTTTAAGGACATTATCAAGCAAGAACGAAGTCTCAATCCCCAATACATATCAAGCAATGCGGAAACGAGAGATCGAGCCGAAAATGGAGTCAAACGGAGTCAAAACGGACCAACACGGACTCGTCCGTATCATTTGACATGGGGAGTGTCACTGATGAGTATCCGTATGAAAATTGTGGTGAAATATGTGCTTTTATGGCCAATATTGGAGTTTATGACGATCAAGAGCGAGAACGAGGCCTAAAACGATGAAGATTGAAGCACTACCTGTCGTATTTTCTAATTTCCATATTCATTACTTCGAATCAGGATGTGTTCTATATATGTATGTATTCCACATGAAATCAGCTTCGCAATGGTATATCATACACTAAATTCCGAGGTGTATTGAGGGAGTTATGGCTTCTATACCACGGCTTCACAGTCCAGACCGCACACGGGCCGTGTCACAGGACACGGCCGGGTCTGCTGTCCAGAGAGTTTTTGCATTTTCTGGGACAGTATGACACGGGCCGTGTCATTTGACACGGGTCGTATCATTTTTCGGTGCAAGTCCAGTTTTTTAACATTTTACACGGTTTGAATGGAATTTCTTGGCATTTTTTGCTTGATAAAAGGCCTTGGACCAGACTTTTGAAGTGATATTCTGATTTTGAAGAGTTTTTGAGAGATTGGAGAGAGAAAAACAAACACAATATTGAGAGTTTTTTCATCCAAAAAGAAGGAGATTTGAAGAAACCAAGGAAGAACACCTCAAGAATATTTGAAGGCTTAAACCGGGATCAATCAAGGCACCATCCGAGTTTTATCTTCTTCCTATCTTTTATTCATTTTGTTGTTTTATTTAGCATGAACATGATGAACATGATGATTATTAATCTTTCTTTCATTACCATGTCCGGCTAAACTCGTTAGATTCTGGGCATGGGAGTACGTTGATTTTCTATGGTTTTGTGGGATTGATGATTATATATATCTAGTGTGATTTCTTTATCAAATACTTGGTTTTGATTCATGTTTAGACACTTGATCAATGTTTTTACATGTTAAACTTAATTGCTCATAATTCGAGAGAAGAGGGCATTAATAGGTTTCGAGTATTTGACGTAGTAAATTACGAGATTGAGAAATCGGTGATGAACTATGATGATGTTTAATCTTATGAACATTTTGGAGTTAGATAATTTATAATAGACGGAGACGTTGTTATAGGTTGTTTAATCTATGTTTTAATGCACCTCGAGAGAGACTTTAGAATATTGTTGTGATTATCATTTTGGAAATGCACTTAGAACTTTTTGGAACCAATTCCGATTAAAATTAGTAATCAACGGAAACCTAACCTTGGAATCTACCTTTCTAAACTCTTGAAATTCTCTTTAATTCGGATATTTTCTTTTATTGTCATAATTTTATTTTATTTCATTAACCATCAATTTCACCTTTCGATTGTCTAAATAAAACCGGAAACATTATAATCTAGTACTCAATACAATATGAATATTTAGTCTCTGTGGAATACGACCTTGCTCGCCGCTTTCTACATTTACTCCGTACACTTGTGGATTGTTTAAAAATATAGCGAACAAGTTTTTGGCACCGTTGCTGGGGACTACTTTATTTTTGTGAGTGTTGATATTACGATAAGTGTTTCCGGTCTTACTTTAGACATATTTTTTTGTTTTATTATATTTTGTTACTTCCGTATTATTTTTGGTCGTGTTGTAGGACGTACATGAACATCCGCTCCTCTCGAGAACATTTGGAGAACTTTATTCCCGAAGTAGGGGCATTTGCTCGAAGAACAAGTGTTGCTACACGGAAATTACAAATAGATCTATCTGATGAAATGGAAAGAACGGGAGATGCGATTGCCAACACGGGCAATGATAATACAATAGCCCACGATCCAAACAATGGAGGCGTACGGGCTTAGCAGCCCACAATTCGAATTCAATCGATTCGGGACGGATTTCGGCCCAGGCTTGACCAAAATTATAGGGGAATTTCTCATATTCCTATCAATGTCCTAAATTTCGAATTGAAACCTTCATTAATATCGATGGTTCAACAGAATCCGTTTGGTGGATTTGCCATAGAAGATCTGCACGCCCATTTATTCCACTTTATTTAAATTTTGTGATACCATTAAAATGAATGGGGTGCCAAACGATGCAATAAGATTGAAACTATTTCCGTTCTCCTTGAGAGAAAAGGCTCGTAGTTGGCTTGGAACCTTTGCTTCGAGGAGCATACGTACATGGGACGAGTTGGGTGAAAAATTTCTATTCAAATTCTTCCCTCCAAACAAGACCATGAGATTGAAAAGTGAAATCATGAAATTCCGGCAAATGGATTCAGAAATGTTATATGAGGTGTGGGAACGCTTCAAGGATTTGTTAAGACGATGTCCTCGTCATGGTTTTCCGGAAGACCAACAAATGTGTTTCTTTTACAATGGGTTGGCCAGAGAAACGAGAAATCTTATTGATGCATCGGCCGGAGGAGCACTACTAGCCAAAAGCGCAGATGAAGCATATGAATTGATCGAGAAGATGGCCATGAATAGCTATCAATGGCCTACTGAGAGAACTAATGTGCGTAGAGTGGCTGAAGTTTCAGATTCGGATCCCATAAAGGCTTTAACTGCACAAATTTCGATTTTGACCAACCATTTGGGAGTTCTGACGAAGAGTGCAAATGAAAAAATAACTCCAAAAGGAAGTGCACCACCACCGGACCCGTTGGAGGAAGCTCATTACATCAATAACCATAATTTCAATAATTATCGAAATAATCCTCATCTGGGGTTTTATCATCCTTCAAATAGGAATCACGAGAATCATAGCTATGGGAATTCGAGAAATGTTTTGCAACCACCGACGGTATTTAAAGTGTCGAATGGTGAGGTGATAGAAGAGTCCAAGCCAAATTCTAATCTAGAGAATATTTTGGCTACTTTTATGATGGAAACAAAAAGTCGGTTTACCCGAGATGAATAAAAGCTTGATCGGATTGAAAATCATGTGACTCAATTAGCAACCAACGTTGGATCTCAAATGAGAAACTTAGAAACGCAAATCGGTCAATTGGCTAAGATTGTGGGGAGCCAATATTAAAAGGGCCAATTTCCATGCAACACCGAGGAAAATCCAAAAGCACAATGCAATGCTATTTTTTCGTGCACCATGAACGAAGAGCTACCGGAATCGGATAATGAAAGCGAAGATGCAACTGTGTTGTCTAATAAATCTGATTTGATAATTAATGAGGTCCGATATTGAGCATATCGAGAAGAAGAATAAATTTGAGGTTTTCATGCAAGACATGGCGTCAAAGAAAAAAGAATTGGAGCGCCTACTGACTAAGCTTAATGATCCAGGGAGTTTTTCAATTCCTTGCGCTATTTTGAGTTATTCACTAAATAATGTATTTGTTGATCATGGTTCAAGTGTCAATATATTTCCTTTGTCTATTTTCACGACACTTGGATTAGGAGAGTTCAAACCATCTCCAGTGAGCTTACAATTCATAGATCGATCTTTAGCTTACCTAAAGGGAATTGTGGAGGATGTAATTTTAGAAATTGATAAGTTCACCGTCCCGGTTGATTTCATAGTGGTTGATGATGATGGGAAGCAAGATGGTCTAGTAATACTTGGACGTCCGTTCTTAGCCACTGCAAGAGCTTTAATTGATGTGGATCAAGGAGAATTAACGATTATGATGCATAGTCAAAATGTTGTATTTTTGATGACCCCTCGATTTGATGGATTGACAAATGGACAACCTCTCGATAAAATTGCGCGTAAACCGGATTGTAAGAGCTCGTCGAATGATTCGGGGTGAAGGAAACATGCGTTTAGCTGAAGACGTTAAATTTAGCGTTGGTTCGGAGGCAACCCAACACTTGCGTCCGGCTGAAGACGTTAAACTTAGCGCTAATTGGGAGGCAACCCAATGGTTCTTGTTAGTTTACTTTGTTCTTCTTTGCATTTTATTTTTATTTTTACTTGATGAGGAACTGACCGGTTCAACTGTAGGTGTCCAATTCGCAGGAAAAAGATCCGGAGACCAGAAGCACACTTTCCAGGCTAGTACGACACGGGCCGTGTCATTTAACACGGTCGGGTCGGGCATACAAATGTTTTTTGAGTTTCTGGGCAAATATGACACGGGCCGTGTCGTTTGACACGGTCGGGTCAGGCTGACAGTTGATTTTCACTTTCCGCGCAGGTGCGACACAGGTCGTGTCGTTTGACACGGTCGGGCCAGGTGGGCAGATGATTTTTGGCAAATCTGAGCAGGTATGACATGAGGCATGTCCAACAAGGCCACTTCCCTCCGCCCAATCAATATTGTAACATCCTAATATTAACTATAATTAAATCTCGAAAATTTCATATTTTTTTACAACATTAATTATCTTAATTTAAAATTTTCCTTTAATTAAAATAATAACGTGCGGAAGCTATCTAATATCACGTAAATATCATTTAGAAGAACTATTATATATATATATATATATATATTACAAAAATTCAAAGTAAACTTCAGTGATTAAATAAGTATAAGTAATTAACGAAAACTCCAATTTAAAATGCAACCAAAACATTAAGTACAGAATTTATACTACGTTTAATTACGAAAGATTATACCAACATTCATCATCTATAGAAAATAAGGCAATTGCTGAAGTTCGCAAAACATTCAAATTACAATTTGAAATATTCTTCGTAAATTAAAGTATAATTAATAATATTAAGAGTTCGATAATTATATTGATACCATCCTCCACCAGTACCACGCCCGCTTTATTAACCTGAAAACATTTTAAAAATTCGGGGTAAGCTTGAGCTTAGTGAGGCTATACATGTCACATATGAATATATCACGAATAATTGAGCACATAAATATTTCTGTTCTGTTTTTACGTGTATTTCTACACGGAGTACTCGGAGCCCGGAGGCGATCTGAGCCCGAAGGCTAAATGTTCTGTGTACTGGAAGTACAATTTTGCTATTCTGTCTGTATGACATGATACATCACATCATAAATAATATATGCCAAATGACATCTAATATACATACGAGACATGTAATTTTGTAGAAAATAAAAACCCCACCTTGTTGGCCACTAAGTATACTGGATACAGCTTGGGAAGTAGTTTAAACAACAAGCTGTGCTGATTTTAAATCTGAGTGCGTAGCGGAAGTCTTAGATATAGTAAGTTGCTGTGGATACAGCAACTAGGTGTACAGTGTATACTTAAATAATCACAGTAAATAAAACAACAAAAACTGAAGGTAAATAACACAGTATTTAAAGTGGTTCGAGGTGAACCCCTATACGTCCACTGGTCCTCCACACAGGAGTAAAATGTTTATTATAATTACTACATACACAACTACGTAATTATAACAGTATACAATCAGTATATCGTTCACACAGATTGATATAAAGATCTTAGCTTCCACCGTTCACACAGATTGGTTTGAGCTAAAGTTTGACTGACTTCTTCACACAGAGTTCTGAAGCTTCGTCTTCCTCAGTCCACACATGGCTGATCTGGGTTTGTTCAAAGTATAGAACAGAGCGTGAACAACAGCTTTGACTTTATGAGCTTGTAGCTGATGAAGTGTTGTTCAAGATGATGAGCACTGTATATCTCTTTTATCTGAGTTGCAGTAAGCTTGGAGATATATTTTGCTATGATGATAACTTGATAGATTTGAATGATTTCGGTTTCGGTAACTGATCTTCAATGCCTTCATGAGATATATATAGTCTCTGAAATATATATCCGTTGAGCAAGATTCCGTTCCAACGGGATTAAAAGCACCATCCGGATTTAGCGGGATTTGAAGATATGTTGACTGACAGTATTTAAATACTTTATCCTTGAGTATTTAAATACTTCTTTATTCAACGGGACTTGACTTCTGAAGATTCCTTCTTGTCCTGTTGAAAGTTGTATGGAAGATTACTGTATTGGTGATTCGAGATAGTTTCCATACTTGGTCTTTATAAGACTTCTTTGCTGTAGTGAAAGGGTCCACTAAATGCTGTATTCGAGTCAGGTCTTCAATACAGGTTGACATTTCAACTCTTCGATACAGTTTCCTTTACCGTATGCGGATTGGCATATATGTCAAAACCTCTTATCAATACTATTCGATACAGGGATTGAATATCCCGGCTGTTTCGATACAAGGTTATTGTTTTCCCAACAATTTCCCCCTTTTTGACAATTTGCCAAGACTTTAACTTTCTAACTTTCAAGTCTTCTTGATGATGCCAAAACCTTCTTCATGAAATAATCTTCTTTGATGATTTCTGGCAGATTTCTTGGTCTTTTATCAAAAGGTCTGTCTTTCAGCAACTTAGTCTAATTAATGAACTGCTCGCAGGCGAGTTCGATATAGCTAAGAATTTTTACAACATAAGCTTATGATTTGCGCGCAGGCACAATTTTACAATGTATTCTAAGCTTACAACTGAAATTATGAACTGTTCATAGATAAGTTCGTACAACTTATTTTTCAATCAAGTTTCCTATACTTGAGATTGTTATCAAACAATTTAAGTAATCATACATCAACATAGTAGATTACGAGTTGTAATCTTTCAAGACAAACAAACACTTTTATTGATATTTAAAATAAATTGAGTACATGGTTTGCTGTTTCGAAGAGAAATTACAAAACAAAAATAATATACAAGGATTTTAGCTCCTATCTGTAGTCCGCATGTCTCCATGCCTTTCTCCATGTATCATTCTCGGTACCACGCCACCAGTTCTGTAGGGAATTGTTGCCTCGATCCTGGTATATAGCTCTTCCTTCATAGGATATATCAAAGGTAAGAATCCAGTCTTCTGGATGGGTGATCCGATCTCCTCTTTTGTGCTTGCTTTTCATATCTAGCTGGAGAGGGAGTTTTCCTTCTTCTAGCATCTTCGTAAATTTATATGCGGCCTCCGCCAAAGTCTTATAGCTCTTGAAGATGGCGGATTCCCTGATGAGTTTAACAAAATATCTCATCAGTTCGTTCTTCCTCCATTGCTTCACCTCATCGGCAGTAGGATGGCGGTTTGGTCGGCAGATGAATTTCAAAAGGTCTCTGGATTAGACTTTTCCACGGGACATTTGGATCATGAAATTCAGGTCGGGAGACTGAAATCTTAAAACTCTGAGAGGGAGGGGCTAGCTTGTTTAACTCAGCAGTGATGCTGTCTTGAGCGGCCTCAAATTCCCTTTCATGCTGTAACCTGATTCTCCTTGCATCTTCTCTTGCTTCTTCCCCCTTTTTGGCATCATCAAGGCGTCATAGGATCTCTAATGCAGCATCATGTTTCGTCTCGATGTTAGTCATTCTTTCTACAAGGGAGGAAAGTGCCTGCGACATGTCCTTGATACATTTGTCGTGGGCTCGCAATTGAGAACTGTTTTCGATCATAGCACATGCGTCTTGGCTTCAGCGATGCGTGTTTTGGTTGCCTCTTCCTTCAGGAGTTGCTTCTGCTTGTCTTCCATGATTTTCAGTGCTTGTTTGAATACTTTTGGAAAAATAATAAAGGCCTCGACTACTCAAGAAACTTCATGCTGTAAGGTGGTCATCTCTTCCACGGCAGAAGTATGCATCCAATTCAAGGCTTTTTCAACTGAAGATAGAGCATTCACTGCATCCTGGATGAATACAGTTTGAAGACCAAGAGCACTCAGGCGCTCTTTCCTAGCGGCAGAAATCGGAGAATCTGGTTGAGCAAAATATTCAGAGCAGTTCAACCTCCTCAGATTTACGGTTGGGCGTAAATTGAGTTGGACATCCTCAGGTATATTACCGTCCTCGGATTCCACGGTTGAAGGGGCGGGAGCAGCTTGTTCTGGTTCGGAGGCAGGGGGTTGTGCGTCCTCCTATTGCGAAGTTTCGTCGGTAGACATGGATACAGGAGGGACTGAATCCTCCTGTTGTCTCTCAGTGACAACTACTTCTTCTTGAGCGGCGGCAGGCTCAGGTGCCTGTTCCAAAACTGTTCCTTCTACTTCCTCGACTTGAGGGACTGATTCCTCCTCGTCGGTAATGTTTTCTTGCTGTGGCGAAGGGGGCTTGCTTCGAGTTGACATCCCTTCGTCATCCTTTGGTGGAGAGGCGTCTCTATCTTGAGCCTCTTCACGACTCATTTCTCATACCAACTTGTAAAGAATCGTCGTCATCGTCTGAGTCATTGTCATCGTCGTCTTTTGGATTTGGGGGAGAGTCCTCTGACTTATCTTTACCTTTCCTCCTTACGTCAGATTTCTGCATAAGATGGCTTTCAATCAGTTCTTTACAGAAAGGATTGTCCCATCGGATCAGGGCCTCAATTTCCATTGATTCCGTCACTTCTGATACAAATCTTTCTTCTTGGCTCCATTCGCTCCAGTTGTATAATGTTTCATACGGAGCTAGCCTGTAGCATTTCCATTTCAGAAATCTTTCGTAAGCATGGTCTATCTGAACAGAGAGAAGGGTTTTGTGGATAATGGTGTCAGGGGAGGGACTGCGTACAACATCTGGGTCCGCTGTAGCGAGGGGTTCCTCTACAGGTGTGGGATCCTGTAGGGAAGTGGGATTCCTTACAGGGGATGGTGCCTCGAAGGAAGATTGATCCTGTACGGGTGTGAAATCCCGTATAGGAGAAGTAGCGTTTGGCTCCATAGGGGCAGCCGACTCGCTAGAGTCTTTTTCGTTGGCAGATGTCCCATCATCCGTCCTAGCCGCCAAAGGCTCAAGATCTACTATCGATACAGTAGTGGACACCTCTTTCACAGGGGTGGGGCCCTGGGGTTGTTCTTCAGTGGGTTGAGCCACGGTATAAACTACTTCGGAGGGCTTGGTAGATTTGGCTTTAGAAAGCCTCCTTAGTTTCTTCTTTGGATTCTCACCAGCAATGGGTTTCTTGCTGTGAGATCTTTTCCTCTTCTTTGAAGACTCCACGTCCTGGGACTTCAAAGATACATCTCTTGGGTCTGCAGAAACTGGCATATATTTGGTTTTCGGGTGGTTGCAGACCATGGTGCTCTGGTTATATGCAGTAGGCTTGACGCCTCCTAGGTATATCCTGGAGCTTTTCTTCTTTGCATCAGCGGATTGCGACAGTCCGCATTTCGTCAAGATATGGTTTAACATTAAACCAAATGACTTCTTCTGGGTGGCAGGATTGCATACCTCCTCTTGCAAGCGCTTTAGGATTATCTGGCACCAGTTGACCTTTTCACAGGTCAGAATTGCCACCATCATCCTGAACCTCAGATTAGTACACATTTCGAACGCACCAGTTCGATTCTCAATGATCCTGCAGCAGAAATCATGCAAATATACATAAGGCAGATAAAAATTCTTTTTGTGACACGTGGTTTGAACCATGTCAACAACAGTTGAGCTGGTGAACAGCCCATAAAACTTGGTTATAAGTTCTTGAGACCCAAACGTCCCAAGTTGATCCATTGTCAGGCCATCAGCAGGTAGCCTGTAGATATTCTGGAGCAGATAGCTATCAACACAGATCTCAACTCCTTAAATGGTAGCGGTTATGTCGGCAACGTGACCTCCTTGGGCCAGCGACAAAAAGCGTACGGCGGCATTGAGGTAAAATTCCTCAACCAGATGAACATCATACTTGTCAGCAGTTTGACTTCCAAGGCAATAGAGGCCTTGTTGACGAAGACGAGTGATGATGTACTCCATGGGTTCGACATCATTGGTTTCAGCGAGAAGGTGTTCAATGACAACAGATCTTGAGAAGATCCGTCCATCGATGATATTTGCTGTTTTCTTGAGAGCGGGAGAAGAAGTTTGTCCAGCCATTTGATGATTTTTCAAGAAAAAGTGAAGAAAAAAACACGTAATATGCAGTAAAATGCAGAAAGCTGTGTAGGCTGTTTTTGCTTGAAAACTCTTAATTTTTGCAGAAAGCGTAAAGAGTCTCTAATGGCAGTATCAGTCCTTTTATAGTTGGGCGGCGAAATAGGGTTTTGCAGAGTACGAATGGTCAGATTTTAAGGAATGGGAACCGGTTTTTGAAATCGACGGTTAAGATGGACTGAGTGTAACTGGTACACTAATCCATTAAAATGTTTAAAATATAAACAGGTTCCACTTCTGACATTTGTGTCACCCTAAATGCCTGAAACGGCGGTATTAAAACAATAAACAATTTAAAACATCGCGGCTTTTGAGATTCAGTTGTCCAGATGTCGTGTAAGGCATTTAATGTACATGACGTTTGACATAAAAACAGGGCATGTGGACAGAAATTATTTTAAAATGAAATAATATAATATTATATATATATATACTGAATCGAAATCTTATAGTATGTGCTGTATCCGCGTCGATACAGCGTTCCCCCTTAAAAAGGTACATATAGGTTTTAAATTCCATACAACAACTTTTGGATTAATACTGTATTCATGGGTCCTACAGTATTCCCCCTTAATTATTGCACACTTCAGCTGTAGGATTCATATGTCTTTGCTCACTACAGTGCTGTATTGACAATTCTGAGTGTACAGATAATTAACGTTGGATACTGTATTCTTGGGTCTTACAGCATTCCCCCTCAATTGTTGAGCAAAAATAGTAAATTACTTACAGGGAGTCGGGCTGTAGCATTCCCAATTCTTGTCTAAGCATGTTGAATCTGGCTATGTCGAGCGGCTTGGTGAAGATGTCGGCCAACTGAATGTCTGTATGAACTTTTTCAAGGCGAACATCTTTGTTCTCGACATGATTCCTTATAAAATGATGCTTCATGTTGATATGCTTAGTGCGCGAGTGCAGGACAGGATTGTGCGTTATTGCAGTTGCACTCGTGTTATCACACATGATTGGAGTCTCTATGGCTTCAATTCCATAATCTGACAACTGTTGCTGCATCCAAAGGATCTGCATCAAAGAACTACCAATGACATAGTATTGATTCGGTAGTGGAAATAGAGTTAGCCAATTGCTTCTTACTGAACCAAGAAACGAGCCTAGGTCCAAGAAAGTGAGAAGTTCCACTTGTACTCTTCCTATCTAGCTTGGAGCCTCCGAGATCCGAGTCGCTGTATCCAACTAAATCGAATCCGACTTCTTTAGGATACCATAGTCCTACATCGACTGTTCCTTTAATGTACTTCAGGATTCGTTTAGCTGTATTGAAGTGTGATTCTTTAGGTGCTACTTGATACCTCGCACACACTCCAACATCAAACTGGATATCGGGCCTGCTAGCCGTTAGGTATAGGAGCGAACCAATGAGCTTCCTGTAGAGTGATTGGTCAAACGGCTTTCCGGATTCATCAGCACTAATTTGCACGGAAGTGCTCATGGGGGTTGACGATGATTTGAAATTATTCATTCCAAATTTGTTGAGAAGCTCTTTGCTGTATTTTTCCTGGTTGATGAAAATACCTGTAGGCAACTGCTTTACCTGCAAACCTAGGAAATAACTAAGTTCCCCCATCATACTCATTTCAAATTTACTTTGCATGAGATGAGAGAACCTTTGACACAAAGCAAGGTTAGTTGAACCAAAAATTATATCATCCACATAGATTTGCACCATAAGAAGGTCATCACCTTCCTGTATTTTGAACAAGGTCTTGTCCACAACACCTTTCTCAAATCCGTTGTTGGTTAGATACTAGGACAAGGTTTCATACCAGGCTCTAGGGGCTTGTTTAAGTCCATATAGCGCTTTCCTTAGCCTGTATACTAAGTCGATACCGTCTGTGTTGGCAAACCCTGGTGGTTGTTCAACATAAACTTCTTCGGCAAGGTCTCCATCCAGGAATGCACTCTTGACGTCCATTTGGTATACAATAAAGCTCTTATGGGTGGCAAAGGCTAAAAATAACCTAATGGCTTCTAGTTTGGCTACAGGGGTGAAGGTTTCATCATAGTCTATGCCTTCTTCCTGACTATAGCCTTGAGCGACTAGTCTGGATTTATTCCTTATAATAAGTCAATTTTGATCCTTTTTGTTTCGAAATACCCATTTGGTTCCTATAACCGAATGATGTGTAGGTCTGGGTACAAGATACCATACATTGTTTCTTTCGAAACCGTTAAGCTCTTCTTCCATAGATGTTATCCAATGAGAATTATTAAGAGCGTCTATGGTCGAAACAGGTTCGGACTGGGCTAAGAATACAGCGATAGTGCACATATTGAGTCTTCTAAGCTCGGATTGAGATTTCCATTCAGGAAACTGTGATATATCAGTATCAAGTTCTTCTTGTGCACAAAGTACATTTCCTTGTGTACTCTGTATTCTTCTACGAGTAGAAACACCAGCATTTATGTTTCCAATGATCAGCTCTTGCGGGTGATCCCTCAACCATCTTCAGTCGGGTTCTAATTCAGGATCCCGTACTGTATCGAGAGATTCTGTGGATACAGCTTCAGCTTGTACAGCGTCGGCTTCATCCACGTCGATTCTTACAGCTGCGGGGTTGATTTCTAGATCAATGACAGGTTCTATGGGAGTTGGAGGATCCAAGATAGAGAGTTGTTGGATGTTTTGGGTAACATCTTCTACTCCTGTAGGGTCATGATGAGGTTCGTCGAACACTACATGAACTGATTCCTCGATCGTCAGCTTCCTTTTATTAAAGATTCCGTAAGCTTTTCTGACGGAGGAGTATCCTACAAATATTCCTTTATCTGATTTCTCATCAAAGGTTCTAAGTTGGTCCTTCCCATTATTCAACACATAACACCTGCATCCAAAAATGTGAAAATATGAAACTAACGGAGTTTTGTTGTTCCATACCTCATATGCTGTTTTGTTGTGGTGTTTGTTGACGATACAACGGTTTTGAGTGTAGCATGCTGTATTGGTTGCTTCACCCCAGAAACGTTGTGCCAACTTGCTTGCGGCGATCATTGTCCTTGTTGCTTCTTTCAATGTCCTATTCTTTCGCTCGGCAACACCATTTTGTTGAGGTGTACGGGCAGTTGAGTATTCGTGTTGTATCCTATTTTCCAAACAGTATTGCTCTATAAAGCGATTAGTAAATTCTATACCTCTGTCGGAACGAATGGACACGATACTCAATGCCTCTTCATTTTGCAACTTTCTGAGGAGCTCGGGCAGCTTTGATGTTGTTTCCTTCTTCTTGCTAAGGAAAATTGTCCAAGCATACCTGGAATAATCATCAACAACAACCATGCAGTATTTCTTACCTCCCAAACTTACTGGTTCTACAGGACCGTAGAGATCCATATGTAGCATTTCCAACACTCTTTGGGTTGAAAGGTAGGATTTGCTCTTCAGGGTTGACTTGATTTGCTCGCCTTTCTGATATGGTCCACAGACACGGTCCTTCTGGAATGACACATTTGGCAAACCTCTAACCATTCCCTGTCTTGAGAGCTTGTTGATCGTCTTGAAGTTGACGTGAGACATCCTCTTGTGCCATAACCAGCTAAGATCTGCAGTGCCTTTGGCAACAAAGCATGGAATTGAGGAGCTCATAGGCTTCCAGTCAGCAATATACATGTTACCTGATCTGCTTCATGTAAGCACAACATCCTTGGTTTGGATGTTCTTGACTCTACAGCGATCTATATAGAATTTCACCGAGAACTGTTTATCACAGAAATGGCTAATACTAAGTAGATTGTACTGTAAGCCTTCAACATAGGCAACATCGGTGACTTTGAATTTTCTGACAAGTAGGTTTCCTTTCCCTCTTGTTCTTCCTTTAGATTTATCACCGAAACGAACTTTTGGACCTCGACCTTCTACAAAATCTGATAGCTTGCTTTTATCTCCGTTCATGTGCCGAGAGCATCCACTATCAAAGTACCAGGTATCCTCCTCTAGAATGTCCTGTAACAAAGAAATTAGGTAGATTTAGGTCCCCTATGATTTTTGGGTCCATTTATGTTAGTTCCTCTAGGTACCCAAGTTTTCCTGGCAGCAATTGGTTTACTATAGGTCATACTCGGTACAGTGTTGCGATATCTACAAGGGGCATTTCCGTAGTCGCTATAACCATGATAATTATTATGCATGAAAAATTCAGGGTTATTATTATTAATCCAGTACGAGTGCTGTCTTGGAGGTGGAGCCATTTTCTTTGGCCTAACATCTTGCCTTCTGGGTCTCCAGTTGGATTCCCAATGCTGTTGTTAATAATGAGCGGGCATCTGCTGTCTCGAGGAATAACGGGGCTCCTGTATCCAATACCTAGGCGTGCTGTACTGATAATACTGCCGTGCGGGCCTTTGGTAGTTGGATACAACCTTCCTTCTGAAAGGTTGTTGGCGCTGTTGAGTGAGCCTCACAGGTTGGAACGGCTTATGATTCCGCTGTCTGGAATAGGATTGCGGGGGCGGAATGGCAGCCTTCGGTTTTCGCGGTGCAGCAGGTTCCTTCACGGGACTAGGGGTATCTTTCGATACTGGAATGTGTTCCACACTCTTGAAAAACACTGTACTAGTTTTCCCTTTGTTTGAACATGAGATGTATCCTAATCCACTTTTATCATGAGCATGTTGCCCAGTGCTCAAAATTTCTTCCATTCTTTTAGACGATTTCTCGAACGATTTCAGAGTGGTCTCAAGTTCAATTTCTCGTTTTTCGAGAGTTGTGACTTTGGCTTGAAGTAGAACCAATCATTTGTCTTGCTCTAGTTGTGAGTTTTAACCTCACTTAGTTCATGAGCAAGTTGATGATTGCTCTCCATGAGTTTTTCAAAATCGACTTTGCTGGTTTCATAGTCAAGAGACATATTTTCATAATTTATTTTCAGCAAGTCATTTTCATCTTTCAGCTCTAGGTTAGACAGTTGGAGCTGTATATTCTCGTTTTTCAATGTCTCATGGGCCTTTTGAATGTTTTTAAATTCATTCATCATGTTTTCAAAAGTATGAGATGCATTTGATGGAATAGCTGAGGTTGAACTTACCTCATCATCGCTGTCTTCACCTTCAGGAATGTCTTTGGCCATAAAGCACATATATGCTTTATCATCGAACTCATAATCAGATGAATCACTTTCAGTGACCACCTGAAGACATTCTTCAGATTTGGATGGTGTGGGGGAGGCTTCTGATTCTCCAATCAGGGCCTTGAGCTTGTTTTTCCAAGCACATCTTCTTTCATCTCTCTCTTGTTGCTCGGCTTCCGGCAACTTTTGAACTTTGGGATGAGGACATTTATTTGCATAATACCCTAGTTTCCTGCAATTATAGCACATGTTAGAATTACCGGATGAATTTTCGGTACTTACCTTTTGGACAGGTTTGGGCCTGTAGGGAGTCTGCTTGATGAACTTTTTGAATTTGTGCATGAGAAGTGCCATTTCATCTTGAGACAAGATGTCGTAAATCCTTGTCGGCATTCTTGTGACTAGGCTTGACGAGTGGGCATCTTTGTGTCGACGACTCGATACAGCGGCTAGTGCTGTGACCTTTGAAGGAGATTCTTCAGCTTTCTCTCTTCTGTCAATATCATACTCAAAAGCTTTGAGGTCAGAGAAGAGATCAAAAGTAGTTATTTCATTAAGATTGCAAGACACACGCATAGTTGTGGTCTTAATGTCCCATCGGGCTGGGAGAGATCTGAAAATTTTTAAATTCTTCTCCTTTTGGGTATAAATTTTGCCCAACGCTTCAAGTTCACCAACAATACCAGTGAATCTGAGGTCAAGTTCCTCAAGTGTCTCAGTTGGTTTCATTTCAAAATATTAAAATTGCTGAGTCAGTTTTGAAATCTTATTTTCTTTTGAGAGCTCAGTTCCCTCACAAATCAACTTGAGTTTAACCCAGATTTCCTTGGCTGTTTTGCAGCTCTTTACCTTTGAGAATGTGCCTTTGTCAAGGGTGACAAATAACGCGTTCTTAGCCACATTGTCAAGGTTGGCTAGCTTTCTTTCATCTGTGGTCCATTGCTCGCGATCCTTCTCGAGCATCTCAGCATGGGCTTGGCCTTCAATCCTTGCGGCCGTGTTTACCTTCATGATCTTGATAGGGCCATCCTGTATCACAAAAATCATCTCTTCGTGCATTGCTGCAAGATGAGCCTCCATCCTAATTATCCAATCATCAAATTCGTTAATAGAGAGAACATAGGCACTTTGTTGATCATAGAAGTATCCATGTGAAAGTAAGGAAATGAAAGAGACTGTTTTTAAAGAGTAAGTGATTTTGGATCTGATTCGGTTAAAAATACGACTGATTCTTTTTAGAATCAACCGCTCCGATACCACTTGTTGGCCACTAAGTATACTTGATACAGCTTGGGAAGTAGTTTAAACAACAAGCTGTGCTCATTTTAAATCTGAGTGCGTAGCGGAAGTCTTAGATACGATGAGTTCTTTGTGGATACGGCAACTAGGTGTCTGATGTATACTTAAATAATCACAGTAAATAAAACAGTAAAAACTGAAGGTAAATAACACAGTATTTAAAGTGGTTCGAGGTAAACCCCTCTACGTCCACTGGTCCTCCACACAGGAGTAAAATGTTTATTATAATTACTACGTACATAATTACGTAATTATAACAGTATACAATCAGTATATCGTTCACACAGATTGATATAAAGATCTTAGCTTCAACCGTTCACACAGATTGGTTTGAGCTAAAGCTTGACTGACTTCTTCACACAGAGTTCTGAAGCTTCGTCTTCCTCAGTCCACACAGGGCTGATCTGGGTTTGTTCAAAGTATAGAAGAGAGTGTGAACAACAGCTTTGACTTTATGAGCTTGTAGCTGATGAAGTGTTGTTCAAGATGATGAGCATTGTATATCTCTTTTATCTGAGTTGCAGTAAGCTTGGAGATATATTTTGCTCTGATGATAACTTGATAGCTTCGAATGATTTCGGTTTGATCGATCTTCAATGCCTTCATGAGATATATATAGTCTCTGAAATATATATCCGTTGAGATGTATCCGTTGAGCAAGATTCCGTTCCAACGGGATTAAAAGCACGATCCGGATTTAGCGGGATTTGAAGATCTGTTGACTGACAGTATTTAAATACTTTATCCTTGAGTATTTAAATACTTCTTTATTCAACGGGACTTGACTTCTGAAGATTCCTTCTTGTCCTGTTGAAAGATGTATGTAAGATAACTGTATTGGTGATTCGAGACAGTTTCCATACTTGGTCTTTATAAGACTTCTTTGCTGTAGTGAAAGGGTCCACTAAATCCTGTATTCGAGACAGGTCTTCAATACAGGTTGACATTTCAACTCTTCGATACAGTTTCCTTTACTGTATGCGGATTGGCATATATGTCAAAACCTCTTATCAATACTATTCGATACAGGGATTGAATATCCCGGCTGTTTCGATACAGAGTTCTTGTTTTCCCAACACACCTCAAATGTAGCGCTTGACTAAATATGGATGCTCGACTCGTGAAATCTTAGGCCCAAAAGTTCTCGGTGTCTACAAAATGAAATATTCTAAATTAATAATTTAATTTAGAGACTTAGGAGATAAAATAAAAAATAAATAATGAATTAAAAATATAAAGGTCAAAAGAGATTCGGACTTGATTTAGGATAAGAATTACTTATTAAATAGAATTTGTAAGAATTGAGGTAAAATCAGAACATAAAATAATTTGGGGGGTTAAATTGAAATTGAATGAATATAAAATCAACCCTAAGTCATATTCCTACCCTCACGCCGCTCCTCTTTCTTCTACTCCCTCTTCTTCTGCTCTTCTCCTTCTCCCTCAATCTACCGTTTTTCTTTTCTTTTTCTTCTTTTCTCTCTCTCTCTCTCTCTCTCTCTCTCTCTCTCTCTCTCTCTCTAATTCACACACACTCACACATTCATAATATGCTCCTCCTACACAAGCACTCTCACCGCGGGCATACAGGTACTCTTCACCGCAGCGGTCGACGGTGGTCCCGGCCAGTCCAGCGGCGAGAATTCCAGGTGAGAGGAGAAGGGTTTAAACTCGAATTTGATGGTTTGTTTGATGACTGGTTCGATCTTCTATCGGAAGAGAGGTGACAGATTGCTATGGTTTGGGCCGTTTCAGGCATTGGGGTGGTTGGCCGTGGATTTGCGGCGATGCGGCGATGCGGCAGCGATAGTGAATCACCGCTGTTGTTCATCTCTTTTCCTTTTTTTTTTTGAATTGGGACAGAGTTTGCTCGAGGCATGTCTGTTCTTGGTGTTCTGAGTATGATCGGAAAAATTTAAATGAAAAATGAATATAAGAACAAGAAATATATGAGAAGAAAATTCTTACCTCTTGTTTGAGAATAATGATCTGCAGAGGCTCTGTAGAATTTTTTTTTTGTATGTTCAAATTTTATCTGAATCCTAATTTATATTGCACTGGGTAGAATTTGAAGAGGTACTCATAATTATGTTTTAATTGTGTTAATAATGCTTAAGAGTTATTTTGTATTAAAGACAACAACTATGGTCTGAGAAAGAAACTGAAAACGTTTCATCAGTCTAGAGAATGAGAAAGGACATGGTGGTGTTGGGCTGGCCCAAAGTAAAGGTATAATTGGGTTGAAATCCGATAGACCAGTTAATATATAATTGGGTTGGACTAATAAATGGGTTCTCAATTAAAATTAAATCTGTAAATAATTTAACAATAAAAATAATAATAATAATAATAATAATAATAATAATAATAATAATAATAATAATAATAATAAAATTTACGTATATTACATTCTATCCTCGTTGAAAAATTTTCGTCCTAGAAAATTAGTATCATACCTTGATTATAGAAATTAGGATAACGAGCTCGAAACTCTTCCTCGCATTCCCAAGTAGCTTCGTCTTTTCCATGACGATTCCACTGCACTTTAATCAATGTGATATCTTTGTTTCTCAATTTGTGAACTTTCTTCTCAAGTATTGCACACGATAGCTCCTCATACATTAAATCTCTGTTAACGTTCTTGCATAGCTGATTACATGACTCGGATCATGCGCATATTTTCTGAGCATAGAGACATGGAATACATTGTGTACTGAAGCAAATTCGGGTGGTAAAGTGAGATGATATGCTAAATCTCCAATTCGTTCAAGAACTTCGAATGGCCCGACAAATCTCGGTCGAAGTTTTCCTCTCTTTCCAAAAAGAAAAATTCCTTTTATTGGAGCCACCTTTAAAAGTACTTTATCTCCCACATCAAAATGTAACTCCTTTCTATGCTTATCAGCATATGACTTCTGTCGGTCCTCAGAAATTTTAATTCTCTCGCGGATCATCTTAATTTTTCTGACTGTTTCCTCAACTAACTCAGGTCCCAATACTTTTCTTTCTCCAACTTCATCCCAATATAATGGAGATCTGCATTTTTCTTCCATATAGAGCATCGTATGGCGCCATCCCAATTGTGGCTTGATAACTATTATTGTAGGCAAATTCAACCAAAGGTAGCAGTGATTCCCAATCACCATTTGCATCCAGTATGCATGCTCTCAGCATATCTTCAAGGATTTGATTCGTTCGCTCCGTTTGACCATCTGTTTGAGGATGGTAAGCAGCGCTGAAATTTATCTTTGTTCCCATAGCTTCATGCAAACTTTTCCAAAATCTTGAAGTAAAACGAGGGTCTCTATCTGGCACTATTGATGCAGGAACTCCATGTAATCTCACTATCTCCTTGATATACATTTGTGCGAATTGATTCATCTTAAACGTCATCTTGACTAGCAGAAAACGAGCAGATTTTGTCATTCTGTCGACAATCACCCAAACCGCAGTATTTCCTTTAACAGTTGTGGGTAAACCGACTACGAAATCCATGGCTATATCTTCCCACTTCCATTCTGGAATTTCAAGTGGTTTGAGTAATCTTGATGGTTGTTGATGTTCGGCCTTGACTTGTTGACAAGTCAAACAACTCTCCACAAATTTCCCTATATCATTCTTCATTCCTTTCCACCAAAATATTTTCTTGAGATCTTGGTACATTTTCGTACTGCCTGGGTGGGCAGTATATGGCGTACTGTGAGCCTCGATTAAAATCTCCTTTATCATACTCTCATCTCTGGGCACACAAATTCTCCCTTCGTACATCAAGGTACCATCACTCGCCATTCCAAAACCCTTATTGTTTGCAGATATGGCCAACTCTTTCATTCTACTTAATATCTCATCCTGGGATTGAGCTCTTTTAATTTTTTCCCGTAAGGTTGCTTGAACCACTAGAGCTGATAAAATTGATGTTTTTCCCTTTGGTCTAACAACTTCAATATTCAATTTCGAAAAATCTTGAATGAGTTGTTCATGAGTAGTGAATATATTTCACAATTCACCTCTCGTCTTGCGACCTAAGGCATCAGCAACTACGTTGGCCTTGCTTGGATGATATTGGATCGTGCAATCATAATATTTTACCAACTCAAGCCACCTTCTTTGCCTCATATTTAGCTCCTTCTGAGTAAACAAATACTTCAAACTTTTATGATCGGTAAAAATTTCACACTTTCCTCCGTACAAGTAATGCCTCCAAATCTTTAGCGCATGAACTACAGCGGCTAATTCTAGATCATGAGTGGGGTAGTTTAACTCATGTTTTTTAAGCTGTCTGGAGGCGTATGCAACCACCTTTCCATGATGAATCAGAACACAGCCAAGACCTTGCTTCGACGCATCACTGTATATTACAAAATCCTTGGTAGGGTCTGGAATCGTTAACATAGGTGCTGTCGTGAACCTTTTCTTTAATTCTTGGAAACTCGCTTCGCACTTTTCATTCCATAAGAATTTCTCCCCTTTTCGAGTCAACTTCATCATAGGCGCTGCTATCTTTGAGAAACCCTCGATAAATCTCCTGTAGTAACCAACTAAACCTAGGAAACTTCGAACTTCATTCGCATTCGTAGGTGCTTCCCAACTGTTTATCAACGGGATCTTGACTGGATCGACTTCAATCCCCTGAGCGGTCAACACATGACCGAGAAATACTACTCGATCAATCCAAAACTCACATTTCTTAAACTTCGCATATAATTTCTCACTGCGAAGAGTCTCCAATACTATTCTTAAATGTCCCTCATGCTGTTTCTCAGCTTTAGAATACACCAAAATATCATCAATGAATAAAATAACAAATTTATCCAAGTATTGGTGAAATACTCGATTCATCAAATCCATAAATACGGCTGGGGCATTACTTAGTCCAAAGGGCATTACTACAAATTCGTAGTGCCCATATCTTGTCTGAAAGGCCGTCTTAGAAATATCATCCTCCTTTATTTTCAATTGATGATATCCCGATCTCAGGTCAATCTTAGAGAAAATTCCTGCTCCTCTAAGTTGGTCAAATAAATCCTCCATCCTTGGAAATGGATACTTAGTTTTAATTGTGAGTCGATTTAACTCACGATTATCGATACACATCCTTAATGTACCGTCTTTCTTCTTGACAAAAAGAACCGGTGCTCCCCATGGGGAAACACTTGGACGAATAAAATTTAAGTCCAACAACTCTTGCAATTGAACCTTCAATTCCTGCAATTCTTTTGGCGCCATCCGATAAGGAGCCTTTGATACCGGTGCTGCTCCAGGTATCAAGTTAATTGTGAACTCTACTTGTCTATCAGGTGGAATTCCTGGCAAATCTTCAGGAAACACATCTGGAAATTCCTTCACAATTGATACATCTAAGACTGACAATTCTTGTCTTTCTGTACCAACTATGTTCACCAGGTATCCTTGACATTTGCCGCTTTTAAGCAATTTAATTGCTTTCATGGCAGATATAAACCTATGTGAGGTACAAGTCTTTGCTCCGAAAAATGTAGTCTCCTTATCCCCAGGAAAGACTAGGGTTATTTCTCTCTCATAACATTTAATGATAGCTCGACACTTTTTCAACCAATCCATCCCTAAGATTATGTCGAAGTCTTTCATATTAATCACGTATAGATCCGCATCCAAGTTATTCTCATTCAAATCTATAGGTGTATGTCTAACCATAGAATCAGCACATATTATTTTACCGGATGGTACGCTAACCTCTAATGGTTCTTTTACTCTAATGTCTTTACTTCCAGTTAGAGCATGAAACTTCTTAGACATGAATGAATGGGTAGCGCCAGTATCAAAAAGTATTAATGCAGGAATATTAAATACTGTCAACATACCTGTCATTGTATCTGGGTTTCCTTCAGCATCTTTCAGGCTCATGGCAAACACTCGTGCCCTACCCCCATAAGTCTGACCTTCTTTTCTGACTGGGCAATCATAAGATGTATGCCCTGATTGCTTGCATTGATAGCATTTTCCCTGACCCGCCAGGCATACTCATCCATGATTCTTTCCGCAATTTGTACATGAAGGTTTCTCGGCCTTGACGTTGGGCTTCGCTTTTCCTTCAATTCTGCCTTGCTTACTCTGGCCTTGACTGGCATTCTGACTTCCAGTCTTACCTTGGTTATGGCCTTGCCACTTCCTCTTACCAGAGCTCTCAACCTGTTTACGGTCCATATTCTGACTCGAGGAAATCTCTTGAGCTCTCTTGACAGTTTCTGCATAAGATACGTCACCGTGGCTCTTGAGAATATGCCTTATTCCCGGACGGAGACCATCTAGGAACTTGCGAGATTTTTCTATGTCAGTGGACACAAAACGTGTTGCAAATTGGCTCATGTCGGTAAATTTCCATTCGTATTCAATCACAGACATTCCTTCTTGCTTGAGATCCCAAAATTCCCGCTGTTTTTGTTCACGATAATGCCTCGGGTAATACTGTTCTCTGATTATAACCTTGAACTCGTTCCAAGTTAGGGCAACATGCTCCTCTTCTGGCCGAGTCCTCCAGTAGCTCTCATACCAACGGTCGGCTCCTTTCGTAAGCTGATATTCAGCACAGATTACTCATTATGCATCTGTGCATCCGATCAGCCTAAAAGTTCGTTCTAATGATCGAATCCATTCTTCCACGAAAGTAGGTTCTTCCTTTCCAGTGAATGTTGGGGGTCCGAAGTGACGGAATTGTTCCACCACTTGATATTGTTTACAGCAGGTATCTCAGCGTTGTTTTCTCATTCTCTACGCCCTCCATTCATAGCACCTTCGTTTCCTCCCCTCCCAGTGCATGGCCGCCTTGGAAACATTTTCCTAATGTTCAAAATTGCGATTACTGGTAAGATTCTACGTCTATATATTATTGCAAAATTTTTATGAATATAGGCCATATTCGTGACTGAAAAGAAAAAAAATAAATACATGTGAAATATAGTCCCACTATTATTTGTATAATTATTTTAAATGGGAAATAAAGTACAATGTTGTACTCATAAATAAGATTGTTAAAAATACTGGGATGCCCAATCTACGTCAATTAATACTAGATAGTCGTATTTTCTTCTCCAATATAGATTATAACTTAGTTTGAATTCATGCCGAAGATGTCGAAGCCACACTGGCATCTTCGCTTGGATCTTCTTCTTCCTCTTCATCACTGTCGGAAACATCATCCAGACCACAGTGTTCTCGGAGCCACATTCGATGTAGCTCAACCGAGAACTCCAGAAAGTCGATCACTGGCGTATCTGAAGTCGAGGTAAAGTCCACAAAATTTAAGAGTAGCGTCCTAGCTCGGAGGCTCCAAGCAGGGGAAGAGTCTCCATAAGCTTCACAACAGCAAGGTAGTCGGAAACTCCATCCCACCTAACAGGCACGAACTTTCTCACCATAGTGTTAATATGATCGCCTACGTCGTTATGGTCTGGCCTTTGGTATTCTCGAAAAGTCCGAACTCTCATGCTTCTCAATACCAATGAACATGTAGTTAATTTCCTAGTTGTTAATCTCGTGCGAGCCATCTACTCACATGGATTATTCTATAATGTGTAAATGCATTGACCAATATACAAATAATATCGAATAATAATATTAACTGAGTAATCAAGCATATCCACATTTTACAAAAATTGAGAATAATTCAACATATATGTATATCTGAATTTCTGAATTAAAATATGTACCTGTTGAAGCTGGCGAAGTACTGTGGAATGGTATTACTGAATAATATTTCCATATAAAAGAGTATGCAGAATCATAAACTTCTATGATACCACAATGTAATATCCTGATATTAACTATAATTAAATCTCGAAAATTTCATATTTTTTTTTACAACTTTAATTATCTTAATTTAAAATTTTCCTTTAATTAAAATAATAACATGCGGAAGCTATCTAATATCACGTAAATATCATTTAGAAGAACTATTATATATATATATATATATAAAGTAAACTTCAGTGATTAAATAAGTATAAGTAATTAACGAAAAGTCCAATTTAAAATGCAACCAAAATATTTAGTACAGAATTTATACTACGTTTAATTACGAAAGATTATACCAACATTCATCATCTATAGAAAATAATGCAATTGCTAAAGTTCGCAAAATATTCAAATTACAAATTGAAATATTCTTTGTAAATTAAAATATAATTAATAATATTAAGAGTTCGATAATTATATTGATACCATCCTCCACCAGTACCACGCCCGCTCATTAACCTAAAAACATTTTAAAAATTCAGGGTAAGCTTGAGCTTAGTGAGGCTATACATGTCACATATGAATATATCACGAATAACTAAACACATAAATATTTCTGTTCTGTTTTACATGTATTTCTACACGGAGTACTCGGAGCCCGGAGGCGATCTGAGCCCGAAGGCTAAATGTTCTGTGTACTGGAAGTACAATTTTTCATTACATGCGTATGACATGATAAATCACATCATAAATAATATATGCCAAATGACATGTAATATACATATGAGACATGTAATTTTGTAGAAAATAAGTGAAAATAAAAACCCCACCTCAAATGCAGCGCTTGACTAAATATGGATGCTCGGCTCGTGAAATCTTAGGCCCGAAAGTTCTCGGTGTCTACAAAATGAAATATTCTAAATTAATAATTTAATTTAGAGACTTATGAGATAAAATAAAAACTAAATAATGAATTAAAAATATAAAGGTCAAAAGAGATTCGGACTTGATTTAGGATAAGAATTACTTATTAAATAGAATTGGTAAGAATTGAGGTAAAATCAAAAGATAAAATAATTTGGGAGGTTAAATTGAAATTGAATGAAAGTTATTGGATATAAAATCAACCCTAAGTCATATTCCTACCCTCACGCCGCTCCTCTTTCTTCTACTCCCTCTTCTTCTGCTCTTCTCCCTCTCCCTCAATCTACCATTTTTCTTTTCTTTTTCTTCTCTCTCTCTCTCTCTCTCTCTCTCTCTCTCTCTCTCTCTCTCTCTCTCTCTCTCTCTCTAATTCACACACACTCACACATTCATAATATGCTCCTCCGACACAAGCACTCTCACCGCGGGCATACAGGTACTCTTCACCGCAGCGGTCGGCGGTGGTCCCAGCCAGTCCAGCGGCGAGAATTCCAAGCGAGAGAAGAAGGGTTTAAACTCGAATTTGATGGTTTGTTTGATGACTGGTTCATCTCTTTTCCTTTTTTTTTTAATTGGGACAGAGTTTGCTCGAGGCATGTCTGTTCTTGGTGTTCTGAGTATGATCGGAAAAATTGAAATGAAAAATGAATATAAGAACAAGAAATATATGAGAAGAAAATTCTTAACTCTTGTTTGGAGAATAATTGATCTGCAGAGGATCTGTAGAATTTTTTTTTTGTATGTTCAAATTTTATCTGAATCCTACTTTATATTGCACTGGGTAGAATTTGAAGAGGTACTCATAATTGTGTTTTAATTGTGTTAATAATGCTTTGGAGTTATTTTGTATTAAAGACAGCAACTAAGGTCTGAGAAAGAAACTGAAAACGTTTCATCAGTCCAGAGAATGAGAAAGGACATGGTGGTGTTGGGCTGGCCCAAAGTAAAGGTATAATTGGGTTGAAATCTGATAGACGAGTTAATATATAATTGGGTTGGACTAATAAATGGGTTCTCAATTAAAATTAAATCTGTAAATAATTTAACAACAAAAATAATAATAATATTAATAATAATAATAATAATAATAATAATAAAATTTATGGATATTACAAATATGACCGGTTGTAAGTATTTCTTGACCCAAAGTTTTTATTGTTTAAATACTATACCCTCTTCGTGTGTACATTCTTTAATTGAAGTTTGGGGGAAGATATTGGTCAAGATATACTTATATTGTTCGTTTTATTTTTTAACACCTTGTTTTGTTTGTTTATTTTATTGTTTGTTTGTTTCTATTTTTTTTCGAATTTCAGTGTGAAAATTTGCTTGGATTTTGGTGTGAATTGTTGTTTTTGAACTTGGTGTGTTTTGAGTATCATGTACTTGGATAAAACTCGAAAGAATGAACTCTTGTCTTGGATACCTCGGGATTTATTTTGTTATTTTGATATGCAAATCAAGGATAATTTGAAGAGGGAAAAAATTATAGAATAATCAAAAGGGTGTGAAATTGAATAAATAGTTTAATATCTTAGAAATATGAACAAATATAACTTGTGAGATTTTGAGCCTTCGTGCATTATTAAATATGCAAGATTCATTGTCGAGTGTATCATTCATATTTTAAGACTCTAGAACTTTCCTTGGTGTCTTATTCAAAACTACAAACGTGTGTGCAAATTAATGAAAGTGATATTAGGCGATTTTTTTTGGCAACCCTTCAAACCTTTTGGCCAACCCGAAAATTTATTTTCCTAATTAGCCCGATTGAGCTTAAAGCCTATTTCTTGTTATCCACATTATGAGCTTTCTGTTCCATTATAAACTTTTGTCCCTATACTTGAGCTTATTAAAACAAATTGGCAAAAGAATGAAAAGGTGTGTGGAGGCGATTGGGAGTACTGTTGATTCAATTGCAATGATTTATCAAAATAAATTTGAAGGAAGAATGGTGTGATTATAATGAAAATGTTGTCCACCACATGAAAAGGCAAAAAAAAGAGTGGGCACAAAAAAAAACTAGAAAGACGAGATTTATTGGAGCGATAAGGAGGAAATAAAAGAAATGGAGCAATAAGGTGGAATAAAGTTGTGATTTTCACTTTCAAAAGCGCTTAATGCGATTATATTAAAACCAAGGGGTTGATGGAAGTAAATTCCAAGGATAACGAAATTTTGAGCTTCTAATTGAGCGAAGTGATTATTGAGATGATGTTCTAATTTGTTCAAGTCAAGTCACTTTAAGCCATACTTATCCTGCCCTGACCAAAAAGCCTACATTACAATCAATAAAGTCTTTTTTGATTCACCAAATTTGCATGCACAACTAGTGGTAGAGATGTAGACGATTGACAAGCCTATGGGGATTCTTATTTCATTGAATTAGTTTTGAGCGTCACTTATCCCATTATACACTTTGAGAGTGAGTAAATATACTTGACCGGTGAGGTTCATATTATCCCAATACTGGCTATGATGTTAAGAAAGCACCCTAGAGATTTGTATACTTTTTAGAACTCGACTTATTTATTACTTGAGGTGTATTGATGAATTTTCATAATGATCCTTTGAGGTGTGTTGATGGATGAGTTTCCTTAAGAGTGGTTATTTTGAAGGGCATTGCTCGGGACGATCAACGTTTAAGTTTGGGGGATTTTGATAACACTCATTTTTACACATATTTTTATAAGGTTTTTCCGGATTTTACGATCCTAAAACGTGTAGAATTGTGTCGTTTGTGCTCATATTATGTTTGTTGGACTCGATCATGCTTGGGTACATTTTATTTGATTTTATAGGTGTTATAAGGACATTATCAAGCAAGAACGAAGTCTCAATCCCCAATACATATCAAGCAATGCGAAAACGAGAGATCGAGCCGGAAACGGAGTCAAAATGGAGTCAAAACGGACCAACACGGACTCGTCCGTGTCATTTGACACGGGTCGTGTCACTTATAAGTATACAGATGAAGATTGTGGTGAAATACGCACTTTTATGGCCAATATTGGAGTTTATGACGATCAAGAGCGAGAACGAGGCCTAAAACGATGAAGATTGAAGCACAACCTGTCGTATTTTCTAATTTCCAGATTCATTACTTCAAATCAGGATGTGTTCTATATATGTATGGATTCCTCATGAAATCAGATTCTCAACGGTATATCATACTCTAAATTCCGAGGTGTATTGAGGGAGTTATGGCTTCTATACCACAGCTTCACAGTCCAGACCGCACACGGGCCGTGTCACAGGACACGGCCGGGTCTGCTGTCCAGAGAGTTTTTGCATTTTCTGGGACAGTATGACACGGGCCGTGTCATTTTTTGGTGCAAGTCCGTTATTTTAACATTTTACACGGTTTGAATGGAATTTCTTGGTATTTTTGGCCTGATAAAAGGCGTTGGACCAGACTTTTGAAGTGATATTCTGATTTTGAAGAGTTTTTGAGAGATTGGAGAGAGAAAAATAAACACAAGATTGAGAGCTTTTTCATCCAAAAAGAAGGAGATTTGAAGAAACCAAGGAAGAACACCTCAAGAATATTTGAAGGCTTCAACCGGGATCAATCAAGACACCATCCGAGTTTTATCTTCTTCCTATCTTTTATTCATTTTGTTGTTTTATTTAGCATGAACAAGATGAAAATGATGATTATTAATCTTTCTTTCATTACCATGTCTGGCTAAACTCGTTAGATTCCGGGCATGGGAGTACGTTGATTTGCTATGATTTTTAGGGATTGATGATTATATATATCTAGTGTGATTTCATTATCAAATACTTGGTTTTGATTCATGTTTAGACACTTGATCAATGTTTTTACATGTTAAACTTAATTGCTCATAATTTGAGAGAAGAGGGCATTAATAGGTTTCGAGTATTTGATGTAGTAAATTACGAGATTGAGAAATCGGTGATGAACTATGATGATGTTTAATCTTATGAATATTTTGGAGTTAGATAATTTATAATAGACGGAGACATTGTTATAGGTTGTTTAATCTACGTTTTAATGCATCTCGAGAGAGACTTTAGAATATTGTTGTGATTATAATTTTGGAAACGCACTTAGAACTTTTTGGAACCAATCCCAACTAAACTTAGTAATCAACGAAAACCTAACCTTGGGATCTACCTTTCTAAACTCTTGAAATTCTCTTTAATTTGGATATTTTCTTTTATTGTCATTATTTTATTTTATTTCATTAACCATCCATTTCACCTTTCGATGGTCTAAATAAAACCGAAAACATTATAATCTAGTACTCAATACAATACCAATATTTAGTCTCTGTGGAATACGACCTTGCTCGCCACTTTCTACATTTACTCCGTACACTTGCGGATTGTTTAAAAATATAGCGAACAAAAGGTAAGTTGAGTCCGAGATTCATTAAACCGTTTGAGATTTTGGATTGAGTAGGCGAGCTGGCTTACTGATTGGACTTACCTCCGGCATTGAGCCGAATTCATAATGTATTTCACGTCTCTCAGTTGCGGAAGTATGTTGCTGATACTAGTCACATACTTCAGTTCGATGAAATCGAGATCGCGGATGATCATTCGTACGAGGAGCATCCTGTACGAATCTTAGAGCCGCGAATCAAACAGTTGAGGAACAAGGCGATTCCTTTGGGTAAGATTCAGTGGTCGAGACACGGAGTCAAAGAGGCTACTTGGGAAACCGAGGATAATATGCGAGAGAGTTATCCTGATTTGTTTGACCCTTAGTTTCGAGGACGAAACTCTCTTTAAGGGGGGAGTATGTAATACCCGGATGTGAACTCATTTATTATCATTCAGTAATTGTCACTAAGTAATTTTTTCACTCATTATTAATCATTCATCCTTCATATTCATTCATTATATTCACTGTTTGGCGTAATTAGAATCGTATATCAGTAATTTATTCGTCATTCAACCTGGTTGGAGAATCGAGTCGAGTTTATCATCATTATTATCCTTGTAGTGGGCGGTGTTTGAGGAGTAGCACACGCTACGTACTCTCCTTAGCACGTGCTAATTGAGTACTGGTAGCGCACGCTACCTTTCATCATTAGCACACGCTAACGTGATGGAGGCAGACAGTCTAGTAGGTACTGGACTGAATTGGGGTAATTCATAGCGCACGCTAAGAGTGGATATAGCGTACGATAGTGGTATTGATAGCGCACGCTAAGCATCAGTGTAGCGCGTGCTAAGGTTCGATCCGATAGAGTCCAGTGAGTACTGGACAGGAATGGGATAATTCATAACGCACGCTACGAGTAGAGATTAGTGTATGCTGATTGGTGCTAGTAGCGCACGCTAAGTTATTTGTATAGCGCGCGCTGAGCCAATTAGGGCAGAATTCAGTAGGTTCTGGACTCCAGTATTCTGGACATCAACCACCAGGTAGTGCACGCTAACACAAGGTTAACGCACGCTAATAAGAGACGTTAGCGCACACTACCAAGGTATGTAGCGCACGCTAGCGATGCAGGCAATGGGTACTGGACTACCCGGTGGACCCGCTAGCACATGCTAATATCAGTACCTAGCGCGCGCTAAGCTGGTCCAGGTATAAATAGGACAGTTCAGTCTAGTTTCGGAATTTTCACATCTCACCTTCTCTCCCGGGCGATTTTGGGCCACTTTGGGTATTTTGTGAAGTGTTCTTCGAGCTGCAATCAACTATCAACATCTTCAAGCTTGTATTTCGGATTAATCATCATTTAATCTTCTCCATCACACCAAATCAAGGTAACTTTGCTTGAATCTAAAATTTTAGGATTTGAGTGTTTTCATTCCGATACGTTGAATATGGATTATCTACCTTGGATACATGTGTTTCTATGGATTTATTGGTATATTTTTCGGATTTGTTGAATATTTGGAGAATTATTCAAGAACACCCTAAGGGTTGACTTTGGGATTTTTGGGGTTTTGACTAGATGTTGTCGTAATCTTGAATGGAGTATTCATATTGTATTATTTGATTTTATTGATGATATTTTGTTGGAGTTGAACTACTCATTTGGAGGCTGGTTTCGATATACTTGGGGTTGGTTGTAATCAATGGAAGAATGTTTGCAATGTATTCGTTAGAATGCCCCAATGAGTTTGGTTATTCTATTATCGACTTTTGAGTTTGTTATAATCATACTTGATATGTATATTGAGCGTTTGTTGGTAATTATGATATTCAAGGTTGTTCAAGCGACCGATAATTCCATTAAGGACGTTTGTTTGAGGGAGGACATTTCATCACCGGTATTGAGAAAGTTAATTCTTACTCTGTTAAAAGGATACTCATTTCTTTCGTTGTTGTTCATTCATATTCATAATTCATTCATGGTATGTTAATCATGTTGAGATTTGTAATGATCAAACTAATCATTCGTTTCAAGAGGAACGACGGATCCAATCATTTCAGTGAGCTATCATTCATTTCATTATTATTTCATCTCGGTGAGTCATTCTTGACCATTGTCAATTTGCTATTCATTGATATTTATCATGGTCACTTTTGTTCTTATGACCTTCTGGGTTCATATTGCGTGGCCGGGTGGTTATCTGTGGAATTTTTAGTCGGGCACACGATAGTCATGTGATACGGGTTCACCGACATAATGGACTGTGCACACGGTAATGTGCCTCCGTGAGACTAATTAGGTGTAATACCCGGTTGTAATTCATTCATTTTCATTCAGTAATTATCAGTCTGTAATTGTCACTCAGTGTATTTTCACTCAATTATAATCATTCATCAATCGTGTTCGTTCACCGTGTTCACCGTTCGGAAAAACTTCGAGTTGTGTATCATTATTGTTCACTGTTTTAACTTTCCTCATATTAGTTCGACTTTGTTAGATCACCATTAATTTTTGGTAACTCCAAAAATTCTAAATCTTTGCAATATTATAGAGCATCAAGTTAGCTTTCCAATGGTTTAAACGGTGAGTCAATCGGAGTCCGGACGAGAGAGTTATGGTCGTTTTAGCTCACCCGCTCATTTTTCAGATTTTGGCCGATCACGGCCGACCGGACTCGGTCGTGTCGTCCGACACGGCCCGTGCCGTACTCGTCCGGAAATGCCGAAGTTTCTGCCTCAGGACCCGACCGTGTCGTCTGACACGGCCGAGTCGAACCCTTCCGGATAGACGTAACCGTCGCCCGCAGGCCCGACCGTATTCGAGGACACGGTCGAGTCAATGCCGAGCGCCGCGGACGGGTCACTGTCGGTAGGCCCCTTCGCGCCGCGACCGTGTCAAGCAGACACGGTCGAGTCCCTGCCGGCATTGCGTGCCACGACCGTGTCGGGCGGGCACGGTCGAGCTGTCGGTGAGTCAACCCCTATAAATTGGTTTTTTGAGCATTTCAGCTCATTTTTTCCATCTTCTTCACCTGCAACCGAGAGAGAATAACTTGAGGGAGAGATTTCTTCATCAATTATCATTTGAGTGTGTATTTTTCATCACCTTCAATCATTTGGGAAGCTTGGATAGTCGTTTTTACACGTTTTCATCGGATCGAATTGGTTGGATATTCAAGAGGTAATTTCTTCGACACCTTGGACTTCGATTTTGTGTTGAGATATGATGTTTTGGACGTTATAATCATGTTATATGAAGGGATATGTATATGATTATGAGTTTGTATAAGGATTCATTGGATTATTGAGGGATTACTCAAGAACACTTTGAATATCGAGTTGAAATTGGGGGTTTTCGATTAATTGTCGTTATAATCACGTTTTCGGATATTCATTTCGGATTATTAATCATTTGGAAGATGTTTTGTTGGTTTGAAACACTTCTTCGGGGATTTGATATTGGTTTTTGAGGTTTGATTGTAAACAATCGGAGTTTGGACGCAACGTGTTTGTTTTAATGCCTTAATGGACTTTGTTTTATCGTATCGACGTTTTGAGTTCGTTATATTCGTGTTTGATTCGTATATTGAACGAGTTGTTGGATATTGTATAATTCAAGGTTGTTCGAGCGACCGATATCTCAATTAGGACGTTGTTCGTGGAAGGATAATTGTCACCGGTATTGAGTAAGTTAATTCTTACTCGGTTAAAAGGATATTCATCCCTTTTGTTGTTGTTTATTCATAATCATAACTCATTCATCACTATATTAACCGTATCAAAACTTGTTGTTATCAATTAATCATTTCAGTCATAAGGAACGACGGTTCCAATCTTTTCATTGAGCTGTCATTTATTTCATTACCATTCCACCTCGGTGAGTCATTATTCATTTTCAATGTCACTTTTGTTATATCGTGGCATTCCGGGTCATACTGGCGTGCCGGTTGGTATGTGTAGGGTTTTCATGTCGGGCACATTATAGTCGTGTGTTGGTTGATGGCCTCACATTGGACTGTGCATACGAGATTGATTGTTTCGTGAGACTGATTAGGTACAAGACCACGCGTGTATTGATCGTTGGTGGCTTGTGCACGGACACATTTCCATCCCAGGCGTAGTGTGGCGCCATTTCCTTTGAGCCGTACTGTTAGTTGATTCATATAGCATGTTTGATTGCGTATGTTTCGACATGATTTTTTCATAACTTCAGATATAATCATGATTGTGTATTTTCAACCCTTGAGGATTGTTGTTCTTTGTAACTGACCCCGTTTGGGGATTTTGTTTTTCAGGTCTTGGCAAGGCAAAGGCACGGGGAGAACACGCTTACGTCGAGGAGTCCCAGTGATACTAGCAGGGGGCCCCAGTCTGTTCAGTCACTTATTCAGTCATTTATGTTTCCTTTATTTATTCCGCTGCAGACATTCCGTTTGAATACTCGTTTCATTCAGTGTTGTGTATTTTATCGTCACATAAGATACACATGTATTCTATTTTATCCTGGGAGTGTTGTATGAAAATCCTAATCGGAGTAACTGATGTTGTAATGTGGTTCGGTACTACATTTACCCTGTGTAATTCATCCTTTTTCATTCGCCTGGTGGGTCCCAGTCGGGGGTCCATGGCACTGTAATATCCGCCTAGTTTGGGGTGTTACAGAGTTGGTATCGGAGCGTGGTTTTGAATACTACCTTCCGAGTCATGTTTCATTTGAAGTCATCGTCATCAGACTAGTATCATTGGACTTTCGTGTCACGTGTGACCTGTGCAAATGCCGAGCCAATCGCACCAAAGAACTGTAAGATTTCTAACGCCATGGTATAATTTCTGGCAATAATCATTCATTCATCATTCATCAATTAACAATCCTCAAACATCATCATTCATTGTGATCAGGACGATCATATTAACTCATTAATCATTTAATTCATTTCAATACTCACTTAATGATCAGGACGATCATATTAACTCATTAATCACTTAATTCCTTTTATTACTCAGTTGTCGATCTGGATGGTCATATTATCAATCTTATTAAGTTATTCAAGATAATCACTTCAAGGATTTTATCAGATAATCATGTCACTTTAGTAAATCATTCATATAATCACTAAGTTAGAACATGTATACTCATTTTCATCATCTCATGACATAATCATAACGTGATATTCATGCGGGGATTATAATCATCATGTGACTTTCCTACTTCAGTATGGAGAGAGCAAGAAGAGGACGCGGAGGACGAGGCCGTGGTGTGGGCCGAATCCCGAGAACTCGTGCAAACACACGTGCGAACGCGAGGAATAATGTTAACTCATCTAGCAGTGACGCTGCCACTCATTCACCAGGGCGTGATCATTCACTTTCGGGGAGTCGTACTCGGGACACCGCTCAGTCAGAAGGTGTTCGGATCGATCCACTCGCCTTTATGCAGGGCATGATGGCCCAGATGACTCAGATGACACAACTAATGGAGACGATGCAAAATTCAGCTAATCAAAATCAACAGGCTCCTCCGCCGCCACCTCAGAGGCAAGAGAGGAATGTGAGCAGTATCATCGGCGACATCTCTCGCCAGAGGCCACCTACTTTTGAAGGCTCATCTGATCCGGCGGATATTTTTCATTGGCTCGAACACTTCGAGAAGCTATTTGCGATGGTAGAGTGTCCCGAAGGACACAAAGTTTCAGTTGCGGCTTACTATCTGGGTAAGAGCGCTCATTCTTGGTGGTTATCGTTGAAGCCCACCGAAGGATCGTGTACTTGGGATCAGTTCAAGACTCTCATGATGGAGAGATATTACCCGGCCCCACTCAGAGAGGCCAAGCTGTCAGAGTTACTCACTCCCGACCCCTCAACAGACGAGGATGTTCTCGCCATTGCCGAGAAATTTTAGGAACTCCTTCCGTTCGCCTCATCTATCATTCATTCCGAGGCGGATAAGATTAAGTATTTCAGCAAGAGGCTGAAACCACGTATGAGATTACAGTTGCTTAATCATAATTGCACCACGTTGGCTGAATTCATTGAGAAAGCTCTTACCTATGAGCTTACTGCTAAGGAAATTGCTAAGCAGCAACCTTCGTCTGCTAGCAAGAAGTCCAAGAACCGTAATCAGTCTGACGGGAGTCAGGCCACTTTCAAGAAACCACGTGCGGGCTCTACTTTTTCTCAGCGACCTCCCACGGCGTCTAAACCCGCGGAATCTCAGTCACGAGCGGCGGTTCGGCCATCACTGTTTCAACCGTGAGGAATGCAGGTCATTTCAGCACCAAATGTCCGGCGATGCATCACGTGCCACAATCGTGGGATTGCCGGGCATAGGGCGATTTTGCCGAAGGACTCTAAACCTACTCGGCGTCATCTCGGGCCCCTGTGTCATTCAAGCGGTGCGTAATCAAAGCCACTCAGTCAGCGTCGTTCAAGACGACAGGAGCTAAAGGCGGAGCCAAGAGCTATCAGACGGGAGCGTCCGGCTCTGGGGCCGGAAAGCCCCGAATTTATGAGATAAAGAAGACCGACGATCCAGAGGCCCGGATGATCTCAGGTACACTCGATATTCTATCTCAACCTGTGTGTACCCTTTTTGACACTGGTGCATCGCATTCATTCATTTCCGAATCATGTTTGAGTAGACTATGTCTGGGTAGTGCTACTAGTTGTGAGCCTTATGTCATTGGTCTACCTGACGGTAGACGAATTATCGGTAATCGTGAGATTCAGAATTGTCCGATTCAGTTTCATGGTCGTGTGTGGCCAGCGGACCTAATCGTAGTAGATTTGCCGAGGGACGACGTCATCTTGGGTATTGACTGGATGGATCGTCATGATGCCATCATTAGTGTCCGTAAGCGTATGATTACTATCATTTCAGACGATGGGGTTGAATGTGTGTTTCAGGGAGGTAATCCCGGCTGTTCTGGTAAGGTCATTAATTTGATGAAAGCAGTGCGATTACTCAGTCAGGGGTGTGTCGGTTATTGGTGCTATATGACCAAAACCGAGGAATCATCAGTAATGTTGTCGGATATTCCGGTAGTAAGGGAATATGCCGATGTATTTCCAGACGAGTTACCTGGTTTGCCTCCACAGAGAGAGGTGGAATTCACGATTGAGTTGGAGCCTGGTACGTCTCCGATATCGAAGGCACCATACCGGATGGCCCCGACTGAAATGCAGGAGTTGAAGAATCAACTTGAGGAATTGTTCGAGAAAGGTTATATCCGACCGAGTGCGTCCCCGTGGGGAGCACCAGTGTTGTTCGTCAAAAAGAAGGATGGTTCTTTTCGCTTGTGTATCGATTATCGGGAGTTGAATAGGGTGACAATCAAGAATAAGTATCCTTTACCCCGTATCGATGACCTTTTTGATCAACTTCAGGGAGCTTCAGTATTTTCCAAGATCGACTTAAGATCTGGATATCATCAGCTGCGGATTCGAGAGTCGGATATCGCGAGGACGGCGTTTCGAACACGCTATGGTCATTATGAGTTCGTAGTTATGCCGTTCGGGCTAACTAATGCACCTGCGGTATTCATGGAGCTAATGAATCGGGTCTTCATCGACTTTTTGGATCGGTTTGTTGTTGTCTTCATCGATGACATTTTGATTTATTCTCATAACCGAGAGGAACACGAGGTTCATCTTCATCAAGTTCTCGACGTGTTGAGACGAGAGCAACTTTATGGAAAGTTTTCCAAATGTGAGTTCTGGATGTCCGAAGTGACGTTTCTCGGACATGTAATTTCATCAGATGGAGTGCGTGTTGATCCTCAGAAGACGGAGGCTATCAGGAATTGGTTACCTCCGAAGAATGTTAAGGAAATCCGAAGCTTTCTCGGATTAGCCGGTTATTATCGGAGGTTTGTGGAAGGATTTTCCAAAATTGCTCAAACATTGACGAACCTTTTGCGGAAGGATAAGAAATACACGTGGTCCGACGCGTGTCAACGGAGTTTTGAGGAACTCAAGAGCCGGTTAATGTCAAGACTGTACTTTCCTTGCCGCAGGGACGGAGGGATTTGTGGTTTATAGTGATGCGTCGGACAGGTCTCGGATGTGTACTCATGCGAATGGGAAAGTTATTGCTTATGCTTCACGGCAATTGAGACCTTACGAGGTTAATTATCCGACTCACGATCTGGAGCTAGCACCGTGGTGTTCGCTTTGAAAATTTGGCGTCATTATCTTTATGGCGTTACCGCCGATATTCACCGATCATAAGAGTTTAAAGTATATATTTACTCGAAGGAGTTAAATATGCGGCAGAGGCGGTGGTTAGAACTAATCATATATTATGATTTCGAGATCCTTTACCACCCGGGGAAGGCGAACGTTGTCGACGCCTTGAGTCGTAAGTCCGTTCAGAGCAAATGCTTGCTCGTTTAACAATTCGAAGGAGCTCCAACAGAATTCCTTAGACACGAGATCGAGTGCAGCCGGCGAGTTCAGGGACACCTTTGTATGTTAGAGATTTCATCATCTCTTGAGGATGCAATCGGGGAGAATCAGGTTCGGACCCGGCATTGTTGCGCATTCGTGAGGATGTGGCTCAGGGGAAAGCCCCTGGATTCGTGATCCACGAGGATGGACTTTTGAGGTTTAAGAACCGGTTGTGCGTACCGGCGAATGATGAGTTGAAAAACTCGATTTTGAGAGAAGCTCATGCTACCCCTTATTCTGTTCATCCGGGGTCTAGCAAGATGTATAAGGACTTGAAACAAAATTACTGGTGGAGTAATATGAAGCGAGAAGTCGCGGAATTTGTTTCGAGATGCTTAACTTGCCAACAAGTCAAGATTGAACATCAACGACCGGCAGGTATGTTAAAACCTCTTCCTATTCCAGAGTGGAAGTGGGAAGACATTTCTATGGATTTCATCACGAGTTTGCCGACGAGTCGTCGTGGCATGAATACGATCTGGGTGATTGTGGACCGCTTAACTAAATCAGCTCATTTCCTTGAGATCAAGGATACGTGGGGTCCCGAGAGACTGGCCCAGTTATTCATCAAGGAGATAGTAAGACTGCACGGTACTCCTAAGAGTATCGTTTCCGATCGTGACGGACGTTTTGTATCTCATTTTTGGAAATCAGTTCATCGTACTATGGGAACTCAGCTCAATCTCAGTACCGCCTTTCATCCTCAGTCCGACGGACAATCAGAGAGGACTATACAGACATTAGAGGACATGTTGAGGGCATGCGTCCTCGATTAGAAGGACGATTGGGAAGCCCAACTACCATTGATCGAGTTCACGTATAATAATAGTTGGCATGCTTCCATTAAGATGGCACCTTACGAGGCCTTGTACGGTCGTCGTTGTCGATCTCCCTTGTGTTGGGATGACTTGTCAGAATCAATCGGCACCGAACCCGATATGCTTATAGCCGCACGAGAGAAGGTAGCTTTGATCAAGAGTCGTATGTTGACAGCTCAGAGTCGACATAAATCATATGCAGATAATCGTCGTCGACCACTAGAGTTCGAGACGGGTGACCACGTTTTGGTCAAGGTATCCCCGAGTCGAGGTATTTTCCGTTTCGGAAAACGGGGGAAGTTGAGTCCGAGATTCATTGGACCGTTTGAAATTTTGGATCGAATAGGCAAGTTAGATTATCGATTGGCTTTACCTCCGGCTTTGAGCCGAATTCATAATGTGTTTCATGTCTCTCAGTTGCGAAAGTATGTTGCCGACCCGAGTCACATACTGCAGTTCGACGAAATCGAGATCGCCGACGACCATTCATATGAGGAGCGTCCTATACGAGTCTTAGAGCGGCGAATCAAACAGTTGAGAAATAAGTCGATTCCTATGGTCAAGATTCAGTGGTCCAGACATGGAGTCGAAGAGGCCACTTGGGAAACCGAGGAGAATATGCGGGAGAGTTATCCCGAGTTGTTTGACCCTTAGTTTCGGGGACGAAACTCTTTTTAAGGGGGGGAGTATGTAATACCCGGTTGTAATTCATTCATTTTCATTCAGTAATTATCAGTCTGTAATTGTCACTCAGTGTATTTTCACTCAATTATAATCATTCATAAATCGTGTTCGTTCACCGTGTTCACCGTTCGGAAAAACTTCGAGTTGTGTATCATTATTGTTCATTGTTTTAACTTTCCTCATATGAGTTCGACTTTGTTAGATCACCATTAATTTTTGGTAACTCCAAAAATTCTAAATCTTTGCAATATTATAGAGCATCGAGTTAGCTTTCCAATGGTTCAAACGGTGAGTCAATCGGAGTCCGGACGAGAGAGTTATGGTCGTTTTAGCTCACCCGCTCATTTTTCAGATTTTGGCCGATCACGGCCGACCGGACTCGGTCGTGTCGTCCGACACGGCCCGTGCGTGCTCGTCCGGAAATGCCGGTTTACGCCTCGAGACCCGGCCGTGTCGTCGACACGGCCGAGTCGAACCCTTCCGGATAGACCGTAACTGCGCCGGAGGCCCGACCGTGTTCCAGACACGGCCGAGTCAATGCCGAGCGCCGCGGGACGGGTCACTTGTCGGTAGGCCCCTTCGCGCCGCGACCGTGTCAAGCGGGACACGGTCGAGTCCTCGCTGCCGACCGCGCGCCACGACCGTGTCGGGCGGGCACGGCCGAGCCTGTCGAGTCAACCCCTATAAATTGGTTTTTGAGCATTTCACTCATTTTTTCCATCTTCTTCACTGCAACCGAGAGAGAATAACTTGAGGGAGAGATTTCTTCATCAATTATCATTTGAGTGTGTATTTTCATCACCTTCAATCATTTGGGAAGCTTGGATAGTCGATTTTACACGTTTTCATCGGATCGAATTGGTTGGATATTCAAGAGGTAATTTCTTCGACACCTTGGACTTCGATTTTGTGTTGAGATATGATGTTTTGGACGTTATAATCATGTTATATGAAGGGATATGTATATGATTATGAGTTTGTATAAGGATTCATTGGATTATTGAGGGATTATTCAAGAACACTTTGAATATCGAGTTGAAATTGGGGGTTTTCGATTAATTGTCGTTATAATCACGTTTTCGGATATTCATTTCGGATTATTAATCATTTGGAAGATGTTTTGTTGGTTTGAAACACTTCTTCGGGGATTTGATATTGGTTTTTGAGGTTTGATTGTAAACAATCGGAGTTTGGACGCAACGTGTTTGTTTTAATGCCTCAATGGACTTAGTTTTATCGTATCGACGTTTTGAGTTCGTTATATTCGTGTTTGATTCGTATATTGAACGAGTTGTTGGATATTGTATAATTCAAGGTTGTTCGAGCGACCGATATCTCAATTAGGACGTTTTTCGTGGAAGGATAATTGTCACCGGTATTGAGTAAGTTAATTCTTACTCGGTTAAAAGGATATTCATCCCTTTTGTTGTTGTTTATTCATAATCATAACTCATTCATCACTATATTAACCGTATCAAAACTTGTTGTTATCAATTAATCATTTCAGTCATAAGGAACGACGGTTCCAATCTTTTCATTGAGCTGTCATTTATTTCATTACCATTCCACCTCGGTGAGTCATTATTCATTTTCAATGTCACTTTTGTTATATCGTGGCATTCCGGGTCATACTGGCGTGCCGGTTGGTATGTGTAGGGTTTTCATGTCGGGCACATTATAGTCGTGTGTTGGTTGATGGCCTCACATTGGACTGTGCACACGAGATTGATTGTTTCGTGAGACTGATTAGGTACAAGACCACGCGTGTATTGATCGTTGGTGGCTTGTGCACGGACACATTTCCATCCCGGGCGTAGTGTGGCGCCATTTCCTTTGAGCCGTACTGTTAGTTGATTCATATAGCATGTTTGATTGCGTATGTTTCGACAGGATTTTTTCATAACTTCAGATATAATCATGATTGTGTATTTTCATCCCTTGAGGATTGTTGTTCTTTGTAACTGACCCCGTTTGGGGATTTTGTTTTTCAGGTCTTGGCAAGGCAAAGGCACGGGGAGAACACGCTGACGTCGAGGAGTCCCAGTGATACTAGCAGGGGGCCCCAGTCTGTTCAGTCACTTATTCAGTCATTTATGTTTCCTTTATTTATTCCGCTGCAGACATTCCGTTTGAATACTCGTTTCATTCAGTGTTGTGTATTTTATCGTCACATAAGATACACATGTATTCAATTTATCCTGGGTGTGTTGTATGAAACTCCTAATAGGAGTAACTGATGTTGTAATGTGGTTCGGTACTACATTTACCCTGTGTAATTCATCTTTTTTCATTCGCCTGGTGGGTCCCAGTCGGGGGTCCACGGCACTGTAATATCCGCCTAGTTTGGGGTGTTACATTAGGTACAAGTGCGGGTGTGTCCGGACACTCGTCTTGTGCACTTGCACGTCCCATTATGGGCGTACTATGATGCCCCTCTTCAGCTTGATTTCATAACTAATATATTTAATGATTGTGCTTGTTCAACTCTTGAGGATTGTTGTTCTATGTAACTGACCCTGTTGGGGATATTGTTTTTAGGTCATGGAAAGGCAAAATCACGGGAACAGAATGTTTACGGCGAGGAGTCCCAATGATACTAGTAGGGGGCCCCAGTCTCTTCATTTATTCATGTTTCTTTGTCATGTATTTTCCGTTGCAGTTCTGTTTGGATTTTTATTTCATTTAGTGTTGTATATTTTATCTTCATATGAAATATACATGTATTTTGTATTTCCTGGGTGTGTTGTACTTGAAACTCCTCATCGGAGTAATTGATGGCATAATGTGGTTCGGTACTACATTATATTGTGTAATTCATTAATTTTTATTCGCCTGGTGGGTCATGTAAAACCCGTAATTTCGATTTCCGTTAATTTCTTTTTTTTTTGGCGGAAGTCCATTTTGATGACTCGCTCATGACCGTTTCATTATTCCGAGAATGATTATTCTACACTTTTTGACATCCGAGTTCGTTTCGGTGTCATTTTGTTGAGTTCCGTGCTTTTTAGCGATTTTTCCGCACTTGAGTTCGATTCTTGCGAATCTCGGTCGAAACTGCTATTTCGAGTTTCCCGTAAGTTCGTTTAACTTTGTTATAAGTGTTTTTAACTTCGGTTTGGTTATTCGATCACGTATCATGATTTTCGGGTGTTTTGGGCTATTTTGTAATTTACCCAAAGTTATGGGTATCCGTATCTGTAATTGTTGTCTCGACCCATTTATTGGTCGCGTATGATTAATTATTGCATTATGTTTTCATTTCGGGTCGTTGATGTTGTCCGCGAACTTTTCGTCGTGTTCGTTCCGTACGTTTTCGGAAATCGAGTCGTCGGGTCATGGCGGCCGAGCAATTTGGGCCGATGGCGGAGTCTGGCCGATGGTTGCGGTATCGCCGGGCTGACGCGGCACGAACCGGCGTAGCGCACGTTATGCGTCCGGCCGACGCACGCTATCGGGTCTGGACAGTGGAGTCTTGAGGTTCTGGAATCGGGTAGGCTCGGCAGGTAGCGCACGCTACTGTCGGACACTACGTACGCTACGACCGGCAGGTAGTGCATGCTACGGCCGGAAGGCTGCGCACGCTACCTGGCCGAGCAGTCTAGTCCAGGAGGTCACTGGATTGCGGCCTGGGCCGATAGCGCGCGCTAGCTCGGCAGCCTAGCGCACGCTAGTCCGGCCTAGTATAAATGTGGCAGAGCAGCCTCATTTTCACTCATTTTTCATTTCCTTTCTTTTCGGTCCGCGGCTGGAGCTTCGGAGGTGACGAAGCCATGTTGTTTAACAACAAATCCACGAAGTTCTTGAGTTCATAACATCAATCAATCATCCGTTATCATCCTTTGATCCAGCGAATCAAGGTAATCTTCCTTAGAACCCTAATTTCGTGAATTTGGGGGGTTTTTGCATTTTTGTCCGTTTCGTTCTGAGTTTTTGATTAATTCATGATGGGTATGATTAATCTTGGTAGTATTCTTGTGTTTAAAATCATTTAATCCATTGTTCTTCGTCGAATCGAAGTATATTTCTTGATTTCCTTCGAATCGACTTTTTGGGGGATTTGTTCTCGATCTCGTTTCCATCCATTTTTGATGGATCGATTGTGGTTAAATGATGTTGTTAAACATATTCTATGGATTGCATATCCTTATTTCAACTTGGAATTCCGTTTTCGTGTTTTGTCGGGATGAATCGTGTTCTTGGCCATTTTGGGAAAACACTTGAACATTCGTCGTTCGTTCTTTGAATTCAACGGCTTTGAGTCATGCTATGGAATTCATTTTCATTGTTGTTATTGTCCTCCGTAGTTTATTATCGCGAGTTGGTATTCGGTGGAGTCGGCGGGTTCGTAGTCGGTTCGTGCCAACCTACTTCGGTCGATTCTCCGCGTTGTGGTCGTTCAAGGCAAGTACCTTGTCCATACTATTCTTGTTTTGTGGATATGATAATTGGTGATCATCTTGGTGTGTTTCTTTATTTGTTTGAAATGAGTTTTCAAAAGATTCGGCTAGCCTCGTTAAAGGCTCACTTTCAAAACGCGTGTGTTTTGTAAATTGTGTGGGTTGTAAGTGACTACGTGAATCCTTTGGATATATTTGGTGTTGATGTTGCGCTTGATAATGCGTGTGTACGTATATTGCTT
Organism: Orobanche coerulescens; assembly: GCA_033398695.1. NCBI lineage: Eukaryota > Viridiplantae > Streptophyta > Magnoliopsida > Lamiales > Orobanchaceae > Orobanche > Orobanche coerulescens. Next base: position 97,958,137 of record CM065810.1, on the reverse strand, counting down.
CTTTTCGTCGCGTTATGGTTGACGTGCGTGTTGTTATTTATTCGTGTGGTCGTGGACTGACGGATGAATTATGTGAATTGGTGTATTGATTTGATAATTGTTACGACGATGACTGTGTACTTGATGTTTGTGACAATGTGAATACTTGTTGTGAGAGACGTCATATCCGGGATCCTCTGAGGGCGGGGCGTGCGATTTCCGGCCTAGTGTACGCTGCAATGTGCGGCTCCATATGGTTGGTGAACGCCAGTGTTTACCTGATGCGCGTGCAAGGGGCGGTTCTTATGGGAGTGACGTCGGCGCGGTGACACGTACAAGGTGCGGCTGACATGTGGAGTGAACGCCGGTGCACAGGTGTTTCAGTGGAGGCGCCTAGCAGGCTTATTGGTAACGGATATTTGAGTGTTTAGCTAAGACCCCGTTACCGAACGATTATCGTATTTCAAATTCTTTCAACTCTTTTCAAATGCTGGTCTCGATATAGACCGTGATTCATGTTTTCTGAAAGTGTGTTTCAACTTGTTTTAAAATGTTGGTATCAGGGTTAATTAACCAAGGACATTTGACGAGATCTCCAGGGTTAATTAATCAGGGGTCTTGAGCAGTTTTTGGGCGGACGAAAGGCTATGTCCTTGATTATACTGTGTTGACATTTTGTGTTTTGGGTCGAGGACCCTGTGTGATGTTGAGATGTTTGATCTCGTGTTGATATTATTTGGATTGGGTCGAGAACCTCGTGGGAAATATTTGTGAAGACTCGTTTGTGTTGATTGGGTGATTTTCTTGCAAATTGCTTTCCGCCTACTGGTCGAGGACCCTGTTGATTTTGAAAAGAGAAGGATTTGATAATCCTAAATTGTTTTCTATTTAAACTCTCGATGGCATCTTTAAAACTGTTTTATAAATTGTTTCCCTTTTTATTTGTGATCTTTCGGTTTTGTAAATGTTTACCAAACTCTCGCCTCGGGAAGTACTTTTTGTTATGTTTGGATCTTTGAGGATTAGTGGTTATTGTTATTCGTGGAATGTGAATTGTATGGCTCGTATTTGCACTTTGTTCTTGCACTAGCAAAACAGTGGAGTTTTGCTAACCCCCGAGTATTCGGGGGGTGGATGTCTGTTTTTGCATTCAGGTTTGGGAGCATAACACAGGGCCGACACGAAGGATGATGAAATATGAATGATACTAATCACACGAGGATCGGTTGATGTCGTATTGGTCTAGTTGTATTTTCTTTTCCGCTGCAGTATCTTTCCCCTGTTGTACGGGAGTTTATTGTATCTGGACCCCTGCGTGGGTATGTGTTTGGAATTGAGTTGTATGTAATCATTGAAAGACCAAATCTGTCTACTGAGTCATTTTGCCCTTAAAGGCATTGTTGATTTGTTCTATGTTGTTACCAGCCTGGTAGATCCTTGAGGAAAGGGTCTACGGCGTGTAATATCCCTGAGCGGATTGGGGGTGTTACATAAATGGTATCGGAGCTTAGGTTGTGGAAACCTAGGCTGTCGGGTCAAGTCGTGTTGTTTGAGTCTTGTTTCGTTGGATTTTATCTGACTGATTCGTGTCGCGATGCGTCGTCTGAGTTTTGTTGGTCGTGATTAGTATCATGGGGCGATAATCATCTTCGTGCGACCTGTGGATGTAAGTCTCCCTTCTTTGTATTGCGCCTCATGTGACACGAGCTATTTGTTTGATTTTGTGTTAAGTGATGGAACCTTCATGTAGATTCTTGGTTTCGTGATGTGTTCGTGTGATTCTCTTATTTCGTTTGTATGAGGAGTGTTGTCATTATTTATGTCTTTTTGACTGTGATAATTGACTGTTTGTCTTCCCGGTAAAAGACATGTATTGTCTTGACTTTGTACGATTTGATGCGTATATTATAATATGTTTAAACGAATATTGTTACATGAGCATTTTTGGGCATTCTAGCCCATTGAATTATTTTTGAAAACCTTGAGTATCTTAGAAAATAAATTTCGAGACGTACTTTTAAAATGAATCGTTTTCTCGTGGTACTTCCAAGGTGCCACAATATGTTTCCAAATTCTTCTACCTCGAGGACCAAAATGTTTTGAGATATTTTTAATGTTTTAGAAACACTTATACGTAGACCCGTGGGTCGAATATTTCTGAAAGTCTTCCGCTAAAAGAAAGTGTCCTCATTTTTATCAAATGCGAAATGGTTCTCCAAAGTCTCGATAACGATGTTTCACGTTTGTAATTTTTTTTTTTGATAGGTCATACTCAAGATCAACTGGTATTCTTCTAAATTATTTTCAAAATAAGGTTTTCGTTTTTAAAACTTATCCATTCCCGTTTGAGGGCTGGGTATGTATGTATGATGTTCGCGTTGTCAATTTGATGTTTCCTCCCGAGTATGATTGAATTGGAGGTGTGAGCGTTGAGTCGTTTTCCACACATTTGTTGCGTTAGCCCTCTGCGGGAGGTGGGATGTTGGTATTGAATATTGTCGCCTCGTAGTGATTTCTGCGTTGTCGCGCATGTGCGAGCTGTTAGAGCTTGGTATGGTATGACCGTGTGCATCGGTGATGGTTCTGTTATGTGTCGGTTGTTTAATGTCTTGTTACATTGCTCCCGTTTTTGTGAATTTCGTGGACGAGGTCGGAGGTAATACCCGTACTATTTTGACTTCTGTATTTTCTCTTTCTCCAGTCTATCGATTCGCTCATGTTCGTTGAAACTTTATGAACTTGTTCTGTATTTCGGTTTCATCGTCCGAACGAACTGTGATCTTGTTGTGGGTCGATCTGGTTGTTGTTTGAATTTTATTGTTCTTCGTGATTCGAACATGATTGTTCGCTTTTTGTTGTCTCGACCGTTGTGGTTCGATCGTTTGATTGTTCGGTTCTTGTTGATCTCGTCTCGTGATTGTTGAGCGTTCAGACTCCTTCGGGAAATTAGTCTCGTTTCGATCTTCCAACCCTTGGGCGGTGGAATTCCGTAATTGTTCAGCGTTCGGCTCGCGTTTTGATTGATGAACCGTTGTGTTGGTCAATCGTATTGATTTTCATTCGTTGTGTTCTATGATTATGTGGGTTGTAAGTGACTACGTGAATCCTTTGGATATATTTGGTGTTGATGTTGCGCTTGATAATGCGTGTGTACGTATATTGCTTCTTTTCGTCGCGTTATTGTTGACGTGCGTGTTGTTATTTATTCGTGTGGTCGTGGACTGACGGATGAATTATGTGAATTGGTGTATTGATTTGATAATTGTTACGACGATGACTGTGTACTTGATGTTTGTGACAATGTGAATACTTGTTGTGAGAGACGTCATATCCGGGATCCTCTGAGGGCGGGGAGTGCGATTTCCGGCCTGGTGTACGCTGCAATGTGCGGCTCCATATGGTTGGTGAACGCCGGTATTTACCTGATGCGCGTGCAAGGGGTGGCTCTTATGGGAGTGACACCGGCGCGGTGACACGTACAAGGTGCGGCTGACATGTGGAGTGAACGCCGGTGCACAGGTGTTTCAGTGGAGGCGCCTAGCAGGCTTATTGGTAACGGATATTTGAGTGTTTAGCTAAGACCCCGTTACCGAACGATTATCGTATTTCAAATTCTTTCAACTCTTTTCAAATGCTGGTCTCGATATAGACCGTGATTCATGTTTTCTGAAAGTGTGTTTGAACTTGTTTTAAAATGTTGGTATCGGGGTTAATTAACCGAGGACCTTTGACAAGATCTCTGAGGGTTAATTAAACAGGGGTCTTGAGCAGTTTTTGGGCAGACGAAAGGCTATGTCCTTGATTATATTGTGTTGACATTTTGGGTTTTGGGTCGAGGACCCCGTGTGATGTTGAGATTTTTGATCTTGTGTTGATAATTTGGATTGGGTCGAGAACCCCGTGGGAAATATTTGTGAAGACTCGTTTGTGTTGATTGGGTGATTTTCTTGCAAATTGCTTTCCGCCTACTGGTCGAGGACCCTGTTGATTTTGGAAAGAGAAGGATTTGATAATCCTAAATTGTTTTCTATTTATACTCGCGATGGCATCTTTAAAACTGTTTTATAAATTGTTTCCCTTTTTATTTGTGATCTTTCGGTTTTGTAAATGTTTACAAAACTCTCGCCTCGGGAAGTACTTTTTGTTACGTTTGGATCTTTGAGGATTCCTGGTTATTGTTATTCGTGGAATGTGAATGGTATGGCTCGTATTTTCACTTTGTTCTTGCACTAGCAAAACAGTGGAGTTTTGCTAACCCCCGAGTATTCGGGGGGTGGATGTCTGTTTTTGCATTCAGGTTTGGGAGCATAACACAGGGCCGGCACGAAGGATGATGAAAGATGAATGATACTAATCACACGAGGATCTGTTGATGTCGTATTGGTCTAGTTGTATTTTCTTTTCCGCTGAAGTATCTTTCCCCCGTTGTACGGGAGTTTATTGTATTTGGACCCCTACATGGGTATATGTTTGGAATTGAGTTGTATGTAATCATTGAAAGACCAAATCGGTCTACTGAGTCATTTTGCCCTTAAAGGCATTATTGATTTGTTCTATGTTGTTACCAGCCTGGTAGATCCTTGAGGAAAAGGTCTACGGCGTGTAATATCCCTGAACGGATTGGGGGTGTTACATCAATGGTATCGGAGCTTAGGTTGTGGAAACCTAGGCTGTCGGGTCAAGTCGTGTTGTTTGAATCTTGTTTCGTCGGATTTTATCTGACTGATTCGTGTCGCGACGCGTCGTATGAGTTTTGTTGGTCATGATTAGTATCATGGGCCGATCATCATCTTCGTGCGACATGTGGATGTAAGTCTCCCTTCTTTGTATTGTGCCTCGTGTGACACGAGCTATTTGTTTGGTTTTGTGTTAAGTGATGGAACCTTCATGTAGATTCTTGGTTTCGTGATGCGTTCGTGTGATTCTCTTATTTCGTTTGTATGAGGAGTGTTGTCATTATTTATGTCTTTTTGAATGTGATAATTGACTGTTTGTCTTCCCGGTAAAAGACATGTATTGTCTTGACTTTGTACGATTTGATGCGTGTATTATAATATGTTTAAACGAATATTGTTACATGAGCATTTTTGGGCATTCTAGCCCATTGAATTATTTTTGAAAACCTTGAGTATCTTAGAAAATAAATTTCGAGACGTACTTTTAAAATGAATCGTTTTCTCGTGGTACTTCCAAGGTGCCACAATATGTTTCCAAATTCTTCTACCTCGAGGACCAAAATGTTTTGAGATATTTTCAATGTTTTAGAAACACTTATACTTAGACCCGGGGGTCGAATATTTCTGAAAGTCTTTCGCTAAAAGAAAGTGTCCTCATTTTTATCAAATGCGAAATGGTTCTCCAAAGTCTCGATAACGATGTTTCACGTTTGTAATTTTTTTTTGAAAGGTGATACTCAAGATCAACCGGTATTCTTCTAAATTATTTTCAAAATAAGGTTTTCGTTTTTAAAACTTATCCATTCCCATTTGAGGGCTGGGTATGTATGTATGATGTTCGCGTTGTCATTTTGATGTTTGCTCTCGAGTATGATTGAATTGAAGGTGTGAGCACTGAGTCGTTTTCCACACATTTGTTGCGTTAGCCCTCTGTGAGAGGTGGGATGTTGGTATTGAATATTGTTGCCTCGTAGTGATTTCTGCGTTGTCGCGCATGTGCGAGCTGTTAGTGCTTGGTATGGTATGACCGTGTGCATCGGTGATGGTTCCGTTATGTGTCGGTTGTTTAATGTCTTGTTACCTTGCTCCCATTTTTGTGAATTTCGTGGATGAGGTCGGAGGTAATACCCGTACTATTTTGACTTCTGTATTTTCTCTTTCTACAGTCTATCGATTCGTGCATGTTCGTTGAAACTTTTTGAACTTGTTCTGTATTTCGGTTTCATCGTCTGAACGAACTATGATCTTGTTGTGGGTCGATCTGGTTGTTATTTGAATTTTATTGTTCTTCGTGATTCGAACATGATTGTTCGCTTTTTGTTGTCTCGACCGTTGTGGTTCGATCGTTTGATTGTTCGGTTCTTGTTGATCTCATCTCGTGATTGTTTAGTGTTCAGACTCCTTCGGGAAATTAGTCTCGTTCCGATCTTCCAACCCTTGGGCGGTGGAATTCCGTAATTGTTCAGCGTTTGGCTCGCATTTTGATTGATGAACCGTTGGGTTGGTCAATTGTATTGAATTTCGTTCGTTGTGTTATGTGATTGTTCGGATAATCGACTCGATTGTATTGTCTGTTTGATGACGCTTGTCACTTGTTGATTTTGTTATGTCTCTATCGGTGGCGTTGTGTTAGTCGCCGTGGAGCGTATTTTCACGCCGTATGTCTCTTTGCGTTTCTTGCAGTGTTTCGCCGTTAGGCGCGAGTTTTCGGTTTTTGTGTATCTCGTCGAGTTTTCCTGGCAGGGGATATTTCTTCTCCCTACTTATTTTAAGTTTCGGGACGAAACTTCTTTTAAGGAGGGTAGAATGTAAAACCCGTAATTTCGATTTCCGGCAATTTCTTTTTTTTCGGCGGAAGTCCGTTTTGATGACTAGCTCATGACCGTTTCATTATTCTGAGAATGATTAATTCTACAATTTTTGACATCCGAGTTCGTTTCGGTGTCATTTTGTTGAGTTCCGTGCTTTTTAGCTACTTTTCCGCACTTGAGTTCGATTCTTGCGAATCTCGGTCGAAACTGCTGTTTCGAGTTTCCCGTAAGTTCGTTTAACTTTGTTATACGTGTTGTGAACTTCGGTTTGGTTATTCGATCACGTATCGTGATTTTCGGGCGTTTTGGGCCATTTTGTAATTTACCCAAAGTTATGGGTATCCGTATCTGTAATTGTTGTCTCGATCCATTTCTTGGTCGCGTATGATTAATTATTGCATTATGTTTTCATTTCGGGTCGTTGATGATGTCCGCGAACTTTTCTTCGTGTTCGTTCCGTACGTTTTCGGAAATCGAGTCGTCGGGTCATGGCGGCTGAACAGCTGGCCGGACGGTGGGGGGTCCTGGCCGGACGGTTGCGGGCACTGGCCGGGATGACGCGGCAGGAACCGGCGTAGCGCGCGCTACTGACGGAAGGCTGCGTGCGCTAACCGGCAGGAGTAGCGCACGTTATGCTTCCGGCCGACGCATGCTATCGGGTCTAGACAGTGGAGTCCTGAGGTTCTGGAATCGGGTAGACTCGGCAGGTAGCGCACGCTACTGCCGGACACTACGTACGCTACGGCCGGCAGGTAGTGCACGCTACGGCCGGAAGGCTGCGCACGCTACCTGGCCGAGCAGTCTAGTCCAGGAGGTCACTGGATTGCGGCCTGGGCCGATAGTGCTAGCTAGCTCGGCAGCCTAGCGCACGCTAGTCCGGCCCAGTATAAATGTGGCAGAGCAGCCTCATTTTCACTCATTTTTCATTTCCTTTCTTTTCGATCCGCGGCTGGAGCTTCGGAGGTGACGAAGCCATGTTGTTTAACAACAAATCCATGAAGTTCTTGAGTTCATAACATCAATCAATCATCCGTTATCATCCTTTGATCCAGCGAATCAAGGTAATCTTCCTTAGAACCCTAATTTCGTGAATTTGGGGGTTTTTGCATTTTTGTCCGATTCGTTCCGTGTTGTTGATTAATTCATGATGGGTATGATTAATCTTGGTAGTATTCTTGTGTTTAAAATCATTTAATCCATTGTTCTTCGTCGAATCGAAGTATATTGCTTGATTTCATTCGAATCGACTTTTTAGGGGATTTGTTCTCGATCTTGTTTTCCATCCGTTTTTGATGGATCGATTGTGGTTAAATGATGTTGTTAAACATATTTTATGGATTGTATATCCATATTTCAACTTGGAATTCCGTTTTCGTGTTTTGTCGGGACGAATCGTGTTCTTGGCCGTTTTGGGAAACACTTGAACATTCGTCGTTCGTTCTTTGAATTCAACGGCTTTGAGTCATGCTATGGAATTCATTTTCATTGATGTTATTGTCCTCCGTAGTTTATTATCGCGAGTTGGCATTCGGTGGAGTCGCCGGGTTCGTAGTCGGTTCGTGCCAACCTACTTCGGTCGATTCTCCACATTGTGGTTGTTCAAGGCAAGTACCTTGTCCATGCTATTCTTGTTTTGTGGATATGATAATTGGTGATAATCTTGGTGTGTTTGTTTATTTGTTTGAAATGAGTTTTCAAAAGATTCGGCTAGCCTCGTTAAAGGCTCACTTTCAAAACGCGTGTGTTTTGTAAATTGTGTGGGTTGTAAGTGACTACGTGAATCCTTTGGATATATTTGGTGTTGATGTTATGCTTGATAATGCTTGTGTACATATATTGCTTCTTTCCGTCGTGTTATGGTTGACGTGCGTGTTGTTATTTGTTCGTGTGGTCGTGGACTGACGGATGAGCACTTCCGTGGGAAAAGTAAATAACACAAAATTTGCCGGGGTTGTTAGTCCCGGGCTTGAATGCTCTCGCGAGATAATATTAATACAAATACTTTAGAGTACAAATATTAATGTTAGAGTACAATTACAATGAGTGTAAAGACCCTAGTTATCTTAGCCATTGAGCGTGAAGATTGCCGGAAGAACCAGATATGATGCTCTGTGAGTTCTTGTAACAATGATGGCATGCTGTGACGACTGTGAGAAATCGAAGGTCTCTCACGGTGTGTATTAGCTGGAAGTCTGAGCTCCCGGGCTTGCGAGTCTCTTCGAATCTGTGCTGCAGGGAGTTCTTGCCTCTGCCGACCGTCTTCTGGTTGAGAGGTGCTGAGAGAGAAATCCTGAGATAGATTCAAGAGAGGAAGCCGAGAGTCTGAAAGTGTGTACGTTTATGTGTATTTTTCTCTGAACGGATTTCGGTCGTCAGCAGAACCTTTCTCCAGTTGCTGGAGGTTCTCTATTTATAGGACTGACAGTTACTGGGTGATCGCCTCCGCTGTATTATAATAAGCGGGCGATCATCTTTAGCACATAGTTTGGTCTCCTTAAAGTCCGCAGGAGTTGCTGGCTGCCAGAAGTACGGACCAATGAGAGGCCAACACGCGTCTGAGTCGCTGTCCTGGGAGACCCCACTTAGGACCTTTCAGAGGGTCTGTCGGTAGGTGAGGCCGTCCTTGTCACTGACAGCTGCTGATGGGCTGGAGTCAACGATCTATGTTCTGCGGCGCCTTTTGCGGATCTGCACATGGGTGTTTGCTTTGTGATCCAGTCTTCGTAGACTTTGACGGACGAAGGCCTTGTTCGTGGCATAGATTGGTCGTCCTTGGTCGGGCACCAAAGTCGATCGCTAGGTGCCAAAAGGCGATCGCCTTGGGAGTCGATCGCTAGATGCTTGAAGGTGGGCAGTTATATTCATTTGGACAAGCTCGCCATATCTCGTTTGGTTGTGGACTCGGTTGCTCGGCCTCGTTATCGATCTCCATCGAGGTGTATAAATCGCCGCACAACAATTGCCCCCCAGCTCGCTCCGATGTTGGAAACATGGGGTGAGGTGGTTCTACTGGCGATCGCTTAACTTTGACGAGTGACTCTACATTTTACGGAACTTGCGATCATCTTTGAGCTGAATGATTTTGAATATGGACGACTAGGTCGGTCGCTGAAATGAGTGGGAAATGACAGCAGTCGTGAAAAAGTCTCTCGGGCACGTGTCGGGTTCCCGTTGGGGGAGACCGACGGTTAGTTATGATTCCTCGTCTGGCGTGCCCTTGAAACGATGTGTATGCGGGTTCCAGGGGAGGTATTAATTGCGACGATTGCACTTTGCCCCCGAGATTCTCCTTATTTGCACGGAAGCCCCTGCCTTCTCCTATAAAAAGGGGCTGGACTGCAGTGTTAAGAACCTTATGCGATTTCATCGGAGAGGAAGAATATTGCCGAAGGATTTTCTGAAGCTTTGACTGCCGATCGTCGATCGACCCAACCCTCGGTAAGAAACACTCCTTTTCTCCTCTTCTTGCTTCGAGAATGTCTGGAGTACCTTCATCGTCTGGAAAGGGCACCACCTCTACTGCCGGGACTTCGACTGTCCGGGGAGGATCCTCCACATAATTCCATTTGGAGACGGCCGCTGAGGTTATCCGCGCCGGTATTGATCCCGCGAAAGTCGAGGCACTATTCAACGAAGCCAACGCTGCCAGGGAGGCGGCGGTTGAGCAAAAACGTTTGCTGGCGGAGAAGGATTCGGTGGTGAGGGCGTATTGGGAGCAGCATAGTGCTTTTGGCCAGGCCTATTTGGACTTTGCTGAAATCATGGAGAGGTTGGCCGGTCCGTCTACTAAATTTGATTACCGGGAGTACTCGATCGCTCATCCCTATCAATCTGCGAAGCGGTCGCTGTTTCAGGCCGCGCAGTGCTCTCCGTGGTCCCTCGGCCAGATCAGGAGCTCAGTGACCAGGAAGGACCTGGCCGTCTGGAGGGCGAGGTGTCATGTCCCCTCAGATGTGGATCTTTTTGCACTGGCCGAGAACGAACGAGCCGACCAACCTCCGGAGGGTATGGTCGCCGTGAATGAGGCAATCATGGAGGATGGGCTGCGGTTCCCTCTGTCTTTCGCCATATCCCATTTGCTGGTCGCTTGGAACGTGGCACCGCTTCAGCTAACGCCGAATGCCTAGCTCCATATCGTCTTTGCCTTCACCTTGTTCGGCGGTCACCGACTGTATCGCCTTCCTTCGCCATTGGAGATGAACCACCTGTTCATGTTGACGGTTCAGAAGGGGTCGGTCGGGGGCTATCATATCCAAAGCCGGTCCGGTCGAGTGATCATTGGGGTCCTGAACAAGGTGCGGGGCGATCCGGCGAAGTGGTTCTGGGTCGGCGGTGCATGGAAGGCCTCAGCGAGCGACAATCCCACGGGCGAGCTGGATGTTCCCACAGGCTTTTGGGAGAGGAATCCGAGTAAGGGTTTTGACTATCCCTTTGTTCGGATATGTTCTGAACTGATCTAATTTGGTCTTCCTTTTGTAGGTTTCCATATTCTGGCGGTCGACGAGCTACCTTTCGATTTTCTGGTCGTCTGGGAACGGATACGAAGTCTGCCGGACGACGACTTAGATGCACGCCGGATTAACAAAGAGAGCCGTTGGCTGTCTGCTTGACTATTCCGTTTTACGTGACATCTTTCGGTCCCAGGTATGAATTTCTGCAATCTCCTTTTGCTTGGCGATTGTCCTGTTTGAAGAATGTGTCTAACCATTGTTTGATTATCTCTTATTGCAGAGGTCCGCTTCCCTCGCATCTTGGAGCCTCCACCGGAGATAGCCATGTCGAACCCCGGAGTTTTGAGTCGTCTGCGCCAGAAGAAGTCGTCTCGAGTTCCTCCGGTGGCACTACTTCTTGTTCTGGAGGTGAGGCCTCACGTAGAGCCGATCGCCGCGGAGAAGGAGGTTCGGGAGGAGGGACTCCGGCCGAACCGCAAGCAACAGAGGTCGGGGGAACCTCCAGTCTCTGCCCCTGCTGGTAAGGTGCCGATTGCTGCGTCTCCGCTCTCCGCGGTCCCCTTGGACGATGAGCCTATGCCTTCATCGGCTTTCCTACAGGCCATGGCGATTGCCGAGGATGAGGCCCCTCGTGGGAAACCGTACTTCGGTCGCGATCCCGAGAAAGCCGAGAGGTAAACTTTGTTTTGTTTTGCTGAGTTTTGTCACTTGCGTGGGAGATGTACTAACTCTTTGTTGTTTGATGCAAGATCTGCAGCACTAACCAAACTTGCCCGCCGCTGGTACTGGATTTCCTCGTGAGCCGATCTCCTCGCACGGCCTGTGATGTCCTGCTATATGTTAACTGGGTTGTTTCTGCTTTGCCTAAGGCCTGGACAACTGACCTGGATGCGATCGCCCGCCAGCGATTCTGGAACACGATGCAGGCCGCCTTTGCTCTCTCCCTCCAGGCAGCGACGATGGCTGCCCAGGCTGTGAAGGAATTCGAAAGGCGTTCTTCTACTTCCCGTCTCCAGGCAGACCTCGAGGCCGCTCGGAAACAGAACTTTGAGTTTGCTGACAGGATCGCGGCTATGGAGAAGGACTCATTGGATGCAGCAAAACGGGCAAGTCAGGATCTTGAGCTAGCGAGACAGGATTCCGAGCGAGCCCGGGCGACGGTCGACCGACTTCGGGACCAGATGACAGATGCCCATCGGTCGTACGCGGCCGCTCAGAAGGAGGCCGATCAGGTGAAGGTGACTGTCACTCGGCTGACTAGTGAGCTAGCGTCCTCGAGGGGAGAGACGGCCGCTAAAGAGTCTGAGCTCCAGGGTGCGCAACAGGCAGTTTCGGAGTTAAAAGGGAAGCTAGAGGCGACCGAGGCCGATCCCTTTCTCAACGTGGAGTTCGTCAGCGAGTTTGCCTATTACATGGCGTTCGCTGACTCGCTCCGTGCTTCTAGGAAGGGAGGGCTAGAGGTCGGCCCTCTTGCTGAAAACTTCAAGGCATACGCATTGGAGCACCCTCTTCATTCTGCCTTCTCCGTGCCGATCTTGGACCTCTCGGAAATCGGCGTAGACTTGAGCTGGTACCCGACTCCCGGAAATCTTGTTCATCTAAATGCCCCGGAGGATGGGGAGGCAGCTCCGGAAGCTGGCGAAGGGTCGCGGGCCGATCCGGTGGTTGAAGGCGAAGGCCAGGCAGGGGCAGCCTGAGGCTCTACGTCCTTATTTTGTTTTAGCTTTGTAATTTTGTAGCTTTGTTGTTCTTAGGCCTTCAGGCCACCGTGTATGTACTTTGATATTCCAAGTAATGAAATAAAAGTTTGCTTCTTTGATTTATTGCTTGAATGATTGCTTTTCTGAGTCTTTGCATGACTTTGTACAAATGTGTGAGGAGAGATTATTGCGTGTATAGCTCCAAGGGAATTGATAAACTCATATAGATAACTTTTACAACAAATTCGATCGATGCACATACATCTGAAAAATGCCGATCTCCGTATGTAATTGAATAGGTAAGATCGTCGTATACATAGCTCCGCCCTTCCCCCTTGTTTTTGTTCACTTAGTGAAAGTAAGGGGACGAAAATAAATCGTTGAGTGAGCGGTCTTTAATTTTGCAGATTCCTCGAGGAAGGCCGTCCATCTCGATCTTGATGAACCGTGCACGATCGCGTAGTTTGATGGACTGAACTCCACGACCATGTCTTGTGCGCGAGCGACATTCCGTCTGATGGCTAAGTTCTCGCGACTCACTTAATTGTTAGGGTCCTTCGTAGGCTGCGCCTCGCCTCGTATTTAAACGAAGGGCGTGCGGTCTTGGTCTGGAGAATTCCTTGCGTGGGGCGTTGTCGGATTAATTGACTCCACGACCGCGGCTTGTTAGCACTTTTCTACCTCGAGCCGCCATTAAGATGGCGACCCTCGATGGTATACGTTGTGATGGGGGAGGGACGCGTTGCATTATCTGGGAAGGATCCACCATGTTAAGTGATGGGCCTTTGAGGGCGGGCGAACGTATCCACATATCTGTTTTGGAGGGCCCTTAGACTATGCCCGCCTCGTATTTAAACGAAGGGCGAGCGATCGTGGCCCAAAGGGTCCTTGCATAGGCACAGAGAATGGTTCCACCGTCCTCCACAGCCATGTCGACACTTTTCTACCTCGGACCATCATGTCAGATGATGATCCTCGACGGTATACGTTGTTTAAGGAGAGGCGATCGCTTGCCTAGGCTCTTCATGTTGATGATGAACTTTAGAGGGCGAGCGAGTAATCCTATGGTTTGTCTTTGGAGAGTCCTCCGGCTGCGCCCGCCTCGTATTTAAACGAAGGGTGAGCGATCGAAGCCCAAAGGAACCTTGCATGGACGGATCATCGGTTTCATCAATTTTCGCGACCATGGCAGCACTTTTCTACCTCGGACCATCATGCCAGATGACGATCCTCGACGATATACGTTGTGCAAGGGAAGGCGATCGCTGGCCTAGGTTCTTCATGTTGATGACGAACTTTAGAGGGCGAGCGAGTCATCTTCTGATTTGCTTTTGGAGGGTCCTTCGGCTACGCCCGCCTCGTATTTAAACGAAGGGCGAGCAATCGAAGCCTAAAGGAACCTTGCATGGACGGATCGTCGGTTTCATCGATTTTCGCGACCATGGCGGCACTTTTCTACCTCGGACCATCATGTCAGATGACGATCCTCGACGGTATACGATGTTCCAGGGGAGGCGATCGCTGCCTAGGTCCATCCTGTTGATGACGAACTTAGAGGGCGAGTGAGTCATCCTCTTTTTCGAGGTGTTTGCTCAGGCAGTAGCCTTTGGTTTGATGAGGCGGGAATCGGGGAGAGACTTCCGAAGTTTCCTCCTCTTGATTGAAGCATATAGATTCGGTCGCCGAGGTTGATCGAGGGGTCGGCTCATATGAGCTTTCCGGACTGTTCGCGTTCGACTCAGGCGACCGTATCGGGAGATTGACGGGGCTCCGGCTAAGCCAATAAGCTATCCAACCTCCCCTCCTCGAACAATCTCCAGAGTGGTCTGAGGAGGTCGTGGCATTGGTTGGAGCTGTGTCTAGGACTCTTGTGGTAAGCACAATATTGATTGTGGTCCAGATGACCGTGGTACCTTATTGTCTGTGGCTTGTTTAGCGGTTGGCGCCCCTTGATGGCGTAAAAAATGTGGGCCAGAGTTCGGTTGAACTTGTGGAGGAGATGGGCTTCCACACCCTCGAAGGCCTTGAGATCTCCGGGTGGCTTGGCGACCGCCTTTTTGGTTTTGGCGATCGCCGTCTTTCGGATAAGAGGTGGCGTTCCCTCGCATAAGCGGAGGGTGAGTAGCCTTTGTCTGGATAGAAAGTCGGCAGCCTTAGCGCGGAAGATCGCGTAGGTTGTGGGGATGTCCTTTGTGAGATGTCTAAACATGGGCGAATGACCGTAGAGTCCCCCCAGGACTGAGTTGAGAGCGAGCTCGTCGCTGATGGGCTCGCCGGTGGGGACTATTTCATCCACCCAGTCTATGTAATCTGCGTCAGATTCGTCTACCCCCTGCCTGATTTTCATCATGCGGTGGGGGCCTTCTGGTCTGGCGACCTTAGCAGCGAAGTATGACGTGAAATCACTCGCCAGTTTCTCAAAGGAGATGATCGATCGCGGTGGTAGTGAGACGTACCACCTATGGGCCAGCTCGCCCAATGTTAACGGGAAAATTCGGCACTTGGTCGCATCTGATGCCCCACACCCAGTCATGTAGATCCGGAACTTGCTTAGGTGGGTCTCGGGGTCCGATCTCCCTTCATATAGAGGTGTTTTGGGAGGAGCGATCCTTGGTTGTATGGGGGCAAGCTCGATGTGGACCGCGAGTGGCTCAGTCGGTCCGATGATCTTCATACTGGCGCTTGCCCCAATATCCAAGAGTGCTTTCATCTCGTCGAGATGGCGCTGCATAGCGGCCATCGTCGCGGCCTGGATGCTCGTGTCTAGGCGCTCAGAGTGAGAGCCGAGGCGATCAAGTATTGACCCCCTGGCGCTCGAAGCGGAGGCAGATGGCTGACCTGTAATTGGTTCGGGGTTAGGTAGGCCGAACTTTTGGTGACGGACTCGGATTCCATCGTCTTGTGGTTGGGGCCAGAATGCCCCGGTTGCCATGATGGATCGCTTCCCAGGCGACTGAATACAGAACCGTCCCGCCTGGCGAGAGCCTTTTCTCGCGAATTGGGGCTTTCTGACGATCGCTCACCCAGTAACCCCTTGAACTTCCGTTTCCCCATGCGGCGGATGGCCGAGGGAGTTATAGCGGGCATTGCGCATGCTCTCCGTCGCTCCTTTAGGATGACCATAGCCTCCTCGATCTGTTCCGCAGTTTGGAACTGGTCGAGCGAAAGGCTGGGGCCGTCCCTCAGGTGAGGGATCGAGAGTCTCGCGTCGCCGTGGTTACCCTCTGCCGTCGGCTGAGGCTCAGATCGAGCCGAAATATGATGTCCGGCGGTTCGGAGAGCGACTCTCTTTGATGCAGTGGCAGACGTCATGACTCTGAAGGTTTTCTTTGAAGAGCAGTGAGTGTCTCTTCAAGTATATGTCCCGGAGAACAGTGAGTGTTCCTCGGGACGGTAGGAAAGAAAATGAAGGTTAAGATGGCCCTCCTTCTAGCGCCAATTGTTGTTACCCAAAATATTATCCGGAGTTGATATTGCTGGAATGGTCGAGTAACAAACAAATGCGAGAGCACTTCCGTGGGAAAAGTAAATGACACAAGATTTACCAGGGTTTTTAGTCCCGGGCTTGAATGCTCTCGCAAGATATTATTAATACAAATACTTCATAGTACAAATATTAATGTTAGAGTATAATTACAATGAGTGTAAAGACCCAAGTTATCTTAGCTATTGAGCTTGAAGATTGCCGGAAGAACCAGATATGATGCTCTGTGAGTTCTTGTAACAACGATGGCGTGTTGTGACGACTGTGAGAGACCGTCGATTTCTCACAGTCGTCACAGCACGCCATCATTGTTACAAGAACTCACAGAGCATCATATCTGGTTCTTCCGGCAATCTTCACGCTCAATAGCTAAGATAACTAGGGTCTTTACACTCATTGTAATTGTACTCTAACATTAATATTTGTACTCCAAAGTATTTGTATTAATAATATCTCGCGAGAGCATTCAAGTCCGGGACTAACAACCCCGGCAAATCTTGTGTTATTTACTTTTCCCACGGAAGTGCTCTCGCATTTGTTTGTTACTCGACCATTCAAGCAATATCATCTCCGGATAATATTTTGGGTAACAACAGTCAGTTCTGTTGATTGAGTTGTGGGACGTCATCGGTCTGTGTATTTACTTGTAAGTGACCTTAACGGTCTGTGTTATTTTATTGTTTGACCCTGGCCAGGCAAGTATTTGGTCGTTCTGTGATGTTTAGCGTGGTGGATCCTTGCGGAAAGGATCTACAGCGTGGAATATTCCCATATGATTTTTGGGGTGTTACACTAGTACTACTCTCGCCCAAGTACGCTTAACTTCGGGGATCTGATGGGACCCGGTGCATTAGTGCTGGTATGATCGCACCCATTTATAAAAATGAATTATATTCTTTTATAGTTCAATGCGGTGAGATTTTCGGGTAGTCTTTGTCATGATAGACGTATTTTTGAGTCGGGAACGTGGGTCCCAGATGTGAATAACTGCGAGGACTTAGCATGGACACATCGAAATTCGAGAAAAATTATTAAAGACTCGAGATAAAAGTAAAAAAGTAAAAAAATAAAAAAATGGAGACCTCGTAGAAGCAAAAAATGGTGCAACACGAGGACTTCCCAGGGGGTCACCCATCCTACTACTACTCTCGCCCAAGCACGCTTATCTTCGCAGTTCTGATGGGATCCGATGCATTAGTGCTGGTATGATCGCACCAATTTGTAACACCGCATTCTATTCTCTTATAGTTCAATGGCGTGAGTCTTTCAGGTGGTCTTTGTCATTATAGACACATTTTTTAGTCGGGAACGTAGGCCCATATGTGAATAACCGCGAGGACTTAATATGGACATACCGGAATTCGAGAAAAATTATAAAGGGCTCCAGATAGCAGTAAAAAAGTACAAAACAAAAAAAATAGAGACCTCGTAGAAGCAAAAAGGGGTGCAACGCGAGGACTTCCCAAGGGGTCACCCATCCTAGTACAGCTCTCTCCCAAACACGCTTAACTTCGGAGTTCTGATGGGATCTGGTGCATTAATGCTGGTATGATCACACCCATTTGTAACACCGCATTCTATTCTCTTATAGTTCAATGCGGTGAGACTTCCGAGTGGTCTTTGTCGTGATAGACATATTTTTGAGTCAGGAACGTGGGCCCCGGATGTGAATAACTGCGAGGACTTAGTATAGACATACCGAAATTCGAGAAAAATTATCAAGCCTCGAGATAGATGCGAGGACTTAGTATGTAACACCGGATGTGTGAGGACTTACTATGTAACACCGCATTCTATTCTCATGTAGTTCAATGCGGCGAGACTTCCGGGTGGTCTTTGTCGTGATACATGCTTTTTTGAGTCGGGAATATGGGTCCGGGTGTGAATAACCGGGAGAACTTAGTATGGACATATCAGAATTCGAGAAAAATTATTCAGGGATCGACACAGAAGTAAAAAAGTAGAAAAACAAAAAATAGAGACCTCGTAGATGCAAAACGGGGAGCAACACGAGGATTTCCCAGGGGGTCACCCATCCTGGTACTACTCTCGCCCAAGCACACTTAACTTTGGAAATCTGATGGGATCCGGTGTATTAGTGCTAGTATGATCGCACCTATTTATAAGACCGCATTCTATTCTTTTATAGTTCAACACGGTGAGGCTTTCGGGTAGTCTTTGTCGTGATAGACGTATTTTTGAGTCAGGAACGTGATTCACGATGTGAATAACCGCGAGGATTTAGTATGGACATATCAGAATTCGAGAAAAATTATTAAGGGATCGAGATAGAAGTAAAAAAGTAGAAAAACAAAAAAATAGAGACCTCGTAGAAGCAAAAAAAGTGCAACATGAGGACTTCCCATGGAGTCACCCATCCTAGTACTACGCTCGCCGAAGAACGCTTAACTTCGGAGTTCTGATGGGATCCGGTGCATTAGTTCTGGCATGATCGCACCCATTTGCATCGCATTCTATTCTCTTATAGTTCAATGTGGTGAGACTTCCGGGTGATCTTTGTCGTGATAGATGTATTTTTGAGTCGGGAACGTGGGCCCCAGATGTGAATAACCACGAGGACTTAGTATGGACATATAAGAATTCGTGAAAAATTATTAAGGGCTCGAGATAGAAGTAAAAAAGTAGAAAAGAAATAGAGACCTCGTAGAAGTAAAAAAGGGGTGCAACACGAGGACTTCCCAGGGGATCACCCATCCTAGTACTACTCTTGCCAAAGTAAGCTTAACTTCGGAGTTCTGATGGGATCCGGTGCATTTGTGGTGGTATTATCGCACCCATTTATAACACCGCATTCTATTCCCTTATAGTTCAATGCGGTGAGACTTCCGGGTGGTCTTTGTCGTGTTAGACGCATTTTTGAGTCGGGAACGTGGGTCCCGGATGTGAATGACCGCGATGACTTAGTATGAACATATCGAAATTCGTGAAAAATTATTAAGGGCTCGAGATAGAAGTAAAAAATAGAAAAACCAAAAAATAGAGATGTCATAGAAGCAGAAAGGGGTGCAACACGAGGACTTCCCAGGGAATCAGCCATCCTAGTACTACTCTCGCCCAAGCATGCTTAACTTCAGAGTTTCGATGGAATCTGGTGCATTATTGCTTGTATGATCCCAACCATTTATAACACCGCATTCTATTCTCTTATAGTTCAACGCGGTGAGACTTCCGGGTGGTCTTTGTCATGATAGACGCAATTTTGCATCGGGAACGTGGGTCCCGGATGTGAATAACCATGATGACTTAGTATGGACATATCGGAATTCGAGAAAAATTATTAAGGGCTCGATATAGAAGTAAAAAAGTAGAAAAACAAAAAAATAGAGATCTCGTAGAAGCAGAAAGGGGTGCACCATGAGGACTTCCCAGGGGGTCACCCATCCTAGTACTACTCTCGCCCAAGCATGCTTAACTTCAGAGTTCTGATGGGATCCAGTGTATTAGTGTTGGTATGATCGCACCCATTTATAACACCGCATTCTATTCTTTTATAGTTCAACACGGTGAGACTTCCGGGTACTCTTTGTCGTGATAGACGCATCTTTCAGTCGTAACGTGGATCCCGGATGTGAATAACTGCGAGAACTTAGTATGGACATATCAAAATTCGAGAAAAATTATTAAGGGCTCGAGATAGAAATAAAAAAGTAGAAAAACAAAAAAAATAGAGACCTCGTAGAAGCAAAAAAGGGGTGCAACACGAGGACTTCCCAGGGGATCACCCATCCTAGTACTACTCTCGCCCAAGCAAGCTTAACTTCGGAGTTCTGATGGGATCCAGTGCATTAGTGCTAGTATGATCGCACCCATTTGTAACATCGCATTCTATTCTTATATAGTTTAATGCGGTGAGCCTTCCGGGTGGTTTTTGTCGTGATAGATGCATTTTTTATTCGGGAACGTGGGTCCCGAATGTGAATAACCGCGAGGACTTAGTATGAACAGATAGGAATTCAAGAAAAATTATTACGGGCTCGAGACGGAAGTAAAAAGTAGAAAAATATAAAATAGAGACCTCGTAGATGCAAAAAGGGGTCAACACGAGGACTTTCCAAGGGGTCACCCATCCTAGTAGTACTCTCGCCCAAGCATGCTTAACTTCGGGGATATGATGGGATTCGGTGCATTAGTACTGGTATGATCGCACCCATTTATAACAATGCATTCTATTCTTTTATAGTTCAACACGGTGAGACTTCCGGGTAGTCTTTGTCGTGATAGACGCATTTTTGAGTCGGGAACGTGGGTCTCGGATGTGAATAACCGCGAGGACTTAGTATGGACATATCGAAATTCGAGAAAAATTATTAAGGACTCGAGATAGAAGTAAAAAAGTAGAAAAACAAAAAAATAGAGACCTCGTAGAAGCAAAAAATGGTGCAACACGAGGACTTCCCAGGGGGTCACCCATCCTACTACTACTACTCTCGCCCAAGCATGTTTATCTTCGGAGTTCTGATGGGGTCCGGTGCATTAGTGCAGGTATGATCGCACCAATTTGCAACACCGCATTCTATTCTCTTATAGTTCAATGCAGTGAGCCTTCCGGGTGGTCTTTGTCATGATAGATGCATTTTTGAATAACCGCGAGGACTTAGTATGGACATACCAGAATTCGAGAAAAAATATCAAGGGCTCCAGATAGAAGTAAAAAAGTACAAAAATAGAAAAATAGAGACCTCGCAGAAGCAAAAAGCGGTGCAACACAATGACTTCCCAAGGGGTCACCCATCCTAGTACTGCACTCGCCCAAGCACACTTAACTTCGGAGTTCTGATGGGATCCGGTGCATTAGTGCTGGTATGATCACACCCATTCCGGTCCATTTGTAACACCGCATTCTATTCTCTTATAGTTCAATGCGGTGAGACTTCCGCGTGGTCTTTGTCGTGATAGACGTATTTTTGAGTCGGGAACGTGGGCCCCGGATGTGAATAACTACGAGGACTTAGTATGGACATACCGAAATTCGAGAAAAATTATCAGGACTCAAGATATATGCGAGGACATAGTACGTAACACCAGATGTGCGAGGACTTAGTATGTTACACCGCATTTTATTCTCTTATAGTTCAATCTGGTAAGACTTCCGGGTGGTCTTTGTTGTGATAGATGCTTTTTTGAGTCGGGAATGTGGGTCCCGAATGTGAATTACCGTGAGGACTTAGTATGAACATATAGGAATTCTTGAAAAATTATTAAGGACTCGAGATAGAAGTAAAAAAGTAGAAAACCAAAAAAATAGTGACCTCGTAGAAGCAAAAAATGGTGCAACACGAGGACTTCCCAAGGGGTCACCCATCCTACTACTACTCTCGCCCAAGGACGCTTATCTTCGGAGTTCTGATGGGATCCGGTGCATTAGTGCTGGTATGATCGCACCAATTTGTAACACTGCATTCTATTCTCTTATAGTTCAACGCGGTGAGATTTTGGGTAGTTTTTCTCGTGATAGACGCATTTTTGAGTCGGGAACGTGGGTCCCGGATATGAATAACCACGAGGACTTAGTATGGACACATTGAAGTTCGAGAAAAATTATTAAGGACTCGAGATAGAAGTAAAAAAGTATAAAAACAAAAAAATAGAGACCTCGTGGATGCAAAAAATGGTGCAACACGAGGACTTACCAGGGGGTCACCCATCCTACTACTACTCTCGCCCAAGGACGCTTATCTTTGGAGTTCTGATGGGATCCGGTGCATTAGTGTTGGTATAATTGCACCAATTTGTAACTCCGCATTCTATTCTCTTATAGTTCAATGCGGTGAGTCTTTCGGGTGGTCTTTGTCGTGATAGACACATTTTTGAGTCGGGAACGTAGGCTCCGGATGTGAATAACCACAAGGACTAAGTATGGACATATCGAAATTCGAGAAAAATTATTAAGGGCTCGAGATAGAAGTAAGAAAAGTAGAAAAACAAAAAAGTAGAGACCTCGTAGAAGCAAAAAAGGGTGCAACATGAGGACTTCCCAGGGAGTCACCCATCCTAGTACTACGCTCGTCCAAGCACGCTTCACTTCGGAGTTCTGATGGGATCCGGTGCATTAGTGCTGGTATGATCGCACCCATTTGTAACATCGCATTCTATTCTCTTATAGTTCAATGCGGTGAGACTTCCGGGTGGTCTTTGTCGTGATAGGCTCACTTTTGAGTCGGGAATGTGGGCTGCGAATGTGAATAACCGCGAGGACTTAGTATGGACATATCAGAATTCGTGAAAATTATTAAGGGCTCAAGATAGAATTAAAAAAGAAGAAAAACAAAAAAAAATAGAGACCTCGTAGAAGCAAAAAAGGGTGCAACAGAAGGACTTCCTAGGGAGTCACCCACCCTAGTACTACGCTCGCCCAAGCATGCTTCACTTTGGAGTTCTGATGGGATCCGGTGCATTAGTGCTGGTATGATTGCACCCATTTGTAACATCGCATTCTATTCTCTTATAGTTCAACGCGGTGAGACTTCTGGTTGGTCTTTGTCACGATAGATACATTTTTTAGTCAGGAACGAGGGTCCCAGATGTGAATAACCGCGAGGACTTAGTATGGACATATCAGAATTCGAGAAAAATTATTAAGGGCTCGAGATAGAAGTAAAAAAAGTAGAAAAACAAAAAAATAGAGACCTCATAGAAGCAAAAAATGGTGCAACACGAGGACTTCCCAGGGGGTCACCCATCCTACTACTACTCTCGCCCAAGGACGCTTATCTTTGGAGTTCTTATGGGATCCGGTGCATTAGTGCTGGTATGATCGCACCCATTTGTAACATCGCATTCTATTCTCCTATAGTTCAATGCGGTGAGACTTCCGGGTAGTCTTTGTCGTGATAGACGCATTTTTCAGTCGGTAACGTGGGTCCCGGATGTGAATAACCGCGAGGACTTAGTATGGACATATCAGAATTCATGAAAAATTGTTAAGGGATCGAGATAGAAGTTAAAAAGAAGAAAAATAAAATAATAGAGACCTCATAGAAGCAAAAAAGGGTACAACACGAGGACTTCCCATGGAGTCACCCATCCTAGTACTACGCTCGCCCAAGCACGCTTAACTTCTGAGTTCTGATGGGATCCGATGCATTAGTGCTGGTATGATCGCACCCATTTGTAACATCGCATTCTATTATCTTATAGTTCAATGCGGTGAGACTTTCGGGTGGTCTTTGTCGTGATAGACGCATTTTTGAGTCGGGAACATGGGCCCCGGATGTGAATAACTGCGAGGACTTAGTATGGACATATCAGAATTCGTGAAAAATTATTACGGGCTCGAGATAAAAGTAAAAAAGTAGAAAAACAAAAGAAAAGAGACCTCGTAGAAGCAAAAAAGGGTGCAACACGATGACTTCCCAGGGGGTCACCCATCCTAGTACTACTCTCTCCCAAGCACGCTTAACTTCGAAGGTTTGATGGGATCAGGTGCATTAGTGCTAGTATGATCGTACCCCTTTGTAACACCGCATTCTATTCTCTTATATTAAGGGCTGGAAAGAAAAATGAAGAATTAACTTACTCAACACCAGTGAAGAATGTCCTTCCTCGAACAAACGTCCTACAATGAAATGTCGGTCACTCGAACAACCTTGAATAACACAATTACCAAAAAATTCTCAAAATACGTATCAAGCATGAATCACGTCCAACTCAAAGGGTGATACAACAATATCCAAACTCATTGAGGCATTCTAACGAATACGTTGTAAACATTCATCCTTTGAATATAACCAATCCCAAATATATCGAAACCAACTCCAAAATGAGTAGTTCAATCCAACAAAACACCTTCAGTGATATCAATAATCTAATAGGAAACCACAATTCATGGTTACGACAACCATAATCGGAAACCCCCAAGATAACCAAAGTCAA
This sequence comes from Orobanche coerulescens, assembly GCA_033398695.1. Classification (NCBI taxonomy): domain Eukaryota; kingdom Viridiplantae; phylum Streptophyta; class Magnoliopsida; order Lamiales; family Orobanchaceae; genus Orobanche; species Orobanche coerulescens. The sequence continues at coordinate 97,934,143 of CM065810.1, read as the reverse complement.
ACATCAAGGGTTTTTGAATAATTCTCCAAATATTCATCAAATCCGAAATATACACCAATAAATCCGTAGGAAAACATGTATCCAAGATATATAATCCATATCTAACATATTCCAACATAATATCAAGCTTACACGAAGAGATCAGAAGGAAAATACTCAAAATCCAAAATTCTAGATCCAATAAGAGTTTACCTTGATTTTATGTATTGGAGGGGATGAAATGATGATTAATATGACTTAGAAGCTTGAAGATGATGATAGATGGATTCAACTCGAAGCAATCTCTCCAAAACATCCGAAATCACCTAAAACCGTCGAAGGAAAGAAGAGAGAATGAAAAATGACGAAACTGGACTGGACTGTCCAATTTATACTGTTCCAGTTTAGCACACGCTATGACCTGATGTGTAGCGTGCGCTAGCGAGTTAACTGGACAGTCCAGTGAGCTCTGACTACCTCGTTAGAGTACGCTATGAACTTGGTAGCGTGCGCTAATGTTTTCCCGATAGCGTGCATTAACCCAAAAAGTTAGCGTGCGCTAACTGATATCTGATGCCCAGTAACTGATGTCCAGAACCTCCTGTCCTCTGAACTTCTTGCAATAGCGTGCGCTACACCCAAAACTCTGCGTGCGCTACACTTACCACTAGCGCATGTTATGATCCACTCGTAGCGTGCGCTATGAATTATTCCATTTCAATCCTGTTCGACCTTAGCGCGCGCTATACTAATTGCATAGATGTCACTAGCGCACGTTATGATCCACTAGCGCGTGCTACTAACCATTCGTAGCGTGCGTTACTACAACTCAACTGTAGTCCAGTGCCTTTTGGACTGTCTGCCTGAACCACATTAGCGTGCGCTAATGCTGAGAGGTAGCGTGCGCTACCCGTACTCAATTAGCGCGCGCTAAAGAGAGTACGTAGCATGCGCTACTCCTCACACACAGCCCACTACGAAGATGACAATGATGATAACCATGGTTCGATCCTCCAACCAGGTAGAAAAACGAATAATAACTGATACACGATACAAATAACTCTGAACGGCGAAAACAATGATTGAATATGAATGATGAATGATTATTAATGAGTGAAAATTAATAAGTGATAATTACTAAATGATAATGAATGAATTACAACCGGATATTACAGACTTCCCAGGGGGTCACCCATCCTAGTACTACTCTCGCCCAAGCACACTTAACTTCGGAGTTTTGATGGGATCTGGTGCGCTAGTGCTGGTATGATCGCACCCATTTGTAACACCGCATTCTATTCTCTTATAGTTCAATGCAGTGAGACTTCCGGGTGGTTTTTGTCGTGATAGACGCATTTTTGAGTCGGGAACGTGGGTCCCGGATGTGAATAACCGCGAGGACTTAGTATGGACATACCGAAATTTGAGAAAATTATTAAGGGCTTGAGATAGAAGTAAAAAAGAAGAAAAACAAAAAATAGAGAGCTTGTAGAACCAAAAAGGGGTGCAACACGATCACTTCCTAGGGGGTCACCCATCCTAGTACTATTCTCACCCAAGCACGCTTAACTTCAGAGTTCTGATGGGGGTCACCCATCAGGACTTCCCAGGGGGTCACCCATCCTAATACTACTCTCGTCCAAGCACGCTTAACTTTGTAGTTTTGATGGGATCCGGTGCATTATTGCTGGTATGATCACACCCATTTGTAACATCGCATTCTATTTTCTTATAGTTTAACGCGGTGAGACTTTCGAGTGGTCTTTGTCGTGACAGACACATTTTTGAGTCGGGAACGTGAGTCCCGAATGTGAATAACCGTGAGGACTTAGTATGAACAGATAGGAATTCAAGAAAAATTATTAAGGGCTTGAGATAGAACTAAAAAAGTAGAAAAATAAAAAATAGAGACCTCGTAGACGCAAAAAGGGGTGCAACACGAGGACTTTCCAAGGGTCACCCATCCTAGTACTACTCTCGCCCAAGCACGCTGAACTTCGGGGATCTGATGGGATCCGGTGCATTAGTGCTGGTATGATCGCACCCATTTATAACAATACATTCTATTCTTTTATAGCTCAACGCGGTGAGACTTTCGGGTAGTCTTTGTCGTGATAAACGCATTTTTTAGTCGGGAACATGGGTCCCGGATGTGAATAACCACGCGAAATTAGTATAGACATATAGGAATTCGAGAAAAATTATTAAGTACTCGAGATAGAAGTAAAAAGATTAGAAAAACAAAAAAATAGAGACCTCGTAGAAGCCAAAAATGGTGCAACACGAGGACTTCCCAGGGAGGTCACCCATCCTAATACTGCTATCGCCCAACCACCCTTCACTTCGGAGTTCTGATGGGATCCGATGCATTAGTGCTCGTATGATCGCACCCATTTAACACCGCATTCTATTCTCTTATAGTTTAATGCGGTGAGACTTCCGAGTGGTCTTTGTCATGATAGACGCATTTTTAAGTCGGGAACGTGGGTCCGGATGTGAATAACCGCGAGACTTAGTATGGGCATATCGAAATTCGAGAAAAATTATTATGGGCTCGAGAAAGATGTAAAAAAGTAGAAAAAATAAAAAATAGAGACCTCATAGAAGCAACACGAGGTCTTCCCAGGGAGGTCACCCATCCTAATACTGCTATCGCCCAACCACCCTTCACTTCGGAGTTCTGATGGGATCCGGTGCATTAGTGCTCGTATGATCGCACCCATTTAACACCGCATTCTATTCTCTTATAGTTTAATGCGGTGAGACTTCCGAGTGGTCTTTGTCATGATAGACGCATTTTTAAGTCGGGAACGTGGGTCCGGATGTGAATAACCGCGAGACTTAGTATGGGCATATCGAAATTCGAGAAAAATTATTATGGGCTCGAGAAAGATGTAAAAAAGTAGAAAAAATAAAAAATAGAGACCTCGTAGAAGCAAAAAAAGGTGCAACACGAGGACTTCCCAGGGGGTCACCCATCCTAGTACTACTCTCGCCCAAGAACGCTTAACTTCGGAGTTTTGATGGGACCCAGTGCGCTAGTGCTGGTATGATTACACCCATTTGTAACACCGCATTCTATTCTCTTATAGTTCAATGCAGTTAGACTTCCGGGTGGTCTTTGTCGTGATAGACGCATTTTTTAGTAGGGAACATGGGCCCCGGATGTGAATAACTACGAGGACTTAGTATGGACATATCGGAATTTGTGAAAAATTATTAAGGGCTCGATATAGAAGTAAAAAAGTAGAAAAACAAAAAAATAAAGACCTCGTAGAAGCAAAAAAAGGTGCAACACGAAGACTTCCCAGGGGGTCACCCATCCTAGTACTGCTCTCGTCCAAGCACTCTTAACTTCGGAGTTTTGATGGGACCCAGTGCGCTAGTGCTGGTATGATCGCACCCATTTGTAACACCGCATTCTATTCTCTTATAGTTCAATGCAGTGAGACTTCGGGGTGGTCTTTGTCGTGATAGACACATTTTTTAGTAGGGAACGTGGGCCCCGGATGCGATTAACCATGAGGACTTAGTATGGACATATCGGAATTCGTGAAAAATTATTAAGAGCTCGAGATAGAAGTAAAAAAGTAGAAAAACAAAAAAATAGAGACCTTGTAGAAGCAAACACGGAGACTTCCCATGGGGTCACCCATCATAGTACTGCTCTCGCCCAAGCACGCTTGACTTCGGAGTTCTAATAGGATCCGGTGCAATAGTGCTGGTTGTTGGGATTCAGTGCCTAAAACGAAGGCCCAGCGGAAGCGGTAAAATGAAAATTAATTCGATCCGAATCCATACCAGGATTGATCGAGCTACGTATAAACGAAAATATAAACGAAATCACAAGAGATATTAGAAACTCACCCTTGTAGTCCGTTGATTAAATGGATTCCTTCTCTTGAGCTATTCCCCAAGCTTTGAACGAATTTTAATACGATCCAAAGCACTCCAAGCACTTGAATGATCGAACGTCGAAATTACAAGGCCTCTACTTGCCACGCGCCGGAGAAATGAACGGGTTGATGATCACCTTGCTATCCTCCAAGGATACGGCTAGAGCTAAGTGATGAAGCTTTTAATTGTGATTATAGCACTCTAAGTGTATAACTCACTTTCTCTCTTTTATTTCTCAATTTTCCTCCAAGAAAAATCAAGAACTTGTGAAGAAAAATGGAAGAAGACATGGAGAAGATGATGAAGACTTTGAGAAAAGTTCTTTCTCTCTCTCTCTCACTCTCTCTCATGTTGGAATCAATGGGGTGATAAGAGATACAAGTCTTCCATCCTTTTATTCAACTCCCACCACATCCAACAACACATGCATGTGTATTAGACCTACCATGACAATTATCATTCATTAAAGAATAGAACAAGAGTCCAAAAGGAAGGTGGGTGGAAATATGGGGGGCGGCCCATGTAGAAACCGAACGAGTTCGGTTCGTTTCGGACTCCCGTGAGTCTAAACAGATAAACTCCGATTCTGTTTCGATATATTCATATCGATCAATCAATCCAATTAATTAATCATATCAAATACATAATAACATAATTAATTTCTCCAAGAAATAATTATATTCATGAATTATATTTATCACCCAGTAATTAATTTAATTCATTAGGCCGTAAATTAATTTATCCAATAAATAAATTTAAACATCTAATGTCCCAAATTTAGATATCCAATATCTAATATTCATTATGAAAGAATTAGCTTGATTCATTCCGTCGCCAATCCTATTGCGCGACTCGGTAGGTCCGTCGCAGTCAGCATTCGGAGGAAGTAGAGAGTAGTAGCACCACCTAGCCAGCCTGGCAGCCTACACTGTACCCCAACTGAGAAGGAATGGTTGGGATCATTCAAGAACCATTCTGTCGTGAATACCAGTATACATATAAACCCTTCTTTCAAATGTCCCGATTAAGTTATAGGGTCACAGTCAGTCAAACCCTATTTGTGCTTGACGCTATGCATGCGTTAATGCAAATCGAGATCATCGAGCTCTCGTGTATCTTATCCAACCAGCTCCAATGCTTTAGCCAAAGACTTATGATCTCATCTACCAATAACTGCATAGGACATCTAACCCGCTCACTAACGGGAGAAAGAATTCTATCTTGGTATTCAGTAGGACCTGCTACTTGCCCGTCAAGATGCACGTCAATGTTGACCCTCGCCTCCCGGTTTACAGGTTCGAACTACTCTAATGAAAATCTTGACGTCACAATCACATCCCTACTAAATCCTCAAGTCGAAGGTTCACGAATACCTGTCAAAACATTTCGATTCCATCATTGACTGTCCCGGAGTGAAATCCATGCGACTAATCGAGGGTGAGTCGGTTCGAGTATACTAATCCAATTAACATACCTATAACATGTACTCCCACTAACAATTAGCATTCGACAGGCACTTTCCATATCAAAGAACATGTTATACAAGTCTTCACATAAACTTAACACCAGTCAAGTTTCATCGACTTGCGAACGATTAAGTATTTGAGCTATAAACCTTTCTAATGCCAACCCCCTTATCCAATAAGGAGTGGAATGTTTTGCTCTCAAATACACGGACTAGTTTCCATATGTATATTTACGAGTTAGGAATGCCAGTAACTACCAGTAAATAAAGAAACATCCATTGTCTTATATTAATGATTTACATAATTACAAATACAATGCCCTCACTCAACATCCTCTGAGTGGCATTCGAGGGTATACTCCTAACAATCTCCCACTTCCACTCAATGCCACACACTATCGTATCTAATACCCATGTTCTCCAGATGACGCTCCAAGCTAGTCTGAGAAAGTGGCTTGGTCAGTGGATCAGCAACGTTGTCGGCCGAGTCTACTCTGTGCAGCACAATATATCCCTTGTGAACAAATTCCCTTACGAGATGATACTTCCTCTCAATATGTTTGGTGCTTTTGTGAAACCTCAGCTCCTTGGCATGTGCTACAGCTCCGTCGTTGTCGCAGTACAGCGGAACATGAAGCTCAGCACATGGTATCGCTTGAAGTTTTCCCAGAAACTTCTTAATCCAGAACCCTTCCTTGGAAGCCTCCGAGGCTGCTTGATACTCAGCCTGATAGGTGTTATCAGCAGTCGCGCTTTGCTTGGTGCTACGCCAAGATACTGCTCCTCCATTAAGAGTAAATATGTAGCCAGAAGTAGACATTGAATCTTCCTTCAGTCCTTGGAAGTCCAAATCAGTGAGTCCCACCACATCTAATTCTCCACCGCCATACATCAGAACCATATCTCTAGTCCTTCTTAAGTACTTCAGAATGTTCTTTACGGCAGTCCAATGTTCCCTACCCGGGTTTGCCTGAAACCTACTCACCACGCTTACAACATGCGCAATGTCAGGTCTTGTACACAACATAGCATACGTAAGGCTACCCACGGCCTAAGCATATGGTATATTACTCATTTCCTTTCGTTGTTTCTCACTTTGAGGACACATCTTCGAGGTGAGTTTTATTTCATGTCGCATCGGAAGGAATCCTCTTTTAGATTCATCCATATGAAATCGCTTTAAGATTTTATCTATATAGAGGGCTTGGAAAAAACTTATCATTCTCTTCGATCTATCCCAGTAGAGTCGAATCCCAAGAATATAGGTTTCTTCTCCCAAGTCTTTCATGGATAAATTACTCGAAAGCCAAGCTTTCACAGAACTAAGCATTTCCACATCATTTCCTATTAGTAGAATGTCATCTACATATAATACTAAGAATGCGATCTTTCTCCCACTAACCCTCTTGTATACACAAGGTTCCTCTTCATTTTGCACGAACTCAAACTTTTGACTGCCTCGTCAAAACAAAGGTCCCAACTACGTGAAGACTACTATAGTCCATATCACGGAGTCTACGTCCACCATCGCTTGGTCATAGGTCTTTGGGTCGGTCTCTTGGCTATCACTCGGAACCTCATGGAGACCCAACTCCTCCAAATGTACAAGGACATACCTCTCAGGTAAATGAGACACCCTACTAGACCTACGAGGTGGTTGTACTTGTGTTTCAGAAGGTTCGGTTCCATTTTCTTGTACAGGCGTCTCCTGAAGAGTTTCATTGTATTCTTCCAAAGAAATATTTCTACCTGCTCCGCCTTCCTGAATGAACTCATCTTCTATGAAGTGTGCATGCAAAGCAAGAACTATCTTTCGATCTTTGGGCATGTAGAATAGATAACCCATCGCCTCAGATGGGAATCCAATGAAACGTGTCCTCATGGACCTCGCTTCCATTTTGTCCACCTTAGTCTTCTTAACATAGGCGGGGCATCCCCAAATCCTAATGTGATTAAGACTTGGTTTCCTGCCCTCCGACATCTCATGTGGAGTTTTAGGAACGTATTTGGAAGGACATCTGTTCAAGATATATGCAGCAGTCAGAAGTGTATACCCCAGAGGTAAATCGGTAAGTCAGTATAGCCCAGCATAGATTGGACCATGTCCAACAAGGTCTGGTTCCTTCTTTCTGACACACCATTTAACTGAGGAGTTCCTGGAGGTGTTAGTTGTGATACTATTTCATGTTCCTTCAGGAACTTGTCAATTTCCGTATTCATATCCCCGCCACCTCGGTCCAACCAAAGTGCTTTGATATCATTTCCAGTTTGTTTCTCGACTAGGGCCTTAAATTCCTGAAATTTCTCAAAGGGCTCGAATTTATGTTTCATTAAGTATACATAACCATACCTAGTATGATCATCTGTAAACATAATGAAGTACTGATATCCGTCACATGCTGCTTCCAAAGCACCACATATGTCGGTATGGATTAATCCCAGTTTATCAGCGGCTCTTTCAAAAATCCCTGTGAAGGGGGACTTGGTCATTTTGCCTTTAAGGCAAGATTCACATGTAGGAAAGGGATCCGATCCCTATGGACCCACAAGTCCATCTTTTTTCATTTTGTAAACCTTGGTCTAACCAACATGACCAAGTCAAAGATGCCATTTCAAAACTTGATTAGTTTCATCCCTACCACGTTTTCTAGTCATAGTATTCACAACTACTTTGTTATTGAGATTTAGATGATACAATCCATTTAGCAATGTAGCAGTACCCACTAGTTTATTTCTAAAATAAATTTTGCAGGAACCATCACCAATGAAAAATGAAAAGCCTTTTCGGTCCATGACCGGAATGGATACAATGTTTTTATGCCCCTTGGGCAAAACAAGTACATCTTCTAAAGTCAAAACAAAGCCGGATTCTAAACCCAAAAGAAGTGATCCTATGTCGGTCGCCTCGACACTATGTCTGCTTCCGACTGTGATCATAACTTCTCCATCTCCAAGCTTCCTACTTTGTTCCAGATCCTGATTCACGGTACAAATATGAGAACTAGCACCAGAATCCAGTATCCAGGAAGTAGAAAATACAGTAGAAGAACAATTTGTTTCCAAAACTAAAAGTTCTGTACCTGCAGTGCCATGAAGTATCGGACAGTCTCTAGTCCAGTGGCCCAGCTCACCGCACATGAGACAAGCATCTTTCTTCTTCTTGTTCTTTGGAACCATCAGGGCCTTGCCCTTACCCTTAAGGTCCTCGAATTGTGGTCCCGTCCGCTTCTTGGTCTTTTTCTTCTTGTTCTTGGACCTCCGAGATCCAGAAGAAATCACAAGGGCAGACTCCTTCATCCGCGGAGTCTTCATCTGAGACTGAGCGGTCACCAGTTTGTTCATTAGCCCAGCTAAGTTACATGTAATCTCATTGCAGTTGAAATTCATAACAAACTGTGAGAAGGAATCAGGGAGAGACTGTAGGATAAGGTCGGTTTGAAGAGAAGTATCCATCTTAAAATCAAGAGCCTCCAATCTCTCGATCATGGATATCATTTTGAGGATGTGGTCCCCAACCTTCTCATCTTCCTTCATCCTTGCACCTAACAGTTGCTTGGATATCTCATATCTAGCAGTTCGACTGTGCTCACCATAAAGCTCGGTTAAGTGAGATAGAATCTGCCTAGCAGAAGTCATTTTCTCATGAGCTCCCTGAAGCTCATTAGACATAGAATCCATCATGTAAGCACGGACTTTTACGTCATCCTTAACCCACTTTTAGTGGTTTTCAATCTCTTCCTGACTGGCTCTTGTCTGCACCGGAGGCGCCGTAATATGTGTCTCCAAGACATATCCCAGTGCCTCTATACTGAGGACTATCATCAGATTGCAGAGCCAATCCACAAAATTAGGTCCGTTCAAGGTGTTCTTTTCGAGTAGAATTGCGAGTGGATTTATTGTTATATTGAGAGTTATGTCTGCATTAAGTATGATAGATTAATTAGTGACTCGTTCAATTATGATCTGAGTATAGAATTAAGGTCTTTTCTATTCTTGTTACCCAGCTCCCACTATTTTTATCGGAATAACACACTCCCATGTGAAATCCGGAAGTATCGTCGCTCTACTTCATAGTAGTGATCGAGTTCTTTATAAATCTTAATAGAGGGCAACCGAACAGGTTTCTAATCTATTAATTTTCATAAAGTGGTGTCCAACACCAACCCATCTAATGGATGATTCGATCTTATTTTTCCCCTTGTTCACTCCCCTCAACCTATACGGTTTCTATGGTTCGTGAACAAGTTAAGTTTATACCATCGACGCAAATCAGTTTCACAATTGAATCTTATCCGGCAACCTATCAGGTTTCTAGGGATAAAATTTGCTCTAACTGAAGGCATCCAATGCGCTCCCGGTAATTTATCCATCCTCCCCGAACGACTACCCCGATAACTCAGAATCATAGCACATCCGGTTTGGATTTCAATTTCCCGAAAGCTCGATGGAGGGAAGTAAAACCTTGAAACCTTATAAACTAAATAATTTGTTGTGGGAGAATTATCTCGATTAATGTTACACTTTGCACATTAATTCATTTAAGCGCGTTTGTAGCATTCACAATATGAACAACCATTCACAACCTAGTTGCTACCAACATGTGGTTCATGGACCGTTCCTAGAAAACAAAAACTCCGTAATCTAATTACAAGTCTTCGTCTTGAATCTTCGTCTTCTCGAAACGGATCTGACTACGGTCTTCGTTATTACATATAAATTTTACATTGAAAATTGCATCCTAGATACAAATATTTCTAGTAAAATAAATAGGCTCAAAACGGCCTTTACAACCCAATCGAATAAAACGAACGATTCAAAAAACTAAGTCCACGAACCACATCCCCATTCAAAAGCATTCATCCAATAAATACTATATAAATGGAAAGCTTAGAGATACATTGATCCAATCAACAATACGAACCAATCTAATCGATTCATTCAAAACGAATTAATCCAATTAATTCAAACAACCATCAATTTTAATTTGTTCCGGACAATAAAATATTTCATTAAATTAATTTCCCTAAGATTAAAATTACCATAATTAAATTTTAGTCAAATTAAATCCAATTTAATTTGTGGGAGATTAATTATCGAACGAAAAATAAAAAACGGAGTCGAAAAACACGGCTTAAGCCGCCAAAGAAGCCGAAAGCGGTGGTCGGCAGGGACCGAGACCATTGCCAGACAATGCCGAGAGGCGCCAATCATGCCCGGCACAAGCGGAGCATGGCCGACCACGGGTCCAGATCGCGTCTGCCGCCTCGACCGCGAGGCCGCCACCCAGTGCCGGGTCCGATTACGTTTTCGGCTCGTTTTTAGCCCCGATTCCAAAAATAACATTTTCTAATCTTTATATTACACTTTAAATCTGTTTTTCAAAAGAAAAATAGATTTATATTGTAACATAAAATCATGAAAAAAATAATTTTTGGATGAACAATAGAAAATCAACGATTAATACAATTATGATTCCAAATCATATACCATCTAATCAAGCATTTCAAATGCCAATATCGTATATACGATCGCAAGACCTACGCTCTGATACCACTGTTGGGATTCGGTGCCTAAAACGAAGGCCCAACGGAAGCGGTAAAACGAAAATTAATTCGATCCGAATCCCTACGAGGATCGATCGAGCTACGTATAAACGAATATATAAACGAAATCACAAGAGATATTATAAACTCACCCTTGTAGTCCGTTGATTAAATGGATTCCTTCTCTTGAGCTATTCCCCAAGCTTTAAACGAATTTTTCTACGATCCAAAGCACTCCAAGCACTTGAATGATCCAACGTCGAAATTACAACGCCTCTACTTGCCACGCGCCGGAGAAATGAACGGGATGACGATCACCTTGCTATCCTCCAAGGATACGGCTAGAGATAAGTGATGAATCTTTTAATTGTGATTATAGCACTCTAAGTGTATAACTCACTTTCTCTCTTTTATTTCTCAATTTTCCTCCAAGAAAAATCAAGAACTTGTGAAGAAAAATGGAAGAAGACTTGGAGAAGATGATGAAGACTTTGAGAAAAGTTTTCTCTCTCTCTCTCTCTCACTCTCTCTCACGTTGGAATTAATGGGGTGATAAGAGATACAAGTCTTCCATCCTTTTATTCAACTCCCACCACATGCAACAACACATGCATATGTGTATTAGACCCAACATGACAATTATCATTCATTAAAGAATAGAACAAGAGTCCAAAAGGAAGGTGGGTGGAAATGTGGGGGTCGGCCCATGTAGAAATCGGACGAGTTTGGTTCGTTTCGGACTCCCGTGAGTCCAAACAGATAAACTCCAATTCCGTTCCGATGTATTTATATCGGTCAATTAATCCAATTAATTAATCATATCAAATACATAATAACATAATCAATTTCTCCAAGAAATACATATATTCATGAATTATATTTATCACCCAGTAATTAATTTGATTCATAAGGCCGTAAATTAATTTACCCAATAAATCAATTTAAACATCCAATGTCCCAAATTTAGATATCCAATATCTAATATTCATTATGAGAGAATTAGCTTGATTCATTCCGTCGTCAATCCTATTGCGCGACTCGGTAGGTCTGTCTCAATCAGCAATGGGAGGAACCAAAGAGTAGTAGCACCACCTAGCCAGCCTGGCGGTCTACACTGTACCCCAACTGAGAACGAATGATTGGGATCATTCAAGAACCATTATGTCGTGAATACTAGTATATGTATAAACCCTTCTTTCAAATATCCCGATCAAGTTATAGGGTCACGTTCAGTCAAATCCTATTTGTACTTGACGCTATGCATGCGTTAATGCAAATCGAGATCATCGAGCTCTCGTGTATCTAATACAACCAGCTCCAATGCTTTGGCCAAAGACTTATGATCTCATCTACCAATAACCACATAGGACATCTAACCCGCTCACTAACGGGAGAAAGAATTCTATCTTGGTATTTAGTAGGACCTACTACTTGCCCGTCAAGATGCACGTCGAGGTTGACCCCCACATCCCGGTTTATAGGGTCGAACTACTCTAATGAAAATCTTGACGTCACAAGCACATCCCTACTAAATCCTCAAGTCGAAGGTTGACGAATACCTATCACAACCTTTCGATTCTGACATTGACTATCCCGGAGTGAAATCCGTGCGACAAATTGAGGGTGAGTCGGTTCGAGTATACTAATCCAATTAACATACCTATAACGTGTGCTCCCACTAACCATTAGCGTTCGACAGTCACTCTCCATGTCAAAGAATACGTTATACAAGTATTCACATAAACTTAATGCCCAGTCAAGTTTCATCGAACTGCGAACGATTAAGTATTTGAGCTATAAACCTTTCCAGTGCCGACCCCCTTATCCAATAAGGAGTGGACTGTTTTGCTCTCAAATACACGGACTAGTTTCTATATTTATATTTACGAGTTAGGAATGCCAGTAACTACCAGTAAATAAAGAAACATCCAATGCCTTATATTAATAATTTACATAATTACAAGTACAATGCCCTCACTCAACATCCTCTGAGTGGCATTCGAGGGCATACTCCTAACACTGGTATGATTGCACCCATTTGTAACACCACATTATATTCTCTTATAGTCCAATGCGGTGATATTCCTGGGTGGTCTTTGTCATGATAGACGCATTTTTGAGTCGGGAACGTGGGCCCCTGATGTGAATAACCGCGAGGACTTAGTATGGATCGGAATTCGGGAAAAATTTATAAAGGGCTCGAGATAGAAGTAAAAAAGTAGAAAAACAAAAAATAGAGACCTCGTAGAAGCAAAAACGGGTGCAACACAAGGACTTTCCATGGGGTCACCCACCATAGTACTACTTATAGTTCAATGCGGTGAGACTTTCGGGTGGTCTTTGTCGTGATAGACGTATTTTTGAGTCGGGAACGTGGGCCCCGGATGTGAATAACCGTGAGGACTTAGTATGGACATATCGGAATTCGAGAAAAATTATTAAGGACTCGAAATAGAATTAAAAAAGTAGAAAACAAAAAAATAGAGACCTCATAGAAGCAAAAAAGTGTGTAACACGAGGACTTCCCAAGGGGTCACCCATCTTACTACTACTCTCGCCCAAGCACGCTTATCTTCGGAGTTCTGATGGAATCCGGTGTATTAGTGATAGTATGATCGCACCCATTTATAACACTGCATTCTATTCTCTTATAGTCCATTGCGGTGAGTCTTCCAGGTGGTCTTTATCGTGATAGATGCATTTTTGAGTCGGGAACGTAGGCCCCGGATGTGGATAACCGCGAGGACTTAGTATGGACATACCGGAATTCAAGAAAAATTATTAAGGGCTTGAGGTAGAAGTAAAAAATTAGAAAAACAAAAAAATAGAGACCTCGTAGAAGCAAAAAGGGGTGCAACACGAAGACTTCCCAAGGGGTCACCCATCCTAGTACTGCTCTCGCCCAAGCACGCTTAACTTCGGAGTTCTGATGGGATCTGGTGCATTAGTGGTGGTATGATCGCACCCATTTCTAACACCGCATTCTAATCTCTTATAGTTCAATACGGAGAGACTTCCGAGTGGTCTTTGTCATGATAAACGTATTTTTGAGTCGAGAACGTGGGCCCCGAATGTGAATAACTGTGAGGACTTAGTATGGACATACCTGAATTCAAGAAAAATTATTAAGACTCGAGATAGAAGTAAAAAAGTAGATAAACGAAAAAATAGAGACCTTGTAGAAGCAAAAAGGTGTTCAACACGAGGACTTCCCAGGGGAAGCAAAAAGGGGTGCAACATGAGGACTTCCCAGGGAGTCAGCCATCCTAGTACTACTCTCGCCCAAGTACGCTTTGTTGTGCGGCGATTCATACGCCTCGATGGCGATCGGCATGATGGTCAGGAGCTAGTCACCTAGCGATCGGCGTCCAAGGCGATCGTCTGTAGGCATCTGGCGATGGCCAATGATATCTGATTGTAGACGATCGTCCCATACTGCATGTGAACCCGACACCCGTCAAAGTCTTCGAAGACTGAATCTCGGATGTGGACCCACGTGCAGATCCACAAAAGGCGCTGCAAGATAAGTCCTTTGACCCTATCCTGTCACCAACCTCAGACATACCGACAAACCCGCCGAAAGGTACAAGGTGGTTCCTCCCCAGACAGCGACTCAGGACGCGTGCATGTTTCCCATTGGCTCGCACAGCTGGCTGCCAGCAGTAGCCTCGGACTTTAAGGGAGCAGCCCCACGTGACGAGACGATCACCCACATTATTCTAATATAGAATACCGCGGTCGCCCGCGATCGCCGGAGAGGACCCAACAACCTTGTCTCCTATAAATAGGAGGCTTCCAACAGTGGCCAAAGGACAGTGAAAAACGTACAGAGAGAACAAAAAGACTAATCTGTCGAATACTTACACATACACAGTGATATTCATCCACACTGACAGAACACCAAAAGCAAGAACTCACAGAGCATCATATCTGGTTCTTCCGGCAATCTTCACGCTCTATAGCTAAGATAACTAGAATCATTACACTCATTGTAATAGATTCTAACATTAGTATTTGTACTTCAAAGTATTCATATTAATAACATCTCGCGAGAGCATTCAAGCCCGGGACTAACAACCCGAGCAAATCTTGTGTTATTTATTTTTCCACGGAAGTGTTCTTGCATTTGTTTGTTACTCGACCATTCCAGCAGTATCATCTCCAGATAATATTTTGGGTAACAACAATTGGCGCTAGAAGGAGGGCATCTTAACCTTCATTTTTATTGCGACCGTCTCGAAGAACACTCACTGTTCTCCGGGGCATATACTTGAAGAAACACTCACTGTTCTTCAAAGAAAAAGCCTTCAGAAACATGACATCTGCTACGACCTCCAAAAGAGCCACCCTGAGATCTGCCGGACATCTCATTCCAGCCCAGATTGAATCCCAGCCTACGGCGGAAGGTGACCGCGACGAAGCTAGACTCTCACTCCCGCCCCCGAGGGACGGTCCCAGCCTCTCACTCAATCAGTTCCAGACCGCGGAACAGATTAAGGAGGCTATAGCCATCCTCAGGGAGCGAGGGAGGGCATGCGACTCGCCCACTATTACTCCGTCAGCCATCCGCCGAGCAGGCAAGCGGAAGCTCAAGGGGATATATGTTGAGAAATCGATAGAAAACCCCGAGCCGTAAGAAAAGGCTCTTGTAAGACAGTACGACTCCGTCTTCAGCCTCCTAGGGAGTGATCCCTCATGGCGACCCGGGCGTTCAGGCCCCAGCCGGGAGGCATCAGAGTCTGAATCCATCACCAGGAGTTCGGCATATCCAACTCCCAGAAGACAAGCCGGCCAACGGGCCACCACTCGCCCAAGAAATGAGCCCGGTGGTGGAGAACTTGTCACCTACCATGGGGCCAGGAGATCGGTACACGATCGCCTCGGCTCCCGCTCCGAGAGCCAATCATCAAGCAGTCAAGCTACGGCCATGGCCGCCATGCAGGGCCAGCTCGATGAAATGAAGGTGCTCCTAGAAACTGGGGCAGGTGCCAAAAGATCGATCGCCTGACCAAGTGAGCTGCTCTCGGCCTAGATTGAGCTCGCCCCAGTTCAACCAACGATCGCTCCCCCTCAAACACCCTTATATGAGGGGAGATCGGATCCTGAGACCCATTTGAGCAAGTTCTGGATTTACATGACCGGATGTGGAGCATCGGACGCGACGAAGTGCCGAATGTTCCCATTGACATTGGGCGACCTCGCCCATAGGTGGTACATCTCGCTGCCACCGCGCTCGATCAATTGTTTTGAAAGGCTGGAGAACGACTTCACGTCGCATTTTGCTGCCAAAGTCGCTCGGCCGGAAGACCCCCACTGCATGATGAAGATCAGGCAGGGGAAGGACGAGCCCGACGAAGACTACATCGACCGGGTGGACAAAACAATCCTCACCGGCGAGCCCATTAGCGACGAGCTCGCTCTTTACTCGGCCCTAGGGGGATTCCATGGCCATTCGCCCATGTTCAGGCATCTTACGAAGGACATCCCCTCGTCCTACGCGATCTTCCGCGTCAGGGCCGCTGATTTTCTAGCTAGGCAGAGAATGCTCACCCTTCGCTTAGGCGAGGGATATGCCGGAGAAGGGAAGGCGCCATCCCACATCCAGAAGAAGGCGGTTGCCAAGCCCAGAAAGGCAGCCGCAAAGCTACCCGGCGAATTCAAAGCTTTCGAGGATGTGGAGGTTCACCTCCTCCATAACCTCAACCTATCTCCGGCCCATATCTTTAACGCCATCAAAGGGCGTGAATGGCTTAACAAGCCAAAGCCAATAAGGGACAACGGTCATCTAGACCGCAGCAAATTTTGTGCTTACCATAAGAGTCCCGGCCACAACACCAATCAGTGCCGCGACCTCCTCAGACAACTCTGGAGACTGTTCGAGGAAGGCAAATTGGATAACTTGGTCACCAAGCCAGAGCCCCGAGCAAAGAGGACCAGGGGGCGCGAGTGCCGACAGAACGATGGAATCTCCCCCAATCCGGTCGCCAGGATCGAGCAGAACGATCCGGCGTACTCTGACGAATCAATCCCTCTGATCAACCCTGGCGGTCGGGTCAATATGCTTCAGGCGGGAGGTGGAAACCTCAGAGGACTTTCCCCAGTTTCCACCATGTCGAACAGAAAGCGGAAGGCCGAATTAAGGGCGTTCTCCGGGGTCCATGTCGTGGTACCCCCAGAGTCGACCATCTTCAAAGACGCGCTCATCACCTTCTCCAACAAGGATAGGGAGGGAGTGCAGTGCCCCAAAGAGGATGCATTGGTGATCTCTGCATGTATCCTTGGAAAAATGGTCGATCGCGTGCTGGTTGACAATGGGAGATTTTGCAATATCATATTCAAATCTGCTCTTGACCAGCTCGGCAACCTGACCAAGTTCATCAAACCTTTTGAGACCGTGCTTCAAGGGTTCGGCGACAGCACAGTCCAAGCCTATGGAAGGATCAAGCTCTCTGTCGAGCTGATATGTTACTACGATCCCACGCTTAGGATTACTAGGAATCTAAATTTTGTAATCATAGATAGGCCCAGCATCTATAATGGGTTCCTAGGTCGTCCATTTCTAGAGACCTTCGAGGCGATCGCCTCCTCCTTCTTTTACTGTATCAAATTCCCCACTGCCGATGGGACGGTCGGTACTGTAAAAGGAGACCAATTAATGGCTAAAAAATATTTGAATTACTCCTGTGTCGTAACTTCTTTCAATACTTCCCATGCTGTGTGTAACATTGAAACAATCGACAATCAACCCATGGAGATCGACGAGCCAAGCACATCGTACCAACCCAACTCAGAAGACGCCACCTCACATCGATTAACGGACGACATCGAGCCGATGATCGGTTTCGAGCCAAGCCTCGACATCGATCCAAGGATCGAGTCTGGAAATCGTTCCAAACGAGAGGCGACCGTCCCCATTGAATAGTTGGAGAGCATAACGATAGATCTGGCTCGCCCGGAGCAGGAAGTACAGATCGGCACAAGCGTCGACCTCGAATTAAAGGAGGCTCTGATCAAATTACTACGTAAGAACATCGGAGTCTTTGCCTGGTCGCATCAAGATATGGTTGGCATAAGTCCAGAACACGCTTGCCACTATCTAAAGATCGACCCGTAAAAGAAGCCTGTTCACCAGAAACGTAGGAAATTCGGTCCTGAGAAGTACGCAGCACTCGACATAGAAGTCAAAAAGCTACTCGACAACAAACTAATCGGAGTAGCTACATACGAACCACAGTGGGTCGCCAACGCGGTGCTCGTCAAAAAGCCGAACAGCTCCTGGAGGTTATGCATCGACTTCACCGACCTCAACGCGGCATGTCCAAAAGACCACTTTCCGATGCCTCATATTGATCACTTGGTCGATAGCATAGCAGACTGCGAAATTATGTCGTTCATGGATGCCTTCGCTGGATACCATCAAATCCCAATGGCGCAGAAAGACATAAAACACACATCGTTCCACACGGAAAAAGACAAACTTTTGGATCCGAATGCCGTTCGGCTTGAAGAATGCAGGGGCGACCTATCAGAGACTAGTCAACGGGATGTTCGCCAATCAGATCGGCAAGACCATGGAGGTATACATTGACAACATCGTGGTCAAAAGCCTCAAGAAGGAAGATTACCTCAGTGACCTTGTCGAGACGTTCGCCATTCTCGAAAAGTTCAATATGAAGCTAAACCCCAAGAAATGCAACTTCGGGGTAAGCTCTGGGAAGTTCTTGGGGCACATCGTGAGCCAAAGAGGGATCGAGGCAAACCCCACCAAGATCCAGGCGATCCTCAACATACAAGAACCACGGAATATCAAGCAAGTACAACGCCTCACGGGTTGTCTTGCTTCCCTCAACCGCTGTATATCTCGACTCGGAGACAAAAGCAAGCCATTCTTCACGACCATAAAGAACAAGAAGTTCGCATGGACAAAGGAGAGTCAAATAGCGTTCGCCAAAATCAAGGAATATCTGTCTAACCCCCATATCTTGGCAAAGCCGATCCCCGGGGAAAAGCTATTCCTTTACCTGGCAGCCTCGGAGGTCGCGCTGAGTGCTGTTTTAGTGCGAGCAGAGGGGCAAGCCCACTTGCCGATCTATTTCGTTAGCCAAGCGCTCCATGACGCATAAACGCAATGCACGCCTCTGGAGAAGATCGCCTACGCTCTAGTCATGAGTGTTCGCAAGCTAAGGGCCTACTTCTTCGAACAGCAAGTGGAGGTCCTGACGACTCTCCCCTTAAGGCAAGTCCTGCACCGGCCAGACACTAACGGGCGACTCCTCAAGTGGTCACTGGAGGTCGCCCAATACGGTATCACGTACACTCCTCGCACGGCAATCAAAGGCCAAGCTCTGGAGTACTTCGTGGTGGAATTAACATTCCCACCCAGTCCAACCCAGATCGGTCGCCCCGCTTGGAAGTTGTACGTGGATGGCTCGGCAACCAACTCGCGAGCAGGGGCAGGGATTGTTCTCATCAACCCTGATGGCCAAAGTTTCACAAATGTTGTACGTTTCGGGTTTCGGGCGACCAACAATGAAGCTTGCCAACTTCAGCTCCGTGCAACCACATACACCCTACTGGACGACCGTCTTTACAAGCGAGCTTTCAGCCTTCCCCTCCTCAAGTGCATTAAGCCAGAGGAAGGCCCGCTCGTTTTAGCCGAGATCCATGATGGGATCTATGGAAACCATGCTGGCGGGCGAGCTCTCATCCACAAAACAACCAGGCAAGGTTTTTTCTGGCCTTCACTTCAGAAAGATGTGATCGCCTATTCCAGATCGTGTCACAGGTGTCAAGTGATGGGCCCGAACATCAAGCTCTCCCCCGAGCAGCTCACGTCTATGTACAGCCCATGGCCGTTCGCCCAATGGGGTATCGACCTCATCGGTCCCTTGCCAACAGCGCCAGGAGGATGTAAATTTTCCATCGTAGGGGTTGATTACTTCACAAAATGGGCTGACGCCGAGCCACTCAACAAAATCGGCCAAGAACAAGTAATTAAGTTCATATGGAAAAACATCATATGCCGGTTCGGGCTACCCCAGGCTATAATCTCCGACAACAGGAAGCAGTTCAATGGTTTGGAAGTCGTGCAATTCTGCGAGAAGTGGGGAATCAAAAAGTTGTTCTCGCCCCCCTACCACCCTCGATTTAACGGGCGTGTAGAGGTCAAACAAGATCCTCAAACACACAATCAAAGCAAGACTTGAATCCAAACAAGGACGATGGGCGAGCGAGCTCCCAGATGTTTTGTGGTCCTACCGAACGACAACCCGAAACTCGACTGGCAAAACCCCGTTCGCCCTCGCCTTCGGAACTGAAGCGGTGATCCCTTCGGAGATCGCCGTCATCAGCCACCGAGCTGAACAAGAGCTGACGACGGACAATGATGTGGCTCGGCGGATCGACTTGGACATGCTTGAAGAACGGCGACTGGCCTCAGAAATGAAGAACACAATCCACAAAAGGAGATCCGAGAAGTTCTTCAATTCGAAGGTCAAGGAAAGACGGTTCCAAGTGGGCGACCTAGTCCTCAAAAAGGTCCAGACTCACACAGGAGTCTTTGGCCCGAATTGGGAAGGCCCCTTCAAGATATCTAAGTGGCTAACTAGGGGAGCCTACGAACTTGAACACCCTGACGGCACTCCGGACCAATATCCCTGGAATGCCGTACATTTGAAGAAATACTACCAGTGAAAACTCTGTATTCAGTTTCAGTTACCTAATGTACAAAGAGTATAATGAGATTTTCCTGTCCCATCTATATGATTCGCCTCGACGAAAACGAGCAACTAAAAAGAGGACGGCTTGCTCGCCTTACAAGAGGTCATCGTCTAAACTTGACAGACCTATGTAAGCGATCGCCCCTCCAAGCACAACGTATACCGTCGAGGGTCGTCATTCAACATGGCGATCCGAGGTAGAAAAAGTGCAGCCATGGTCCTGGAGCTCGATGGAACCGACAGTTTCGTCCATGCAAGGTTCCTTTGGGCTGCGATCGCTCGCCCTTCGTTTAAATACGAGGCGGGCGTAGCCGGAGTACCCTCCAAATAAATCTGTGGACACGCTCGCATGCCCTCAAAGTACATCATCTAACATGATATACCCAGACAAGGCGACGCGTCCCTACCTCGTCACAACGTATACCGTCGAGGGTCGCCATCTAACATGGCGACCCGAGGTAGAAAAGTGCCAACAAGCCACGGACGTGGAGTCCAATAAACCGACGACGCCCCGTGCAAGGACTCCTCCAAACCAAGACCGCTCGCCTTTCATTTAAATACAAGGCGGGCGCAGCCCAACGGATGACCATAACAATAAAGTGAGTCGCGGGACATACCTAAGGATGGAATGTCCCTCGCACATAAAGACATGGTTACGGAGGTCGGTCCATCGAACTCAACGACCGTGCACACAGTCGTCCTCCCTCAAAGAGTCGGCAAAACAAAGAATAGCTCACCAAACAGACTATTTTCGTTCCCTTACTTACACTAAGTAAACAAGAACAAGGGGCAAAATGGAGCTATTCTTAAAATGCGATCGGGAGGAAGGAACCATACACGATCGGCTTCGTTCAAATACACACATGACGATCGGTTTTGTTCAAGAAATTTACAAGTAAGAATTTTCAAGTGTACCAATACATTCGGATCCATTCAACATTCAAACAGTCAATCAGGCGAACAAGGCCTCAAATGCAATTATATAAACACTTGTATAATTGCATATGCAAATATTCAAAAGAGACGATCATACATGTAAAGAATCAGATACGGAAAAGGAGTATTTTATTCCATTCGAAAAATTGGTACATTCAAGCCCGAGGGCAATACAAGAGAAAAACAGAAAATTACAAGCGAAGGAAAACAAAACAACTCCACCATCACTCAGGCTGCCCCCGATTGGCCTTCGCCCCCAGTAGGCAGATCGGCACGCGCTTCCTCACCGGCCTCGGGATAAAAAAGTTTATCCGGAAATGGATACCAGCTCAAATCAATCCCTAAGTCGGCGAGATCGAGGATCAGCAGGGGGAATTCCGGATGCAGGGGATGCTCGAGTACGTAGGCCTTGAAGGTTTCTATCATAGGTCCGACCTCGATCCCTACCTTCTTGGCGGCACGGATAGCGTCGGCGTAGG
Organism: Orobanche coerulescens; assembly: GCA_033398695.1. Classification (NCBI taxonomy): domain Eukaryota; kingdom Viridiplantae; phylum Streptophyta; class Magnoliopsida; order Lamiales; family Orobanchaceae; genus Orobanche; species Orobanche coerulescens. The sequence goes on along the minus strand of CM065810.1, from coordinate 97,912,125 downwards.
CCATAAAATAGGCGAACTCGCCGACGTATCCCACATTAAGGTAGGGATCGGTCTCGATCTCTTTTAACTGCTCCTTCAACCCAGCAGTCGTCTTCTCAGCATACGCAAGCTCGGCTACCTTGGCGGCCAGTTCACCCTTCGCCTTCTCCAGCTCGCCGTTGAAACGATCTACCGTCGCCTTCAGCCTAGTCGCCTCCTCCAGAGAGGCTGTGTGCAACCGACGAGCGTCCGTCATCTGGTCGCGGAACCGATCGGCCACTTCCTTTGACCGTCCAAGCTCTTGCTTCATCTGGTCGAGGTCTTGTTTGGCCCGTTTGGCCGTCTCAATTTGTTCCTTCTCCATGGCCATGATCCGGTTAGCGAAATCGGCATTCTGGCTCCTAGCGATCTCGAGATCTTGATGCAGGCGAGCATTAGAGGGTCGCCCCTTGTAATCCTTAGCGGCTTGGGCGGCCATCGTCGCCGCCTGGAGAGTCAGGGCAAGCGTCGCCTGCATGGCATCTCCAGACCGCCGACGAGCAATCACATCGAGGTCGGTCGACCAGGCCTTAGGAAGAGAGTTGATGGCCGGGGAGACATAAGAAGGAACATCGAGGGACTGGCGCGGAGACTTGCTCACCAAGAAATCCAGCACCATCGGCGAGACGTTCGGATCGGCAAGACGGACCCTGCAACACAAACAAAAAGAAACAAAAGAGTTAGTATACATCCAACACAAATAGCCTAACTCAGAAAGATCAAACCGGTCTTATCTGTTGACCAGCTCGGGGTCGCGGCCAAAAAAGGGCTTGCCCCGAGGAGTTTTGGCTTCGGCGATCGCCGCAGTTTTCAAGAAGGCAGCTGATGGCCCGGATCCCTCCGCCATCGGAACAGCAGAGATAGGCGGCGCGGCAACCGGCGGCTCCAAAATGGATACCTCCGCGTCAGCATTCGGTAGGGACTCCACCGACCTCCGCCTCTTGCGGTTGCGTTGGAGCTGTTCTTCCTCCCGAACTTCCGGCTCGACAACCAGCACAGTAGTAGGTCTCACCGCAGGGACAGGATGGGACGTCGTTGCTGGGGCACGACCCACCTTCTTGCCCTGGTGGAGATGACCCAAAATACCAGGATTCGACATGGAGATCTCTCGCGGTGGCTCAGTGTAACGGGTAAAATGGATCTCTATCAAAAAAGAAATTCAGACAAGTTAGACATGTGCTTCAATCAGACGATCGCCATAAAGGAAAGAGGAAGTAAAAATTCATACATGGAACCTTCAAGTGGGGAGGGTAGCGAAACAATCGAGCTACCAACTGATGAAGTTCGTGGCTGACTGAGCGAACGTCGATGTAGGAGTCCGGCAGACCGCGAATTCGCTCCCAGACGATCAAAAAATCAAAGGGGAGATCACCGATCACTGGAACAAGGGATCCTGCAAAAAGGAAACCAAATTAGATCAGTTCAAGGTGTGTCCAAATAAAGGGATAGTTGAAACCCTTACGCGGATTCCTATCCCAAAAACTGGTGGGGATATCCAACTCTTCCTCCGGCTTATCGCTCGATGCCGACCTCCATGCTCCGCCGACCCAGCACCACTTTTCCAGGTCGCCCCGAGCCTTGTTCGGCACCCCAAGGACCACCCTACCCATGCGACCCTAGATATGGTAGCCTCCGACCGATCCCTTCTGCGCGGTCAGCTTGAAAATATAGTTCATTTCCAGCGCAGAAGGTAGACGAAACAACCGATGACCGCCAAACAATGTCAAGGTGCTGATAATCTGCAGCCAGGCGTTCGACGTCAACTGAAGTGGCACCACATTCCAGGCGATCAGCAAATACGACATGGCGAACGGCAAGGGAAACCGCAATCCAGCCTCCAGGATCATTTCATTGACAGCGACCATACCCTCGGGAGGCTGGTCGGCACGTTCATTCTCCGAAGGCACGTGCAATGAAAGATCAGAAGGAATGTGGAATTTCTCCCTCCAACGGATCAAGTCTTTCCTGATCGCTGAACTCCGGATCTGTCCAAAGGTCCATAAGGAATGGTCCGTGGCCCGGAATGACGTCCGCTTCACGGGCTCGTAGGGGTGGGCGGCAGAATACGCTTCGAAGTCAAATTCGGGACATGGTCCGGCAATCCCCTCCATAGGCTTAGAAAAATCTAAATAGGCGGGGCTGAATACGCTATTCTGCTCCCAAGACAGCCGTACCAATTCATCCTCATCCACCGGCGAGCCCCCCTTCTCCGCCACCGCCGCTGCTCTCGCCACTTCGGCCTCATTGAAGAGCTCTTCAACCTCCGCAAGTGTTATTCCCGCACGGATGGACTCAATGACCGTCCTCATGTTGAGAACCGCGGGGGTTTCTTCCCGGTCAGGTGAAGCCGCGGCGGCGGAAGAACTACTAGCCTCGTATGTCTTAGATCCTCCTCCAGACATGTTCTTAAAAGTAAAAGGGGAGAGAAAATTTTGTTCTTACCTAGAAGGAAAGTCGGTCGGCACAAGAATCTTCAAGGAAATTCGTCAAAGTCTCGTCTAAAAGGCAAGGGCGCATAAAGAGATAATCTGAAATGACGCTAGCCCTTTTATAGGCGAGTACAGGGACCTCTGTGCAAATAGGCAGAATCCCAGGGGCTGGAGTGCAACCGTTGGGGGGTACACATTAAATGCAGCCCTCGAAACCCGCGTACGCGTCGTTTCGGGGGCACGCCAGACGATAAGTCTGACAAAACCGTCGGACTCCCCCAATGATAGCGCGACGTGTGTCCCTGTAACGTTTCATGAGCCCGCTTCCATTTCCCGCTATTTCCAACGCATAAGGAGATCGTCCGGATTTAAAATCAGATCATCCAGGCGATGATCATCCTTGTCATAAACAGACGAGCTAATCGTCTAAACACAGGCGATCGCCAACAGTGCCATCTCACCCCATGTTTTCAACATCGGAGCGAGCTGGGGGGCAATTATTGTGCGGCGATTCATACGCCTCGATGGCGATCGGCATGATGGTTAGGAGCCAGTCAAAGAAGACGGACATGTTAGGAATATGCCCTCGAATGCCACTCAGGGGATGAGAGAGTAAGGGCATTGTACTTGTAATTATGGAATAATTAATAAAAAGGCAATACGATTCATTCACTGTTTATTGTATTTCAATTGCATTCTTGACTTGGTAAACATTGAAGTGAAGTCCATGTAAATAAATCAAACATTCCATTCTCGTTATGGGATAAGAGAAAATGTACTGGAAGTGTTTAAAGTTTATTTACGTAAATTGTTCGCAAGTCAATAAACTTAAAATGGGCATTAAGTTTTAATATGACTTGTATAACTGATGCTAGGACGTGTGCACGTCTTGATAGCATAGTTATAAGTATATTGGTGGGGCCAAGATACTCGAACACGACTCATACTCGATTACCACACGGTATTCACTCGGAGAGTCGATGACGAATCGAAAGGTTGTGATAGTATACGTGGACCTTTGACTTGAGGGTTCAGTAGAAGATGTGCCTGTGACGTTTAGTTTGTCATTAGAGTAGTTAGACTCATTTGCTTAATTGCTGAGTCGACCTCGAAGTGCGGACTATACGGGCAGTAGCGATCTTTACTGTACGCCAAGAAAGGATTCTATCTCCTGTTAGTGAGCAGGCGAATGTCCTATACGGTTAATGGCAAATAAGATCATAAGTCTTTGGCCAAAGCATTCTGATATAGTCGTATTAGATACACTATTAATCAGTCGGTCTTGATTTGCATTAACACATGTATAGAGTTTAGTCAACAGTAGGGTTTGACTTTACCGTGACCCGAAGACTTGACCGGGACATCTGATGAAGGGTCTATACGTATATAGTATTCACGACATAATGGTTCTGGAATGATCTCTTCATTCGTTCTCAGTCGGGGTTTACAGTGCGGCCCGCTAGGCTGGCTAAGTGCTGCCCGCACTCATTGGTTCCTCCCAATGCCGGCTGAGACGGACCTACGGAGTCGCGCATTAGGAGCGTTGACGGATAAATGTGAATTTATTATCTCTCTAATTAATTAGATATTGGATATCTAATTATGATTTATTGGATAAATCAAAAGGCGGTCTCATGAATTAAAATTAAGTTACCGGGTAATTAATTTAATTCATAAATTATATTTCTTAGAGAAATATATTTGTATTTGATATAATTAATTAATTAGATTAATTAATTAATATAAATACATTGATGATTAAAAGGAGTGTATTTAACGGAGTCGTTTGATTTAACGTCCGGCATACGAGCCGAGTGACTGCCTGCTTCTAGGAAGCTTCCTTATAGGCTAACCCCACCTCACATGGCCATTACATTTTGCATGTTGTGTTTGTTGTAAAGTCATCTTAATAATGTTTGAGATTCCTCTCACATTATTTTTATTCATTATGATGAGTTGTTATATATTATATATATAACCAACTCTTGATGAAGTAAGAAACACACACACACTTGCAAAAATTGGAGCTGGCCGTGAGTTCTTCAAGTGAGGAGAGAGAAAAATTTTCTTCTTCATATTGTTCATCTTTGAGGTGAAAAGAAGTAAGAAAAATTAAGAGAGAAAAAATTCCTACAATACTTCCTAGCCGTGTTCTTCATAGAACGGAGTGTTGTAGATTTTTCCGGGCAACTTCCGACGCGTGTGAAGTAGAGGCTTCGAATTTTCGGTGCTTGGAACGAAGGGATTTCGTGTTCGAACGGGATCGTGATCATCGTCTACACTTTACGAAGATTTATTTCAAAGGCTTCAAGGGTATGAATCTTTACCTTTGTATCTTCGTATTTATTTTTTCGTATATACGTTACTTGATCGATCCTGTTTGGGATTCGTTTTTATTTCCGCTGCGTATTTCGTTTTATTTTCGGAATCCCAACAGTGGTATCGGAGCGAGGTCAATGATATCGTATATACGATTATTTGTGCATTTTGAATGTTATTGGATGATGTTTATGATTTAGAATCATATTTGGAATAATTTTAGATTTTAAATTGTTCGTTGTAGCATCACGTTTTTGGAAACGGGCCGAAAAACGAAGAAACGGGGCTGCTGGCAGTGGTGCCGGCAGCACTGCCTGGGCTGCCTGCCCAGGCTGCCGAGCGTGCTCGGCCATGACTCGGCCAGGGGCTGAGAGTGCTCGGCCAGGGGGCCGAGAATGATCGGCCAGCCTGCCGAGCAGTGGCTCGGCCAGGCAGCCCTCGGGTTTTTGGCCCGATTTTGAATCGGGCCGCGGGCTGGGCCTAAACCGGATTGTGCAGGACTCCGTTTTAAGTTTATATTTCGTTGTAATTATTTCCCCAAATTTATATTGGATTTTAATTTGACTAAATTAATATTTGGAATATTTTTGTGTTAAGGGAAATAAATTAAAACGAGAATATTATTTTGGCCGGATTACTTCGAACGAATTAAAATGACGATTATTAGTATTAATTGGATTAATACCATTAAAATTGAATAGATTAATTTTATATTGATTGGATTAATATATTAATTGATTATTTAATTTTAATGCCACTTTATATTAATTGGATTAATATAGTAGAAATTGAATAGATTAATTTATAGATTAATTAGATTAATTTATATTAAAGATTAATTGTTTAATTTCGTTGCCATTACATGTTGTATGGAATCCTTATGTGATGGTGATATAGCTCGTGGACTTAGTTTTTGATTTGTTCGATTCGATTGGGTTGTAAAGGCCGTTTTGAGCCTATTTATATTTACTAGAAAATTTGTATAGGATGCATTTTTTCAATGATGTAAGTATTATTTTGGGTATGACGAAGACCGAAGACAACCGACCGAGAAGACGAAGAATCGAAGACTGTATTTTTATTTATTGGGTCATTCGCTTGGCCCAAGATTTAGAATTAGGTCCATGAGCTATATGTTGGTAGTAACTAGGTTACTATTTTCTGCTTTTCATTTTGAATGATTGACTAACATACAAACGCGCGTATAAATGAATTAATGTGCAAAGTGTAACATTAATCGCGAAATTCTCCCGACAACAAATGTACTAAGTTTGAAAAAGGTTACGAGGTTTCCTACCCTCCATCAAACTCGTAGAAAATTGATACCCGAGCCGATGTGCTATGCTTCCGAGTTATCGGGTAGTACATTTGGTAGAGGTTAAAAATTCTTGAGTGCATTAGATGCCTTCGGTTGGTGATAAATTTCGCCCTAGAAACCCGATAGGTTGCCGGTGAGATTCAATAGTCAAACCGATAGACGTTGATGGTCAACAACTTAGATAGTCTGGATTGCCAAGAAACCTGATAGGTTGAGGGCATGAAGACTAGGGGTAAAAGAAGATCAAATCATCCGTTAGACGGGTTGGTGTTAGACACCACTTTATAGAAATTAATTGGCAAGAAACCTGATAGGTTGCGTCTGTTAAAATTTGTAAAGAACTTGATCACCACTAAGAAGTCGATCTAACCATGATTTCCGGATTATAACATGGGAGTGTATAATTCCGATAAAATTAGTGGGAGCCGAGACAAGAATTATACAAAGCCCTTAAGTTCTATACTCGGTCATAATTAAACAAGTCACTAATTTAATCTTGTCTAAATCTTTGCAGAAAACGAAATTGAATCTCTCTAAAATGGCTAAAAACCCACTTGCAATACTACTTGAAAAGAATCTCCTAACTGGCCCTAACTTTGTTGGATCGTTGCGAATCGATGATTGTACTCAAGATGGAGTCTCTGGGATACGTCTTGGAGGCGGACATTCCACCGACTCCAATCCGACTAGGGGTAATCGAGAAGACATTGACGTCCATGAAAAATGGGTCAAGGATGATGTGCTAGTCCGTGGTTTTATGATGGGCTCAATGACTAATGAGTCAGAGAGCGCACGAGAAAATGACTTCGCTAGCGCATTCTCGCACACTTGACCGAACTTTATGGAGAGCACGTAGACCGCTAGATATGAGATATCAAAGCGCTTGTTCAAAGCTAGGATGAAAGAAGGGGAGAAAGTGGGAGACCACGTCCTCAAGATGATCTCTATGATTGAGAGGCTCGAGGTGCTCAACTTTAATATGGATTTATCCCTTCAAATTGATCTCATCCTTCAATCTCTACCGACTCTTTCACGCAGCTTGTAATGAATTTCAACCGTAATGAAATTACATGCACATTAGCCGGGCTAATGAATAAACCGTGACGGCGCAGCCTAACATGAAGACTAAACCGAGAGAGGTCGCTCTTGTGATTTCTTCCGGGCCTAAGAGGTCCAAGAACAAGAAGAAAAGACTCACGAGCAAGACAAACCCAAGAAAGGGGTGCAAAAGGAAAGGGCAAGGCCCGAAAGGTTCAAAAGGTAGGCGGTCCAAAACCTACGGACAAATGCCTTGAATGCGGTGAGTGGGCCACCGCGAAGGACTTGTCCCAAGATTAATGGCGCATCGTGCACGGAACTTTTGTTTTTGAAACTAATTGTTCCGCTATCGTATATTCTCGCTTCATGGATTCTCGATTCGTGCCACTTCTCACATTTGTACCATGAATCGATCTGGAACGAAGTAGAAAACTTGAAGTCGGGAAATAATGATCACCGTTGGAAGCGGACAAAGTGTCGAGGCAACCGATATTGGATCAATCCTTCCGGGTTTAGAATCGTTTTATTTTGACATTAGATGAAGTACTTGTTTTGCCCAAGGGGCATAAAACATTGTATCCATTCCGGCCTTGACCGGAAAGGATTTTGTTTCTTCATTGGCGTGGCAGCTTGTAAAATTTATTTTCAAATAAATTGGTTGGAACAACTACATTGTTGAATGGATTATATCATCCGAACATGCAAAATAAAACAAAGAAGTGAACACTATAACTAGGAAACGTGGTAGGCAAGATACTAATCAAGCTCTTAAATGGCACCTTAGACTTGGTCATGTTGGTCGACCAAGGTTCGGAAAATGGAGAAAGATGGACTTTTAAGTCCATTGGGTGTAGAACCCTATCCAACTTGTGAATCTTGCCTTAGAGGCAAAATGACTAAGTTCCCCTTCACAGGACTTTTGAAAGGGGCCGATAAACTGGATTGGTGCATACCGATGTTTGTGGTGCTTTAGAAGTAGCCCGAGACGGATATCAATATTTCATAACGCTCACGATGATCATACTAGGTATGGGATTGTGTACTTAATGAAACATAAATCAAGCCTTTGCTAAATTCAAAGAATTTAAGGCCCTAGTTGAAAAACAAACCGGATGTCATATCAAAGCACTTCGGACCGAGGTGGCGAATATATGAGCACCGAGTTTGATGAGTTCCTTAAGGAATATGGAATAGTTTCACAATTCACGCCTCCAGAACCCCACGGTTAAATGGTGTTTCGTAAAGGAGAAATCGGACTTTGTTGGACATGGTTCGCTCCATGTTAAATTACACCGATTTACCTATTTACCCGTGGGGGTATGCCTTACTAACCGCCGCCTATATCCTAAATAGATGTCCTTCCAAACTGTTCCTATCACTCCGCATGAGATGTGGAAGGGTAAGAAACCAAGCCTTAATCACATAAGGATTTGGGGATGTCCAACTATGTCAAAAAGGCTAAGGTGGACAAACTGAAGCGAGGTCCATAAAAGGACGTTTCATAGGATACCCAGAGGACTCAATGGGTTATCTATTCTACATGCCAAGACCATAGGGTCGTTGTGGCATTACAAGCGCACTTCCTTGAGGATGAATTCATTCAGAAGGTGGCTCGTAGAAATATCTCTTTGGAAGAGCAAAATGAAAGTCCTAAGGAGACATCGATCGGGGATCAAGAACCGAACCTATTGTAACACACCTCCACTTCGAAGGTCTGATAGGGTATCTCACTTACGAGAGGTATGGCTATACACATGTCGAGGAACTGGTCTCCACGACACACCCGATAGCAGTGAAAACGACTCGTCACCTATGACCAAGCGATAGTGGATGTAGACTCCGATAAATGGCAAGAAGCAATGAAAGCCGAGATAGACTCGATGCATACCAATCGTGTCTGACTCTAGTAGATCTTCCAACCGGCATGAGGACTATTGGAAATAAATGGATCTATAAGAGAAAGACCGATGGGGATGGCAAGGTTGATGCCTATAAGGCCGGGCTTGTGGCAAAGGGTTATACCTAAAGGGAAGGAATCGATTATCATGATACCTTCTCGCCCGTAGCTATGATAAAGTCGATTCGCATGATGCTTGCCATTGCCGCTATTATGATTATGAAATATGGCAAATGGATGTCAAAACGGCTTTTCTAAATGGATACCTCGAGGAGGAAATCTATATGGAACAGTACCTAAAGGTTTTGTGTCCAAAGCTAATATTCATAAAGTGTGTAAGCCGCAACGAGCCATTTATGGTCCAAGCAAGCTTCTCGGAGTTGGAACCTTCGATTTGACGGCGATTAAGGACTTTGACTTCGAGCGAAATGAGGAGGAACCGTGTGTTTACAAAAAGGTCGGTGGGAGCAACATTGCGTTCTTAGTACTATATGTAGATGATATTCGCTTATAGGAAATAACGTAGCAATGCTCAAGACCGTGAAAGCTTGGCTTTCTAAAACGTTCTCCATGAAAGACTTGGGAGAAGCTTCCTATATTCTAGGGATCCGTCTTTACAGAGATAGACCACGAAGAATGATAGGACTTTCCCAAGCCCTTTATATCGATAAAATCCTGAGAAGATTCAAGATGGATGAATCTAAAAGAGGGTTCCTTCCCATGCGACATGGAATTCATCTCACCACGAAAATGTGTCCTCAAAGTGAGGAAGACAAGAGAGAGATGAGTAAGGTACCCTATGCCTCGGCGATGGGTAGCCTCATGTACGCTATGTTGTGTACGAGACCGAGACTTAGCCTACGCCGTGAGTATGGTAAGTCGATTTCAAGCAAACCCGGAAGGGAACATTGACTCGCCGTAAAGAACATTCTTAAGTACTTAAGAAGAACTAGAGATTTAGTTCTTACTTATGGTGGTGGAGAATCAAGGTGATTGGATTCACCGATTCTGATTTTCAAGGAGACAATGACGACTCTAAGTCGACATCCAGGTATTTATTTACTCTCAATGGAGGAGCAGATTCTTGGAGAAGCTCCAAGCAAACCGCTCTCGCAGATTCCACCGCCAAGCAGAGTATCAAGCCGCCTCGAGGCTAGCAAAGAAGCATTTTGGATGCGAAGTTTATACAAGAACTTCAAGTGGTGCCTAACGCGGAGTTGCCTATATCACTATTCTCGTGATAATGATGGAGCTCGCCCGCCAAGGAGCCGAGGGCTCACCACAACACCAAGCATATAGAGAGAAAGTACCACATCGTTCGAGAGATGGTGGAAAAAGGATATGTTTCATTGGAAAGAGTAGACTCGAAGACAATGTCTCTCGACCGACTAAGCCATTATCTCAGCCGTCTTGGAAAGACATCTCAAGAACATGGGTATTGGATACCATGATGTGTGGCATTGAGTGCAAGTGGGAGATTGTTAGGAATATGCCCTCGAATGCCACTCAGGGGATGAGAGAGTAAGGGCATTGTACTTGTAATTATGGAATAATTAATAAAAAGGCAATACGATTCATTCACCGCTTATTGTATTTCAATTGCATTCTTGACTTGGTAAACATTGAAGTGAAGTCCATGTAAATAAATCAAACATTCCATTCTCGTTATGGGATAAGAGAAAATGTACTGGAAGTGTTTAAAGTTTATTTACGTAAATTGTTCGCAAGTCAATAAACTTAAAATGGGCATTAAGTTTTAATATGACTTGTATAACTGATGCTAGGACGTGTGCACGTCTTGATAGCATAGTTATAAGTATATTGGTGGGGCCAAGATACTCGAACACGACTCATACTCGATTCACCACACGGTATTCACTCGGAGAGTCGATGACGAATCGAAAGGTTGTGATAGTATACGTGGACCTTTGACTTGAGGGTTCAGTAGAAGATGTGCCTGTGACGTTTAGTTTGTCATTAGAGTAGTTAGACTCATTTGCTTAATTGCTGAGTCGACCTCGAAGTGCGGACTATACGGCAGTGCAGCGCCTTTATCGTACGCCAAGAAAGGATTCTATCTCCGTTAGTGAGCAGCGAATGTCCTATACGGTTAATGGCAAATAAGATCATAAGTCTTTGGCCAAAGCATTACGATATAGTCGTATTAGATACACTATTAATCGATCGGTCTTGATTTGCATTAACACATGTATAGAGTTTAGTCAACAGAGGGTTTGACTTTACCGTGACCAAGACTTGACCGGACATCTCGATGAAGGGTCTATACGTATATAGTATTCACGACATAATGGTTACGGAATGATCTCTTCATTCGTTCTCGCCGGGGTTTACGATGCGGCCCGCTAGTCGGGCTAAGTGCCGCCCGCACTCATTGGTTCCTCCCAATGCCTACCGAGACGGACCTACGAGTCGCGCATTAGGAGCGTTGACGGATAAATGTGAATTTATTATCTCTCTAATTAATTAGATATTGGATATCTAATTATGATTTATTGGATAAATCAAAAGGCGGTCTCATGAATTAAAATTAAGTTACCGGTAATTAATTTAATTCATAAATTATATTTCTTAGAGAAATATAATTTGTATTTGATATAATTAATTAATTAGATTAATTAATTAATATAAATACATTGATGATTAAAAGGAGTGTATTTAACGAGTCGTTTGTAACGTCTGTACACGAGCCGAGTGACTCGGCTGCTTCTAGAAGCTTCCTTATAGGCCAACCCCACCTCACATGGCCATTACATTTTGCATGTTGTGTTTGTTGTAAAGTCATCTTAATAATGTTTGAGATTCCTCTCACATTATTTTTATTCATTATGATGAGTTGTTATATATTATATATATAACCAACTCTTGATGAAGTAAGAAACACACACACACTTGCAAAAATTGAGCCTTGGCCGTGAGTTCTTCAAGTGAGGAGAGAGAAAAAATTTTCTTCTTCATATTGTTCATCTTTGAGGTGAAAAGAAGTAAGAAAAATTAAGAGAGAAAAAATTCCTACAATACTTCCTAGCCGTGTTCTTCATAGAACGGAGTGTTGTAGATTTTTCCGGGCAACTTCCGACGCGTGTGAAGTAGAGGCTTCGAATTTTCGGTGCTTGGAACGAAGGGATTTCGTGTTCGGAACGGGATCGTGATCATCGTCTACACTTTACGAAGATTTATTTCAAAGGCTTCAAGGGTATGAATCTTTACCTTTGTATCTTCGTATTTATTTTTTCGTATATACGTTACTTGATCGATCCTGTTTGGGATTCGTTTTTATTTCCGCTGCGTATTTCGTTTTATTTTCGGAATCCCAACAGGACACTGGGCAAGCACCTAGTAATCGGCGTCCAAGGAGATCGTCTGTAGGCATCTGGCGATCGCCAATGATATCTGACTGTAGATGATCGTCCCATACTGCATGTGAACCCGACACCCGTCAAAGTCTTCGTAGAATGAATCTCGGACGTGGACTCGCGTGCAGATCCGCAAAAGGCGCCGCAAGATAAGGCCTTTGACCCCAGCCTATCACCAACCTCACACCTACCGACAAACCCGCCGAAAGGTACAAGGTGGGTCGTCCCCAGATATCGACTCAGGACACGTGCAGGTTTCCCATTGGCTCGCATAGCTGGCTGCCAGCAGCAGCGTCGGACTTTAAGGGAGCAGCCCCACGTGACGGGACGATCGCCCACATTATTCTAATATAGAATACGGTGGTCGTTCGCGATCGTCGGAGAGGACCCAGCAACCTTGTCTCTTATAAATAGGAGGATTCCAACAGTGGCCAAAGGACAGTGAAAAACATACAGAGAGAACAAAAAGACTCATCTGTCGAATACTTACACATATACAGTGATATTCATCCACACTGACAGAACACCAAAAGCAAGAACTCACAGAGCATCATATCTGGTTCTTCCGACAATCTTCACGCTCTATAGATAAGATACCTAGAATCTTTACACTCATTGTAATAGATTCTAACATTAGTATTTGTACTTCAAATTATTCATATTAATAACATCTCGCGAGAGCATTCAAGCCTGGGACTAACAACCCCAACAAATCTTGTGTTATTTATTTTCCCACAGAAGTGTTCTCGCATTTGTTTGTTACTCGACCATTCCAACAATATCATCTCCGGATAATATTTTGTGTAACAACACGCTTAACTTCGGAGTTCTAATGGGATCCGGTGCATTAGTGCTGGTATGATCGCATCCATTTATAACACAACATTCTATTCTTTTATATTTCAACGCGGTAAGACTTCAGGGTAGTCTTTGTCGTGATAGACGCATTTTTGAGTCGGAAACATGGGTCCCAGGTGTGAATAACTGCGAGGACTTAGTATGGACATATCGAAATTTGAGAAAAATTATTAAGGGATCGAGATAGAAGTAAAAAAGTAGGGAAAAAAATAGAGACCTTATAGAAGAAAAAAGGGGTGCAACACGAGGACTTCCTAGGGGGTCACCCATCCTAGTACTACTCTCGCCCAACCACGCTTAACTTCGGAGTTCTGATGGTATCCGGTGAATTAGTGCTGGTATGATCGCACACATTTACAGCACCGCACTCTATTCTCTTATAGTTCAACCCGGTGAGACTTCTTAATTGTCTTTGTCGTGATAGACACATTTTTGAGTGGGGAGCGCGGGCCCCAGATGTGAATAACCGCGAGGACTTAGTATGGACATATCGAAATTCGAGAAAAATTATTAAGGGCTCGAGATAGAAGTAAAAAAGTAGAAAAACAAAAAAACAGAGTCCTCGTAGAATCAAAAAAGGGTGCATGCAACACGAATACTTCCCAAGGGGTCACCCATCCTAGTACTACTCTCACCCAAGCACGCTTAACTTCGGGGTTTTGATGGGATCCGGTGCATTAGTGTTGGTATGATCGCATCCATTTGCAACACCGCATTCTATTCTCTTATAGTCCAATGCGGTGAGACTTTCGTGTGGTCTTTGTCGTGATAGATGCATTTTTGAGTCGGGAACGTGGGCCCCTGATGTGAATAACCGCGAGGACTTAGTATGGATATATCGGAATTCGAGAAAAATTATAAAGAGCTCGAGATAGAAGTAAAAAAGTAGAAAAACAAAAAAATAGAGACCTCGTAGAAGCAAAAAAGGGTGCAACACGAGGACTTCCCACGGGGTCACCCATCATAGTACTACTCTCGCCCAAGCACACTTGACTTTAGAGTTCTGATGGGATCCGGTGCATTAGTGCTGGTACGATCGCACCCATTTGTAACACCGCATTCTATCTACTTATAGTTCAATGCAGTGAGACTTCCGGGTGGTCTTTGTCATGATAGACACATTTTTGAGTTGTGAACGTAGGCCCCGAATGTGAATAACCGCCTGGTCTTAGTATGGACATATCGGAATTCGTGAAAAATTATTAAGGACTCGGGATAGAAGTAAAAAAGTAGAAAAACAAAAAAATAGAGACTTCGTAGAAGCAAAAAAGGGTGTAACACGAGGATTTCCCAGGGGGTCACCCATCCTACTACTATTCTCGCCCAAGCACGCTTATCTTCGAAGTTCTGATGGGATCCAGTGCATTAGTGCTGGTATGATCGCACCCATTTGTAACACCACATTCTATTCTCTTATAGTTCAATGCGGTGAGTCTTCCAGGTGGTCTTTGTCGTGATAGACGCATTTTTGAGTCGGGAACATGGGTCCCGGATGTGAATAACCGCGAGGACTTAGTATGGTGTAATACCACCAATATTACATGTTGTTTCACGTTGAGCGATCATTTCTATTTCTACTATTTAATAAATAAATGTACTCCGTCACGGTAAACGTGTTTTTGAATGATATGTTCGTACTGTATTATCATGAATAAAGCTTGACCGCACCTGTTATTCTTGTAATGTGATTGTGATGGTTGATGATTTATCGGTGACATACCTTGATGGCGTTGGGCAACGGTGCGAATATGACGGTGGCCAACGTCTTGTTCCCCGAGAGATTACTCGACGAGATTGACAGGGAGTCGCGTTATAAGGAATCAATGTGATAATAACTTAGTGAACAAACTAAACCTTACGTACGTTATAAGCTAAGTATTACGTACGCTAGGTGTGTGAAATTACGTACGCTAAATATTATACCTTATGTACGTAACGTGGTCTTCGGTCTTCGGATAGGGAATCTTCGTCGGATGGTACGCATTGTCAGACCAACTTTCGGCACGATAGCGACAGGCAAGTCAACAGGTGTTACGTACGTTAGCCGACTTTCGATACGTATGTAACGATGTGTGTGATTTAGTCCAGTTAGTTCTGAGTTTTCCTTACGTATGTTAAGGTTTCTACAATAACGTACGTAACATGGCTTACGTACGTAATGCTTTAGGCCTAACATACGCAAAGCAATTCTGAATTTATAAAAGGACACCCTCCCTTTCATTTCTTCCAACCGAAAACTCACCCCTTGCTCTTGTATACTATCCTCCACCTTCCCTAAGTCGATTTTAGCTTCCCTAATCAAGTGTTATCCTGTTGGACTGAGTTGATCAAGCTCCGGAGGAGTTTTTGAAGGTGCTACCCTCTCATTCTTCGTCGTCCTTCGCCGTTCTTCATCCTCTTTTGTCAATTAAGGTAACTTTATCGAATCTTGAACTCATTTCAGTGTTGTTATATGAGTCATACTAAATTTCGGATGCCTTGGGTAGTTTAGAACTTTCGATAATGATCAGACCGGTGAAAACTATCACAATTGTTAATCGATGCCTATCTAGCTAGTAATTGGAATGGATGATGGTAGTACTCATAGTTGGATGGGAACTGATAACCGAATTGTTAATCACCAACACCTTAGAATCATCTTGTTGAAGATTTCAATTATAATCCTATTACCAGATCATAAAAACGTTAATAATTCCTTGATGAACTAACTAACGACTATCAATTCGGATAGGTACTCAAACATGTTAGGAATTCAGAGAATTAGTGCTTAATCGTTCCATTCTAGTAATTTAAACTAAAATTTGTGATGTAATTACGGTGGCCTTGAGCCATAATCATGACGTAGGAATGTTGTATTAGAACATTGATCAATGAGATGCTAAATTGTAAAATGGCGAACCGAGGAATTTAGCAATATGCATTATGGTCAAAGATAGAGAATTTCTATTTCGGCGACATGAACAACCAAGTTTAGAATCCTAACGGGATGGGTGGGTGGGGGGAATTGGCACTAATCATCATTGTTACCATAAGATGTTAATCGACAAACATGTAATAGGTTGAGATTTCGGGTGTGGTCATTCGAGCCGTTGTGTTATCAAGGGAGTAACTCTCGTAGGATTTGAGGCAAGTGAATCTTGTTCGGACCATACATCTTAAAATTTCAGAATATTTCATGTGTTACTGTCTATGGAATGGTGCTCGTCTTATCTATCTCGTCCGGAGTATTCCTCTGTAGATACTTCTGTGACCCTTGGCTGCGGCCTTGAGAGTTTATATGTTGATATATCTTGCAGAACTATGTTGCGGGATAAAACCTGAATGGTACCCACGTCCGGAGTATTCCTGTGTAGATACTTCCGTGACCCTTGGTTGTGACCTTGGGAGTTTATGTGCTGATAAAAGAAATGACGTTGAATATTCGGTGATAACCTTGTTTTATGAATTTATCTGATTCTATCAATGAAATTGATTCGATTTGTCTGACCTGAGTTGACTGACGCGATACGTTGTGTCAGGCAAATTTGTTGAATATGTGCAGGACATTCCCGAAGGTTCCGGTCAGGCTTGAGCAGTGTTGGGGAGAAGACTTGTTAATTTCTTAAACTAAATTTGAATAATCCACGTTGTGTAATAACCGTATGAACGGACATTATTACCTTTTGTATTTCGATTGTACGAACGCTTTCATTAGAACATTTCCGCAAATTACTTGTTGAATAAATTATTTTAAAACCTCTTTTAAAACTCGCCTTGTGGGTTATACACGGGATTCACGACATTGTGGCATCCGGTTTATTTTGGGGCATTACAAAAAATCGTATCAGAGCCGAAAACTCACGTGGAAAGTTGTATCAAAATATTTTGAAAATGTTTTGCCTTCAAAAGTCCAACACTCCCAGCGACCGTAACTCCTCGAGGAATGTCGAGGTAAAATACACATAAACTCTTGAGAATCAGGTATAATGTTTGAATTCAGTAAGAACTCAGAGAATGTTTGTACGAAACTAACCTTCTAGATCGAACAATCATCACTAATGGCACGTCGTGGAGCTAGAAGGAACGTAAATGCTGCACAGGGTTCCGCTATGCATCAACAGGAAGACAGGAACACCGGTGAAACTAATCCAGCCGGAAATCAGCCACTGCCCGTTAATCAGAACGAACAGGAGGTGGAAAACCAGAACAACGGGTGATTGGATCCAGCCTTCATCCAGACCCTCGCCCAGGCCATTGCTATGGGGATCGCTCAGGTCAACCGGGCATAACGGGTACCAGTCATTGACATAGAAGAGAACACTGGGAAGGACCATTGACTGGGAGAGATGCTGAAGGCCAGACCACCATTATTCGATGGAACAGGGGATAAGCACGTGGACGATTGGATCTCCGAGATGGATACTGCCTTCGAGGTGATCGGTTACCCAGGGAACCAAAAGGTATCGCTCGGAATCAACCAGCTCCGCGACACCGCAGCCCGATGGTGGAGGACCTATAAGCCGGAGGACAGAGTAGTCGGATGGACCGAGTTTTCCAAACTATTGAGAGACGAGTACTACCCCTGGTCAGCGCAGACTGCTCGAGCACGGAGTTTCTTCAGCGCAGGACCTCAGAACTTACCAGTACCCGAAATCATTCGAGCTTACAGGACCGAACTAAGCTATGTCGCACAGATGGTTCCATCGGAAGATCAACGAATTTGCCACCTTGATCAATGGTTGCTGGAAGATGTTCAACGTTACGCGGCTGGGTTTCACTGCACCACTCTGAGGGCATATGAGGACGTAGTCACAGCATACGCCGGTATGGTTGTCAGTTCGGATACCGGGCATAACCAAAAGAAGCAGAAGACATCTAATCAGTCCGGGAGCACCAGCAGAATGAACTTGGGAATTGGGCTCTCCTCTAAATCAGAAGCTTCGTCCCAACAGAAAGGAGCATCTGACGGGCCCTCTCGCCAGAGCTGTTTTAATTGTGGCATAGCGGGGAATACCATGAGTCAGTGTCATAAGGCGTCTACAAGGTGTTTTTCATGCGGAAAGGGTGGGCACATGTCTCTCTACTATTCACGGATCAAACCTACACCAATTTCAGCTCCTCAGAGTCAGAAAGGCTTGGTTCAGACATCCAGCGCATCCTCCATGTCCGACTATCGTTCCTCACCTTACTAAACTCCTCCATACGGTGCTAGAAGAGGTCGTGGGCACGGGGGAGGCACTTCACCCTCCTCGGGAACACTGCCATCTTGCGTGTTCGAACTAACAGCTACTGATAACCAAACTGTATCTGCTGTCTCAGGTACACTTCTTATTAATTCCCAGCCTGTTCATGTACTGTTTGATATTGGAGCGAACCATTCGTTCATATCCGTGGAATGTGTTAACCTTTTGAATCTTCCTTGTGTACCTTGTGAATCTTTTACTGTTAAGCTACCCGAGGGTAGTAGGGTGGGGGGTAATTTGGAAGTTCAAAACTGCCCGATCCGCATCGATAATCAGGGCTGGACAGCAAATCTCATGGTTTTCCACTCCAGAACAAAGACGTTATTTTGGGTATGGACTGGATGGCAATGCACAGGACGGTATTAGACACATATCACCTGACAGTTTCCATTAGAACTCCTGACGGTGCCACTCACATAATCAGAGGCCGAGAACACTTTAGTACTAAGGGGTCCCCCAGTCTCCTTACAGCAGGAGTATCTTGTGACGATCAGGGAACGTATTATTTGGGTTATATTCTTCAGGAGGACACATCACAACTATCGGTTGCTAATATTCCCACGGTGAGCGAATTTCCGGACGTTTTTCCCGATGAATTACCAGGATTGCCGCCGTGATGGGAGGTCGATCTCTCGATTGAACTTGAGCCAGGAACGACGCCTATCTCCAAGGCACCATATAGGATGGCACCAGCTGAGATGAAGGAATTAAAGTTACAACTCGAAGAATTGCTAAGGAAGGGGCTCGTTTCGTCCGAGCACTTCGCCATGGGGTGCGCCGGTCCTTTTTGAAAAGAAAAAGGACAACTCCCTGCGCCTTTGTATCGATTAAAGAGAACTAAATAAAGTCACTATTAAGAACCGTTACCCGCTTCCGAGGATTGATGATTTACTGGATCAACTACAAGGAGCGACTGCGTCTACAAAGATCGATTTACGTTCTGGATATCACCAATTGAGAATTCGAGAGGAGGATATTCCAGAGACTACATTTCGATCAAGATCCGGACACTACGAGTACATGGTGGTGTCGTTTGGCTTGACTAATGCCCCATCCGTTTTCATGGAATTGATGAACAAGGTTCTGATAGAATTTCTCGATAAGTGTGTGGTAGTTGTTATTGTCGACATTTTGATCTATTCCCGGAGCCGACATGAGCATGAGGAACACTTGAGGCAGGTGTTGAGTGTTTTGAAGCAACACCAACTTTATGCCAAACACTGGTAGGATATTATTGATGGTTTGTCGAAGATTTTTCTAGTATTGCCTGGTTGTTGATGAATCTACTAAGGAAAAGTACCAAGTTTGTATGAACAACAGATTGTCAAGAGAGCTTCGACGAACTGAAGAGGAAGCTGACTACTGCGCCAGTACTGGTACTACCGCAGGGCACGGAAGGATTCATAATATACACCGATGCGTCTAAGCATGGACGTGGATGTGTATTCATGCAAAATGACAGAGTTATTGCATACGCCTCTCGACAACTTAAACCATATGAGGTGAACTATCCAACGCACGACTTGGGACTGGCTGCAGTGGTCCACGCCCTTAAGATTTGGAGACACTACCTTTATGGGGTTACCTATAAGATTTTTACGGACCACAAGAGTTTAAAATATATTTTCACCCAGAGGGAGTTAAACATGAGACAGAGGCATTGGCTGGAGCTAATCAAGGATTACGATGTGGAGATTTTATATCACCATGGAAAGGCCAACGTCGTAGCAGATGCACTGAGTCGGAAAACTGCAAAGGAGATGACACTATCCAGTTTAACGGTACAGTCGGAATTGCAGCAAGATCGAAGGAGAAATGACATTGAAGTATGGATACAACACCGCCAGGGACAGTTGTGCTCAATTAACAATCATTCATCCTTGCTGGACGAGATATGCCTGGCATAAATGGAAGACCCGGAACTTCATGCGATCGGCGCAAGGGCCGAAGGGGGGATTATTTCAGACTACAGGATCCAAGGGAACTTGGTGAGGTTTAAGAACAGAATTTGTATTCCACCGAATGAAGAGCTTAAACAAACTATACTCAAGGAAGCTCATTCTACTCCCTATTCGGTACATCCCGGGGCGAGCAAAATGTATAAGGATCTGCGGAAGAGCTTCTGGTGGAAGAACATGAAACAGGAGGTAGCCAGGTTTGTTGCTCGATGTATGATATGTCAACAGGTGAAGATTGAAAACCGCAGGCCGGCCGGAATCATGCAGCCCTTACCCATTACAGAATGGAAATGGTAGAGCATATCAATGTATTTTGTCACCAAGTTACCAGTGACGGCGGGAGGAAAAGACATGATATGGGTCGTTGTAGACCGACTAACGAAGTCGGCACATTTCATTCCAATTCAGGAGACCACCGGGATAGAGCAGCTGGCTACCATCTTTATCTGGGAAATCGGAAGACTACATGGCGTTCCCTCGAGAATCATATGAGATAGAGACACTAGATATGTGTCCCGCTTCTGGAAGGCTGTCCACAAGGCTATGGGTACTCAGCTACATTTTAGCACGGCCTATCACCCTTAAATAGATGGACAGACAGAACGTACTATACAGACCCTGGAGGATATATTAAGAGCGTGTGTACTCGATTGGGGTAAGGATTATACCAGACACCTCTGCTTGGCGGAATTTTCATACAACAACAGCTGGCATGCAAGCATAGGCATGGTACCCTTCGAGGCCTTGTACGGTAGGAGGTGCAAGTCTCCTTTGTGTTGGGATGATGCGTCCGATGTCGTCGCTACCGAGTTGGATCTGATCCAGAAATCTATTAAGAATATTTTCATCATTTGAAAACACATGTTGGCAGCTCAGATCCGCCAAAAGTCATATGCAACGGACCACCAGCGATCGTTGGAATTTATGGTCGGGGACCACATTTGAGTCAAAGTAACGCCGATGCGGGGTGTTCGACGCTTTGACCAGAAAGGCAAATTTAGCCCGAGATTTATTGGCTCGTTCGAAATACTGGACCGAGTTGGTAAACTCGCTTATCGACCGGCGTTGCCACCTTCATTAGATGGAGTGCATAACGTCTTCCATGTTTCCCAGCTTAGGAAATACGTGTACGACCCAAGCCACAAAATTAATTTCGAGGAGGTAGAGATTTCTAATGATGCTACATTTAGAGAAGTCCCAACCACAATTTTGGATCGACGCGTAAAGACACTAAGGAATAAGGCCATACCTCTTGTAAAAGTTCAAGGGTCGCACCATGGCATAGAAGAACCGACTTTGGAGACCGAGTTGAGCATGAGGGAGAATCATCCTGAGTTATTTTATTAGTTTCGGGGCATAACTATTTTTAAGGGGGGGATCGTCAGCTTTCTTCATCTCGTAAATCCTGGGTTTCATAGCTCCGGCACCATGTTTACCACTTTGATTCCCACGACCCATTCCTCTGTTTGCCCCGGTAGTCTGATAAGAAGTGGACGGAGGCACACGGTCCTGGATAGAAGACTGAACTGGAGCATGAGACGCTACTAGTTCACGTCCAGGTCCATTCCAATAAAAACGAGCACGATGCCCATTCTTCCCACAAGTATGGCATGCGACGACTAGCTTCGGGCATTTGGAGCTGACGTGCCCCTGGTCTCCACAATTATAGCACACAATGTATGAGGGGACCACTCGAGAGTGCGATCCGCCTGGCTTCGACGCCATGGGTGGTCGATCAGAAGGGTTTGGCAATGACTGGGGTTTCCTGAATGTCCCCCGGTTACTCTCAGTCTGGTTCTGGTTCCTGTATCTTTTGTTGTTGGACTGTGGTTGCTTCTTGGAAATCTCCTTCGCGTTGAGTTCGTATTCCAGAGCTTTCTCGATGAACTCCGATAGGTTTGTACAGTGGTGATTCAACAGCTACATTCTCATTCGGGGTTTAAGCCTCTTGAGAAAATATTTGATCTTATTAGCCTCCATTCGGACAATCGATGAGGCAAAAGGAAGAAGTGCCTGAAATTTCTCGGCAACAGATAGTACATCATCATCTTCAGATGGGTCCGGGTTCAGCAGTTCTGACAGCTTGGCCTCACGGAGTGGCCCAGGATAGTAACGGTCTAGCATGAGGTTTTTAAATTCCTCCCAAGTATATACACCATCAGCTGGCCTCACTAAATGCCACCAGGTGTGAGCGCCATTGCTAAGATAGTAAGCTGCTACGGAGACGTGATTCTCTTCGGGACAGTCCACCATCTCGAACAATTTCTCAAAGTGTTCAATCCAATGCACAATGTCAGCAAGCTCAGAGGATACTTCAAAGGTCGAAGGTCACTAGCGAGAGATGTCGCTGACGATTCGACTCACGGGTCCGCCAAGCACAGGAGGTGGAGGATGAGGCCCCTGTTGTTGGCCAGTAGTGGCCCTCTGCATAGCTTCCATTAATTGACCTATCTGGGTCATCTAAGCTATCATGCCCTACATCACAATGTAAGGATCGACACGCGCATCCTGATGCCCAATATGGTGCGATTGGTCCCTAGAAGGCAAACCACTGCCTGTGGAACTATGCTCCTCATTCGCGCGTCTATTGGCTCGTGGTATCGGGATTCATCCCTTTCCGCGACCTCGTTCCCCTCTGCCACGGCCTCTCAGATTTCTTTCCATGCTGAAAGAATCAATCCATAATGATAATTATAAGTATAGTTCGTGATACCAATCAAAATTCATGCTGAGTTAATAGCAGTAAGGAATTACATATTCAAGAAAACAGTTCACAATGAATTATTGACACCACGAGTGTCACACAAAATATTACATCGACGTCGAGTCGAACAAATTCAATCATATAATCAATACAGCATTTACCTCGAATTATCAATCACATAAATCCTACCACAGATCCTCGAAATAACAAGATCTACAAAGAGATCCATTCCGATATCAATATCATGACAATAATTAAATCATGGCTCGTAAAGTACATACCGTATTTGGCTCGTACGGTCAGGCGCTTGCACGGGTCACACGTGACACGAAGGTCTTTTGATACTAGTTCATTCTACAACGACTCTTAAAGAGAAAACAACACTCTAATACCATCTTCTGTAACACCCCAAAAGGCGACTATTACAGTGCCGTGGACCCCACACTGAGACCCACCAGGCGATATCAAAATACAGATTAAATAAGTATTACTTTGTGATACCAAACCACAATAAATAGTCATTACTCCGATTAGGAGTTTATTAATGGTATGGACAACGGCCTTATGTTACACAGTATCTGAAATACAAGTATAAACCATATGCAGATGGAATATACTTCAAATATCAATACAACCAGACAATAATTTAAATAAAGCGAAATTAAAGTAACATTACACGGTTTGAATATAACCGGACATTAAAGACATGGGGCCCCTGAACTAGTATCCTTAGAACCCTTTGCCGTCACCGTGCTCTTCCCGTGCCTTGCCTTTGCCTCGACCTAACATACAACACAAGTATTTCGCTCAAAACACAGGGTCATATATACATGATAAATGATTCTCCCGACATTATACAATTCACATATATTAGATCTCAAAGAAAACATCCCGACTATTGAACATACCCCTCGGGCGTATGAACAATCAGTCCCAAAACTGTCGAACATATCCAATCATACATGGACTATGAACAATTTAAACAATATGGCTCAAGATGGACATCATAGTACGCCCTATCCGAAAATGTGTCTGTGTATGTCCACCCCATATACGGAATCCAAAATATACGTCTGACAATGTACCTAATTAGCCTCACGAACTACGTCTCGTGTGCACAGTCCAATACGGAAAACATCCACGTATGACTATATAAGTGCCCAGCTAAAAATCCTACATAATAACCAATCGGCACGCAGATATGATTGCAGATATGTCACGATACAACATGACAATGAATTCAACAAATCACATATCCGACTAAGGATCAAGAAAAACTCACCGAAGTGACACGAGGACCAACAAGATCAATGATTCAAAGTGACGTACTCGGGAATGCAATCCCATGATGAAAAACGGACCAACGGCAAGGACAATATCAAATTACGAGTCACAAATTCATAAACATTTCATATACATGAAACGTATAAACATCACAAGAATCTAATAATCATTATAACCAAGCAAGATAACTTGCCTCAATACGGAGACGAGAATAATCCTCCCTTGTCGAAATGAACGGACGGTCCTCGACTAATATCGGTTACTCGAACAATCAACCTTGAACGAAATTCATTTCACTCAATAACACATCCATATAATTATTGATATTGAATTTAGTAAGACGACACCCTACATTCCATTTGAATAGTTTTACTATCTCAAAATATCGAAGTCTTGTACCAAGAATTCTTTTTACCTCAACTCATCCTTACAATCGGTTCACAAGACATTATCGAATATTCGCATGATTCTTTAACTAAGAATTTATCAGGAACATGTTAAACAATCACTTATGTTGTCAATATCATCTTACGTTGATTAAACTTTCCAAGAACATCACAATGTTGAAAGTAATAATCTGCATAACTATGTTCATCACTACATGTCATCTAGATTGAATATAGTAAGCTTATAATAAGGTTATATTAGTTATAAGATTACACCATATTTATGAAGATTATCAACACCATCCTTACAACCCCCTTACTAACCTGGAGGATCCACTAACATCATCTATGAATTCACCTAGCTTAGGTTCAAGAACCACCACACTAACCTTCTAACATTCAACAAGGTGTTCATATACATTTTAAGAATACATTTCATCAATTAAACTTAACTATGAAAAAGATGATGGTTATCATTGTATTAGTGATGTTAACAACTTAGCAGGAAGAGCCTGATTCGTATAAACATGAACATTATCAACAAAATATTAAGAACACTTCCATTCCAAACCCTCATCTATCATATTCATCAAGAAGTGTTAAAATTTTAACTATAACCATGTTTTACTTGATTAATTTAACTCTAGGTGAAGTATTCTACATTACTAACATCAACATACGAAAAATACAGAGGATAATCGTATACATACTTCCAGAAACAAAGAACAACCCTCAACACTACATGAAATACACTTCAAGCTCAAGAACACCTTCTAAACTTCAAATCAATGAGCTCCACTCCAAGTTACAAGGCTCAAAAGCAAGTTGGAGAAGGTTAATATCGGTCTAGGGAGGCAGAAGAGGGGATATACGGAGAGAAAATCGGGTTGGGTTGTGAAGAAATGAAAAACAGGCTGTGTCTTTAAATAGACTGTACGGCCTTAACATATGCTATCGAACAGTTTTAGCATACGTTAACACTGTTACATATGCTAACCAATTGGTTTTATGTACGTAATCGACTTACAGGGGCTACTGTATACATGCCATTAACGTACGCTAAATAAAAAGGTATTACGTACGCTAAATATGGTTGACTCCGATAGCCCAATCATCCTTCACGTGCATGGCAACGGATAACAGCCTCACGTGCGGAAGTCAACTGATGTCTGATTCCCTCTTAACGTACGCAACGGATAACGAATTACGTACGTTAAGGCACAAGCTTAACGTACGTTAATCAAACGATGTAGCGTATGCTACACCACCAAAATAGGTCCAAAAATGCAATTCTCTAATTAACATTGAACCAACAAACATAAAGTGAATAACAGCGATAACTAACTCAATTCAGTAACATCTCGACATTAAAGTCATATATATTAAATGCAACATGATTCAACGATATTCAAATTGTCTGAACAATACAACAGTAAGGATGAAGAATTATAGTCGGATATTAAAAGGTCGTACTTGACGAACGCCTCAACACGGTACATCATACCGTACACAACAGAGAGAGAAAATTCCAAATAATCATCAACAGAACAAAATAACCGGCACAAAATGAAAAATAAATCAAAATAACCATAAACGAAAATCGCGGGTATTAGAGTTATATCACATATATTGTAATTATTTATAGGTCAGTTATACAATTTTAAAATATAGTTTATATATTTATAGAATTTTATATTAATATATTTTCGATCTATATGACTATATATATATAGCTCTCTCTCTCTCTCTCTATATATATATATATATATATATAACCCTATATATAACATAACTCTATATATAAAATAACCTTTACATATATACATATATACATATATATATATATACGTGTGTTGGAGCAAGATTCGGTATACGCGCTATTGTGCGGAAGCGTATTTAAAGGTACGGAAAATATACGACACAAAATTTATAGAGGTTCGGCCAAACGTGCCTACGTCCTCTCTTCGTATAGGATGAAGATCAATCTCTGCACCTCTTTTCTATCGGTTGAGGGATTACCGTTACAATCTCTCTTCTATCGGTCGAGATAAACCGTTCAAACACTTGTCTTTTTGTTGGTCCAAGTTATACCATTATTCTTTTCTATAGGACAAGGAATCAACCTATCTAGCTTTCTATGGGTACTAGACAAACCTCATTCGGATATAGATTGCGATTCTAACAATGTCGTATCCTTGATCCTAATAACACCGAATCGAATCTCATCCTTTCTTTTTCCTCTCGTGTATGAGTTTTCGTGTACCACACTCAAACTCTTATCAATATAAGCTCAAATACAACAACGATATAATGTATAACAATATCTGATCAATATCTTGATTGCTTGAAGTTCTTGTAAGTTCAATACCAAAATAATTGGTATTTATAGGCTCCAAAGCCGCAACCAGCCTTTAGCTCTTTTTGACTCCTTTATGTACGTTAAGCTCTTCACAGATTAGTCCAGTAGCTTTCGTTTCTTCGATTACGTACGTTATTAGAACCTCATTACGTACATTATAATAAGACTTCATATCCGTTGCATGCTGACCTATGTCATGACGTCATCTTCAATAACTCTTTGTTTGAATTCTGAAATGCTTCATTACGTATGTTATCAACCATGTGTTACGTACATTATGCTCATTCGATAGCATGCGTTATTCTTGTAACTTAGCGTGCGTTAATACCATCAGGTAACTTTGGTGAGACATCAGGTAGCTTTCACATTACCTACGTTATCCGCTGCATGCACGCGTTAAGCTTTATCGTAACTTTGCTCGCCCCGATCGTAACTTTGCTCGCCCCGATCGTGCAACTTTCCTTCTTGTCTGATCTGATCAGTTAGCGTTCCTCAACTGATCTGGTCAGGTAACTTTTCCCGTTCTGAGCGTCTTCGAGTTCTTCATTGTTTTGTTTCACTTCTTTGTTGTTTTCCTTTTCTAAATATTTATTATCAAAACTCGATAATGAATATTTAGAATAAAATATTCCAACAATCTCTCCCTTTTTGATGATTACAAAACAACACTCTTGAATGGAATAAACCTGCAAAATATAAAATATATATATACAAACACAGATCAACATTTTCGACTTTGTCCATTTCGTTAGTTTCCGACTCCCATCTTTTCTTTTCTCCTTTTCAACTTCTTTCTTATTTTATAATGGATAACAACATTTCATTTTTTTTATACATCGCGCGATTTGCTCCCTTCACGCACGCCGCCACATCCTTCTACAACCGCACCCATCTCCAGCCACCTTTTCCGACCGCCGTCACCACCTGCTGACTCGTCTTCTTCCTGCGAACCTTCGCCGACCATCCTCAGCCTCAACCAGTGCCGGAAGCATCCCCAACGACGTTCGCGGTTTTCACACACTAAAGGTGAAAATCGCCATTAGCGTCGCCTTGCTTTCCCGAACATCTCCGGCGTCCAACACACATCTGCAACATAGATCTGCTTCTGCCAGACCTAGCCGTGCACACCAGTGCTAGCACTCCATGCTCGTCGCGACCCTCGTCGGCGACTAAAACTCGTCCACTCATGAAAAAGAAAAAATGGGCGTCGCGGTTGCCCGAAAAGACAACCACGACATCCCATGTCAAGTCACAACATGTTCGCTGCAGCCCAACTCTGTCTCCCAACTCGCCGTCATCACGTTCGCCCTAGCATTTGCCGCGGGAAGCTCCATCGCATGCATCGACCGAAAGGATTCCGAATAGCAAAGGGTTACCTAAGTCTAGTCCCACCGGAAATGTAGTTCTGTCACCCCTGCAGATCTCCGACGTCTCCATTCCATGCTCACAGCAGCTACCAGTAACCCTAGTTGCAGGGTATGCGCCGTCATCCTTAACCCTAGCGGCAGATGACATTCAGGTTATAAACAAGAAGATGGACGGAGGAGAGCCGTCCATCTTAGGGCCACACCCATCTGACGGCCCGATATTGAATGGCCAACAACTTAAAAACGAAGCCTAGCCCAAGGATATTGAGGTTATCCCAACTCATTTATTATCTAATCATCACGGGCCTGCTTTAATTTGGCCCACATCATACATGCAATCCGGCCCAAATATATCTCCTATAATAAGCCTTGACAACCCGCTTGAGCCAAATACTTCCCAATTAATTTCGGCCCATTCTAATCAGGCCGATTTTTTTCAGACCATCACCAACCGACAAGCCCAACATTTACTCTCGGCCCACCCTAACCAGGCCAATCCTTCGGTGGCCCAGCCCAACCTTCCATCGAAACCTATTCCTATTGAGGTCCCATCTACTTATCCCATGCCCAATTCATCATCTAAGCCCAACACTATACTCAAATATTTTTTGCCCATTAATAAAAACCACATTTCACAGCCCAACAATATAAACCAAATTTCCGAGCCCAATAAAATCAATTGCAACCCGACCAACACATTCAGCCCAACCGCACCCCGATCACCCAAACACTTCCTAAACAAACAGCCCAGCTCACCCATTAATCTCTTGGCCGAACCCCATACAACCCAAACCCACCTCATTAAACATCCCCCGACCCATATTCTAATTCAGCCCAATGAGCCGAAACCGACCAACCAAGCCCACCACCCCCGAGCTGCAACGGCTCTCGCCAATATGGCCAGTCAGGCAACACACGTCCCAGCCGATTCACATGCCCAGCATATCAACATCTCTACCGACCCGAACCGCATTTCTACAGACCCGCCAAAGCCGAAATCCTATGCCCAGATGGTCAATAATTCATCCGCCTCGGCGCAGCAGCCCAACTTAGTCCAACATACCGGGTCGACAGTTAAAAGTTTCAAAGTCGATGGAGCTAAGGTTAGTCCTTTTGGTACTCTCTCCTCCGGAAATGAGAAAACGCGTGTTACCTTTTCTTCCTTTGATATGATTACTCTTGCTGCGTCATGGGAACGCACTTTAATTCTTAAATTCTCGCATGCTATCCCTTCCCCTCGAGATGTGTCTACGGGTTTGAATGATATGAAACTGAGGGGTAAATTTAGCTGGAGTTGGTTAAATTATTTCCACATAGCGATTATGTTTGATAATGATGAGGATTTTAGACGAATTTGGTTAGGATCAACGTGGAATTTTTCTGGATGTCCTGCCCGTGTTTTTCAGTGGTCACCTACTTTTTCGGTTAGGACAGAGACTTCGATCTGCCCGGTCTAGATTAGACTTCCGGGTTTGCCCTTGCATTTATTTCACCCACGCGCATTATACACGATTGCCAAGGCTGTAGGCAATCCCATCTTAGTTGATGCCCCGACGGCCACACATTCACAACTTTTAGTCGCCCGTGTGTGTGTCGAGATTGATCTTTTGGCGCCCAGAGTGCCCGAAATTGAAGTTGAATTTGATAATCACATTCTTATGCAGCGCATTATCTATGAGAGAGTTCCATTGTATTGGTCTATTTGTTCTCATGTGGGGCACGACCAGTCCAGTTGCTACATAGTTGGCAACAAGGAACGACCTCCACCGCCCCAGCATAAGAAGCCTGCTGTTGCCACATCTAGACAACAAAAGGCGCAGCCAGTTCCTACTAAAGCCCCTAAGACTAATACCTCTCAGGATGCTCCTAAGACCGCTAAAGGGAAGAAGCCTGCCATTTGGCAGGTTGTTACCAAAAAAGGAGCTAGAGAGACGGGGATGATCCCCAAGGGCATGGCTGCCACCGAATATCACTCGTACTTTGCATCGTTAGACTCCTCTGCTAGAGAGGAAGAGGATTTAGTAGGCACAGATGCCATTATTAGCGTGGGCAATAAAGATAGCGTGTTGGGTAGCGATGACGGTGGTCGAGATAGCGATATTGAGCGTGTTTTAGAGGACGACACGGAGTCCTCTACCGTCCCACACTTTTCTAGACTCGTAGAGTCTACCTCCCCCCGCCATGACGGTGAGGGCTTTACGGATGATCCGATCATCGTGGAGCCTGAGACCCTTGCCATGGTGGTTTACGAGCCTCCCCCTCCTCCCCCTTCTTCTTCTTTTCTTTCTCTATCTTAGACTGAGTGTGGTCTTAAACGCACCCAATTTGAGATTTTTGAGTCCAGTCTCTCTTTCTCGGCGATGGTGCCTCTTACGACGGCACCGAAGCCTCCAGTTAAGAGACGTCTGATGTCTTCTATTGCTGCTCCTGGTGTCACTACTAGGGGCAAAGCTGCCTCTAACTCCTTGATTTCCACACGAGGAAGAACAGCTTCTCGCGGAGCCTCCTCCTCGAAGGGGCGATCTTCATCGCCCTTGAAAGGGGGAACATCTGCCCGGCAGGATACACCTCGGAGACGGGGCCGCTCCAGTCAGCGTCCTAGGTCTTCGTCTGAGTTGCTTGGTTAGTTTTTGTCGATACCCATTCTTACATGGAACGTTCGTGGTCTGGCTAACACCGGAGCACAAAAGTGCATTCGACATCTCAACCGTGTTCATAGGTTTTCTATTATTGGTATTTTAGAACCCATGGGTTCCAATGCTAATTTTGATTTTTATATTCGTTCTTTAGGTTTTACGTTGGGACTTTATAATCGGTCTAACAAAATTTGGTTCTTTTCTTCCCCTCACTTTCAGCACCAAGTTTTGTTGGATACCGATCAAGTCCTCCATCTTTCTATTTCTTCCCCCCTTCTTCCTCAGTCGATTTATGTCACCTCTGTCTATGCCAGCACTAACCGTGTTGGTTGTTACGCCCTTTGGGACACCCTCCGTGAGATTGCTTTGGAAGTAGAGGGGTTGCCGTGGCTAGTCAGCGGTGACTTCAACATCTTCTTACATTCACATGAGCGTGAGGGTAGTACCACAGACCGTTCTCCATAGATTCTAGACTTCGCACAGGTATTGCTGATTGTGAGTTGATTGATGCGGGCTGCGAGGGCGATATTTTAACTTGGGAGCACAATGGTTTGAGGGAAAGGCTAGATCGTGCTTTATTTAATGAAGCATGGTCGAACGTGTTTGCAGTTTCTACCGTCACTCACCTGCCTAGACTTCGGTTAGACCATGCGCCCCTTCTTATCCAGTGTCGCTTCTCCGCGACTCATCACAAGTCGTCATTTCATTTCCAGAATATGTGGATCCGGCATCACATATTCCTGGACACTGTTAGGGAGGTTTGGCTTACCCCGACTGGATTATCTGGCATGTGTAACCTACATGCCAAACTCCTTAGGGTTAAGCGCAGGCTGAAATAGTGGAACTGGTCTGTTTTTGGAAATCTTCATACGAAGTTGGATGAGGCCTTGAGGGCTGCTGACGAGGCCGAGCGGCGATATGATTCGGATCCTACTCTGGAGAATAGAACCTCTATGCACCATTTTCGTGCTGAGTACCATCTTCGTCTCTCTATGGAGGAAGATTTCTGGAAACAGAAAGCCGCAGTTCGTTGGGTTACTGAGGGCGAGCGCAACACCCGGTTCTTTTAGGGTTTTGCGAAGCAGAAGCGTTGTCAATCGCGTATTCACAGCATTGAGGATGGTGGTACGATGATCGCTGTAGAGTCAGACATCCGATCATCTGCTGTGAATTTCTTTAGGACTCTGCTTACATCCGATGGTGATGTTTTCGTCCCCCCGGATGACACTTGTTTTCCCTCTATCCCCTGTTCTTTTGATTCTGATAGTTTGTGTGTCCCACCCTCTCCCCAGTAGATTCGTTCTGTTGTATTTGATATCGATCCTCACAGCGCTTATGGGCCTGATGGGTTCTCGTCTTTGTTTTTTCAGCATTGTTGGGAGATTGTCTCTTCCGACGTGGAGGGGGCTGTGCTCGAGTTTTTTGAGGGTCATCCTATGCCTCCGGCTTTCACGGCGACTACGGTCGTCTTGATCCCGAAGAAGCCTGTTCCGAGCGGTTGGTCAGATTACCGGCCTATTAGTCTGTGTAATGTGACCAATAAGATTATCACGAAAATCCTTAACGCCCGGCTTGCTCCTCTCCTCCCTCTGATTATCTCTTCGAACCAGAGTGGATTTGTTCACGGGCGGGTTATTACTAATAATATCCTTCTGGACCAAGAACTTATTCACGACCTCCACGTCGCGGACATTCATGGTGTCCCGAACCTTGCGCTGAAGCTTGATATGCCTAAGGCGTATGATAGGGTTCACTGGCAGTTTTTATGTGAGGTTCTGGTGAGGATGGGATTCCCGGCTAGATGGATTTTGTTCATCCATCATTGCGACGAGAGTTGCACATTCTCCATTTTGGTGATCGTCTGTCCGGCCGGCTATTTTGCCTCTTGTCGGGGTTTGCATCAGCGCGACCCTATCTCTCCGTTGCTCTTCGTGCTTGCCGCTGATTATTTATCGCGCTGCTTAGACCGATTCATTTGAGACCATCCTTTGATGAGGTATAGGACGGCTGGACGGCCTTTCCCCATCTCGCACCTATCCTATGCCGATGACATCATTATATTCACATGGGCTATGGATAATGGTCTCATTGATCTTATGCGTCTCCTGGATCACTACTCTATGGCTTCAGACCAAATGGTTAGTATCTAGAAAAGCACTTTTATTCTTGCTCCTAAGCATGCACCTCGTTGGCATCAGAGAGTTCACAATCTTACTGGTTTTCGCCAGGGCGATCTCCCCATCACCTATCTTAGTGTGCCCCTTTACAAAGGCTTTATGAGACGAGAGCTCTTTGCTGGGGTGAAGCAACGGATGTTGGATAGGATATCTGGCTGGTCCCATCACCACCTTGCTTTTGGGGGACGCTTGGCTCTTATTAAGAGCACTCTCTGCACGATTCCTCTACACCTGCTTCAGGTGTTGGACCCTCCACAGTACATTATGCAGGAGCTCGAGCAGATCATTGCGAGATACTTCTGGGGTGTTGTTGGTCTGATGAGGAAGACGCACTGGGTCCATTGGCGGTAGATTTGTCATCCGGTCTATGAGGGAGGCCTCGGGGTTCGGAGCCTTTCGGATATGGCGAGAGATTTTAGTTATAAGCTCTGGTGGCGCCTTCGCACGGGCACGTCTCTGTGGGCGCAGTTTATGCTCCGCAAAAACTGCTTTGCTGGCCTTTATATGCCTATGCGTACCGCTCTTAAAGCTCGTGCCAGCCACCCTTGGCGCCGTCTCCTCTGAGTGGGTATTGAGGCTCAGAAGTTCATCCGCTGGACTCTTGGTCGTGGCTGCGGGGAGGTCAGCTTTTTGGACGGTACTTGGATTGGGGATAGGCTTATTTCTTCTTTTCATCAGGTTACTGGTAGACCCCATCTTAGGATTCATGAGTTATGGGTTGATGGGACGTGGGACATGGGTAGATTGGAGTCTATTGTTGGAGAGGAGCTAGGATTTACCCCTCAGTTCATCTAGGAGATCTCCGCGATTCCCATCGCCGAGGAGGATTCGGATAGTATGCGCTGGACTCTTATCTCTTCAGGTGCGTTCTCATTGTCGTCGGCTTGGTCTCACATCAGGGTGAGGGGTCAGGATAATCTTGTTTATGGGGCCATCTGGACTGACTTACTTACACCGACCAATTCGGTGTTTATTTGGCAACTTTTCATGCGACGGATACCGACTGATGACATTCTACAGTGGAGGGGCGTTTCACTGGCTTCTAGATGTTTGTGCTACTCGCATACCCTTACCCAGACCTACCATACCAAGACCATTGCCCACTTTTCTTGGAGATTGATGTGGCTCGTGACGTGTGGGAGTATTTTGTCGCATGGACACATTTAATCCTACCCCATACTCAGAATATCTTTGAGCTCCTGAGTTTTTTCGCACACGGCACACACTTTAGGCACGCGACTTTCATTATTCCTTGTGCGATCCTTTGGTTCATTTGGACAGAAAGGAATAGTGCAAAGCATAGGGCATTTACTTTTCTTTCGTCTCATGTTATTGTGCAGGTGGAGCGCCATGTTGCTTTATTGGCTTCTGTGGGGCTTATTTCATCTAAGTTCTGGGCGGTGTGCTCGCCACCTGATCGTTTCCAGCGAGCTACATCTTTCCCCGCTTAGACTCGTCGCCCCGTCCCGGTGGTTTGGCTTCGACCCGAGACTCCTTGGATCAAAATGAACACGGATGGTTCGTTCGATAGAGACACACAAATTGCGGGTGGGGGAGGTCTGATTAGAGATCACCACAGAGAGCTCCTTCTTGTTTCCATTCCTCTTTTGAGGCCTCTTTGAGTTTTGATGCTGAGGTCCAGGCGTTGGCGATTGGATTGATTCTAGCTTCCCAGAGATCGAGACATGTTTGGATTGAGGTTGATGCTGCTGCTGTGGTGACCTTGCTATCATCTGGCCATCGGGGCTCTTGGCAGGTTCGTCACACTCTTATGCGTATCCGACACATTCTCAGAGATATTCAGTTCAGAGTCACTCACATTTTCCGGGAGGGCAACAGGCCGGCCGACTATCTTTCTGAGCTCGGCATGTCGTCCCTCGGCATTCAGACTTATACTTACGATACTGCTCCTTCATTTCTTCTCTCCCTTATACGGATGGATCAACATGGTTATCCGTCTTTTAGATTTAGATAGGTTTTTTATTTTAATGATTGCTTGTTTGCCTATTGGTCCGCACATTAGCCCACAGTTTTAGTGGTGCACCTTGTATTGATCTAGCGGGTCGTAGGCACTTTAGATTTTAGGTTCCGGATTATGGCCCATTTTTTGTCATAATTCGGAGTTGAGTTATTTTAGTCTACGGGTCCGCACATTAGCCCACGGTTTATGGTGCACTTTGTATTTCTTTAGCGGGCCATAGATTTCTTCGATGTTTGGACCCGAATTATGGCCCATTTTTGGTCATAATTCGAGGCTGATACTTTGTATTTCTTGATTTCTTCTTATCTACAGGTTAGTGGGTCCCGCCTCAACCCCCCGTCCACACTGGACGTTTTTTCTCTTTTTAAAAAAAAAACTTCTTTCTTATTTTTTCAACTTCTTCTTTTCTTCTCTTTTCGACTTTCGATATTGATTGTATTTTTATTTTTCTCGTCATTCTTCCATGACGCTTTTCTTGTTTTTTTTATACCATTCTTCTTTTATTCCATTCTTCTCCCCCTTTTTGTTATCAGCAAAAAGTATATAAACGATAATTAATGATGAAATAAAGTTATGATATGATAAATGCACAAAAGGATAAACCCCCCTGAGTAAAATATCAATTTTAAAAATATCAAAGGTAAAGATACCAATTGATGAAATATTTAATTTTGATTTTTGGGGACCCAACTGTTAGTTGGTTTTTCCTTCGAAACATAGACGATATTTGGAATAACAGTTCCTTTAGGAATCCAAATCTTTTTAATTTTTATCGTCCGTCGTGGGCTTTTTCAATTTGAAATATGATGCCCAATTTTTAAACATTTGTCACATCGGGGTATTTTCAAATTTAAGGATTCGTTTTTAATATGTGTTTTGTATCCTAACCCCTGTTTATTCAAAGTATATTTTGAACCACAAGCATATTTTTAAATTTCTCGTTTCCGAAAGAAAATTTCTTTGTTAAAGCCTTGAGTTCGTTTTGAACTTTCAAAAAATCATTCTTTAAATTATTTTCTATGTCAAAACATTTTGAATGATCGGTCTTGATAATTTTCCCTTTTTCAAGAATTTGGAAATTTCAGTTTCCAATAATTTATTTTTCGATTGAAGGGATTTTATTTCGGATAAAGCATTTTGAAAATCGGTATGCAATAATTCGAATGCTTCAAATAATTCATCTTGAGAGGATGTACTAACCTGACTTTCGATGTCACTTTCGTCGAATGAACTTCGTGCCATGAGAGCGAGATTATTTTGATTGAAATCATCATCTTCATCTTCATCGCTCCATGTTGCAACGAGTACTTCCTTCTTAGGATTTGCATTCCAAATTCGACAGTTATTGTTGAATTTCTTAGATTCGCCCGACTTGATGTCCTTATTTCTCCGGTTCAATAAGTTTTGAAACTTATTAATATTCTTGGCATAATATGCTGATTCTTCGTCACTTTCATCGACCAGGACTTCTTCTTTGCGAGACATCTTAGCTTCTAAAGCTATTGATCTTTCCTTCGGCTTCGGATTGACACTTCGTGATTTTAGAACAATCTCATAACTAATTAGCGAACCAGCGAGGGCGCTAAAGTCGAGTGTGTTGAGATCTTTAGATTCCATGATCGTCGTTACGGTGCTGTCCCATTCGCTAGGTAGTGATCGTAAGATGCTCTTGACTTTCTCACTACTCGATAGCCATTTCCCGAAAGAAGCAAGTCCATTTGTGATGACCGAAAATCGGTCAAGCATGTTGGTGATGGACTCGTCACCCTTGATCATGAATAACTCGGAGTCATGGAGAAGCATATTAATCTTCGTCCACTTGAATTGAGTTGTTCCCTCGTGTGTGATTTCAAGATTTTTTTCATATCTCTTTAGCACTTTCACACGATGAAATACGGTTGACCTCTTCTGGATTTAAGGCACAATACAAAAGTTGAGTGGCCTTACAATTTATATGATCGTTCTTCCAATCCTCGTCATTATATTCTTCGAAACTCTTAAGAGATCCGTCGAATTTGATTGGAACTTTCGGGCCAAGACAAATGATCTTCCAGATTTCTATATCATAGGCACGAATGAAGATCAACATCTTTTTCTTCTAAGTCATATAATTTGATCCATCGAATAATGGTGGTCGGTTCAAGGCAAGACCTTCGACCGGTGCAAATTGAAATGCCATTTGGATTGTCTTCTCCTTGGATGTTGAGCCGCTTCTAGGAGGTACCGCTCCGATACCAATTGTTGGAGCAAGATTCGGTATACGCACTATTGTGCGGAAGCGTGTTTAAAGGTGCGGAAAATAAACGACACAAGATTTATAGAGGTTCAGCCAAATGTACCTACGTCCTCTCTTCATATCTTTTTCTACAGGATGAAGATCA
This sequence comes from Orobanche coerulescens, assembly GCA_033398695.1. Taxonomy (NCBI): domain Eukaryota; kingdom Viridiplantae; phylum Streptophyta; class Magnoliopsida; order Lamiales; family Orobanchaceae; genus Orobanche; species Orobanche coerulescens. The sequence continues at coordinate 97,874,419 of CM065810.1, read as the reverse complement.
ACCTCTGCACCTCTCTTCTATCGGTCGAGGGATTGCCGTTACATTCTCTCTTCTATCGGCCGAGATAAACCGTTCAAACACTTGTCTTTTTGTCGGTCCAAGTTAAACCGTGTTCCTTTTCTATAGGACAAGTAATCAACCTATCTAGCTTTCAATGGGTACTAGACAAACCTCACTCGGATATAGATTGCGATTCTGACAATGCCGGATCCTTGATCCTCATAACACCGAATCGAATCTTATCCTTTCTTTTTCCTATCGTGTATGAGTTTTCATGTATCACACTCAAACTCTTATCAATATAAGCTCAAATACAACAACGATAGAATGTATAACAATATCTGATCAATATCTTGATTGCTTGAAGTTGTTGTAAGTTCAATACCATAGTAAGTGGTATTTATAGGCTCCAAAGCCTCAACTAGCCATTAGCTCTTTCTGACTCCTTTACGTACGTTATCAGCCATCCATTACGCACGTTAGATGTATTACGTACGTTAACACCATTTTGTTATGTACGTTAAGCTCTTCACGGATTAGTCCAATAGCTTTCGTCTCTTCCATTACGTACGTTATTAGAACCTCATTACGTACGTTATAATAAGTCTTTCATATCCATTACATGCTGACCTATGCCATGACGTCATCTTCAATGGCTCTTTGTTTGAATTTTGAAATGCTTCATTACGTATGTTATCAACCATGTGTTACATACGTTATGCTCCTTCGATAGCGTGCGTTATTCTTGTAACTTAGTGTGCGTTAATACCATTAGGTAACTTCGGTGAGTCATCACTTAGCTTTCACATTACGTATGTTATCTGCTTTGCATTATGTACGTTAAGCTTGATATGGTAAGTTTGCTCTCGTATGATCAGGTAACTTTGCTCTCGTCTGATCAGGCAACTTTCCTTCTTGTCTGATCTGATCAGTTAGCGTTCCTCAACTGATCTGGTCAGGTAACTTTTCCCATTCCGAGCATCATCGACTTCTTCATTGTTTTGTTTCGCTTCTTTGTTGTTTTCCTTTGTTTAACAACTAATCATCAAAACTTGATAATGAATATTTGGAATAAAATATTCCAACAATGTGTATAAGGTTATATAATAAAAAATATAATGTAAATATAGATATATAATATAATTTTAAATATATATATATATATATGAACTTTAAATAACTATAATTTATTTATAATATACAACTTTAAATAAGTATATATATATATATAATATCATTACTAATATTTTTTAGACATAACTTTTTAATATTTTTAATATTATTTACAATATATTTTTTAAGTTACATTATATAAATCATGATGAATAAGTTTTTGCTCCAGAGTTAATATATATAAAATCTTGCAAGTGTTTGTACAAATATCATATACAGCTCAATGACAAAACACCACTTTATCAACCAAGTGGTTGGGGGTTCGCATTCCCTCGTGCTCAAAATTATGAGCATTTCATTTAGAAGCAGTTCGTGTGTGGTGGTTGCGCGGTTCGGGCGTGGGTAGGTGTAAGGGGCTGTTTGTTTGGCTCTTAATGGTTACATTAAGAGCCTACATCTGAATCGCTAAGAGGCCAGGACTGTTTGGCAAAAAAAAATATGACCACTTAATGGTTACAATAACCTCTTAACCATTAAGCATTCATACCATCTCTCAACCATTAAGCGACAAACAATTTCCAGATTTACCCCTCCTCTTAAATTAAGAATTATTATTCATAATTATTATTATTTTTTTAAATGAATTTAAATAAAAAAATATTAGACATAATTGCCAACAGATTTCCATTGGTAGTTACTAATAGATTTTCTCCTGGTAAGTTTATTTTTATTCTTTTCGACGAAAACAATTCGATGGTAATTTTATTTTTATTCTTTTCGACGAAAACAGTTCTCCTGGTAAGTTTATTTTTATTCTTTTCGACGAAAACAATTCGATGGTAATTGCCAACAGATTTCCATTGGTAGTTACTAATAGATTTTCTTCCCAAAATGGTATTTTTTTTACCAACGAAAGTATTTTAAATTTTCGTCGGTAAATCCGTTGGTAATTAAAGATGGAATAAATTTTCCGTCGGCAAATGTTTACCGATGAACACTTTTCTAACCAAAAATTTCTGTCGGTAAAAGGTTTACCGGTGATTTGTTGGATTTACCCACGAAAAAATCCGTCAGAAATTTGCGACTTTCTTGTAGTGAAGACTGACCCTACCTATTCTGAACGGCTATCAATGGCCCCGAGACCAGTGGAATCACAATTCAAGCAGCCAGTTTGGCCATTGTTTGTTTTAATTGTGGGGACTGGAGCATGGTCCTATAAGCTCAAGTGTACCAGAGCGGCTATTACTTATAACACATGTGATGGTGTTGGTCACCGGGCCCAATTTTTTCGTGGTGGACCTTGGCGTGCTTCGATGTCTTCACACGTCCCAATATGGTCTGCTGCTCAGAATCATTCCCCTTCATCTGCTTCCCACCAGTCTATGGTGGCGAACAGAGGAGTAGGTCGAGGAAGTCAGGATGGTACATCTAGTACTAGGGCTAGAAAGCCCAGAGTTTACGAGATGAAGAAGGTCGATGATTCAGAGTCCAAGATGATTGCAATTACAGTCGAGATCCTTTCTCGGCCTATGTGTACGATTGTCGGGAATTGATTGGATCGACGAGACTTCAGCAACAAAATAGGTTGGTGACTTGATAAAAGTCATTTTGATAACAGGATGGTGCTGTCGGTAGCCGTGAGAAGGGTAGGTGAGATAAAAAATAAGAAATGGCGAAGTACGCTTACCAAAGGAAGCAAGCTTGCCATTTGCTGTTGATGCAGATTGCCATGGGGGTTTCCTTTGAAAGCACATCCATGACTTCAAAGTGTAGCATATCTCGAGAGTTTGACTCATACCGGGATTAGGGGATAGGAGATAGAATTGAATTCTTACCCTTCGCGCACAAGGACTCTTCCAGCAGCCCGCCCATCTGCTGCTAGGTCAGGAAATGATACCAGGTGAGGTCGCCGCTATGCCCTAACTTGAATTAAATGGTCCTTCGACCTTCACTCTTTTTATACCAGTGCCTCATATTCTTTTATATATGTTTCTTACTTGAGTCGATTAGATCTAGATTATGTTGTCGAGCGCGAGCCTTATGTGACTGGTCGACCTAATGGTAGGAAGATTGTTGGGAATCATGAAATTCAGAATTGTCCGATTCGAGTGAGCTACCTTGAGGGGTTGTCATATTTTATTATGGTTGATGTACCTAAAGATGATGTAGTATTGGGTATTGAATGGATGGACCGTCATGATGCTATTCTTAGTGTCTGTAAGAAGATGGTGACCGTCACCTTTATTGATGGTTTCGAGTGTGTCTTTCGGGGTGTCAATCCCAAATGTTCTGGGAAAGTCATGCGTGCGATGAAAGCACTGAAACTACTTAACCAGGGATATATTGGTTATTTGTTCTACATGACCAAATATGAGGATCGACCAGTTAAGTTAGCTGACATTTAGGTATCTGAGAGTAGCTTTATGTTTCTAGATGAGTTGCCTGGATTTTCTCCACAGAAAGATTTTGAGTTCACGATCGAGTTGCAGTTAAGTGCATCCCTGATTTACAAAGCATCGTACCACATGTTCCCAACTGAGATGTAGGAGCTGAGTTATCTGGTAAAGGTATTGACGGAGATGGGTTATATTCGACCGAGTGCATCCCCGTGAGTAGCACCAATTTTTTTTATACGAAGAAGTTTTTAAGCCTGTGTATTAATTACCGTGATTTGAACTGGGTAACAATCAAGAACAACTATCCTTTACCCATTATCGATTGTAATACCCGTACTTATAATTTTTAGTAATTTCTATTTTTGGTGTTTTTCTGCTTTTGGTGACTCGCTTGTAAACATGTTGATAATTTGAACTATTTGTTCTACACATTTTGCCATCTCGACGAGCTTCGGGGATGTTTTTGTGAAGTCCGCGAATTATTATAATTTTTCCGCATTTGGCTCGATTCTTGTAAATCTTGTTAGAAACTATCGTTTTGTTTTCTCTATAAGTTTAATTAACATTTTTAGATGTAATGTGATCTTGGGTGTTGTTGTTCGATCTCAAACCATGATTTTCGGATGTCTAGACCGTGTTTTAATTTCTCAATTTTAGGCATTTAATTTCGTATTCATTTTTTCATACCTCCGAGTGGTCGGAATCGCGTGTTTGTTTAGTACTCAAGTTTGGATATTGAGGTTCTTCATAATCACTTCATTGTTTGTTGTGAACCTTTGCGTTTCGCATTGTTTGTGTTGTGTTCGGGTTGTCTAGCCCTACATTGTTGTGCTGCTGTAGAGAGGATTAGTGCACGCTAAGTAGTGAGATAGCGCACGCCACGAAGCCGCATTAGCACATGTACTCGTTAGTTCATGCTAATTGGCACAAATAGAGGTCTCTAATTTTGAGGCTCATTAACGCACGCTAAAATATGGCTTAAAGCGACAGAGTGAGAGAGGAGTGACTTGGAGGCGATTCGATGAAATCCTTCATCATCTATAACTATTCTTAAGTTGATAACGAGGATTAAATATCGAATCAGTCATTCCCTTCCAAATCAAGGTAAATATTTGTAGAATCCTATTTTGGGAATTTTGGGAGTTTTTCTTAGATCCATATGTCTAATCTGTTTTGAAGCTTGGAATTCCCGAGATTTATGAAGTATATACTTTGTACCCATATTTTCCATACGAATTTATGATAACTTTCATGCATCATTCGAACTTCAAAGGGTTTGGATGGTTTCCAACCTCTGTATGAATAATCTTGAATTACTATGAATTTTAGGGTGGGTTTCACGAGTTCTTTCTTGTGATTTGAGTATTGATTGTTGATTATCTTATTCCTTACGAATCATTTAGCGATGGAAGTGCATTCTTAGACCAACTGAACTTCGATACCATTTCTCTTCAACTCATATATGTCCCAAAGGCAAGTACATATGTATGATTATATGTTCTTGACTTTGAAAGTGAGGTTTATATATTGTGTGTGGGTATATGTTCACTCCAGGACGGGACGATGGGCCCTCTGAGAGTTTTGTTGCCTTTGATGCAGACCACAAATATTTTTTGTGTTAACCCCTATGGGACAGTCCGACGGGTCCTCTGCTGGGTCGTTGCTTTTGGTGTGATCTACGGTCAATCACGTATATTTTTTAGATGCTATATGATCTACGATTATATGCTTATTTTATTGTTCAAGGGATATTATTTCATAATTGATATACTTGCACTAGCTATTCCATGGCTAACCCCATTCAAGAGAAATACATTTCATGTATTTTAGGTACTGAGCAACCAGACGAGCGAGTACCGGGCCAATATGGAGATGATGGGTATGAATAATGTTGTGATACTTTTGTGTCCTTATTATTGATGTCTTTAATTTGTGATGTCGCACTTTGGATAGTTTTTAGTACTCGAGTACTACATGATATTTTGTTGATTTCATGGTATTTTCTTTTGAGGGATGAAACCCCGATGACCCTTGTTTGTTGATTTTGAGTATTGTCATGGATGTTACTTTTATTGTGTTCCTTGTTCGTTACGTTTAGACCTTACCGACCGAATTTGTATACATTATCACTACATTGCCATCATCTCAGTATAACCAGTATTCGTAGGTTGTTCTTATCTCTCTTTTATCTTCTTATCTGTCTCGTCTTTAAATTTGTAAATGTGGGAACCAGTCACCTCGATGGTGTATAATATGGATTGTACTCATGAATACTCTTCTAGTTCCTAATAATGCTTGTTGTTAAAGGATGCAGTCGCGGACATGGTGCATCCAGTGGGGCGGCCATGTCCTTCAGTTCTGATGCTGATTTGACTACCCCTACCTTATCGACTCTGTACAACCGAGCACCATCACAACCAGTCAGTCGATTAAGGAAACGCTGCAGGAAATAACATAGATATTAGCATTGCAAATATTCTACAACAAGTGGATAATCAAATGGCCCTCTTGACTCAAGCAGTTCAGCTGAATAATCTGAACCTGACAGCTAACATAGGTGCAGATAAATGGCTAGAGGATGTAGTCCATATGCACCCACCATAGTTCATTGGTGCTACCGATCTAGTCTGTTGGGAAAGTTGTCCTTTTAAGTTAAAGAAGGTTTTTGAGGCGTTGGGTTGTACGGAGGCGAGGAAAGTGTCTATTTCTTAGTACTTCCTCGCTAAGGAAGCCGCTACTTGGTGGCACCCTGTTAACCCCAAGACCCTGCCTCTTCTTAGGACGAATTAAAAAACTTGATGGAGGTCGGTTTTTGTCCTTGGCCAGTACAAAAGAGTAGAATTCGAGCCTTTTTTCAGGGCTAATCCACAGGATATCCCAGTTTCCTAGGCTGTAGTCGATTACAACCAGTATCTAATTCACATGACAAATCAGGCTTGGGGTGAACGAGATAAGATCCGCCACTTTGATCTCGGATGAAACATGAGTTTCGATGCTACATGGTCAGGTTTTCTTGTACTATCCTGAAGGAATACCAGGAGAAGGTGATGGCTTATGACCTATTGTGTTCGACTATCGATGCAACTACAGAATATAAGAAGCAGAAAACCACCAATTAGTTTTCTGGTAACAAGAATGGTAACTTTCAGAGATCTCAGCCAGTTAACCATCTTGCCGGGAAGCCATCACGTTATTTTTGGTGCACGAAAATTTAACCCGAGTTTGATTTGGGTGCCTCGACTTGCGAGGTGACATGCTTTAATTGTAGTCGTAATGGCCACATAAACCTCAGGTGCAACTTTCCAACTCTTAGATGTAACACTTGATAACAGATGAGGCACAAGGCGATTTATTATACTGAGCGGGATAAGAACTTTGGCACTCAGATTTCTACCCCATCACTTAGGGAGCCGAGTGTGAATCAGTGGCAGTCACCTATCCAGTCATAGTAGAGTTATGGAAGAAGCTGGGGATGGGGTCAGCCCATTAGAAGGGGAGCTTCTAGTGCGGGTTCGGCACATCTGTGCATTTACGAGATGCATCGAGTGGATGATCCAGATGCAATGGCGGCCATATGTACCATTCACATGGACCTCTATAGGGTACTGGATTTGCTACACATGTACTTCTACGGCCCTGTAGACCCTGTAAGTTTGGGAGGTAAGAAATACTGTCTTGTTATTATTTACAATTTTTTCAGTTATGCTTGGACAATCTTTCTGAGCAAGAAGAAAGATATTATCACAAACTTTCCAGAGCACCTGAAGAAGCTACAAAATGACAAAGGGCTGAATATTGTATCCGTTCCTTCTGATAGAGACATAAAATTCACAAATCGCTTCATAGAGCAATAGTGTGCGGACAATGGAATACAACACGAATACTCAACAGCGCGAACTCCTCAAAAAAATGGCGTTGCCGAGCGAAAGAACAGGATGCTCAAGGAAGAAATAAGGACTATGCTAGCCTCAAAAAAATTGCCTCAGCGGTTCGGGGAAGAAGCAATAAATACAGCGTACAATACACAAAACCGTTGTATCATCAACACGCATCATAACATAACAACATATGACGTAGGGAATAATAAAACTCCAGTGGTTGCATAGTTTCACATTTTTGGTTGCAGGTGTTATGTTCTAAACAATGGGAAGGATGAACTCAAGATCTTCGATAAAAATTCGGATGAAGGTATGTTTGTATGGTACTCCTCTGTCAGCAAAGCTTTCAGGATATTTAACAAAAGGAAGCTGACAATAGAGGAATCCATCAATGTAGTGTTCGATGAACCCAATTGTGACCCTACGGGAGTAGAACACACAACCCAAAATATCCAAACACTCTTCATTGACGATCCCTAAACTCCAATAAAACATGTCGTAGACATAGAAATCAATCCCTCCACTATAAGAACATAAGCAGTCGAAGCTTAAGCAATCAAACTCCCAAGGTCACAACCAAGGGTCATGGAATTATCTACACAGAAAACTCCGGACGTGGGTACCATTCAGGTTTTATCCCTCAACACAGTTCCGCAAGATATATCAACATATAAACTCCCAAGGCCGCAGCCAAGGCTCACAGAAGTATCTACACAGGAATACTCCGGATGAGATAGATAACACGAGCACCTTACCATAGACAATAACACATGCAATATTCTGAAATATTAATACGTAAGGTCCGAGCAAGATTTACTTGCCTCAAATCCAATGAGAGTTACTCCCTTGATAACACAACGGCTCGAATGACCACACCCAAAAGCCCAACCTATTACATGTTCGTCGATTAACATCTTGTAGTAATAATGATGATTAATGACAATTCTCCCCATTCCATAAGGATCCTAAACTTGATTGTTCATGTTGCCAAAATCGGAATTGTCTATTTGTGACCATAATGCATATTACTAGTTTCCTCGGTTCACCATTTTACAATTTATCATCTCGTTGATTAATGTTCTAATACAACATATCTACGTCGTGATTATGGCTCAAGGCTATCGTAATTACATCACTAATTTTAGTTTAAATTACTAGAATGGAATGATTAAGCACTCTTTACCCAAACTTAACATGTTTGATTACTTATCCGATTTGATAGTCATTAGTTAGTTCATCAAGGGATTATTAATGTTTTTATGATATGGTAATCGGATTATAATTGAAATCTACAACAAGATGATTCTAAGGTGTTGGTGATTAACAATTCGGTTATGAGTTCCCATTCAATTACAAGTACTACCATCACTCATTCTAATTACTTAACAAGATAGGCATCGATTAATAATTGTGATAGTTTTCACCGTTCCGATCATTCTCGAAAGTTCTAAACTACCCAAAGCATCCGAAATTTAGTATAGCTCGTATAACAACACTGAAACGAGTTCAAGATTCGATAAACTTACCTCAATTGACAAAAGAGGATGAAGAACGATGAAGGACGACGAAGAACGAAAGGCTAGCACCTTCAAAACCTCCTTCGGAGCTTGACCAACTCACTCCAACAGGATAACACTTGATTAGGGAGGCTAAGAACCGACTTAGAGAGGCAGGAGGATAGTATGAAGAGCAAAGAGTGAGTTTTGGGTCGGAAAAAATGAAAGGGAGGGTGTCCTTATATAAATTTAGAATGGCTTTACGCACGTTAGGCCTGAAGCTTTATGTACGTAAGCCATGTTGTGTACGTTATCATGGAGAGCTTAACGTATGTAAGGAAAACTCAAAACTTACTGGACTAATTTACACACATCGTTACGTACGTAACAAAAGTTGGCTAATGTACGTAACACCCATTGACTTGCCTGTCGTTATCGCGCCGAAAGTTAGTCTGACAATGCACCATACGGCAAAGATTCCCTATCCGAAGACCGAAGACCGCGTTACGTACGTAAGGCATAACCTTTAGCGTATGTAATGTCACATACTTAGCGTACGTAATACATAGTTTTTAACGTACGTAAGGTTCAATTTGTTTACTAAGTTATTATCACATTGATTCCTTATAACGCGACTCCCTATCAATCTCTTCGAGTAATCTCTCTGGGAACAAGACGTTGGCCACCGTCATATCCGCACCGATAATGGCCCAACGACATCGAGGTATGTCACCGACAAATCATCAATCATCATACAATCACAATACAAGAATAACAGGCACGGACAAGCTTTATTCATGTTAATATAGTACGAACATATCATCCAAATACGTTTATCGTGACGGAGTACATTTATTTATTAAATAGATGAAATAGAAATGATCGCTCAACGTGAAATAGCATGTAATACTGGTGGCATTACAATTGAGCTGGAACCAGGAGCTACACCGATTTCTAAGGCATCGTATCGTATGGTTCCTACTGAGATGTACGAATTAAAGAAGCAACTGGAAGAGTTACTGGACAAAAGCTATATTCAGCCAAGCGTTTCGCCATGGGGTGCACCAGTTCTTTTTATCCGAAAGAATGATGGATCGCTTTGATTGTGAATTGACTATCGAGAGCTGAACAAGATGAATATCAAGAACAAGTACCTGTTGCCATGGATTGATGACTTATTTGACCAGTTGCAAGAAGCAACAATATTTTCTAAGATCGATCTGAGATCAGAATAGCATTAGTTGATGATTAAGGAAACCGATGTTCGGAAGTCGGCATTCAGAACTCGCTACGGACACTATGAGTTTGTAGTGAGGCCATTTGGTCTCACTAATCCACCTGCCATGTTGTGCAGTTGATGAATCGAGTGTTCATAGAGTATTTGGACAAATTCGTAGTTGTGTTTATTGATGATATTCTGGTTTATTCCAAGAGCCCGAAAGAGCATGCGCAGCACTTACGGATCGTTTTGCACCTCTTGAGAAGCGAGCAATTATATGCCAATATTTCTATGTGTGAATTCTGGATAAAGGAAGTGATGTTCCTCGGTCACGTGGTATCAGCAGAAGGAGTCCGAGTAGACCCCAGAAAGTCGAAACAATTTTGGATTGGAAGCCTCATAGGAACGTGAAAGAAGTTAGAAGTTTCCTAGGACTTGCTCGTTACTATTGTCGGTTCATGGAACGGTTTTCCAAAATTACCACCCACTTACTCGATTACTGCAGAAGACCCAAAAGTTTGAGTTGAATGAGATGCGCCAGGCCAGTTTTGATGCATTGAAGAAGAGATTGACAACGACACCGATTTTAGCACTACCACAAGGAACAGGAGGATTCATAGTTTACTGCGATGCTTCAAACCAAGGTCCTGGGTGTGTGCTGATGCAGAATGAGAAGGTGATCGCCTACGCGTCACGACAATTGAAGCCCTACGAAGTAAATTATCCAACGCATGATTAGGAGTTGGCAGCCGTGGTTTTCGCTTTGAAAATTTGGAAACATTATTTGTACGGGACTTACTGTCAGATCTTCATGGATCATAAGAGTCTAAAATACATCTTCAGTAAAAAAGAGTTAAACATGCGGCGGGGAGATGGCTGGAATTAATTAAGGACTATGACCATAGATTTTCCAAACTGCATATAAGAACTTATAATCAAGATTGGAGTACAGCATTGTGATGACATGTTTATCCTTGAATTTGAAGACGTCAAACACCTTAACATTCTATTCGCATGAGAAATGTGTTTATGAGTATAACGTACGTTAAGCGTCATGCATTACGTACATTATATCATCAGGTGAGACAGTCGTCTGATCAGAGAACTGTCAAATGCATGCTTAGCATACGTTAGACTTTGGTGATTACGTACGCTAAGGTACAGACTTAATGTACATTACATTAGGCATGTAATGTACGTTACTAAGAGAGTAGATAGGATTCGTAGTATTGTCAACCTTCGGCCATAGTTTAGGATGCTAGATGTTCGTACGTTAGTTATATGACGTAAGATGAACTCTATATTATTTCTTTTGTTTAAGGTTCGAGCTTTGCAACGTGATTGATCGAAGGGGTGACATTCGAGTGTATTGATATCCGTCGAAGTATTATCCTTGTCATCAATTTGAGGCAAGTACTTTAATTATAGTTGTGTGTATTAATGTCGGTTATGTTATTGTTGTATTGTGCATACGTGTTGTGATTAATTGTCCACCATGCGTTGCTCCGACGGGATCATCATGGGAATCTATAGATGTGTGCGCTGGATCATTGGACAGTTAATTCCACCATGCGTTGGTCCGATGGTATCATCGTGGGAATCTATAGCTGTGTGTGTTGGATCGTTGGAATACCATGAGTATGTTGAAATTGTCATGAAGTTTTATGTGTTGTTATTATTTCACCAAGATTATTTTGTATTTCGTAAGAGGTGTTTGAATTGATAAACTTCGTTATATTCATGGTTAGAATAGATTGATTATGTTGAGGATAATCGAGTCGAACATTGAACACGGTTGTTTCATCTCCCTTCGAGAATTTATTAGTATTCATATGATCATACTCTTGTTATGAATCGTTGTTTAGCCTAACTACTTTGGAAGTTGTTAAAAGTGTTGGAGCATGAAGGTTGATGATATGCCTACCCTTGTTATCGTAGAAGTCGATATCATTATCATCCACATAGCATGATTTTATAGAATCCAACTAGTCTTCGTCCGATGATTTGATCGTGTAACCAACCATTCGTAAGATAATGTGCTTGACCATAGTTGTGAACGATCAATGCTCATGTGTTAGTTGTGTATCCGTTAGTTTTATTACGTATGTTGAGTTGTCACTATTTTCCTATTGTTTAAGGTTCGAGGTTTGCGAATGGTTGATCGAAGGAACGGCATTCGAGTTTGTTGAAGTCGTGAAGTGTTTATTTCTTGCCATCTTTCAAAGGCAAGTACCTTAATTATATTTATTCGTATTGATGTCAGTTATATTGTTGTTGTATTATGCATATGTGTTGTGATTGTTTGTCCACCATGCGTTGGTCTGATGGGATCCTCATGGGAATCTATAGATGTGTGCGCTGGATCGTTGGATAGGTATTTCCACCATGCGTTGGTCTGACGGGATCATCATGGAAATCTATAGCTGTGTGCGCTGGATCGTTGGAATACCACGAGTATGTTGAGATTGATATGATATGTTGTACATTATTACTATTTCTCATTGGAGAGACTTATTGTGATTATTGTTGATATTATTGACGTTATTATTTAGGGATAGTTGAATAAATCATTGTTGTATAATTATCGTACTAGTACTAGCATCGTTGTGCTAACCCCATCGGGGGTGAAAATTTGTTTTATGTTCAGGATTCAGGAGGGCGGGAAAACAACCACTAGAGATGCATGACGACGAGGGTGCAGAGTGATGTTACGGTCGGATTAATTTGTCGTATGTTTGTGTTGTTTTAATAAAGTACTCGCGTACGTTGTTGTTTTGTCATCTTTGAAGTTTGTATTCGGGCGTGGATTGATTTGTATGTTTTAGATTGGTGATGTAATAATTATTTCTATGATTGGTACTTAATAGATGTTGCTTTTAAATCCTTAGTTTTGTAAATCCTTATATCAAGGATTTACGGCGCTGTAATAATCTTGAATATCTCGGGGTGTTACAATAATGAAAATATGATGCATATAATTGAAACTGATTATTAATATTAATTGAAGAGTTAACATTATAAATGTCTGAGTTAAAATAGGGCTGAGTTAAGATTACTAAAACTGATTGGGGATAAATTGTAGGAATTAAAAGCTAACTCGGATCGAATTAAAAGGTTACCGAAAGATGAGGACTTAAATTGAAAGCAAAGTAAACTGGAGGGGGACTGAAATTGAAGGACTGGAAAAAGGCTGAGGTTAAAATCGAAGTATCTAGGAAGCCTGGGGTTAAATTGAATAACCCTAAAAAAAGACTGGATATAAAACCCTATTCCTTCCTCGCAGTCGGCAGAAACCATTCTTCACTCTCCCTTCCTGAAATTCTCTCTCTAGATTTCGGGTGAAGCAAGATGCAAAAGGGGAAGCAAAATTCATCCCACCTTCCTCTCGGACGACTCCTGATGAATTATACACCATACACCGGAGTAAAACCACAATACACCGATGAAGATGAATCATCAACGAGGGGCGGACAGCAACAACGCACACACTCTGGCTCGCCTAAACTCGGATTAACCAGCCGCGGCTACAGGTTGCGGCGACGGCAATTCCCCATAGCTCGTGGGGTTCCGAGATGGTGGATTACAAACTGTACAACATGGTAGCGTCGTTGGATTCGCGGAGTGGGCGACAACCTCAGCTTTGGGCGAGACAGCAATTTGGTACACGGTGGTGCTCCGACCCTCATGTCCGGAGATGATTTTGGAATTTATTTAAAGTTTCCAATTTCTGAAAAATGGATTTTGAGTTTTGAGGGCCTGGTTCTGGGTAAATGGGTTGAAGGGTTTGGCTGACTAGAATTGGTTTGGGTTATTGAGATGGAATTTCGGGCTATGGAAGATCTGCTGTGGAGTTGATATTTTTTTCCCTCGCTCGGTACGAACTATATGAATTTACAGGTGAAGCTTACATTATCAAGAATATGATGAAACTCGAAATGATATGCAAAGGAGATTAAATTTTGATTGTTTACCTTGTGTGGAGTTGAACACCAGTTTCGAGATTGGACTCCCAATAAAGAATTTAGAATGAGAAAACACGAGGAATTATTCTTGTTCTGGTTCTATGTATTTTCTTCTTCCTCTTAGTTTGCAGTAGAGATATTTGCAGATTGTAGATTTTGTTTTTATGATGACTGCCATGAGTGGTGGAAAGTGAATTATTGTGATGAGAATTGTATTTATAGATATAGGTTTTAAGTGTTTTGATTGAACTAGGATTGTATTTGGGATGAAGTAAAGAACTGTGATGACGAACGATCGACTACAATGGGAGTTCTTAATTATGATTAATTTAGTTTAATCATAGTTAGTTAAATTTAAAACACATGATTAAATATAATTAAAATAATAATAGTAAATGTAAAAATAAAAATTCGGTAATGTTGATAATAATATCGGAAAAATGATAATGATAATAATAATAATAATATTAGTACTAATAATAATAGTAATAATAATATTATTAATAATAATAATGATAACATTAATAATAGTAGTGTTAGTATTATGCTTGAATAAATAATAACACTATTATAATAATGACTACTTGAATATAACTGACAAAATGACCCGGGCTAGAACTTGTGGTACATCGAAATAAATATTTATGATCCTCTAAATGAGATTAAATGAAATGAAATGAATTATTAATATTATTATAAATAATAATATTATATTATGAAAATGGCGGGTATTACATCCTATCCCTCTAAGAAAAATTTTCGTCCTTGAAAATAAATGACATACCTCGATTGAAGAAATTTGGATAACGAGCTTGAAGTTCTTCTTCGCGCTCCCAAGTGGCTTTATATAATAGTAGTGTTAGTATTATGCTTGAATAAATAATAACACTATTATAATAATGACTACTTGAATATAACTGACAAAATGACTCGTGCTAAAACTTATGATACATCGAAATAAATATTTATGATCCTCTAAATGAGATTAAATGAAATGAAATGAATTATTAATATTATAAATAATAATATTATATTATAAAAATGGCGGATATTACATCCTACCCCTTTAAGAAAAAATTTCGTCCTCGAAAATAAATGACATACCTCGATTGAAGAAATTTGGATAGCGAGCTTGAAGTTCTTCTTCGCGCTCCCAAATGGCTTCATCTTTACTGTGGTTACGCCACTGGATTTTGACAAACACATTCTCTTTGTTCCTCAACTGCCGGACTGACCGGTCGAGAATAACTTCTGGTTGTTCTTAAGTAAGATCTTTGTTCATCTCTACGGCTGTATAGTTGATAACGTGGCTGGGATCGTGCACATACTTCCTCAACAACGATACATGAAAAACGTTGTGCACGGCCGAAAGTTCTAGGGATAAAGCTAAGCGGTAAGCTAACTCTCCAATTCGTTCAAGAATTTCGAACGGTCCAATATATCTCGGCCTCAACTTGCTCCTTGGACTAAAACGAACAATTCCCTTGGTAGGAGACACCTTCAGGAATGCCTTGTCGCCAACACAGAATTCGAGATCTTTCATACGCTTTTCGGTGTAAGACTTCTGATGATCCTGTGCTCTCTTGATCCTCTCATGAATCTTATCCACCACCTACTGTTTGTTCAATCATCTCGGGGCCCAAGATTTTCCTTTCACCTACTTCATCCCAATATAGTAGTGGTCGACACTTCCTACCATATAAGGCTTCATACGGCGCCATACCAATCGTCGATTGATAACTGTTGTTGTAAGCAAATTCTACCAAAGGAAAAAGTATTGACCATGTCTAATACATATGCTCACAAATATCCTCAAGAATCTGAATCGTCCTCTCAGACTGACCGTCAGTCTGAGGATGATAGGACGTACTAAAATTCAATTGCGTTCCAAAAGCTTCTTGCAAACTTTCCCAAAAACTCGATGTGAAACGAGTGTCTTTGTCCGATACTATAGAGACTGGAACTCCATGCAACTTTATAATCTCACTAATGTAAAGTTGATCATACTGATTCATTCGAAAGTTCATCTTAACAGGGATGAAATGAGCTGACTTTGTGAGTCTATCCACAACAACCCAAATAGCGTGGTTTCCTCTTTCCGTTTGAGGCAATCTTACCACAAACGCCATCGTAATATGTTCCCATTTCCATTCTGGAATATGAAGCGATTTAAGTAATCCAAAGGGGCGTTGGTGTTCTGCCTTCACTTGTTGACAAACTAAACTTTCTGATAAAGTCTGCCACATCTCTCTTCAAACCTTCCCACCAAAATGTCCCCTTAAGGTCTTGGTACATCTTTGCACATACAGGGTGTGCTGTATATGGAGTATTATGTGCCTCTTTCAATATTGCTTCTTTCATCTTAACAACATTGGGCACACAAATCTTCCCTTCATAGTACATTGTGCCATCATCAGACACACTGAATCCCTTATCCTCACCTGAAAGAGTACGTTATTTCATTTTGTCCAAAAAGTCGTCTTGTCCTTGACCTTCTATGATCTGTTTCCTCAAGGTTGGTTGTACCACCAAACTAGCCAATAAAGACTCAATGGGCTTCGATGGTGTAGCCACCTCAAGGTTCATTCTTGCAAATTCCTTGACCAAGCTTTCCTCTTTGGTCATCATACAGGTTAGGTCTCATTTCGCCTTACGGCTCAGTGCATCAGCAACAACCACTAATAGAAAAAGGTCTTTTAACGACGAACAAAGTCGTCGCTAAATCACCAAAAAAGGTCGTTAAAAGTTTTAACAACAAAAAGAATTTCGTCGTTGGGTTATTGTAATAGGTTCGATCATTAAAAGTTTTAATGACGACGTTCGTCGTTAGCAAATAACGATGGCCTAATTATTCATCGTTTAGTAATAATGACAACCTAAGTATTCATCGTTAACAATTAGCAACCAACTTAATAACTTGTCATTATTTATTTACGATGGCACAATATATTGTCGTTGATTCAAGATCCATTAACAACGACTCTTACACCATAACGACCAAATAGTTCCTCGTAAAATTCTATTCTTGTAACACCCCCAATCCGCTCAGGGATATTACACGCCGTAGAACCTTTCCTCAAGGATCTACCAGGCTGGTAACAACATATAACAACTCAACCATGCCTTTAAGGCTAAAATGACTCAGTAGACCGATTTGGTCTTTCAATAAATACTTACAACTCAATTACAAACACTTACCCACGCAGGGGTCAAAATACAATAAACTCCCGTACAACGGGGAAAAGATACTGCAGCGGAAAAGAAAATACAACTAGACCAATACGACATCAACGGATCCTCGTGTGATTAGTATCGTTCATCTTTCATCATCCTTCGTGCCGACCCTGTGCTATGCTCCAAAAACCTGAATGCAAAAATAGACATCCACCCCCCGAATACTCGGGGGTTAGCAAAACTCCACTGTTTTGCTAGTGCAAATACAAAGTGCAAATACGAGCCATATAATTCAAGTTCCAAGAATAACAATAACCGGAAATCCTTAAAAATCCAAACGTGACGAAAAGTACTTCCCGAGGCAAGAGTTTGGTAAAACATTCTAAAACCGAAAGGTCACAAATCAAGGGAAAACAATTTATAAAATCGTTTAAATGCCATCGAGAGTTTTGATAGAAAACAACTTAGGATTATCAAATCTTTATCTTTCCAAAAATCAACAGGGTCACAGGTCACAGCCCAAAGGTTTTGTTTTCGCAAATAGAAAACCGACAATAATACACAGGGTTGAAACCCACGTCACGCGTCCTCGACGGACATAAAATACACACGCATCCGTGAAGTTTCACTCGTGAATCCAGGTCGAAGCCAATGGAATTCCCTCCGTGGTCCCGTCGAACCCTCCCGAGGTGAGCAAACACATTCACAAAACATAAGCAACCGCACTCGTGAATCCAGGTCGAAGCCAATGGAATTCCCTCCGTGATCCCATCGGACCCTCCCGAGGTGAGCGAAAAACAATCACAAAATATACACACGTAGCGGTGAAGTTTCACTCGTGAACCCAGGTCGAAGCCATTGGAATTCCCTCCGTGGTCCTGTCGAACCCTCCCGAGGTGAGCAAACACATTCACAAAACATGTACACGCATCGCCTAGGACCGGGACAAAGCCACAAATCCCACTCCGTGATCCCGTCGGACCCCCCGAGCTGGCTAGCAAAATACTCAAGCACCACACGTCGCCTAGGACCGGGACGAAGCCAGGAATCCCACTCCGTGATCCCGTCGGACCCCCCGAGCTGGCTAGCGAAATAATCTCAAGCACGAGTAACATATCACACCAAGGATATCCAAACAATTCACCCAGAGGCATCAAACACTCAGTAAAACAACACGTCAAACCACAATGTACCGAAATGAAACAATATAGATCCACACGCAAATACCAAGTGCATCATCAACACCAAACATATCCATAAGATTCACATACTCGTTCACGAATCACACCAATCACAAAACACACACGGTTTTGAAAGAGGGCCTTTAACAAGGCTAACCAAATCTTTTGAAAACTCATTTCAAACAAACAAACAAACCAAGACGATCACCAATCATCATATCCACAAAACAAGAAAAATATGGACAAGGTACTTGCCTCAAAATCGGCACGCAAGTATCCCGACGAACACGGCTCAACCGGAAAGCTTCGAAACGCCCGATGCAATCGAAAAGAAAGACGACAACGAACGGAAGGGTTCAACTCGGTTTCTTCGCAAGAAACTCGACCCTAACAATATATAATCAATAAATCATCGATCATACGAGGAATAATAATCGTTGAACGCCCGAAAACCCCTCTAAGACATTTTACCGGACACCTTCGAGGCGTCGGTCAAGGACTTGACCCAAATAACGAATCGATACGATCCAACCATGGAATAACAAGGGAAATGATATAATACATCTAAATAATCATCAATACATCATAATCCTAAGTTAAAACGGATTAAACGGACGAAATCAACCAAAATACCCAATTTCCCCAAAACTAGATTTCTAGGAAATCTGACCTGATTCGGTAGATCGGAGGATGTTATAGGATGGATGATTGATGATATGAACCTCAAAACTTCATGGATAAATTGTATAACAACATCCTTTCATGATTCCAACACCTCCAGCCGCGGAAGAGAAGGAAAACCGAGTGAAAATGGCTGAAGAAAAACGCTGCCAGGCCTTAAATAGGCCGACTGCCGGATGGGTTACGTACGTAACCGGCCAAGGCTTACGTACGTAACCGAGTCACTGCCCCAAAACTGCCGGCCCACTACGTACGTTACCGGCCAGGTCCTTACGTACGTAACCGGCCCTTACGTACGTAACGGCCGAGCACTAACGTACGTTACTCGGTCAGGGCTGGCCTGGCCGGAGCATGCCCGGCCATGACTCGGCCGGGACCAATTCCGACGGCCTGAACGACCCCGAAACCCGAACCTGAGTACGATTCGAAGATACGGTTACGAAGTACTCGCAAAGACGAATCGGAGCACTAAGAGTGTAACACCCCCAAATCCTATTGGGTTATTACAGTGCCGTGGACCCCACGCCAGGAGATCTACCAGGCGAACATGACTAAAATACATTAAATTAAACAACAAGGTAAAATCATAGTCCCTACCATGATATCCGACACAATATTCCGATAAGGAATTTCAACGACAAAAGTGGCCTACATGGCCAAAATGAAATACTGGCGGCATCCACGAACATCTGTTCGGGTAATACAACACGACAACAACTGACAAGACTGGAGTACACTCCAACTGACTGACCAACAATGAACAACTCGGACTAGTATCGCTCGTATGCCTCGTCGCCATCGTCATGCCCCTGTGCCTCAACTCTCTCCTCGAAAGCACCTAAAACATGAAAACATGTTCCGCCACTGGTCGATCATCAGATAATGAACATCAAATACATGTATAACATGATATGCATCCAAAGGCAGAATGAAACGGTACAATGATGATAATAATACGAGATGCTCACAAACCAAGGTAAGAACCGACCATTCGTGAAATACTATGCCCACGGCATACTATTAATACCTGTTCGACAGGTTAGAACATAAATGCCCAACGGCGAATCAAAATCACAGAAATCAAAATGAATTAAACGACATGAACCAAACCAGAACTGAATTTAATATGAATCATAATGCCCAAAGGCTCCAATGAAAATACCAAGGCATTACAAAAGGCCTGAAAGTCGTGCAGCGGAAGTTAACAAATATCATAAACACCTGAAGTCAAAACAGCCCGAAGCTGTATCAATGAGGGCCGAAGCCACGGCATGAAGCCGTATCACAATAAGGGCCGAAGCCACGGCATCCAGCCGTATCACAATTAGGGCCGAAGCCACGGCATCCAGCCGTATCACAATTAGGGCCGAAGCCATGGCATCCAGCCGTATCACAATTAGGGCCGAAGCCACGGCATCCAGCCGTATCACAATTAGGGCCGAAGCCACGGCCCGAAGCCGTATCACAATGAATGATAGTGTGCTGCCTTGAGTCGGCCAACACGATGATAGTAACACACGGATAGACACCGTCCTTGACAGTCCCAAATTAACACCTCGATTGCCTTAGAACGGCCAACCGACAACAATGATGCAGCGGATGATTCAATACCTCGATTGCCTAAAACGGTCAACCGACAACAATGATACCATAAATGATTGAACACTTCGATTTGCCTGAGAACGGCCAATCGATAACAATGACACGATGAATGAGTGAATACCTCGATTGCCTTAGAAAGGTCAATAGATAACAATGATGCAGTGGATGATTGAACATTTCGATTTGCCTGAGAATGGCCAATCGATAGCAATGATATGAAGGATGCATCGGCACCTTTAATCGGTTACCGACGACGAAGGTGAGAAGTGAATAAGCCAATGCCTTTAATCGGCCTGTACAGTTTTAATGACAATCCGAACAGGAATAACAATGATCTCAACGATGTCCTTATTTGACATTTATATTACCAACAATTGATACATCGATACCGCGAACCGGCTATCGACAATGACATTAATAATGAGTGTTACAATGCCTTGAATCGGCCGTTAACGAACAACAATAAACATTTGGCAAAATTGCCGGAAGGTATCGTATCGAACGATCTCTTGATATCAATGAATTCATGAAGAGACTAAGTCTCGGAATGATACAACACATCCATACACATACATGATGACATTAGCTCATTGACTAGTACAAGTATAAAACTTGCCTCAAACCGAAGGTGAGAAGGTACTTCCACGATCAACGTCCTTAATGAAATTACCGGCCGCTTGAACAACCTTAAACAACACAAAAACCAACAATTCTCTTAATACATGAATCAAGCATGATCACAACCAACTCAAAAGTCGATACAACAATACCCGAAACTCATTGGGGCATTTAAACAAACGCGTTGTAAACAATCTCCAATTGTTTACAACCAAAACTCATTTACATCCGAAACCAACTCCCAATGAATGATTCAAACCCACAAAAACTCATGAATACTATCAATAATCCAATAGGAATACTTAGAACGACATTTCAACAACATTTAGTCGAAAACCCCCAAAATTCCAAAGTCAACCCGTAAGGGTTCTTGAACAATTCCTCAATTATTCACAAAATTCCGAAAATTACACCAATGAATCCGTAGAAACACATGTATCCAAGATAGATAATCCATATCTAACATATTCCAACATAATATCGATTTATACGAAGAGATCGAAAGCAAAACACCCAAGATCCGAAATTCTAGATCCAAGAATCATTACCTTGATTTGGAGTGATGAAACTGATTTAGATGATGATTAATCCAACTTAGGAGCTTGAAGATGATGCTAGATGATTGCAGCTTGAAAAGACCTTTCCGAATCGCCCGAGCTCGTCCGAAATGATTGAGAAATGAAGAAATGACGAAGGTTGGACGAATCCCTATTTATACTGTCCCGACTTAGCGCGCGCTAACTCGATGTTAGCGTGCGCTAACGCGTGTACCGGTAGTCCAAGACCCCATCAAGCGTTAGCGTGCGCTAAGTACCTTTGGTAGCGTGCGCTAACGGCTGTTCTTAGCGTCGTTAACCTTATGTTAGCGTGCGCTACACGATAGTTGATATCCGAAAATCCACGGAGTCCGTAACCTCATCATACATTGCAGCGCGCTAGCGTGCGCTACTCAGAAGTCGTAGCGTGCGTTACCAGCATAGTTAGCGTACGCTACTTACCACTCGTAGCGTGCGCTACGAAGATCCCAAATCAGCCCGGTACCTTCGGGTATGCGCCTCACTTGCGCTAGCGTGCGCTAATACTGAACCATTGCGTGCGTTACATGCACCTCATTAGCGCGCGCTAACTACAATGTGTAGCGTGCGCTACCTCTCAAACTGAAAATCAAAACATGATGATGATGATGACAATAATCTCGGCTCGATCTCAAACAGTGATGATCCCAAAAATATGCCGAATGGTGAACATAGTTCACTGAATATGAATGACGAATGATTATTACTGGATGAAAAAAAATTCTGAGTGACAGTTACTGAATGATAATAAATGAATTCACAACCGGGTATTACATACTCCCCCCCTTAAAAGAGTTTCGTCCTCGAAACTGAGGGTAAACAACTCGGGCTATGAACTATCCATCACGATCTGAAAACAATAACGCCCAAATAGTCCTCGGGACCAAATCAACCGCAATCCCAAGTCCCCAAGACTTGACGTCTCGGAACACAGTGAACGATTTCCCAAATTATCACGAAATATCGAGCACCACGTCGAAGGGATGAACTCCCAACAAGTGACCCAAATCTCAAGATTCTCGAATATGATCATAATAAGATAGACCAACAATAAATGATTCACAGTCACGATGCATTATTACGGATAGATTTACACAGTCATCCAAAAACAAGGTTACATCTCAAATGTACCCAACATCGATATCCTCCCATATCATCGATTTCCTCTATCTCAACGATTTAAGGTATATCCGACGATGAACTCGCCGCTAACTAAGACCTCAGAAGGTCACGAGAATGAAAGTGACAAAAATGAATGATGAATGATAAATGACTACAAATCCGACAAGGATTTAGAATGATTCACCAAGGTGAATTAATAACGTCATGAGTGATAGTTCCCTGAAATGATTGGAACCGCCGTTCCTCGTGAATTAAATGATTAATCGATAATTATGTGTCCCAACATGATTGATATATATGATGAATGAATTATATGAATGAATGAATGACAATGAAATGAATGATTATCCTCCTACCGAGCAAGAATTAACTTGCTCAAAACTGGTGATGAATGTCCTTACCTCGGGCTCTCGAAGCCTGATAGGGCCCCCTGAATGAAGTACGGACTGGAGTAACAAAATCCCTCGAGGCTCTTGAGCTCTTTTGAGATTTACTGGCGCTAGAACCCCTGCAGTATTTCTGCCGGTGTCCCTGCCTCCCACACAGAAAACAAACAATAGCTGGCACCGTACACCGGGTACTAATGTGACCTGCTGAATCGCAGTTAAAGTAAACAACAGTCGAACTCGTCGCCTGAGAGGAAGATGTTGTCCCAGCACGAAGACGACTAGAAAATGACCCCTTGGACGTCGGAGCCCGATATCCCTCTGAACGAGCCGGCATTCTAGTCCTCTCACCTGAAGAAACTGAAGGATGCTTCTGAGTAAGCTCCTTGATCAAAAGCTCTGCTCCAAGAGCCTTCCCGATGAACTCACTAAGTGAATTACAATTGTGATTGAACAACTGCATCCTCAACTGCGGATTTAGCCTCTTGCTAAAATACTTAATTTTATCCGCGTCAGTACGGATAATTGACGAAGCAAACTGAAGTAGTCCCTGAAACTTCTCAGCAATGACAATAACACCCTCGTCCTCATCGGGTTCGGGGTTCAAAACCTCTGACAACTTGGCTTCACGAAGTGGAGCCGGATAATACCTCTCTAACATGAGAGTCTTGAACTCGCTCCAAATACAATCACGATCGATGGGTTTCACAGAAAGCCACCACGAATAAGCGCCCTTACTCAAGTAATAAGCCGCTACTGCCACTTTACTCTCTTAGGACCTTTGAACCATGTCGAAGAGTTTATCAAAATGCTCGAGCCAATGAACAATATCAGCTGGTTCCGACGAACCCTCAAAAGTAGGCGGCATCTGACGAGAGATATCGCCAACAATCTGATTCATTCCTCCAGTCTGTCCATGAAATGGCATCTGGCATCCCTGTTGCGGTGGACCACGAACCATCGAGGTCTGCATGGTCTCCACTATCCGCGTCATCTGAGTCATCTGGGCCATCATGCCCTGCATAAATATGAATGGATCAACCCGAACACCTCCCGAGTGAGATGCCTCTCGGGTACGACTTCCTGACAGTGAATGATTATCTGCTGATGAATGAGTAGCCTCGCTATTTGATGAATTAATGATATCCCTCGCGTTCGTGTGGGCATGCACATGAGATCCCGGGTTCCGGCCCGCATCGCGGCCTCTTCCCTTGCGTCCTCTGACAGCTCTATTCATACTGAAGTAGGAAAGTCATATGATGATTATAGATTCCGCATGAATATCGCATTATGATTACGTTACAGAGTGACAATAATGAGCATACACGCTCTCGCACAATGAATGCATTAATGATTTAATGAAATGATCGTCAACATTATGTCAGAGTAGGATAAGATCGTATGAAACATCAAATGAGGTAACATGATTGCCTGATGAAATTCCTGAAATGATTACCTTGAACAAGTTAACAAGGTTGAAAATTCGATCATCAAGATCAACAACTGAACCGTGAGATGGGCTGAATGATTAATGAATTAACTGAACAATGAGATTGACTGAATGAGGAATGAATTAACTAAACGATGAGATTAATTGAGTGATGAATGAATTAGCTGAACGATGAGGTTAATTGAGTGATGAACGAAGCAACTGAGTAATGATATTGACTGAATGATGAATGAATTAACTGAGTGATGAATGAGTTAACTGAGTGATGAATTAACTGAGTAATGATATTGACTGAGTGATGAATGAATTATCTGAGTGATGAATTAACTGAGTAATGATATTGACTGAGTGATGAATGAATTATCTGAGTGATGAATTAACTGAGTAATGATATTGACTGAGTGATGAATGAATTAACATGATCGACAAGATCAGCATGACGATTGAGGATTATTAACTGATGAATGAGTTGATCCTTAATGCTTACACAAGCCACACGTGTCCCAAAACAATTAGTCGTGAATCAATCATAACACTAATATCGCATATAGGTTTCAACAAGGCATGAACAATTAATGACATGATGAATGTATGAACATAAAGAGAATCGAGTCCTTACACAGGTGTAATATCCTAGAATTTCACTATGAATTTTTCGCATTATTTTATCTGGGATGTACTGTACAGAGTGGGACCGACACGATATGAGCGGATAATTTTGGAAACTGTGACAGTCGTGCCAGTATGTCTATCGAGGGTATTTTGATTCTAGGATATTACATGCTTGTTGTGTTTTCGATGTCGGATATACCGTATGAGTATTTGTATGATTGCCGTACTTGGTCGACAGTTGTAATTGAGGATATCGTGCATCAGATGTATCATATGGAAATGTTATCGGAACGAGTATATGTATTCGGAATGTCGCGTGTATGTGTTCGGTTTATTGAGACGACAGACAGGGGCGGAAATGGCTAAGTATGGAAGCCATTACGTACGTTATGTGTTGAAGCTTACGTACGTTAAATTGGTAGAGTTACGTACGTTATGGCTGAGACATTACGTACGTAACATGGGAATCAGACGATCGAGTCGTGGTCGGCAGGTGGGACCCTGTGTCGGCAACTTTCGGCGGAGGATGCTGACAGGTGAGTCAACGTACGTGTTACGTACGTTATACAGGACGTGTTACGTACGTAACACGACCATTGTACTGTAGCAAGTCAACGTACGGATTAAATGCATAGCGGAACAAGTGTTACGTGCGTTGCAGGCGGCGGCGAGTCGTGGCCGAGATGACCTGGATGGCCGAGCATGGCCGGACGTTACTCGTTGGGATAGCCGATCATGGCCGAACGTGACTCGTTGGGATGGCCGAGCATGATCGGCAGTGACTCGCTGGGGGCTAGGACTGGCCGATTACGTACGTAAGGCAGTGGCGATTCTGGCCGTAAGGGCGATTACGTCGTAAGCCGGTACCGATTACGTGCGTAAGGGTGCCGAACAAACCGACGGAAGGTAGGCGGCGCGGTTACGTCGTAAGCCACGGCCCGATTACGTGCGTAATCGGCCGGCAGTCTCGGCCTATATAAGGCCTGGACCGAGTCACCCTTATCATTTTCCATTTTTCTTCGTTCCTTCCGCGATTTCTTCAGCAAATATGATGGTTTTGAGTAGAATCAACTTATAACAACATGTTTTGGAAGTTGGAATCATGGATTAACATCATCCTCCACCCGGATCGAAGGTAAGAACACATGAACTCTTGATTTTTGGATGTTCTTGAGGTTTCTTGGTGTTTTGGCCGATTTGCTCCATTTTGATTCATATTATTGGTAGAACTTGATTGTATACTCGTAATCATTCGATACTCTTGAAGTTTTGTGGAACAAATTCGAGTATTTCTTCGTTAAAATGATTAAATTGGATTATGCCTTCAAAGTGTTCGATGAAATGCCTCAATGAGTTGAACTTGGGAAATTCTATACGTTTTCGCATGGATGGTGATTGAATTGATATTATTGTGATTTAGGAATGAACTTTTGAAGGAAGTTGAATCGGTACCCTTCCCTTTTGTCGATTTCTTCGCACCGTGCTATTCAAAACAAGTGATTACTTGTGTATGTCATCTTATAGAGGTATGTTGATAATCCTCTCATTGAATTCGGATTTTGATGTTATCGTTGAAGGAGGATTCGCATGAAGATGATTATGGTTTTACGATTCTTGCGGTTATATGAACTATATGTTGAAGACATTGTTTGGATTATTGAACACTGAATTTCGACTTGTGTTTGTATTGTTAAGAGTTGATATGGGTTGGTTTCGTATGATCGAGATATCATTGAACCATTGAGTTTGATTAGTTGGTCATTCGGTTGTTGATTGTTATTGAACGTATCATTAATCGATTATTGCATTAGGTTGCGTTTAGTGATCGTTGAAGTTAACCGTTGTGCTGCGGAGCTTGTAGATGAAGGCGAAGGGACTAGTAACAACTTCATCGTATCGGTATCGAGGCAAGTTATGCTTGCTCAGTTCATAATGTTAATAAATGATTTCGTTTTCATTTCATTTATGATTCATATAGCAATGGTATTATGGAATATATGAATTGTCGGAATGGTGGTATGTAAGATAAATCATAATGTATATGATTTTAATGATACCTAGTGGAAATGGGGACGTGAATTATAATTTGGTCTATTGCATGAGAAGTTGGATATCAAGGTTAGTTATCGTGTCGATGTTGAACTCGGGATGGTGGTTTGGTATTAGTTGTGGTACTTCATTTTGGATTGTCGGATAAACCGTGTATTCGTTCGGGCGGTTGGTCGTGGAAAGGTTAGCGTCTCGGCTTGAGGTAAATTAATATTGTTAGAATATGATAATCATCATGTTGCATTTTTGCATGTGTGTGTTTCATACGGTGAATGTGCACCATTGTTTGTTACGTTTTGTGAAGTGCTCTTTCTTGAGCCGTAATCTGTGGGGCCGATGTGTTGGGGATAAAACCTGTATGGTACCCGAATGGAAATGTGTTAGGGGATAAGACCTAAATGGCACCTATGTCCGAGTATTCCCGAGTAGATGCTTCCGTGACCCTCATTTCCGCATTGGGAGATTATGTGATATTGTCCTGAGTATTCTGAGTAGATGCTTCCGTGACCCTTGGTCGCCTTGGGAGTTTATATGCTATTATTATATGCATTGTTGAGCATGCTGTGGACTATTGTCTGACGGAATGCGACATTGTGGTCGTGTCGGTCTTTCATGATCGAGTTATTGTTGCCCTCTTGGAAAATCTTCTGATCCTTGTTGGATATGCGTTTCTTCGAGATTTGTTGTCATGTTGTATCGTGGCATATCTGGGGTCAGATACGTTCTGATCGTTCATGTGTAGGATTTTCGGGACGGGCACGTGTAGCATGTGTTGGTTTCGACCTCATATTGAACCGTGCACACGAGACGTACTTCGTGAGGCTGATTAGGTACTAGACCAGGAGTGTATTGATCAATACCCGTGGTTAGCTTGTACACGGACACATGTCCGGATCGAGCGTATCGTGACGTCCATCTTGAGTCTTATTGATTGGTCATTCACAGTCCATGTATAATTGGGTCTGTTTGATATTCGGATTGTCTTTGAAAGCCCGTATATATGATTTGTATATGGTTGACGATTTTATTCTCTCGTGTATCCGTCACCATTGAACCTTTATTAATCTCGTTCGGAGTTACCATATCGATGGTCAACTCATTGATATCGATCCTTTATAAATCTCGTTTGGAGTTCACCCTGTCATTGGTAATCTCGTTCGTTATTGATCCCTATTGATTCCGTTTGGGAGTTGTCTCACCATTGGTATTCTTGGTTATTAGTCCTTGATTGATGTTATTGGAGTTTACCATGTTGTAAGTATTCTCGGTTGTCGATTCCTTATTGCTCTTGTTGGAGTTTACCGTATCGTTGGTAATTCTGGTTGTCGACTCTTATTGACCTTGTTAGAGTTTACCGTGTCGTCGGTATTCTCGGTTATTGACTCTTCATTGATCCTTACCGTGTCGTCGGTATTCTCGATTATTGATTCTTCGTTGATCCTTACTGTGTCGTCGGTATTCTCGGTTGTCGACCCTTTTATTGACCTCATTGGGATTTGCCGTATTGCTGGTATTCCCGGTTATTGATTCTTCATTGATCTTGTTGGAGTTACCACATCATTGGTATTCTCATTCGTGGTTGATCCCTTTGTCGATCTTGTGTGGAACTATCATGTCATTGATATTTCTGGTGTGATGCATTGATTGTTATCATTATTGATTGTGTGAGCATTCATGCTTTGTATTGATATCCGGGACTTGCCATTGTTTCGGGACAGTTGATTTGCAGATGTATCGTGTGATATTAGTTTCTATCAGTATTGGGATCTGATTGTGCGACCCAGCCGATAGAGTTAGCCTTGGCCAGATCATTCTATATTGAGATATGATAAGTTTGGGAATTTTGGTATCGTTTCTGATACAGGTGGTTACTTTTGAATTCGTTTATTACTTAAGGACACGAGGCGTGGAATATGGTAAGATTTGATTGTTATGGTTGTGACAGGTTGGTAAGGTTACTTCGGTGAGATCGTATTGGAATTATTCTTACCTTATAATTACATTGATATGTATTGTTTGTGTGATGTGATCGTTATCATTGTTGAGTATTATGGCTGACCCCGTCGTGGGCTTTATCTTTTAGGTACTCGGAGTTCGAGCTAGTAGCGGTCGTGAAGGGATGAGCTTTCCTGATACCGCTATGGCGTAGTTGTTGGGATTCGGTGTTCTTCTGGTTTTTATAATTCCGCCGCAAATGTATTTAATTATGTTTCATCCACGTGTGTGTATGTTTCTAAATGGCTTTCGATATTCTTTGAACTGTGTTTTTATCCGCTGTGCGTGTGTGTGTACTTTCAAAGGGCTTTTTGACATTTTTAAACGTTTGCGAAAATGATTTTAGCCTTGTGGGTTCCAATATGGGGCCCACGGCGCTGTAATATTTCCGGTCGGTTTTGGGGGTGTTACAGAAAATGGTATCGGAGCTTGGGTTTCGTAAAACCCGGGCGTGTGTGTTATGTGGCTCTACCGGTGCGGTAGTAGCGTGACTTTTGAAAATGATTTTCTGACTTTTGGGTCAAACCGATTGTGGAGGCTTCAAAATTTTGGAAATATTTTCAAATTATTGTATTTGCGATGTCTGTGTGTTGAGACTTTTTATGGGAGTCGTATGCTGGTATCACGGAAGATCATCGACTTCACGGACCTGTAAGTGTGTTCTTTTAGTTATTTCAGTTTTGATGATGATTATTTGATTATGGTGTCGTGATTTTGAGATATTTCGGGATTGAGATACTGAATGTGACAGGATTTTGAGTTTCGAGGACGAAACTTATTTAAGTGGGTAGATATGTAATATCCTAGAATTTCACTATGAATTTTTCGCATTATTTTATCTGGGATGTATCAGACAGTGGGACCGACACGATATGAGCGGATAATTTTGGAAACTGTGTGACAAAGCCAGTATGTCTATCGAGGGTATTTTGATTCTAGGATATTACATGCTTGTTGTGTTTTCGATGTCGGATATACCGTATGAGTATTTGTATGATTGCCGTACTTGGTCGACAGTTGTAATTGAGGATATCGTGCATCAGATGTATCGTATGGAAATGTTATCGGAACGAGTATATGTATTCGGAATGTCGCGTGTATGTGTTCGGTTTATTGAGACGACAGACAGGGGCGGAAATGGCTAAGTATGGAAGCCATTACGTACGTTATGTGTTGAAGCTTACGTACGTTAAATTGGTAGAGTTACGTACGTTATGGCTGAGACATTACGTACGTAACATGGGAATCAGACGATCGAGTCGTGGTCGGCAGGTGGGACCCTGTGTCGGCAACTTTCGGCGGAGGATGTTGACAGGTGAGTCAACGTACGTGTTACGTACGTTATACAGGACGTGTTACGTACGTAACACGACCATTGTACTGTAGCAAGTCAACGTACGGATTACGTACGCAACGGAACAAGTGTTACGTACGTTACGGGGCGACTGGCCGAGTCGTGGCCGAGATGACCTGGATGGCCGAGCATGGCCGGACGTTACTCGTTGGGATAGCCGATCATGGCCGAACGTGACTCGTTGGGATGGCCGAGCATGATCGGCAGTGACTCGGCGGGGCTAGGGCGCCGATTACGTCGTAAGGCGGTGGCGATTACGGCCGTAGGGGCCGATTACGTCGTAAGCGGTACCGCCATTACGTACGTAAGTGCCGAACAAAGCGGGATGTAAGGTAGGCGGCGCCGGTTAGGTACGTAAGCCACGACCGGTTACGTACGTAACTGGCCGGTAGGTCTCGGCCTATATAAGGCCTGGACCGAGTCACCCTTATCATTTTCCATTTTTCTTCGTTCCTTCCGCGATTTCTTCAGCAAATATGATGGTTTTGAGTAGAATCAACTTATAACAACATGTTTTGGAAGTTGGAATCATGGATTAACATCATCCTCCACCCGGATCGAAGGTAAGAACACATGAACTCTTGATTTTTGGATGTTCTTGAGGTTTCTTGGTGTTTTGGCCGATTTGCTCCATTTTGATTCAGATTATTGGTAGAACTTGATTGTATACTCGTAATCATTCGATACTCTTGAAGTTTTGTGGAACAAATTCGAGTATTTCTTCGTTAAAATGATTAAATTGGATTATGCCTTCAAAGTGTTCGATGAAATGCCTCAATGAGTTGAACTTGGGAAATTCTATACGTTTTCGCATGGATGGTGATTGAATTGATATTATTGTGATTTAGGAATGAACTTTTGAAGGAAGTTGAATCGGTACCCTTCCCTTTTGTCGATTTCTTCGCACCGTGCTATTCAAAACAAGTGATTACTTGTGTATGTCATCTTCTAGAGGTATGTTGATAATCCTCTCATTGAATTCGGATTTTGATGTTATCGTTTAAGGAGGATTCGCATGAAGATGATTATGGTTTTGGTTTTACGATTCTTGCGGTTATATGAACTATATGTTGAAGACATTGTTTGGATTATTGAACACCGAATTTCGACTTGTGTTCGTATTGTTAAGAGTTGATATGGGTTGGTTTCGTATGATCGAGATATCATTGAACCATTGAGTTTGATTAGTTGGTCATTCGGTTGTTGATTGTTATTGAACGTATCATTAATCGATTATTGCATTAGGTTGCGTTTAGTGATCGTTGAAGTTAACCGTTGTGCTGCGGAGCTTGTAGATGAAGGCGAAGGGACTAGTAACAACTTCATCGTATCGGTATCGAGGCAAGTTATGCTTGCTCAGTTCATAATGTTAATAAATGATTTCGTTTTCATTTCATTTATGATTCATATAGCAATGGTATTATGGAATATATGAATTGTCGGAATGGTGGTATGTAAGATAAATCATAATGTATATGATTTTAATGATACCTAGTGGAAATGGGGACGTGAATTATAATTTGGTCTATTGCATGAGAAGTTGGATATCAAGGTTAGTTATCGTGTCGATGTTGAACTCGGGATGGTGGTTTGGTATTAGTTGTGGACTGTACTTCATTTTGGATTGTCGGATAAACCGTGTATTCGTTCAGGGCAGTTGGTCGTGGAAAGGTTAGCGTCTCCAGCTTGAGGTAAATTAATATTGTTAGAATATGATAATCATCATGTTGCATTTTTGCATGTGTGTGTTTCATACGGTGAATGTGCACCATTGTTTGTTACGTTTTGTGAAGTGCTCTTTCTTGAGCCGTAATCTGTTTGGCCGATGTGTTGGGGATAAAACCTGTATGGTACCCGAATGGAAATGTGTTAGGGGATAAGACCTAAATGGCACCTATGTCCGGAGTATTCCTGAGTAGATGCTTAGTGACCTCGGCCTTTGCCTTGGGAGTTTATGTGATATTGTCCGGAGTATTCCTGAGTAGATGCTTCTGTGACCCTTGGCTGCTGCCTTGGGAGTTTATATGCTATTATTATATGCATTGTTGAGCATGCTGTGGACTAGTGTCTGACGGAATGCGACATTGTGGTCGTGTCGGTCTTTCATGATCGAGTTATTGTTGCCCTCTTGGAAAATCTTCTGATCCTTGTTGGATATGCGTTTCTTCGAGATTTGTTGTCATGTTGTATCGTGGCATATCTGGGGTCAGATACATTCTGATCGTTCATGTGTAGGATTTTCGGGACGGGCACGTGTAGCATGTGTTGGTTTCGAACTCATATTGAACCGTGCACACGAGACGTACTTCGTGAGGCTGATTAGGTACGAGACCAGGCGTGTATTGATCAATGCCCGTGGTTGGCTTGTACACGGACACATGTCCGGATAGAGCGTATCGTGACGTCCATCTTGAGTCTTATTGATTGGTCATTCACAGTCCATGTATAATTGGGTCTCTTTGATATTCGGATTGTCTTTGAAAGCCCGTATATATGATTTGTATATGGTTGACGATTTTATTCTCTCGTGTATCCGTCACCATTGAACCTTTATTAATCTCGTTCGGAGTTACCATATCGATGGTCAACTCATTGATATCGATCCTTTATAAATCTCGTTTGGAGTTCACCCTGTCATTGGTAATCTCGTTCGTTATTGATCCCTATTGATTCCGTTTGGGAGTTGTCTCACCATTGGTATTCTTGGTTATTAGTCCTTGATTGATGTTATTGGAGTTTACCATGTCGTAAGTATTCTCGGTTGTCGATTCCTTATTGCTCTTGTTGGAGTTTACCGTATCGTTGGTAATTCTGGTTGTCGACTCTTATTGACCTTGTTAGAGTTTACCGTGTCGTCGGTATTCTCGGTTATTGACTCTTCATTGATCCTTACCGTGTCGTCGGTATTCTCGGTTATTGACTCTTCATTGATCCTTACCGTGTCGTCGGTATTCTCGATTATTGATTCTTCGTTGATCCTTACTGTGTCGTCGGTATTCTCGGTTGTCGACCCTTTTATTGACCTCATTGGGATTTGCCGTATTGCCGGTATTCCCAGTTATTGATTCTTCATTGATCTTGTTGGAGTTACCACATCATTGGCATTCTCATTCGTGGTTGATCCCTTTGTCGATCTTGTGTGGAACTATCATGTCATTGATATTTCTGGTGTGATGCATTGATTGTTATCATTATTGATTGTGTGAGCATTGATGCTTTGTATTGATATCCGGGACTTGCCATTGTTTCGGGACAGTTGATTTGCAGATGTATCGTGTGATATTAGTTTCTATCAGTATTGGGATCTGATTGTGCGACCCAGCCGATAGAGTTAGCCTTGGCCAGATCATTCTATATTGAGATATGATAAGTTTGGGAATTTTGGTATCGTTTCTGATACAGGTGGTTACTTTTGAATTCGTTCATTACTTAAGGACACGAGGCGTGGAATATGGTAAGATTTGATTGTTATGGTTGTGACAGGTTGGTAAGGTTACTTCGGTGAGATCGTATTGGAATTATTCTTACCTTATAATTACATTGATATGTATTGTTTGTGTGATGTGATCGTTATCATTATTGAGTATTATGGCTGACCCCGTCGTGGGCTTTATCTTTTAGGTACTCGGAGTTCGAGCTAGTAGCGGTCGTGAAGGGATGAGCTTTCCGGTGATACTGGCTATGGCGTAGTTGTTGGGATTCGGGTGTTCTTTCTGGTTTTTATAATTCCGCTGCAAATGTATTTAATTATGTTTCATCCGCTGTGTGTGTATGTTTCTAAATGGCTTTCGATATTCTTTGAACTGTGTTTTTATCCGCTGTGCGTGTGTGTGTACTTTCAAAGGGCTTTTTGACATTTTTAAACGTTTGCGAAAATGATTTTAGCCTTGTGGGTTCCAATATGGGGCCCACGGCGCTGTAATATTCCCGGTCGGTTTTGGGGGTGTTACAGAAAATGGTATCGGAGCTTGGGTTTCGTAAAACCCGGGCGTGTGTGTTATGTGGCTCTACCGGTGCGGTAGTAGCGTGACTTTTGAAAATGATTTTCTGACTTTTGGGTCAAACCGATTTTGGAGGTTTCAAAATTTTTGAAATATTTTCAAATTATTGTATTTGCGATGTCTGTGTGTTGAGACTTTTTATGGGAGTCGTATGCTGGTATCACGGAAGATCATCGACTTCACGGACATGTAAGTGTGTTCTTTTAGTTATTTCAGTTTTGATGATGATTATTTGATTATGGTGTCGTGATTTTGAGATATTTCGGGATTGAGATACTGAATGTGACAGGATTTTGAGTTTCGAGGACGAAACTTATTTAAGTGGGTAGATATGTAATATCCTAGAATTTCACTATGAATTTTTCGCATTATTTTATATGGGATGTACTGTACAGAGTGGGACCGACACGATATGAGCGGATAATTTTGGAAATTGTGACAGTCGTGCCAGTATGTCTATCGAGGGTATTTTGATTCTAGGATATTACATGCTTGTTGTGTTTTCGATGTCGGATATACCGTATGAGTATTTGTATGATTGCCGTACTTGGTCGACAGTTGTAATTGAGGATATCGTGCATCAGATGTATCGTATGGAAATGTTATCGGAACGAGTATATGTATTCGGAATGTTGCGTGTATGTGTTCGGTTTATTGAGACGACAGACAGGGGCGGAAATGGCTAAGTATGGAAGCCATTACGTACGTTATGTGTTGAAGCTTACGTACGTTAAATTGGTAGAGTTACGTACGTTATGGCTGAGACATTACGTACGTAACATGGGAATCAGATGATCGAGTCGTGGTCGGCAGGTGGGACCCTGTGTCGGCAACTTTCGGCGGAGGATGTTGACAGGTGAGTCAACGTACGTGTTACGTACGTTATACAGGACGTGTTACGTACGTAACACGACCATTGTACTGTAGCAAGTCAACGTACGGATTACGTACGCAACGGAACAAGTGTTACGTACGTTACGGGGCGACTGGCCGAGTCGTGGCCGAGATGACCTGGATGGCCGAGCATGGCCGGACGTGACTCGTTGGGATAGCCGATCATGGCCGAACGTGACTCGTTGGGATGGCCGAGCATGGTCGGCAGTGACTCGCTGGGGGCTAGGACTGGCCGATTACGTACGTAAGGCAGTGGCCGGTTACGGCCGTAAGGGCCAGTTACGTACGTAAGCCACCGCCGTTACGACGTAAGGGTGCCGAACAAACCGATGTAAGGTAGGCCGCCGGTTACGTCGTAAGCCACGGCCGATACGTCGTAATCGCCGGCAGTGTCTCGCCTATATAAGGCCTGGACCGAGTCACCCTTATCATTTTCCATTTTTCTTCGTTCCTTCCGCGATTTCTTCAGCAAATATGATGGTTTTGAGTAGAATCAACTTATAACAACATGTTTTGGAAGTTGGAATCATGGATTAACATCATCCTCCACCCGGATCGAAGGTAAGAACACATGAACTCTTTATTTTTGGATGTTCTTGAGGTTTCTTGGTGTTTTGGCCGATTTGCTCCATTTTGATTCAGATTATTGGTAGAACTTGATTGTATACTCGTAATCATTCGATACTCTTGAAGTTTTGTGGAACAAATTCGAGTATTTCTTCGTTAAAATGATTAAATTGGATTATGCCTTCAAAGTGTTCGATGAAATGCCTCAATGAGTTGAACTTGGGAAATTCTATACGTTTTCGCATGGATGGTGATTGAATTGATATTATTGTGATTTAGGAATGAACTTTTGAAGGAAGTTGAATCGGTACCCTTCCCTTTTGTCGATTTCTTCGCACCGTGCTATTCAAAACAAGTGATTACTTGTGTATGTCATCTTCTAGAGGTATGTTGATAATCCTCTCATTGAATTCGGATTTTGATGTTATCGTTGAAGGAGGATTCGCATGAAGATGATTATGGTTTTGGTTTTACGATTCTTGCGGTTATATGAACTATATGTTGAAGACATGTTTGGATTATTGAACACCGAATTTCGACTTGTGTTCGTATTGTTAAGAGTTGATATGGGTTGGTTTCGTATGATCGAGATATCATTGAACCATTGAGTTTGATTAGTTGGTCATTCGGTTGTTGATTGTTATTGAACGTATCATTAATCGATTATTGCATTAGGTTGCGTTTAGTGATCGTTGAAGTTAACCGTTGTGCTGCGGAGCTTGTAGATGAAGGCGAAGGGACTAGTAACAACTTCATCGTATCGGTATCGAGGCAAGTTATGCTTGCTCAGTTCATAATGTTAATAAATGATTTCGTTTTCATTTCATTTATGATTCCTATAGAAATGGTATTATGGAATATATGAATTGTCGGAATGGTGGTATGTAAGATAAATCATAATGTATATGATTTTAATGATACCTAGTGGAAATGGGGACGTGAATTATAATTTGGTCTATTGCATGAGAAGTTGGATATCAAGGTTAGTTATCGTGTCGATGTTGAACTCGGGATGGTGGTTTGGTATTAGTTGTGGACTGTACTTCATTTTGGATTGTCGGATAAACCGTGTATTCGTTCAGGGCAGTTGGTCGTGGAAAGGTTAGCGTCTCCAGCTTGAGGTAAATTAATATTGTTAGAATATGATAATCATCATGTTGCATTTTTGCATGTGTGTGTTTCATACGGTGAATGTGCACCATTGTTTGTTACGTTTTGTGAAGTGCTCTTTCTTGAGCCGTAATCTGTGGGGCCGATGTGTTGGGGATAAAACCTGTATGGTACCCGAATGGAAATGTGTTAGGGGATAAGACCTAAATGGCACCTATGTCCGGAGTATTCCTGAGTAGATGCTTCCGTGACCCTCGGCTGCTGCCTTGGGAGTTTATGTGATATTGTCCGGAGTATTCCTGAGTAGATGCTTCCGTGACCCTTGGCTGCTGCCTTGGGAGTTTATATGCTATTATTATATGCATTGTTGAGCATGCTGTGGACTACTGTCTGACGGAATGCGACATTGTGGTCGTGTCGGTCTTTCATGATCGAGTTATTGTTGCCCTCTTGGAAAATCTTCTGATCCTTGTTGGATATGCGTTTCTTCGAGATTTGTTGTCATGTTGTATCGTGGCATATCTGGGGTCAGATACGTTCTGATCGTTCATGTGTAGGATTTTCGGGACGGGCACGTGTAGCATGTGTTGGTTTCGACCTCATATTGAACCATGCACACGAGACGTACTTCGTGAGGCTGATTAGGTACGAGACCAGGCGTGTATTGATCAATACCCGTGGTTGGCTTGTACACGGACACATGTCCGGATCGAGCGTATCGTGACGTCCATCTTGAGTCTTATTGATTGGTCATTCACAGTCCATGTATAATTGGGTCTGTTTGATATTCGGATTGTCTTTGAAAGCCCGTATATATGATTTGTATATGGTGTACGATTTTATTCTCTCGTGTATCCGTCACCATTGAACCTTTATTAATCTCGTTCGGAGTTACCATATCGATGGTCAACTCATTGATATCGATCCTTTATAAATCTCGTTTGGAGTTCACCCTGTCATTGGTAATCTCGTTCGTTATTGATCCCTATTGATTCCGTTTGGGAGTTGTCTCACCATTGGTATTCTTGGTTATTAGTCCTTGATTGATGTTATTGGAGTTTACCATGTCGTAAGTATTCTCGGTTGTCGATTCCTTATTGCTCTTGTTGGAGTTTACCGTATCGTTGGTAATTCTGGTTGTCGACTCTTATTGACCTTGTTAGAGTTTACCGTGTCGTCGGTATTCTCGGTTATTGATTCTTCATTGATCCTTACCGTGTCGTCGGTATTCTCGGTTATTGACTCTTCATTGATCCTTACCGTGTCGTCGGTATTCT
Source organism: Orobanche coerulescens (assembly GCA_033398695.1). NCBI lineage: Eukaryota > Viridiplantae > Streptophyta > Magnoliopsida > Lamiales > Orobanchaceae > Orobanche > Orobanche coerulescens. The sequence continues at coordinate 97,835,707 of CM065810.1, read as the reverse complement.
CGATTATTGATTCTTCGTTGATCCTTACTGTGTCGTCGGTATTCTCGGTTGTCGACCCTTTTATTGACCTCATTGGGATTTGCCGTATTGTCGGTATTCCCGGTTATTGATTCTTCATTGATCTTGTTGGAGTTACCACATCATTGGTATTCTCATTCGTGGTTGATCCCTTTGTCGATCTTGTGTGGAACTATCATGTCATTGATATTTCTGGTGTGATGCATTGATTGTTATCATTATTGATTGTGTGAGCATTGATGCTTTGTATTGATATCCGGGACTTGCCATTGTTTCGGGACAGTTGATTTGCAGATGTATCGTGTGATATTAGTTTCTATCAGTATTGGGATCTGATTGTGCGACCCAGCCGATAGAGTTAGCCTTGGCCAGATCATTCTATATTGAGATATGATAAGTTTGGGAATTTTGGTATCGTTTCTGATACAGGTGGTTACTTTTGAATTCGTTCATTACTTAAGGACACGAGGCGTGGAATATGGTAAGATTTGATTGTTATGGTTGTGACAGGTTGGTAAGGTTACTTCGGTGAGATCGTATTGGAATTATTCTTACCTTATAATTACATTGATATGTATTGTTTGTGTGATGTGATCGTTATCATTGTTGAGTATTATGGCTGACCCCGTCGTGGGCTTTATCTTTTAGGTACTCGGAGTTCGAGCTAGTAGCGGTCGTGAAGGGATGAGCTTTCCGGTGATACTGGCTATGGCGTAGTTGTTGGGATTCGGGTGTTCTTTCTGGTTTTTATAATTTCGCTGCAAATGTATTTAATTATGTTTCATCCGCTGTGTGTGTATGTTTCTAAATGGCTTTCGATATTCTTTGAACTGTGTTTTTATCCGCTGTGCGTGTGTGTGTACTTTCAAAGGGCTTTTTGACATTTTTAAACGTTTGCGAAAATGATTTTAGCCTTGTGGGTTCCAATATGGGGCCCACTGCGCTGTAATATTCCCGGTCGGTTTTGGGGGTGTTACAACAGGTCATACGAAGCTTCGAGGTCTCGCGATACTAGTCTTCACTGACGACGACTCGATGAATGAATGACTCGTGCAGTCGTACTATTATTACGACTCACAAAACCTGACTAACTAGATTGTCATAACCTGACAATCCCACTACTACCGCGTCGGTAGGACCACATAACTCACATCTCAGGGTATTTCACAACCCAAAGCTCTGATACCATTTCTGTAACACCCCCAAATCCTATTGGGTTATTACAGTGCCGTGGACCCCATGCCAGGAGATCTACCAGGCGAACATGACTAAAATACATTAAATTAAACAACAAGGGAAAATCATAGTCCCTACCATGATATCCGACACAATATTCCGATAAGGAATTTCAACGACAAAAGTGGCCTACATGGCCAAAATGAAATACAATAAAGATCCACGAACATCTGTCTCGTAATACAACACGACAACAACTGACAAGACTGGAGTACACTCCAACTGACTGACCAACAATGAACAACTCGGACTAGTATCGCTCGTATGCCTCGTCGCCATCGTCATGCCCCTGTGCCTCAACTCTCTCCTCGCAAGCACCTAAAACATGAAAACATGTTCCGCCCCACTGGTCACCATCCAGATAATGAACATCAAATACATGTATAACATGATATGCATCCAAAGGCATAATGAAACGGTACAATGATGATAATAATACGAGATGCTCACAAACCAAGGTAAGAACCGAGCATTCGTGAAATACTATGCCCACGGCATACTATTAATACCTGTTCGACAGGTTAGAACATAAATGCCCAATGGCGAATCAAAATCACAGAAATCACAATGAATTAAACGACATGAACCAAACCAGAACTGAATTTAATATGAATCATAATGCCCAAAGGCTCCAATGAAAATACCAAGGCATTACAAAAGGCCTGAAAGTCGTTCAGCGGAAGTTAACAAATATCATAAACACCTGAAGTCAAAACAGCCCGAAGCTGTATCAATGAGGGCCGAAGCCACGGCATGAAGCCGTATCACAATAAGGGCCGAAGCCACGACATCCAGCCGTATCACAATTAGGGCCGAAGCCACGACATCCAGCCGTATCACAATTAGGGCCGAAGCCATGGCATCCAGCCGTATCACAATTAGGGCCGAAGCCACGGCATCCAGCCGTATCACAATTAGGGCCGAAGCCACGGCCCGAAGCCGTATCACAATGAATGATAGTGTGCTGCCTTGAGTCGGCCAACACGATGATAGTAACACACGGATAGACACCGTCCTTGACAGTCCAAAATTAACACCTCGATTGTCTTAGAACGGCCAACCGACAACAATGATGCAGCGGATGATTCAATACCTCGATTGCCTAAAACGGTCAACCGACAACAATGATACCATAAATGATTGAACACTTCGATTTGCCTGAGAACGGCCAATCGATAACAATGACACGATGAATGAGTGAATACCTCGATTGCCTTAGAAAGGTCAATCGATAACAATGATGCAGTGGATGATTGAACATTTCGATTTGCCTGAGAATGGCCAATCGATAGCAATGATATGAAGGATGCATCGACACCTTTAATCGGTTACCGACGACGAAGGTGAGAAGTGAATAAGCCAATGCCTTTAATCGGCCTGTACAGTTTTAATGACAATCCGAACAGGAATAACAATGATCTCAACGATGTCCTTATTTGACATCTATATTACCAACAATTGATACATCGATACCGCGAACCGGCTATCGACAATGACATTAATAATGAGTGTTACAATGCCTTGAATCGGCCGTTAACGAACAACAATAAACATTTGGCAAAATTGCCGGAAGGTATCGTATCGAACGATCTCTTGATATCAATGAATTCATGAAGAGACTAAGTCTCGGAATGATACAACACATCCATACACATACATGATGACATTAGCTCATTGACTAGTACAAGTATAAAACTTGCCTCAAACCGAAGGTGAGAAGGTACTTCCACGATCAACGTCCCATGAAATTACCGGCCGCTTGAACAACCTTAAACAACACAAAAACCAACAATTCTCTTAATACATGAATCAAGCATGATCACAACCAACTCAAAAGTCGATACAACAATACCCGAAACTCATTGGGGCATTTAAACAAACGCGTTGTAAACAATCTCCAATTGTTTACAACCAAAACTCATTTACATCCGAAACCAACTCCCAATGAATGATTCAAACCCACAAAAACTCATGAATACTATCAATAATCCAATAGGAATACTTAGAACGACATTTCAACAACATTTAGTCGAAAACCCCCAAAATTCCAAAGTCAACCCGTAAGGGTTCTTGAACAATTCCTCAATTATTCACAAAATTCCGAAAATTACACCAATGAATCCGTAGAAACACATGTATCCAAGATAGATAATCCATATCTAACATATTCCAACATAATATCGATTTACACGAAGAGATCGAAAGCAAAACACCCAAGATCCGAAATTCTAGATCCAAGAATCATTACCTTGATTTGGAGTGATGAAACTGATTTAGATGATGATTAATCCAACTTAGGAGCTTGAAGATGATGCTAGATGATTGCAGCTCGAAAAGACCTTTCCGAATCGCCCGAGCTCGTCCGAAATGATTGAGAAATGAAGAAATGACGAAGGTTGGACCGAACTGTCCTATTTATACTGTCCCAGCTTAGCGCGCGCTAACTCCTGATGTTAGCGTGCGCTAACGCGTGTACCGGGTAGTCCAAGACTTCGATCAATCGTTAGATTGCGCTAATTAACTTTGGAAGCTTGCGCTAACAGCCTGTTCTTAGCATACGTTAACATTATGTTAGAGTGCGCTACCTGATAGTTGATATCCAAAATCACGGAGTCCGTAACTCATCGCCCTTCGCTCGAGCGCTAGCGTGCGCTACTCTGAAGTCTTAGCGTGCGTTACCAGCATAGTTAGCGTACGCTACTTACCACTCGTAGCGTGCGCTACGAATTTCCCAAATCAGCCCAGTACCTTCTGGACTGTCTGCCTCACTTGCGCTAGCGTGCGCTAATACTGAATCATTGCGTGCGTTACATGCACCTCATTAGCGCGCGCTAACTACAATGTGTAGCGTGCGCTACCTCTCAAACTGAAAATCAAAACATGATGATGATGATGACAATAATCTCGACTCGATCTCAAACAGTGATGATCCCAAAAATACGCCGAATGGTGAACATAGTTGACTGAATATGAATGATGAATGATTATTACTGAATGAAAAAAAATTCTGAGTGACAGTTACTGAATGATAATAAATGAATTCACAACTGGGTATTACAGAGAGAACACACGATTCCGACCACCCGAAGGCTCGAAATTCGACAACGGAAAGTAATTACCCCAAACTTTGGGAAATTACGAAAATGGCCCAAAACGTCCGAAAATCACGATACATGATCGAAACACCAAGACGAAGCTCACAACACGTATAACAAAGTTAAACGGACTTACGGGAAACTCGAAACAGCAGTTTCGAACGAGATTCTCAAGAATCGAACTCAAGTGCGGAAAAGTCGCCAAAAATCACGGAACTAAACAAAACGACACCGAAACGAACTCGGATGAGAAAAAGTGCAGAATTAAACATTCTCGAAATGACGAAACGGTCATGAGCGAATCATCAAAACGGACCTTCGCTGAAAAAAAGAAATTATCGGAAATCAAAATTACGGGTATTACATTCTACCCTCCTTAAAAGAAGTTTCGTCCCGAAACTTAAAACAAGTAGGGAGAAGAAATATCCCGCCAGGAAAACTCAACGAGATACACAAGAAGCGCGTAACTCATGACCAACGGCGAAACGTTACAGGCAACGCAAAGGAATATACGGTGTGAAAACACGCTCCACGACGACTAACACAACGCCACCGGTAGAGACATAATAAAACCCACAAGTGACAAGCGTCATCAAACAGATAGTACAATCAAGCCGATCATCCGAACAGTCACAAAACACAACGAATGAAAATCAATACGATTGACCAACCCAACGGTTCATCAATCAAAACGCGAGCCAAACACTTAACAAATACGGAATTCCACCGCCTAAGGGTTGGAAGATCGAAAACGAGACTAATTTCCCGAACTTAAGGGAATTACGAAGGAGTCTGAACGTTCAACAATCACGAAACGAGATCAACAAAAACCGAACAATCAATGATCAACCACAACGATCGAGTCAACAAAAATCGAATAATCATGTTCGGATCACGAAGAACAATAAGGTTCAACCGACAAACTCCGAAGTTCACATCTCGACTCGAGACAAAATATGATCCGGTGAAAACAACAAGATGCGCACTCACATAAGATCCACAGGAAAGGGAATAGCAATTGAAAAGTCATAACGACAAACGAGTTATTCCGAAACAATACCACCCTCGTTCGATCAACAAAAGCAAGGGATAGGGAAAGTTCCGAAAATGTTAACGAGCATAAACGAGTCGACAGAGTTGAAAATACAGAAGTCCCAAATCCGATCCACTTCGAATAAAAGAATTAGTAGAACCAAAGGATGTTACTTCCGAACAAGGTTCACAAGAATCGAACCGAACTCGGAAAAGTTACAGCGATAACCAGATCGACCCAAAACAAGATCACACTGCTCGAGCGATGAAACCGAAATACAGAACAAGTTCAGAAAGTATCAACGAACACGAGCGAGCCGATAGAATTGAGAAAGAGAAAATGCAGGAGCCAAAAATAATACGGGTATTATATTCGACCTCTTCTAAAAGAAGTGTCGTTCCCGAAACTCGCAACAACGAAATCAAGGTGACAAGACAACAAGCAACCGACAGAAACATCTTTCGAAGGCCTCTCAAAGCCGATTCTGATAACTGTGCTGAAGCGCGAACTCCGAAAGTCTCGGTAGCCAATTCACAAAACTGAATTCGGTGTCCCTCGAGTACACACTTGAAATGTGTTACCGACGAGAAGGACAATTTACACGTGCATGCCCCGGCACATCACGGTTGAAACGTCTCGGCTTGGCATACCGAAAATACAAATGCTCGACACAATGGAACATAAGATCACAAAGCAACAAACCCGAGATGCCAATACCACACAACATATCAACGCATACAAAAATCACCACAACAACGGCATCGTTCGACGATTACAACGGCCCGAACGATAGCCAACACACAATCACAAACATCATGAAACAAACACTCATGTGCATAAACGCACAAAAATCCAAGCTTCAACAGCTCACACTCGTGCGACAACACGCAAATCACCATGAGGCGACAATTAGTAAATACTAGTTCACACCTCTCACAGAGGGCTAGTACAACAAATGCGTGGCAACGCCTCGACGTTCATGCCACCAATTCGATCAAACTCGGGAGCAACATCATAACGACAAAGCAAACATCATACATACATTCCCAAACGCAAACAGGAATTGATAGATTTAAAAAAAAATGAAAACCACCTTTTGAAATAATTTAGAAAAACACCGGTTGATCTTGAGTATCACCTTTCAAAAAAAAAAAATACAAACGTGAAACATCGTTATCGAGACTTTGGAAAACCATCTTGCGTTTGAACAAAAATGAGGACACCTTCCTATGAGTGAAAAACTTTCAAAAATATTCGACTCTCAGGTCTAACCAAAGCATTTCCAAAATTACTGGAAAGAAAGAAAAAAAAAAGATATATATTTTGGTCCTCAAGGTAGAAGAATTTTGAAACAGATAGTTGCACCAGTAGGCGCATTGAAAATACAATCCATTTAAAAGTACGTCTCGAATTTTATTTTCTAAGATACTCAAGGTTTTCAAAGATAATTCAATGGACTAGAATGCCCAAAAATTTCAGGTAATTACACAAAACTTTATAGCGTCGTGGGTCCCGCGCCGGAACCCACCAGGATAAAACCATTTACAAAAATGCCAAAAAGGCTGATGACGGTAATATTTCAAAATCTTACAAAAGCCATTTACAAAGTACTAAATACCGTCGTAAGAATTTCGCCAAAATGATCAAGTCCATAATGCCAAAAACTCGGTTAAGGAAATCGGTTTTCGAAATAAAACTCAGTCGGTAAAATACCGAAAGCCATTACAAAAGAACTCACGCAGCGGATAAAAGAAATACAATTCGACATGCACAGTCCAGCAACAATACTCCTCATACGAACGAAATATGAGAGTCAAACAACCACATATCACGAAATCAAAATCCGTAAGAGGATTCCATCAGTTAACAAATAATCATAAAAATAGCTCGTGTCACACGAGGCACAACACAAAGAAGGGAGACTTACATCCACAGGTCGCACGGAGATGATGATCGCCCCACGATACTAATCACGACAAACGAACTCAGACGACGCGCCGCGACACGACTCAGTCAGACAAAATCCGACGAGACAAAACTCAACAGACACCACTGACCCGACAGCCTAGGTTTCCACAACCTAAGCTCCGATACCATTCTGTAACACCCCCAATCCGCTCAGGGATATTACATGCCGTAGAACCTTTCCTCAAGGATCTACCAGGCTGGTAACAACATATAACAACTCAACCATGCCTTTAAGGCTAAAATGACTCAGTAGACCGATTTGGTCTTTCAATAAATACTTACAACTCAATTACAAACACTTACCCACGCAGGGGTCAAAATACAATAAACTCCCGTACAACGGGGAAAAGATACTGCAGCGGAAAAGAAAATACAACTAGACCAATACGACATCAACGGATCCTCGTGTGATTAGTATCGTTCATCTTTCATCATCCTTCGTGCCGATCCTGTGCTATGCTCCAAAAACCTGAATGCAAAAATAGACACCCACCCCCCGAATACTCGGGGGTTAGCAAAACTCTACTGTTTTGCTAGTGCAAATACAAAGTGCAAATACGAGCCATATAATTCAAGTTCCAAGAATAACAATAACCGGAAATCCTTAAAAATCCAAACGTGACGAAAAGTACTTCCCGAGGCAAGAGTTTGGTAAAACATTCTAAAACTGAAAGGTCACCAATCAAGGGAAAACAATTTATAAAATCGTTTAAATGCCATCGAGAGTTTTGATAGAAAACAACTTAGGATTATCAAATCCTTATCTTTCCAAAAATCAACAAGGTCACAGGTCATAGCCCAAAGGTTTTGTTTTCGCAAATAGAAAACCGACAATAATACACAGGGTTGAAACCCACGTCACGCGTCCTCGACGGACATAAAATACACACGCATCCGTGAAGTTTCACTCGTGAATCTAGTTCGAAGCCAATGGAATTCCCTCCGTGGTCCCGTCGAACCCTCCCGAGGTGAGCAAACACATTCACAAAACATAAGCAACCACACTCGTGAATCCAGGTCGAAGCCAATGGAATTCCCTCCGTGATCCCATCGGACCCTCCCGAGGTGAGCGAAAAACAATCACAAAATATACACACGTAGCGGTGAAGTTTCACTCGTGAACCCAGGTCGAAGCCATTGGAATTCCCTCCGTGGTCCCGTCGAACCCTCCCGAGGTGAGCAAACACATTCACAAAACATGTACACGCATCGCCTAGGACCGGGACGAAGCCGCAAATCCCACTCCGTGATCCCGTCGGACCCCCCGAGCTGGCTAGCGAAATACTCAAGCACCACACGTCGCCTAGGACCGGGACGAAGCCAGGAATCCCACTCCGTGATCCCGTCGGACCCCCCGAGCTGGCTAGCGAAATAATCTCAAGCACGAGTAACATATCACACCAAGGATATCCAAACAATTCACCCAGAGGCATCAAACACTCAGTAAAACAACACGTCAAACCACAATGCACCGAAATGAAACAATATACATCCACACGCAAATACCAAGTGCATCATCAACACCAAACAAATCCATAAGATTCACATACTCGTTCACGAATCAGACCAATCACAAAACACACACGGTTTTGAAAGAGGGCCTTTAACAAGGCTAACCAAATCTTTTGAAAACTCATTTCAAACAAACAAACAAACCAAGACGATCACCAATCATCATATACACAAAACAAGAAAAATATGGACAAGGTACTTGCCTCAAAATCGGCACGCAAGTATCCCGACGAACACGGCTCAACCGGAAAGCTTCGAAACGCCCGATGCAATCGAAAAGAAAGACGACAACGAACGGAAGGGTTCAACTCGGTTTCTTCGCAAGAAACTCGACCCTAACAATATATAATCAATAAATCATCGATCATACGAGGAAGAATAATCGTAGAACGCCCGAAAACCCCTCTAAGACATTTTACCGGACACCTTCGAGGCGTCGGTCAAGGACTCGACCCAAATAACGAATCGATACGATCCAACCATGGAATAATAAGGGAAATGATATAATACATCTAAATAATCATCAATGCATCATAATCCTAAGTTAAAACGGATTAAACGGACGAAATCAACCAAAATACCCAATTTCCCCAAAACTAGATTTCTAGGAAATCTGACCTGATTCGGTAGATCGGAGGATGTTATAGGATGGATGATTGATGATATGAACCTCAAAACATCATGGATTAATTATATAACAACATCCTTCCATGATTCCAACACCTCCAGCCGCGGAAGAGAAGGAAAACCGAGTGAAAATGGCTGAAGAAAAACGGTGCCAGGCCTTAAATAGGCCGACTGTCGGACGGGTTACGTACGTAACCGGCCAAGGCTTACGTACGTAATCGAAGTCATCGCCTAAAATCTCGGCCCGCTACGTACGTTACCGGCCAGGGCCTTACGTATGTAACCGGCCCTTACGTACGTAACGGCCGAGCACTAACGTACGTTACTCGGCCAGGGCTGGCCTGGCCCGAGCATGCCCGGCCATGACTCGGCCGGGACCAATTCCGACGGCCCGAACGACCCTGAAACCCGAACCTGAGTACGAATCGAAGATACGGTTACGAAGTACTCGCAAAGACGAATCCGAGCACTAACAGAACACACGATTACGACCACCCGAAGGCTCGAAATTCAACAACGGAAAGTAATTACCCCAAACTTTGGGAAATTACGAAAATGGCCCAAAACGTCCGAAAATCACGATACATGATCGAAACACCAAGACGAAGCTCACAACACGTATAACAAAGTTAAACGGACTTACGGGAAACTCGAAACAGCAGTTTCGAACGAGATTCGCAAGAATCGAACTCAAGTGCGGAAAAGTCGCCAAAAATCACAGAACTAAACAAAACGACACCGAAACGAACTCGGATGAGAAAAAGTGCAGAATTAAACATTCTCGAAATGACGAAACGGTCATGAGCGAGTCATCAAAATGGACTTTCGCCGAAAAAAAGAAATTACCGGAAATCAAAATTACGGGTATTACAATTCTAACGGCCAATTGTTTTAATTTTTTTTAATATAACGACCAAAAAATCCATCGCTAACTCTAATTACATATATCAAGAACTGTATTACTCAATATATTTTGAATTTGCTATTTTATTCCACATAAATCAGAAAACATTAAACAACTAAGGGGCTATTTACCAACTCTGTCATTAAGATCTGAGTGGAATAAGTTATCTGTTTGGATTATATTGTCTGTCTGGATAAAGATGAAATGTTGTTTATCTGCATTGCTGAATCAACTGTTTGAATTGCAGAAATGACCATTTTACTCCCTCGATATATATAAAAATATATTAAATATTTATATCCAAAATAGTTCAACACCATACAATTATAACTTGCACAACATCATAATAATATAACACAATTTCTAGTTATAAGAGTCATTTGTTTCCATTAAGATGATAGCTTACCGAATAAGGAGCTGGGGGATCACTGTCCCATTAAGATGCTATCTTATTGATTAAGCTCCTGGTAAACACATTATCAGCTATCTGAAAAAGCTATAAGAAATCAATAAGCTTCATTAAGCTGCTAGTAAACAGGCCCTAAGTCAAACTAACTTTTGTAACTTAAACATTAATAATCCAACAGTACTAGTTACTTGAAACTATAAACATCCAAAGTTGCCATTACTACGACATGCAAAGTCTTGTAAGGACAAATTCTTGTTTTTAAACAAAAAAAAACTACTACATAAAAGTCTTGTGAGGACTAACGTGCGACCGCCATTACTCATCTTCAAGTACTAGATGAGCCTGAAATGTTCTCCGAAGGAATGGAAACATTAAGTTGTTGCACCAACATATCTTTAAATATTTTCAACTGAGCTTCAAATGAACCCATATGGCCCTTAAGTTCATTGTTCTCTTCTTGTATTGTTTCCACCTGACTGATAAGAGTTTTGTTTTGTTTTTTGGTAGCAGACAACTCAGATACAAGTTTCTCTCTGCAAGGTTGTGGTCCTGTTATATCTTTAAGTGTTACTCCCCCTCCAAAACCCACAACCCGATCATGAGACTTCGAATTAAAAACCTTCTTTGCTACCTTCATAAAAGAACAAACAAATCATTATTCTTAAGTAGTTTAAAAGAACAGAACATCAACAAAAGAAACAAAGGGAATTAAATAAGAGAGTTAACCAAAGAGAACTAACTTTTTCATAATGTTAAATTTTATACGGTGGGTTCCAGATTGGATACTCGCATACTTTGTACAAACAAAATTATTCAGATTGAAACTACCCAGTGGACGTAGATCTTTGGATCGAACCACGTTCATATTGCGTATAAAGAGGGAGCATTTATATAGACATTACAATTTGCTTTCTTAAATGATATAACTCTGGACCGTAGCTTAATTATACCCATATTGTCTTAATTCTCAACTGCAAAACACCAGAAAAAGTTAACCGGTTCCGTCCCATTATCCTCAGTAATGTCATGTTTAAAATAGCTTCCAATGTTATTACAAACAGTCTTTTAGCACAAAAACTTTGGATGCCAATATATGTGGAAACTACAGTCTTTTAGCACTTGTAATATTCTCAGCGTTACTCACTTATAGTGTTACCGACTGGTACTATCAACAATGTCAATATGAAAAACAAGCCTGAAAGCTTGTTTGGTGAGAAAAGATTGTTTCCAAGAAAAAATGCACTAAGAGCCGCTATTCCCTTCCGCCAGATTAGCTATAACAATAGTACAGATAGGTAGGGGTTCCCCTCTATGGTTTACCTACTACTCAAGGAGACCTCTAAATTATATATACTAAATACTAACTCCATCCCATTTTATGTGAGACATTTGTTTTTTTTGCAGGTACTATAAGGCGTGTGATAGATGTGCTTCTATCTAATATTTTTTTGAAGTTGATTTTTTGTATAAAAAATTAGAAATTTTAACGACTCACATTGTTGGGACGTAGGAAGTAATAAACTAGAGGAAGTAGTTATTTATTTAAGATGGATCTAAGTACACAACTACCTTTTAATAAACTAGTTGTCCAACAAAATTTATCACTGACATACATAGATAGAGGTAATCATCTAGGCGGGAGCACAGGGTGGGCGACGTGTAATGATTATTTGATCGATTTTTTGCCCCCCTTGCAAGATATTCTGGTTTGGTTCCGCCACTGTAAATACCATGTCTCATTTTCAGATTATAATTAACCCTTTACATACCTCTTATCTAACCATGAGTTACATTTTTACTTTTGTGCATCGAGCTAGTAAAAATTGTGGACTGACAAGATATTGTGATTTGTTATATACCAACCTAAAAGAATTACATTTACTTGCCACATAGTGTTGCTTCTCAGCATCAACACCTTCAAATTGGTCCTTAATAAATGTAAGGCTTCTGACATCAACGACTCTGCAATTACCTATGCTTATTAATAGAAACAGTAGGTTTAATGGCACTAATTACTACTTGTGAAAAAACTCTCTCTGCAGAAATTAGTAGGGTGGTCTAAATATTACTTATAATAATTACTTGTCAAATTATTAGTCAGAAGGTCTAAAAATCTAACAAATCCAACTTTCACACACATGAATTAGACATGCTATGACAAATGCCTAAAAGATTGAAGCTGACTCTGAAAAAAGACAGCTTCAAACCATTCTATATACCTGATATAAGTGCAAAAAAACATAACAAAAGTATTTCTCACCTCAAATGGGAAAGGGATGGTTCTTTTTCCATTATGTCTCGAATTTCATCCTACATAACCATAATCGAATTATTAATATTAAAAAAATTAAACAAATTAAGTTGGTTCAACTATTCATAGGCATTCAATGGACATACGTATTTTTGTGTTGTCTCGAATTTGGAAGTTCGGTGCCTTTCTTGCGAGTCGAATAGAACACATCAACCAAGTTTGGTTTATTCCCCTTATTTGCTCCCTTTTTCCGTAAACAAATCATCAATTCTCAAAATAATTTTTATTCATATATAATTTCTCAACAACGAGAAAATAATCTAAATATTATCTTTCTTACCAAATCATCCCAAATGACCTGCCTAAAAGGCTTGCTCCCTGTTCGATGCATTAGCCTTTTAGCATAATAACCTCTGTTAATGGAGTTCCTTGCACTTCTTTCCTAAAATTTAAAAGAACTACTAATATTGCAATAAATACAATGGAAGGAGCATACAAGGATTCGACAATATTTGATTGTGGATAAATAGTCATCATAAATTCAACTCTTTGCTAAAAAGTGTCGTACCCATCTTATGTGCAAGTTACCTTAAAATCATCACTTGAATATATCTCCTTTATGAGCCACCTCCACTCATCCTTGTCGAGTCTATTGGGTGGTTTACCTTTGTATGCAGCTGGTAAGGTGATTTTCCTTTTGGTGACGTTATACCTTAATAAGTCCGCTCTCCAATTCGTCTATAACTCTCTCATATGCGCAAGAACATGCTCCTTGTAAGTTTCCATATTTTCATTAGTAAATACATCCCATAATACAATAAATAATCCAGCGGTGAGATCTTTAAAATTCAACTTGGATATCAATAATAATAATGATAATTGATATGCTTTGATGAAAAAAGTTAAACTACCTGACTGTGTACAGTAGTACCAAGTGGAAAGAGAGAGAGAGAGAGAGAGAGAGAGAGAGAGAGAGAGAGAGAGAGAGAGAGAGAGGGAGGGAGCAACAGAGAGTTTATGCCTGACTGTTCAGTATTTGTTTTAATTTATATTTTTTAGGTTTCATCTTTTGATATTTAAATTAGTTAAATCTTTTTAGAGCTTTCTTTAGTTTATTCAAAAGGGGGAAGCTGAAATAGTTTATGCATTAATTTAAGGAAAAAAACTTAAATCTACTTATCTAACTTCTTACCGTAACTGCATTCCACATGTGTTCCTTTTCTCTTTCTCCAATATCATTCCACTTGTGCACTCTAAGAGGACACATATTTGTATCTCGCACTATGATTCCTAAATGTCTTGCAAATACTTTGTGATTCATCCCCACTGCTCGATTATTGTAAAAATCAATTTCTAACTTTTCATTAGGTTTAAGCTTTGCAATTGCCTGACATTTGTTTCTTCTCCTTTTTTTCACTCTCATATTTCTTCTTAGTAGTAGACGAGCCACAAACTTCAACTAAAATAAAATATTCTTCAAATCACTGACTCATAAAAATTAAAAAGACATATCAAAGAAAAGAAAGATGTGAAACCATTACTTTGTGCATCTTCTTGAATTGCTAAAGATTTACCTCTTACAATGTCATTGTCATTGACATTTTCAATTTCATCGGAATCATGATCATGATCATCAACATTCTCATTGCCTAGTTGAATGTGCATATCCGCAGCTTCAAATGAAGAATCCGGCTCATGGTCATCATTATTATCCTCATGAATTAAATCTGATGATGAATTCCAATCTTCCATAACATTACTGCTTACACGAGGAGAGGGGGCAAATAATGGATTGAAGGAAGCTCCATGAACATTGACATTAGAATTATTCTTAGTAAAAAGCCCTTTTGGACGACTCTTTTGATCTTGATTTGACATTAATACATCACTGTCATCTCCAATGCAAGGTTTAGCTCCAACTTATCTTTTGGAAGGATAAATCTCAGCTAACCTCTGTACACGTCCCCTTGCCAACCATTGAGGTGGTACATAATGCCTTTTAGAACCCAGCATAGAAGATTTTTTACGTGCAGGCTCATTTGGACAAACCATTTCCTCATTTGGATGAACCACTTTTTGATAAGGATGAACTACTTTCTCATCTGGACGAACTATTTTCCCTGAAAATCATAAAATGCAAATCAATCAGATGCATTTAGTAGTGTATTATCAGCAAAATTACTTATTAATTACCGATCAGAAAAGTAATGGAAGAAATATGCATCAAAATCTATGCATATCAAAATTTCAATCAGTGGGTTAATCTATTTGTTGGTTAAATATTCAACCATTTTGCATTCACGTCATCTCAAATTCCACTGCTGAATTTTTACGGTTGTATTGGAGATTTGAACTTAATTTAAATCCCGCAAATATTTTTAGAAAATGTATATTTCGTAACGACTTGAAATTTCGATCATGTTTCCTTATTATTAAAAATATATTAATAAAATACTTTAGAAAATTCGGGTAAACGAAAATCAAAGACACACATAACAATGCACACAACAAAGACAAATAAGCAATATTGTCTCAGAACAGAACAATGATTACATGTAACAGACTAAAAGTATATTAGTTATATACATAATTGTAAAACACATTACGACACATATAAGAATACATCTATTAGAGAACTGGCTTTAGAATGTGATTATAGCACAGTCATAAACATGTAAAGTAGGTAATCATGACGCAGTTACAAACTACAACATAGTCACACAACATAAACGCATCATCGGTACAGCAAAGGTCTGACAAAGAGAATTAGGGCAAGTTGAGTTTCGGTATTCCCAAGGTTGAATTGACTCATTTCCGAGGAGAAGATCCAAGAAAATGGATTCGTAAATGCAATAAGTTCTCTCTTCCACCAGGTTAGTGACAATCTCAAATGTGATTTAGTAGAGATGTATATTACTGGGAAAGGAGATACTTGGTTTCCAAGTTATAAACCTGTGAAAGGGTGTATGTCTTGGTTGGAATTTTGTGAGGATTTGATTAGAAGGTTGATAGAAAAGGGGGTGTTGATGCTCAAGAGGAGTTTAACAAATTGGTTCAAATAGGATCAGTCATGGTATATATTGATAAGTTTGAAAAACTCAAGGCAGTTTTACTTTGTAAAAATGTTAGTTTGGGAGAGTCTTACTTTGTGTCTAGTTTCAAATCAGGTTTAAAAGGGAATTGAAACCCATAGTTAGGTTAATGATGCCTGAGACCTTAGTAGATGCTATGAAAATTGCCCAATTTCAAGAACAAACTGTTGATCTCATAATTAAGTAGAATGAAAAAGGGAAGTGTAATTTTGGAACAGCCAATAAGGAAAATTAGAGTCAACAGAGAAAATATGACACAAGATTTACTACTAAGAACACAAGTTGGACTGATAAGAAGGGGGTTATACTGCCAATATGTTTAAGAAGATAACTCGTGAGGAACTTCAATATAGGAAGAATAATCACTTGTGTTATAAATGTGGTGAGAAATTTTCTCAGGGTCATCAGGGCAAGAATGAGCAGTTTACTTTATGTTGGTCGATGAATCTAAAAACATAAATGTGTTGAGTATGTTTGAAGCACACATTTTAACTGATGCACCACATATTTGCAAACTAAGTTGGCATAAGTCTGAACTATACTATATTTCCTATAGCAGTTGCAACCAACTATGATTCCAATATTCAAGTTGTTACAATAACAAATCATACGAAAAGGTTTTACGAAACAAAGTGCCGATTCCAATTATTTATTTTTGGCAGAACAAACATTATCTAAACATTTTTTCCTTGTGGAATCTAGTAACGTATACCACCCGCTTCCACTTTTTTCTTTTGGGCTGAACAAACATTATCCAAATATGAGATGTCCTCAAAATGATTAATACAAACATAAAGAAGCTCAAAAACTACAAAATGATCAATACATCAGTACTTGAAAGCCTAAGGAAAGAAAGAACAACTAATAAGTGAATCAGTCCTCTTCGCCCCTTCATATGTCCTCGCTCTTGACGTCTAGTTAAATTATCCTTCAAATACTCGGATCTATTCCCACTTCGCTTCTACAAATTTTAGCACTTGCGTTTTTTTGAGGAAGATGCGACATATGCAGGTTCAAATAATTCACCATGTTGATATACACCACCTTCATTTCTACCATCATTTTCATCATCTGCCATCTCATTATAGTTGCGCGGTTGGGTCTTTGACACGAGTTGCCAACCTTTATTAATGTTTTCGTTGACATAGAAAGCTTGTCTCGCTTGACTAGCTAAGATAAATGGTTCATTAGTTTTTAATTGCTTGTTGCAATTAACACTAACAAATCCATATTCATCACTTTTGACTCCTCTTAACTTATCATATGTGTAACACCCCCAAACCGACCGGGAATATTACAGCGCCGTAGGCCCCATATTGGAACCCACAAGGCTAAAATCATTTTCGCACATGTTTAAAAATGTCAAAAAGCCCTTTGAAAGTACACACACACGCAGCGGATAAAAACATAGTTCAAAGAATACTGAAAGCCATTTTAAATATACACACTGCGGATAAAAACAGAATTAATACATTTGCAGCGGAATTAGAAAACCAGAAAAGAATACATAATCCCAACAATCACGCCATAGCCAGTATCACCGGAAAGCTCATCCCTTCACGACCGCTACTAGCTCGAACTCCGAGTACCTAAAAGATAAAGCCCACGACGGGGTCAGCCATAATACTCAACAATGATAACGATCACATCATAAAGACAATTACATATCAATGTAATATACAGAGTAAGAACATTCCCAATATATTTTACCAAAGTAACCTTACCAACCTGTCACAGCCATAACAATCAATCCTTACCATATCCCACGCCTCGTGTCCTTAAGTAATGAACGAATTCAAATGTAATCACCTGTACTGTATCCGAAAGACTACCAAGATTTCCAAACATAAACATATCTCGAGTATAGAATAATCTGGCCAAGTTCAATTCTGCTGGCTGGGTCGCACAATTGGATCCCAATACTTATAGAAACTGATATCACATGATACATCTGCAAATCAACTGTCCCGAACAATGGCAAGTCCCGGATATCAATACAAAGCATGAATGCTCACACAGTCAATAATGATAAACAATCGATGCATCACAACGGAAATATCAATGACATGATATTTCCACACAAGATCGACAAAGGGTCAACCACGGACGAGAATACCATGATCTGGTAACTCCAACAAGACCAATGAAGAATCAATAACCGAGAATACCGCCGAGATGGTAAGGATCAACGAAAAATCAATAACCGAGAATACCGACGACACGACAAATCCCAACAAGATCAATAAAAGGTTGACAACCGAGAATACCGACGACACAGTAAACTCCAGCAAGATCAATAAGGGTCAACAATCGAGAATACTGACGACACAGTAAACTCTAACAAGATCAATAAGGACCAACAACCGGGAATACCAACGATACGGTAAACTTCAACAAGAGCAATAAGGAATCGACAACCGAGAATACCGACGACACGGTAAACTCCAACAAGAGCAATAAGGAATAGATAACCTAGAATACCGACGACACGGTAAACTCCAATAGGGATAATAAGGGATCAACAATCGATAATACCAACGGTAAGGCAAACTCCCAAACAGAATCAATAAGGATCAATAACGAACGAGGCTACAATGATAGGGGAAACTCCAAACGAGATTAATAAAGGATCGATAACAAACAAGTTGACCATCGATAAGGTAACTCTAAACGAGATCAGAAAAGGATCAACGGGGACAGATACACGAGAGAATAAAATTGTCAACCATATAAAAATCATATATATATGGGATTTCAAAGACAACCCGAATATCGAATAGATCCAATTATACTTGGACTGTGAACGACCAATCAATAAGACTCAAGATGGACATCACGATACGCTCGATCCAGACATGTGTCAGTGTACAAGCCAACCACGGGTATTGATCAGGTACCCGTCTGGTCTCGTACCTAATCAGCCTCACGAAGTACGTCTCGTGTGCACGGTTCAATATGAGGTCGAAACCAACACATGCTACACGTGCCCGTCCCGAAAATCCTACACATGAACGATCAGAACATATATGACTCCAGATATGCCACGATACAACATGACAACAAATCTCGAAGAAACGCATATCCATCAAGGATCAGAAGACTTCCCAAAAGAGCAACAGTAACTCGATCATGAAAGACCGACACGACCACAACGTCGTATTTCCATCAGACAACAGTCCACATCATGCTCAACAATGCATATAATATTAACACATAAACCCCAAGGCAGCAGCCAAGTGTCAAGGAAGCATCTCACAAGAATACCCCGGAACATAGGTTCCATATAGGTCTTATCCCCTAACACAGTTCATGCAATCACAAAATACCCCAAGGTCGCAACCAAGGGTCACGAAAGTATCCACACAGGAATACCCCAGAACATAGGTGCCATATAGGTCTTATCCCCTAACACATCGGCCCAACAGACCACAGCTCAAAGGAAGAGCACATTATAAAACGTAACAAACAATGGTGCACACTCATCGCAGGAAATATCAACACACATGCAATAATGCAACATGATGATTATCATTATCTAACAATATTAATTTACCTCAAGCTGGAGACGCCAACCTTTCCACGACCAACCGCCCTGAACGAATACACGGTTTATCCGACAATCCAAAATGAAGTACAGTCCATAACTAATACCAAACCACCATCTCGAGTTCAACATCGACACGATAACTAACCTTGATATCCAACTTCTCATGCAATAGACCAAATTATAATTCACATTCCCATTTCCACTAGACATCCTTAAAATCATATACATTATGATTTATCTTAGTCCAAAAATACCATACATACCACCATTCCGACAATTCATATATTCCATAATACCATTGCTATATGAATCATAAATGAAATGAAAACGAAATCATTTATTAACATTATGAACTAAGCAAGCATAACTTGCCTCGATACCAATATGATGAAGTTGTTACTAGTCCTGTCGTCTTCATCTACAAGCTCCGTAGCCCCGACTCACCGCAGTACAACGGTTAATATCAACGATCATCTAATGCAACCTAATACAATAATCAATCAACAATACGTTCGATAACAATCAACAACCGGTATAATCAACCAATCAAACTCAACGGTATCTCGATCGTACGAAACCAAACCATATCAACTCTTATCAATACGAATACAAGCCGAACTTCGATAATCAATAGTTCTATCAACGTCTACAACATTCTTGGTTCCAACTTCAATCTTAAATTCGGATTTACACGGCTCATTCTTGCAAATTCATAGGAGTACAATTACGGCTATCATCATGAATAATCATATACCAAAATTAATCGTAATCCTTCCAATTTACGGACATATATCATTCAAGAATTCTTCAAGAACATGAATCAATCCATAATCACGTTTGAAGCCAACAAAACGACGTAATTCAATGTGTTCTAACATCTAACCATCATCTAATCCATACTCCAAGGCATGTATCATCATATTCTCCAACATACGATCCTCCTAACATCAAGAATCGAAGCAATACTACCAAGATCACCAAGAACAACATGATTCTATAATCATAGTCAACATTTTCAAGACAAAAACCAACATATCATCATCTTCTTTTCAACATATAGTTCATATATCCTCAAGAATCGTAACAACAATACCATAATCATCTTCATACGAAGAAGAACATCAACACTAACATCAAAATCCGAATTCAAGGAGTAGAGTTCATCAACATACCTTTTTAAGATGAATAACACAATCAAACACTTCCAAAACTCCAAGAACTCCAAGTTTCAAGCTTCCGATCATCCTTATCAAAGTCTTAACAAGGGTATGAGGGTCTGAAATGGGTTTGAGAGAGAGAGGGAAGAGCTGGGGAGGAGGAAATATGTTTCCTTTCATGAGGAAATGAAAGTCCCGTTCTTATTTTATAAACTGTGCATCTCGTTACGTACGTTAAGTCCCAAAGTTAACGTACGTAAGGCCTTTAACGTACGTTATATGTCCTATATGTAATATCCGGATTTATTACTGTGTATTTCATCTGTATTCAGATCTTGTATTATTCGGATTTGTGGTTTTGATTATTGGAGTATGATATTTCTTGCATTGGCACCCTTGTACTTAAGTATAACATCATGCAAATTTTCTCATGCAAACTCGTGATAGCGCACGCTAAGAATGTAGCTTAACGCGCGATATCAGCTATTACTAGCGCACGCTACGTATAGGAGTTGCGTGCGCTAGACACTGAATTATTGAGGTAGGTGGTTAGCACATGCGCCAGCCGGGACATGGGTCCGGATAAGATTCCCGCGGACGAACCTGGATAGATTTGGAGTCAACGCTCATTAGCGCGCGCTAAGTATGTATTGTAGCGTGCGCTAATTAGCTAAAATGCAGAATATTATAAATGGGACAACAACCCGTTTTGGCTTTCATTTCTTTCGCCCGTTCGTCATTCTTGAGAGGCCAGAGAGCTTTAATCATCCCTCTAACACACTTAGAACATATATTAGTGATCCTTGAATATTGGTTATCACTTGTGAGTGATCACTGAAGAGAAGTAACACCTTGGAGTGGCACATAACCAACCGGAGTCGGATTCTACCTTGTGGTTCAGTGATTTCGGGATATTAAGGTATGTTCAACCTATCACCAGTCTTAGATTTGGATTCCAAGGGATAAGATGATCATGTTAACGAGATATTGAATTTCATTAGTGAATTATTCAACAACATCATGTTTAGAAGATTGGAATGTCTACAATTACGATATTATTGTTGGAACCTTGAAGTCGGAATCCTAGTACTTCAAATGATGAGAGAAACATTCTGAAGTTAACAATCCGTATGATTTATGTTATCTTTGTGATCATGAATTGGAGGTGATATTATAAGAACTTAAAGGAAGAATCATCTTAGGAAGTATTCTTTCGTATAAGTTGGAATTGTTAGTTCACCTCAAGATGAAGTCTGAATATGTATAATGATAGTAGAATCTAATACATCAACCGGAGATCACCAACTTCGCATGAGAATTATAATCAAGATGGATTATGGTGTTATGATGATTATACGTATACTTGCATCTTGATGTTGTTATTATCCTTGAGATCATTCATAAGGGTTATGAACATAACATGAAGTCGGATAACAAACATCAAATCACTGAGGAATTCGCTTACTTCATCACCATTTGTATAATCTGCTGCCCTCCAATGAACTGCCATGCACTCTTAGTGTGCGCTAAGCTACGTGAATTAACGTGCGCTATCATGTATGTTTAGCGTACGCCACATTTGCAACTTAGCGTGCGCTAAGTCATCAGGCGAGTCAGTCGGCTGACCAATGAGGTACTGACCGTGCATGGTTAGCGTAGGCTAGGCTATGTGTACTGCATACGCTGACGAGTAGCATTAACGTACGCTACATATGATTCGTAGCGTGCGTTAAGCTATCTAGACAGATTGCATATTAAGGACTTTCTACCGAAATTGTTGAATTGTTAGACGTTCATTCGGCATGAAATGAATTCTATGCTATTTCTTTTGTTAAGGTTCGAGCTTAACACGTGATTGATCGAAAGGGACGACCTTCGAATATTTTGGTATTCGTGGAAGTTTATTCTTGTCAACGAACCGAGGCAAGTACTCTAATTAGAATTGTTTATATTATGACAATTATGATGTGATTGTATCGTGTAAATATGTTGTGAATATATGTCCACCATGCGTTGATCCGACGGGAATCATCATGGGAATCTATAGTTTGTGTGTTGGATCGTTGGACGGTAGTTCCACCATGTGTTGGTCCGATGGGATCATCATGGGAATCTATAGTTTGTGTCTTACTGGATCGTTGGAATACCATCAGTATGTTGAAACTGTTATGATATGATATGTGTTGTGGATATTCTCATTGGAGAAACTTGTTATGATATAATTGTTGATTATATCACTGTTGTATGATTATTGTACTTGTACTAGCATCGTTGTGCTAACCCCTTCGGGGGTGAACATTTGTGTATGTTCAGGATCCAGGAGAGCGGGGAAACAACCACTGGAGATGCATGACGACGAGGGTGCAGAGTGATGTTCCGGCCGGGTTTACTGTCTGTTATTTCTTGGTTATTTCAATAAGTACTCGAGTACGTCGTCGATTTATAATGTTTGGATTTTAGAGATGTAATAATAACTCTTCATGGGATATTTGTAATTTCGGTTTTGAACCAGTCGGTTGAATTTTATTTCAGAAATTTCATAAACTGGTATCTGTTATTGTCATTTCCTTTATTCAGCCTTGTAAATTCTTATGTAAAGGATTTACGACGCTGTAATATTCCTGAATATATCGGGGGTGTTACAGAATATGGTATCGGAGCTAAGATTGTGGATATCTTGGCCGTTGGGTTAAAATAGGGGTCATTTATGTCTTTCGAGGTAACCGGCCATGAATGACATCACTGTACTGCCTACGTCTTCATGCGAACGGTGGTTGTAAGTTCCTAAACTCCATCTCGTTCTTTACATGTTGTACTTTTTATACTTGAACATTAGAACAATGTTGTTTCCTGTATATTAAGTACTTGTGCTTACAGTATGTTGAGAGGCGGACGTGGACGTGGTCGCGGTCGTGGACGCGGACGAAGGAATGCTGAAAGGGAGGTGTCGCCTTCTAATCAGGCTAGTCATAGCTAAGGCGAGCCGCAACAATCAATCAATAACGAACCGGAACCTGGTGTACCAGAAATCCTTCGTCAAGTCGTGAACCAGATGACTCAGTTCGCTCAGGTTGTGGACCGAATGCAAGTGGCGGCAGGAATTTAGCAGGGAGATGGACAACAAAGGATTCCAGAAATGGGAAATCGAGGTGACCGATGGTTACAAGAGGTGGCAAAGATGCAACCACCCAAATTTGACGGCTTTTCCGAGACTCCCACTTGGGACCATTGGTTGAAGGAACTGGAGAAAATTTTTGGTGGAATTAATTGCCCGGACGACAAGAGAGCTCCTATTGCCCAGTACTTTCTGATAGGGGAAGCATCCGAGTGGTGGGAAGCTATCCGACCTGCAGATCATGATGCCGATTGGACGGAATTTAAAATGATGATGGAAGCTCAGTATTGCCCTCGTCCTGTGAGGGAAGCCAAAATTCGGGAGTTTTTCTCCGCTCAGCCATCAGATGAACCCGTATCCCAAACGATTAAGACGTTTAACCAGCAGTTAGCATTTGTTCGACATCTGGTCAGAACAGATGCGGAGATGATGATTCATTTTGAAATGAGGATGAAACCAGAAATCCAGAGGTACATGTCCGGTTTTGAATGTACCACTCTCCGCCAATACCAAGATAAGGCGTTGGCGTACGAAATAAAAGAAGCAGCCAATGGAGAAGTTTATGGAGTCGAAGAAACAGAAAGGCTCTGGTACTTTTACAGAGCACAAGAGCAGTGGGCCCCGTAAGGCCCAGTCTTCTTTTTCTTTCAAGAAACCTCCGCACCCATCTAAGAGCGGAAAGAATTACGGAACAGTGTCAGCCACGACGGATACAGCTAGGAAGTGCTTTAATTGTGGTCGCCCAGGCCACCTTTGGCGTGATTGTTTGCGCACTCCAGTTACATGTTTTGAGTGCGGACAGGAAGGGCACCGTGCGACGTTTTGTAAGGACGCCACTAAGTACAATGGAACCCGTTCATCACAGCCAGTTCAGAAGGAAGCTAGTATCCAACAGACGCATCAAAGTGTTCAGATGCCTCAAAATTTTGGCCGCGGACGAGGCAGAGGACAATGGGACCGAAAGGGGACATCGAGTGCCGGATCTGTTCCCCCACGTCTGTATGAGATGAGGAGGACAGACGATCGTGATGTCGCCGCATCGTGCATCGGCCCAAATCCTTTCCCAACCAGTTAGCGTTTTATTTGATACAGGAGCTACGCATTCTTTTATATCTTTGTCTTGTGTAAATCGTTTGAATATTTCCGGTTTTCATACTTGTGAACCTTATGTTGTTGGTTTACCAAGTGGAGAGAGGATTGTTGGGAACTTAGAGACTAGAGATTTTCCTGTATTATTTTGGGGTAGGGAGTGGCTCTCAAATCTAATTGTGATAGAAATGCAAGGAGATGACCTAATACTCGGAGACGATTGGCTTAATCGATATGGAGCAATTGTAAATTACCGAAGAAGGAATATTTCGCTGATCGCTGATGATGGCTCCGAAGTACTGTTTGAAGGATGGAAACCAGGAAGCTCAGGAAAGTTGATCAAAGCAATGAAAGCTGTCAAATTGTTGAAACAGTAGACAGGTATTGGTGCTATGCAATGAAGAAAGAAGATGAAATTATGAAACTTTCATCCATTCCTGTTGTGAATGAATTTCCAGATTTATTTCCTGACAAATTACCTGGACTACCTCCACGACGGGATGTGGAATTCACTATTGAGCTGGAACCTAGAGCTACACCAATTTCTAAGGCGCCGTATCGTATGGCACCTACTGAGATGTACGAACTGAATAAGAAACTGGAGGAGTTACTGGACAAAGGCTATATTCAGCCAAGCGTTTCACCTTGGGGAGCGCCAGTTCTTTTTGTCCGAAAGAAGGATGGATCGCTTCGACTGTGTATTGACTATCGAGAGCTGAACAAGATGACGATTAAGAACAAGTATCCGTTGCCATGGATTGATGATCTGTTTCACCAGTTGCAAGGGTCAACAGTATTTTCTAAAATCGATCTGAGATCAGGATACCATCAGCTGAGGATTAAGGAATCTGATGTTCCAAACTCAGCATTCAGAACTCGCTACGGACACTATGAGTTTGTAGTAATGCCATTTGGTCTCACTAATGCACCTGCTATATTCATGTAGTTGATGAACCGAGTGTTCATCGAATATTTGGATAAATTTGTGGTCGTGTTCATTGATGATATTCTGGTGTATTCTAAGAACCCAGAAGAGCATGCACAACATTTGCGGATTGTATTAGAACTTTTGAGAAGCGAGCAACTGTATGCCAAACTCTCTAAGTGTGAATTCTGGCTAAAGGAAGTAATGTTCCTCGGTCATGTGGTATCAGCGGAAGGAGTCCGAGTAGATCCGCAGAAAATCGAAGTAATTATGGATTGGAAACCTCCAAAGAACATGAAAGAAGTCCGAAGTTTCTTAGGACTCGCTGGGTGTTATCGTCGGTTCGTGGAAGGGTTTTCCAAAATCTCCCGCCCACTTACTCAACTCCTGCAGAAAACTCAAAAGTTTGAGTGGAACGAGTCGTGTCAGACTAGTTTTGATGACTTAAAGAAGAGATTGACGACGGCACCGATTCTACCACTTCCACAGGGGACTGGAGGATTCATAGTTTACAGTGATGCTTCGAACCAAGGACTCGGATGCGTATTAATGCAGAATGACAAGGTGATCTATTATGCTTCACGACAGCTGAAACCTTATGAAGTGAATTACCCAACACATGATTTGGAGCTAGCAGCAGTAGTTTTTGCTTTGAAGATCTAGAGACATTACCTGTACGGGACTCATTGTCAGATCTTTACGGATCACAAGAGTCTCAAATACATCTTCAGTCAGAAAGAGTTGAACATGCGGCAAAGAAGATGGTTAGAGCTGATTAAGGACTATGACTTGGAGATTTTGTATCATCCAGGCAAAGTGAATGTAGTAGCCGATGCACTCAGCCGCAAGCCTGTTTCTATCCAGATACTGGAGACTCTGACCTCCCAACTTAGCCTTCAACGAGAGATGATTCGAGAAGGAATTGAAGTATGGTTACAAAGAGTCCAAGGACAACTGTGCGTGATGGAAATAACTTCGTTCTTAATCGAATAAATCAAATCTAGACAGGTAGATGATCCTCTGATGATTCGGTTACGTGACGAAGTGATCAAGGGGAAGGCACCCGGATTAGTAATCCATGATGATGGAGTTTTGAGATTTCAGAACCGACTCTGCATTCCCGATATCAATGTTCTGAAACAGACGATTATGAAGGAAGCTCACAGTTTGCCCTATTCTATCCACCCGGGCACCAGTAAGATGTATAAAGACTTAAAGCAAAATTTCTGGTGGGGCAACATGAAGAAAGATGTAGCGGACTATGTTTCGAAATGCTTGACTTGTCAGCAGGTTAAGATCGAGCATCAACGGCCTGCCGGAATGTTGAAGCCGCTCCCGATTCCTGAATGGAAGTGGGAGGACATATCGATGGACTTTATCACTAGTATGCCGAGTACCAAGACGGGAATGAACATGATTTGGGTGATAGTTGATCGTTTAACCAAATCAGCTCATTTCCTAGGCATTAAGGACACATGGGGACCAGAGAAATTAACGCGAGTATTTATTTCGGAGATTGTTCGATTGCATGGTATGCCGAAAACCATTGTTTCTGATCGAGACGGCTATTTCGTGTCTCACTTTTGGAAAGCAGTTCATAAGGCCTTGGGGACCGAATTGAACTTCAGCACAGCTTATCACCCACAGACTGATGGACAGTCAGAGAGGACTATTCAAACGGTGGAGGATATGTTGAGGGCCTGTGCCTTAGATTGGTCAAACGATTGGTAAATTCACCTACCATTGATTGAATTTACCTACAACAATAGTTGCCATGCTTCACTTAAGATGGCACCATTCGAGGCATTATACGGGAGGAGATGCAGATCGCCCCTATGCTGGGACGATTCATCAGACTTGATCGGAACAGAACCAGAGTTGATCGTGCAGACTCGAGAGAAGATAGCCTTGATTCGTGAAAGGCTGTTGACCGCCCAGAGTCGCCAGAAATCTTATGCAGACGTACGTCGTCGTCCATTGGAGTTCAGTACTGGAGACCACGTACTTTTTAAGGTTTCTCCTACTCGAGGAATCTTTCGTTTCGGAAGGAAAGGAAAGCTGAGTCTGAGATTTATCGGACCATTTGAGATCCTTGAGAGAGTTGGAGAATTGGCATACAGATTAGCATTGCCGCCGTCATTGAGCCATGTTCATAACGTGTTCCACGTATCCCAGTTACGGAGGTATATACCAGATCCTAGTCATGTCATTGATTTCGGCGAGATCGAAGTTGCTCAAGATGGGACGTTTGAAGAAAGACCGGTCAAGATACTCGAGAGTCGAGTTAAGCAGTTGAGGAACAAACCAATTGTTTTGGTCAAAGTTCAATGGTCACGCCACGGAGTGGAAGAAGCCACATGGGAAACAGAAGATGGCATGAAGTCCAGATATCCCGAATTATTTTCGTCTTGAGTTTCGGGACGAAACTCCTTTTTAGTAGGAGAGTATGTAATATCCGGATTTATTACTATGTATTTCATTTGTATTCAGATCCTGTATTATTCGGATTTGTGGATTTGATTATTGGAGTATGATATTTCTTGCATTGGCATCCTTGTACTTAAGTATAACATCATGCAAATTTTCTCATGCAAACTCGTGATAGCGCACGCTAAGAATGTAGCTTAACGCGCGCTATCGGCTATTACTAGCGCACGCTACGTATAGGAGTTGCGTGCGCTAGACACTGAATTATTGAGGTAGGTGGTTAGCACATGCGCCAGCCGGGACATGGGTCCGGATAAGATTCCCGCGGATGAACCTGGACAGATTTGGAGTCAACGCTCATTAGCGCGCGCTAAGTATGTATTGTAGCGTGCGCTAATTAGCTAAAATGCAGAATATTATAAATGGGACAACAACCCATTTTGGCTTTCATTTATTTCGCCCATTCTTCATTCTTGAGTGGCTAGAGAGCTTTAATCATCCCTCTAACACACTTAGAACATATATTAGTGATCCTTGAATATTGGTTATCACTTGTGAGTGATCATTGAAGAGAAGTAACACCTTGGAGTGGCACATAACCAACCGGAGTCGGATTCTACCTTGTGGTTCAGTGATTTCGGCATATTAAGGTATGTTCAACCTATCACCAGTCTTAGATTTGGATTCCAAGGGATAAGATGATCATGTTAACGAGATATTGAATTTCATTAGTGAATTATTCAACAACATCATGTTTAGAAGATTGGAATGTCTACAATTACGATATTATTGTTGGAACCTTGAAGTCGGAATCCTAGTACTTCAAATGATGAGAGCAACATTCTGAAGTTAACAATCCGTATGATTTATGTTATCTTTGTGATCATGAATTGGAGGTGATATTATAAGAACTTAAAGGAAGAATCATCTTAAGAAATATTCTTTCGTATAAATTGGAATTGTTAGTTCACCTCAAGATGAAGTCTGAATATGTATAATGATAGTAGAATCTAATACATCAACCGGAGATCACCAACTTCGCATGAGAATTGTAATCAAGATGGATTATGGTGTTATGATGATTATACGTATACTTGCATCTTGAAGTTGTTATTATCCTTGAGATCATTCATAAGGGTTATGAACATAACATGAAGTCGGATAACAAACATCAAATCACTGAGGAATTCGCTTACTTCATCACCATTTGTATAATCTGCTACCCTCCAGTGAACTGCCATGCACTCTTAGCGTGCGCTAAGCTACGTGAATTAACATGCGCTATCGTGTATGTTTAGCGTACGCCACATTTGCAACTTAGCGTGCGCTTGTAACACCCCCAATCCACTCAGGGATATTACACGCCGTAGACCCTCTCCTCGAGGATCTACCAGGCTGATAACTAAAATCAAACATCTAAACATCGCCTTTAAGGCTAAAATGACTCAGTAGACCGACTTGGTCTTTCAATAATAACATACAACTCATTCCCAAACACATACCCACGCAGGGGTCAAAATAAAATAAACTCCCGTACAACGGGTAAAAGATACCGCAGCGGAAAAAGAAAATACAACTGGACCAATACGACATCAACGGAACCTCGTGTGATTAGTATCGTTCATCTTTCATCATCCTTCGTGCCGACCCTGTGCTATGCTCCAAAACCTGAATGCAAAATAGACATCCACCCCGAATACTCGGGGTTAGCAAACTCCACCGTTTTGCTAGTGCAAATACAAGTGCAAAAATACGAGCCATACAATACAAGTTCCAAGAACAATAATAATCGGGAATCCTCAAAGATCAAACGTAAAGAAAAGTACTTCGAGGCAAGAGTTTGGGTAAACATTTCCTAATCCGATAGTTCGCAAATAAGGGAAACAATTTACAAAACAGTTTAAAATGCCATCGAGAGTTTTAATAGAAAACAATTTAGGATTATAAAATCCTTCTCTTTCAAAAGATCGATAGGGTCACACCAAACGTTTGTTTTCGCAAATAGGAAATCACCAACAATTTACGGTCAAAGCCCAACATCACGTGTCCTCAACGGACGTAAAATCAACGAAACATAATCACGCACGCGCATCGCCTAGGACCGGGACGATACCACCGACATCCCACTCGAGGCCTCGAAGGACCCTCCCGAGTGGCTAGCGAAACAAATCACATACATCTCACGGTTGGATCAATCGCTTGTTGCATCCTGGCCACATGATCGCATGCCATGTGGCACCGTAGATTATCTCGAGCTCTCACGGTTGGATCAATCACTTGTTGCATCGACCACATGATCACGTGCCATGTGTCACCGTAGACCTTCAACCATATCCACACATTCACACAAATAACATATTACATCAAGGATATTCAAACAATTCG
Organism: Orobanche coerulescens; assembly: GCA_033398695.1. Classification (NCBI taxonomy): domain Eukaryota; kingdom Viridiplantae; phylum Streptophyta; class Magnoliopsida; order Lamiales; family Orobanchaceae; genus Orobanche; species Orobanche coerulescens. The sequence goes on along the minus strand of CM065810.1, from coordinate 97,804,917 downwards.
CAAGAGGCATCAAACACTTAGCAAAACACCACGTCAAACCACAACGCACCGAAATGAAATAATATGCGCCCACACGCAATACCAAGTGCAACATCAACACCAAACATATCCATAGAGTTCACATAGTCATTCTCAAACCACACCATTTACAAAACACACGCGTTTTGAAAGCAAGCCTTTAACAAGGCTAAACCGAATCTTTTGAAAGTTCGAAACACACGATCAAATAAACACATAGAGACGGTTACTAATTATCATATCCACAAAACAAGAATTGTATGGACAAGGTACTTGCCTCGATACCACGAGCACGGAACCACGATCGGATACGGCTCAACGGGAAGCTTGGGCGCCGATGCTAACGAAAAGGAATCCGGCAATGAGCGGAGCGGAAGAATCAAGCACGCGGCGAGCGAGGAACCGAAAATGAACCTAACGATTCGAATAGCACAATCACAACCACTTCTAAACGATTACGGAAATGGAATACACCGAAACCCGCCTACGATTCATGTATATTCGCACAAAAATAACAACGAGGGCGGACCACAACCAAACCCTCTCGATTCCGTAAAACTATGAAAATATACCATGAATCCATAGGAAAACTAATGATATCAACAAGATTAATCATATTCATCAAGAATCCATCAATAAAACGGAAAGAATCGGACAAAACCCCAAAATCCCCAATTATCCAAAAAGGTAGGGTTTCAAGAGATATTACCTTGAGTGATTCAAGTATTAAGATCCGTAGAACACGCGTTAGATTGATTATCCGAGCCTCACAACCGAAAAGAAATGATGAAAATCGACCCCCGGATGAAGAACTCTCTCCCTCTAAAGCTTCTCTCGCGGCCGTGGAAAAGTGGGGAAGGAAATGAGTGATCGCTCAAAACAACACATTTATAGTGTAACACGTGAGAACCTATCGGCCGGCCTATCGGCCGATAGGCCAACCGATAGCCATACGGAATGCCGGCAGTAGGGTCTATCGACCCCCCCTATCGGCCGAAAGGCTCCTGGAAGTGCTCGGCCAAAACTAAAACGACCATAACTCTCTCGTCCGGACTCCGATTGACTCACCGTTTGAACCATTGGAAAGCTAACTCGATGCTCTATAATATTGCAAAGATTTATAATTTTTGGAGTTACCAAAAATTAATGGTGATCTAACAAAGACGAACTCATACTTAGAAAAGTCGTTTAGAAATCCTGAATTCAACAAAACGACACCGAAACCCGAACCTGAATACGAACCGAAGATACGGTTACGAAGTACTCACAAAGACAAATCTAAGGGCTAGTAGGACACACAATTCCGACCACCCGAAGGCTCGAAGTTCGACAACGGAAGGTAATTACCCCAAACTTTGGGAAATTACGAAAATGGCCCAAATGCCCGAAAATCACGATACGTGATCGAATAACCAAACCGAAGTTCACAACACGTCCAACAAAGATAAACGGACTTGCGGGAAACTCGAAACAACAGTTTCGGATGAGATTCGCAAGAATCGAACTCAAGTGCGGAAAAGTCGCTAAAAGCACAGAACTCAACGAAACGACACCGAAACGAACTCGGATGTCAAAAAGTGTAGAATTAATCATTCTCAGAATGACGAAACGGTCATGAGCGAGTCGTCAAAACGGACTCCGACCGAAAAAAAAGAAATTACCGGAAATCGAAAATTGCGGATATTACATTCTACCCTCCTTAAAAGAAGTTTCGTCCCGAAACTTAAAACAAGTAGGGAGAAAAAATATTCCGCCAGGAAAAACTCAACGAGACACACAAGAATGCGTAACTAACGCCCAACGGCAAAATGTTACAAACAACGCAAAGGGGTATACGGTGTGAAAACACGCTCCACGACGACCAACACAACGTCGCCGGTAGAGACATAATAAAACCAACAAATGACAAGCGTCATCCAATGGATAATACAATCAAGTCAATGATCCAAACAATCACAAAACACAAATTACTTGTTACAAGAGAACACGCACAGTCGAGAAAACAGAGAATAAACACAAAACGATCCACAAGGGTAATTATAAATAATTCGGACTACGCCGAAATCCTCAAAACCACACTAGGCATCTCTGTGTCCTTTCGGAGCAGAGACGCAACCTCGATCCCCAAACCTCTCAGCTACCGTCTCGCAATGTACGGATCGGTGACCCACTTGGCCGCACTCGAAACAGCTGACTAACGGTGAACGACAATTCTTCGCAGTATGGCCCGCTCGACTACAGTTATAACATATCTTCGAAGTGCTCACATTACTCACTGCAGGGGTACTACTCCTCTGATCACGCGATCTAGGAACCATATTGGGATGACGAGACGAAGTCCCAACCTCAAGGGGCCCACTCCCCTGATTTCTGAAAAGTTCCCAACGGTTTTGTTTCTTGAGTCGGACATACTCTCGGTCGATAATCTGGATAGCTCATAAGGCTAACGCCCTATTTTGATAATCTCTCAAGGAAGTACAAGCGAGACCTGCCATGTCTTGGCGAATCTCCGGCTTCATCCGCCTACTAAAATGACAAATCTTGTCCTCCTCTGTCCTTACTTGATTTTGCACATAGCCGAGCTGTTTGCTAAAATCAATAATAGCTTGAGACAATGGTACATCTTGCGGTTTCGCGAAAAGAATTCATTAATCCTCGATTTCTGATCGGTTCGGACAAAACTCATCTCTCATGAATTTGGAACTCGCCCACGTGACAACGCGATCTCGAGGCTTGGTAGCCTCCCACCGCCTAGCGGCATCTTTGTCGAAAGATCTTGAGCTCTAGGAACCTTACGTTCTTCGGACAATCAACTATCTCGAAAATCTTTTCCAACCGGAAAAGCCAACCATCGACCCAACGCATCCGCAACACCGCGAATCGAGGGGATTCATACGAATCACTTCTCGAAGCCACCGATTTACACCCGGTGTCTTTGGGTCACATCTGTAACACGCCGAGCCTGAGTCAGTGAGTCATCGAGTGGCTACCTGCCGCAAAATAGTAGCAACACCAATACCAATACCATCACCGCGGCATGCTCTCGACCACGCGTCCGATCGCCACGACCACGACCTCGGCCCCTCGGCATACTAAATAAGTAACCACTCAGCACAACAAGGAATCATAATACATATCATATACAACAATTTCCATCGTAAAGCAACATGCATACTAAAATCATAGCCACGACGGTATCGTTCAGCAATCTCAACGGCCCGACGATAACCAAAGACATAATCACAAAACATCATGGAATAATCACACATATACACGAACATACCAACCCAAGCTTCACAGCTCACACTCGCGTGTCAACACGCAAATCACCACGAGGCGATAAACAGTAAACACCAGTTCACACCTCTCACAGAGGGCTAACAAAACATATGCGTGGCGAACGACTCAACGTTCACACCACCAATTCAACCACAATTCGGGGTTAACACCGTAACGAAAGTTCGAAAACCATACACGCATTTCCGGTCCGCAAACAGGAATGATAGGTTTTAAAAATGAAAACCACCTTTTGAAAACAGTTTGGAAACAACAGTTGATCTTGAGTATCATTTTACAAAAAGTAGTACAAACACCATTATCAAGACTTTGAAAATCATCTTGCGTTTTAACAAAAATTAGGACACCTTTCCTTTAGTGAAAAACTTTCAAAAAAATATTCGACCCTTGGGTCTAAGCAACTGCATTTGAAAATATCTCAAAAAAAAAATATTTTTGGTCCTCAACCGGAAAATTTTTGAAATGTATTGCGGCATTAGAAAACACCTTGAAAACACCGCAAGAAAATAATTCTCTTTAAAAGTACGTCTCGAATTTCAATTTTCTAAGATACTCAAGGTTTTCAAAAATAATTCAATGGGTTAGAATGCCCAAAAAGGTCGATGACGGTAGTACTTATCAAAACTCACAAAATCATTTGAAAACACCCAACTACCATCAAAACGGTCAAGGCCAACAACTCGGTTAAAGGAATCGATTTTCGAAATAAAATTCAGTCGGTAAGATACCGAAAGCCATTACAAAGGAACTCACGCAGCGGAAAAAAAAAAAAAAAAAGAACTACAGTCCAACATGCACAATCCAGCAACTACTCCTCACATGAAAGAAATATGAGAGTCAAATAGTCGCGTATCAAAAAATCAAAATCCATAAGAGGATTCCGTCACTTAGCAAATAAATCATAAAAATAGCTCGTGTCACACGAGGCACAACACAAAGAAGGGAGACTTACAGCCACAGGTCGCACGAAGATGATGATCGCCCCACGATACTAATCACGACCAACAAACTCGGGCAGCGTCGCGACACGACTCGATCGGATAAAATCCGACGAGACAAAAACTCGATAGACACCATCGACCCGGCGGCCTAGGTTTCCACAACCTAAGCTCCGATACCATTTATGTAACACCCCAATCCACTCGGGGATATTACACGCCGTAGACCCTCTCCTCGAGGATCTACCAGCCGATAACTAAAATCAAACATCTAAACATCGCCTTTAAGGCTAAAATGACTCGAGACCGACTTGGTCTTTCAATAATAACATACAACTCATTCCCAAACACATACCCACGAGGGTCAAAATAAAATAAACTCCCGTACAACGGGAAAAGATACCGCAATGAAAAAAAAATACAAGCTGGACCAATACGACATCAACGGAACCTCGTGTGATTAGTATCGTTCATCTTTCATCATCCTTCGTGCCGACCACTGTGCTATGCTCCAAAACACGAATGCAAAATAGACATCCACCCCGAATACTCGGGGGTTAGCAAACTCCACCGTTTTGCTAGTGCAAGTACAAGTGCAAAAATACGAGCCATACAATACAAGTTCCAAGAACAATAATAATCAGAATCCTCAAAGATCCAAACGTAAAGAAAAGTACTTCCCGAGGCAAGAGTTTGGGTAAACATTTCCAAAACCGAAAGATCGCAAATAAGGGAAACAATTTACAAAAGCAGTTTAAAATGCCATCGAGAGTTTTAATAGAAAACAATTTAGGATTATAAAATCCTTCTCTTTCCAAAAGATCGATAGGGTCACCAAACGTTTGTTTTTCGCAAATAGGAAATCACCAACAATTTCAGGTCAAAGCCCAACATCACGTGTCCTCAACGGACGTAAAATCAACGAAACATAATCACGCACGCGCATCGCCTAGACCGGGACGATACCACCGACATCCCACTCGAGGCCTCGAAGGACCCTCCCGGCGGCTAGCGAAACAAATCACATACATCTCACGGTTGGATCAATCGCTTGTTGCATCCTGGCCACATGATCGCATGCCATGTGCCACCGTAGATTATCTCAGGCTCTCACGGTTGGATCAATCACTTGTTGCATCCTGACCACATGATCACGTGCCATGTGTCACCGTAGACCTTCAACCATATCCACACATTCACACAAATAACATATTACATCAAGGATATTCAAACAATTCTCAAGAGGCATCAAACACTTAGCAAAACACCACGTCAAACCACAACGCACCGAAATGAAATAATATGCGCCCACACGCAATACCAAGTGAAACATCAACACCAAACATATCCATAGAGTTCACATAGTCATTCTCAAACCACACCATTTACAAAACACACGCGTTTTGAAAGCAAGCCTTTAACAAGGCTAAACCGAATCTTTTGAAAGTTCGAAACACACGATCAAATAAACACATAGAGACGGTTACTAATTATCATATCCACAAAACAAGAATTGTATGGACAAGGTACTTGCCTCGATACCACGAGCACGGAACCACGAACGGATACGGCTCAACCGGGAAGCTTCGGAACGCCCGATGCTAACGAAAAGGAATCCGACAACGAACGGAACGGAAGAATCAAGCACGACCGCGAGGAACCGACGAAAATGAACCTAACGATTCGAATAGCACAATCACAACCACTTCTAAACGATTACGGAAATGGAATACACCCGGAAACCCGCCTACGATTCATGTATATTCGCACAAAAATAACAACGAGGGCGGACCACAACCAAACCCTCTCGATTCCGTAAAACTATGAAAATATACCATGAATCCGTAGGAAAACTAATGATATCAACAAGATTAATCATATTCATCAAGAATCCATCAATAAAACGGAAAGAATCGGACAAAACCCCAAAATCCCCAATTATCCAAAAAGGTAGGGTTTCAAGAGATATTACCTTGAGTGATTCAAGTATTAAGATCCGTAGAACACGCGTTAGATTGATTATCCGAGCCTCACAACCGAAAAGAAATGATGAAAATCGACCCCCGGATGAAGAACTCTCTCCCTCTAAAGCTTCTCTCTCGCGACGCCGTGGAAAAGTGGGGAAGGAAATGAGCTGATCGCTCAAAACAACACATTTATAGTGTAACACAGCAGAACCTATCGGCCGGCCTATCGGCCGATAGGCCCAACCGATAGCCATACGGAATGCCGGCGGTAAGTCTATCGACCCCCTATCGGCCGAAAGGCTCTGGAAGTGCTCGGCCAAAACTAAAACGACCATAACTCTCTCGTCCGGACTCCGATTGACTCACCGTTTGAACCATTGGAAAGCTAACTCGATGCTCTATAATATTGCAAGGATTTATAATTTTTGGAGTTACCAAAAATTAATGGTGATCTAACAAAGACGAACTCATACTTAGAAAAGTCGTTTAGAAATCCTGAATTCAACAAAACGACACCGAAACCCGAATCGAATACGAAGAGATACGGTTACGAAGTACTCACAAAGACGAATCTAAGGGCTAGTAGGACACACAATTCCGACCACCCGAAGGCTCGAAGTTCGACAACGGAAGGTAATTACCCCAAACTTTGGGAAATTACGAAAATGGCCCAAATGCCCGAAAATCACGATACGTGATCGAATAACCAAACCGAAGTTCACAACACGTCCAACAAAGATAAACGGACTTGCGGGAAACTCGAAACAACAGTTTCGGATGAGATTCGCAAGAATCGAACTCAAGTGCGGAAAAGTCGCTAAAAGCACAGAACTCAACGAAACGACACCGAAACGAACTCGGATGTCAAAAAGTGTAGAATTAATCATTCTCAGAATGACGAAACGGTCATGAGCGAGTCGTCAAAACGGACTCCGACCGAAAAAAAAGAAATTACCGGAAATCGAAAATTGCGGATATTACAGCGCTAAGTCATCAGGCGAGTCAGTCGGCTGACCGTGCATGGTTGCGTACGCTAGGCTGTGTGTACTGCGTACGCTAACGAGTAGCATTAACGTACGCTACATATGATTCGTAGCGTGCGTTAAGCTATCCAGACAGATTGCATATTAAGGACTTTCTTCCGAAATTGTTGAATTGTTAGATGTTCATTCGGCATGAAATGAATTCTATGCTATTTCTTTTGTTAATGTTCGAGCTTAACACGTGATTGATCGAAAGGGACGACCTTCGAATATTTTGGTATTCGTGGAAGTTTATTCTTGTCAACGAACCGAGGCAAGTACTCTAATTAGAATTGTTTATATTATGACAATTATGATGTGATTGCATCGTGTAAATATGTTGTGAATATATGTCCTCCATGCGTTGATCCGACGGTAATCATCATGGGAATCTATAGCTGTGTCTTATTTGGATCGTTGGGACGTGTAGTTCCACCATGTGTTGGTCCGACGGGATCATCATGGGAATCTATAGGCGTGTGCTTTGGATCGTTGGAATACCATCAGTATGTTGAAACTGTTATGATATGATATGTGTTGTGGATATTCTCATTGGAGAAACTTGTTATGATATAATTGTTGATTATATCACTGTTGTATGATTATTGTACTTGTACTAGCATCGTTATGCTAACCCCTTCGGGGGTGAACATTTGTATATGTTCAGGATCCAGGAGAGTGGGGAAACAACCACTGGAGATGCATGACGACGAGGGTGCAGAGTGATGTTCCGGCCGGGTTTACTGTCTGTTATTTGTTGGTTATTTCAATAAGTACTCGAGTACGTCGTCGATTTATAATGTTTGGATTTTAGTGATGTAATAATAACTCTTCATGGGATATTTGTAATTTTGGTTTTGAACAGTCGGTTGAATTTTATTTCAGAAATTTCATAAACTGGTATCTGTTATTGTCATTTCCTTTATTCAGCCTTGTAAATTCTTATGTAAAGGATTTACGGCGCTGTAATATTCCTGAATATATCGGGGGTGTTACACTATATAGCGTACGTAATCGTCATCCAGGGTAATCCGTACTATTTTTCACCTTGCGTTATGTACGTAATACCATCACCGTAGCGTACGTAATGTAGCGGTTGACTTGCTACAGTATCAACCCATATTACGTACGTAATATGCCATGCATAGCGTACGTAATGCCGGGGTTGACTCGCCTATCTACATCCTGCGCCGAAAGCAGCCGACACCGGGCCCACCTGCCGACCACAGCTCGGATTCGCTGATTCCATTCTTAACGTACGTAACATACGCAGCTTAACGTACGTTAAGATTACTTAGCTACGTACGTAATCTCCAACATGTAACGTATGTAATGGCTTTCATACTTAACCATCTTGCTCCTGTCTGTCATCTCAATATACTGAATACGTACACGCGACATACTGAATACATATGCTCGTTCCGATATTATTTTCATACGATACTTCTGATGCACGATACCTCGAATACAACTGTCGACCAAGTACGGCAATTGTACAAATACTCATATAGTATATCCGACATAGAAAAACACACCAAGCATGTAATATCCTAGAATCAAAATAACCTCGATAGACATACTGGCACAGCTGTCACGGTTTCCAAAATTATCCACTCATATCGTGTCGGTCCCACTCTGTACAGTACATCCCAGATAAAATAATGCGAAAAAATCATAGTGAAATTCTAGGATATTACATATACACCCACTTAAATAAGTTTCGTCCTCGAAACTCAACACCTGTCATAATCAGCATCTCAATCCCAAAATATCTCAAAATCACGACACCGTACTCATTAATCATCATCAAAACTGAAATAACTGAAAGAACATACTTACATGTCCGTGAAGTCGATGATCTTCCGTGATACCAGCATACGACTCCCATACAAAGTCTCAACACACTAACAACACACCGGCATCGAAAATACAACAATTTGAAAATATTTCAAAAATTTTGAAACCTCCAAAATCGGTTTGACTCAAAAGTCAGAAAATCATTTTCAAAAATCACGCTACTACCGCACCGGTAGAGCCACATAACACACACGCCCGGGTTTTACGAAACCCAAGCTCTGATACCATTTTCTGTAACACCCCCAAATCGACCGGGAATATTACAGCGCCGTGGGCCCCATATTGGAACCCACAAGGCTAAAATCATTTTCGCACACGTTTAAAAATGTCAAAAAGCCCTTTGAAAGTACACACACACGCAGCGGATAAAAACATAGTTCAAAGAATACTGAAAGCCATTTTAAATATACACACGCAGCGGATAAAAACACAATTAATACATTTGCAGCGGAATTAGAAAACCAGAAAAGAATACATAATCCCAACAATCACGCCATAACCAGTATCACCGGAAAGCTCATCCCTTCACGACCGCTACTAGCTCGAACTCCGAGTACCTAAAAGATAAAGCCCACGACGGGGTCAGCCATAATACTCAACAATGATAACGATCACATCACAAAGACAATTACATATCAATGTAATCTACAGAGTAAGAACATTCCCAATATATTTTACCGAAGTAACCTTACCAACCTGTCACAGCCATAACAATCAATCCTTACCATATCCCACGCCTCGTGTCCTTAAGTAATGAACGAATTCAAATGTAATCACCTGTACTGTATCCGAAACACTACCAAGATTTCCAAACATAAACATATCTCGAGTATAGAATAATCTGGCCAAGTTCAATTCTGCTGGCTGGGTCGCACAATTGGATCCCAATACTGATAGAAACTGATATCACACGATACATCTGTAAATCAACTATCCCGAACAATGTCAAGTCCCGGATATCAATACAAAGCATGAATGCTCACACAGTCAATAATGATAAACAATCGATGCATCACAACGGAAATATCAATGACATGATACTTCCACACAAGATCGACAAAGGGTCAACCACGGACGAGAATACCATGATCTGGTAACTCCAACAAGACCAACGAAGAATCAATAACCGAGAATACCGACGAGACGGTAAGGATCAACGAAGAATCAATAACCGAGAATGCCGACGACACGGCAAATCCCAACAAGATCAATAAAAAGTTGACAACCGAGAATACCGACGACACAGTAAACTCCAGCAAGATCAATAAGGGTCAACAATCGAGAATACTGACGACACAGTAAACTCTAACAAGATCAATAAGGACCAACAACCGGGAATACCAACGATACGGTAAACTTCAACAAGAGCAATAAAGAATCGACAACCGAGAATACCGACGAAATGATAAACTCCAACAACAGCAATAAGGAATAGACAACCGAGAATACCGACGACACGGTAAACTCTAATAGGGATAATAAGGGATCAACAATCGAGAATACCAACGGTAAGGCAAACTCCCAAACGGAATCAATAAAGATCAATAACGAACGAGGCTACAATGATAGGGGAATCTCCAAACGAGATTAATAAAGGATCGATAACAAACAAGTTGACCATCGATAAGGTAACTCCAAACGAGATCAGAAAAGGATCAACGGGGACAGATACACGAGAGAATAAAATCGTCAACCATATAAAAATCATATATATATGGGATTTCAAAGACAACCCGAATATCGAATAGATCCAATTATACATGGACTGTGAACGACCAATCAATAAGACTCAAGATGGACGTCACGATACGCTCGATCCAAACATGTGTCCGTGTACAAGCCAACCACGGTTATTGATCAGGTACCCGTCTGGTCTCGTACCTAATCAGCCTCACGAAGTACGTCTCGTGTGAACGGTTCAATATGAGGTCGAAACCAACACATGCTACACGTGCCCGTTTCGAAAATCCTTCACATGAACGATCAGAACATATCTGACTCCAGATATGCCACGATACAACATGACAACAAATCTCGAAGAAACGCATATCCATCAAGGATCAGAAGACTTCCCAAAAGAGCAACAGTAACTCGATCCTGAAAGACCGACACGACCACAACGTCGTATTTCCATCAGACAACAGTCCACATCATGCTCAACAATGCATATAATATTAACACATAAACCCCAAGGCAGCAGCCAAGGGTCATGGAAGCATCTCACAAGAATACCCCGGAACACAGGTGCCATATAGGTCTTATCCCCTAACACGATTCATGCAATCACAAAATACCCCAAGGTCGCAACCAAGGGTCACGAAAGTATCCACACAGGAATACCCCCAGAACATAGGTGCCATATAGGTCTTATCCCCTAACACATCGGCCCAACAGATCACAACTCAAAGGAAGAGCACATTATAAAACGTAACAAACAATGGTGCACACTCATCGCATGAAATATCAACACACACATGCAATAATGCAACATGATGATTATCATTATCTAACAATATTAATTTACCTCAAGCTGGAGACGCCAACCTTTCCACGACCAACCGCCCTGAACGAATACACGGTTTATCCGACAATCCAAAATGAAGTACAGTCCATAACTAATACCAAACCACCATCTCGAGTTCAACATCGACACGATAACTAACCTTGATATCCAACTTCTCATGCAATAGACCAAATTATAATTCACATTCCCATTTCCACTAGACATCCTTAAAATCATATACATTATGATTTATCTTAGTCCAAAAATACCATACATACCACCATTCCGACAATTCATATATTCCATAATACCATTGCTATATGAATCATAAATGAAATGAAAACGAAATCATTTATTAACATTATGAACTGAGCAAGCATAACTTGCCTCGATACCAATACGATGAAGTTGTTACTAGTCCCGTCGTCTTCATCTACAAGCTCCGCAGCCCCGACTCACCGCAGCACAACGATTAATATCAACGATCATCTAATGCAACCTAATACAATAATCAATCAACGATACGTTCGATAAAAATCAACAACCGGTATAATCAACCAATCAAACTCAACGGTATATCGATCGTACGAAATCAATCCATATCAACTCTTATCAATACGAATACAAGCCGAACTTCGATAATCAATAGTTCTATCAACGTCTACAACATTCTTGGTTCCGACTTCAATCTTAAATTCGGATTTACACGGCTCATTCTTGCAAATTCATAGGAGTACAATTACGGCTATCATCATGAATAATCATATACCAAAATTAATCGTAATCCTTCCAATTTACGGACATATATCATTCAAGAATTCTTCAAGAACATGAATTAATCCATAATCACGTTTGAAGCCAACAAAACGACATAATTCAATGTGTTCTAACATCTAACCATCATCTAATCCATACTCCAAGGCATGTATCATCATATTCTCCAACATACGATCCTCCTAACATCAAGAATCGAAGCAATACTACCAAGATCACCAAGAACAACATGATTCTATAATCATAGTCAACATTTTCAAGACAAAAACCAACATATCATCATCTTCCTTTCAACATATAGTTCATATATCCTCAAGAATCGTAACAACAATACCATAATCATCTTCATATGAAGAAGAACATCAACACTAACATAAAAATCCGAATTCAAGGAGTAGAGTTCATCAATATACCTTTTTAAGATGAATAACACAATCAAACACTTCCAAATCTCCAAGAACTCCAAGTTTCAAGCTTCCGATCATCCTTATCAAAGTCTTAACAAGGGTATGAGGGTCTGAAATGGGTTTGAGAGTGGAGAGGGAAGAGCTGGGGAGGAGGAAATGTGTTTCCTTTCGTGAGGAAATGAAAGTCCCCTTCTTATTTTATAAACTGTGCATCTCGTTACGTACGTTAAGTACCAAAGTTAACGTACGTAAGGCCTTTAACGTACGCTATATGTCCTATATAGCGTACGTAATCGTCATCCAGGGTAATCTGTACTATTTTGCACCTTGCGTTACGTACGTAATACCATCACCGTAGCGTACGTAATGTAGCGGTTGACTTGCTACAGTATCAACCCATATTACGTACGTAATATGCCATGCATAGCGTACGTAATGCCGGGGTTGACTCACCTGTCCACATCTTGCGCCGAAAGCAGCCGACATCGGGCCCACCTGCCGACCACAGCTCGGATTCGGTGATTCCATTCTTAACGTACGTAACATACGCAGCTTAACGTACGTTAAGATTACTTAGCTACGTACGTAATCTCCAACATGTAACGTACGTAATGGCTTTCATACTTAGCCATCTTGCTCCTGTCTGTCATCTCAATATACTGAATACGTACACGCGACATACTGAATACATATGCTCGTTCCGATATTACTTTCATACGATACTTCTGATGCACGATACCTCGAATACAACTGTCGACCAAGTATGGCAATTGTACAAATACTCATACAGTATATCCGACATAGAAAAACACACCAAGCATGTAATATCCTAGAATCAAAATAACCTCAATAGACATACTGGCACGGCTGTCACGGTTTCCAAAATTATCCACTCATATCGTGTCGGTCCCACTCTGTACAGTACATCCCAGATAAAATAATGCGAAAAAATCATAGTGAAATTCTAGGATATTACAATATGTAACACCCCCAAAACCATATGGGAATATTACACGTCGTAGACCACTTTTTACGAGGATTTACCAGGCTATACCTCACAAAAGGACCAACTGCTTGCCCGGCCAGGGTCAAACAATAAAATAATACAGACCGATGAGGTCACACAACTCAATCTACAAAATTGACTTATACAACATTACCCACACAGGGGTCGAAATACAATACAGCGGAAGACTGAAATCAACTCTGACAATACAACAAAAATCAAAACAACTCTCAACTCTTGATTAGTATCACAGCTCGTCATCCTCTTGTGCCAATCCTGTGACTGCTCCCCTTAATCTGCATGTAACTGGACGCAAAACAGAGATCCACCCCTCGATTACTCGGGGGTTAGTAAAACTCCACTGTTTTACTAGTGCAAGTATCAAATCATACGAAATGTAACAAGCAAATAATAATCATGAATCAAATATAAAAATCAAGTATCAAGATATTCTCGGGAGGTTTTCACAAGGGAAGATCGGCTATGAAGCATTCGAAAATAAGATTATCATCTCAGCAGTTTTTTTTTTTTTTTGAATTTCAAAACCTTTAAGACCTCGAGTCCTGATTCACAAAACCTTTGGAAAAACTTTAGGGCCTTAACCCAAATCTTGTTTCATAACCGAACAGTTTACAATATGGGAAATATTTACTCAAGCTTAGGACTCGGTCCAACATTCATTTTCATAAAACTTTTCCTTTCAAAACTTTGATTTGAAAATAAACATGCTCATGACACCGCGATCCACTATCACGTGTCTCCGTAGGTTCAACAACCCGCACGAACTACACCACGCACAATTAAACAAGCATAATCAATTCCGACACCGTGATCCACTGTCACGTGTCTCCGTAGGTTCAACAACCCACACGGAAAGAAACAAACACATCAATCACAACAACCAGTCGTGACCCCGTGAACCTGTGTCACGTGTCACCGTTGGTTCCATCGAACCCGCACGGTTGGACGTACTGTGTCCTGATTTGATGGACCTGTGCCATGAATCATCGTAGGCCTCGTCAGACTCGCACGATTGGACCTCAGCACTACACACTAAGTTCTGATACCATGGACCTGTGCCATGAATCCTCTTAGGCCCCGTCGAACCCACACGAGTGAACTTAGCGTTCCAGCACACCACATTCACATTCACTTTACATACAACAATGAACGCAGTTAATCAATCACGTTGATCACCACAAAATCGTAAACACATGCACATAACACAATCTCAATACTCTAAACAACTATCATCAATCAACGACACACAACCAACATACACACGTTCGGTACACAATACATTGCACAACAGCTAACACGTATACCAATATAACAATATTATCACGAAGCCTTCGAATTGCGGAATACACAACCAATTCAAACGGAACATATTTACGAAGGCAAGAAAAATCATTATAAATCTCATACGTGATTATTAGTCGCAAGATACAAGTCTTATAATAAGATACTTGCCTTAATAATCGATACCGAATACCCCGAAGAACACGGTTCGATCGGGAAGCTTGTACCACGACGAAGACAACGAACGGAAGGGTTCCGACTCGCGTTCTTCACAAGGAATATGACCCTAACATCATAACATCAATAAATTAACGAACAAACGAGGAAGAATAAGCGTATAACGCTCGGATTCTCTTTGTGACATTTTATCGAACACCTTCAAGGCGTCGATAGGATACTCAATAAAACGACAAATTCGTGGCAATCCAACCAAGGAATAACAAGGAATTTGATATAATATAGCTTAAAAATCATCAATCCATCACTATTCTGAGTTAAAACGGATTAAACGGACAAATCGAACAAAATCCCCAAAACTAGATTTTAAGAAAACTTGCCTTGATTCGGCCGATCGGAGCAAGTTATGGAATGATTAATCGATGTTATGGAATCAGGAATTTCATAGATTTAACACCTAACAACATCCCTCCATGATCATCAAAGCTCCAGCCGTGGAAGAGGATGAAACGAGTGAGAAAAATAATGAAAAACCCGACTGTCCTGCCATATATATACTGCTGCCGGACACGGTGCAGCAAACGGCCCACACCAGCGCCGGGTGTCTCGGCCGTGTCTCGGCAGGCTGCCGGTCCTGGCCAACCCGGCGCAGGACACGGCTCTCGGCAGCGCCATTTTTAGGGCCGTTTCACCAAGGTCCGGCCAGGAGCCTCCACGCACAAAATGAAGAATCACAACGACGATCCGAACGACCCCGAAACCTGAACCTGAATACGAATCGAAGATACGGTTACGAAGTACTCGCAAAGAGGAATCTAAGAGCTAAGAGAACACATGATTCCGACCACCCGAAGGCTCGAAATTCAACAACGGAAGGTAATTACCCCAAACTTTTAGAATTACGAAAATGGCCCAAAACGTCCAAAAATCACGATACGTGATCGAATAACCAAACCAAAGTTCACAACACGTCTAACAAAGTTAAACGGACTTACGGGAAACTCGAAACAGTAATTTCGGACGAGATTCACAAGAATCGAACTCGAGTGCGGAAAAGTCGTTAAGAAACATGGGACTCAACAAAACAATACCGAAACGAACTAGGATGACAAAAGTGCAGAATTAATCATTCTCAGAATGATGAAACGGTCCCAAGCGAGTCGTCGAAATGGACCTCCGCCGAAAAAAGAAAATTACCAGAAATCCGAAATTGCGGATATTACATTCTACCCTCCTTAAAAGAAGTTTCGTCCCGAAACTTAAATCAAGTAGGGAGAAGCAATATTTCACCAGGAAAACTCAACGAGATACACAAGAACCGAAAAAAAATCGCGCCCAACGGCGAAACGTTCAAGCAACGCGAAAGAATATACAGCGTGAAAACACGCCCCACGACGACCATAACAACGCCACCGGCAATGATTCAAAACAATAACGAGCAATTAACGACGCATCACATGCACACATTTAATTAAAGAAACGTACGCGACAACAAGTCGCACCCGACTAGAACGGCTATGCGATAGAAACAAATAGAGTATCACGATAGAAATCATTCCGATTCTCATCAACAAGAAAATGTCCGACGTCAAAACACAAACAATTCAAGATAACGGAAAACGAGGGTACCTGATATTACATTCTATCACACAAAAAATAAGTTTCATCCCGAAACTTAAAATAAAACATCAGGGTAGAATACAAACATAACCAAAAAGTTCACGCATCAAATATCAATTTCTACTCGAATTACAACACAAATACAACACGCAATTATGCTACTGGGAACCACTGAGCTCTCCACGCGTAGGGGCGGGATCTCGGCTCCCGAACATCTCAACGACGGTCTCACAGTGTACCGCCTGATGTCCCACATGTCCACATTTGAAACAGTTAACTTGCGGCGAGCGAAAATTCTTCCGAGTATGGCCCACACGGCTACAATTGAAACATAACTTCACGCCACTTGTCTTACTTGTCTCGTGAGTAGGATTCTTAGACTGATCAAACGAACGATAAGTGTTCCCAGAAGGGCAATACAAGGTAATAGGCTCACGAATCTCACTTCTCTGGCCTCTTGAAAAGTTACTCGAGGTCTTCTGCCTCTTACCTCCTGAGCTACCCTCTTACATGGAAACAGCCATCTCGATGGCTAGAGCTCGGTCCTGATAATCTTTCAAGGTGGTACACATGAGCGGAGCCATACTATCACAGATATGGGGTTTCATGCGCATATTGAAGTATCGGACCTTGTCCGCTTCACTTCTCACTTGATCACGAACATAAGCCAGTTGTCGATTAAAATCAACTATTGCCTGGGATATCGACACATCCTGGGGCGTAGCCGAGAAAAACTCAATGATCCTGCATTCACGAACAGGCAACGGGCAATACTCTGCCTCCATGGCGGTCTTAAACTCAGCCCATGTAGGTGTACGATCTGCAGGCACTGACCGCCACCACCGCAGCCTTCTTTGTCAAGCAAGTACTGAGCAATGGGTACCCTCTTTTCATCCGGACAAGCTACAGCATCAAATGTTCTGTCCAACTGGAAGAGCCAGCTTTTCCAACCTAACGAGTTAGACGAACCCACAAAACGGGGCGGCTGCATCCTCATCACATCTCGTAACCACTTACTAGCCCCATTATCCCCATTTGGATTCTCATTCCGACGTACGACCTGATTCATCTGCACTAACTGATCAACCACCTGACGAAGGATGGTGGCGGCGCCAACGTCAACATTAACGCTAGTCAAAAGTCCCTGATCTGTACTGAGCTGATTGGTACTCGGCAAGGAGGGAGTCGCCCTCTCACGCTCCTGATCACGACCACGACTACGACCACGTCCTCGGCCACGACCTCCCGGCATACTGAACGGATGACCAAACAGAATAAATCCACCAAACAAACGTCACAACGTCAACATAGGATGATAATAGCAGCACGATAAAGCATCAACTCCAAGTCATCACACAAGTGCACGAACTAATACTGTAATTTAAGAACTTCATTCAAAAATAATTCACACAGTCACATCAACAGAGGTGTTTGGATTTTACCAAATCAAACACAGTCAAAACCACACACATATCGTAGGGATCAAACACTAGCAGCAAAAATAAAATATTTTTGGGGTATTATTCAAATGATAAAATTTTAAAATTCTCAAGTTTGAAAAATTTGGTGAAATGAAATTTTTGAAAACATTTTTAATACCTCGATCGTTTAGTCAAAACCATGTATCTCAACATTTAGAAAACACTGAAACATTCTTCCGCAAGCACAACAAGACTACCAACTTATCACAACCACTTAGCCCCAACACGTGGACATAAGAACTTTAAAATTCCGAAAACCAAAAATCATTCTGCAAAATAAAAATTTCCCAAAATCATTTAGTTCCTAACCAAAACGACGGTAATATTTTACATTGTCCGAAGTACTTCAAAACACATTTTTCATATACCGTCTGATTGTGTCATTGGAAATACACGGCCCATTTGTCAAAATTTAACAAATTTTAAAAATCCACATAAACCGTGGTTTGACCGCACCACCAAAATATTTTCCAAAAATCGATTTCTACAAAAATTCTCAAACTGTAAATTCCTTCAGAAAATATTCTCAAACTTACCCATAGCGGACAAAAATTACAACATTCCAAAAACAGTCGAATTTAAAACCACATACTCAAATGGCAACCAGGGTCGCCAATTCAATCAAATGCATCTCGTGGTATCAAGTTTAAACACATAGCAAAATTATTCATCGGAGTTTCTCACAAACTCTACCATTGATACCTTCACAGAACCCATCAAGGTTTACATCTTTCACACCATACCACCCCACACGGTGGTTCAAAAGTAAAACAACAATACGCCCAGCTATACTCATACTATGTGCCACAAGTATTGAACACAACTACATTACACAATACTGTGTAAATAAAATCATGCACCGCAATTAACTCACTAAGATAAAAATCGAGGTACACAGGTATTACGCATAAAGGAGGTGACTTACATCCACAGGCCGCATGGAGGTGACGGTCGCCCACGATACTAATCTCGTCTGACAACATAACCGACACATTGTGACTACGGACAACTCAACTTGTCACCTGACGACTCGAACGACAAGACAACACATTACTCGACAGATCACGACTTGACTCGACCCGACAGCCTAGGTTTCCGCAACCTAAGCTCTGATACCATAAATGTAACATCCCCAAAACCATATGGGAATATTACACGCCGTAGACCCCCTTTTTACGAGGATCTACCAGGCTATACCTCACAAAAGGACCAACTGCTTGCCCGGCCAGGGTCAAACAATAAAATAATACAGACCGATGAGGTCACACAACTCAATCAACAAAATTGACTTATACAACATTACCCACACAGGGGTCTAAATACAATACAGAAGAAGACTGAAATCAACTCTGACAATACAACAAAAATAAAAACAACTCTCAACTCTTGATTAGTATCGCAGCTCGTCATCCTCTTATGCCAATCCTGTGATTGCTCCCCTGAATCTGCATGTAGCTGGACGCAAAACAGACATCCACCCCCCGATTACTCGGGGGTTAGTAAAACTCCACTGTTTTACTAGTGCAAGTATCAAATCATACGAAATGTAACAAGCAAATAATAATCGTAAATCAAATATAAAAATCAAGTATCAAGATATTCCCGGGAGGTTTTCACAAGGGAAGATCGGCTATGAAGCATTCGAAAATAAGATTATCATCTCGGGAGTTTTGTTTTTTTTTGAATTTCAAAACCTTTAAGACCTCGAGTCCTGATTCACAAAACCTTTCGAAAAACTTTAGGGCCTTAACCCAAATCTTGTTTCATAACCCAACAGTTTACAATATGGGAAACATTTACTCAAGCTTAGGACTCGGTCCAACATTCATTTTCATAAAACTTTTCCTTTCAAAACTTTGATTTGAAAATAAACATGCTCATGACACTGTGATCCACTGTCACGTGTCTCCGTAGGTTCAACAACCGGCACGGACTACACCACGCACAATTAAACAAGCATAATCAATTCTGACACTGTGATCCACTGTCACGTGTCTCCGTAGGTTCAACAACCCACACGGAAAGAAACAAACACATCAATCACAACAACCAGTCCTGACCCCGTGAACCTGTGTCACGTGTCACCGTATGTTCCGTCGAACCCGCACGGTTGGACGTACTGTGTCCTGATTCGATGGACATGTGCCATGAATCATCATAGGCCTCGTAAGACCCGCACGATTGGACCTCATCACCACACACTAAGTTCTGATCCCATGGACCTGTGCCATGAATCCTCATAGGCCCCGTCGAACCCACACGAGTGAACTTAGCGTTCCATCACACCACATTCACATTCACATTACATACAACAATGAACACAGTTAATCAATCACGTTGATCACCACAAAATCATAATCACACGCACATAACACAATCTCAACACTCTTAACAACTATCATCAATCAACGACACACAACCAACATACACACGTTCGGTACACAATACATTGCACAACAGCTATACCAATATAACACTATTATCACGAAGCCTTCGAATTGCGGAATACACAACCAATTCAAATGGAACATATTTACGAAGGCAAGCAAAATCATTATAAATCTCATACGTGATTATTAGTCACAAGATACAAGTCATATAATAAGATACTTGCCTCAATAACCGATACCGAATACCCCGTATAGGTCACAAGTTGTCCAGGTACAAGTCTAGAGGGGGGGTGAATAGACTTGTAGAAACTCTTTAACTCTTTTTCACGAAGAGTGAGTTTCTTCAGCTGATAGGTAGACAAATGACTTGGAGTCGTTTGTTCTTTAATATATGTGCGGAAGTCAGCTGATGACGAATATAAAGCAATTAATGAAACACTTAACAATGAATGCAGCAGTTAAAGTATGATGCAGTAAAACAGTAAATAACGCATGCAATTATAGTGGTCTCATAGGTGGGGTAATCCTCTACTAATCCACTTTTCTCCAAACCAGTTAGAGATGAATTCACTATAATTCTCAACTAGTGATAAATATTACAGTGATTCAAACCACACTACAACAGCTTCCAACCAGTGGAAATCCGTGCTGTTGTACACACTTGACTGCCTTGCACCTCTTGATCCTCGATCCTCGGATGCCTTTACAGTCTCTTACTTCAACCAGTGAAGTACCCCGTACTCAGGATTATACACAAGAGTTTTTGTCTTCTCCAACTAAGAGCTTCTTTAAGTATGAACTTTTAGAACCGCTCTTTTCACGATGCTATTGATTGCTTTAGATTGCTTGATTGCTTTGATCGCTTGAAAGTATGTTCGCACCGGTGATTGCTATGTTTCAAATATTCGAATATATATATATATAGGTCACGATCTCTGAGCTTTTTCCTTGTAGCCATTGCAAATCTTTTGACCAAATCCGTCCGTTAGAGGGAGACTTCATTGTTTAATCTTTCTGAACGTTGCAAGGCTGGATTCCCATTATTTTATTCTATCTTCCAACCGTTGTGAAGACTCTGCATGTGATGCGCCGAATCTTTTGATTATAAAACGATTAAGGTCTTCAAGGTGGGTCTGGATAGCTTTTTTAATTCATATCTCTAGCGGGAATCACTCCAATTTGTCTCTTCACGTTGCATGTGACTTTCAGTAATACTTGACTTTTCAACGCATGCTGACGTGGACTTTGGAAGTACTTGGCTGACTTCGACTAGGCTGATGAGCAGTTAACTCCTCTGCAGTCAGGACCTCTCTGATGTTCACTGTTTGTGACTTGGCTGATCAGGTGACTTGTCTGAGGTACCTTGGCTGCAGTCTGGTCAAACTTCTCTGATAAATTATGTTGACCAGGACTACTCTGACTCGACTCGACTGATCCTCTCTGATGAACTTAGCTGTACTCAGTACTTAGCCGATTTTAGCCTAACTAATTTTTGGTTTACAGAAGATACTCATTTGGTTCTTCTTTACATTTTGCCAAGTTTTATACTTAACATATTTTGGCCTATGGAAGATACTTATTTGGTTCTTCCTTACATTTTGCCAAGTAATAAACATTTGATTTTATATTAATGACATCATCAAGATCTAACAAGTATTCCTAACAAATTCCCTCTATTTTGATGATGGCAAAACTTTAAATAAGTAATCAAATGATCAAGTCTGCACTTCAGTGCAAGAAATAAACTGAAATCAGTCTAATATTGAGACAACTGGAAATTGTCATTCAACAGACTATTATAAAACTTTCTGACTTGATTATGATTGAAATTTACAAGAAAGTTTTTACAGGTACAGAAATAAATAAAAAATACAAGTACAAAGAAATAAAGTCATCTGCCTCTTCCTCTGCCTCTGCGAATAGCTGTTTAAGGTGTCCGAAGGGTTTAGCTCCAATTGGTCTTATCTTGACTGGAGCAAGACCATACTTCCTCTTCACAACAAGAGCTGCAAAGTCTTGTTCTTGTTGGGATGAAAATCTATTCTCAAGACATAACTGCTTGATTTCTCTTTGAAGCTCTAGCTCATTAAGCTCATTGTCCAGACGGGTCGGCGCTTCCTCTGCTCTAAATGAGGGAATCATAGGATAAGCGTTTTGATCCTTAGCATGCTTCTTCAGAATTGCCCAGAGTTTTGGGTGAGCTGTTTCCATGAAATTGACGAAGATCTGCTGTGGGGAGAGATTATCATCCTGGAGTATTTCCCAGATGTAGTAGTCTCTGATGAATTTCTTCTTTGCAGTTCCCCACATGGGCAGGGCTTCATATGGTATAAAATCCTCAACATACCACAGCTCCTTTCCTTCCCATTCTAGAGTAGGCCCAAAACCTCCTCTAGTCCTCCTTTTCTTGCCTTCAGGCTGGACAACCTGTTCATGTGGATCTGCTCCTCCCTTCCTCTTCAGACTTGAAGGTCCTTCAATTTGAAGGATATCTTGCTTCTTCTTTGTTCTTAGCTCTGTCCTTATCTCTCCTTGATTACTTCCTTCCCCCTGAACTCTCTCTTCCCCCTTTTTGCCAGCATCAACTAGGGTAGTTAATTGCTGCTCCATTCTGCTCATCCAATCAGACATGCCAAATGGCATTCTATTGTTGGTAGGGGGAGGGGGCTGAGGAACTTCTCTCTGCAACAGAGTGTCGATCTTTGCATTGATTGATTGAAGGTCAGGAGTGACCTGAGACGCCAGCAGCTCTCCAATTGTATATTTGACTATCTGCCTGATCAGCTCAGTCACGGCAGGTGATATCTGAACTGATGGAGAGTGCTCTCCTGAGCCTTCTGCAAAAGAACCACTGGACTGCAAGTCTTTGTCTGTAGCTGGTACTCCAGAGGGGGTCTTCTCTGGGGTCCCTGACCTGGAGTCCTCAGCTAACTCCGCGTCTAGGCTGGTGTACCGGGCAGGTACCACAGTCCTATCTGCAGCCTCTTGTGTCTGCTCTGGTTCTGGCCCTTTTCCTTCGTCTTTCTCTTCCTCTTTCTCCTGTTCCTCCTCCTTTTCTTCTTCTTCCTTCTCCTTTTCTTTTTCCTCATCCTTTTCTTTTTCATTTTCTTTTTCAGCTCCTGCATCTCCTCCTCCATCATCATCATTATCATCATCATTGTTGTTGTCATCATCCTTCTCCTCTTTTTCTCCTTTATCATCATTCTCCTTTTCATCATCATCCCCCTTTTCTCCATCTTTTTCTTGTTCTACCTCTTCTCCTTCTTCTTCTTCTCCTTCATCAGCCAACTCTTCTGTTTTCTCAATTTCTTCTGACTGCTTTTCAACTAGAGTGTTTTCTTCTGTTCTTTTCTCTTGCTGCTCTTCTCCTTATTCTTCATCATCCAGATCAACAACTTCCTTATTTTCTTCTCCATCTACCTCCTCAATTCTAATTTCCTTTTCAACTTCCTCCTCCTCCTCTTCTCCAAAAGAACCATCAAAAATGCTAAGCATTATGGAATGGATGAATTGGTCCATATTGGTTTTAAAATGAGACATGAACCAATTATCCTGGAGGATTAACACTAAGTCTGATTCTTTGCAAAAGTGAATCAGTACCTCCTCTGTGGCTTGGGGATATTCCCAACCACTGTTTTCAATGTAAGTTTGAACGTTTGTAAATGTCAGAGTTTTGAAAAACTTCCACTCTTCAAAAATATTGACAAAAGAGTGTTTTAATGCTTGTGGCTTAACAAGCTGTAGCTGTTCAATTGATAGGTTGGAAGTATTGTTTTCTAGCAGGTTAAAGGTATAATTAGCTTCAGGAATTGAGATTATTATACCTGCTTCTTCTTCCTCGGAGATGTAGGCTGGGGGGGGTGAGTACAGCCACAATCCGAGTCTCGTGGGAGCCTGGGGCAGGTTGGTCTTCCGGATGAGTTGGTGATCTGGCTGAGGGGCTGGCAAGATGTTCAGACTGCTCTTCCTCACTAAATTGCAGTTTCCTTGGCCTCTTGGGAGAGGGTACTGGTGACGACTGCAAGATAGAAGGTCCTTCAGGGGCTGGTCCCCTTCTCTTAAATCTGACTGCTATGGGAGTGTCGTCGGACTCGGTGTCTGACTCGACTGCAGTTTGTATGTCGGCTGCAGGTCGGTCCGACTCTCCTCATGAATAATATCTCGGATATGTCCTTGTGTCCGGCAGCTCCTTCAACATCTGAGCTGCTCTCCCAGCGCCTCCCAATTTTCTCACCTTCTCGTGGTCCATATGACCAAGTCTTTTGTTGGGGTGGAAGGGGTCAGTGCTTCCCTTTGCCACACCAGTCTTTTCCAAAAACCAACTTAGCTGCGTTCCAAACACCAGCTTTGTCTTAAATCTCTTCTCATCGTCAAGCCACTCGACTTTGTTGACCTCTCGCACGAGTTGCCTGAATATGTAGTCTGCCCAGTCAATTTCTTCTTCCTGAATTAGTGCTCCCAGCACCATAAATTTTGCCGACGACAGTTGGTCATAATTGCCGGCCATCCCCATGATTATTTTGTTGGTTATGTCCAACGCGAAACGATAAACTTTCTTAAGCTCATTCCTCTTGGCAGTTAGTTTCAGCTTTTCGGGGATATTCTCCACCTTAATCTTCTTCCAGATTTCGGCAGAAGACTACTTGAGAGCTTCGACGGCTATGCCGCGGTGCTTCATACTAAAAACTCTGCGAATCGACTCTCGCGTTATGTCGATTTGCCTTCCGCGAACAGTGCTTCAAATTCCGTCTTGAATTAAACAAGCTTCGCGATAGAACGCGATAACATCCTCCTTGTATAGATGTTGAGGGTTGATGTCTAGGAATGGGTAGATCCCATTGAGCTTCATTGCGCGAATCAGGTCAAGCACATCGTAATCCTCCAAATTCGCTTCCAATAAGCCTTCAAAGTCGACGACTAGCGAGAAAATAATCTGGTCCTTGACCGCCTTCAGTTTTACGCCTTTGAAGTAGGTTGCCATTTCTTCAATCAAAAGATTTTAGTGTATTTCGGTGTTCCAGAAATTTTTGCTCTGAGAAATCTAGGGTTTGAAAGCGTAAAGGGTAAAGTGAGAGGTCTTCTTTCCTTATAAAGAAGATGAAAAGACGTATGAATTATTTATTATATATTTGAAATGGTGGTACGCCTTTTGATATTCGTTTGAATTTCAAATTTGAATCGGTGGCCCATTCTTAAAATTTGACGGTTGATTCTGATTGGCCACCGTGGAGGTCGCTTTAATAAGCGATTGACGCGTGTATTAAAATTGCCACTTGGCTTAGGAAAATATTTATTTAAATGCCAGTTGTTAACCAAAATTAATATAATAATATTATAAATATGGCAGATAATAATTAAATATTCAGAGGTCAGTTTAGAAAACTTAGCTGGTCTGATTTGTTGATTGTTGACCGCTCTGTATCAGGTGAGTTGACTTCTCGCCTGATATTCTGATCAGCTGGGTTCCTTTGTCTGTCCTTCGTCTTCTTGCCTGCATCAGCTAGGGTCTTATTCTCCAGCTGGGTCCGTCCTTCCTCTAAAATGCTTCAGCTTGCTTCAGTACTAGATTCCCAATCTAGTAATCCAAGATCTCTGCTCAGCTCCAAAAATCTTTCTTCTGGCAAGGGTTTGGTAAAGATGTCAGCTATCTGATAGTCTGTGCTGACTCTTTCAACTCTAATCCTTTTGTTAAACACATGGTCTCTAATGAAATGGTGCTTAACATCAATGTGCTTCGTCCTTGAGTGCAAAACCGGATTGTTGGTTATTGCAATAGCACTATTATTGTCACACCACATAGGGACTTCATTTGCAATGATATTATAGTCCCTTAGCTGCTGTCTAATCCATAAAATTTGTGCACAACAGCTACCTGCAGCTAGGTATTCTGACTCTGTGGTGGAGATAGAGTTAGAAACCTGCTTCTTGCTAAACCAGGATATCAGTCTGGTTCCTAGGAATTGACACGTTCCACTAGTGCTTTTCCTGTTAATTTTGCATCCTGCGAAATCTGCATCTGAGTATCCTGATAGCTCGAAATTATCATCCTTGGGATACCATAGTCCAACATTAATAGTAGACTTAAGGTATTTTATTATCCTCTTGGCTGCATCTAGATGTGATTGCTTTGGCTTGGACTGGAATCGTGCACAAACTCCAACGGCATAGGATATGTCTGGCCTGCTTGCAGTGAGGTACAGAAGAGATCCAATGAGTCCTCTGTAGTGGGTTGAGTCCACTGATATGCCTGCCTCGTCTGCATCCAGGTGAGTACTTGTGCTCATAGGAATTCTTGCTGGCTTAGCTGATTCCATTCCATATCTCTTGATAAGGTCTCTGGTATACTTTGCTTGGTTGATGAAAATTCCTTTTTCCATCTACTTAACTTGTAGTCCGATAAAGAAGTTAAGCTTTCCCATCATACTCATCTCAAATTCTCCTTGCATGAGATTGGAGAATTTCTCGCATAGCTCTGGATTGGTTGATCCGAATATGATGTCATCCACATAAATCTGAACTATTAATATGTGGCCTTCGTGCTCCACTCTGAATAGGGTTTTGTCCACTTTTCCTTTGCAAAATCCATTTTTCTCAAGAAACACAGATAGTGTTTCATACCACGCTATAGGTGCTTGCTTAAGTCCATAGAGAGCCTTTAACAGCTTATAGACTTTGTCTCCTTTGACAAAACCTGGGGGTTGCTCTACATAGACTTCTTCTTCTAGGATTCCATTTAGAAAAGCACTCTTTACATCCATCTGATATACTTCAAAATCCTTGAATGCAGCATATGCGAGGAATAGTCTGATGGCCTCTAATCTTGCAACAGGTGCATAGGTTTCATAAAAATCTATTCCTTCACACTGTGCATACCCTTTTGCTACAAGTCTGGCCTTATTCCTAACAACAATTCCGTCTTCATCACTCTTATTTTTGTACACCCATTTGGTTCCAATAACTTTCTTATGATCAGGTCTGTCTGTTAGTTCCCAAACTTCGTTTCTTTCCATCTGCTCCAATTCCTCTTGCATGGCAATGATCCATGAATAATCTTCCAAGACTTGTTCTGTTGTCTTGGGTTCAATTTGTGACATAAATCATGAGAACATAGCCATTCCTGCTGGTAGGGTTGACTATCTCGTCTTAACTCCATCAGTCAACTTTCCAATAAGTTGCTGGATTGGGTGATCCTTGAGCCATTTGGGGATATCGTCTTCTTCTGGGTTTGTTCCCCCTGTTGGATTGCTTTGGTGGATTTCTGCATCAGCTGGGTTCTGGTCTGCAACTGGATCAGCTACCGTCTTGTCATCTGCAGGTTGGGTCTGATCTGCAGGTGAGTCTTTATCAGCTACGGCTGGGTCTTCATCAGCGGCAACCGGATCAGATAGGTTTGGTGATCCTGTCTGATCTGCAGTTGGGTCTTCAGCAGCTGCAGTTGGGTCATCAGGCTGGTCTGCAGGTTTGTCCACCATCCCAGTGTCATGTACAATGACTTCTTCAAGGGTTGCTGACTTGAGCTTGTTCTCAATTAGCTCAACTTGTTTCCTGTACTCAACGGTAGATTCATCAAAAACAATATGGGGTGTTTCCTCCACAACTAAGGTTCTTTTATTAAAAACTCTATATGCCTTGCTTCTTTGGGAATATCCCATAAAGAGACCGTCATCAGTTTTAGCATCAAAGGCATTTAGTTGTGTTTTACCGTTGTTGTGGATGAAACACTTACAACCAAAAACATGAAAGTAAGCAATGAGGAGTTCTATTATTCCAAACCTCATAGGAGTTTTGCCATGTCTCCCTACTATCATACTCCCGTGCAGGTGTGACAGTCGTGTTGTGACTTGACCCGTAACCTTTTGGGCATATCTGCTTCTGCAATCATGGACCTTGCTGCTTCCTTCAGGGTTCTGTTTCTTCTTTCAGCAACACCATTCTGCTGGGGCGTCCTGGCTGCAGAGAGCTCATGCTGGATCCCATTCTGATCGCTGTAATCGGTTATTGCCTTGTTGAGAAACTCTCCTCCTCTACCTGATCTGATCTTGATGATGGATAGGGATTTCTCATTCTGGATCCTTCTCAGCAGCTCAGGTAGCTTGGTCAAGGTTTCACTTTTCTTATATAGGAAGATGATCCAAGTGTACCTTGAATAATCATCTACTATTACAAGTGCATGCTTTCGGCCGCTCAGTGTCCTTGGCTTGATAGGACCAAATAGATCTATATGGAGTAGATCTAAGATCCTTGTTGTGAGCGTTGTAGGCTGAACTGGCTTGAACGATGCTCTGGTCTGCTTTCCTTTCTGACATGCATCACAAAGCGCTTCCTTCTTGAATGCTTCATTTGGAAGTCCTCTGAGCAGCTTCTGAGAACTAATCTTGTTGATGGCCTTGAAGTTCAGGTGACATAGTCTTTTGTGCCACAACCATCCATTCTCAGCTACTGTCTTGGATAGAAAACAGGAGTTAGGTGTTCCTGTGTTCTAATCAATCATCTATACATCTCTCCTTCTGAAAACCTTGTAGCTTTACTTCTCCAGATAAGATGTCTATCACCATACATTTCCAGATGGTGAAGACTACTACGTTCTTCTCGTCACAGAACTGGCTTATGCTCAGGAGGTTGTATTTGAGTCCTTTGACATAATGAACTTTGGATATCACAATGTTTCCTCGGTGCAGCTCTCCAAAGCCTTTTGTTTGTCCTCTAGAGCTATCTCCAAAGGTTACATCTGGACCTCTTTCTTTGGTGTATTTGGACAGCATCTTCTTGTTCCCGATCATATGCCTCGAGCATCCAGAATCTACAAACCATTCTTCACCTCGAAAATTTGAGCTTGTGGAGATGTGGTTGTAGTCCTTCCACCTTTTCTGCAATCAGACAAGCAGAGATTTAGGTACCCAAATCTGTGTGGGTCCTTTGGGGTTAGCTGGTTTCCTGTAGAATTGATTTCTCCTTGGATTATAGGAATTTTTATTATTATTATAACCCTCATAAGGTGTGTAAGGTCGAGGTCTGAATCTCCTGTTGGGATTGTATACTGGATATTCCTCAAAATTTTGATAGTGTGGGCCATGTCTAAATCGTGGCTGAGACCATTTATTGAGGTTTCCATCTGCCCCTCCCATTATGAAATCTGCTTTTAGGGAGTTGTTGGTAATAGTGGGCATGTTGTCTGGGCTGCTGCTTTTGCCTGGGCCATTGGCTAGTCGCCTGTCTAGGTGGCTGCCTGGTGTATCCTGACTGCAGCCTAGACATTTGACTTGGCTGTTGCCTGTTTTTAAATATCGGTTTATATGTAGGCTCAACAGTCGAGACAATTGTTTCTCTCTTGATAAATTTTCTTTTAGAACTAGAGGGAGTGTGAGGATCATATCTAAGGCCTAATTTGGAATATAGTGTCCTTTTGTTGGTACACAATTCTTCTAGGGTTGAAGACGCCTTCAGGGAGGTTATTTCCTGCGCCTGAGTTTTATTCACCTGTGTCAGCTTAGTAAACTCAGTTTTGGCATGAGCAAGTGCAGCTGATTTTTCTTTAAGTAAAATGGTTAGTCTGTTTATCTCAGCTGTATTAATGTCAGCCTGGTTTTTATAGTCAGCTGCAGTTATCTCAACCTTATTCAGATCTAGGCTGAGTTTTTCGATATCATTTTTCAGCTGCCTATTCTCATCTTGCAGCTGGGTCTTCTCTGCTGATACAGTTTGGTGTGCAGATTTGAGTGTTTCGAAATCTTTAAATAACTGATTTACCGATTCGTGAAGATCCATATCTTGTGACATGGCTGAGCTATTATTTGAACCAGTGGGTTTAGAAGTTACCTCTTCATCAGCTAGGTTCGCCATGAGGTAGTCATACTCTTCATCTTCATCAGAAAAGAATCCGCTGCTTGATTCGACATGCTCCTGGTCTTCTCCGATGAGGGCCTTTCTTCTATCTTCTTTTCTGCCCATCTCCTTCTTGGTTTCGTCCTTCTTGAGCTTAGGACAGTCTGGATGTGTCCTGTCTTGTGACAATTGTAGCATTCTACTTTCCAGCTTCCAGCCTTCTGGTTCCTTCTTGGATTCTCCTTGTAATTTTTCTTGTATTTGGAGTAGTTCTTTCTAAAGTTGCTGAACCTTTGCATTATAAACGCCATTTCTTCCTCAAAATCTAGTGGATTTGGAGGTTTCACATCAGATAGGCTCTTAGCAGGGGACTCGGCTGCAAATGCGATTCCCTTCTCTGCAGGCTCAGTTGAGGATGAACTTGGAAGCTCGAACTAATAAGCCTTCAGATCAGAGAACAACTCTTGAATTTTTATCTTATTCAGATCCTTGGACTCTCTCATGGCCACGGCCTTCATGCTCCATTCAGGGTTGAGAGATCTGAGAACCTTCAGTGCCATTTCCCTGTTGCCATAGGTTTTGCCCAGGGAGTTGATCTCATTAATAATCTCAGTGAACCTTGTGTCCACTTGGTCTATGGATTCACCATTCTTCATTTTAAAGTTGTCAAATTTTTGGATAGCAATTGACAGCTTTTTTTCCTTGATCATCTCCGTTCCTTCACACATTAGGGCTAATGTGTCCCAGATTTCCTTGGCATTTTTGCAGTTCTTGATCTTGACCATGGTGGATTTGTCAAGAGTCTGATATAATACATCTCTGGCCCAGTTATCAAGATTGGCCAGATTTCTTTCTTCGGGAGTCAGCTCCATCCTCTTCTTAGGAATCTTTTCTGGCTTCCCTGCTGCGATCTCCTCTGCTGTGTTGTCCTTCTCAAAGATGAATGGACCGTCCTCTATGATGCACCATATGTCGTCATGAATTGAATATAAGTGTGCCTGCATCCTTATCTTCCACAGATCATACTCGTCAACTGAAAACACAGGGAGTCTAGAATGCATGTGTTCCGTTATAAAGTGAGAGTAAAGATATATCTTTGATATAGATCTAGTTCGTGAAATAAATGAACCAACCTCTCTGGTACCACTTGTAGGTCACAAGTCGTCCAGGTACAAGTCTAGAGGGGGGAGGGGTGAATAGACTTGTAGAAACTCTTTAACTCTTTTTCACGAAGAGTGAGGTTCTTCAGCTGATAGGTAGACAAATGACTTGGAGTCGTTTGTTCTTTAATATATGTGCGGAAGTCAGCTGATGACGAATATAAAGCAATTAATGAAACACTTAACAATGAATGTAGCAGTTAAAGTATGATGCAGTAAAACACTAAATAACGCAGGCAATTATAGTGGTCTCAGAGGTGGGGTAATCCTCTACTAATCCTCTTTTCTCCAAACCAGTTGGAGATGAATTCACTATAATTCTCAACCAATGATAAATATTACAGTGATTCAAACCACACTACAACAGCTTTATAAGCTGGCTGCTTACTTGCGAGTAACTTCCAAGGGCCGAGTGCAGCAGCCGCCCTCTAAAGAAACACACAAGAAAGTTTTCCAGCAGTGTCGAGAATAAGATTCCGGCGACTTGCTCCGGTGGGTAGTGTGGGCGAGCGGCATTCTCTAACGTGGGCGTTCGATAACCAACCTGGTTGTCGGGCGACCATGGTGCGGGTGTTGCTTGCTTGTGCAAACATCGCAGTAGAGAAGCTAGATTTTGTATTTGAGATGCTGTCCGTGAGTTGGTTGGTTCGGTCGAGCGGTAACCTCCGCCGCTCGTGGGCTTTTTCTGGCATTATCTCGAACGGGAGTTTGGTAAGCTGCTTGGGTGGGCAGTCTCAGTGAGCGACGTACCGGTACGTGAGCGTTTGATAACCTATTGGGTCGTCGGACGAGCATGGTGAGGCGGTCGCTTGTTGGGGCAAAACATCGTAGTGGTGCCATGTTCTCGCGATTAGATGCATGTTCGGAAATTGCTCGGTGGGTTCGGTAAGCGGTGCCCCATCGCTTGTGGGCATTTCCTAGTAATTATTCGACCGAGATTTCGCTTAGTGCTTGGTGGGTAGCCTGAGGGAGCGACGCATCAAGACGTGTAGTTCGATAACCTAGGTGGTCGGGCAAGCACGGTGAGGCGGTCGTTTGTTTGGGCGTAACTTTGTTGTGGACTGCTAAGTTCTATGAGTAGATGCGTTGCTAGTGAAATGCTCCGTGGGTTCGGTAGTGCGGTCCCTTGCTCGTGGGCTTTTTGGCGGTGTTGCAAACAAGATTTCATGAGCTACTTCGGTGGGTAGCCTTTGCAAATGACGTACCGGTACGTGGGCGTTCGATAACCTAATTGGTGGTCGGGCGAGCATGGTGAGGCGGTCGTTTGTTTGGGTAAGACATCGGAGTGGAGTGCTATGTTCTTGAGTCGAAGTATTGCTCTTGAAATGCTCCGTCGGTTCGGTAGTGCGGTCCCTTTTTGCTCGTGGGCTTTTTTGGCAATGTTGCGAACAAGATTTCAGTGAGCTACTTTGGTGGGTAGCCTTTGCAAATGACGTACCGGTACGTGGGCGTTCGATAACCTAATTGGTGGTCGGGCGATCACGGTGAGGCGGTCGTTTGTTTGGGTAAGACATCGGAGTGGAGTGCTATGTTCTTGAGTCGAAGCATTGCTCTTGATCCTCGATCCTCGGATGCCTTTACAGTCTCTTACTTCAACCAGTGAAGTACCCCGTACTCAGGATTATAGACAAGAGTTTTTGTCTTCTCCAACTAAGAGCTTCTTTAAGTATGAACTTTTAGAACCGCTCTTTTCACGATGCTATTGATTGCTTTAGATTGCTTGATTGCTTTGATCGCTTGAAAGTATGTTCGCACCGGTGATTGCTCAGTTTCAAATCTTCGGATATATATAGGTCACGATCTCTGAGCTTTTTCCTTGTAGCCGTTGCAAATCTTTTGAACAAATCCGTCCGTTGGAGGGAGACTTCATTGTTTAATCTTTCTGAACATTGCAAGGCTGGATTCCCATTATTTTATTCTATCTTCCGACCGTTGTGAATACTCTGCATGTGATGCGCCGAATCTTTTGATTATAAAACGATTAAGGTCTTCAAGGTGGGTCTGGATAGCTTTTTTAATTCATATCTCTAGCGGGAATCACTCCAATTTGTCTCTTCACGTTGCATGTGACTTTCCGTAATACTTGACTTTTCAACGCATGCTGACGTGGACTTTGGAGTACTTGGCTGACTTCGACTAGGCTGATGAGCAGTTAACTCCTCTGCAGTCAGGACCTCTCTGATGTTCACTGTTTGTGACTTGGCTGATCAGGTGACTTGTCTGAGGTACCTTGGCTGCAGTCTAGTCAAACTTCTATGATAAATTATGTTGACCAGGACTACTCTGACTCGACTTGACTGATCCTCTCTGATGAACTTAGCTGTACTCAGTACTTAGCCGATTTTAGCCTAACTAATTTTTGGTTTACAGAAGATACTCATTTGGTTCTTCTTTACATTTTGCCAAGTTTTATACTTAACATATTTTGGCCTATGGAAGATACTCATTTGGTTCTTCCTTAAGTAATAAACATTTGATTTTATATTAATGACATCATCAAAATCTAACAAGTATTCCTAACACCCCGAAGAACACAGTTCGATCGGGAAGCTTGTACCACGACGAAGACAACGAACGGAAGGGTTCCGACTCGCGTTCTTCACAAGGAATCTGACCCTAACATCATAACATCAATAAATTAACGAACGAATGAGGAAGAATAAGCGTAGAACGCTCGGATTCTCTTTGTGACATTTTATCGAACACCTTCAAGGCGTCGATAAGATACTCAATAAAACGACAAATTCGTGGCAATCCAACCAAGTAATAACAAGGAATTTGATATAATATAGCTTAACAATCATCAATCCATCACTATTCTGAGTTAAAACGGATTAAACGGACAAATCGAACAAAATCCCCAAACTAGATTTTAAGAAAACTTGCCTTGATTCGGCCGATCGGAGCAAGTTATGGAATGATTAATCGATGTTATGGACTCAGGAACTTAACACCTAACAACATCCCTCCATGATCATCAAAGCTCCAGCCGTGGAAGAGGATGAAACGAGTGAGAAAAATAATGAAAAACCCGACTGTCGTGCCATATATATATCAAGTTTGACACGGTGCAAAGAAACGGCCCACACCAGCGCCGGGTATCTCGGACATGTCTTACAGGTGTCGGTCCTGGCTAACCTGCATAGACACGGCGCTGGAGCGCTGCTTTCACCTGTGTCCGGCCAGCAGCCTCCAGGCACAAAATGAAGAATCACAACGACGATCCGAAGGACCCCGAAACCCGAACCTGAATATGAATCTACGGTTACGAAATACCTGAAAAGTCGAATCTAAGAGCTAAGAAAACACATGATTCCGACCACCCGAAGGCTCAAAATTCAACAACGGAAGGTAGTTACCCCAAACTTTGGGAAATTACGAAAATGGCCCAAAACGTCCAAAAATCACGATACGTGATCGAATAACCAAACCGAAGTTCACAACACGTCTAACAAAGTTAAACGGACTTACGGGAAACTCGAAACAGTAATTTCGGACGAGATTCACAAGAATCGAACTCGAGTGCGGAAAAGTCGTTAAGAAACACGGGACTCAACAAAACAATACTGAAACGAACTCGGATGACAAAAAGTGCAGAATTAATCATTCTCATAATGATGAAACGGTCCCAAGGGAGTCGTCGAAACGGATCTCCACCGAAAAAAGAAAATTACCGGAAATCCGAAATTGCGGATATTACATCATATACATCCCACCATTTACATCGGAATAACACAACTCGATTCCGCCCAAGATACTGGATTTCTATTATATCAGTTACTACTCCATAATAATCTATGTTCTAATCTCTATTCCCCGTGTTTCCAATCACAACCACCCCACTATTTTGGGTTCTCAAAGATTTTTCACGATCTTCTGTGTGAAACCTACAACCATTAACGATATAACCACGGTAAGATGTCACATATTGTGTTGGCCCACGTGACAATGAGAGCAAATTGTTCATTTTCATGCTCTTATCATTTTCATATAACCGTGCGACCTAGCAAAAGGCAATAATCAAACATTAATTTATTTTTTTATTTGAATTTCATTCATCCAAAAACATGATAAAAAGTAAATTGCTTACTTCATTCTTAAATCATTTCTTAAAATTATGGCTCTATTCCTATTCGGTGATTCCAAGATTCATCGATGCATGACCTTCATAAAACTCTCTATAAAAAATGAAAGTACTTAAAAAATTGACAATTTGAGAAAAATAGAAGGAAAAAAATGATAATAGTTAGATTCATACCTAAGAAAAGGTTGAACGTCATCACAATTCTTTAAAATATAAATGTGAGCTTGATTCAAATCACGCTTTTGGAGATCTTTAAATGTTGCAGCTCCTAAACCTCGGCTAGGATGACTAAAAATAGGCAATGTTTCACCACCACCACGTACATTTTCATAATTACTACCAAGATGATTAAATCTTGTCTCTACACTATGCAGATACCTTGAGCAAAGAGTCATACACTCATCTTCTAACTATCTCTCCATAATTGAAGCCTCTGGATGAGCCCTATTCCGTATATATGACTTAAGTCATCCCTTTTCCCTTAAGAGAAATCCTATCGATGAAAACATACATGTATTATTCAATGGGATACTGTTAGGCGTATTTTTATACGCTTATTTATCATTATTTTGTAGTGTTTTGGTGAGTGAAATCATCTAAATGAGCTTTTAATGCCTTAATTTTGTATGATTGACAGGAATTTGAAGTCCGGAAGCTAAAACGAGGCAAAACGGGCGAAAACGGCAAAACTGGACGATGAGCCGCGGCACAAGGAATCTGAGCCGCGGCACAGGAAGACACCACCAAGGGCGTAACATCAGACTGTGCGGCACGCCTGTGAGCCGCGGCACAGAAGAATTTATTTACGCCCAGGTATTCAGCTTTTGGCGATGTGCCGCGGCACAGCTTAAATGAGCCGCGGCACACTTAGCGGGTTTGGTAGGTCTGCGCAGATTTTGGGCCGTTTCGAAGCCAGTTTTCGACCGACTAATACGGACGCGATTTGTGGAGGTGCTGAGCTATAAATAGGGTTTAAGACCCTAATTTAATTATCTTGGAATCATTGCATCTAATACCTTGGAGAGCTTAAGCCAGGAGACGGCAGAAGAGGAGGAAAGCAGAAGAATTCAAGGGCGATAGGAAGTCAAGAACGGAGGAATCCGAGCTTCATCTGCGTTTGAATTTTATGCTTTCGCTTATTTATTCTCGTATTTTCGCTTTTAGTATGTCGCTAAAGTTCTAATCTGTGGTTTTGATGAAACCCTTGTTTTGACGAATTGATTGAGATTATCCAATTTATTACCTTTTTATTGAGTTTTCCCAATTATGTTTAATGCTTGCAATTATCTGGCCAATAGTTGTATTGATTAAATCATTCACTTCGAATCGGGAGAGGAGATTTGGTGTGGAACTATTGGTGAGGACCGTTTTATTCTGTGAGATAGGAATATACTCATAGGAACTACGTGGCCTTTAGGAGATTTCATGCTTTTTGCCTATCGACGAGATAATTCACCTAGGGATAGAGTGCGTTAGTCGCTGTTAGATAAATCTATTGACCTCGGGAGAGGCGGTAGAATATATTAGCAATCTCCGCCTTCAGTAAATTGGGAAAATTATTTATTACGGATAATCGAGAGTAAATTCGGATAAACTAAGGTGGATTCAGAACCCTAGACTTATTCATCATTTGATTCCTTTTATTCAAGCTATCGTTTTCTGCTTAGTCTTTTATTAATTCTTTTAGTTATTAATCGCAAAAACCCAAATTCGATTGTTCAGATAAAATTGGAATACAAAAAAAATCGGTAGTTAGAGATTCAATCCTCGTGGGAACGATACTCTACTTATCACTTTATTACTTGTAAACGATGACGTGCACTTGCGTGTAGGAAATATCGCAACAAGTTTTTGGCGCCGTTGCCGGGGATTGAAATTTTTCTAATATCGATTTAAGTATTTCCAGTCTTAATTTGAACGTTTTATTTTTATTCTTGTGTATTTAATTTTGTTTATTCGTTTTTTCCTTTCAGGACCTTTCGTTAGTGCATGAGAAGACTCGGTAACGAAGGCCTACTACCTTTGGACACCGAGCTCGAGCGCACTCTAAGAAGAAACAAAAAGGAGAAAAGAGAGTTGCGCATTTACGGCCAACATGGCCGAGAATATTGAAATCCAAGGAGGAGACAACCAAGTGCGGCAAGTTCAACCAGAACTCGCTCTTCGAGATTATGCCATGCCGCAGGTCAACGCTAATTTTTCGGGAATTCGGCGTCCCACTATCCAGGCTAATAATTTTGAGATCAAGCCCGCCATTATTCAGATGGTGCAGGCGAGCCCATTCTGTGGACTGCCGAAGGACGACCCGAATGCCCATATTGCTTCGTTCCTTGAGATATGCGACACATTTAAAACTAATGGTGTCACCGACGATGCCATTCGATTGAGGCTTTTCCCTTTCTCTTTGAGGGATATAGCAAAATTCTGGTTAAATTCCTTACCGCCGGGGTCGATTACAACATGGGAGAGGTTAGCGCAAGCCTTCCTTGCCAAATTTTTCCCACCAGCTAAGACGGCGAGGTTGAGAAACGAGATAACCACTTTTGCCCAGTTCGATATGGAATCGCTCCACGAGGCGTGGGAACAATATAAAGAATTACTACGAAGATGCCCTCATCACGGCATTCCTGATTGGCTTCAGCTGCATACATTCTATAATGGTTTGATTGCTTCTACACGCACTTTAGTGGATGCGGCTTCTGGAGGAACCTTCATGAGAAAATCTATGGCTGAGGCTCACGTGCTTTTGGAAGATATGGCCGAAAATGCATACCAATGGCCATCAGAAAGATTGACACCGAAGAGAGTAATGGAAGTTTCGAGCAATGATCCGATTTCCACCTTGTCAGCTCAAGTCGCCGCTTTGACACAACAGCTCCAGACATTTTCGCACGCACCAGCCCCCGTTACCATAGAGACATGCAATTGGTGTAACGGATCACACCCGAGTGCGGAATGTCAATTTGGAAATCCGTTCGAGCAAAATCAGATGGAGCAGGCTCAATTCGTAGGAAATGGGAATCGACCGAATAACCCGTACTCCAATACTTATAATCCGGGGTGGCGCAATCATCCCAACTTTTCATGGAGAAACGGACAGAACGCACACCAGCCCCCTTTCGCCTGTAATCAACAAAGCACTCCCTTCCGCTCCCAAAGTGTCTCTCGAGGAAGCACTTGCAAAATTGGCAAATACGAGTCAATTTATGACTCAGATTTTAAGCTACATTACAAAATCATTCTGCTTCCATTCGGAATTTGGAGGTCCAGCTGGGCCAAATTGCTAATGTGTTGACAGCTCGTCCGGAGGGAGCATTGCCGAGTACCACAGAGACAAATCCTAGAGAGAGTCTAAACGCAATTAGCTTGAGAAGCGGGAGAGAGTTGCTGGATCAGCCCGAGCGGGGTAAAGAGAAGAAGGTGATTGAGGAAGAGATGGATTTAAAGCCAGAGGAGTCGAAGGATTTGAAGCCGGATAACTTGAAGACATGTGTCCCCCCCGTTCCGTTTCCACAGAGACTATAGCAAAGAAGGGCGGACAAACAATTTTCTAAATTCCTTGATGTGTTCAAAAAGCTTCACATAAATATTCTGTTCGCCGACGCATTGGAGCAGATGCCGAGTTATGTCAAGTTCATGAAAGAGATATTATCAAAGAAGAAAAAGCTTGAGGAGTTCGAAATGGTCACCTTGACAGAGGAGTGTAGTGCAATCCTTCAAAAGAAGCTCCCACCTAAATTGAAAGATCCGGGAAGCTTCAACATACCTTGCACCATGGGAAATCTTTCGGTTAATAAGGCACTATGCGATCTTGGTGCTAGTATCAACCTCATGCCTCTGTCGATTTTCAAAAAGCTGAATATTGGTGAAGCCAAGCCAACCACGGTCTAATTACAATTGGCGGATCGATCGATAAAGTATCCGAGGGGAGTAATCGAGGATGTTTTAGTTAAAGTTGATAAGTTCATCTTTCCGGCCGATTTCATCGTACTAGACATGGAGGAAGATGAAAATATTCCGATCATCTTGGGACGACCATTTCTAGCGACGGGACGAACCCTTATAGACGTGGAAAAGGGGGAGTTAACTCTGAGGGTCCAAGACGAGCAAGTTACTTTTCGAGTATTCAAATCGTTCCCATGTCCCGGAAGTGCTGATAAAGGATCACAAATTGAAGGTGTGGATGTTGTTGAAAGAGGAAAGCACCGAAAACATCGTCGGTGGGAAAATTCAAATGTTGTGTTAAATGGCCCAAGTTTTAAGAAGGATGTAGAACAAGTGGCGTTCCTCGAGCATGAGGAAAAATCTGATGCGGGCGTGAGTTCGTTTGTGAAGGAGGATAGTGAGCCGAAAGCCAAGCGAAAAATTATTCATGGAGAAACCGGGTGTTTCGGGAAGTTATTCAAGTCGAAAACTTGTCGCAAACAACATTTGATGACCGAACTGAAAGTCGAACCTCTGATGACCAATGGTCATAATTTTAACCAAAATATAAACGGTTCGATGAACGGGGCGAAAACAAAATGGAGTTTTCGAAAAGCGAACTAACGTTGTCCAATAGGTCCGGCTGAAGACTATAAACTTAGCGCTTCTCGGGAGGCAACCCGAGTTCGTAGTTGTAGATTTTTGCATTTCTTTATTTTTCTTGCATTCGTGATTCTCATTTTTTTCATCATTTTTGTGCTTCAAATTGCTTTTGCCTCTCGTTTTTAACGTCTTCTTTTCAAAATTCTGTGCAGGAAAGTCCCAGGTAAGAAACTAGAGTATGAGCCGCGGCACAGGTATTGTGAGCCGCGGCACACATCAATCGCAAGGGGAGGCTAAACGGACTGTACCCTGTGCCGCGGCACGGCATAAATGAGCCGCGGCACACTTGAGCAATGAGCCGCGGCACACGGTATTTGAGCCGCGGCACACGACAAAACGAGAACACAGGTAAAGGGACTGTACCTTGTGCCGCGGCTCACTTTATCTGTGCCGCGGCACACTTTGCGGAATCCGAAAGGCCAGGTAGCATATAACAAGCATTCGGCCGACATTATCAGGTACGCTTCCTTTCTCCTTTGCATTCCCTCCCCAGCGCGACCGGCCGAAGTGTTCTTCCAATTTTTTCCTGCGATTTTTCTTGCAATCTTCAAAAGGTATGCTTCAATCTTTAATGTTTATTTGCTTATGGTTTATATTTAGAAGTTGTTTATGCTTGGAATGGATGGAACATGCTTATTTTTTCCTTAAAATAGTTTTATGATTGTTAGAGAATGACATGGTAGTTTCATCGA
Organism: Orobanche coerulescens; assembly: GCA_033398695.1. Lineage (NCBI taxonomy): Eukaryota > Viridiplantae > Streptophyta > Magnoliopsida > Lamiales > Orobanchaceae > Orobanche > Orobanche coerulescens. Next base: position 97,763,813 of record CM065810.1, on the reverse strand, counting down.
ATTTTCTTAATTAAATTGGAATAGCAATGAGTTGAATGTGTTAAGTTGTTAATGATTGAATTGTATTTCTGTTTTTGGGGGTTGAATCGAGCTAGAACTATGTTTATTCTTCAGTTAAACTGGTGCCCTCAAGGTGTCTGATAAATTGCCCATATGAAAAGTTTTCTTTGAAAAAGCAATCGTTTTGAATTTTCGTGCAACGTATACGTTTTGAATTTACAGCAATCCCAATCCTTACATCCAAGTTAAATGTTTAAGTCCAAATTCATCTTTCTCTCTCGTATGCGCTAGTTTCTTAAATTCGGAATTTCTGGTTTGATGTCCTTAGCCACGCATAGATCATTGTTATTATTTTTGCGTGAATAAACCCTCGTGTTGTACTTCTCAGGACTGATTATGGCGCGCACAAAGAAGCTGACCAAGCGTGCTAGGACCGAGTCATCCCCTACTCGAGGGGAGACCTCTCGGGGTCGGGCCGAGGCGGAGGGGCACCAATTTTCGGACCCCGAAATTCACAAAATATTCAACGAAAAGATCCGTCCACGACCACTTATTACCGAGAGGGGTTTTACTCCAGCTCCTCAGGACGGGGAGTTGCTCACGATGATTGACGAGATGGGATGGGCCAGATTTACCGCACCTCCCGAGCCAGCGGTCATCTCGATCGTCCAGGAGTTTTACGCCAGCGCTCTGCTGAAGCACATCCGGGCAGGGCATACATTGCCATCTTTAGAGTCTCGGACTCAGGTTGACGTCCGAGGGGTTACAGTTGACTTCTCCTCGACTGCTATTCGGAGGCTTTTTGGGTTTCCGGCGGTTGACGAGTCAGCCTATGACCGCGTGATGACCAGTCTCACTAAGGAGGCCCTGCTTGAGACCATTGCACAGCCTGGTACCGACTGGGAGCAGCGAGCACAGAGCTCATCCACTTTTCACTTCAGGAGCTCGCGCCTCAGCCGGCTCGGGCGAGCCTGGCTTTACTTCATCTGCGCACGCATTGACCCCACCTCCCAGATCCGTACAGTTTTTCTCTCCCGCGCCCGGATACTTTTTGCTATCACTTCCGGGCTGTGGTTCGATGTGGCCCCCATTCTGGTCCGATCTATCTTCCAGAGTATCCAGGGGGGCCAAGACGGGGTTGAAGCACCCCTCCGTCATCTGCGCTTTATGCCGGCAGTCGGGGCTGACTTGGTCAGACGACGAGCCGATGCTTGCCCCACAGGCCTCGATCGACCACCGCATCATATCGCACTTTGACCAGTGGGGCGGAGCGCCGGCACACGCTCGGGGGAGAGGATTTTTGCTAGAGGAGGCTCACGAGGGATCCCCCGAGCCGCTTTTGTTGACGCATGGAGATGCCGGCCCGAAACCCGATAGAGCGAGGTTGGAGGAGTTGTTTGATGGGCTGCGGGAGGATTTGAGGAGACAGAGAGAGGAGCAGAGAGAGGAGCTGATGAGAGAGAGAGAGGAGCTGAGGGAGGTTTTGAGGAGAGAGAGAGATGAGATGAGGAGAGAGAGAGAGCTGGATGGCTGCTATGCAGGAGGAGCAGCGGGCGGAGCGGGAGAGCGTTGTTGCTACCGTCCGAGCCGAGTTGAGAGAGCAGGTCCGCCGGGCCAGCCGACGAGCGGCGAGGCGTCTTGCTGCGAGGGATGCTTATCATCAGGAGCACCTCGCCGCATGGACGGCCCACATCATGCATCCCGACGGGCCATTTATAGCGCCCGCCCGGCCAGCCACACCACCCTCCTCACCGGATGATGCCGGCACCAGCTCCTGAGCAGACTGGAGGGGAGTACTTGACCTTTTACTTTTCTTGCATTTCATTTTTGTCCATTGAGGTCAATGTATGTCCTAAGTTCGGGGGGGATTTACATTCAGTCTACATTCATTGCTGTACCTTATTTTCTTGCTGTACACTATTTCGTTGCACTTTTCATTTCTATGCGTAAAATTTTTTTTAGATAGCCTTGCTTGTCTTAGTTTCTTTATTCGTGAATTTTCGTGCTTCTATTTGTGTGATACTGATGTTACGACACTGTCTTTCTCTCTGAAGAAGCGGGCGAGTTCTAGTCGAGCTATAGTCAGTTATTTCTGTTCTGCTTAGTACTCATTTAGGTCCGAAATTTTATCGTGATTGTAGAGGTCTTGGCAGATAAGAGACGATACATACGTGTTTTTAAATCCCCATCAATACGTTTGGCTACATTTTCCGGATAGTGAGTCGTACTGTTTCTTTAGTCGTGTTGGCACTTAGATTGAGTTTAGAGTCGGTCAGTTTTTCCCAAAAATCGAGATTATGTGTTCTATGAAGGGAAGTCTAGTAACCGGGGGTATTCGCGTGACCCGTTGTTTACTCTCGCGTAAAACGACGACCCCGATTAGACTAGTGATTTAGATATTTCACATGTGCCAATGATAGGAAGCCTAGTAACCGGGGGTATTCGTGTGACCCGCTGTTTACTCTCGCGTAAAACGGCAACCTTGATTCGGACATGCGGAAATTATATATTCGAGTTGTTTCTCCGCTGTAGACGGGAACTTAGTAACTAGAAGCATCCATGTGCCCCATGAGTGTCTTTTACGTCAAACGGTTTCCTAATACATGAGAATGGAAGTTCCACCCTAGGATTATGCCGATGAAATATCCCGAGAGCCTAACCTAGTGGTCAACTCGAATCAAATTCTTGAGCATATATATAAGGGGATACTGTCCGAGGTTTAATTGTTATGAAACTCGTGAAAATTGTGCCTTCCGACTGTGGAACAGGATGAACTAGCTTGTTTGTGTTAGCCTTTCATATTGACGGTCGATTTGACTCACGTTTTGTTAATCTTTGAGCTGAGTTTTCTTCATGAACGAATGATTAGGACTGAACTTGATTACTTTGCGGAATCATTATTCTGAGTGCAGCTCGCTTTTATGACACTCGTATTATTTAGAGAGAATGGCAGGATAGTATTGATTAGGTTGAACGCTATGAGTTGCATGATGATTCACGACATTCTTTTATTGACTTTAATTCTTTTTTGCTTGAGGACAAGCAAAGGCTTAAGTTTGGGGGTATTTGTTAGGCGTATTTTTATACGCTTATTTATCATTATTTTGTAGTGTTTTGGTGAGTGAAATCATCTAAATGAGCTTTTAATGCCTTAATTTTGTATGATTGACAGAATTTGAAGTCCTAAGCTAAAACGAGGCAAAACGGGCGAAAACGGCAAATCGACGATGAGCCGCGGACAAGGAATCGAGCCGCGGCACAGAAGACACCACCAAGGGCGTAATAATCAGACTCGTGCCGCGGCACGCCTGTGAGCCGCGGCACAGAAGAATTTATTTACGCCCAGGTATTCAGCTTTTGGCGATGTGCCGCGGCACAGCTTAAATGAGCCGCGGCACATTTAGCGGGTTTGGTAGGTCTGCGCGGATTTTGGGCCGTTTCGAAGCCAGTTTTCGACCGACTAATACGGAAGCGATTTGTGGAGGTGCTGAGCTATAAATAGGGTTTAAGACCCTAATTTAATTATCTTGGAATCATTGCATCTAATACCTTGGAGAGCTTAAGCCAGGAGACGGCAGAAGAGGAGGAAAGCAGAAGAATTCAAGGGCAGAAGGCGGAAGCTGAAGAACGGAGGAATCCGAGCTTCATATGCGTTTGAATTTTATGCTTTCGTTTATTTATTTTGTATTTTCAGTTTTTAGTATGTCAGGCTAAAGCCCTAATCTAGGGTTTTGATGAAACCCTTGTTTTGGCGAATTAATTGAGATTATCCAATTTATTACCTTTTTATTGAGTTTTCCCAATTATGTTTAATGCTTGCAATTATCTGGCCAATAGTTGTATTGATTAAATCATTCACTTCGAATCGGGAGAGGAGATTTGGTGAGGAACTATTGGTGAGGACCGTTTTATTCTGTGAGATAGGAATATACTCATAGGAACTACGTGGCCTTTAGGAGATTTCATGATTTTTGCCTATCGACGAGATAATTCACCTAGGGATAGAGTGCGTTAGTCGCCGTTAGATAAATCTATTGACCTCGGGAGAGGCGGTAGAATATATTAGCAATCTCCGCCTTCAGTAAATTGGGAAAATTATTTATTACGGATAATCGAGAGTAAATTCGGATAAACTAAGGTGGATTCAGAACCCTAGACTTATTCATCATTTGATTCCTTTTATTCAAGCTATCGTTTTATGCTTAGTCTTTTATTAATTCTTTTAGTTATTTATCGCAAAAACCCAAATTCGATTGTTCAGATAAAATTGGAATACGAAAAAATCGGTAGTTAGAGATTCAATCCTCGTGGGAACGATACTCTACTTATCACTTTATTACTTGTAAAAGATGACGTGCACTTGCGTGTAGGAAATATCGCAACAGATACATCCATCTGAACTGAACAGGACCTCCAATTTTAGCTTCATTTGTTAAATGAATAGGTAAATGCATCATCACATCAAAGAAGGAAGGAGGAAAGATCTTCTCTAGTTTGCAGAGATTGATCGGGATTTGAGACTCTAGCTGCTCCAAGTCATCCATATTAAGTACTTTAGCACACAATGAAGTAAAGAACATTGACAACTCAATTAATGCTTCACGTACAACTGGAGTGAGAAGACCACGTATTGCTAAAGGAAAGAGATGCTCGAGTATTATGTGGCAGTCATGGCTCTTCAAACACAAAATCTTAGCATCCTTGGAGTTTACACAGTAAGAAATATTTGATGATAAACCATCAGGAACTTTTAGATCTTTTAAAAAATTACAGAAAGTTCACTTCTCAGTAACAGAAAAGGTATATGGAGCTGGAGGCATCTTAAATTTGTCCCATTCTTTGACTGGATGCAACATTGACCTCAACCCCATAGCTTCCAAATCATGACGTGAATTTAAGGTGTCTTTGGTCTTCGCTTTGGTGTTCATAATTGTCCCAAAAACAGTGTCGCATATGTTCTTATCAATATGCATCACGTCTAAATTGTGTCATAATAAATGTGTCCTCCAGTATGGAAGCTCAAAGAAGATACTTCTTTTATTCCTGTTGTCCCCTCTAAGCTCATGAGATCTTCGCACATGGATCCTTCCACAATTTGATGTTCTTGAGATCCTCAAGTTGACGAAGAATATCATCAATTGAACAAGGTTTTGGAGGTAGACCACGCTCGACAACTCCATCAAATTAATCCTTATCCTTTCGCCATCTGTGATTCTTTGGCAAATAGCACCGATGGCCCATAAAGCATTCCTTACCCCCATTACATAGCCTCATCGATCGTGTATCTTTAAGACAACAAGGGCATGCCAAATACCCCTTAGTACTCCACCCACATAACATCCCATATGCTAGAAAATCATTAATGGTCCACATTAAAGCTGCTCGTAGTTGAAAATGATGTTGGGCTGCTGCATGAAAGGTCTCCACACCAGTTTCCGACAGTTCCTTCAATTCCTCAACTAAAGGTTGCAAGTAAATGTCAATTGCATTTACGGGGCCTTTAGGACCAGGAATAAGCATTGATAGAATCATATTAGACTACTTCATACAAAGTTCAGGGGGAAAGTTATACGGAATAAGTATCACTGGCCATATACTATATGATGTCTTTGAATTTGCAAAGGGTTGAAAACCATCACTATCAAGCCCTAGCCTAACATTTTGAGGATCCGCAGAAAAATTAGGATCACTTTTGTCAAAAGAATTCCAACCTGATCCATCAACAGGATGTCTCAGCGTACCATCTAGCTTCTTTTTACCATGGTGCCACCTCATCAAAGAAGCTATCTTGGAGCACATATATAATCGTTGTAGCCTTGGTTTTAATGGAAAGTATCTTAGTGTCTTATGAGGTATTCGTTTACCATTTGTATTACACTTGTTCTCCCCATTGTGTTTATCAAGTTTCCATCTTGATGCACCACATATATTACATGCATCGGGCTTATCATTCTCCCTCCAATATAACATGCAATCATTAATACATGCATCAACTTTCTGATATGAAAGCCCAAGGACTTTCATGATCTTCTTGGACTCATACTAAGAATCTAGCAAATTTGATCCCTCAGGAAAAAGATCATTCTTAAGGAATTCTAGAAGCATGTTAAATGACTCGTTGCTCCAACGGCCAAGAGTCTTAAAATGAAGATGTTTTAAGAGTGCGGACATTCTAGAAGTCTTGCAACCTTCATAAACCGGATGTTGTGAATCTTTCAACAGTTTATAAAATTTCTTAGTGTCAGTGTTTGGCTCTTCAACATCATCATGATCATGATGATGATCATCATCATCATCATCATCATCATCATCATCAAAAGAGGAACCAACAACATTATGCTCCAGATATAAATCCATTAAAATAACAAGCACTTCATCTTGGTTTTCATTTCCTTCTACAACATTATCCCTCGATGAAGGCTCACCCAACCTTTCCCCATGATGATACGAGAAGGTGTACCTTTTGATGATTCCAAAAACTAATAAGTGTTCCCGCACTTTCTCTCTATCACAAGACCCTTCATTCATCTTTTTGCAACAAGGACAACGAATAATATTAGTTCCTAACTTCTGAAATGCATAGTCTATAAAACTATTAACTCCCACTTCATATGATGGGTCATTTATGTAGTCTACAATGGCTATCTAGTCCTTACTAGGAGTTATTTCCACCAAGTAAAATGGAAATATATGTTATATATAAAATATCTGCAAAAGAAAACACAACAGTCATTTATGTTGGTATGGGTCTAGTTTAGTAACTACATCATTTTAAGAGATTGTCTGGAGTTTTTGAGTCGGAACAGAGGGTGGAAGTGGCGCATGTTTTTAGGGGGCAGGTGAAGGTTGTGGAAGAACCTCCCATGGAGGCGTTGAGGTTTATGGCTGATGATGAGAGTGGTGTTCTTTTTCCCAGGATTTTGCGTGCTGATGTTTAGCTTACTATTTTTTCTCTTTTTGGGCTTAGTCTGTCCTTTCTCATCAAAAAAAAAAATAGGATGCAAGATACTGATGGACATGATTGGTTCTTGAACAGAATCCAATACATTACTATCAAGCAGGCTAGCTCTTCAGTATAGAAATCTCAATTATAAGGCTAGTTCCTAGACAACAAATTAAACTTGAGTGTGGAGTCATGAAATTTTTTTTCAGTGAAAAGGTTATCAGTACCCATTCAACACTGATTACATGAAAGACTAAGTGTTCCTGATGTTGGGATTCGGTGCCTAAAACGAAGGCCCAGCGGAAGCGGTAAAACGAAAATTAATTCGATCCGAATCCCTACGAGGATCGATCGAGCTGCGTATATACGAATATCAAAACGAAATACAAGAGATACGAGAAACATACCCTCGTAGTCCGTTGATTAAATGGATAACCTTCTCTTGAGCTATTCCCCAAGCTCTTGAATGATCCAACGCCGAAAACACCGCGTCTCTACTTGCCACGCCACGAGAAACGACCGAACAACAATCACCTTGCTATCCTCCGAGGATACGGCTAGAGCTAAGTGATGAAGCTATATATTTGTGATTACAACACTCCAAGTGTATAACTCACTTACTCTCAATGAATCACTCAATTTTCTCCAAGAACAATTAAGATGATATGAAGAAGATGATGAAGATAATTGAGAAAAAGGTTTTTCTCTTTCTCTCTCTATTTCACTTTCACGTATGGAAGCTAGTGTGTCTAAGTGATAGTCATCCTCCTTTATTTATTCAACTCCCACTACCTTTAACAACTCATGCATGTGGGAATCTAACCCCACCTCCACAATAATAATACATTAAAGAATGGAGACATAAGTCCAAAAGGAAGGTGGGTGGAATGTGGGGCGGCCCATGCTAGAAATCGGACAAGTTCGGTTCGCTTTGACTCCCGAGGGTCTAAACAGATAAACTCCGATTCCGTATCGATGTATTTATATCGATTAATTAATCCAATTAATTAAACATATCAAATACAAAATAATGTAATTAATTTCTCCAAGAAATAATTATATACATGAATTAAATTAATCACCCAAGAATTTATTTAATTCATTAGCCGTAAATCAATTTATCCAATAAATCGATTTAAACATCCAATGTTCCAAAATTAGATATCCAATATCTAATATTCATAATGAGAGAATTAGCTTGAATCATTCTCTGCCAATCCTATTGCGCGACTCGGTAGGTCCGTCTCATCAAGAATGGGAGGAACCAAAGAGTAGTAGCACCACCTAGCCACTGGCGGCCTACACTGCACTTTAATCGAGAACGAATGATTGGGATCATTCAAGAACCATTCTCGTGAATACCAAGATAATGTATAAACCCTTCTTTCAAATGTCCCGATCAAGTTATAGGGTCACGGCTACCAAACCCTATCTGTACTTGACGCTATGCATGCGTTAATGCAAATCGAGATCATCGAGTCAGCCGTATCTAATACAACTAGCTCCAATGCTTTGGCCAAAGACTTATGATCTCATCTCCAATAACCGCATAGGACATATCACCCGCTCACTAACGGGAGAAAGAATTCTATCTTGGTATTCGTAGGACTCGCTACTTGCCCGTCAAGATGCACGTCGAGGTTGACCCCGCCTTCCGGTTTACGTGGTCGAACTACTCTAATGAAAATCTTGATGTCACAAGCACATCCCTACTAAATCCTCAAGTCGAAGGTTCACGAATACCTATCACAACCTTTCGATTCCGTCATTGATCGTCCTGAGTGAAATCCATGTGACGAATCGAGGGTGAGTCGGTTCGAGTATACTAATCCAATTAGCATACCTATAACGTGTGCTCCCACTAACCATTAGTGTTCGACAGCACTCTCCATGTCAAAGAACACGTCATACAAGTCTTCACATAAACTTAATGCCCAAATAAGTTTTATCGACTTGCGACGATTAAGTATTTGAGCTATAACCTTTCCAAAGGCCGACCCCCTTATCCAATAAGGAGTGGAAAGTTTTGCTCTCAAATACGAGGACTAGTTTCTATATGTTTATTTACGAGTTAGGAATGCCAAGAACTACCAAGAAATAAAGAAACATTCATTTGCCTTATATAAATGGTTTACATAATTACAAGTACAATGCCCTCACTCAACAACCTCCGAGTGGCATTCGAGGGCATACTCCTAACAATCTCCCACTTGCACTCAATGCCACACACTATGGTATCTAATACCCATGTTCTCCGATGACGCTCCAAGCTAGTCCGAGAAAGTGGCTTGGTCGGTGGATCGGCGACGTTGTCACCGAGTCTACTCAGGCAAAGACAATGTATCCCTTGCGAACAAATTCTCTTACGAGATGATACTTCCTCTCAATATGTTTGGTCTTTGTTGTGAAACCTCGGCTCCTTGGCTCGCGCTACAGCTCGTTGTCGCATGCAAATGAACAAAATTTCAGCACATGGTATTATTTGAAGTTCTCCCGAAACTTCTTAATCCGTAACCCTTCCTTGGAAGCCTCCGAGGCCGCTTGATACTCGGCTGACAGTGGAATCAAGGCCGCGCTTTGCTTGGCGCTACGCCAAGATACCGCTCCTCCATTAAGAGTAAATATGTAGCCGAGTAGACATCGAGTCGCCCTTCGCCCTTGGAAGTCCGAATCTGAATCCCACCACATCCAAATCTCCACCGCCATACATCGTAACCATATCTCTAGTCCTTCTCAAGTACTTGAGAACGTTCTTTACTAAATTCAATGTTCCCTACCTGGTTTGCCTGAAACCTACTCACCACGCTTATAGCATGCGCGATGTCAGGTTTTGTACACAACATAGCATACATAAGGCTACCCACGGCCGAAGCATATGGTATATTACTCATTTCCTTTCGTTGTTCCTCATTTTGAGGACACATCTTCAAGGTGAGTTTTATTCCATGTCGCATCGGTAGGAACCCTCTTTTAGAATCATCCATCTTAAATCGCTTTAAGATTTTATCTATATAGAGGGCTTGGGAAAGACCTATTGTTCTCTTCGCTCTATCCCGGTAGAGTCGAATACCAAGAATATAGGTAGCTTCTCCCAAGTCTTTCATGGAGAAATTACTCGAAAGCCAAGCTTTCACAGAACTGAGCATTCCCACATCATTACCTATTAGTAGAATGTCATCTACATATAGTACTAAGAATGCGATCTTGCTCCCACTAACCCTCTTGTATACACAAGGTTCCTCTTCATTTTGCACGAAGTCAAACTCTTTGATCGCCTCGTCAAAACGAAGGTTCCAACTACGCGACGCTTGCTTCAGTCCATAAATGGAACGCTGAAGCTTGCACACTTTCTGAATATCGACTTCGGACACAAAGCCTTTAGGCTGCTCCATATAGATTTCCTCCTCGAGGAATCCATTAAGGAAAGCCGTCTTTACGTCCATTTGCCATATATCATAATCATGGTAGGCAGCTATAGCAAGCATCATGCGAATAGACTTGATCATGGCTACGGGCGAGAAGGTATCGTGGTAATCGATCCCTTCCTTCTGGGTATAACCCTTTGCCACAAGCCTGGCCTTATAGGCGTCAACCTTGCCATCACCATCAGTCTTTCTCTTGTAGATCCACTTGTTCCCAATAGGCACTATGCCCTTGGGGCGGTCTACTAGAGTCCAGACCTGATTGACATGCATCGAGTCTATCTCAGCTTCCATAGCTTCACGCCATTTCGCGGAGTCTACATCCACCATCGCTTGGTCATAGGTTGTTGGGTCGGTCTCTTGGCTATCACTTGGAACCTCATGGAGACCCAGCTCCTCTAAGTGCACAAGCCCATACCTCTCGTAAATGAGACACCCTACTAGACCTACGAGGTGGTTGTACTTGTGTTTGAAAGTTCGGTTCCAGCTTTCTTGCACAGTGTCTCTCGAGGAGTTTCATTGTATTCTTCTAAAGAAATACTTCTACCGCTCCGCCTTCCCGAATGAACTCATCTTCCAGAAGTGTGCTTGTAAAGCAACAATGATCCTTCGATCTTCGGGCATGTAGAATAGATATCCCATCGTCCCGCACGGAATCCTATGAAACGCCCCTTCGCAGACCTAGCTTCCAACTTTTCCACCTTAGTCTTCTTGACATAAGCGGGACATCCCCAAATCCTAATATGATTAAGACTTGGTTTCCTTCCTTCCCACATCTCATGTGGAGTTTTAGGAACGGATTTGGAAGGACATCTGCTCAAGATATATGCGGCAACAGAGTGCATACCCCACGGGTAAATCGGCAAGTCAAGATAGCCCAAGATGGAACGGACCATGTTCAACAGGTCCGGTTCCTTCTTTCCGACACACCATTTAACCGAGGAGTACTGGAGGTGTTAGTTGTGAAACTATTCCATGTTCTTTAAGGAACTCACAAACTCCGTACTCATATACTCGCCACCTCGATCCGACCAAGTGCTTTGATATGATTACCAGTTTGTTTCTCGACTAGGGCCTTGAATTCTGGAATTTCTCAAAGGCCTGGATTTATGTTTCATTAGGTATACATAACCATACCTAGTATGATCATCTCAGAACGTAATGAAATATTGATATCCGTCACGTCGCTTCCAAAGCACCACAAACGCCGATGGATTAATCCCGCTTATCGCCGCTCTTTCAAAAGTCCTCAGGTAGGGGACTTAGTCATTTTGCCTTTAAGGCAAGATTCACAAGTAGGAAAAGGATCCGATCCCAATGGACCCATAAGTCCATCTTTTTCCATCTTGTAAACCTTGGTCCGACCAACATGACCAAGTCTAAGATGCCATTTCAAAACTTGGTTGGTTTCATCCCTACCACGTTTTCTAGTCATAGTATTCACAACTACTTTGTTGCCGAGATTTAGATGATACAATCCATTCAACAATGTAGCAAGTACTCACTAGTTTATTTCTAAAATAAATTTTGCAGAACCATCACCAATGAAAATGAAAAGCCTTTTCGGTCCATGACCTAATGGATACAATGTTTTTATGCCCCTTGGGAAAAACAAGTACATCTTCTAAAGTCAAAACAAAGCGGATTCTAAACCCAAAAGAAGTGATCCTATGTGGTCGCCTCGACACTATGCCCGCTTCCGACCGTGATCATAACTTCTCCACTCCAAGCTTCCTACTTTGTTCCGCATCCCGATTCACGGTACAAATATGAGAACTAGCACCGTAATCCAAGATTCAGAAGTAGAAAATACAAGAGCGTAACAATTTGTTTCCAAAACTAAAAGTTCTCAGACCAAGTGCCATGAAGAATCGGACAGTCTCTAGCCCAAAGGGCCCACTCACCGCACTTGAGACAAGCATCCTTCTTCTTCTTGTTCTTTGGAACCATCGGGCCTTGCCCTTTCCCTTAAGGTCCTTAGCTTGTGGTCCACTCCGCTTCTTGGTCTTTTTCTTCTTATTCTTAGACTTCCGAAGTCCGTAAGAAATCACAAGTGCACTCCTTCATCCGCGGTGTCTTCATCTCGAGACCGAGCGGTCACCGCTTGTTCATTAGCCCACTAAGTTACATGCAATCTCATTGCGGTTGAAGTTCATAACAAAGCGTGAGAAGGAATCAGGAGAGACTGTAGGATAAGGTCGGTTTGGAGAGAAGTATCCATTTTAAAATCAAGAGCCTCCAATCTCTCGATCATGGATATCATTTTGAGGACGTGTTCCCCAACCTTCTCACCTTCCTTCATCCTTGCACCGAACAGCTTGCTTGGATATCTCATATCTAGCGATTCTTCACGTGCTCACCATAAAGCTCGGTTAAGTGAGATAGAATCTCGCCAGCGAAGTCATTTTCTCATGAGCTCTCTGAAGCTCATTAGACATGGAAGCCATCATATAAGCACGGACTTTCACGTCATCCTTAACCCACTTTTCGTGGTTTTCAATCTCTTCCCGATTGGCTCGAGTTCGCATAGGAGGCGCCGGAATGTCCGTCTCCAAGACGTATCCCAGTGCCTCTATACTGAGGACAATCATCGACATGGAGCCAATCCACAAAGTTAGGTCCCATTAAGGTGTTCTTTTCGAGTAGAATTGCGAGTGGATTCATTGTCATATTGAGATTTGTCTGCATTAAGTATAACAGATTAATTAGTGACTTGTTATATTATGATCTGAGTAAAGAATTAAGGTCTTTTCTATTCTTGTTACCCAGCTCCCACTATTTTTATCGGAACAACACACTCCCATGTGAAATCCGGAAGTATCGTCGCACTACTTCATAGTGGTGATCGAGTTCTTTATAAATCTTAATAGAGGGCAACCGAATGTGTTTCTAGTCTATTAATTTTCATAAAGTGGTGTCCAACACCAACCCATCTAATGGATGATTCGATCTTCTTTTTCCCCTTGTTCACTCCCCTCAACCTATACGATTTCTATGGTTCGTGAACAAGTTAAGTTTATACCATCGACGCAAATCAGTTTCACAATCAATCTTATCCGCAACCTATCGTGTTTCTAGGGATAAAATTTGCTCCAACCGAAGGCATCCAATGCGCTCCTGTAATTTATCCGTCCTCCCGAACGACTACCCCGATAACTCGGAAGCATAGCACATCCGGTTTGGATTTCACTTCCAAAGCTCGATGGAGGGAAGGAAAAACTTGAAACCTTATAAACTTAATAATTTGTTGTGGGAGAATTTTCGCGATTAACGTTACACTTTGCACATTAATCATTTTAGCGCGTTTGTTGCATTCATACAATATGTAACAACCATTCACAACCTAGTTGCTACCAACATGTGGTTCATGGACCGTTCTAGAAAACAAAAACTCCGTAATCTAATTACAAGTCTTCGTCTTGAATCTTCGTCTTCTCGAAACGGATCCGCTCCTCGGTCTTCGTCATTACATATAAATTTTACATTGAAAATTGCATCCTAGATACAAATATTTCTAGTAAAATAAATAGGCTCAAAACGGCCTTTACAACCCAATCGAATAAAACGAACGATTCAAACTAAGTCCATGAACCACATCCCCATTCAAAAGCATTCATCCAATAAATACTCAATAAATGGATAGCGAGAAGATTACATATGATCCAATCAATAATCAACAATAAATAGAATTGATCCAATCAATTCAACAATAATCGACAATTTAATTTTCATTCCAGTAGTGTACCCATAAAATATTTTCTTTGAATTTTCCTTCATCAAAAATTCTAAATTAATGATTTTAATACAGAAAATTCAATAATCGAAAATATATCAAAACGAGACCCGGTGCCGACACTGAAAGCGCCCAAGAAGACCTGTGCACCGTGACCGGCACTACAAAGCCACGCCTGCTCCAGACAGAAGGGGGCCCTGGCCATGCCCGGACACGACCGCGGCAGGACTCGGCCGACATGCAAGTGTCCGGCGGATCCATCGAGCACTCGGCTCACAAAGAAGGCGCTTCGGCCGGACTCGGCGAATACAGACAAGCATCCGGCCGGATCGGCGAGCACTCGGCTCGACAAAGAAGGCGCTTGGCCGCACTCGGCAGAATCGCAAAGAAGCGTCGGCCACGGGCCGGACGTGCTCGGCCATGCTCGGCACTGTATGGAAAATCGTCCAACGATTCGATACACTCGTTTTCGGCGATTTCTAAAATCCTGTTATTCCTGATCTGAATATTATTAATATAAATCATATTTCCAAGAAAAACCTGATTTATACCATAACATAAAAATACGGAAAAACAACACTACGACGAACAATAAAATATCTACGATTATCAAAGTGATTCTAAATCACTAAATAAGCATTCCAAATGCTAAATATCGTATATACGATCGCAAGACCTCGCTCCGATACCACTGTTGGGATTCGGTGCCTAAAACGAAGGCCCAGCGGAAGCGGTAAAACGAAAATTAATTCGATCCGAATCCCTACGAGGATCGATCGACCTACGTATATACGAATATCAAAACGAAATACAAGAGATACGAGAAACATACCCTCGTAGTCCGTTGATTAAATGGATAACCTTCTCTTGAGCTATTCCCCAAGCTCTTGAACGATCCAACGCCGAAAACACCGCGTCTCTACTTGCCACGCCACGGAGAAACGACCGAACAACAATCACCTTGCTATCCTCCGAGGATACGGCTAGAGCTAAGTGATGAAGCTATATATTTGTGATTACAACACTCCAAGTGTATAACTCACTTACTCTCAATGAATCACTCAATTTTCTCCAAGAACAATTAAGATGATATGAAGAAGATGATGAAGATAATTGAGAAAAAGGTTTTTCTCTTTCTCTCTCTCTATTTCACTTTCACGTATGGAAGCTAGTGTCTAAGTGATAGTCATCCTCCTTTATTTATTCAACTCCCACTACCTTTAACAACTCATGCATGTGGGAATCTAACCCCACCTCCACAATAATAATACATTAAAGAATGGAGACATAAGTCCAAAAGGAAGGTGGGTGGAATGTGGGGCGGCCCATGCTAGAAATCGGACGAGTTCGGTTCGCTTTGACTCCGAGGGTCTAAACAGATAAACTCCGATTCCGTATCGATGTATTTATATCGATTAATTAATCCAATTAATTAAACATATCAAATACAAAATAATG
Organism: Orobanche coerulescens; assembly: GCA_033398695.1. NCBI lineage: Eukaryota > Viridiplantae > Streptophyta > Magnoliopsida > Lamiales > Orobanchaceae > Orobanche > Orobanche coerulescens. The sequence continues at coordinate 97,748,257 of CM065810.1, read as the reverse complement.
TAATTAATTTCTCCAAGAAATAATTATATACATGAATTAAATTAATCACCCAAGAATTTATTTAATTCATTAGCCGTAAATCAATTTATCCAATAAATCGATTTAAACATCCAATGTTCCAAAATTAGATATCCAATATCTAATATTCATAATGAGAGAATTAGCTTGAATCATTCCGTCAATCCTATTGCGCGACTCGGTAGGTCCGTCTCGATCAAGAATGGGAGGAACCAAAGAGTAGTAGCACCACCTAGCCACTGGCGCCTACACTGCACTTAATCGAGAACGAATGATTGGGATCATTCAAGAACCATTCTGTCGTGAATACCAGTATACGTATAAACCCTTCTTTCAAATGTCCCGATCAAGTTATAGGGTCACGGTCAGTCAAACCCTATCTGTACTTGACGCTATGCATGCGTTAATGCAAATCGAGATCATCGAGCTGTCGTGTATCTAATACAACTAGCTCCAATGCTTTGGCCAAAGACTTATGATCTCATCTGCCAATAACCGCATAGGACATATAACCCGCTCACTAACGGGAGAAAGAATTCTATCTTGGTATTCAGTAGGACCTGCTACTTGCCCGTCAAGATGCACGTCGAGGTTGACCCCCGCCTTCCGGTTTACAGGGTCGAACTACTCTAATGAAAATCTTGATGTCACAAGCACATCCCTACTAAATCCTCAAGTCGAAGGTTCACGAATACCTATCACAACCTTTCGATTCCGTCATTGACTGTCCCGGAGTGAAATCCATGTGACGAATCGAGGGTGAGTCGGTTCGAGTATACTAATCCAATTAGCATACCTATAACGTGTGCTCCCACTAACCATTAGTGTTCGACAGGCACTCTCCATGTCAAAGAACACGTCATACAAGTCTTCACATAAACTTAATGCCCAGTCAAGTTTTATCGACTTGCGAACGATTAAGTATTTGAGCTATAACCTTTCCAGTGCCGACCCCCTTATCCAATAAGGAGTGGAAAGTTTTGCTCTCAAATACAGGGACTAGTTTCTATATGTTTATTTACGAGTTAGGAATGCCAGTAACTACCAGTAAATAAAGAAACATTCATTTGCCTTATATAAATGGTTTACATAATTACAAGTACAATGCCCTCACTCAACAACCTCTGAGTGGCATTCGAGGGCATACTCCTAACACCTGAAACGGGTATGTATTATTAGTACTACACAAATAAGAATTTTCTATTAGACATGGTCAATAAGAGAGTCCACAAACCGTAAGAGAAGTGAGTGGAAAATCACGACTACATCTTACTGATTCCAACTCAAATGTTTTCGCCATAGATCTTATTTCTTATCACTTATCACAAGCTCTATAACGTTTTTTTCATCAAAACATGAAAAATTCTTTATTGTAAATCCTGAAGCAGAATACCATTCTGGGGGAAGGTTAGCCATCCAGAAGGAATCAGGAATAATTTTTAAAGTATATGATAATAGAATACTTGAGTTATACACCTGTCAGAAATTATACTTTTAAGAAAACATTCATACCTACGATGATGGAAACATAAAACTAAATCAACAGCGGAAAGTAAAAGATCGCCACACTCAATACTAACTAACGTAAACTATTAGGACAAAGAAGTACAAATCCCATAGGATGATCATACGTCAATGGAAGGCAATAGAAACCAAAGAAGAGTGCTCTGAGTTTCGATTATTGGGATTGCGATAATGCTTTACAAGTCAACTCATTGTTGTTGAACTCCATGAAACTCATTTTTTAATATATAAAATTTCAACTTATGCAAGTTTCCATTCATCAATTAAAATTTGCAATTTGATCTTTGACAAAGTTCTCACTTTTCTTACAAACTCTACTTATTCTACATATTCAAATACAGATCCAAATACATATTCTTATTCTACGATCACAACACCAGTATGTCCAAGGAAAATTTCATCATACATCAAGAATTAATTACAAAGATATTCTTAAGCCTTCCAACTCCCTAAAGAACCTTGAACATACTTTAACGCGGTAATATTATATGAGATTTTTATTACCTTGTTGGGCATGGCATTAGTTTGAGAATTCAAATTTCGAACAAACAGCTCATACATATATAGTTATCTCATGAATAGATGATTAGAATGACCTGGGGTTGGAATGTTTCTACCATAAATTATTACAACTTTGTTATCCTAATAATATAGCCTTGCCAGAGCTTCTAATGTCATCTGTAACTAAACCTAGAAGTGTGTCTTCATCTGACTGCAGATCATGAAAGGAACTCCAAGAACTCCAAATACCAGTAACAACGGTAGAGTAATGAGTGGTACCCTCAAACGAGTCAGATGATGGTTTTGGAAATGGGAAGAGGAAATGTTCGAGTATCGGAATGTTCGGAGACAAGTGGAAAAAGAAGGGTCAGAAATGATATGGGGAGTGAAAAATGACTTTGAAAAGCTCATTCATTGTTATGATAAGAGCTGCGACTTAATCGTGCCACTTGAGCTTGTTATTAGCTGCGACTGGTGGTGCTCTTGCCTTTTCCACATCCAAACTGGCAGATATGTCCTCGGCCCTGGTAACCGCTTCATTGTAGGTCAAACGCCCATGACCAACCAAGTGATGACGAATCTGGTCACGCAGTCCATCTCAGAACTTTTGAGACTTCATGTCAACCATATCGACCATGTGAGGAGAAAAACGACACGTGATTGAACTTGCACTCGTATTTAGTGACCGACATTCCTCCTTGAGTCAGGTCAAGGATTTCTTAACATAATAGCTATATAATAAAATGAACTAAGCCTACAGCTACTCCTCATCGTCACTGCTAATAATCTCTATAACAGGGACAGGGGGTTATGGCTCAATCCACGAAATAACGTCTTCATCGGACTCAATGTCTACCATGATAACATCCTTCATGTTCTCCGCAAGGTCTTCCTTTGATCTCTCATCAGGGACTTCTTATGGATCTTCCTAGGGATACTCCTCAGGTTCTTCTTAGGGGTCCTCCTTCATGATCCTCTTCAGGGTCTTCCTCAGGATCCTCTTCCTCCATAGATTCGGAACTGTAATTTCCAGCTGGTATCACATCTCGAGCGTCGGCTACAAATCATCCATGGTCTCCTGCTCTTCTGGTGTTCTCTTTATGGACTCTTGCCAAAGCTGGAAAATGCAGTAACTCCAATCATCGGGTAGCTTTAACATTAGGTGGTTCAGCTGTTGCATGACAGAACCTTGTTTCCCATACTACTACCACTTGTTCAACCTGTTGATGACATAGTGCGGTGCATTTTCGGGTAAACTCGTATCATCCCACCAATCCTTGCGTGCCAGAAGACGCGAGTCAAACGTAGCAGGAATTCTCTTATGTGGTGTCATCCTAGGTTTGACCATTCTAACAGTTTGTACATACATATACAATCATGTAAATAAAATGAAATTATAGATGCATGATAATGATTGAAATTCAGTACCTTGGACGGAGTGACGAAATGGCGAAGCTGAGAGCATATGATACTTTTATATTTTAGTGAGTTTACATAAAGGTAAAACCCGCTCTGATACCACTATATAATGCCCTGACTTTCTAGTGGTAATTATAGGGGAAAATAAGTAAAAAGGTGAATTTTGACGAAAAATGAATTCCTTTGGAAATACTAAAATTCTCGCCTACAAAATCAAGTCGCTACACTAACTAAAAACAAATTCCTATTAATTAAGGCAATGACATGACATAATTAAATGGTCATAATTGCAGCGGAAGAAACTTTAAAAAATCATTATTACTAATCAAGAGTTTCCTCAAATAAATAGTTCAAATCATAAGACATAAAAAGAAAAACATCGTTTAATAAAAATATCATCATATGCCCTCTCGGCCCGCTCCTTCGTCCATCCGGCTTGGTTTAACCTATCGGATCAATATAGGTGGGGGTGAGCTTCCTTCAGCTCGTGGAAATCACACATATCACAATAATATACAATCTCATGGAAAGCAATTAAATGATTATTCTATCAATAATATTTCTCAACATGAATACATACACACAATATCACATAAAACATGAATCGAGAACGCATGTGAATATTGAGGTTGTGCAGGTATCCCCACACAATAGATATCTTAAGATATCCTCTTTACACGTACACAAGTGAGCTTGATTTACATGTATCATCAATTTTAAACATAAATAGAATATCACATAACAGTCCAATTAAAGCAATTAAAGTGATAGTTAAAATTCTCACCTGAATAAAATGATGCTGCTTGAACTTCAATATTAAGATGCTTGACTCACAGTCCTAAGCCCGTAATTCCTTGTTAATTACATATAATAATAATTGTAATCATTATAAAATATTATGATAATGACTGGAAATAAATTATGATGCATATAATTGAAATTGATTATTAATATTAATTGATGAGTTAACATTATAAATGTCTGAGTCAAAATATGGCTGAATTAAGATTACTAAAACTGATTGGGGATAAATTGTAGGAATTAAAAGCTGATTGGGATCGAATTGAAAGGTTATCGATGTAATATCCGAATTTTCAGTATAAATTTTTCGCGTTATTTTATCTGAGATATACTGGATAGCTTGGTGTCTATACAGTATGGATAAAATAAATTGAGAACTGAGACAGTTGTAATTGTGTAATTGTCGTACTTGGTCGACAATTGCGTTTGAGGATATCCTGTATCAGGTTGTTTTAATTTTGATATTGGGTATATCATATGAGAATATTATTGGATACATTATATGTATTCAGTATGTCGTATGTTTGTATTATGTATTTCGAGACGTCGGACAGGAACAGTTAGATTATGGCCAAGTATAGAAGGCCATTACGTACAATAAGCTTAAGGACTTACGTATGCTAAATTCTACGCTTTACGTACGTGATGCATAAGGCATTACGTACGTAACAAGAGGAATCGGACTGGACCGAGTTGTGATCGGCTAGTGGGGCCCGTGGTCGGCAGTTTTCGGTGCGGATGTGGACAGGTGAGTCAATGGATGGATTTATGTACGCTATACAGGGTGTATTACGTACGTAATACGAGCATATACTGTATCAAGTCAACGTACGTATTACATACGCATTGGATTAAGTGTTACGTACATTAGGAGGCAGCTAGCCGAGTCGTGGCCGTAAGGACCTGCAGTGCCGCACGTGTTCCGGCAGTGACTCGCTGGATGGCGGATGACGGTCGGCAGTGACTCGCTGGGATGGCCGGTTACGGCCGAAAGTGACTCATATGGACTGGCCGATTACGGTCGTAAGGTTGTGGTCGGGTATGGCCGTAAGGCCTATTACGTACGTAAGGAGGATGCCGATAACGGCCGTAAGGGTATCGGCCAAATTGGACAGTAGGGTAGCCATGGCCGGTTACGTCCGTAAGCCATGATCAGTTACGGCCATAAGGAACCGGAAGGACTTGGCTATTTAAGGGCCTGCGCACGGGTCACTTGGCCATTTTCACATTTCTCTTTGTTTATTCGCGATCCTTCATCAAAAATCATGGTTTTGAATGGGAGCATCAACGACATTTTTTGGAAGTTTGATTCATGTCTAACATCATCTTTCGCCCAGATCGAAGATAAGAACACTTGAACCCTTGGTTTTGGGGATTTTTGGAGTTTCATGATGTTGTGGCTGATTTCTTTCATTTTAACTTAGATTGTTGATAGAACTTCATTGTATTCTCGTAATCATTCATTACTTTTGAAGTTTTGTGGAACAAATTTTGAGAATTCCTCCATTAATCGATTAAATTGGATTATGCCCTCAAAGTGTCCGATAAATTGCTTCAATGGGTGGAACTTGGGAAGTTCTATGCATTTTCGTAGAATTGTGATTGAATTCATATTGTTGTGATTTATGAACGAACTTTTGATGGAGGTTGGATTGGGACTCTTTCCTTTCATCGATTTCTTCGCACTGTGTTAATCAAGGGAAATGTTTACTTGCGTATTTCATCTTCTAAGAGGTATGTTGGGTAATCCTCTCCTTGAATTTGGATTTTGATGTTATTGTTGATGAAAGATTCGTATGAAGATGCTTATTGTTTTGTTGTTATGATTCTTGAGGTTATATGAACTATATGTTGAAGGGTACGATGGTTTATGTCTTGATTATGTTGTTTATGATTATGGAATCATAGTATTCTCGATGTTCTTGGTAGTATTGTCACGATTCTTGATGTTAAGAGAATCGTATATTAGAGAATATGATAATATGCATATTGAATTATGAATAAGGACTGTTTAGATGCTAGAACACATCGGATTATGTCGTATTGGAGATTTTGAATGTGATGTCGGAATAAGTTGTGTTCTTAAAGAACTCTTGGATTATATGACTTGATAAATATGTTTAAGAGGTGTTGGTGTTTTGGATATGAATATGGAATATTCATAACTAGAACTAAGTTATGTGTTTTGGTACAATATTCGTATAGGAATACGAATATGGTTCCAGGGTTGATAAGATTATGATTCACTTTTGAGTTTGAGAATTCATACGTATTGAACAAGTGTTCAATTCGGATAATGGAATTATTTGACACCCTTGGAATATGATTATCTATAATGTTGAATTAATCAGATTTGTCTGGATTGATGATGATAATAGGTAATTGGTTTTGATTTTACAAGGAGGAAACTCGTATTCATATTTAAGATCAAATTTGGAATCGGTAATGTTTAGACCCTTGTTACTAGTTTAATTTGATCATTGATATGATTATCGGATTATGAATCGTGTTATGGTTTTGAATTCGTGATTGATTGTTTTGGGTTGTTGGATTTGTACTTAATCGGGATATTGTGGAACCGTTGGGTTTATTGCTCGGTTATATTGATTATCGAGTTGCGGCTTGTATTATGGTTATGAGTTCAAAATTGTTTGAATTTTATTGTTCGGTTTTGTGTATGATCGAGGTATTGTTGAGCCGTTGAGTTTGATTGGTTGGCTATGTCGGTTATTGATTGTTATCGGATTGTTGTTGATTGATTACTTCTATAGGTTGATATGTTTGATCGTGGTTTATGACCGTTGTGTTGCGGTTGAGGTCGAAGAGTTCGTAGCTCTTGGTCGTGGCTGAGTGTTGGAATATAAAATGCAGCGGAAGCGAGTTGGTGATTGTAATTTAATAAAAGGTTTTATAAACTAACCAACGTAAAAACCGGATCTATTTAGGCTTGTCAACTAATTAACTAAACAGATTAATAAACAATTAAATAAACATATTTACGTATGGGAGTCGGTAATTTTACCTTTGACGCGAAGTGGTAGAATAATCCCCTCTTTGGTCGATTTGTCCTTCTTCGTGTTCCTCTCCGATCTTCTTGTATTTCTACCTCAAAATCTTCTAGAGTATATCCCGCCTACGTCCGGATGTCGTGTGGGCAACAATCTACCGGATTACTTGGAGTGCAAAAAGGAATCGGCCGAAACTTCTCAAGAAACTTACGATTTTTGTTCTCTCTATTTTTCTTGAATATTTTGAGTATTTTAGAAAAATATTGTGTTTAACCAAATTGTGGAATCCAAGACACAAGTCAAGATCCACAATTAAAACACACACACAGAAAAATCGATTTCTTGGGCAAAAATTAATGTGAAAATCGGCCATCCCAAGTCTCCTATTTATAGGTGTTTTGGGCTACTCTAGGGACCTTAAGGAGGATATAGTAAGGACTCTTAATAGATATCTTCTTCCCATATTAGGACTCTTCCTAATATTACGACTCTATTAATATCAACTTAGTCGACTAATAAGTTAATATTGCACTTCCTATCAAAATCCCAAATTACGAAATTGGGCTCCTTTTTGAATTAATTATTTTCCGTGTTTAAGGTATTCCATGTCCATTAATTAATTTAAGCTACTGACGGCTTTTAATTAATTAATATATTATACATGAGTATACCACTCGACCTTTATTATTATATCGGAAAATTAATTCCACCTGCAGGGTTTGATATAATAATCCTTTCGAGTGCCTCAAGGGACATGATCAACCCGACTGGTCGGGACACGATTTCTAGCTATAATATTAATTATCATATAAATAATAATATTGCCCAAAATATCGAGCATATTGAGTCAATCATTGTGGCTCTCACCCATGATAAATCAAAGCAATAAATATTAAATATATATAATCAAATATTAATCACTAGAATTAAGAAATAATAATTATCCGAGATGTATGTTCTTCTTATAGTCAGTACAGAAGAATCTATCTCACCTCGATCCTGTTCAACATATAACGAATACGCTAATATATGCTAATGGTCAAGACCAACCAATCTCAAGCATATACTACAACCTCTCACATAACGGTCTAATGTTACATAGGTTGTGAACTAAATATTACTATATAAGGAACCGATAATGTGATCTTCTGTGTGACACTACACACCACATTATCTACAATATAAAGTAAATTAGACTGCATTTGCATAATCATAGCGTGAATAAATATGCAAAACATGTGATAAATAAATTAAATATTCTCATAGATAAAGACCGGGAAATTAGGTAATACAAGCATAAAGTATGCTTTGACGTATACAACCCTAACAATCTCCCACTTATACTCAAAGCATGCTTTTGAAGTATACTATCTAGACTATGTCTATCTATCTCCCACTTATACTCAAAGCAATGCTGCCATACATCTCAACCCCATTCCTTCCACATGCCCTTCAAATGATTTTGAGGGCAACCCTTTCGTGAAAGGATCAGCTAGGTTGTCTTCAGATGCTATCTTGGAGACAATGATCTTCCTTCTATTCACAAAATCTCGAATGATATGATATTTGCACTTGATATGTTTGCTTGATTTGTGGGCTCGTGGTTCCTTCGAATTTGCAACAGCACCAGTATTATCACAATACAGTGTAATACTCCTGGGCAAATTAGGAATCACCCCCAAATCCTTTAGGAAGTACTTGAGCCATACCACCTCTTTAGCTGCCTCTGAGGCTGCTACATATTCGGCTTCCATGGTAGAGTCCGCTATGCATTTCTGCTTCACACTCCTCCAACTGATGGCTCCACCTCCCAAAGTGAAAACATATCCGGAAGTTGATTTCGACTTTTCTTTGTCCGCACTGAAATCCGAGTCAGTGTAACCCAAAGGACAAAGCGTATCTGGTTGATATACAAGCATATGCTCCCTAGTCCTTCTCAGGAACTTGAGTATATGCTTGACAGCAATCCAATGTCCCGGTCCTGGGTTCGACTGATATATCGCCACCATGCCTACAGCTTGACAGATATCAGGCCTAGTGCAAAGCATAGCATACATGAGGCTTCCCACTGCCGAAGCATAAGGGACCAGCTTCATGTCATCTATCTCCTTCTGTGTCTGAGGACACATAGCCTTAGATAGTTGAATTCCATGTCTGTAAGGTAAGAAACCTTTCTTGGAATTCTCCATGCTAAATCGCTTTAGCACCGTATCGATATAGGATGTCTGAGATAAGAACAACATCCTTTTCTTGCGATCTCGAAAGATCTTAATACCAAGGATGTGTCCAGCCTCTCCCAAATCCTTCATATCGAACTGCTCAGATAGCCATACCCTTACGTCTGATAATACCTTCACATTGTTTCCAATTAAAAGTATATCATCTACGTATAGTACAAGAAACACCAGCACGTTTCCATCACACTTTTTGTATACACAAACCTCACTAGGACACTGTTCAAAACCATACGATTGAATGACCTCATCAAATCGCATGTTCCAAGACCTCGATGCTTGCTTAAGACCATAAAGGGCTCTCTTAAGCTTGCACACTAAGTGCTCCTCTCCTTCAGCAATGAATCCTTCAGGTTGGCGCATATAGATTTCCTTATCAAGACTCTCGTTCAAGAACGTAGTCTTGACATCCATCTGCCAAATCTCCATATCCAAATGCGCAGCTATATCTAAGAGAATCCGGATCGATTTAAGCATGGCTACTGGCGAAAAGGTTTCATCGTAGTTTATGCCCTCTTTCTGAGTGTAACCTTTCGCAACAAGCCTTGCTTTGTAGGTTTCAACCTTCCCTTTCGATCCTCTCTTACGCTTGTAGACCCACTTACTTCCAATGGGTTTTACCCCATTGGGTAGTTCTACTGTAACACCCCCGATATATTCAGGAATATTACAGCGCCGTAAATCCTTTACATAAGGATTTACAAGGCTGAAGAATTGAACAGACATTAAAGGGTACTAACGAATGGAAATAACGGATTTAAGATACAACAGTTCTTACCAAATACTGAAAGTACAATTGTTCAACAGGAACTCAATAACACATCACTAAATTCAAATCCACCACAAATGACTTCGTACTCGAGTACTTATTGAAATAACGAATAAACACAGATAAATAAACCCGACCGAAACATCACTCTGCACCCTCGTCGTCATGCAGCTCCAGTGGTTGTTTTCCCGCTCTCCTGGATCCTGAACATAAACAAAATGTTCACCCCCGAAGGGGTTAGCACAACGATGCTAGTACAAGTACCACAACATATTATACATATCTCACGAAGAATAATAACGTAAACGACAAAATACCAACGAGTCTTCTCCTACGAGAAACTCATAAATGACATACACAACTGATAATCACAACATGATATCATAACATACACATGGTAATTCCGTCGATCCAGCGTTCACTGCCTAGAACACACGATGATCCCGTCAGACCAACCCGTGGTGGAAAAACCCGTCCGATGATCCAGCGCACGCTAGCATAGATCCCCCTATGATCCCGTCAGACCAACACGAGGTGGACATACAATAACGACATACATGCACGACAATATGTATAACAACAATACATAAAACAATTAAGGTACTTGCCTCGATTTGAAGACAAGAACAGTACTTCCACGAAAACGAACACTCGAAGGTCGTCCTCCTCAATCAATCACGTAACAAGATCAAACCTTAACAAAAGAAATGATATAGGATTTATCTCACATCGTACGAATGTTTAACAATTCGATTTACGGCCAAAAGTTCATAAAATGCAATCTGCCTGAACTGCTTAGCGCACGCTAAGTGCTCTGTGTAGCGTGCGTTAAGTCTGCTCGATAGCGCACGCAAACAACAAAGCCTAGCGTACGCTAACTATGCATGGTCAGTACTTCACTGACCAGCCGACTGACTCGTCTGATGGTCTAGCGTACGTTATGTACCAAACGTAGCGTACGCTAACTCGTGCTCGATAGCGCACGTTAATATTCATAGCATAGCGTGCGCTATCTATGCATGGCAGTTTACTGCTGAGCAGTAAACTGTTCTTATCATGATCAAAACAATGACATCTTCCGTGATAACTCATGTTACCTCCATGAATATCATGTACACACAATTATGAATGATCTTACGGGTAACAACAACTTCGGATTCAAGGATATGCATACCATATAAAACCATATTCTATTTCGACTACAATTCTTCATATGACGATTCGAAAAGCTTAACGGTTGATATCAACACCTTATATCCATCGAAATCATCATGCTGTAGTTGTTTAACATTCCATCTATACTAGATAAAACCTTCCATGATCAATCCCTTAGATTCATCTAACAATAATGATTGTTAAAGTCAAGTCCATGATTATTATGAAGTCATCTTACTAGATTCGGATTACCAATGATAGAAGCTTCCTTTAATTTGTTCAATGTAATAAGATTCGAATCATGATGATCATAATCAAGGTACTTAAGGCTTAATCATCTAAACATTCCAAACATGATATACTATGGATAATTCATCTATGAAAATCAATATCTCGCTAACATGATCATCCAAATCGTTAGAATCCAACTCTAAGCCTGGAGATAGATTGAACATACCTTAATATGATGAAAATCACTGAACCGTACGGTAGAATCCGACTCCGGTTGGTTGTATGCCACTCCAAGGTGTTATTTCACTTCAATGATTACTCCCAAGTGATAACCAATATACAAACACCAACAAGATGTGTTCTAAGTGTGTAGGAGGATTATTTCAGCTCTCTGAACTCTCAAGGATGAAGAATGGGCGAAAGAAATGAAAGCCAAAATGGTTGTTGTCCCATTTATAATATTCTGCATTTTAACAAGTTAGCGCACGCTACTAAGCATTCCTTAGCGTGCGCTAATAATGGTTGACTTGATTGTCCGGTTCGTCATGGGAATCTTATCCGGACCCATGTCCCGGCTGGCGCATGTGCTAGCCGTCCCGCTCAATAATTGAGTTCTTAGTGCATGCAACTCCTATCTGCATAACGTGCGCTAATAGTAGCCCGATAGCGTGCGTTAAGATACATTCTTAGCGTGCGCTATCACGAGTTTGCATGAGAAATTTTGCATGCTTCTATACTTATGTACAATGATATCAATGTACGAAATATCATACTCCAATAATCAAAACCACCAATCCGAATAATACAGGGTTTGAATACAGATGAAATACACCGCAATAAATCCGGATATTACATACTCTCCTACTAAAAAGGAGTTTCGTCCCGAAACTCAAGACGAAAATAACTCGGGATATCTAGACTTCATATCAGCTTCCGTTTCCCAGGTGGCTTCTTCCATTCCGTGACGTGACCATTGAACTTTATCCAAAACGATTGGTTTGTTCCTCAGCTGCTTAACTCGACTCTCGAGTATCTTGACCGGTCTTTCTTCAAACGTCCCATCCTGCGCGACTTCGATCTCTCCGAAATCAATGATATGACTGGGATCCGGTATATACCTCCGTAACTGGGATACATGGAACACGTTATGAACATGGCACAATGACGGCGGCAATGCCAATCTGTATGCCAACTCCCCAACTCTCTCGAGGATCTCAAATGGTCCGATATATCTCGGACTCAGCTTTCCTTTCCTTCCGAAACGAAAGATTCCCCGAGTAGGAGAAACCTTCAAAAGTACGTGGTCTCCAGTATTGAACTCCAATGGGTGACGGCGTACGTCCGCGTAGGATTTCTGGCGACTCTGGGCGGTCAAAAGCCTTTCACGAATCAATGCTATCTTCTCTCGAGTGCATGCGATCAACTCGGTTACATTCCGATCAAGTCTGACGAATCATCCCAGCATAGGGGCGATCTGCATCTCCTTCCGTATAATGCCTCTAACGGTGCCATCTTAATGGAAGCATGCCAACTATTGTTGTAGGTAAATTCAATCAACGGTAGATGAACTTCCCAATCGTTTGACCAATCTAAGGCGCAGGCCCTTAGCATGTCTTCCACCGTTTGTATAGTTCTCTCAGATTGTCCGTCAGTCTGCGGGTGATAAGGCATCAAGTTCAATTCGGTCCCCAAGGCCTTATGAACTGCTTTCCAAAAGTGAGACACAAAATGGCTGTCTCGATCAGAAACAATGGTCTTCGGCGTACCATGCAATCGAACTATCTCCGAAATAAATACTCGTGCCAACCTCTCTGGTCCCCACGTATCTTTAATGCCTAGAAAATGAGCTGATTTGGTTAAACGATCAACTATCACCCAAATCATGTTCATTCCTGTCCTGGTTCTCGGCATATTAGTGATAAAGTCCATCGATATGTCCTCCCACTTCCATTCAGGAATCGAGAGTGGCTTCAACATTCCGGCAGGCCGTTGATGCTCGATCTTAACCTGCTGACATGTCAAGCATTTCGAAACATAGTCCGCTACATCTTTCTTCATGTTTCCCCACCAGAAATTCTGCTTCAGGTCCTTATACATTTTACTAGTGCCCGGGTGGATAGAATAGGACGAACTGTGAGCTTCCTTCATAATCGTCTGTTTCAGAACATCAACATCGGGAACACAGAGTCGGTTCTGAAATCTCAAAACTCCATCATCATGAATTATGAATCCGGGGGCCTTTCCTTTGATCACTTCATCACGTAACCGAATCATCAAAGGATCATCTGCCTGTCTAGATTTGATTCCTTCGGTTAATGATGAAGTTATCTCCATCATACACAGTTGTCCTTGGACTCTTTGTAACCACACTTCAATTCCTTCACGAATCATCTCTCGTTGAAGGCTAAGTTGGGAGGTCAGCGTCTCGAGCATCTGAATAGAAACAGGCTTGCGGCTAAGTGCATCGGCCACCACATTCGCTTTGCCTGGATGATATAAAATCTCCAAGTCATAGTCCTTAATCAGTTCTAACCATCTTCTTTGCCGCATGTTTAATTCTTTCTGACTGAATATGTACTTGAGACTCTTATGATCCGTAAAGATCGTGATGGGTCCGTCTGCACAATGCCTCCAGATCTTCAAAGCAAAAACTACTGCTGCAAGCTCCAAATCATGTATTGGGTAATTCACTTCATAAGGTTTCAGCTGTCGCGACGCATAAGCGATCACCTTATCATTCTGCATCAACACGCACCCAAGTCCTTGGTTCGAAGCATCACTGTAAACTATAAATCCTCCAGTTCCCTGTGGAAGTGATAGAATCGGTGCCGTCGTCAATCTCTTCTTCAATTCATCAAAGCTAATCTAACACAACTCATTCCACTCAAACTTTTGAGTTTTCTGCAGGAGTCGAGTAAGTGGGCGGGAGATTTTAGAAAACCCTTCCACGAATCGACGATAGTATCCAGCAAGTCCCAAGAAGCTTCGGACCTCTTTCACGTTCTTTGGAGGCTTCCAATCCATAATTGCTTCGATCTTCTGAGGATCTACTCGGACTCCTTTAGATGACACCACATGGCCGAGGAACATTACTTCTTTTAGCCAGAATTCACACTTAGAAAGTTTGGCGTACAATTGCTCGTTTCTCAAAAGTTCCAATACAATCCGCAAATGTTGCGCATGTTCTTCCAGGCTCTTAGAATACACCAGAATGTCATCAATGAACACGACCACAAATTTATCCAAAAATTCAATGAACACTCTGTTCATCAATTGCATAAATACAGCAGGTGCGTTAGTGAGACCAAACGGCATCACTACAAACTCATAATGTCCGTAGCGAGTTCTGAACGCTGATTTCAGAACATCAGATTCCTTAATCTTCAGCTGATGGCACCCTGATCTCAGATCGATTTTAGAAAATACTGTTGCCCCTTGCAACTGTTCAAACAGATCATCAATCCGTGGCCACGGATACTTGTTCTTAATCATCATCTTGTTCAGCTCTCGATAGTCAATACACAGTCGAAGCGATCCATCCTTCTTTCGGACAAAAAGAACTGGCGCTTCCCAGGGTGAAACGCTTGGCTGAATATAGCCTTTGTCCAGTAACTCCTCCAGTTGCTTCTTCAGTTCGAACATCTAAGTAGGTGCCATACGATACGGCGCCTTAGAAATTGGTGTGGCTCCGGGTTCCAGCTCAATGGTAAATTCCACATCCCTTCGTTGAGGTAGCCCAGGTAACTCGTCAGGAAATACATCTGGAAATTCGTTCACAACAGGAATGGATGAAAGTTCCAAAATTTCGTCTTCTTTCTTCATTGCATAACACCGATGCCGATACATTACTGTTTCAACAATCTGACAGCTTTCATCGCTTTGATCAATTTTCCTGAGTTGCCCGGTTTCCATCCCTCAAACAGAATTTCGGAACCGTCGTCATCGATCAGCGAGATATTCCTCCTTCGGTAGTTTACAATTGCTCCATACCGATTAAGCCAATCGTCTCTGAGTATCAGGTCATCTCCTTGCATTTCTATCACGATCAGATTTGAGAGCCACTCTCTGTCTCCAAATGATACAGGGAAATTTCTAGTTTCTAAATTTCTGACAATCCTCTATCCACTCGGTAAACCAACAACATAAGGTTCACAAGTATGAAAACCGGAAATATTCAAACGATTTACACAAGACAAAGATATAAAAGAATGCGTAGCTCCTGTATCGAATAAAACGCTAAGCCCGGTGGGAAAGGATCTGGGCGATTGCACGATGCGACAGCAGCATCCTGATCGTCTGTCCTCCTCATCTCGTACAGACGTGGGGGAGCAGATCCGGCACTCGATGTCCCCTTTCGGTCCCATTATCTTCTGCCTCGTCCGCGGCCAAAATTCTGAGGCATCTGAACACTTTGCTGCGTCTGTTGTATACTGGCTTCCTTCTGGACTGGCTGTGGTGTACGGGCTCTAAAAGACTTTTCAGCTTCTTCACAAAACACTGCCCGATGTCCCTCTTGTCCACAATCAAAACAAGTCACGGCAGGAAGGGGGTAATTCCATCGATAGTGCCCCGTCTGGGCGCAGTTAAAGCATTTCCTGGTAACATCAGTAATAGTCGATGCCGCTCCGAAGTTCTTTCCGCTCCTAACTGGGTATGGAGGTTTCTTGAAAGAGTGAAAGGATGATTGGGCCTTACGGGGCCCGCTGTTCTTGTGCTCTGTAAAAGTAACAGAGACTTTCTGTTTCTTGGATTCCGAAAATTTCTCCATGGCTGCTTCCTTGATCTCATATGCCAACGCCTTATCCTGGTATTGACGGAGTGTGGTACATTCAAATCCGGACATGTACCTCTGGATTTCTGGTTTCATCCTCATATCGAAATGGATCATCATTTCATACATTACGACCGGATGTCGAACAAATGCCGATTCTTTGGTTAAACGTCTTAATAAATGCAGGATACGGCACATCGGAAGGCCGCGGAGAAAAACTCCCGAACTTTGGCTTCCCTCACGGGACGAGGAAATCGAGCTTCCATCATCAATCTAAACTCTGTCAATCAGCATCATGGTCTACAGTAGGATGGCTTCCCACCATTCGGATGCTTCCCTATCGAAAATATTAAGCGATAGAGGCTCTCCTAAATGCAGGCGATTAATTAAGCAAAGATTTTCTCCAGTTCCTTCAACCAATAGTCCCAAGTGGGAGTCTCAGAAATACCGTCGAATTTGGGTGGTTGCATCTTCGCCACCTCTTGCAGCCACCGGTCACCTCGATTTCCCATGTCTGGGATCCCTTGCTGTCTCTCTCCTTGCTGTAGTCCCACCGCTACTTGCATTCGGTCCACGACTTGGGCGAACTGAGTCATCTGGTTCACCACTTGACGAAGGATCTCTGGTACAGCAGGATCTGGTTCGTTATTAATACATTGTTGCTGCTCGCCTGAGCTATGACTGGCCTGGTTAGAAGGCGACGCTTCCCTTTCAGCATTTCTCCGTCCGCGTCCACGACCGCGACCACGTCCACGTCCGCCTCTCAACATACTGTAAGCATAAATACTCAATATCCAGGAAACAACATCATTCTAATATTCGAGTACAAAGAGACACAACATGTAAAGAACGAGATAGAGTTTAGGAACTTACAACCACCGTTCGCATGAAGACGTAGGCAGTGCAGTGATGTCATTCACGGCCGGTTACCTCAAAAGACATAAATGACCCCTATTTTAACCCAACGGCCAAGATATCCATAATCTTAGCTCCGATACCATATTCTGTAACACCCCCGATATATTCAGGAATATTACAGCGCCGTAAATCCTTTACATAAGGATTTACAAGGCTGAAGAATTGAACAGACATTAAAGGGTACTAACGAATGGAAATAACGGATTTAAGATACAACAGTTCTTACCAAATACTGAAAGTACAATTGTTCAACAGGAACTCAATAACACATCACTAAATTCAAATCCACCATAAATGACTTCGTACTCGAGTACTTATTGAAATAACGAATAAACACAGATAAATAAACCCGGCCGAAACATCACTCTGCACCCTCGTCGTCATGCAGCTCCAGTGGTTGTTTTCCCGCTCTCCTGGATCCTGAACATAAACAAAATGTTCACCCCCGAAGGGGTTAGCACAACGATGCTAGTACAAGTACCACAACATATTATACATATCTCACAAAGAATAATAACGTAAACGACAAAATACCAACGAGTCTTCTCCTACGAGAAACTCATAAACGACATACACAACTGATAATCACAACATGATATCATAACATACACATGGTAATTCCGTCGATCCAGCGTTCACTGCCTAGAACCCACGATGATCCCGTCAGACCAACCCGTGGTGGAAAAGCCCGTCCGATGATCCGGTATGCGCTAGCATAGATCCCCCGATGATCCCGTCGGACCAACACGAGGTGGACATACAATAACGACATACATGCACGACAATATGTATAACAACAATACATAAAACAATTAAGGTACTTGCCTCGATTTGAAGACAAGAACAGTACTTCCACGAAAACGAACACTCGAAGGTCGTCCTCCTCAATCAATCACGTAACAAGATCAAACCTTAACAAAAGAAATGATATAGGATTTATCTCACGTCGTACGAATGTTTAACAATTCGATTTACGGCCAAAAGTTCATAAAATGCAATCTGCCTGAACTTCTTAGAGCGCGCTAAGTGCTCTGTGTAGCGTGCGTTAAGTCTGCTCGATAGCGCACGCAAACAACAAAGCCTAGCGTACGCTAACTATGCATGTTCAGGACTTCACTGACCAGCCGACTGACTCGTCTGATGGTCTAGCGTACGTTATGTACCAAACATAGCGTACGCTAACTCGTGCTCGATAGCGCACGTTAATATTCATAGCATAGCGTGCGCTATCTATGCATGGCAGTTTACTGCTGAGCAGTAAACTGTTCTTATCATGATCAAAACAATGACATCTTCCGTGATAACTCATGTTACCTCCATGAATATCATTTACACACGATTATGAATGATCTTACGGGTAACAACAACTTCGGATTCAAGGATATGCATACCATATAAAACCATATTCCATTTCGACTACAATTCTTCATATGACGATTCGAAAAGCTTAACGGTTGATATCAACACCTTATATCCATCGAAATCATCATGCTGTAGTTGTTTAAAATTCCATCTACACTAGATAAAACCTTCCATGATCAATCCCTTATATTCATCTAACAATAATGATTGTTAAAGTCAAGTCCATGATTATTATGAAGTCATCTTACTAGATTCGGATTACCAATGATAGAAGCTTCCTTTACTTTGTTCAATGTAATAAGATTCGAATCATGATGATCATAATCAAGGTACTTAAGGCTTAATCATCTCAACATTCCAAACATGATATACTATGGATAATTCATCTATGAAAATCAATATCTCGCTAACATGATCATCCAAATCGTTAGAATCCAACTCTAAGCCTGGAGATAGATTGAACATACCTTAATATGATGAAAATCACTGAACCGTACGGTAGAATCCGACTCCGGTTGGTTGTATGCCACTCCAAGGTGTTATTCCACTTCAATGATTACTCCCAAGTGATAACCAATATACAAACACCAACAAGATGTGTTCTAAGTGTGTAGGAGGATTATTTCAGCTCTCTGAACTCTCAAGGATGAAGAATGGGCGAAAGAAATGAAAGCCAAAACGGTTGTTGTCCCATTTATAATATTCTGCATTTTAACAAGTTAGCGCACGCTACTAAGCATTCCTTAGCATGCGCTAATAATGGTTGACTTCAGAATTTTCCGGGTTCGTCCGCGGGAATCTTATCCGGACCCATGTCCCGGCTGGCGCATGTGCTAGCCGTCCCGCTCAATAATTGAGTTCTTAGCGCACGCAACTCCTATCTGCATAACGTGCGCTAATAGTAGCCCGATAGCGTGCGTTAAGATACATTCTTAGCGTGCGCTATCACGAGTTTGCATGAAAATTTTTGCATGCTTCTATACTTATGTACAATGATATCAATGTACGAAATATCATACTCCAATAATCAAAACCACCAATCCGAATAATACAGGGTTTGAATACAGGTGAAATACACCGCAATAAATCCGGATATTACATCTACTAGCTCCCACACTTGGTTAGAATCCATAGATCCCATTTCGGATTTCATTACTATTTTCCAGGATTCAGCATCCTTGTCTTGAACTGCCTGTTTGTACCTACATGGATCCGTTTCATCCTGGTCCGGGGAGTGGTCCGAAGATGCTCCCACGCCGATGAAATGTTCGGGTTGACGAACAACCCTCCCACTACGACGAGGCGTGTCCTTAGTTTGCGTATCCACAATAGTGTCAATACGTGGTACACTAGGTGTTTGCACAATTGGTATTGTCGAAATCTCGCCCCTAAGTTCTTCTAGAATGACCTCACTCCTAGACTTGTGGCTTATCACATAGTCCTCCTCTAAGAACCGGGCATTGGTGCTAACAATGACCTTCTGGTCTTTAGGACTATAGAATAAGCCACCCTTCGTGTAACACCCGAGATTTCTGTTATGTAATTGGAACTTGTGACATTGTAATGATTGTACTTGATCTGAGTATTATTTTTCCGTATTTCATAATCCGATGTTGTCGAGCGTTTAATTTCGTGGTTGTGATTTAAAGATTGTAAAATCTGCGCATATAGCGCACGCTACCGAATATGTTTAGCGCGCGCTAACGTGGATTCATAGCGCACGCTACTGAGGGTATTTAGCGCACGCTATGCGTGGTCAAATTGATTGGGATGTGCGGTAGGTGAGATCTGGCCGGGGGACCCCTGTCGGATAGTGTCGGGATGTACCTGGACGGCTTTCGGGGAAAAGCCGAGTCAACGCCTTAGTGCACGCTACAGGTATATGCGTAGCGCACGCTAAGTGCCGAGTCTGATTTAGTCCGGTGAGCCGTTAGCGCACGCTACGAGCAGGGTCTAGCGCGCGCTAATAACCATTTATTATAAATAGAATGACATCTATTCGTGATTTCAGTTCTCTCTTCTCCCATTACCCGAATTCCTACACTTAGAACATAACTCCCTTCATCCTAAACACTTCATATCAACACCCTAGTTCGTGATTGAAGATCGTATATCATTGGAGATTGGTGTTCAAGCTTTCGGTGTTGGATTGCTTCAACTTCCTCCGTGTTCTTCACTACTTTGAGGTAGGTGATTCTTCACCGATGTTAGTAATGTTTTTAAGGACGTCTGATCATGTTTTGATAGCCAGTTATTTCGTTTATGATCGGTCATCACATGTTAGAAGGATACTTTTGACGTATCGGCACTAATTATCGTATGAACCTTTGAACCATCTCAGTTTATGGACTCCTAAGCGTTTTCAAATCGATTTATGATCAGTAATCGGAGATTACCTAGTTCGTATATTTTACGTAAGAAATCATATGTTTTTGGGACTTGGAATAATCGGAACTTAGAATATTTCTTGAAGATCGAAGATAAGATATGATGTTGAGTTGATTATCCGTATATTTGTACCTCATGATCATGGAACTTCCACAAACCTTTTTAGCATGACATGCTTGAGGATGACATGTTGTATCAACATAGAATTCGTGAATTCACCACCTTTCAACCCAGTTTTTCCGTTAGCAGTATTCTGCCATGCAAGGGTAGCGCACGCTAACATATGTGAGTTAACATGCGCTATCGGGGTTCAGTTAACGCCTGATAAATACGTAGCGTCGTTATGTATCGGCAGTTCAAAGCTGCCGATTCGTAACTAGCGCACGCTAGTCTTACACGATAGCGTACGCTAACAGGCCTGCTTAGCGCACGTTACGTAGAGTACGTAGCGCACGCTAAGCAGTCCACGCAGATTGTTTATTTTGAGCTTTTCGGCCGTAGACCGAATTGTTAGGCCATCGTTCGACTTGAGATGATTGTATATCGTTCCTTTTGTTAAGGTTCAAGCTTGTTACGTTGACCGAAGGAGTCGGCCTTCGAGTGTGTCGAGATCATTGAAGTATTTCGTCCTTGCCATTTTCGAGGCAAGTATCATATGTCGAGTTCGATTTATCATGCTTGTGGTTTTGTTCATATTGTTGAATATGAAATGTATTTCTGGAAATTCTCGTGATATTCATTGTTATTGGTTCGTATTGATGAACATACTGAAATGCATATGTGTATGCATAGTTGATTAAATTATGGTTTAAATGATCCGAGGGGGGTCATGAGGATCTATGCTGAGGGCGCTGGATCGAATGTCCACCATGCGTTGGTCCGACGGGATCATCATGGGGATCTATGCTGAGGGCGCTGGATCGTTGGACGGGTTTTCCACCATGCGTTGGTCCGACGGGATCATCATGGGGATCTATCTTTGAGGCGCTGGATCATTTGGATTACCTTGTATTGTGTTGATGGAATCGTGAGGATTCGCATCGTTGGATTCCGGTGGCGGAAGTCCGTTTTGCATGTTTTATGATGCACTGATGATTTATTGTATGATGATACTTGTACTAGCATTGTTTTGCTAACCCCTTCGGGGGTGGACATTGTTTTGATGTTCAGGTAGCCGAGGAGCGGGAGGCAACCACGATGCAAACGGAGACGATTAAATGGCTCAGTGATGTGATTGATGTTATCGTTATTGTGAATTGTCTTCTTGGTTCGTTTAGTACTCGAGTACGTCCGTTTTAATAAAGTCAATTCGATATGGTTGTATAAGTTAACTCATTTGATCGGTTGAATCAAATCTGTATTTGAATTTCAGTTGTTCGATTGTATTGTTTTTACACTTCTTCTAAAATTAGCCTTGTAAATCCTTATCTAAAGGGTTTACGGCGCTGTAATTATTCCGAATATCTCGGGGTGTTACAGAATATGGTATCGGAGCTAAGATTTATGGATATCTTGGCAGTCGGGTTAGTTGGGTCTGTTTACGTTATTTGATTATTGGTCGTTCGTAACATCACTGCTGAGCCAGCATCGTCGAGTGGACTGTGGTTGTAAGTTCCCAAATCTCGAATACTACTGTTTTATTTTATTCATGTCTTGTAAACATTGATGGATGTACTTTGAGAAAGTTTGTCCTGGATATTGAGTATTTATGTTTACAGTATGTTGAGGGGAGGTCGTGGACGCGGACGCGGTCGTGGACGCGGACGTGGAAATGCGAGACAAGAAGAGTCGGTATCTACCCCAGAGATAGCCGCTAGTCAAACGGATTCACATTCCGGGGGACAGCAGGGATCGGCAAAGAATAATGCAGATCCTAACGTGCCGGGAGTACTTCAGCAGGTGGTTGCCCAGATAAACCAGTTTGCTCAAGTTGTGGATCGCATGCAGACGGCGATGGGACAGCAGCACAATGCGGATAATCGGGGAGATAAATGGCTCACCGAGGTGGTCAAATTGCATCCTCCGAAATTTGACGGTTCCGCTGAGACGCTTTCGTGGGATCATTGGCTGAAGGAATTGGAAAAGATTTTTGCAGGGATTAGCTGTCCCAACGATAGGAAGGTTCCGGTCGCCCAGTATCTTTTGACCGGGGAGGCTTTCGACTGGTGGGAGGCCATTCGACCGGAGGAGCACATTGTTGACTGGACGGAATTTAAATTGATGATGGAGGCACAGTATTGTCCTCGTCCAGTTAGAGAAGCCCGAGTTCAGGAGTTTTTCTCACCACAAAATTCGGAAGTATCTGTGACGGACGTGATTAAGACTTTTAATCACCAACTGACTTATGTGCGCCACTTGGTCAGGACCGAGGCGGAGAAGATTTTTCATTTTGACATGCGAATGAAGCCGGAAATTCAGCAGTATATGTCCGGATTTGAATGTACCACCTTGCGACAGTACCAGGACAAGGCGTTGGCCTATGACATGAAGGAGGCAGCATTAGAGAAATCGGCGGAAGCAATGAAACAGAAGGTGTCTGGCAACTTCACGGAGGATAAGGGTAGCGGGCCTCGCAGGGGTCAGTCCTCTTTTCATTCATCCAGGAGACCTCCGCATCCTCCTCGAGGTGGAAAGAAGTTCCGGACGGCACCAACTGTTTCAGACGCAGGAAAGAAGTGTTACAACTGTGGCAAGGCGGGACATGTTCGACGTGATTGTTTCGCGCCTGCTGTAACCTGTTTCGAGTGTGGACAGGAAGGACATCGCGCAACATTTTGTGGGAATGCGACCCGATCTTTTGGTACTCGCACTCCAGCTCCAGTCCCGAAGGAGATGAGTGTGAACCAGACGCAGCAGAGTGGATTTCAGCAGCAGAACGCTGGGAAGAGAGAGACATCCAGTGCTGGGTCCGTTCCTCCGCGCCTATACGAAAAGAGGAAATATGATGATCAGAACACAGCTGTTGCATCAGGTACGATTCAGATCCTTTTGCAACCAGTTAGTGTTTTGTTCGATTCGGGAGCTACGCATTCTTTTATATCTTTGAACTGTGTTAATCGTTTGAAAGTCTCGTGCTTGTATAATTGTGAACCTTATGTTGCGGGATTACCGAGCGGAGAGAAAATTGTGGGAACACTAGAAGCTAGGGATTTCCCAGTATCTATAGAAGGAAGAGATTGTCCATCGAATCTTATTGTAGTTGACATCTACGGTGACGATTTAATTCTCGGAGATGATTGGCTCAATCGCTATGGAGCTGTTCTGAATTACCGAGAGAGAGTCATTTCCATCATTGCTGATGACGGATCTGAACACTTATTCCGAGGATGGAGACCGGGAAGCTCGGGAAAATTGATCAAGGCAATGAAAGCTGTGAAATTACTTAAGCAGGGATGTCACGGACTTTGGTGCTATGCCATGAGGAAAGAGGAAGGAGTAGAGCTCTCGTCTATTTCAGTTGTGAATGAGTTCTCAGATGTATTTCCTGACGAACTACCTGGGTTACCTCCGCAGAGGGGAGTGGAATTCACTATCGAACTAGAGCCTGGAGCAGCTCCTATTTCCAGAGCACCATACCGCATGGCGCCAACCGAGATGTATGAACTCAAGAAGCAACTGGAGGAATTGTTACAGAAGGGCTATATCCAACCTAGTGTTTCTCCTTGGGGAGCGCCCGTTCTCTTTGTCCGGAAGAAAGACGGATCCCTCCGACTGTGTATTGATTACAGGGAGCTCAACAAGATGAAGATCAAGAATAAGTATCTTATACCTCGGATCGACGACTTGTTTGATCAACTGCAAGGGGCAAGGGTATTCTCGAAGATTGACTTGCGATCAGGATACCAGCAGTTGAGAATTAAGGAATCGGATATACCAAATCGCTTCGGATCCCAGACGGGCATTATGAATTTGTAGTAATGCCATTTGGACTTACCAATGCTCCTGCAGTATACATGCAATTGATGAATCGGGTATTCTGGGAATACTTGGATAAATTTGTGGTCGTCTTCATTGATGACATTTTGATATATTCGAAGGACGCAGAGGAACATGCCGAGCATTTACGTGTGGTTTTGAGCACCTTGAGGAAGGAATAGCTGTATGCAAAACTTTCAAAATGCGAGTTCTGGCTTAAGGAAGTAACCTTCCTTGGGCATGTGATATCAGCCGACGGAGTTCAGGTGGACCCGAAGAAAGTCGAGGCAATCATGGACTGGGAAGCTCCTAAAAACGTGAAAGAAGTCCGAAGCTTCTTAGGACTTGCTGGATATTATCGCCGCTTTGTAGAGGGATTTTCCAAAATTGCTCGTCCGCTCACCCATTTATTCTGGTAAAACTCAAAAGTTCATGTGGAATGAGAAGTGCCAGTGGTTTTGACGAACTTAAGAGGAGGCCGACGACAAGACCTATATTAGCGCCGCAGAGGAATCGACGGATTTATGGTATACTGACGCTTGAATCGAGTGCAGGTTGTGTATTGATGCAGAAGGATAAAGTGATTGCTTATGCTTCTCGGCAATTGAAACCGTATGAGGTTAATTACCCGACTCACGATCTGGAGCTAGCAGCTGTGGTCTTTGCCTTGAAAATTTGGCGACATTATTTGTACGGCACTCATTGTCAGATCTTTACAGATCATAAGAGCCTCAAGTACATTTTCAGTCAGAAAGAGTTAAACATGAGGCAGAGAAGGTGGCTGGAATTGATCAAGGATTACGACTTGGAGATTCTCTATCATCCGGGGAAAGCAAACGTAGTAGCTGATGCTTTGAGCCGTAAACCTGTTTCTCTTCGAGTGTTGGAAGCACTTACGTCCCAAACCAGTATTCAAGGAGAACTGATCCGCGAGGGGATTGAGGTATGGGCACCAGGAATCCAAGGGCAACTTTATGTGATGGAACTGACTTCATCATTAGTCGAGGAGATCAAGTCTAAACAATTGAGCGATTCTCTGATTCTTCGATTATATGACGAAGTAAAGAAAGGAAAAGCCCCAGGATTCGTGATACAAGACGATGGGGTTCTGAGATTTCAGAGTCGACTTTGCGTTCCCGAGGATGATGATCTGAGATGGACTATTCTGAAGGAAGCTCATAGCGCGCCCTATTCTATTCACCCAGGCAGTAGTAAGATGTATAAAGATTTGAAGCAAAACTTCTGGTGGGGGAATATGAAGAAGGACGTAGCGGAGTACGTTTCGAAGTGTTTGACTTATTAGCAGGTTAAGATTGAACATCAACGACCTGCCGGAATGTTAAAACCGCTTCCGATCCCTGAGTGGAAGTGGGAGGATATCTCGATGGATTTCATCACTAGTATGCCAAGGACTAGAACGGGAATGAACATGATTTGGGTTGTAGTTGATCGACTAACCAAATCGGCTCATTTCCTGGGAATTAAAGATACATGGGGACCCGAGAGATTGGCACGAGTATTTATTGCAGAGATAGTCAGATTGCATGGGACGCCGAGGACCATTATTTCGGATCGAGATGGTCGCTTCGTGTCACATTTCTGGAAAGCAGTTCACAGGGCTCTGGGGACTGAGCTCAACTTTAGCATAGCTTATCATCCCCAAACGGACGGTCAGTCCGAAAGGACTATTCAAACCGTAGAAGACATGCTTAGAGCTTGTGCTTTGGATTGGTCAACTAATTGGGAAGTTCATTTGCCATTAGTCGAATTCACCTATAATAATAGTTGGCATGCTTCAATTAAGATGGCACCATTTGAAGCTTTGTACGGGAGAAGATGCCGATCACCCCTATTTTGGGATGATTCTTCGGATTTGATCGGGACGGAACCAGAATTAATTATTCAGACTCAAGAGAAGATAACTTTGATTCGAGAGAGACTGTTGACTGCCCAGAGTCGACAGAAGTCTTATGCAGATGTACGTCGTCGCCCTCTAGAGTTCGACGCTGGGGACCATGTACTATTGAAGGTGTCTCCTACACGAGGGATTTTCCGTTTTGGGAGGAGAGGCAAGCTTAGTCCGAGATATATCGGACCATTTGAGATCCTCGAGAGAGTTGGAGATTTAGCATACAGGTTGGCCTTACCGCCATCGCTGAGTCACGTTCACAATGTGTTTCACGTATCCCAATTGCGGAAGTATGTACCGGACCCCAGTCACGTCATTGATTTCGACGAGATCGAGATAGCTAATGATGGCACCTTCGAAGAGAGACCAATCAAGATACTTGAGAGCCGGATCAAACAATTGAGGAATAAACCAATACACTTGGTTAAAGTACAATGGTCACGACATGGAGTCGAAGAGGCCACTTGGGAAACGGAGGACAATATGAAGACTAGATATCCGG
Source organism: Orobanche coerulescens (assembly GCA_033398695.1). NCBI lineage: Eukaryota > Viridiplantae > Streptophyta > Magnoliopsida > Lamiales > Orobanchaceae > Orobanche > Orobanche coerulescens. The sequence goes on along the minus strand of CM065810.1, from coordinate 97,720,832 downwards.
AGTTGTTTTCATCCTAAGTTTCGGGACGAAACTTCTTTTTAAGGAGGAAGGATGTAATACCCGAGATTTCTATTATGTAATTGGAACCTGTGACATTGTAATGATTGTACTTGATCTGAGTATTATTTTTCCGTATTTCATAATCCGATGTTGTCGAGCGTTTAATTTCGTGGTTGTGATTTAAAGATTGTAAAATCTGCGCATATAGCGCACGCTACCGGATATGTTTTACGCGCGCTAACGTGGATTCATAGCGCACGCTACTGAGGGTATTTAGCGCACGCTATGCGTGGTCAAATTGATTGGGACGTGCGGTAGGTGAGATCTGGCCGGGGGACCCCTGTCGGATAGTGTCGGGATGTACCTGGACGGCTTTCGGGGAAAAGCCGAGTCAGCGCCTTAGCGCACGCTACAGGTATATGCGTAGCGCACGCTAAGTGCCGAGTACAGTTTAGTCCAGTGAGCCGTTAGCGCACGCTACGAGCAGGGTCTAGCGCGCGCTAATAGCCATTTATTATAAATAGGACAGCATCCTATTCGTGATTTCAGTTCTCTCTTCTCCCATTACCCGAATTCCTACACTTAGAACATAACTCCCTTCATCCTAAACACTTCATATCAACACCCTAGTTCGTGATTGAAGATCGTATATCATTGGAGATTGGTGTTCAAGCTTTCGGTGTTGGATTGCTTCAACTTCCTCCGTGTTCTTCACTACTTTGAGGTAGGTGATTCTTCACCGATGTTAGTAATGTTTTTAAGGACGTCTGATCATGTTTTGATAGCCGCTATTTCGTTTATGATCGGTCATCACATGTTAGAAGGATACTTTTGACGTATCGGCACTAATTATCGTATGAACCTTTGAACCATCTCAGTTTATGGACTCCTAAGCGTTTTCAAATCGATTTATGATCAGTAATCGGAGATTACCTAGTTCGTATATTTTACGTAAGAAATCATATGTTTTTGGGACTTGGAATAATCGGAACTTAGAATATTTCTTGAAGATCGAAGATAATATATGATGTTGAGTTGATTATCCGTATATTTGTACCTCATGATCATGGAACTTCCACAAACCTTTTTAGCATGACATGCTTGAGGATGACATGTTGTATCAACATAGAATTCGTGAATTCACCACCTTTCAACCCATTTTTTCCGTTAGAAGTATTCTGCCATGCAAGGGTAGCGCACGCTAACATATGTGAGTTAACGTGCGCTATCGGGGTTCATTTAACGCACAATACGTACGTAGCGTACGTTATGTATCGGCCGGTTCAAACTGTCAGTTCGTAACTAGCGCACGCTAGTCTTACACGATAGCGTACGCTAACAGGCCTGCTTAGCGCACGTTACGTAGAGTACGTAGCGCACGCTAAGCAGTCCAGGCAGATTGTTTATTTTGAGCTTTTCGGCCATAGACCGAATTGTTAGGCCATCGTTCGACTTGAGATGATTTGTATATCGTTCCTTTTGTTAAGGTTCAAGCTTGTTATGTTGACCGAAGGATGCGGCCTTCGAGTGTGTCGAGATCATTGAAGTATTTCGTCCTTGCCATTTTCAAGGCAAGTATCATATGTCGAGTTCGATTTATCATGCTTGTGGTTTTGTTCATATTGTTGAATATGAAATGTATTTCTGGAAATTCTAGTGATATTCATTGTTATTGGTTCGTATTGATGAACATACTGAAATGCATATGTGTATGCATAGTTGATTAAATTATGGTTTAAATGATCCGAGGGGGGTCATGAGGATCTATGCTGAGGGCGCTGGATCGAATGTCCACCATGCGTTGGTCCGACGGGATCATCATGGGGATGTATGCTGAGGGCGCTGGATCGTTGGACGGGTTTTCCACCATGCGTTGGTCCGACGGGATCATCATGGGGATCTATGCTGAGGGCGCTGGATCGCTGGATTACCTTGTATTGTGATGATGGAATCGTGAGGATTCGCATCGTTGGATTCCGGTGGCGGAAGTCCGTTTTGCATGTTTTATGATGCACTGATGATTTATTGTATGATGATACTTGGACTAGCATTGTTTTGCTAACCCCTTCGGGGGTGGACATTGTTTTGATGTTCAGGTAGCCGAGGAGCGGGGAGGCAACCACAGTACCGACAGGACGATGAAATGGCTCAGTGATGTGATTGATGTTATCGTTATTGTGAATTGTCTTCTTGGTTCGTTTAGTACTCGAGTACGTCCGTTTTAATAAAGTCAATTCGATATGGTTGTATAAGTTAACTCATTTGATCGGTTGAATCAAATCTGTATTTGAATTTCAGTTGTTCGATTGTATTGTTTTTACACTTCTTCTAAAATTAGCCTTGTAAATCCTTATCTAAAGGGTTTACGGCGCTGTAATTATTCCGAATATCTCGGGGTGTTCACTTCGTTCCCTTAGGATATCCTACAAACACTCGTACTTCTGTACGAGATGCCAACTTACCAGCTTCCTTATTCAGCACGTGTGCTGGAGAACCCCAAATCCGAACATGTCCTAGACTGGGCTTGCGCCCATTCCATAGTTCTGTGGGTGTTTTTGCAACTGATTTCGAAGGCACCAAGTTTAGAATGTACGCCGCTGTTTCCAAGGCGTATCCCCAAAATGAAATAGGCAAATCAGAATAACTCATCATTGACCTAACCATCTCTAATAAAGTATGATTCCTTCGTTCAGCAACACCATTTTGTTGTGGTGTACGGTATTGTGAGTGGGAAGTAATCCCCTCATGTGCCAAGAAATCCAAAAACTCTCCACTAAGGTATTCGCCACCACGATCAGATCGTAGTGACTTGATACTCTGCCCATGACGCTTCTCCGTTTCAGCCTTAAATTCTTTGAACTTATCAAAAGATTCAGACTTACGTCGCATCAAATAGATGTATCCATATCTTGAATAATCATCTATAAACGTGATGAAGTATTCGAAACCACCCTTAGCCTGGATGTTCATTGGACCACATACATCGGTGTGAACCAATTACAACACCTTTTGTGCACGATTTCCTTTGCTTTGAAAAGCCCTTTGTCATTTTACCTTCCAGGCAGGATTCACAGGTTGGAAATGACTCAACTTGGAGCGAATCCAATGGGCCATCACTCACCAATCTTTGAATCCTTCTAAGGTTAATATGACCCAATCGTAAATGCCACAAATATGTTGGATTTATGCTCGAAAGTTCCTTTCTTTTATTAGGATTAGTCAAAGAATTAAGCGATTTATAATTATGCAAGGGAGTTGGTGCAGCATTGATGATATAAAGTTCTTCATTATAAGTACTCCCGCAAATATATTCACCATTTCTTTTAATAATTGCATTATCTTCAAAAGAAACTGAATATTCATCACGACGCAATTTAGAAACTGAAATCAAATTCATTCTAAAATCGGGTACTAATAATACATTATTAAGAACTAAAATTTTATCATCAACTTTTAGCTGCACGACTCCCACTGCAACAGCCTTCAGCCTGGAATAGTCGCCCCAGCTTATTGTAATCTCATCCGCACTAAGTACCTTGGTTACTTGGAACCCCTGCGAGTCATAACAAACATGATCAGTGGAGCCCGAATCCATTATCCACGAAGTGATGGAACAGGCAGCCAAACATGTTTTGACTACTAGTGCATGAGACGTACCTTTCTTAGGGCAGTCACTCTTGAAATGTCCTTTCAGACCGCAGTTGAAGCACTTGCCCTTCGGCTTTTTGTTCGCTTCCGGCTGAGGAGCCTTTGACTGAGGATCCTTTCCCTTAGCTTTGAAGGTCGCCACTTGCTTCTGGCCAACCTGCTTTTTCTTCTTTCCCCATTTGGGTTTTGAAGAAGCAGCACCGGTTGCCGCAAGAATTTAATGATAACCTTGTTTGAAGAGACCTTCGGCAGATTGAAGCTCTGTCAGAAGTTCCGCCAATGTGTAAGTCCTACGATTCATATTGTAGTTGAGGCGGAACTGCTCAAAGCTTCTTGGTAAACTGCCCAAGATAATATCGACCTGCGATTCCGCATCGATAGTGTCCCCCAGTATGCTCAGTTCGTTCAAATGAGACATCATTTTAAGAACGTGATCCCTTACTGGGGTCCCTTCAGACATCTGAGTTGTCATCAAAACCCTCATCGCATTTTGCCTAGCCGCTCGGTTCTGATGACCAAACATCTCAGTGAGATTTTTCATCATTTCTGCGGCCGAGCCCATCGTCTGATGCTGATGCTGCAATACATTTGTCAATGAAGCCAAAATGTGACAGCGAGCCATCTCATCAGACTTTTTCTATTTCCGGAATTCAGCCAACTCTTCAGGAGTGGCATCCGGTTCTGGTTCCAAAGGACTCTCCTCAGTTAAAACAAACTTATGCCCCTCGGCAGTCAAGACAATATGTAGATTTCTTTTCCAGTCGGCAAAGTTAGTGCCATCAAGTTTGTTTTCTTTGAGAATAACATCTAGTGGATTGAAAGACATCTGTGAATAAAATTAAAACACCATTCATCACATAATTCGACGCAAAATATATTTAAAAAACCTTAAAACAATATATATGCAATCAACCAACACCTTGAAAAACCGCACATGCAAGCCACGATAGTGTGGACATTTACATATACTTTTCAAGTAGATTTTCACGTCTTTAATTTTACTATCTAGCCAAGACACATTTTGACAAGTAAAATTAATAGTTGGTTCCTCTTGGCCATGTATTTAATTAACATAGACTCCGATGGGGAGCTTATTAATTAATACATCTAAGTGAACACCATAATTTAACAAACCTTAGAATATTATTTAATGATAATAGTCCTACAGATGGAGAGGTCCTATCATAAAAAATAATATTGACCTTTTTGTTATCAAATTTGAAGTTTAAAACCAGTGAGCCAATAATTTAGCACATCCGATGTGGAGGAAGACTCTAATGTCAACGCGCATGCTAATTATTTCACAATTTAAACCAATTATGGAGGCCAATTTGATTTTGAAAAATCAATTTTAAAATCACTTAGTTATTTTGAAAATTAAGGTTTTTAATTTTCGCCCTAACATGCAAGGAAACATATCACGATACATCCATACATGCCATATATCAAAACAATAAAAACCAACAAATATTAAAATCGACAATTAAATCCAATTATCATGGCTTATTATTCCTCGTTTTGAATAACGAAAATCTTCGGCTCGCTTGCTCCCACCGCTTCAAGCATCTCGCGGAAAACGAATTGAACGACCCGAACCGGACGACTTGACTCGCCGCCACGCCCGACCTCCTGCCCGGCCGCCCGACTCACGCCGGTTCGACCACGCCCATGGCCGAGCTGGCTGTGGCCGACTCACGGCCAAGCTGCTGCTGGTGGCCGAGTCACGGCCGAGCTCTTCTGGTGGCCGAGTCCCGATCGGCATGCCGCCGGTCTCGGTCGGTTCGTCTGATCGGGACTCCTTCGCTACTGACTTCTTTTTCTTTCGTACTTTGAGTGTTCCAACTCGATTACAATTTTATTCAAAATAAAATACATCGAATTTACATCAAATTACAAGAAAAATAAATCCTATTCTACCCGTGGATTTTCTCACGGGAAAAACTTATACATGCCACAAAACGGGCCAAATTACCAAAATGCGTAAATAATTAAAAAAACATCACATAGCCATGATAATTGGATCATATTTTCCTACAAGACAAATTCAGGCAAAATATTCCAAAAAATCATACTATACGAATATTTAATTGCTAGCATATTAATCACCAAATTAATTAAATTGAACAGAACCTAAAGACTTTCTCCAATACCAACTGTTGGAATATAAAACGCAGCGAAAACGAGTTGGTGATTGTAATTTAATAAAAGATTTTAGAAACTAACCAACGTAAAAACCGGATCTATTTAGGCTTGTCAACTAATTAACTAAACAGATTAATAAACAATTAAATAAACATATTTACGCATGGGAGTCGGTAATTTTACCTTTGACGCGAAGTGGTAGAATAATCCCCTCTTTGGTCGATTTGTCCTTCTTCGTGTTCCTGTCCGATCTACTTGTATTTCTACCTCAAGATCTTCTAGAGTATATCCCGCCTACGTCCGGATGTCGTGTGGGCAACAATCTACCGGATTACTTGGAGTGCAAAAAGGAATCGGCCAAAACTTCTCAAGAAACTTACGATTTTTGTTCTCTCTCTTTTTCTTGAATATTTTGAGTATTTTAGAAAAATATTGTGTTTAACCAAATTGTGGAATCCAAGACACAAGTCAAGATCCACAATTAAAACACACAGAAAAATCGATTTTTCGGGCAAAAATTAATGTGAAAATCGGCCATTCCAAGTCTCCTATTTATAGGTGTTTTGGGCTACTCTAGGGACCTTAAGGAGGATATGGTAAGGACTCTTAATAGATATCTTCTTCCCATATTAGGACTCTTCCTAATATTAAGACTCTATTAATATCAACTTAGTCCACTAATAAGTTAATATTGCACTTCCTACCAAAATCCCAAATTACGAAATTGGGCTCCTTTTTGAATTAATTATTTCCCGTGTTTAAGATATTCCATGTCCATTAATTATTTTAAGCTACTGACAGCTTTTAATTAATTAATATATTATACATGAGTATACCACTCGACCTTTATTATTATATCGGAAAATTAATTCCACCTGCAGGGTTTGATATAATAATCCTTTCGAGTGCCTCAAGGGACATGATCAACCCGACTAGTCGGGACACGATTTCTAGCTATAATATTAATTATCATATAAATAATAATATTGCCCAAAATATCGAGCATATTGAGTCAATCATTGTGGCTCTCACCCATGATAAATCAAAGCAATAAATATTAAATATATATAATTAAATATTAATCACTAGAATTAAGAAATAATAATTATCCGAGATGTACGTTCTTTTTATAGTCGATGTAAGAATCTATCTCACCTCGATCCTGTTCAACGTATAACGAATACGCTAATATATGCTAATGGTCAAGACCAACCAATCTCAAGCATATACTACAACCTCTCACATAACGGTCTAATGTTACATAGGTTGTGAACTAAATATTACTATATAAGGAACCGATAATGTGATCTTCTGTGTGACACTACACACCACATTATCTACAATATAAAGTAAATTAGACTGCATTTGCATAACCATAGCATGAATAAATATGCAAAACATGTGATAAATGAATTAAATATTCTCATAGATAAAGACCGGGAAATTAGGTAATACAAGCATAAAGTATACTTTGACGTATACAACCCTAACACTGAGGAGCTCGTGGACAAAGGCAATGGATTTTGGTAATGGCTTCGTGGTATCGGTATCGAGGCATGTTTATACTTGTTCAGTTTATAATATTTAATGAATTATTTTGATTTCATTTCATTTATAATTCATATAGCAATGATATTATAAATATAAATTGTCGGAATGATGGTTTGTATATTGTGCCTTGGTTTGGATTAAATCATAATGTATATGGTTTAAATGTGTTGGTGAATACGGAGATGTGAGTTACATTTGGTCAGTGATATGGAATGTCGGATATCGAGGCTGGTTTACCGTGTCGACATTGATGTCGGGATGGTGGTTTGTTGGTATAAATGGACTATACCTATTTCGGGATTATTCATATAACTGTGTATTCATTCAGGGATGTTGGTTCGTGGAGAGGATATTGTCTTCGGCTTTGAGGTAATTTAAGTATTGTTCAGTTATGAAGATAATTATTATGTTGAGTTGTCAGATATGTCAGACGATGATGTTTCGTATATTGGGATTCGTATTGATTATTTCGTTGAGGGATGATGATCCCAGGGCTAATTGTATTGAGATCGTTGATCGTGTTGATCATTTGTCGGGGATGATGATCCCAGGATTATTGTTTTGGATATTGATTAGTCGTGTCGACTTTTCTTTGTCAGTTTGTCTTTGTTCACTCCAGTGAGCCTTTTGATCCTTATTGGATATGTGATTCTTTGAGTTTTGTTGTCATGTTGCATCGTGACATATCTGGAATCATATATGCGTTCCGATTGGTTATTGTGTAGGATTTTTAGCTGGGCACACTATGGTTATGTGTTGATATTTCCACATTGAACTGTGCACACGAGACATAGTTCGTGAGGCTAATTAGGTACATTGTCCCACGTATATTCTGGATTTCGTATACGGGGTGGACATGTGCACTGACACATTTTCGGATCGGGTGTACTGTGATATCCGTCTTTGAGCCATATTGTTTGGTTGTTCATAGTCCATGTATGATTGGATATGTTCGACGGTTTGCGACTGGTTGTTCATACGCCCGAGGGGTATGTTCGACAGTCGGAGTTATTTCTTTGAGATCCATTATTGTTGATCATTTGGAGTTTACCTTGTTGATGGTATTCTCGGTTATTTTTGGTCCTTTGTTGATCATTTGGAGTTTACCTTGTTGATGGTATTCTCGGTCATTGTTGGTCCTTCGTTGATCATTTGGAGGTTACCTTGTTGATGGTATTCTCGGTTATTGCTGGTCCTTTGTTAATCATGTTTGGAGTATACCACGTTGAGGGTACTCTCGGTTATTGTTGATTCTTTGTTGGTCGTATTGGAGTTATCATGTTGATGATATTCTTAGTTGATGTATTGGTGGATCATTGTTATTGATCATATGAGCATTCATATTGTACGTCGATGTTTCGGGATTTGTTATCATTGTCTTGTGGTTTATGGTCTACAAATATGTTGTGTATTATTGGTTGATCCAGGTTGAGATTTGATTGTGTAATCCGACGGATAGGATTCGGCACAGATGATTCATTCCACACTAATGAGTTATGATGTTTTGATGATACTTGGTATTGTTTGAATACAGTATAGATGATTGTTGTTGAGTTCATTTTGTCATTTTGAAAATGCGAAATGCGGAATATGTTAAGGATTGATTTGGTATGGATTGCCATGGATTTGTAAGGTTATGATGGTAAGATTACATTGGTAGTATTCTTACTTCGTTAGTACATTGGAATGTAATTATTTATGTTGATGTGATCGATATCATTGTTGAGTAATGTGGCTGACCCCGTCGTGGGCTTTATTTTTAGGTACTCGGAGATCGAGCTAGTAGCGGTCGTGAAGGGGTGAGCTTCCCGAGTGATACTGGCTGTGGCATGTTTTTGAGAATTGAGTATTCTTTTCTGGTTGTTTTATTCCGCTGCAAATGTATATTTGAACTGTGTTTTACCCGCTGCGTGAGTACATTTCAAAATGATTTTTTTGGTATTTTTACCAACTCATGTATACTTTCAAAATGGCATTTTGGCACTTTGCGAACTTGGGTTATTTCGTTAAACCTTTTCCTAAACTATTTTGTCGGTACGTTTAAGTGGTGGTTTAGCGTACATTTTGAGCTGTCGAGATTAGGCTTTCCGCCTTGTATTTTCAAATAGTGTTTGATGATGGTATTTGAGAACCATATTTTGGTAAATATTTTGGGTATTTAAAATATTACCGTCATCGGCCTTTTGGCATTTTTAAACATTTTTGAAATGATTTTTAGCCTGTTGGGTTCTGGCGCGGGACCCACGGTGTTGTAATATCCTGGATGGTTTTGGGGGTGTTACAACCGAAAGAGGAGGACTTCAATTAAAAGCAAAGTAAACTGGAGGGGGACTGAAATTGAAGGACTGGAAAAAGCCTGTGGTTAAAATCGAAGTATCTAGGAAGCCTAGGGTTCAATTGAATAACCCTAAAAAAATACTGGGTATAAAACCCCTATTCCTTCCTCGTAGTCGGCAGAAACCATTCTCACTTCACGTCTGTTCTTCACTCTCTCTATCTGAAATTCTCTCTCTAGATTTTGGGTGAAGCAAGATGCAAAAGGGGAAGCAAAATTCATCCCACCTTCCTCTCGGCCAACTCCTGATGAATTATACAGCATACATCGGAATAAAAATACACATACACCGGTGAAGATGAATCATCAACGAGGGGCGGACAGCAACAACGCACACACTCTGGCACGCCTAAACTCCGATTAACCAGTCGCGGCTACAGGTTGCCTGTACGGCAATTTCCAGTAGCTCATAGGGTTCCGCGATGGTGGATTCTGACCCGTACAACATGGCAGCGCCGCCTGGATTCCCAGAGTGGGCGGCAACCTCAGATTCAGGCGAGATGGCAATTTGGTACGTGGGGCGGCGCTCCGATCCTCATGTCTGGAGCTCATTTTGGAATTCAGGTAAAGGTTCCAATTTCTAAAAAATGGATTTTAAGTTTTGAGGCTTGGTTCTGGGTAAGTGGGTTGAAGGGTTTGGCCGACTCGAATTGGTTTCGGTTACTGAGATGGAATTTCGGGCTATGGAAGATCTGCTGTGTTATTGATATTTTTTTCCTCAGTCGGTACGGACTATAAGAATTTACAGGTGAAGCTTGCATTTTCAAGAATATGATGAAACTCGAAACGATATGTAAAGGAGATTAAATTTTGATTGTTTACCTTGTGTGGAGTTGAACACCAGTTTCGAGATTGGACTCCCAGTAGAGAACTTTGAATGAGAAAACATGAGGAATTCTTCTTGTTCTGGTTCTATGTATTTTCTTCTTCCTCTTATTTTGCAGTAGAGATATTTGTAGATTGTAGAGTTTTTTTTTTTTTTTTTTTGATGATGACTGTCGTTAGGGGTGTTCATAACCGGGTACCCGGTTTTTCGGGTACCCGAATTTACGGGTACCCGGTTTTTCGGGTAATGAAAAATTCGGCCCGTGACCCGACCCGAAAAGTCGGGTACCCGAAAAAGCGGGTACCCTATTTTTTCGGGTCGGGTCATAGGGTACCCGGCCCAAAATTTAATACCACTAATTTTAAATTTTTATAAATAATTTGTAATTTTAATATAAATTTATTTTAAAATTTATTATATAAATTAATTCCCCGAGTACTAAATACATTATAAATATTTTCCGTACAATAAGTAAATTTCAAAACTAACTAAATATTTTTATATATATCATTTTTTTTATATAATTATGCTTAATTCAATATTTAATTATATATATGAAAGAATATATTATTTTTTATTTAAAGATTTTATAAATTTCCAAACTAGTGAGAATAAATACCATGAGTGAAAATACATTAACATGTATTCTCATATTAAATATATTTCATATTAGTTGAAAGATAAAATTTCATATAATTGCAAATTAAATAATTAAATTTATAAAAAAAACTAATTATTAAAAAATAATCGGGTTTTCGGGTACCCGAATTTACGCAACAAGTCGGCCCATGACCCGGCCCGATTATATGACTTTTTTTCGGGTCGGGTACCCGGCCCGAAAAAAATTTAAAAATTTTAAAAATACCCGAAATATTTAGTTCGGGTCATCGAGTATTCGGGCCGGGTAGTTCGGGTCGGGTATTTTTGAACACCCCTAACTGTCGTCAGATATTGTTTGTTTGGTGGAAAGTGAATTATTGTAATGAGAATTAAATTTATAGATATATGTTTTAAAGTGTTTTGATTGAACTAGGCTTGTACAAAGGATATATATCAAGGAGTTTGATGAAGTAAAGAACTGTGATGGGGAACGACCGACTACAATGGGAGTTCTTAATTATGGTTAATTTAGTTTAATCATAGTTAGTTAAATTTAAAACACGTGGTTAAATATAATTGGTACAATAATAGTAATAGTAATAATAGTAAATGTAAAAATAATAATTCGATAATGTTGATAATAATATCATAAAAATGATAATGATAATAATAATAATAGTAATAGTAATAATATTATTAATAATAATAATATTAATAATAGTAGTGTTAGTATTATGGTTGAATAAACAATAACACTATTATAATAATGACTACTTGAATATAACTGACACAATGACTGGGCTAGAACTTGTCATACATTGAAATAAATATTCATGATCCTCTAAATTAGATTAAATGAAATGAAATGCATTATTTATATTATTATAAATCATAATATTATATTATGAAAATGACGGATATTACAAGAGGCCTCGTCGGATCCTACCCGGAACACAACACGCACTGTTCGTACTCGTCAAGTAACGAACTCCAGAGGCCTCGTCGGACCCTACCTGGAAGACAACATGTAGTGTTCGTACTCGTCAAGTAACAAACTTCAGAGGCCTCGACGAACCCTACCCGGAATACAACACCCACTGTTCGTACTCGTCAAGTAACAAACTCCATAGGCCTCATCGGACTCTACCCGAAACACAACACACTGTCATCACAATTCATCATCACGAACAACACACGTTTACACAATCATATCCAACCGTTAAACAACACACCACAACACATATTCAAGTGTATAATTCATTCAACCCAATTAATAGAACTGACATGACTTCATAACTCAATGATTCACATGTAGAAACATGCATTCGAGAGTATTATCAAATGCACACAACAACACAATCAACACAATATCACTACGTTGGACATCCAAGAGTACCATTAATACCACAAGACATTCATAACAAGAAATTCTTATGAATCATGTTTACGAAAGTAAATTAATTATCACCACGCAACGCGTAACTGATATTCAAGATATACAAATCGCATAAGCAAGATACTTGCTTCGAAATTAACATGCAAATGCCTCGACAAACACGGCCCAACCGAACAGTCCCGAAAACCTACAACCTCCGGGAGAGATCAATAACAACACAATCACTATGAGAATAACAACTAATAATGATGGAAAACTCACTCAAAACATGACGAGAAATCTATTGAAGCATTTAATCAAACATTAAATGTTCAAGGATTCTCAAGCACACAAAGATCACAATCTGGATTAAACGAAACTGAAATATGAATATACAATCCATAGGATATGCTCAACAACATCATATAACACTAATTGAACCACCACAATCGGATGAAAACGAATCCATAAGAAAACCCCAAAGACAAATAGGGATTTTCAGGGAAGTACCTCAATCCGATGAAGAACAAAAGATTAGATGTTAATATAATCGACAAAAACCTTCCAAAACACCCTTGGATGGGGCAAAATCGGATAAGAATCCAAACCCTAGCCAAAAGACGTTCGTCTGCCATGAGAAGAAGAGAAGAAGGGGAGAAATGAGGTGAAAACCCCGTCTGTGTAATATCCGCAATTTCGATTTCTGGTAATATCTTTTTTTCGGCGGAAGTCCATTTTGACGACTCGCTCATGACCGTTTCGTCATTTCGAAAATGATTAATTCTGCACTTTTTGTCATTCGAGTTCGTTCGGTATCGCTTTGTTGAGTTCCGTGTTCTTAAGCGGCTTTTCTGCACTTGAGTTCGATTCTTATGAATCTCATCCGAAACTGTTGTTTCGAGTTTCTCGTTGTAACACCCCCAAGTTATTCAGGGAATATTACAGCGCTGTAAGCCCCGCCATGGGGCCCACAAGGCTAAACATACACGGAACTGTAATCTTTGACCGAGAAGGTCTACACACAATAGAATCAAAACAATACAAACATATTCAAAAACATAACCAATGTATTCACAGGCATCACAACACGGATCAATACTTCGGCAAACACAGGCCGGAACATCAAAGAAAATGGAAAACAATACTCGAGTATTCAATAGCCAATCCAGTACAACAACACTGAACGGAAAACTCATAACATAACTGGAAGAAAGACACAGTATCACACTTGCCCACCATCTTCATGCCGACCCGATACCTGCCTGTCCGTCCTCCTGGAACCTGAAATACATGAAACGTATTTCCCCCATAAAGGGGTTAGCCGTCGAATAGCTAGTGCAAGTATATCAATATGAAACACAATACTCCTCGACAATAAAGTAAATGTAACCGTCAATTCATCAATTCAAGACTAGTATTCCGGAATAACTAAAATCTCATAGTGCCACAACAAGACGTATGTGAATACCATAGAAACGGTTCGTTCATATCATACGCCGATACGTATGTGAATGCCGTAGAAACGGTTCGTTCATATCATATGCCGATACATGTATGAATGCCGTAGAAACGGTTCGTTCATATCATGCCATCAATACATACATGAATGCCATAAAAACGGTTCGTTCATAATATGCCATCAATATATCTATGAATGCCGTAAAAACGGTTCGTTCATATCATACCATTAATATTTCTTACTTTCAAAGTCGAGAACGTACAATCATAAATGTATACTTGCCTTTGAGACATCAAGAAATCGAATGGAGGAAAGGTATGAGTTCGGTAGGTCCAAGAACGCGCTTCCAGCACTTAAACGATTCGCAAGGAATATGACAATTAATTATCCATACTCAAATTACATGAAGAGACTCCCGAAACTCGTCTACAATTCAAGAAAATACACGGGTGAACAACTAAAGGTTGGGAAATCGCCCAAACTCCCACAAGTCCGAAAACGGCACAATCCAACCCGTTAAGAAAACACGCATACGATATAGATATATCATAATCTCAAGGTTCTCAAGCTTCAATCGGATAAATCGGACGAATCTACGAAAACCCCCAAAATCCAACACAAAATTCAAAGTGTTCTTGAATAATCTTTCAATAATCCGATGAATACTCAAACATGTCCATAATCATGCATATATCACTTCATACTCCATGATTTTATCATCCAAAACGTCAATACCCATACAAAATCGAGAAATCAAGATGTTGAAGAAATTACCTCTTGAATATCCAAGCTCTATGATCCAAGGAATACGCGTTAGATCGACTATCCGGGCTTCCCAACCGAATGAAAATGGTAAAAATCCAACACACAAGTGATAGATGTGAGAAAACTCCTCCCCTCAAACTCTCTCTCGCAGGTGGAAGAAGAAAATGGTGAAATGAGATGCATCTCGCTCAAAAAGCACAATTTATGCAACACCGCATTGTGCCGCGGCTCAGCCAGTGTGTGCGGCACGAGCCTAAAATTGCTCCTGTGGTTCGGAAGTGTGCTGCGGCTCGGCCAGTGTGCCGCGACACCGGTATAGTCGGTTTGGCCGAGGATGCAACACAAGTGTGCCGCTCACCACCCTGTGTGCAGTTGACTTCAGCAGGTGTGCCGCGGCCACGGCATGTGCCGCGGCACCAGATGCGATCCGCTCGGCCAGGTTTAGGAAATGTGTGTGCCGCGGCGCACACTCCTTGTGCCGCGGCTCACACCCCCCCTCGGGTCCTAAAATGATGAAAAATGACCCGGGAAGAGAATAAAAGCAATAGGACTCAATATCTGGGCAACAATAACACGAAATAGAAGTACGGAAACCCCAAAACGGTGGTTCCAAGCAATGATTACAAGGGTTCGCCCAACAAATCACGATTCGAAGAAAATGAAGAGGTTTGAAATGACATGACTATCGACCGGGTATTACATTCTCCCCCTCTAAAAAGAAGTTTCGTCCCGAAACTTAAGAAATAAATAGTTCGGGGTATTTCACTCGCATCTTCCCTTCCGTCTCCCAAGTCGCCTCCTCGACTCCATGCCTCGACCATTGCACTTTAACTAGTGGAATGGTCTTATGCCGAAGTTGTTTCTCATCCGTCCAAATAAACTTTTCGGTCTTCTGGAGTAATTTCGTAAGCGGTCGAGCGAGTTTCGAGAACCCCTCGACAAACCGACGGTAATACCCAGCAAGGCCCAAAAAGCTACGAACTTCCTTAACATTTTTAGGCGGTGCCCAATCTAGCACTGCCTCGATCTTCTGCGGGTCTACACGAACCCCTTCTAGAAATCACATGGCCGAGAAACATAACTTCTTCCAACCAAAACTCACATTTCGAGAATTTTGCATAGAGGTGCTCGGTTCTCAAAATGTCTAAAACCAAACGCAAGTGTCGGGCATGTTCCTCCTTATCTCGAGAATAGATCAAGATGTCGTCAATAAAGACGACTACACACCTGTCGAGGTACTCGATGAATATTTTATTCATTAACTGCATGAATACTGTCGGCGCATTCGTCAACCCAAAGGGCATAACTACAAATTCATAATGCCCATATCTCGTCCGAAATGCCGTCTTCGGAACGTCGGACTCCCTCACCCTGAGTTGATAATACCCGGATCTTAAATCAATCTTCGAGAAAACCGCAGCTCCTTGCAATTGATCAAATAGATCGTCTATGCGAGGCAAAGGATATTTATTCTTGATGGTTACTTTATTCAGCTCACGGTAGTCGATGCACAAACGTAGTGAACCATCTTTCTTCCTCACGAAGAGGACAGGCGCGCCCCAAGGCGAAGCGCTCGGTCTGATGTACCCTTTTTCCAAGAGTTCTCCCAACTGAGTCTTCAATTCCTGCATCTCGGAAGGTGCCATCCGATAAGGTACTTTAGAAATCGGAGCCGCATCTGGCTCTAAGTCTACGGTAAATTCTATCTCTTGATCTGGCGATAGTCCCGGAAGATCATCCGGAAAAACGTCGGGATACTCATTAACAACCGGAATCGAAGAGAAATCGACTTCGTTTCCTTCCGTTTTTAAAGCATAGCACCAATAGCCCGTACAACCTTTATTCAAAAGTTTTACGGCCTTCATGGAACTGATAAGTAACTTGGATTGGCCCGCCTTACGTCCCAAAAACGAGTACTCAGATCCGTCTTTAGTCATCATGGTAATAACCTTGGTACGGTAATTCATAATCGCTTGGTGATTATTAAGCCAATCCTTGCCGAGGATTACGTCCTCGCCTTCCATATCAACTACAATTAGATTCGATAACCATTCCATACCGGATATAACCACCGGAAAATCTCTAATCTCCCGATTCCCCACAATCCTATCCCCGCTAGGCAGTTTCACGATAAAGGGATCGCAAGCAGTCAAACAAGTTATATTCAAACGGCGTACACACTCCAAAGAAATAAAAGAATGTGTAGCACCCGTATCAAAGAGTACACGGATTGGATAAGATAAAATATGGATGGTACCTGAAGCCACCGCCGCGTCGGGTTCGTCTGTTCGACGCATCTCATAAACTCGTGGTTGCACCGAACCGACGCTAGAGTTTCCCCCTCCAGTGATTTGTCCCCGACCCCGGCCCCTGCCAAAATTCTGCTGAGGTTGACCAAAAGATTGTCGCTGATTAATACCTTGATCAAGTGGTGTCAGCGTGGCCCGAGTGTCCAAAGTCCAGTTCGCTCGAACAATAAACCGCTCTATGCCCCATCTGTCCACACGTGTGACACTTTAATGGTGGAAAGTAGCATTCCGAATTAAAGTGGCCTAGACGACCACAATTATAGCAAGTCACTGTGCGATTTGAGGTACCCGGAGTGGGACGGTAACCCCTCTTCCCTTTATTAGAACGTGACGACTGTCCGGCAACACGGTTAGTCGTCTGTGACTTCTGAAAGTTGCCACCCTTAGAGCCAGAAAAATTTCCCGCGACTTTCTGCTTCTTCGGTTCTTCAATGGTATCATTGTCGGGGCTCAACATATCATGGGCTAAAGCTCTGTCCTGATACTCTTTCAGTGTGGTACAAGCAAATCCGGCCATGTACCGCCGTAAGTCCAAATTCATCCGCATATCAAAATAACGGATCTTATCACGCTCGTTACGCACTTGATCCTTCACATGGATCAATTGTTGCTTGTACTCCACGATCGCCTGCGAAACGGGAATTTCTTGTGGTTTAGCCTCGAAGAAGGCTCGTATTTGGCTCTCTCGTACCGGCCAAGGACAAAACTCGGCCACCAAAAGCTCCTTAAATTCATCCCACGAGGCAATACGATCCTGTGGCTTGATGACCTTCCACCAAGTAGCGGCCTCCTTAGTGAGGAAATACTGAGCAATTGGTACTTTCCTCACCTCGGGGCAATCAACCGCCTCGAAAATCTTCTCTAATTCCGCTAGCCAGTCTTCCCAGCCTAACGGGTCTGTGGCACCGCCAAACTTTGGAGGGTGCATATGGATTACATCCTGAAGCAAGGCATCCGTGTTTGGGTTCGGGTTATTCAGTTGAACAGTTTGGGCTAAAATAGTCATCTGAGTAGCCAATTGTTGAAGTGCATTCGCCACTCCAACGTCCGTGTTGTTCCCTTGACCGTTTGATTGGTCGTGCTGACTTTCGGTGTCAGGATGCACCGAGTTCGACAAACTGGAATTGGTCGACCCCGCAACTGAACTGATTGAAGCGGCCGCGCCACAAACTCTTCCTCGCCCACGGCCACGACCACGGCCACGGCCCCTACCAGCTGACATACTGAAGAACACACAAGGTACGTAAGCACAATTCAATCGCACCTCATTAAGGTGATCGATTCTCAAGAATATCCATAGAAGAAGCATAATGAATAAGGAAACATCAGAAGAGTAAAAGGTCTTACAAGTACCGGTCGCACTGTGATGATGGCAGAGTAGTGATACTGTGGACAATTGACGACTCATTCGACCCAAAAGACCGACAGCCTAGGTATCAATAGACCTAAGCTCTGATACCATATTCTGTAACACCCCCAAGTTATTCAGGGAATATTACAGCGCCGTAAGCTCCGCCATGGGGCCCACAAGGCTAAACATACACAGAACTGTAATCTTTGACCGAGAAGGTCTACACACAATAGAATGAAAACAATACAAAGGTATTCAAAAACATAACCAATGTATTCACAGACATCACAACACGGATCAATACTTCGGCAAACACAGGCCGGAACATCAAAGAAAATGGAAAACAATACTCGAGTATTCAATAGCCAATCCAGTACAACAACACTGAACGGAAAACTCATAACATAACTGGAAGAAAGACACAGTATCACACTTGCCCACCATCTTCATGCCGACCCGATACCTGCCTGTCCGTCCTCCTGGAACCTGAAATACATGAAACGTATTTCCCCCATAAAGGGGTTAGCCGTCGAATAGCTAGTGCAAGTATATCAATATGAAACACAATACTCCTCGACAATAAAGTAAATGTAACCGTCAATTCATCAATTCAAGACTAGTATTCCGGAATAACTAAAATCTCATAGTGCCACAACAAGACGTATGTGAATGCCGTAGAAACGGTTCGTTCATATCATACGCCGATACGTATGTGAATGCCGTAGAAACGGTTCGTTCATATCATACGCCGATACATGTATGAATGCCGTAGAAACGGTTCGTTCATATCATGCCATCAATACATACATGAATGCCGTAAAAACGGTTCGTTCATAATATGCCATCAATATATCTATGAATGTCGTAAAAACGGTTCGTTCATATCATACCATCAATATTTCTTACTTTCAAAGTCGAGAACGTACAATCATAAATGTATACATGCCTTTGAGACCACAAGAAATCGAACGGAGGAAAGGTATGAGTTCGGTAGGTCCAAGAACGCGCTTCCGGCACCTAAACGATAAGCAAGGAATATGACAATTAATTATCCATACTCAAATTACACGAAGAGACTCCCGAAACTCGTCTACGATTCAAGAAAATACACGGTTGAACAACTAAAGGTTGGGAAATCGCCCAAACTCCCACAAGTCCGAAAACGGCACAATCCAACCCGTAAAATCGTAAGAAAACACGCATACGATATAGATATATCATAATCTCAAGGTTCTCAAGCTTCAATCGGATAAATCGGACGAATCTACGAATACCCCCAAAATCCAACACAAAATTCAAAGTGTTCTTGAATAATCTTTCAATAATCCGATGAATACTCAAACATGTCCATAATCATGCATATATCACTTCATACTCCATGATTGTATCATCCAAAATGTCAATACCCATACAAAATTGAGAAATCAAGATGTTGAAGAAATTACCTCTTGAATATCCAAGCTCTATGATCCAAGGAATACGCGTTAGATCGGCTATCCGGGCTTCCCAACTGAATGAAAATGGTAAAAATCCAACACACAAGTGATAGATGTGAAAAAACTCCTCCCCTCAAACTCTCTCTCTCGCAGGTGGAAGAAGAAAATGGTGAAATGAGCTGCATCTCGCTCAAAAAGCACAATTTATGCAGTTGACCGCATTGTGTGCCGCGGCCAGTGTGTGCCGCGGCACAGCCTAAAATTGCTCCTGTGGTTCGGCGGTGTGCCGCGGCTCACCAGTGTGCCGGCACCGGCTGATGGTTTTTGGGTGAGGAAGCAACACAAGTGTGCCGCAGCTCAGCCTAGGTGTGTCGCGGCCCTGCCGGCATGTGCCGCGGCACCCGGTACAGTCCGCTCGGCCAGGTTTAGGAAATGTGTGTGCCGCGGTGCACACTCCTTGTGCCGCGGCTCATACCCCCCCTCGGGTCCTAAAATGATGAAAAATGACCCGGGAAGAGAATAGAAGCAATAGGACTCAATATATGGGCAACAATAACACGAAATAGAAGTACGGAAACCCCAAAACGGTGGTTCCAAGCAATGATTACAAGGGTTCGCCCAACAAATCACGATTCGAAGAAAATGAAGAGGTTTGAAGTGACATGACTATCGACCGGGTATTACACTCGTAAGTTCATTTAATGTTATTATTTGTGTTTCGAGCTTTGGCTTGGTGTTTCGATCGTGTATCGTGTATTTCGGACGTTTTGGGCCGTTTTCGTAATTTCCCAAAGTTTGGGGTAATTACTTTCCATTGTCGAATTTTGAGCCTTCGGGTGGTCGGAATCGTGTGTTCTCTTAGCTCTTAGATTCGTCTTTGCGAGTACTTTGTAACCGTATCTTTGGTTTATATTCAGGTTCGGGTTTCGGGGTTGTTCGGGCCGTCGGAGTGGCCACGGCCGAGTCACGGCCGGAGCAGGTCCTGACCTGGCCGAGTTACGGCCGTAAGGTGCCGGTTACAGCCGTACATGCTCGGCAAACATGGCTAGACGAGTTCCGGTTATGGCGTAAGAGTGTCGATTCTGGCCGTCTGCAGGTCGAGCGATGTTCGGACGAATGCGATTCATGGCCATAAGGACTGCCGGGTATGGCCGTAAGTGCCGAGTTACGGCCGTAAGGCCCTGTCGGTTACGGCCGTAAGCGATCGGCGGCCAGGCGCATTTTGATGAATGCTTCTGGCCGTAAGGCCACTGTCGTTCTGGCCGTAACCCTGCCGGCCATATATAGGCCTGGCTCGGCCAGACTTCGTTTTTTCTCACTTTTTCCTCGTTTTTGTGCGGATGTGGACGGGAGTGACTAGTAGGAGGTGTTCTTGGCCGATTCTACTCTTTTCCAAGGCACTTTGGAAGATCCTTGTTGATTATATCGTCATTCAATCCGTGTTCTTCGTCGAATCGAGGTAATCTCTTGAAATCTCCTAGGGTTGACTTTCGAGATTTCTTTTTAATCTTTGTTGTTCGTCCGATTTCGATAATTTGGTTGATGTTATTGAACCTTATTAATCGTGTTCTATGGGTTGTATATCCATATTTTGGATTTGTTCAACTCGATTGATGATTCGAGTGTTCGATTAAATGTCCGAATGAGTTCCCTTTGATAGTTTGTTGGGATTTTCGTTGTTTTCGGCCTTGATTCTCGTCGTAATCATGTTTTATTGTTCCTTATGGAGGATTATAGGTGCTCGATGATTCCGATGTTGAATTCCGTTGGTGATTGATGATTCGTGTGGTGTTATTCTCGTAGTAATTGCGGTGCTATCGCGTTCTTGATAGTGTTCGGGAGTTCGAGGCCGTTCGACCGTATTTCATCCGTCGTCTTGTTGCGATCGTGGTTTCGAGGCAATTACCTTGTTCATACGCTTCTCGTTTTGTGGACATTATGATCGGTGATCATCTTGGTGTGTTTGTTTGGTTATTTGAAAGGAGTTTTCAAAAGATTTGTTTTGGCCTCGTTAAGGGCTCTCTTTGAAAATGCGTGTGTGTTTTTGTGAACGGTTTGTATTGAGAATTGATTATTTTTTTGAACGTTGAAGGTTTTAATGATACCCCCGCTTGTTCAATGTTGTGGAATAGTGTTAATCATGTTGTGGTATCGTGATGAGTATGATAACAGTGTCGGGTAAGTGGCCATCTCTAGTAAGTATTCTTAATGAACCTACATTCTTAGCATATTAGTATTGCATGAGTAACGGGTGTGTGCGTATGCTCACTACGGGTTAGATCCGACGGGGTCTCGGTAGGGGACCACGGAGGTGTGGATCGACGAGTTTTGCTTTTAACCACTACGGGTTAGATGCGACGGGGTCTCGGTAGGGGTCCACGGAGGTGTGGATCGACGGTTAATTGTGGTGCATGTTACAAATTTGTTTTGAGATTGGCGTTTCCGGAAATGAGTGTTTTGATCGGCTTTTATGATTGCATGCATTGACTAAGCGTGTAAGAGGTAAGTTGTTCGTTTGGCCTACTTGGCTAGGATGGCACTAGAGTACTTTGTTGTGTGTGTTAAATCCTTTAATTGTGGAATTTGGATGATGGAAAACGAACCTTGTTGTCGTTCTCGTGTACTGTGAGTTGATGAGATTTGGGGCTAAAATCCTAATGTTTTGGTAAAGGTCATTTTACGAAAAGTAAACCTTTGGGGGCGGTGATCCCTTTCGTCTTTCGGGTTTTGGAAAGAGTAGGATTTGACAAATCCTAAATTGTTTTCTACTAAAATTCCCGAGGGTATTTCAAATCATTTTGCAAATCGTTCTTGTTATTCGTGATCTTTCGGATTTGGAAAGTTTTACTTAAACTCTCGCCTCGGGAAGTATTCGTTTCGTTGTATTTGAATTTTTCCGGATTCCTGGTTATTATTGTTCTTAGAACTTGACTTGTATGGCTCGTATTTTGCACTTGTACTTGCACTAGCAAAATAGTGGAATTTCGCTAACGCCCGAGTAATCGGGGGGTGGATGTCTGTCTTTGCATTCATGTTTTGGAGCATGGCACATGGTCGGCAAGAAGGATGATGAAAGATGAACGATACTAATCACACGAGGACCCGTTGATGTCGTATTGTTTTAGTTGTATCTTATTTTCCGCTGCAGTATTCTTTTCTCGTTGTACGGGTGTATGTTGTACTCGACCCCTGTGTGGGCATATGTTGTGATTGAGTTGTATGTATTTATTGAAAGACCAAATCGGTCTACTGAGTCATTTTAGCCTTAAAGGCATTTTCGAGATGTTTAATGTTGTTACCAGCCTGGTAGATCCTTGAGGAAAGGTTCTACGGCGTGTAATATCCCTGAGCGGATTGGGGTGTTACATAAATGGTATCATAGATTAGGTTGTGGAAACCTAGGCT
The DNA here is from genome assembly GCA_033398695.1 of Orobanche coerulescens. Lineage (NCBI taxonomy): Eukaryota > Viridiplantae > Streptophyta > Magnoliopsida > Lamiales > Orobanchaceae > Orobanche > Orobanche coerulescens. The sequence goes on along the minus strand of CM065810.1, from coordinate 97,697,630 downwards.
GGCAGGTCAAGTCGTGTTGTTTGAGTCTTGTTTCGTCGGATTTTATCTGACTGAGTCGTGTTGCGATGCGTCGTCTGAGTTTGTTGGTCGTGATTAGTATCGTGGGGCGATCATCATCTTCGTGCGACCTGTGGATGTAAATCTCCCTTCTTTGTGTTTGTGCCTCGTCTGATTCGAGTTACAGGTATGATTATGAGTTAATTGACGTAATCCTCTTATGGATTTTGATTTCGTGATATGTGGTTATTTGACTCTCATATTTCGTTCATATGAGGAGTAGTGTTGCTGGATTGTGCATGTTGGACTGTATTTCTTTTATCCGATGCGTGACTTCTTTTGTAATGGCTTTCGGTATTTTACCGACTGAGTTTTATTTCGTAAACCGATTCCCTTAACCGAGTTTTTGGCATTATGGCCTTCATCGTTTTGGCGAAATTCTTATGACTGTATTTAGTATTTTGTAAATGGCTTTTGTTAGTTTTTGAAATATTACCGTCATCGGCCTTTTTGGTGTTTTTGTAAATGGTTTTTAGCCTGATGGGTTCCGGCGCGGGACCCACGGTGCTATAATGTTCCGTGTAATTACCTGAAATTTTTTTGGGCATTCTAGCCCATTGAATTATTTTTGAAAACCTTGAGTATCTTAGAAATAAATTTCGAGACGTAGTTTTAAAATGAATTATTTTCTCGTGGTACATCCAAGGTGCCACAATATGTTTCAAAATTCTTCTGCCTCGAGGACCAAAATGTTTTGAGATATTTTTAATGTTTTAGAAACATTTTTACTTAGACCCGAGGGTCGAATATTCTGAAAGTTTTTCACTAAGAGAAAGTGTCCTCATTTTTATCAAATGCGAAATGGTTCTCCAAAGTCTCGATAACGAAGTTTCACGTTTGTACTTTTTTGAAAGGTGATACTCAAGATCAACCGGTGTTTTTCTAAATTATTTTCAAAATGAGGTTTTCGTTTTTAAAACCTATCCATTCCCGTTTGAGGGCTGGGTATGTATGTATGATGTTCGCGTTGTCGTTATGATGTTTGCTCCCGAGTATGATCGAATTGGTGGCATGAACGTCAAGGCGTTGCCACGCATTTGTTGTACTAGCCCTCTGTGAGAGGTGTAAACTAGTGTTTACTGTTTACCGCCTCGTGGTGATTTGCGTGTTGTCACACGAGTGAGTTGTTAAAGCTTGGATTTTTGTGCGTTTATGCACATGGGTGATTGTTTCATGATGTTTGTGATTGTGAGCTGGCTATCGTTCGGGCCGTTATAATCGTCGAACGATGCCGTTCGTTGATATGTTATGCTGAGTTGGCATGTCCAGTATGTTGTTTGCGGTGTTATATTCCATTGTATCTAACGTCTGTATTTTCGGTATGCCGAGCCGAGGCATTTCAACCGTGATGTGCCGGGGGAATGTACGTGCAATTTGTCCTTCCTCGCCTGTGATGCGTTTCAAGTGCAGACTCGAGGGACATCATGTTCAGTTTTGTGAGTTGATTACCGAGCCTTCTGGGGCACGGACTTGAGTATTGATATCAGGACCGGCTCTAAGGAGTCCTTGAGGGGCGTGGTCTATCAGTTGTATGTTATGTTATTTCCTTACCTTGTTATTTCGAACTTCGAAAATAAAGTTCTTTTATTCGAAGTGGATCGGATTTGGAACTTCTGTGTTTTCGACTCTATCGACTCGTTTATGTTCGTTAACATTTTCTGAGCTTGCCCTGTCCCTTGCTTTTGTTGATCGAACGAGTGTGGTACTGTTTCGGAATAACTCGTTTGTCGTTGTGACTTTTCAATTGCTATTCCCTTTCCTGTGGACCTTATGTGAATGCACATCTCGTTGTTTTCACCGGATCATATATTGTCTTGAGTCGAGATGTGAACCTTGGAGTTGTTGTTTGAATTTTATTGTTCTTCGTGATCCGAACATGATTGTTCGATTTTTGTTGTCTCGATCGTTGTGGTTCGATCATTGATTGTTCAGTTTTTGTTGACCCCGTTTCGTGATTGTTGAACGTTCAAACTCCTTCCTAATTTCCTTAAGTTCGGGAAATTAGTATTGTTTTCGATCTTCCAACCCTTGGGCGGTGGAATTCCGTATTTGTTCAGCGATTGGCTCGCGTTTTGATTGATGTACCGTTTCGTATTGCTTTTCGTTCGTTGTGTTTTGTGATTGTTCGGATAATCGACTTGATTGTATTATCTGTTTGATGACGCTTGTCACTTGTTGGTTCTATTATGTCTCTACCGGTGGCGTTGTGATGGTCATCGTGGAGTGTGTTTTCACGCCTTATATTCCTTGCATTGCTTGTAACGTTTTTCCATTGGGCGTAATTTACGTGTTTCTTGTGTATCTCGTTGAGTTTTCCTGGCGGGATATTGCTTCTCCCTACTTATTTTAAGTTTCGGGACGAAACTTCTTTTAAGGAGGGTAGTATGTAATATCCGCAATTTCGATTTCCGGTAGTATCTTTTTTCAGCGGAATTCCATTTTGACGACTCGCTCATGACCGTTTCGTCATTTCGAGAATGATTAATTCTGCACTTTTTGTCATTCGAGTTCGTTTCGGTATCGTTTTGTTGAGTTCCGTGTTCTTAAGCGGCTTTTCCGCACTTGAGTTCGATTCCTGCGAATCTCGTCTGAAACTGTTGTTTCGAGTTTCTCGTAAGTTCATTTAATGTTATTATTCGTGTTGCGACCTTTGGCTTGGTGTTTCGATCGTGTATCGTGTATTTCGGACGTTTTGGGCCGTTTTCGTAATTTCCCAAAGTTTGGGGTAATTACGTTCCGTTGTCGAATTTCAAGCCTTCGGGTGGTCAGGATCGTGTGTTCTCTTAGCTCTTAGATTCGTCTTTGCGAGTATTTCGTAACCGTATCTTCGGTTTATATTCAGGTTCGGGTTTCGGGGTTGTCCGGGCCGTCGGAGTAACGCCAGTAAGTGGCCGGGGAGCTGCCTGGCCGAGTTACGGCCGTAAGGTGCGATTCTGACATGACGTGCTTGGCGAACATGGCCGTCTGAGTGCAGTTATGGCCGTAAGGGTCGATTCTGGCCGTCTGGGTGCCGTGCGATGTTCGGACGAATGCGATTCTGGCCGTAGTGACTCGCCGCACGGCCGTAAGTGCCGAGTTATGGCAGTAAAGCCCTGTCGGTTACGGCCGTAAGCGATCGGCAGGCGCTGGGCGGATTTTGACGAATGCCGATTACGGCCGTAAGGCCCTACCGGTTACGACCGTAACCCTGTCGGCCATATATAGGCCTGGCTCGGCCAGACTTAATTTTTTCTCACTTTTTCCTCGTTTTTGTGCGGCTGTGGACGGGAGTGACCGGTAGGAGGTGTTCTTGGTCGATTCTACTCTTTTCCAAGACACTTTGGAAGATCCTTGTTGATTATATCATCATTCAATCCGTGTTCTTCGTCGAATCGAGGTAATCTCTTGAAATCTCCTAGGGTTGACTTTCGAGATTTCTTTTTAATCTTTGTTGTTCGTCCGATTTTAATGATTTGATTGATGTTATTGAACATTATTAATCGTGTTTTATGGGTTGTATATCCATATTTCGTATTTGTTCAACTCGATTGATGATTCGAGTGTTATTGGGAATTATCGAACATTGAATGTTCGATTAAATGTCCGAATGAGTTCCCTTTGATAGTTTGTTGGGATTTCCATTGTTTTCGGCCTTGATTCTCATCGTAATCATGTTTTATAGTTCCTTACGGAGGATTATAGGTGCTCGATGATTCTGATGTTGAATTCCGTTGGTGATTGATGATTCGTGTGGTGTTATTCTCGTAGTAATTGCGGTGCTATCGCATTCTTGATAGTGTTCGGGAGTTCGGGGCCGTTCGACCGTTGCGATCGTGGTTTCGAGGCAAGTACCTTATTCATACGCTTCTCGTTTTGTGGACATTATGATCGGTGATCGTCTTGGTGTGTTTGTTTGGTTATTTGAAATGAGTTTTCAAAAGATTCGTTTTGGCCTCGTTAAGGGATCTCTTTGAAAATGCGTGTGTGTTTTTGTGAATGGTGTGTTTTGAGAATTGATTATTTTTTTGAACGTTGAAGGTTTTAATGATACCCCCGCTTGTTCAATGTTGTGGAATCGTGTTAATCGTGTTGTGGTATTGTGATGAGTATGATAACAGTGTCGGGTAAGTGGCCATCTCTAGTAAGTATTCTTAATGAACTTACATTCTTAGCAAATTAGTATTGCATGAGTAACGGGTGTGTGCGTATGCTCACTATGGGTTAGATCCGACGGGGTCTCGGTAGAGGTCCACGGAGATGTAGATCGACGAGATTTTCTTTTGACCACTACGGGTTAGATCCGACGGGGTCTCAGTAGGGGTCCACGGAGGTGTGGATCGACGGTTAATTGTTGTGCATTTTACAAATGTGTTTTGAGATTGGCGTTTCCAGAAACGAGTGTTTTGATCGACTTTCATGATTGCATGCATTGACTAAGTGTGTAAGAGGTAAGTTGTTCGTTTAGCCTACTTGGCTAGGATGGCACTAGAGTATTTTGTTGTGTGTGTTAAATCCTTTAATTGTCGAGTTTGGATGATGGAAAACGAACCTTGTTGTCGTTCTCGTGTACTGTGAGTTGATGAGATTTGGGGCTAAAATCCCAACGTTTTGGTAAAGGTCATTTTACGGAAAGTAAACCTTTGGGGGCAGTGATCCCTTTCGTCTTTCGGGTTTTGGAAAGAGTAGGATTTGACAAATCCTAAATTGTTTTCTACTAAAACTCCCGAGGGTATTTCAAATCATTTTGCAAATCGTTCTCGTTATTCGTGATCTTTCGGATTTGGAGAGTTTTACTTAAACTCTCGCCTCGGGAAGTATTCGTTTCGTTGTATTTGAATTTTTGAGGATTCCTGATTATTTTTATTCTTAGAACTTGACTTGTATGGCTCGTATTTTGCACTTGTACTTGCACTAGCAAAATAGTGGAATTTTGCTAACCCCTGAGTAATCGGGGGTGGATGTCTGTCTTTGCATTCAGGTTTTGGAGCATGGCACAGGGTCGGCAAGAAGGATGATGAAAGATGAATGATACTAATCACACGAGGACCCGTTGATGTCGTATTTGTTTAGTTGTATCTTATTTTCCGCTGCAGTATTCTTTTCCCGTTGTACGGGTGTATGTTGTACCCGACCCGTGCATGGGCATATATTGTGATTGAGTTGTATGTATTTATTGAAAGACCAAATCGGTCTACTGAGTCATTTTAGCCTTAAAGGCATTATCGAGATGTTTAATGTTGTTACCATCCTGGTAGATCCTTGAGGAAAGGTTCTACGGCGTGTAATATCCCTGAGCGGATTGGGGGTGTTACAGTCTGTCCCCTTATATACAAGCAGCGATGCACGACCACACATGACTAATGCTTGTGCATTTGTTCGTGCACTGGGCCACTGCCCGGCTTCTGTTGTCACGCATGAGCAACTGCTCGTATGGCTTGGTCGTGCGTCCCTGACATGTGTAATACCCGAGATTTCTGATATATATTTGGAACTTGTGATATTGTAATCGTTGTACTTGATCTGAGTATTATTCTCCATATTTCATAATCCGATGTTGTCAAGCGTATGATTTCATGTATGTGATTTAGAAATTGTAATTCTGCGTATGTAGCGCACGCTATCGGCTATGTGTAGCGTACGCTAACATGTACTCAATAGCGCACGCTACAAAGGAACATTAGCGCACGCTATGCGTGGTCAATTTGATTGAGACGTGCGGTAGGTGAGATCAGGCCGGGGACCCCTGTCGGATTGTGTCGGGATGAACCTGGACGGCTTTCGGGAAAAGCCGAGTCAACGCCTTAGCGCACGCTACTGACATGAGAATAGCGCGCGCTAAGTGCCGAGTACAGTGAAGTCAGGAAGCCGTTAGCGCACGCTACGAGCATGGACTAGCGCACGCTACTAATCATTTCCTATAAATAGGACAACATCCTTTTCGTAATTTCAGTTCTTTCTTCTCCCATATCCGAATTCTTATACTTAGAGTATAACTTCCTAACACTTCATATCAACATCCTAGCTCGTGATTGAGGATCGTATATCATTGGAGATTGGTGTTCAAGCCTTCGGTGTTGGATTGCTTCGATTTCCTCCGTGTTATTCACTACTTTGAGGTAGGTGATTCTTCATCGATATTAGTAATGTTCTTAAGGACGTTTGATCATGTTTTGATAGGCATTTATTTGGTTTATAATCGGTCATCACATGTTAGAAGGATACTTTTGACGTATCGGCACCATATATCGTAGGAACCTTTGAACCGTTTTTAGTATATGGACTCCTAAGCATTTTCAAGCCGATTTGTGATCAGTAGACGGATACTACCCAGTTGTTACGTTTTACACATTGGAATCATGCGTTTTGGAACGTAGGACGAACGGAACTTAGAATATTTTCTTGAAGATCGAAGATGAATTATGATGTTGAGATGATTATCCGTATATTGTATCTCATAATCATAGAACTCCCACAAACCTTATTAGCATGATATGCTTGAGGATGACTTGTTTTATCACCATAGAATTCATGAGTTCATCACCATTCAGCCCAGTTTTCTGTCAGTAGTAATCTGCCATGCACGATTAGCGCACGCTAACATACGTTAGTTAACGTGCGCTATCGGGGATAAGTTAACGCACACTACGTTTGGTACGTAACGTACGTTATGATATCATCCGAGTCAGTCGGCTACTGTCAGTCCATGGCTAGCGTACGCTAAGCTTAGACGATAGCGTACGCTAACAGGCAGGCTTAGCGCACGTTACGTAGAGTACGTAGCGTACGCTAAGTGGTTCAGGCAGATTGTTTATTTTGAGCTTTTGGCCGTAGACCGAATTGTTAGGCCATCGTTCGACTTGAGATGATTTGTATATCATTCCTTTTGTTAAGGTTCGAGCTTGCTACGTTGATCGAAGGAGGCGGCCTTCGAGTGTGTTGAGATCATTGAAGTATTTCGTTCTTGCCATCTTCGAGGCAAGTATCGTAATATATTAATATTGGTATTTTTAGCATGCGTGTGATTTTTCATGTTGTTGCCATCAGTCGGGTTTTAAGTTGGGTCTGTTTACGTTATTGATTTACGAGTCATTCGTAACATCACTGTTCAGCCAAAAGTCGTCATGTGGACCGTGGTTGTAAGTCTCCTAATCTCTTATACTACCGTTTTACTTAATTACTGTTTTGTGAGTATTGTGGGTTTTATTTCAAAACTTTGTCCGGATATTGAGGAATTGTGTTTACAGATGTTGAGAGGAGGACGTGGGACGGGGGCGGTCGTGGGCCGAGGCGGGTAACATGAGACAGAGGATTCCGCAACTACCCTGCACTATCGCCTAGTCGAACCGATTCCCATTCTGGAGGGCAGCAAGGATCAGCGAATGACGACGCAAATCCTAACATGTCGGGAGTGCTTCAATAGGTGGTGGTGCAGATAAACCAGTTCACCCAGGTAGTCGACCGCATGCAGACGGCGATGGGACAGCAACACCACGAGGATAACCGGGGAGATAGATGGCTTGCTGAGGTGGTCAAATTGCACCCGCCAAAATTTGACGGATCTGCTGAGGCATTGACTTGGGATCATTGGCTTAAGGAGTTAGAGAAGATATTCGCGGGTCTTAACTGTCCCGAGGACCGGAAGGTTCCCATTGCCCGAGATTTTCCATTTGGGAGGCCTTTGATTGGTGGGAAGCTATTCGACCCGAGAATCATAATGCGGATTGGACGGAATTCAAACTAATGATGGAAGCACAGTATTGTCCTCTTCCAGTTAGAGAGGCAAAGATCCGAGAGTTTTTCTCACCACAGAGTTCGGAAGCATCAGTGACAGATGTAATCAAAACTTTTAATCATCAGCTGACTTGTGTGGGACACTTGGTCAGAACGGAGGCGGAAAAGATTTTTCATTTCGATATGCGGATGAAGCCGGAGATTCAGCAGTACATGTCCGGATTCGAGTGTACTACGTTGCGGCAGTATCAATACAAAGCGCTGGCCTACGACATGAAAGAGGCAGCAGTGGAAAAATCAGTAGAGGCAAAGAAGGAGAAGGTGACCGGCAACTTTTCAGAAAACAAGAGCGGTGGGCCCCGAAAGGGCCAGTCTTCCTTTTATTCGGCTAGGAAACCTCCACATCCTTCCAGAGGAGGAAAGAAGTTCCGGACTTCATCAGCGGTTTAGGACGCATCAAAGAAATGCTACAATTGTGGTCGAGCAGGGCATGTTCGACGTGACTACCCCGCATCTTCTGTGACTTGCTACGATTGTGGACAAGAAGGGCACCGTGCAGCCTTCTGCGGAGTTGCTACTAGATATTTTGGTACTCGCACTCCAGCGTCAGTTCCGAAGGAGACAAGTGTGAACCAGACACAACAGAGTGGATTTCAGCAGCAGAACGTTGGGAAGAGAGAGACGTCCAGTGCTGGGTCCGTTCCTCCGCGCCTGTACGAAATGAGGAAATCTGATGATCAGAACACTGCTGTTGCATCAGGTACGATTCAGATCCTTTTGCAACCAGTTAGTATTTTATTCGATTCCGGAGCTACACATTCTTTTGTATCATTGAACTGTGTAAATCATTTAAAAATCTCGTGTTTATCTGATTGTGAACCATATGTTGTGGGTTTGCCGAGTGGAGAGAGAATTGTGGGAACCCTAGATGTTAGAGATTTTCCAGTATCTATAGGAGGGAGAGATTGGCCATCGAATCTTATCGTAGTTGACATCTATGGTAACGATTTAATTCTCGGAGACGATTGGCTCAACCGTTATGGAGCTATTCTGAATTACCGAGAGAGAGTCATTTCTATCATTGCTGATGACGGATCTGAACACTTATTCCGAGGATGGAGACCAGGAAGCTCGGGAAAATTGATCAAAGCAATGAAAGCCGTGAAATTACTGAAGCAGGGATGTCACGGGCTTTGGTGCTGTGCCATGAGGAAAGAGGAAGGAGTAGAGCTCTCGTCTATTTCAGTTGTGAATGAGTTCTCAGATGTATTTCCTGACGAACTACCTGGGTTACCTCCACAGAGAGAAGTGAAATTCACTATCGAATTAGAGCCTGGAGCAGTTCCTATTTCCAGAGCACCATACCGCATGGCGCCAACCGAGATGTATGAACTCAAGAAGCAACTGGAGGAATTGTTACAGGAGGGCTATATCCAACCTAGCGTTTCTCCTTGGGGAGCGCCCGTTCTCTTTGTCCGGAAGAAAGACGGATCCCTCCGACTGTGTATTGATTACAGGGAGCTCAACAAGATGACGATCAAGAATAAGTACCCTATACCTCGGATCGACGACTTGTTTGATCAACTGCAAGGGGCAAGGGTATTCTCGAAGATTGACTTGCGATCAGGATACCACCAGTTGAGAATTAAGGAATCGGATATACCGAAATCTGCTTTCAGATCCCGGTACGGGCATTATGAATTTGTAGTAATGCCATTATAATAAGTCTTCATATACGATGCATGCTGACCTGTGCCATGACGTCATCTTCAACGGCTCTTTGTTTGAATTATGAAATAATTCATTACGTACGCTATCAACCATGTGTTACGTACGTTATGCTCATTCGATAGCATGCGCTATTCTTGTAACTTAGCATGCGTTAATACCATCAGGTAACTTCGGTGAGACATCAGGTAGCCCTAACATTACCTACGTTATCTGCTTTGCGTTACGTACGTTAAGCTTTATCAGGTAACTTTGCTCTCCTCTCATCAGGTAACTTTGCTCTCGTCTGATCAGGTAACTTTCCTTCTTGTCTGATCTGATCAGTTAGCGTTTCTCAACTGATCTGGTCAGGTAACTTGCCCCGTTCCGAGTGTCTTCGACTTCTTTGTTGTTTTGTTTCGCTTCTTTGTTGTTTTCCTTTGTTTAACAACTAATTATCAAAACTCAATAATGAATATTTGGAATAAAATATTTCAACAATCTCCTCCTTTCTGATGATTACAAAACAACACTCTTAAATGGGATAAACCTGCAAAATATAAAATATATATATACAAACATAGATCAAAGTTTTCGACTTTATCCGTTTCGTTAGTTTCCGACTCCCATTTTTTCTTTTCTCCTTTTCAACTTCTTTCTTATTTTTTTAACTTCTTCTTTTCTTCTCTTTTCGACTTTCAACATTGATTGTATTTTATTTTTCTCGTCATTCTTCCATGACGCTTTTCTTGTTTTTATACCATTCTTCTTTTATTCCATTCTTCTCCGCCTTTTTGTTATCAGCAAAAAGTATATAAACGATAATAAATTATGAAATAAAGTCATGATATGATAAATGCAGAAAAGGGTAAACTCCCCCTTACAAAAATATCTCCCCATATAAAATATAATAACTCCCCCAAGTAAATATCAAAGATACCAATTGATGAAATATTTAATTTTGCTTTTTGGGGACCCAACCGTTAGTTGGTTTTTTCTTCGAAACATAGACGATATTTGGAATAACAGTTTATTTAGGAATCCAAATCTTTTTAATTTTTTCGTCCGGCGTGGGCTGTTGGCCGGAAATTGGATATTTGCGCCGTTTGTGCGGAAGCGTAAATAAATTGCGGAAAATAAATCACACAAGGATTTATAGAGGTTCGGCTATTAACGAAGCCTACGTCCTCTCTCGATGTATCTTTTTCTTTAGGATTAAGATCAAAACCTCTACGCCTCTCTTCTATCGGTCGAGGGATTACCGTTTACAAGCTCATCTTCTATCGGTCCGAGTAAAACCGCTTTTCCTTTTTTATTGGATAAGGAATCGACCACTCTATCTTTCTATGGGTACTAGATAAACCTCCCTTAGATATCGATTGTGATTCTAACAATGCCGGATACTTGATCCTAATAACACCGAATCCAATCATATCTTTTCTTTTACCTCTCGTGTATAATGTTGAATGTATAAACACTGAAACTAACAATATAAGCTCAATATTACAACAACAATGTAAGTATATGAATATAAGATCAGTGTCTTGAATGCTTGGAGTTGTTGTTCTCAAACAATACCATAGGAATGATATTTATAGGCATTTTGCATGAACTAGCCGTTGCTTCCAGTTGACTAGCTAGCGTGCGCTAGCTATTCCTTCCTAGCGTGCACTATCGCACATTTTTGCTTTAGCGTACGTAATTTCTTTCACGTAGCGTATGTTAATCATTTTATGTTTCAGTCCAGTGGCTACTGTCCTTGATAGTTAGCGTGCGCTACCACTTCCTTTGTAGCGTGCGCTAATCCTGCATCATTGCATGCGTCATAGATCCGTTTATACTTTTTGACTTGCATCAGATTCTTCCCAACGGATTGATTGACTGAATTCAAACTGATATTTAGCGTGCCCTAAATATCATCTCTTGCGTGCGCTAATGCTGATTTCACAGCATACGACATTCTATGTTTTAATATCTTCCCAACGGTAACAAGGCTCAATAGCGTGCGTTAATGAGCAAGTGTAGCGTGCGATATCTCGTCAGATGACTTCCCTTCAGGTAACTTCTGACTTGGCTGATATGCAAATTACTCCCCATTAGCGTGCGCTAACATATATGTCTTAGCGTGCGCTAGACATGCATTTAGCTCAGCTTTTTGCGACTTCGTCTGCTTCGTCGTTTTGCTTCGCCTCGATGTTATTTTGTTGTTTAGCAACTTTAATCATCAAAACACAAATTAAATAATATGTGGAATAAATATTCCAACAATCTCCCCCTTTTTGATGATTACAAAACAACTCTTGAATTGGATAAAATCTGCAAAAATAGAATATATGTATATGTATACGAATCAAAGTTTTCGGCTTTGATCGTTTTGTTAGTTCCTCCAATTCTCTTTTCTTTTCGACATCTCCCTTATTTTTCAACTCCTTCGTTTTATCTCCCCCTTTTTGTATGCTTTCTTTTTATTTTCGACTTCTTCGATTTTTCTCATTTTTATCAATTCATCTCATTCTCCCCCTTTTTGTCTTCATCAAAAAGTAAAAAAAAAACGTAGAGAATACCAATTATCGAATATGCATGATATGGGTAAAACTCCCCCTGAAAATATTATCTCCCCTTAAAAAAAATTAAGTTTTGGGGATCCAACATATAGTTGGTTTTTGTTTCGAGACGTGAACGATATTTGAAACGTTTGTTCCTTTAGGAACCCAAATCATTTTAATTTTTATCATTCGTCTTGGGCTTTTGCAATTTGAAATGTGATTCCCGATTTTCAAATATTTTTCATACCGGGGTATTTTGAAATTTACGGATTCATTTTTAAAACGTGGTTTGAATCCTAACCCCTCTTTATTTAAAGTATATTTTTGAACCGAGAGCATATTTTCAAATTTCTTGTTTCCGAAAGAAAATTTCTTCATCAAATTCTTGAGCTCGGTTTGAACTTTAACAAGATCATCCTTTAAAATATTCTCGTTTCCAATACATTTAGAATGATCGATCTTAATGAATTTCCCTTTTTCAACGATTTTGGAATTTTCAATTTCCAAATTTTTATATTTCGATTTAAGGAATTTAATCTCATTTAAAGCATTTTGATAATCGGTATGTAATAACTCGAATGCTTCAAAAAGTTTGTCGTAAGAATTACTTACTTGGCTTTCGACATCGCTATCCTCGAATGAACTCCGGGCCATGAGCGCGAGATTATTTTGGTCAAGAAAATCTTCATCGGGATCTTCGTCACTCCATGTTGCGATTAAAACCTCCTTGGGTTTTACACGATAGTTCTTAGCAAAGTTGCCTGGTTTACCACATAATCGACAAGTGTTGTCGAATTTCTTAGATTCGCCCGCTTGGATGTCCTTCTTCCTCCGGTTTAATAAGTGTTGGAACTTATTAATATTCTTGGCATAATATGCCGATTATTCGTCGCTTTCGTCCACCGGAATTTCTTCTTTCTTTCTCGGCACCTTAGCCTTGAAGGCTATCGATTTTTCCTTCGGTTTTGGTTTGGCATTCCGAGATTTTAGAACGATCTCGTAGTTGATAAGAGAACTAACGAGAGCACTAAAATCGAGAGTATTTAAATCTTTAGATTCCATTATTACCGTAACCGTACCGTCCCATTCTCGAGGTAGTGATAGGAGAATTTTCTTTACTTTCTCACTACTCGAAAGAGGTTTTCCGAAACATGCTAATCCATTGGTGATGACAGAAAATCTGTAATACCCGAGATTTCTGATATGTATTTGGAACTTGGGATATTGTAATCGTTGTACTTGATCTGAGTATTATTCTCCGTATTTCATAATCCGATGTTGTCGAGCGTATGATTTCATGTATGTGATTTAAAAACTGTAATTCTGCGCATGTAGCGCACGCTATCAGCTATGTGTAGCGTACGCTAACATGGACTCAATAGCGCACACTACAAAGGAACATTAGCGCATGCTATACGTGGTCAATTTGATTGAGACGTTCGGTAGGTGAGATCTAGCCGGGGCCCCCTATCGGATTGTGTCGGGATGAACCTGGACGGCTTTCGGGAAAAGCCGAGTCAACGCCTTAGCGCACGCTACAGGCATGTGCATAGCGCGCGCTAAGTGCTGAGTACAGTTAAGTCAGTAGGCCGTTAGCGCACGCTACGAGCAAGGACTAGCGCGCGCTAATAGCCATTTCTTATAAATAGGACAACATCCTATTCGTGATTTCAGTTCTTTCTTCTCCCATAACCCGAATTCTTACACTTAGAGCATAAATTCCTTCATCCTGAACACTTCATATCCACATCCTAGTTCGTGATTGAAGATCGTATATCATTGGAGATTGGTGTTCGAGCCTTCGGGGTTGGATTGCTTCGATTTCCTCCGTGTTCTTCACTACTTTGAGGTAGGTGATTCTTCACCAATACTAGTAGTGTTCTAAAGGACGTTTGATCATGCTTATCTTGTCAGTTAGATTCTTAAGTAGTCGAACATCATGTGTAGAAGGATATTTTCAATGTTTCGATACTTATTCACCGTATAAACCATTGAACCTCTTGGTGTTTGAACTCCTAGCATTTTCTGAAGCTTCAAACCTATTTCTGATCAGTAGACGGATTAACTTAGTTGTTACGTTTTACACATTGGAATCATGCGTTTTGGAACGTAGGACGAACGAAACTCAGAATATTTTCTTGAAGATCTAGATGAACTATGGTGTTGTGATGATATACGTATAATTTGTATCTCATAATCATAGAACTTCCACAAACCTTATTAGCATGATATGCTTGAGGATGACTTGTATTATCACTGTAGAATTCATGAGTTCATCACCATTCAACCCAGTTTTCTGTTAGCAGTATTCTGCCATGCAAGGTTAGCGCACGCTAACATACGTTAGTTAACGTGCGCTATCGGGGTTAAGTTAACGCACGATTACGTACGTAACGTACGTTACGAGATCAGCCGAGTGAAACTGTCAGTCCATGGCTAGCGTACGCTAGGCTTATATGATAGCGTACGCTAACAGGCAGGCTTAGCGCACGTTACGTAGAGTACGTAACGCACACTAAGCAGTCCAGGCATATTGTTTATTTTGAGCTTTTTGGCCGTAGACCGAATTGCTAGGCCATCGTTCGACTTGAGATGATTTGTATATCATTCCTTTTGTTAAGGTTCGAGCTTGTTATGTTGATCGAAGGAGGCTGCCTTCGAGTGTGTTGAGATCATTGAAGTATTCCATTCTTGCCATTTTCGAGGCAAGTATCATATGTCGAGTTCGATTTATATTGAAACTTTGATCATGCTTGTGGTTTTGTTCATGTTGTTGAATATGAGATGTATTTCTGAAATTTCTCGTGGTATTCGTTGTTATTTGTTCGCATTGATGAACATATTGAAATGCATATATGTATGCATAGTTGATTGATTTATAGTATAAATGATCCGAGGGGATCATGAGGATCTATGCTGAGGGCGCTGGATCGAATGTCCACCATGCGTTGGTCCGACGGGATCATCATGGGGATCTATGCTGAGGGCGCTGGATCGTTGGACGGGTTTTCCACCATGCGTTGGTCCGACGGGATCATCATGGGGATCTATACCAAGGGCGCTGGATCACTGGATTACCCTGTACTGTGTTGATGGAATCGTGAGGATTCGCATCATTGGATTCCCGTGACGGAAGTCCGTTTTGCATGTTTTATGATGCATTGATGATTTATGTATTACGATACTTGTACTAGCATTGTTTTGCTAACCCCTTCGGGGGTGGACATTGTTTTGATGTTCAGGTAGCCGAGGAGCGGGGAAGCAACCACAGTACCGACAGGACGATGAAATGGCTCAGTGATGTGGTTGATGTTTATTGTTATTGTGATTTGTCATCTTGGTCTATTTAGTACTCGAGTACGTCTGTTTTAATGATGTTTTTTCGATATGGTTGTATAAGTTAACTCATTTGATCGGTTGAATCAAATCTGTATTTGAACTTCAGTTGTACGATTGGATTATATTTACACTCCTTTTAAAATTAGCCTTGTAAATCCTTACCTAAAGGGTTTACGGCACTGTAATTACTCCGAATATCTCGGGGTGTTACAAAATCGGTCGAGTATAATCGAGATGGATTCGTCGTCCTTCATTTGGAATAATTCATAATCGTGAAGGAGCATGTTTATCTTCGTCTCTTTGACTTGAGACGTACCTTCGTGTGTTACCTAAAGCATTTTCCAAATTTCTTTGGCACTATCACACGATGATATTCGGTTGTGTTCTTCCGGATTTAATGCACAATATAATAATTGCGTGGCTTTGCAATTATAATGGTCGTTTTTCCAATCCGCATCGTCATACTCTTCAAAGGTTTTGAGAGTTCCGTTTGAGTTCGTCAGAATTTTGGGACCAAGGCATATCACCTTCCATAATTCGATGTCGTAAGCTCGGATGAAAATGGACATTTTCTTCTTCCAAGTCATGAAATTCGATCCATCAAAAAATGGTGGTCGGTTGAGAGCAAGGCCTTCGGCTGGAGCCATTTGAAACGCCATTTTGAATCTTCTCCTCGGATGTTAAGCCGCGTATTGGAGAACCACTCCGATACCAATTGTTGGCAGGAAATCGGATATTTGCGCCGTTTGTGCGGAAGCGTAAATAAATTGCGGAAAATAAATCACACAAGGATTTATAGAGGTTCGGCTACTAACGAAGCCTACGTCCTCTCTCGATGTATCTTTTTCTTTAGGATTAAGATCAAAACCTCTACGCCTCTCTTCTATCGGTCGAGGGATTACCGTTTACAAGCCCGTCTTCTATCGGTTCGAGCAAAACCGTTTTTCCTTTTCTATTGGATAAGGAATCAACCACTCTAGCTTTCTATGGGTACTAGATAAACATCACTTAGATATCGATTGTGATTCTAACAATGCCGGATACTTGATCCTAATAACACCGAATCCAATCGTATCCTTTTTTTACCTATCGTGTATAATGTTGAATGTATAAACACTCAAACTAACAATATAAGCTCAATATTAAAACAACAATCTAAGTATATGAATATAAGATTAGTGTCTTGAATGCTTGGAGTTGTTGTTCTCAAACAATACCATAGGAATGGTATTTATAGGCATTTTCCATAAACTAGCCGTTGCTGCCAGTTGACTAGCTAGCGTGCGCTAGCTATTCCTTCCTAGCGTGCGCTATCGCACATTTTTGCTTTAGCGTACGTAATTTCTTTCACGTAGCATACGTTAATCATTTTATGTTTCAGTTTACTGGCTACTGTCCTTAACTGTTAGCGTGCGCTACCACTTCCTTTGTAGCGTGCGCTAATCCTGCATCATTGCATGCGTCATAGATCCGTTTATACTTTTTGACTTGCATCAGATTCTTCCCAACGTATTGATTGACTGAATTCAAACTGATATTTAGCGTGCGCTAAATATCATCTCTTGCGTGCGCTAATGCTGATTTCACAGCATACGACATTCTGTGTTTGTATATCTTCCCAATGGTAACAAGGCTCGATAGCGCACGTTAATGAGCAAGTGTAGTGTGCGCTATCTCGTCAAATGACTTCCCTTCAGGTAACTTCTGACTTGGCTGATATGCAGATTACTCCTCGTTAGCGTGCGCTAACATATATGTCTTAGCGTGCGCTAGACATGCATTTTCTCAGCTTTTTGCGACTTCGTCTGCTTCGTCGTTTTGCTTCGCCTCGATGTTGTTTTGTTGTTTAGCAACTTTAATTATCAAAACACAAATGAAATAATGTGTGGAATAAATATTCCAACATGTGCTTTTGTAATTTGAAATATGATACCCAATTTTTAAATATTTGTCACAACGGGGTGTTTTCAAATTTAAGGATTCATTTTTAATATGTGGTTTGAATCCTAACCCCTGTTTATTCAAAGTATATTTTGAACCGCAAGCATATTTTCAAATTTCTTGTTTCCGAGAGAAAATTTCTTTGCTAAAGCCTTGAGTTCATTTTGAACTTTCAAAAAATCATTCTTTAAATTATTTTTTATGTCAAGACATTTTGAATGATCGGTCTCGATAATTTTCCCTTTTTCAAGAATTTTGGAAATTTTGGTTTCCAATAATTTATTTTTCGATTGAAGGGATTTTATTTCGAATAAAGCATTTTGAAAATCGTTATGCAATAATTCGAATGCTGTAACACCCCCAATCCACTCAGGGATATTACACGCCGTAGACCCTCTCCTCGAGGATCTACCAGGCTGGTAACAACATTTAACATCTCGACAATGCCTTCAAGGCTACAATGACTCAGTAGACCGATTTGGTCTTTCCACAAATACATACAACTCAAATACAACTCATGCCCACGCAGGGGACAAAATACAACTACACCCGTACAACGGGAACAATATAGCAGCGGAAAATAAAGTACAACTGAACCAACATACGATGTACGGTTCCTCATGTGATTAGTATCGATCATCTTTCATCATCCTTCGTGCCGACCCTGTGTTATGCTCCAAAACCCGAATGCAAAACAGACATCCACCCCCCGAATACTCGGGGGTTAGCAAAACTCCACTGTTTTGCTAGTGCAAGAACAAAGTGCAAATACGAGCCATACAATTCACATTCCACGAATAACAATAACCGAGGATCCTCAAAGATCCAAACGAAATGAAAAGTACTTCCCGAGGCAAGGGTTTGAGAAAACATTTCAAAAACGAAATATCATAAATCAATGGAAATAATTTATAAAACGGTTTAGAATGCCATCGAGAGTTTTAATAGAAAACAATTTAGGATTATCAAATCCTACTTTTCAAAATCCAAAAGACAAAGGGGTCACCGCCCCACAAGTTTACTTTCTGAAAAATGACATTAACCAAACCGTTGGGATTTTAGCCCCAAATCCGTAAAACGACTTTTACAAAACCATTGGGATTTTAGCCCCAAAACTCATCAATTCACAGTACACAAGAACGACCACAAGGTTCGTCTTCCAACATCAAAATCCACAATTAAATGATTTAAAACAAACAACAAAATACTCTAGAGCCATCCTAGCCAAGTAGGCCAAACGAACAACTTACCTCTTACACATTTAGTCAATGCATGCAAATGAAAACCGTTCAAAAGCACTCATTTCCGGAAATGCCAATATCAAATCACATTTGTAAAATTCACCACAATTAACCGTCGATCCACACCTCCGTGGACCCCTACCGAGACCCCGTCGGATCTAACCCGTAGTGGTTAAAAGCAAAGCTCGTCGATCCACACCTCCGTGGACCCCTACCGAGACCCCGTCGGATCTAACCCGTAGTGAGCATACACACACACACGTTACTCATGCAATACTAACATGCTAAGAATGTAAGTTCATTAAGAATACTCACTAGAGATGGCCATTAACTCGACACCATTATCAAACTCTTCAAAAATAAATAACAAGATTAAATACGGAATACACGATTCCATAACTTAAACAATAGGAGTACCATCATAAAATCCTTCAACGTTCAAAATAATCAAATCATAATCAATTCTCAAAACACCGTTCACAAATCACACTCGTTTTGAAAGAAAGCCTTTAACGAGGCCAAACCGAAATCCTTTGAAACTTCATTTCAAATAACCAAACAAACGCATCAAGACGACCACCGATCATCATATCCATAAAACGAGAAAAGTATGGGCAAGGTACTTGCCTCGAATAAGAACAACGCGGAGAATCGACCGAAGTAGGTTGGCCCGAACCGACTACGAACCCGCCGACTCCACCGAACGCCAACTCACGTTCACAAACTACGAAGGACAAATGATAACAATGAAATGAATTCCATAACACGACTCAAAGCCGTTGAATTCAAAGAACGAATGACGAAAGTTCACGGATTTCTCCCAAAACGGCCAAGAACACGATTCGTTCCGTCAAAACCCGAAAACGAAATTCCAAGTTGAAATATGGATATACAATCCATAGAATGTGTTTAACAACATCATTTAACCACAATCGATCCATCAAAAACGGATGAAAAACGAGATCGAGAACAAATCCCCAAAAAGTCAACTCGAAGGAAATCAAGAATTATACTTCGATTCGACGAAGAACAATGGATTAAATGATGTTAAACACAAGAATACTATCAAGATTAATCATACCCATCATGAATTAATCAACAACACGGAACGAATCGGACGAAAATGCAAAAATCCCCAAATTCACGAAATTAGGGTTCTAAGGAAGATTACCTTGATTCGCTGAATCAAAGGTTGATAACGGACGATCGATTGATGTTATGAACCCAAGTACTTCATGGATTTGTTGTTAAACAACATGGCTTCGTCGCCCATGAATCGCCATTCGCGGACGGAGAAGGAAGGAAATGAAAAACGAAGTGAAATGTGACTGCTCAGCCATATTTATACTGGGCCAGACTAGCGTGCGCTAGCCTTCCCGGACTAGCGTGCGCTATCGGCCGGTATCGGCCGAGTACCCTCGGCCAGGGCCCACACGACCCGGCATCACCGACCAATTCTGCCGACCATGACTCGACCGCCCGACTCCCGCTAGCGTGCGCTAAGGCCGGAAGCCTGCGCGCGCTAGCCGACCTGTCCAGTAGCCACTGGACTGAACTGCCCGGCCAGGTAACGTACGCTAGCCGGCCGACAGCGTGCGCTACGCCTGCCGACTAGCGCGCGCTACGCTCGGCGTAGCGTGCGCTACCTGCCGATCCTGACCGAGTCCAGAACCTCAGAAACCCCACTGCCCAGGCCCGATAGCGTACGCTAGGCCACCCGGCAGCGTGCGCTACACCTGCCGGTTAGCGCGCGCAGCCTTCCGGCCGTAGCGTGCGCTACGCCGGTTCCTGCCGCACCCGTCCGGCCGGTGCCCGCAATCGTCCGGCCAGTCCCGCCACCGCCAGGGCTCGACGACCCGATTTCCGAAAACGTACGGAACGAACACGACGAAAAGTTCGCGGACAACATAAACGACTCGAAATGAAAGCGTAATACCATAATTAGTCATACGCGACCAAGAAACGGGTCGAGACAACAATTACAGATACGGATACCCGTAACTTTCAAGAAATTACAAAATGGCCCAAAACGCCCGGAAATCACGATACGTGATCGAATAACCAAACCGAAGTTCACAACACGTCTAACAAAGTTAAACGGACTTGCGGGAAACTCGAAACAACAGTTTCAGACGAGATTCGCAAGAATCGAACTCAAGTGCGGAAAAGTCGCTAAAAAGCACAGAACTCAACGAAACGACACCGAAACGAACTCGGATGTCAAAAAGTGTAGAATTAATCATTCTCAGAATGAAGAAACGGTCATGAGCGAGTCGTCAAAACGGACTCCGACCGAAAAAAGAAATTTACCGAAAATCGAAAATTGCGGATATTACATTCTACCCTCCTTAAAAGAAGTTTCGTCCCGAAACTTAAAACAAGTAGGGAGAAGAAATATTCCGCCAGGAAAAACTCAACGAGATACACAAGAATGCGTAACTAACGCCCAACGGCGAAATGTTACAAACAACGCAAAGGAATATACGGCGTGTAAACACGCTCCACGGCGACCAACACAACGTCGCCGTTAGGGATATAATAAAACCAACAAGTGACAAGCGTCATCAAATGGATAATATAGCCAAGTCAATTATCCGATAATCACAAAACACAACGAACGAAAATCAATATGATTGACCAACCCAACGGTACATCAATCAAAACGCGAGTCAACCGCTGAACAAACACGGAATCCCATCGCCTAAGGGATGGAAGATCGAAAACGAAACTAATTTCCCGAACTAAAGGGAATTACGAAGGAGCCTGAACGTTCAACAATCACGAAACGAGAACAAAAACCGAACAAACAAACGACCGAGACAACAAAAATCGAACAATCATGTCCGAAACACGAAGGATAATAAAATTCAAACAATGACTCCAAGGTTCACATCTCGACTCGAGACAATATATGATCCGGTGAAAACAAAAGGATGTGCATTCCCATAAGATCCACAGGAAGGGAATAGCAATTAAAAAGTCACAACGACAAACGAGTTATTCCGAAACAATACCACACTCGTTCGATAAACAAAAAAACAAGGGCAGGACAAGCTCAGAAATGTCAACGAACATAAATGAGTCGACAGAGTCGAGAACATAAGAATTCCAAATCCGATCCACTTCGAATGAAAGAACTAATAGAACCAGATGATGTCACTCCCAAACAAGGTTCACAAGAATCGAACCGAACCCGAAAAAGTAACATCGATAACCAGATCGACCCACAACAAGGTCGTAGCTCGTTCGGACGATGAAAACGAAATACAAAACAAGTTCGTAAAGTATCAACGAACATGAGCGAATCGATAGACTGGAGAAAGAGAAAATACAGAAGTCAAAATAGTACGGGCATTACCTCCGACCTCGTCCACGAAATTCACAAAACGGGAGTAAGGTAACAAGACGTTAAACAACCGACACATAACGGAACCATCACCGATGCACACGGTCATACCAAACCAAGCTCTAACAGCTCGCACATGCGCGACAACGCAGGAATCACTACGAGGCGATAATATTCAACACCAACATCCCGCCTCTCACAGGGGGCTAACGCAACAAATGGGTGGAAAGCAACTCAACGCTCACACCGCCAATTCGGTCATACTCGGGAGAAAGTATCAAAAGGACAACGCGAACATCACACATACATACCCAGCCCTCAAACGGGAATGGATAGGTTTTAAAAACGAAAACCTCATTTTGAAAATAATTTAGAAGAACACCGATTGATCTTGAGTATCATCTTTCAAAAAAAAAGTACAAACGTGAAACATCGTTATCGAGACATTGGAGAACCATTTCGCATTTGATAAAAATGAGGACACTTTCTCTTAGTGAAAACTTTCAAAATATTCGACCCTCGGGTCTAAATAAAAGTGTTAAAAATATCTCAAAACATTTTGGTCCTCGAGGTAGAAAAATTTTGAAATATATTGTGGCATCTAGGATGTACCACAAGAAAATAACTCATTTGAAAAAAGTATATCTCGAAATTTGTTTTTCTAAGATACTCAAGGTTTTCAAAAATCCAATAGGCCAGAATGCTCAAAACTCACGCATATCGACGTTCCCTAAAACAACTCCTAGCACACGCATCAAAAAGTTTAAAATCAAGACAATACATGTCTTTAAACGGAAATAAACGATAAAATACCACATTCAGAACAAAACCACTGATAAAATACCCTCCCGCACTGGCTAGTGAACAAGTCGAACGCGTATAAGCACAAAGCTTCCACAAGAGACTTGTAAAACGTGCAAATCGATTCGAAATCATCAACAACGGAGAAAAACAACAATAAAAAGACATCAAAAGCGACAACACTCCTCGTATAAATCAAATACGAAAGTCGACTAAATACATATCGTGAAATCAAAATTCACATAAGGATTCCACCACTTAACAAATAATCATAAAAATAGCTCGTGTCACACGAGGCACAACACAAAGAAGGGAGACTTACTTCCACAGGTCGCACGAAGATGATGATCGCCCCACGATACTAATCACGACCAACAAACTCAAACGACGCGTCGCGACACGACTCAGTCAGATAAAATCCGACGAAACAAGACCCAAACAACACGACTTGACCCGACAGCCTAGGTTTCCTCAACCTAAGCTCCGATACCATTTATGTAACACCCCCAATCCACTCAGGGATATTACACGCCGTAGACCCTCTCCTCGAGGATCTACCAGGCTGGTAACAACATTTAACATCTCGACAATGCCTTCAAGGCTACAATGACTCAGTAGACCGATTTGGTCTTTCCACAAATACATACAACTCAAATACAATTCATGCCCACGCAGGGGACAAAATACAACTACACCCGTATAACGGAACAATATAGCAAATGAAAATAAAGTACAACTGAACCAACATACGATGTACGGTTCCTCATGTGATTAGTATCGATCATCTTTCATCATCCTTCGTGCCGACCCTGTGTTATGCTCCAAAACCTGAATGCAAAAACAGACATCCACCCCCCGAATACTCGGGGGTTAGCAAAACTCCACTGTTTTGCTATTGCAAGAACAAATTGCAAATACGAGCCATACAATTCACATTCCACGAATAACAATAACCGAGGATCCTCAAAGATCCAAACGAAATGAAAAGTACTTCCCGAGGCAAGGGTTTGAGAAAACATTTCAAAAACGAAATATCATAAATCAATGGAAATAATTTATAAAACGGTTTAGAATGCCATCGAGAGTTTTAATAGAAAACAATTTAGGATTATCAAATCCTACTTTTCAAAATCCAAAAGACAAAGGGGTCACCGCCCCACAAGTTTACTTTCTGAAAAATGACATTAACCAAACCGTTGGGATTTTAGCCCCAAATCCGTAAAACGACTTTTACAAAACCATTGGGATTTTAGCCCCAAAACTCATCAATTCACAGTACACAAGAACGACCACAAGGTTCGTCTTCCAACATCAAAATCTGCAATTAAATGATTTAAAACAAACAACAAAATACTCTAGAGCCATCCTAGCCAAGTAGGCCAAACGAACAACTTACCTCTTACACATTTAGTCAATGCATGCAAATGAAAACCGTTCAAAAGCACTCATTTCCGGAAATGCCAATATCAGATCACATTTGTAAAATTCACCACAATTAACCGTCGATCCACACCTCCGTGGACCCCTACCGAGACCCCGTCGGATCTAACCCGTAGTGGTTAAAAGCAAAGCTCGTCGATCCACACCTCCGTGGACCCCTACCGAGACCCCGTCGGATCTAACCCGTAGTGAGCATACACACACACACGTTACTCATGCAATACTAACATGCTAAGAATGTAAGTTCATTAAGAATACTCACTAGAGATGGCCATTAACTCGACACCATTATCAAACTCTTCAAAAATAAATAACAAGATTAAATACGGAATACACGATTCCATAACTTAAACAATAGGAGTACCATCATAAAATCCTTCAACGTTCAAAATAATCAAATCATAATCAATTCTCAAAACACCGTTCACAAATCACACTCGTTTTGAAAGAAAGCCTTTAACGAGGCCAAACCGAAATCCTTTGAAACTTCATTTCAAATAACCAAACAAACGCATCAAGACAACCACCGATCATCATATCCATAAAACGAGAAAAGTATGGGCAAGGTACTTGCCTCGAATAAGAACAACGCGGAGAATCGACCGAAGTAGGTTGGCCGAACCGACTACGAACCCGCCGACTCCACCGAACGCCAACTCACGTTCACAAACTACGAAGGACAAATGATAACAATGAAATGAATTCCATAACACGACTCAAAGCCGTTGAATTCAAAGAACGAATGACGAAAGTTCACGGATTTCTCCCAAAACGGCCAAGAACACGATTCGTTCCGTCAAAACCCGAAAACGAAATTCCAAGTTGAAATATGGATATAAAATCCATATAATGTGTTTAACAACATCATTTAACCACAATCGATCCATCAAAAACGGATGAAAAACGAGATCGAGAACAAATCCCCAAAAAGTCAACTCGAAGGAAATCAAGAATTATACTTCGATTCGACGAAGAACAATGGATTAAATGATGTTAAACACAAGAATACTATCAAGATTAATCATACCCATCATGAATTAATCAACAACACGGAACGAATCGGACGAAAATGCAAAAATCCCCAAATTCACGAAATTAGGGTTCTAAGGAAGATTACCTTGATTCGCTGAATCAAAGGTTGATAACGGACGATCGATTGATGTTATGAACCCAAGGACTTCATGGATTTGTTGTTAAACAACATGGCTTCGTCGCCCATGAATCGCCATTCGCGGACGGAGAAGGAAGGAAATGAAAAACGAAGTGAAATGTGACTGCTCAGCCATATTTATACTGGGCCAGACTAGCGTGCGCTAGCCTTCCCGGACTAGCGTGCGCTATCGGCCGGTATCGGCCGAGTACCCTCGGCCAGGGCCCACACGACCCGGCATCACCGACCAATTCTGCCGACCATGACTCGACCGCCCGACTCCCGCTAGCGTGCGCTAAGGCCGGAAGCCTGCGCGCTAATTGGCCCAAAGAGCCACCGGATCGAATCGCCGCCGGCAGTAACGACGCTAGCCGGCCGTCATGGTGCGCTATGCCTGCCGACTAGCGCGCGCTTCGCTCGGCGTAGCGTGGGCTTCCTGCCGATCCTTACCGAGTCCGTAACCTCGAAACCCCATCGCCCGTGCCCGATAGCGTCGCTAGCCACCGGCGGCGTCGCTACACTGCGGTTAGCGCGCGCGACCTTCCGGCCAGAAGCGTGCGCTACGCGGTTCTGCCGCGCACCGTCCGGCCGGTGCCGCAATCGTCCGGCGATCCCCGCCACTGTCGGCGGGCCCGCCACCGCTGTGGCTCGACGACCCGATTTCCAAAACGTGCGGAACGAACACGGCGAAAAGTTCGGACAACATAAACGACTCGAAATGAAAGCGTAATACCATAATTAGTCATACGCGACCAAGAAACGGGTCGAGACAACAATTACAGATACGGATACGTAACTTTCAAGAAATTACAAAATGGCCCAAAACGCCGGAAATCACGATACGTGATCGAATAACCAAACCGAAGTTCACAACACGCCTAACAAAGTTAAACGGACTTGCGGAAACTCGAAACAACATTTGACGAGATTCGCAAGAATCGAACTCAAGTGCGGAAAAGTCGCTAAAAAGCACAGAACTCAACGAAACGACACCGAAACGAACTCGGATGTCAAAAAGTGTAGAATTAATCATTCTCAGAATGAAGAAACGGTCATGAGCGAGTCGTCAAAACGGACTCCGACCGAAAAAAGAAATTTACTGAAAATCGAAAATTGCGGATATTACAAATGCTTCAAATAATTCATCTTGAGAGGATGTACTAACCTAATTTTCGACATCACTTTGGCCGAATGAACTTCGTGCCATGAGAGCGAGATTATTTTGATTGAAATCATCATCTTCATCTTCATCGCTCCATGTTGCAACAAGTACTTCCTTCTTAGGATTTGCATTCCAGCAATTTTTTGTAAAGTGGCCAGGTTTACCACAGATTCGACAGTTGTTGTCGAATTTCTTAGATTCGCTTGATTTGATGTCCTTCTTTCTCCGGTTCAATAAGTTTTGAAACTTATTAATATTCTTGGCATAATATGCTGATTCTTTGTCACTTTCATCGACCAGGATTTCTTCTTTGCGAGACATCTTAGCTTTTAAAGCTATTGATCTTTCCTTCGGCTTCGGCTTGACACTTCGTGATTTTAGAACAATCTCATAATTAATTAGCGAACCAACGAGGGCGCTAAAGTCGAGTGTGTTGAGATCTTTAGATTCCATGATTGCCTTCACAGTGCCGTCCCATTTTCTAGGTAGTGATCGTAAGATTTTCTTCACTTTCTCACAACTCGATGGCAGTTTCCCGAAAGAAGCAAGTCCATTTGTGATGACCGAAAATCGGTCGAGCATGTTGGTGATGGACTCGTCACCCTTCATCATGAATAACTCGTAGTCATGGAGAAGCATATTAATCTTCGTCTCCTTAACTTGAGTTGTTCCCTCGTGTGTGATTTCAAGAATTTTTCATATCTCTTTAGCATTTTCACATGATGAAATATGGTTGACCTCTTCTGGATTTAAGGCACAATATAAAAGTTTAGTGGCCTTACAGTTTATATGATCGTTCTTCCAATCCTCATTATTATATTCTTCAAAACTCTTCAGAGATCCATGATTGGAACTTTCGGGCCAAGACAAATGATCTTCCAGATTTCTATATCATAGGCACGAATGAAGATCGACATATTTTTCTTCCAAGTCATATAATTTGATCCATCGAAGAATGGTGGTCGGTTCAAGGCAAGACCTTCGACCGGTGCAAATTGAACTGCCATTTAGATCATCTTCTTCTCGAATGTTAAGCCGCTTCTAGGACGTACCGCTCTGATACCAATTGTTGGAGAAAGATTCGGTATACGCACTATTGTGCGGAAGTGTATTTAAAGGTGCGGAAAATAAACGACACAAGATTTATAGAGGTTCGGCCAAACATGCCTACGTCCTCTGTTCGTGTCTTTTTCTATAGGATGAAGATCAACCTCTGCACCTGTAACACCCCCAAAACCGACCGGGAATATTACATCGCTGTGGGCACCACATTAGAACCCACAAGGCTAAAATCATTTTCGCAAACGTTTAAAAATGCCAACATACCGATGACGATAATGTTTTAAATACTCAGATATTTTTAAAAACGTTGTTCCCAATTACCGTCAGAAAATACCATGTGAATGCACAAGGTAAAGATGCCAAAAGGGCATTTAGAAAGTAAACACGAGATGGAAAAATACTGAAAGCCACTATAAAATTTTATAGGCAGCGGATAGAGACAAGATTAAATACATATGCAGTGGAATCATAACAACCAGAAAAGAATACACAAATCCCAACAACCATGCCATAGCCAGTATCACCGAAAAGCTCATCCCTTCACGACCGCTATTAGCTCGAACTCCGAGTACCTAAAAGATAAAGCCCATGACGGGGTCAACCATAATACTCAACAATGATAACGATCACATCACATATACAATTATATATCAATGTAATTACAAGGTAAGAATATTTTCAATGTAATCTTACTGACATAACCTTACCAATTCGTGGTAACTTATATTAAACCAACTCTTACCTCAATTCACACCCCATATTCTCAAGTGATGAATGAATTCGAAATAATCACCTGTACTGTATTCAACAATGCCAAGATCCCCGAAACATAATTACATCTCAAATACGGAGTAATTTGCCCATGACCAATCCTGTCCGCTGGGTCGCACAATCGGATCCCAATTTTGATAAAACCGATATCACACAGCACATATGTAAACCAACTGTCCCGAGACAATAGCAAGTCCCAGATATCAATACAAATCATGAATGCTCAAATAATCAATAATGATAAACAACCAATGCATCAAAACGGGAATGTCAATGACATGATAACTCCATACAAGATCGACAAAGGATTAACCACGAACGAGAATACCATGATGTGGCAACTCCAACAAGATCAATGAAGGATCAACAACCGGGAATACCGACAATACGGTAAACTCCAACAAGATCAATAAAGGATCAACAACCGAGAATACCAACGACACGGTAAACTCCAACAAGATCAATAAAGGATCGACAACCGAGAATACCGACACGATAAACTCCAATGAGATCAATAAAGGGTCAACAACCGAGAATACCGATGATACAGTAAACTCTAACAAGATCAATAAGGACCAACACCCGAGAATACCAACGATATGGTAACTCCAACAAGATCGATGGAGGATAGACAACCGAAAATACCAACGACACGATAAACTCCAATAAGATCAATAAAGGATCAACAACCGATAATACCAACGACATGGTAAACTCTAACAAGAGCAATAAGGGATCAACAACCGAGAATACCGATGATATGGTAAACTGCAACAAGATCAATCAAGGACCAACAACCGAGAATACCAATGGTAAGGCAAACTCCCAAATGGAATCAATAAGGATCAATAACGAATGAGATTACCAATGATAGGGGGAACTCTAAACGAGATTAAAAAAGAGTGGATAACCAACCAGTTGACCAGATATGGTAACTCCAAAAGAGATTAGTAAAGGGTCAACGGGGACAGATACACGAGAGACTAAAATGGTCAACCATATACAAATCATATATACGGGATTTCAAAGACAAACCAACTATCGAACATATCCGATTATACATGGACTGTGAACGACCAATCAATAAGACTCAAGATGGACGTCACGATATGCCCGATCCGAACATGTGTACGTATACAAGCCAACCACGGTATTGATCAGATACACGTCTGGTCTCAGCCTCACGAAGTACGTCTCGTGCACACGGTTCAATATGAGGTCGAAACTAACATATGCTACACGTGCCCGCCCTGAAAATCCTACACATGACCGATCAGAACGTATCTGACTCCAGATATGTCACGATACAACATGACAACGAATCTAGAAGAAATGCATATCCAACAAGGATCAAAAGACTTTCCAAGAGTGCAACGATAACTCGATCATGAAAGACCGACACGACCACAATGTCGTATTCCGTCAGACAACAGTTCACAGCATGCTCAACAATGAATATGATAATAGCACATAAACTCCCAAGGCAGCAGCCAAGGGTTATGGAAGTATCTACTCAGGAATACTCCGGATAATATCACATAAACTCCCAAGGCAGCAGCCAAGGGTCACGGAAGCATCTACTCAGGAATACTCCAGACATAGGTGCCATTTAGGTCTTATCCCCTAACACATTGGCCCAACATATTATAGCGCAAAGAAAGAGCACAACACAAAACGTAACAAACAATGAAGCATACTCACCACATGAAATATCAACACACATGCAATAATCTAACAGGATGATTGTCATAATCTAGCAATATTAATTTACCTCAAGCTGGAGACACTAACCTTTCCACGACCAACATCCCTGAGCGAATACACGGTTATCCGAATAATCCAAAATGAAGTGCAATCCATTACTAATACCAAACCACCATCTCGAGTTCAATATCGGCATGATAACTAGTATTGTTATTTAACTTCTCATACAATAGACCAAATATAATTCACGTCTCCGTTTCCAATAGACATCTTTAAAATCACATACATTATGATTTATCTTAGTCCAAGCATAATATACATACCATCCTCCCAATAATTCATATTCCATGATACCATTGCTTAATGAATCATAAATGAAATGAAGACGAAATCATTTATTAGACATTATGAACTGAGCAAGCATAACTTGCCTCGATACCGATATGATGAAATTGTGACCAATCCTGTCGTTTTCATCTACAAGTTCCTCAGCCCAGACCAAGGTGATCCATGCATTCTCCAATATCAACCGTAGCACAACGGTTAATCGTCAATGATTATTTAACGCAACCTAATGCAATGATCAATTAACGATGCGTTCAATAACAATCAACAATCAATACAACCGATCAATCAACTTAATGGTTCCACAATATCTCGAATAAATACATATCCAAACAACCTACATCAATCAATCACGAATCCATAACCATACTACGATTCCATATACCGATGATCATATCAACGATCAATTCATCTCGATATTTAGGATTTCATAACATACTCGATTCCAACTATGTATGGATCAAATGTTCTTATGCCCAACAAATCGGAATTCATACCTTCAATTCAATCTCATAATCCGATGATGTCAATAACAGTTGATTCGAGCACGAAGCAAGTTTAATCAACGTATTCAATTCCGAATTCAAACTTAAATTCAACATGATATGATTATCCCTTGTTTATATATATCAATCTCATGCCAAACTACACTTAGGATCATTCGACTCATATGAACACATATCCTCAAAGAAAGATAATATTCTTGTCCAATTCATAATCACGATTCATATGTCATCAAGACCATACAGAAGATCAAATCACCATTCACATAACTTGTCATTTAACATCCATAATCATCATCACTTGTTCTAAATATCAACATTCCATGTTCATATCTAAAACATAAACACTTGAAACATATACTCATTATAATCATCATCTTCTTCAATATACACATCATATATCATCAAGAAGCACAACAATAATACTATAACCATCATCATACGAGGAAGACATCAACAACAGCATAAAAATTGGAAATAGAAAAGAGGGATTATCCAACATACCTCTTGAAGATGAATAATACAATCGAACACTTAAAAAATCATTAGCATCTTCATATCCAAGCCTCAAATCCATGCTCCCAAGCTCATAACCGAGTTAAAAGTGTCTAGAACACAGTTAGAAGTGAAGAGGGATGGATATGGAGAGGAACATTTCTTTGGTTCGTGAGGAAATGAAAGTCCACACTTCATTTTTTAAACTGCATTGTTCATTACGCACGTTATCACTCAACATGAACGTACGTAATGCTCTCTAGCGTACGCTACACATCCAACATAGCATACGTAATATCATTCCAGAACTCACTGACCGGTTTTGTTCACTTTCTTACGTACGTAATCCTTTCTCCGTAGCGTACGTAATATAGTCGTTGACTTGCTACAGTAACTTACCCTTTTAACGTAAGTAATACACCCTGCATAGCGTACGTAATGCTCGAGATTGACTCGCCTGTCCACATCCGTGCTGAAAGCTGCCGACACCGGGCCCCACCTGCCGACCACAGCTCGGTCCTGTTCGATTCCCTTTGTTACGTACGTAATGCCTTACGCATAACGTACGTAAAACATGTAATTTAACATACGTAAGTCCTTAGCGCTAGCGTACGTAACGGCCTTCTATACTTGGCCAAAATCCAACTGTTCTTGTCCATATCGACATATTGGATACGTATACGCACATACTGAATACATATGCTCGTCCCAATATCATTCTCATACGATACTTCTGATGCACGATACCTCGAATACAACTATCGACCAAGTACGACAATTGTACAAATACCCATACAGTATATCCGACATTGAAAAACACATCAAGCATGTAATATCCGAGAATTAAAATAACCTCGATAGACATACTGGCACGACTGTCACAGTACCCAAAATCATCCACCCATAATGTGTCGGTCCCACTCTGTACAGTACAACTCAGATAAAATAATGCCAAAAATCATAGCAGAATTCTAGGATATTACAGCACCTCTCTTCTATCGGTCGAGGGATTACCGTTACAATCTCTCTTCTATCGGCCGAGATAAACCGTTCGAACACTTGTCTTTTTGTCGGTCCAAGTTAAACCATGTTCCCTTTCTATAGGACAAGGAATCAACCTATCTAGCTTTCTATGGGTACTAGACAAACCTCACTCGAATATAGATTGCGATTCTGACAATGCCGGATCCTTGATCCTCATAACACCGAATCGAATCTTATCCTTTCTTTTTCCTCTCGTGTATGAGTTTTTGTGTATCACACTCAAACTCTTATCAATATAAGCTCAAATACAACGACGATAGAATGTATAACAATATCTAATCAATATCTTGATTGCTTGAAGTTGTTGTAAGTTCAATACCATAGTAAGTGGTATTTATAGGCTCCAAAGCCTCAGCATAATCTGAACCTGACAGCTAATATAGGTGCAGATAAATGGCTACAGGATGTAGTCCATATGCACCCACCACAGTTCATTGGTGCTACCGATCTAGTCTGTTGGGAAAGTTGGCCCTATAAGTTAAAGAAGGTTTTTGAGGCGTTCGGTTGTACGGAGGCGAGGAAAGTGCCTATTGCTCAGTACTTCCTTTCTAAGGAAGCCGCTACTTGGTGGCAAGCTGTTAACCCCAAGACCCTGCCTCTTCTTGGGACGAATTCAAAAACTTGATGGAGGTCGGTTTCTGTCTTTGGCTAGTACAAAAGAGTAGAATTCGAGCCTTTTTTCAGGGCTAATCCGCAGGATATCCCAGTTTCCTAGGCTGTAGTCGATTACAACTAGTATCTAATTCACTTGACGTATCAGGCTTGGGGTGAACGAGATAAGATCCGCCACTTTGATCTCCGGATGAAACTTGAGTTTCGATGCTACATTGTCGGGTTTGCTTGTACTATCCCGAAGGAATACCAGGACAAGGTGATGGCTTATGACCTATTGTGTTCCACTATCGATGCAACTACAGGATATAAGAAGCGAAAACCACCGATTAGTTTTCTGGTAACAAGAATGGTAACATTCAGAGATCTCAGTCAGTTAACCATCTTCCCGGGAAGCCATCACGTTCTTTTTGGTGCACGAAGATTTATCTCGGGTTTGCTTTGGGTGCCTCGACTTACGAGGTGACATGCATTAATAGTAGTTGTACTGGACACATAAACCGCAAGTGCAACTTTCCACCTCTTAGATGTAACACTTGATAACAGATGAGGCACAGGGCGAGTTATTATACTGAGCGGGATAAGAACTTTGGCACTCAGGTTTCTACCCCATCACTTAGGGATCCGAGTGTGAATCAGTGGCAGTTACCTAGCCAGTCATAGTAGAGTTATGGAAGAGGCTGGGTATGGGGTCAGCCCAGTAGAAGGGGAGCTTCTAGTGCGGGTTCGGCACATCTGTACATTTACGAGATGCATCAAGTGGATGATCCATATGCAATGGCGGCCACATGTACCATTCACATGGACCTCTATAGGGTACTGGATTTGCTACACATGGACCTCTACGGCCCTGTAGACCCTGTAAGTTTGGGAGGTAAGAAATACTGTCATGTTATTGTTTACAATTTTTCCAGTTATACTTGGACAATCTTTCTGAGCAAGAAGAAAGATATTATCACAAATTTCCCAGAGCACCTGAAGAAGCTACAGAATGACAAAGGGATGAATATTGTATCCGTTTGTTCTGATAGATACATAAAATTCACAAATGCTTCATAGAGCAATACTGTGTGGACAATGGAATATAACACAAATACTCAGCAGCCCGAACTATTGTCATGCCCACAACATCGGGAAGGACGAGGGCGCGACACATCGGTCGATCAATCAACCAAAGCGCAACAATAAATAGAGGAAGCAAAATAACGATTAGATAGTATTTCAAGACAACGATCTTGACCCGATGTATTAAGATTCGTTGTGATAAAAGTTGACAAATGAAATTACAATGATCATAAGTTTGTAGCAGAAAATTTCCAAGTACCAAATGAACCAAGTACGAAACATAATTAACTATTACAAATTGGGATAACAACAGAAATTCTATGTCTTGATGGCGGTCTTCTATTCAGTCACTTCCTTGAAAACCTCTTCGTCTTCGGCTGGTTGCTCATTCTTTGGTTTTAAAAAGGAAGATGGTGGGGTGAGACAAAAGGTCTCAGTGAGTGGGTGATCGTGTACGAGTTTGGCTTACTTTACTTTGAAAATATTTGGTGATGCATGATTTTACCAAATTATAAGAAATTGGAATTGATTACAAAATATATCGTGATTTTATAAAAGAATAATCATTGTATAGTTGAAATATTATAATCCTGTCCCCGTGGACGGATGTCGAGTCAATCAATCAGTCAATCAGTCAATCTAACTTCGAATCTTGTCGATGTGGACTTTGGATTCTAGGCTCTCCTTATAACGTCTTAGACCGTTATCAGTGTTTGGCCTTTGACTATCGCTACAACCTTCGGTTTGATAACCGTAGCCTTGGGCGTTTGTCGGACCGTCACTATAACAATGGCCTTTGAGCTTTATCGCTCTCACGCTTGGTGACGCACTGTCTTATCTCTTATCTGGGATCGATATGTTCTTAGCTTGGGTCTATGCCCTGATCATATCATAATCGTGATTATACCCCAAGTCTATGACCCAGTCACCTCGGGAACACTCCGTCCTTCGGCTTCAAGGGAATAGGTTACGACGGTAGCTTTGCCTAGAACTGCAGCTGCGCTGCTTGATTCATGACTTAGACTAACCGCCCCTCAGTGCGGATACATAGAAAAGCACTCTAGAGGTGGCCCCTACAACTCAAGACGTGTGTAACACCCCAAACTAGGCGGATATTACAGTGCCGTGAATCCCCGACTGGGACCCACCAGGCAAATGAAAATGATGAATTAAATAATATAATTGTAGTACCGAACCACATTATATTACCAAACACTCCGATGAGGAGTTTAAGTACAACACACCAGGACAATACCGATACTAGTGTATTTTATATGAAGATAAAATACACCACCCTGAATAAATAAACATTACAAACGGAATTTGCAGCGGAAAATACAAATGATGAAATAATCAAATGATCAAAATGACCGAACAAACGGAATGACCGGGGCCCCCTACTAGTATCACTGACTCGCCGTCAACATGCTCTTCCTGCCTTTGCCTTGCCGTGACTAAAACAAAATCCCAACGGCCGGCCATACGTAACAACAATCCTCAAGAGTTGAAATTACACAATCATGAATTAATCAAGTTATGAAATATTCTTAGTTATGAATTACGCCAAGAGGAGCATCATAAGACGCCCGTAGTGTTCTGTGCAAGTGTACAAGATGGATGACCGGACACACCCGCCTTGTACCTAATTAGTCTCACGGAGGTAATCGTTACCGTGTGCATACCCAATGTATCACTCCCAATACATGGCCATCACGTGCCCGACTAAAAATTCCACACATCCGCACCCGGCCACGCAATATGAACCTGTAAGGCCATATGAACAAGAATGACCATAATGAATATCAATGAATAATAATAATCCGACAAAGTCAAGAATGACTCACCGATACGAAAGTGATAATGAAGTGATTGATAGTTTTCAATGAAATGATTGGAACCGCTCCTCGCTAATGAAATGATTATCCGACAATTACAAGTCTCAAAATGATTAATACAATGATGAATGAGTTATGATTATGAATGATCAACAACAAAAGGAATGAATATCCTTTTAACCGAGTAAGAATCAACTTACTCAATACCGATGAAGAATGTCCGTCCACGAACAACGTCCTAAGTGAAATATCGGTCGCTCGAACAACCTTGAATAACAATAATTACCAACAACCGTTCAATACATGCATCAAACAACAAAACACGACTAACCCAAGGGTCGAAACAACGATAATCGAACTCATTGGGGCATTCTAACGAATACGTAACCAACCACACGACTTCGAAAATATCCAATCCAGAATATGTCGAAACCAACACTAAAATGAGTATTTCGAACTAACAAAACACTTCAATGATATCAATAATCCATTAGGAATCCATAATTCATGATTACAACAACATCAATCGGAAAATCCCCAATTAACCGAAGTCAACCCCAAGGGTTCTTGAAAACAATTCCGAAAATAACCATTAAATCCGTAGGAATATATTTATCCAAGTAGATAATCCATAACTTAACATATCCCAATGATAATCCAAGCTTACACGAAGAAATCAGAAGGAAAACCCAAAAATCCGAAATTCTAGATCCAAGAGATTAATACCTTTGATTGGACGTTTCGGAGATGATGAAGTGATGATAAATTCAACTCAAAGACTTGAAGATGATGATTGATGATTACACCTCGAAGAATCCCCTCTGGATCGCTTCTAATCGCCCAAAAATACCGAAGGAATGAAATGAGATGAAAAATGACGAACTCGACTAAACTGCCCAATTTATACTGGTCAAAGTTAGCGTGCGCTAGCCCTTGTGCATAGCGTGCGCTAACGAGTAATTTGGGTAGTCCAAGTACCCACCGTCCGAACACGGTAGCGCGCTACGTACCTCTTTGTAGCGTGCGCTACGGCCATACTACTAGCGTGCGCTAATATCCATTGTTAGCGTGCGCTAGCGAAATATTTGTCGCCCGATCGGAGTCCGTAAAACCATCTCGCCTCGATCTAACCTCGATAGCGTGCGCTACAACCATTATTTAGCGTGCGCTAATATGTCGGTTAAAGACGCTAACAACAATGCATAGCGTGCGCTATGAATAAACCAGTGCGATCCGGAGCCACCGGACTCAACCCGATCCGCCTAGCGCGCTACTCCACACATATAGCGTGCGCTACTACGACCCGTTAGCGCGCTACTTACCACTCGTAGCGTGCGCTACAATTATTTCTCACCGCACCAAGACCTTCCGGATCGCAGCCCAAGGTAGCCTTAGCGTGCGCTAAAGCCGAAGCGGTAGCGTTCGCTACCTATACCCAATTAGCGTACGCTATAAGGAGAATGTAGCGTGCGATACTCCTCAAGCACGGCTTGCAACGAAAATGACAATGATGATAAACACGGCACGAAACTCCAATCGATTAATGATGAATGACGATCGATACTCGATACAATTACTCTGAATGATGAATACCATGATTGAATCCGAGTGACAAATGATCAATAATGAATGAAATTACCGAGTATCAAATCGAATGATAAATCTTGAATGATAATTAATGAGTGATAATTATCAATTACAATCGGGTATTACATACACCCCCTTAAAAGAGTTTCGTCCCGAAACTAAGGGTCAAACAAATCGGGATAACTCTCCCGCATACTATCCTCGGTTTCCCAAGTAGCCTCTTCGACTCGTGTCTAGACCACTGAATTTTAACCAAAGGAATCGTCTTATTCCTCAACTGTTTGATTCGCCGCTCTAAAACTCGCACAGACGCTCCTCATATGAATGATCCTCGGCAATCTCGATTTCATCGAATCAAGTATGTGACTCGGGTCGGCAACATACTTCCGCAATCGAGAGACATGAAACACATTATGAATTCGGCTCAACGCGAGGTAAAGCCAATCGATAAGCTAACTCGCCTACTCGATCCAAAATCTCAAACGGTCCAATGAATCTCGGACTCAACTTTCCTCTTCCCAAAACGGAAGATACCACGACTGGGATACCTTGACCAACACATGGTCACCACCTCGAACTCTAATGGTCGATTTACGGTTATCTGCGTATGATTTCTGTCGACTCTGAGCGGTCAACAAACGACTCCTGATCAAAGCTACCTTCTCACGGGCGGCTATAAGCATATCGGGCTCGGTGCCGATTGATTCTGATAAGTCGTCCCAGCACAACGGAGATCGACAACGACGACCATACAAGGCCTCGTAAGGTGCCATCTTGATCGAAGCATGCCAACTATTATTATACGTGAACTCGATCAATGGTAGTTGGGCTTCCCAATCGTCTTTCCAATCGAGGACGCATGCCCTCAACATGTCCTCTAATGTCTGTATAGTCCTCTCTGATTGTCCGTCGGACTGAGGATGAAAGGCGGTACTGAGATTGAGCTGAGTTCCCATAGCACGGTGAACTGATTTCCAAAAATGAGATACAAATCGTCCGTCACGATCGGAAACGATACTCTTAGGAGTACCGTGCAGTCTTACTATCTCCTTGATGAATAACTGGGCCAGTCTCTCGGGACCCCACGTATCCTTGATCTCAAGGAAATGAGATGATTTAGTTAAGCGGTCCACGATCACCCAGATCATATTCATGCCACGACGACTCGTCGGCAAACTCGTGATGAAATCCATAGAAATGTCTTCCCACTTCCATTCGGGAATAGGAAGAGGTTTCAGCATACCCGCCGGTCGCTGATGTTCAACCTTAACTTGTTGACAGGTTAAGCATCTCGAAACAAATTCTGCGACTTCTCGCTTCATATTACTCCACCAGTAATTTTGTTTCAAGTCCTTGTACATCTTGCTAGACCCCGGATGAACGGAATAAGGGGTAGCATGAGCTTCTTTCAAAATCGAGTTTTTCAACTCGTCATTCGCCGGTACACACAACCGATTCTTAAACCTCAAAAGTCCATCCTCGTGGACCACAAATCCAGGGGCTTTCCCCTGAGCCACATCCTCTCGGATGCGCAACAATGATGGGTCTGAACCCTGATTCTCCCTGATTGCATCCTCAAGAGATGATGAAATCTCTAACATACAAAGCTGTCCTCGAACTCGCCGGCTTAACTCGATCTCGGGTCTAAGGAGTTCCTGCCAAGCTCCTTCTCGAATCAAGTAAACGGGCAAGCATCTGCTCCTGAACGGACTTACGACTCAAGGCGTCGGCGACAACGTTCGCCTTCCCGGGTGATAGAGGATCTCGATATCATAATCTTTGATTCATTCCAACCACCGTCTCTGACGCATATTTAACTCCTTCTGAGTAAATATATACTTTAAACTCTTATGATCGGTGAATATCTGACAGGTGACGCCATAAAGGTAATGACGCCAAATCTTCAAAGCGAACACCACTACTGCTAGCTCCGTGTCGTGGGTCGGATAATTAACCTCGTAAGGTCTCAATTGCCGTGAAGCATAGGCAATAACTTTCCTGCTCGCATGAGTACACATCCGAGACCCCCGTCCGACGCATCACTATAAAACCACAAATCCTCCCGCTCCCTACGGCAAGGAAAGTACAGTGCCGACATTAACCGGTTCTTGAGTTCCTCAAAACTCACGACACGCGTCGGACCACGTGTATTTCTTATCCTTCCGCAATAAGTTCGTTAAGGGTTGAGCGATTCTAGAAAATCCTTCCACAAATCGCCGATAATAACCCGCTAATCCGAGGAAACTTCGATTTCCTTAACGCTCTTCTGAGGTAGCCAATCTCGAATAGCCTCCGCCTTCTCGAGGATCGACACGAACTCCGTCTCGATGAAATTACGTGTCCGAGAAACGCCACTTGGACATCCGTAACTCACATTTGGAGAACTTCCCATAAAGTTGTTCTCGTCTCAACACGTCGAGCACTCGATGAAGGTGAGACTCGTGTTCCTCCCGGTCACGAGAATAAATCAAAATGTCATCGATGAAGACAACAACAAACCGATCCAAAAAGTCGATGAAAACCCGATTCATTAACTCCATGAATACCGCAGGTGCATTAGTCAATCCGAACGGCATAACCACAAACTCATAATGACCATAACGCGTTCGAAACGCCGTCCTAGCGATATCCGACTCGAATCCGCAACTGATGATATCCAGATCTTAAGTCGATCTTGGAAAATACTGAAGCTCCCTGAAGTTGATCCAAAAGGTCATCGATACGGGGTAAAGGATACTTATTCTTGATTGTCACCTTATTCAACTCCCGATAATCGATACACAAGCGAAAAGAACCATCCTTCTTCTTGACAAATAACACTGGTGCTCCCCACGGAGACGCACTCGGTCGAATATAACCCGTCTCGAACAACTCTTCAAGTTGGTTCTTTAATTCTCGCATTTCTGGGGCCATCCGCACGACGCCTTCGATATCGGGACGTACTGTGCTCCAACTCAATCGTGAATTCCACATCCCTCTGTGGAGGCAAACCAGTAGCTCTGCGGAAAACATCGGCATATTCCTCACTACCGGAATATCCGTTAACATTATCGATGACTTCTCGGTTTTGGCCATATAGCACCAATAACCGACACATCCCTGATTGAGTAATCTTACCGCTTTCATTGAATTAATGACCTTACGAGCAATAGGGATTACCTCCCTTAAACACACATTCAACTCCATCGTCTGAAATGATAGTGACCATACGCTTACGGACATTAATGATGGCGTCAAGACGATCCATCCAATCAATACCCAAGATGACGTCGTCCCTCGGCAAATCTACCACGATTAGGTCCGCCGCCATACACGACCATGAAACCGAATCGGACAATTCTGAATCTCACGACACGATAATTCGTCTACCACCGTGTAGGCCAATGACATAAGGCTCACAACTAGTAGCACTACCTGCACGTAGTCTACTCAAACATGACTCGAAATGAATGAATGCGATGCACCAAGATTTAAAAGAGTACACACAAAGTTGAGATAGAATATCGAGTGTACCGAGATCATTCGGGCCTCTGGATCATTGGTCTTCTTCATCTCATAAACCGGGCTTGCTAGTCCTGCACCGACGCCTCCTGCCTCGATGGCTAAAAGCTCCACCTTTAGTCGCTCCCGCTGCTTTAAACGACGCCGATTGAGTGGCTCGATTCAACGGCCGATCGCTTAGGTGCCCGAGATGACGTCTGATTAGTTTTGGAGTCCCTACGTCAAAACGGGCCTTATGTCCCACAATTCCACAGTTATGACACGTGATGATCGTCTCGAACACTTGGTGCCGACATGACCAAGATCCCCACAGCTTGTAACAGTGATGGCCGAATCGGCCGCTCGTGATCGAGATTCCGGGTTTAGACGACACAGAGGTCGCCGTAAAAGCGGAGCCCGCACGTGGTTTCTTGAAAGTGGCCTGACTCCCGTCAGACTGATTACGATTCTTGGACTTCTTGCTAGCAGACGAAGGTTGCTGCTTAGCAATTTCCTTAGCAGTAAGCTCGTAGGTGAGAGCTTTCTCAATGAATTCGGCCAACGTGGTGCAATTATGATTAAGTAATCAAGTCGATACGGGTTTCAGCCTCTTCTGAAATACTTGATTTTATCCGCCTCGAATGAATGATGGACGAGGCGAAAGGAAGAAGTTCCTGAAATTTCTCGGCAATAGCGAGAACATCCTCGTCTGTTGAGGGGTCGGGGGTGAGCAATTCTGACAGCTTGGCCTCTCTGAGTGGGGCCGGATAATACCTCTCCATCATGAGAGTCTTGAACTGATCCCAAGTACAAGATCCTCCGGTGGGCTTCAACGACAACCACCAAGAATGTGCGCTCTTACCAAGGTAGTAAGCCGCAATAGAAACTTTGTGTCCCTCGGGACACTCTACCATAGCAAACAGCTTCTCGAAATGCTCGAGCCAATGAATGATATCTGCCGGCTCAGACGAGCCCTCAAAAGTAGGTGGCCTCTGGCGAGAGATATCGCCGATGATGTTACTCACATTCCTCTCTTGCCTCTGAGGTGGCGGCGGAGGAGCCTGTTGATTCTGATTGACGGAGTTATGCATCGTCTCCATCAACTGAGCCATCTGAGTCATTTGGGCCATCATGCCCTGCATAAATGCGAGTGGATCAACCCGGACACCCTCTGACTGAGCCGTGTCCTGGTACGACTCCCGATAATGAATGATCGCGTCCAAGTGAATGAGTGGCGCTGCCGCTCGATGAATTAGCATTATTCCTCGCGTTTGCACGTGTATTCACACGAGCTCTGGATTCGGCCCGCTCCACGGCCTCGTCCTCCACGCCTCTGCCACCCTTTCCATATCAAGTGGAAAGTCATATGATGATTATATATCTCGCATGAGTATCACATTATGATTATATTATGAAATGATGAAAATGAGCATACGCGCTCAAATACCGATTACATGAATGATCAATTGACGTGACATGATTATCTCGATGAAGTTATCAAATGATTATCTTGAATGAGTTAACAAGATTAATGATTCGATCTTCCCGATCGACAATCGAACAATGAAATGAATTGGTGATTAATGAGTTAACTCGACCGCCCCGTCAAAGTGACAATGATGATTGAGGATTGTTAATCGATGAATTATGAATGAATGATTAATGCCGAAATTATACCATGGCATTAGAAATCTTACGCTTTTGGTCTCGATTGGCTCGGCATTTGCACAGTCACACGTGACGCGAAAGTCCAATGATACTAGTCCGATGACGATGATTTCAAATGAGACATGACTTGGAGGGTAGTATTCAAAACCACGCTCCGATACCAACTCTGTAACACCCCAAACTAGGCGGATATTACAAAGGCGTGAATCCCCGATCGGGACCCACTGTGCAAATGAAAATGATGAATTAAATAATATAATTGTAGTACCGAACCACATTATATTACCA
Organism: Orobanche coerulescens; assembly: GCA_033398695.1. Classification (NCBI taxonomy): domain Eukaryota; kingdom Viridiplantae; phylum Streptophyta; class Magnoliopsida; order Lamiales; family Orobanchaceae; genus Orobanche; species Orobanche coerulescens. The sequence continues at coordinate 97,654,731 of CM065810.1, read as the reverse complement.
AACACTCCGATGAGGAGTTTAAGTACAACACACCAGACAATACTGAATACTAGTGTATTTTATATGAAGATAAAATACACCACGAATAAATAAACATTACAAACGGAATTTGCAAAGGAAAATACAAATGATGTAAATAATCAAATGACCGAAAATGACCGAACAAACGGAATGACCGGGGCCCCCTACTAGTATCATCGACTCGCCGCCGTCAACATGCTCTTCCCGTGCCTTTGCCTTGCCGTGACTCGAAAACAAAATCCCCAACGGAGTCGCCATACGTAACAACAATCCTCAAGAGTTGAAATTACACAATCATGAATTAATCAAGTTATGAAATATTCTTAGTTATGAATTACGCCAAGAGGAGCATCATAGTACGCCCGTAGTGTTCTGTGCAAGTGTACAAGACGGATGACGGACACACCCGTCCTTGTACCTAATTAGTCTCACGAGGTAATCGTTACTGTGCACACCCAATGTATCACTCCCAATACATGGCCATCACGTGCCCGACTAAAAATTCCACACATCCGCACCCGGCCACGCAATATGAACCCTGAAGGCCATATGAACAAGAATGACCATAATGAATATCAATGAATAATAATAATCCGACAAAGTCAAGAATGACTCACCGATACGAAAGTGATAATGAAGTGATTGATAGTTTTCAATGAAATGATTGGAACCGCCGTTCCTCGCTAATGAAATGATTATCCGACAATTACAAGTCTCAAAATGATTAATACAATGATGAATGAGTTATGATTATGAATGATCAACAACAAAAGGAATGAATATCCTTTTAACCGAGTAAGAATCAACTTACTCAATACCGATGAAGAATGTCCGTCCACGAACAACGTCCTAAGTGAAATACCACGCTCGAACAACCTTGAATAACAATAATTACCAACAACCGTTCAATACACGCATCAAACAACAAAACACGACTAACCCAAGGGTCGAAACAACGATAATCAAACTCATTGGGGCATTCTAACGAATACGTAACCAACCACACGACTTCGAAAATATCCAATCCGGAATATGTCGAAACCAACACTAAAATGAGTATTTCGAACTAACAAAACACTTCAATGATATCAATAATCCATTAGGAATCCATAATTCATGATTACAACGACATCAATCGGAAAATCCCCAATTAACCGAAGTCAACCCCAAGGGTTCTTGAAAACAATTCCGAAAATAACCATTAAATCCGTAGGAATATATTTATCCAAGTAGATAATCCATAACTTAACATATCCCAATGATAATCCAAGCTTACACGAAGAAATCGGAAGGAAAACCCAAAAATCCGAAATTCTAGATCCAAGAGATTAATACCTTTGATTCGACGTTGAGATGATGAAGTGATGATAAATTCAACTCAAAGACTTGAAGATGATGATTGATGATTACACCTCGAAGAATCCTCCGGATCGCTTCTAATCGCCCAAAAATACCGAAGGAATGAAATGAGATGAAAAATGACGAACTCGACTAAACTGTCCAATTTATACTCGTCCGTGTTAGCGTGCGCTAGCCCTTGTGCATAGCGTGCGCTAACGAGTAATTTGGGTAGTCCGGTACCCATTGTCCGAACACGGAAGCGCGCGCTACGTACCTATTTGAAGAGAGCGCTACGCCCATACTAATATCGTGCGCTAAAATCCATTCTTACCGAGCGATAGCGAAATATTTGTCGCCCGATCGGAGTCCGAAAACCATCGCCTCCGATCTAACCTCGATAGCGTGCGATACATCCATTACTTAGAGTGAGCTTATATGTCGGTTGCGTACGCTAACAACAATGCATAGCGTGCGCTATGAATAAACCGGTGCGATCCGGTAGCCACCGACTCAACGATCCGCCCCTAGCGCGCTACTCACACATATAGCGTGCGCTACTACGACCCGTTAGCGCGCACTACTTACCACTCGTAGCGTGCGCTACAATTATTCTCACTGCCGATCCGGTACCTTACGGATGCGGCAAGGTAGCCTTAGCGTGCGCTAAAGCTGAGCGGTAGCGTGCGCTACCTATACCCAATTAGCGTACGCTAAAAGGAGTATGTAGCGTGCGCTACTCCTCAAGCACAGCTTGCAACGAAAATGACAATGATGATAAACACGGCACGAAACTCCAATCAGATTAATGATGAATGACGATCGATACTCGATACAATTACTCTGAATGATGAATACCATGATTGAATCTGAGTGACAAATGATCAATAATGAATGAAATTACTGAGTATCAAATACTGAATGATAAATACTGAATGATAATTACTGAGTGATAATTACTGAATTACAACTGGGTATTACAACGTGGCCCCCGGATTTTAGGTCGGCTCTCTGTTTCGTATGGGCTCAAGAGTTGGCCCCGTCCGCCGACGTGGCCCTTTGCCCCAATAGGATTAGAGGCGAACCCGTCCGTGACACTTTGTTCATATGACACTTAGCTCCCGGACAGTCAAAGTTATCAATTAGACGCATTTCACAAGTATCTCGTAACATTCAGTTAGTGAGGATAATGGTGTCCTTCGATTACGTTTGAAATATGGTTACTTATATTTGTGGCACGGTAATACGGAATAGGACTTCGTATATAATTTGAAAATACTCTCAAAATTTTTATTAATGGTTTGATGGGTTCAGGTCAGATATAATAAATGGGTAGGTCCGACGAAACGAAACGAGAGTTTTCTGAAATAGGTTGAAAGGACGTTTTTTAACCTTAAGTTCGAGCCTAAGCGTTTGGAATATGAAACAAAATCAGATGGTCGTGAAAATTTATAAGGAAGTCAAAAATACTTCCTCGACTCCAGATTTAAGAAAAAATTCGGAAATTTCCAGTTTCGGGACTGGAAATTTCCAGAAATTACGGTATCGCTCCAAAACTTAAGAAAATCGTTCCGAGGCTTATAGAGCTATGAATTTTGCTCGGAATTTAACGAAATTTTACGAGATGACTCGTGATGAAACTGAAATTCCATATTTGTTAAAATTCCATAAAAATTCAGACTTGGTCTAGAAGTTTCGAATTCTTGCATTTTGACCCCAAAATTATTTTAAAATTGCAATTTTGACTAATAAGTTTATATATCAAACATCGAATCACTTGAAGCTTTACGGACAGCCCATATATGATAAAATATGTACTGTCCAGGGTCAGGAATGTTTTATTTTTCGTAAATTTCAGTTTAGTCCCCAAACTTTTAAAAATTACGATTTATACCCAAAATTTCCGATTACTCGATTAAAATCCAATTTTGGCCACAAATAAATTATTCACATATCATATCTTAGTCATTGAAGACAAGTTCCAGATTTTTGGTAGAATTTTCAAGAAATTACGAAGAAATCATGAAATTTCAATTTTTTACATAATCGAAATCCGACTACCAAATCGGATGTCATTTCACTAAAATCATATTGCATGTTAATATAATCATATAATACATCTTTAAAATATGCATTCATATAAGAAATTAAGATTAGTGCATGCTCTATATTTTTTCATAGTTTTAGAATCATAGTTCATAAAGAAAAAAAACGATACATATATTTTTAATATAAATTTTATAGCATAAATTCTAACATGATGTTGTTCACAAATTTCTCAAAATTATATATGAAGAACTTTCAGATTTAGAACATGCATCACAAGTAAAATAAGAGTTGTTAATTTAAAAGTTTGAAAGAGTTTCACCCACCTCGATTCTTGCCGGATATAGTCGATTTTAGGTCCCAAAAGTGAAAAAACGATCTCCCCTCTTACTCTATATGGTTCGTCCAATTCATGCAACCATGGTGTATATTCTGTCTGCATGTTTTAAGATAAGAGTTAGATCAAGAAGGTTTTTATACTTATTGAAAAAGGAAGATGTAGGAGAAGAAATTACCTATTTCTTGTTGGATTCTCTTCTTCCTTCTCTCTTCTTCTTTGGTTCGACCCTCTACTCGCTCTCTAGTCTCTCAATGCATATTTTTTTTTATGTGTTGAAATGTAAAGGATGGTTAGGTTAATGTGTAAGTATTTAAAGTTAGTATAATGAGGGTTGGGAAGTGGACTGAGAGAGTCTTTGCAACATGTGTCAAGAGTCTTGCATGAAGACTCTAGAATTCTTCCTCTTTTCCTCCCCTTAGCCACCCATAAGTGTATGTATAGGTTATATTTTATTTTATTTTATTTGTTAAATTAAGTGTATAGATTGTTAATATAAATAGTTGGGTATTAATTTAGTTGTAAATAGATTAAGTAGTTGAGTTGGGCTTTAACTTGTAGTTCATGTCTTAGAATTTTTATTAAGTTGGGTTTGGGTCCATTAATGAGTTTATATGCGCAAGTGTTGATACACATACCGATAGAAAATTCATGATCCCCTTCTTAAATTTTAAATTAATTTATAATATAATTTCGAATTAATACACTACTACACAAAAGGATTTAATGACGGCCATAAAACGTCATTAAAATGTTTCCATGACGTTTTTGAACCGTCATCAATTTCGCCGTCTATACCGGAGTCATGGTTTGAGCATGATACAATGACGTTTCTAAAACGTCATCAAAATATTTTCTACGACAACTTATAAACGTCATAAGAAGAAAGCCATGACACATGATAATTGTCATGAAATACGTTTTACGACATGTCATAAACGTCATGAAAAGTACGGGATGATACTTCATAATTATCATGAAAACGTCATCTAAATATTTTCTATGACAACTTATAAACGTCATAAAAAGAAAGCCATGACACATGACAATTGTCATGAAATATATTTTACGACATGTTAGAAACGTCATGAAAAGTACGGGATGATACTTTATAATTATCCTGAAAACGTCATCTAAATATTTTCTACGACAACTTATAAACGTCATAAAAAGAAAGCCATGACACATGATAATTGTCATGAAATACATTTTACGACATGTTAGAAACGTCATGAAAAGTATGGGGTGATACTTCATAATTATCATGAAAACGTCATCTAAATATTTTCTACGACAACTTATAAACGTCATAAGCAGAAAGCCATGACACATGATAATTGTCATGAAATACGTTTTACAACATGTAAGAAATATCATGAAAAGGAAGGGATGATACTTCATAATTGTCATGAAATAAATATAATTTTACAAAAAAAAAAATTACAGAATTCAATTATAAATCCATAATCAAATATATAGTAGTAGCAGAATTCAAAATAACTAGATTTCCATTTAGGCAACAACTAGTTTCATTGCTTATGCCTTAGTGCTATCGGCATAAGCAAGCATATATAATATCTAAGATTTGTTCAACAATAGCTTAACCAACACAAAAGCAAAATCTAATGGTTCCAAATCTAAAATTTCCCAACAAAACAAAACATCAACCTCTCTCAAAGTAACCCAACCTAGTAGCAAAGTACTACTAATGTGCTAATCTATCTCAAAAGAAATCAAAAGCTAAAGTATGCAAAGGAACCATGCCCACAAGTGCTTAATGGTCAAGATCAATGTACTTGATTGGCCAAGCAATTGTACTCCCAACTGCATCTTCCATAACAGAAAACTCAGGATGGTAACGATAGAATTCAGCTCCATGCTTGATAGCTTCAACAACCTCAATTCTATAGCAATCAGGTCCAAGCTTGTAGCCATGCACCTTTGTTGTAGGGTCAACTGCAGATATTCTCCCTGTAGCCACAACTTCTTCTGTTCCCTCCCAATCAAGCAACTTGCAGCAGTCATTAACACAAACCGTGGGTGCTTTAATTGCCTATACAATCAAACACAAAATTAAATAATTACCACCAGCAGTTGAAAATATAAAACACAACCTACCAAAGATGCGTAAATATAACTTATCTTAGAATTCCTAGTTGAAGGATTGAGGGCCACTATTTCTTCATTGTTTTCAGGTTCCTCCTTGTAAACATATAACCAAATCAACAACATAATATTTGACAGAAAATTATGAAAATAACACTGAAACACTACAAGTACAGTACAACATAAAATCTCAGAAAAATATTACTGTTCTTGAAAAGACATGTTCTAAAGCCTGTTCATGAAAAGATATGTTCTAAAGCCTGTTCTAAAGGTACTGTTCTCAAGCCTATCAAAAAAAAAAAAAGATTACTGTTCTTGAAAATACACAAGTACTGTTCTAAAGCCTATAAAAAAAAGATTACTTTCACTGTAAAGTAAAAATACATCAGAAATTTAAAAGTCTCACTATTCTTGAAAGTCTATCAGTAAAAATACATCAGTAAAAATAGATCAATAAAAAAAAAGATAATGTTGCAATAAAGATCAGTAAAAATACATCAAAAATACATCAGAAATACATCAAAAAAGATAATGTTGCAATAAAAATAAATCAGTAAAAATACATTAGAAATACATCAATAAAAATACACCAGTAAAAATACATCAGAAATAGGTAGATAATTTAAAAGCCTATCAAAAGACATGCGACAATAAAATAACTGTTCTTGAAAAAAAATGATTACTTTCACTGGAAAGGAGGTGCACAAGGACAATGTTTAAAGTCTCAAATCAGAACCATACAACAGAAACTTAAAACATCGAAATTAGGTTAGTAACTTACTCGTGGAGATGGAGTCGCAACAGCAGGGTGCTGCTGCGTGCTCTTGCTTCCACCATCACTAGTACCATGACAAGAACAACCACTTTGGCCCTATCAAACAGAAAGCACAATCCACTTTAATTCCCCCTCTCGCTCTCCTTATATATATATATATATATATATATATATATATATATATATATATATACTTTACAGTACATAGCAACATTAGAGCATAAAACTTACAATTTTTAAAATAATATCCTCGAGAATTGTCATACGCTTGTTCCCCACCTCAAGTTTAGCCTCTAGATTTGCTTTCCAGCTGGTATTTTGTATTTGGGCATCTACCTTTGAAGGTGTAACACCTGCTCCCATACCTCTAACACGACCAGGTTTCTCCTAACCAAGAACTTGACTCAATACATCCCACTTTACAGGAACAAGCTCTTGACTAAGCGGCTGATCATTCAGTTTCTCTTGAATCTCAGCCTTTAAAGAAAGCAACAATTAAGTTCATTACATGTAAAATGAAACTGCATCTTAAATAAGCAACTATTGGTCATGGAGAATACTTACAATTTTTTTGGCCACGTACTCATTTTTGGCTTTCTTTGGTTCATGGCCTTTAATAAACGACTCAGTTCTACTCAATGTTTTTCCAGGATTATACAGTTCCTAATTGAATAGAAACAAAATTTAAGTCCTACTCGATGCAAATTCCCATTATGGCCTAAGATGGTTATAGAAAACAGAACATGATTAATACACAAATATTTTATCAGATATTCTCCCACAACTGACTTACATATTCATATTGCATCCTTGCATACCCTTGTCGGCTTAGTGTGTGTGGAAGAAACTGTAAACCTCTTATTTTCTTCATTTTCTCACTCTTTTCCTGCATATCATATAAACATAATATGGTTACATATGCTGTAATATCCGGAATTTATATTACTATTGTTTAATGTTATCCGAGTTATGTTGTACAGCGTGGAATCTGTACAGTATGGGTAAAATAATTGAAGGACCGAGACATCTGTATTTGTATAATTGTCGTACTTGGTCGACAATTGGATGTAAGAAGTATATGTATTCAGTATGCCGTATGTTCGTATTCTGTATGTTGAGACGTTGGACATGTAATACCCGGTTGTATTTCATTCATTATCATTCAGTAATTATCAGTCTGTAATTATCATTCAGTAATTTTCACTCATTAATAATCATTCATCAGTCATGATTCATTCATTTGCGTTCATTTGGCATGTTGTAACCGTGTATCAGTTACCGATCGTCATTTCATCTCCGTTTGAGTGTCGAATGGGAGTTTTATCATTATCATCGTGATTGGTAGTCTTGTGCTGGAAGTATCATTTTTGGCATGTGTTAGATTTGTTCATTTTCGCATTCGTCTGGTATGTCGGATCATCCATCAGTCGTAGCGAGGTATCGGAACCATCAGATTTATTCACCTTGGCCAGCCTTGAGTTACGGCCGTAAGGTACTGGTATATGGCCGTAAGTTCAGCGGGTACGGCCGTAAGGTGGCGATTCTGACGTCGTGGTCGGCCAGTGCCCGGGTATTTTGGCGAAGGCGAGTTACGGCCGTAAGGAGGGTTAGTTACGGCCGTAAGTGGTGTTCGTAAGTTTCAGGTGTTGTCGACCAAGGGTGACTTACGGCCGTAAGGGTTGCGGCATACGGCCGTAAGTCGAGGAAGGTACGGCCGTAAGGCTTGGACGGATCTGGCCGTCTGGCGAGCAAGGTGCACGATCATTTCGACGAAGAGGGCTTACGCCCGTAAGTTTGCCGAATCGGCCGTATCATCGAGTTATGGCCGTAAGGTGTGCGGTTCTGGCCGTAAGGGTGTCGACGGATGTTTTTGGCGAAGGCGGGTTACGCCGTAACTCGAGCAGATTCTGGCCGTAAGTCTCTGTCGGCGAGCTTTCGGACGAAGCCGAGTTACGGCCGTCTGAGTTGGCGATTCTGGCCATAAGGCCGTTGACCTGGAATGTTACGTCCGTAAGAGGGCCGAGTTACGGCCGTAACTTCCGGCAGTATTTAAGGACTCGGTCGGGACATTTTTACTCATTTTCATCCTCTCTTCATTTTGTTCCGAAAGAGAGACTTGAGCGAGGGATTTTTCCATCCTCAATCACTTGTGTATTCGGATTTCATCATCTTATTTCGTTGGGAAGCTTGGATAGTCGATTTAACACGTTTTCATCGGATCGAAGTGTTTGGATCTTCAAAGGTAATATTCTTCAACATCTTGGATTTCGATTTTGTGTTGAGATATGATGTTCTGGACGTTATAATCATGTTATATGAAGGGATATGTATATGATTATGAGTTTGTATAAGGATTCATTGAATTATTGAGGAATTATTCAAGAATACCTTGAATATCGGGTTGAATTTGGGGGTTTTCGACCAAATGTTGTTGAAATATCGTTCTAAGTATTCCTATTGGATTATTGATAGTATTCATGAGGTTTTGTGGGTTTGAATCATTCATTGGAAGTTGGTTTCGGATGTAATTGAGTTTTGGTTGTAAACAATTGGAGATTGTTTACAACGCGTTTGTTTTAATGCCCCAATGAGTTTCGGGTATTGTTGTATCGACTTTTGAGTTGGTTGTGATCATGCTTGATTCGTGTATTAAGAGAATTTTTGGTATTTGTGTTGTTCAAGGTTGTTCGAGTAGCCGATAATTTCATTAAGGACGTTGATCGTGGAAGTACCTTCTCGCCTTCGGTTTGAGGCAAGTTTTATACTTGTACTAGTCAATGAGCTAATGTCATCATGTATGTGTATGGATGTGTTGTATCATTCCGAGACTTAGTCTCTTCATGAATTCATTGATATCAAGAGATCATTCGATACGATACCTTCCGGCAATTTTGCCAAGTGTTTATAGTTGTTCGTTAACGGCCGATTCAAGGCATTGTAATACTCATTATTAATGTTATTGTCGATAGCCGGTTCGCGGTATCGATGTATCGATTGTTATTAATATAGATGTCAATTTAAGACATCGTTGAGATCATTGTTATTCCTGTTTGGATTGTCATTAAAACTGTACAGGCCGATTAAAGGCATTGGCTCATTCATTTCTCACCTCCGCCGTCGGTAACCGATTAAAGGTGCCGAGGCATCCTTCGTATCATTGTCATCGATTGGCCGTTCTCAGGCAAATCGAAATGTTCAATTATTCACCATCTCATTGTTATCGATTGACCGTTCTAAGGCAGTCGAGGTATTTTAATCATTCATCGTATCATTCGTAACGATTGGCCATTCTAAGCCAATCGAAGTGCTTAATCATTCATGGAATCATCCGGTGCATTATTCTTATCGTGTTGGCCGACTCAAGGCAGCACACTATCATTAATTGTGATACGGCTTCATGCCGTGGCTTCGGCCCTAATTGTGATACGGCTTCATGCCGTGGCTTCGGCCCTAATTGTGATACGGCTGGATGCCGTGGCTTCGGCCCTTATTGTGATACGGCTGGATGCCGTGGCTTCGGCCCTTATTGTGATACGGCTTCGTGCCGTGGCTTCAGCCCTAATTGATACAGCTTCAGGCTGTTTTGACTTCAGGTGTTTGTGATATTTGTTAACTTCCATTTGAGCGACTTTCGTGCCTTTTGTAATGTTTTGGTATTTTTCATTGGAGCCTTCGGACATTATGATTCATATTTAATTCGATTACGGTGTGGTTCATGCCGTGTAATTCATTGTGGTATTCTGTGATTATAATTCGCCGTTGGGCACTTATGTTCTAATCTGTCGAACATGTATTAATAGTATGCCGTGGGCATAGTATTTCACGAATGCTCGATTCTTACTTTGATTTGTGAGCATCTCGTATTATTATCATAATTGTACCGTTTCATTCTGCCTTTGGATGCATATCATGTCATACATGTATTTGATGTTCATTATACGGATGGTGACCCGTGGGGCGGAACATGTTTTTCATGTTTTAGGTGCTTGCGAGGAGAGAGTTGAGACACAGGGGCATGATGATGGAGATGAGGCATTCGAGCGATACTAGTCCGAGTTGTTCATGTTGGTCAGTCGGTTGGAGTGTTCTCCAGTTTGTCAGTCATTGTCATTTAGTATTACCCGAGCAGATGCTCGTGGATGTTGTATTTTTACTCTTGGCCATGTAGGCCCATCGTTGTCGCTGAAATTCCTTATCAGAATATTGTGTCGGATATCATGGTAGGGACTATGATTTTCCCTTGTTGTTTAATTCAATGTATTTTAGTCATGTTCGCCTGGTGGATCTCCTGGCGTGGGGTCCACGGCACTGTGATAACCCAATAGGATTTGGGGGTATTACAGAAATGGTATCAGAGATTTGGGTTGTGAAATACCCTGAGATGTGAGTTATGTGGTCCTACCGACGCGGTAGTAGTGGGATTGTCAGGTTATGACAATCTAGTCAGTCAGGTTTTGTGAGTCGTAATATTAGTGCGACTGCACGAGTCATTCATTCATCGAGTCGTCGTCAGTGAAGACTAGTATCGCGAGACCTCGAAGCTTCATATGACCTGTGTAAGGACTCGATTCTCTTTGTGTTCATACATCCATCATGTCATTAATTGTTCATGCTTTGCTGAAACCTATATGTGATATTAGTGTTATGATTGATTCATGACTAATTGTTTTGGAGCACGTGTGACTTGTGTAAGCATTAAGGATCAACTCATTTATCAGTTAATAATTCTCAATCATCATTTTGATCTCATCACTCAGTTAATTCATTCCTCACTCAGTCAATATCATCACTCAGATAGTTCATCCATCACTCAGTTAATTCATTCCTCACTCAGTCAATATCATCACTCAGATAATTCATCCATCACTCAGTTAATTCATTCCTCACTCAGTCAATATCATCACTCAGATAATCCATCCATCACTCAGTTAATTCATTCCTCACTCAGTCAATATCATCACTCAGATAATTCATCCATCACTCAGTTAATTCATTCATCACTCAGTCAATATCATCACTCAGATAATTCATTAATCACTCAGTCAATCTCATCGTCCAGTTAATTCAACCATCAATCAGTCGATCACATTGTTCAGTTAATTCATTAATCATTCAGCCCATCTCACGGTTCAGTTGTTGATCTTGAGGATCGAATTTTCAACCTTGTTAACTTGTTCAAGGTAATCATTTCAGGAATTTCATCAGGCAATCATGTTACCTCATTTGATGTGTCATACGATCTTATTATACTCTGACGTAATGTCGACGATCATTTCATTAAATCATTAATGCATTCATTGTGCGAGAGCGTGTATGCTCATTATTGTCACTCTGTAACGTAATCATAATGCGATATTCATGCGGAATCTATAATCATCATGTGACTTTCCTACTTCAGTATGGATAGAGCTGTCAGAGGACGCAGGGGAAGAGGCCGCGGTGCGGGCCGGAACCCGAGATCTCGTGTGCATGCCCACACGAACGCGAGGGATATCATTAATTCATCAAATAGCGAGGCTACTCATTCACTGTCAGATAACCATCCACCGTCAGGGAGTCGTACCCGAGAAGCAGCTCACTCGGAAGGTGTTCGGGTTGACCCATTCATATTTATGCAGGGCATGATGGCCCAGATGACTCAGATGACGCGGATAGTGGAGACCATGCAGACCTCGATGGTTTGTGGTCCACCGCAATAGGAATGCCAGGTGCCATCTCATGGACAGACTGGAGGAGTGAATCAGATTGTTGGCGATATCTCTCGTCAGATGCCGCCTACTTTTGAGGGTTCGTCGGAACCAGCTGATACGAATCGGTCAACATCATCAAATACAAATTACCAATTCTCGCGCGCACGACGACTTCGTAGCAGTTTTAGTATTTTGCCCATAACTTTCTCGCCCGAAATCCGATTCAGGTGATTCAAGTGGACATGGAAAGCTAAGAAAGAGAGCTACAAATCTTATGAAGACCATAGGACCAAATTCGGACCCATTGTATCTCGGAAATGACAAAACCGACAGCATAATATTTGGTCCAAGATAATGAAGATATTCTTTCCTTCCCCACCTCACTAAAAAACGATCCAAGCTTGAGATTTGATGAAGACTTTCATCAAATGTCTTCTTCATGTCATCTTCCATCAAGTCACCATCACCTAATAAAACCAAGGTTCATCATATTTTCCTTCCCTCACAAGATCGGCCATATCATGCTTGAAAGGGACATATCTTGACTTCATATCTTGACAAGATAATGAAGTTATCTTCTCCTTCCCCACCATGTACACAAACGGCCGAAAATGAAGATGGAGTGAAGACTTTCTTCTTCATGTCATTATCCCTCATTTCATTATCACCCATGTAATTCCAAGGAGGAGGATATCACAATCTACACCAAATCCTCCTAAGTGTGATCGGCCGAATTGATGCATGGAGGAATGATATTTTGTTCTACTTCATGTCACCATCAAAGACCAAGATTGCTTCATCATGTCACCATCAAGACCAAGATTGCTTCATGTCTCTTTCACCTAATAACACCAAAATACTTGATATCTCACCTTTGATTTTCGGCCGAAATGTTAGTGCTAGGAAGTTTCCTTTTCTCGTTTTGTTGTATTTTCTTTCGGTTGGAAACTACTATATATAGTAGTGCTCGTTGTAGTTGTAAAACATATCTTGAATCTTGAAAGTAAAAAAACCTTGTATTTCTTTGAAATATACGTTGAACGAGTTCAACAAAACCTTGGTTATTATTTCGACGCGTCTCGAGATTTTAACTTGATCAATTCTCAATAGGTCTTGGGAAGAGATTACTTTTATCGAGTTATAGGTCTAGTTCGATAAAACACATCTAAATCCGTATACACTACTACCTCACGGCCGAAATCCATTTAAGTTCGGCCACCCCTTGTATTTTCGAGTGACACTTTGATAATCGTCAAGACATAATAATCTTCCGTTGTATTTCATACGCTTTACGTACGTAATTCGTATCATCTTCTTGTTCGATATTTTTATTGTTATATCCGATATTATTCACATACAAAATACATCCGAAAAACTCCATATTCGTAAAAGCCTTCCGCTATCATACACTTACATATACTCCGACCGATACGTATCCACCTCTCCCCGGATAATTCGTATCACCAGCTGATATTGTTCATTGGCTCGAGCATTTTGATAAACTCTTCGACATGGTTCAGTGTCTGGAAGAGAGTAAAGTGGCAGTAGCGGCTTATTACTTGAGTAAGGGCGCTTATTCGTGGTGGCTTTCTGTGAAACCCATCGATCGTGATTGTATTTGGAGCGAGTTCAAGACTCTCATGTTAGAGAGGTATTATCCGGATCCACTTCGTGAAGCCAAGTTGTCAGAGGTTTTGAACCCCGAACCCGACGAGGACGAGGGTGTTATTGTCATTGCTGAGAAGTTTCAAGGACTACTTCAGTTTGCTTCGTCAATTATCCGTACTGAGGCGGATAAAATTAAGTATTTTAGCAAGAGGCTAAATCCGCAGTTGAGGATGCAGTTGTTCAATCATAATTGTAATTCACTTAGTGAGTTCATCGGGAAGGCTCTTGGAGCAGAGCTTTTGATCAAGGATCTTACTCAGAAGCATCCTTCAGTTTCTTCAGGTGATAGGACTAGAATGCCGGCTCGTTCAGAGGGACATCGGGCTCCGACGTCCAAGGGGTCGTTTTCTAGTCGTCTTCGTGCTGGGACATCATCTTCCTCTCAGGCGACGAGTTCGACTGTTGTTTGCTTTAACTGTGATTCAGCAGGTCACGTTAGTACCCGGTGTACGGTGCCAGCTTTTGTTTGTTTTCTATGTGGGAGGCAAGGACACCGGCAGAAATACTGCAGGGGTTCTAGCGCCAGTAAATCTCAAGAGAGCTCAAGGGCCTCGAGAGACTTCGTTACTCCAGCCCGTGCATTATCCAAGGGACCCTATCAGGCTTCGAGAGCCCGAGGTAAGGACATTCATCACCGGTTTGAACAAGTTAATTCTTGTTCGTTAATAGTATAATCATTCATTTCGTTGTCGTTCATTCATTCATATAATTCATTCATCATACATCAATCATGTTGGGGCTTGTCATCATGAAACTATTCCTTTCAATTCACGAGGAACAACGGTTCCAATAATTTCACTTGATCTATCACTCATGACGTTATTAATTCACCTTGGTGAGTCATTCTTAATCCTGGTCGGATTTATAGTCATTTATCATTCATCATTCATTTTAGTCACTTTCATTCTAGTGACCTTCTGAGATCATAGTTAGCGGCGAGTTCATCATCGGATATACCTTTAATCGTTGAGATAGAGGAGATCGATGGCATGGAAGGATATCGATGTTGAGTACATTTGAGACGCAACCTTGTTTTTTTTGGATGACTATGTAACTCAATCGCAGTAATGTATCGTGACTGTGGATCATTGATTCTTGATCTATTTTATTATGATCATATTCGAGAATCTTGAGATTTGGGCCATTTGTTGAGAATTCGTCCCTTTGGAAATCGTTCACTGTGATTCGAGACGCCAAGTCTTGGGGACTTGGGCGTGCGATTGATTTGGTCCCGAGGACTATTTGGGCGTTATTGTTTTCAGATCGTGATGGATAGTTCATATCCCGAGTTGTTACCCTTAGTTTCGGGGACGAAACTCTTTTTAAGGGGGGGAGTATGTAATACCCGGTTGTATTTCATTCATTATCATTCAGTAATTATCAGTCTGTAATTATCATTCAGTAATTTTCACTCATTAATAATCATTCATCAGTCATGATTCATTCATTTGCGTTCATTTGGCATGTTGTAACCGTGTATCAGTTACCGATCGTCATTTCATCTCCGTTTGAGTGTCGGAACGGGAGTATTATCATTATCATCGTGATTGGTAGTCTTGTGCTGGAAGTATCATTTTTGGCATGTGTTAGATTTGTTCATTTTCGCATTCGTCTGGTATGTCGGATCATCCATCAGTCGTAGCGAGGTATCGGAACCATCGGATTTATTCACCTTGGCCAGCCTTGAGTTACGGCCGTAAGGTACTGGGATACGGCCGTAAGTTCAGCGGGTACGGCCGTAAGGCTGGCCGATTATGGCCGTACGTGGTCCAGCAGGCTGCCCAGCCATTTTGGCCGAAGGCGAGTTACGGCCGTAAGGAGGGTTAGTTACGGCCGTAAGTGGTGTTCGTAAGTTTCAGGTGTTGTCGACCAAGGGTGACTTACGGCCGTAAGGGTTGCGGCATACGGCCGTAAGTCGAGGAAGGTACGGCCGTAAGGCTTGGCCGGATACGGCCAGACTGCAGCAAGGTGCACGATCATTTTCGACGAAGAGGGCTTACGCCGTAAGTTTGGCGGATACGGCCGTATCATCCGAGTTACGGCCGTAAGGTGTGCGGTTACGCCGTAAGGGTGTCGACGGATGTTTTTGACGAAGTGTTACGCCGTAACTCGAGCACGGCCGTAAGTCTGTCGGCAGGCTTTCGGACGAAGCCGAGTTACGGCCGTACGAGTTGGCCGGTTACGGCCGTAAGGCCGTTGACCTGGAATGTTACGGCCGTAAGAGGGCCGAGTTACGACCGTAACTTCCGGCAGTATTTAAGGACTCGGCCGGGACATTTTTACTCATTTTCATCCTCTCTTCATTTTGTTCCGAAAGAGAGACTTGAGGGAGGGATTTTTCCATCCTCAATCACTTGTGTATTCGGATTTCATCATCTTATTTCGTTGGGAAGCTTGGATAGTCGATTTAACACGTTTTCATCGGATCGAAGTGTTTGGATCTTCAAAGGTAATATTCTTCAACATCTTGGATTTCGATTTTGTGTTGAGATATGATGTTCTGGACGTTATAATCATGTTATATGAAGGGATATGTATATGATTATGAGTTTGTATAAGGATTCATTGAATTATTGAGGAATTATTCAAGAACACCTTGAATATCGGGTTGAATTTGGGGGTTTTCGACCAAATGTTGTTGAAATATCGTTCTAAGTATTCCTATTGGATTATTGATAGTATTCATGAGGTTTTGTGGGTTTGAATCATTCATTGGAAGTTGGTTTCGGATGTAATTGAGTTTTGGTTGTAAACAATTGGAGATTGCTTACAACGCGTTTGTTTTAATGCCCCAATGAGTTTCGGGTATTGTTGTATCGACTTTTGAGTTGGTTGTGATCATGCTTGATTCGTGTATTAAGAGAATTGTTGGTATTTGTGTTGTTCAAGGTTGTTCGAGCGGCCGATAATTTCATTAAGGACGTTGATCGTGGAAGTACCTTCTCGCCTTCGGTTTGAGGCAAGTTTTATACTTGTACTAGTCAATGAGCTAATGTCATCATGTATGTGTATGGATGTGTTGTATCATTCCGAGACTTAGTCTCTTCACGAATTCATTGATATCAAGAGATCGTTCGATACGATACCTTCCGGCAATTTTGCCAAGTGTTTATAGTTGTTCGTTAACGGCCGATTCAAGGCATTGTAATACTCATTATTAATGTTATTGTCGATAGCCGGTTCGCGGTATCGATGTATCGATTGTTGTTAATATAGATGTCAATTTAAGACATCGTTGAGATCATTGTTATTCCTGTTTGGATTGTCATTAAAACTGTACAGGCCGATTAAAGGCATTGGCTCATTCATTTCTCACCTCCGCCGTCGGTAACCGATTAAAGGTGCCGAGGCATCCTTCGTATCATTGTCATCGATTGGCCGTTCTCAGGCAAATCGAAATGTTCAATTATTCACCATCTCATTGTTATCGATTGACCGTTCTTATTCTGTCGAGGTATTTTAATCATTCATCGTATCATTCGTAACGATTGGCCATTCTAAGCCAATCGAAGTGCTTAATCATTCATGGAATCATCCGCTGCATTATTCTTATCGTGTTGGCCGACTCAAGACAGCACACTATCATTAATTGTGATACGGCTTCATGCCGTGGCTTCAGCCCTAATTGTGATACGGCTTCATGCCGTGGCTTCGGCCCTAATTGTGATACGGCTGGATGCCGTGGCTTCGGCCCTTATTGTGATACGGCTGGATGCCGTGGCTTCGGCCCTTATTGTGATACGGCTTCGTGCCGTGGCTTCGGCCCTAATTGATACAGCTTCGGGCTGTTTTGACTTCAGGTGTTTGTGATATTTGTTAACTTCCGCTGAACGACTTTCAGGCCTTTTGTAATGTTTTGGTATTTTTCATTGGAGCCTTCGGACATTATGATTCATATTTAATTCAGTTCTGGTGTGGTTCATGCCGTGTAATTCATTGTGGTATTCTGTGATTATAATTCGCCGTTGGGCACTTATGTTCTAATCTGTCGAACAGGTATTAATAGTATGCCGTGGGCATAGTATTTCACGAATGCTCGATTCTTACTTTGATTTGTGAGCATCTCGTATTATTATCATAATTGTACCGTTTCATTCTGCCTTTGGATGCATATCATGTCATACATGTATTTGATGTTCATTATCTGGATGACTGACCCCGTGGGGGCGGAACATGTTTTTCATGTTTTAGGTGCTTGCGAGGAGAGAGTTGAGACACATGGGCATGATGATGGCGACGAGGCATTCGAGCGATACTAGTCCGAGTTGTTCATGTTGGTCAGTCGGTTGGAGTGTTCTCCAGTTTGTCAGTCATTGTCATTTAGTATTACCCGAGCAGATGCTCGTGGATGTTGTATTTTTACTCTTGGCCATGTAGGCCCATCGTTGTCGCTGAAATTCCTTATCGGAATATTGTGTCGGATATCATGGTAGGGACTATGATTTTCCCTTGTTGTTTAATTCAATGTATTTTAGTCATGTTCGCCTGGTGGATCTCCTGGCGTGGGGTCCACGGCACTGTGATAACCCAATAGGATTTGGGGGTGTTACAGGACAAGCATAGCTGAAAATGGCTAAGTGTAACATTATTAGCGCACGCTAATAATCATGAGTAGCGCACGCTATCGTGCAGGTTTAGCGCACGCTACGGATATAAGATAACGCACGCTAATGCAGTCAGATCGGAAGGAATCTGCGTGTGGACCAGGCCACTTTCGACGCACGTTCTGATAAGTCAACGGATGTTGTAATGTAGTGATAGCGCACGCTAATGTATGTTGATTAGCGCACGCTAACTGTATATCGAACAAAAAGGAATCTTATCCTCGTCAGCACTTTCGGCGTGTGGACCTGTCTTTGGGAGCATACACACAAACGAGTCAACTATGAGTAGCGCATGCTAAGGTAGGACACTTGTGTACGCTAAATAGAGGCATTTACGTACGCTATTGCATAGGCATTGCGTACGTAAATCACTTCATGCAGTAAGACAGTTGCCTCTGGACTTCGATAGCGCACGCTAACAAAGACAGTTAGCGCACGCTAAGTGTGTAACGTACGTTAACTGAAGATGTTAGCGTACATTAGTAATGTACAGTATATATATAGGTGCAGTTGGCCATTATTCGTCATTTCCGTCCATTTCTTCATGTGAGCCGATAGAGAGAGGTCTTAGAGAGAAGTTGAGGTTCCAAACACTTGAGTTGATCATTCCTAACAACATTTGAAGCTTGGAAGTGATTGAAAACGGATTCAACCTTGGGATTCAATCCATTCCTTCAAAGAGGTAATTACTCTTCACTTTGGGATTTCATTTTGGATTGTATATGATGTTCTTGAGTTGATGATCGTCATGTTTATGAGTTGATGAGTATGGTTATGAGATGGATTACTGAGTTATGTTGATAATATGGTTGATATGCGGATATTGATATGATTCGTGTGGTTTTGAACGGTGTTGTTTTTCTTCAAGAGATATGTTGGTTAATATCTCCCTTCATTTCGGGTTTTTAATTGTTATTGTTTACTTCGTATGATGATGAACATGCAAGTGATTATGATTCTTGGTGTATATGATATGATTAAGAAGACTATATGTTGAAATGTTAGTGGAAATAAGATTTGGACACTTGTTTGGAAAGTAATGTGTATAAGGGTCGACTTTGGAAAATCACCACCGATTATTGAAAACTCCAAAAATTCTGAAACATAAAAGTATAATAGAGCATCGAGTTAGCTTTCTAATGGTTCAAACGGTGAGTTAATCGGAGTCCGGATGAGTGAGTTATGCTCAAAATGGCAAAAATTATACTGTTTGTATTCTGGGAACAGGTAGCGCATGCTATTGATGAAGTTAGCGAACGCTAACATGCCTGGGCGTATAAAAACGTAAATAAGTCGGGAATTTCATTTCCCAACCCATCCTACACGATCCCCTTTCGTCCCAAATCACCCAAACTCGGTTTTTAACCCCTAAACCTCAGCTTTTGAGTTGGTTTATCAAGTGATAACATATAGGAAAGCTTGGAACAAGGATTATAACATCATTATTGATTCTTTCGCCGGATTGAAGGTAATTGGCTTGAACTCTAATATTTTGGGATGTTTGAGATTCTTGATATATTTTGGTGGTTTAGTTCGTATCGATGGCTAGAATCATGTAATGTTGAAGGATATACATGTTGTGATTATGTTCTTCGTGTTCTTGATGTGGTTGGTGTTTGTTGATTGATGATTCGAATATACCTTTAAATTCCGCCTTCAAGGTGTTTGATTGAAGTTTTGAAAGAGAAATTGATTGGAATATTTCGGTTAAGTTTGCATACTCACCTTATAGAATCGATATGTGGGCTTTGTGGAATCATGGAAATAAATTCGTAATTGTTTGAGTTAGATTGTTCGGACTTGTGTTTAATCGAGATATTTTGGAATCGTTGGGTTTGTGGATTAGTTATATCGATTGTTGATTGTTATCGAATGTATGTTAAATCGATTATTGTAATAGGTTGAGATTATTGATCGATGTTTAGAACCATGCTTTGAGGCCGTATTCAAGAATGTTCGTAGATTGCTTTGATCAGGGCCGAGGGACATGTAGACGACGGCAAGGAATTGGTAACGGCTTCATTGGTATCGAGGCAAGTTATTACTTGCTCAGTTCATAATATTTAATGAATGGTTTCAGTTTCATTCGTTTATAATTCGTATAACAATGTTTATAAATCGTAATCACAGGAGATTTGAGATTACAGGTTGTATTTGAGTTTTGGGAAATTAAATCATAATGTATATGATTTACATTCTTGTTGGCATACTTGGAATCGAGGATACATCATGGTATAGACAAAGGCGTGAATTATTTACCACCCGTGACATTTCGAATCGTCGAATATTCAGAATAATGGTTCGTGATGGTCTGGACATCGAGATTGCTCTCGAAGGACTCGGGGCAAGTACTCTAATTATTTTTGTCATTTCATGTTGATCATGTTGTGATACATGCGTGTATCGTTGTTGTCATGCATTGTGTATCATTGTTATATGCATTTGTGTATTGTTGTTGTATGTCCACCTCGGGTTGGTCCGACGGGATCATCGGGGGATCTATGCTAGCGTGCGCTGGATCAACGGACAGGTTTTCCACCTCGGGTTGGTCTGACGGGATCATCGGGGGATCTAGGCAGTGAACGCTGGATCATCGGATTGCCATGTATTGTTGTTGTACATATGTATATTATGGGTTTGCCATAAGTATACATTGTCGTTATTGTTGTGATCATATTTACGTTGTCATATGAGTATGCATTTGTAGGTCTTGTGTTAGGACCATGTCCGTATGTTATGTTGATCTGATCTCGGATTGGACTGACGTGATTGTCATGGTATTTCGTATCTTGAGGTATGTTCCGTATTTCCTTGGTACTTGTCTTTGATGGACAATCGATTATCGTATTGGAATTGTCGATGTTATCCGATGGATTGAATTGGCCAGAGTTGGTATAATTTCCGTATCGCGAGTTATGATAATGTTTTGAGAACCTTGAGTATTGTTGAGATACCGTACAGATATTTCGGTATTATTTTAATGTGTTGTTAAGGATACGAATCATGGATTCTCGTAAAATTACGACGGTAAGATTACATTGGTCGTATTCTTACTTAGTATTTCCATTGATATGTAATTATTGACGAGATGTGATGGTTATCATTATTGGATATTATGGCTGACCCCGTCGTGGGCTTTCTTTTTAGGTTCTTGGATTATCAAGCTTGTAGCGGTCGTGGAGAGATGAACTTCCTGGAGGATACTGGCAAGGGCATGTATTTGTGTTTTTTGTTTCTGATCAGTTGTTGTATTCCGCTGCTAGAGTATTTTAATTGTTTGTCTTTATCCGCTGCGTGAGTATTTTTAAATGGCCTTTTTTGGTATCCGGTAACTTAGGTTACTTTGGAAATCATTTTCTAAATCAATTCTGTCGGTACGTGTAAGCGATAGCTTAACGTATTGGGCCTTGTGGTTTCAAATGAGTTTTTACGATGGTTTGATTAACGAGTTTTATAAATCTTCGAATGTTTTTAATAGATAATACCGTCGTTAGCCTCTTGGGCGTTTGTAAATATTTTCGAAAATTTCCTCCAGCCTTGTGGGTTCCATCTCGGGGCCCACGACGCTGTAATATTTCCGGTCAGATCTGGGGGTGTTACAGAATATGGTATGGGAGATTAGGTTGTGAAAACCTAGGCAGTCGGGTCGAGTTGGGTCGTGCTTTTGTCGTGTCATTCGAGTTGTCGGTTGACAAGTGTTTGAGCTCTGGGTTTTTGTTGTTCACTCGGGCTTGTGCGTTATGTGATTTACCAGTGTGGTACTGGGATTGTTGTAACTTTTTCAAGTGGTGTTAACGTGTTTCTTCAGATAGAGCTGTGTTGTTTTCTCGAGTTGAACTGAGTTTGCAAAATGTGTGTTTTGAAAATATCTGTGTCGAGTATTTTCTTGAGTCGAGACATGTGCCAAGATTACGGGAATCGTCGGCTTCACGATCCGTAAGTATTGGATTTTTGAATTGCATTGAGATTTATTGTCGTTCTAAGTTGATATGTTCTGAGGTTCAGAAAGATATTATGCGTTACAGTATAAGATGACAGAGTTGGGACAGGATTGATGATCTTGAGAAGTTATGATTTTGGAAATCAATATGTCGATTAAGTTTTGGAACGGAGCTGTGCATTTGGGAGAAATATTGTGGATTGTTCAGGAGAACATGTAGTCATGTTAGTTCATTTTGAGATATATGAACTGTTTTTGAGCATTTGAAAATGATACTTTTCAAAATGAATGTTTCACGGATGTTTTACCGTAAATGATTTTTGGGCCGAGACCCAATAGATTTTTTTGAAATTGTTTTATAACTCAGGACTTGGGGTCCGAAAAAAAAGAGTTTCCTACTTTTAAACTTCTTGTAATGCGGAACGAGATACGGGCTGAGACCCTAATATTTCAAAAGACTTTTCTGTTTTCTTAAAAACTCCCGAGACATGTAAAACACTTTATCAATTGTTTATCTATGTCGTTCCTGCCTTTCGGGGTTCTAGATTACTTGTTCAAAAGAAACTTCTCGGGAAGTCTTTCGTTGTGTTGATTTGTTTCAATGCATTGTCATAGCATAATTGAGGTGATCCAGGATGGAAAATGATTGACGTTGCGAGTCATATGTCGGAGTTTATATATTGAAAATTTTGGAACTCTATCGTATGGTCTTCCGATAGAATATCAGTGGATATTGGTGACGAGCCGAATTGGTATACAGGAGTATGGATGTGGTTAATCATCTGCATAATTTCATTTTATTTAATCATGCGTATTCGAAAAGAATTATTATCGAATACTGGGCACCAGAGAGCCGATTTAATTTTTCGGAAATTGATTTCGTGGACTTACGAAAATTTATGTTTTGAGTTTTGAAATTTTTGAAAGAACTTTCGGAAATTTGTCTTTTGACGAGACTATATGATTTCAAACTGGTTTTGAAAATATGATCGATATAAATACGCATTTAGTGCATAATGCATATCATGATGGAGTTATGAGTGTGACTCACGAACTAGATAAGGCATCAGTACGGTACGATGAATAAAGATTCGAACTTCAGTATGGTAGTTGGTTATCTAGGGATGATCGGTTGATTGATCGGATAAGAAGAATATGCTACAGGATGTAGAATTCATGCACATGATGTAATTTTGGAACTGTGGGTTTTGTGAAACTGAGACATTGGAGATGGTGACCACATGCTGGTGTAATATCCGCAATTTTCGATTTTCGGTAAATTTCTTTTTTTGGTCGGAGTCTGTTTTGACGACTCTCTCATGACCGTTTCGTCATTCGGAGAATATTTAATTCTGCACTTTTGTCATCCGAGTTCGCTTTGCCGCTTTGTTGAGTTCCGTGCTTTTAGCGACTTTTCCGCGCTTGAGTTCGGTTCTTGCGAATCTCGCTCAAACCGCTGCTTGGGGTTTTTCGTAAGTTCATTTAACGTTGTTATACGTGTTGTGAGCTTCGGTTTGATTATTCGTTGTCGTATGGTGATTTTCGGGCATTTGGGCCATTTTCGTAATTTCCCAAAGTTTGGGGTAATTACCTTCCGTTGTCGAATTTCGAGCCTTCGGGTGGTCGGAATCGTGTGTTCTACTAGCTCTTAGATTCGTCTTTGTGAGTACTTCGTAACCGTATCTTCGGTTCGTATTCGTGTTCGGGTTTCGTGTCGTTTTGTTGAATTCAGGATTTCTAAACGACTTTTCTAAGTATGAGTTCGACTTTGTTGGATCACCATTAATTTTTGGTAACTCCAAAAATTCTGAATCTTTGCAATATTATAGAGAATCGAGTTATCTTTCCAATGGTTCGAACGGTGAGTCAATCGGAGTCCGGAGGAGAGAGTTATGATCGTTTTCGTTCACCCGCTCATTTGGCCGATCACTGCCGACCGGACTCGGCCGTGTCGTCCGACACGGCCCGTGTCGTACTCGTCCGGATAAGCCGGTAGCCACGCCTGCAGGCTCGACCGTGTTCCGTGACACGGCCGAGTCGATGCCGAGCGCCTTCGCGACACGACCGTGTCATGCCGGACACGGCCGAGTCCCTCGCCGCCATCGCGCGCCACGACCGTGTCAGCGGACACGGCCGAGTCTGTCACCCTATTTAAGGCCCAAGAATGGGGTTTTTCTTCATTTTTCTCACTCGTTTCTTCCTCTTCCGCGGCTGGAGCTTTGATGGTCATGAAGGGATGTTGTTAGAGGTTAAATCCATGAAGTTTTGAAGTTCATAACATCGATTAATCCTTCCATAACTTGCTCCGATCGACCGAATCAAGGCAAGTTTTCCTAAATTATAGTTTTGGGGATTTTGTTCGATTTGTCCGTTTAATCCGTTTTAACTCAGAATATTTATGGATTGATGATTGTTAAGATATATCATATCTAATTCCTTGTTATTCCACGGTTGGATTGCCACGGATTTGTCGTTTTATTGAGTATTTTATCGACGCCTTGAAGGTGTTCGATAAAATGTCACAAAGAGAATTCGAGCGTTCTACGATTATTTCTTCCTCTTATGATCGATGATTTATGGATTATATGTAATTAGGGTCGAATTCTTGTGAAGAACTCGAGTCGGAACCCTTCCGTTCGTTGTCTCCTTCGGGGTCCGAGCTTCCCGGTCGAACCGTGTTCTTCGGAGCGTTTGGTAGCGGTTATTAAGGCAAGTATCTTATTATACGACTTGTATCTTGTGAATAGTAATTACGTATGATTTGTATGACGATTTTTCTTGCCTCCGTAAATATGTTCCGTTTGAGTAGGTTGTGTTTTCCGAAATTTGAAGGCTTTGTGATAATAGTGATATATTGGTATCCGTGTTAGGCGTTGTGCCATTTGTGCAGGATTGCGATGTACATATGAGATGGTTGCACACGTGGTTGTTCAATGTATTGTGTACCGAATGTGTGTTATGTTGGTTAAATGTCGTTGATCGATGATAGTTGTTGCGAGTGTCGAGGTTGTGTTATGTGCGTGCAACGTACGATTTTGTGGTGATCAAGGTGATTGATTAATTGTGCTCATTGTTGTATGTAATGTGAATGTGAATATGTGTGTGACCGCTAAGTTCACTCGTGTTGGTTCGACGGGACCTACGAGGATTCGTGGCAGTGGACTACGGGATCAGAACTTAGTGAGGTACTGAGGTCCAATCGTGCGGGTCTGACGAGGCCTACGATAACGCATGGCAGTGGACCATGAGTTTCGGACACAGTGCGTCCAACCGGGTGAGCTCGACGGGGCTTACGGTGACACGTGGCAGTGGACTACGGTGTCGTGGACTGTGTGTGATTGTTTTGATTGATATTTTCAGTTCGGGTTGTTATGCCTTCGTAGACTCTTGAATGTGTATCAGGGTGTCGTGTTTGGTTATGTTTAGTTTATAGTACGTGTGGGTTGTTGATCCTACGTAGACTCGTGATGTGGATCACGGTGTCGTAATTTATTATGTTTTTTTAATTGTGCGTGATTTAGTCCGTGCGGGTTGTTGAACCTACGGAGACACGTGATGCTGGATCACGGTGTCATGAGCATGATACTTTCAAATCAAAGTTTTTAAAGGAAAAGTTTTAAGAAAGAACGTTGGGCCGAGCCCCACGAGATTTATGGAAATGTTTCCGTATTGTAAATCGTTGAATTATGAAACAAGTTTTGGGTTAAGGCCCTAATGTTTACGAAAAGGTTTTGTAAATTGGGACTCGAGGTCCAAAAGGATTTCTGTTTCAAAAATCCCCGAGATGATGTGTTCCTTTTCAAATATCTCTTACTTGAGTTCGAAATTCTAAAACTTCTGAACATTTTGATAATGGATTTCCGTATTAAATTCGTAGTTGCTATTTGCTTGTTACTTTTCGTATGGTTTGATACTTGCACTAGTAAAACAGTGGAGTTTTACTAACCCCAGTATTCGGGGTGGATGTCCTGCTCAAGGCCCGGTACATGCGAGTTCATGGGAGCAACACAGGATTGGCACAATGGGATGACGAGCCGCGATACTAATCAAGAGTTGAGAGTTGGTAGAGTTTAGTTGTATTGTTAGAGTTGATTCGGTCTTCCGTTGTATTGTATTTCGACCCCGTGTGGGTAATGTTGTTAGTCATCCCGTTGATAGAGTTGTGTGACCTCATCTGGCCCGTGTGTTTATGTGTAAGTGACCTTGACGGCCTGTATTATTATATTGTTTGACCACGACGGGCAAGCTTTTGGTTGTTTATGGACGTTAGCTGGTAGATCCTTGCGGAAAGGGTTTACGGCGTGTAATATTCCCATACGGTTTTGGGGGTGTTACATTTATGGTATCGAGCTTAGGTTGCGGAAACCTAGCCGTCGGGTCGAGTCAAGTCGTGATTTGTCGAGTAATGTGTTGTCATGTCGTTTGAGTCATCGGGTGACAAGTTGAGTTGTGCGTAGTCACAACGTGTCGGTTATGTTGTCGGACGAGATTGGTATCGTGGGCGACCGTCACCTCCGTGCGACTGTGGATGTAAGTCTCCTCTTTTATGCGAAGTACTGTGTATCTCGATTTTTATCTTAGTGAGTTAATTTCGTGCATGATTTTCTTTACATGATTGTGTAATATAATTGTGTTTAGTACTTGTGGCATATAGTATGTGTATAGGATCGGGCACATTATTGTTTTATCTTTGAACCACCGGGTGGTGTGGTATGGTGTGGAAGTTGTAAACCTTGACGGATTTCAAAAGGTATCGGCGATCGAGTTTTAGTTTGAAAACCGATTCCTTTAACCGAGTTTTGGCGTTATGGCCTTGAACGCTTTTGGCAAAATTCTTGTGACGGTACTTAGTATTTTGTAAATGGCTTTTGTGAGTTTTTTTGAAATATTACCACATCGGCCCTTTTGGCGTTTTTGTAAATATTTTTATCCTGGTGGGTTCCGCGGGACCCACAACGCTATAATGTTCCGTGTAATTACTCGAGATTTTGGGCATTCTAGCCCATTGAATTATCTTTGAAAATCTTGAGTATCCTAGAAATAAATTTCGAGGCGTACGTTTAAAATGAATTGTTTTCTCATGGTACTTCCAAGGTGCCACGATATGTTTCCGAATTCTTCTACCTCGAGGACCAAAATGTTTTGAGATATTTTTCAATGTTTTATAAACACTTTTACTTAGACCCGAGGGTCGAATATTTCCGAAAGTTTTTCACGAAAAGAAAGTGTCCTCATTTTTATCGAATGCGAAATGGTTTTCCAAAGTCTCGATAACGATGTTTCACGTTTGTACTTTTTTTTGAAAGGTGATACTCAAGATCAACCGGTGTTTTTCTAAATTATTTTCAAAAGGAGGTTTTCGTTTTTTTTAAAAACCTATCCATTCCCGTTTGAGGGCTGGGTATGTATGTATGATGTTCACGTTGTCGTTATGATGTTTGCTCCCGAGTATGATCGAATTGGTGCCATGAACGTCGAGGCGTAGCCACGCATTTGCTGTACTAGCCCTCTGTGAGAGGTGTGAACCGGTGTTTACTGTTTATCGCCTCGTGGCAATTTGCGTGTTGTCACACGAGTGTGAGATGTTAAAGCTTGGGTTTGTACGCTTGTGTACATGTGTGATTGTTTCATAATGTTTGTAATTATGTGCTGATTATCGTTCGGGCCGTTGGTGTCGCCGAACGATACTGTCGTTGTTGTAGTGTTTGTGTGTGTATTACTTTACGATGGTAATCGTTGTATATGATATGTGTTATGATTCTTTATTATGCTGAGTTGGCATCTCCAGTATGTTATTTTGCGGTGTTATGTTCCATTGTATCTAGCATCTGTATTTTCGATATGCCGAGCCGAGGCATTTCGAACGTATTGTGCTGGGGGCATGTGCGTGCCAATTGTCCTTCTCGTCAGTAACGCTTTTCAAGTGTGGACCCGAGAGACACAGGATCCAGTTTTGCGAGTTGGGTTCCGAGTCTTTCGGGGCGCGAACTTCAAGATAGATATGAGGATCGGATCCGAGAGGCCCATGGGATATATTTCGACGTTTGCTTTTTGTTGTCACCTTACTCCGGTTGTTGTGAGTTGCGGGAACGACATTTCTTTTATAAGAGGTCGAATGTAATGCCCGTATCGTTTTGACTTCGCATTTCCTCTTTCTCAGTCTATCGACTCGCCGTGTTCGTTGATACTTTATGAACTTGTTCTCGTATTTCGGTTTCATCGTTCGAACGAACTGTGATCTTGTTGTGAGTCGATCTGGTTATCGATGTGACTTTTTGGGTTCAGTTCGATTCTTGTGAACCTTGTTCGGGAGTGACCTCATCTGGTTCCATTAGTTCTTTTATTCGAAGTGGATCGGATTTGGAACTCTTGTGTTTTCGACTCTTTCGACTCATTATGTTCGTTGACATTTCTGAGCTTGTCCTGCCCCTTGCTTTTGTTGATCGAACGAGTGTGGTATTGTTTTGGAATAACTCATTTGTCGCTGTGACTTTTCAATCGCTATTCCCTTCCTGTGGATCTTATGGGAATGCACGCCTTGTTGTTCTCACCGGATCATCCCGGGAGTTGTTGTTTGAATTTTCTTATCCTTCGTGTTTCGAACATGATTGTTCGATTTTTGTTGTCTCGATCGTTGTGGTTCGATCGCTTGTTTGTTCGGTTTTGTTCTCGTTTCGTGATTGTTGAGCATTCAGCTCCTTCCTAATTCCCTTAAGTTCGGGAAATTAGTCTCGTTTTCGATCTTCCAACCCTTGGGCGGTGGGATTCGTATTTGTTCGGCGGTTGGCTCGCTTTGATTGATGTACCGTTGGGTTGGTCAATCATATTGATTTTCGCTCGTTGTGTTTTGTGATTGTCGGATAATTGACTTGGCTATATTATCCGCTTGATGACGCTTGTCATTTGTTGCTTTGATTATATCCCTAACGGCGACGTTGTTTTGGTCGCCGTGGAGCGTGTTTTCACGCCGTATATTCCTTTGCGTTGTTTGTAACATTTCGCCGTTGGGCGTTAGTTACGCATTCTTGTGTATCTTGTTGAGTTTTGCCTCATGGAATATTTCTCCTCCCTACTTGTTTTAAGTTTCGGACGAAACTTCTTTAAGGAGGGTAGAATGTAATATCCGCAATTTTCGATTTTCGAAATTTCTTTTTTTGGTCGAGTCTGTTTTGACGACTCTCTCATGACCGTTTTGTCATTCGGAGAATATTTAATTCTGCACTTTAGTCATCCGAGTTCGTTTCGGTGCTGCTTTGTTGAGTTCCGTGCTTATTAGAGACTTTTCCGCGCTTGAGTTCGTTTCTTGCGAATCTCGCTCAAATCGCTGCTTGGGGTTTTTCGTAAGTTCATTTAACGTTGTTATACGTGTTGTGAGCTTCGTTTTGATTATTCGTTGTCGTATGGTGATTTTCGGGCATTTGGGCCATTTTCGTAATTTCCCAAAGTTTGGGGTAATTACCTTCCGTTGTCGAATTTCGAGCCTTCGGGTGGTCGGAATCGTGTGTTCTACTAGCTCTTAGATTCGTCTTTGTGAGTACTTCGTAACCGTATCTTCGGTTCGTATTCAGGTTCGGGTTTCGGTGTCGTTTTGTTGAATTCAGGATTTCTAAACGACTTTTCTAAGTATGAGTTCGACTTTGTTGGATCACCATTAATTTTTGGTAACTCCAAAAATTCTGAATCTTTGCAATATTATAGAGAATCGAGTTAGCTTTCCAATGGTTCGAACGGTGAGTCAATCGAGTCCGGACGAGAGAGTTATGATCGCTTTCGCTCACCCGCTCATTTGGCCGATCACGCTGACCGGACTCGGCCGTGTCGTCCGACACGGCCCGTGTCGTACTCGTCCGGATAAGCCGGTAGCCACCGCCTGCAGGCTCGACCGTGTTCCGTGACACGGCCGAGTCGATGCCGAGCGCCTTCGCGACACGACCGTGTCATGCCGGACACGGCCGAGTCCTCGCCGGCCATCGCGCGCCACGACCGTGTCGCGGACACGGCCGAGTCTCTGTCACCTATTTAAGGCCCAAGAATGGGTTTTTCTTCATTTTTCTCACTCGCTTTCTTCCTCTTCCGCGGCTGGAGCTTTGATGGTCATGAAGGGATGTTGTTAGAGGTTAAATCCATGAAGTTTTGAAGTTCATAACATCGATTAATCCTTCCATAACTTGCTCCGATCGACCGAATCAAGGCAAGTTTTCCTAAATTATAGTTTTGGGGATTTTGTTCGATTTGTCCGTTTAATCCGTTTTAACTCAGAATATTGATGGATTGATGATTGTTAAGATATATCATATCTAATTCCTTGTTATTCCACGGTTGGATTGCCACGGATTTGTCGTTTTATTGAGTATTTTATCGACGCCTTGAAGGTGTTCGATAAAATGTCACAAAGAGAATTCGAGCGTTCTACGATTATTTCTTCCTCTTATGATCCATGATTTATGGATTATATGTAATTAGGGTCGAATTCTTGTGAAGAACTCGAGTCGGAACCCTTCCGTTCGTTGTCTCCTTCTGTCCGAGCTTCCTGCCGAACCGTGTTCTTCTGAGCGTTTGGTAGCGGTTATTAAGGCAAGTATCTTATTATACGACTTGTATCTTGTGAATAGTAATTACGTATGATTTGTATGACGATTTTTCTTGCCTCCGTAAATATGTTCCGCTTGAGTAGGTTGTGTTTTCCAAATTTGAAGGCTTTGTGATAATAGTGATATATTGGTATCCGTGTTAGGCGTTGTGCCATTTGTGCAGGATTGCGATGTACATATGAGATGGTTGCACACGTGGTTGTTCAATGTATTGTGTACCGAATGTGTGTTATGTTGGTTAAATGTCGTTGATCGATGATAGTTGTTGCGAGTGTCGAGGTTGTGTTATGTGCGTGCAACGTACGATTTTGTGGTGATCAAGGTGATTGATTAATTGTGCTCATTGTTGTATGTAATGTGAATGTGAATATGTGTGTGACCGCTAAGTTCACTCGTGTTGGTTCGACGGGACCTACGAGGATTCGTGGCAGTGGACTACGGGATCAGAACTTAGTGAGGTACTGAGGTCCAATCGTGCGGGTCTGACGAGGCCTACGATAACGCATGGCAGTGGACCATGAGTTTCGGACACAGTCGTCCAACCGGGTGAGCTCGACGGGGCTTACGGTGACACGTGGCAGTGGACTACGGTGTCAGGACTGTGTGTGTGATTGTTGTGATTGATATGGTCCGTGCGGGTTGTTATGCCTACGGAGACACGTGACAGTGGATCACGGTGTCGGGATTGGTTATGTTTAGTTAATAGTCCGTGTGGGTTGTTGAACCTACGGAGACACGTGATAGTGGATCACGGTGTCGGAATTGATTATGTTTGTTTAATTGTGCGTGATGTAGTCCGTGCGGGTTGTTGAACCTACGGAGACACGTGACAGTGGATCACGGTGTCATGAGCATGATACTTTCAAATCAAAGTTTTTAAAGGAAAAGTTTTAAGAAAGAACGTTGGGCCGAGCCCCACGAGATTTATGGAAATGTTTCCAGATTGTAAACCGTTGAATTATGAAACAAGTTTTGGGTTAAGGCCCTAATGTTTACGAAAAGGTTTTGTAAATTGGGACTCGAGGTCCAAAAGAATTTCTGTTTCAAAATCCCGAGATGATGTGTTCCTTTTCAAATATCTCTTACTTGAGTTCGAAATTCTAAAACTTCTGAACATTTTGATAATGGATTTCCGTATTAAATTCGTAGTTTCTATTTGCTTGTTACTTTTCGTAGGGTTTGATACTTTCACTAGTAAAACAAAGGAGTTTTACTAACCCCGAGTATTCGGGGTGGATGTCCTGCTCAAGGCCCGTACATGCAGTTCGGGGAGCAACACAGGATTGGCACAATGGGATGACGAGTCGCGATACTAATCAAGAGTTGAGAGTTGGTAGAGTTTAGTTGTATTGTTAGAGTTGATTCGTCTTCCGTTGTATTGTATTTCGACCCCCGTGTGGGTAATGTTGTTAGTCACCCGTTGATAGAGTTGTGTGACCTCATCGGTCTGTGTGTTTATGTGTAAGTGACCTTGACGGTCTGTATTATTATATTGTTTGACCCTGGACGGGCAAGCTTTTGGTTGTTTATGGACGTTTAGCCTGGTAGATCCTTGCGGAAAGGGTTTACGGCGTGTAATATTCCCATACGGTTTTGGGGGTGTTACAGCTGGTTGCTGTGAATATTGAGTGGTCGTTCCCACTCCATATAGGATTGGATATGTTCGCCAGTCGGGTATGTTTATTGAGATCTACTGTGTTGTTGCCCAAAATATCTATCCGAAGATTAAATACTGCTGGAGACGGACAACAAACAACAATTGCGGGAGCACTTCCGAGAGAAGATAAATAAAACAAGATTTGCCGGGTTTGTTAGGCCCGGGCTTGAATGCTCTCGCGAGATGTTATTAATACGAATATTCGTGGATACAAGTATTAATGAGAGAAATCTAAATATAATGAGTGTAAAAAGACTCTGTTAATCCGGCTCTTGAGCGAAGCTAGGTGTTCTTCGTCCCGCCGATCGTCTGCCTGATGGAGAGGCCGGGAGAAGTAAGTACCGAAAGATAGCTGTTGCCAAGAGTTGGAGAAAGCCAAGTGTTATGTATTTTGCTTCTGTATGGTGTGATATGCGAGAATGCTGAGAGAGCAGAGAGTTCCGACCAAAACCAAGTGCAAGCTGCCTTCTTTATATAGGGGTTGAGGTGCCTTGTCCCCTAGTGGGCGATCGCCTTTCGGCATTTAATGTAATGGGGCGATCGTCCTAAAGGTCACATGGGCTGCCTGCCAAAAGTCTAAGGCTACAGCTGGTGGCCAGCTGTGCGGTCCAATGAGGATCCAGCACGCATCCGGAAGTACTGTCACAGGAGGTCCCACTTTATTACTTTCGGCGGACTTTGTCAGTAGGTAGGGTAGGTGACAGGCTGTGGTCACCAGTCTTGTCCGTCAGCTCCTTTCGCAGGCCTGGGCCCTGTTGGTAGGTGAGGTAGGTGACAGGTTTGTCAGCGCCTTTTATGGATCTGCACGTGGGTGCCGTCCTGTGGCTCGGCCTTGGCCGGCTGGATGGCCATCGGCCCAGATCGTCATGATGTGGTCGTCTCTAGATGATCATCCGAGGTCGCCATCGGCCAGTGGATGAGGGTCGGCAATGGTCGGTCATCAAGGGTAGGTCGCCAGGTGCCGAGAGACGGTCGGTCTCCAACAGTAGGTCGACAAGTGCCTAGAGATGATCGTCCGCTAGACGGTCGCCGAGTACCGAGAGGCGATCGTCCTGATGTCGATCGCTCGGCACCGGGATTCGTCCTGGGACCTTCGGTTGGCCAGTCTAGCATGTCCGCTCGGCAGTAACTCGGTCGCCAGTCCTCCTAGTAGATCGCAGGTCGGAAGGTGTTAATTCTTGACACAACAATTGCCCCCCAGCTTGCTCCTATGTTGAAGACATGGGGCGAGGTGGCTCTTGCTGGTGATCGTGTATGGATGAGGACGGGCGATCTGAGCTGACTTAGGATTCGGACTTGGGCGATCATGGTCGATTGGCTTAGCTATCTTTCGGTCTTGTACCTGCAAAAAACAACATTGGCCGATCCCCCATGGAAACTTGGTGGTTTCGCTTTGTTTGAGGAATCGTGCACAGTCGCGGAGATCGATGGACCGACTCCATGACCGTGTCTTGGTGCGCGAAGACAATGAGTGTCTCGTGACTCACTTTATTATGAGGGTCCTCTCATAGCCGCGCCGCCTCGTATTTAAACGAAGGGCGTGCGGTCTCGGTCTAGAGGAGTCCTTGCGCGGGGCAGCGTCGGATGAATCAACTCCACGCCCGCGGCTTGTTAGCTCTGCTTCCACCTCGGCCAGCCATGGAGATGGCCGACCTCGACGGTGTACGTTGAGACGGGGTTGTGGCATGTGTCCACTGATTAATGTTGGAGAGCCCTTAGACTACGCCGGCCTCGTATTTAAACGAAGGGCAGGCGATCTTGGCCGAAAGGGACCTTGCATGGTCGAAGCAGCCGGTTCCATCGACTGCCAGGACCATGGCTTTATGAAGTGCGGTGGAGGCGATCTTATGCCTTAGTCCGTCATGTTATATGCTGGACTGTAGATGGCGATCGTGTCCACCGGTTTGTTGATGATGTAGCGTGATGATCGGCGATCGGGCTGGAAGACTGGCGATCGTCGCTCAGCTGCCGATCGCTCTATTCGTAGGTCGATGTCGGCGATCGGGCGGGAGATCGTCGTCCGGGCGCCGATCGCGCTGCTCACAGGCTAATAAGGAACCTTTGCCTGGCCAGAAAATCTGCGGCTCTAGCCCGGAAGGCTGCGTAGGTTGTAGGTTGGGTCTTCGTGAGATGCCTGAACATAGGCGAAAAACCCTGAAATCCTCCTAGGACCGCGTAGAGGGCGGTCTCGTCGCTTATGGGCTCGCCATTGAGGATGATTACGTCTACCCGGTCGATGTAGTCCGAGTCGGACTCTTCTTCTCCCTGCTTGATTTGCATCATGCGAAGGGGACCTTCTGGCCGGACGACCCGGGTGCCGAAGTACTCCGTGAAGACATGCGCCAGCTCGTTAAAGGAGCCAATGGACCGAGGCGGCAATGAAGTGTACCACCGGTGGGCGAGGTCGTCCAGCGTCAGAGGGAACATTCGGCACCTGGTCGCGTCAGATGCCCCGCACCCGGTCATGTAGATGTTGAACTTCCTCAGTGCACTTGGGTCCGATCGCCCCTCGTACATGGGCGTTTGCGGGGGAGCGATCTTATGCTGCACGGGGGCGAGCTCGATGTCGATCGTGAGCGGCTCGCTTGGCCCGGCGATCGTCTTCTTGGCGCCTGCCCTGGACTCCAGGAGCGCCTTCATGTCGTTGAGTTGACGTTGCATCGCAGCCATCGCCGTGGCTTGGTCGCTTGCAGATCGGCTTTGGGAGCAGGAGCCGAGGCGATCGTGTACCGATCTCTGGGCTCCGCGCCGGCCTCGGCAATTCGGCGAGGGGAGCCAGACGGCTAGGCCGCCTTCCGGGAGTCGGGTAGGCCGAGCTCCCGGTGACGGATTCCAACTCCGTCGTCTCGTAGATGGGGCCGATCGCCCGTGAGCTGTGTCGGGTCACCGCCTGTGCGATCGAAGACAGAGGTGCCCCGGCTGGCGAGCGCCTCTTCTTGCGGACGGGAGCCTCCTGGCGATCGCTCGGCCAGTGACGCCTTGAGCTTCCGCTTGGACTTCTGGCGGACGGCCGAGGGGGCGATAGCAGGAGGCGCGTTGAGAGCACTCCGTCGCTCCTATAGGATGGCCAGGGCCCCTTCGATCTGTTCCTTGGTTCGGAACCGATCGAGCGAGAGGCTTGGGCCGCCGTCCAGGGACGGGATCGAGCGTCTCTGACCGCGGCGGACACCTTCCACCATCGGCTGTGGCTCGGACTGGGACGGAACAGGGGGTTTGGCCGGCTGGTCAGCGGCTTTCTTCGGCGCGGAGGCGGAAGACATGATTTCTGTAGGATTTCTTTGAAGTGCAGTAAGTGTCACTTCAAGTATCTGCCCCGAGAACAGTGAGTGTTCTTCGGGACGGTAGGTGTAAAAATTCGAGGGTTGGATGCCCTTCCTCTAGCGCCAAATTGTTGTTGCCCAAAATATCTATCCGAAGATTAAATACTGCTGGAGACGGACAACAAACAACAATTGCGGGAGCACTTCCGAGAGAAGATAAATAAAACAAGATTTGCCGGGTTTGTTAGGCCCGGGCTTGAATGCTCTCGCGAGATGTTATCAATACGAATATTCGTGGATACAAGTATTAATGAGAGAAATCTAAATATAATGAGTGTAAAAAGACTCTGTTAATCCGGCTCTTGAGCGAAGCTAGGTGTTCTTCGTCCCGCCGATCGTCTGCCTGATGGAGAGGCCGGGAGAAGTAAGTACCGAAAGATAGCTGTTGCCAAGAGTTGGAGAAAGCCAAGTGTTATGTATTTTGCTTCTGTATGGTGTGATATGCGAGAATGCTGAGAGAGCAGAGAGTTCCGACCAAAACCAAGTGCAAGCTGCCTTCTTTATATAGGGGTTGAGGTGCCTTGTCCCCTAGTGGGCGATCGCCTTTCGGCATTTAATGTAATGGGGCGATCGTCCTAAAGGTCACATGGGCCGCCCGCCAAAGTCTAAGGCTACACTGGTGGCCACCGTGCGGTCCAATGAGGATCCAAAGACGCATCCTAAGTACTCACGGGAGGTCCCACTTTATTACTTTCGCGGACTTTGTCGGTAGGTAGGGTAGGTGACAGCCGTGGTCACCGCCTTGTCCGTCGCCTCCTTTCGTGCCCAGGCCTGTTGGTAGGTGAGGTAGGTGACAGTTTGTCGGGCCGCCTTTATGGATCTCGCACGTGGGTGCCGCCCCGTGGCTCGGCTCGCCGGGCTGGATGGCCATCGGCCCAGATCGTCATGATGCGGTCGTCTCTAGCTGATCATCCGAGGTCGCCATCGGCCAGTGGATGAGGGTCGGCAATGGTCGGTCATCAAGGGTAGGTCGCCAGGTGCCGAGAGACGGTCGGTCTCCAAGAGTAGGTCGACAAGTGCCTAGAGATGATCGTCCGCTAGACGGTCGCCGAGTACCCAGAGGCGATCGTCCTGATGTCGATCGCTCGGCACCGGGATTCGTCCTGGGACCTTCGGTTGGCCCGTCTAGCATGTCCGCTCGGCAGTAACTCGGTCGCCAGTCCTCCTAGTAGATCACAGGTCGGAAGGTGTTAATTCTTGACACAACATACTGTACGTGATTGGTGTGTCATTTTGAGAATGTTATTCTTTCGTATATCTGTTTCCGTGGTTCTGTGTTGACCATGTTGGAGCTTACCGTGTGGAAGTATTCTCGAAGTGTGTTTTGACCTTTGGATGGTCGAATTAGAGTTTATCATGTCGATGATATTCTTGGCTAATTTGTTGATTGATCATCGTTAACGATCGTATGAGCGTTCGGACGTTA
Organism: Orobanche coerulescens; assembly: GCA_033398695.1. Lineage (NCBI taxonomy): Eukaryota > Viridiplantae > Streptophyta > Magnoliopsida > Lamiales > Orobanchaceae > Orobanche > Orobanche coerulescens. Next base: position 97,617,212 of record CM065810.1, on the reverse strand, counting down.
TGTCGATATTTCGGGGTCTGTTGTCATTGTTTTGGACAGTTGTTTCACAGTTGTATCGTGTATTATTGAATTGTATCCGGATTGGGATTTGATTGTGCGATCCGGCAGACAAGATCTGACACGGATAGATTATTTCATCTGACGATAATATATCTAGTTGGGACTTATGGAATTGTTATTGTAAGCGTGCTGAGGCTTTTCAGTAAAGTCACTTGCTAGTATCTCAGGAGATCGTCGACTTGGCGCATATGTAAGTATGCTATTTTGGTTATTCGGTAATAATGATGATTCATCGTTGTCGTGATTATTTCGGGATATTTTGGTTGAACGGTTTATTTGTTTTTATGACGGATTGCAAGTTTCGAGGACGAAACTTATTTTAAGTGGTGTAGTATGTAATATCTGGAATTTATATTACTATTGTTTAATGTTATCCGAGTTATGTTATATAGCGTGGAATCTGTACAGTATGGGTAAAATAATTGAAGGACCAAGACATCTGTATTTGTATAATTGTCGTACTTGGTCGACAATTGGATGTAAGAAGTATATGTATTCAGTATGCCGTATGTTCGTATTCTGTATGTTGAGACGTTGGACAAGAATAGCTGAAAATGGCTAAGTGTAACATTATTAGCGAACGCTAATAATCATGAGTAGCGCACGCTATCGTGCAGGTTTAGCGCACGCTATGGATATAAGATAACGCACGCTAATGCAGTCAGATCGGAAGGAATCTGCGTGTGGACCAGGCCACTTTCGATGCACGTTTTGATAAGTCAACGGATGTTGTAATGTAGTGATAGCGCATGCTAATGTATGTTGATTAGCGCACGCTAACTGTATATCGGACAAAAAGGAATCTTATCCTCGTCAGCACTTTCGGTGTGTGGACCTGTCTTCGGGAGCATACAGACAAACGAGTCAACTATGAGTAGCGCTTGCTAAGGTAGGACACTTGCGTACGCTAAATAGAGGCATTTACGTACGCTATTGCATGGGCATTGCGTACGTAAATCACTTCATGCAGTAAGACAGTTGCCTCTGGAATTCGATAGCGCACGCTAACAAAGACAGTTAGCGCACGCTAAGTGTGTAACGTACGTTAACTGAAGATGTTAGCGTACGTTAGTAATGTACAGTATATATATAGGTGCAGTTGGCCATTATTCGTCATTTCCGTCCATTTCTTCATGTGAGCCGATAGAGAGAGGTCATAGAGAGAAGTTGAGGTTCCAAACACTTGAGTTGATCATTCCTAACAACATTTGAAGCTTGGAAGTGATTGAAAACGGATTCAACCTTGGGATTCAATCCATTCCTTCAAAGAGGTAATTACTCTTCACTTTGGGATTTCATTTTGGATTGTATATGATGTTCTTGAGTTGATGATCGTCATGTTTATGAGTTGATGAGTATGGTTATGAGATGGATTACTGAGTTATGTTGATAATATGGTTGATATGCGGATATTGATATGATTCGTGTGGTTTTGAACGGTGTTGTTTTTCTTCAAGAGATATGTTGGTTAATATCTCCCTTCATTTCGGGTTTTTAATGTTGTTGTTATTGTTTACTTCGTATGATGATGAACATGCAAGTGATTATGATTCTTGGTGTATATGATATGATTAAGAAGACTATATGTTGAAATGTTAGTGGAAATAAGATTTGGACACTTGTTTGGAAAGTAATGTGTATAAGGGTCGACTTTGGAAAATCACCACCGATTCTTGAAAACTCCAAAAATTCTAAAACATAACAGTATAATAGAGCATCGAGTTAGCTTTCTAATGGTTCAAACGGTGAGTTAATCGGAGTCCGGATGAGTGAGTTATGCTCAAAATGGCAAAAATTATACTGTTTGTATTCTGGGAACAGGTAGCGCACGCTATTGATGAAGTTAGCGTACGCTAACATGCCTGGGCATATAAAAACGTAAAGCAGTCGAGAATTTCATTTCCCATCCCATCCTACACAATCCCCTTTCATCCCAAATCACCCAAACTCGGTTTTTAACCCCAAAACCTTAGCTTTTGAGTTGGTTTATCAAGTGATAATATCTAGGAAAGCTTGGAACAAGGATTATAACATCATTATTGATTCTTTCGCCGGATTGAAGGTAATTGGCTTGAACTCTAATATTTTGGGATGTTTGAGATTCTTGATATATTTTGGTGGTTTAGTTCGTATCGATGGCTAGAATCATGTAATGTTGAAGGATATACATGTTGTGATTATGTTCTTCGTGTTCTTGATGTGGTTGGTGTTTGTTGATTGATGATTCGAATATACCTTTGAATTCCGCCTTCAAGGTGTTTGATTGAAGTTTTGAAAGAGAAATTGATTGGAATATTTCGGTTAAGTTTGTATACTCGCCTTATAGAATCGATATGTGGGCTTTGTGGAATCATGGAAATGAATTCGTAATTGTTTGAGTTAGATTGTTCGGACTTGTGTTTAATCGAGATATTTTGGAATCGTTGGGTTTGTGGATTAGTTATATCGATTGTTGATTGTTATCGAATGTATGTTAAATCGATTATTGTAATAGGTTGAGATTATTGATCGATGTTTAGAACCATGCTTTGCGGTCGTATTCAAGAATGTTCGTAGATTGCTTTGTTCAGGGCCGAGGGACATGTAGACGACGGCAAGGAATTGGTAACGACTTCATTGGTATCGAGGCAAGTTATTACTTGCTCAGTTTATAATATTTAATGAATGGTTTCAGTTTCGTTCGTTTATAATTCGTATAACAATGTTTATAAATCGTAATCACAGGAGATTTGAGATTATAGGTTGTATTTGAGTTTTGGGAAATTAAATCATAATGTATATGATTTACATTCTTGTTGGCATACTTGGAATCGAGGATACATCATGGTATAGACAAAGGCGTGAATTGTTTACCACCCGTGACATTTCGGATCGTCGAATATTCAGAATAATGGTCCGTGATGGTCTGGACATCGAGATTGCTCTCAAAGGACTCGGGGCAAGTACTCTAATCATTTTTGTCATTTCATGTTGATCATGTTGTGATACATGCATGTATCGTTGTTGTCATGCATTGTGTATCATTGTTATATGCATTTGTGCATTGTTGTTGTATGTCCACCTCGGGTTGGTCCGACGGGATCATCGGGGGATCTATGCTAGCGCATACTGGATCAGCTGCATGTTTTCCACCTCGGGTTGGTCTCGACGATCATCGGGGGATCTAGGCAGTGAACGCTGGATCATCGGATTGCCATGTATTGTTGTTGTACATATGTATATTATGGGTTTGCCATAAGTATACATTGTCGTTATTGTTGTGATCATATTGACGTTGTCATATGAGTATGCATTTGTAGGTCTTGTGTTAGGACCATGTCCGTATGTTATGTTGATCTGATCTCGGATGAGACTGACGTGATTGTCATGGTATTTCGTATCTTGAGGTATGTTCCGTATTTCCTTGGTACTTGTCTTTGATGGACAATCGATTATCGTATTGGAATTGTCGATGTTATACGATGGATTGAATTGGCCAGAGTTGGTATAATTTCCGTATCGCGAGTTATGATAATGTTTTGAGAACCTTGAGTATTGTTGAGATACCGTACAGATATTTCGGTATTATTTTAATGTGTTGTTAAGGATACGAATCGTGGATTCTCGTAAAATTACGACGGTAAGATTACATTGGTCGAATTCTTACTTAGTATTTCCATTGATATGTAATTATTGACGAGATGTGATGGTTATCATTATTGGATATTATGGCTGACCCCGTCGTGGGCTTTCTTTTTAGGTTCTTGGATTATCAAGCTTGTAGCGGTCGTGGAGAGATGAACTTCCTGGAGGATACTGGCAAGGGCATGTATTTGTGTTTTGTGTTTCTAATCAGTTGTTGTATTCCGCTGCTAGAGTATTTTAATTGTTTGTCTTTATCCACTGCGTGAGTATTTTTAAATGGCCTTTTTTGGTATCTGGTAACTTAGGTTACTTTGGAAATCATTTTCTAAATCTATTCTGTCGGTACGTTTAAGCGATAGCTTAACGTATGTTTTTAAACTGTTGAGTTTTGGCATTTTGGGCCTTGTGGTTTCAAATGAGTTTTTACGATGGTTTGATTAACGAGTTTTATAAATCTTCGAATGTTTTTAATAGATAATACCGTCGTTAGCCTCTTGGGCGTTTGTAAATGTTTTCGAAAATTTCCTTCAGCCTTGTGGGTTCCATCTCGGGGCCCACGGCGCTGTAATATTTCCGGTCAGATCTGGGGGTGTTACATATGCACCTAAAACCTAATTTCAGATTACAAAGCAAAGTATATCCTCAACTCCTTAATGTTATTATTACTACTATTGTTGGTATTAATATTATTATTACTGGTATTATTATTACTGGTTATTGATCTCACAGCCACTTACTTTCCATTGATCCGAACGACGTATTGCAACAAATTCATCCCACTCGTTTTGCGGCACATATGTGGGTCTTAACATGTTAAGTTGTCTTGTAGTTTCTGCCTTGTTGCGCCGAGACTCTAAAATCTTGGTAATGCTAATAGACAATTCAGATTTATAAGCCCTCCACAGCCTCCCACATTGTTGTAAGACAATTGTCTTATGAGTAAGCTCCACATAAAATTTTTGCTACAAAAGAAGATATTAAAATGTTATCTATTTCCACAGTAAAAACATGTATGTGTATATGCCAATAGAACATAAGTAAAAGCACATACAAAAGTTTCCAGATTTCATCTTTTGTATACATCACATTACCATCAAAAGTTTCCAGATATCTTTTTTGCTACAAATAAAACACATTACCATCAAAAGTTTCCAGATATATCACATACAAAAGATGAAATCTGGAAACTTTTGTTTTTACTATGATGGTAGTGTGCTTTATTTCCAGATATATCACATACAAAAGTTACCAGATATCTTTTTTGCTACAAATAAAACACATTACCATCAAAAGTTTCCAGATATCTTTTTTGCTACAAATAAAACACATTACCATCAAAAGTTTCCAGATATATCACATACAAAAGATGAAATCTGGAAACTTTTGTTTTTACTGTGATGGTAGTGTGTTTTATTTCCAGATATATCACATACAAAAGTTTCCAGATATCTTTTTTGCTAGGAATAAAACACGTTACCATCAAAAGTTTCCAGATTTCATCTTTTGCAAGAGGTGCCGCTGTGTCCACCTTGTGCCAAGTATCTATGTTAATTGGCACTTGCTCTCGTACTAAAAAACCAATAGTAGAGCTAAATCTCACTGAAAGTTGTCCAACAGGTTGTCCATTTTCATTCCACACAACCTCTTGCTTTGTTGTCTCTCCCGTTGGAATGACTTGTAAGGTAGTTTTACCTCTTACACGCATATTTCCTGTGTTACCACTAGGAGTAAGTTCAGATTCAAGCTCAGTTTCATGGTGAGCTTCACGGTCAGCTTCAGGAGCATATAGTGCACCTGATTCAGCCCCTATTGTTGGACCTCTCTTCCTCCCTGTTTTCATAGTCTGTCTATGTAACAGAAGACAACATGTTATATGATAATAATAATAATAATGATAATAATAGGATCAGATACACATGGTATTTTCACAATGTACCAATGTTCTAAACAAATGATAATTTTATATAATATATCAGTCACCAAAAATACAGATGAATAACATCAAAACTGATTACAAAACATTGATGCACAATCATATGCATAGTACAAAGAGCATAAAGTCTCAAATTATACAGAGTCAAACATACAATAAATTACATATCCTCGTGGTCTATATCAAGTGCGTATGACTCTTGAGCAACAAAAGTTGTAAAAGCACTCTCATCGAATAGTTCCAGGTTATAAAAGCCTCTTGGTGGTGCCTTTAACACTACATACCAACTTGATTTTTCATTATCTATCGAGTAAAATACTTGCTCAGCATGTGATGCTAAAATAAAGGGATCTTTTTTAGTTAAACCTTCATGAAGATTCACTAAAGTGAATCCATCTACTTTCTTCACACCAGAGGTCATGTTGACCCAATCACAAAGAAATACAGTCAAACGGAAAGTGTAGAAATCCAAAACCAGAATATCTTGAAAAATTCCATAATAATTTAATGAATCTGCTTCCAAATGTACACCATAGTCTTGTGTGGAAACAGTAGCTTTCTTGGTATGAAAGCGCTTCCCATTGATAACAAAACCAGAATAGGACATTGCATAACGCCTTGGTCCTTTCACAAGGTAAGTGAGTGTTTCATCATGCTTAATATGCTCATTACCAGCTTCAAGTTTAATCTGAATACAATGATTAAAAAATATATACTTAAATTTCTAGCTAAACCAATCAAGACCTTGTAATAGATGAACTAGATACTAGTAAAAACAAACCTTATTCTGTATCCACTTAACAAATGTCTCTAAATGCTTTTCCTCTAGCATTTTGGAATCATTCATCAAACGTTCATCAGAGCACTTTAACTCATATTTATGAACCCTATAATACAACATGCAAGCACTTTAATCTTGATTTCCGGAAGCAAAGTTTTAGAGGTTAAGAGTATTTTTACTTACTCAATGTAAGGTACAACTTCTTGACTATTAAGAAGCACACAAAGATGCACAGCCTTGTGCATTTCATCAGCTAATTGAACAGAACAGCCTTTTCGAAGTGTCGACCCCTCAATCACTGTGTCGTTAAAAACGACATCATTCCTTTTTCGCTTATTACTAAAGATAGATGAATCATTCATGTATCGACTACAAAACCTAACACACTCATCAGCCAAGTAGTTTTCAGCAATGCTTCCTTCCGGATTTGCACGATTTTTGACATAGTCCTTAAGAACCTTCATGTATCTAAACATAAATTAAATAAATACAAAGTTATAGAAAACTAAAATATGAGGAAACAACACATAAACTAGGTAGGGCTAAAGTATTTATGTACCTCTCAAAAGGGTACATCCAACGAAAGTGCACTGGACCACATAATTTAGCTTCTCTTGCTATGTGAATGGTTAGGTGAATCATAATATCAAAAAATGATGGAGGGAAGTACTGTTCCAACAAACACATAGACTCAATAATCTCATCTTCAATCTCTTCTAATCTTCTTTTATCTAGGACTCTTTGACATAGCTCATGAAAAAACGAAGAGAGACGAAATATTGCTGTTCTAAGTCCTTTAGGTAAAAGCCCCTTCACGGCAACAGACAAAAGTTGTTGCATCAAGACATGATGATCATGAGACTTAAGTCCTAGAATTTTTTGTTTTTTCATCTTGATACAGTTTCCTATATTAGAGCAGTAGCCATCGGGAAAAGTTTGCATGAACAGCCTCCAAAGAAATTTTAATTTCTCATCTTTTGTTAAAGTGTAAGGTTCTGAACTATTAAGCTTGTCCTTTCTTTGTTCTACTGGAACTTCTCCCAAAAGTTCTTGTAACTATAGATCTCTATGAGACTCTCCCCCAATTTCAGATCTACCCTTCACATCTAAGATTGCATCTAAAAGTTTTTCAGATACATTCTTTTCAATATGCATTACGTCCAGATTCTCACGCAAAACTAGTTCCTATTGTAAACCAGCAAACGATGCAAATACCATGTCAAACATATAATCAGCCAACAAAAAACATTCATCTTACAAGTTTAATTATTGACAAAGACTAAAATAAAGACATTGACCTCCCAATAAGGCAACTCATAGAGAAGGGACTTCTTCTTTAATAACTTAGCAGGGTCACCTTTTTTAAGTGTGTTTGTTTTTCCCCTATTTTTCCCCCACTCATTTGTGAACCCGGCTAAAGCTAGAACTCTACGTCTCCCTGTGAATAATTTTGGCCGCATCCTCTTCTCTTTTCTTCCATTAGACCACTTATGTTTAGAGCGAAATACATGGTTTGACGGAAGAAATCGTCTATGATCCATGTAAACAGTTTTTTTTGCAAGTGGTAGCCATTGTGAGCAAGTTTCAGGACCACATATAGGACAAGCAAATTCTCCTTTTGTGGTTAACCCGGCTAAATTTCCATAAGCTGGAAAATCATTAATGGTCCAAAGCAAGATAGCTCTAAGAATGAAACAGGATTTTGTATAGGCATCATACATAGAAACACCATCCCATAATTTTTTTAAGTCATCAATAAGTGTCTGCAAATATACGTCAATGTCATTACCGGGTTGGTAAGGGCCTGGAATTAGTAAGCTTAAGAGCAAATTTTCAGAAGACATACACACACTTGGTGGAAGACTATAGATGACGATAATTACTGGCCAAGTACTGTGTGTAGAGCTTAGATTGCTAAACGGATTAAACCCATCCGTTGCAAATCCAAACCTAAGGTTTCTAGGATCAGCTGAAAATGAAGGCCACTTTCTGTCTACTGTACTCCAAGCAATTGAGTCAACTGGATGACGCATTTTGTCATCTTGACTGTGATGAGTAGAGTGCCATGTAAGCTGCTCACTCATGTCTGCTCGGAGAAACATCCGTTGAAGTCTTGGAAGTATAGGAAAGTAGCGCAAAACTTTCGCTGAAACTCCTACTTTTATTTTTTTAGTACGAGGGTTGACTTTCCACCTAGAAGAGTGACATTTTGGGCATTCATCAAGATCCTTATAATCATCTCCCCTAAACAGAATACAATCATTGATGCATGCATCAATCTTCTCATACCCTAAATCAAACTCTTTTAGTGTTTTTTTATCGCATGCAATGTCTCGAAAACTATTTCCATCCGTGAGATATTCTTGAATTCTTTCAAGATGCTATCAAAGCCACTATCGATGCACCATATGAAGCTTTCAACTTGTACAAATTTAAGGTGGCTGATAGTTTTGTGTACTTAGTGCAACCAGGGTATAGTGGAACTTCAGCTTCTTCAATCTTCTTTTGGTACTTATCATCTAAGCTGCTTAAACTAGGGGTTTGACCTTCACTACGTGACTGAAAAAAAAGCATCTTCATACATCTGAAGTACTTCTAACATTTCAGAATCCCTATGCCCATCCCCATCCCCATCCTGATCCTCATCCTCATCTATATGAGGTGACATTGGGCAGTGATCGATCCATGCGGATCTTTCTACTGTACTATATTCACCATGAGCAACCCAAACATTGTACATAGGATCAAAGCCATACTTAGTCAAATGTAATAACAAATCATCATCACATTGTGGACTACAATTTCCACAAATAACATAAGGGCATCTAATCATGTCAGGATTCCTTGCAAATCTCTTAGAGTTCATAATAAATTCTCTCACTTTATCTTGGTACTCTGGACTGTTTCTATCCCAATCAATCCAGCTTTTGTCCATAATAAACTGTAAAGAAATACATCTAGAAATTATTGAATAACTTTATTAGAACTAAAAACTTCAAAAACAGACCCAACAAGATAATTTCAACAAACAATATAATTATAAATTCATAAGTATCTAATTAGTATCCACTATTTGTATAAATCAAAAACCAATCAGCAACACCATTGACTATATACAACTTAAGAAAAAGCAGTAGCATCAAATATGAAAAATATAACAAGTTCCCATAACAAAGCAACAACAAGAAAAAGAGATAAGAGTAATACCAATTCAGTCAGCAAGTTCTTAGAGCAATACCACTTCTTACTCCTTACTCGTAAATTGGCAGATCAATATCAATCCTCTCATAAAATTTAGAATTTCAGTTTCTGTAAGTTACACAAAATATCATAAACCAGAACAACAATATCAATAAACCAAATATTATTGAAAGCTATGATCAAGTCAATTGAACTTCCCAAATAAAACTAATTTGTTAGGTGTTATAGTTTTATTTATAAGTGGTTCAATACATAGAATAGGCTGGTTCAATTCAATACTTAGTATAGATAGTAAGGCTAATTTAATGCTTAGTATTGATAGTATGTGCTGGTTCGATAATACTTAGTATATGTAGATATGGTTTCATACTTAATATAAATACAGTTATATATATATATAGATAGCATAGGCTGGTTCAATACTTAGTATATTCAGATCACAGAGGCAGCAATTTGCCCGAGAAATATTGCATGTAACTACACTGTTGGGGAATGCATCAGTTTTAGAACAAAGTGGGTTTGAACATGCAAGCCCCCTAGCTTCAGGAGGCATATATTCAAATGGAGGAGCTAACTTGAACATATGGGCATCACCATTCCAATCAGAAGTATGGATACTAACCATTAACATAGCTTTCTGTTTGATCTAATTCTTTACTGTTTTCAGAAGCTCTTGAAAACAACTTATACTTTCATCCTAACTTCACTATTCACTTTGGTGATATTAGGTTCAACTTCGACAAGTAGTTTAAAACTAACTACTTCAAGAATCCAATATAGAGTAGCGGCATGTGAGATACAATATTTTCACCTGTACTTAGAGTTGCAGTGATGTGTATATTTTCACCTGTACTTAGTTCGTCAGGTCTCATAGTCAAGAGAACAATCAGGGTTGACATTCCAGTTGATCGTTATCCCAATGTACTAATTTTCTTCCAAGTGTATTTTTTAGTTGCCACATCTTGTTTCTCATACTTATTATTTTTTCCTATCTTATGCAGTTTAATTTTGTTGGTCGGCTCCTTGGTCCTAGAGGGAATTCACTGAAGCGTGTGGAAGCAACAACTGATTGTCGTGTTCTAATTAGAGGGCGTGGCAGTATCAAGGATCCAGCAAGGGTAATTCTGATGTTGCTTTTGCCATAAATGTATACGATGAAATACATCCATCTTAAAAGGGCCAGAACTTTTTAGAAGTTTGTTAACATTTTATTATCTTTCATCTAAGAAAGAAAAAATTGTAGTAGCGATTTGGAAGTTTGCGTGCACTATTTATAAAATGCAAATAATTTCATATTTGCCCTTAAAACGTGAAGGGTGGTCGAGTGAACCTACTGGTACAAGATTGATTCACTAGTAATTGCCGTTTCATGGTAGCATGTGTACTTAAATTTCTTGCGATTATTATTATTACTACTATTTTTAGTTCTTTACATGGAGCTGTAACATCCAAGTTTTGGTTTGAAATTTCTCCTTTGCTAGAAGGCCTCCTGTATATTATAGTATCTGTTTACACTTATTGCACCTTGATTAAGGTGATGTGTTTTTTACACTTATTAATAATATGAATATTTTAAACTTTTTGATGTGAAGGAAGAGATGATGAGAGGGAAACCAGGATACGAGCACCTTAACGAACCTCTTCACATACTTGTTGAGGCAGAACTTTATATGGTTCAATACTAAGTATAATACGTTTATAGTGTTCCAGCTTTGAACATTAGAACATTGGTTACACGTTCAAGTGGATTAAACACTAGAGTATAAGATGAATTTGAGGAGTAAGGTGTATTGAACAATCGATTTAACATAATATGAAAACAACAATAAACAATTTCAAACATTCAGCAAAAATTTTTAAACCATTTCAAGAAAGCAATATGAAAGGTTTCAATCGAATTTGTGAGTTCTGAAAGTTTCTCCAAGTCTTTATTAAAGACTTTTCATGGTCTTTTTTTTAATAGACTCTTTACAGCCTTTTTCCTCCAAAGTCTTTATTAAAGACTCTTCACATCCTTTTTTTTGAATAAAGATAGCTGGTATTTACATATATAACAACCAGTTTTAAATCAACTAAAATGATAGTGTTAACCCAAAGTTTATCAAACCTTTACAACAAAACTGATAGATTGTGCCAAAACAGACTTGCCAGTAAAACGTACAATTCTCACAGAATAAAAGCTAATGAAAAGCATGTTTGAGATGTTCTACATTAATAGTAGTACTAAAACTTTTACTCATTATTCTTTTACCTTGACACACTGTTTGGTGCATGAGGAAAAAACGCTAGAGTATATAGATCATTTTGGTGTTAGGTTTCACAGGGATACCAGCAACAAAGAGAAAACTAAAGGGGACTACAGTATAACTAAGGATAACCCAATTCACTATAAAAAAACTAAAAAGTGGGGAAGCTAAGTGGCAAGTCTATATGGTGATCTCTCCTACTTCAAGACATTCATCACTTTTTCCTTCATATTGGTTTCATTTTGACAACCAAACCCAATTTGGTTTCATTTTGCAGCTGAACCCGGAAAGAAAGCGAAAGTAACACACACATATGCGGCAATTTACATTCGGAAAAGTGTGAGAAAAAAAAGCTCCTACACATTTAGTATCCACAATTGCATTATCATAATGTAAGATGCAAACAAATTGAAGTAAAATATCGAAAAAGAAGTTCAATGAGGTAATAAAGATGACTCTCACCAAGTCCAACAGCTTGGAATTTGTGGTTTTGAGAAATATTCCTATGAGTTAACTGGGTCAAGGCAAAATAAATCCCGGCAACATCTATGAACCCAATCAAAGCTTTCAATAATTCCTGAGAGAGATTCATGAAAAGTACTTGAGATTTCTGAAGAACTAAAAATAAACAAATGATCCCAAATAATGATCAGAAAACTTCTGCCGTGGAGAAGTAAAGGATGCTGCAAAACTTAACAATCAGCATGCCCTAAACTTCCATCCACCACCACCATCACCCTTTCCACCCCCTTAGTTAGTTGAGTAATCATTCTAGCGAACAAAGAAATGTCTTACTATGCACACGACAGATACAAAGTCGGATAAAAACCCAAACTGAAATTGTTCATAAGCATCTATGAAATAGATACCTGAGAGGGATCGAAACTGTCACTTTCCGATACATTAAGAAATGTTGCAAGACAAACAAGCTGAAAAAATCAATGCAGGTAAGAATTCAAGTCCATGAAAGAGAAGCATAACATCTGGAACCATTCAAATGAGCCTAATGGATCATACCTTTACTAATGCTGTCACAAGATAAACGAAGGCTGCTTTAACTGAAGTACCAATCGTATCATACTCAGATCTGTTGAAGAAAACCAGTCAATACAACATACCTTTCATCTTATCTGGTATAATTTAATATAGAATAAACAAGCTTGCAATAAACTTCAATAAACCTTTCAACGTTTTTCTTTTAAAATCATAAACCCTACACTGTCGAGATTATAAATAGCTTACTCAACTCAAAACACCAAACTTAGCATAGCAACAAAGGGGTGGGGAATACCCCAACTGGGTAATCGTAGACTTAGGCATGGGTAATCAGATTATAAACCATAATCTAATTGCACAGCTACATATGAAATGACAAATAAAGAAAGTTGGATAACTCACGGTGGATGTTGCGGCGACAATATGAATCTGACGTGAAAAGTCGATGGAAGCTGATTTGAACCCGATGTCCGTGGTCGCGGATCTGAAGCAAACGTCTAAGGATGTTGGTGAGACCGTGAAATTGGGAGACAATGATGAGGAGAAGTGAGAGAGAGAGAGAAGTGAGAAATTGGGAGAGAGGAAAAGAAAGGACTGGTGCGAGGAGAAGTGAGAGAGAGGGAAAGAGCGGCTAGGGTTTCAGAAAGGGAGAGAAGGAAAAAAAATGAGTGGGAGGAGAGGAAGTCATACGGGAAATTTTCTAAGGGACTAATTTTGGATCAAACTTTTAATCATAGTAATAAATTGTCATTAGTGATAAACTATTTCATGACACTTTAAAACTGTCATCGAAAACTATTACATGATATTTTTTAAAATGTCATACTACAGGTAAATCATGACATTTTAAAAGTGTTATTGATAAACAAATATGACATGAAAAAAACATCATGAATCTCGAAGAAACCATGATGTTCACAAAATGTCATATGGTTTTTCCATATTTTACATCCATGATGTTTGCTGCTAGAAACGTCATGGAAATACGTTACAATGACGTTTTTGGCAAAACGTCATAAAATTTCTGTCATTAAAGGTCATATTTGTAGTAGTGATAAGTGAAATAAAATAAAATAGATGTAGATTATGTTATAATATAAAACAAATGTTGATAAGATACATCATGATATAATAAGTTGTACATGTAATAAGCTATCGAATTTAGGGGGTTTTACAACTATGCTAGCCGCAAAAAAATTGCCTCAGCGGTTCGGGGAAGAAGCAACAAATACAGCGTACAATACACAAGCATCATAACAAAACAGCATATGAGGTGTGGAATAATAAAACTCTGGTGGTTGCATAGTTTCACATTTTTGGTTGCAGGTGTTATGTTCTAAACAATGGGAAGGATCAACCCCAAAACCTTTGATAAAAAGTCGGATGAAGGTATGTTCATAGGGTACTCCTATGTCAGCAAAGCTTTCAGGATATTTAAAAAAGGAAGTTTACAATAGAGGTATCCATCGATGTAGTGTTCGATGAACCCAATTTTGACCCTATAGAAGTAGAGCACATAACCCAAAATATCCAAACACTCTCCATTGACGATCCCTAAACTCCAATAAAACATGTCGTAGACCTAGAAATCAATCCCTCCGCTATAAGAACATAACTAGTCGAAGCTGAAGCTGTACAAGCTAAAGCTGAGGCTATAGGACCACAAGATACAGCACGGGATGCCGAGTTAGAACCTGACAGGAGGTGGCTAATAGATCAACCACAAGAGATGATAATAAGAGGTATCGATGCCAGAGTAACCACTCGTAGGAAAATAAAGAGTACACAAGGCACTGTACTTTGTGCACAGGAAAAGACAGAGTCTGAGAAATCTCAGTTTCCTCTATGGAAATCTCAAGCTGAACTTAGGAGAGCTATGTGTACCCTATATGTATTCTTAGCCCAGTCCGAACCTGTTTCAACCAATGAAGCTCTGAATAACTCTCACTGGATCACTTCGATGGAAGAAGAGATAAATGGTCTTGAAAGAAACAATGTATGGTATCTAGTACCTAGACCTTCTCATAAAGCTGTAGTTGGAACCAAATGGGTATTTAGAAACGAAAAGGATCAAAATGGACTTGTTATACGAAACAAATACTGGCTAGTTAAGGTTACAGACATGAAGAAGGAATAGACTAGGATGAATCTTTTGCCCCTGTAGCGAGACTAGAAGCTATCAGGATATTCCTAGCATTCCCTGCTCACAAGAAATTTATAGTCTATCAAGTGGACGTTAAGAGTGCATTTTTGAATGGAGACCTTGCCGAAGAAGTCTATGTTGAACAACCAGTGGGGTTATTAACACATAAGGCAGAGACCTAGTATACAGGCTAAGGAAAGTACTATATAGACTTAAGCATGTGCCTAGAGCCTGGTATGAAACCCTGTCACTGTATCTAATCAATAATAGATTTGAGAAAGGTATAGTTGACAAGACTCTTTTTAAGATACAGGAAGACGACGACCTTTTAATGGTACTAATTTATGTCAATGATATTATATTTGGTTCAACTAATCTTGCTTTATGTAAAAGGTTCTCATATCTCATGCAAAGTAAATTTAAAATGAGTATGATGGGAGAACTTAGTTATTTTCTAAGATTGTAGGTTAAGAAATTGCCAACAGGTATATATATATATATATTCATTAACCAGGATAAATACAACAAGGAGATACTCAACAATTTCGAATGAACAACTCCAAATCCTCGTCCATTCCAATGAGTAACTCTACGTAGATAAGTGACGATGAAGCTGGAAAGACGGTTGATCAATCACTCTATAAGAAGCTAATAGGCTCACTCATATACCTAACAGCCAGCAGACCTGATATCCAGTTTGCTGTAGGAGTGTGCGCTCGGTATCAGGTAGCACTTAAGGAGTCACACTTCACTACATCTAAATGAATCCTTAAGTACATAAAAGGAACAATATATGTAGGATTGTGGTATCCTAAGGAAAGAGGATTCGATTTGGTAGGCTACATCGACTCAGATCTTGGAGGTTGTAAGTTGGATAGGAAGACCTACAAGCGGAACTTGTCCTTTCCTTGGACCTAGACATGTGTCTTGGTTCAGTAAGAAGCAATTGGCCACTCGCTTTCTACAGCTGAGTCGGAATATTATGCCGCTGGAAGATGCTGTATGCAGATTCTCTAGATGCAAGAACAGTTATAAGACTATGGAATCATCACCAGAGAGACTCTAATCATGTGCAATAGCACAAGTGCAACTGCAATCACACACAACCCCCTGTATTGCACTCGTGAACTAAGCATATTGATATGAAGCATCATTTCATGAGGAATCATGTTGAGAATATAGATGTTCGGATCGAGAAGATTCATATAGACATCCAGTTAGCCGGCATCTTTACAAAACCTCTAAGCACAACCTGATTTTGCATGTTTCTCCAGGACTTGGGAATGTTATATCCAGACTCCCTGTAAGTTTCTACATTTCACTCATCAATTGAGGCGGAACGCTATAAGACCCAAGAATAAAGTATCCACTTTAATTAACTGTACACTAAGAACTTGAAGTCGTACCTTTACTATAGGAAGAAGAAGGCATATAACCTTCCTACAGATGACGTGTGCATTAATTAAGGGGGAATACAGTATGATCCAATAACACAGTATTTATCCAATATTGCTGTAAGAATTGAACCCTGTATGTACCTTTTAAGGGGGAATACTGTATTTTCGTAGATACAACACATACACTGTAGGATATTCAGCAGTTTCACTTGATTTTTTGTTTTCCACATCTTTCATTCGAAAATGTCTTCCCAAACTTCATCTATCTCTTTAAAGAAGAAAGTAACCATCATCGATGAATGCATTTTTGCTAAATCCATGCTCTTGGAGAGGATTGCTTCTGAAGATGAAGATGATATCAGGATGAACTTGGTGGTTGCTCGTGTGAAACAACAAGGTTTGTACCGTCTGGTTAGTTATCACTTTGATAACTACGACGAACAGATCGTTGAAGAATTTTATCTGGATGGGATGTTCAAATACACATCGCAAAGGAAAGGCTTGGAGATCACCGACATCATTAGAACTGTGCAAGGAATTGAGATCCCTATGAATAAGGAACTCTTGGAGAAGATCTACAAGTTGCCTTCTGACGGGCTGAAAATGGAAGAACTGGAGACTTTCGGGTCTGAAAGTTTGTTGTTGGCCTACTGGAAGCTTTTTACTGGCACTACCATGGCCATTAATGTCCACCTTTCTTGCCACAAGAAGAACTTCACCCTCCCCTACGTTTATCTTCATGATTTTGTTGCAGGGTGATTAAAAACTGCACTGGTGCCTTCGAGATGTGCACCAATTTGAGATACAGAATGGTGGTTGCCATCATGTCTGGTGAGAAAGTAAACTGGTGCCAAATTGTTCTGAAGCGCATTCAGGGGAAGGCATCCAAATCGGAGACTAAGAAGAAATATTTTGGACTGATTCTGAACCACATTCTTACTCACTGCAGAGTCTAGCAGTCTGCAGAGGCCAAGAAGATTCTGACCGTAAAGTGTCGGGATTCGATGCCTAAAACGAAGGCACAATGGAAAATAAAAATAATAATAAACCGAGCCCCTAAAACGCACCGATCATGCATTTTATATACGAATATAAAATAACGAAGGTAGAGTAATCGAAAACATACCTTTGTAGTCCTTTGATTAAATGTAGGTGAAGAGTTTGCCAATAACCGAATTTTTGCAAGCTTTCTTGAAAAATCCCCGAGCACCGAAAACACCGTGCCTCCACTAGCCTCGCACCGGAAGATGACCAGAAAAATTCTATATTTCCTTGTTCTCTTAGAACACGACTAGGAGAAAATATATCTAGCTTACTTATAATTTTACAAACACTCTAAGTGATGTAAACTATTTTTCTCTCAATTTTTTTCTTCACTTTTTCTCTTAGAAATAATGAAGAAATAAAATGAACTAACTCTCTCCTTCTTATCTTGTTGGCGGCCGTGAGATAATGACCAAGATATGAGGATGATAATGGTGGTGTGGATTATATTAAGAGAATTCCACAAAGAACACCAAAAAACCTAAACATAAAATATACACAAATCATTATATTCTCAACCCCACCAATCTCATCGATCACTACATAAAACCAAAAAGTGAGAAATATTATAAGGGGGGCAGCCATTATGATTTAAGATAAGAGTTGGTTCGTTTCGGTCCGTGAAACGGACCATTAATGTGTATCTAGTCCGATAGATACACCTAGGTACGTTTCAAATAAAATTAGTATAATTAATTAATCTAATTAATTATTTTTATTAAAATATAATTTCTCCTAAAAATAATTATTTATGAATTAAATTAATTATCTAATAATTTATTTAATTCACCGAACTAACTTAATTAATCCAATAAATTAAATTGTACATCCAATGTCTAAAATAAGCTCAAATTTATCCAATGTCTCCCTAATGCGCGACTCGATAAGTCTTTCTCAGTAAATAATGGGAGGAACCAAAGAATTATAACACTACCTAGCCAGCCTGGGAGCCTATACTGTAACCTTAAGAACGAGTGATAGGGAATCTTTCAAGAATCATTTTGTCTTGAATACCTGTATATGTATCAACCTATCTTTCATATGTCCCGATCAAATCATAGGGTCACAGTCAGTCAAACCATATCTATATTTGATGCTATGCCTGAGTTAGTACAAAATGAGATTACTTAGCTCTTGTGTATCCAATATAACTAGCTCCAATGGTTTCGCCAAAACCTTATGATCTCATCTTCCAATAACGGCATAGGACATATACATGTTCACTTACAGGAGAAAAAAAAATCCTATCTTGGTATTTGGTATAATCTGCTACTTGCCCTTCAAGATGTATGTCGAGGTTGACCCTCACCTTTCGGTTTTCTGGGTCGAAATACTCTAGTGAAAATCTCACAAGCACAACTCTAATAAATCCTCAATTCGAAGGTTAACGAATACCTATCACAACCTTTTGATTCCGTCATTAACTGTCCCAGAGTGAAATTCATGTGACGAATTGAGGGAGAGTCAGTTTGAGTATACTAATCCCATTAGCATACCTACAACACGTGCTCCCACTAACCATTAGTGACGACAGGCACTCTCCAGGTCAAAGAACTCATCATACAAGTCTTCACATAAACTTAACGCCGAGATAAGTTTCATCGACTTACGAACGATTAATTATTTGAGCCATAAACTTTTCCTGTGGTGATCCACTAATCTAATGAAGAGTGGAATGTTTGCTCTCAAATACATAGAATAGTTTCTCTCTCTCTCTCTCTATATATATATATATATATATATATATATATTTATGAGTCATGCATGCCAGTGACTACCAGTAAATAAAGAAACAAACAATTGCCTTTCGATAAGAAATTACATAATTACAAGTACAATGCGCTCTGTCATACATCCTCTGAGTGGCCATATTCCTAACAATATCCCACTTGCACTCAATGCCACACACTTTGGTATCTAATACCCATATTCTCCAGATGACTCTCCAAGCATATCTGAGATAGTGGCTTGGTCAGTGGATCAGCGACATGGTCTTCTGAGTCTACTCTATGCAGCACAATATATCCATTGAGAACAAATTCTCTACGAGAGGATACTTCCTCTCAATGTGTTTTGTACTGTTGTGAAACCTCGGCTCCTTGTCCTGTGCTATAGCTTCACTGTTATTGCATCAAAACAGGCAGCTCAGCACATGGTATCACTTGAAGTTCACCCAGAAACTACTTAATCCAAAACCATTCCTTAGAGGCTGCTTGATACTCAGCCTGACAGGTGGTCAGCACTTTAGCTTTGCCTGGTGCTTCGCCAAGATACTGCTCCTCCATAAAGAGTAAATATGTAACCAGAATTAGACATCGAGTCATCTTTCTGTCCTTGGAAGTCTGAATTAGTGAAGCCCGTCACATTCAGTTCTTCACCACCATACATAAGAACTTGATCTCTAGTCCTTCTTAATTACTTTAGAACGTTCTTTACGGTTGTCCAATGTTCATTTCTTGGATTTGCCTGAAACCTACCTACCACACTCACAGCGTGTGCAATGTCAGGTCTCGTACATAGCATATCATACATAAAGTTACATACGATCGAAGCATATAGTATAGTACTCATTTCTTTTTGTTGTTCCTCATTTTGAGGACACATCTTCGAGGTGAGTTTTATTCCATGTCGCAACTAAAGGAATTATCTTTTGGATTTATCCATATTAAAACACTTTAAGATTTTATCTATATAGAGTGCTTGAGAAAGTCCTATCATTCTATTCGATCTATCCCGATAGAGTCGAATTTCAAGAATATAAGTAGATTCTTCCAAGTCTTTCATAGAGAATCTACTCGAAAACTAAGCTTTCATAGAACTTAGCATTTATACATCGTTTTATATTAGTAGAAGGTCATCTACATATAGTACGAAGAATGCAATCTTGCTCCCACTAACACTCTTGTACACACAAGGTTCCTCTTCATTTTGCACAAAGTCAAACTCTTTGACAGCCTCGTCAGAATAAAGGTTCCAACTACATGAAGCCTGTTTTAGTCCATAAATAGAACGCTGAAGCTTGCACACCTTATGAATATCGACCTCGGACACAAAGCCTTTAGGTTGCTCCATATAGATCTCCTCCTCTAGGAATCCATTAAGAAATCCGTGTTTACGTCCATCTGCCATATCTAATAATCGTGGTAGGCAGCTATAGCAAGCATCATTCAAATATGCTTAATCATAGCCACGGGCGAGAAGGTATCGTGGCAATCGATCCCTTTTTTTTGGGTATAACCCTTTGCCACAGGGGTGGCCTTATAAGTGTCAACCATGCCATCCCCATCAGTCTTTCTTTTGTAGATCCACTTGTTCCCAATGGGCACTTTGTCCTTGGGGTGGTCTACTAGATTCCACACCTGATTGGCATGCATCGAGTCTATTTCAGCTTCCATAGCTTCTTGCTATTTTGTGAAGTCTTTATCCATAATCGCTTGGTCATAGGTCTCGGGGTCGGTCTATTGGCTATCACCTGGAACCTCATGGAGACCTAGTTCCTCCAAGTGCATAAAGCCATACGTCTCAGGTAAATGAGACACCCAACTAAACCTGCAAGGTGGTTGTACTTGTGTTTCAGAAGGTTCGGTTCCATCTTCTTGTACAGGTGTCTCCTGAGGAGTTTCATTGTATTCTTCCAAAGAAATACTTCTAATTGCTCCACCTTCCTGAATGAACTCATCTTCCAGGAAGTGTGCTTGCAGAGCAACAATGATCTTTTTATCTTCGGACATATAGAATAGATAACCCATCGTCCCATACGGGAATACAATGAAATGTCCCTTCATGGACCTTGCTTCCAACTTCTCCACCTTAGTCTCCTTGATATAGGCGTAACATCCCCAAATCCCAATATGATTAAAACTTGGTTTCCTACCCTTCCACATCTCATGTGGAGTCTTAGTAACGAACTTTAAAGGACATCTATTCAAGATATAAGTAGTAGTAAGGAGCACATAACCTCACAGGTAAATAGGTAAGTCGGTTTATCTAAGCATGGAACGAACCATGTCTAATAATGATTGGTTCCTTATTTCCGACACACCTTATAATTGAGGAGTTCCTGGAGGTGTAAGTTGTGATACTATTTCGTGCTCCTTTTGGAAATCTTCAAACTTTGTACTACTATACTAGCCACCTTAGTCTGATCGAAGTGCTTTGATAATGTTACCAGTTTCCTTTTCGATTAGGGCTTTGAATTCCTTGAATTTCTCGAAAGCTTCGGATTTTTGTTTCATTAAGTACACATGACCATACCTAGTATGATCATCCGTGAACGTAATGAAATACTGATGTCCGTCATATGCTGCTTCTAAAGAACCACACACGTCCGTATGGAGTAATCCAAGTTTATCAGCGGCTCTTTCAAACGTCCATGTGAAGGGGGGACTTAGTCATTTTGCCTTTAAGGCAAGATTAACAACTTGGAAAGGGATCCAATCCCAATGGGCCCATAAGTCCATCCATTTCCATTTTGTAAACCTTGGTCTGAACATGATCAAGTCTAAGATGTCATTTCAAAGCTTGATTAGTTTTATCCCTACCATGCTTCCTAGTCATAGTTTTCACAACGACTTTTGTTACTTAGGTTTAGATGATACAGTCCATTTAACAATATAGCAGTGCCTACTCTTTTATTTTCCAAAATAAATTTTGCACGTACTATCACATTTGAAAAATGAAAAGCCTTTCCAATCCATGACTGGAATAGATACAATATTTTTTTGCCCCTTGGGGAAAACATGTACATCATCTAACATTTAAACAAAGCCGGATTCCAAATCCAAAATAAGTTATCATATATCAGTTGCTGCGACACTATGCCCACTTGTGACAGTAATCATCACTTTCCCAGCTCAAAGCTTCCTACTTTGTTCTAGATCCTGATTCATGGTACAAATGTGAGAAATAGCACCTGAATCCAGTATCCAAGAAGTAGAAAAAATAGTAGCAGAACAATTTATTTCCAAAGCTAAAAGTTCCATATCTAAAGCTCCATGAAGGATCGCACAGTCTCTTGTTCAGTGGCACAGCCCACCGCATTTGAGACATGTGTCCGTCTTCACCTTCTTGCTCTTATGAACCATCGGAGCCTCGCTCTTACCCTTAAAAGCCTTACCTTGTGAGCCCATCTGCTTCTTAGTCTTTTTCTTCTTATTCTTGGACCTCCGAGATCCAGAAGAAATCACAACGGCAAACTCCTTCACCCGTAGAGTCTTTATATGAGACTCAGAGTTATAATTTTGTTAATCAGTCCTGCAAAATTTCAAGCAATCTCATTACAGTTGAAGTTCATAACAAACTGAGAGAATGAATAAGGAAGAGATTGCAGGATAAGATCAGTTTGGAGAGAAACATGCATCGTAAAATCAAGAGCCTCCAATCTCTCGACATAGAGATTATTTTGAGGACGTGGTCTCTGTAATATCCGAATAAATTGTTGAGTATTTTCATCTGTATTTGAACCTTGTATTATTAGAATTTGTTATATCAATAATCGAAGTATGATCTTTCCCGTATTCGTATCCACATGCATGATCATATGAACCTTGTAAATTTATACATGCAACTATGTCATAATGTACGCTAGCTAGTAAGCGTAACATACGTTATGAGCCACGGATAGCGTACGCTATGAGCAAAGCATAGCGTACGTAAGGCAGTCAATAATTGATCAAGGCTGGCAAGCACATGGGACAACTGGTGGTGGGATCGGAAAGATTCCCGCGGCATGAACCTGGATAGTTTTGAGTCAATATAGATTAACGTATGCTAAATGATGTAGATAGCGTATGCTATTTTTAGTCAATTACGTACGTAACGGTGTTGATGTAGCTTACGTAAGAGAGAATAGGAACGAGGCAATAAGCCATATCTGCACGTTAACGTACGCTAAGGATAGCAGATAGCATATGCTAAGTGGATAACGTACGTTACACACTGAGGCTAACGTACGTAAAGCTCGGAATAGTTTAAATGGACAGCACCCCATTTCATTTCACCTTATTTCTTTTCACTTCCCTTTCATTT
This sequence comes from Orobanche coerulescens, assembly GCA_033398695.1. Taxonomy (NCBI): domain Eukaryota; kingdom Viridiplantae; phylum Streptophyta; class Magnoliopsida; order Lamiales; family Orobanchaceae; genus Orobanche; species Orobanche coerulescens. The sequence continues at coordinate 97,593,760 of CM065810.1, read as the reverse complement.
CCTTCAAGTCCAGAGAGCTTCCTTTGATACTTAAACACTTACTTAACATCCCTAATCAATCATTGAAGTTGAGAAGCACCTTGGATTGGTACTCAAGCATCTGGAGTTGGATTCTACCGATTGCCTTGACGTTTTCTTCATATTAAGGTATGTTAATGCTATCTTCAACCTTGAATTCGTGTTCTTAAGAATGTTATCAGCATGGTACCAAGTTTATTGGGTTCCATGGATGACTTATTTGACCGAACACCATGTTTAAGGTAGTTGGAATGATTATGCTTAAATTCACCATTGTTAAGAGCATTATAGTTCAAGCCTCGTTATGTTGAACAAGTAGGGAGAAGTTTTCTAAGATTGTTAATTTACATTCCATGGAGTTTTCATAATGATCAAGACTTGTTATCGATATCACCTTTGTTAGATAAACTTAGGATGATGAACATTGAAGGCTTTGTCATATCCTGTAAAGTGGGTTGATTAGCTAATCTTCATGATGAAAGTTTGAATGAAGTGATAATATTGATAACAATTGTATCAACCCTATATTTTCCGAACTGCATATAAGAACTTATAATCGAGATTGGAGTACGGTATTGTGATGACATGTTTATCCTTGAATTTGAAGACGTTAAACACCTTAGGATCATTCTATTCGCATGAGAAATGTGTTTGTGAGTATAACGTATGTTAAGCGTCATGTATTACGTATGTTATATCATCAGGTGAGACAGTTGTCTGATCAGACAACTGTCAAATACATGCTTAGCATACATAGACTTTGGTGATGACGTACGTTGAGGTACAAACTTAACATACATTATGTTGGGCAAGTAACGTACGTTACTAAGAGAGCAGACAAGATTCGTAGTATTTTCAACCTTCGGCCATAGTTTAGGATGCTAGATGTTCGTACGTTAGTTATATGACATAAGATGAACTCTATATTATTTCTTTTGTTTAAGGTTCGAGCTTTGCAACGTGATTGATCGAAGGTGTCACATTCGAGTGTGTTGATATCCATTGAAGTATTATCCTTGTCATCAATTTGAGGCAAGTACTTTAATTATAGTTGTGCGTATTAATGTCGGTTATGTTATTATTATATTGTGCATACGTGTTGTGATTAATTGTCCACCATGCATTGGTCTGACGGGATCATCATGGAAATCTATAGCTGTGTGCACTGGATCGTTGGACAGTTAATCCCACCATGCGTTGGTCCGACGGGATCATCATGGGAATCTATAGCTGTGTGTGCTGGATCGTTGGAATACCACGAGTATGTTGAAATTGTCATGAAGTGTTATGTGTTGTTATTATTTCTCGTTGGAGAAACTTGTAATGATTATTGTTGGATAAATCATTGTTGTATAATTATCGTACTTGTACTAGCATCGTTGTGCTAAATCCTTCGGGGGTGAACATTTGTTTTATGTTCAGATTCCAGGAGATTGGGAAAACAACCACTGGAGCTGCATGACGACGAGGGTGCAGATTGATGTTCCAGCCGGATTTAATTGTCAGATGTTTGTGTTGATTTAATTAAGTACTCGAGTACATTGTCTTTTGTGATGTTAGATTTGGTTATGTATTATTATCCTTCGTTGGACGTTTGTATTTTTAGTACTGATTTAGACCCGTTGTATTTTATTTCAGTTACTTTCGTTTGTTGGTATTTGTTATTGTCATTTCATTTCATCAGCATTGTAAATTCTTACATAAAGAATTTACGGCACTGTAATATTCCTGAATATATCGGGGGTATTACAGAATATGTATCAGAGCTAAGATTATGGATATCTTGGCCATTGGGTCAAAATAGGGGTCGTATATGTCTTTTGGGGTAACCAGCCGCGCATAACATCACTATACTGCCTACGTCTTCGTTCGAGCGGTGGTTGTAAGTTTCCTAAACTCTATATTGTCCTTTATATGTCGTACCTTTTTATACTTCAACGTGAGGACAATATTATTTCCCTATATATTGAGTGTTTATGCTTACAATATGTTGAGGGGAGGACCTGGACGTGGTCGCCGTCATGGACGCGGACGTAGGAACGCTGAGAGAGAAGCTTCACCTTCTGTTCCTGATTCGCTATCAAATCAGGCTCACTCCAATTCTGGCGAACAGCAAGAGTCAATCAATAATGACCGAGAACAAATAGTGGAGACTAGTGCAAATCCTGCTGTTCCCGACATCCTTCATCAGGTGGTCAACCAGATGACTCAGCTTGCTCAGGTTGTGGACAGGATGCAAGTGGCGGTAGGATTGCAACCGGGAGAAAGACAGCAAGGCATCCCAGACTTGGGAAATGCAGGAGACCAATGGCTACAGGAGGTGGCGCAGATGCAACCGCCAAAATTTGATGGTTTTTCTGAGACACCGACATGGGACCACTGGTTGAAGGAGCTGGAGAAAATATTTGCCGGGATTAAATGCCCAGACAACCGGAGAGCGTCTATTGCCCAGTACTTTATGACAAGGGAAGCGTCCGAGTGGTGGGATGTAACACCCCAAACTAGGCGGATATTACAGTGCCGTGGACCCCCGACTGGGACCCACCAGGCGAATGAAAAAGGATGAATTACACAGGGTAAATGTAGTACCGAACCACATTACAACATCAATTACTCCGATTAGGAGTTTCATACAACACACCAGGATAAAATAGAATACATATGTATCTTATGTGACGATAAAATACACAACACTGAATGAAACGAGTATTCAAATGGAATGTCTGCAGCGGAATAAATAAAGGAAACACAAATGACTGAATAAGTGACTGAACAGACTGGGCCCCCTTCTAGTATCATTAGGACTCCTCGCCGTCAACGTGCTCTCCCTGTGCCTTTGCCTTGCCATGACCTGAGAAACAAATATCCCCAAACGGGGTCAGTTATACAGAACAACAATCCTCCAGAGTTGAATAAACACAATCATATAAATGTGTAGTATAAACCACAAGTTCGATTAAAATGAAGCGGTTAGATTATAACCCAATCTTGTTGAAAACATACGCAATCAAACATGCTGTATGAATCAACTAACAGTACGGCTCAAAGGGTGGCGCTACACTACGCCCGGGATGGAAATGTGTCCGTGCACAAGCCACCAACGAGTATCGATCGAATACCCGCGTGGTCTTGTACCTAATCAGTCTCACGAAGCAATCGACTCGTGTGCACAGTCCAATGTGAGGCCAACAACCAAAACACGACATAAATGTGCCCGACATGAAAATCCTACACATACCAACCTGCACGCCAGTATGACCCGGAATGCCACGATATAACAAAAGTGACATCGAAAATGAATAATGACTCACCGAGGTAAAATGATAGTGAAATGAATGGTAGTTCAACAAAAGGATTGGAACCGTCGTTCCTTGTGACTGAAGTGATTAATTGACAATGACAAGTTTTAATATGGTTAATATAATGATGAATGAGTTATGATTATGAATGAACAACAACAAAAGGGATGAATATCCTTATAACTGAGTAAGAATCAACTTACACAATACCGGTGACAATTATCCTTCCACGAACAACGTCCTAATTGAGATATCGGTCGCTCGAACAACCTTGAATTATACAATATCCAACAACTCGTTCAATATACGAATCAAACATGAATATAACGAACTCAAAACGTTGATACGATTAAACTAAGTTCATTGGGGCATTATATCGAATACGTTGTGGCCAAACAACGATTGTTTACAATCAAAACTCAATGAACCACTATCAAATCCCTCAAGAGGTGTTTCAAACCAATAAACACCTTCCAAATGATCAATAATCCGAAATGAATATCCGAAAACGTGATTATAACGACAATTAATCGAAAACCCCCAATTTCAACTCGATATACAAAGTGTTCTTGAATAATCCCTCAATAATCCAATGAATCCTTATACAAACTCATAATCATATACATATCCCTTCATATAACATGATTATAACGTCCAAAATATCATATCTCAACACAAAATCGAAGTCCAAGGTGTCGAAGAAATTACCTCTTGAATATCCAATCACTTCGATCCGAAGAACACGAGTTTAATCGAGTATCCAAGCTTCCCAAATGATTGAATGTGATGAAAAATACACACTCAAATGATAATTGATGAAGAAAACTCTCCCTCAAGCTTCTCTCTCGTAAAGGTGGAAAAAAGCTGGAAGGAATGAGTGAAATGCTCAAAAATGAATTTATAGGGGTTGACTACCTGCCGGACACGGCCGTGCCCGATCGGCACGGTCGTGTCGCACGCTTGGCCGACAGTGGCGACAGGACTCGACCGTGTCCCCTTGACACGGCCGGTCGCGGCGAGGGCCTTCCAATAGCGACCGCCCGGCGGCGACTTCGGCATGACTCGGCCGTGTCACGGGACACGGTCGGGCGTGTCGGCGATCGTTCGAGCTTATCCGGAAGAGTACGGCACGGGCCGTGTCGGACGACACGGTCGAGTCAGTCGGCGAAACTTCGGCATTTCGGACGAGTACGGCACGGGCCGTGTCGGACGACACGGCCGAGTTCGGCGGTGATCGATCGCCAAAATCAAACGACCATAACTCTCTCGTCCGACTCGATTGACTCACCGTTTGAACCATTGGAAATCTAATTCGATGCTCTATAATATTGCAAAGATTTAGAATTTTTGGAGTTACCAAAAATTAATGGTGATCTAACAAAGTCGAACTCATAAGAGGAAAGTTGAAACAATGAACAATAATGATACACAACTCGAAGTTTTTCCGAACGGTGAACACGGTGAATGAACATGATTGATGAATGATTATAGTTGAGTGAAAATACACTGAGTGACAATTACAGACTGATAATTACTGAATGAAAAGGAATGAATTACAACCGGGTATTACATACTCCCCCCCTTAAAAGGAGTTTCGTCCCCGAAACTAAGGTTCAAACAACTCGGGATAACTCTCCCGCATATTCTCCTCGGTTTCCCAAGTGGCCTCTTCGACTCCATGTCTAGACCACTGATGTAATACCCGTAATTTTGATTCCTGGTGATTTTCTATTTTTGGCGGAAGTCCGTTTCGACAACTCGCTCATGACCGTTTCGTCATTCTGAGAATGAGTAATTCTACACTTTTTGTCATCCGAGTTCGTTTCGATGTTGTTTTGTTGAGTTCTGTGCTTTTTAGCGACTTTTCCGCACTTGAGTTCGATTCTTGCGAATCTCGTCCGAAACTGCTGTTTCGAGTTTCCCGCAAGTCCGTTTAACTTTGTTAGACGTGTTGTGAACTTCGGTTTGGTTATTCGATCACGTATCGTGATTTCCGGGCGTTTTGGGCCGTTTTGTAATTTCTTGAAAGTTACGGGTATCCATATCTGTATTTGTCGTCTTGACCCTTTTCTTGGTCGCGTATGATTAATTATTGCATTACGTTTTCATCTCGAGTTGTTGATGTCGTCCGCGAACTTTTCGCCGTGTCCGTTCCGTGCGTTTTTGGAAATCGAGGCGTCGGGTCGTGGCGGTGGCCGGTGGCCGGACGGTTGCGGGGCCGGACGGCTGATCTTGACACCGCCGAGCACGGCAGAACCGCGTAGCGCACGCTTCTGGCCGGGGCCGCGCGCTAGCTTCAGCGATGTAGCGCACGCTGTCGAGTCGGCCAAGACGCTATCGGACACAAGCGCAGGTACTCGAGGTTACAGACTCGGTCAGTGTCGGCGGGTAGCGCACGCTACTGTCGGTCGTGGCCGCGCTAACCGCAGGGTAGCGCACGCCGCCGGCCGACTAGCGTCGCCACGGATGAGTTGTCGATCCGGTGGCTCTTTGGGCCAGTCGGCTAGCGCGCGCAGGCTTCCGGCCGTAGCGCACGCTAGCGGGGGTCGGGCGGTCGAGTCACGGTCGGCAGATTTGGTCGGTGGTGCCGGGTCATGCGGGCCATGGCCGAGAGTGCTCGGCCGATACTGGCCGATAGCGCACGCTAGGCCGGGATGGCTAGCGCACGCTAGTTCCGGCCCAGTATAAAAATGACAGACCAGCGACTTTCTCCGTCATTTTTCATTTCATTTCCCTTCGGTCCGCGGCTGGGGTTTCGGAGGAGACGAAACCATGTTGTTGAACAACAAATCCATGAAGTTCTTGAGGTTATATCGGTGATCAATCATCCTATAACATCTTTCGATCCAGCGAATCAAGGTTAGATCTTTAGAACCCTACTTTTGGGGAGATTTGGGGATTTTCGTGGTTTTGCCCGATTCATTCGATTTTGATGAGTAATTCATGATGAATATGATTAATCTTGTTGGTACTCTTAGTTTCCCTACGGATTCATGGTATATTTCGTGATTTTTACGAAATCGAGAGGGTTTGGTTGTGGTCCGCCCTCGTTGTCGTTTTTATACGAATATACATGAATCGTAGGTGGGTTTCCGGGCGTATTCCAATTCCGTATTCGTTTAGAATCTGTTGTGATTGTATTCTTCGAATCGTTAGGTTCGTTTTCGATGGTTCCTAGCATTCGTCGGTGACTTTCCATTCCGTTCGTTGCGTCGTCGATTATTCAAGGCAAGTATACATTTATGATTGTGCGTTCTCGACTTTGAAAGTAAGAGGAATTGATGGTATGATATGAACGAACCGTTTTTACGGCATTCATAGATATATTGATGGCATATTATGAACGAACCGTTTTTACGGCATTCATATATGTATTATTGGCATGTAACGAACGAACCGTTTTGACGGCATTCCTACATGTAACGGCGTATGATCTGAACGAACCGTTTCTACGGCATTCACATACGTCATAAGATTTTAGTCATTCCGGAATAACTAGTCTTGAATTGATGAATTGACGGATTACATTTACTTTATTGTCGAGGAGTATTATGTTTCATATTGTTATACTTGCACTAGCTATTCGACGGCTAACCCCTTTATGGGGGAAATACCTTTTATGTATTTCGGAGTTCCGGGGAGAGAGAGGACAGCGGGTATCGGGTCGGCATGAAGATGATGGGCAAGTGTGATACTGTGTCTTGTCTCCGGTTATCTTTTTGGATTCCTCCATTCGGTGTTGTTGTCTGGAATGGATTTTAAATACTCGAGTATTGTATTTCGATTTCCTTGATGTTCGGCTGTCTTTGCCGAGGTATTGATTTGTGCAGTGATGTATATGGTTTCATTGGTTATGGTTTTGAATACCATTTGTATCGTCTTTCTTTCCATTGTATGTAGACCTTCTCGGTCAAGTTTTATAGTTCCGCGTATGTTTAGCCTTGTGTGTCCCACGGCGGGGCTCACGGCGCTGTAATATACCCTGAATAACTTGGGGGTGTTACAGAATATGGTATCAGAGCTTAGGTTTATGGATACCTAGGTCACGGTCTTTTGGGTCGATTGAGTCGGCATTTGCCCACAGTATCACTACTCTGCCATCATCACAGTGCGACCGGTACTTGTAAGTCTTCTCACTCTTCTTGTATTTTCTTGACCGTTTCGTTTTTAGCTGGGTATTCTTTGGAATTGGTCACTTTGAGAAGGTGTGATTTGGATTATACTTCCGCACGTGTGTGCCCTTTTGAATGTGGGATGTAAGGAGAAGAAGTCGTGACTGTGGTTACGGACTTGAATCCCTCCTTGAGATCTTGTCAAATTTCTAATTTCGATATTAGCGTGTATAGGTATTGTGTTGAGACTTTGTTGGAAGTCGCATGTTAGTACCACGGGAGATCTTCGACTTCACAGACTTGTAAGTATGTTGTTTGGATTATCCGATAATTCTTGGTTATCTTGGTGATTTAGATTTATATGTTGGATATCGTTGATGGATATTTGTGCTTGAGAACGTTGTGAACGTTTGATAATGTTGCTGAATGCGTATATGTATTCATTGTGCCGTATGATCGTTTGGTATGTCGATATATTGGTAGAGAATAGCGGAAATGGCTAAATACAGCTACGTTAGCGCACGCTACAAGGTATGTCTAGCGCGCGCTAAGATATATACTTAGCGTACGCTACGGTGCATACTTAGCGCACGCTAAGAGATTCGGTTACGTACGCTAAGGAGGACCCCTAACGTACGTAACGACTGGCTGGGTTAGTTTCGGTCAGTGGCCGACAGGTAGGCCCAGGTTGATTTTTATATTCAGTTAGCGCACGCTAACGCATGTTGGTTAGCGCACGCTAACACCAGATCACCAATAATGGAATCTTAGCTTTCAGCGGGTGGACCCGGCCATGTTCGACGCGTGTTCAGATAAGGTCAACGAGTGCTTGTCTATTAGCGCACGCTAATTCCATATCGGTCAAAGGAATCCCGATAATCGCGGATGTTTTCGGCATATGGGGGCACGATACTGTAGCAAGTCAACGACGATTAGCGCGCGTTAAGGTCGAAGAATAGCGCACGCTACTGAGCATTTCACTGTATCGAGTCAACGCCTGTTAGCGTACGCTAATGTATGGGCATTACGTACGTTAGATGAGTTTCGAAGCAGTGTAGTAGCTTCTGGACTGCCCGATAACGCACGCTGTCAAGGAAGGATAGCGCACGCTAGTCATGTAGCGCATGCTAAATATAAGGTCTAGCGCGCGCTAGCGATGTGTTTTATAGAGAGGGTTGACGAGTGCTGTGAGGCATTTTGTCCATTCTCTTTCCTTCAGTCAATAGGGAGAACCTTGGGAAGTACTTGAAGTTCCTAAACATTGAGAGATTATTCTCTCAAACCAGATTAAGATGGAGAGCTCGGATTTAAGTTTTGTTCTTGATGTTTTTGATGATTCTTGGAATGGAGATCATTATTCTTCCTCGTGGTTCGTCCATACATGGTAGTCCTCGTATCCATTTGATAGTGGTTCATTTCTTTAAGGATTACTACTTGGGAGGGAGTGTGTTGGGAATCGTGTATTTTGATGTTCGTTTTATTTCGATGAAAATGCATAAATTGGACTATACGTTTATCCGTTGCGTGAATATTTTGAAATAGCTTTTGGTATATTGCCAACTGAATTTTTATTTCGTAAAACCGATTCCCTAAACTGAGTTTTTTTTTTGGCATTTTGACCTTGATCGTTTTGACGGTATTTGGAAAATGATTTTTTTTAGTATTTGAAAAATATTACCGTCATCGGTCTTTTTAACATTTTTGAAATGATGTGGAGAAATTGTGCTTAGCACAGTAAATCCTTGTGAGATGTGTTTACGGCGTGTAATATTCCCAGGAGGATCTGGGGTGTTACAATTTTGGTATCATGTGATAATGCTGTACGAGATTTATTGGAATCGTAATAAGAGATTCGGATGTTGATATGATTATTGAGATCTTCTTCATATGACGATAAGGGTTTTGTTCTGATTCTTGAGGTTGTATGAATGACATGATGAAGGAAATGATAACGTGGAGATATATATATACCTCGGATATGTTGTTCTGAACGTGATTTCGGATATTTCATGCTCTTTCAGAACTCTTGAATTATCCGAGGTGATGAAAATTTTTTTTTTAAGAAGGTTGATGTTTTGAATAGGAATATGGAATATTCATATCTAGAGCTAAACTATGTGTTGGAAATAATATTCGTATAGGAAATACGAATGTGATCATGAGCTTGATGAGACTATTATTCATCTTGGAATTTGGAAGCCCATACGTATGGAGCAAGTATTCAAATCGAATGATTGGATTGTTTGATGACCTTTATAATATGATTATCTATTGTTTAGAACCAGTCGGATGATTCGAATTGATAACGGTCATAAGTAAATTTTAACGATGGGTTTACGAGAAGGGAACCCTGTCAATTCGTATTTAAGAATTGAGTTTGGGACATTTAGACCCTTATTATTGGTCCGAATTGGTTGCTGATATGATCATCATACTTCGACTCATATTGTGGACAGGATTTGTAAGCGTCGGAGTTGGATTGTTCGATCGTGATTAGTCGAGATATGGTAAAAGCGATTGAGTTCGTGGTTTGGTGGTATTGATGTTGGTCGTCATCGAACCGGTTAATTATCAATCCTTCGTTTTACAATAAGATATGATGTTTGATCATAGATTATGACCGTTGTGTTGCGGTTAAGGTTGAAGGGTTCGTAGATTAACTTGGTCGGGATCGAGGAACTCGTAAGACGAAATCAACCGAATTGGTAATATTCGATGTATTGATATCGAGGCAAGTTTTATACTTGTACTTATCAATGAGATTAATGTTATCGTGTAAGTGTACGAATGTGTGTATCATTTCGAGACTCGGCCTCTTTATGATTGTATTGATATCAAGGGATTGGTTGACACGACGCCGTCGACAAATCATACCAAATATTACTGTTGTTTGTAAATGGCCGGTTCAAGGCATTACGATACTTGTTGGTGAAGTTGCTATCGATAGCCGGTTCGCGGTATCGATGTATCGTTTATTATTGTTCGCGATTAATGTCGTTCTGAGACATCGTTGAATCTTTGTCGTCGAATTGGATCCGTTGCTATGATGTTGCGTTAACCGATTGGGGACGTTTGATATATCCTTTTGTCATCTCCGTTTCGGTGGTCGATTTAAGACACATGGACATCTATTCTATCGTAATATTGATAATAGATTGACAGTTCTAATTTAATCGAGGTATTGAATTGTTATTATCGAATATAATTCCCATACGTTGTCAAAGATATTCTCATCCGTTGTATCGTTGTTATCGATTGGCCATTCTACGGTAATCGAAGCATTGAATTGGGGTATCGAGGATAGTCCCCATCCGTTGAATTATTATTGTCGTGTTGGCCGACTCAAGACAGCACATTATTATTCTTGTGAACTCGGTAATTTTGTGATCGTTGAGAGCTGAGGATTTCCCGAATTGTGGTGTTGTGGTTGTTGCCGTGTTAATCGGTCCTTAAGGAATTCTGATCCCAGGATGGTCGTTTTGAATATCGTTGGTCGTGTCGATCTTTCCTTATTCGTGTGTCATCGTTCACTTGATGAGTCGTATGATCTATATTGGATGTTTTATCCCTTGAGTTTCGTTGTCATGTTGTATCGTGGCATATCTGGAATCATGTCTGCGTGCCGATTGGTTATGTGTAGGATTTTTAGCCAGGCACTCGATGGTCATGCGTGGACGTTTCCGCATTGGACCGTGCACACGAGACGTAGTTCTTGAGGCTAATTAGGTACATTGTCACACGTATATTCGGATTCTGTATACGGGCGGACATGTGCACGGACACATTTCCGGATCGGGCGTACTGTGATGTCCCTCTTGAGCTTTATTTGGTTGATCGTTCGTAGTCCATGTTGTATTGGATATGTCCGACGATTTGCGACTGGTTGTTCATACGCCGAGGGGTATGTCCGACGATCGAGTTGATTTCTTTGAGATCTATTTTGTGATGATTCTGACTTTGGGCATTGGCTTTCAGGCCATTATGATGTATCGGTATTTTCCGTTGGAGCCTTCGGGCATTGTGAATTCGTATCTTTTCGGCATTGGTTCGGTTTACCTTCGGGTAATGTATTGTGGTGTTCTATATTGATAACTCGCCATTTGGGCGTAAGTTTTCGGTTCTTGTGTATCTCGTTGAGTTTTTCCTGGCGGAATATTTCTTCTCCCTACCTGTTTTAAGTTTCGGGACGAAACTTCTTTTAAGGAGGGTAGAATGTAATACCCGTAATTTTGATTCCTGGTGATTTTCTATTTTTGGCGGAAGTCCGTTTCGACAACTCGCTCATGACCGTTTCGTCATTCTGAGAATGAGTAATTCTACACTTTTTGTCATCCGAGTTCGTTTCGATGTTGTTTTGTTGAGTTCTGTGCTTTTTAGCGACTTTTCCGCACTTGAGTTCGATTCTTGCGAATCTCGTCCAGCTAACATTCGAGTTTCCCGCAAGTCCGTTTAACTTTGTTAGACGTGTTGTGAACTTCGGTTTGGTTATTCGATCACGTATCGTGATTTCCGGGCGTTTTGGGCCGTTTTGTAATTTCTTGAAAGTTACGGGTATCCATATCTGTATTTGTCGTCTTGACCCTTTTCTTGGTCGCGTATGATTAATTATTGCATTACGTTTTCATCTCGAGTTGTTGATGTCGTCCGCGAACTTTTCGTCGTGTCCGTTCCGTGCGTTTTTGGAAATCGAGGCGTCGGGTCGTGGCGGTGGCATTGGCCGGACGGTTGCGGGGATCGGGCAGACGATTCTTGACACCGCCGAGCAGCACGGCGAGAACCGCGTAAGCGCACGCTTCTGGCCGGGGCAGCTGCGCCTTCTTCAGCGATGTAAGCGCCTGCTGTCGAGTCGGCCAGACGCTATCGGACACAGGCGAGGTACTGCGAGGTTCTCGACTCGGTCGGGAGTCGGCGGGTAGCGCACGCTCTGTCGGTTATGTAGCGCACTAACCGGCGGGGGTAGCGCCACGCCGGCCGACTAGCGTCGCTACGGGATGAGTTGTCGATCCGGTGGCTCTTTGGGCAGTCGCTAGCGCGCGAGCTTCGGCCGTAGCGCACGCTAGCGGGTCGGGCGGTCGAGTCACGGTCGGCGATTTGGTCGGTGGTGCCGGGTCATGCGGGCCATGGCGAGAGTGCTCGGCCGTCTTGGCCGATAGCGCACGCTAGGCGGGATGGCTAGCGCACGCTAGTTCCGCCCAATATAAAAATGACAGACCCGACTTTCTCCGTCATTTTTCATTTCATTTCCCTTCGGTCCATGGTGGGGTTTCGGAGGAGACGAAACCATGTTGTTGAACAACAAATCCATGAAGTTCTTGAGGTTATATCGGTGATCAATCATCCTATAACATCTTTCGATCCAATGAATCAAGGTTAGATCTTTTGAACCCTACTTTTGGGGAGATTTGGGGATTTTCGTGGTTTTGCCCGATTCATTCGATTTTGATGAGTAATTCATGATGAATATGATTAATCTTGTTGGTACTCTTAGTTTCCCTACGGATTCATGGTATATTTCGTGATTTTACGAAATCGAGAGGGTTTGGTTGTGGTCCGCCCTCGTTGTCGTTTTTATACGAATATACATGAATCGTAGGTGGGTTTCGGGCGTATTCCAATACAGTATTCGTTTAGAATCTGTTGTGATTGTATTCTTGAATCGTTAGGTTCGTTTACGATGGTTCCTAGCATTCGTCGGTGACTTTCCATTCCGTTCGTTGCGTCGTCGATTATTCAAGGCAAGTATACATTTATGATTGTGCGTTCTCGACTTTGAAAGTAAGAGGAATTGATGGTATGATATGAACGAACCGTTTTTACGGCATTCATAGATATATTGATGGCATATTATGAACGAACCGTTTTACGGCATTCATATATGTATTATTGGCATGTAACGAACGAACCGTTTTGACGGCATACCTACATGTAACGGCGTATGATCCGAGCGAACCGTTTCTACGGCATTCACATACGTCATAAGATTTTAGTCATTAGGAATAACTAGTCTTGAATTGAAGAATTCACGGATTACATTTACTTTATTTTCTAGGAGTATTATTTTTGATACTGTTATACTTGCACTAGCTATTCGACGGCTAACCCCTTTATGGAAATACCTTTATGTATTTCGAGTTCCGGGGAGAGAGGACAGCGGGTATCGGGTCGGCATGAAGATGATGGGCAAGTGTGATCATGTCTTGTCTCGGTTATCTTTTTGGATTCCTCCATTCGGTGTTGTTGTCTTGGAATGGATTTTAAATACTCGAGTATTGTATTTCGATTTCCTTGATGTTCCTGTCTTTGCCGAGGTATTGATTTGTGCAGTGATGTATATGGTTTCATTGGTTATGGTTTTGAATACCATTTGTATCGTCTTTCTTTCCATTGTATGTAGACCTTCTCGGTCAAGTTTTATAGTTCCGCGTATGTTTAGCCTTGTGTGTCCCACGGCGGGGCTCACGGCGCTGTAATATACCCTGAATAACTTGGGGGTGTTACAACTGAATCTTGACCAAAGGGATCGTCTTGTTCCTCAACTGTTTGATTCGCCGCTCTAACACTCGTACAGGACGCTCCTCGTACGAATGATCATCTGCGATCTCGATTTCGTCGAACTGAAGTATGTGACTCGGGTCGGCAACATACTTCCGCAACTGAGAGACATGAAACACATTATGAATTCGGATCAACGCCGGAGGTAAAGCCAATCGATAAGCTAACTCGCCTACTCGATCCAAAATCTCGAACGGTCCAATGAATCTCGGACTCAACTTTCCCCTCTTCCCAAAACGGAAGATACCACGACTCGGGGATACCTTGACCAACACATGGTCACCACCTCGAACTCTAATGGTCGGCAGCGGTTATCGCATATGATTTACATCGACTCGAGCCATCAACAAACGACTCTGATCAAAGCTACCTTCTCACGGCGGCTATAAGCATATCGGGCTCGGTGCCGATTGATTCGATAAGTCATCCCAACACAACGGAGATCGACAACGGCGGCCGTACAAGGCCTCGTAAGGTGCCATCTTAATCGAAGCGTGCCAACTATTATTATACGTGAACTCGATCAACGGTAGTTGGGCTTCCCAATCGTCCTTCCAATCGAGGACGCAAGCTCTCAACATGTCCTCTAATGTCTGAATAGTCCTCTCTGATTGTCCGTCGGACTGAGGATGAAAGGCAGTACTGAGATTAAGCTGAGTTCCCATAGCACGATGAACTGATTTCCAAAAATGTGACACAAACCGTCCGTCACGATCGGAAACGATACTTTTAGGAGTACCGTGCAGTCTCACTATCTCTTTGATGAATAGCTGGGCAAGTCTCTCGGGACCCCAAGTATCCTTAATCTCAAGAAAATGAGCTGATTTAGTTAAGCGGTCCACAATCACCCAGATCGTATTCATGCCACGACGACTTCGTCGGAAAACTCGTGATGAAATCCATAGAAATGTCTTCCCATTTCCACTCTGGAATAGGAAGAGGTTTCAGCATACCCGCTGGTCGCTGATGTTCAATCTTGACGTGTTGGCAAGTTAAGCATCTCGAAACAAATTCCGCGACTTCTCGCTTCATATTACTCCACCAGTAATTTTGTTTCAGGTCTTTATACATCTTGCTAGACCCCGGGTGAACAGAATAAGGGGTAGCATGAGCTTCTCTCAAAATCGAGTTTTTCAACTCGTCATTCGCCGGTACGCACAACCGGTTCTTAAACCTCAAAAGTCCATCCTCGTGGACCACGAATCCAGGGGCTTTCCCCTGAGTTACGTCCTCACGGATGCGCAACAATGAAGGGTCTGAACTCTGATTCTCTCTGATTACCTCCTCAAGAGACGATGAAATCTCTAACATACAAATTTGTCCCTGAATTCGCTGAAGCCAGACCTCGATCTCGGGTCTAAGGAATTCCTGCTGAAGCTCCTTCTGAACTGTTAAACGAGCAAGCATCTGCTCCTGAACGGACTTACGACTCAAGGCGTCGGCGACAACGTTCGCCTTGCCCGGGTGGTAAATGATCTCAATATCATAATCCTTGATTAGTTCTAACCACCGCCTCTGTTGCATATTTAACTCCTTCTGAGTAAATATATACTTTAAACTTTTATGATCGGTGAATATCTGACAGGTAACGCCATAAAGATAATGACGCCAAATTTTTAAAGCGAACACCACGGCTGCTAGCTCCAGATCGTGAGTCGGATAATTAACCTCGTAAGGTCTCAATTGCCGTGAAGCATAGGCAATAACCTTTCCATTCTGCATGAGCACACAACCGAGACCCTGTCTGGATGCATCACTATAAACTACAAATCCCTCTGTCCCCTGCGGCAAGGAAAGTACAGGTGCTGACATTAACCGGCTCTTGAGTTCCTCAAAACTCCGTTGACACGCGTCGGACCACGTGTATTTCTTATCCTTCCGCAAAAGGTTCGTCAAGGGTTGAGCGATTTTAGAAAATCCCTCCACAAATCGCCGATAGTAGCCTGCTAATCCGAGAAAACTTCTGATTTCCTTAACATTCTTCGGAGGTAACCAGTCTCGGATAGCCTCCGTCTTCTGAGGGTCGACACGAACTCCGTCTGATGAAATTACATGTCCGAGAAAAGTCACCTCGGACATCCAGAACTCGCATTTGGAAAACTTTCCATAGAGTTGCTCTTGTCTCAACACGTCGAGAATCTGATGAAGATGAATCTCGTGTTCCTCTCGGTTACGAGAATAAATCAAAATGTCATCGATGAAGACAACAACAAACCGATCCAAAAAGTCGATGAAGACCCGATTCATTAGTTCCATGAATACCGCAGGTGCATTAGTTAGCCCGAACGGCATAACTACAAACTCAAAATGACCATAGCGTGTTCGAAACGCCGTCCTCGCGATATCCGACTCTCGAATCCGTAGCTGATGATATCCAGATCTTAAGTCGATCTTGGAAAATACTGAAGCTCCCTCAAGTTGATCCAAAAGGTCATCGATACGGGGTAAAGGATACTTATTCTTGATTATCACCCTATTCAACTCCCGATAATCGATACACAAGCGAAAAGAACCATCCTTCTTTTTGACAAACAGCACTGGTGCTCCCCACGGAGACGCACTCGGTCGGATATAACCTTTCTCGAACAATTCCTCAAGTTGATTCTTCAACTCCTGCATTTCAGTCGGGGCCATCCGATATGGTGCCTTCGATATCGGAGACGTACCAGGCTCCAACTCAATCGTGAATTCCACATCTCTCTGTGGAGGCAAACCAGGTAACTCGTCTGGAAAAACATCGGCATATTCTTTCACAACCGGAATATCCGACAACAATACTGATGATTTTTCGGTTTTGGTCATATAGCACCAATAACCAACACATCCCTGACTGAGTAACCGTACTGCTTTCATCAAATTAATGACTTTACCGAGCAGTAGGATTACTTCCTGAAAAACACATTCAACCCCATAAATGCGAAATGATAGTGACCATACGCTTACGGACACTAATGATGGCATCATGACGATCCATCCAGTCAATACCCAAGATGACGTCGTCCCTCGGCAAATCTACTACGATTAGGTCCGCTGGCCATACACGACCATGAAATTGAATCGGACAATTCTGAATCTCATGATTACCGATAATTCGTCTACCGTCAGGTAGACCAATGACATAAGGCTCACAACTAGTAGCACTACCCAGACGTAGTCTACGCAAACATGACTCGGAAATGAATGAATGCGATGCACCAGTGTCAAAAAGGGTACACACAGGTTGAGATAGAATATCGAGTGTACGAGATCATCCGGCCTCTGGATCGTCGGTCTTCTTCATCTCATAAATTCGGGGCTTCCGGCCCCAGGCCGGCAGCTCCGTCGATAGCTCTTGGCTCCGCCTTTAGCTCTGTCGTCTTGAGCAGCCCGGTAGTGGCTTTGATTACGCCTTCTTGAATGACACAGGGCCTGAGATGACGCGGAGTAGGTTTAGAGTCCCTTCGGCAAAACGGGCCCTATGCCCGGCAATCCACGATTGTGGCACGTGATAGGCGCCGGACATTTGGTCGAAATGACCTGTTCCTCACGGTTGAAAGCAGTGATGGCAGGCGCGCTCGTGGCCCGAGATTCCGCGGGTTTAGACGTCGTGGGAGGTCGCTCAAAAAAGTAGAGCCGTCGTGGTTTCTTGAAAATGGCACGCCTTGCGTCAGACGATTACGGTTCTTAGATTTCTTGCCGTGAGATGAAGGTTGTTGCTTAGCAATCTCTTTGGCGATGAGCTCGTAAGTAAGAGCTTTCTCAATGAATTCACCAACGTGGTACAATTATGATTAGCGGTTGTAATCTCATACGGGATTTCAGCCTCTTGCTGAAATACTTGATCTTGTCCGCTTCTGAGTGAATGATAGATGAGGCGAACGGAAGAAGTTCCTGAAATTTTTCGGCGATGGCGAGAACATCATCATCCGCCGAAGGGTCGGGAGTGAGTAATTCCGAAAACTTGGCCTCCCTGAGTGGGGCCGGATAGTACCTCTCCATCATGAGAGTCTTGAACTGATCCCAAGTACATGATCCGTCTGTGGGCTTCAACGATAACCACCATGAATGAGCGCTCTTACCAAGATAGTAAGCCGCAACTGAAACTTTATGCCCTTCAGGGCAATCCACCATAGCAAATAATTTCTCGAAATGCTCAAGCCAATGGACGATATCCGCCGGCTCAGATGAGCCCTCAAAGGTAGGTGGTCGCTGGCGAGAGATATCGCTAATGATATTTCTCTTGCCCCTGAGGCGGCGACGGAGGAGCCTGTTGATTTCGAGTAGTGGAGTTATGCATCGTCTGCATCAGCTGTGTCATCTGGGTCATTTGGGCCATCATGCCCTGCATAAAAGCGAGTGGGTTAACCCGAACACCTTCTGACTGAGCGGTGTCCCGAGTACGACTCCCTGATAGAGAATGATCACGTCCAGGTGAATGAGTAGCAGCGTCGCTGCTAGATGAATTAGCATTATCCCTCGCATTCGCACGTGTATTAACACGAGCTCTCGGGATTCGGCCCGCACCACGGCCTCGTCCTCCTCGTCCTCTACCAGCTCTTTCCATACTGAAGTGGAAAGTTACATGATGATTAAATCTCCCACATGAATATCACGTTATGATTACGTCATTAAATGATGAAAATGAGCATACACGTTCTAACACAATGATTATATGAATGATTAACTGAGGTGACATGATTATCTGATGAAACTATTGAAATGATTATCTTGAACAAGTTAACAAGATTAATGATATGATCATCCAGATCAACAATCGAGTAATGAAATGAATTGAGTGATTGATGAGTTAAAATGACCGTCCTGGTCAAAATGAAAATGATGTTGGAGGATTGTTAACTGATAAATTATGAATGAGTGATAATTGCCAGAAATTATACCATGGCGCTAGAAGTCTTACAGTTCTTTCGGTCTGATTGGCTCGGCATCCGCACAGGTCACACGTGACGCGAAAGTCCAATGATACTAGTCCGATGACAATGATTTCAAATGAGACATAACTTGGAGGGTAGTATTCAAAACCACGCTCTGATACCAACTCTGTAACACCCCAAACTAGGCGGATATTACGGTCACGTGGACCCCCGACTGGGACCCACCAGGCGAATGAAAAAGGATGAATTACACAGGGTAAATGTAGTACCGAACCACATTACAACATCAATTACTCCGATTAGGAGTTTCATACAACACACCAGGATAAAATAGAATACATGTGTATCTTATGTGACGATAAAATACACAACACTGAATGAAACGAGTATTCAAATGGAATGTCTGCAGCGGAATAAATAAAGGAAACACAAATGACTGAATAAGTGACTGAACAGACTGGGGCCCCTTCTAGTATCATTAGGACTCCTCGCCGTCAACGTGCTCTCCCTGTGCCTTTGCCTTGCCATGACATGAGAAACAAATATCCCCAAACGGGGTCAGTTATACAGAACAACAATCCTCCAGAGTTGAATAAACACAATCATATAAATGTGTAGTATAAACCACAAGTTCGATTAAAATGAAGCGGTTAGATTATAACCCAATCTTGTTGAAAACATACGCAATCAAACATGCTGTATGAATCAACTAACAGTACGGCTCAAAGGGTGGCGCCACACTACGCCCGGGATGGAAATGTGTCCGTGCACAAGCCACCAACGAGTATCGATCGAATACCCGCGTGGTCTTGTACCTAATCAGTCTCACGAAGCAATCGACTCGTGTGCACAGTCCAATGTGAGGCCAACAACCAACACACGACAAATGTGCCCGACATGAAAATCCTACACATACCAACCGGCACGCCAGTATGACACGGAATGCCACGATATAACAAAAGTGACATCGAAAATGAATAATGACTCACCGAGGTAAAATGATAGTGAAATGAATGGTAGTTCAACAAAAGGATTGGAACCGTCGTTCCTTGTGACTGAAGTGATTAATTGACAATGACAAGTTTTAATACGGTTAATATAATGATGAATGAGTTATGATTATGAATGAACAACAACAAAAGGGATGAATATCCTTATAACTGAGTAAGAATCAACTTACACAATACCGGTGACAATTATCCTTCCACGAACAACGTCCTAATTGAGATATCGGTCGCTCGAACAACCTTGAATTATACAATATCCAACAACTCGTTCAATATACGAATCAAACATGAATAAAACGAACTCAAAACGTCGATACGATTAAACTAAGTTCATTGGGGCATTATATCGAATACGTTGTGGCCAAACTCCGATTGTTTACAATCAAAACTCAATGAACCACTATCAAATCCCTCAAGAGGTGTTTCAAACCAATAAACACCTTCCAAATGATCAATAATCCGAAATGAATATCCGAAAACGTGATTATAACGACAATTAATCGAAAACCCCCAATTTCAACTCGATATACAAAGTGTTCTTGAATAATCCCTCAATAATCCAATGAATCCTTATACAAACTCATAATCATATACATATCCCTTCATATAACATGATTATAACGTCCAAAATATCATATCTCAACACAAAATCGAAGTCCAAGGTGTCGAAGAAATTACCTCTTGAATATCCAATCACTTCGATCCGAAGAACACGAGTTTAATCGAGTATCCAAGCTTCCCAAATGATTGAAGGTGATGAAAAATACACACTCAAATGATAATTGATGAAGAAAACTCTCCCTCAAGCTTCTCTCTCTCGTAAAAGGTGGAAAAAACTGGAAGGAATGAGCTGAAATGCTCAAAAAATGAATTTATAGGGGTTGACTACCCTGCCGGACACGGCCCGTGCCGATCGGCACGGTCGTGTCGCACAGCTGGCCGACAGCTGGCCGACAGGACTCGGCCGTGTCTGCTTGACACGGTCGCGGCGCTGAGGGCCTTCCGTTTGCGACCCGCCAGAAATAGACTCGGCATGAGTCGACCGTGTCACGGGACACGGCCGGCGTGTCGGCGATCGTTCGAGCTTATCCGGAAGAGTACGGCACGGGCCGTGTCGGACGACACGGCCGAGTCCTGGTCGGCAGAAACTTCGCATTTCCGACGAGTACGGCACGGGCCGTGTCGGACGACACGGCCGAAGTTCGGCCGGCATGATCGCCAAACTGAAACGACCATAACTCTCTCGTCCGGACTCCGATTGACTCACCGTTTGAACCATTGGAAAGCTAATTCGATGCTCTATAATATTGCAAAGATTTAGAATTTTTGGAGTTACCAAAAATTAATGGTGATCTAACACATTCGAACTCATAAGAGGAAAGTTGAAACAATGAACAATAATGATACACAACTCGAAGTTTTTCCGAACGGTGAACACGGTGAATGAACATGATTGATGAATGATTATAATTGAGTGAAAATACACTGAGTGACAATTACAGAATGATAATTACTGAATGAAAAGGAATGAATTACAACCGGGTATTACATGGGAAGCCATCCGACCTATAGATCATGATGCCGACTGGGGAGAATTTAAATTGATGATGGAAGCTCAGCAGACGCAGCAGAGTGTCCAACTACCCCAGAGTTTTGGTCGAGGACGAGGCAGAGGACAGTTCAACCGAAAGGGAACATCGAGTGCCGGATCTGTTCCTCCACGCCTGTATGAGATGAGGAGGGCAGACGATCAGGTTGTTGCTGTTGCATCAGGTACCGTTCAGATCCTTTCACAACCAGTTAGCATTTTGTTCGATACAGAGGCTACACATTCATTTATATCATTGTCTTGTATTAATCGTTTGAACATTTCTGGTTTTTATAATTGCGAGCCTTATGTTGTGGGTTGACCGAGTGGGGAGAGAATTGTGGGGAACTTAGAAACTAGAGATTCTCTTGTATCAATTGGAGGCAGAGAGTGGCCCTCGAATTTGATTGTGATAGAAATTCAAGGAGACGAGCTAATTCTCGGATATGATTGGCTTAACCGATATGGAGCTATTTTAAACTACCAGAAGAGGAATATCTCGATGATAGCTGAAGATGGTTCCGAAATATTATTCGAGGGATGGAGACCAGTAAGCTCAGGAAAGATGATCAAAGCCATGAAAGCTGTCAAACTGCTAAAATAGGGCTGTACTGGATAATGGTGTTACGCGATGAAGAAGGAAGACAGAAAAGTAGAGATTTCATCCATTTCTGTTGTGAACGAATTCTCGGATGCGTTCCCTGATGAATTACCTGGACTACCTCCACGACGAGATGTAGAATTCACCATTGAGCTGGAACCAGGAGCTACACTGATTTCTAAGGAGCCGTATAGTATGGCACCTATTGTGTTAGATTGATACCGCCACTAGAAGGGGGGTTGAATAGTGCGGTTAAGAGTATTGTCCTCTTTTTCGTGCGGAAGCAAAAATAGCGGAGAATAAAAGTGCGGAAAAGAAAGAACACAAGGAATTGTTCGAGAGGTTCGGCTATTAACGAAGCCTACGTCCCCTACCTAGTTTTATCGACTAGGACTTTTCTTAGAACTTGGAATTTGCACTTTCTAGTTTAGTGCCAACTTCTTACAACTTCTTGATTTCCGGGCTCAAGAACAACCTCACAAAAACACTCTTGTTTTTCTAGGTACAAGATAAACAATACACAAAATAAGTGCGAGTAGAAACTCGGCTTACACGATATATCGCTCTAAGATACAAGAATGAAGATTGAAATTATAGAACAAATCTTCTCGTATCACAATCTAGAATAAGAATATCTCTCAGAATGTTTGCTTGATATTGCTTGAGTATGCTAGTAGGCTCAGAATTCTTGTGTGTCTTCAATCTCCATGAAGGTGGCTATTTATAGCCTTCTTGAGCTCAATTTCCCGTTGGAACAGTAGAAGGGTTACGTACGTTATATGATGCTGATTACGTACGTTACGTACGTTATATGAGCCGAATAACGGCCGTAATGAAAGTGCCGAAACTGTCCAGTGAGATATGATGAATTGCGTTACGTACGTTATGAACCTTATGGTTACGTACGTAATATCCTGGTCAAAGATCCGTTGATTGAGACGACTTGTTGCAACGGCTAGTGGCTTTTCCAACGGTCAGAATAATTCAAGCCTTACGTACGTTACATGCTCCCGGTTACGTACGTTACCTATACAGAAAAGCTTACGAAAATATTAAATGTTACGTACGTTAGAAAGGATGTGTTACGTACGTTATCTGTTAAATGTTACGTACGTTAATGTGATATGTGTTACGTACATTAACTGAAGAGAAAGTATGTTTTAAGTAAATTTTGGTTTTAATAATACATCATCAAAACGATCTAAAAAATATTGTTTCAACAATCTCCCCCTTTTTAAAAAATATTGTTCCAACAATCTCCCCCTTTTTGATGATGACAAAATTTACTTTATGTCAGTTTTTGAAAACATGATTTTAATAACAAATTAAAAACTCCCCCTGAACACGAGCATTGCAAAGTAATAAGCTCCCCCTGAAAACGTGCACGGGTTAATTCAAAAGTTGATTTCAAAAACGAATACATATTATTACGAATACATATTATTCTCCCCCTTTTTGTCATTAACAAAAAGTTTGAGAAAACCTGCAAGAGACATCAATGATACGCATAATAATTAACATAAACCAAGCCAATGATTAAACAAAACGATAACCAACATGATGTATGAAAAGATAGTCATTACAGGCAAGCATAAATATGAAATGTTTGGTCTTTTAATAAACAGGAAACATCATCATTAGAAAGGATAGCCCGACTAGTCAAGGTCCGCATCCGGCGGTGTCGGCGGTATCCCAAAATGCGTGCAAATGCTCTTCACCATGATCTTGACCTCACTCATGTCCTTCTCAAGTCTATCCATTCGAGAAGACATCTGGGAAGAGGAGGATTCCGGACGAGGTCGGGAGGAACCAAGCTGTGATGACGGACGAGGTCTAGTATGATCGAGCCCCCTCGATGTGATCCTCTCCTCCGGTCTCGGAAGAGTGCCTCCATCAATGAGCCGATCATCATCCTTAATATAAGCAAAGTATATCCATCCACGATTTCTCGTGCGAAGATACCTCATCGTCCGCAATGTCCCTTCAGTGACGAGGCTCCCCCTAGGAATCGGAACCCCGTGGACCCAGACAGATCAACTCCAGCTTTCTCAAAAATTTCGGTTAAGATAGAACCAAAAGGCATTCCTGATTTTCTCTGTCGATCAACTTTTGCGTAGCTCTTTTTGTGGAAAATTTGTCCCTTTTCCACAAACCATTTCAGCACAATAGACGCGAAGTTGACTTGGTGATCCTTCCACACATGATAGATAATCTCCATATCGATATTCACAAGTCGAAGTTGAGCATTCACTTTAGGCATAAGACAACGAGTGATAGCATCATGAAGCAACCGAATGTTTATCCCAAAGTCATTATTTTCAAACCGCCCAGAATGAACATTTAAAACAGCTTTGTCCGATAAGAAATCACGGACTTTCGACTCGTGAACACCATAGCTTTCATCATCGGACCAGTCGTTAAAGACTTCGTCCGGAGGAGCAAACTCTCCCTTGCAACGAAAACCCTCATTAGGGAGTCCAAAAATCTCCGAAAGTTTCGCTTCATCAAAAGATATTGATTTACCACGCACAAGTGAATTAACAACAGCAAAACCGTCGGCATCATAAGTGACAAAGAAATTCGCATAAAACTCTTTCACACATTCTTCATAAATTGGTCGAGCAAGACTAACGAACTTATTGACCCCAAGCATATCGAAGAATTCTTCGATAGCAACACCAGCATTGTTCAGAGATTCAAAATCAAAATGATGACTCGGAGTTACCTCTTCGTCAATAAGGATTTCGTTGAAAACTTTCATGGCTTGAGCATTCCGAAATGATAGATTGCCGGAAGCCGTGGAGGATGTTTGAGAGGTTTCTCCTCTTCTCTTTTTGCCGGTTCTGGAAGCCATGAGTATTGAATCGGTCGAAGAAGTGAAGTTTTGATGAAGTTTTGATAGGGTTTGCCGGAACAGTTCTTCGTTAGTCGCTAGGGATTTTGTAGAAATGAACAGAGGCGGCGATGGGTTTATATATGAGATGGTCAACGATCGCTTACGTACGTTATATTCCTTTAATAACGTACGTAACGTAAAATCCTAAACTTTCTGGAGCAAAACCTGCGTTTCGTTACGTACGTAACGAATCAACCTGTAACGTACGTAAGGTCCTATTACGTACGTAATGGACCGCGTATACCGTACGTAAGCAAGACCAAATGAATAGTCTTTTCCTTTCGATGAAGTCCCGTTTTAAATGACCATTTAATGTGACTATGATGAGTATGCAATATTTAAAAGTGATCAGCATGTCCCATTCCTAAATTTATGCGAATAAAGTTGAAAGCTTCTTCGGGTAATGGTTTTGTAAAGATATCCGCCAATTGTTCATTAGTACCAACAAATTGGAGACGAACATTCCCGTTTTGGACATGGTCACGAATAAAATGGTGACGAATTTCGATGTGCTTTGTCCTACTATGCAAAATGGGGTTTTTACTTAAATTAATGGCACTTGTATTGTCACAAAAAATAGGACTATTTTTAAGTTCGATGCCATAATCAAGTAATTGATTTTTGATCAAAGAACACATGCACATGCACTTCCCATGACCACATATTAGCTTTTGTGGAAGTAGCGACACTAGTCATTTCTTACTTCCCCATGAAATTAAACATGAACTCATAAAATGACAAGTTCCGGTGGTGCTTTTCTATCAATTTTACAACCACCGAAATCGGCATCACTATATGCAAAGAGTTGAAAATCAATGCGGAAGGATACCATAGGCCTAAACCAAGAAGTATATTTTAAATATCGAAAAATTCGTTTACATGCTATGAGATGGGATTCTTTAGGATTAGCTTGAAAACGAGCACATAGACAAGTAGCAAACATAATATCGAGTCTAGATGCGGTTAAGTAAAGTAAGGATCCGATCATACCTCGATCTGTTTTTGGTCATGATTTACCTTTTTCATCTTTATCGAGTTTAAGAGTGGAAGACATAGGAGTGGATATTTCTTTGCAATCTTCCATCTTAAATTTCTTTAGAAGCTCATTGACGTACTTGGATTGGTGAATGAATATTTCGTCATTGAGTTGCTTAATTTGGAGTCAGAAAGTTTTCAACTCTCCCATCATACTCATTTCGAACTCTCCTTCATAAGATTTGAAAATTCACCGGACAGAGTTTCGTTAGTTGCACCAAAAACAATATCGTCCACATAGATTTGACAAATTAACATATCATCATTTAAGACCTTAATAAAGCAGTATTATCAACATTACCTCTTTTATAACCATTTGAGATAAGAAAAGAGCTTAGGCGATCATACCATGCTCTCGGAGCTTGCTTTAATCCATAGAGAGCTTTATGGAGCTTGTACACATGATCCGGATGATCATAGTCATCAAAACCCGGAGGTTGCTTGACATAAACTTCCTCTGGATGATTCCATTTAGGAACGCACTTTTACATCCATTTGATGGAGTTTGATCTTCTTGTATGCGGCAAAGGCACGAGAAGACGAATAGCTTCAAGACGAGCAACAGGAGCGACGTCTCTTCATAGTCAAGCCTTCTTCTTGATTATAACCTTGGGCGACCAACCTCGATTTATTTTTAATAGGAGACCATCATCATCGGTTTTGATTTTATGAACCCATATGGTACAAAAGAATGAATTGCCTACCGGTGCCGGAACTAAATCCCAAAATTTATTTCTTTCGAAATGGTTTAGATCTTCTTGCATAGCAATAGCCCAATTCTCATCATTTATGTCCTCATCGATGTTCTTTGGTTATGTAAGATAAATATATGCAATATTTTTAATACAATCATTTATATTTCTCATAGTTCGTACACCTTCATCGATTTTTCCGATAATTTGTTCCATCGGATGGTCTTTCACATTTGCCCAATCTTTAGGAAGGTTGTAAGTATTTTCTTCTGTTTGTCCGAGCTTACGTCGAGCTTCTCCAATTCCTTTGATACTTGAGATACTTCTTTAGCTGGAACCATACCGCATCATCATCAAAAACAAACTTTCTCGGGGTAAAACCGTATCATCGAATTTTACATGAATGGACTCTTCTACCGAGCCTCTTCTACAATTAAATACACGATAAGCTTTACTATTAGTAGAATAACCAAGAAATATTCCAATATCGATTTAGAATCGAATTTACCCAAATTGTCTTTTCCATTATTATGAATGAACACTTTACACCCAAATGGATGAAAATAAGATAAATTGGGCTTTTTACCTTTAAAAATCTCATAGGAGTCATCATTTTATTTCTCCTGAGATGGACACGATTTATAACATAACAAGCGGTGTTAACGGCTTGGCCCAAAAGTATTTAGGAAGACCATACTCGTTGAGCATTGTTCGGCTCATTTCTTCTAGAGAGCGATTCTTCCTCTCGACAACTCCATTTTGTTGAGGTGTCGAGGTGCCGAAAAGTTGTGCCCAATACCATATTTATCGCACCAATCTTCAAAGAGATTAGAATCAAATTCTCCACCATGATCGGTTCGAATGGCGATAGCGGTAATCCTTTTTCCTTACAGGTAACCTTACACCACTTAACAAACTCGTTAAAAGCATCATCTTTATTGGCTAAGAATTTTACCCAAGTAAATCTAGAAAAATCATCGACAATAACTAAGGTATAAAGTTTACTGTTAGGTGGCATGTCGAGACGGACCAATTAAATCCATATGAATTAATTCAAGAATGCGACTAGTGGAAATTTCCATTTTTGGTTTAAACGAGCCTCTTGCATGTTTACCTTTAATACAGGCCTCACAAATGTGGTCTTTTCTAAAATTCAATTTTGGTAGACCACGAACAATATCATTTTTGGCCAATTTTGAAAGAAGTGGTAAAGAGGCATGTCCCAATTTTTGGTGCCAAACAACGGCATTTTCATCGTATGAAAGTAGACATTTTTCGTTAAACGAAGATTCATCTTGGAGATCAACAATGTAAATATTTCCATAGCGCAATCCAATAAAAACGATTTGGTCTTTTCTCATTGTCGTGCAATGCGTAATTTCAAAAATTAATTTAAGACCGGTGTCACATAATTGAGAAACACTTAGGAGATTATGGCAAAGTCCATCAACAAATAGAACATTTTCAATAGTGGGTAAAGGTTTCTTACCAATTTTACCTGTCCCTTTTATTTGGCCCTTTTTATTATCGCCAAAGGTAACACAGCCACGATCTTCCTTTTTCAGCTCCGTGAAGAGATGTTCATTTCCACTCATGTGGTTTGAACATCCACTATCAACATACCATTTATTTGATAATGTTGTCTTCCTTGCTTGTACCTACAAAAACCATTTTCTTCCGTTTTATCGGTACCCAGGCTAATTTGGGTCCTCAGGAGTTAGATATAAAAACTTGGTTTTTAATAACGGTCCCTTTTGGTACCCAAATTTGCTTAACCCTTATAGTACGTCTAGAGTCTCGACAGTAGGTTTCGGTATGTCCAGGTTTTAAACATTTTGGACATGATGGGACCCGTTTTTAAAGTGTCCGAATCTTTTGTGGTAATTTCTAAGGATTTTTTCATTGGAAATGAATTATATCCAAGTCCTTGTTTTGAAAGAGAAAATTTTTGACCAAATAATAATTGCTCGAATTTGTCATTACCACATGAAAATTTTCTGACATAAAGTTTAAATTCTTTCTGAGTTTTATGCAATTCATCTTTCAGAATTTTCTCAGTTTCCAAGCAATATGTATGATCAATAGAAACTTCCTTGTTTTTCAATAATTTAGCATTTTCAATTTCAAGGAGTTTTATTTTCTTTTTCAAATCTTTATTGCTATTGCAAGCCTTTTCGTATTCATTATTTAGAGATTCAAAAGCATCAAGTAGTTCTTCATGAGAATCACTAACCTCGACTTCTTCGTCACTTTCTTCGGATGCGCGGGCCATTAGAGCAAGATTGGTTTGGACTTGTGGTTCATCATCCTCATCATCGTCACTCCATGTGGCGACATAAACCTCCTTCTTTTTGAACTTTTCATGCGGTGGTTTTGATGAACTTATTGGAGCAGCAGCACGACAATCTTTTGCAAAATGGCCTGGAACGCCGCACCTTCGACAAGTGTTGTCGAATTTTTTGTTTTGAGGGAAGTGAGTCTTTTTGGATTCATCCCTTGATTCTTGCTTGATATCTCTCCGGCGCCTTTGAAGAAGATTTTTAAATTTCTTTATGTTTTTGGCATAGAAGGCGGTTTCTTCGTCCTCTTCTTCGATAGGTTCATCCTCTAGGTCGCTTTCTTTGGCTTTGAAAGCGATAGTCCTTTCTCTCTCCTTAGGTTTTGGTTTCGAGCTGCGAGATTTGATGACGATCTCATAATTGATGAGAGATCCGATGAGAGCGCTGAAGTCTATTGTATTGAGGTCTTTCGACTCCATAATAGCCGTAACGGTAGCGTCCCATTCTCTTGGTAGAGACCGAAGGATTTTCTTGGCTTTATCACTACTTGATATCGGTTTCCCGAATGAGGCTAGCCCATTTGTGATTGCCGAGAAACGGTCAAGCATAGTGGTGATGCTTTCTTCTTCTTTCATGGTGAAGAGTTCATAATCGTGAAGAAGCATATTGATTTTGGTTTCCTTTACTTGACTCGTACCTTCATGGGTGATCTCTAGCATATTCCAGATTTCTTTTGCCGTCTCGCAGGAAGAGATTCTATTGTGATCTTCTGGATTGAGAGCACAATAAAGCAATTGAGGGGCTTTACTGTTGAAGTGATCGTTCTTCCAGTCGGCATCGTCGTACTCTTCGAAACTTTTGAGAGAGCCATCCGATTTTTTAGGAATGGTAGGTCCAAGGGCAATGACCTTCCATATTTCAATATTGTGAGCTCGGATGAAGATGGACATCTTCTTCTTCCATGTCATAAAGTTTGAACCATCGAAGAATGGAGGGCGATTGAGAGCGTTGCCTTCAACGGAGGAGTGGATAAAGGCCATTTGGATCTTTTCTCTAGCGGGTGTTAATCCGGTGATAAAGAGACTGCTCTGATACCAATTGTTAGATTGATACCGCCACTAGAAGGGGGGTTGAATAGTGCGGTTAAGAGTATTGTCCTCTTTTTCGTGCGGAAGCAAAAATAGCGGAGAATAAAAGTGCGGAAAAGAAAGAACACAAGGAATTGTTCGAGAGGTTCGGCTATTAACGAAGCCTACGTCCCCTACCTAGTTTTATCGACTAGGACTTTTCTTAGAACTTGGAATTTGCACTTTCTAGTTTAGTGCCAACTTCTTACAACTTCTTGATTTCCGGGCTCAAGAACAACCTCACAAAAACACTCTTGTTTTTATAGGTACAAGATAACCAATACACAAAATAAGTGCGAGTAGAAACTCGGCTTACACGATATATCGCTCTAAGATACAAGAATGAAGATTGAAATTATAGAACAAATCTTCTCGTATCACAATCTAGAATAAGAATATCTCTCAGAATGTTTGCTTGATATTGCTTGAGTATGCTAGTAGGCTCAGAATTCTTGTGTGTCTTCAATCTCCATGAAGGTGGCTATTTATAGCCTTCTTGAGCTCAATTTCCCGTTGGAACAGTAGAAGGGTTACGTACGTTATATGATGCTGATTACGTACGTTACGTACGTTACGTACGTTATATGAGCCGAATAACGGCCGTAATGAAAGTGCCGAAACTGTCCAGTGAGATATGATGAATTGCGTTACGTACGTTATGAACCTTATGGTTACGTACGTAATATCCTGGTCAAAGATCCGTTGATTGAGACGACTTGTTGCAACGGCTAGTGGCTTTTCCAACGGTCAGAATAATTCAAGCCTTACGTACGTTACATGCTCCCGGTTATGTACGTTACCTGTACAGAAAAGCTTACGAAAATATTAAATGTTACGTACGTTAGAAAGGATGTGTTACGTACGTTATCTGTTAAATGTTACGTACGTTAATGTGATATGTGTTACGTACGTTAACTGAAGAGAAAGTATGTTTTAAGTAAATTTTGGTTTTAATAATACATCATCAAAACGATCTAAAAAATATTGTTTCAACAATCTCCCCCTTTTTAAAAAATATTGTTCCAACATATTGAGATGTACGAATTAAAGAAGCAACTGGAAGAGTTACTGAACAAAGACTATATTCAGCCAAGCGTTTCGCCCTGGGGTGCACTAGTTCTTTTTGTCCGAAAGAAAGATGGATCGCTTCGATTGTATATTGACTATCGAGACCTTAACAAGATGACAATCAAGAACAAGTACCCGTTACCATGGATTGATGATTTATTTGACCAGTTGCAAGGAGCAACAGTATTTTCTAAGATCGATCTGTGATCGGGATATCATAAGTTGAGGATTAAGGAAACCGATGTTCTGAAGTCAGTGTTCAGAACTCGCTACAGACTCTATGAGTTTGTAGTGATGCCGTTTGGTCTCACTAATGCACCTGCCATGTTCATGCAGTTGATGAATCGAGTGTTCATAGTGTATTTGGATAAATTCGTATTTGTGTTTATTGATGATATTCTGGTTTATTCATAGAGCCCGGAAGAGCATGCGCAACACTTACAGATCGTTTTGGACATCTTGAGAAGCGAGCAATTATATGCCAAACTTTCTAAGTGTGAATTTTGTCTAAAGGAAGTGATGTTCCTCGGTCACATGGTATCAGCGGAAGGAGTCCGGGTAGACCCCCAGAAAGTCGAAGCAATTTTGGATTGGAAGCCTCCTAGGAACGTGAAGGAAGTTAGAAGTTTCCTAGGACTTGCTGGGTACTATCGTCAGTTCGTGGAAGAGTTTTCCAAAATTACCCGCCCACTCACTCGATTACTATAGAAGACCCAAAAGTTTGAGTGGAATGAGATGTGCCAGGCCAGTTTTGATGAATTGAAGAAGAGATTGACAACGGCACCGATTTTAGCACTACCACAAGGAACTGGAGGATTCATAGTTTACAATGACGCTTCAAACCAAGGTCTTGGGTGTGTACTGATGCAGAATGAGAAGGTGATCGCCTATGCATCATGACAATTGAAGCCCTATGAAGTAAATTATCCAACACACAATTTGGAGTTGGCAGCCGTGGTTTTCGCTTTGAAAATTTGGAGACATTATTTGTACGGGACTCACTGTCAAATCTTCATGGATTATAAGAGTCAGAAAGAGTTAAACATGTGAGGAAAGAGGAGATGGCTGGAATTGATTAAGGACTGTGACTTAGATATTCTTTATCATCCAGACCAACCAAATCTAGTGGCCGATGCACTAAGCCGCACACCTGTTTCTATTCAAATGCTAGAGACTCTCACCTCCCAGTCCAGTATACAACGATAGTTGATTCATGAAGGAATTGAAGTATGGTTACAAGGAGTCCAATGGCAACTATGTGTGATGGAATTAACTTCATCTTTAACCGAAGAAATCAAATGTAAGCAATTAGATGACCCTCTGATGATTCGGTTACGTGATGAAGTGAGCAAGGGTAAGGCCCCATGATTTGTGATTCATGATGATGGAGTTATGAGATTCCAAAATCAACTTTGTGTTCCCGATGTTGATGTTTTGAAGCAGGCAATCATGAAGGAAGCTCACAGTACGCCCTATTGAATTCACCCAGGCACTAGTAAGATGTATAAGGATTTGAAGCAGAATTTTTGGTGGGGCAACATGAAGAAAGATGTGGCGGAATACGTCTCAAAGTGTTTAACTTGTCAGTAGGTTAAGATCGAACATCAACGACCCATCGGGATGTTGAAGCTACTTCTGATTCCTGAATGGAAGCTGAAAGATATATCGATGGACTTTATCACTAATATGCCGAGGACCAGAACAGGGATGAACATGATTTGGGTGATAATTGATCGCCTCATGAAGCCGACTCATTTTCTGGGCATTAAGGATACTTGGGGACCAGAGAGGTTGGCACGAGTGTTTATTGCGGAGGTAGTCCAATTGCATGGTATGCCGAAGACTATTATTTCCAACCGAGACGGTCGCTTCGTGTCACACTTTTGGAAAGATGTTCATAGAGCCTTAGGAACCGAGCTAAATTTTAGCACAGCTTATCATACGCAGACAGACGGACAGTCCGATAGGACTATTCAAACAGTGGAAGACATACTAAGATCTTGTGTCTTAGATTGGTCGACTGAGTGGGAAGTTCATCTACCGTTGATTGAATTCACTTACAATAATAGTTGGCATGCTTCCATTAAGATGGCACCTTTTGAAGCATTATACGCAAGGAGATGTATATCACCCCTATGGTGGGATGATTCATCTGACTTGATCGGGATAGAACCAGAGTTGATAGTACAGACTGAAAAGAAGGTAACCTTGATTCGTGACAGGCTGTTGACTGCCCAGAGTCGGCAGAAATCTTATGCAGACGTGCGCCGTCGCCCATTGGAATTTGGAATTGCGGACCACGTGCTTTTAAAGATTTCTCCTACTCGGCGAATTTTTCATTTCGGGAGGAAAGGAAAACTGAGTCCGAGATATATCGGACCATTCGAGATTCTTGAGAGAGTTAGGGAGTTGGCGTACAGGTTGGACTTACCGCCATCGCTGTGTCATGTTCATAATGTGTTTCACGTGTCTCAATTACATAAATACATCACAGATCCCAGTCATGTAATTGATTTCAGCGAGATCGAAGTCGCTAAGGATGGCACCTCAAAGAGAAACCAATTAAGATGCTCGAGAGTCGACTCAAACAATTGAGGAATAAACCAATTACTTGGGTTAAAGTTCAATAGTCGCGACACGGAGTTGAAGAAGCCAGTTGGGAGTCAGAGGACAGTATGAAGTCCAGATACCCAGAACTATTTCCATCTTGAGTTTCGGGATGAAACTCCTTTTTAGAGGGAGAGTATGTAATATCCGGATAAATTGTTGAGTATTTTCGTTCGTATTTGAATCTTGTATTATTCGAATTTGTGATATCAATAATCGAAGTATGATCTTTCCCATATTCGTATTCACATGCATGATCATATCAACCTTGTAGATTTATACATGCAACTACGTCATAACATATGCTAGCTAGTATGCGTAAGGTACGTTATGAGCCATGGATAGCGTATGCTATGAGCAAAGCATAGCGTACGTGAGGCAGTCAATAATTGATCAAGGCTGGCAGGCACATGGGGCAGCTGGTAGTGGGCTCGGAAAGATTCCCGCGGCATGAACCTGGACAGTTTTGAGTCAACGGAGATTAACGTACGCTAAATGATGTAGATAGCGTACGCTATTTTTAGTCGACATACGTAATGGTGTTGATGTAGCGTACGTAAGAGAGAACAGGAACGAGAAAGTAAGCCATCTTTAGACGTTAACGTAGGCTAAGGATAACAGATAGCATACGCTAAGTGGATAACGTACGTTGCGCACTGAGGCTAACGTACAAAGCTCATAATAGTATAAATGGGATAGCACCCCATTTCATTTCACCTTGTTTGTTTTCACTTCCCTTTCATTTCCTTCAAGTCCAGAGAGCTTCCTTTGATACTTAAACACTTATTTAACATCCCTAATCAATCATTGAAGTTGATAAGCACATTGGATTGATACTCAAGCATCCGGAGTTGGATTCTACCGATTGTCTTGGCGTTTTCTTCATATTAAGGTATGTTAATGCTATCTCCAACCTTGAATTCGTGTTCTTAAGAATGTTATGAACATGCTACCAAAATTATTAGGTTCCATGGATGACTTATTTGACCGAACACCATGTTTAAGGATGTTGGAATGATTATGCTTAAATTCACCATTGTTAAGAGAATTATAATTCGAGCCTTGTTATGTTGAACAAGTAGGGAAAAGTTTTCTGAGATTTGTAATGATCAAGACTTGTTATCGATATCACCTCTGTTAGATGAACTTAAGAGGATGAACATTTAAGGCGTTGTCATATCTTGTAAAGGTGGGTTGATTAGATAATCTTCATGATGAAAGTTTGAATGAATTGATAATATTGATAACAATTGTATCAACCATAGATTTCTCGAACTGCATATAAGAACTTATAATCGAGATTGGAGTACGGCATTGTGATGACATGTTTATCCTTGAATTTAAAGATTTCAAACACCTTAGGATCATTCTATTCACATGAGAAATGTGTTTGTGAGTATAACGTACGTTAATCTTCATGCATTACGTACGTTATATCATCAGGTGAGACAGTCGTATGATCAGAGAACTATCAAATACATGCTTAGCGTACGTTAGACTTTGGTGATTATGTACGCTAAGGTACAGACTTAACGTACGTTACGTTGGGCATGTAACGTACGTTACTAAGAGAGCAGACAGAATTCGTAGTATTGTCAACCTTCCGCCACAGTTTAGGATGCTACATGTTCGTACGTTAATTATATGACGTAAGATGAACTCTATATTATTTCTTTTGTTTAAGGTTCGATCTTTGCAACGTGATTGGTCGAAGGGGTGACATTCGAGTGTATTGATATCCATCGAAGTATTATCCTTTTCGTCAATTTGAGGCAAGTACTTTGATTATAGTTGTCGTATTAATGTCGGTTATGTTATTGTTGTATTGTGTATACGTGTTGTGATTAATTGTCCACCATGCGTTGGTCCGACGGGATCATCATCGGAATCTATAGTTGTATGCGCTGGATAGTTGGACTGGTAATTCCACCATGCGTTGGTCCGACGGGATCATCATGGGAATCTATAGTTGTGTGCGCTGGATCGTTGGAATACCACGAGTATGTTGAAGTTGTCATGAAGTTTTATGTGTTGTTATTATTTCTCGTTGGAGAAACTTGTCATGATTATTGTTGGATAAATCATTGTTGTATAATTATCGTACTTGTACTAGCTTCGTTGTGCTAACCCCTTCATGGGTGAATATTTGTTTTATGTTCAGGATCCAGGAGAGCGGGAAAACAACCACTGGATCTGCATGACGACGAGGGTGCAGCATGATGTTCCGGCCAGATTTAATTATGAGATGTTTATGTTGATTTAATTAAGTACTCGATTACGTTGTCTTTTGTGATGTTGGATTTGGTTATGTATTAATATCCTTCGTTGGACGTTTGTATTTTTAGTACTGATTTAGACCCGTTGTATTTTATTTCAGTTACTTTCATTTGTTGGTATTTTTTATTTTCATTTCGTTTCATCAGCCTTCACTACTACAAAAATGGGCAAAGAGACCCTTAATAAAAGACTCGTTGATTGACATAACGAGTCTCTTTAAAATAAGAGATCCAATATTATAGACAACGGGTCTCTTATGAGTCAGAGGGCCCACTTAAAATAGAGGGAAAAAAATAAGAGACCCGTTATCTTATTTAACGGGTCTCTAATGTATAAAGGGTCTTTTTTTAAAAAAAAATAAAAAAAGAAAAGTAAGAGACCTTTTATTTAATTAAACAGGTCTCTTATGTATCACACAAAAAAAAAGACCAGTCATTTAATCTAACGGGTCCTACATCAAATTCTCAGGTCTCAGTCATATTTCAAAAAAAAAAAAAACACTCTATTTCAAAGATGACAGGAGAAGTCAAAGTCTAAAACATAAATTAAAAAAAAGATTATACTTTACCAAATCCCCTCTCCTTCCTACCAATTCTGAGCTCACGACCCTCTCTCTATCCCTCTTCATCGACGGCACTATCTGCCTGGCGCCGGTTCATCTGAGTTTAACCTTAATGTTTTCTGTAAATTTTTCTAATCCAGATTGATTTTTTTAATTATTATTATTATTATTATTGAGAAAGATTGTCTTAGTCCAGTTTGTTTGTACCTTCTGTTAATTGGAGTTAACTGTTATTAGCAGATTGGGGATTTGTTACAGAAGAAATAAGGCTCAGCCTGTGTCGAGGGAGACAAAAGCGGCAAGGCTCGAACGAAGTGCGCTGGTGCAATGTTTTAGGGTGCTAAGGATTTCATGTTTGTCGGGAGATGGTTGTGAAGAATACAAAGAAACAGAGCTTTTCCATTCTTTTTTCCCTCTCTCACACGCTCCATAAAATTGCGTAATACAGGTAGGTCTCTTCACTCTCTTCTTCTCTTTATTTTTGTTTAGAATTTTTGAATTTCTTGTTTTTTTTTTAATTTGGGTTTCCCCCTGAATTTTTGAAATATCAATTGCTGAGATTTTGTGTTTAAATGTTCATGTAATTGCAATTTTGGGGTTAGATTTTCCAGTTTAATAGGGAAAGTATGATTTAATAGGGACCCTAGCTATCTATGGTGAGGCTGTGGGCAGAGCAAGCAACGACTGTTGCTTTCACTTTCAACTCTTTAATTCATTTCTAATATGTATATTTATATAACTTTAGATTTCTTTAATCATCTCACATTTCAGATTTCTGTATTCAATGTTTTTCTTTTTCTTTAAGCTTTTGCATAAGTCTGTTCCCTTTATGTGTCGATATTTTCAATTTATCGTATAAATATGTATATGTATATATCTTCAGTTGTTTAGTATGTATACATTTAAATTTATGTTCTATTTACATGTAGGTTTTCAACGATTTCAGATTTATTAGACAACTATATAAGAAAACTAGTTGTGTGTATCGTTCTTTTTCTTTGAATCTAATTTAATTTCCGATTTAGTCTTCGTTTTAAAATATTAGGGGTTTAGTGAAATTGACGATGGGTCGCAATTTATTATTATGTAGTAGAAGACGAAGTGGTATGAGAATATACAATGTTACAAATAGTAAATACTGCTCTTCATGTGATTATAATTATAATTGTAATAATAATAATAATAACTACCATGGAGCGGGGGAGGAAACATACGGGAATATGATCAGTTTATGGGGCATTTTTCATCCCAACGGTTGTGTTTGGTTATTTAATGTTGTAAATTTCTCAAATTTCAATCCATTGAAAAAATCAATTGTTCTTGCTCTAATTGATCACAGAATCGTATATGAGATTTTTTTTTATGAAACATATGTGGTTGAATATGGGTAAACTGCAAGAATGCCCATGTGTTTATAAGAAATTACACGAGATTCCCCTGATATTTTCTAAATTGCATGAAGTCCCCTGTGTTTATTTAAACTCTGCACAAAATCCCCTTTAAGCTTTAGTGTATTTCAAGTTTAAAACCTTTGTAAATCAGCCCCATATTATTTAAAAAGAGCAATTCACTCCAAAGAAATTCAAAAAATGCATTTTACACCCCCCTAAAAACAATCCGATTTTGAGAGATATGGTGCATTGAGTATTTTGGGAGATAAAACCCTTATTAATTTATAGAATCATTATTTTTATATTTTTTGCCCGGGGTAAAATGCGCTTTCCGAATGTCTCTGGAGTTAATCCGTCCTTTTGAATAATATGGGGCTGATTTTCAGAGGTTTTAAACTTAAACACGAAAACTGGAGTTTTCAAAGTAAACGGTAGCTCCTGGGCCAAGTGTCTGAAACATTAATGTTTCTGTTATCCTATATTAAAAGGAGATATGGTTAATTTAGATGACCTCATTTTCACCAATTACAGGGATTATCTCGTTAGATATAATGACAACCGACATATATCTTTATCTGTTTTGTGCATCAAAGTATAAATTTGTATTTAATTCTGGAATATCATGATGAGCATACAAGGATGTGTTTATTTAAAATATTCTTAGCAAGCTATATTTCTCTTTGAAGTGCGTGGTTGTAATCTGGGAAGTTGTATTATAGTATGGCAAAAGTGTTAACAAAATGTAAACCTGAAAGTACAAGTATATTTGCATTATAAGTTGAGTTACCTTGACTCCATGCCCAATTAGCCATAAATCTAGTTAATGAGTGTTGATATACGAAATGGTATTTCAATTATTGCAAATAACTGTTAGAAATTGTAGCTTTTCTTATGAAAATTTCCTCAACTATATTGACTTTAAGATGTATCATTTTCCATAGATTAAAAGATTTGTGTTATTGTCTACTTTAAACACTATTGTCTATTGAAAGGGGTAGTTGTTGACTTGCTGCATCAGAATTTGTAACTTATTTTATGTATTCCGTAATTGCTAATATGTGTAACACCCCGAGATATTCGGAATAATTACAGCGCCGTAAACCCTTTAGATAAGGATTTACAAGGCTAATTTTTAGAAGAAGTGTAAAAACAATACAATCGAACAACTGAAGTTCAAATATAGATTTGATTCAACCGATCAAATGAGTTAACTTATACAACCATATCGAATTGACTTTATTAAAACAGACGTACTCGAGTACTAAACGAACCAAGCAGACAAATCACAATAACAATAACATCAATCACATCACTGAGCCATTTCATCGTCCTGTCGGTACTGTGGTTGCCTCCCCGCTCCTCGGCTACCTGAACATCAAAACAATGTCCACCCCCGAAGGGGTTAGCAAAACAATGCTAGTACAAGTATCATCATACAATAAATCATCAATGCATCATAAAACATGCAAAACGGACTTCCGCCACCGGAATCCAACGATGCGAATCCTCACGATTCCATCAACACAATACAAGGTAATCCAGCGATCCAGCGCCCTCAGCATAGATCCCCATGATGATCCCGTCGGACCAACGCATGGTGGAAAACCCGTCCAACGATCCAGCGCCCTCGGCATAGATCCCCATGATGATCCCGTCGGACCAACGCATGGTGGACATTCGATCCAGCGCCCTCAGCATAGATCCCCATGACCCCCTTGGATCATTTATACCATAAATCAATCAACTATGCATACACATATGCATTTCAATATGTTCATCAATACGAACAAATAATAATGAATATCACGAGAATTTTCAGAAATACATTTCATATTCAACAATATGAACAAAACCACAAGCATGATCAAAGTTCTTAATATAAATCGAACTCGACATATGATACTTGCCTCGAAAATGGCAAGGACGAAACACTTCAATGATCTCCACACACTCGAAGGCCGCCTCCTTCGATCAACGTAACAAGCTCGAACCTTAACAAAAGGAATGATATACAAATCATCTCAAGTCGAACGATGGCCTAACAATTCGGTCTACGGTCGAAAAGTTCAAAACAAACAATCTGCCTGGACTGCTTAGCGTGCGCTACGTACTCTACGTAACGTGCGCTAAGCCGACCTGTTA
The DNA here is from genome assembly GCA_033398695.1 of Orobanche coerulescens. Taxonomy (NCBI): domain Eukaryota; kingdom Viridiplantae; phylum Streptophyta; class Magnoliopsida; order Lamiales; family Orobanchaceae; genus Orobanche; species Orobanche coerulescens. The sequence continues at coordinate 97,553,636 of CM065810.1, read as the reverse complement.
GCGTACGCTATCGTGTAAGACTAGCGTGCGGTAGCTACGAACTGACAGTTCGCATCAGCTGATACATAACGTATGCTACGTACGTATTGTGCGTTAACTGAACCCCGATAGCGCACGTTAACTCACATATGTTAGCGTGCGCTAACCTTGCATGGCAGAATACTGCTACCGGAAAAACTGGGTTGAAGGGTGGTGAATTCATGAATTCTATGTTGATACAACATGTCATCCTCAAGCATGTCATGCTAAAAAGGTTTGTGGAAGTTTCATGATCATGAGGTACAACTTATACGGATAATCATCTCAACAACATATCCTATCTTCGATTCTTCAAGAAATATACCAAGTTCCGATTATTTCAAGTCTCAAAACATATGATTCCTTACGTAAAACATACGAACTAGGTAATCTCCGATTACTGATCATAAATCGATTTGAAAACGCTTAGGAGTCCATAAACTGAGATGGTTCAAAGGTTCATACGATAAATAGTGCCGATACGTCAAAAGTATCCTTCAAACATGTGATGACCGATCATAAACGAAATAACTGGCTATCAAAACATGATCAGACATCCTTAAAAACATTACTAACATCGGTGAAGACTCACCTGCCTCAAAGTAGTGAAGAACACGGAGGAAGTCGAAGCAATCCAACACCGAAGGCTTGAACACCAATCTCCAACGATGTATGATCGTCAATCACGAGCTAGGGTGTTGATATGAAGTGTTTAGGATGAAGGAAGTTATGTTCTAAGTGTAGGGATTCGGGTAATGGGAGTAGAGAGAACTGAAATCACGAATAGGATGATGTCCTATTTATAATAAATGGCTATTAGCGCGCGCTAGACCCTGATCGTAGCGTGCGCTAACGGCTCACTGACTAAACTGTACTCGGCACTTAGCATGCGCTACGCATATACCTGTAGCGTGCGCTAAGGCGTTGACTCGGCTTTTCCCCCAAAGCCGTCCAGGTACATCCCGACACGATCCGATAGGGGTCCCCCGGCCAGATCTCACCTACCGCACGTCTCAATCAAACTGACCACGCATAGCGTGCGCTATGAATCCACGTTAGCGCACGCTAAACATAGCCGATAGCGTGCGCTACATGCGCAGATTTACAATCTTTAAATCACAACCACGAAATTAAATGCTCGACATCATCGGATTATGAAATACGGAGAATAGTACTCAGACAAAAGTATAATCATTACAATATCGCAAGTTCCAATTACATAACAGAAATCTCGGGTATTACATCCTTCCTCCCTAAAAAGAAGTTTCGTCCCGAAACTTAAGATGAAAACAACTCCGGATATCTAGTCTTCATACTGTCATCCGTTTCCCAAGTGGCCTCTTCGACTCCATGTCGTGACCATTGTACTTTAACCAAGTGTATTGGTTTATTCCTCAATTGTTTGATCCGGCTCTCAAGTATCTTGATTGGTCTCTCTTCGAAGGTGCCATCATTGGCTATTTCGATCTCGTCGAAATCAATGACGTATCGGGTCCGTACATACTTCCGCAGTTGGGATACGTGAAACACATTGTGAACGTGACTCAGCGATGGCGGTAAGGCCAACCTGTATGCTAAATCTCCAACTCTCTCGAGGATCTCGAATGGTCCGATATATCTCGGACTAAGTTTGCCTCTCCTCCCAAAACGGAAAATCCCTCGTGTAGGAGACACCTTCAATAGTACATGGTCTCCTGCGTCGAACTCTAGAGGGCGACGACGTACATCTGCATAAGACTTCTGTCGACTCTGGGCAGTCAACAGTCTCTCTCGAATCGAAGCTATCTTCTCTTGAGTCTGAATAATCAATTCTGGTTCCGTCCCGATCAAATCCGAAGAATCATCCCAACACAGGGGTGATCGGCATCTTCTCCCGTATAAAGCTTCAAATGGTGCCATCTTAATTGAAGCATGCCAACTATTATTGTAGGTGAATTCAACTAATGGCAAATGAACTTCCCAATCAATTGACCAATCCAAAGCACAAGCTCTAAGCATGTCTTCTACAGTTTGAATAGTCCTTTCGGACTGACCATCCGTTTGGGGATGATAAGCCGTACTAAAATTGAGCTCGATCCCAAAGCCACGTGAGCGCCTTCCGAAATGTGACACGAAGCGACCATCTCGATCCAAAATAATGGTCCTCGGCGTCCCATGCAATCTGACTATCTCTGCAATAAATACTCGTGCCAATCTCTCGGGTCCCCATGTATCTTTAATTCCCAGGAAATGAGCCGACTTGGTTAGTCGATCAACTACAACCCAAATCATGTTCATTCCCGTTCTAGTCCTCGGCATACTAGTGATGAAATCCATCGAGATATCCTCCCACTTCCATTCGAGGATCTAAGCGGTGTAACATTCCGCAGTCGTTGATGTTCAATCTTAACTCACGACAAGTAAAACACTTCGAAACGTACTCCGCTACGTCCTTCTTCATATTCCCCCACCAGAAGTTTTGCTTTAAATCTTTATACATCTTACTATTGCCTGGGTGAATAGAATAGGGCGCGCTATGAGCTTCCTTCAAAATTGTCCGTCTCAAATTATCATCCTCGGGAACGCAAAGTCGACTCTGAAATCTCAGAACTCCATCGTCTTGTATCACGAATCCTGGGGCTTTTCCTTTCTTTACTTCGTCACATAATCAAAGGATCAGGGAATCGTTCAGTTGTTTAGACTTGATCTCCTCGACTAATGATGAAGTCAGTTCCATCACATACAGTTGCCCTTAGATTCCTGGTGCCCATACCTCAATCCCCTCGCGTATCAGTTCTCGTTGAATACTGGTTTGGAACGTAAGTGCTTCCAACACTCGAAGAGAAACAGGTTTTCGGCTCAAGGCATCGGCTACTACGTTTGCTTTCCCCGGATGATAGAGAATCTCCAAGTCGTAATCCTTGATCAATTCCAGCCACCTTCTCTGCCTCATGTTTAATTCTTTCTGACTGAAAATGTACTTGAGGCTCTTATGATCTGTAAAGATCTGACAATGAGTGTCGTACAAATAATGTCGCCAAATTTTCAAGGCAAAGACCACAGCTGCTAGCTCCAGATCATGAGTAGGGTAATTAATCTCGTACGGTTTCAATTGCCGAGAAGCATAAGCAATCACTTTATCCTTCTGCATCAACACACAACCCAAACCCTGATTTGAAGCGTCGTTGTATACCATGAATCCATCAGTTCCCTATGGCAGCGCTAATATAGGTGCTGTCGTCAGCCTCCTCTTAAGTTCGTCAAAACCAGCCTGGCACTTTTCATTCCACATGAACTTTTGAGTTTTCTGTAACAGCTGGGTGAGCGGACGAGCAATTTTGGAAAATCCCTCTACAAAGCGGCGATAATAACCAGCAAGTCTTAAGAAGCTTCGGACTTCTTTCACGCTTTTAGGAGCTTCCCAGTCCAAGATTGCCTCGACTTTCTTCGGGTCCACCTGAACTCCGTCAGCTGATATCACATGCCCAAGGAAGGTTACTTCCTTAAGCCAGAACTCGCATTTTGAAAGTTTTGCATACAGCTGTTCCTTCCTCAAGGTGCTCAAAACCACACGCAGATGTTCGGCATGCTCCTATGCGGTCTTCGAATATATCAGGATGTCGTCAATGAAGACGACCACAAATTTATCCAAGTATTCCAAGAATACCCGATTCATCAATTGCATGAATACCGCAGGAGCATTGGTAAGTCCAAATGGCATTACTACAAATTCATAATGCCCGTACTGGGATCTGAAAGCAGATTTCGATATATCCGATTCCTTAATTCTCAACTGGTGGTATCCTGATCGCAAGTCAATCTTCGAGAATACCCTTGCCCCTTGCAGTTGATCAAACAAGTCGTCGATCCGAGGTATAGGATACTTATTCTTGATCGTCATCTTGTTGAGCTCCCTGTAATCAATACACAGTCGGAGGGATCCGTCTTTCTTCCGGACAAAGAGAACGGGCGCTCCCCAAGGAGAAACACTAGGTTGGATATAGCCCTTCTGTAACAATTCCTCCAGTTGCTTCTTGAGTTCATACATCTCGGTTGGCGCCATGCGGTATGGTGCTCTGGAAATAGGAGCTGCTCCAGGCTCTAGTTCGATAGTGAATTCCACTCCCCTCTGTGGAGGTAACCCAGCTAGTTCGTCAGGAAATACATCTGAGAACTCATTCACAACTGAAATGGACGAGAGCTCTACTCCTTCCTCTTTCCTCATGGCATAGCACCAAAGTCCGTGACATCCACCGGATAATTTCACGACTTTCATTGCTTTGATCAATTTTCCCGAGCTTCCTGGTCTCCATCCTCGGAATAAGTGTTCAGATCCGTCATCAGCAATCATGGAAATGACTCTCTCTCGGTAATTCAGAACAGCTCCATAGCGATTGAGCCAATCATCTCCGAGAATTAAATCGTCACCGTAGATGTCAACTACAATGAGATTCGATGGCCACTCTCTTCCTTCTATAGATACTGGGAAATCCCTAGCTTCTAAGGTTCCCACAATTTTCTCTCCGCTCGGTAATCCCACAACATAAGGTTCACAATTATACAAGCACGAGACTTTCAAACGATTAACACAGTTCAACGATATAAAAGAATGCGTAGCTCCCGAATCGAACAAGACACTAACTGGTTGCAAAAGGATCTGAATCATACCTGATGCAACAGCTGTGTTATGATCATCAGATTTCCTCATTTCGTACAGGCGTGGAGGAACGGACCCAGCACTGGATGTCTCTCTCTTCCCAGCGTTCTGCTGCTTAAATCCACTCTGCTGCGTCTGGTTCACACTCGTCTCCTTCGGGACTGGAGCTGGAGTGCGAGTACCAAAAGATCGGGTTGCATTCCCACAAAATGTTCCGCGATGTCCTTCCTGTCCACACTTGAAAAAGGTCACAGCAGGTGCGAAACAATCACGTCGAACATGTCCCGCTTTGCCACAGTTGTAACACTTCTTTCCTGCGTCTGAAACAGTTGGTGCTGCCCATAACTTCTTTCCACCTCGAGAAGGATGCGGAGGTCTCCTGGATGAGTGAAAAGAGGACTGACCCCTGCGAGGTCCGCTACTCTTATCCTCCGTGAAGTTGCCAGACACCTTCTGTTTCTTTGCTTCCGTCGCTTTCTCTACTGCTGCCTCCTTCATATCATAGGACGCCTTGTCCTGGTATTGTCGCAAGGTGGTACATTCAAATCTGGACATATACTGCTGAATTTCCGGCTTCATTCGCATGTCAAAATGAAAAATCTTCTCCGCCTCGGTCCTGACCAAGTGGCGCACATAAGTCAGTTGGTGATTAAAGGTCTTAATCACGTCCGTCACAGATACTTCCGAATTTTGTGGTGAGAAAAACTCCCGAACTCGGGCTTCTCTAACTGGACGGGGACAATACTGTGCCTCCATCATCAATTTGAATTCCGTCCATTCAACATTGTGCTCCTCCGGTCGGATGGCCTCCCACCAGTCGAAAGCCTCCCCGATCAAAAGATACTGGGCGACCGGAACCTTCCTATCGTTGGGACAGTTAATCCCTGCAAAAATCTTCTCTAATTCTTTCAGCCAGTGATCCCAAGAAAGCGTCTCGGCAGAGCCGTCAAATTTCGGAGGGTGCAATTTAATCACTTCGGTAAGCCATCTATCTCCTCGATTTTCCACGTTATGCTGCTGTCCCATCGCCGTCTGCATGCGATCCACAACTTGAGCAAACTGGTTTATCTGGGCAACCACCTGCTGAAGCACTCCCGGCACGTTAGGATCTGCATTATTATTTGCCGATCCCTGCTGTCCCCCAGAATGGGAATCCGTTCGACTAGTGGCTATCTCTGGGGTAGATACCGACTCTTCTTGCCTCGCATTTCCACGTCCGCGTCCACGACCGCATCCGCGTCCACGACCTCCTCTCAACATACTGTAAACATAAATACTCAATATCCCGGACAAACTTTCTCAAAGTACATCCATCAATGTTTACAAAACATGAATTAAATAAAACAGTAGTATTCGAGATTAGGAAACTTACAACCACAGTCCATACGACGATGCTGGCTCAGCAGTGATGTTACGAACGACCAATAATCAATAACGTAAACAGACCCAACTAACCCGACTGCCAAGATATCCATAAATCTTAGCTCTGATACCATATTCTGTAACACCCCGAGATATTCGGAATAATTACAGCGCCGTAAACCCTTTAGATAAGGATTTACAAGGCTAATTTTTAGAAGAAGTGTAAAAACAATACAATCGAACAACTGAAGTTCAAATATAGATTTGATTCAACCGATCAAATGAGTTAACTTATACAACCATATCGAATTGACTTTATTAAAACAGATGTACACGAGTACTAAACGAACCAAGCAGACAAATCACAATAACAATAACATCAATCACATCACTGAGCCATTTCATCGTCTCCGCAGTCTTGTGGTTGCCTCCCCGCTCCTCGGCTACCTGAACATCAAAACAATGTCCACCCCCGAAGGGGTTAGCAAAACAATGCTAGTACAAGTATCATCATACAATAAATCATCAATGCATCATAAAACATGCAAAACGGACTTCCGCCACCGGAATCCAACGATGCGAATCCTCACGATTCCATCAACACAATACAAGGTAATCTAGTGATCCAGCGCCCTAAGCATAGATCCCCATGATGATCCCGTCGGACCAACGCATGGTGGAAAACCCGTCCAATGATCCAGCGCCCTCAGCATAGATCCCCATGATGATCCCGTCGGACCAACGCATGGTGGACATTCGATCCAGCGCCCTCAGCATAGATCCTCATGACCCCCTCGGATCATTTATACCATAAATCAATCAACTATGCATACACATATGCATTTCAATATGTTCATCAATAAGAACAAATAACAACGAATATCACGAGAATTTTCAGAAATACATTTCATATTCAACAATATGAACAAAACCACAAGCATGATCAAAGTTCTTAATATAAATCGAACTCGACATATGATACTTGCCTCGAAAATGGCAAGGACGAAACACTTCAATGATCTCGACACACTCGAAGGCCGCCTCCTTCGATCAACGTAACAAGCTCGAACCTTAACAAAAGGAATGATATACAAATTATCTCAAGTCGAATGATGGCCTAACAATTCGGTCTACGGCCGAAAAGTTCAAAACAAACAATCTGCCTGGACTGCTTAGCGTGCGCTACGTACTCTACGTAACGTGCGCTAAGCCGACCTGTTAGCGTACGCTATCGTGTAAGACTAGCGTGCGCTAGCTACGAGATCGATTCGCATCGGCTGATACATAACGTACGCTACGTACGTATTGTGCGTTAACTGAACCCCGATAGCGCACGTTAACTCACATATGTTAGCGTGCGCTAACCTTGCATGGCAGAATACTGCTACCGGAAAAACTGGGTTGAAGGGTGGTGAATTCACGAATTCTATGTTGATACAACATGTCATCCTCAAGCATGTCATGCTAAAAAGGTTTGTGGAAGTTTCTTGATCATGAGGTACAACTTATACGGATAATCATCTCAACAACATATCCTATCTTCGATTCTTCAAGAAATATACCAAGTTCCGATTATTTCAAGTCTCAAAACATATGATTCCTTACGTAAAACATACGAACTAGGTAATCTCCGATTACTGATCATAAATCGATTTAAAAAGGCTTAGGAGTCCATAAACTGAGATGGTTCAAAGGTTCATACGATAAATAGTGCCGATACGTCAAAAGTATCCTTCTAACATGTGATGACCGATCATAAACGAAATAAGTGGCTATCAAAACATGATCAGACGTCCTTAAAAACATTACTAACATCGGTGAAGAATCACCTACCTCAAAGTAGTGAAGAACACGGAGGAAGTCGAAGCAATCCAACACCGAAGGCTTGAACACTAATCTCCAACGATGTATGATCGTCAATCACGAGCTAGGGTGTTGATATGAAGTGTTTAGGATGAAGGAAGTTATGTTCTAAGTGTAGGGATTCGGGTAATGGGAGTAGAGAGAACTGAAATCACGAATAGGATGCTGTCCTATTTATAATAAATGGCTATTAGCGCGCGCTAGACCCTGATCGTAGCATGCGCTAACGGCTCACTGACTAAACTGTACTCGGCACTTAGCGTGCGCTACGCATATACCTGTAGCGTGCGCTAAGGCGTTGACTCGGCTTTTCCCCCAAAGCCGTCCAGGTACATCCCGACACGATCCGACAGGGGTCCCCCGGCCAGATCTCACCTACCGCACGTCTCAATCAAACTGACCATGCATAGCGTGCGCTAATGACCCTCTGTAGCGTGCACTATGAATCCACGTTAGCGCACGCTAAACATAGCCGATAGCGTGCGCTACATGCGCAGATTTACAATCTTTAAATCACAACCACGAAATTAAACGCTCGACATCATCGGATTATGAAATACGGAGAATAGTACTCAGACAAAAGTACAATCATTACAATATCGCAAGTTCCAATTACATAACAGAAATCTCGGGTATTACAATATGGAATATTTATTTATGTTCTATACAGTAAGTTAAGTTAGCTACAATATTCTGTACTATGTCCTTGATCTTCTGGAGCATTTAGTATATGTTAATGTTAGGACATCTATTAATCTACTTTGTTTGTTTTGTTTTTAGGATCCATTTTAGTTTGCTGGTATTTCTAGTTCTTGAATCCAATCATCCATTTAACCTATCAAGGTGTGAGTTCTTCAATTAGGTGAGCAAAATCTTCTGACCATCACTCTCCACTTTCATTCAAATTTAATATATTTTGTTATATGTAAGTTTCTAGATTCTTTTTTTAATAGCTTTTATAATTTTACAGATTGTTTCTTATTAGTTGTTTGTGTTATTTATGTGCCAAATTACTTTTTAAATTTTCTGTTGATCTAGTGTGGTGTTATTAGTTGTTTGTGTTATTTATGTTACTTTTTAAATTTTCTGTTGACGTAGTACGGTGTAATAAGTGTATATTAGTGAAAGTCTAACATATGTGAATATATTATACAATATGTTTTCATTTCAAATTATTGGTGTGTAGAAAATAGAAATGGATCGAAGTTGGATATCAACAAAAAATCTGAGTGACGCAGAATATCAAGCAGGTGTAAGGGAATTCATTAAGTTAGCTGTTAAGAATGGTGGAGGCCGCTCCAAGCTACCTTGTCCGTGTATCATGTGCCATAATTTCTTGCATAAGAGACCCGAGGAAATTCTTAATCATTTAGCTAAATGGCCATTTGATAAAACATATACATGTTGGATTTGGCACGGTGAATGCAGGGACGAAACTTCGATCGGTAACTATGAGGCTAATGTTGGTGAAGGTCATAATACGAATGAGGGAGATAGGTTAGAGGAAATGTTCAATCAAGTTGAGGAAAATTTTGATGAAAACCCTTCCAAACTTGAGAGCTTGCTAAATGACTCCGAAAAGCCTCTGTATGAAGGCTGCACTAAGTATACAAGGTTGTCTGCAATAATTAAGTTGTATAACGTGAAAGCGGGTCATGGTTTGACTGATCTAGGCTTTAATTTGATATTATAAGTGGTCAAAGATATGCTTCCAGATGATAATGTCCTTCCATGTGGTACATATGAGGCAAAAAAGATATTAAGCATTATGGGTTTACCTTATGAGAAAATTCATGTTTGCCCTAACGATTGCATGTTGTATAGAAATCAGAATGAGTCATTAGAGAGTTATTCAGTTTGTAATGCCTCGAGGTACAAGAAAAAGGAAGGACGAGTCCCTGTTAAGGTATTATGGTATTTTTCAATAATACCGAGGTTTAAAAGGCTATATTCTAATGCGGGAGACGCCGAGAAGTTGACATGGCATTTTGATGGTCGAGAAGATGATGGATTGCTTAAGCACCCCGCTTACTCCCCACAATGGAGGTTTATTGATGGGGAATTCCACGAGTTTGCCAAAGAAAAACGTAATCTACGCCTTGCTTTGTCTACTGATGGGTTCAATCCATTTGGCTCCTTGAGTAGCACTTATAGTACTTGGCCTGTTGTTTTGATTACCTACAACTTATCTCCCACAGTTTGTATCAAAAGAAAGTATATGATGTTATCATTGCTAATTTCTGGTCCAAGGCAGCCCGGTAATGATATCGACGTGTATTTGGCTCCTCTGATCGACGATTTGAAGATGCTTTGGGAAACAGGTGTAGAAGTCTTCGATGCATACCGAAATGAGAAATTTAATTTGAAAGCAATGTTGTTTTGCACTATTCAAGATTTTCCGGCATATGGTAACTTGTCTGGGTATACAGTGAAAGGGGAAGCAGCATGCCCCATATGTATGGAGCAATTTCAAGGACAGTGGTTGAGCGGGTCAGGGAAGAATGTGTTCGATAGACATCGTGTATTTCTGCCATGTGATCATCACTATCGTTACTTGAAAAAGGCCTTCAATGGGAAACAAGAATTTGGAGAGCGTCTAAAGATCATGTCCGGTGTAGAGGTGTTTGAGAAGATAAAAGATATCCAGATAACATTTGGGAAGAAACATCGAAAATCTCTTTCTAAGAAAGGGTTTAAAAAGAGTTCAAAATTGTGGAGCTTGCCATATTGGAGATTGCTTTTCGTGAGACATTCTCTTGATGTGATGCATATTGAGAAGAATGTATGTGATAGTATAATTGGCACATTATTGAACATCCCTAGGAAAACTAAAGATGGCCCAAAATCTAGAGCTGACTTAAAGAAACTAGGGATCAGGGAGGAACTCAATGTTGTTGAGAATGAGAGAGGTTGAAAATACTTGCCTCCTGCTGCCTATACACTGTCCAGGAAAGAGAAAATCGAGTTATGTGAAAGCTTGGCAGGAGTTAAAGTGCCACATGGGTATTCTTCTAAAATTCGCAACCTTGTAAACATGGAAACCTTGAAGCTTGTGGGCCTTAAGTCTCATGATTGTCATGTCCTAATGCAACAATTGTTACCTGTGGCTATTCGTTCAATTTTGCCTAAAAATGTTCGACATGCCATTATCAGCCTTTGTTTTTTTTTTAATGCAATTTATAGTAAAGTCATTGATCCTAAAGATTTGAAAGCTTTGGAGGATGATATTATTATAATTTTATGCCAATTAGAGATGTACTTTCCTCCATCATTTTTTGATATCATGGTTCATTTGACGGTTCACCTAGTAAGAGAGATAAGATTTTGTGGTCCGGTATATTTGAGAGTTTAATGGGCTTTTGAAAGGCAAATGAGAACGTACCAGGGATATGTCACGAATGCTTATCGACCTGAAGGTTGTATTGCAGAAAAACTTTTCTACGAAGATGTACTCGCGTATGCTAGTGATTTTATGGTAAATGCAATGAAGATAGGACTTCCTGTATCTCGGCATAGTGTAAGAATGGATGGTCAGGGGACCTTAGGTCGTAAACAGCTTGATATGTCTTATGAAAACTGGCACAAGGCACATTAATATATTCTGCATAATGAGGATGAAGTTGCACCATATGTCGAAAGACACATGAGACACTTGAGGAAGTACAATCCAAGGGCGACTCAGAAAGCGTTAGCTGAAAAACAAAGCAAGTCATTCATTATTTGGTTCAAAGATGAAGTAATGAGGGAACTTGAGGACTCTTCATTCGTAGTTTCTGATCGAGTTAAGAGTTTAGCATATGGACCCAACTTTAATGCAACTTACTATTCTGGATATGTTATTAATGGTTGCACTTTTTACACAAGGTTTCAAGATGAAATTAGTACTATGCAAAATAGTGGGGTTACTTTGGAAGCTGAAGCTATTCACTTTGCTAGTGCGAAAGATAAGAATCCGGTGTGTGCTACAATGCGATACTATGGAGTCGTTGAAGAGATTTGGGAGTTGCATTACTCTAAGTTTTCGATTCCTGTTTTCAAATGCAAATGGGTTGACAGTAATGGAGTTGAACAGAGTAGCTTAGAGCAAATATTGGTCAATCTTAAAAAGACCGGTTACAAAGAGGATCCTTTTATATTATCTAATCAAGCTAGACAAATTTTTTATATGACTAACCCCTCTGATAAGAGAAGGTCAGCAGTCATCACACCAAGATCTCGACTTGCCATCTTTTCCATCGATGCCACTGATGACTGTTTAGATGAAACTGTGTTGGAGGCTAGCTCTTTGACAAGAAGAAATGTACAAGTTCGGGGTGATGATGATGATGATAATGCTGATGATTCCTCGATGTATGTGAGAGATGACCATAATGAGGGTACATGAGTTGAAGAACAAAATAATAAAAAGGGTGTCCAGCGAAAGAGAAAGTGTTCTAGTAAAAATGTAAATATCGTATCATGTGTGTGTGTATATTTGTTTATTTTTAATTTTTTTTCTGTTGTTCCTTCTAAACTCTTACTTTTGTCCTTTTCTTCCTCTTTTAGAATCTGATTGTTTTTACATAAAACTAACCAACTGACTTTGATTTTCTGTAGGTTGATGGCCAGAAAGAAAAAACAAGTAGGTCATGATGATGCAAGATTAGATCCTGAAAATTCTGAGAAAACGAGACGTGAGGATGAGAGGGGTCGTACCGTACTCAATCTGGTGGGAAAAGCTATAAGTGCTGGCACCAAACTCCATTTGGAATGGCATCCAGTTAAAAGAGTTCCTATTTGTAACACCCCAAAAGGCGGCTATTACAGTGCCGTGGACCCCACACTGGGACCACCAGGCGATATCCAAAATAGATTAAATAAATATTATTTGTGATACCGAACCACAATGAATAGTCATTACTCCGATTAGGAGTTTATTAAAAATATGGCCAACGGCCTTATAATACACAGGATCCGAACAACAAGTATAAACCATATGGAGATGGAAAATACTTCAAATGTCAATACAACCAGATAGTAATTTAAATGAAGCAGAAAATAAAATAACATAACACGGTTTAACATAACCGGACAACAAATGATGTGGGCCCCCCAAACTAGTATCCTTCGAACCCTTCGCCGTCAACATGCTCTTCCCATGCCTTGCCTTTGCCTCGACCTAAAATACAATACAAGTATTTTGCCCATAACACAGGGTCAGATATACATGATAATTAATTCTTCCGACATTATACAATTCACATATATAGAATTCAAGGAAAAACATCTCGACTATTAATCATACCCCTCGGGCGTATGAAACAATCAGTCACAAACCGTCGAACACATCCAATCATACATGGACTATGAACGATTAACAATATAGCTCAAGATGGACATCACAGTACGCCCGATCTGGAAATGTGTCCGTGTACATGTCCACCCCGTATACGGAATCCAGAATATATGTGTGACGATGTACCTAATTAGCCTCACGAACTACGTCTCGTGTGCACAGTCCAATGCGGAATAACCTCCACGCATGACTATATATGTGCCTGGCTAAAAATCCTACACAATAACCAATCGGAACGCAGATATGATTCCGGATATGTCACGATACAACATGACAACGAATTCAATAAATCACACATCCGATTAAGGATCAAGAAAACTCACCGAAGAGAAAATAAAGACCAACGAGATCAACGATTCAAAGCGACGTACTTGGGAATGCAACCCCATGATGAAACGGAATAACGTCAAGGACAATGTCAAATCACGACAAGCATTTCATAAACATTTCATACACATGAAATGTATAAACATCACAAGAATCTAATCATCATTATAACCAAGCAAGATAACTTGCCTCAATACGGAGACGATAATAGTCCTCTTCTTGTCGAAACGAACGAACGGCCATCGACTAGTGTTGTTTTTCTCGAACAATCAACCTTAAATGAAATGTATTTTACTCAATAACATATTCGTATAATTATCACTGTAGGATTAGTAAGACGACATCCTACCCTCCTTTAGAATAGTTTGATATCTCGAAATATCGAAGCCTTATGCCAAGAGTTCTTTTAACATCATTACAACCATAAAAATCGGTTTGCAATATTTTTACCGAATGTTCACATGGTTCATCATAAATAAGAATTCTATCAAGGGTATGTTGAATAACCAATTATGATGTTAAGATCATTGTATGATGATTAAACTTTCCAAAATATTAAAATGTTGAAGGAACAAAATCTACACATTTATGATCATTCTCCTCTCATCTAAATTGAGTATTAAGCTTACAACAAGGTTATTAGTTATGAGATTACACCATATTCATGAAGGTTATCAAAATCCTTCTTTACAAGGCTGGAAGATCCATTAACATTATGATGAATTCACCATTTATCTAGTATGATGATCAAAATATTCTAAGTTCTCAACACATTAGATTAATGAAAAGTTGTTGTTGTTGGTTTCACAAATATCCTTAACCATTCAAAATCTTGCTGAGCTAAACATAAGGAGAATATGATTCTTAAGAAATCTGAGCAAGAAGACATCCTTCTACTTCTAATATGGCCAAGTTCTTCCCAAGGTAAGTGAAAACTTAAAATGGTGTTTAATCACTTTATGATAACAACTCTATTAGTTAAATCCAACTATGGTGAAGTTAACTGATTCAAAGGTGTTCTACTGAGCTAAATTCGTCCAGTAAGATGAGCATGATAGTTACAACATGGTTAAAATCACTATATCATCAAGAACACATCCATCTCAAACCCTTATTTATCATATTCATCAAAAGTGTTAAAAAGGTTGGATTAAAACTATGTTATACTTGATTAATCTAACTCTAGGTGAAGTATAATTCGTTATTACATCAACATATGAAAATGATACAGAGAAGAAAGTACACCTACCTCCAGAAACGAAGAACAACCTCAATGCTATGAGAAAATATACTCCAAGGTCAAGAACACCTCCTAATCTCCAAGGAAATGAGCTCCACTCCAAGATTTAAGGCTTAGAAGCAAGTTGGGGGAGGTTGATATTGGTTTGGGAGTGCAGAGGGACGATATATGGAGAGAGAATCGGTTTGGAGTTGTGAAGAAATGAAAAACAGGCTGGTCCTATAAATAGACTGTGCAGACTTAGCGCACGTTAACGGTAAGCTTTAGCGTACGCTAACAAACTTACGTACGCTAACTGGTTAATATTACGTACGTAAGCGGCTTACAGTGGCTACTGTATTGAATTCGCAGGTCGTTAGCGCATGCTAATGAAAAAGGGGTTACGCACGCTAATAAAAGTTGACTCTGGCCGACATGACAGCTCAGACATTACTCACATGCATGCCAACGGCTAAGAAGTTCACGTGCTGAAGTCAACTGTTGCCAGATTCTCTCTTAGCGTACGCAACAGAGGAAACATTACGCATGCTAAGGCATAAGATTAACGTACGTTAATCATGCTACGTGGCGTATGCTACGTCAACAGAAAAGTTAAAAAAAATGCATCTCTCTAATTAACATTGAATTATCGAGTATGAAATGAAATAACAACGATATGAAGTTCAAATCTATAATACCTCAACATAATACTAAATGCAACGATTCATGATAATCAGATTATCCGAATAATACAATGACAGGTAAAAACGAAAAAATTACAGTCGGTTATTACATACTCCCCCCCCCTTAAAAAGAGTTTCGTCCTCGAAACTAAGGGGTAAATAACTCGGGGTATCTCGCTCGCATACTATCCTCGGTTTCCCACGTAGCCTCCTCGACTCCGTGTCGTGACCACTGAACCTTCAGTAGGGGAATCGTCTTGTTCCGCAACTGCTTGATCCTCCTCTTGAGTATCCGCACAGGACGCTCCTCGTACGAATGATCCTCTGCTAATTCAATCTCTTCGAACTGGATCAGCAACATATTTCCTCAACTGGGAGACATGAAACACGTTGTGATTCTTACTCAAAGTCGGCGGCAAAGCTAGTCGATAGGCCAGATCACCTACACGCTCCGAAACCTCAAATGGCCCAATGTACCTCGGACTCAGCTTGCCCCTCTTCCCGAAACGAAAAACACCTCGGGTGTAACACCTCAAACTAGGCGGACATTACAGTGCCGTGGACCCCCGACTGGGACCCACCAGGCGAATGAAAACTGATGAATTAAATAATACAATTGTAGTACCGAACCACATTATATTACCAAATACTCCGATGAGGAGCTTAAGTACAATACACCAGGACAACACAGAATACTAGTATATTTTATATGCAGATAATATACACCACTCTGAATAAATAAACATCTCAAACGGAATTTGCAGCGGAAAATACAAATGACAGAAATGACTGAAATGACTGAATGACTGAAATAACCGGAATGACTGGGGCCCCCTACTAGTATCACTGGGACTCCTCGCCGTCAACATGCTCTTTCCGTGCCTTTGCCTTGCCGTGACCTGAAAACAAAACCCCCCAACGGGGTCAGTTACACAGAACAACAATCCTGAAAATGCACAATCATGATATATCTGAAGTTATGAAATATCATTCGTTATGAATTACGCTGAAGAGGAGTATCACAGTACGCCCGTAATGTTTTGTGCAAATGTACAAGACGAATGACCGGACACACCCGTCCTTGTACCTAATTAGTCTCACGGAGGTAAGCGTTACCGTGTGCACGGTCCAAATGTATCGGTGAACCCAATACATGACCATCGTGTGCCCGACTAAAAATTCCACACAACCACACCCGTCCACGCAATATGAACCTAGAATGTCATATGAACGAGAATGACCGCAATGAACATCAATGAATAATAATTCAACAAGGCCAAGAATGACTCACCGAGATGAAAATAATAGTGACGTGATTGATAACTCAATGAAATGATTGGAACCGTCGTTCCTCGTGAATGAAGTGATTATTCGACAATTACAAGTCTCAATGCGGTTAATAAAATGATGAATGAGTATGATTATGAATGATCAACAACAAAAGGAGTGAATATCCTTTTAACCGAGTAAGAATCAACTTACACAACACCGGTGACAATTATCCTTCCACGAACAACGTCCTAATTGAGATATCGGTCGCTCGAACAACCTTGAATAAATACAATTACCAACAATCCGATCAATATACGAATCAAACACGAATGGAACGAACTCAAAACGTCGATACGATTAAACCAAGTTCATTGGGGCATTATATCGAACACTTTGTGGCCAAACTTCGATTGAGTATAACCAAACCTCAATAATACCAACATTAAATCCCCAAGAAGTGTTTCAAAACAACAAAACATCTTCAATACGATCAATAATCCATTATGAATATTCAAATTCGTGATTATAACAACGATTAATCGAAAACCCCCAAATCCAACTCAAAATTCAAAGTGTTCTTGAACAATCCTTCAATAATCCAATGAATAATCAAACATATCCATAATCATGTGTATATCACTTCATACAACATGATCTTAACATCCAAAACATCAAAACTCAATACAAAATCGAAATCCAAGAGGTTTGATGAATATTACCTTTGAAGATCCAAGTACTTTAATCCGATGAAAACGCGATGGATCGATGATCCGAGCTTCACAACCGAATGAAAATGATGAAAATCCAACACTCAAGTGATAGATGATGAAAATCCTCACCCTCAAGCATCCTCTCTCGGATGTAGGTGAAGAAATGGAGAAAATGAGCTGAACTCGCTCAACAAATGCAATTATAGAGTTGACTGCCCTGTGTGCCGCGGCTCAGCCGAAGTGTGCCGCGGCACAGGGCCAAAAATGCCCCCCAGTGGTCGGTAGTGTGCCGCGGCACGGACGAGTGTGCCGCGGCAGTGTCTCGATAGTGTGCCACGGCCCTGCCGGCATGTGCCGCGGCACAAGGTACAGACGGGTTTGGCCGAAAATGCAATACGAGTGTGCCGCGGCCCGGACAGGTGTGCCGCGGCAGTGACTCGGCAGTGTGCCGTGGCCCTGCGGGCATGTGCCGCGGCACAAGGTACAGAGTGCTCGGCCAAAAACTGGAGAATGTGTGTGCCGCGGCGCACACTCCTTGTGCCGCGGCCCACACCCCCTTGGGTCCTAAAATGATGAAAAATGACCCGAGAAGGGAATAAAGGCAATAGCAAAAGATATTTGGGAACCAATAACACGAAATGGAAGTACGGAAACCCCAAAACGGTGGTTCCAAGCCATGATTACAAGGGTTCGTCCAACAAAAACATGATTTGAAGAATGAAGAGATTTGAAATGACATGAACTCCAACGTCAACAACGACTAATGAATCAATTACCACGATCAAGATAATACTCTTGTCTCGATTCCCAAGTAAGGTTGAAACAATGAACAATATCGATACACAACTCGAAGTTATTCCGAATGGTGAACACAGATGAATGATTATAACGAGTGAAAAAATTTCATAGTGACAATTACCGAATGAAATTACTGAATGATAATGACTGAATTAAGACCGGGTATTAAATACACCCCCCCTTAAAAGAGTTTCGTCCCCGAAACTAAGGGTCAAACAACTCGGGATAACTCTCTCGCATATGATCCTCGGTTTCACAAGTAGCCTCTTCGACTCCGTGTCTAGACCACTGAATTTTAACCAAAGGAATCGCCTTATTCCTCAACTGTTTGATTCGTTGCTCTAAGACTCGTATGGGACGCTCCTCATACGAATGATCATCAGCGATCTCGATTTCGTCGAACTGAAGTATGTGACTCGGGTCGGCAACATACTTCCGTAGCTGAGAGACGTGAAACACATTATGAATTCGGCTTAACGCCGGAGGTAAGGCCAAACGATAAGCTAGCTCGCCTACTCGTTCCAAAATCTCAAACGGTCCAATAAATCTTGGGCTCAACTTTCTCCGTTTCCCGAAACGGAAGATACCTCGACTCGGGGATACCTTGACTAAAATGTGGTCACCCGTCTCAAACTCTAGTGGTCGACGACGATTGTCTGCATAGGATTTCTGTCGACTCTGAGCGCTCATCAAACGACTCCTGATCAAAGTTACCTTCTCACGGGCGGCTATAAGCATATCGGGCTCGGTGCCGACTGATTCGGATAGGTCATCCCAACACAAAGGAGATCGACAACGATGACCGTACAAGGCCTCGTAAGGTTCCATCTTAATCGAAGCATGCCAACTATTATTATACGTGAACTCAATTAATGGTAGTTGGGCTTCCCAATCGTCTTTCCAATCGAGGACGCATGCACTCAACATGTCCTCTAATGTCTGAATAGTTCTCTCTGATTGTCCGTCGGACTGAGGATGAAAAGCGGTACTGAGATTAAGCTGAGTTCCCATAGCACGATGAACTGATTTCCAAAAATGAGACACAAACCGTCCGTCACGATCGGAAACGATACTTTTAGGAGTACCGTGCAGTCTCACTATCTCTTTGATGAATAACTGGGCAAGTCTCTCGGGACCCCAAGTATCCTTAATCTCAAGGAAATGAGTTGATTTAGTTAAGCGGTCCACAATTACCCATACCGTATTCATGCCACGACGACTCATCGGCAAACTCGTGATGAAATCCAAAGAAATGTCTTCCCACTTCCATTCTGGAATAGGGAGAGGTTTCAGCATACCCGCCGGTCGCTGATGTTCAATCTTAACTTGTTGACAGGTTAAGCATCTCGAAACAAATTCTACGACTTCTCGCTTCATATTACTCCACCAGTAATTTTGTTTCAAGTCCTTGTACATCTTGCTAGACCCCGGATGAACAGAATAAGGGGTAGCATGAGCTTCTCTCAAAATCGAGTTTTTCAACTCGTCATTCGCCGGTACGCACAACCGATTCTTAAATCTCAAAAGTTCATCCTCGTGGACCACGAATCCACGGGCTTTCCCCTGAGCCACATCCTCACGGATGCGCAACAATGCTGGGTCTAAACCCTGATTATCCCTGATTTCCTCCTCAAGTGACGATGAAATCTCTAACATACAAAGTTGTCCCTGAATTCGCTGAAGCCAGACCTCGATCTCGGGTCTAAGGAATTCCTACTGAAACTCCTCCTAAACTATTAAACGAGCAAGCATCTGCTCCTGAACGGACTTACGACTCAAGGCATCGGCGACAACGTTCGCCTTGCCCGGGTGGTAAAGGATCTCGATATCATAATCTTTGATTGGTTCCAACCACCACCTCTGTTGCATATTTAACTTCTTCTGAGTAAATATATACTTCAAACTCTTGTGATCAGTGAAAATCTGACAGGTGACGCCATAATGGTAATGATGCCAGATTTTCAAAGCGAACACCACGGCTGCTAGCTCCAGGTCGTGGGTCGGATAATTAACCTCGTAAGGTCTCAATTGCCGTGAAGCATAGGCAATAACCTTCCCATTCTGCATGAGCACACATCCGAGACCCTGTCCGTACGCATCACTATAAACCACAAATCCTTCCATCCCTTGCTGACATTAACCGGCTCTTGAGTTCCTCAAAACTCCGTTGACACGCATCGGGCCATATGTTTTTCTTATCCTTTCGCAAAAGGTTCGTCAATGGTTGAGCAATTTTGGAAAATCCTTCCACAAACCGCCGATAATAACCGGCTAATCCGAGAAAGCTTCGGATTTCCTTAACATTCTTCGGAGGTAACCAATCTTGGATAGCCTCCGTCTTCTGAGGATCAACATGCACTCCGTCTGATGAAATTACATGCCCGAGAAAAGTCACTTCGGACATCCAGAACTCACATTTGGAAAACTTTCCATAAATTTGCTCTCGTCTCAACACGTCGAGAACTTGATGAAGATGAACCTCGTGTTCCTCTCGGTTACGAGAATAAATCAAAATGTCATCGATGAAGACAACAACAAACTGATCCAAAAAGTCGATGAAAACCCGATTCATTAACTCCATGAATACCGCAGGTGCATTAGTTAGCCCGAACGGCATAACTACGAACTCATAATGACCATAACGTGTTCGAAACGCCGTCCTCGCGATATCCGACTCTCGAATCCGTAACTGATGATATCCAGATCTTAAGCCGATCTTGTAAAATACTGAAGCTCCCTGAAGTTGATCCAAAAGATCATCGATACGGGGTAAAGGATACTTATTCTTGATCGTCACCCGATTCAATTCCCGGTAATCAATACACAAACGGAACGAACCATCCTTCTTCTTGACAAACAGCACTGGTGCTCCCCACAGGGATGCACTCGGTCAGATATAACACTTCTCGAACAACTCCTCAAGTTGATTCTTCAACTCCTACATTTCGGTCGGGGCCATCCGGTGCGGTGCCTTCGATATTGGAGATGTGCCAGGCTCCAACTCAATCGTGAATTCCACATCTCTCTGTGGAGGCAAACCACGTAACTCGTATGGAAATACATCGGCATATTCTCTCACGACCGGAATATCCGTCAACATTATTGGTGACTTCTCAGTTTTGGTCATATAGCACCAATAACCAACACACCCCTGATTGAGTAACCTCACTCCTTTCATCAAATTAATAACTCTTCCAGAACAGTTGGGATTACCTCCCTGAAACACACATTCGACCCCATCGTCTGAAATGATAGTGACCATACGCTTACGGACACTAATGATGGAATCATGATGATCCATCCAATCAATACCCAAGATGACGTCGTCTCTCGACAAATCTACTACGATTAGGTCCGCTGGCCATACACGACCATGAAGCTGAATCGGACAATTTTGAATCTCATGATTTCCGATAATTCGTCTACCATCAGGTAGACCAATGACATAAGGCTCACAACTAGTAGCACTACCCAGACGCAGTCTACTCGAACATGACTCGGAAATGAATGAATGCGATGCACCAGTATCAAAAATGGTACACACAGGTTGAGAAAGAATATCGAGTGTACCTGAGATCATCCGAGCCTCCGGATCGTCGGTGTTCTTCATTCATAAATCCGGGGCTTGCTAGTCCCAGCACCGGACGCTCCCGTCTGATGGCTAAAGGCTCCACCCTTGTTCGCTCCAGTCGTCTTAAACGACGCTGACTGAGTAGCTTGATTCTGAACGGATGACTGCTTCGGGGCCTGAGATGACGCCGGAGTAGGTTTGGAGTCCCTACGGCAAAAACGGGCCTTATGCCCAGCAATCCCACAGTTATGACACGTGATAGTCTGTCTCGGACACTTGGTGCTGAGATGACCAAGATCCCCACAGTTAAAACAGGTGATGGCCGAACTGGCCGCTCGGGACTGTGATTCCGCCGGTCTGGGCGCCACCGGAGGTCACTGAGAGAAAGTGGTGCCCGCACAAGGTTTCTTGAAAGTGGCCTGACTGCCATCAGACTGATTACGGTTCTTGTACTTCTTGCTAGCAGATGAAGGTTGCTGCTTAGCAATTTACTTAGCAGTAAGCTCATAAGTAAGAGCTTTCTCAATGAATTCAGCTAACGTGGTGCAATTATGATTAAGCAGCTGTAGTCTCATACGGGGTTTCAGCCTCTTGCTGAAATACTTAATCTTATCCGCCTCGGAATGAATGATAGATGAGGCGAACGGAAGAAGTTCCTGAAATTTCTCGGCAATGGCGAGAATATCCTCGTATGCTGAGGGGTCGGGAGTGAGAAATTCCGACAATTTAGCTTCCCTGAGTGGGGCTGGATAATACCTCTCCATCATGAGAGTCTTGAATTGTTCCCAAGTACATGATCCGTCGGTGGGCTTCAACGATAACCACCAAGAATGAGCGCTCTTACCCAGGTAGTAAGCCGCAACTGAAACTTTGTGTCCTTCGGGACACTCCACCATCGCAAATAACTTCTCTAAATGTTCGATCCAATGAACAATATCCGCCGGCTCAGATGAGCCTTCAAAAGTAGGTGGCCTTTGGCGAGAGATGTCGCCTATGATACTGCTCACATTCCTCTCTTGCCTCCGAGGTGGCGGCGGAGGAGCCTGTTGATTTTGATTGACTGAGTTATGCATCGTCTCCATCAGCTGTGCCATCTGGGTCATCTGGGCCATCATGCCCTTCATAAAAGCGAGTGGGTCAACCCGGACACCTTCTGACTGAGCCGTGTCCCGGGTACGACTCCCCGATAGTGAATGATCACGTCCAGGTGAATGAGTGGCAGCGTCGCTGCTCGATGAATTAGCATTATTCCTCGCATTCGCAGGTGTATTCACACGAGCTCTAGGAATTCGGCCCGCACCACGGCCTCGTCCTCCTCGTCCTCTTCTTGCTCTCTCCATACTGAAGTAGGAAAGTCACATGATGATTATATTTTCCGTATGAATATCACGTTATAATTATGACGTGATATGATGAAAATGAGCATACGCTCTAACGCAGTGATTACATGAATGATCAACTGAGGTGACATAATTATCTGATGAAATTCTTGAAATGATTATCTTGAACAAGTTAACAAGATTAATGGTATGATCTTCCTGATCAACAACTGAGTAATGAAATGAATTGAGTGATTAACGAGTTAACGTGACCGTCCTGGTCAAAAATGAAAATGATGATTGAGGATTGTTAACTGATGAATTATGAATGAATGATTCTTATTGCCAAAAATTATACCATGGCGTTAGGAATCTTACAGTTCTTGGTCTGATTGGCTCGGCATTTACACAGGTCACACGTGACGCGAAAGTCCAATGATACTAGTCCGATGACGATGATTTCAAATGAGACATGACTCTGAAGGTAGTATTCAAAACCACGCTCCGATACCAACTCTGTAACACCCCAAACTAGGCAGACATTACAGTGCCGTGGACCCCCGACTGGGACCCACCAGGCAAATGAAAACTGATAAATTAAATAATATAATTGTAGTATCAAACCACATTATATTACCAAATACTCCGATGAGGAGCTTAAGTACAATACACCAGGACAACACAGAATACTAGTATATTTTATATGAAGAAAAAATACACCACTCTGAATAAATAAACATCTCAAACGGAATTTGCAGCGGAAAATACAAATGACGAAATTGACTGAAATGACTGAAATAACCGGAATGACTGGGGCCCCCTACTAGTATCACTGGGACTCCTCGCCGTCAACATGCTCTTCCCGTGCCTTTGCCTTGCCGTGACCTGAAAACAAAATCCCCCAACGGGGTCAGTTACACAGAACAACAATCCTCAAGGGTTGAAAATGCACAATCATGATATATCTGAAGTTATGAAATATCCTTAGTTATGAATTACGCTGAAGAGGAGTATCACAGTACGCCCATAATGTTTTGTGCAAGTGTACAAGACGAATGACCGGACACACCTGTCCTTGTACCTAATTAGTCTCACGGAGGTAAGCGTTACCGTGTGCACGGTCCAAATGTATCGGTGAACCCAATACATGACCATCGTGTGCCCGACTAAATTTTCCACACAACCACACCCGGCCATGCAATATGAACCTAGAAGGTCATATGAACGAGAATGACCGCAATGAACATCAATGAATAATAATTCAACAAGGCCAAGAATGACTCACCAGGATGAAAATAATAGTGACGTGATTGATAACTCAATGAAATGATTGGAACCGTCGTTCCTCATGAATAAAGTGATTATTCGACAATTACAAGTCGCAATGCGGTTAATAAAATGATGAATGAGTATGATTATGAATGATCAACAACAAAAGGAGTGAATATCCTTTTAACCGAGTAAGAATCAACTTACACAACACCGGTGACAATTATCCTTCCACGAACAACGTCCTAATTGAGATATCGGTCGCTCGAACAACTTTGAATAAATACAATTACCAACAATCCGATCAATATATGAATCAAACACGAATGAAACGAACTCAAAACGTCGATACGATTAAACCAAGTTCATTGGGGCATTATATCGAACACTTTGTGGCTAAATTTCGATTGATTATAACCAAACCTCAATAATACCAACATTAAATCCCCAAGAAGTGTTTCAAAACAACAAAACATCTTCAGTACGATCAATAATCCATTATGAATATTCAAATTCGTGATTATAACAACGATTAATCGAAAACCCCCAAATCCAACTCAAAATTCAAAGTGTTCTTGAATAATCCTTCAATAATCCAATGAATAATCAAACATATCTATAATCATGTGTATATCACTTCATACAACATGATCTTAACATCCAAAACATCAAAACTCAATACAAAATCGAAATCCAAGAGGTTTGATGAATATTACCTTTGAAGATCCAACTACTTTAATCCGATGAAAACGCGATAGATCGATGATCCGAGCTTCACAACCGAATGAAAATGATGAAAATCCAACACTCAAGTGATAGATGATGAAAATCATCTCCCTCAAGCCTCCTCTCTCGGATGTAGGTGAAGAAATGGAGAAAAATGAGCTGAACTCGCTCAACAAATGCAATTATAGAGTTGACTGCCCTGTGTGCCACGGCTCAGCCGAAGTGTGCTGCGGCACAGGGCCAAAAATGCCCCCCAGTGGTCGGCAGTGTGCCGCGGCACGGACGAGTGTGCTGCGGCAGTGTCTCGGCAGTGTGCCGCGGCCCTGCCGGCATGTGCCGCGGCACAAGGTACAGACGGGTTTGGCCGAAAATGCAATACGAGTGTGCCGCGGCCCGGACAGGTGTGCCGCGGCAGTGACTCGGTAGTGTGCCGCGGCCCTGCCGGCATGTGCCGCGGCACAAGGTACAGAGTGCTCGGCCAAAAACTGGAGAATGTGTGTGCCGCGGCGCACACTCCTTGTGCCGCGGCCCACACCCCCTTGGGTCCTAAAATGATGAAAAATGACCCGGGAAGGGAATAAAGGCAATAGGAAAAGATATTTGGGAACCAATAACACGAAATGGAAGTACGGAAACCCCAAAACGGTGGTTCCAAGCCATGATTACAAGGGTTCGTCCAACAAAAACATGATTTGAACAATGAAGAGATTTGAAATGACATGAACTCCAACGTCAACAACGACTAATGAATCAATTACCATGATCAAGATAATACTCTTGTCTCGATTCCCAAGTAAGGTTGAAACAATGAACAATATCGATACACAACTCGAAGTTATTCCGAATGGTGAACATAGATGAATGGTTATAACGAGTGAAAAAATTTCATAGTGACAATTACCGAATGAAATTACTGAATGATAATGACTGAATTAAGACCGGGTATTACATCGGGTAGGAGACACCTTCATTAACACATGGTCACAAACCTCGAACTCAAGCGGTCGTCGACGGTGGTCAGCATAAGACTTCTGTCGACTTTGAGCCATTAACAACCGACTCCTAATCAAAGTGATCTTCTCACGGGGCTGCTAATAACATATCGGGTTCCATACCAAGAGATTCTGACAGTTCGTCCTAGCACAAAGGGGACCTACAGCGACGGCCATATAATGCCTCATACGGTGCCATCTGAATCGAACCGTGCCAACTATTATTATAAGTGAATTCCACCAAAGGTAGCTGGGCTTCCCAATCGTCCTTCCAATCAAGAACACATGCTCTCAACATGTCCTCTAGAGTCTGGATGATTCTCTCAGACTGACCATCGGTCTGTGGATGAAAAGCCGTACTGAAATTCAACTGCGTGCCCAACCCACGATGAACTTCCTTCCAGAAGTGTGACATAAATCGCCCATCACGGTCTGATACAATACTCTTGGGGGTACCATGTAATCTCACGATTTCCTTAATAAATAGCTGGGCTAATCTCTCAGGACCCCACGTGTCCTTAATTTCCAAGAAGTGGGCTGATTTAGTCGGACGGTCTACAATCACCTAAATAGTATTCATTCCTCGACGACTCGTCGGCAAGCTAGTGATAAAATCTATAGATATGTCCTCCCATTTCCACTTGGGAATCGGGAGCAGTTTCAGCATTCCTGCGGGTCGCTGGTGCTCAATCTTAACCTGCTGACAGGTTAAACATCTCGAAACGAATTCGGCAACCTCACGTTTTATATTCCCCCACCAATAATTCTGCTTCAAATCCTTATACATCTTGCTAGATCCCGGGTGAATAGAGTACGGGGTAGCATGGGCTTCTCTCATGATAGGGTTCCTCAACTCTTCGTCAGCGGGTACACAAACTCAATTTCTAAAGCGTATCAATCCATCCTCGTGGATCACGAATCCAGGGGCTTTCCCTTGGGTTACCTTATCCCGAACTCGAGATAAGAATGGGTCCGTAATTTGCTTCGATTTGATCATATCATCAAGAGACGAAGAAATCTCAAGGGTGCAAAGTTGTCCCTGAACACGCTGTAACCAAACTTCAATTTCTGGCCTCATAAGGTCTAACTGCAACTCTCTCTGTGCTGTCAAACAGCTCAGCATCTGCTCCTTCACTGTCTTACGGCTCAAAGCGTCGACAACCACATTTGCTTTACCCGGATGATAAAGGATCTCGATATCATAGTCCTTGATTAATTCTAGCCACCTTCTCTGTCTCATGTTCAACTCCTTCTGAGTAAAAATGCACTTTAGGCTCTTGTGGTCTGTAAAGATCTGGCAAGTAACTCCACACAGATAGTGACGCCAGATTTTCAAAGCAAACACCACAGTTGCTAACTCCAAGTCATGGGTTGGATAGTTAACTTCATAAGGTCGCAATTGTCTCGATGCATAGGCAATCACTTTCCCTTCCTACATTAGTACACATCCCAGGCCCTGTCTCGACGCGTCACTATACACCACAAATCCTTCTGTTCCTTTTGGTAAGACCAAAACAGGTGCCGAAATCAATCGACTCTTGAGCTCATCAAAACTTTGCTGACATGCTTCTGACCACAAATACTTCTTATCCTTCCGCAGTAAGTTAGTCATCGGTTGCGCAATTTTAGAAAATCCTTCTACGAACCGTCGGTAGTAACCTGCTAGGCCGAGGAAACTACGAACTTCCTTCACGTTCTTCGGTGGTAGCCAATCTCGAATGGCTTCCGTATTTTGTGGGTCCACTCTCACTCCTTCGGCTGATATCACATGCCCGAGAAACATAACCTCAGGCATCCAGAGTTCACACTTAGAAAATTTCCCATAAAGCTGTTCCCGCCTCAATGTATCGAGAACTTGGTGGAGGTGACGCTCGTGCTCTTCGTGGTCACGAGAGTAAATCATAATGTCATCAATAAAAACGACTACAAAGCGATCCAGATAGTTAATAAAAACTCGATTCATCAACTCCATGAATACCGCCGGTGCATTAGTCAGTCCAAATGGCATCACCACAAACTCAAAATGCCCATAGCGAGTACGGAAGGCTGTCTTCGAAATGTCAGACTCTCGAATCCTCAACTGATGATAACCAGATCTCAAGTCGGTCTTAGAAAACACGGCAGCTCCCTGAAGTTGATCCAATAAATCATTAATACGAGGCAGAGGATACTTGTTCTTGATGGTTACCCTGTTCAGCTCACGGTAATCAATACATAAGCACAGAGATCCATCTTTCTTCCCTACAAATAACACTGGTGATCCCCAAGGGGACGCGCTAGGTTGAATGTAGCCCTTTTCAGTCAACTCCTCAAGTTGATTCTTCAATTCCTGCATATCAGTCGGAGCCATACGATATGGTGCTAACTCAATAATAAACTCAATAATAAACTCCACGTCACAATGAGGAGGTAAGCCTGGCAACTCGTCTGGAAATACATCTAGGTAGTCTCGGACTATCGGAATGTCAGCCAATTCAACTGGTCGATCTGCTGTTTTGGTCATGTAGCACCAATAACCAATACACCCTTGATTAAGCAGTTTCACTGCTTTCATAGCGCTGATAACTCTCCCAGAACGACTGGGATTATCACCTCGAAATATACACTCGAAACCATCATCAGAAGTGACGATTACGATCCGCTTGCGGACACTGAGTATTGCATCATGACGATCTATCCAATCGATACCCAAGATTATATCATCCTTAGGTAAATCGACTACAATCAGATTTGACAACCACTCGCGGTCGTTCAAACGAATTGGACAGTCCTGGACTTCACGATTTCCAATAATTCTTCTACCATCAGGTAGACCAATCACATAGGGCTCACAATTGATAACATGGTCTAGAGGCAAACGACTTAAACAAGAAGAAGATATAAAGGAGTGTGAAGCACCGGTATCAAAAAGAACACACACAGGGTGGGAGTGGATCTCGAGTATACCTGAAATCATGCTGGCCTCGGGATCGTCAGCTTTCTTCATCTCGTAAATCTTGGGTTTCGCAGTTCCGTCACCAGGTGTACCACTTTGATTCCCACGGCCCATCCCCTATTTGCCCCGGTGGTCTGATAGGAAGCGGACGGAGGCGCCCGGTTCTGGACAGAGGACTGAACTGGAGCATGAGACTCTACTGGTTCAGGTCCGGGCCCACTTCTGCAAAAACGAGCACGGTGACCAATCATGCCACAAGTATGGCATGTGATGGCAGGCTTCGGGCATTTGGAGCTGAAGTGCCCCTGGTCTCCGCAGTTGTAGCACACAACAGATGAGGGGACCACTCGAGAGTGCGATCCAGCTGGCTTCGACGCCATGGGTGGTCGATCAGAAGGGTTTGGCAATGACTGGGACTTCCTGAATGTCCCCCGGTTACTCTCAGTCTGGTTCTGGTTCTGGTTCCTGGACCTTTTATTGTTGGCCTGTGGTTGCTTTTTGGAAATCTCTTTCGCGGTGAGTTCATACTCCAGAGCCTTCTCGATGAACTCTGGTAAGGTAGTACAGTGGTGATTCAATAGCTGCATTCTCATTCAGGGTTTTAGCCTCTTGAGAAAGTATTTGATCTTATCAGCCTCTGTTCGGATAATTGTCGTGGCGAAAGGAAGGAGTGCCTGGAATTTCTCAGCAACAGATAATACATCATCGTCTTCAGATGGGTCGGGGTTCAGCAGTTCCGACAGTTTGGCCTCACGGAGTGGCCCTGTATAGTAACGGTCTAGCATGAGGTTTTTAAATTGCTCCCAAGTATAAACACCACCAGCTGGCCTTACTGAAAGCCACCAGGTATGAGCGCCTTTGCTAAGATAGTATGAAGCTACCGAGACGCGGTTCTCTTCCGGGCAGTCCACCATCTGGAAAAGTTTCTCAAAATGCTCGATCCAATGCACAATGTCAGCAGGCTCAGAGGATCCTTCAAAGGTCGGAGGTCGCTGGCGAGAGATGTCGCTGATGATCCGACTCATGGGTCCGCCAAGCACAGGAGGAGGATGAGGCCTCTGTTGCTGGCCAGTAGTGGCCCTCTGCATAGCTTCCATTAGTTGACCCATCTGGCTAATCTGTGTCATCATGCCCTACATCACAACGTAAGGATCGACACGCGCATCCCCACGCCCACTGTGGTGCGATTGATCCCTAGAAGGTGAACCACTGTCTGCGGAACTATGATCCACATTCGCATGTCTGTTGGCTCGAGGTATCGGGATTCGGCCCTTTCCGCAGCCTCGTCCCCCTCTGCCACGACCTCTCAGGTTTCTTTCCGTACTGAAAGAATCAATCATAATGATAACCATAAGTACAGTTCAAGATACTAAAATTCACGCTAAGTTAATAGCAACAAGGAATCACATATTCTAGGAAACGGTTCACAATTAGTTATCAACACCACGAATGTCGCACCGAATATTATATCGACGTCAAGTCGAATAATTTTAATCATATAATCAATACAACATTTATCTCGGATTATTAATCAGATAAATCCTGTCACAAATCCTCGAAATAACAAGATCAACAAGGAGACCCATTCTGATATCAATATCATGCCAGTAATTAAATCATGGCTCATAAAGTACATACCGTATTTGGCTCGTAGGGTCAGGCACTTGCACAGGTCACACGTGACACGAAGGTCTCTTGATACTAGTTCATTTCACAATAAAAAGGAAACAACTCTCCGATACCATCTTCTGTAACACTCCAAAAGGCAGCTATTACAGTGTCGTGGACCCCACACTGGGACCCACCAGGCGATATCCAAAACAGATTAAATAAATATTATTTGTGATACTGAACCACAATGAATAGTCATTACTCCGATTAGGAGTTTATTAAAAATATGGCCAACGGCCTTATAATACACAGGATCCGAACAACAAGTATAACCCGTATGGAGATGGAAAATACTTCAAATGTCAATACAACCAGATAGTAATTTAAATGAAGCAGAAAATAAAATAACATAACACGGTTTAACATAACCGGACAAAAAATGATGTGGGGCCCCCAAACTAGTATCTTTCGAACCCTTCGCCGTTAACATGCTATTCCCGTGCCTTGCCTTTGCCTCGACCTAAAATACAATACAAGTATTTCGCGCATAACACAGGGTCAGATATACATGATAATTAATTCTTCTGACATTATACAATTCACATATATAGAATTCAAGGAAAAACATCCCGACTATAAATCATACCCCTCGGGCGTATGAAACAATCAGTCACAAACCGTCGAACACATCCAATCATACATGGACTATGAACGATTAACAATATAGCTCAAGATGGACATCACAGTACACCCGATCCGGAAATGTGTCCATGTACATGTCCACCCCGTATACGGAATCCAGAATATACGTGTGACGATGTACCTAATTAGCCTCACGAACTACGTCTCGTGTGCACAGTCCAATGCGGAATAACCTCCACGCATGACTATATATGTGCCTGGCTAAAAATCCTACACAATAACCAATCGGAACGCAGATATGATTCCGGATATGTCACGATACAACATGACAACGAATTCAATAAATCACACATCCGATTAAGGATCAAGAAAACTCACCGAAGTGAAAATAAAGACCAACGAGATCAACGATTCAAAGCGACGTACTTGGGAATGCAACCCCATGATGAAACGGAATAACGTCAAGGACAATGTCAAATCACGACAAGCATTTCATAAACATTTCATACACATGAAATGTATAAACATCACAAGAATCTAATCATCATTATAACCAAGCAAGATAACTTGCCTCAATACGGAGACGAGAATAGTCCTCTTCTTGTCGAAACGAACGAACGGCCCTCGACTAATGTTGTTTTTCTCGAACAATCGACCTTAAACGAAATGTATTTTACTCAATAACATATTCGTATAATTATCACTGTAGGATTAGTAAGACGACATCCTACACTCCTTTAGAATAGTTTGATATCTCGAAATATCAAAGCCTTATGCCAAGAGTTCTTTTAACATCATTACAACCATAAAAATCGGTTTGCAATATTTTTACCGAATGTTCACATGGTTCATCATAAATAAGAATTCTATCAAGGGTATGTTGAATAACCAATTATTAGTTATGAGATTACACCATATTCATGAAGGTTATCAAAATCCTTCTTTAAAAGGCTGGAAGATCCATTAACATTATGATGAATTCACCATTTATCTAGTATGATGATCAAAATATTCTAAGTTCTCAACACATTAGATTAATGAAAAGTAGTTGTTGTTGGTTTTGTAACACCCCGATATATTCGGAATAATTACAGCGCCGTAAACCCTTTAAGTAAGGATTTGCAATGCTAATTAAAAGGAATGTAAACATAATTCAACAGTACCACTGAAATTCAAAATACAGAACCGGTTCAACTGATCCAGGGAGTTAATTTATACAACCATATCGAAAATGACATTATTAAAACACACGTACTCGAGTACTAAAGTGAACCGAGAAGACAAATCACCATAACAATAAACATCAACCACATCACTGAGCCATTTCATCGTTATGCCGGTACTGTGGCTGCCTCCCCGCTCCCCGGCTACCTGAACATCAAAACAAATGTCCACCCCCGAAGGGGTTAGCAAAACGATGCTAGTACAAGTATCGCAATACATAAATCATCAATGCATCATAAAACATACAAAACAGACTTCCGTCATCGGAAACCAACGATGTGAATCATCACAATTCCATCAACATAATACAGGGTAATCCAACGATCCAGCACCCTTGGTATAGATCCCCATGATGACCCCGTCGGACCAACGCATGGTGGAAAACCCGTCCAACGATCCAGCGCCCTCAGCATAGATCCCCATGATGATCCCGTCGGACCAACGCATGGTGGACATTCGATCCAGCGCCCTCAGCATAGATCCTCATGATCCCCTCGGATCATTTACAACACAAACAATACCATTATGCATACACATATGCAAATCAACACGTTCATCGACGTAAATATCATGCCAACTCAAAGAATATAATCTCATGTTCAACAACAAGAATAAATCGTACACATGATCAACAATACAATATCAATAAACTTAAAATACGATACTTGCCTCAAAGATGGCAAGAACAAATCACTCC
The DNA here is from genome assembly GCA_033398695.1 of Orobanche coerulescens. Taxonomy (NCBI): domain Eukaryota; kingdom Viridiplantae; phylum Streptophyta; class Magnoliopsida; order Lamiales; family Orobanchaceae; genus Orobanche; species Orobanche coerulescens. Next base: position 97,520,427 of record CM065810.1, on the reverse strand, counting down.
AATGAATCTCAACACACTCGAAGGCCGTCTCCTTCGATCAACGTAGCAAGCTCGAACCTTAACAAAAGAAATAATATAGAGTTTATCTTATGTCGGACGAATGTCTAACAACCCGGTCTACGGCCGAAAGCTCTAAAAATGCAATCTGCCTGAACTACTTACCGTACGCTACATACTCTACGTAACGTGCGCTAAGCCTGCCCGTTAGCATACGTAAACGACAAAGTCTAGCGTATGCTAGCTTATGTACCGGCAGTCCTCTCTGACCAGCCGACTGACTCGCCTGATGACATAACGCACGTTAAGTACCAAACGCAGCATACGTTATTCATTCCCGATAGCGCACGTTAATATATACATCTTAGCGTGCACTACCTGTGCATGGCAGTTTACTATTGGGCAGAAAACTGATCTAATGGTAGTGAAACTCATGAATTCTTCAGTGACAAAACATGTCATCTCCGTGCATACTATGTTCATACGATTTGTGAAAGATCTTTACGGATTAAGCGACTTCAAGGTACAAGGATACGTATAACCATCACAACATCTTAATTCATCTTGATCTTCAAGAAAATATCTCAGGTTCAATCCATTCCAAATCCTAAACGTATGATTCCATTATGTAAAGACATAAGAACTTGGTAATCTTCATACTGGTCATAATCGGTTTTGAAGCTACAAGAATATGCTTAGGAGTCCATACACAAAAAAAGGTTCAATGGATTATACGATGAATAAGTACTAAAACATCGAAAATATCCTTCTAACACATGATGTTCAACTACTTACGAATTTTAACTGACTAGAAAATCCCAAATCATGATCAAAACATCCTTCAGAATACTACTAATATTGGTGAAGAATCACCTACCTCAAAGTAGCGAAGAACACAAAGGAACTTTGAAGAAATCCGACACCGAGAGCTTGAACACCAATCTCCAATGATCTACAATCTTCAACTCGGGCTAGGACGATGATATGAAGGGTTTGGGATGGAGAGAGTGATTCTCTATGTCTCAGAATTCGGGTTGTGGGAAGTGAAATGTCTGAAAATATGAAAAAGGATGTTGTCCTATATATAGAAAATGGTTGTTAGCGCGCGCTAGTCCATATTCATAGCGTGCGCTAACGGCTATATGAAACTTACTGACTTCACTGTATTCAGCGCTTAGCGTGCGCTATCCTCATATGAGTAGCGTGCGCTACCGCGTTGACTTGGCTTTTTCCTGAAAGCTGTCCAGGTTCATCCCGACATAATCCGACCAAGATCCCCGGCCTGATCTCACCTACCAACACGTCTCAATCATGCTGACTACGTATAGCACGCGCTAAGGTTCATATATAGCGTGCGCTACTAAACCCAAATTAGCGTACGCTACACCTAGTCGATAATGTGCGCTACAAATGCAAAATCACAATATTGAACACGATCATGCAATCATGTGCTCAACAACACCGGATCATGAAATAAGGAGAATAAAACTCAAATCAAAATACAACAAATACAATATCACAAGGTTCAATTACACATCAGAAATCTCGGGTATTACATCCTCTCTCCCTAAAAAGAAGTTCCATCCCGAAACTTAGGATGAAAACAACTCCAGGTATTTACTCTTCATACTGTCCTCCATTTCCCAAGTGGCCTCTTCCACTCTGTGTCGGGACCATTGTACTTTAACCAAGTGTATTGGTTTATTCCTCAGTTGTTTGATCCGACTCTCAAGTATCTTGATTGGTCTCTCTTCGAAGGTGCCGTCATTAGCTATCTCGATCTCATCGAACTCAATGATATGACTGGGATCCGGTACATACTTCCGCAATTGGGATACGTGAAACACATCGTGAACGTGACTCAGCGATGGCGGTAAGGCCAACCTGTATGCTAAATCCCCAACTCTCTCGAGGATCTCAAATGGCCCGATATATCTCGGACTTAGCTTACCTTTCCTCCCAAAACGGAAAATCCCTCGTGTAGGAAACACCTTCAATAGTACGTGGTCCCCAATGTCGAATTCTAGAGGGCGACGACGTACATTTGCATAAGACTTCTGTCAACTCTGGGCAGTCAACAGTCTTTCCCGAATCAAAGCTATCTTCTCTTGAGTCTGAACTATCAGTTCCGGTTCCATCCCGATCAAGTCCGAAGAATCATCCCAGCACAAGGGTGATCGACATCTTCTCCCGTACAAAGCTTCAAACGGTGCCATCTTAATAGAAGCATGCCAACTATTGTTGTAGGTGAATTCAATCAATGGCAAGTGAACTTTCCAATCAGTTGACCAATCCAACGCACAAGCTCTTAGCATGTCTTCTACTATTTGTATAGTCCTTTCGGACTGACCGTCCGTCTGAGGATGACAAGCCGTGCTAAAGTTCAGCTCGGTCCCCAAAGCCCTGTGAACTACCTTCCAAAAGTGCGACACGAAGCGACCATCCCGATCTGAAATAATGGTCTTCGGTGTCCCATGTAATCTGACTATCTCTGCAATAAATACTCGCGCCAATCTCTCGGGTCCCCAAGTATCTTTACTTCCTAGGAAATGAGCCTACTTGGTTAGTCGATCAACTACAACCCAAATCATGTTCATTCCCGTCTTGGTCCTTCGCATACTGGTGATCAAATCTATCGAGATATCCTCCCACTTCCACTCAGGAATCGGAAGCGGTTTTAACATTTCGGTAGGTCGCTGATGTTCAATCTTAACCTGCTGGAAAGTCAATCACTTCGAAACATACTCTGCTACGTCCTTCTTCATATTTCCCCACCATAAGTTTTGTTTTAGATCCTTATACATCTTACTGCTGCCTGGGTGAATAAAATAGGGAGCGCTGTGAGCTTCCTTCAAAATTGTCCATCTCAAATCTGTAACACCCCGAGATATTCGGAATAATTACAGCGCCGTAAACCCTTTAAGTAAGGATTTACAAGGCTAATTAAAAAGGAAAGTAAATATAAGACATCAATACTGCGAAAATTCAAGTTTATGAAAACGTACAACTGGTTCAACGGGTAATTAATACAACCATATCGAATTAATATCAAAAGGACACGCGTACTCGAGTACAGAAACCAAACCAAGAAAACAAATCTCCAATAACAATAAACATCACTGAACCCCTTCGTCGTCACGTCGGTACTGTGGCTGTTTCCCTGCTCCTCGGCTACCTGAACATCAAAACAAATGTCCACCCCCGAAGGGGTTAGCAAAACGATGCTAGTACAAGTATCATATTTAAACAATTCGAATATGCATCAACAATACATAACAAGATGCACCACACGGACTTCCGCTACCGGAATCCGACAATGCGAATCTACAAGATTCCATTACACAGCATGGGAATTCCAATGATCCAGCCTCAAAGATAGATCCCAAGATGATCCCGTCGGACCAACACGAGGTGGAAATAACCCGTCCAATGATCCAACGCCCTCAGCCTAGATCCCAAGATGATCCCGTCGGACCAACACGAGGTGGACATCCGATCCAGCGCCCTCAGCATAGATCGTACAACGTATACAAACACAACTCATGCATACACATATGCCAAATCATTATGTTCATCAACATGAACATATAAACACTATATAACGAATATCATGACAAATCAACGAAGTAAATATCATGTTCAACAACATGCATAATCATACGCATACTCTAAAAATACCGATATTAACATATCACGATACTTGCCTCGAAGATGGCAAGAACGATACACTTCAATGCTCTCGACGCACTCGAAGGCCGCCTCCTCCGATCAACGTAACAAGCTCGAACCTTAACAAAAGGAACGATATACAAATCATCTCGAGTCGAACGATGGCCTAACAATTCGGTCTACGGTCGAAAAGCTCAAAATAAACAATCTGCCTGGACTGCTTAGCGCGCGCTACGTACTCAACGTAACGTGCGCTAAGCCTGATCAAGCGACGCTATCGTGTAAGACTAGCGTGCGCTAGCCACGGATCGGCCTGACTTACCGGTCTCATAACGCACGCATGACGTTTCAGACGTTAACTGAACCCCGATAGCGCACGTTAACTCACACATGTTAGCGTGCGCTAATCTTGCATGGCAGAATACTGCAAACCGAAAACTGGGTTGAATGGTGAAGAACTCATGAATTCTACCGTGATAATACAAGTTATCCTCGGGCATAACATGCTAATAAGGTTTCTGGAAGATTTATGATTATGAAATACCAATATACGGATAGTCATCTTAATATCATAATCCATTACGATCTTCAAGAAGTTATCTAAGTTCCGATCGTCTTACGTTTCAAAACACATGATTCCAACGTGTACAACTCAGCAACTGGGTAATATCCGATTACTTGATCATAAATCGATTTAAACATGCTTAGGAGTCCTTATAATAAGATGGTTCAAAGGTTCATTCGATATCTAGTACCGATACGTCAAAAGTATCCTTCTAACATGTGATGACCGATTATAAACGAAATACTTGCTATCCAAACATGATTCAAACTTCCTTAGGAACATTACTAATCATTGGTGAAGAATCACCTACCTCAAAGTAGTGAAGAACACGGATGAAATGAAGCAATCCAACACCGAAGGCTTGAACACCAATCTCCAATGATGTATGTTCTTCAATCTCGAACTAGGAGGTTGATACGAAGTGTTTAGGACGAAGGGAGTTATGTTCTAAGTGTCAGAGTTCGGGTTATGAGAGTAGAGAGAACTGAAATCTCGAATAGGATGCTGTCCTATTTATAATAAATGGCTATTAGCGCGCGCTAGACCCTGTTCGTAGCGTGCGCTAACGGCTCACGCCTAAAGCAGACTGAACTTAGCGTGCGCTACGCATATACCTGTAGCGTGCGCTAAGGCGTTGACTCGGCTTTTCCCGAAAGCCGTCCAGATTCATTCGACACAATCCGACAAGGGTCCCCCGGCCAGATCTCACCTACCGCACGTCTCGATCAATCTGACCACGCATAGCGTGCGTTAATGATACTCGGTAGCGTGCGCTATAAATCCATGTTAGCGTATGCTACCCGTAGCCTGTAGCGTGCGCTACATGCACAGAATTTCAATCTTTAAATCACATACACGAAATTATATGCTCGACGACATCGGATTATGAAATACGGAGAATAGTACTCAGACAAAAGTACAATCATTACAATATCACAAGTTCCAATTACATAGAAATCTCGGGTATTAAAAAATCATCATCATTGGGAACGCAAAGTCGACTTTGAAATCTCAGAACTCCATCATATTGTATCACGAATCCTGGGGATTTTCCTTTCTTTACTTCGTCACATAACCGAAGGATCAGAGAATCATTCAACTGCTTAGATTTGATTTTCTCGACTAGGGACGAAGTCAGTTCCATCACATATAGTTGCCCTTAGATTTCTGGTGACCATACTTCAATCCCTTCGCGGATCAGTTCTCGTTGAATACTGGTTTGGGACGTAAGTGCTTCCAACACTCGAAGAGAAACAGATTTACGGCTCAATGCATCGGCTACTATGTTTGCTTTACCCGGATGATAGAGAATTTACAAGTCGTAATCCTTGATCAATTCCAGCCATCTTCTTTGCCTCATGTTTAATTCTTTCTGACTGAAAATGTACTTGAGGCTCTTATGGTCTGTAAAGATCTGACAATGAGTGCCGTATAAATAATGTCGCCAAATTTTCAAGGCAAAGACCACAGCTGCTAACTCCAGATCATGAGTCGGGTAATTAACTTCGTACGGTTTTAATTGCCGAGAAGCATAGGCAATCACCTTATCTTTTTACATCAATACACATCCCAGACACTAATTTGAAGCGTCGTTGTATACCATGAATCCATCAGTTCCATCTGGTAATGCTAATATAGGTGCTGTCGTCAGTCTCTTCTTAAGTTCATCAAAACTAACCTGACATTTCTCATCCCACGTGAACTTTTGAGTTTTCTGTAACAGCTGAGTGAGTGGACGAGCAATTTTGGAAAATCCCTCTACAAAACGGCGATAATATCCAGCAAGTCCTAAGAAGCTTCGGATTTCTTTCACGTTATTAGGAGCTTCCCATTCCAAGATTGCTTCGACTTTCTTCGGGTCCACCTGAACTCCGTCAGCTGATATCACATGCCCAAGGAAGGTTACTTCCCTAAGCCAGAACTCGCATTTGGAAAGCTTCGCATAAAGCTGTTCATTTCTCAAGATGCTCAAAACCACACGCAAATGCTCGGCATGCTCCTCCATGTCTTTCGAGTAGATCAAGATATCATCAATGAAAACGACCACAAACTTGTCTAGGTATTCTAAAAATACCCGATTCATCAATTGCATAAATACCGCAGGAGCGTTGGTAAGTCCGAATGGCATCACCACGAATTCATAGTGCCCGTACCGGGACCTGAAAGCAGATTTCGGTATATCCGATCCCTTAATTCTCAACTGATGATATCCTGATCGCAAGTCCATCTTCGAGAATACCCTTGCCCCTTGCAGTTGATCAAACAAGTCGTCGATCCGAGATATAAGATACTTGTTCTTGATCGTCACCTTGTTTAGCACCCTGTAATCAATACATAATCGGAGGGATCTATCTTTCTTTCGGACAAAGAGAACGGGTGCTACCCAAGGAGAAACGCTAGGTTGAATATAACCCTTCTGCAATAATTCCTCCAGTTTCTTCTTTAGTTCATACATCTTGGTTGGCGCCATGCGGTATGGTGCTCTGGAAATAGGAACGGCTCCAGGCTCTAATTCGATAGTGAACTCCACTTCTCTCTGTGGCGGTAACTCAGGTAGTTCGTCAGAGAATACATCTGAAAATTCATTCACAACTGGAATAGATGAGAGTTCTACTCCTTCTTCTTTCTTCATGGCATAGCACCAAATTCCATGACATCCCTGCTTCAGTAATTTCACTGCTTTCATCGCTTTGATCAATTTTCCCGAGCTTCCCGGTCTCCATCCTCTAAATAAGTGTTCAGACCCATCATCAGCAATGATAGAAATGACCCACTTTCGGTAATTCAGAATAGCTCCATAACGGTTGAGCCAATCGTCTCCGAGAATTAAATCGTCACCGTAGATGTCAACTACAATAAGATTCGATGGCCAATCTCTCCCTCTTATAGACACTGGAAAATCTCTAGTTTCTAGTGTTCCCACAATTTTCTCTCCGCTCGGTAATCCCACAGCATAAGGTTCACAATCATACAAGCACGAGATCTTCAAACGATTAACACAGTTCAAAGATATAAAAGAATGCGTAGCTCCTGAATCGAATAAGACACTAACTGGTTGCAAAAGGATCTGAATCGTACCTGATGCAACAGCCGTATTCTGATCGTCTGACTTCTTCATCTCGTAAATACGCGGAGGAACGGACCCCGCGCTAGATGTTTCTCTTTTCCCAACATTCTGCTGCTGGAAACCACTTTGCTGCGTCTGGTTTACACTAGTGTCCTTCGGAACCGGTGCAGGAGTGCGAGTACCAAAAGATCGAGTCGCATTTCCACAAAATGTTGCGTGATGCCCTTCCTGTCCACACTTGAAACATGTCACAGCAGGTGCGAAATAGTCACGTCGAACATGCCCTGCTTTGCCACAGTTATAACATTTCTTTCCTACGTCTGAAACGGTCGGTGCTGCCCGGAACTTCTTTCCACCTCGAGAAGGATGCGGAGGCCTCTTGGATGAATGAAATGAGGACTGGCCCCTGCGGGGACCACTACTCTTATTCTCCGTGAAGTTGCCAACCACTTTCTGCTTCTTTGCTTCCGTTGATTTCTCTACTGCCGCCTCTTTCATATCATAGGCCAGCGCCTTGTCCTGATACTGTCGCAGGGTGGTACATTCAAATCCGGACATATGTTGCTGAATCTCCGGCTTCATCCGCATGTCAAAATGGAAAATCCTCTCCGCCTCGGTCCTGACCAAGTGGCGCACATAAGTCAACTGGTGATTAAAAGCCTTAATCACGTCGGTCACAGATGCCTCTGAATTTTGTGGTGAGAAAAACTCCCGGACTCGTGCCTCTCTAACTGGGCGAGGACAATACTGCGCTTCCATCATTAATTTGAACTCCGTCTAGTCAGCATTATGCTCCTCAGGTCGAATGGCCTCCCACCAGTCGAAAGCCTCCCTAGTCAGAAGATATTGGGCGATCGGAACTTTTCTGTCATTGGGACAATTAATCCCTGCAAAGATCTTCTCTAACTCCTTCAGCCAATGATCCCAAGAAAGCGTCTCAGCAGAACCGTCAAATTTCGGAGGGTGCAATTTGACCACCTCAATAAGCCATTTGTCCCCCCGATTTTCCTCGTTATGCTGCTGTCCCATCGCCGTCTGCATGCGATCAACAACCTGACCAAACTGGTTTATCTGAGCAACCACCTGTTGAAGCACTCCCGGCACGTTAGGATCTGCATCATTATTTTCTTATCCCTGCTGTCCTCCGGAATGGGAATCTGTTCGACTAGCGGTTATTTCTGGGGTAGACACCGAATCTTCCTGTCTCGCATTTCCGCGTCCGCGTCCACGACCGCGTCCGCGTCCACGACCTCCCCTCAACATACTGTAAACACAAATACTCAATATCCAGGGCAACTTTTCTAAAAGAAAGTCCGTCAATATTCACAAAAAAGGATTTAAAATATAATGGTAGTAACTGAGATTAGGAGACTTACAACCATGGTCCACACGACGATGCTGGCTCAGCAGTGATGTTACAAACGACCCATAAATAACGTAAACAGACCCAACTAAAACCCGACTGCCAAGATATCCATGAATCTTAGCTCCGATACCATATTCTGCAACACCCTGAGATATTCGGAATAATTACAGTGCCGTAAACCCTTTAAGTAAGGATTTACAAGGCTAATTAAAAGGAATGTAAACATAATTCAACAATACCACTAAAATTCAAAATACAGAACCGGTTCAACTGATCCAGGGATTTAATTTATACAACCATATCGAAAATGACATTATTAAAACACACGTACTCGAGTACTAAAGTGAACCGAGAAGACAAATAACCATAACAATAAACATCAACCACATCACTGAGCCATTTCATCGTCATGCCGGTACTGTGGTTGCCTCCCCGCTCCCCGGCTACCTGAACATCAAAACAAATGTCCACCCCCGAAGGGGTTAGCAAAACGATGCTAGTACAAGTATCGCAATAAATAAATCATCAATGCATCATAAAACATACAAAATAGACTTCCGTCATCGGAAACCAACGATGTGAATCCTCACGATTCCATCAACACAATACAGGGTAATCCAATGATCCAGCGCCCTTGGTATAGATCCCCATGACGACCCCGTCGGACCAACACATGGTGGAAAACCCGTCCAACGATCCAACGCCCTCAGCATAGATCCCCATGATGATCCCGTCGGACCAACGCATGGTGGACATTCGATCCAGCGCCCTCAGCATAGATCCTCATGATCCCCTCGGATCATTTACAACAAAAATAATACCATTATGCATACACATATGCAAATCAACACGTTCATCGAAGTAAATATCATGCCAACTCAAAGAATATAATCTCATGTTAAACAACACGAATAAATCGTACACACGATCAACAATACAATATCAATTAACTTAAAATACGATACTTGCCTCAAAGATGGCAAGAACAAATCACTCCAACGAATCTCAACACACTCGAAGGCCGTCTCCTTCGATCAACGTAGCAAGCTCGAACCTTAACAAAAGAAATAATATAGAATTTATCTTATGTCGTATGAATGTCTAACAACCCGGTCTACGACCGAAAGCTCTAAAAATGCAATCTGCCTGAACTACTTAGCGTACGCTACGTACTCTACGTAACGTGCACTAAGCCTGCCCGTTAGCGTACGTAAACGATGAAGTCTAGCGTACGCTAGCTTATGTACTGGCAGTCCTCTCTGACCAGCCGACTGACTCGCCTGATGACATAACGCACGTTAAGTACCAAACGCAGCGTACGTTATTCATTCCCGATAGTGCACGTTAATATATACATCTTAGCTTGCGCTACCTGTGCATGGCAATTTACTATTGGGCAGAAAACTGATCTAATGGTGATGAAACTCATGAAATCTTCAGTGATAAAACATGTCATCTCCGTGCATACTATGTTCATACGGTTTGTGAAAGATCTTTACGGATTAAGCGACTTCAAGGTACAAGGATACGTATAACCATCACAACATCTTAATTCATCTTGATCTTCAAGAAAATATCTCAGGTTCAATCCATTCCAAATCCTAAACGTATGATTCCATTATGTAAAGACATAAGAACTTGGTAATCTTCATACTGGTCATAATCGGTTTTGAAGCTACAAGAATATGCTTAGGAGTCCATACACAAAAAAAAGGTTCAATGGATTATACGATGAATAAGTACCAAAACATCGAAAATATCCTTCTAACACATGATGTTCAACTACTTACGAATTTTAACTGACTAGAAAATCCCAAATCATGATCAAAACATCCTTCAGAATACTACTAATATTGGTGAAGAATCACCTACATCAAAGTAGCGAAGAACACGAAGGAACTTTGAAGAAATCCGACACCGAGAGCTTGAACACCAATCTCCAATGATCTACAATCTTCAACTCGGGCTAGGACGATGATATGAAGGGTTTGGGATGGAGAGAGTGATTCTCTATGTCTCAGAATTCGGGTTGTGGGAAGTGAAAAGTCTGAAAATATGAAAAATGATGTTGTCCTATATATAGAAAATGGTTGTTAGCGCGCGCTAGTCCATATTTATAGCGTGCGCTAACGGCTTTACGAAACTTACTGACTTCACTGTACTCAGCGTTTAGCATGCGCTATCCTCATATGAGTAGCGTGCGCTACCGCGTTGACTTGGATTTTTCCCGAAAGCCATCCAGGTTCATCCCGACATAATCCGACCAAGATCCCCGGCCTGATCTCACCTACCAACACGTCTCAATCATGCTGACTACGTATAGCGCGCGCTAAGGTTCATATATAGCGTGCGCTACTAAACCCAAATTAGCGTACGCTATGCCTAGTCGATAGCGTGCGCTACAAGTGCAAAATCACAATATTGAACACGATCATGCAATCATGCGCTCAACAACACCGGATCATGAAATACGGAGAATAAAACTCAGATCAAAATACAACAAATACAATATCACAAGGTTCAATTACACATCCGAAATCTCGGGTATTATAGGTTTCACAAATATCCTTAACCATTCAAAATCTTACTGAGCTAAACATAAGGAGAATATGATTCTTAAGAAATCTGAGCAAGAAGACATCCTTCTACTTCTAACATGGCCAAGTTCTTCCCAAGGTAAGTGAAAACTTAAAATGGTGTTTAATCACTTTATGATAACAACTCTATTAGTTAAATCCAACTATGGTGAAGTTAACCGATTCAAAGGTGTTCTACTGAGCTAAATTCGTCCAGTAAGATGAGCATGATAGTTACAACATGGTTAAAATCACTATATCATCAAGAACACATCCATCTCAAACCCTTATTTATCATATTCATCAAAAGTGTTAAAAAGATTGGATTAAACCTATGTTTTACTTGATTAATCTAACTCTAGGTGAAGTATAATTCGTTATTACATCAACATATGAAAATGATACAGAGAAGAAAGTACACCTACCTCCAGAAACGAAGAACAACCTCAATGCTATGAGAAAATATACTCCAAGCTCAAGAACACCTCCTAATCTTCAAGGAAATGAGCTCTACTCCAAGATTTAAGGCTTAGAAGCAAGTTGGGGGAGGTTGATATTGGTTTGGGAGTGCAGAGGGACGATATATGGAGAGAGAATCAGTTTGGAGTTGTGAAGAAATGAAAAACAGGCTGGTCCTATAAATAGACTGTGCAGACTTAGCGCATGCTAACGGTAAGCTTTAGCGTACGCTAACACACTTACGTACGCTAACTGGTTAATATTACGTACGTAAGCGGCTTACAGTGGCTACTGTATTGAATTTGCAGGTCGCTAGCGCACGCTAATGAAAAAGGGGTTACGCACGCTAATAAAAGTTGACTCTGGCCGACATGACAGCTCAGACATTACTCACATGCATGCCAACGGCTAAGAAGTTCACGTGCTGAAGTCAACTGTTGCCAGATTCTCTCTTAGCGTACGCAACAGAGGAAACATTACGCACGCTAAGGCACAAGATTAACGTACGTTAATCATGCTACGTAGTGTACGCTACGTCAACAGAAAAGTTAAAAAAATGCATCTCTCTAATTAACATTGAATCATCGAGTATGAAATGAAATAACAACGATACATAATAATAAATGCAACGATTCATGATAATCAGATTATCCGAATAATACAATGACAGGTAAAAACAAAAAAATTACAGTCGGATATTACACTATAGGACATCACCGATCTCATTTTTCCACCTACATTGGTGTAGTTGTGCATGAAAGAGTAAACATCACCTATAAGGAGTGGTCTCACCTTCCAAAAGGACTCCTAGATGAATTGTATGATTCTATCACGGTAAGCAAACATACTCATCTTTATATTTTAGGAAAAAAAATGCATGGAGCTCGGGGTTAAGAGTTTCAGCTCTTGGTTGATTTATTGTTGGTCTGCCCGTCTTACTTTTTTTTTACAAATGTTGACATTTGTTGACTTTTATTTGTCTTCTTTGAGCTGTTGTGTTAGCCTGACTAATGATTTTGTTGACTTTTATTTTGTTTGACATTTGTCTGACATTTGTTTACTTTTATTTTGTCTTCTTTGAGCTGCATATATAACTAATGATTTTGTGTCAATGCAGAGGGGATTTTATGTTATTGAGAATCATAAACGTTGGATACTTTCAAAAGCTGCAAAGCAATGGAAAGCTTTCAAGACTAGATTAAGACTTCAATGGATGTATTTAGAAGATGGAGCAATAAGACAACCACCACCATGGAAATATTCTTGGATAGTTAAACCTGATTGGGATAAGTTCGTGGACTACTGCACTTCTGAGGAGTTCAATGTACCTTTTGATGTTTTTACCGGCATAATTTTCATCGGCATATTGAAGTTCACATAATCAGGTATCGAAAATTAAAATTCGCATAATCATGTCTCTAATTAACATTTTCTTGTTTTGAATGTGAACTTCGAGCATAAACATCAGCATAAATAATTCGTAGTTTTTTTTTCACAGTCTAAGAGTTGTATGAGCGTAAACAATATTAGTGTACTGTTTTTATTTTTGATTATTAATTTAAACATATGAAAGGCTCTTAATGTTTAGAAAGGACACAAAAATTAATGTTTGTAGCTGTGTCATCAGTGATACTTGTCAGGCTTTTCATAATTCACGAGTTTTCTTTCAAAAAAATAAGAAAAAAAAACTGCAGAAAGTAATCATAAAATAAATTATATATTGTGCATGTGTACTAACTTTTATTATCAAAAAATTTGTAGTTATTTAGTGAAAAAAATTGTGAGAGGGCAAAGAAGAAGACCTCAAAATATCGAGGAGGTCGACTTGGATATCAACATTTTGAAGAACAGATAGTAAGTTTGATTTATTTGGTATATATTATTAATGAATACAATTTGTGGTGTTCAAATTTCTCACCAGATACTAACAACATAAATCTAAATTGATTTTCCACAATATTAGGAAAAAGATCTTGAAAAGCAGGGCGTCCATGTGTCACACATGCCTCGACATTTGACTTGGATTAAAGCTCATTCTCGTCTCAAAGATGGAGCTGTAACATTCGAAAATCCCATCGATAAGGAAATTTATGAAGCAATAGTAAGATATCTACATAAGACTCTTCAAAGAACCTGCTTATATTTTTCATTTAATTCCTCTGTAGAAGTACCTCATAAAACTTGTTCAATTCTCAAATTGCAGATGGCATTGGAGGCTCAAGCTCAAAGAGGTGAAATAGTTGCTAATGGTCGAGATGATATCTTAGCAAGAGCATTGAATAAGCGTGAACATGGTGGTTCCGTGAGGGCCGTTGGATCAGGCATCACAAACAAAGAGTACTTTTTGGGTTTAACAAACCAACCGCACCTAGTCAATTACATGCTCAAATAAACAAGATGAGGTCAGAGATGGGAACTATGAAAAATAATCAAAATTTGTTTATGTATTTCATGATGTCATGCTTAACCCAGGAGAAATTGAGGTCGTTCATGGCTACTTGTGGTCAATTTAGTGGTTTTGGTGGGCAGATGTAACACCCCAAACTAGGCGGATATTACAGTGCCGTAGATCCCCAACTGGGACCCACCGGGCAAATGAAAATGAATGAATTACACAGGATAAATGTAGTACCGAACCATATTACAACAATAATTACTCCGATGAGGAGTTTAGTTACAACACACCAGGACAATACCGAATACTAGTGTATTTTATATGAAGATAAAATACACAACATTGAATAAAACGGAGTATCCAAATGAAAGTCTGCAGCGGAAAATAAAGGACAATAACATGAATAACTGAAAGATCGGGCCCCCCTACTAGTATCACTGGGACTCCTCGACATCAACATGCTATTCCCGTGCGTTTGCCTTGCCATGACCTGAAAAACAAAATCCCAAATGGGGCCATACGTAACAACAATCCTCAGGGGTTGAAAATACACAAACATGATTTAACTGAAGTTATGAAATATCCTTAGTTATGAATTACGCTGAAGAAGAGTATCATAGTACGCCCGTAGTGTTCAGTGCAAGTGTACAAGACGGATGATCGGACACACCCGTCCTTGTACCTAATTAGTCTCACGGAGGTAATCGTTACCGTGTGCACAGTCCAATGTATCACTCCCAATACATGGCCATCATGTGCCCGACTAAAAATTCCACACATCCGCACCTGGCCACGCAATATGAACCCAGAAGGTCATATGAACGAAAATGACCATAATGAATATCAATGAATAATAATAATTTGACAAAGTCAAGAATGACTCACCGATATGAAAGTGATAATGAAGTGATTGATAGTTTCAATGGAATGATTGGAACCGCCGTTCCCGTTAATGAAGTGATTGTTCAACAATTACAAGTCTCAATATGATTAATACAATGATGAATGAGTTATGATTATGAATGATCAACAACAAAAGGAATGAATATCCTTTTAACCGAGTAAGAATTAACTTACTCAATACCGGTGACAATTATCCTTCCACGAACAACGTCCTAATTGAGATATCGGTCGCTCGAACAACCTTGAATTATACAATATCCAACAACCCGTTCAATATACGAATCGAACACGAATATAACGAACTCAAAACGTCGATATGATTAAACTAAGTTCATTGGGGCATTATATCGAATACGTTGTGGCCAAACTCCGATTGTTTACAATCAAATCTCAATATACCAATATCAAATCCTCCAAGAAGTGTTTCAAACCAACAAACATCTTCCAAATGATCAATAATCCAAAATGAATATCCGAAAACGTGATTATAACGATAATTAAACGAAATCCCCCAATTTCAACTCGATATTCAAAGTGTTCTTGAATAATCCCTAAATAATCCAATGAATCATTATATAAACTCATAATCATATACATATCCCTTCATATAACATGATTATAACGTCCAAAACATCATATCTCAACATAGAATCGAAATCCAAGGTGTTGAAGAAATTACCTCTTGAAGATCCAACCACTTCGATTCGAAGAACACGCGATAGATCGATGATCCGAGCTTCACAACCGAATGAAAATGATTAAAAACCACATTCAAGTGATAATTGATGAAGAAATCTCTCCCTCAAGACTCTCTCTTTCGTATGAAGGTGGAAGAAATGGAAGGAATGAGGTGAAATTCTCAAAAAACGAATTTATAGGGGTTGACTGGTCTGTCGGACACGGCCCGTGCCGATCGGCACGGCCGCGGCGCGTAACTGGCCGGCAGGGACTCGACCGTGTCCGCTTGACACGGTCGCGGCGTGGAGGGGCCTTTCGATAGTGACCCGTCCGACAGCGACTCGGCATGACTCGACCGTGTCCTGGAACACGGTCGGGCGTGTGGGCAGTCGGTTCTGGCTTATCCGGAAGAGTTTGACTCGGCCGTGCCAGACGACACGGTCGAGTCCGTGGCGAGACTTCGGCATTTCCGGACGAGTACAAAGACGGGCCGTGTCGGACGACACGGCCGAGTTCGGTCAGCGATGATCGCCAATAATCGAAAAATGAGCGGGTGAGCTAAAACGACCATAACTCTCTCGTCCGGACTCCGATTGACTCACCGTTTGAACCATTGGAAATCTAACTCGATGCTCTATAATATTGCAAAGATTCAGAATTTTTGGAGTTACCAAAAATTAATGGTGATCTAACAAAATCGAACTCATATGCGGAAAGTTGAAACAATGGACAATAACGATACACAACTCGAAGTTTCTCCGAACGGTGAATACGGGTGAATGAACATGATTGATGAATGATTATAAATGAGTGAAAATCCACTGAGTGACAATCACCAAATGAAATTACTGAATGATAATGACTGAATTACAACCGGGTATTACATACACCCCCTTAAAAGAGTTTCGTCCCCGAAACTAAGGGTCAAACAACTCGGGATAACTCTCCCGCATACTATCCTCGGTTTCCCAAGTAGCCTCTTCGACTCCGTGTCTAGACCACTGAATCTTGACCAAAGGAATCGACTTATTTCTCAACTATTTGATTCGCCGCTCTAAGACTCGTATAGGACGCTCCTCATATGAATGGTCGTCGGCGATCTCGATTTCGTCTAACTGAAGTATGTGACTCGGGTCGGCAACATACTTCCGCAACTGAGAGACATGAAACACATTATGAATTCGGCTCAATGCCGGAGGCAAAGCCAATCGATAAGCTAACTCGCCTACTCGATCCAAAATTTCAAACGGTCCAATGAATCTCGGACTCAACTTCCCCCGTTTTCCGAAACGGAAAATACCCCGACTCGGGGATACCTTGACCAAAACGTGATCACCCGTCTCGAACTCTAATGGTCGACGACGATTATCTGCATATGATTTCTGTCGACTCTGAGCTGTCAACATACGACTCTTGATCAAAGCTACCTTCTCCCGGGCGGCTATAAGTATATCGGGCTCGGTGCCGATTGACTCTGATGGGTCATCCCAATACAAGGGAGATCGACAACGACGACCGTACTAGGCCTCGTAAGGTGCTATCTTCATCGCAGCATGCCAACTAAACTGTATGTGGACTCAAACAACAGTAATTGGGCTTCCCAATCGTCTACTAATCGAGGACGCATGCCCTCAATATGTCCTCTAATGTCTGAATAGTTCTCTCTGATTGTCCGTCGGACTGAGGATGAAAGGCAATACTGAGATTAAGCTGAGTTCCCATAGCACGATGAACTGATTTCCAAAAATGGGATACAAATCGTCCGTCACGATCGGAAACGATACTCTTAGGAGTACCGTGCAGACTCACTCCCATAGCATGATGAACTGATTTCCAAAAATGGGATACAAATCGTCCGTCACGATCGGAAACGATACTCTTAGGAGTACCGTGCAGTCTCACTATCTCCTTGATGAACAACTGAGCCAGTCTCTCAGGACCCCACGTATCCTTGATCTCAAGGAAATGAGTTGATTTAGTTAAGCGGTCCACAATCACCCAGATCGCATTCATGCCACGACGACTCGTCGGCAAACTCGTGATGAAATCCATAGAAATGTCTTCCCACTTCCACTCCGGAATAGGGAAAGGTTTCAGCATACCCACGGCCGATGTTCAATCTTAACTTGTTGACAGGTTAAGCATCTCGAAACAAATTCTGCGACTTCTCGCTTCATATTACTCCACCAGTAATTTTGTTTCAAGTCCTTGTACATCTTGCTGGACCCCGGATGAACAGAATAAGGGGTAGCATGAGCTTCTCTCAAAATAGAGTTTTTCAACTCGTCATTCGCCGGTACGCACAACCGGTTCTTAAACCTCAAAAGTCCATCCTCGTGGACCACGAATCCAGGGGCTTTCCCCTGAGCCACATCTTCACGGATGCGCAACAATGAAGGGTCTGAACTCTGATTCTCTCTGATTACCTCCTCAAGTGACGATGAAATCTCTAACATACAAAGCTGTCCCTGAACTCGCTGAAGCCAGACCTCGATCTCGGGTCTAAGGAATTCCTGTTGAAGCTCCTTCTGAACTGTTAAACGAGCAAGCATCTGCTCCTGAACGGACTTACGACTCAAGGCGTCGGCGACAACGTTCGCCTTGCCCGGGTGGTAAAGGATCTCGATATCAAAATCTTTGATTAGTTCCAACCACCGCCTCTGTCGCATATTTAACTCCTTGTGAGTAAATATATACTTCAACTCTTGTGATTGGTGAAGATCTGACAGGTGATGCCATAAAGGTAACGACGCCAAATTTCCAACGCGAAAACCACAGTTGCTAGCTCCGGCCGTGGGTTGGATAATTAACCAGCTAATCCGAGGAAACATCGGATTTACTTAATATCTTTCGGAGGTTGCCAATCTCGGATAGTCTCCGTCTTCTGAGGGTCGACACGAACTCTATCAGATGAAATTACATGCCCGAGAAAAGTCACTTCGGACATCCAGAACTCACATTAAGAAAACTTTCCATAAAGTTACTCTCGTCTCAACACGTCGAGAACCTGATGAAAATGAACCTCGTGTTCCTCTCGGCTACGAGAATAAATCAAAATGTCTTCGATGAAGACAACAACAAACTGATCCAAAAAGTCGACGAAAACCCGATTCATTAACTCCATGAATACCGCAGGTGCAATAGTTAGCCCGAACGGCATAACTACGAACTCATAATGACCATAGCGTGTTCGAAACGCCGTCCTCGCGATATCCGACTCTCGAATCTGCAACTGGTGATATCCAGATCTTAAGTCGATCCTGGAAAATACTGAAGCTCCCTGAAGTTGATCTAAAAGATCATCAATACGGGGTAAGGGGTACTAATCTTGATCATCACCCTGTTCAACTCTTGATAATTAATACACACACGAGACGAGCCATACTTCTCCTTGACAGATCACACTGGTGCTCCTCTCGGGGACGCAATCGGAGATAACCTTCCTCGAACTATTCCTCAAGTTGAATCTTCAACTCCTGCATTACAGTGGGGCCATCCGATATGGTGCCTTCGATAAAGGGGACGTCTGGCTCCAACTCACTCCTGAATTCCACTACTCTATGTGAAGGCAACCAGATAACTCGTCTGGAAATACATCGTCAATCGATGACAATAATACCACAAATGATTGAACATTTCGATTGCCCTAGAATGGTCAATCGATAAAAAATGACACAATGAATGATTGAACATCTCGATTGCCTTAGAAAGGCCAATCGATGAAAATGGTACAATGAATGTTTGAATAACTCAATTGCCTTAGAAAGGCCAATCGATGAAAATGATACAATGAATGATTGAATAGCTCGATTGCCTTATAAAGGCCAATCGATGAAAATGATGCAATGAAGGATTGAATAACTCGATTGCCTTAGGAAGGTCAATCGATGAAAATGATACAATGAATGATTGAATAGCTCGATTGCCTTAGAAAGGCCAATTGATGAAAATGATGCAATGAAGGATTGAATAACTCGATTGCCTTAGGAAGGTCAATCGATGAAAATGATACAATGAATGATTGAATGACTCGATTGCCTTAGAAAGGCCAATCGATGAAAATGGTGCAATGAATGATTGAATAGCTCGATTGCGGAATTTCTCTGCTTCCGCCATAATAATAATTCTCTTTGGAACAACGGGGATTACTTCCCTGAAGCACACATTCGACAACCAACGACGGAAAGATAGCGACCAAACGCTAACAAACACTGAGGATAGTATCAAGACGATTAAACCAACTAATACCGAAAATTGCATCGTCCTAAGATAAATTCACCACGATTAGGTCCACCAACCAATCGCGGTCACTAAGCTTACTTCGGTATGATTCCGAAAATTCTTCCATCGTCAGGTAGACCAATGGTATGAGGTCCACAAGCAATAGGACTATCCCGAAATAAGTCTATTCAAGCATGATTCGAAAATGAATGAATGTGGTGTACCAGCATCAAAAGGTACACACAAGTTGAAATAAAATTACGAGTATACCTGAAATCATTCGGGACACCGGATCGTCGATCCTCCTCATCACATGAATCTGGGACTTGCCGGCCCCCGAACCGGACGCTCCTGTCTGATAAATACGAGCTCCAACTCTATTTGCTTCCGTTGTCTTAAACGATGTTGACAAAGCAGTCTGATTCTGAAACGCTGGTTGCTTCGGGGCCTGAGATGCCGCCGGAGCCGACTTGGAGTCCTTTCGGCAAAAACGGGCCTTATGCCCAAAATTCCCACAATTATAGCACGTGATAGATGGTTTCAGACACTCTGTGCTGTAATGACCCGGCGTTCCACAATTGAAACAGGTGATGGCCGAACAGGCCGCTCGGGACTGAGATCCCGATTTTCTTTGCGCCGTAGGAGGTCGCTCAGAAACGATAGGACTCACACGAGGCTTCTTGAAGGTTGACTGACCGCCTTCGGATTGATTACGCTTCGTTGATTTCTTGCTGACAGATGAAGGTTGTTGTTCAGCACTTTCCATAGCAGCCGTCTCATACGGGAGAGTTCGCTCGATTAATCTGGCCAGAGTGGCGCAATGATGATTGAGCAACTGCACATGGGTCATCATGGCCTGCATAAAAGTGAGTAGATCAACCCGAACATCTTCTGATCGAGCCGAGTCCTGGGCACGATTTCCCGGCAGCGAGTGATTATTTCTCGGGTTTCGGCCCGCACCGCGGCCTCTCCCGTGCATCCCCTGACAGCTCTCCCCATACTGAAGTAGGAAGGTCGCATAATAATCATATTTCCCGCATGATTATCACGTTATGATTATATCATGAGATGATGAAAATGAGTATACATGCTCTACTTAGTGATTATATGAATGATTTACTGAAGTGACATGATTATCTGATGAAATTCTTGAAATGATTATTTTTAATAACTTAACAAGATTAATAATATGATCATCCAGATCGACAACTGAGTAATGAAATGAATTGAGTAATTAATGAATTAACATGATCGTCCTGATCAATAACTGAGTAATGAAATAAATTAAGTGATTAATGAGTTAACATGATCGTCCTAATCACAATGAATGATGATGTTTGAGGATTGTTAAATGATGAATGATGAATGAATGACTATTGCCAGAAATTATACCATGGCGTTAGAAATCTTACAGTTCTTCGGTCGATTGGCTCGGCATTTGCACAGTCACACGTGACGCGAAAGTCCAATGATACTAGTCGATGACGATGATTTCAAATGAGACATGACTCGGAAGGTAGTATTCAAAACCACGCTCCGATACCAACTCTGTAACACCCCAAACTAGGTGGATATTACAGTCCGTAGATCCCCAACCCAGGACCCACCGAGGCAAATGAAAATGAATGAATTACACAGATAAATGTAGTACCGAACCACATTACAACAATAATTACTCCGATGAGGAGTTTAGTTACAACACACCAGACAATACGAATACTAGTGTATTTTATATGAAGATAAAATACACAACACCGAATGAAACGGAGTATCCAAATGAAAGTCTGCGGCGGAAAATAAAGGACAATAACATGAATAATCAAAGATCGGGGCCCCTACTAGTATCACTGACTCCTCGACATCAACATGCTATTCCGTGCATTTGCCTTGCCATGACCTGAAAAACAAAATCCCGGGCCGCCATACGTAACAACAATTCTCAAGGGTTGAAAATACACAAACATGATTTAACTGAAGTTATGAAATATCCTTAGTTATGAATTACGCTGAAGAAGAGTATCATAGTACGCCCGTAGTGTTTTGTGCAAGTGTACAAGACGGATGACCGGACACACCCGGCCTTGTACCTAATTAGTCTCACGGAGGTAATCGTTACCGTGTGCACAGTCCAATGTATCACTCCCAATACATGGCCATCATGTGCCCGACTAAAAATTCCACACATCCGCACCCGACCACGCAATATGAACCCAGAAGGTCATATGAACGAGAATGACCATAATGAATATCAATGAATAATAATAATTTGACAAAGTCAAGAATGACTCACCGATATTAAAGTGATAATTAAGTGATTGATAGTTTCAATGGAATGATTGGAACCGCCTGTTGTTGCCCAAAATATTTATCCGAAGATTAATACTGCTGGAAGACGGACAACAAACAAATGCGGGAGCACTTCCGAGAGAAGGTAAATAATACAAGATTTGCCGGGTTTGTTAGGCCCGGGCTTGAATGCTCTCGCGAGATGTTATTAATACAAATATTCGTGGATACAAGTATTAATTAGAGAAATCTAAATACAATGAGTGTAAAAAGACTCTGTTGATCTGGCTCTTGAGCGAAGCTAGGTGTTCTTCGTCCCGCCGGTGATCTGCTCGAGGAGAAAAGGCCGGGAGAAGTAAGACCGAAAGAAAGCTGTTGCCAAGAGTTGGATGTTTGCCAAGTGCAAGTAATTTGCTTCTGTATTGATTGCTTGAATCGTGAGGTTGCAGAAGGAAACTGAAGGGAAGATACAAGTGCAGGCTGCCTTGCTTAAATAGGGACAATGGGTCTGTCCTTTTCTTTGATCGCCTGCCGGCCATTTTAATATTCCGCCGATCGTCTGCCGGCCAATACTTTAATGGGGCGATCTCACTGGGTGTCAAGCAAAGTCCAAATAAGATGTTGCCGTCGGGCTAAAGTCCAAGGAAGATGCTGGCCCAGCTTGGGCGGTCCAATAAGGAGCCATCACGTGTCCGAGTCGGCCAACATGTGGCCCTACCGACAAGCTTTCGGCGGCTGGTACCGGTGGAGGGAATCTGTCAGATTGTGGTCAATGGCCCGGGATTCGCGGATCTTGTCCCGGCCTTTGCACGTGGGGCCAGTCTTGAGGCTCGGCCTTTGCCGACTGGATGTCCGTCGGTGGTGATCGACCTGGATGGTCTTCGGAGGTCGTCATCGGCCAGTGGATGGCGGTCGCCAAGGGTCGGTCGCCATGGGTAGGTCGTCAGGTGCCGATAGACGGTCGATCGCCAAGGGTCGGTCGCCGAGTACTGAGAGGCGATCGCCTTGATGTCGATCGCTCGGCACCGGGATTCGCCCTGGGCCCTTCGGTTGGCCAGTTTAGCATGTCCACTGGGCTAAGGCTCGGTCGCCTGGTCGCCGATCGGCAGTGACTCGGTCGCTCGGCCTGTAAGTCGGTCGCTCGGCCTCGGAGGCGATCGCCGGTCGGAAGGTGTTAAATCTTGACACAACAATTGCCCCCCAGCTTGCTCCTATGTTGAAGACATGGGGCGAGGTGGTTCTTCCGGTGATCGCGTCTGGATGAGGACAGGCGATCTGAGCCGACTTAGGACTCGGACTTGGGCTTAATCATGGTCGATTGGCTTAGCTATCTTTCGGTCTTGTACGCAAAAACAACATTGGCGATCCCCACGGAAACTTGGTGGTTTCGCTTGCTTGAGGAATCGTGCAGTCGCGGAGATCGATGGACCGACCCCATGACCGTGTCTTAGTGCACAAAGACAATGAGTGCCTCGTGACTCACTTTATTATGAGGGTCCTCTGTTAGGTGCGCCTCGCCTTGTTTTTAAACGAAAGGCGTGCGGTCTCGGTCTAGAGGAGTCCTTGCGCGAGGCGGCGTCGGATGAATCAACTCCACGCCGCGGCTTGCTAGCTCTGCTTCCACCTCGGCCACCATGGAGATGGCCGACCTCGGCGTGTACGTTGAGACGGGGTTTGTGGAATGAGTCCGATTAATGTTGGAGGGCCCTCCGACTACGCCGGCCTCGTATTTAAACGAAGGGCGGGCGATCTCGGCGAAAGGACCTTGCATGACCGAAGCGGCGGTTCCATCGATCGCCGGGGCCATGGCTTTATGATGTGCGGTGGAGGCGATCTTATGCCTTAGTCCGTCATGTTATATCTTTGGATGTAGATGGCGATCGTGTCCACCGCCGCTGATGATGTTGCGATCGGCCGGAAGGCGCGATCGTCGCTCGGCGATCGCTTTATTCGTAGGTCGAACTTGGCGATCGGGCGGCTAGTCACTCATGTTAGAATGGATCGTAGGCGGGATCGAGTCCTCCGGCTCTGTGGGTAGTAGCGATCGGGCCGGTAGACCGAGGTCGTCGTGCGGGCGCCGATCGATCTACTCCTAGCCGAGAAGAAGCCTTTGCACAGACAGAAATCTGCGGCTCTAGCCGGAAGGCTGCGTAGGTCGTCGGCGGGGTCTTCGTGAGATGCTGAACATAGGCGAAACCACGAAAACCTCTGGGACAGCGTAGAGGCGGTCTCATCGCTTACGGGCTCGCCGTTGAGGATGATCATGTCAACCCGGTCGATGTAGTCCGAGTCGGACTCTGTTCTCCTTGCACGACCCGCCACATGCGATGGGGACCTTCGGCCGAGCGGCCCCGGTGGCGAAGTATTCCGTGAAGACGTGCGCCCGGCTCGTTAAAGGAGCCTATGGACCGAGGTGGCAATGAGGTGTACCACCGGTGGGCGAGGTCGTCTAGTGTCGGAGGAACATTCGGCACTGGTCGCGTCCGATGCCCCACACCCGGTCATGTAGATGTTGAACTTGTGCGGGTGTGCACAGGGTCCGATCGCCCTTGGTACACGGGTGTCTTAGGAGGGCGATCGTGTCTTGCCGGGCGAGCTCGATGTCGATCGCGAGCGGCTCGCTCGGCGGGCGATCGTCTGGTGGCGCTTGCCCGGATTGCGGGATCACCTTCATGTCGTCAATGCAGCCGTTGCATTGCGGCGATCGCCGCGGCTCGGCGCTTGCGGATCGGCTTTGGGAGCGGGGCCGAGGCGATCGTGTACCGATCTCGGACCCAGCTGCCGCCGACCTCGGGAATTTTGCGGCGGGAGCCGGGCGGTGGATCGCCTCGTGGGAGCCGGGTAGGCCGAGCTCACAGTGACGGACACCAACTCCGTCGTCTCGTAGTGAGGCCGGGCGCCCGGCCGCCAGTCGGGTCGGCGCCCAGCGATCGAGACAGACGTGCCCATTGCCGGCGCCTCTTCTTGCGGGCGAGCCTCCTGGCACTTGTTCGGCCGGTAGTGCCTTAAGCTTCCGCTTGAACTTCCGGCGAGAGGCGGGGGCGGTAGCCGGAGGCGCGTCGAGAGCGATCCGTCGCTCTGTAGGGCGGCCAAGGCCCCTTCGATCTGTTCCTTGGTTCGAACCGATCGAGCGAGGCTCGGGCCGCCTTCCCGGACGTGGTCGAGCGTCTCGACCGCGGCGGCATCTTCCACCATCGGTGCGGCTCGGGACGGAACAGGGTCCGCCGGGCTGGTCGGCGGCTTTCTTCGACGCGGAGGCGGAAGACATGTTTTCTGAAGGATTTCTTTTGAAGTGCGGTGAGTGTCACTTCAAATATCCGCCCGAGAACAGTGAGTGTTCTTGGGACGGTAAGTGTAAAAATCGAGGTTGGACACCCCCTTCTTCTAGCGCCAATTGTTGTTGCCCAAAATATTTATCCAAGATTAATACTGCTGGAAGACGGACAACAAACAAATGCGGAGCACTTCCGAGAGAAGGTAAATAATACAAGATTTGCCGGGTTTGTTAGGCCCGGGCTTGAATGCTCTCGCGAGATGTAATTAAAACAAATATTCGTGGATACAAGTACTAATAATAGAAAACTAAATACAATGAGAGCAAAAAGACTCATAAGATCCGGCTCTAGAGCGAAGCTAGGTGTTCTTCGTCCCGCCGGTGATCTGCTCGAGGAGAAAAGGCCGGAGAAGTAAGACCGAAAGAAAGTCATTGCCAAGAGTTGGATGTTTGCCAAGTGCAAGTAATTTGCTTCAGTATTGATTGCTTGAATCGTGAGGTTGCGTAAGGAAACTCAAGGGAAGATACAAGTGCAGTGCCTTGCTTAAATAGGGACAATGGGTCTGTCCTTTTTGCCGATCGCTTCGGCCATTTTAATATTCCGCCGATCGTCACGGCCAATACTTTAATGGGGCGATCTCACGGGTCACAAAGCTAAAGTCCAAATAAGATGCCTTGGTTTCGGGCTAAAGTCCAAGGAAGAGGCCGGCCCAGGCGGTCCAATAAGGAGCCATCACGTGTCGAGTCGGCCAACATGTGGCCCTACCGACAAGCTTTCGGCGGCTGTCGGTGGTGGAGGAATCTGTCAGATTGTGGTCAATGGCCCGGGATTCGCGGATCTTGTCCCGGCCTTTGCACGTGGGGCCAGTCTTGAGGCTCGGCCTTTGCCGACTGGATGTCCGTCGGTGGTGATCGACCTGGATGGTCTTCGGAGGTCGTCATCGGCCAGTGGATGGCGGTCGCCAAGGGTCGGTCGCCATGGGTAGGTCGTCAGGTGCCGAGAGACGGTCGATCGCCAAGGGTCGGTCGCCGAGTACTGAGAGGTGATCGCCTTGATGTCGATCGCTCGGCACCGGGATTCGCCCTGGGCCCTTCGGTTGGCCAGTCTAGCATGTCCACTGGGCTAAGGCTCGGTCGCCTGGTCGCCGATCGGCAGTGACTCGGTCGCTCGGCCTGTAAGTCGGTCGCTCGGCCTCGGAGGCGATCGCCGGTCGGAAGGTGTTAAATCTTGACACAACACCGCCGTTCCCGTTAATGAAGTGATTGTTCAACAATTACAAGTCTCAATATGATTAATACAATGATGAATGAGTTATGATTATGAATGATCAACAACAAAAGGAATGAATATCCTTTTAACCGAGTAAGAATTAACTTACTCAATACCGGTGACAATTATCCTTCCACGAACAACGTCCTAATTGAGATATCGATCGCTCGAACAACCTTGAATTATACAATATCCAACAACCCGTTCAATATACGAATCAAACACGAATATAACGAACTCAAAACGTCGATACGATTAAACTAAGTTCATTGGGGCATCATATCGAATACGTTGTGGCCAAACTCCGATTGTTTACAATCAAATCTCAATATACCAATATCAAATCCTCCAAGAAGTGTTTCAAACCAACAAACATCTTCCAAATGATCAATAATCCAAAATGAATATCCGAAAACGTGATTATAACGACAATTAAACGAAAACCCCCAATTTCAACTCGATATTCAAAGTGTTCTTGAATAATCCCTCAATAATCCAATGAATCCTTATATAAACTCATAATCATATACATATCCCTTCATATAACATGATTATAATGTCCAAAACATCATATCTCAACATAGAATCGAAATCCAAGGTGTTGAAGAAATTACCTCTTGAAGATCCAACCACTTCGATTCGAAGAACACGCGATAGATCGATGATCCGAGCTTCACAACCGAATGAAAATGATTAAAAACCACATTCAAGTGATAATTGATGAAGAAATCTCTCCCTCAAGACTCTCTCTCTCTCGTATGAAGGTGGAAGAAATGGAAGGAATGAGCTGAAATGCTCAAAAAACGAATTTATAGGGGTTGACTGGTCTGTCGGACACGGCCCGTGCCGATCGGCACGGCCACGGCGCGCAACTGGCCGGCAGGGACTCGACCGTGTCCGCTTGACACGGTCGTGGCGTGGAGGGGCCTTCCGATAGTGACCCGTCTGACAGCGACTCGGCATGACTCGACCGTGTCCTGGAACACGGTCGGGCGTGTGGGCAGTCGGTTCTGGCTTATCCGGAAGAGTTTGACTCGGCCGTGCCATACGACACGGTCGAGTCCTGTGGGCAGAGACTTCGGCATTTCCGGACGAGTACAGCACGGGCCGTGTCGGACGACACGGCCGAGTTCGGTCGGCAGTGATCGGCCAATAACTGAAAAATGAGCGGGTGAGCTAAAACGACCATAACTCTCTCGTACGGACTCCGATTGACTCACCGTTTGAACCATTGGAAAGCTAACTCGATGCTCTATAATCTTGAAAAGATTCAGAATTTTTGGAGTTACCAAAAATTAATGGTGATCTAACAAAGTCGAACTCATATGCGGAAAGTTGAAACAATGGACAATAACGATACACAACTCGAAGTTTCTCCGAACGGTGAACACGGGCGAATGAACATGATTGATGAATGATTATAAATGAGTGAAAATCCACTGAGTGACAATCACCGAATGAAATTACTGAATGATAATGACTGAATTACAACCGGGTATTACAGCATATTAGTCAATTTGGTGGTTTTACTGGGCATGCTGGTCAATTTGGTGGTTTTGGTGGGCAGGCTCAGGTTATTACAGGTGGCAATGATTCTGGCCGTGGTGTTCGTTGAAATGGGTCTGATGGTGTTTATGGCGATGGGTCTGGTGGTTTTGGTGTCAATGGGTCTGGTGTTCTTGGTGGAAATATGGTAACTGCTGCCCAATTAAACAACTCAATTGATCATGGATTGCTCAATTTTCCATTTACACAACTTCTAATCGAAGGTATTGGAGGACAAGGGAACGAAGGTCATTAGTTTACCCATAGTTCTTCAGAAGCTCGATCTCAGCATGATGCTTACATTGCATGTGGTTCTAAAATAGAAGCTCAGAAAACAAGAAATCCTTCTGTGCATCACGAGCATCAGGTTCATACCGAGGCCGAGGTGTACCATGTTTCTTTGACTCACACAGACCATACTAATCAACCTACTCATCAACCTACTAATCAACCTGAGTGTAAAATAAGTCATGCACATCAGAGTAGTATCACAAGTAAACATACTTTTCCTGAGGTATTTAGCACTTTAATATTTTATTCCCTCAAAGTGATATACTTCAATATGTATTCATATAGTATATATTCATGATATTTGATTATGTATTCATAGGGTTGGAGTGATTGTTGTTTGGCTATTGAAGGAGGGGACAAAGGGCTTGTAATAGTTGCTGATGGGCAGGTCTACATACAAAAGAAAACAGAAGTGATCAATAATCATGGACGATCAACGCCCCCTGGTCACTATCGAGTCAGTATCACAGAAGATATTGTGCCTCATGCTCGCTTGCCATGTCCAAACGATGAATTACATTATGTCTGTAAAGCTAAGGGCAATTATACTTCTTGGCCAATTCACTTGATTCTTCCAAAAAAGGTATTAATTGCACCTTTTTTTTGTGACGATCTATACGAGTATATCTCTTTTGTCATTTGATATATGTTTTTCGAATGAAAAAGGCCAATGCGCACCCGGAAAAAGAGGTGACCACTCCATCCCAACGATCGGCATCATCCCAAGAATCAACTACTCATAAGTATGTTATCACTGCCGATGATCTTGAAAAGGTATCTACTAGATGGCTGCATATTTTAAAAGACCAAGCAATGGGAATGCGAAAGAAGCGTCAGACCATATCCTTCAGTATCCCAAAAAATATATTTCTTAATAAACATGCGGTAGATGTTATGCTTGACTATGAGGACATGCTTGATTGGTGTTTCCAAAAAGAGATTGGAGCAGCCCACTTGAATATTTTCATGAAGTAAGTTCATTTCCTTTTTCAAGTCTCTAATTTTATTTAGAATTTCTTTGTTCATTAACTTGTTTTATGTCCTACTTTTGATGGGATAAGGCACTTGAAATAAAGATGTCAAGACGAAGGAATTTCGGGTATGTATGGATTTTGCGATAGTAATGTTCTATCTCGGTTGAATCCAACCGTGGAAGAGGAGGATCGGTCTGAATATTTAGCTCGTGTCTTTGGGTGTAACAATGGAAAGAATTGTAATCAATTATTCTTTGCACCTTATAATGAGAAGTAGGTGCAATGTGTATTTTCTAATACTCCATCCGTCCACGAAAATGTGTCCAGTTTTTGACTTTTTTCAGTTAAAATTTATAAACATTGACCATAAATTACAACCAATATATAAAAAAATATAGTGATATAAGTACTTGATTAGATTTGTCTTAATGTGAAATTTTAAAATATAACTTGCATTTTCTATAAAATTTTATATATTAATGGAAATTTTTTGGTCAATGTTTATAAATTTTGACCCGAAAAAGTCAAAATTTGGACACATTTTCATGCACGGAGGGAGTAATATTTTCTTTGGATTATGAAGATAGTTAAAGTTGTTGAATTTTGTTGATAATGTTATTGTTTTCTCTTATAATTTGCGTATATAGTCAGAAGTGGATGTTAGCATCCATTAGCCCTTGGAATGGAGTGGTGTATTGGTTGGATCCGACTGGAGTAGGAAAGGAGATCCCTGAGTTCACTAAAATGATCATCAATGAGTATGTGTTAAACCAAAGTTCTTTCATTTTCCTTAGCTTCTAATATCAATTTTTCCAGAATAATGAAACTGATATGTTAGATATGCTATCTCTATCCACATTCAAACTCAGGGTATAGAATGCGAATGTATGTGCCTCATATCTATTATATAATATTGTCAAAATTTTCGCAGGGGAATTATGCAATTTAGCATTCTCAATCGGAATGATGTTAAAAAAATAAAAAAGAATCCAAAAATTGGGTGGAAGCAACCACGGGTATTTCATTTAATTTGTACTCTATATACGTCGTATATACTATGATGTAGTACATTTATACAACAACTAGACTGATGGATTACTTTTATTTCTTTAATTTCTTATGTTGTAGTGTCCTCGTTAACCTCAAAACAACAATGACTCTGGATATTATGTGTGCCGCTATATGATCGAGATTTTAGAAAAAAGAGTTCCATGGGTTCCTGACCAGGTATTCATTTATCTATCCCAAGTATGTTGTTTAGATGAAAGTAAATCCTTAGATAACTCTTGGAAACAACTTATAGTGTTTTGCACCTAGATCCTAACTTCAGAAAGGAATTGTGGATTTTGATGTAAACAACTCCATGTATATCATCTAGTAGATTTCAGCACCACGTACACAACTTTTGTGGTCCTTATATGAAATGTAATAATATAAAATGATCACGTATTTTTAAATATATCATTATATGTTATCGTTAGATTTTCTTTATAAATAATGTGAATTCTGTCACATTATTATTCTGTTACGTCAATATAGTTTGAGATATTTATAAAAACTACCTCTGTTGTTGAGGTATTTACATAAAAGAATCGGATAAGTTTTAAAATCACAAAGACCCATGTGAGAATTACTTGTGTCTACACCCTTGAGAAAAAAATATTCGAGAACCTCCTTTACGTTTATAAAAGTATTAAACCTGACCCATTAAATTTTAGGTGAAATCAATTCTCAAGAGGTTTTAGATTTTTAATATCTCTCTTTTATTGGCTTATATACTTAGAGATAACTATCAACATTGAGATTTAGCATGTTTACGAAAAGCTCAGAGTTATCTTTCAAAATTGCAAACACGCCTTTTAGATGTTACAAATACCCCCTTTGAGGTTTGTATTTATCTAACTCAAACTGCAACTTGTAAAATAGAAACACGGCGCACAATCATTTTTCCGGTTTCTTTTGTTCTGTCAAAATGACAAAGGGACCAGTGTTTTCATATTTATAAACCCAGACACTACGTAAGTAACTCATCTGTGTTATGTACATCAGCACTCCATTACGTACGCAACACCCACCACTTAGCATGCGCAACATAGCGTTGACCTGCTTTGGTTTGTAATCTCGAACTAAGTTACATATATAGCATCCATCAACTGTAACATACTCATACTGTATGCAAACTCAACTGTATTTGTCTTCTTTGAGTTGTTGTGTTAATCATTTTTCTGGTTTCTTTTGTTCTGTCAAATAACTTTATGTTTGATAGCTCTAATATGAGCAATCTGTTTCCTTGTACCTTTTTTTATTTAAATATCATAAGATTATGCATTTGTTTGAATACTAATTATGTTACTTATTTACAGTTTTCTCAAGAAACTTATACATCAAAAAATGTTGATGAGGTTAGAGACATGTGGGTCGAGTATTTGCTCAAACAAGAAGTAGATGAAGAAAACCAAGAGGATGGTATGGAAATAACTCCATGAGTTTCGGTTCCGATTATTGATAAGTTGGTGTGAATGATTAGATTTTAGAACTTTTTTCTGTTATGTTTTTTTAAATTACGATGTAAAGCTTTTACATTTATGGAAATTACAATTAATGTAAAGCATTTGCGTTTTGAGCATTATTTGTGGGAAATATATTTTTTTGTAATAATATAGATTATTATGGAATTTTTATTGAATTATTATGAAATATTATAGCAACATGTGTTATTTTTTAGGTTTAATGGCTGTTAATATTTCTGAATTATAATAGCAGGTGTAATATATTTTACGTGTAATGCAATTGCTAAATATTATAGCAGGTTTATATAATTTTCGGGTAAAATACCTGCTATTATTGAATTTCGAAAAGATATATATATATATATATAGATATATATAAAGAGACCCATTATGTACAAAAAGGGCTCTCTGGGTATAATATTAAAAAAATTCAAGAGACCCCAAATCTTATATAAGGGGTCTGAGCTTATTAGAAAAAAAATTATTAAAAAAATCAAAGAGACCCTCTATCTTATATATGGGGTCTGAGCTTCTTGGAAAAAAAAATTATTAAAATAGTCAAAGAGACCCTCTATCTTATATATGGGGTCTGAAATTTTTTAATAAAAAGATCCCATATTTATAATAAGTGGGCTCTTACCCTTTTACATAAGAGACCCCATTTGTTACATAGGGGGTCTCAAACTTTTAACAAAGAGACCCCTCATCTTGAGGGGGTCTCTTTATAAAAGAGACCCCCCATCTAGAGACCCCCTTAAAGGAGGTCGTAAATTCTTACGTAAAAGATTTACGGTGCTGTAATATTCCTGAATATATCGGGGGTGTTACAGTCTCCGACTTTCTCTCCTTACTTCATCCTAGCACTAAAGAGCTGCTTAGATATCTCATATCTAGCAGTTCGACTGTGCTCACCATAATCTCGGTTAAGTAAGATAAGATCTGTCTAGCATGAGCCATTTTCTAATGAGATCTCTGAAACTCATTAGACATAGAGCCCATCATATAGCCACGGACTCTAAGGTCATCCTTAACCCACTTTTCATGGTTTTCAACATCTTACCGAGTGACTCTGGTCTGCACCGGAGCCGCCTGAATGTCCGCCTCCAAGACGTATCCCAGCGCCTCCATATTGAGGACCATCATCAGATTACGGAGCCAGTCCACAAAGTTTGATCCGGTTAAGATGTTCTTTTCGAGTAGAATTGCGAGTGGTTCATTGTCATTTTGATAGTTGATATTTTGTTTATCTGCATTAAGTATGACAGATTGATTAGTGACTCGTTTCATTATGCTCGGTTTAGAATTAAGGACTTTTCTATTCATTTAACCCAGCTCCCACTATTTTTTTTGGATTGACGCACTCCCTTGTGAAATCTAGAAGTATTTGTTCGATTTACTTCATAATGGTGATCGAGTTATTTATAAATTCTAATAGAGGGAAATCGAACAGGTTTCCGGTCTATTAATGTTTATAAAGTGGTGTCCAACACCAACCAATCTAACGGATGATTCGAATTATTTTTCCCCTTGTTCACTCCCCTCGACCTATACGGTTTCTATAGTTCGTGTACAAGTTAAGTTTATACCGTTGACGCTGATCAGTTTCACAGTTGAATCTTATCCGGCAACCGAACAGGTTTTAGGAATAAAATTTGCACCAACCGAAGGCATCCAGTGCACTCCTTGAATTTATCAATCCTCCCCGAACGACTACCCCGATAACTCGGAAGCATAGCACATCCGGTTTGGATTTCAATTTTCTAAGAGCTCGATGGAGGGATGGAAAAACTTTGAAACCTTTTAAACTTAATATTTTGTCGTGGGAAAATTTTCTCGATTAATGTTACACATTGCGCATTAATTCATTTAAGCGCGTTTGTGGGTATCCATACCATATGAATAAACATTCACAACGTTCGTCATACCAGGGCTGTCGGCTGATCTCTAATTCACCTCCCTAGGTAGCTTGAGTCGGGCAAACTTAAGGAGAATGTCCCCCACTTGCAGCTAACAAGAACGGAGTTCGCAAGTGCAGCTAGCGATTGGAGTGAGTGCATGCCGGGCCGGCAGGCACGATCGGAGCTAGCGAGTGCAGGTGGTGTAGCTATCGCCCGACCAGTAGTTCTGAATTGTTCCTAGAACAAAAACATCATAATCTAGTTACATGTATTGAGTCTTGAATCTTTGTCTTCACGAATGGATGTTTCTCCGGTTCGTCATTACATATAAATTTTATATTGAAAAATTGCACCCTATAATACAAAATTTTCTAGTAGAATAAATAAGATCAAAATGGCCTTTACAACCCAATCGAATAAAACAACGATTCAAAACTAGGTCCATGAACTACATCATCATTCACAAGTATTCATCCAAAAAATACTAAATAAATGGGTTTTTAGATTAAATAAGTAATTTAATATTGATCCAACCAATATATAAAATTAACTATTTAATAGAATTAATCCAACTAATTCACAAACACGGTAATTTTAATTCGTTCGTATGATTTGATGCCTTTAAATATTTCACAACAATTAAGTTCTTCAAAATAAAAATACCAAGTATTTTATTTAGTCAAATTAAATGCAATTTAAATTTCCAGAATTGATATATCAAAATACAAAAAGAAAACAGAGTCGAACAGAAACATTGCGGAGCCCGGCAGCAGCCCGGCAGCCCCTGCCGGGCCATGGCCGAGAGGAGCATCCCTCTCGGCCGCCGCCGGTGCAGGCCTTCTGCCGGTGCGGCAGCGGCACTTTTCCGCGACCCACGGCTCGGTTACGACTATTCTGGCTCGTTTTTCGTCCCTACTTCAAAAATTATATTGTTTTAATTTTAATATTACAAATATAAATCGGTTTTAATAAATAAAATTCAGATTTATACAGTAACATAAAATCATAAAAAAATAAATTTTCGACGAACAATAAAATAACGAATTAAACGGTTGTGATATCAAATCACAAAACATCTAATCAAACATTCCAAATACTAAATATCGTATATACGATACCACTGTTGGGATTCGATGCCTAAAGCGAAGTCCCGGCAGACAAAAACAATAATAAATGGAATCCCTAAAACAGACCGATCATGCATCGTATATACGAATATAAGATAACAAAGGTAAAGTAATCAAAAATATACCCTTGTAGTCCTTTGATTAAATATTGGTGAAGAGTTTGCCACAAACCGAATTTTACAAGCTTTCTTGAAAAATTCCCGAGCATCGAAAATACCGTGTCTCCACTAGCCACGTGCTGGAAGATGACCGAAAAAATTCTATATTTCCGTGTTCTCTTAGAATACGGCTTGAAGAAAATATATTTAGCTTACTTATAATTTTACAAACACTCTAAGTGATGTAAAAAATATTTTCTCTTAGTTTTTCTCTTCACTTTTTCTCTTAGAAATGATGAAGAAATAAAATGAATAAACTCTCCATCTCTTGTTGGCTGCCGTGAGATAATGATCAAGGTAGGAGGATGATAATGGTGGTGTGGATTATATTTAAGAGAAGTCCACATAACACCAAAAAACCTAAATATAAAAT
This sequence comes from Orobanche coerulescens, assembly GCA_033398695.1. Lineage (NCBI taxonomy): Eukaryota > Viridiplantae > Streptophyta > Magnoliopsida > Lamiales > Orobanchaceae > Orobanche > Orobanche coerulescens. The sequence goes on along the minus strand of CM065810.1, from coordinate 97,484,825 downwards.
ATACATAAATGATTATATTCTCAACCCCACCAAATATAATAATATCTCATCAATCACTACATAAAACCACAAAATGAGATATTGGAGGGGGGGGGGGGCATTATGAGAAAGATAAGAATTGGTTCATTTCGGTTCATGAAACGGAACGTCGTGTATCTAGTCCGATAGATACATCTAGGTACCATCTCAAACAAAATCAATATAATTAACTAATCTAATTAACTAATCCAAGAAATAATTATTTATAAATTAAATTGATTACGTAGTAATTTATTTAATTCATATAACCAATTTAATTTATCCAATAAATGAAATTAGACATCTAATGTCTAAAATTCGTTAACAGAGAATAAGCTCAAATTTATTCGACGTCTCCCTAATGCGCGACTCGGTAGGTCCGTCTCAGTAAGCAATGGAAAGAGCGAATGAGTTATAACACTACCTAGCGAGCATGGCAGCCTATACTATAACCTTACTGAGAACGAATGATATGGGATCATTTCAGAACCATTCTGTCGTGAATACCAGTATACATATAAATATATCTTTCATATGTCCCGATCAAATCATAGGGTCACAGTTAGTCAAACCCTATCTGTATTTGATGCAATGCCCGAGTTAGTGCAAAACAAGATCACTGAGCTCTTGTGTATCTGATACAACTAGCTCCAATGCTTTGGCCAAAGACTTATGATCCTATCTGCCAATAACTATATAGGACATATACCTGTTCACTTATTAAGGGCCCACTATGTACTTACGCATCACGATAAGACGATAACTTTTGCATCACGATAGTTGAAGCCGTATGAGATGAACTATCCTAGTCACGACTTAGAGCTGGTCGGGGTCGTGTCCGCACTAAAGCTGTGGCAACATTGTTTATATGGATCTTCGTGTCGGATCTAAGCCGACTACAAGAGTTTGAAGTGCATCTTCAGTCAGAAGGAGTTAAATATGAGGCAGCATAGTTGGTTGGAACTGATAAAGAATTACGAACTAGAAATCATTTACCATTCGGGGATAGCTAACAGCATTGCGGATGCCAGTATCGCTTCAGATGCTAGAGGTTCTTCCACCTCAAGCAAAGTTTCGATAATAACTGATTGAGCAAGATATATAATTTTGCTTCAGAGAGTGCAAGGGTAGTCGTGTACTCTCAGGATTACTTCGTTCTTAGTTGATGACATCAAAGGGAAGTAGTGGAGTAACCCGATGATTATTCAACTGAAGGCGGATGTGATTAAGAGAAAAGCCACTGGTTTTATGGTCTATGAGGACAGCATTTTGATATTCCAGGACAGACTTTGTGTTCCGAATGACTTGGAGTCGAGGCAGAGTCTACTCTGAGAGGCTCATACTACGCCTTACTCAATCCATCCAGGAACGACCAAGATGAACAAGGATTTTAATTGGAATTTTTAATGGAATAATATGAAGAATGATGTCACAGAATTTGTATTGCAGTGTTTGATGTGCCAATAAGTCAAAACGATCATCAATGACTAATGGGGTTGTTGTTACTGCTTTTCGTTCCTGAGTGAAAATAGGAAGATATCTCCATGGACCTTATCATGGGGATGTTGAGGATAAAACCGAAATGAATATCATTTGGAGGTATCTACATGGACTTTATAATGGGGATGTCAAGGTCTAAAATTAGAATGAATATGATTTTGGTGATCATCGATCGTTAACCAAGTCAGCGCACTTTCCAGGTATCAGTGATACTTAGGCTCGAGTATTTATCAGATAGATTGTGAGATTGAATGGTACGCTTAAGACTATCATTTCTTTTCTGGACCGCCATTTTGTGTCATATTTTTTTGCAGGCTGTCCATCAGGTCTTAGGTACCAATTTTAGGTTGAGTACATCTTTTCATCCATCAGTCAGACCGAGCGGATGATTCATATGTTGGGAAGATATGTTGTGTTCATGCGTTTTGGACTGGAGTAGTGACTGGGAACTCCATTTTCCTTTGATCAAGTTTACATAGAACAATAGTTGGCATGTATTGATCAAATGGCACCTTTTCAGGCCTTGCATGGTAGACGGTATAGATATAAACTTTATTGGGATGAGGCCTCGGAGTTAGCTGGGACAGATCTAAATATGTTGTTAGAAACCAAAGAGAAGATCTCTATCATGCGAGGGAGATTGCTGACTTCTCAGAGTCGACAAAAAATCTATCCTGGTGTTTGTCATCGACCAAGAATTCGAGGTGGGAGACCACATTTTGCTCAAGGTGTCATCAATGATGGGAGTCTTCCACTTTAAGAAGAATGGAATGCTCAGTCCGAGATATATCAGGCCACTTGAGATTTTGGACAGAATCGGTGAGTTGGCTTGTCGCTTGGTATTACCTCCAACTTTGAGTCATGTCCATATCATCTCTCATGTTTCCTAGATGAGAAAGTACATTCCAGAACCGAGTCATATCATTAATTACGGGGATATTAAAATAGCCGATGATGTTACATTTGACGACAGGCCGATGAAGATCTTTAAGCATCCTGAGAAACAACCTAGGCACAAAACATATAGTTGGTTAAAGTGGAATGGCTGAGACATGGAGTTGAAGAAGCAACTTGAGAGACGGAAGAGAAAACGCATGCTCGATACCCCGAACTTTACGTTTATTAAGTTTTGGCATGGAATTTGTTTTTAGAGTGGGACAAATATCCGTAATTTCTATTTTCAGTAACTTCTATTTTTGATGTTTTTCCACTTTTAGCGAATTACTTGTAATCATTTCATCATTTTGAAACTATTTTGTTCTGCATATTTTGCCATCTGAACGAGCTTTAGGGCTGTTTTAGTGAACTCCATGAAATATCGTGGCCTTTTCACATTTGGGTTCGATTCTCGTAACTCTTGTTAGAAACGGTTTCTATAAGTTCATCTAACATAATTAGATGTGTTGTGAGCTTGGGTGTTACTGTTCGATCTCGAATCATGATTTTTGGATGTAAGGTCTGTTTGGTAATTTCTCATGGTTTTAGGCGTTTGATTTCATATTCATTTTTCTGTACCTCCGATAGTCAGAATACCGTGTTTGTTTAGTACTTGATTTCGTATATTAGTGCTCTTCTTGAGCGATTCGTTGTTTGTTGTAAACCTTAGTGCTTTGCATCGTCCAGGTCGTGTTCGGGCTCCATGGGCCTACGCTGTTGTGCCGCTGTACAGAGGCTTAGCGCATGGTAAGTAGTGAGGTATCTCTCGCTACTCAGCAGCATTAACGCATGCCAATATACTCGTTAGCTTATGCTAACAGGCCGAGACAGAGGTCTCTGATTTTGAGGCTCATTAACGTACGCTAACATATGGCTTTGCGCGCGCTAATTACTAGCAGGGTATATATGCGCGAGCAGCAGCATTTTCTCCTCATACTAATTTGGAGGTAATTTGGTGCAATCCTTCATCATGCATCACCATTCTTGGATTGATAATGAGTATTAAACACCATATAATACATCTTTCCCCTACAAATCAATGTAAATCTTCTGAGAACCCTATTTTGGGAATTTTGGGGGTTTTACTTAGATTTGTCCATCTAATCCAATTTGGAGCTTGGTAATTCCTTAGATTATGATGTATCTACTCTATACCCATGTTTTTTCCTATGAATTTATGAATACTTTCATGTATCATTTAGATTTGAGAGGGTTTGTTTGGTTTACAACCTCTATGTTTATATTCTTAGATTATTACTTGTTGATTATCATATTCCTTACGAATCGCTTTCAAAAAGTGAATTCTTGGACCAACCGAGATTGAATACCATTTCCCTTCGACTCAAATATATCTATAAGGAAAGTATATATTTATGATTGTATGTTCTTGGTTTAAATTTTAAAGTATATGTCTTGTGTTTGAGTATATATTCACTTCGAGATGGGCTGACTGATCCTCAAACAGTTTCATTGCCTTTGGAGCAGACAATGAACATCTTTTAGGTTAACCACTATGAGACAGTCGGACATGGACTCTGAGGAGTCGTTGCTTCTGGTACGATCCATGGTTAATCACGTATATGTTTGAAATGTGATATAAAATTTAGATATTCCAGAATACTAGTCTTGAATTTTGAGAAATGATTATATGCTTGCTTTATTATTCAAGATATATTGTTTCATAATCGATATACTTGCACTAGCTATTCCACAATTAACCTCATTCGGGGTGTTTCTTGTATTGCAGGTACTGAGTGACCATATGAGCAGGTACTGGGTCAGTATGGAGATGATGCTCAAGAGTGATGATGTGATACTCTCCTGTCCTTATTGTTGACGTCTTCCATTTTTAATGTCGCACTTTTCATAGTTTTTAGTACTCGATTACTACATGATGTTTTATTGATGTCATGGTACTTTGTTTCGAGCTTTGAATCCCTATTGACCCTTGTTCGTTGTTTTTGAGTATTCTCATGGATGTTAGATTTTATTGTCTTTCTTGTTAGTTATGGTTAGACCTTGTCATTCAACTTTATGTAAATGTAAGTGTATAGCCTTGTGGGGCCCACGTTAGTAGCTCACGGTGCTGTAATATTCCCTGAATAACTTGGAAGTTTTACATTGATGATCTGTTGGACTAGCTTCAGTGTGCCTATATGGTTTCCAAGATCGAATTGGGATCTAGTAATTATCACTTGAGGATCCGAAAGTCCGATATTTCGAGGACGACCTTTCGTACTTGTTATGGGCACTATTAGTTTGTGTTGATGCCATTTGGATTGACGAATGCACCAGTAGTGTTTATGGAATTAATGAACCGAGTGTTCATTAGTTATGTGGATCATTTCGTGGTTATTTTCATCGCGACACTTTGATTTACTCCCCTGACCGTGAGAAGCATGAGCATCATCTTCGTTAGGTTCTCGATGTGTTGAGGCAAGAACAACTTTATGAAAAAAATTCAAATGTTAGTTCAATATGTCTGAGGTGACTTTTCTCGGTCATGTGATATCATCTTATGGGGATAGTGTTCACCCATAGAAGATGGAGGCTATCCGAGGTTGGTTACCTATGAAGAATGTGAAGAAAATTTGGAGTTTCCTTGGTTCAGTGGGCTATTATAGGCAGTTTGTGGAAGGTTTTTTTAAGATCTCTAAGTCGCTGACTAATCTTATGAGAAAATATAAGAAGTGCACATGGTTAGAAGTGTGTCAACAGAGCTTTGACGAGCTCGATAGTCGATTATTTTCGGCACCTATTTTCATAATACCACAACGAACCGAGAGATTCGTGGTGTATAGTTAAGCATTGGGGCAAGGCCTTGGATGTGTATTGATGCAAAATAATAAAATGATTGCCTTTGCATCGAGACAGTTGCGATCTTATTTGGTCAACTACCCGACTGATAGATTTAGTCGTTGTGGTATTTGCTTTGAGAATCTGGCGATATTTATTTGGATGCAGTCTCTTGTTATATTTTCACCTATCATAATAGTCTGAAGTACATATTTACTCAGAAGGAGTTGAATATGCGATAGAGGAGTGGTTAGCATTGATCACATATTATGATATCAAGATCTTATACCATATGAGTAAGGAAAATGTGTTTGTCGATGCCTTGAGCAGCAAGACAGTACAGTAGCAAATGCTTGCTCGTTTAATAGTTTAGAAGGAAATGCAGTTAGAGTTTTTGAGACCAGGGACTGAGGTCTTGTTATAGCGTGTATAATGGCGACTTTGTGAACTTAAAGGTTCATCGTCTCTACAAGAGACTACCAAGACGAAGCAGGGTACATACCTATTTTTATGGTGAATTTAGGATGAAGTAACTCAGGGAAAGCCATTGGACTTGTAGTCCATGAGGATGACTTGTACGTTTAAAGTATCGATTATGTGAACCAGCAGATGAGTAGTTGAAAAACTCTATTCTGAGAGAGGCTCCATTCATTCGGGGTCAAGAAAAATATATAAGGACTTGAAACAATATTACTAATGGAGCAATATGAAGCAAGAATTTGCAGGGTTTTTTTCAAGACGTTTAACCTAACATGTTAGTATTGAGCATCAACGACCGGTGGGTATGCTGAAACTGCTCCCATTCAATGGAAATGGGATAACATATCGATGGATTTTATAATGAGTTTGCCGATGAGTCGTTGGGATATGAATATGATTTGGCTGATTGTGGAATGTATGACTAAATCAGCCCATTCCCTGGATGTTCATTCGGGAGATTGTTGCAACCAAATCGGGATAATGCGCTATTTTACGGAAGCGAATTTAAAGTGCGGAAGAGATTTATAGAGGTTCGGATATAATCGAGCATACGTCCTCTCTCGGTATCTTTTTCTATAGGTTGAAGATATAAACCTCTGCACCTCTCTTCTATCGGTCGAGGGATAACCGTTACAATCACATCTTCTATTGGTCTGTGATAAACCACTCGTACTTGTCTTTATGTCGGTCCAGGTTAAACCGTTTTCCTTTTCTATCGGACAAGGAATCGACCGCTCTAGCTTTGTATGGGTACTAGATAAACTTCACTTAGATATCGATTGCGATTCTAACAATGTCGGATCCTTGATCCTAATAACACCGAATCCAATCGTATCTTTTCTTTTTCCTCTCTTGTATGTATTGAATGAATAAACACTAAAACTATTAATATAAGCTCAATATCACAACAACGATAGAATGTAAATGAATATCAGATCAATGTCTTGATTGCTTGAAGTTGTTGTAATAAAACAATACCATAGGAGTGGTATTTATAGCCTTCTTCATCAAACTAGCCATTAGCCATCTGAGCCTCTCTTATGTAGGTTAAGGCCTCCATATTACGTACGTTAGCTCAAGTTGCGTACGTTATTCCATCTGCGTTACGTGTGTTAGCTTAGTCCATTTTCAGTCCAGTAACATTCGTTTCCTCCTTTACGTACGTTAATCAAACACCCATTACGTACGTTATATGTAGTCAATATGTCTGTTGCATGCTGACCTATGCCATGAAATCATCTATAACGTTCATCTCGTTTGAATTCACAAACACTTGGTTACGTACGCTAAGCCTTCATTCTTATATTCGACAGCTTACGTACGTTAACATATATTTGTTATGTACGTTATGTTATGTTCTGAACAGCCTTTTGTGACTTTGATTTCTTGGATGCTTTGCTTCGCCTCTTTGTTGTTTTGCTTTGTTTAGCAACTTTAATCATCAGACTCTATTAATGAATGTATGGAATAAAATATTCCAACAATCTCCCCCTTTTTGATGATTACAAAACAACACTTCGTCAATGGGATTTACCTGCAAAATACAAATTTATGTATATGTGTACAGACCAATGTTTACGACTTTGTCCGTTTTCGTTAGTTTCTTCTCCCATTTCTTTGTCGACTCCTTCTTTCCTTTTGTTTTTATTTTCGACATATTTTTTTAATATCTCATCATCTTTTCGACGTCTCCTCATATTTCTTATCAACTTACTTTTCGACTTTCTTCCATTTCTCCCCCTTTCAGGGTTAATCCCATTCTTCTCCTTTACTCCTTTCTCCCCTTTTTTGTCTTCATCAAAAAGTGTAATAAATGATAATAACATGATAATAAATGTATAAAAGGGTAAAACTCCCCCTGAAAAATACATCTCCCCATTAAAATATAAAAACTCCCTCTAAGTTAAATATCAATTTGATAAAAATCAATTCTTGGGAATTCAACCGAGAGTTGATTTTTGTTTTGAAATATGGATGATGTTAGGAATAATTGTTCCTTTTGGAACCCAAATCTTTTTAACTTTTATCGTCCATCTTGGGCTTTTGCAATTTGAAATGTGGTGCCCAATTTTCAAATATTTTTCATAATGGGGTATTTTCAAATTTACAGATTCATTTTTAGAATGTTGTTTGAATCCCAACCCCTGTTTATTCAACGTAAACTTTTGCACCGAGAGCATTTGTTCAAATTTCTTGTTTCCACACGAGAATTTCTTTGTTAAATTTTCAGCTCAGTTTGAATTTTCAAAAGATCATTCTTTAAAATATTTTCATTTTCAATGCTTGTAGAATGATCGATCTCGACAAATTTTCCCTTTTTAAGAATTTTGGAATTTTCAATTTCCAATGATTTATTTTTAGATTTAAGGGATTTAATCTCGGATAAAGCATTTTGAAAATCGGTATGCAATAATTTAAAAGCTTCAAATAACTCATCGTGAGAGGATGAACTTACTTGACTTTCAACGTCGCTATCGTCGAATGAACTTCGGGCCATGAGAGAAAGATTATTTTGATTGATAAAATCATCATCTCCGTCTTCATTAGTCCATGTTGCAACGAGAACCTCCTTCTTGGGTTTAGCTCGGCAACTTTGCAAAGTGGCCTGGTTTACCACATAATCGACAATTGTTGTCGAATTTCATAAATTCGCCCGAGATGTCTTTCTTTCTCCGGTTTAATAGGGTTTGAAACTTATTAATATTTTTGGCATAATATGCCAATTCTTCGTCACTTTTGTCCACCGGGATTTCTTCTCTTTTAGACATCTTAGTTTTCAAGACTATAGTTCTTTCCTTCGGCTTTGGTTTAGCGTTTCGAGATTTAAGGACTATCTCATAATTTATTAGTGAACCAACGAGGGCACTAAAATCATGATTATTGAGATCTTTCGATTCCATAATCGCCGTAACCGTTCCGTCGCATTCTACAGGTAGTGATCTCAATATTTTCTTGACTTTCTCACTACTTGATAATGGTTTACCGAACGAATCAAGTCCATTTGTGATGACCGAAAATCGGTCGAGCATGTTGGTGATGGACTCGTCACCTTTCATCATGAATAACTCGTAGTCATGGAGAAGCATATTGATCTTCATCTCCTTGACTTGAGTTGTCCCTTCGTGTGTGATTTCAAGAATTTTCCATATTTCTTTAGCACTTTCACATGATGAGATATGATTGATCTTTTTCGGATTTAAGGCACAAAATAGAAATTGAGTAGCCTTACAATTTAGGTGGTTGTTCTTCAAATCCGCATCATCATATTCTTCGAAGGATTTAAGCGTACCGTCGAATTTGAGCGGAATTTTTGGACCAAGGCAAATCACTTTCCAAATCTCGATGTCATACGCTCGGATGAGTATTGACATCTTTTTCTTCCACGTCATGAAGTTTGAGCCATCAAAAAATGGTGGTTGATTTAGAGCAAGGCATTCGACTGGAGCAAATTGAAATGCCATTTGGATCGACTCCTCGGATGTTAAGCCGCGTATTGGAGGTACCTCTCCGATACCAATTGTTGGAACCAAATCCGGATAATGCGCTATTTTGCGGAAGCGAATTTAAAGTGCGGAAATATAAATGCACACAGAGATTTATAGAGGTTCGACTAACACCGAATCTAATCGTATCTTTTCTTTTTCCTCTCGTGTATGTATTGAATGAATAAACACTCAAACTATCAATATAAGGTATGTTTGGTTGGTCCCAAAAGCTAGATTATAATCTTCATCTAGATTAGAATTGGTCAAATAATCTAATTTGACCCTAATAATCTCGTTTGGACGGTACTATTTTAATTTAGATTATAATCTTTATCTAGATTAAACTCAAACGCTTTTCCCCATAGCGTTCAATCTTCATCTACCAGATTTTCTTTTTATATTCCGAATCTACCCTAGAAAACAAAAGGAAAAAAGCACGCTACTCTTCCTACTCTCTCACGAACTCATCTCTCCCTCTCCGAAAGAGAAAAAGGCAGACCTTCATCCTCCTCACGACAATTCCTTGAATGGTGATCGGCCATCGTCATCAACATCTTACCGCCACCGAGCAAAGGTTAGTGTTCCTTTTTGCTTCGATTAATGGAATTAGGTTTTATTCTTGCGTTTAAAGTCACGAACAAGAAAGGAATTTGTCATCCGTTGTTGCTTCATCAACCGCTCGAGTAAGCTTCCACAGTTCTTAAACACCCGATTCCTGTTCTTTTCAAACCCAAAACCAAAACCGAATCCGTGATCAGCATCCCCTCTATGTTTCCTCCCATTACTTGTCTTCAACCTCTTATTACTTTCAGAAGGAAGTCGGTCCTTCCCCAATAGAAACTCTGAATTTCTGTAGAATTGATTAGCCTTTGGTGTTCGTTTCTCCTTCTCCACAAATTCACTAGCCCTGTTATTGTTTTCCATTATTGCAACACTGAGCTGCCTGCTATATGGCCTCGGTTCTATACTGCGAGATGCACCCATATCAGAATTCACTCTTGATAATCCCACATGTTGGGTTTCTTTTTGCTGGTGTATATAATTTTTTAATGTTGTTGAGGGACTTTGATTATATGAATGGCACATGGGGTATAGAAATTGTCATGGCATCATTCTCGTAAATCATGAGTGTTGATTGAATATTATCTGATAAAAACTGAATTTAATAATATTTGGAGCAAGTTTGGTCGTAAAATTTTAATATGCGTTCCTGTACATATGCTTCATCACTGGCTTATTTGAAGGTTACTTATATGTGTAGCTTATTTGTATCATTGTAACCAACTGTTATGTTTGAACGTGGAGCTGTTCTGGGGAGTGATGTTTTTGCTTAAGAAGAATTGCCCCTTATTTTATTTCTAAATATTTTGGCTAGGTTGTGCACTAACAGGTTCACATGTTCAAATCTCTTCCAGTCCGAGTGTTTACGTCTCTTTCCTGACGATCACTAACTGTTTTGCTTCTCCCTCTATTCCCATGCTCCCTTTTATCGTCGCGCCTCTCCCTTTCACGACTAGTTCTCTCGTGCTTGTCTCTTTCTCTTTCATGATAGCTATTTCGCTCACGCTCGTCCCTATATCTTTTATGATACTTCCGCTCACGTGACACACTCCATCTTTGGTGTGATTTTCTATCTCTGTCATGTCTAATCCTATCGGCACTTCTATTAGGATCTTGATGTCCATGATCCAGGCTTGAGTCCCATCTTAGCAGTTGGATGTCATCGTCAAAGTCTTCTGAATTATGACAAGAGTGTTGTTCTTTCCTGTAATCAAGTGATCTGCCTCTAGTTTCTTCAGGTATATCATAATTCTTTGAAATGTCACCAATTCCTCCAGCTTCCTTGATTTCCTCCATGTATTCCTCTATAATATCCTTCATCACCTTTTAGGAAATAGAAGAAAAAATAAAGTCCATAACGTGAAGCAATTTATATAAGATCGCGCTCCTGAAGTTGGAAGCTCAACAGGGGTTCAAAAAAATATTTTAGAACAGTTCTTGAATTTATGTCAAATCTATTATCAGGTTCCTACAACTACAACTACAACTACAACTACAACTACAACTACAACTACAACTACAATATCAAAAAGCACTCAACTAGATCGTCGTAGCTGCTTTACTACTCTAACTCATACCAAGTGTAACTATTGGTTTTAGAGTTATGGTAGTAATCGTTATTTTCCAGGACATCTTCAGGGCAATGATTAGTTAAGTAGTTTCACTTTTAGAAACGAAGTTTGGGAGTTCAGAGTTGAAGCAAATAATGGATCATTGCCAAAAACATACATACAGAAAAAAAGGGACCTTACCTCAGAAGTATTTCGCTTCGATTTCTTGCCACGATATGACATCCTCCGACGTTTGTAATCTCTTTCCTCAGCTAATAATTCCTCCCTAGTCTTTACTTTATTAGTTCCCTGAATATGACAGAGTAACGTACCTAAGATTCTGACATGCAACTTTGAACTACCTACATCTTTAACATAAAAATAGGTGCAAAAAATAAATAATAACTTTGAAGTAACCATACGAGCAGCATTTCCCTATGTCTCTTTTCTTCATTTCCCTATCTCAAAGTAATGCTTTTCTTCATTTCCCTATCTTTATTTCAGTAACCAACATCATTGAATCAGTAATGCTTTTCTTCATTTCCCTATCTTTATTTTCATAATACTTATATTTAAATTTTTGAACTCTATAATTCTTAGCGAGATGGAATCAAATGCTGAAAAAAAGAACAATGAATCAAGAATAAGGGGAACGAACTTTGGATGTAAGGGTGCATAAAGGTTTTATTTAACCTTTGTGTGGAGTTCCATGTGAAGAATGGCAAAAGTACTGCGTATAGATGGCGTGAAATACAACATGACTTTGAAAAAATAACCAACAAAAAATGTAATAATCCATTTTGTTGTAAGAACAAACTTGATTCAATGAAGAGGGAGTTGCGCGCATGGAAAAACTTAAAGAGGGGGGAAACTGGCTTAGGATGGGATCCGATCACCGGAAGAATTTCTGCTTCTAAAGAATGGTGGAACAGAAAAATCAAGGTAATAATTTTAAACAAATGAGTTATTTGTGGTTATTGTATTTACTATGAGAATATAATTTGCAATGATTTACCATGATAATGTGTAGGAAGATGCTGAATGTAAAAAGTTTCGCAATAAAGGAGTATCCTCAGAGTTGGAAGAAATATGGAATAAGCTATTTGAGGATACAGTTGCAACGGGGTGGAATTGTGTAACACCATCTATGGATCCTCCAAGTGTGAGCGAGACACAAGATGTGAATGTTGAGAATACTTACATGCCTGAAAGTGGTAACCATAATACATATGCGGAGGTTGGGGATGACGATTATTCACAGTACACTCCATACTCTTCACGCTTGGAGGATCTAGAAAGGCAAGACAATGACTTTTTTGGTTCTTTTGTGGAGGAGTTGAGTCATGGTGGACCAAGTGGGGAAAATAATTCGGAGAATATGTCACAACAATCCAAACAATTTCAAAAAAAATCTACATTAAAAACAAAACATGTACAAATGAAGCGGAGAAAAAGACAATCACCAGGAGCTGTGTTGTTTCAAGATCATATGACTAAGATGAATGCTAAATATGATCGTGCTATGGAGATATTAGAGGCTGATTCGGCAACTAGTGTCAATCAGAATCAAGGCGGGATTGCTTCAGCACTTCGTGTTCTGGATCGTATGATTGATGATGGTTCTATTCAAATGGGCAGCGATTTTTGGTGCTATGCAGCCACTTCACTTAAAGAAGCCGACACAAGAGAATTATTTATGAGTTTGCGTGATGATGTTGCGAGGTTGGCATGGTTGCAGTGGCAATTTAAGAATAAATAAGTGTTACTTGTATTGTTTCATCTTTTACTTGTGCCTTTTCATTTGGATACATGTATTTTTAATTATTTCATTGTTATGTTGACTATTTTTATGTCTATTGTTATGTTACTTGCAAACTTTATGATATGTGTCTAACTTTCGATTTCTTAAATAAGCATATGTTTGTCGTTTATTATTTTGAATAGGTCCATTATGGGTATGGAAAAGAGACGGAGGAGAAAACATTGTGTATTTTGGCTCACTGCATCATGCATGTCGAATATTTTAGCTGGATACTACTATACACATATGTACAAACAGCCATGTATGACTTCTCTTCAAACAGGAGATATGTGGATGAAAGAAGTTTTAAATGGACATCCAATTCGATCGGTTAATGCATTTAGAATGGACTCCACATTATTTATGCAACTATGTGAGGAATTGACATCCAAATATGGTTTAAAGGCAAGTAGTAAAAAGTATGGGAATGGCAAAATGTCGGTAATTGAGAAAGTGGGTATATTTATATATACTCTTGCCTTAGGTTTGTCTAATCGAGATGTTAGTGAGCGATTTCAACGTTCAGGTGAAACGATTAGTAGAGCTTTTCATGATGTCTTGGAGGCAATTACTGGAAGGAGCAAAGGTTTTATGGGTGTTGCACGTGATATGATTAGACCAAAGGATCCAACCTTTGCAAATATATCACCTCGTATAAAGGATGACGAAAGATATATGCCTTTTTTTAAGGTTATAGCCCATTCAATATCTTTTTATTATATTCAACTGAATTAGAGTGTGATATATATTTATGGTATATATTTTGTTTAATATTTTCTATTTTGATATAGAATTGTATTGGATGTATTGATGGCACGCATATAGACGCGTGTATTCCTGAAGCAGAGCAGCTACCTTATATAGGTAGAAAGGGGTATCCTACGTTCAATGTCATGGCCGCATGTGATTTTGACACGTGCTTTACTTTTATATCGGCCGGGTGGGAAGGATCAGCACATGATACACGTATATTTCTTCATGCAATCACTACACCATTATTGAACTTTCCCCAACCTCCACAAGGTACCTTTACTCATATGTTTTTACTATTAAATAACTTTACAATGATTAATGCTCTTGTGTTTGTCGCATTTTTGTGATAGGTAAATATTATTTGGTAGACAAGGGATATCCAGAGAGAAAAGGGTATATGGTACCATACCCAAAAGTAAGATATCATCAATCTCAGTTTGAAAACACAGCACCAACTAATGCTCAGGAAGCCTTCAATCGTCGTCACTCTTCCCTTCGTAGTTGCATTGAAAGGTCATTTGGAGTTCTTAAGAAAAGATGGAAGATTTTAAACCGAATGCTTAAATATAGGGTTCAAACACAAATCGACATCATACTTGCTACATTTGCCTTGCATAATTATATCCGCAAAAATTCTGAAGACGACTTGATTTTTACTACGCTTGAGCAGCATCCAGATTACATACCATGTGAAGAAGATGGGCATTTTTATGATAGCAGCACAAGTGATGGAAGTTCCAATAGACCATCTGCTGAGATGAGATGGATACGTGATGAAATAGCTACTTCGATATGGAGCGCAAATAATTAATTTATTGGTGCATATATATATATATATGGGTGATGTAAGGTACAAATCTCTTATTATTTTGTGACTTACGGGAAGAATTAAATTGAACATTTTTTAGTAGATGTTTGTGCATAATAAGTGGATACTAAAAAGAGTATCAGAAGCAAAAAAAAAATAAAATTAACAGTATTCTTATATAATATCAAGCAAAATAAAAAATAAAAAATAATATAAGTTTTTTTAAGTCATTTTAAGTCATTTTAAGTGAAATATTGAGTTTTTTTAATAATATAATATAACAACTAATATAAAGAATGTCCTTTTAAGTCATTTTCTAAATTTCAGCTAGTATGACAGCTAATCTTGTCAAACACAAGTAAATACAATAATCTAGATTATCGAATTTCAGCTAGATTATCAGTTTTCAGCTGGATTATCAACTTTCAGCTAGATTATCAGTAATAGCTAGATTATCAGCTATCAGCTAGATTATAATCTAACATGTCCAAACATACCCATAAGCTCAATATCACAACAACAATAGAATGTATGAGATCAATGTCTTGATTGCTTGAAGTTGTTGTAATGAAACAATACCATAGGAGTGGTATTTATAGCCTTCTTCATCAAACTAGCCGTTAGCCATCTGAGCCTCTCTTATGTACGTTAAGGCCTCCATATTATGTATGTTAGATAGAGTTACGTAAGTTATTCCATCTGTGTTACGTACGTTAGCTTAGTCCAGTTTTAGTCTAATAACATTCATTTCCTCCTTTACGTACGTTAATCAAACACCCATTACTTACGTTATATGTAGTCAATATGTCCGTTGCATGCTAACCTATGACATGACATCATCTCCAATGTTCATCTAGTTTGAATTCACAAACACTTGGTTACGTATGCTAAGCCTTCATTCTTACGTACGTTATATTCGACAGCTTACGTATGTTAACATATGTTTGTTACGCGTTATGTTATGTTCTGAACAGCTTTTTGCGACTTTGATTTCTTCGATGCTTTGCTTCGCCTCTTTGTTGTTTTGCTTTGTTTAGCAACTTTAATCATCAAAACTCTATTAATAAATGTATGGAATAAAATATTCCAACAGAGATCATAAGGTTGCACAGTACTTCCAAGAGTACTGTATCGAATCGTGATGGACGGTTCGTGTCACACTTTTGGGAAGTTGTTCATCATTGTATAGGTACAAAGTTGAACTTCAATACGGTATTTCATCCCCATCCCGATGATCGGTCAGAGATGACTATTCAGACACTGGAAAATATGTTGAGATCTTGTGCTCTCGACTGAAAAGATGATTGGGAAGCTCAACTGCCTTTGGTGGAGTTCACATATAATAACAGCTGGCATACTTCGATCAAGAGGGCACCTTACGAGGTATTGTATGGCCATTGTTGTAGGTCTCTTTTGTGTTGGAATCACTTGTCTGACTCTCTGGGTACGGAACCCAAAATATTGATAGCGACACATTACAAGATCAGTTTGACCAGGAGTCGTTTGTTAAGGGGTCAGAGTTGACAGAAGTCATATGCAGATAACTATCAACAAACGCTTGAGTTCGAGGTTAGTAAACATATACTTGTTAAGTTATCTCCTACCTGTGGTGTTCTCCATTTCGGGAACTGGGGGAAACTGAGTCCTAGGTATATCAGACCATTTGAGATTTTGGAATAAGTAGGCGATCTGGCCTATTGCTTGGCTTCGCCGCCAGCTTTGAGTCTAGTTCATAATGTATTTCATGTTCCATAGTTGAAGAAGTAGGTCACCGGCCCAAGCAATATACCTCAGTTCAATGAGATCGAAATTGAGGATGATCACTTGTACTAGTAACGTCTCATGCAGATTTAGGTAGGAGGATCAGACAGTTAAGGAACAAGTCAATTCCTTTATTGAAGATCCAGTGGTTGAGGCACAGAGTCGTGGAGGCTACGTGTGAACCCGAGGATATTATGTGAGAGAAGTATCCCGAGTTGTTTACCCTTAGTTTCAGGATGAATCATCTTTTAAGAGGGAGAGTATGTAATATCGGATATAATTTTTCATTTTTATACTATTGTACACTTGGTGTTCATATTGTATTCTTACTTTGGGTATATGGACTGTGGTTGTTACTATTAGTTCGTGTAATGAACTTGTTTGGGAAACAGTTATGCTTATTTTTGTATTGTACCACTAGAGGTTAGTTACGACGTATGTTTGGATGTCACGGCCATGACACATAGGTAATACGGTCGTATAACGATTTCAGGATGGCTGTGTATGTGGTTTGCATTGTTGGTTTTGACATAGAATTATATGGCCGTATATGTTCGAATATGATCATATATATGAAGGTTAGGGCCGTATATTGAAGGATATAGGCTCGTATGTTGGTTGTTGGGAGCTACTTGTAATATCCTATTATTTTATAACATAAATGACGGATTCTTTTTGAAACATCATTCATGAGAACTAATCTAAATATGGAAGCAATTGAAGAAACATCCCTTATTTAAAATAATTCCCAAGTCAAAACGATCAAAATAATAATAAAGCACATTCATGGAATTTAAAGCGCCAAAAGAAATCCAAAGGTTTAAGTAATTCAAGACCAACTAAGAATCCTTCCTAAACATAATATTATTTATTTATTTATTATTATTATCGCCATCCACCTTCCTTGCACGCTCCGACTTCGCCTAAATTGAAAGGGAAATTATAAAAAATGTGAGTTTTGACAACTTAGCGGGACATATCAGTTCATATCATTAGTAATTAATAATGAGTAGTTCTATTGATCATCATTTTAGAAAATAATTCATCATATGATAATGTGGGTTTACCCAAAAATCATTGGATCTCCATATCGCGTACAATACGTACCCCGACCAAATCTTACATTTTACATCTTACTGTTGTGCGACTCTATGTACACATAGTTATGATCTAAGGCAAAGGCGAATCATTCTGCTCAAAGGTGAATCATGCTGCCCGGAGGCGAATCATAGAATTTTAAAACCATAGTATTATTACACAATAGACATGAACGTGAACATTAAAAAGTATTTGAATTAGATTTCCCCTCTTTAAATATGCAGAATCTTGACTGGACAATGCACTTCCATGTTTGTCCCTGCTCTGTAGAATCCACGCAATTATCTGCACATAATTTTGATAATAGTGTGTAAGTATTTATATGAATTATTAGATAATTAATATTTCAAATAAAAATCATTAGATAGAATTCATCATACGTTACGAGTCAAAACGGATTGTTTTGTAAATAAGCGGTTTATGCATGAAGTAATTCTATAAAAAAAATTTGAGGTAAATACCATCATATGTGCTGGAAATCAGCCAGCTCTGAATGATAAGAGAAAGTCTGGAGTGACGATCCAAGAGTTAATACAGGAAGTGTTATTTTAAGCAAAGAAAGCAAATTCATGTGCAACAATATTATCAGCTCTATTTATCCAGTGGAGTCCCTTGATAAGAGTCTTGTTCATCATAAGGAGGATATCATCTAGGATAGGTTGACAAATAGAGCTTGGTCTTGATTCACCTTTTGCCGAGAGAAGAACGTTTTCAGCATCACCTAATATTGAGACATTAGTGAGATTAAGTTGGTGGATGACATTCAAGCACTCCCTCAAGGCAAGGAATTCAGCGATCTCGGGGTTGTGGATACCATCAAATTTCTTCGAAAGGCCAAAAATGAAGTTGTTCTCCTCATCCGTCACGAAGATCCTGTAGCCCGTACAAGAGAAATGAAGGGATATTCCTCCGTCAAAAAAAAATGCGAGTGCCTCTGTGGGGAGGGGATCCCCAATTATGTTTTATCAAAGAGGCAGACGGTCGCTCTAGCCAAGAAGAGGCTTGTTGGAAATCCGAAAGAAGTGTTGAGGCTGCCGAGATGAGGCGTTTTTAGTCCATCATGGAGTTATTGAAGATCTTCTTGTTCCTGTGAAACCAAATGAAGTAGCAAAGAGGCGAAATAACAGGTAATGTTGGGATCACCTAGGCGGATGATGTCTTGGAACCAAAGATCAGAGGATGGTTGAGAGAAATATGAGATAACATCTCAAAGGCCTGTTGAGATCCATGTAGATATAGAGAATTCACATTGGAAGAAAAAGTGGAGAGTTGTACCATCATGGTGATCATAGAACTGGCAGCTCTGATAAAGGCTAATTCCTCGTCGAATAAGGTTCGACGGAAGGGGCAGATTATCATTGCAGCATCTCCAAATGAAATGGAGGATTCTAGGTGGCAGTTTGAGCTTCCAAAGGTGCTTCCAAGTTCGGTTTGGGCCTTGTATGGTCGAAGGGGGTGGATTTGTATCTTCAACCATGAGATGGTAATCCGACGCAACAGAGAACGAACCTGATTTTGTGTGGGACCAACTCCATTTATCGGATGCATGTGATGTACGGAGTGGGATACTTTGAATAAGATCTGCGTCATCGGGTGAAAAACTGTGGGTGATAAGGCTCAAGTTCCAGCAGCCTAGCTCCCTGTTAATGAGGATTGATATTGTTGGCCACTAAGTATACAGAATACAGCTTGGAAAAGTGTTAGTATAACAATATTTACGATTTTCGAATGTGAGTGCGTAGCGAAAGTTTCTTTAAGTGAGTTGCTGTAAATACAGCAACTAGGCTTTCTCCTGTTAGCTTGGTGCGTACAGGGTTTTGCAATGTATACTTGTATAAATCACAATATAAAAACAATAAGGGCAGAAGGTAAATAACACAGAGTTTAAAGTGGTTCAAGGTAAACCCCTATAGGTCCACTGGTCCTCCACACAGGAGTAAAAACGTTCATCATAATCACTACGTACACAACTACGTGACTATAACTAAACCTCCCAATGTATCGTTCACATAGATTGATACAAGGGCTGAAGCTGTTCGCCGTTCACACAGATTGGCTAGAGCTTGTTCTTGACTTGATTCTTCACACACAGTTGGAAGCTTCGTCTACAATGCTTATTCTTCACAAACAGTTCTGAATGAGCAAGGCTTCTTCAGTCCATACAGGGCTGATGGATTCTCAACAATTAAAGATAGAATACTTTCTGAACATCAGCTTCCTTTGATAAACGATAGCTGTATGTTGTGATGTTCTTGTTGAGGATAGTATATTTCTTTTCTGAATGATCTGTTGTATGCTTGAGAAATATACTTGCTCTTTATCTTGTGGAGTTTATGCGAGAATATGAATATCAAGAGTTTTTGGCTTGTTCAAGGGTAGTTCGTATCAAGAGTTCTGAAGTTCTCTAGCTTGGGGCTATTTATAAATTTGAAAAATCCATCCGTTATAAATGTAGACGTTACTGGTTGGTGAAATGTTGATGTCTGTGCTTGATTGGCGGCTTTGCTGAATGTTTAAATTAAAGCAGATTGCATTTAATACTTGACATCCTTTCTGTCTTCGCATTAAATGCTCTTCAGCATGTTCAAACTTGTCTCTCTCCAGCTACATTAAATGTTGTCCTATCAGCAATAAATACAGTCTTAAACTGTGAATACGTTATGAATAAACATAGTGTATCTCACAACGGTTTAATTCGGTCCTGTCGTATATGTTTTACTTTTCCTAAGTAAAACATCTTACAGCCTTACTGTTGTATCCGATGTGATCAGTCTTTCGCTATAGCTGTAGGCTAGACTGTGAGATCTTTCAATGCTGTAAGAAAGCGGCTTTATGGATGTTCCAGACAGCTGCCATCCTTAGCGATATTTCAGCTCTTTTTGACTTCTTGAGACAACTTGCTCTATGTTGGCAATTATCAAAACAGGATTGTTTATCCCAACAGATACAGAGGCATCAATTGGGATAGAACCATTCAACTGTTGGAGGTGCGCAACAGGATTCCCCGAAAGCCACGAATCCTGAAATATTTTTGTGTTTTCATCGGAGTGGATAGACCTTCTACAGCCACGGAGCAGAAGTGAGCGGCTTACAATAATACTCCTCCAAGTCCAAGAGGGGTGGCTATCAACCCGCGCCTCTAAAAAAGAACAGTGGGGGATGTATTTTACTTTGTGGACTCTAGCAAAGAGAGAGTGGAGTAGAAAGGATTCTCCAGCCCTGTTTTGAGAGGAGGGCCATGTGGAAAGAGCGAATATCCCGAAAACTGAAACCACCATCAGTTTTTCTTCGGGATAGTTTTTTCTAAACAACCCAAGCAATTTTTCTATTTCCATCCTTTGATCCCCACCAGTAAGCCTTTACCATAGCCATTATTTCTTCAAGAATCCCCTCCGAAGTTTTGAAGCATGACATAGTAAAAGTTGGGATGGCTTGAACGACGGATTTTATGAGAGTCTCTTTTTTGACTAAAGAGAGAACTTTTTCATTCCATCCCGAGATTTTCTACCATATACGATCCTTGATTTCATGAAAGATCTCATTTTTCTTCTGCCTCATGATCGATGGAAGGCCGAGATATTTGCCAAGAGAGTCGACTTTATCAATGCCAGGGACATTACAGATTGTGAGAATGGAATGAAGTGGGGCGTTGGCACTAAAAATAATGCCCGATTTCTCGTAGTTCACCTTCTGCCCCGAAACCTTTTCGAACAGAGATATTGCAAATTTGAGATTCTTTGCTTCTTCGACTGTTGCTTGACCCAGTAGGAGTGTGTCATCTGTGAAGAAGAGGTGTGAGATACTGGCAGCCGAACGTTCCGCGTTGATACCTTGAATTTCCCCACCACAGTGGAGGTCCTGTAGAATTCCTAAAAAAACTTCCGAGCAGAGAATAAACAAGTAAGGAGACAGGGGGTCGCCCTGCCTCAATCCACGTTCCGGCTTGAGAGAGCCAAACGATCGTCCATTCAACATAAAAGATAAATTTACAGAGGACACGCAATGGTAGAACAGGTTAACAAGGTTATCGAGAAAGTTCATAGCTTGGGGAACCGATATGAGGAAATTCCATTCGATACGATCAAATGTTTTACTCATATCGAGCTTCACAGACATAAGTGTTGTTGGTCCAGTTTTTCTATTTTTTAACTAGTGGTGGGTTTCGTAGGCAATGAGGATATTATCCGTAAATAATCGCCCAAGGACAAAGGCTGATTGGGAGGGTGAGATAAGGCTCGGTAGGACAGTTTTTATACGGTTGGCGATGCATTTAGAGGCAAGCTTGTATACAATGTTGCATAAACTTATGGGATAAAATTGTGAAACAAGATCAGGTTTTTTTCACTTTTGAAATAAGAACGACAAAAGTATGATTAATGCAATGATCAATAATACCAGAATTTAAAAGATGTAAGACATAATTTGTAACATCAATGCCAACAATGTGCCAAAATTTTTGGAAGAAGATAGGGCTCATACCGTCCGGGCCGGGGGATTTAAAGAGGTGCATGGATTTGAGAGCCTTCCGGATTTCGTCACTTGTGAAAAGCTGCTGGAGTTCATTCTTCTTTGCCGGGTCCACTCTGTTTCGGATTCTGCCCAGTGCATCCCAGATTTCGGGGGTGGAAGGCTGGGAGGATGAGAAGAGGCTGCTAAAATACTGGAGCATGATGGCTTCAAGGTCGGCTTTTCTATGTTTTGGAGTGTCGTGAGAGTCATTTAGAGAGCAGATGTGGTTTTTTTCTCGATGGCTACTTGCTGAATTATGGAAAAATTGGGTTTTCTGGTCGCCTTCTTTATGCCAATGGTGCTTGGCACGTTGTTTCCATAGGATGCTCTCTTGCTCAAGAAGGAACTCGAGCTGTTGATGATAGTCAGTAAGCTTGTTCTTGACCTCTAAAGTGATCGTATGAATCTTGAGATGGGAGATGGTTTTCCGGAGGATTGGGATCTTTTCTTTGAGCTTTTTGTTGTCGGTTCCTCCCTAAGCTAGTAGACCGATTGAACAGTTTTCAATAATTTCCGACAAATTCGGAAGGTCTAAATTCCGTGATGCTGTTACGACTTTCTCACAGTCAATTTTTTTGACCCAAAGAGCTTAGAAACGAAAAGGCTTTCCCCCAGTCCATTCATTTAAGTGTGGGTCATGAGTGTTGAAATGCATGTGGAGGCATACATGGTCCGAGAAGAAAGTGGGGATGTGCGTGACTTTCGACCATGGAAAGGTTTCCCTTCATTGAGAGTTGGCTGTGAACCTGTCGAGCCGCGCCCGTTGAGTGAAGGGATGGACCGAGAGCCTGTCCCAAGTGAATTTTTTCCCAGAGTAGTGTCACGGGCAAACTTCAGTCCGTCGAGTTATGCCGTGCGCCCCTTAGCAACTCAGTCCTTCGGCCACTAAGGCAGGATTTCCCAACCCTTCCCGTTTAAGTGCGGAAGATTGAAGTATTTTATAGAGAGAAAGTTAGAGAGAGAAACTGCTCTTTTGAAAGGAACTTTTATTCACTTGCTCAAACTTGGATGATTACAAATGAGGGACTTAGAGTTCCTTTTATAGGACTCCATCTATAACTTCTAGAATATATAATATTCTACATGTATCTAGAACATACAAGAGAAGCTACATACTTCTATCCCTTTCTGTGATCATTCTGGAGGGCTTCCGGAATGTTACAATCTCTATCAAGTAAATACAAGAAGTATGGAGAGCAATCTCAAACTTTCTAGAAGCTTCCAAAGCCAAAGCGTGAAAACTCTCCCATTAAAATTATGAGATAACCAAAATCCCATTAAAATAACTGAAGCAAAGCCAGGGGGTCGGTGAGGAGTTGGCTAAGTTTCGGAAATGATTCCAAGCTGAACGTTTTAGAGAGACATTTGGTTCATCATAAATACCGGTAAGACGAAAAGAGTTTCCCAAGTAATTCTATAATTTAATCTAACTTAATTCGACATTAAATATACTTGAAGAATATTTGGGGTCAATCTGCAGGACCTAGAAAGCTGGGGGTTGAATTGCATAAAGTGAAAATATATCGGGTATAAAACCCTATTACTTCCTGGAGACGACCGACATAACCCTACTCCGATTTCTAAACTCTCTTTCCATCATTCACTTATCTTTAAAAAAATCGAGTCTCTCACTCTCTGACATTGGCCGAAATCTCAATCTCTCTAAGACTCTCCTCTCTCAATTGCACCATAACACGCCCTCACAACTGATTCACAACAAGTCCTCTTAAGAAAAAACCACAAACTCTCCCTCCATCTCTGGACTCCGACTCTGGAACACGGCTGCTGGCAAGGGGCGCAGGCCACATCGGTGTCGCTTGAACAGGCGGATGGGTCCCTATGCTAAAGCTAAATGAGGTGAGTACTGTTGGGATTCGATGCCTAAAACGAAGGCGCAGCGGAAGTAAAAATGAATTTACTGAACCCTTAAAGAGGATCGATCATGCAATGTATACACAAATATAAAAGAACAAGAGCTAAGATATGAAGACATACCCTTGAAGTCCTTTGATTGAATGTTGAGGTTGATGCCAGTGACCGCAAATCCGATTTGACAAGTCCTCGATGATCCGAACGCCAAAAGCACCGCAGCTCTACTTTCCACGCAACGTAAGTTGATCGGAATAACACCCACCTTATTATCCTCCAAGGATATGGGTAGAATAAGGTGGAGAAGCTATAGTATTTGATATATACTCTATGTATAGTAATCAATATAATCTCTCTTGATTTTCTTACTAACACTCAAAGTGTTATGTGTATTTATATTTGTTCTTCCTTAAGAACACATATTAATGAAGAAGATGAAGATGAGGATGTTGAAAAATAAACTCTCTCTCTTTCTCTTCAGTATGGACGTCCCACCTCTAAGATGATGATGAAGTTGGTGTATATATAATACACTCCTCTCATCATAAAGTCTTTCATTCCATATAATAACACATCTGTTATATTATTAAGTCCCCATCCTAAATAAGATAATAATTCACCTGTGAATGATCATGGGCGGCGGCTATGGGAAGACTTTAAACTAGGTTCATTGCGGTCCATGAAACAAACCATCATGTATCCAGTCCGACTGATACATCTTGGTTATTGGGACTTATGGTTCTAGATATCCTTAGAATCGTTGGAAGGTCTTAGCTGTACCCTGGTCTTGGAAAAAGATATCTCTTCTTTGTTTCTATGTGCCTCGGTCCGTAAGGTGTGGTACTTGCTTGTTTGATGTGTTGCATTGCCTCCAGGAGAGAAAGGGTTCGTCTCAAATAAAATTAGTACAATTGATTAATCTAATTAATTAATTATATCAAAATATTATTTCTCCAAGATTAATAATTCATGAGTTAAATTAATTACCCTGAAATTTACTAATTCATAAGACCGATTTAATTTATCCAATAAATTATATTAGAAATCTAATTTCTAGAATTTAATCAAGAGAGAATAAGCTCAAATTAATCCGTCGTCTTTTTGTCCCAATTCCAAAAAATAGGACCGCTCTCTTTTCATCCCGATTCCAAAAAATAATATTTTTATAATCTTTATATTACAAATTTAAATCAGTTTTTCAAAAGGAAAATAGATTTATATTGTAACATAAAATCATGAAAAATTAATTTTTAGATGAACAATTAAAAATTAATGATTAATACAATTATGATTCCAAATCATAAGAACAACAAATTAAACATTCCAAATGCTAAATATCATATATACGATCGCAAGACCTCGCTCCGATATCACTATTGGGATTCGATGCCTAAAACAAAGGCGCAGCAGAAGGAAATGAATTTACTGAATCCCTAAAGTGGACCGATCATGCAACGTATATACAAATATAAATGGACAAGAGCTAAGATATGAAGACATACCCTTGAAGTCCATTGATTGAATGTTGAGGTTGATGTCGGTGACCGCAAACCCGATTTGACAAGTCCTTGACGATCTGAATGACAAAAGCACCGTATCTCTACTTGCCACGCGTCGAAAGTCAACCGGAATAACACCCACCTTATTATCCTCCAAGGATACGGCTAGAATAAGGTAGAGAAGCTATAATATTTGATATATACTCTAAGTATAGTAATCAATATAATATCTCTTGATTTTCTTACTAACACTCAAAGTGTTATATGTATTTATATTTGTTCTTCCTTAAGAACACATATTAATAAAGAAGATGAAGATGAGGATGTTGAAAAACAAACTCTCTCTCTCTCTCTCTCTCTCTTTCTCTTGAATATGGACACCCCACCTCTAAGATGATGATGATGAAGTTGGTGTATAAATAATATACTCCTCTCATCATAAAGTCTTTCATTCCATATAATAACACATCTAATGTATTATTAAGTCCCCACCCTAAATAAGATAATAATGCACCATGTGAATGATCATGGGGGCGGCTATAGATTAGGTTTGTTTCGGTCCGAGAAATAAACCGTCGTGTATCTAGTCCGACTGATATATCTTGGTTCGTCTCAAATATAATAAATACCATTGATTAATCTAATTAACCAATTATATCAAAGTATTATTTCTCCAAGAAATAATAATTCATGAGTTAAATTAATTACCCTGTAATTTATTTAATTCACAAGAGTGATTTAATTTATCAAATAAATTAAATAAGACATCCAATGTCTAGAATTTAATCAAGAGAGAATAAGCTCAAATTAATATGTCGTCTCCCTAATGTGCGACACGGTATGTCCGTCTCAGTAATCAATGGGAGGAACTAAAGAGTTAAAGCAGTACCTAGCTAGCCTGGCAGCCTACACTGTAACCTTACTGAGAACGAATGATAGTGATCATTCAAGAACCATTCTGTCGTGAATACCTACAAGCCTATAAACCCTCCTTTCATATGTCCCGATCAAGTTATAGGGTCACGATTAGTGAAACCCTATCTGTACTTGATTCTATGATTGAGTTAATGCAAATCGAGGTCACTGAGCTCTCGTGTATCCGATACAACTAGCTCAAATGCTTTAGCCAAAGACTTATGATGTCATCTGCCAATAACCACATATGACGTATACCTGTTCACTTACAGGAGAAATAATCTTATCTTGGTATTTAGTAGAACCTTCTACTTATTGTCAAGATGCACGTCGATGTTGATCACCACCTCTCGGCTTTCTGGGTCGAACTACTCTAGTGAAAATCTTAACATCACAAGCATGTCCCTACTAAATCCTCAAGTCAAAGGTTCACGAATACCTATCACAACCTTTCAATTCCCTCATTGACTGTCCTGGGGTGAAATTCATGTGACGAATCGAGGGTGAGTCGGTTCGAGTATACTAGTCCCATTAGCATACTTACAACGCATGCTCCCACTAAACATTAGTAACGACAGACACTCTCCAAGTCAAAGAACACGCCATACAAGTCTTCACATAAACTTAATGCCCCTTTAAGTTTCATCGACTTGCGAACGATTAAGTATTTGAGCCATAAACATTTTGAGTGTGAAAATATAAATGTACCACTAGAAGGGGGGTTGAATATTGGTATTGCAGATAATTAAACTTTCTCGCGAAGGAAAAATAAATTGTGCAGAAAGTAAAAGACACAATGATGTATAGAGGTTCAGCAACTTGCCTACGTCCTCTCTCTGTTTTCTTTTTCTATTGGCTCAAGAAAAACCACACACAACTTTGCCTCGTCTTTTATATGTCCGAGCATAACTGTTACAATGCTTGTCTTTGATTGGTCCAAGCACAACCAAATACTCAATATAAATTTTCTTATCTAGTGTTCTATAGGAACAAGATAATCCTCACTTACGATCGTCAGAGTATAATCCTAATAATGCCGGATCAAAGATCCTAATAACACCGGATTAAGAACTTTTGATTTGTTTCTCTCTAGCTCGTGAAGGAGTGATGTAACACCCACAACAATCAAAGAAGATACGAAGTATATAAGATATTACAATATGTGAACAACACTTGTATCTTTTATCGTCACAACATAGAATGAAATAAATAGCAATAATCTGAGATCAAGTATGTTTGAATGCTTGAAGTTGTGTGTCTTGAGATACCCAATGGCATGGGTATTTATAGTGTTCAATCCCTCTTGATATGCTGAAAACTGATACTATTAGCGTGCGCTAATATTTCTTTGTAGCGTGCGCTATCGATGTCTGACTTTGATGAACTGAACTGTCTTCAAACTGTTCCAATGGTAATATACCATGTCTAGTGTATGCTAGGCATTCCTTTTAGCGTGCGTTGATGATTTGGTCAACTTACTTTATTTTGATTTTGAATAATAACGGCTTTATCTCCAATGTTCTTCTCCAATGGATAGATTTTGAACTTAGCGTGCGCTAATAAACATCCTTAGCATGCGCTAGGTAGTCAAGATTTGCTTTCCATATTTTTCGTGATTTCTTTATTAACTTCGTTGATCCAACGGTTGACTAACGGTAGGATTTTGAAAAGTTAGCATGCACTAACATGTAATAGATAGCGCGTGCTAATTATCTCCAGGTAGCGTGCGTTAGTCTTCATTATAGCGTGCGTTACCTGTTGCTTCATTTAAACTCCAAACCTTTCTATCTTGAATATACTAACACATAGCGTGCATAATTTATGTCCCTTAGCGTGCATTAAGCCTCTTCATAGCATGCGCAAATTTCCTTCTTAGCGTGCGCTAATGTTGTTCCTTTTTCAGTCCAGACCTCACTGCCCTTACTGCCTTGTTTAACTAAGAACCGATAGCGTGTGCTAGACACTTTGTTGCGTGCGCTAATTTGATCAACTAGCGTGCGCGGATAATTGAAGCTTGCGGGTGCTAAAACATCGGGTGAGTTTTCAAGCTCTCTGCAGGTGACTTTCTGACTACAAGTAACTTCTCGATAGCGTGCGCCACTACGTGTGTGTAGCGTGCGCGAGACAATTTTGTCTAGAACGAATAAAGCCGTGTAGTTGAGTTTCGTTAAATATTTTGAAAGAGATCATCATCAAAATACTTTGTTCAACAATCTCCCCTTTGTTTATGATGTCAAAACATTTAATATTTACCTGCAAAACCGATTTAGAAAATTTTCGTATCAAAGTATTTTGTTCGATTACGTTAGTATGTTCGGTTTTTGAGTGTTTTCTCCCCCTTTTTGACATAAGCAAAAAGGTACTCCCCCTGAATCGAAGCTATCTTGTGAATAAGAATAAGACATAAGATAAATCGAAGGTCGTTAATCAACATCTTGAAAGCAAACTTCATTAATAATGCAAAAATCAAACGACAACAAATGCAAATGCGATTTAACCAAAAAAAAATACACGATCAATCACACCAAAATGTCAAATAAAATCCCAAGTCATCAAGATACATTAATTAATTTATCCTTAAAGAGAATCACAATACAAGAGACTAAGGGTCTTGGTCGGAGTAAGAAGTAGGGAACCAAAAGGAAGGATGAGTACAACGAATAAAATCCTCCAACAAGCTGCGGACGGAGTGAATTTCAGATTTGACTTCGGATCGCAAGGCTCGTATATCGTCCCGAAGTTCCAGCTGGTTCGTCTCAAGACACCTCATTTGGACGACCAAATCTTCCTCTTTAGTAGACGTCTCTCTCATAGGCCGTTTTCCTTTTGAAGTAGACTTCCTCACAAAAGTTCCTGTTTGAAGTTCACGGATGGTTTCAGGGCCACGTCTAGTAATACGTTCTTCCAGCGTCAACATACGAGTCCCTTTGTCCACTTGATCATCCTACTTAAGGTGCAGAAACAAAACCCAACCTCGGTTAGCGGTCTTCACGTAATGCATAGCCTTAAGTGAATACTCTGAAATCTCATGCCCTCGAGACACGGGAATGGCTGTTTCCTTGGTCAAGTCCACATTATGGAATTTGAAGATTGATGTCAAGATCGAACCATAGGGCATTCCAGCTTTCCGTGACGGATACGTGTACTTTTTTGAGTAAAAAAGTTCAGATTTAGCAACAATCCAGTGATAGATCATGTAGGAAAAATCAACCTCTTCTTCATTCAACACGTGAAACACCACTTGTTTGTCGACACCAACTAGTTTGTGTTGGGTGTTTACCTTCGTCATGATACATTGTGTAAGTGCAACCAACAACAACCTAATATCAATCCCAAAGTTGTTGTTTTCAAAGACATCGTCCGTGATGTCAATTACCGCCTTAGAACACAGAAACTCCTGAATCTCCAGAGAGTTAAGATCACCATCATAAATTGTTCTTTTAGAACACATATATCCTTCATTTTTTAGCCCAAATAACTCTCTCAAGATTTCGTACGAGATGAACAATGGTGTACCACCAACAATGGAGTGAATAACATCAGACTGAGAAGATGCATGTTTACCAATAGTCACATTAGCATAGAATTCCCGAACCAAATTCGGATAGACATGTTCTTTGCATTCTACAATTTTTTCAATGCCCAATCGACCAAATAACTCACGAATAGCAACACCAACTCTTTTAGCATTCCGTTACGTGTTCTTACGGAATAATGTCAGAGTATACCTTGAATGCGGCGGCGGAAACAAAGCGCAAACAATTGAATTTGGGTTCACGAGTTCGTTTTGCGCTTTTATATTGTTTCTTAATCTATATTTTCGATCCGCTTGCCATAGATATAAAAGAATCTGAAGTAATTTCACGGAAGGAGATGAATTTTTTTTGGAGAATTTTGCTCTGGAGTGTTTTAGGGTTTATGAAAGAATGAAAGGGGATCGGCCGACTATATGTATTTTAAGTGCAGGACCGACACGTTAGCGTATGCTATGGGAACATAGCGTATGTTAGAAGGAATATGAATAGGCTACTAGACCTTAAGGTTTTTAGAGCAGAAATTCATTAGCGTACGCAAGATATAAGGGGTAGCGTATGCTATCGGGCTCGTGAAATTTCAGATGATGATGGATAGCGCGCGTTAAGTGTATAATGCTAGCACGTGCTAGAATAGGAAATGTATCTCATGAAATGATTTCTCGTAGGATAAAAGAATTTCAAATGAAAAGATAAATGAATTTCAAAAATTATCGAGATGTCCCATACCAAATTGTAATCTGATAGTATTAAAGGCTTCCTCAGGTAAGGGTTTGGTAAAAATATCGGCCTATTGATCTTTTGTGCCAACAAAAATTAGACAAATATCTTTCTTCTGAACATCATCCCGCAAAAAATAATGTCTAATGTCTATATGTTTAGTTCTACTATGCAGCACAGGATTTTTACTCAGATTAATAGCAGTGGTGTTATCACATAAAATAGGGGTATTTTCAAAATATATGCCATAGTCACGGAGTTGATTTTTGATCCATAATACCTGCGCACAGGCGCTCCCTACTGCGACATACTCGGCTTCAGCTGTAAACGAATCTATGCTTGTCTGCTTTTTACTTCCCCAGGAGATTGAGCATGAACTAATGAAATGATATGTACCACTAGTGCTTTTATTGTCAATTTTACATCCGTTGAATTCGGCATCAGCATATGCAATTAAATTAAAATCCAGGCAAGATGGATACCATAGTCCTAGACCAACAGTCCGTTTCAAATATCGAAAAATACGTTTACATGCAGTTAAATGGGATTCCTTAGGATTAGATTGAAATCTAGCACAAAAGTAAGTAGAAAATATTATATCCGGTCTAGAAGCAGTTAAATATTATAGAGATCCGATCATACCTCGATATAGTCTTTGATCTACGGATTTTCCATTTTCATATTTGTCTAATTTTAACGTGGAAGACATTGGAGTTGAAAATATTTTGAACTTCTTGAGGAGATCGTGAGAATATTTTGTTTGATGGATGAAAATATCATCTTCACATTGTTTGATTTGAAGCCCGAGGAAGAATGTTAATTCTCCCATCATACTCATTTCAAACTCTCCCTTCATGATATTAGAAAAGTCTTGGCAAAGAGATTCATTAGTAGCACCGAAAACAATGTCGTCAACATATATTTGGCATACAAGTATATCATTATCTAAAATTTTCACAAATAATGTATTATCGATTTTACCTCTCGTATAGTTATTTGCAATTAAAATTGACTTAAACAATTATACCATGCCCGAGGCGCTTGCTTCAAATCGTAGAGAGCTTTGTTGAGCTTGTAGACATAATCTGGAAATTGATAATCTTCAAAACCAGGAGGTTGTTTGACGAACACTTCTTCTTGAATGAAGCCATTTAAAAATATACTTTTCACATCCATTTGATATAGCTTGATTTTCTTGTGAGCTGCGAATGCACATAACAAACGAATGGATTCGAGACGGGCTACAGGTGCAAAATTTTCTTCATAATCATGACCCTCTTCTTGATTATAACCTTGTGTGACCAAACGAGATTTATTTCTTATTGTGTAACCGTCTTCGTCACACTTAATTTTGTGCACCCATTTAGTTCCTATAATTATTTTATATTTAGGAGCGAGAACTAAATTCCATACTTTATTGCGTTCAAATTGAACGAGCTCTTCTTGCATTGACATCACCCAACCTTCGTCATCAAGAGCTTCGGATACATTCTTGGTCTCAATCTCGGATACAAAAGCACAATGAGCAATATACTCGGTGGTTCTCCTTCGGGATTGAACACCATCTTCAATATTCCCAATAACAAGGTCTCTTGGATGATCTTTGTTATGCTTCCAATCTTTCGGTAAATCATCGATTATATTCTTCTGAATTTCCGACACTTTCTCCAATTCGCTTGAGTGATGAGAGACCGGAAGAATACTTGCATCATCAAAACTTTCTACCTTTCCCGACGGTGAGATCATATCATTGAATTTGATATGAATGGATTCTTCAACTTTATTAGTTCTAATTTTATACACACGAAAAGATTTGCTATTTGTAGAATAGCCAAGAAATATCCTGGAATTAGATTTGGCATGAAATTTGCCCAAATTTTCCTTATCATTATTCAAGATGAAAACATTACAACCAAATGGATGAAAGCAAGATATGTTCAGCTTTTTGCCCTTCCAAATTTCATACGGAGTTTTAATTAAGGTTCTATGAAGATGAACCCGGTTGATCACATACCATGCCGTGAAAACAGCTTCGGCCCAAAAATATTGCGGAAGAGAGTACTCGTTTAACATTGTCCTCGACATCTCCTCCAATGATCGATTTTTCCATTCAACAACTCCATTTTGTTGAGGTGTTCTAGGAGCCGAAAAATTATGATTAATACCATATTTGTCACACAAAAGTTCAAACGGAGTGCAATAAAATTCACCTCCATGATTTGTACGAATAGTATTTATGGAAAAGTTTTTCTCATTTTGTACCAAACGAAACCATTTAGAAAACTCGGAAAATGTGTCATCTTTATGAGCAAGAAATCTAACCCATGTAAATCGAGAATAGTCATCAACAATTATCTAAGTATAAAGTTTACCATTTAGACTAACATATCTAGATGGTCCAATTAAATCCATATGCACAAGTTCAAGAATGCGACTCGTGGAAACTTCGAATTTTGGTTTAAAAGATGCTCGAGTATGTTTTCCTTTTATGCAAGATTCACACAAATGTTTGCGATCAAATTTGAGTTTGGGTAAACCACGAAATAAATTGTCACGCCCCCAACTTTGGGAAGGACGAGTGCGCGACGCACCGCTCGATCAATCAAATAAAGAGTAGCAATAAATAGCGGAAGCTAAATAACGATTGGATAAAATTTTCAATCAACGATCTTAACCCAATGTTCTAAGATCCGTTGTAACAAAAGTTGTTAATCAAATTACAGCGATCATAAGTTTGCAGCAGAAAAATAACAGACGATACAAAGTACGAAACATAGTACATTATTACAAGTCAGAATAAATACAGAAATTCTAAGTCCAGGCGGCGGTCTTCTAATCAGTCTCTTCCACAAAGCCTTCCTCGTCTTCTGCTGGTTGCTCATTCTTTGGTTTAAAAGGGAAACCGGTATTGTGAGACAAAAGGTCTTAGTGAGTGGGTGATCGTGTGCGAGTGTGGCTTTCTTTCCTTTGAAAATTTTAAGTGATGCATGACTTTGTCGAGTTAAAGGAAAATTGAAAAAGGTTTCAAAGATATGCTACAATTTATCAAAAGTTAATCATTTAGTAGTGAAATAATAAAATCCTGTCCCCGTGGACAGATATCAAGTTAATCAATCAGTCAGTCAGTCGATCAGTCAATCTAGCTTTGAATCCTTCCGATGTGGACTTTGGATTCTAGGCTCTACTTATTACTCCTAGCAGTATAGGCCGTCGCCCTAAGATTTGGACTGTCACCCCAGTAGGTGAACCTTAGCTCTCACACTTAGCGTGTGCTTCCTTATCTATTATCTGGGCTCGGTATGTCCTTAGCTATGGGTCGATACCCGGATCACACCATAATCACGATTATACCCCAAGTTCTACGACCCAGGTCACTCGGAACACTCCGTTCCTCGGTTATGGGAATAGGCAACAACGGCAGCCTTGTTTATGAACTGAAACCGTGCTGCTCGATCCAAGACTCGGTCTAACCATCCCGACTCGATTTGGGACTCTAGAGGTGGCTCCCGGATTTTAGGTTGGCACTCTGTTTCGTATGGGTTCAAGAGGTGGCCCCCGTCCGTCGACGTGGCACTTTGTCCCAATAGAGTTTGAGGGCGGACCCATCCATGGCACTTTGTTTGTATAGTACTTAGTTCCCGGACAATTACAATTATCAGTTAGTTGCATAGCACGAGTAACACATTCAATCAGTGGGATTAATTGCGTCTTTTTATTAAATATGGATTATGGTTACTTATATTTGTGGCACGGTAATACGGGATAAAACTTGTATACTAATTTGAAAATATTCTCAATATTTCATCAACAGTTTTAAAGGGTTCAAGTCAGATGTATTGGATTGGTAGGTTCGATGAAAAGAAGTCGAAAATTTTCTGAAGTTGGTCGAAACAACGTTTATACCCCTTAGGTTGAGCCTAAGCAATTTGGAGATATGAAATGAACTCGGATGGTCATGAAGATTTGTAAAAAGGTCAAAGATACCATTTCCATTTCAGATTTAAGAAGAGATTCGGAATTTTCAGTTCTGGGACAGAAATTTCCAGAAATTACGAAATTGCCCAAAAACTTAACAAATTCGTTCCGAGGCCTATAGGGATTTGAATTTACCTCGGAAGGTAACGAAATTTTACGATATGGTTCAAAGGGAACCTGTAATTCCATATTTGTAAAAAAATCTAGAAGATTCGGACTTGGTCCAGAATTTTTGATTTCTTTCATTTTGACCCCAGAATTGTCTGAAAATTACACTTTTGACTAATGAGCTTAGATAACGAACTCCGATTTGTTCGAAACTTTACGGAAAGCTTATATAAGTTAAAATACATGTTATTCACGGTCCATAACAGTCTATTCTCGGAATTTCCATATTAGTCCATAATTTTCCATTAATTATAATTTATGCGCTAAATTTCGTTTACTTGTTTTCAAGTCCCGTTTTTGCCACAAATAAGTTATCCAAATACCATAACAAAATAATATAACACAACATTCCATATTTTGGTAGAGTTTCATCAATATCTCGAATAGGACATACAACATTCAATTTTTCACATAATCGAAATCCGACTACCAAATCGGTTATCGTTTAAATCCAACAAATCGTATTGCATATTAATATAACCATAACATATATCTCTAAGACATGTATTTATACAAAAATTTCTAGATTTGTGCATGCTCACCATACTTCATAATTTTCGAAAGTAAAATTCAAGAAAATGAATATACATGTAATTCAAAGCACAAATATCATAGCATGAATTTTTAATATGGTGATTTAAATAATTTGT
Organism: Orobanche coerulescens; assembly: GCA_033398695.1. Lineage (NCBI taxonomy): Eukaryota > Viridiplantae > Streptophyta > Magnoliopsida > Lamiales > Orobanchaceae > Orobanche > Orobanche coerulescens. The sequence continues at coordinate 97,449,440 of CM065810.1, read as the reverse complement.
CAACATCATACTTGAAGAATTTCATATTTTCACATACATCAAAAAATGAAGAAATAATTTATTTACTTTAGGAATTTTAAAAGGATTTCACCCATCTCAATTTTCGTCGTTACAGTTGGTTCTAAGTCTTGAAAGTTGGAAGATGGCCTTCCTTTCACTTCTATGATGATTTGGCCAAGACCAACATTACACCATGGAGGTGTATTTTATTTGCATGATGTAATTTAAGTTAGTATGTAAGGCTTTTAACAAGTATAATTATAAAAGAGATTAGAGGAAGCGAATGTTGGGAGTATGCCCTCGAATGCCACTCAGGGGATGTTGAGTAAGGGCATTGTACTTGTTATTATGTCAATCACTAATATAAGGCAATGGATATTTTTTTATTTACTGGTAGTTACTGGCATTCCTAACTCGTAAATATACATATAGAAACTATTCCGTGTATTTGAGAGCAAAACGTTCCACTCCTTATTAGATAAGGGGGTCGGCACTGGAAAGGTTTATAGCTCAAATACTTAATCGTTCGCAAGTCGATGAAATTTGATTGGGCGTTAAGTTTATGTGAAGACTTGTATGACGTGTTCTTTGACATGGAGAGTGCCTGTCGAACGCTAATGGTTAGTGGGAGCACACGTTATAGGTATGCTAATTGGATTAGTATACTCGAACCGACTCACCCTTGATTCGTCACACGGATTTCACTCCGGGACAGTCAATGACGGAATCGAAAGGTTGTGATAGGTATTCGTGAACCTTCGACTTGAGGATTTAGTAGGGATGTGCTTGTGATGTCAAGATTTTCATTAGAGTAGTATAAACCGGAAGGCGGGAGTCAACCTCGACGTGCATCTTGACGGGCATGTAGCAGGTCCTACTGAATACCAAGATAGAATTCTTTCTCCCGTTAGTGAGCGGGTTATATGTCCTATGCGGTTATTGGCAGATGAGATCATAAGTCTTTGGCCAAAGCATTGGAGCTAGTTGTAATAGATACACGACAGCTCGATGATCTCGATTTGCATTAACACATGCATAGCGTCAAGTACAGATATGGTTTGACTGACCGGGATCCTATAACTTGACCGGGACATTTGAAAGAAGGGTTTATATGTTTACTGGTATTCACGACAGAATGGTTCTTGAATGATCCCATCATTCGTTCTCAGTTGGGGTACAGTGTAGGCCGCCAGGCTGGCTAGATGGTGCTACTACTCTTTGGTTCCTCCCATTGCTAACTGAGACGAACCTACCGAGTTGCGCAATAGGATTGATGATGAAATTGATCTAGCTTATTCTCTCATTATTAATATTATATATCTAGTTTATTGGACATTGGATGTCTAATTGATTTTGAGACATTGGATGTCTAAATTGATTTATTGGATAAATTGATTTAAAGCCTAATGAATTAAATAAATTACTGGGTGATTAATTTAATTCATGGATATAATTATTTCTTGGAGAAATTAATTATGTTATTATGTATTTGATATGATTAATTAATTGGATTAATTGATCGATATTAATACATCGGAACAGAATCGGAGTTTATATGTTTAGAGTCACGGGAGTCCGAAACAAACCGAATTTGTCCGACTCCTTCTAGATGGTCGTCCCACCCCAACTCACCTCCATGTGAGTCTTCTTGTCTACATCATGATGTTTGGAATATCTTTAGTCAAGGGTACAAGTATCATGGACATTATTAGGTTGGGACTTTTATATTGTAAAATGAAGAATAGAAGGAAGACTTGAAATATCAATGTGGTACATAAGGGGCCTATTCTAAATTCTAAACAGATATATAGGCTGGTAACTCCTGTTCATGATGAGGAAATTTGGGATGCCTTAAGTACAATAGGGAATGATAAATCTCCAGGGTGTGATGGTTTTACTTCTCATTTTTTTAAGGGAGCCTGGAATATAATTGGCAAAGAGATTTGTGATGCTATTAAGGAGTTCTTCAGGACTGGTAAGCTGCTCAAAAGCATTAATGCCACTCTGATTACAGTTATTCCAAAAAGCTCCACGGCCAACAGCATTAAAGATTATAGGCCAATCTCCTGCTGCACCACTCTGTATAAAATCATCTCAAAGGTGATTACTAGAAGAATGAAGGGGATTATGAGCTTTCTTGTGAATGAAGAGCAGGCTGCTTTTGTCCCTGGGAGATTTATACATGACAATACAGTCCTTGCTCAAGAAATTATTAGAGGTTATGGTCAAAAACATGTCTTCCAGATGTATGATAAAAATGGATTTGAAAATGGCATATGACTCAATACAATGGGACTTTGTGGAGCAGCTATTAAGAGCTTATGGTTTCCCTAGCCAGTTTGTTGGATGGATAACCACATGTTTAAACACTGTGAGCTACCAGGTGTGTATAAATGGCCATCTTACCGAACCATTTGCAGGAAAGAAAGGACTAAGACAAGGGGACCCTATCTCCCCTTATCTTTTTGTCTTGTCCATGGAATATCTGAGCAGGCTACTCAGTACCCTACAATTCAGTAAGAAATTCAGATATCATCCTAAATGTAAGGACCTGAAGATAACACATCTGTCATTTGCAGATTATTTATTACTGTTTTCTAAAGGAAACTTGCAATCTGTTTCTGAATTACTTGACACTTTTGAACTATTCTATCAAAGTTCTGGATTAACAGCAAATAGGCAAAAGAGTGAGATTTATTTTGCTGGTGTTTCTGATGTAAAAAAGAGAGAAATCCTTGCCTTTGCCCAACTGTCAGAGGGTTCTTTGCCTTTTAGATATTTAGGGATACCATTGAATGCTAAGAGGTTATCAGTTGTTCAATTTCAACCACTTGTTGAGAAAATGATTAGTAGAATAAGACATTAGACTGCTAGATTTCTCACTTATGGGGGAAGGCTACAACTTGTGCAGAGTGTTTTATATGCAGCGCATAATTATTGGAGTCAGGTATTCCATTTTCCTAAAAAAGTGCTGAGAATAATTGATGGAATCTGCAAGCAATTCCTATGGTCTGGTGATATTGGTGGAAAAAAGGCTCCTGTAGCCTGGGAATCTGTATGCAGGCCTAAAAGTGAAGGTGGCTTAGGCTTAGTGAACTTAGAGTTATGGAACAAGACTTGTATGCTCAAGCTACTATGGGCTATCCATCTCAAGGCTGATAAGCTTTGGATTAAATGGATGCATACTTACTACATCAAGAAGGAGAATGTATTTACAATGGCTATACCAAGCCAAGCTTCATTTTTGTTCAAGAAGTTGCTGAAATTAAGGGATAAAATGCAGAGTTCAATGAGTTGGCATGAGCAGATTGGAAAGGAGCATTTCCACATGAAGAAGACTTATGAAGAACTCAGAATTGCAATACCTAAGGTTAGTTGGAAAGAGCTTGTTTGTCACAATAAAGCAACTCCAAGAGCTAGGTTTATTTTATGGCTTGCTCTTTGGGATAGATTAGCAACAAAAGACAGACTTGCTAAATTTGGGGTTCAAGTTCAGAGTACTTGTGTTTTATGTGAAGTTGAGGATGAAACCTTAGACCATGTCTTGTTTAAATGTCCAAATGTGCTAAAAGGATGGAAGGCCATATTTACTTGGTTTGGCAAGAGCTTGACCGGGTAAAGTTGGACTACATGAGTACAACAGTTTTGCAGAGTCACTAGAGGGGGGAAGACGTACAACAAATTCTTTAAGGCGGTGATTACTGAATACATTTATAGTGTGTGGCTTGAAAGGAACAGAAAGATTTTTGATCAAAAGAAATCTGAATTCAACACAGTTCTTCATACTGCTGTGAGGAATTCTATAGGTAGAATTGGGTCTTGTTTTATAGATATTTGTAACACTTTTCATCAGATCCCTGATCTATAAAGGGAACCGATAGATAGTATGGTAAATTTGAATTGGGGCTCTGCGGAGCCGTTTGTACTGAGATGATGGGCTTATTGTTATGGAATAGAAAACTATCTTCGTTCCAAAAAAAAGGAAGACTTGAAATCCCTCACTTCACCCTTGATGTGCTTCCATACGTGAGTTGTGAGAGAAAAGAGAGAGAAAAGGTTTTCTCCAAGTCTTCTTCCTATTCTTCATATTCCTCACAATCATCTTGTATTTTTCTTGGAGAAAATTCAAGACATCAATGGACAGACTATATATTAAACACTTAGAGTCTTCTAATCTTAATAAACAAGCTTCTACAACCTTGTTCTAGCCAAATCTTTGGAGGATAACGAGGTTTAGTTATTCTGGTCATTTATCCGGCACGTGGCAAGTAGAGACGCGGTGCTTTCGGCGTTGGATCATTCAAGAGCTTGGAGCGGATTGAATTGTAGGGAGATCGCCTAAAGCTTGGGGAATAGCTCAAGAGAAGGATACCATTTAATCAACGGACTACAAGGGTATGTTTTCTCGTAACTCTTGTGTTTCGTTTATATATTCGTATACACGTAGCTCGATCGATCCTCGTAGGGATTCGGATTGAATTAATTTTCGTTTTACCGCTTCCACTGGGCCTTCGATTTAGGCACCGAATCCCAACAGTGGTATCGGAGCGTAGCCTTGCAATCGTATATACAATATTGGCATTTGGAATGCTCGATTAGATGGTGAATGATTTGGAATCTTTCTAGTCATAGTCGTGGTATATGTTTTTTGTTCGTTATAGTTGTATTTTTTGTAAGTTTATGTCTAAATACAAATCTTCTATTTCTTGGAAATATGATTTATATTGATGATATGAATGTTTGAAAATATAGATATTGGATATTTGGTCGAAAAACTAGCCCCGAATTGACGGTGGACGGTCCGAGAGTGGTCCGGAAGCAGGGGGCCGCGGCCCAGGGCTCGTGGGCCGCAGCCCAGGGATGTTGCAGCCCGCCTGAGTAGTTTTTGTACTGTGGTCCGCGGCCAGGCTCAGGGGGCCGCGGCCCAGGGCTGCTGGGCAGCCCTACTGCAGGCCAATGGTGTTTTTCGGGCGCGGTTCAGCCCATTTCAGACCTGTTTCGAGCTTGTTTTCTTTGTGTATTCCTAAAATTGATTTCCCACATTTTAAATTGGATTTAATATTATTAAAATGATATATGGTATTTCATTTTATTAGGGAAAATTGATTTATTGGAATATCGACCGAATTATTTGAACGTTTTTAATATTACCGGTTGTGTGAATTGATTGGATCGATTCGAATTGTTGATTGGATCAATATATCTCTACACTTTCCGTTTATATAGTATTTATTAGATGAATGCTTTTGAATGGGGATGTGGTTCGTGGACTTAGTTTTGAATCGTTCGTTTTATTCGATTGGGTTGTAAAGGCCGTTTTGAGCCTATTTATTTTACTAGAAATATTTGTATCTAGGATGCAAGTTTCAATATAAAATTTATATGTAATGACGAAGACCGGAGGAAGATCCATTTCGAGAAGATGAAGATTCAAGACGAAGACTTTTAATTAGATTACGGAGTTTTTATTTTCTAGGAACGGTCCATGAACCACATGTTGGTAGCAACTAGGTTGTGAAAGGTTGTTTTCATATTGTATGAATGCCACAAACGCGCTTAATGTAATATCCGCAATTTTCGATTTCCGGTAATTATTTTTTTTTTTCGGCGGAAGTCTGTTTTGACGACTCGCTCATGACCATTTCGTCATTTCGAGAATGATTAATTCTTCACTTTTTGTCATCCGAGTTCGTTTCGGTGTTGTTTTGTTGAGTTCCGTGCTTTTTAGCGACTTTTCCGCACTTGAGCTCGATTCTTGCGAATCTCGTCCGAAACTGTCGTTTCGAGCTTCTCGTAAGTTCATTTAATGTTATTATTCATGTTGCGAGCTTTGGTTTGGTGTTTCGATCGCGTATCGTGATTTTCGGACGTTTTGGGCCATTTTCGTAATTTCCCAAAGTTTTGGGTAATTACTTCCGTTGTTGAATTCCGAGCCTTCGGGTGGTCGGAATCGTGTGTTCTACTAGCTCTTAGATTCGTCTTTGTGAGTACTTCGTAACCGTATCTTCGGTTCGTATTCAGGCTCGGGTTTCGGTGTCGTTTTGTTGAATTCAGGATTACTAAACGACTTTTCTAAGTATGAGTTCGTCTTTGTTAGATCACCATTAATTTTTGGTGACTCCAAAAATTATAAATCTTTTCAATATTATAGAACATCGAATTAGCTTTCCAATGGTTCAAACGGTGAGTCAATCGAGTCCTGGACGAGAGAGTTATGGTCGTTTCGATTTTGGCCGAGCACTTCCAGAGCCTTTCGGCCGATAGGGGGTCGATAGACTCTACCGCCTACATTCGGTATGGCTATCGGTTGGGCCTATCGGCCGATAGGCCGGCCGATAGGTCTCTTTGTATTACACTATAAACGTGTTGTTTTGAGCGTGAAACTCATTTTCTTCCCCATTTTTCCATCTGCCGCGAGAGAGAAGTATATAGGGGAGAGTTCTTCATCCGGGGTCGATTTTCATCATTTCCTTTCGGTTGTGAGGCTCGGATAATCAATCTAACGCGTGTTCTACGGATCTTAACACTTGAATCACTCAAGGTAATCTTCTAAGAACCCATTTTTGGGAGATTTTGGGGATTTTGGGTATTTTGGTTGTTTTCGTCCGATTAATCCGATTTAACTTGGTATTATGATAGATTGATGATTATTGAGATGTATTACATCTTTTCCCTTGTTATTCCATAGTTGGATCGTATCGATTCGTTGTTTTCGCCGAGTTCTTGATCGACGCCTTGAAGGTGTCCGATATAATGTCATAGAGAGGATTCGAGCGTTCTACGATTATTCTTCCTCGTTCGTTCGTTAATTTATTGATGGTATGATGTTAGGGTCAGATTTCTCGCAAAGAATTCGAGTCGGAACCCTTCCGTTCGTCGTTTTCTTCAAGCTTTTCGATTGTGGGTGTATTCGTTGTCTTCACGAGAATCGTAGGTGTTCGAGGTGTCCCGACTAATCCGTGATTGTGGGAGCGTCCGGCATCGATTATCGAGGCAAGTATCTTGCCCATACATTACGTGTTTTGTGAATAAAATGGTTGTTAATCGTCGATATGTGCTAAATAAATATTCATAACCAACTTTTTCAAAAGTATCGGTATATTTACCAACATGGTTTTCTTAAAGACGACTCGTGTGTTACGAGAATTAATATGCTTAATTGAATACGTGTATTAATGTTGAGCATAAGATCGTAATACTTTCGTGTGATGCCATGGTGTGTGATTACGTCGGTAAGTTTTGAAGTTTAGTCCTTTGTTTAAGGCATGCGTGGAGACATGTGGTTATCGATGAATTATGTGAATTTACGTGATATTGGTGGTGCCGTTCGGTGCTTTTGGAATAGTGTGCCTTCTTGTTGATAATATTAGTTCTGGGTTATGAATATATGTTGGATGAACTGGCCATTCTAGTAAAGTACCTCGACTATATATACTGTGATTGACCTTCGAGGCTTGTGGTTTGCAACTGTGATTTTGGAACGTGTGTGTGTTGTTCCTTCCACCCGGAGTGTCCGACGGGATGTCTGGGGTCCGATACTAAGGGGTACGGACACGGAAGTGGATTTGGGTGTGTGTGTGGATGAACTTCCACCCGGAGTGTCCGACGGGATGTCTGGGGGTCGATACTAAGGGGTACGGCCGCGGAAGTGGTTTCCCACCCGGAGTGTCCGACGGGATGTCTGGGGGTCGATACTAAGGGGTACGGCCGCGGGTTACCAGTTGTGGTTTTCATCTTGAGGATGACGTTGATGTTTTCGTTAATTGTGATATTGTCCGGAGTATCACAATGCTTTGTGCTCAGGGTCGAGAGACATTATATTTCGAGTCTTGGTGCTTGGCTAGAATGGCATAGGAATAATGTGTTATGTGTAATGTGACCTTGTAAGTGAATTGAAGTGGATGATCGGGTCGTGGACCCTGTGTTTTATGACCGGAATGGTTGGGTCGTGGACCCCGTGTTTTGTTAAACGGATTTGTATTTTGAAAAATGAACTTTGGGGCTGTGACCCTAAATGGATTTCGAGGAATTAAGAACCTTTTTACTTTCTGATGTTTTCAAAACTCCCGAGAACTGGAAATGTTTTCACAATGCTTACTTGCTTCGTTTCTGCTTTCAAGACTTGAGCTATTTCTAACTAAATATATCTCGGGAAGTCTTTCGTTATATTCTCGGAATGTGTTGTGTATGGCTCGTATTTGCACTTTATACTTGCACTAGCGAAACAGTGGAGTTTTGCTAACCCCCGAGTAATCGGGGGGTGGATATCTGTATTGTGTCCAGGTACATGCAGGTTTTCGGGAGCAAGACACAGGATCGGCACGAGGGATGATGAAAGACGAATGATACTAATCACACGAAGGCCAGTTTTGGGTTCAGTTAGTCGGAGTCCATTGTATTGTCTTTTCCGCTGTCTTATTGTTCATTGTTGCAAGTATGTTACCCTTGTGTGGGTATGAGTTTGGATGAGTTCATGTATTTTGATTTGTAAGTCTGTGACGAAAGACCAAATCGGTCTATTGGTCCGTTATTTTTGATTCGTCGGTATGTAATGTAATGTGTTGTTTTGATGTCTAGCCTGGTGGATCCTCACGGAGAGGGTCTGCGGCGTGTAATATTCCCGGTTTGATCTGGGGGTGTTACATTTATGGTATCGGAGCTTAGGTTGAGGAAACCTAGGCTGTCGGGTCGAGTTATGTGTTGTTGAGTCTCGTTTTGTCAGATTTTGTCTGACTGATGTCGTGTCGCGACGCGTCGTTTGGAATGTCGGCCGTGATTAGTATCAGGATGCAGCCATCATCTTCGTGCGATCTGTGGATGTAAGTCTCCCTTCTTTGTGTTGTGCCTCGTGTGACACGAGCTATTTTTTTTATGATTATTTATTAAGTGACGGAGTCCTTTTATGGATTTTGATTTCTTGATACGTGACTATTTGACTCTCATATTTCTTTCATGTGAGGAGTAGTTGCTGGATTGTGCATGTTGGACTGTATTTCCTTTTTCCGCTGAGTGAGTTCCTTTGTAATAGCTTTCGGTATTTTACCGACTGAATTTTTATTTCGAAAACCGATTCTTTTAACCGAGTTGTTGGCCTTGACCGTTTTGACGGTAGTTGGGTGTTTTCAAGTGATTTTGTGAGTTTGATAAGTACTACCGTCATCGACCTTTTGGGCATTTTTGTAATTGGTTTTTAGCTGGTGGGTTCGGTGCGGGACCCACGGCGCTATAATATTCCGTGTATTTACCTGAAATCTTTGGGCATTGTAGCCCATTGTATTATCTTTGAAAACCTTGAGTATCTTAGAAAATAAAATTCGAGACGTACTTTAAATGATTGTATTTTCAAGGCGCCTACTAGCGCAACTATCTGTTTCAAAATTTTTCTACCTCGAGGACCAAAATGTTTTGAGATATTTTCAACACTTTTACTTAGACCCGAGGGTCGGATATTCTGAAAGTTTTTCACTAAAAGAAAGGTGTCCTCATTTTAGTTCAAACGCAAGATGAATTACACAGTCTCGAAAATGATGTTTGTTTAACTTTTTGTAAATGATACTCAAGATCAACTAGTGTTTCCAAACTGTTTTCAAAAGGTGGTTCTCGTTTTTAAAACCTATCATTCCTGTTTGCGGACCGGAAATGCGTGTATGGTTTTCGAACTTTCGTTGCGGTGTCAACCCCGAATTGTGATTGAATTGGTGGCGTGAGCGTCGAGTCGTTCGCCACGCATATGTTTTGTTGGCCCTCTGTGAGAGGTGTGAACTGATGTTTACTGTTTATCGCCTCGTGGTGATTGCGTATTGTCGCACTAGTGTGGGTTGTTAAAGCCTGGATTTTTATGCGTTATACACATGGGTGATTGTTTCATGATGTTTGTGTTTGTGTGATGGCTGTCGTTCGGGATGTTGTAATCTTCGAATGATGCCGTTGTTGTTGTGATTTTTGTATGCGTTGATATGTTATGCCGAGTTGGCATCTCCGGTATGTTGTTTTGCGGTGTTTTGATCCATTGTATCGAGCATTTATATTTTCGGTATGCCGAGCCGAGGCGTTTCAATCGTGATGTGCCGGGGCATGCACGCGTAAATTGTCTTTCTCGTCGATGACACATTTCAAGTGTGGACTCGAGGGACACCGAATTCAGTTTTGTGAATTGGCTACCGAGACTTTCGGAGTTCGCGCTTCAGCACAGATATCAGAATCGGCTTTGAGAGGCCTTTGAAGGATGTTTCTGTCGGTTGCTTGTTGTGTCGTCACCTTCTCTTATAAGAGGTCGAATGTAGTACCCGTGTTGTTTTTAGACTTCTGTATTTTCTCTTTCTCCAGTCTGTCGATTCGCTCGTGATCGTTGGTACTTTATGAACTTGTTCTATATTTCGGTTTCATCGTCCGAACGAGCTGTGATCTTGTTGTGGGTCGATCTGGTTATCGATGTTACTTTTTCGGGTTCAGTTCGATTCTTGTGAACCTTGTTTGGGAGTGACATCATCTGGTTCTACTAGTTCTTTTATTCGAAGTGGACTGGATCTTGAACTTTTACATTTTCGACTCTGTCGACTCGTTTATGTTCGTTGACATTTCTGAGCTTGTCCTGCTCCTTGCTTTTGTTGATCGAACGAGTGTGGTGTTATTTCGGAATAACTCGTTGTCGTTGTGACTTTTCAATCGCTATTCCCTTTCCTGTGGATCTTCGGCAATGCATGTCTTGTAATTCTCACCAGATCATCCTGGGAGTTGTTGTTTGAACTTTATTGTTCTTTGTGATTCGAACATGATTCTTCGATCTTTGTTGTCTCGATTGTTGTGGTTTGATCGTTTGATTGTTCGGTTTATATTGACCTCGTTCCGTGATTGGCGAACATTCAGGCTCCTTCGTAATTCCCTTCAGTTCGGGAAATTAGTTTCGTTTTCGATCTTCCAGCCCTTAGGCGGTGGGATTTCGTGGTTGTTCAGCGGTTGATTCGCGTTTTGATTGATGTACCGTTGGGGTCAATCATATTGATTTTCGTTCGTTGTGTTTTGTGATTGTCGGATAATTGACTTGGCTATATTATCCGTTTGATGACGTTTGTCACTTGTTGGTTTTTATTATATCCCTAACGGCGACGTTGTGTTGGTCGCCGTGGAGCGTGTTTTCACGCCGTATACTCCTTTGCGTTGTTTGTAACATTTCGCCGTTGGGCGTTAGTTACGCATTCTTGTGTATCTCGTTGAGTTTTTCCTGGCGGAATATTTCTTCTCCCTACTTGTTTTAAGTTTCGGGACGAAACTTCTTTTAAGGAGGGTAGAATGTAATATCCGCAATTTTCGATTTCCGGTAATTATTTTTTTTTCGGCGGAAGTCTGTTTTGACGACTCGCTCATGACCATTTCGTCATTTCGAGAATGATTAATTCTTCACTTTTTGTCATCCGAGTTCGTTTCGGTGTTGTTTTGTTGAGTTCCGTGCTTTTTAGCGACTTTTCCGCACTTGAGCTCGATTCTTGCGAATCTCGTCCAAAGCTGCCGTTTGAGCTTCTCGTAAGTTCATTTAATGTTATTATTCATGTTGCGAGCTTTGGTTTGGTGTTTCGATCGCGTATCGTGATTTTCGGACGTTTTGGGCCATTTTCGTAATTTCCCAAAGTTTTGGGTAATTACTTCCGTTGTTGAATTCCGAGCCTTCGGGTGGTCGGAATCGTGTGTTCTACTAGCTCTTAGATTCGTCTTTGTGAGTACTTCGTAACCGTATCTTCGGTTCGTATTCAGGCTCGGGTTTCGGTGTCGTTTTGTTGAATTCAGGATCACTAAACGACTTTTCTAAGTATGAGTTCGTCTTTGTTAGATCACCATTAATTTTTGGTGACTCCAAAAATTATAAATCTTTGCAATATTATAGAACATCGAATTAGCTTTCCAATGGTTCAAACGGTGAGACAAACGGAGTCCGGACGAGAGAGTTATGGTCGTTTCGATTTTGGCCGAGCACTTCCAGGAGCCTTTCGGCCGATAGGGGGGGTCGATAGACTCTACTGCCTACATTCAGTATGGCTATCGGTTGGGCCTATCGGCCGATAGGCCGGCCGATAGGTCCTGCTGTATTACACTATAAACGTGTTGTTTTGAGCGTGAAACTCATTTTCTTCCCCATTTTTCCACTGCGTCGCGAGAGAGAAGTATAGAGGGGGAGAGTTCTTCATCCGGGGGTCGATTTTCATCATTTCCTTTCGGTTGTGAGGCTCGGATAATCAATCTAACGCGTGTTCTACGGATCTTAACACTTGAATCACTCAAGGTAATCTTCTAAGAACCCATTTTTGGGAGATTTTGGGGATTTTGGGTATTTTGGTTGTTTTCGTCCGATTAATCCGATTTAACTTGGTATTATGATAGATTGATGATTATTGAGATGTATTACATCTTTTCCCTTGTTATTCCATAGTTGGATCGTATCGATTCGTTGTTTTCGTCGAGTTCTTGATCGACGCCTTGAAGGTGTCCGATATAATGTCATAGAGAGGATTCGAGCGTTCTACGATTATTCTTCCTCGTTCGTTCGTTAATTTATTGATGGTATGATGTTAGGGTCAGATTTCTCGCAAAGAATTCGAGTCGGAACCCTTCCGTTCGTCGTTTTCTTCAAGCTTTTCGATTGTAGGTGTATTCGTTGTCTTCGCCGGAGAATCGTAGGTGTTCGAGGTGTCCCGACTAATCCGTGATTGTGGGAGCGTCCGGCATCGATTATCGAGGCAAGTATCTTGCCCATACATTACGTGTTTTGTGAATAAAATGGTTGTTAATCGTCGATATGTGCTAAATAAATATTCATAACCAACTTTTTCAAAAGTATCGGTATATTTACCAACATGGTTTTCTTAAAGACGACTCGTGTGTTACGAGAATTAATATGCTTAATTGAATACGTGTATTAATGTTGAGCATAATATCGTAATACTTTCGTGTGAACCCATGGTCTGTGATTACTTCGTCTGTAAGTTTTGAAGTTTAGTCCTTTGTTTAAGGCATGCGTGGAGACATGTGGTTATCGATGAATTATGTGAATTTACGTGATATTGGTGGTGCCGTTCGGTGCTTTTGGAATAGTGTGCCTTCTTGTTGATAATATTAGTTCTGGGTTATGAATATATGTTGGATGAACTGGCCATTCTAGTAAAGTACCTCGACTATATATACTGTGATTGACCTTCGAGGCTTGTGGTTTGCAACTGTGATTTTGGAACGTGTGTGTGTGTTGTTCCTTCCACCCGGAGTGTCCGACGGGATGTCTGGGGTCCGATACTAAGGGGTACGGACACGGAAGTGGATTTGGGTGTGTGTGTGGATGAACTTCCACCCGGAGTGTCCGACGGGATGTCTGGGGGTCGATACTAAGGGGTACGGCCGCGGAAGTGGTTTCCCACCCGGAGTGTCCGACGGGATGTCTGGGGGTCGATACTAAGGGGTACGGCCGCGGGTTACCAGTTGTGGTTTTCATCTTGAGGATGACGTTGATGTTTTCGTTAATTGTGATATTGTCCGGAGTATCACAATGCTTTGTGCTCGAGTCGAGACATTATATTTCGAGTCTTGGTGCTTGGCTAGAATGGCATAGGAATAATGTGTTATGTGTAATGTGACCTTGTAAGTGAATTGAAGTGGATGATCGGGTCGTGGACCTGTGTTTTATGACGGAATGGTTGGGTCGTGGACCCGTGTTTTGTTAAACGGATTTGTATTTTGAAAAATGAACTTTGGGGTGTGACCCTAAATGGATTTCGAGGAATTAAGAACCTTTTTACTTTCTGATGTTTTCAAAACTCCCGAGAACTGGAAATGTTTTCACAATGCTTACTTGCTTCGTTTACCTTTCAAGACTTGAGCTATTTCTAACTAAATATATCTCGGGAAGTCTTTCGTTATATTCTCGGAATGTGTTGTGTATGGCTCGTATTTGCACTTTATACTTGCACTAGCGAAACAGTGGAGTTTTGCTAACCCCCGAGTAATCGGGGTGGATATCTGTATTGTGTCCAGGTACATGCAGGTTTTCGGGAGCAAGACACAGGATCGGCACGAGGGATGATGAAAGACGAATGATACTAATCACACGAAGGCCAGTTTTGGGTTCAGTTAGTCGGAGTCCATTGTATTGTCTTTTCCGCTGTCTTATTGTTCATTGTTGCAAGTATGTTACCCTTGTGTGGGTATGAGTTTGGATGAGTTCATGTATTTTGATTTGTAAGTCTGTGACGAAAGACCAAATCGGTCTATTGGTCCGTTATTTTTGATTCGTCGGTATGTAATGTAATGTGTTGTTTTGATGTCTAGCCTGGTGGATCCTCACGGAGAGGGTCTGCGGCGTGTAATATTCCCGGTTTGATCTGGGGGTGTTACACTTAACTGATTATTTGATTTGATAATTGTTACTACGATGACTGTGTACTTGATGTTTGTGACAATGTGAATACTTGTTGTGAGAGACGTCATATCCGGGAGCCTCTGAGGGCGGGGCGTGCGATCTCCGGCCTGGTGTACGCTGCAATGTGCGGCTCCATATGGTTGGTGAATGCCGGTGTTTACCTGATGTGCGTGCAAGGGGCGGCTCTTATGGGAGTGACGCCAGCGCGGTGACACGTATAAGGTGCGGCTGACATGTGGAGTGAACGCCGGTGTACAGGTGTTTCAGTGGAGGCGCCTGGCAAGCTTATTCGTAATGGATATTTGAGTGTTTAGCTAAGACCCCGTTACCGAACGATTATCATATTTCAAATTCTTTCAACTCTTTTCAAATGATGGTCTCGATATAGACCGTGATTCATGTTTTCTGAAAGTGTGTTTCAACTTGTTTTAAAATGTTGGTATCATGGTTAATTAACTAAGGACATTTGACGAGATCTCCGAGGGTTAATTAATCAGGGGTCTTGAGCAGTTTTTGGGCGGACCAAAGGCTGTGTCCTTGATTATACTGTGTTGACATTTTGTGTTTTGGGTCGAGGACCCCGTGTGATGTTGAGATGTTTGATCTCGTGTTGATATTATTTGGATTGGGTCGAGAACCCCGTGGGAAATATTTGTGGAGACTCGTTTGTGTTGATTGGGTGATTTTCTTGCAAATTGCTTTCCGCCTACTGGTCGAGGACCCTGTTGATTTTGGAAAGAGAATGATTTGATAATCCTAAATTGTTTTCTATTTAAACTCTCGATGGCATCTTTAAAACTGTTTTATAAATTGTTTCCCTTTTTATTTGTGATCTTTCGGTTTTGTAAATGTTTACCAAACTCTCGCCTCGGGAAGTACTTTTTGTTACGTTTGGATCTTTGAGGATTCCTGGTTATTGTTATTCGTGGAATGTGAATTGTATGGCTCGTATTTGCACTTTGTTCTTGCACTAACAAAACAGTGGAGTTTTGCTAACCCCCGAGTATTCGGGGGGTGGATGTCTGTTTTTGCATTCAGGTTTGGGAGCATAACACAGGGCCGGCATGAAGGATGATGAAAGATGAATGATACTAATCACACGAGGATCTGTTGATGTCGTATTGGTCTAGTTGTATTTTTTTTCCGCTGCAGTATCTTTCCCCTGTTGTACGGGAGTTTATTGTATTTGGACCCCTGCGTGGGTATGTGTTTGGAATTGAGTTGTATGTAATCATTGAAAGACCAAATCGGTCAACTGAGTCATTTTGCCCTTAAAGGCATTGTTGATTTGTTCTATGTTGTTACCAGCCTGGTAGATCCTTGAGGAAAGGGTCTACGGCGTGTAATATCCCTGAGCAGATTGGGGGTGTTACAGGTCAAAGTCGGGGGTCCACGGCACTGTAATGTCTGCCTAGTTTGGGTTGTTACAGTAAGTTCAAAACTCAATGATGATGAATATGATTCATTTGATTTTTGCGATTCACAAGAAGCTAATCATGACGCTGAACTATTAAGCGCGTTTGAATCGTATGTAATATGATGAAATGTTAAAACTAAATATGGCTTTAAAGAGGAAAATAAAATCTTTAGAACTCGAAAATTCTACTCTTCAAAATAAAGGCAAAAATATTGAAATAGACCATACCTTATGCCTTGAGAAAGAAAATATTTTGAAAATCAAGTTGACAAAAACTCAAAAGAAATTGAAATATATAATGAATAAATTTACTCTCGGAAATGAGAAGTTCGAAAAGCTTTTATCTATTCAAAAATCCCCGTTGTTAAAATATGGTCTTGGTTTCGATCCGTTTAAAAGAAAATAATCTCTTATAAATCTTGACAAGATAAAGAATACAGAAACCGAAAACTCAAAAACTCTTTCCGAACAACGAGATCATAATGTTAAAGTTCATTCAAAATTGAGAACCATCAAAGTTAAACAAATATGGGTTCCAAAAGGGACAATCTTTCCAAACGCTATAAGTATTGTTAACTTTGGAGGACCCAAGAGGGCTTGGGTACCAAAACAACCGAAACACACTATTTTTGTAGGTACCAGTGTCAAAGAAAAGCAAGTGGTACATTGATAGCGGTTGTTCGAGGCACATGTGTGGCACCAAAGAATTATTTGAAGATTTTGACTATCAAGAACAAGGACATGTGACCTTTGGTGACAACAAAAAGGGGAAGATTATGGGCACCGGTAAGTTTGGTAAGGAACCTTCTCCTTCAACTAATAAAGTGTTATTTGTTGAAAGCTTTGCATCATAATTTACTTAGCGTTTCTCAATTGTGTGATGAAGGGTTTAAAATTTTGTTTGAAGAAACGCATTGCACTGCTTTTAAAAATAACAAGATTGCATTTATTGGTTTGAGGTGTGGAAATGTTTACATTGTTGATCTTAATGATAAAAGTTCATTTAATGAAAAATGTCTTATTACTTTGGATGAAAATGCATTTTTATGGCATAAAAAATTGGGGCATACATCTCTACCTATCATTTCTAAACTATCGAGATATGATTTATGTAAAAACCCCTATATTCGATAACTTATCACTGTACAACGTACTAAATCATTATGTACTTTAATAACATTTATTTTATGACATGATATAATCTACGTCTAATTTGATGTTATTCCACTCATTAATTTCGTAAATTATGTTTATAAACCAAATAATAAAATTAAAATAGAATATTGATTCACCTAATGGACTATGTGTTAATACCTAATTATATATAAACTCACTAATGGACTCAAACCCAACTCAATAAAATTCCCAAGACATGAATTTACCATTTAAAGCCCAACTCAACTAATAACCCAACCCACTACAATAATAATAACTTATACACTTAAAATAACAAAAAAACATATAAAATCTGAAATGGGCGGCCAAGGGGAGGGAAAAGAGTAAGGGAGTGAAGTGTTATAGGGCCATCACCTTCCCCATGTAAGACTACATTCATTAGTCCTCCCACACTTCCCCAAGCCCTAACTACACACCTTAAATACTTACTCTATTATGTAGCCACCACTCTTACACTACACAACACAAAAATCTTCATATAGAGGGAGAGAGAGAGGAGGGCCGAAAATTTGGAGAGGAAGGAGGAAGAAAGAGTTCATCAAAAACTCAAGTAAATTAGGTAATTCACTTCCTCTAATCTCTTCTATAATTATACTTGTCAAAAGCCTTACATACTAACTTAAATTCCATCATGTAAATAAAATATACCTCCATGGTGTAATGTTGGTCATGGCCCAATCATCGTAGAAGTGAAAGGAAGGCCATCTTCCAACTTTCAAGACATAGAACCAACCGTAACGACGAAAAATCGATGTGGGTGAAAATCCTTTCAAATTTCCTAAAGTAAATAAATTATTTCTTCATTTGTGATGCATGTGAAAATCTGAAATTCTTCAAGTATGATGTTGACATATTGTTGAAATCACCATATTAAACATTCATGCTATGATATTTGTGCTTTGAATTACATGTATATTCGTTTTCTTGAATTTTACTTTCGAAAATTATGAAGTATGGTGAGCATGCACAAATCTGGAAATTTTTGTATAAATACATGCCTTAGAGATATATGTTATGGTTATATTAACATGCAATACGATTTGTTATATTTGAACGATAACCGATTTGATAGTCGGATTTCGATTATGTGAAAAATTGAATGTTGTATGTCCTATTCGAGATCTTGAAGAAACTATACCAAAATCTAGAATTTTGTGTTATATTATTTTGTTATGGTTTTTGGATAACTTATTTGTGGCAAAAACGGGACTTGAAAACAAGTAAACGAAATTTAGGGCATAAATTGTAATTAATGAAAAATTATGGACTAATATGGATTTCCGAGAATAAAATGTTCTGGACCATGAATAACATGTATTTTAACTTCTATAAGCTGTCCGTAAAGTTTCGAACAAATCGGAGTTCGTTATCTAAGCTCATTAGCCAAAAGTGTAATTTTCAAATAATTCCTGGGTCAAAATGAAAGAAATCAGAATTCTGGACCAAGTCCGAATCTGCTGGAATTTTTCACAAATATGGAATTCCAGGTTCACTTTGAACCATCTCGTAAAATTTCGTTACCTTCCGAGCTAAATTCAAATCCCTATAGGCCTCGGAACGAATTTGTTAAGTTTTGGGGCAATTTCGTAATTTCTAGAAATTTCAGTCCCAAAATAGAAAATTCCGAATCTCTTCTTAAATCTGAAATGGAAATGGTATCTTTGACCTTCTTATAAATCTTCACGACCATCCGAGTTCATTTCATATCTCCAAATTGCTTAGGCTCAACCTAAGGGTATAAATGTTGTTTCGACCAATTTCAGAAAATTCTCGACTTCTTTTAATCGATCCTACCAATCCAATACATCTGAATTGAACCCTTTAAAATTGTTGATGAAATATTGAGAATATTTTCAAATTAGTATACAAGCCCTATCCCGTATTACCGTGCCACAAATATAAGTAACCATATTCTATACTTAATCAAAAGACGCAATTAATCCCATTGATCGAATGTGTTACTCGTGCTATGCAACTAACTGATTATTGTGACTATCCGTGTAATATCCGCAATTTTCGATTTCCGGTAATTTCTTTTTTTCGGCGGAAGTCTGTTTTGACGACTCGCTCATGGCCGTTTCGTCATTCTGAGAATGATTAATTCTACACTTTTTGACATCCGAGTTCGTTTCGGTGTCGTTTTGTTGAGTTCCGTGTTTTTTCGCGACTTTTCCGCACTTGAGTTCGATTCTTGCGAATCTCGTCCGAAACTGTTGTTTCGAGTTTCCCGCAAGTCCGTTTAACTTTGTTGGACGTGTTGTGAACTTCGGTTTGGTTATTCGATCACGTATCGTGATTTCCGGGCGTTTTGGGCCATTTTGTAATTTCTCGAAAGTTACGGGTATCCGTATCTGTAATTGTTGTCTCGACCCGTTTCTTGGTCGCGTATGACTAATTATGGTATTACGCTTTCATTTCGAGTCGTTTATGTTGTCCGCGAACTTTTCGTCGTGTTCGTTCCGTACGTTTTCGGAAATCGGGTCGTCGAGCCACAGCGGTGGCGGGATGGCCGGACGGTGGCGGGATCGCCGGACGATTGCGGGCACCGGCCGACGGGTGCGCGAGAACCGGCGTAAGCGCACGCCTTCTGGCCGGAAGGCTGCCAGCGCTTCGCGAGTGTAGCGCCTGTGCCGGGTGGCTTTAGCGTACGCTATCGGGCACAGGCAATGGGGTTTCGAGGTTACGGACTCGGTCAGATCGGCGAGTAGCGCACGCTACGCCGAGCGTAGCGCGCTAGTCGGCAGCGTAGCGCCGCGGCTGTCGGCCGGCTAGCGTCGTTACTGGCCGGGCGATTCGATCCGGTGGCTCTTTGGGCAATTCGGCTAGCGCGCGAGTATCCGGCCGTAGCGCACGCTAGCGGGAGTTGGGTCGGCAGGTTGGTCGGCGGGGTTGGTCGGTGATGCCGGGTGTTGTGGGCCACTGGCCGAGGGTACTCGGCCGATACTGGCCGATAGCGCACGCTAGTTCGGGAAGGCTAGCGCCACGCTAAGTGGCCGATATAAATATGGTGGCGATCACATTTCACTTCGTTTTCATTTCCTTCCTTCTCCTTCCGCGAGTGGCGATTCATGGGCGAAGCCATGTTGTTTAACAACAAATCCATGAAGTCCTTGAGTTCATAACATCAATCGACCGTCCGTTATCAACCTTTGATCCAAATAATCAAGGTAATCTTCCTTAGAACCCTAATTTCGTGAATTTGGGGATTTTTGCATTTTCATCCGATAAGTTCCGTGTTGTTGATTAAATCATGATTGGTATGATTAATCTTGTTAGTATTCTTGTGTTTAACATCAGATAATCCATTGTTCTTAGTCGAAACGAAGTATATTTCTTGATTTCCTTCGAATTGACTTTTTGGGGGATTTGTCCCCGATCTCTTTTTTCATCCGTTTTCGATGGATCGATTATGGTTAAATGATGTTGTTAAACATATTCTATGGATTGTATATCCATATTTCAACTTGGAATTCCGTTTTCGGGTTTTGACGGAACGAATCGTGTTCTTGGCCGTTTTTGGGGAAATCCGTGAACTTTCGTCATTCGTTCTTTGAATTCAACGGCTTTGAGTCGTGTTATGGAATTCATTTCATTGTTATTATTTGTCCTTCGTAGTTTATGAACGTGAGTTGGCGTTCGGTGGAGTCGGCGGGTTCGTAGTCGGTTCGGGCCAACCTACTTCGGTCGTTTCTCCGCGTTGTTCTTATTCGAGGCAAGTACCTTGCCCATACTTTTCTCGTTTTATGGATATGATGATCGGTGGTCGTCTTGATGCGTTTGTTTGGTTATTTGAAATGAAGTTTCAAAGATTTCGATTGGCCTCGTTAAAGGCTTTCTTTCAAATGCGTGTGTGTTTTGTGAACGGCGTGTTTTGGGAATTGATTATGATTTGATTATTTTGAACGTTGAAGGATTTGACAATGATACTCCTATTGTTTAAAGTTATGGAATCGTGTATTCCGTATTTAATCTTGTTATTGTGTTTTGAAGAGTTTGATAATGTTGTCGAGTTAATGGCCATCTCTAGTGAGTATTCTTAATGAACTTACATTCTTAGCATGTTAGTTTTGCATGAGTAACGTGTGTGTGCGTATGCTCACTACGGGTTAGATCCGACGGGGTCTCGGTAGGGGTCCACAGAGACGTGGATCGACGAGCTTGCTTTTAACCACTACGGGTTAGATCTGACGGGGTCTCGGTAGGGGTCCACAGAGACGTGGATCGACGGTTAATTGTGGTGCATTTTACAAATGTGATTTGATAATGGCATTTCCGGAAATGAGTGCTTTTGAACGGTTTTCATTTGCATGCATTGACTAAATGTGTAAGAGGTAAGTTGTTCGTTTGGCCTACTTGGCTAGGATGGCTCTAGAGTATTTTGTTGTTTGTTCTAAATCATTTATTTGTGGATTTTGACGTTGGAAGACGAACCTCGTGGTCGTTCTTGTGTACTGTGAGTTAATGAGATTTGGGGCTAAAATCCCAATGGTTTATAAAAGTCGTTTTACGGATTTGGGGCTAAAATCCCAACGATTTGGTTAATGTCATTTTCCAGAAAGTAAACCTTTGGGGCGGTGACCCCTTTTGTCTTTTGGTTTTCGAAAAGTAGGATTTGATAATCCTAAATTGTTTTCTATTAAAACTCTCGATGGCATTCTAAACCGTTTTATAAATTATTCCCATTGATTTATGATATTTCGTTTTTGTAATGTTTTCTCAAACCCTTGCCTCGGGAAGTACTTTTCGTTTCGTTTGGATCTTTGAGGATCCTCGGTTATTGTTATTCGTGGAATGTGAATTGTATGGCTCGTATTTGCACTTTGTATTTGCACTAGCAAAACAAAGGAGTTTTGCTAACCCCGAGTATTCGGGGTGGATGTCTGTTTTGCATTCGGGTTTTGGAGCATAACACGAGTCGGCACGAAGGATGATGAAAGATGATCGATACTAATCACATGAGGAACCGTACATCGTGTGTTAGTTCGGTTGTACTTTATTTTCCATCTTTGTATTGTTCCGTTGTGCAGGTGTAGTTGTATTTTGTCCCTGCGTGGGCATGAGTTGTATTTGAGTTGTATGTATTTGTGGAAAGACCAAATCGGTCTCGAGTCATTGTAGCCTTGAAGGCATTGTCGAGATGTTAAATGTTGTTACCGGCTGGTAGATCCTCGAGGAGAGGGTCTACGGCGTGTAATATCCCCGAGTGGATTGGGGTGTTACATAAATGGTATCGAGCTTAGGTTGAGGAAACCTGGTGCCGGGTCAAGTCGTGTTGATTGAGTCTTGTTTCGTCGGATTTTATCTGACTGAGTCGTGTCGCGACGCGTCGTTTGAGTTTGTTGGTCGTGATTAGTATCGTGGGGCGATCATCATCTTCGTGCGACCTGTGGAAGTAAGTCTCCCTTCTTTGTGTTGTGCCTCGTGTGACACGAGCTATTTTTATGATTATTTGTTAAGTGGTGGAATTTTATGTGAATTTTGATTTCACGATATGTATTTAGTCGACTCTCGTATTTGATTTATACGAGGAGTGTAGTCGTTTGTGATGTCTTTTTATTGTTGTTTTTCTCCGTTGTTGATGATTTTCGAATCGATTTGCACGTTTTACAAGTCTCTTGTGGAAGCTTTGTGCTTATACGCGTTCGACTTGTTCACTAGCCAGTGCGGGAGGGTATTTTATCAGTGGTTTTGTTCTGAATGTGGTATTTTATCGTTTATTTTCGTTTAAAGACATGTATTGTCTTGATTTTAAACGTTTTGATGCGTGTGCTAGGAGTTGTTTTAGTGAACGTCGGTATGTGTGAGTTTTGGGCATTCTGGCCTATTGGATTTTGAAAACCTTGAGTATCTTAGAAAAATAAACTTCGAGACATACTTTTCAAATGACTTATTTTTTTGTGGTACATCCTAGGTGCCACAATGTATTTCAAAAAATTTTCTACCTCGAGGACCAAAATGTTTTGAGATATTTTCAACACTTTTATTTAGACCCGAGGGTCGAATATTTTGAAAGTTTTCACTAAGAGAAAATGTCCTCATTTTTATCAAATGCAAAATGGTTCTCCAATGTCTCGATAACGATGTTTCACGTTTGTACTTTTTTTTTAAAAGATGATACTCAAGATCAATCGGTGTTCTTCTAAATTATTTTCAAAATGAGGTTTTCGTTTTTAAAACCTATCCATTCCCGTTTGAGGACTGGGTATGTATGTGTGATGTTCGCGTTGTCATTTTGATACTTTCTCCCGAGTATGACCGAATTGGCGGTGTGAGCGTTGAGTCGCTTTCCACACATTTGTTGTGTTAGCCCCCTGTGAGAGGCGGGATGTTGGTGTTGAATATTATCGCCTCGTAGTGATTCCTGCGTTGTCGCGCATGTGCGAGCTGTTAGAGCTTGGTTTGGTATGACCGTGTGCATCTGTGATGGTTCCGTTATGTGTCGATTGTTTAAAGTCTTGTTACCTTGCTTCCGTTTTTGTGAATTTCGTGGACGAGGTCGGAGGTAATGCCCGTACTATTTTGACTTCTGTATTTTCTCTTTCCCCAGTCTATCGATTCGTTCATGATCGTTGGTACTTTATGAACTTGTTCTGTATTTCGATTTCATCGCCCGAACGAGCTGTGATCTTGTTGTGGGTCGATCTGGTTATCGATGTTACTTTTTCGGGTTCAGTTCGATTCTTGTGAACCTTGTTTGGGAGTGACATCATCTGGTTCTACTAGTTCTTTTATTCGAAGTGGATCGGATTTGGAACTCTTATGTTTTCGACTCTGTCGACTCATTTATGTTTGTTGACATTTCTGAGATTGTCCGCCCCTTGTTTTTGTTTATCGAACGAGTGTGATATCATTTCGGAATAACTCGTTTGTCGTTGTGACTTTTCAATCGCTATTTCCTTTCCTGTGGATCTTATGGGAATGCATGTCTTGTAGTTCTCACCAGATCATCCTGGGAGTTATTGTTTGAACTTTATTGTTCTTTGTGATTCGAACATGATTCTTCGATTTTTGTTGTCTCGATCGTTTGTTTGTTCGGTTTTTGTTCTCGTTTCGTGATTATTGAGCATTCAGACTCCTCCGTAATTCCCTTTAGTTCGGGAAATTAGTTTCGTTTTCAATCTTCCATCCCTTAGGCGATGGGATTCCGTGTTTGTTCAGCGGTTGACTCGCGTTTTGATTGATGTACCGTTGGGTTGGTCAATCATATTGATTTTCGTTCATTGTGTTTTGTGATTATCGGATAATTGACTTGGCTATAGTATCCGTTTGATGACGCTTGTCACTTGTCGGTTTTATTATATCCCTAACGGCGACGTTGTGTTGGTCACCGTGGAGCGTGTTTACACGCCGTATATTCCTTTGCGTTGTTTGTAACATTTCGCCGTTGGGCGTTAGTTACGCATTCTTGTGTGTCTCGTTGAGTTTTTCCTGGCGGAATATTTCTTCTCCCTACTTGTTTTAAGTTTCGGACGAAACTTCTTTTAAGGAGGGTAGAATGTAATATCGCAATTTTCGATTTCCGGTAATTTCTTTTTTGGCGGAAGTCCTGTTTGACGACTCGCTCATGGACGTTTCGTCATTCTGAGAATGATTAATTCTACACTTTTTGACATCCGAGTTCGTTTCGGTGTCGTTTTGTTGAGTTCCGTGTTTTTTCGCGACTTTTCCGCACTTGAGTTCGATTCTTGCGAATCTCGTCCGAAACTGTTGTTTCGAGTTTCCCGCAAGTCCGTTTAACTTTGTTGGACGTGTTGTGAACTTCGGTTTGGTTATTCGATCACGTATCGTGATTTCCGGGCGTTTTGGGCCATTTTGTAATTTCTCGAAAGTTACGGGTATCCGTATCTGTAATTGTTGTCTCGACCCGTTTCTTGGTCGCGTATGACTAATTATGGTATTACGCTTTCACTTCGAGTCGTTTATGTTGTCCGCGAACTTTTCGTCGTGTTCGTTCCGTACGTTTTCGGAAATCGGGTCGTCGAGCCCTGGCGGTGGCGGGACTGGCCGGACGGTGGCGGGACTGGCCGGACGATTGCGGGCACCGGCCGGACGGGTGCGGCAGGAACCGTCGTAGCGCACGCTACGGCCGGAAGGCTGCGCGCGCTAACCGGCAGGTGTAGCGCCTGTGCCGGGTGGCTCAGCGTGCCATTCGAACTGGCGATGGGGTTTCGAGGTTGGACTCGGTCGGGATCGGCGGGTAGCGCACGCTACGCCGAGCGTAGCGCGCTAGTCGCGGGCGTAGCGCCGCCGTCGGCCGGCTAGCGTCGTTACTGGCCGGGCGATTCGATCCGGTGGCTCTTGGGCCAGTCGGCTAGCGCGCGCAGTATCCGGCCGTAGCGCACGCTAGCGGGAGTTGGGTCGGCAGTTCGGTCGGCAGGTTGGTCGGTGATGCCGGGTGTTGTGGGCCCTGGCCGAGGGTACTCGGCCGATACCGGCCGATAGCGCACGCTAGTCCGGGAAAGGCTAGCGCCTAGTCAGTGGCGATATAAATATGGTGACGATCACATTTCACTTCGTTTTTCATTTCCTTCCTTCTCCTTCCGCGAGTGGCGATTCATGGGCGACGAAGCCATGTTGTTTAACAACAAATCCATGAAGTCCTTGAGTTCATAACATCAATCGACCGTCCGTTATCAACCTTTGATCCAGCGAATCAAGGTAATCTTCCTTAGAACCCTAATTTCGTGAATTTGGGGATTTTTGCATTTTCATCCGATTCGTTCCGTGTTGTTGATTAATTCATGATGGGTATGATTAATCTTGATAGTATTCTTGTGTTTAACATCATTTAATCCATTGTTCTTCGTCGAATCAAAGTATATTTCTTGATTTCCTTCGAATTGACTTTTGGGGGATTTGTCCCCGATCTCGTTTTCATCCGTTTTCGATGGATCGATTATGGTTAAATGATGTTGTTAAACATATTCTATGGATTGTATATCCATATTTCAACTTGGAATTCCGTTTTCGGGTTTTGACGGAACGAATCGTGTTCTTGGCCGTTTTGGGGGAAATCCGTGAACTTTCGTCATTCGTTCTTTGAATTCAACGACTTTGAGTCGTGTTATGGAATTCATTTCATTGTTATTATTTGTCCTTCGTAGTTTATGAACGTGAGTTGGCGTTCGGTGGAGTCGGCGGGTTCGTAGTCGGTTCGGGCCAACCTACTAGATCGATTCTCCGCGTTGTTCTTATTCGAGGCAAGTACCTTGCCCATACTTTTCTCGTTTTATGGATATGATGATCGGTGGTCGTCTTGATGCGTTTGTTTGGTTATTTGAAATGAAGTTTCAAAAGATTTCGATTTGGCCTCGTTAAAGGCTTTCTTTCAAATGCGTGTGTGTTTTGTGAACGGCGTGTTTTGGGAATTGATTATGATTTGATTATTTTGAACGTTGAAGGATTTGACAATGATACTCCTATTGTTTAAAGTTATGGAATCGTGTATTCCGTATTTAATCTTGTTATTGTGTTTTGAAGAGTTTGATAATGTTGTCGAGTTAATGGCCATCTCTAGTGAGTATTCTTAATGAACTTACATTCTTAGCATGTTAGTTTTGCATGAGTAACGTGTGTGTGTGTATGCTCACTACGGGTTAGATCCGACGGGGTCTCGGTAGGGGTCCACAGAGACGTGGATCGACGAGCTTGCTTTTAACCACTACGGGTTAGATCCGACGGGGTCTCGGTAGGGGTCCACAGAGACGTGGATCGACGGTTAATTGTGGTGCATTTTATAAATGTGATTTGATAATGGCATTTCCGGAAATGAGTGCTTTTGAACGGTTTTCATTTGCATGCATTGACTAAATGTGTAAGAGGTAAGTTGTTCGTTTGGCCTACTTGGCTAGGATGGCTCTAGAGTATTTTGTTGTTTGTTCTAAATCATTTATTTGTGGATTTTGACGTTGGAAGACGAACCTCGTGGTCGTTCTTGTGTACTGTGAGTTAATGAGATTTGGGGCTAAAATCCCAATGGTTTATAAAAGTCGTTTACTTGATTTGGGGCTAAAATCCCAACGATTTGGTTAATGTCATTTTCCAGAAAGTAAACCTTTGGGGCGGTGACCCCTTTTGTCTTTTGGTTTTCGAAAAGTAGGATTTGATAATCCTAAATTGTTTTCTATTAAAACTCTCGATGGCATTCTAAACCGTTTTATAAATTATTCCCATTGATTTATGATATTTCGTTTTTGTAATGTTTTCTCAAACCCTTGCCTCGGGAAGTACTTTTCGTTTCGTTTGGATCTTTGAGGATCCTCGGTTATTGTTATTCGTGGAATGTGAATTGTATGGCTCGTATTTGCACTTTGTATTTGCACTAGCAAAACAGTGGAGTTTTGCTAACCCCAGTATTCGGGGTGGATGTCTGTTTTGCATTCGGGTTTTGGAGCATAACACGGAGTCGGCACGAAGGATGATGAAAGATGATCGATACTAATCACATGAGGAACCGTACATCGTGTGTTGGTTCGGATTGTACTTTATTTTCATTCTTTGTATTGTTCCGTTATGCAGGTGTAGTTGTATTTTGTCCCCTGCGTGGGCATGAGTTGTATTTGAGTTGTATGTATTTGTGGAAAGACCAAATCGGTCTACTGAGTCATTGTAGCCTTGAAGGCATTGTCGAGATGTTAAATGTTGTTACCAGCCTGGTAGATCCTCGAGGAGAGGGTCTACGGCGTGTAATATCCCTGAGTGGATTGGGGGTGTTACAATCCGGGAACTAAGTGATATACAAACAAAGTGCCACGTCGACGTACGGGGGCCACCTCTTGAACCCATACGAAACAGAGCGCCGACCTAAAATACGGGGCCACCTCTTGAGCTGTAGGAGACACCTCTAGAGTCCCAAATCGAGTCGGGATGGTTAGACCAACTCTTGGATCGAGCAGCGCGGCTTCGGTTTATGAACAAGGTTTCCGTTGTTGCCTATTCCCATAACCGAGGAACGGAGTGTTTCGAGGGACCTGGGTCGTAGAACTTGGGGTATAATCGTGATTATGGTGTGCTCCGGGTATTGACCCACATCTAAGGACATACCGAGCCCAGATAAGAGAAAAGGAAGCACACGCTAAGTGTGGGAGTGAAGGCTCAGGTACTGGGGTGACGGTCCAATTCTTGGGGCGACGGCCTATACTGCTAGGAGTAATAAGGAGAGCCTAGAATCCAAAGTCCACGTCGGCAGGATTCAAAGCTAGATTGACTGATCGACTGATTGACTGATTGATTGACTTGACATCTATCCACGGGGACATAAGTATATTATTTCACTACTAAATGATTATATTTCGATAAATTGTAGCATATCTTTGAAACCTTTTTCACTTTTTCTTTAACTCGACAAAGTCATGCATCACTTAAAATTTTCAAAGGAAAGAAAGCCTAACTCGCACACGATCACCCACTCACTAAGACCTTTTGTCTCACCCCATCGTCTTCTCTTGTAAACCAGAGAATGAGCAACCAGCAGAAGACGAGGAAGGCTTTGTGGAAGAAACTGATTAGAAGACCGCCGCCTGGACTTAGAATTCCTGTCCTTATTCCAACTTGTAATAATGTACTATGTTTCATACTTTGGATCATCTGCTATTTTTCCACTGGAAACTTATGATCACTGTAATTTGATTATCAACTTTTGTTACAACGAATCTTAGAACATCGGGTTAAGATCGTTGATTGAAAATTTTATCCAATTGTTATTTAGCTTCCACTATTTATTGCTACTCTTTATTTGATTGATCGACCGGTGCGTCGCGCCCACGTTCTTCCCGATGTTGGGGGCGTGACAGAAGTGGTATTAGAGACCGCTTTGTGAAAAGGACACTTACAATGGGCTAACCAGGATAAGATTCTTCGGACTTAGATGGGAATTCCACCTAGGACGAAGTAAACCATAGGACTGAGACATAAAGTAGATTTTTCGAATCAATTCTCATTAAGATCTCTTTTGACTTGTCGCTATTCACTTGGAATATGCATAGTCAAATTCAAATTTCCTAAGTCATTGGCCAAGGTACCTGATTAAGTATTCATGGCATTTCCCTGACTGAATCAATTCTTCTATTGAACTCTTGAAACGAATATAGTTTATTTCACTTATCCATTTCTCAAAGTCATATCACTATTCATTCAAAATTGATGAAGTTCCTTTAAACTCCATAAAACTTCATTACTTTCTTAAAATGGAGTATTATTGTTCCTTTGTCGTTAGTATCATATAAGCCAGGAGTAACTTGAATCGACTATGTTTTATCCTTATATTATAATTCCATTATCCACGATTAATTAGCACTCAATCATGCGCTTAAATCTACATGACAACATAAATCACTAATAATTCCAGACAAGACTGTTAATCGTCACACATTCCCCTAACTTATAATAGATGGCTGACCGAAGACGCGGACGTCCACGTATAAACCGTGATGAACTCTTAAAACCATTAGCATTTCATAGATTACTAATTCCTCAAAAACATCTTTATAAAATCTCATCCTCGTATGAAACATGACGAGCATCAATATCACAATGATCGCTCACGCACTCCCCCACGAGGAGGAAACGGAAATGATGCCAAGGCCAAATTTTGGCTGGAGAGAATTGAAGGAATATTCAACGCCCTACAGTATACCGATGAGCAATATCTATACCTAGCTACATTTCAACTAGAAGCCACTGCCCACGATTGGTGGATGATTACTAACGAGCGCTGGACGAGAGAGAACCGCGCTAGGACGTGGGCTAACTTCTTGACTGATTTTCGAACCCAGTACGTGTCGGCAGCAGCCAAAGAAGACCGACAAGATGAGTTCTACCATTTGAAGCAGGGAACCATGACACTCGCCCAGTACGAAGCCCAATTCAACACATTGTCCAAATATGCGTCCGGATTAGTGGCAACAGAAGAAGATAAGCTGTACAAATTCACTCGAGGACTGAGGTATACACTTCAACAGAGTCTTTTGACTATTCAATTAACGACACCGAAGCTGTAGAATCCGCCACCCGGATCGAAAGCGGAACGGCAAGATTAGCTCAACAGCAAAGTCGATTCTCCAACAATGCCAAGAGGCCTACTACTCGACCAACATCAAAGTCACCATAAAAGTTCCAGAGGATGGGAGCCCGGGGAAGCTCAAGCAGATCAAAGGCACTGGTTCCCAACAAACCAACAGCGCCTTGCACCCATTGTGGCAGGAAGGGGCATAAGTCATATTTATGTTGGAGGAAGCTCGGGAAGTGCTTGCGTTGTGGTAGTTCAGATCATCAAATCCGAGAATGCCCAGATGTGAACCCTCCGGCGAACAAACCAACCACTGCAGCTAAGCCAGGAAACAACTGAGGGAAAGCCCCAACACGACTGTTTGCTCTAGCTGGCCAGGAGACACCGGAAAAAAATGATGTAGCGGAAGGTACACTCCTTATATCTAATCAACTTGCACGGACACTCATAGATCCAGGATCATCCCACTCGTTTGTTGCACCGCATTTTTCTAAGAAACTTGATAGGCCTTTAGAATCCTTACCATTATGTCTAGAAGTATCTACCCCTATGGGAGTTGGTCAGTTAGCGGATAAAGTCCATTCTACGTGTGATGTGATAATCAGCGGTAACTGTTATTCTGCTGATTTAGTAGTGCCTCCAATATTGGAGTGCGACATCATCCTAGGAATGGATTGGCTGTCTAAGCACTACGCACAATTGGATTGTCACTATAAGATAGTCAGGTTTTGCGAACCTAACAAACCAATTGTGGAACTAGTTGGGGAGGCTAGAGTCAACCTAGCACCTGTAATATCAGCTGTCAAGGCTAGGAAGGCAGTTGCCAAAGGGGCAACCGGATTTTTAGCTTTCATCATCAACAAACCCAAGAGTAAGTCTGGCATAGAAACCATATGTGTGGTGTCTGAATACCCTGACGTTTTTCCCGAGGAATTAACATCCCAACCACCTGATAGAGAGATTGAATTTAATATCGAAATCATGCCCGGGAAGGCACCTATTGCAAAGGCACCATACCGAATGGCACCACTAGAGCTACAAGAGTTGAAGGTCCAACTGCAGAAGTTGCTCGATGTGGGTTTCATGCAACCCGGTGTATCACCATGGGGAGCTCCAGTATTATTCGTCAAAAAGAAGGACGGGACATTAAGACTTTGCATAGATTATCGCGAACTCAACAGTGTTATGGTTAAGAATAAGTATCCTTTCTCGAGGATAGATGAATAGTTTGAACAACTCCAAGGAGCTACGGTGTATTCCAAGTTCGATCTTCAACAAGGATACTATCAACTAAAAATTAAGAATGAAGATGTTCCTAAAACTACATTCCAAACTAGATACGGCCACTACGAGTTTGTAGTGATGCCTTTTGGACTCACGAATGCTCCTGCGGCATTTATGGATTTAACGCACAGAGTATTTCAACCATATCTCGACCAATTCCTAGTAAGATGACATACTCGTATACTCTAAGATGGAGAAAGATCACGAGAGGCATCTTAGACTAGTATTGGAAACACTCAGGCAGCACAAGTTGTATGCCAAGTATAGCAAGTGTGAATTTTGGTTGAAGGAAGTGACATTTCTGGGCCACATTATTTCTGGGGAAGGGATTGCGGTAGATCCATCCAAGATAGAAACTATTATGGACTGGAAGAGGCCAGAAAATGTCACTGAGATCAGAAGCTTTCTTGGACTTGCGGGCTACTACCACAAATTCATTAAGGACTTCTCGAAGATAGCGGGACCCCTCACCCGGCTAACCCAAAAACAAGTAAATTTGAATAGACGGATAAATGCGAAACAAGTGTCCAAGAACTCAAGAGAAAGCTTACCACCGCACCTTCGTATATAGTGACGCCTCAAAGGATGGCCTCGGTGCTGTACTAATGCAAAATGGTAAAGTTATCGCGTATGCTTCCAGGCAACTCAAAATCCACGAGAAGAATTATCCAACACGACCTCGAACTCGCAGCAATAGTATTTGCCTTAAAGAAATGGCGACATCATTTATACGGCATTGAATTCACCATGTTTACGGATCATAAAAGTCTCAAGTACTTATTTTCTCAAAAGGAACTTAATCTCCGACAGAGAAGATGGGTAGAGCTTTTAGAAGATTACCATTGTGAGATTCAACATCACCCAGGGAAAGCGAATGTTGTAGCTAATGCCTTAATTAGAAAGGCTAGAGTGGCCCGACTCATGGTCCGAAAATGGCAAGCTCTCGAGGAACTGAGCTACCTAAAACCCATTCATGAAGGTGCTCGTTTAATTTACGCCAACCTCACAGTTAAATCCAATCTATTGGACGATATTCGATTAGCCCAAGAGAGAGATCCAAAATGTAACACCCCCAGAGCCATCCAGGAATATTACAGCGCCGTGGGCCCCGAGATGGAACCCACAAGGCTGAAGGAAATTTTCGCAAACATTTACAAATGCCCAAGAGGCTAACAACGATATTATCTATTTAAAACATTCGAAGACTTTATAAAACTCGTTTATCAAACCGTCGTGAAAACTCATTTGAAAACACAATGCCCGAAATGCCAAAACTCAATTGTTTAAGAACATACGTTAAGCTATTGCTTACACGTACCGACAGAATAGATTTAGAGAACGATTTCCAAAGTAACCTAAGTTACCAGATACCAAAAGACCATTTAAAAATACTCACGCAGCGGGTAAGGACAAACAATTAAAATACTCTAACAGCAGAATACAAGAACTGATCAGGAAAATCAATACACAAATACATGCTCTAGCCAGTATCCTCCGGGATGCTCATCTCTCCACGACCGCTACAAGCTTGATAATCCAAGAACCTAAAAAAAAAGCCCACGACAGGGTCAGCCATAATATCGACAATGATAACCATCACATCACATCAATAATTACATATCAATGGAAATACTAAGTAAGAATACGACCAATGTAATCTTACCGCCATAACGTTACCAATTCATGATAATATTTACCAAAGTTCACATATCGTATCCTTTCAACAACCAATACGCTCATACCGAAATATCTGTATTGTATCTCAACAATACCCAAGGTTCTCAAAACATTATCATAACTTACTGCACGAAATCTACTAACTCTGTCCAACCCAATCGCATCTCAACACGATAATCGACTGTCCATCAAAGACAAATACCAAAAGAAAATACGGAACATACCTCAGGATATGAAATGTCATGACGAAATCATGCCAGTCTAATCCAAGATCAGATCAACACAACACACGGACATGGTCCTAACACAAGACCTACAAATGCATACTCATATGACAACGTCAATATGATCACAACAATAACGACAATGTATACTTATGGCAAGCCCATAATATACATATGCACAACAACAACACATATAAAATCAAAGATGCGAATCCACATGATTCCATCAACACAATACCGGGTAATCCAACAATCCAGCGCCCTCAGCATAGATCCCCATGATGATCCCGTCGGACCAACGCATGGTGGAAAACCTGTCCAACGATCCAGCGCCCTCAGCATAGATCCCCATGATGATCCCGTCAGACCAACGCATATTGGACATCCGATCCAGTGCCCTCAGCATATATCCTCATGACCCCATTGGATCATTTACAACATAAACAATGCAATTATGCTTACACATATGCAACTCAATCTGTTCATCAACATGAACAACATATGAATCAAAACATGAACGGCACTATGATGACACAACTAGGACGACTTCATGTTCAGCAACATGAATGACAACCTGCCTGATCAACAACATCAATGCTAAACCGAATCAAACTAAGATACTTGTTATGATTCCTTCAGGAGAAATCTCGATGTCAAATCATCACCAGTGATTATCCTCAACGCTCGACGACCCAAACATACCATGGATTATAGATACTCATATTCCCATCTTTCTAGCAACGTAACCTTGATACCCGAATATGCCAATAACCGAGATAAAGCATATACATTATGATTTAACTCCCAGAATCGGAAAGACAACACATAATCCAAATCTCCATAATTTGCAGTAATAATCATTGCTATATGAATTATAAATGAAATGAAACTGAAACCATTCATTAAACATTGTAACTGAGCAAGTAATAACTTGCCTCGATACCGATACAACAGCGAGGAAGCTATTACCAAATCCATTGTCGTCATCTACAAGTTCCTCGGACCTGACCAAAGCAATTCACGAACATCCTCGAACTCGACCGCAACACACGGTTATAATCACCAATCAATATTCTCAACCTATTACAGTAATTCGATAAACAACAAGTTCGATAACAATCAACAATCGATAAAACCAAATCACAAACCCAACGGCTTGACAATATCCCAATTAACCACTAGTCGGATCAATCCAACTCAAACCAGCACAAATTCATAACCACAACACGAAAATACTGCACTTTCTGCCTTCTTAGCGCACGCTAATCACTTAACGTTGCGTGCGCTAAGTTGCTCCTGTTAGCGCGCGCTAGCCAGTAAGCTTAGCGTGCGCTAATGCTGTACTGATGCATGTTTTTCAGATACCGATCAACATATGGCAATTATCAAGAACACTAAGTGATTCTAAATCGTGCTCAAAACAACGAAATCCGATATCCTTTAACATATAAACAATCATCCAACTTATAATATAAGTTCTATATCCATATATCATCTTCCTTAATATCAATACATGAAACATCAAGAACCTAACAACACTTCCATAATCTATCATTACAGGGAGTAATCATCAAAAATAACATCAACATCTGCAAAGGAGAAGGAGGATTAACCAACTTATCTCAAGAAAACAAGCTACACAATACAAATCACCCAAATCATATTAATATCATCATACTCCGGTAATCCATCTCATAATCATTCTTGTCAACTTGTTTATGTAATAATAATCAACTCAAGAATATCAACATTCAATACCAAAACGAAATCCAAAGATGAAGAGTGATTACCTTTATGAAGGAATGGATTGATTTCCAAGGTTGAATCCATTTTCAAGAATCACCAATGATTTCAAGAACAAAGCTTTAGTCCATGATTTCCATCTTTAATCTTGTTTAAGAGGATCATCCCTTAGTGTTTAGGAACTCCAAATGTCCTCCCAAGGTTCTCTCTATCGGGTGAAAGGAAAGAAATGGACGAAATGCTTCATAACACCCTTCTGTCCCTTTAAATAGAATACATTACTAGCGTGCGCTAAACCTTATGTTTAGCGTGCGCTATGGCCTTAGCGTGCGCTAACTGACTTTGTTAGCGTGCGCTATCGCAGTCCAGAGGCTACAGTATGGTTTCGTACACGTGCTTACGTACGTAACACCCATGCATTAGCGTACGTAACTTACACTCTCTAGCGTACGCAAGTCCTTGCGTTTAGCGTGCGCTAATATCAGTTGACTCATTTGTCTGTATGCTCCGAAGACTGGTCCACACGCCGAAAGTGACCTGACACGGCCAAGATTCCTTTGGTCCGTTCTGATTAGTGTGCGCTATCAATATACCTTAGCGTGCGCTAATCCTTCACAACAAACATCCGTTTACTTGTCGGCACATGCGCCGAAAGTGACCGGGTCCACACATAGATTCCTTCTGATCTGGTCTGTACTAGCATGCGTTATCTTTTGCCTCTAGCGTGCGCTAAACCAGAACGATAGCGTGCGCTAGGCATGTATATTAGCGTGCGCTAATAATGTTACACTTAGCCATTTCCAGCTACTCTTGTCCAACGTCTCAACATACAAAATACGAACATACGACATACTGATTACATATACTCAACACATTATATCCTCAATTACAATTGTTGACCAAATACGACAATTATACCAATACTGACATATCAGTCCTTCGTTTATTTTATCCATACTGTACAGATTCCACACTGTACAACATAACTCAGATAAAATAACATTAAACAATAGTAGTAGAAATTTCGGATATTACATACTACACCACTTAAAATAAGTTTCGTCCTCGAAACTTGCAATCCGTCATAGAAAACAAACAAACCGTTCAACCAAAATATCCCGAAACCATCACGACAATGATCATCATCATTATTACCAAATAAGCAAAATAGCATACTTATATATGCGCCAAGTCGACGATCTCCTGAGGTACTAGCAAGTAACTTCACTGTAAAGCCTCAATACATTTACAATAACAATTCCATGAGTCTCAACAAAATATATCATCTTCGGATGAAGTAACCTATCTGTGTCAAATCTCGTCCACCTGATTATACAATCAAGTCCCAATTCCGATCAAACGAATAATACACGATACATCTGTGAAACAAATGCTCAACACCATGGCAACAAATCCTGAAACATCGACAGGCAATCTGAACGCTCAGATGATCACCAGCAATAATCAACCAATAAATTAACCGAGAATATCATCGACATGATAAACTCTAATACGACCAATCCAAAGGTCAAAACACGGCCGAGAATATCCTCATTTTGATAAACTAAAATATTACCAATGAACGATCAACAAAAATCGAGAATAGCTTCACACGGTAAACTCCAACACGGTCAACACAGAACCACAGCAACAGATATACGAAAGAATAACATTCTCAAAATGACACACCAACCACATACAATGGATCTCAATAAACATACCCGACTGGTGAACATATCCCTCGGCATACGAACAACCAATCACAAATCGACGAACACACCCAATCATACACGGAGTGGGAATGACCACTCAATATCCAAAACAACCAGCATGGGGGTACCATCCCCAAATCTACACTTACAAAGAAACCATTCAAAAACATTATGGTAGCGCATACGTCCCAGTTTCACAAAACCCGAAGTTCCAAAATTACATCTTGTGCATGAATTCTACATAGGGCTGTAAACGAACAGAGCTGTTCACGAACAAAGCTCGGCTCGGCTCGTTAAGGGCTCGGTTCGGCTCGGTTCGTTAAGAACTCGAGCTCGAGCTCGAACACAAAAATCTGTGTGTTAAGGAAACGAGCTCGAGCTGAGCTTGGGCAAGTGCGGCTCGAGCTCGGCTCGAGATCGGCTCGAGCTCGGTTCGGCTCATTAAGCTCGATTAATAAATATATTTTTAAATTAATTTTAATAATATTTATATATATTATATTATAGATTAATAATTTTTTAAATAATTTTCATAT
Organism: Orobanche coerulescens; assembly: GCA_033398695.1. NCBI lineage: Eukaryota > Viridiplantae > Streptophyta > Magnoliopsida > Lamiales > Orobanchaceae > Orobanche > Orobanche coerulescens. The sequence goes on along the minus strand of CM065810.1, from coordinate 97,412,267 downwards.
ATTAAAATATTAATTTTTATATATATTTAAAAAAATATATAATTTTTAATGATTATTTTAAAATATTTATTTTAAATAATTCAAATATATTATTTAAATAATTTAAAAATATATAATTATTCGCGAACAGCTCGAGTTCGACTCGTTTTATTAACGAGCTCGAGCTCGAACACGTTTTTTGTGCGATAAGAAAGCTCGGCTCGGCTCGTCAGGGAAAAAAATTGAGCTCGGCTCGTTTAGGTCAAAGCTCGGCTCGGCTCGGTTCGTTTACAGCCCTAATTCTACATCAAGCAGCATATTCTTCTTATCCGATCAATCAACCGATCATCCCTGGATAACCAACTACCATACTGAAGTTCGAATCTTTATTCACCGTTCCATACTGACGTCTTATCCAGTTCATGAGTCACACTCAGAACTTCACCATTATATACATTATGCACTAAATGCGTATGTATATCTATCACATTTTCAAAACCAGTTTAAAATCATATATCTCGTCAAGAAGACAAATTTTCGAAAGTTCATTCAAAAATTTCAAAACTCAAAACATAAATTTTCGTATGACCACGAAATCAATTTTCGAAAAATTAAATCGGGTCGCTGGTGCCAAGTATTCGATAACAGTTTTCCTTCGAATCCACATGATTTCGAAGTTTTAAAATGAAAACTATGCAAATGATTGACCACATCCATATTCCTGTATACTAATTCGGTTCATCACCAATATCCACTGATATTCCATCGGAAAACCACACGATAGAGTTCCAAAATCTCAATATATACACTTCAACCCAAAAACTCATTTTCCACCTATGACTCGCAATGTCAACCATTAACCCATTCCTGGATTACCTCAAATATGCTATGACAAACCATTGAAACCAATCAACACAGCGAGACTTCCCGAGAAGTTTCATTTGAACAAGTAAACCAAAACCCCGAAAGGCAGAAATAAAATAGATAAACGATGGTAAAGTATTTACAAATCTCGAGAGTTTTAGGAAACAAAATAGTCTTTTAAAACATTAGGGTCTCAGCCTGTATCCTGTTCCACATTACGAGAAGTTGAGAAAAAATAGAAAACTCTTTTCGGACTCCAAGTCCTGAGTTACAAAACTATTTCAAAATCGATAGGGTCTCGGTCCAAAATCATTTTCCGTAAAACATCCTTGAAATATTCATTTTGAAAAAGTATCATTTTCAAATGCTCAAAAGCAGTTCATATATCACAAAATGAACTAACATGACTACATGTTCTTCTCAACTATCCATAGTCCTTCTCCCGAATACACAATTCCGTTCCAAAATCTAACCAACATACTGATTCTCAAAATCATAACTCCTCAAGATCATCAATCCTGTCCCAACTCTGTCACCTTATACTGTAACGCATAATATCTGCTGAATCTCAAAACGTATAAACTTAGAACGGCAATAAATCTCAATGAAATTAAAAAATCCAAATACTTACAGATCGTGAAGCCGATGATTTCCCGTGATACTGACACATGTCTCAACTCTAGAAAATACTCGACACAAATATTTTCAAAACACACATTTTGCAAAATCAGTTCAACTCGTGAACACAACACAGCTCTATCCGAAGAAACACGTTAACACCATTTGGAAAAGTTTACAACAGCTCAGTACCACACTGGTAAATCACATAATGCACAAACCCAGGTGAACAACAAAAACTCACGGCTCTACTATTCGTCAATCGACAACTCGAATGAAGCGACAAAACACGACCCAACTCGACCCGACTGCCTAAGTTTTCTCAACCTAAGCTCTGATACCATATTCTGTAACACCCCCAGAGCCATCCAGGAATATTACAGCGCCGTGGGCCCCGAGATGGAACCCACAAGGCTAAAGGAAATTTTCGCAAACATTTACAAACTCCCAAGAGGCTAATGACGATATTATCTATTTAAAACATTCGAAGACTTTATAAAACTCGTTTATCAAAATCGTCGTGAAAACTCATTTGAAACCACAATGCCCGAAACGCCAAAACTCAATTGTTTAAGAACATACGTTAAGCTATCGCTTACACGTACCGACAGAATAGATTTAGAGAACGATTTCCAAAGTAACCTAAGTTACCAGATACCAAAAGACCATTTAAAAATACTCACGCAGCAGGTAAGGACAAACAATTAAAATACTCTAACAGTGGAATACAAGAACTGATTAGGAAACTCAATACACAAATACATGCTCTAGCCAGTATCCTCCGGGAAGCTCATCTCTACACGACCGCTACAATCTTGATAATCCAAGAACCTAAAAAGAAAGCCCACGACGGGGTCAGCCATAATATCCAACAATGATAACCATCACAACACGTCAATAATTACATATCAATGGAAATACTAAGTAAGAATACGACCAATGTAATCTTACTGCCATAATGTTACCAATTCATGATAATATTTACCAAAGTTCACATCTCGTATCCTTTCAACAACCAATACGCTCATACCGAAATATCTGTATTGTATCTCAACAATACCCAAGGTTCTCAAAACATTATCATAACTTACTGCACGAAATCTACTAACCCTGTCCAACCCAATCGCATCTCACCACAATAATCGACTGTCCATCAAAGACAAATACCAAAAGAAAATACGGAACATACCTCAGGATATGAAATGTCACGTCGAAATCACGTCAGTCTAATCCAAGATCAGATCAACACAACATATGGACATGGTCCTAACACAAGACCTACAAATGCATACTCATATGACAACGTCAATATGATCACAACAATAACGACAACGTATACTTATGGCAAGCCCATAATATACATATGCACAACAACAACACATATAAAATCAAAGATGCGAATCCAGATGATTCCATCAACACAATACCGGGTAATCCAACGATCTAGAGCCCTCAACATAAATCCCCATGATGATCCCGTCGGACCAACGCATGGTAGAAAACCTGTCCAACGATCCAGCGCCCTCAGCATAGATCCCCATGATGATCCCGTCGGACCAACGCATAGTGGACATCCGATCCAGCGCCCTCAGCATAGATCCTCATGACCCCATCGGATCATTTACAACATAAACAATGCAATTATGCTTACACATATGCAACTCAATATGTTCATCAATATGAACAACATATGAATCAAAACATGAACGACACTATGATGACACAACTAGGACGACTTCATGTTCAGCAACATGAACGACAACCTGCCTGATCAACAACATCAATGCTAAACCGAATCAAACTAAGATACTTGTTACGAGTCCTTCAGGAGAAATCTCGATGTCAAATCATCACCAGTGATTATCCTCAATGCTCGGCGACCCAAACGTACCATGAACTATAGATACTCATATTCCCATCTTTTTAGCAATGTAACCTTGATACCCGAATATGCCAATAACCGAGATAAAGCATATACATTATGATTTAACTCCCAGAATCGGAAAGACAACACATAATCCAAATCTCCAGAATTTGCAGTAATAATCATTTCTATATGCATTATAAACGAAATGAAACTGAAACTATTCATTAAACATTATAACTGAGCAAGTAATAACTTGCCTCGATACCGATACAACGACGAGGAAGCTGTTACCAAATCCATTATCGTCATCTACAAGTTCCTAGGTCCCGACCAAAGCAATTCACGAACATCCTCGAACTCGACCGCAACACACGGTTATAATCACCAATCAATATTCTCAACCTATTACAGTAATTCGATAAACAACAAGTTCGATAACAATCAACAATCGATAAAACCAAATCACAAACCCAACGGCTTGACAATATCCAAATTAACCACTAGTCGGATCAATCTAACTCAAACCAGCACGAATTCATAACCACAACACGAAAATACTGCACGTTCTGCCTTCTTAGCGCACGTTAATCACTTAACGTAGCGTGTGCTTAGTTGCTCCCGTTAGCGCGCGCTAGCCAGTAAGCTTAGCGTGCGCTAATGTTGTACTGATGTAATATCCGGATTTATTACAGTGTATTTCATCTGTATTCAAACCATGTATTATTTCGGATTGGTGATTTTGATTATTGGAGTATGATATTTAGTGCATTGATATCATTATGCATAAGTATAGAATCATGCAAAATTGTTCAAGCAACCTCGTGATAGCGCACGCTAAGAATGTATCTTAACGCGCGCTATCGGGCCATTCGTAGCGCACGCTATGCAGGTATGAGTAACGTGCGCTAAGGACTCAATTATTGAGCGGGACAGTTAGCTCATGCGCCAGCGGGACATGGGTCCGGATAAGATTCCCGCTGACGCACCCAGACAAATTCTGAAGTCAACCATTATTAGCGCACGCTAAGGGATGCTTAGTAGCGTGCGCTAACTTGTCAAAATTGCAGAATATTATAAATGGGACAGCAACCGCTTGGGCTTTCATTTCCTTCGTCTATACTTCATCTTTGAGAGTCAAGAGAGCAAAAATCTAACTGCTAAACACTTAGAACAAGTATGAGTGATCATTGAATGAGTGAGTATCACTTGTGAAGTGATCCTTGAAGAGAAGTGACACCTTGGAGGGCACGTAACCAACCGAGTCGGATTACACCTTGTGGTTCAAGATTTCGGCATATTAAGGTATGTTCAACCTATCACCGTCTTAGATTTGGATTTCCAATGGATATGATGATCATGTTAACGGGATATTGAATTTCATTAGTGAATTATTTCAACAACATCATGTTTAGAAGATTGGGATGTCTACAATTACGATATTATTGTTGGAACCTTGAAGTTGGAATCCTAAGTACTTCAAATGATAGTAGAATCTAATACATCAACCGGAGATCACCAACTTTGCATGAGAATTGTAATCAAGATGGTTTATGGTGTCATGATGATTATACGTATATTTGCATCTTGAAGTTGATATCATACTGGAGATTATTCATAAGAGTAAGAACTTGGTATTCATGGAAGTAACATGAATTATCACGAAGGATTTCATTGTTTCGTTCATGGCAAGAACAGTTCTTGCTTTCGTGATGGCGCCATGCGAATAGCGCACGCTATGTTATGCAGTTTAACGTGCGCTATCGAGCACTAGTTAGCGTACGCTACGTTTGGTACGTAACGTACGCTAGACCATCAGACGAGTCAGTTGGCTGGTCAGTGAAGTACTGACCATGCGTCGTTAGCGTGCGCTAGGCTTTGTTGTTTGCGTGCGCTATCGGGCACGCACGCTACACAGAAGTACTTAGCGTGCGCTAAGCTCTTCGGGCAGATTGCAGTTTATGAACTTTTGACCGTTAAGCGAATTGTTAAACATTCATACGACGTGAGATAAACTCTATATCATTTCTTTTGTTAAGGTTTGGTCTCGTTACGGGATTGATTGAGGAGGACGATCTTCGAGTATTCATTTTCGTGGAAGTATTGTTATTGTCTTCAAATCGAGGCAAGTACCTTAATTGTTTTATGTATTGTTGTTATACATATTGTCGTGCATGTATGTCGTTATTGTGTGTCCACCTCGTGTTGGTCCGACGGGATCATCGGGGGATCTATGCTAGCGTGCGCTGGATCATCGGACGGGTTTTTCCACCACGGGTTGGTCTGAAGGGATCATCGTGGGTTCTAGGCAGTGAACGCTGGATCGATGGAATTACCATGTGTATGTATTGATATCATGTTGTGATTATCAGTTGTGTATGTTATGTTTGAGTTTCTCGTAGGAGAAGACTCGTTGGTATTTTGTCGTTTACGTTATTATTATTCACCGTGAGATATGAATAATATGTTGTGGTACTTGTACTAGCATCGTGTGCTAACCCCTTCGGGGGTGGACATTTTGTTTGTGTTCAGGATCCAGGAGAGCGGGGAAACAACCACTGGAACTGTATGACGACGAGGGTGCAGAGTGATGTCCCGACCGGGTTTATTTATCTGTTGTTCATTCGTTATTTCAATAAGTACTCGAGTACGCAGTCGTTTGTGATGATTTGAATTTGGTGATGTATTATTGAGATCTGTTGAACAATTGTACTATTTCTGTATTTGGTCAGAACTGATGTACTGTAATTCCGTTATTTCCATTCGTCAGCACCCTTTTATACTTGTTCAATTCTTCAGCCTTGTAAATCTTTATGTAAAGGATTTACGGCACTGTAATATTCCCGAATATATTGGGGGTGTTACAGAATATGGTATCGGAGCTAAGATTATGGATATCTTGGCCGTTGGGTTAAAATAGGGGTCATTTATGTCTTTTGGGATAACCGGCCGTGAATGACATCACTGCACTGCCTACGTCTTCATGCGAACAGTGGTTGTAAGTTCCTAAACTCTATCTCGTTCTTTGCATATTGTATCTATTTATACTCGAATATTAGAACGATGTTGTTTCCTGTATATTGAGTATTTATGCTTACAGTATGTTGAGAGGCGGACGTGGACGTGGTCGCGGTCGTGGACGCGGACGGAGAAATGCCGAAAGGGAAGCGTCGCCTTCTAACCGAGCTGTCATAGCTCAGCGAGCAGCAACAGTCTATTTATAATGAACCTGATCCTGCTTTACCGGATATCCTTCGTCAAGTGGTGAACCAGATGACTCAATTCGCCCAGTCGTGGACCGAATGCAAGTGGCGGTGGGACTACGGCGGGGAGAGAGACAGCAAGGGATCCCAGATATGGGAAATCGAGGTGACCGGTGGCTGCAAGAAGTGGCGAAGATGCAACCACCCAAATTCGACGGTATTTCTGAGACTCCCACCTGGGATCATTGGTTAAAGGAGCTGGAGAAAATCTTTGCCGGAATCAAGCGCCTGCAGACCGGGAGAGCCTCTATCGCTCAATATTTTCTGATAGGGGAAGCGTCCGAATGGTGGGAAGCCATCCGGCCTGTAGACCATGATGCCGATTGGACAGAGTTTAGATTAATGATGGAAGCTCGGTATTGCCCTCGTCCTGTGATGGAAGCCAAAGTTCGGGAGTTTTTATCCGCTCAGCCTTCTGATGTGCCAGTATCCCAGGCAATCAAGACGTTTAACCAGCAGCTGGCATTTGTTCGACATCTGGTCAGAACAGATGCAGAAATGATGATTCATTTCGATATGAGAATGAAACCAGAAGTTCAGAGGTACATGTCCGGATTCGAGTGTACCACACTCCGCCAATACCAGGATAAGGCGTTGGCATTTGAGATCAAGGAAGCAGCCATGGAGAAATTTTCAGAATCCAAGAAACAGAAAGTCTCTCGTACTTTTACAGAGCACAAGAACAGTGGGGCCCGTAAGGCCCAGTCATCCTTCCATTCTTTCAAGAAACCTCCGCACCCAGCTAGGAGCGGAAAGAACTTCGGGGCGACATCAACTATTACTGATGTTACCAGGAAATGCTTTAACTGCGCCCAGACAGGGCACTATCGACGGAATTGCCCCCTTCCTGCCGTGACTTGTTTTGACTGTGGACGAGAGGGACATCGGGCGGTGTTTTGTGAAGAGGCTGCAAAGTCTTTTAGAGCCCGTACACCACAGCCAGTCCAGAAGGAGGCCAGTATTCCACAGACGCAGCAAAGTGTTCAGATGCCTCAGAATTTTGGCCGCGGGCGGCGAGAGGACAATGGGACCGAAAGGGGACATCGAGTGCCGGATCTGCTCCCCACGTCATGCGAGATGAGGAGGACAGACGATCAAGATCTTCTTTGTCGCATCGTGCATCGAGATCCTTTCCCGGCCCGGTTAGCGTTTTATTCGATACAGAGCTACACATTCTTTCATATCTTTGTCTTGTGTAAATCGTTTGAATATTTCCGGTTTTCATGCTTGTGAACCTTATGTTGTTGGTTTACCGAGTGGAGAGAGGATTGTCGGAAATTTAGAAACTAGAAATTTCCCTGTATCATTTGGAGGCAGAGAGTGGCTCTCAAACCTGATCGTGATAGAAATGCAAGGAGATGACCTGATACTCGGAGACGATTGGCTTAATCGATATGGAGCAATTGTGAACTACCGAAGGAGGAATATATCGCTGATCGCTGACGATGGTTCCGAGATTCTGTTTGAGGGATGAAAACCGGGAAGCTCAGGGAAATTGATCAAGGCGATGAAAGCTGTCAAATTGTTAAAACAGGGTTGTACCGGGTACTGGTGTTACGCGATGAAGAAAGAAGATGAAATTGTGGAACTTTCATCCATTCCTGTTGTGAACGAATTTCCAGATGTATTTCCTGACAAGTTACCTGGACTACCTCCACGAAGGTATGTGGAATTTACCATTGAGCTAGAACCCGGAGATACACCAATTTCCAAGGCGCCGTATCGTATGGCACCTACTGAGATGTACGAACTGAAGAAGCAGCTGGAGGAGTTACTAGACAAGGGCTATATTCAGCCAAGCGTTTCACCCTGGGGAGCGCCAGTTCTTTTCGTCCGAAAGAAGGATGGATCGCTCCGACTGTGTATTGACTATCGAGAGCTAAACAAGATGACGATTAAGAACAAGTATCCGTTGCCACGGATTGATGATCTATTTGACCAGTTTCAAGGGGCAACAATATTTTCTAAAATTGATCTGAGATCAGGATACCATCAACTGAGAATTAAGGAGTCTGATGTTCCGAAATCAGCGTTCAGAACCCGCTACGGGCATTATGAGTTTGTAGTGATGCCGTTTGGTCTCACTAACGCACCTGCTGTATTTATGCAATTGATGAACCGTGTGTTCATTGAATTTTTGGACAAATTTGTGGTCGTATTTATTGATGACATCCTGGTGTATTCTAAGAGTCCGGAAGAACATGCGCAGCATTTGCAGATAGTATTGGAGCTTTTGAGAAACGAGCAATTGTACGCCAAACTTTCTAAGTGTGAATTCTGGCTAAAAGAAGTAATGTTCCTCGGCCATGTGGTGTCAGCTAGAGGATTCCGAGTAGATCCTCAGAAGATCGAAGCAATATTGGATTGGAAGCCTCCAAATAACGTGAAAGAGGTCCAAGCTTCTTAGGACTTCTTTGGATACTATCGTCGATTCGTGGAGGGTTTTCTAAAGTCTCCGCCCACTTACTCGACTTCGCGAAAACTCAAAAGTTTGAGTGGAATGAATTATGTCGATTAGCTTTGATGAATTGAAGAAGAGATTGACGACGGCACCGATTCTATCACTTCCGAGGAACTGGAGGATTCATAGTTCTGATGATGCTTGAATCAAGGATTTGGGTGCGTGTTGATGCGAATGATAAGGTGATCGCTTATGCGTCGCGACAATCGAAACCACTATGAAGTGAACTACCCAACACATGATTTGGAGCTAGCGGCGGTGGTTTTTGCCTTGAAGATTTGGAGGCATTATGCATGCAGGACTCACCGCCGATCTTTACGGATCATAAGAGTCTCAAGTATATATTCAGTCAGAAAGAGTTGAACATGCGGCAAAGAAGATGGTTGGAACTGATTAAGGACTATGACTTGGAGATCTTATATCATCCAGGCAAAGCAAATGTAGTGGCCGATGCACTTAGCCGCAAGCCTGTCTCTATTCGAGATCTGGAAACGCCGACATCCCAACTTAGCCTTCAACGAGAGATGATTCGTGAAGGGATTGAAGTGTGGTTACAAAGAGTCCAAGGACAGTTGTGCGTGATGGAGATAACTTCGTCATTAACCGAAGAAATCAAATCTAGACAGGCAGATGATCCTCTGATGATTCGGTTGCATGATGAAGTGATCAAAGGAAAGGCCCCCGGATTCATAATTCATGACGATGGAGTTTTGAGATTTCAGAACCGACTCTGCGTTCCCGATGTTGATGTTCTGAAACAGACGATTATGAAGGAAGCTCATAGTTCGCCCTATTCTATCCACCGTGCACCAAGAAATGTATAAGGACTTGAAACAGAACTTCTGGTGGGGCAACATGAAGAAAGACGTAGCGGACTATGTTTCGAAATGCTTGACTTGTCAGCAGGTTAAGATCGAACATCAACGGCCTGCTGGAATGTTGAAGCCGCTCCCGATTCCTGAATGGAAGTGGGAAGACATATCAATGGACTTCATCACTAATATGCCGAAAACCAGGACAGGAATGAACATGATTTGGGTGATAGTTGATCGTTTAACCAAATCGGCTCATTTTCTAGGCATTAAGGATACGTGGGGACCAGAGAGGTTGGCTCGAGTCTTTATTTCGGAGATAGTTCGATTGCATGGTACGCCGAAGACCATTGTTTCTGATCGAGACGGCCGTTTTGTGTCTCACTTTTGGAAAGCAGTTCATAAGGCCTTGGGGACCGAATTGAACTTCAGTACAGCTTATCACCCGCAGTCTGACGGACAATCTGAGAGAACTATACAAACGGTGGAAGACATGCTAAGGGCTTGTGCCTTAGATTGGTCAAACGATTGGGAAGTTCATCTACCGTTGATTGAATTTACCTACAACAATAGTTGGCATGCTTCTATTAAGATGGCACCGTTTGAGGCATTATACGGAAGGAGATGCAGATCGCCCCTATGCTGGGACGATTCATCGGACTTGATCGGAACAGAACCAGAGTTGATCGAGCAAACTCGAGAGAGGATAGCCTTAATTCGTGAAAGGCTGTTGACCGCCCAGAGTCGCCAGAAATCCTATGCGGACGTACGTCGTCGCCCATTGGAGTTCAATACTGGAGACCATGTACTTTTGAAGGTTTCTCCTACCCGCGGAATCTTTCGTTTCGGAAGGAAAGGAAAGCTGAGTCCGAGATATATCGGACCATTTGAGATCCTCGAGAGAGTTGGGGAGTTGGCATACAGATTAGCATTACCGCCGTCATTGTGCCATGTTCATAACGTGTTCCACATATCCCAGTTGCGGAGATATATACCAGATCCCAGTCATATCATTGATTTCGGTGAGATCAAAGTCGCACAGGATGGGACGTTCGAAGAAAGACCAGTCAAGATACTCGAGAGTCGAGTTAAGCAACTGAGGAACAAGTCAATCATCTTGGTCAAAGTTCAGTAGTCACGTCATGGAACGGAAGAAGCCACTTGGGAAACAGAAGCTGATATGAAGTCTAGATATCCCGAGTTATTTTCGTCTTGAGTTTCGGGACTAAACTCCTTTTTAGTAGGAGAGTATGTAATATCCGGATTTATTACAGTGTATTTCATCTGTATTCAAACCATGTATTATTTCGGATTGGTGATTTTGATTATTGGAGTATGATATTTAGTGCATTGATATCATTATGCATAAGTATAGAATCATGCAAAATTGTTCAAGCAACCTCGTGATAGCGCACGCTAAGAATGTATCTTAACGCGCGCTATCGGGCCATTCGTAGCGCACGCTATGCAGGTATGAGTAACGTGCGCTAAGGACTCAATTATTGAGCGGGACAGTTAGCTCATGCGCCAGCGGGACATGGGTCCGGATAAGATTCCCGCTGACGCACCCGGACAAATTCTGAAGTCAACCATTATTAGCGCACGCTAAGGGATGCTTAGTAGCGTGCGCTAACTTGTCAAAATTGCAGAATATTATAAATGGGACAGCAACCGCTTGGGCTTTCATTTCCTTCGTCTATACTTCATCTTTGAGAGTCCAGAGAGCAATAATCTACCTTCTAAACACTTAGAACATGTATGAGTGATCATTGAATGATTGAGTATCACTTGTGAAGTGATCCTTGAAGAGAAGTGACACCTTGGAGGGGCACGTAACCAACCGGAGTCGGATTACACCTTGTGGTTCAGTGATTTCGGCATATTAAGGTATGTTCAACCTATCACCAGTCTTAGATTTGGATTTCCAATGGATATGATGATCATGTTAACGGGATATTGAATTTCATTAGTGAATTATTTCAACAACATCATGTTTAGAAGATTGGGATGTCTACAATTACGATATTATTGTTGGAACCTTGAAGTTGGAATCCTAAGTACTTCAAATGATAGTAGAATCTAATACATCAACCGGAGATCACCAACTTTGCATGAGAATTGTAATCAAGATGGTTTATGGTGTCATGATGATTATACGTATATTTGCATCTTGAAGTTGATATCATACTGGAGATTATTCATAAGAGTAAGAACTTGGTATTCATGGAAGTAACATGAATTATCACGAAGGATTTCATTGTTTCGTTCATGGCAAGAGCGATTCTTGCTCGTGATGGCGCCATGCGAATAGCGCCGCGCTATGTTATGCGGCTTAACGTGCGCTTATCGAGCACTAGTTAGCGTCACGCTACGTTTGGTACGTAACGTCGCTAGACCATCGAGAAGTCGATTGGTGGTCGGTGAAATGCGACCATGCGTCGTTAGCGTGCGCTAGGGTTTGTTGTTTGCGTGCGCTATCGGGCAGACGTAACGCACGCTACACAGAAGTACTTAGCGTGCGCTAAGCTCTTCGGGCAGATTGCAGTTTATGAACTTTTGACCGTTAAGCGAATTGTTAAACATTCATACGACGTGAGATAAACTCTATATCATTTCTTTTGTTAAGGTTTGGTCTCGTTACGGGATTGATTGAGGAGGACGATCTTTGAGTATTCATTTTCGTGGAAGTATTGTTATTGTCTTCAAATCGAGGCAAGTACCTTAATTGTTTTATGTATTGTTGTTATACATATTGTCGTGCATGTATGTCGTTATTGTGTGTCCACCTCGTGTTGGTCCGACGGGATCATCGGGGGATCTATGCTAGCGTCTTGTTGGATCATCGGACGGGTTTTTCCACCACGGGTTGGTCTGACGGGATCATCGTGGGTTCTAGGCAGTGAACGCTGGATCGATGGAATTACCATGTGTATGTATTGATATCATGTTGTGATTATCAGTTGTGTATGTTATGTTTGAGTTTCTCGTAGGAGAAGACTCGTTGTTATTTTGTCGTTTACGTTATTATTATTCACCGTGAGATATGAATAATATGTTGTGGTACTTGTACTAGCATCGTGTGCTAACCCCTTCGGGGGTGGACATTTTGTTTGTGTTCAGGATCCAGGAGAGCGGGGAAACAACCACTGGAACTGTATGACGACGAGGGTGCAGAGTGATGTCCCGACCGGGGTTATTTATCTGTTGTTCATTCGTTATTTCAATAAGTACTCGAGTACGCAGTCGTTTGTGATGATTTGAATTTGGTGATGTATTATTGAGATCTGTTGAACAATTGTACTATTTCTGTATTTGGTCAGAACTGATGTACTGTAATTCCGTTATTTCCATTCGTCAGCACCCTTTTATACTTGTTCAATTCTTCAGCCTTGTAAATCCTTATGTAAAGGATTTACGGCGCTGTAATATTCCCGAATATATTGGGGGTGTTACAACTGATGCATGTCTTTCAGATACCGATCAACATATGGCGATTATCAAGAACACTAAGTGATTCTAAATCGTGCTCAAAACAACAAAATCCGATATCCTTTAACATATAAACAATCATCCAACTTATAATCCAAGTTCTATATCCATATATCATCTTCCTTAATTTCAATACATGAAACTTCAAGAACGTAACAACACTTCCATAATCTATCATTACAGGGAGTAATCATCAACAATAACATCAACATCTGCAAAGGAGAAGGAGGATTAACCAACTTATCTCAAGAAAATGAACTACACAATACAAATCACCCAAATCATATTAATATCATCATACTCCGATAATCCATCTCATAATCATGCTTGTCAACTTGTTTATGTAATAATCATCAACTCAAGAATATCAACATTCAATTCCAAAACGAAATCCAAAGATGAAGAGTGATTACCTTTATGAAGGAATGGATTGATTTCCAAGGTTGAATCCATTTCCAAGAATCACCAATGATTTCAAGAACAAAGCTTTAATCCATGATTTCCATCTTTAATCTTGTTAAAGAGGATCATCCCTCAGTGTTTAGGAACTCCAAATGTCCTCCCAAGGTTCTCTCTATCGAGTGAAAGGAAAGAAATGGACGAAATGCTTCATAACATCCTTCTGTCCCTTTATATAGAATACATTACTAGCGTGCGCTAAACCTTATGTTTAGCGTGCTCTATGGCCTTAGCGTGCGCTAACTGACTTTGTTAGCATGCGCTATCGCAGTCCAGAGGCTACAGTCTGGATTTGTACATGTGCTTACGTACGTAACACCCATGTATTAGCGTATGTAACTTACACTCTCTAGCGTACGCAAGTCCTTGCGTTTAGCGTGCGCTAATATCAGTTGACTCGTTTGTCTGTATGCTCCGAAGACTGGTCAACACACTGAAAGTAACCTGACATGGCCAAGATTCCTTTGGTCCGTTCTGATTAGCGTGCGCTATCAATATACCTTAGCGTGCGCTAATCCTTCACAACAAACATCCGTTGACTTGTCGGCACATGCGCCGAAAGTGACCGGGTCCACACATAGATTCCTTCTGATCTGGTTTGTACTAGCGTGCGTTATCTTTTGCCTCTAGCGTGCGCTAAACCAGAACGATAGCATGCGCTAGGCATGTATATTAGCATGCGCTAATAATGTTACACTTAGCCATTTCCAGCTACTCTTGTCCAACGTCTCAACATACAGAAAACGAACATACGGCATACTGAATACATATACTCAACACATTATATCCTCAATTACAATTGTCGACCAAATACGACAATTATACCAATATTGACATCTCAGTCCTTCGTTTATTTTATCCATACTGTACATATTCCACGCTGTACAACATAACACGGATAAAATAACATTAAACAATAGTAGTAGAAATTTCGGATATTACACAAAACATCAAGAATTCAAGGACAAGATCGTTAAGGGCGAGAAACCCGAGTTTATGATTACCAAGGATGGAATTGTAAGGGTTAAGGGACAGTTATGCATACCTCATGACGAAGAGCTCAAAAGACGGATTCTGGAATAAGCTCTATTGGTCAAGGTGTACGATATACCCAGGAGGCAATAAGATGTACCCAGACCTGAAGAAACACTTTTGGTGGGTGAACATGAAGAACCAAGTAGCAGAATTCGTGGCACGATGCCTCATATGTCAAAAGGTCAAGGCTGAACATTAGCGACCCTCAGGACTGTTGCAACCATTGGAAGTCCCGGAATGGAAATGGGAAATGATAACCATAGACTTCATTACTGATCTGCCAATGACAAGTGGAGGCTATAACACTATTTGGATAATCTTCGACAGACTGACGAAATCATCACATTTCGTGCTGGTTAAAAGGGACGACAGTTTGCAAAAGCTGGCTAAGATTTATATCCGAGAGATCGTTCGACTTCATGGAGTGCCAACAGACATAGTATCTGATAGAGTCCCAAGATTCATATCTCGTTTCTGGAAAGTCTTCCATAAAGAATTAGGAACCTCGTTGAGTTTTAGCACTAGCGCTCACCCCCAGACCGATGGGCAATCCGAGCGAACCATCCACACCCTTGAAGACATGTTACGAGCTTGCGTACTGGACTTTCAAGGAAACTGGGATCACCACCTGCGATTAGCCGAGTTTGCATACAACAAAAATTACCAATCGACAATCGGGATGGCGCCTTATGAAGCTCTATACGGGAGGAATTGCCGATCCCCACTCCATTGAGAAATTGATGACCAGTGGATGCCGAAGACACAAGGAACCGAACCCTCACTGATGAACATAGATTTGGTGAAAAAAGCCACGGATAAAGTACGACTAATTAAGGATAGGATTCGCACCGCTCAGAGCAGACAAAAGAGTTACGCCGATCAGCATAGGAAGGATCTAGAATTTGAAGTAGGAGATCAAGTCTTCCTGAGGCTAACACCACAGAAGGGTTTAATAGTGTCAAGGAAAGGAGGAAAGTTGAGTCCCCGATATGTAGGAGCATTCAAAATCATGGAAAGAATTGGACGATTGGTGTACCGGTTGGAATTACCATCCAATCTGGCTGGAATGCACGACGTTTTCCATGTCTCGAGATTAAAGACGTATCATCCAGACCCGGCGCACATTCTCACTTCTAACATTCCGCCGATCAAAGATAACTTGTCTTATGAAGAAAGGCCGAACAATATCCTCGACCGGTAAGTATGCGAATGGAGGAAGAAGCCAATTCCTTTACTTAAAGTCGTCTGGTCAAATCACAACAGAGAGGAAGATGCTACGTGGGAGACTGAGGAAGAAATGAAGAAATCCTATCCCGAACTGTTCAAGAAGGAATTTGTGGACCAAATTCTTCCAAGGAGGGGAGGATGTAAAACCCCCTAAATTCGATAACTTATCACATGTACAACATACTAAATTATGATGTACTATAATAATATTTGTTTTATGACATGATATCATCTACGTCTAATTTTATGTTATTCCACTCATTAATTTCGTAAATTAAGTTTATAAACCAAATAATAAAATTAAAATAGAATATTGATTCACCTAATGGCCTATGTGTTAATACCAAATTACATATAAACTCACTAATGGACTTAAACCCAACTCAATAAAATTCCTAAGACTTGAATTTACCATTTAAAGCCCAACTCAACTAATAACCCAAACCCACTACAATAATAATAACTTATACACTTACAATAACAAAAAAAATAATATAAAATCTGATATGGGCGGCCAAGGCGAGGGAAAAGAGGAAGAGAGTGAAGTGTTCTAGGGCCATCACCATTCCCATGTAAGACTACATTCATTAGTCTTCCCACACTTCCCCAAGCCCTAACTACACACCTTAAATACTTATTCTATTACCTAGCCACCACTCCTACACTACACAACACAAAATCTGCATATAGAGGGAGAGAGAGAGGAGGGCCGAAAATTTGGAGAGGAAGGAGGAAGAAAGAGTTCATCAAAACTCAAGTAAACTAGGTAATTCGATGTTGGGATTCAGTGCCTAAATCGAAGGCCCAACGGAAGCGGTAAAACAAAAATTAATTCGATCCGAATCCCTACGAGGATCGATCGAGCTACGAATGTATGAATATATAAACGAAACACAAGAGTTACGAGAAAACATACCCTTGTAGTGTAATACCCGAGATTTCTGATATGTATTTGGAACTTGTGATATTGTAATTGTTGCACTTTAATCTGAGTATTATTCTCTGTATCTCATAGTCCGGTGTTGTTGAGCGTATAATTTCATGAATGTGATTTAAGATTTGTGATTCTGTGCATGTAGCGCACGCTATCGTCTATGTGTAGCGTACGCTAACATGGATCCATAGCGCACGCTACAAAGGAACATTAGCGCACGCTATACGTGGTCAATATGATTGAGACGTGTGGTAGGTGAGATCAGGCCGGGGATCTTGGTCGGATTGTGTCGGGATGAACCTGTATTAGCGTTACCAGATGGAACTGATGGATTCATGGTGTACAGCGACGCTTCAAATCAGGGTCTGGGATGTGTGTTGATGCAAAAAGATAAGGTGATTGCCTATGCTTCTCGGCAGTTGAAACCATATGAGGTTAATTACCCGACTCATGATTTGGAGCTAGCAGCTGTAGTCTTTGCATTGAAAATTTGGAGACATTATTTGTATGGCACTCATTGTCAGATCTTTACAGATCATAAGAGCCTCAAGTACATTTTCAGTCAGAAAGAATTAAACATGAGGCAGAGAAGGTGGCTGGAATTGATCAAGGATTACGACTTGGAGATTCTCTATCATCCGGGGAAAGCAAACGTAGTAGCCGATGCTTTGAGCCGTAAACCTGTTTCTCTTCGAGTGTTGGAAGCACTTACGCCCCAAACCAGCATTCAACGGGAACTGATCCGTGAAGGGATTGAAGTAAGGGCACCAAGAATCCAAGGGCAACTATATGTGATGGAACTGACTTCATCACTAGTCGAGGAGATCAAATCTAAGCAGTTGAGCGATTCTCTGATCCTTCGGTTAGGTGACGAAGTAAAGAAAGGAAAAGCCCCTGGATTCGTAATACAAGATGATGGAATTCTGAGATTTCAGAGTCGACTTTGCGTTCCCGATAATGATGAATTGAGACGGACTATTCTGAAGGAAGCTCACAGCGCGCCCTATTCTATCCACCCGGGCAGCAGTAAAATGTATAAGGATTTAAAACAAAACTTCTGGTGGGGGAATATGAAGAAGGACGTAGCAGAGTATGTTTCGAAGTGTTTGACTTGTCAGCAGGTTAAGATTGAACATCAGCGACCTGCCGGAATGTTAAAGCCGCTTAGATCCACGAGTGGAAGTGGGAGGATATCTCGATGGATTTCATCACCAGTATGCCAAGGACTAGAACGGGAATGAACATGATTTGGGTTATAGTTGATCGACTAACCAAGTCGGCTCATTTCCTAGGAATTAAAGATACATGGGGACCCGAGATATTGGCGCGATTATTTATTGCGGAGATAGTCAGATTGCATGGGACGCCGAAGACCATTATTTCGGATCGAGATGGTCGCTTCGTGTCACATTTCTGGAAGGCAGTTCACAGGTCTTTGGGGACTGAGCTCAACTTTAGCACAGCTTATCATCCCCAAATGGACGGCCAGTCCGAAAGCACTATACAAATGGTAGAAGACATGCTTAGAGCTTGTGCCTTAGATTTGGTCGACTGATTGGGAAGTTCATTTGCCACTGATTGAATTCACTTACAATAATAGTTAGCATGCTTCTATTAAGATGGCACCATTTGAAGCTTTGTACGGGAGAAGATTCCGAGCACCCCTGTGTTGGGATGATTCTTCGGATTTGATCGGGACGGAACCGGAATTGATAATTCAGACTCAAGAGAAGATAGCTTTGATTCGAGAAAAACTGTTGATCGCCTGAGTCGATGAAGTCTTATGCAGACGTACGTCGTCGCCCTCTAGAGTTCGACGCTGGGGACCATGTACTATTGATGGTGTCTCCTACACGAGGGATATTCCGTTTTGGGAGGAGAGGCAAGCTTAGTCCGAGATATATCGGACCATTCGAGATCCTCGAGAGAGTTGGAGATTTAGCATACAGGTTGACCTTACCACCATCGCTGAGTCACGTTCACAATGTGTTTCACGTATCCCAATTGCGGAAGTATGTACCAGACCCCAGTCATATCATTGAGTTCGATGAGATCGAGATAGCTAATGACGGCACCTTCGAGGAGAGACCAATCAAGATACTTGAGAGTCGGATCAAACAGTTGAGGAATAAACCAATACACTTGGTTAAAGTACAATGGTCACGACACGGAGTCGAAGAGGCCACTTGGGAAACAGAGGACAGTACGAAGGCTAGATATCCAGAGTTGTTTTCATCTTAAGTTTCGGGATGAAACTTCTTTTTAGGGAGGAAGGATGTAATACCCGAGATTTCTGATATGTATTTGGAACTTGTGATATTGTAATTGTTGCACTTTAATCTGAGTATTATTCTCCGTATCTCATAGTCCGGTGTTGTTGAGCGTATAATTTCATGAATGTGATTTAAGATTTGTGATTCTGCGCATGTAGCACACGCTATCGTCTATGTGTAGCGTATGCTAACATGGATCCATAGCGCACGCTACAAAGGAACATTAGCGCACGCTATACGTGGTCAATATGATTGAGACGTGTGGTAGGTGAGATCAGGCCGGGGATCTTGGTCGGATTGTGTCGGGATGAACCTGGATGGCTTTTGGGAAAAAGCTAAGTCAACGCCTTAGCGCACGCTACTGACATGAGAATAGCGCACGCTAAGTGCTGAGTACAGTGAAGTCAGTAAGCCATTAGCGCACGCTAAGAGTATGGACTAGCGCGCGCTAATAACCATTTCCTATAAATAGGACAACATCCTTTTCGTATTTTCAGTCATTTCTTTTCCCACATCCGAATCCTTATACTTAGAGTATTACTCTCTACATCCTAAACACTTCATATCAGCATCCTAGCTCGTGTTGAAGATTGTAGATCATTGAGGATTGGTGTTCAAGCCTTCGACGTTGGATTGCTTCGATTTCCTCCTTGTTCTTCACTAATTTGAGGTAGGTGATTCTTCACCAATATTAGTAGTGTTCTAAAGGACGTTTGATCATGCTTATTTAGTCAGTTAATTCGTTGATAGTCGAATCATCACGTCTTAGAAGGATATTTTGACGTTTCGGCACTTATTCTTCGTATAATCCTTTGAACCTTTTTAGTATATGGACTCCTAAGCATATTCATACCGATTATGACCAGTAGGTGGAGATTATCAAGTTGTTATGTGTACACTTTAGAATCATGCGTTTTGTAACGTAGGACGAAGGGAACTTAGGATACTTTCTCGAGATCTAAGATGAATTATGGTGTTGTGATGATTATACGTGTCCTTGTATCTCATAGTCATTTAGTACGTATAGAACTTTCACAAAACCTTATGAGCATGATATGCATGGGGATGACATGTATTATCACCATAGAATTCATGAGTTCATCACCATTAGATCTAGTTTTCTGCCAGTAGTAATTTACCATGCACGGTTAGCGCACGCTAACATATGTAAGTTAACGTGCGCTATCGGGAATAAGCTAACGCACGCTACGTTTGGTACGTAACGTACGTTATGATATCAGCCGAGTCAGTCGGCTGATCAGAGAGAACTGTCAGTCCATGGCTAGCGTACGCTAGGCTTAGACGATAGCATACGCTAACAGGCAGGCTTAGTGCACGCTACGTAGAGTACGTAGCGTACGCTAAGTGGTTCAGGCAGATTGCATATTTTGAGCTTTTGGCTGTAGACCGAATTGTTAGGCAATCGTTCGACTTGAGATGATTTGTATATCATTTCTTTTGTTAAGGTTCGAGCTTGCTACGTTGATCGAAAGGAGGCGGCCTTCGAGTGTGTTGAGATCATTGAAGTGTTTCGTTCTTGCCATCTTCGAGGCGAATATCATAATATGTTAATATTGGTATTTTGAGCATGTGTGTGGTTATTCATGTTGTCGAACATGAGTTTTATTTCGTTGAATTGTCATGATATTCATTATCTAGTGTTTGCATGTTCATGTTGATGGACATGGCGATTTGGCATATATGTATGCATGGGTTGTGTTTGTGTTTGTTGTGTGATCTATGCTGAGGGCGCTGGATCGGATGTCCACCTCGTGTTGGTCCGACGGGATCATCTTGGGATCTAGGCTGAGGGCGCTGGATCATTGGATGGGTTATTTCCACCTTGTGTTGGTCCGACGGGATCATCTTGGGATCTATGCTGAGGGCGCTGGATCATTGGAATACTCTTGCTGTGTTAATGGAATCATTTGGATTCGCATTGTCGGATTCCGGTAGCGGAAGTCCGTGTGATGTATCTTGTTATGTATTGTTGATGCATATTCGAATTGTTTAAATGATACTTGTACTAGCATCGTTTTGCTAACCCCTTCGGGGGTGGACATTTGTTTTGATGTTCAGGTAGCCGAGCGGGGAAGCGACCCACGGACCGACGTGACGACGAAGGGGTTCAGTGATGTTTGTTGTTCGTGGTGATTTGTTTTCTTGGTTTGATTCAGTACTCGAGTACGCGTGTCTTATTAATATCATTTGATATGGTTGAATTAATTACTCATTGAACCAGTTGAATGGTTTTGTAAACTTGAATTTCCGCAGTATTGATGTCTTATATTTACATTCCCTTTAAATTAGCCTTGTAAATTCTTACTTAAAGGGTTTACGGCGCTGTAATTATTCCGAATATCTCGGGGTGTTACATGTAGTCCGTTGATTAAATGGTATCCTTTTGTTGAGCTATTCCCCAAGCTTTAGGCGATCTCCCTGGAATTCAATCCGCTCCAAGCTCTTGAATGATCCAACGTCGAAAGCACCGCGTCTCTACTTGACATGCGCCGGAGAAACGACCGGAATAACTAAACCTCGTTATCCTCCAAGGATACGGCTAGAACAAGGTTTTAGAATCTTGTTTATTAAGATTACAACACTCTAAGTGTTTAATCTATAGTCTCTCAATTGATGTCTTGAATTTTCTCCAAGAAAAATACAAGATGATTGTGAGGAATATGAAGAATAGGAAGAATACTTGGAGAAAACCTTTTATCTCTCTTTTCTCTCACAACTCACGTATGGAAGCACACCAAGGGTGAAGTGAGGGATTTCAAGTCTTCCTTTTATTCTTCATTTTACAATATAAAACTCCCAACCTAATAATGTTCATGATACTTGTCCCCTTGACTAAAGATATTCTAAACATCATGATGTAGACAAGTAGACTCACATGGAGGTGAGTTGGGGTGGGACGTCCATCTAGAAGGAGTCGGACAAATTCGGTTCGTTTCGGACTCCCGTGAGTCTAAACAGATAAACTCCTATTCCATTCCGATGTATTTATATCGATCAATTAATCCAATTAATTAATCATATCAAATAAATAATAACATAACTAATTTCTCCAAGAAATAATTATATCCATGAATTACGTCAATCATCCACTAATTTATTTAATTCATTAGGCCGTAAATCAATTTATCCAATAAATCAATTTAGACATCCAATGCCTCAAAATCAATTAGACATCCAATGTCCAATCAATTAGATATCTAATATCTAATATTAATAATGAGAGAACAAGCTCGACTCATTCCATCGTCAATCCTATTGCGCGACTCGGTAGGTTCGTCTCAGTCAGCAATGGGAGGAACCAAAGAGTAGTAGCACCACCTAGCCAGCCTGGCGGCCTACACTGTACCCCAACTGAGAACGAATGATGGGATCATTCAAGAACCATTATTTTGTGAATACCAGTAAACGTATAAACCCTTCTTTTAAATGTCCCGATCAAGTTATAGGGTCACGGTCAGCCAAACCCGATCTGTACTTGACGCTATGCATGTGTTAATGCAAATCGATATCATTGAGCTGTCGTGTATCTAATATAACTAGCTCCAATGCTTTGGCCAAAGACTTATGATCTCATCTGCCAATAACCGCATAGGACATATAACCTGCTCACTAACGGGAGAAAGAATTCTATCTTGGTATTTAGTAGGACCTGCTACATGCCCGTCAAGATGCACGTCGAGGTTGACCCCTGCCTTCCGGTTTATAAGGTCGAACTACTCTAATGAAAATCTTGATATCACAAGCACATCCATACTAAATCCTCAAGTCGAAGGTTCACGAATACCTATCACAACCTTTCGATTCCGTCATTGACTATCCCAGAGTGAAATCCGTGTGACGAATCGAGGGTGAGTCGGTTCGAGTATACTAATCCAATTAGCATACCTATAACGTGTGCTCCCACTAACCATTAGCGTTTGACAGGCACTCTCCATGTCAAAGAACACGTCATACAAGTCTTCACATAAACTTAACGCCCAGTCAAGTTTCATCGACTTGCGAACGATTAATTATTAGAGCTATAAACCTTTCCAGTGCCGACCCCATTATCTAATAAAGAGTGGAACGTTTTGCTCTCAAATACACAGACTAGTTTCTATATGTATATTTACGAGTTAGGAATTCCAGTAACTACCAGTAAATAAAGAAACATCCATTGCCTTATATTAGTGATTTACATAATAACAAGTACAATGCCCTCACTCAACATCCTCTGAGTGGCATTCAAGGGCATACTCCCAACAATCTCTCAGTTGCACTCAATGCTACACACTACGGTATCTAATACCCATGTTCTCCCGATGACACTCCAAGTTAATCTAAGAAAGTGGCTTGGTCAGTGGATCAGCAATGTTGTCGGCTGACTCTACTCTATGCAACACAATGTATCTCTTTGCGAACAAATTCTCTTACGAGATGATACTCTCTCAATATGTTCGGTACTTTTGTGCAACCTCGGCTCCTAGTCCTGTGCTACCGCTCTGGCAGCACAGCATAAGGTGTAACGAGAAGTTTACCTAGTAACTTCTTAACCCTTCCTTTGGAGGGCTCCGAGGCCGCTTTATACTCAGTCTAACTGGTGGAATCAGCAGCCGCGCTATACTTGGAACTATGCCATGATACTGCTCCTCCATTAAGAGTAAATGTAGTCAGAAGTAGACATAGAATCGTGTTTCTGTCCTTGGAAGTCCAATACAGTGAATCCAATCACATTCAGTTCTCCACCACCATATATAAGAACAAGACCTCTAGTCCTTCTAAAGTACTTGAGAACGTTCTTTATGGCGGTCTAATGTTCCCGAACTGGGTTAGCCCGAAACCTACTTACCAAGCTCCCGGCATGCGCAATGTGAGGTCTTGTACACAACATAGCATACATATGGCTACCCACGGCCGAAGCATATGGTATAT
This sequence comes from Orobanche coerulescens, assembly GCA_033398695.1. NCBI lineage: Eukaryota > Viridiplantae > Streptophyta > Magnoliopsida > Lamiales > Orobanchaceae > Orobanche > Orobanche coerulescens. The sequence goes on along the minus strand of CM065810.1, from coordinate 97,388,057 downwards.
TACTCATTTCCTTTCGTTGTTCCTTACTTTGAGGACACATCTTCAAGGAGAGTTTTATTCTATGTCGCATCGGTAAGAACCCTCTTTTAGAATCATCCATCTTAAATCGGTTTAAGATTTTATCTATATAGAGGGCTTGGGAAAGACCTATTGTTCTCTTCGCTCCATCACGGTAGAGTCGAATTCCAAGAATATAGGTTGCTTCTCCCAAGTCTTTCATAGAGAAATTACTCGAAAGCCAAGATTTCACGAAACTGAGCATTCCCACATCATTTCCTATTAGTAGAATGTCATCTACATATAGTACTAAGAATGCGATCTTGCTCCCACTAACCCTCTTGTATACACAAGATTCCTCTTCACTTTGCACGAAGTCAAACTCTTTGACCGTCTCGTGAAAACGAAGGTCCCAACTACATGAAGACTGCTACAGTCCATTTCATGGAGTCTACATCCACCATTGCTAGGTCATTTATTGCGGGTCGGCCTCTGGTTTATCACTTGGAACCTCGAGGAAACCCAGTTCCTTCAAGTGCATAAAACTATACCTCTCAGGTAATTGAGACACCCTACTTGACCTACGAGGTGGTTGTACTTGTGTTATAGAAGGTTCAGTTCCATTTTTCTTGCGCAGGTGTCTCCTGAGGAGTTTCATTGTATTCTTCCAATGAAATATTTCTACGTGCTCCGCCTTCCTGAATGAACTCTTCTTCCAGGAAGTGTGCATGCAAAGCAACAACGATCTTTCGAACTTTGGGCATGTAGAATAGATAACCCATCGTCTCAGATGGGAATCCAATGAAAAGTCTCCGCACGGACCTAGCTTCCTACTTGTCCACCTTAGTCTTATAGACATAGGCGGGATATCCCATAGGCGGGATATCCCCAAATTCTAATGTCATTAAGACTTGGTTTCCTGCCCTCCCACATCTCATGTGGAGTTTTAGGAATGGATTAGGAAGGACATCTGTTCAATATATTTGCAACAGTCAGGAGTGTATACCTCCACAGGTACATTGGTAAGTCAGTATAGCCCAGCATGGAAACGGACCGTGTCCAACAAGGTCTAGTTCCTTCTTTATGACACAACATTTAACTGAGGAGTACCTGGAGTTGTTAGTTGTGATACTATTCCATGCTCCTTAAGGAACTCGTCATACTTCGTACTCATATACTCGCCACCTCGGTCCGACCGAAGTGCTTTGATATGATTACCAGTTTGTTTATCAACTTGGGCCTTGAATTCCTGGAATTTATCAAAGGCCTCGGATTTATATTTTATTTAGTATACATAACCATACCTAGTATGATCATTTGTAAATGTAATGAAATATTGATATCCATCACTTGCTGCTTCCAAAGCACCACATACGTCGGTATGGATTAATCCCAATTTATCAGCGACTCTTTCAAAAGTCCCTGTGAAGGGGAACTTAGTCATTTTGCCTTTAAGGCCGGATTCACAAGTAGGAAAGGGATCCGATCCCAATGGACCCATAAGTCCATCTTTTTTCATTTTGCAAACCTTGGTCTGACCAACATGACCAAGTCATAGATGCCATTTCAAAACTTGATTGGTTTCATCCCTACCACGTTTTCTAGTCATAGTATTCACAACTACTTTGTTGCTGAAATCTAGATGATACAATCGATTTAACAATGTAGCAGTACCCACTAGTTTATTTCTGAAATAAATTTTGCAGGAACCATCACCAATGAAAAATGAAAAGCCTTTTCGGTCCATGACCGGAATGGATATAATGTTTTATGCCCCTTGGGAAAAACAAGTACATCTTCTAAAGTCAAAACAAAACCGAATTCTAAACCCAAAAGAAGTGATCCTATGTCCGTTGCCTCGACACAATGCCCGCTTCCGACTGTGATCATAACTTCTCCAGCTCCAAGCTTCCTACATAGTTCCAGATCTTGATTCACGGTACAAATATGAGAACTAGCACAAGAATCCAGTATCCAGGAAGTAGAAAATACAGTAGCAGAACAATTTGTTTCCAAAACTAAAAATTTTGTACCTGAAGTGCCATGAAGAATCGGACAGTCTCTTGCCCAGTGGCCCAGCTCACCGCACTTGAGACATGCATCCTTCTTCTTGCTCTTCGGAACCATTGGGGCCTTGCCCTTACCCTTAAGATCCTCGACTTGTTGTCCCATCTTCTTCTTGGTCTTTTTCTTCTTGTTCTTGGACTTCTGAGATCCAGAAGAAATCACAAGGGCAGACTCCTTCATCTGCGGTGTCTTCATCTAAGACTGAGCGGTCATAACAAACTGTGAGAAGGATTCAGGGAGAGACTATAGGATAAGGTCAGTTTGGAGAGAAGTATCCATTTTAAAATCAAGAGCCTCCAATCTCTCGATCATGGATATTATTTTGAGGACATATTCCCCAACCTTCTCACCTTCCTTCATCTTTGCACCGAACAGTTGCTTGGATATCTCATATCTAGCAGTTCGACTGTGCTCACCATAAAGCTCGGTTAAGTGAGATAGAATCTGCCTAGCAGAAGTCATTTTCTCATGAGCTCTCTGAAGCTCATTAGACATGGAAGACATCATATAAGCACGGACTTTCACGTCATCCTTAACCCACTTTTCGTGGTTTTCAATCTCTTCCTGATTGGATCTTGTCCGCACTGGAGGTGCCGGAATGTCCATCTCCAAGACGTATCCCCGTGCCTCTATACTGAGGACAATTATCAGATTGTGGAGCCAATCCACAAAGTTAGGTCCCATCAAGGTGTTCTTTTCTAGTAGAATTGCGAGTGGGTTCATTGTCATATTGAGAGTTATGTCTGCATTAAGTACGACAGATTAATTAGTGACTCGTTCAATTATGTTCTGAGTATAGAATTAAGGTCTTTTCTATTCTTGTTACCTAGTTCCCAATATTTTTTTCGAAATAACACACTCCCATGTGAAATCCGGAAGTATCGACGCTCTACTTCATAGTGGTGATCGAGTTCTTTATAAATCTTAAGAGAGGGCAACCGAACAGGTTTCCATTCTATTAATTTTCATAAAGTGGTGTCCAACACCAACCCATCTAATGGATGATTCGATCTTCTTTTTCCCCTTGTTCACTCCCCTCAACCTATATGGTTTCTATGGTTCGTGAACAATTTAAGTTTACACCATCGACGTAAATCAGTTTCACAATTGAATCTTATCCGGCAACCTATCAGGTTTGTAGGGATAAAATTTGCTCCAACCGAAGGCATCCAATGCGCTCCCGGTAATTTATCCGTCCTCCCCGAATGAGTACCCCGATAACTCGGAAGCATAGCACATCCTGTTTGGGTTTCAATTTCCCGAAAGCTCGATGGAGGGAAGGAAAACCTTGAAACCTTATAAACTTAATAGTTTGTCGTGGGATAATTTTCGCGATTAGCGTTACACTTTGCACATTAATCAGTTAAGCGCGTTTGTGGCATTCATACAATATGAAAACAACCATTCACAACCTAGTTGCTACCAACATGTGGTTCATAAACCGTTCCTAGAAAACAAAAACTCCGTAATCTAATTAAAATTCTTCGTCTTGAATCTTCGTCTTCTCCAAATGAATCTTCCTCCGGTCTTCGTCATTACATATAAATTTTACATTGAAAATTGCATCCTAGATACAAATATTTATAGTAAAATAAATAGGCTCAAAACGGCCTTTACAACCCAATCGAATAAAACAAACGATTCAAAACTAAGTCCACGAACCACATCCCCATTCAAAAGTATTCATACAAAAAATACTATATAAACGGAAAGTGTAGAGATACATTGATCCAATCAACAATTCGAATCGATCCAATCGATTCACACAACCGGTAATATGAACGTTCAAATAATTCGGTCGATCACAAGTATTCCAATAAATCAATTTTTCCTTATAAAATGAAATACCATATATCATTTTAATCATATTAAATCTAATTTAAAATGTGGGAAATCAATTTTAGGAATAATGAAGAAAACAAGCCCGAAACGGGTCCGAAATGGGCTGAAGCGCGCCCAAAAAACACCATTGGGCTGCAGTAGGGCTGCCCAGCAGCCCTGGGCCACGGCCCCCTGCTTCCGGACCACTAACGGACCGTCCAACGGCAATTCCGGGCTAGTTTTTCGACCAAATATCCAATATGTATATTTTCCAATATTCATATCATCAATATAAATCATATTTCCAAGAAATAGAAGATTTATAGTTAGACATAAACTTACGAAAAATACAACTATAACGAACGAAAAACATATACCACGATTATGACTAAAATGATTCCAAATCATTCACCATCTAATCGAGCATTCCAAATGCCAATATCGTATATACGATTGCAAGGCCTACGCTCCGATACCACTGTTGGGATTCGGTGCCTAAATCGAAGGCCCAGCGGAAGCGGTAAAATGAAAATTAATTCGATCTGAATCCCTACAAGGATCGATCGAGCTACGTATATACGAATATATAAACGTAACACAAGATTTATGAGAAAACATACCCTTGTAGTCCGTTGGTTAAATGGTATCCTTCTCTTGAGCTATTCCCCAAGCTTTACGCGATCTCCCTGCAATTCAACCCGCTCCAAGCTCTTGAATGATCCAACGCCGAAAGCACCGCGTCTCTACTTGCCACGCACCGGAGAAACGACCGGAATGACTAAACCTCATTATCCTCCAAATATACGGCTAGAACAAGGTTGTAGGAGCTTGTTTATTAATATTACAACACTCTAAGTGTTTAATCTATAGTCTCTCAATTGATGTCTTGATTTTCTCCAAGAAAAATACAAGATGATTATGAGGAATATGAAGAATAGGAAGAAGACTTGGAGAAAACCTTTTCTCTCTCTTTTCTCTCACAACTCACGTATGGAAGCACATCAAGGGTGAAGTGAGGGATTTCAAGTCTTCCTTTTATTCTTCATTTTACAATATAAAACTCCCAACCTAATAATGTCCATGATACTTGTCCCCTTGACTAAAGATATTCCAAACATCATGATGTAGACAAGAAGACTCACATGGAGGTGAGTTGGGGTGGGACGGCCATCTAGAAGAAGTCGGACAAATTCGGTTCATTTCGGACTCCCGTGAGTCTAAACAGATAAACTCCGATTCCGTTTCGATGTATTAATATCGATAAATTAATCCAATTAATTAATCATATCAAATACATAATAACATAATTAATTTCTCCAAGAAATAATTATATCCATGAATTAAATTAATCGCCCAGTAATTTATTTAATTCATTAGGCCATAAATCAATTTATCCAATAAATCAATTTAGACATCCAATGTCTCAAAATCAATTAGACATCCAATGTCCAATAAACTAGATATCTAATATTAATAATGAGAGAATAAGCTCGATCAATTTTGTCGTCAATCCTATTACGCGACTCGGTAGGTTTGTCTCAGTCAGCAATGGGAGGAACCAAAGAGTAGTAGCACCACCTAGCCAGCCTGGCGGCCTACACTGTACCCCAACTGAGAACGAATGATGGGATCATTCACGAACCATTCTGTCGTGAATATCAGTAAACGTATAAATCCTTCTTTCAAATGTCCCGGTCAAGTTATAGGGTCACGATCAGTCAAACCCTATCTGTACTTAACGCTATGCATGTGTTAATGCAAATCGAGATCATCGAGCTGTCGTGTATCTAATACAACTAGCTCCAATGCTTTGGCCAAAGAATTATGATTTCATCTGCCAATAACCGCATAGGACATATAACCCGCTCACTAACGGGAGAAAGAATTCTATCTTGGTATTCAGTAGGACCTGCTACATGCCCGTCAAAATGTACATCGAGGTTGACCCCCGTCTTCCGGTTTATAGGGTCGAACTACTCTAATGAAAATCTTGACATCACAAGCACATCCCTACTAAATCCTCAAGTCGAAGGTTCACGAATACCTATCACAACCTTTCGATTCCGTCATTGACTGTCCCGGAGTGAAATCTGTGTGACGAATCCACGGTGAGTAGGTTCGAGTATACTAATCCAATTAGCATACCTATAATGTGTGCTCCCACTAACAATTAGCGTTCGACAGGCACTCTCCATGTCAAAGAACACGTCATATAAGTCTTCACATAAACTTACGGCCCAGTCAAGTTTCAGCGACTTGCGAACGATTAAGTATTTGATCTATAAACCTTTCCAGTGCCGACCCCCTTATCCAATAAAGAGTGGAACGTTTTGCTCTCAAATACAGAAACTAGTTTCTATATGTATATTTACGAGTTAGGAATTCCAGTAACTACCAGTAAATAAAGAAACATCCATTTCCTTATATTAGTGATTTTCATAATAACAAGTACAATGCCCTCACTCAACATCCTCTGAGTGGCATTCAAGGGCATACTCCCAACAATCTCTCACTTGCACTCAATGCCACACACTACGGTATCTAATACCCATGTTCTCCCGATGACGCTCCAAGCTATCTGAGAAAGTGGCTTGGTCAGTGGATCAGCAACGTTGTCGGCTGACTCTACTCTATGCCACACACTGTATCTCTTTGCGAGAAAATTCTCTTACAAGATGATACTCTCTCAATATGTTCGGTACTTTTGTTCAACCTCGGCTCCTAGGCCTGTGCTACCGCTTTGGCAGCACAGCACAAGCTGTCACGAGAAGTTTACCTAGTAACTTCTTAACCCTTTCTTTGGAGGCCTTCGAGGCCGCTTTATACTCAGCCTAACTGGTGGAATCAGCAGTCGCGCTATACTTGGCACTATGCCAAGATACTGCTCCTCCATTAAGAGAAAATGTAGCCAGAAGTAGACATAGAATTGTCTTTCTGTCCTTGGAAGTCCAATACAGTGAATCCCATCACATTCAGTTCTCCACCACCATATATAAGAACCAGATCTCTAGTCCTTCTAAAGTACTTGAGAACGTTCTTTATGGCGGTCTAATGTTCCCAAACTGGGTTAGCCCGAAACCTACTTACCACGCTCCCAGCATGCGCAATGTCAGGTCTTGTACACAACATAGCATACATAAGGCTACCCACGGCCGAAGCATATGGTATATTACTCATTTCCTTTCGTTTTTCCTCACTTTGAGGACACATCTTCAAGGAGAGTTTTATTCCATATCGCATCGGTAGGAACCCTCTTTTAGAATCATCCATCTTAAATCGCTTTAAAATTTTATCTATATAGAGGGCTTGGGAAAGACCTATTGTTCTCTTTGCTCTATCCCGGTAGAGTCGAATTCCAAGAATATAGATTGCTTGTCCCAAGTCTTTTATGGAGAAATTACTCGAAAGCCAAGCTTTCACATAACTGAGCATTCCCACATCATTTCCTATTAGTAGAATGTCATCTACATATAGTACTAAGAATGCGATCTTGCTCCCACTAACCCTCTTGTATACACAAGATTCCTCTTCATTTTGCACGAAGTCAAACTCTTTGATCGTCTCGTCAAAACGAAGGTCCCAACTACATGAAGACTGCTACAGTCCATTTCATGGAGTCTACATCCACCATTGCTAGGTCATTTATCGTGGGTCGGCCTCTGGTTTATCACTTGGAACCTCGAGGAAACCCAGTTCCTTCAAGTGCATAAAACTATACCTCTCAGGTAATTGAGACACCCTACTTGACCTACGAGGTGGTTGTACTTGTGTTATAGAAGGTTCAGTTCCATTTTTCTTGTGTAGGTGTCTTCTAAGGAGTTTCATTATATTCTTCCAAAGAAATATTTCTATGTGCTCCGCCTTCCTGAATGAACTCTTCTTCCAGGAAGTGTGCATGCAAAGCAACAACGATCTTTCGATCTTTGGGCATGCAGAATAGATAACCCATCGTCTCATATGGGAATCCAATGAAAAGTCTCCGCACGGACCTAGCTTCCTACTTGTCCACCTTAGTCTTATAGACATAGGCGGGATATCCCCAAATTCCAATGTCATTAAGACTTGGTTTCCTACCCTCCCACATCTCATGTGGAGTTTTAGGAATGGATTAGGAAGTACATCTATTCAGTATATTTGCAACAGTCAGGAGTGTATACCTCCACAGGTACATTGGTAAGTCAGTATAGCCCAACATGGAAACGGACCGTGTCCAACAAGGTCTAGTTCCTTCTTTCTGACACACCATTTAACTGAGGAGTACCTGGAGTTGTTAGTTGTGATACTATTCTATGCTCCTTAAGGAACTCGTCAAACTTCGTACTCATATACTCACCACCTCGGTCCGACCGAAGTGCTTTGATATGATTACCAGTTTGTTTATCGACTTGGGCCTTGAATTCCTGGAATTTCTCAAAGGCCTCGGATTTATGTTTTATTAAGTATACATAACCATACCTAGTATGATCATTTGTAAATGTAATGAAATATTGATATCCGTCACGGGCTGGTTCCAAAGTACCACATACGTCGGTATGGATTAATCCCAATTTATCAGCAGCTCTTTTAAAAGTCCCTATGAAGGGGAACTTAGTCATTTTGCCTTTAAGGCAGGATTCACAAGTAGGAAAGGGATCCGATCCCAATGGACCCATAAGTCTATCTTTTTCCATTTTGTAAACCTTTGTCCGACCAACATGACCAAGTCATAGATGCCATTTCAAAAACTTGATTGGTTTCATCCCTACCACGTTTTCTAGTCATAGTATTCACAACTACTTTGTTGCTGAGATTTAGATGATACAATCGATTTAACAATGTAGCAGTACCCACTAGTTTATTTCTGAAATAAATTTTGCAGGAATCATCACCAATGAAAAATGAAAAGCCTTTTCGGTCCATGACCAGAATGGATATAATGTTTTTATACCCCTTGGGCAAAACAAGTACATCTTCTAAAGTCAAAACAAAACCGGATTCTAAACCCAAAAGAAGAGATCCTATGTCGGTTGCCTCGACACAATGCCCGCTTCCGACTGTGATCATAACTTCTCCAGCTCCAAGCTTTCTACTTAGTTCCAGATCTTGATTCACGGTACAAATATGAGAACTAGCACCAGAATCTAGTATCCAGGAAGTAGAAAATACAGTAGCAGAACAATCTGTTTCCAAAACTAAAAGTTCTGTACATGGAGTGCCATGAAGAATCGGACAGTCTCTTGCCCAGTGTCCCAGCTCACCGCACTTGAGACATGCATCCTTCTTCTTGCTCTTCGGAACCATTGGGGCCTTGTCCTTACCCTTAAAATCCTCGACTTGTTGTCTCATCTGCTTCTTGGTCTTTTTCTTATTGTTCTTGGACTTCCGAGATCCAGAAGAAATCACAAGGGTAAACTCCTTCATCTGCAGAGTCTTCATCTGAGACTGAGCGGTCATAACAAACTGTGAGAAGGATTCAGGGAGAGACTGTAGGATAAGGTCGGTTTGGAGAGAAGTATCCATTTTAAAATCAAGAGCCTCCAATCTCTCGATCATGGATATTATTTTGAGAACATGTTCCCCAACCTTCTCACCTTCCTTCATCTTTGCACCGAACAGTTGTTTGGATATCTCATATCTAGCAGTTCGACTGTGCTCACCATAAAGCTCGGTTAAGTGAGATAGAATCTGCCTAGCAGAAGTCATTTTCTCATGAGCTCTCTGAAGCTCATTAGACATGGAAGACATCATATAAGAACGGACTTTCACTTCATCCTTAACCCACTTTTTGTGGTTTTCAATCTCTTCCTCATTGGATCTTGTCCGCACTGGAGGCGCCGGAATGTCTGTCTCCAAGACGTATCCCAGTGCCTCTATAGTGAGGACAATCATCAGATTGCTGAGCCAATCCACAAAGTTAGGTCCCATCAAGGTGTTCTTTTCGAGTAGAATTGAGAGTGGGTTCATTGTCATATTGAGAGTTATGTTTGCATTAAGTACGACAGATTAATTAGTGACTCGTTTAATTATGTTATGAGTATAGAATTAAGGTCTTTTCTATTCTTGTTACCCAGCTCCCAATATTTTTATCGAAATAACACACTCCCATGTGAAATCTGGAAGTATTGTCGCTCTACTTCATAGTGGTGATCAAGTTCTTTATAAATCTTAATAGAGGGCAACCGAACAGGTTTCTAGTCTATTAATTTTCATAAAGTGGTGTCGAACACCAACCCATCTAATGGATGATTCGATCTTCTTTTTCCCCTTGTTCACTCCTCTCAACCTATATGGTTTCTATGGTTCGTGAACAATTTAAGTTTACACCATCGACGCAAATCACTTTCACAATTGAATCTTATCCGGCAACCGATCAGGTTTCTAGGGATAAAATTTGCTCTAACCGAAGGCATCCAATGTGCTCCTAGTAATTTATCTGTCCTCCCCGAAGGACTACCCCGATAACTCAGAAGCATAGCACATCCTGTTTGGGTTTCAATTTCCCGAAAGCTCGATGGAGGGAAGAAAAACCTTGAAACCTTATAAACTTAATAATTTGTCGTGGGAGAATTTTCGCGATTAGCGTGCCAGATTTCAATTTCGTAATCTTAAACAAATATAGCCATCTTCTTTTTCCAAGTCATGAAGTTAGAGCCATCAAAGAACGAAGTATGGTTGAGGGCGTTTCCTTCGATTTTACCCAATAGAGCCATTTGCGGATCTTTTTCTCTTAGGTGTTTAGACCTTTAAAAATAGACCCAATCCGATACCAACTGAAAAGATAAATATACCACTAGAAGGGGGGTTGAATAGTGGTATTGCGGATAATTAAACTTTCTAGCGAATGAAAAATAAATTGTGCAGAAAGTAAAAGACACAATGATGTATAGAGGTTCAGAAACTTGCCTACGTCCTCACTTCGTTTTCTTTTTCTATTGGCTCAAGAAAAACCACACACAACTTTGCCTCGTCTTCTATAGGTCCGGGCACAACCGTTACAATGCTTGTCTTCGATTGGTCCAAGCATAACCAAATACTCAATATAAATTTTCTTATCTAGTGTTCTATAGGAACTAGATAATCCTCACTTACGATCGTCAGAGTATAATCCTAACAATGCCGGATCAAAGATCCTAATAACACCGGATTAAGAACTCTTGATTCGTTTTTCTCTTGCTCGTGAAGGAGTGATGCAACACTCACAACAATCAAATGAGACACGAAGTGTATAAGATATTACAATATGTGAACAACACTCGTATCCTTTATCGTCACAACTTAGAATGAAATAAATAGCACTAATCTGAGCTCAAGTGCGTTTGTATGCTTGAAGTTGTGTGTCTTGAGATACCCAATGGCATGGGTATTTTGTTGGAAAGTAAAACGCAGCGGAAGCGAAGTTTGGGAAAATATGATTATAGCGTTTTACGCATCTACGAGCATTAGATCTATTTAGGCATGCTAATTAATTAATTACTAAGACTAACAAGCAATTTAAATATTATTTATTATTTATTAATTAAATATGTTGATTAATTAAAATATCCTAATCTAGATCCAAGATCATAGGATATTACCTTTTGAAGCGGTTGGTTATTTCCTTCTTGATCGCCTTGTATTTCTACCTTCAGATCTTCTAGAGTATGATCCGCCTTGAACCGGACGTTGTGTGGGCAACGAGCTACCGGAACTTGCTTGGACACCTATGGATCGGCCGAAACAACTTTGATATGTGATCACTATATTTTTCTTTGCTCTCTAGTATTTTATGAACACTCTTAGCAAATTAATTGTGTTATCTAAATTGTAGAATCAAAGACACAAGTCTAGATCTACAATTAAACACAAGAGGAAAAAATTGATCACACAATCTCACCAAGCATGTACAAATCGGCCAACACCCCATAATGTCCTATTTATAGGCTCTTGGACTACTACTAGGGATCTAAAGGAGGATTATGGAAGGACTCCCAATTAATTCACCTTACCTTATTAGGACTCTTCCTAATATATGGTGAATCAATTAATATCAACTTAGTCCACTAAAAAGTTGATATTGCACTTCCTACCAAAATCCCAAATTACGAAATTGGGCTCCTTATTAAATATATTATTTCCGTGTTTAAGATATCGAATGTCCATTAATTAATTATAAGCTCGTGACTTTAATTAATTAATATCTTATCCAAGAGTAGTACCACTCGAACCTTATTATTATATCGGAATTAAATCCACTGCGAGGGTTTAATATAATAATCATTATCGAGCTCCTCAAGGGGACATCATCAACCCGCACGAGTCGGGACACGATTTCTAGTAATAATAATAATTGTCGTATAAACAATATTATTGCCCAAGATACGAGGCTTATTGAGTCGATCATTTTGACTCTCACCTATGGTAAATCAAAGCAATAATTATTATAAATACACAATTAAATATTATATACTTAGAATTAAGAAATAATAATTATCCGAGATTTACGTTCTTCTTACGGTCGATCTGAAGACACTATCTCACCTCGATCTGTTCAACGTATGCAAATACGCTAATGTATGCTAATAGTCAAGACCAACTATACTCAAGCATACACTACAACCCTTTATATAATTTGTCTAATAATTATATAGGTTGTGAACTATTATATTATTTTATAAGGCACCGATAATGTGATCTTCCGTGTGACACCAACACACCACATTATCTACAATATAAAATAATTAGACATTTCATTTGCATAACCATAACGTGAATTAATATGCAAAACATGTGATTAAGTATAATTAATATCCTCATAGGTAGTAATAGGGAAATTAGGTAATACAAGCATAAAGTATGCTTTGCAGTATACAATCCTAACAATCTCCCACTTATACTCAAAGCATGATTTTAAGTATACTACTCTATTACATAGTCTCTCATTTCTCCCACTTATACTCAAAGCAATGCTGCCATACACCGTAATCCCATTCCTTCCACATGCCTTTCAAAAACTTTTGAAGGTAGGCCTTTCGTGAAAGGGTCAGCAAGATTATCTTCCGATGCAACCCTGGCTACAACTACGTCTCCTTCCTTTACGAAGTGTCGTATGATGTGGTACTTGCGGTTGATATGTTTACTTGCTCGATGGGCTCGTGGTTCCCTCGAATTTGCGATCGCACCAAGATTATCACAATAGAGTGTAATACCCTTTGGCAAATTGGGAATCACATCTAAGTCTGCGCAGAAGTACTTGAGCCACACCTTGCCTCCTTGGCCGCCTCGGAGGCCGCCACGTACTCGGCTTCCATGGTAGAGTCCGAGATGCATTTACGCTTCACACTCCTCCAACTAATGGCTCCACCTCCCGTGCTAAACACATAACCCGAAGTAGACTTGGACTTTTCTTTGTCCGATGAAAAATGCGAGTCCGTGTAACCCACCGGAAGCAGTCGTCGATTGATATACAAGCATGTACTCCCTAGTCCTTCTCGGTACTTGAGTATGTGCTTGATGGCAATCCAGTGTCACAGTCACAGGTTCGGCCCGATATCTAGCGGCCATGCCCACGGCATGACAGATATATCTGGTCTAGTGCAAAGCATAGCATACATGAGACTTCCCACAGGATGCATAAGGAACCATCTTCATGTCATCTATCTCCTTTTGTGTCTTAGGACACATGTTCTTAGATAGTTGAATTCCATGTCTGTAAGGTAGAAAACCTTTCTTGGAATTCTCCATGCTAAAACGCTTCAGCACTGTATCGATATAGGATGCAGGATAAGCACAACATCCTCTTCTTCCGATCACGAAAGATCCGATTCCAAGGATGTGTCTGCTTCTCCTAGATCCTTCATATCGAAGGCTGCAGACGACCATACCGTCGTCCGACAATTCCTTCACGTTGTTTCCAATCGAAGGATATCGTCCACACATCTGATACAAGAAACACCAACACGTTTCCATCGCATTTCTTATACACACAACTCTCACTCGGACATTGGGCGAATCCATATACTGGACTACTTCGTCAAAGCGAGTGTTCCAAGATCTAGATGCTTGCTTAAGTCCATAAATGGATTTCTTAAGTTTGCACACCAAGTGCTCTTCTCCTTTAGCAATGAATCCCTCTTGGCGCATATAGATTTCCTTGTCTAGACTCCCATTCAAGAATGCAGTCTTGACATCCATCTGCCAAATCTCCGGATCCAAATGCGCGGCTATAGCTAAAAGAATCCGGATTGACTTAAGCATGGCTACCGCGAAAAGGTTTCATCATAATCGATACCCTCTTTCCGAGTGTAACCTTTTGCAACAAGCCTCGCTTTGAAAGTTTCAACCTTCCGTCACGTCCTTTCTTTCGCTTGTAGACCCATTTACTCCCAATGGCTTGTACACCATCAGTAGCTCTACTAGCTCCACACTTGATTGGAATCCATAGATCCCATTTTGATTCCATTGCTTCTTGCCAGTCGACATCTTTATCTTGGATTGCCTCCTTATAGGTCCGAGGAACCGATTCATCTTAAATGCGGGATTGAGTCCGAAGACTTTCCCACGCCTATGAATCGTTCGGGCTGACGAACAACCCTCCCACTACGACGAGGTAAATCCTGAGTTGGTGTAAAAGTTTCAGAATCGATACGTGGTGCAGTGTTAGTTGGCGCTTGTACGATTGGTATAGACGGAGTCTCGCCCCTCAGCTCTTCCAGAATTATTTCACTCATGGGCTTGTGACTAATCATATAATCCTCTTCCAGAAATCGGGCATTGGTGCTAACAATGACCTTCTGATCCTGGGGACTATAGAACAAGCCACCTTTCGTTCCCTTAGGATATCCCACAAACACTCGTACTTCTGTACGAGATGCCAACTTATCAGCTTCCTTATTCAGCACATGTGCTGGAGTACCCCAAATCCGAACATGTCCTAGACTAGGCTTACGCCCACTCCACGATTCGTGGGTGTTTTTGGAACTGATTTCAAGGCACCAAGTTTAGAATGTACGCCATTGCTTCTAAGGCGTATCCCCAAAACGAAATAGGTAAATCTGAGTAACTCATCATTGATCTAACCATTTCCAAAAGAGTCCTATTCCTTCTTTCAGCAACACCATTTTGTTGTGGAGTTCCCGGCGCGGTGAGCTGGGACGAAATCCCCTCATTTGCCAAGAAATCCAAAAACTCTCCACTAAGGTATTCGCCACCACGATCAGATCGTAGTGACTTGATACTCTTCCCATGACGCTTCTCCGTTTCAGCCTTGAAGTCTCTGAACTTGTCAAAAGCTTCAGACTTACGTCGCATCAAAAAGATGTATCCATATCTCGAATAATCATCTATGAACGTGATGAAATATTCGAAACCTCCCCTAGCCTGGATATTCATTGGACCACATACATCCGTATGAACCAATTCTAACACATCCTGAGCACGGTTTCCCTTGGTTTTAAAAACCCTTTTGGTCATCTTACCTTCCAGACAGGATTCACAAATTGGAAATGACTCAACTTGGAGATCATCCAATGGGCCATCATCTACCAATCTTTGAATCCTTCTAAGGTTTACATGTCCTAACCGTAAATGCCACAGATATGTTTGGTTTATGCTTGAAGGTTCTTTTCTCTTTTTAGGTTTAGACAAAGAGTTAAGTGATTTATACATAGGAGTTTGTGCAGCATTAACAATATATAGTCCATCATTAAAAGTACCTCTGCAAATATATTCACCGCTTCTTTTCTTAATAATGGCATCATCATCAAAAGAAATCGAATAACCATCGCATTTTAATTTAGAAAGCGAAATTAAATTCATTCTAAAATCGTACTAATAATACATTATTGAACTAATAATTTATCATTAATCTTCAACCGCACGACTCCGCAATGACCATAAGCCTGGAATAATCGCCCGATTGATGGTAATCTCGCCCGCACTAAGCCGCTTGGTTACCCGAAAACCATGCGAGTCAAAGCAAACATGATCTGGAGCTGAATCAACTATCCACGAAGTGGAAGAACAAGTCGCCAAACATGTTTTGACTACTAGTGCACGAGACATACCTTTCTTAAGAGCAGGGCGATCCGCTTTAAAATGTCCTTTCGACCGCACTTGTAGCACTTTCCCTTTGGCTTTTGTTCGCCTCGGGTGAGGAGCCTTGCTTTTCACCTTGAGGGCTGCCACTTGCTTCCGGCCGACCGCTTCTTCTTCTTTCCCCATTTGGGTTTGGAGGAAGTCGCACGTTGCCGCAAGAATTTGATGATAACCTTGTTTGAAGAGACCTTCACAGATCAAGCTCGGAAGTTCCGCCAAACTATATGTCCTACGGTTCATATTGTAGTTGAGGCGAAACTGCTCAAAGCTTCTAGGTAAGCCGCTAAGATAATATCGACTGCGTTTCCGCATCGATAGTAGCCCCCAATATGCTCGATTCGTCAAATGAGACATCATTTTTAGAACATGATCCCTTCTTGAGTCCTTCGGACATTTGGGTTGTCATCAATACCCTCATAGCATTTTGTCTAGCCGCCCGGTTCGATGACCAAACATCTCGGTGAGACTTTTCATCATTTCCGCGCCGAACCCATCGTCGATGCCGATGCCGCAATACATTTGTCGGTGAAGCCAAAATGTAACATGAGCCATCTCATCGACTTTTTCCATTTCGAATTCCGCCAACTCTTCGGGAGTGGCATCCGTTCAGTTCTAGAGGGCTCTCCTCGATTAAGACAAACTTATGCCCCTCAGCAGTCAGGACAATGTCAAGATTTCTTTTCCAATCGGCAAAGTTAGTGCCATCTAGTTAATTTTCTTTGAGAATAACAGCTAGAGGATTTAAACACAACTGACAATAAAAATTAAAACAGTCATCACATAATGCATAGCAAAATATATCGAAAAACCTCAAAAAACACAATATATATGCTAGCAACCAACACCTCAAAAAAATCCGCACATGCAAGCCACGATCGTGTGGACGTTTACACATACATTTTTCAAGTAGAGTTTTACGTCTTTAATTTTACTATCTAGTCAAATTACGTTATGACAAGTAAAATTAATAGTTGGTTCCTCTTGGCCATGTATTAATTAACATAGACTCATGGGGAGCTTATTAATTAATACACCTAAGTGAACACCATAATTTAACATCCTTAAAATATTATCTTTTAAATAATAGTCCTACAGATGGAGAGGTCCTATCATAAAAAGTAATATTTACCTTATGTTATCATTTTGAAATTTAAAACTAGTGAACCTATAATTAGCACATCCGATATGGAGGAAGACTCTAATGTCAACGCGCATGCTAATTACTTCACAATTTAAATTAATTATGGAGGCCAATTTGATTTTAATTAAAATAAAAATCAATTTAATCACTTAGTTATTTTAGCCTTAAGGTTTTTAATTTTCTCGTCCTAACATGCAAGGAAACATATCACGCATACATCCATACATGCCATACATCAAAACAATAAAACCAAAAATAAAGCATGGATAATTAATTATCCAATTATCATGGTCTTCTTCCTTGAGTTGAATCCGAGAAAATCTTCGGCTCGATCTCTCCCACTGAATCAAGCATCTCGTCGCTTCTCCCCGGCCGGGTCGTGGATTTTCAAAATATTAAAATTTTACTTTTATGCAAAATTAATTACATAAAAAAAATTTAATTTTAAATCCCGACTTCCCAGCGGACGCAACGAACGGCGGCGAAAACGGACCGGACCAAAACTGGACGACCCGGCCCGAACCAATAACTGCCCGGACCAGCCGCGGCATCGCGGCCGCTCGGGCGCCGCTGCAGTACCTTTCCGCCGGCACTTCGCCGCTTGGCCATGCGCCGCTTAGCGATCCGGCGATCCGGTTCGCTCTATTTCTTCGTGATCCCGTCTTTTCCGAATTCGATTACAATTTTATACGAAATAAAATACATCGAAATTACATCAAGATTACACGAAAAATAAAACCACCTAGAACTACCCGCGGATTTTCTCACGGGAAAAACCATTACATGCCTCAAAAACGGGCCAAACCAACAATTGCATAATTAATAAAAATAAATAAATAAATGCACCATTCATATAAACCATGATAATTGGATCATATCACCTGCAAGAACACATCTAGCAAAATATTCCAACATCAAAATATATGAATATTTAAATTGCTATCAATTAATCACTAAAATTAATTAAAATAGCAAAAGCCTAAAAATCCGGCTCCGATACCAATTGTTGGAAAGTAAAACGCAGCGGAAGCGAAGTTTGGGAAAATATGATTATAGCGTTTTACGCATCTACGAGCATTAGATCTATTTAGGCATGCTAATTAATTAATTACTAAGACTAACAAGCAATTTAAATATTATTTATTATTTATTAATTAAATATGTTGATTAATTAAAATATCCTAATCTAGATCCAAGATCATAGGATATTACCTTTTGAAGCGGTTGGTTATTTCCTTCTTGATCGCCTTGTATTTCTACCTTCGGATCTTCTAGAGTATGATCCTTGAACCGGACGTTGTGTGGGCAACGAGCTACCGGAACTTGCTTGGACACCTATGGATCGGCCGAAACAACTTTGATATGTGATCACTATATTTTTCTTTGCTCTCTAGTATTTTATGAACACTCTTAGCAAATTAATTGTGTTATCTAAATTGTAGAATCAAAGACACAAGTCTAGATCTACAATTAAACACAAGAGGAAAAATTGATCACACAATCTCACCAAGCATGTACAAATCGGCCAACACCCCATAATGTCCTATTTATAGGCTCTTGGACTACTACTAGGGATCTAAAGGAGGATTATGGAAGGACTCCCAATTAATTCACCTTACCTTATTAGGACTCTTCCTAATATATGGTGAATCAATTAATATCAACTTAGTCCACTAAAAAGTTGATATTGCACTTCCTACCAAAATCCCAAATTACGAAATTGGGCTCCTTATTAAATATATTATTTCCCGTGTTTAAGATATCGAATGTCCATTAATTAATTATAAGCTATTGACAGCTTTAATTAATTAATATCTTATCCAAGAGTAGTACCACTCGAACCTTATTATTATATCGGAATTAAATCCACCTGCAGGGTTTAATATAATAATCATTATCGAGCTCCTCAAGGGGACATCATCAACCCGCACGAGTCGGGACACGATTTCTAGTAATAATAATAATTGTCGTATAAACAATATTATTTCCCAAGATACGAGGCTTATTGAGTCGATCATTTTGACTCTCACCTATGGTAAATCAAAGCAATAATTATTATAAATACACAATTAAATATTATATACTTAGAATTAAGAAATAATAATTATCCGAGATTTACGTTCTTCTTACAACAAGAGATAAGACACTATCTCACCTCGATCCTGTTCAACGTATGCAAATACGCTAATGTATGCTAATAGTCAAGACCAACTATACTCAAGCATACACTACAACCCTTTATATAATTTGTCTAATAATTATATAGGTTGTGAACTATTATATTATTTTATAAGGCACCGATAATGTGATCTTCCGTGTGACACCAACACACCACATTATCTACAATATAAAATAATTAGACATTTCATTTGCATAACCATAACGTGAATTAATATGCAAAACATGTGATTAAGTATAATTAATATCCTCATAGGTAGTAATAGGGAAATTAGGTAATACAAGCATAAAGTATGCTTTGCAGTATACAATGCTAACATATTTATAGTGTTTAGTCCCTCTTGATATGCTGAAAACTGGTACTATTAGCATGCGGTAATATTTCTTTGTAGTGTGCGCTATCGATGTCTGACTTTGATGAACTGAACTGTCTTCAAACTGTTCCAACGGTAATATAACATGTCTACCGTGCTTTGACAATTTGGTCAACTTACTTTATTTTGACTTTGAATAATAGTGGCTTTGTATCCAACGTTCTTCTCCAACGGATAGATTTTGAACTTAGCGTGCGCTAATGAACATTCTTAGCATGTGCTAGGTAGTCAAGATTTGCTTTCCAGATGTTCCGTGATTTCTTTGTTGACTTCATTGTTCCAACCGTTGAATGACTAACGGTAGGATTTTGAACAGTTATCGTGCGCTAACATGTAATAGATAGCATGCACTAATTATCTCCAGGTAGCGTGTGTTAGTCTTCAGTATAGCGTGTGTTACCTGTTGCTTCATTTAAACTACAGACCTTTCTGTCTTGAATACACTAACCGGTAACGTGTGTAAGACCTCTTCGTAGCATGCACAAATTTCCTTCTTAGCGTGCGCTAATGTTGTTCCTTTTTCAGTCCAGACCTCACTGTCTTTACTGCCTTATTTAACCAAGAAACCGATAGCGTGCGCTATTCTGTGCGCTAATTTGATCAACTAGCGTGCGCTAATAATTGAAGCTTGCGTGCGCTAAAACATCAGGTGAGTTTTCAAGCTCTCTGCAGGTGACTTTCTGACTACAGGTAACTTCTCAATAGCGTGCACTACTACGTGTGTGTAGCGTGTGCTAGACGTTGAGTTTGTCTTCAATTAATCAAGCCCTGTAGTTGAGTTTCGTTAAATGTTTTGAAAGTGATCATTATCAAAATACTTTGTTCAACAATATCCCCCTTTTTGATGATGTCAAAACATTTAATATATACCTGCAAAACTGATTTAGAAAATTTTCGAATCAAAGTATTTTGTTCGATTAAGTTAGTATGTTTGGTTTGTGAGTGTTTTCTCCCCCTTTTTGACATAAGCAAAAAGGTACTGCCCCTGAATCGAAGCTATCTTGTGAATAAGAATAAGACATAAGACAAATCGAAGGTCGTTAATCAACAGCTTGAAAGCCAACTTCATTAAAAATGTAAAAATCAAACGACAACAAATGTAAACGCGATTTAACCAACTAAATACACGACCAATCACACCAAAACGTCAAATAAAATCCTAAGTCATCAAGATACATTAATTAATTCATCTTTAACGAGAATCACAATACGAGAGACTAAGGGGCTTGGTCGGAGTGAGAAGTAGGGAACGGAAAGGAAGGATGTGTATAACGAATAAAATCCTCCAACAAGCTGCAGACGGAGTTAATTTCAGATTTGACTTCGGATCGCAAGGCTCGTATATCATCCCGAATTTCCAGCTGGTTCGTCTCAAGACACCTCATCCGGAATACCAAATCTTCATCCTCGGTAGATGTCTCTCTCATAAGCCGTTTTCCTTTTGAAGTAGACTTCCTCACGAAAGTTCCTGTTTGAAGTTCACGGATGGTTTCAGGGCTACGTCTAGTAATACATTCTTCTGGTGTCGGCATATGAGTCCCTTTGTCCACTTGATCATCCTCCTTAAGGTACAGAAACAAAACCAGCCTCTGTTAGCGGTCTTCACGTAATGCATAGCCTTAAGTGAATACTCTGAAATCTCATGCCTTCGAGACACGGGAACGGCCAAGTCCTTGGTCAAGTCCACATTATGGAATTTGAAGATTGATGTCAAGATCAAACCATAAGGCATTCCAGCTTTTTGTGATCGAGACGCGTACTTTTTCGAGCGAAAAAGTTCAGCTTTAGCAACAATCCAGTGATAGATCATGTAGGAAAAATCAACCACTTTGTTTGTCGACACCAACTAGTTTGTGTTGGGTGTTCACCTTTTGCATGATACATCGTGTAAGTCCAACCAACAACAACCTAATCTAAATACCAAAGTCGTAGTTTTCAAAGACATCGTCCGTGATGTCAATTACCGCCTTAGAACACAGAAACTCCTGAATCTCCAGAGAGTTAAGACCATCATCATCAATTGTTCTGTTAGAACACATATATCCTTCATTTTTTAGCCTAAATAACTCTCTCAAGATTTCGTACGAGATGAACAATGGTGTACCACCAACAATGGAGTGAATAACATCAGATTAAGAAGACGCATGTTTACCAAGAGTCACATTAGCATAGAATTCCCGAACCAATTTCAGATAGACATGTTCTTTGCATTCTACAATTTTTTCAATGCCCAATTGACGAAATAACTCACAAATAGCAACACCAACTCTTTCTAGACTGTGAAGATTAACGAAATAGCATTCCGTTATGTGTTCTTGCGGAAGAATGTTAGAGTATACCTTGAATGCGGCAATTGAAACAAAGCGCGACGAATCAAATTCGGGTTCACGAGTCTATTTTATGCTTTTATATTGTTTCTTCAACAGTACTTTCGATCCGCTTGCCATGGATATAAAAGAAATTTGGACTAATTGCACGGAATGAGATGAATTTTTTGGAGAATTTTGCGCTGGAGTGTTTTAAGGTTTATGAAAGAATGAAAGGTGATCGGCGGACTGTATGTATTTTAAGTGCAGGACCGACACGTTAGCATGCGCTATGGGAACATAGCATACGTTAGAAGGAATACGAATAGGCTACTGGACCTTAAGGTTTTTAGTGCAGAAATTCATTAGCGTACGCATGATATAAGGGGTAGCGTACGCTATCGGGCTCGTGAAATTTCAGATGATGACGGAAAGTGCGCGTTAAGTGTATAATGCTAGCGCGCGCTAGGGTAGGAAATGTATCTCATTAAATGATTTCTCGTAAGATAAAAGAATTTCAAATGAAAAGATAAATGAATTTCAAAAATTATCGAGATGTCCCATAGCAAGTTGTAATCTGATAGTATTAAAGGCTTCCTCATGTAAGGGTTTGGTAAAAATATCGGCTAATTGATCTTTTGTGCCGACAAAAATTAGACAGATATCTTTCTTCAGAACATGATCTCGCAAATAATAATGTCTAATGTCTATATGTTTAGTTCTACTATGCAGCACATGATTTTTACTCAGATTAATAGCACTGGTGTTATCACATAAAATAGGGGTATTTTCAAACTAGATGCCATAGTCTCGGAGTTGATTTTTGATCCATAATACCTACGCACAGGCGCTCCCTGTTACGACATACTCGGCTTCAGCTGTAGACAAAGCTACGCTTGTCTGCTTTTTACTTCCCCAAGAGATTAAGCATGAACCAATAAATGACATGGACCACTAGTGCTTTTCTTATCAATTTTACATCCGCCGAAATCGGCGTCACTATATGCAATTAAATTAAAATCCACACAAGATGGATACCATAGTCCTAGACCAACAGTCCCTTTCAAATATCGAAAAATACGTTTACATGCAGTTAAATAGGATTCCTTAGGATTAGATTGAAATCTAGAAGCAGTTAAATATAATAAATATCCGATCATACCTTGATATAGTCTTTGATCCACGGATTTTACATTTTCATCTTTGTCTAATTTTAATGTGGAAGACATTGGAGTTGAAATTGCATTGCTACTTTCCATTTTGAACTTCTTGAGGAGATCGTGAGAATATTTTTTTTGATGGATGAAAATCCCATCTTCACATTGTTTGATTTGAAGCCCGAGGAAGAATGTTAATTCTCCCATCATATTCATTTCGAACTCTTCGTTCATGAGATTAGAAAAGTCTTGTCAAAGAGATTCGTTAGTAGCACCGAAAACAATGTCATCAATATATATTTGGCATACAAGTATATCATTATCTAAAATTTTCACAAATAATGTATTATCGATTTTACCTCTCGTATAGTTATTTGCAATTAAAACATGCCCGAGGTGCTTGCTTCAAACCGTAGAGAGCTTTGTTGAGCTTGTAGACATAATCTGGAAATTGATGATGTTCAAAATGAGGAGGTTGTTTGACGAACACTTCTTCTTGAATGAAGCCATTTAAAAATGCACTTTTCACATCCATATGATATAGCTTGATTTTCTTGTGAGCGTCGAATGCACATAACAAACGAATGGCTTCGAGATGGGCTACAGGTGCAAAACTTTCTTCATAATCAAAACCCTCTTTCTGATTATAACCTAGTGCGACCAAACGAGATTTATTTCTTATTTGGTGACCGTCTTTGTCACACTTAATTTTGTGCACCCATTTAGTTCCTATAATTGTTTTATCTTTAGGAGCGGGAACTAAATTCCATAATTTATTGCGTTAAAATTGAACGATCTCGTCTTACATTGACATCACCTAAATTTCGTCATCAAGAGCTTCGGATATATTCTTGGGCTCAATCTCGGATACAAAAGCACACTGAGCAATATACTCGGTGGTTCTCCTTCGTGTTTGAACACCATCTTCAATATTCCCAATAACAAGGTCTCTTGGATTTTCTTTGTTATGCTTCCAATCTTTCGATAAATCATCGATTATATTCTTCTGAATTTCCGACACTTTCTCCAATTCGCTTGAGGGATGAGAGACCGGAAGAATACCTGCATCATCAAAACTTTCTACCTTTCCCGATGGTGAGATCATATCATTGAATTTGACATGAATGGATTCTTCAACTCTATTAGTTCTAATGTTATACACACAAAAAGCTTTGCTATTTGTAGAATAGCCAAGAAATATCCCGGAATCGGATTTGGCATGAAATTTGCCCAAATTTTCCTTACCATTATTCAAGATTAAAATATTATAACCAAATGGATGAAAGTAAGATATGTTTGGCTTTTTGCCCTTCCAAATTTCATGCGGGGTTTTATTAAGGTTCTACGAAGATGAACCTGGTTGATCACATAACATGCCGTGAAAATAGCTTCGGCCCAAAAATATTGCGGAAGAGAGTACTCGTTTAACATTGTTCTCGACATCTCATCCCATCATCGATTTTTCCTTTCAACAATTCTATTTTGTTGAGGTGTTCTAGGAACCAAAAAATTATGATTAATACCATATTTGTCACACAAAAGTTCAAATGGAGTGCAATCAAATTCACATCCGTGATCGGTATGAATAGAAATTATGGAAAAGTTTTTCTCATTTCGTACCAAACGACACCATTTAGAAAACTCAGAAAAATGTGTCATCTTTATGAGCAAGAAATCTAACCCTTGTAAATCGAGAATAGTCATCAACAATAACTAAAGTGTAAAGTTTACCATTTAGACTAACATATCTGGATGGTCCAATTAAATCCATAAGCACAAGTTCAAGAATGCGACTCGTGGAAACCTCGAATTTTGGTTTAAAAGATTCTCGAGTATGTTTCCCTTTTATGCAGGATTCACACAAATGTTTGCGATCAAATTTGAGTTTGGGTAAACTAAGAACTAAATCATATCTCGATAGTTTAGAAATGATAGGTAGAGATGTATGCCCCATTTTTCTATGCCATAAAAATGAATTTTCATCCAAAGTAATAAGACATTTTTCATTAAATGAACTTTCACTAAGATCAACAATGTAAACATTTCCACACCTCAAACCAATAAATGTAATCTTGTTATTTTAAAAGCAGTGCAATGCGTTTCTTCAAACAAAATTTTAAAACCTTCATCACACAATTGAGAAACGCTAAGTAAATTATGATGCAAACCTTCAACAAATAACACTTTATTAATAGAAGGAGAATGCTCCTTACCAACCTTACCGGTGACCATAATCTTCCCCTTTTTGTTGTCACCAAAGGTCACATGTCCTTGTTCTTGATATTCAAAATCTTCAAATAATTCTTTGGTGCCACACATGTGCCTCGAACAACCGCTATCAATGTACCACTTGCTTTTCTTTGACATTGGTACCCAAGCCCTTTTGGGTCCTCCAAAATTAACAATACTTATAGCGTTTGGAACGATTGTCCCTTTTGGAACCCATATTTTTTTAACTTTGATGGTTCTCAATTTTGAATGAACTTTAATATTATGATTTCGTTGTTTGGAAAGAGTTTTTGAGTTCTCGGTTTATGTATTCTTTATCTTGTCAAGATTTATAAAAGATTGTTTTCTTTTAAATGGATCGAAACCAAGACCATGTTTTAACAATGGGGATTTTTTAATAGATAAAAGCTTTTCGAACTTCTCGTTTCCGAGAGTAAATTCATTCATTATATATTTCAATTTCTTTAGATTTTTGTCAACTCGATTTTCAAAATATTTTCTTTCTCAAGGCATAAGGTATGGTCTATTTCAATATTTTTGCCTTTATTTTGAAGCATAGAATTTTCGAGTTCTAAAGATTTTATTTTCCTCTTTAAAGCAATATTTAATTTTACCATTTCATCCTATTCCATATTTAAGGATTCAAACGCGCTTAATAGCTCATCGTCATGATTAACTTCTTGTGAATCACAAAAATCAAATGAATCATATTCATCATCATTAAGTTTAGAACTTACCTCGAAAGCATTTTCTGAGTCGAGATCCATGAATGCGAGATTTGCATCTAGGGATCTTTCAATCTCCTCCTCGTCATCACTCCAAGAAGCAATTAGGACTTCTTTCCTTTTCAATCTTCCGATTTGAGGCCTGGAAGTAGATCCTCGGACTTTTATGGCGTAGTGACCAGCTTGACCGCATTTCCGACAATTATTGTCGAACTTCTTTGTAGGAACATAAGCATTTTTCTTTTGTTCCGTATTACCATCCCGACCAAGGAAGCTCCGCCTTTTTTGAATTAAGTTTTTGTATCTTCTAAAATTCTTGGTGTAAAGAGCGAGTTCCTCATCATCTTCATCTTCCAGAACTTCTTCTTCAATATCGCTATAAACATTGAACGCGATCACTTTTTCGCGAGGCTTTAGTTTGGAGCATCTCGATTTGACAACGATCTCATAGTTGATGAGTGACCCGATGAAGGCGCTAAATTCAAGCTTGTTGAGATCTTTGGATTCCATGATTGCAGTAACCGTGGCATCCCATTCACGCAGCAACGAGCGAAGAATTTTCTTAGCCTTGTCGCTACTTGATATAGTTTTTCAAAAGGATGCAAGACCGTTGGTTATAGCCAAAAAGCGATCTAGCATATTAGTGATTGTTTCATCATCCTTCATGGAAAAGAGTTCATAATCATGAAGTAGCATGTTGATCTTGGTCTCCTTGACCTGAGTGGTTCCTTCATGAGTTACCTCAAGAATTTCCCAGATTTCTTTTGCGCTTTCGTAATATGATATCCTGTTAAGTTCTTTAGGATTAAGAGCACAGTACAGGAGTTGAGTAGCACGAGAGTTAATGTGTGTGTTCGTCCAATCTTCGTCGTTGAATTCATCCAACTTTTATAGCGACCCATCTTCCTTTTTGGCAATTTTTGGACCAAGAACCATGACTTTCCAGATTTCAATGTCGTAAGATTGAACGAATATAGCCATATTCTTTTTCCAAGTCATGAAGTTGGAGCCGTCAAAGAACGGAGAACTGTTGAGGGCATTTCCTTCGATTTGACCCAATAGAGCCATTTGCGGATCTTTTTCTCTTGGGTGTTTAAACCTTTGAAAATAGACGCGCTCTGATACCAACTGAAAAGATAAATGTACCACTAGAATGGGGGTTGAATAGTGGGTTGAAGGAAAAATAAATTGTTCAGAAATTAAAAGACACAACGATGTATAGAGGTTCGGCAACTTGCCTACGTCCTCTCTCCATTTTCTTTTTCTATTGGCTCAAGAAAAACCACACACAACTTTGCCTCGTCTTCTATAGGTCCGGGCACAACCGTTACAATGCTTGTCTTCAATTGGTCCAAGTACAACCAAATACTCAATATAAATTTTCTTATCTAGTGTTCTATAGGAAATAGATAATCCTCACTTACGATCATCAGAGAATCCTAACAATGCCGGATCAAAGATCCTAATAACACCGAATTAAGAACTCTTGATTCGTTTCTCTCTAGCTCATGAAGGAGTGATGCAACACTCTCAACAATCAAAGAAGATACGAAGTATATAAGATATTACAATATGTGAACAACACTCGTATCTTTTATCATCACAACTTAGAATGAAATAAATAGCAATAATCTGAGCTCAAGTGCGTTTGTATGCTCGAATTTGTGTGTCTTGAGATACCCAATGGCATTGGTATTTATAGTGTTCAGTTCCTCTTGATATGCTGAAAACTGGTATTATTAGCGTGCGCTAATATTTCTTTGTAGCGTGCGCTACCGATGTCTGAGTTTGATGAATTGAACTGTCTTCAAACTGTTCCAATGGTAATATAACATGTCTAGCATACGCTAGGCATTCCTTTTAGCATGCGTTGACGATTTGGTCAACTTAGTTTATTTGGACTTTGAATAATAACGGCTTTGTCTCCAACGTTCTTCTCCGATGGATAGATTTTTGAACTTAGTGTGCGCTAATGAACATCCTTAGCGTGCGCTAGGTAGTAAAGATATGCTTTTCAGATTTTCCGTGACTTCTTTGTTGACTTCGTTGTTCCAACGGTTGAATGACTAATGGTAGGATTTTGAACCGTTAGCGTGTGCTAATATGTAATAGATAGCGTGCGCTAATTATCTCCAGGTAGCGTGCGTTAGTCTTCAGTATAGCGTGTGTTACCTATTGCTTCATTTAAACTCCAGACCTTTCTTTCTTGAATACACTAACAGGTAGTGTGCGTAATTTATGTCCCTTAGCGTGCATTAAGCCTCTTCATAGCGTGTGCAAATTTCCTTCTTAGTGTGCGCTAATGTTGCTCCTTTTTCAATCCAGACCTCACTGTCCTTACTGCCTTGTTTAACCAAAAAACCGATAGCGTACGCTAGACACTTTGTTGCGTGCGCTAATTTGATCAACTAGCGTGCACTAATAATTGAAGCTTGCGTGTGCTAAAACATCAGGTAAGTTTTCAAGCTCCCTGCAGGTGAATTTCTGACTATAGGTAACTTCTAGCGTGCGCTACTACGTGTGTGTAGCGTGCGCTAGTTGTTTAGTTTGTCTTCAATGAATCAAGCCGTGTAGTTTAGTTTCGTTAAATGTTTTGAAAATGATCATCATCAAAGTACTTTGTTCAACAGAGTGCCGATCCCCTTATCCAATAAGGAGCGGAAGGTTTGCTCTCAAATATACGGAATAGTTTCTATATATCTATTTACGAGTCAGGAATGCCAGTGACTACCAGTAAATAAGAAACATACAATTGTCTTCTGATAATGATTTACATAATAACAAGTACAATGCTCTCTCCCATACATCCTCTGAGTGGCATTCGAGGGCATATTCGTAACAAGTTCTGTTTCCAATCAGGGTCAGAATTTCGGATTTATTAATTTTTTTTGGTTGATCACTGAAATTCAATTGATTAAAAACTGATCTAAATTTCTACTGGCTTCAATTATATGGTCGGAACGGCAGCACCGGTGGTATGCAGCTCGCGGCGGTTGTCGACGTAGTGAAGGTTCGGGCCGCGGATTGAGATTAGGGTTAATAGATGTTTGAAATAGGGCTAAGTGGCAATGAATAATCAGGTCAGTGTTTGTCTATCGGGGTTTTCGATTCGTCTAGTAGAAGTCTGTGCATGGTGGGTGAACTTAGAACAGACCGCTGTGATTTGTTTCATTTTGGAGTTACAAGATATTGGGGAAGTGAATATTAGAGTTCTTGTCTAACACGTCGGGGTTGACGCCAAAAATGGTATAAACGACAAGAATAATCATAAATTAGTGCCTAATCTTGTATGACATTCTGAAAGGTAAAATGGTTCGGCATCGAGTTACTAGTTTTCTGAAAACTTATGTCTTATAACAGGGAATTGGAAGTGTTGGTTTATGAAAATCGCCCGACTAGTTTGTATAACAATAATATGATGTTATATTATGGCATAGTTAATCAAAAAAATCAAGGTTCTGCAGAGATGGTGTAAATCCGGTTGGGTCTACATATAATATAACTTACATATACTATCATTTTGTACATAACTTCATAAATGGAGAGTTATATAATTTTAAATGCATGCAAAATTAACTGAGATGGGCCTAATGAAATTTGGACATTAAAATAGAAGGTCGGGTCATTACTACCTACCTTCATAAAGAAAATTTCGTCCTTGAAATTTGTTACTCACCAATTAAAGAGAAGTCGAGATAAGCATCTCTCGTATCCCCCTAGCGCTCCAATGTAGCTTGGTGTTGGTGGTGACGTCGCCACTGCACCGTGACTAACGACATATCTTTATTCCTGAGTCTCAAAACTTTGCATTCCAAGGTGACTTCTGGGACCTATTCGTACGACAGATCCTTGCCAACTTGAATTTGTTCGTAGTTGACCACATGAATCGGGTTGTGAATATACTTCTTGAGCATCGACATATGTTATGCACATATCTGGAGGCAATGCCAATTTATATGTCGAGTCATCAACTCTCTTAAGGATTTCAAACGGACAGCCGAATCATGGCCTCAGTTTATCCTTATTTCCAAATCTTACTACTCTTACCGGAGCTATCTTAAGAAAAAGATAGTTTCTCACCTCAAATTGCAAGTCTTCCCATCGTCAATCGGCATCTGATTTTTGTCTATTATGCATTGTTTAATCCGATCTTGGATCTTCTCAATTGCTGAAACCGTCTGTTCGATTAATTTGGGCCCTAATATCTTTTCATCTACAACCTAAGTCCAGAATAACATGATCTGCACTTCCTCCCATAGAGCACCTTGTATGGGGACATCCCAATAGTTGCATGATAGCGGTTGTTATACATGAATTCTAGTAATGACAACAAATGTTCCCACTTATCTCTAATATCCAGGACGCATGACCTAAACATGTCCTCTAAGGTTTGTATTGTCCTCTCAGATTGGTCATCAGTCCGCGGATGATAAGTTGCATTAAACTTCAACTTCGTTTCTGTTGGATTGTGTAAATTTCTCCAGAATTTATAACTGAATCTTGTGTCTCTGTCAGACATTAGCGATACGAGAATCCCATGCAATCTCAAGTCTTCTTGGATGTACAATTGAGCATACCGATTCATATTAAAGGTCATCTTTACCGGCAGAAGTGTGACAACTTAATCAGTCTATCGATAATAACCTAAATTCTAGTATTTTCCCAACCTGATCGGGGCAACCTGATAGCACATCCCATGGTTATAAGCTCTTATTTACACTTGGGAATATCCAATAGCTTAGGCAACCCTGGTGGTCGTACGTATTCGGCCTAAACTTGCTGACACACTAAACACCTTTGGACAAATAATCTAATTTCTCTCTTCATACTCCTCCACCAAAATGATTGCCTCAAGTCATGGTACATTTTTTACCTCCTGTGTGCGCTGTATAAGGCGTGTTGTGTGCTTCCTGTAGCAATTCTCTTCTCAATGATTCACCCATAGACACACAAAGTCTCCCTTCATACACAAGAGTACCATCTGTAGCTTCCGCAAACTCCTTGATGCTACCCTCACGATCTCGAGATTTCATCTTAGCAAGAAAATTATCTTTTCATTGCACGTCCGTAATTCTATCTCTCAAGTTAGGGTGGATTATCAAAAAAGATAAGATAGCATCAGCTTTACTCGGAGGTTGCAACAATCTAATTACATGTCTTGAGTCTTGAATCTTCATCCTCTCGAATGGATCTTCCTCCAGTCTTCGTCAATACATATAAAGTTTACATTGAAAAATTGCATCCTAGATACAAATATTTCTAGTAAAATATATAGACTCGAAACGGCCTTTACAACCCAATCGAAAAAACGATTCAAAAACTAGGTCCACGAACTACATCATCATTCAAATAATAATGCAACAATCACATTAAAATTAATGGCATATACAATTAATCTTACTATTGATCCAATCAATATAAATTAATCCATCCATAAGAATTAATCCACTTAATTCAAACAATCGTTAATTTTAACTTATTCCGGACGAGAAAATATTTCATTAAATTAATTTCTCTAAGAATAAAATTACCATAGTTATATCTTAGTCAAATTAAATCCAATTTAATTTGTGGGAAATTAATTACCGAATAAAATATATAAAAACGGAGTCGAAAAACACACGGTCGGTCCAAGCCCCGGCACTGCCCAATAGGCTGCCCAGCAGGCCGGATCACGATCCGCATAATGGGACCGCACAGCAGCGGCCTGGCAGCTCCAAGCTGCCGGGTCCGATCACATTTTCGGCTCATCTTTTCGTCCCGATTCCAAAAATAATATTTTTCTAATCTTTATATTACACATTTAAATCGGTTTTTCAAAACAAAAATAGATTTATAATGTAACATAAAATCACGAAAAATTAATTTTTAGATGAATAATTAAAAATTAATGATTAATACATTTATGATTTCAAATCATAAGAACATCCAATCAAGCATTCCAAATGCTAAACATCGTATATACGATCGCAAGACCTCGCTCCGATACTACTATTGGGATTCGATGCCTAAAACGAAGGCGCAGCAGAAGCAAAAACAAATTTACTGAACCCTTATATATACAAATATAAATGTACAAGAGCTAAGATATGAAGACATACCCTTGAAGTCCTTTGATTGAATGTTGAGGTTGATGCCGGTGACCGCAATTCTTATTTGACAAGTACTCGATGATCCGAATGCCGAAAGCACCGCGTCTCTACTTTCCACGTGCCGGAAGTCGATCGGAATAACACCCACCTTATTATCCTCCAAGGATACGGCTAGAATAAGGTGGAGTAGCTATAGTATTTGATATATATACTCTAAGTATAGTAATCCATATAATCTCTCTTGATTTTCTTATTAACATTCAAAGTTTTATGTGTATTTATATTTGTTCTTCCTTAAGAACACATATTAATGAAGAAGATGAAGATGAGGATGTTGAAAAACTAATTTTCTCTTTTTCTCTTCAATATGGACGTACCACCTCTAAGATGATGATGAAGTTGTTGCGTAAATAATACACTCCTCTCATCATAAAGTCTTTCATTCCATATAATAACACATCTAATGCATTAAGTCCCCACCCTAAATAAGATAATAATTCACATTGTGAATGATCATGGGGGCGGCTATGGGAAGAGTTTATAGACTAGGTTCGTTTCGGTCCGTGAAATGGACCGTCGTGCATCCAGTCCGACTGATACATATTGGTTCGTCTCAAATAAAATTAATACAATTAATTAATGTAATTAATCAATTCTATCAAAATATTATTTCTCCAAGAAATAATCATTCGCGAGTTAAATTAATTACCCAATAATTTGTTTAATTCACAAGACCGATTTAATTTATCCAATAAATTAAATAAGACATCTAATGTCTAGAATTTAATCAAGAGAGAATAAGCTCAAACTAATCTGTCGTATCCATAATGCGCGACTCGATAGGTCCGTCTCAGTAAGCAATGGGAGGAACCAAAGAGTTATAGCAGTACCTAGCCAGCCTGGCAACGTACAATGTAACCTTACTGAGAACGGATGATAGGAATAATCAAGAACCACTCTGTCATGAATACCAGTAAACGTATAAACTCTTCTTTCATATGTCCCGATCAAGTTATAGGGTCACGGTCAGTCAAACCCTATCTGTACTTGATTCTATGATTGAGTTAATGCAAATCGAAATCATTGAGCTCTCGTGTATCTAATACAACTAGCTCAAATGCTTTGGCCAAAGACTTATGATCTCATCTACCAATAACCACATAGGACATATACATATTCACTTACATGAGAAATAATCTTATCTTGGTATTTAGTAGAACCTGCTATTTGTCTGTCAAGACGTACGTCGAGGTTGACCCCCACCTCTCTAATTTCTGGGTCGAACTACTCTAGTGAAAATCTTAACGTCGCAAGCATATCCCTACTAAATCCTCAAGTCGAAGGTTCACGAATACCTATCACAACCTTTCGATTCCGTCATTGACTGTCCTGAAGTGAAATCCGTGTGACGAATCGAGGGTGAGTCAGTTTGACTGAGTATACTTATCCCATTAGCATACTTACAACGCATACTCCCACTAACCATTAGTGATGACAAGCACTCTCCAAGTCAAAGAACATGTCATACAAGTCAAAGAACACGTCATAATTTTTTATAACCACAGTGTTATTGCACAATAGATATGAACTTGAACCTTAAAAAGTATTTGAATTAGATTTTCCCACCTTAAATATGCAGAATCTTGACTAGACAGTGCAGTGCAATGTATCTTCCTACTCAGAATCCAGCTATTATATATACAATATTTTGGTAACAGTGTGTAAGTATTTATAATAATTATTAGATAATAAATATTTTAAATAAAAATCATCGAATAGAATTCATCAACTTTTATGAGTCAAAACGGATTGTTATGAAAATAAGCGGTTTATGCAGGAGGTAACTCTATAATTTAATATAACATGTTGGTCACAGCATACTTTAATGACAGTTTAGAGTAGGATCGAATAAGTTGTACTTTTTTTCGAAGTTTTAATTACTCTTAGCGGAGGACTAATGCAAGTTGTTGTAAGTACATCAATTAAGTAATCTCATGTAGCTTGATACTTACAGAGGTTTTAGAATAGGTATACAACAATCACATGCAGTAAATAAATGATAAATACAGGTTTTAAAGATAGAGGTTTCACTATACAATATATGACCTATTGCAAGCCCATCATATTGTGTTGCATAAAATATTGCTATAGACAAGAAACCTGCATATCTATTGTAATACTTTCGAAATGTGTTACTTTAAATGGGAAAGTGTTGCAAGCCTAAGACATTTTGACAGTTTTTAGATCTATAGCAATACTTCAGAAAAGTGTTACAATAACATGATACGCTTTTGATCGATTTGACCAAAATATGTAGGCGGGAGTTTAGTTTTTTCATTGGGCGGACACTTTTAGTACCAAATATTTGGTATCAAAATTTTTATTACACAAAAATAAGTTTTATTACACAAAACTTATTACTCACCCCTGGGGGTGAAATTCGGGCGGATATTTCCCGCCCGATCCGTAGCCGGAGCCGATCGGATTCGAACTCGGCAAGAAAATTTAGTATCTGGTCGGATATGGGATCGGATTCGGATAGTAAAATTCGGATACGAGATCGGATTTGGATTATGTATTATCCGCCCGTATTCAAATTTTTTCATATTTTACCGGATTTTTCCTAGATTACAAATTCGGATATCCAATTTTATTTAACTATTTTTTTTTATAATATATTTATCTTAATTAATAACTAGTAAAACTAAAAAAAATACTCTACAAAATCTAAAATTCTCTCTCTCTCTATCACCGCTCTTTCTCTCTCGCGCTCTCTCTGTCTCATAATCCCTCTCCTCTACCAGACCTCTCAACCAATAGACCTGATGCCATTGACCCTGCTTTGAGAAGGCCTGGATGGTTTGATCGGGAAATTGTTTTAGGTGTTCCAGATGAAAATTCACAGGTTGAAATACTAATGGTGCTAACATGTAATCTTAAAGTTGAAGGTGCCTTTGATCTTGTGAAAATAGCTAGGTCCACTGCAGGGTTTGTTGGAGCAGATTTGGCAGCACTAACCAACAAGGCTAGAAACCTCGCAATGAAGAGAATTATAGACGAAAGGAAGGTTGTGTTCTCCAAAGAATCAATAGATCGGGATTGTAGTGAAGATTGGTGGAGACAACCATGGTCAAATAAAGAAATGGAGAAACTCAGCATAACAATGGCTGATTTTGAGGTACATATATTCAATTATAGTCTACAAATTGGTGACACTGTTGTTGTTGTGTTGATCTTTTTTATCCTTTTTTTGGGTTTTCTTTCTGGAGTACCCTTAGGCCTTAGGGCGATGTCTTTTTAGTTTGTGAATTCTTAGTTCCGTCCGTGTTGTCTGTCAAAAGTAGTGAACCAGTTCGGAGGGAAGCTGATCTGTAATGACAAAGTAAATTGCATCTTGATGATTCACAAACACGTTCTTCGCCAATCTGTTATTTGTCATTAGGTTGTAATATATTGTACCTATCACTTTTTGTAGTTCATGTATTCAAACGTGCTTTGTAGTTGGGGTGAGGAAGCGGGTTGCCTATAGGTGTCATAGACATATAAAACTGTGGGTACAATATAATGGGTGTGGGTGAATCTTATCTAAGTTGCTTCTCATTTTCATTTATATTATTCCGAGTTCTCCATGATTCTTGGTCATTTTCAGTTCTTTTTTTAATGTCTACTGGTATCATGATACATATGATCTTTTTGAATGGCAGGAAGCTGCTAAAATGGTTCAACCTTCTTCTAGGATAGAAGGATTTTCTACTATACCAAATGTGAAGTGGGATGATGTGGGAGGTCTTCATTTGCTGAGGCAGGAGTTTGATCGTTATGTGGTTAGGCGTATAAAGTTTCCTGAAGATTATGAGGTAACGTGTTCTATTAAATCTATTTAGTGATCTAGATGGATTTTGCACTAAATCTAAACCCGTGTTACCTTTTTTTCTTATTTTGGCTCAATATCTAAATTGTTTATACGCATGTAATTTGGGGTTACCTAGTGTCATATGTTTGTTCTTCTATGTAACTTCATTGCAATCATATCACTCATGGTGTCCTTTCTTTCTGTCTCTGTAAAAAAACCAAGCCAACCAACAACCTTCAAAAGAGAAAATACTTGCTCACGGATGATTTTCCTAATTTTCCTTTTATTAAGTGACAATAAGAAATTTGTGGCCTCGTATAAGTTTCTCAATTTGTAGGATTTTGGGGTGGACTTGGAGACAGTTGAGGAGATAAAGGAAGTGGAATTAGAAAATCTGGAAAACAAGATACACTCCTACAGGCTGATATAAACCTTAAAATCTCCTTAAGGATTTTAAGAATGTAGCTTGGCAGATAGTTAATCCAGGTGGAAAGTTGCAAAGTTTTCTAGAAATCGAGATCCTTGGTTGATGATCCGAGAGTAGTGACCATATATCCATTGACTACTATACACCTGATTTAAGTTGAAAAATAACTAGAAAGCGGTATGACGATGAACATGAACCAGAATTCGTCTACCCGAACTGATTCATTACCAAGTCATAACTAGAAACGACCAGTAAAAAATTTAAATCTGATCAAAGGTATAGTATACTGAAACTAAAAAATCCGTACCAAGTTTACTAAATAATCCACATCTTTTAGATTATTAAAACACCCCTGAAATTGCTAACCAAGCTTAATATTCTCAGACCTTCTAGCGTTAACTTTTATGTGAATCATTACTTCTCCCGACTTACAAAAAGTGATTCTTTTAAGTTAAATTAATGATAATATTCCTAAAGGTGGGGACTTGGGGGGTGAAGTTTCTGGAAATCTGCCTCATCTTTCCACTAACTCCCTGAAAATGTTTTTTCATAATTCACCAGTAATTGTTGAATTCTGGTGGCTAACTCGAAAGATATAGGTTGTCAATGGCATGCTCAATTTAGTCCTTTGAGTTCTCAGTTTATGGCACTTGATTGCTGAATACGATCATGTCCTAATTGTCCAAGGCAGGAAGAGCTGTCATCAATATTAAATAGAGCATTGCCTTTCCTTTTTTTTTTTGTTCAGGTGGATGCATTGACTACAAAGAATGAGTCATGTTCCATGATGTATGTGTTGATTTTACAATATCAATCACGTATTGTGACATGACAATAGCAATTATCTCAAACTCATCGCCGTCTCATGATATTTTCGATATAAATGGAAAAACCTATGATGTTGACGGTTTTGGAATTTCGTTCGATTTCTCCTTCATATGAAGGTTGCGACAGGAAGGGCATCCGGCGTAAAACTTTGCCACTTTGTTATTTGCATGAGTTATGGTGTTAACTAATTTTAGACAATTAAACGACACTATAATCTTCATGCCACCGACCCCAACATAGTTGGGATTAAGGTGCTGTTGATGATGATGATGACTCATTACACTGATCATTTTCACATAATGTATTCTCATTAACATATCCCGGACCTTATTATGGACTGAAAATGGGAGGTATCTACCTTTGCAGCTATTGGTAGAGCTTGACGGTGCAGAACATAAACGGGGCGTTTATGTAATTGGTGCTACAAATAGGTAAAGATATTTGTCATAGGGTTTTGGACATGAAAATGTTCTTGTGATATGTTTATCTCTGTTCCCTTATTTTGACATCCCATATTTTCCTGAAATGTTACAGGCCCGAAGTGATGGATCGAGTTGTACTTCGACCAGGAAGATTTGGGAAGCTTATGTATGTACCCCTCCCTAACCTAGATGAATGAGGAATGATCTTGAAAGCTCATGCTCGGAAAAAGCCCATAGATGCCTGTGTGGACCTGATGGCCTTAGGCAAAGACAGTGCCTGTGAGAATCTCAGTGGCGCCGATCTATCGGCTCTGGTAGGGTTTTTTTTCCGCTTGTTTTGGCTATTGGCAATGTTCTAAAAAGCTTAGTTGGGGACAAGGGAAAATTGTTGTTATTGTGCCAGAAAAACTTGTTCCTGAACTAAAGGTATCATCTAGAATGGTGAATAGGTTTCATACTTATCTTGACATTTATGTTTCATGTGAGAAAAGTTAACTAATACTTTTATGTATAGTTTGTAGGTGAGATTAACTAGTCCGACAGCTTTTACGAGAGCGACACTAGTAAGTGCTGTAAAATATTCTATAACTGATTGTTCAGAGAAGATTGATGAGATTATATACTCCGAAGTTTCTTCTTTATTGATGTTTATCAATGATCAGGATTGGGAAAGAATTCAATCCAAATTTCAATCTAATATTAGGAGAAATCAATCAAGATTTCAAATACCTTGATGTTGAAGAGTTGTGTTGGTACTACTACTGGTGACGAAAGTGAGGATAGTGATCAGGAGGATGATGATTGCGAGGATGACGATGATCGCGAGGATGACGATTTGCGAGGATGACAATGATCACCAGGACGACGAAAGTGATGATTGATGATCAGTACTTAACTACTTATATTTTCTATGTGCATACTTTTGGTAGTAGGTTGGCATTTTGACATGAAAGACTGTTTAAAGTAGAATTGTGGTGTAAGTTGACATGTACGTTTCGACCTTAGACTTAAGTACTAGATGTAAAGATGATATTGTAATAAAAGCTGACTATGTTTGGGCTTTATTGAGCCATTTGGAAAATTTGAGTTGTGATTTGTGGTTTGGTATTCTTTTGTGCATGGTATATTGAAATTTCAAACAGGACCTTGCAATTTGGATTAATAAAAATTGTTGCAAATAAGTGTGGCCAATAAAGTCTAAAAATATTACAATAGGGATAAAAATGTTGCAGATAAATGTTGCTAAAAACTCAAAAAGCATTGCAACAAGCATCAAAATGTTGCATCAAAATTTCAATAAATTGACTTTGTAGCATTTTAACTCAATAAATGTTGCAAACAAGTGTTGCATTAGTCTATTGCAACCCCTTAAAAATGTAAGTGAAACAGACAAAATTGTTGCAATAAAGGCGCTATTGTAATATTTCAAAAATGTTGCAATAAGTACATAAAATATTGCTATATGGGTCATAGGCAACGACCGCAAATGCAACGCCGAATTTTGGCTAAAATATTACATAAAACTCTAATGTAACATATATGGGGTCTAACAATACACTTTTTTGGGCTTGCAATAGGCCATATATGGTGGAGTGTTTTAATGTGGTTTGAGGCAACATGGATGTCCACAGGTCTTCCACACATGAGTAAATATTTATTAAAATTAAGGCGTTCACAAGTGGATGATTTTAATTAAATCGGTCACTTTATCATTCACACCGATCGATACACCTGACTGTATATTTAGACCGTTCACATAGATTGGTTGTAGGCTTCCTTCAACTAACTTCTTCTCACACAGATTGAATCTTCATCATGAACTCTCTTCATCCCACACAGGTTAGAAAGATTTCGATCAGTCCATACAGGGCTAATTTACTCAACGTATAAGGTTTGGTGTTTCAAGTATTCAGAACAGAAGCTATAGGCTTTATGATATTGGCTGTAGTGTGTTGTTCTCAGTTGAGGATTGAATATTTCTTCAATCAAGATAGGTGTTGTGGGCTTGAAGAAATTGATTGCTCGTGAAGATAATAAGTGCTTCACTTATTCAATTGATCAACTAAAAAGCAAGTCCTCTAGATTAGGCTATTTATAACCTTCGAAATATATCAATTATAAATATAGTCGTTGGCCGGTTGGTGAGATGTGGGTACTTCAGATTGGGGGCTTGATGAATGTTTGAATTAGTGTCTTTGCATTTAATGCTTCAGATATTTCTTCTGGCTTTCATTAATTGCTCTTCACTCCACAGTCTTTTTGACCGCATTAAATATTGTCCTGTCAGCATTAAATGCACATTTAAATACTTTGTGAATAAGGAATAGCTTATTTCACAATAGTTTAAAGGTATAAGTATAGAGCTGTTGGATACGTGTTTTACTTTTCTTAAATAAAATACCTACAGCGACTTTCTTGTAGCCAACATTCTATTTTGCAGTAAGCCGAATATTCATATGCTGTAGGTGGATAGATATGACTTTATTTTTAGGGTGGTCTTAACTTGCTTGCCTTTCTGACAGGGTCCACGGACGCTATTTTTTTTGAAATGACACATCGGGCAAGCCTCTAACCATTCCCTATCAAGCGAGCTTGTTGATAGTCTTGAAGTTGATATGCGACATCCTTTTGTGTCATAGCCAGGTTTGATCTGCAGTGCCTTTGGCAACAAAACATGGAATAGTGGAGTTTGTGGGCTTCTATCAGTAATGTACATATTGCCTAACCCACTTCCTGTAAGGACGACTTGCTTGGTCTTGATGTCCTTCACCCTACAGTGATCTATATAGAATTTGACCGAGAACTGTTTGTCACAGAACTGGCTAATACTAAGTAGATTATACTGTAATCCTTCAACATAGTAAACTCTCCTACAAGCAAGGTTCCTTTCCCTCTTGTTCTTTCTTTCGATTTGTCACCGAATCGCACCTTTGGACCGCGACCTTCTACAAAATCGGACAGCTTGCTAATATCTCCTGTCATATGGCGAGAACATCTGCTGTCGAAGTACCAGATATCTTTCTATGATGTCCTGTAAGCAAAGAAATTAGGTATATTTAGATCTCCTTTGATTTTTGGATCCATAGATGTTAGTGCATTTTGGTACCCAAATTTGCCTGACAGCAATTGGTTTGTTGTATAGGTTACTTTTGGTGCAGTTTTGCAATATTTACGTGGGGCAGACACATACTCAGTAATCTTGAATGTTATGCATGTAAAATTTAGGTTTTGGTTCCAGTACAATTGCCGTCTCGGAGGGGGAACTATTTTCTTTGGTCTTACAGCTTGCCTTCTAGGTTTCCAGTTGGATTTCCAGATTTGTTGGTGGTACTGCGTGGCAGCCTGCTTCGTAAGTGGATATCTAGGCTCCTATATCCAGTATTTGGGCACACTGTATTGTTGGTAGTACTGCAGTGCATGCCTCTGATACTTAGATACAGCCTTATTTTAGGATGGATGCTGAAGCTGTTGGTATGCTCGGGGAGCATACTGTTGATGATCATTGCGTATTACAGGTCTAGGAGGCTGAGGTTTTTGTTGCTTATGATATGAACTCGGGGGCAGAATGGCAGCCTTTGAT
This sequence comes from Orobanche coerulescens, assembly GCA_033398695.1. Classification (NCBI taxonomy): domain Eukaryota; kingdom Viridiplantae; phylum Streptophyta; class Magnoliopsida; order Lamiales; family Orobanchaceae; genus Orobanche; species Orobanche coerulescens. The sequence continues at coordinate 97,346,809 of CM065810.1, read as the reverse complement.
GTACGAGGTGGGGTAGCTGTAACCTTTGCGGGACTTGGGGCCTCTTTGGGTCCAGGAATGGGAGAACGAGTTATATCCTAAGCCACGTTCATCGTACTAGACTTTCCTTTACGAGAGAACAAGTTATATCCTAAGCCACCATTATCGTGGCAATGCTGCCCAGTGCTTAGAATTTCTTCCATCATTCTTGAAGATTTTTCAAATAATTTCAGGATGATCTCAAGTTCTCCTTCTCGTTTCTCGAGAGTTTGTACTTTAGCTTCGAGTAAAGCATTATCATTTATCTTTCACTCATTGACTTTGCCTCATTTAGATCTTCTACAAGTTGATGATTTCTTTCCATGAGTTTTTCATGAGTGACTTTGCTATTTTCGCAATCCAGAGATATGTTTTCATAGTTGTTTTTGAGCAAGTCTTTTTCATCTTTCAGCTCTAGGTTTGAAATGGCGAGTTGTATATTTTCTTGTTTGAGCATCTCATTAGCTTTTTGAATGGTTTTAGATTCATTCATAATATTTTCAAACGTATGCTATGCTTAAATAGGAATAGTTGAGGTTGAGCTTACCTCATCATTGCTGTCATCATCCTCCTCTATTTCTTTGGCCATAAAGCATATATATGCTTTATCCTCAATTTCCTCATCGGAGGAGTCACTATCAGTGATTGCCTATAGGTACTCCTTTGGTCTTGTTCGATGCGGGTTAGGCTTCTGATTTACCAATCAGAGCTTTGAGCTTGTTTCTCTAGGAACACCTCTTCTCATCCTTTTCCTGTTGCTCAGCTTCGGGAAACTTTTGCACTTTTGGATAAGGACATTTATTTGCATAATGCCCTGACTTCTTGCAATTATAACACAGGTTGGAATCTCCAAATGAAGGGGATTCAGATCTTTCCCTGTTAAATGGATTGGCCCTGTATGGGGCCTTTCCAGACTGATTGGTGAACTTCTTGAATTTATGCATGAGGAGGGCCATTTCATCTTGCGACGGGATTGTTGTGTCGAGAATTACACCTTCCGACCGGCGATTGCCTCGGAGATCGGGCGACCTAGCCACTGCCGAGCAGCCGAGGCAAAACTGCCGACCAGGCGGCCTAGCCTTAGCCCCGCAGACAAGATAAATCGGCCAACCGAAGGTCCCAGGACAAGTTCCGGTGCCGAGCGATCGACATCAAATACGATCGTCTCTCGGTACTTGGCGACCGACTCCTGGCGACCGACTAGCGGACGATCATCTCTCGGCACTTGCTGACCGACCCTTGGTGACCGACCGATGCCGACCCTCAGCAACTGGCCAATGCCGACCTCTGGTGACCGGATAGAGACGACCGCTTCATGTCGATCAGAGCCGATGGCCATCCAGTCGGCAAAGGCCGAGCCTCAGGACAGACACCACGTGCAAGAGCCGAGACAAGATCCGCAATTCACGGATCGTTGACTACAGCCTGTCAGCATCCGTCCACCAGCCGACAGGCCCGCCGAAAGTGGTCAGTAGGACCGCATGTGACAGTGACTCCGGACGCGTGCTGGCTCCTCATTAGACCGCCCGGTGTTGCCATTGTAGCTTTGGACTTTAGGCAGACTGCCAGCATCTACCTTGGACTTTAGGCCGACATCCCGTGTGATCGCCCCATTATAATATGGGCCGACAGACGATCGCCCTATTATTATAATGGCCGGAAGGCGATCGCCCGCCTGAAGACAAGACTCGGCTGCCCCTATATATACAAGGCCCCCTGCACTTGGACCTCTCTCGGATTCCTCTCGGATTTTTCCTCACTGAACTCGGATTTTTACTCACGGAACAAGCATTCTCTGCATTCCCACGAGATTTCACACAGCACTTGGCTATCTCCAACTCTTGGCAACAGCTATCTTTCGGTACTTACTTCTCCCGGCCTCTCTCATCAAGCGGACGATCGGCAGGGACGAAGAACACCGAGCTTCGCTCAAGAGCCGGATTAACAGAGTCTTTTTACACTCATTGTACTTAGATTTCTCACATTAATACTTGTATTAATAACATCTCGCGAGAGCATTCAAGCCCGGGCCTAACAAACCCGACAAATCTAGTGTTTATTCATATTCTCTCAGAAGTGCTCCCGCAAATTGTTGTTTGTTGTCCGTCTTCCAGCAGTATTAATCTTCGGATAAATATTTTGGGCAACAACAATTGGCGCTAGAAGGAGGGCATCTAACCCTCAAATTTTTATTCCTACCGTCTCGAAGAACACTCACTGTTCTCGGGGCATATACTTGAAGGGACACTCACTGCGCTTCAGAGAAATCTTTCAGAAATCATGTCTTCTGCCTCCGCGTCGAAGAAAGCCGCTGGCCAGCCGGCCAAACGCCTCGTTCCGTCCCATTCCGAGCCACAGCCGATGGTGGAAGGTAGCCGCCGCAGTCAGAGACGATCGATCCCGTCCCTGGACGGCGGCCCAAGCCTCTCGCTCGATCAGTTCCGAACCAATGAACAGATCGAAGAGGCCATAGCCGTCCTTCAGGAGCGACGGAGTGCTCTCAACGCGCCTCCCGCTATCACCCCCTCGGCCATCCGCCGGAAGTCCAAGCGGAAGCTCAAGGCGATTGCGGCCGAGCGATCGCCGAGAGGCTCGTCCGCAAGAAGAGGCGCTCGCCCGGGCACCTCTGTTTTCGATCGCTGGCGGTGACCGTCTTGGCGGCCAAGGCGGTCCGGCCCCGGCTACGAGACGACGGAGTTTGAGTCCGTCACTAGGAGCTCGGCCTGCAGACTCCCGAAGGCGGCCAGTCTGGCTCCCCCTCGCCAAATAGCCGAGGTCGGCAGCAGCGGAGTCCGGAGATCGGTACACGATCGCCTCGGCTCCCGCTCCCAAAGCCGATCAGCAAGCGACCGAGCCACGGCGATGGCTGCGATGCAACGTCAGCTCGACGGCATGAAGGCGCTCCTAGAATCCAGGGCAGGTGCCATGAAGACGATCGCCGAGCCAAGCGAGGCGCTCGCGATCGACATCGAGCTCGCCCCTGTGCAGCACAAGATCGCTCCTCCTCAAACACCCTTGTACGAGGGGCGATCGGACCCCCAAACCCACCTGAGCAAGTTCAACATCTACATGACCGGGTGTGGGGCATCAGACGCGACCAGGTGCCGAATGTTCCCTCTGACGCTGGACGACCTCGCCCACAGGTGGTACGCCTCATTGCCGCCTCGGTCCATCGGCTCCTTTAACCAACTGGAGAACGTCTTCATGGAGTACTTCGCCACCAGGGTCGTCCGGCCAGAAGGTCCCCTTCGCATGATGCAAATCAAGCAGGGAGAAGAAGAGTCCGACTCGGACTACATCGACCGGGTAGACGTGATCATCCTCAACGGAGAGCCCGTAAGCGATGAGACCGCACTCTACGCGGTCCTAGGAGGATTTCAGGGCTTTTCGCCTATGTTCAGTCATCTCACGAAGAACCAACCTACGACCTACGCAGCCTTCCGGGCTAGAGCCGCAAATTTTCTGGCCAGGCAAAGGTTTCTTCTTAGCCTGTGAGCAGCGCGATCGGCGCCCGGATGACGATCTCTCGCCCGATCGCCGTTATCAACCTACGAATAAAGCGATCGGCAGTCGAGCGACGATCGCCAGTCTTCCAGCCCGATCGCCGATCATCACGCTACATCACCAAAACCCGGAGGACACGATCGCCATCTACATTCCAGCATCTAACATGACGAACTAAGGCATAAGATCGCCTCCACCGCACATCATAAAGCCATGGTCCTGGTAGTCGATGGAACCGGCTGCTTCGGCCATGCAAGGTCCCTTTCGGCCGAGATCGCCTGCCCTTCGTTTAAATACGAGGACGGCGTAGTCTGAGGGCCCTCCAAAATTAATCAGTAGACACGATCGCGCGCCCTCAAAGGATCATCATCTAACATGGTGAACCCGGACAATGCAACACGTGCCACAACCCCCGTCTCAACGTACACCGTCGAGGTTCGCCATCTTCATGGTGGGCCGAGGTGGAAGCAGAGCCAAACAAGCCGCGGAGGTGGAGTTGATTCATCCGACGCTGCCCCGCACAAGGACTCCTCTAGACCGAGACCGCACGCCCTTCGTTTAAATACGAGGCGAGGCGCAGCCTAACAGAGGACCCTCATAATAAAGTGAGTCACGAGACACTCAATGTCTTCGCGCACCAAGACAAGGTCATGGAGTCGGTCCATCGAACTCCGCGACTGTGCACGATTCCTCAAACAAGCGAAACCATCAAGTTTCCGAGGGGGATCGGCCAATGTTGTTTTTTGCAGGTACAAGACCGAAAGATAACTAGCCAATCGACCATGATAGCCCTAGTCCGAATCCAAAGTCGGCTCAACAGTTCGCCCGTCCTCATCTTACACGATCGCCAGCAAGAACCACCTCGCCCCATGTCTTCAGTATAGGAGCAAGCTGGGGGGCAATTGTTGTGTCGAGAATTACACCCTCCGACCGGCGATCGCCTCAGAGATCGGGCGACCTAGTCACTGCCGAGCAGCTGAGGCAAAACTGCCGACCAGCGATCAGGCGGCCTAGCCTTAGCCCAGCAGACAAGATAAATCGGCCAACCGAAGGTCCCAGGACAAGTCCCGGTGCCGAGCGATCGACATCAAATACGATCGTCTCTCGGTACTTGGCGACCGACTCCTGGCGACCGACTAGCGGACGATCATCTCTCGGCACTTGCCGACCGACCCTTGGTGACCGACCGATGCCGACCCTCAGCAACTGGCCAATGCCGACCTCTGGTGACCGGCTAGAGACGACCGCTTCATGTCGATCAGAGCCGATGGCCATCCAGTCGACAAAGGCCGAGCCTCAGGACAGACACCACGTGCAAGAGCTGAGACAAGATCCGCAATTCACAGATCGTTGACTACAGCATGTCAGCATCCGTCCACCAGCCGACAGGCCCGCCGAAAGTGGTCAGTAGGACCGCATGTGACAGTGACTCCGGACGCGTGCTGGCTCCTCATTGGACCGCCCAGCTGGCTGCCGGCTGTAGCTTTGGACTTTAGGCAGACTGCCAGCATCTACCTTGGACTTTAGGCCGACAGCCCGTGTGATTGCCCCATTATAATATGGGCCGACAGACGATCACCCTATTATTATAATGGCCGGAAGGCGATCGCCCGCCTGAAGACAAGACTCGGCTGCCCCTATATATACAAGGCCCCCTGCACTTGGACCTCTCTCGGATTCCTCTCGGATTTTTCCTCACTGAACTCGGATTTTTACTCACGGAACAAGCATTCTCTACATTCCTACGAGATTTCACACAGCACTTGGCTATCTCCAACTCTTGGCAACAGCTATCTTTCGGTACTTACTTCTCCCGGCCTCTCTCATCAAGCAGACAATCGACAGGGACGAAGAACACCGAGCTTCGCTCAATAGCCGGATTAACAGAGTCTTTTTACACTCATTGTACTTAGATTTCTCACATTAATACTTGTATCCACGAATATTTGTATTAATAACATCTCGCGAGAGCATTCAAGCCCGGGCCTAACAAACCCGGCAAATCTAGTGTTTATTCATATTTTCTCGGAAGTGCTCCCGCAAATTGTTGTTTGTTGTCCGTCTTCCAGCAGTATTAATCTTCGGATAAATATTTTGGGCAACAACAGGGATGTTATCGCCGATGTTTGCTGCCTGGCATGCCGATTTGGATATGTTGGATGTTGAACTATGTCTTCTTTCTGTAGTCTTGGAAGGTGACTCTTCAGATTTCTCTCTCTTGTCTATATCATACTCGAATGTCTTTAGGTCAGAAAAGAGATCAAAAGTGGAAATATGATTTAAGTTATGGGACACAAGCATAGCTATGGTTTTTATGTCCCATCGGATACGAAGTGATCTAAATAATTTCAAATTTTTCTCATTTTGGCTATACACTTTACCCAATGAAGTTCACCGATAATGTCGGTAAATCTGAGGTCAAGATCCTCAAGCATTTCTGAAGATTTCATTTCAAAAGACTCAAATTGCTGAGTTAGTTTAGAAATTTTATTTTCTTTTGAGAGCTAAGTTCCCTCGCAAATAAGCTACAGCTTCTCCCAGATTTATGCTGTCTTACAACTTTTTATCTTAAAGAATGTGCCATTGTCGAGATTGACAAATAGCGTATTCTTGGCGATGTTGTCCAGATTGCATGCTTGCGATCATAGTTTTTCCATTGATCGCGCTCCTTCTCGAGCATTTCCACATGAGGTTGTCCTTCAATCCTTGTGGCTGGATTGACCTTCATTATCTTTATGATCCTTCATAGATGACGAAGATCATCTCTTCATGTATTGCTGCAAGATGAGCTTCCATCTTAATTCTCTAGTTATCAAACTCATTAATGGAAAACATAGGAACTTTGTTGATCATGGAGGTGTACATTTTAGAAGTAGGATAAATGATGAAAATATAACACTAAAGTTTTCAAAAGCTAGTCATTTTTGTGGATCTGATTCAGTTAAAAATTTTATTATCAACCGCTCCGATACCACTTGTTGGCCACAGAGTATACAGTAAACAGCTTAAAAGGGGGGTTGAATAAGCTGGATCTTTTTGAAGTTATTTCCGTAGTGGAAGACTGATATTAAGTTGCTGTAAATACTGCAGCAAGATAATCTCCTATCTGCTTGGTGCGTACAGGATTTTTATAATATGTATACCTTAAAATCACACAGGCAGATATGAAAATTGTAAATGACAGAATGTAAGTGCACATAGATATTAGTGGTTCGAGGTAAACTCCTCTACATCCACTAGTCCTCCACACAGAAGTAAGATGTTTATTAAAATCACTGCGTGCACAACTACATGACTTTAACTAAACTTGTTGCTGTATCGTTCACACATATTGATACAGCTGATAATAGCTTGGGCTGTTCACACAGATTGGCTTAGCTCTTTCAACTTGCTTCTTCCCACACAGATTGAAGCTTCATCTTGAATTCTATTCTTCCCACATAGCAGCTATATGCTTTGATGAGCGTTCGTTGTACGGTGTGCTGTTTGCATTGAGGACTGTATATTCATTTATTTTGATGATGCTGTATGCTCAAGAAATATACTGCTATTTGTTATCTTGATATTCAGATTGTCATGACTAATGCATCAGATGTGTTTCATGAAGTAATATCTCCCGTTAAAAATGTCCTATTGCTTAGGGCTATTTATAACCTTGGAAATAGATCCATTATAAATGTAGCCATTGGCCAATTTGGTGAAATTAAGACAGACCTGATTGGCGGATGCAGAATGTTTGAACTAAAGGCGATTCGCATTTAATGCTTCAGATATTCTCTTTGACTTAGCATTAAATGCTATTCAGCGTGTTCAGACTGTAGTCTCTTTCGGCCGCATTAAATGCTGTCCTATCAGCATTAAATTCTACCTTAACCGTGAATACTTTATGAATAAACAATGCTTATTTCACAACGGTTTAAAGATTTTCTTCACTCATGTTGTATGTGTTTTACTTTTCCTCAGTAAAACACCTACAACAAGATTGTTATATCCAACTTTCTTCATCTCTATTGTATAATAATGTAAGCATTGTAGGAATGGACTATACAGGAAAATCTCTCACTGTATCGACAGGCTGTGTGAAGTTTCCTAACAACTTACATACTTAGAGTGAAATGCTGACTTTGAAGACCTTATGTTGTATGGTGGCAATTATCAAAACAAGGTTGTATTATTCCCAGCAACAGCTTACCTAGAAGCTTTGAGCAGTTCCCTCTAAGTTACAATATGAATCATAAGGATTATACTTTGGCGAAATTGTTGACAGAGCTTCAAGCTGCAGAAGTTCTCTTCAGACAAGGGCATCAAGCTCTTGATGCAACTGGTGTTTCAACTTCTAAAACCAATTGGGGGAAGAAGAAGAAACAAGTGGGCCAAAAGCAAGTGACACCCATCAAGGTGAAAATTAAAGCTCCTCATCCTGAGGTGAACAAAAAGCCAAATGACATGGGCTATAAGTGATGTTAAAGAGGACTGCCCTGCTCTTAAGAAAGGTAACCTGGTAGCTTAGTGCGGGTGAGATCACCATCAACTGGGATGATTATTCCTGACTTATGGCTACAGTAGTGGGAGTCATGCAGTTAAAAATTAGTGATACAATATAGTCCTAAATAATGTACTATTGGTACCTAATTCTAGAATGAATTTAATTTTGGATTCTAAATTGAGTTGTGATGGTTATTCAGTTTCTTTTGGTGATGATGATCCTATTATTAGAAGAAATGGTAAATATATTTGTAAACGTACCTATACTGATGGACTATATTTAATTAATGGTGCACAAACTCCCACATATAAATATTAATTATTTAACTCTTTGTCCAAACCTAATAAAGGAAAAGAACCTTCAAGCGTAAAGCAAACATATCTATGGCATTTACGATTAGGTCATGTAAATATTAGAAGGATTCAGATATTGTTATATGATGGCCCATTGGATAAGCTCCAAGTTGAGTCATATCCAATATGTGAATCTTGTTTGGAAGGTAAAATGACCAAAAGGGTTTCTAAGACCAAGGGAAATCCTTCTCAGAATGTGTTAGAATTGGTTCATACTGATGTATGTGGTCCAATGAACATACAGGCTACGATGGTTTCGAATACTTCAAGTTCATAGATGATTATTTGAGATATGGATACATCTATTTGATGCGGCATAATTCTGAATCCTTTGACAAGTTCATAGATTTCAAGGTTGAAACGAGAAGCGTCGTGAGAAGAGTATCAGGTCAATACAATCTTATCGTGGTGGCAAGTACCTTATTGGAGAGTGTTTAGATTTCTCGGCAAATGAGGGGATTGCATCCCAGTTCACTGCGCCGGGACCTCCACAACAAAATGGTGTTACTGAAAGAAGAAATACAACTCTTTTATAGATGGTTAGTCAATGATGAGTTACTCAAATTTACCTATTTCGGTTTGGGGGTATGCCTTAGAAATAGCAGCTTATATATTAAACCTAGCGCCTTCAAAATTAATTCCAAAAATACCCACAGAATTATGGAGTGGGCAGAGCCCAATCTAAGATATGTTCGGATTTGAGGTACTCCAGAACATGTGCTGAATAAGGATGCTGATAAGTTGGCACCTCGTACAAAGGTACGAGTGCTTGTAGGATACCCTAAAAGAACGAATGGTGGCTTGTTTTGTAGTCCACATGATCAAAAGGTCACTGTTAGCACCAATGCCAAATTCCTAGAAGAGGATTATGTGATTAGTCACAAGCCCATGAGCGAGATAATTCTGGAAGAGTTGAGGATGGAGACTCCGTCTATACCAATCGTGCAAGCCCATCATCCAGTCGGTGGAATCAAGAGACTTTTAAACCAGATCAGGATTTGCCTCGTCGTAGTGAGAGGGTTGTTCGTCAACCAAAATAATTCATAGGAGTGGGAAATTCTTCAGACTCAATCCTAGGCGAAGATGAATCAGATCCCTGGACTTACAAGGAGTCAGTCCAAGATAAAGATGCTGACTCCTGGAAAGTAGAAACGAAATCATAAATGGGATATATGGATTCCAAACAAGTGTGGGAGCTACTAGAACTATCTAATGGGGTACAAATCATTTGGAGTAAATGGGTCTACAAGCGAAAGAGAGGAGGTGACGGGAAGGTTGAAACCTTCAGAGCTAAGCTTATAGCAAAAAGTTATACTTAGAAGTAGGGCATCAATTACGACGAAACCTTTTCAACGGTAGCCATTCTTTAGTCAATCTGGATTCTTTTAGCTATAGCTGCGCATTGGATCTTGAGATTGGAAGATGGATGCCAATACTGCGTTTGCTGAAGGAGAAAAGCATTTAGTGTGCAAGCATCTAGATCTTGGAACACTCGATTTGACGAGGTTGTCCAGTCATGAGGATTCGTCTAATGTCCGACTGAGAGTTGTGTGTGTTGGAAAAAACAATATTGTTTTGATAATTACCAAACAACAAAGATTGATACATCAAAGCTTCATACAGCAAATTGATAAATGCCCAGCATACAACAAGCCGTTGTATCGAAAGTCGATCGAAGTTGTCAATCCTGTATCGAAAACCTTCTCATAGCGCCAGCATATAGCGAGCTCTTGCGCTACCAAGATACATCAATAAAGTCTAAGTAAACGCCAAGTATGGAAGCTATCCGAATACAGCATCTTTCCATACAGCATCGAACTACTCCTTTATAGCCTACAACGCAAATGGATACAACATTCAAACTGTAAAGTATTGAGACCTTCAATACCCATCGAACCAGGACTGAAGACCGTTTGGAAAGGAATCTTTAGTATTTGGTAAAGTCAAGTACCGTTTGATAAAGAAGTATTTAAATACTGAAAGGATAAAGTATTTAAATACTGAAGCCGACAAAGATCTTCAAATCCTGCAATATCCGGATCTCAGTCTATTCAAGTCAACTATCAAGTTGTCACAGAATCTTGCTCAATGGATCTATCTCAACGGATATATCCAAAAAGGCTATATATATCCCCGGAGTTTGAAGATCAAGGCAATGAACATATAGAACAATACAAGCTTACAAGCGATATTCAAACCATCGAAAGACTGAGAAACTACTGAACGACTGAACGACTTACAAACGATCAATCTTACAAGATATATTCAGAGCAAAACATATCTACTCAATATTTTTGCTATTCAGATATAAGAGATATACAGTGCTCAAATCTTGAACAACACATCATCAGCTTATAGCCCAGAAAGTCATAGCTGTTGTTCAACCCTGTTCTATCTTTGAACAAACTCATATCAGCCCTGTGTGGAGTGAGGAATCTTTTCTTCTCCCGAACTGTGTGTGAAGAACTTGCATTGAAGAAGACGAAGCTTCAGAACTGTGTGTGAAGAAGCCAGTCAAAGTGTTAGCTCAAACCAATCTGTGTGAACGGTTGAAAGCTAAGATCTTTATATCAATCTGTGTGAACGATATATTGATTAAGTGTTGTTATAATTACGTAGTTGTGTACGCAGTAATTATAATAAACGTTTTACTCCTGTGTGGAGGACCAGTGGATGTAGAGGGGTTTACCTCGAACCACTTAAATACTGTGTTATTTACCTTTTGCCGTTACTATTTTCATAAACTGTGATTTATATAAGTATACACTGCAAAACCTTGTACGCACCAAGCTAACAGGAGAATAGACCGAGTTGCTGTATCGACAACAACTTACTGTTTTAAGACTTCCGCTACGCACTCAGATTAGAAAAACGTACAGCTTGTTGCTTAAAACACTTCCCAAGTTGTATCTTGTATACTTAAAGTGGACCATCAAGTGGTATCAGAGTGGTTGATTCTAAAAAAAATCAGTCGTATTTTTAACTGAATCAGATCCTTAAAATCACTTACTTTTCGAAAACAATTTATCTTTCCTATTTTCTCACATATGGATACCTCATTAATAAGCAAGGTACCAATATTTTCTATTAACGAGTTTGATGACTGGAGAAACAGGATGAAGAACAAACTCAAGGCCTTCATTAGAGAATCAAAAGCTACACCCGTATCAACAAAGACTGAGCGTCTTCAGGTGGTCACTGACAGTGACTCGTCTGATGATGAGCTAGAAGATAGAGCCTATATGTGATCTATGGCCGAAGCTAAAGAGGAAAATGAAAACGGCGATGATGATGAGGTAAGATCTACCTCGACTGCTCCTGTAAATACATCTCATACCTTTGAAAACATGTTGAATGAATTTAATAACATTCAAAAGGCCCACGAGATATTGAAAAGAGAAAACATACAGCTTGAAATGTCTAACTTAGAGCTGAAAGAAGAAAATGACTTGCCGAAGGATAATTACGAAAATATGTCAGTCGATTGCGAAAACAGCAAAGTCAATTTAGAAAAACTCATGGAGAGCAATCATCAACTTGCTCACGATCTAAATGAGACTAAGTCTCATCTTGAAAGCAAGACAAATGATTTGGTTCTACTCGAAGCCAAAGTAAAATCGCTCGAGAAACGTGAAGGAGAATTAGAGACAATCTTGAATTCTTTCGAGAAATCCTATAATAGAATGGAAGAGATCCTAAGCACTGAGAAACATGTTCATGATAAACGTGGCTTAGGGTACAACTCGTTCTCCAACAAAGAAAAATCTAGTACAGTATTCGTCAGGAGTGAGGAATCCATTCCTGTATCGGAAGAAGTTCCAAGTCCTGTGAAGGAACCCGTTGCACCGCGAACTGCAAAAGCTGCCATTCCACCACCACAGTCATATTACGGACAGCGGAATCAACAGCCGTTCAGACCTGAAAGGCGCAATCCACAGCATGCTCCACAAGCATATCATAAGCACCAACAGCCATTTAGGAGGAAGGCTGTACCCAATTATCCAAGGCCCATACAGCAGTACTTTCAGTACAGCTCGTCTAGATATTGGATACATGAGCCCCATTATCCATTAAGAAAATAGGTTGCAGCGCAGTATCAACAACAGCCTTGGGAATTCAACTGGAGACCCTGGAGGCAATATGTAAGATCTATGAAAATGGATCCACCTCCGAGACGAAAATCGTACTGGAATAATAACTATAATTCTCAATTTTTCATACATTATAATTATCATGATTACAACAACTACGTGCCTGCCCCACGTAGATATCGAAATAATGGACCAAAAGTAGCCTACAGCAAACCAATTGTTGTCCGGCAAATTTGGGTACTAAAAGGCACTATCACACCAGGACCCAAATTTACTTGATTTCTATGCTTCGACATGAATCGGGAAACACTGCAGCTAGACTCCCTGTAAGATTTTATGCTTTTAATCATTAATTAAGGGGGAATGCTGTAAGACCCAAGAATACAGTATCTACCATTAATTAACTGTACACTCAGAATAGTCAAGACAGCAATATAGGACAAAGAAGGCATGAAACCTTCCTACAGCTGACGTGTGCATTAATTAAGGGGGAATACAGTATGACCCATGAATATAGTGTTAATCCGAACATTAATGCAAGCATTGAATCCTGTATGTATCTTTTAAAGGGGAACACTGTATTATTCGCAGATACAGTACTTACACTACAAGACATTAATTATACTTGTTAGTTTTATTCTATTATGTATTGCAAACAGCTTTAAATCCACATGCCCTGTTTTTATATTCAAATTTTTTTTTTAATGCCTTGCATAACATCTGGACTTCACTATCTCAATGACGTGAATTTTAAACTCAACTCAATTTTTTTTTGCTGCAATCAAACAAGTTTAAGTATTAAGCTGTAAGAACTTGTCTGCGAACAGTTCATAGGTTCAGTTGTACTCAACTAGATCACACTATAAGATTGTGCCTGCGAGCCAATCATAGGTTTAAGATGTAAATACACTTCCCTGTTAGATGTTATCATTTTTTTTAAACGTGCCTGTGAGCAATTCATATTTCTTTTAAACTAAGTGCTGAAGACCAGATCATTCGAACATAAGATCAAGAAGTCTGCACTTGACAAAGAGGGAAGCTGTTGAGATAAACAACTCTTGTATCGAAGTCCTCTCAAATTACCAACAAGTGGTTATCGAAAAAGAAGGGGAAATTTTTTAGTTTAAAGAGGTTTTGGCATCAAAGTTTTGGGATCATCAAGAAGGTTTGGAAATTATCAAAAAGGGGGAAATTGTTGGGAAAAACAATGTTGTTTTGATAATTACCAAACAACAAAGCTTGATACAGCAAAGCTTCATACAACAAATTGATAAATGCCCAGCATACAACAAGCCGCTGTATCGAAAGCCGATCAAAGTTGTCAATCCTATATCGAAAACCTTCTCATAGCGCCAGCATACAGCGAGCTCTCGCGCTACCAAGATACAACAACAAAGTCTAAGTAAACGCCAAGTATGGAAGCTATCCGAATATAGCATCTTTCCATACAACATCGAACTACTCCTTTATAGCCTACAACGCAAATGGATACAGCATTCAAGCTGTAAAGTACTGAGACCTTCAATAACCATCGAAACAGGACTGAAGACCATTTGGAAAGGAATCTTTAGTATTCGCTAAAGTCAAGTCCCGTTTGATAAAGAAGTATGTAAATACTGAAAGGATAAAATATTTAAATACTGAAGCCGACAAAGATCTTCAAATCCCGCAATATCCAGATCTCAGTCTATTCAAGTCAACTATCAAGTTGTCACAGAATCTTGCTCAACGGATCTATCTCAATGGATATATCCAAGAAGGCTATATATATATATATATATATGTATATATATATCCCCAGAGTTTGAAGATCAAGGCGATGAACACATAGAACATATACAAGCTTACAAGTGATATTCAAACCATCGAAAGACTGAAAAACTACTGAACGACTGAACGACTTACAAACGATCAAGCTTACAAGATATTTTCAGAGCAAAACATATCTCCTCAAGCTTTCTGCTATTCAGATATGAGAGATATACAGTGCTCAAACCTTGAACAACACATCATCAGCTTATAGCCTAGAAAGTCATAGTTGTTGTTCGACCCTGTTCTATCTTTAAACAAACTCATATCAGCCCTGTGTGGACTGAGGAATCTTTGCTTCTCCCGAACTGTGTGTGAAGGACTTGCATTGAAGAATACGAAGCTTCAGAACTGTGTGTGAAGAAGCCAGTCAAAGTGTTAGCTCAAACCAATCTGTGTGAACGGTTGAAAGCTAAGATCTTTATATCAATATGTGTGAACGATATATTAATTAAGTGTTGTTATAATTACGTAGTTGTGTATGCACTAATTATAATAAACATTTTACTCCTGTGTGGAGGACCAGTGGATATAGAGGGGTTTACCTCGAACCACTTAAATACTGTGTTATTTACCTTTTGCCGTTACTATTTTCATATACTGTGATTTATATAAGTATACACTGCAAAACCCTGTATGCACCAAGGTAACAGGAGAATAGACTGAGTTGCTGTATCGACAACAACTTACTGTTTTAAGACTTCCGCTACGCACTCATATTAGAAAAATGTACAGCTTGTTGCTTAAAACACTTCCCAAGATGTATCTTGTATACTTAAAGTGGACCATCAGTGTGTATAAGAAATACGATAGAAATGTGTTCGGTTTCTTGTACTGTACGTAGATGATATCCTTCTGATTGGAAACAACGTGAATCAATTGTTGGTCATGGTATACTTTAATAACAGCTTAGAAGATGGGGTTGAATAAGTTGTACTCTTTTTTTTAAAACCGAGTTGTTGTAAGTACAACAACTATATAGTCTTATGTAGCTTGATGCTTACAAGGTTTTCGTAGTAAGTATAGGATAGATTACAGGAAGTTAGATAACAGTAAATATAGGAAGTAATAACACATAGTTTTAATGTGGTTCGAGGTAAACCCCACTATGTCAACAGGTCCTCAACCCAGGAGTAAATATTTTATTAAAATCAATGCGTACAAAACTGTATGATTTTAACTAAACTAGTCACTGTATCATTTAATCTGACTTGTATCGTTCACACATATTGATACAACTGACTGTAGCTTTGAGCCGTTCACACAGATTAGTTGTAGGCTTCTTTGACTGAATTCTTCTAAAACAGATTGAACCTTTGTGAACTCTCTTTGTCCCACAGAGGTCGGAATAGTTCAACTTAGTCCACACAGGGCTAATGATCTCAACAATAAGATTTGGAATCACAAGGATCAGAACAACAACTGTAGGTTTGAAAGTCTTTGCTGTAGTGTGCTGTTCTTAGTCATGGACTTAGTATTTCTTCACTCAAAGATATGTGTTGTAGGCTTTAAGAATAGATTGCTCTTTGTAGATAATGAATGCTTCTGATTATCGATCAATCAGTAAGTAATGTCCTCTTGCTTGGGCCATTTATAACCTTGGGAATAGTTCCATTATAAATGTAGTCGTTGGATGTTTGGTGAGATGTAGATGGATTGGATTGGCGGCTTGAAGAATATTTGAACATATTTAATGCTTTAGACATTCTTTTGATCTTCATAAAATGCCCTTTGGTCCTCAGTCTTTTCAGTGCATTAAATACTATCCTGTCTGCATTAAATGCACATTTGAAACCGTGAATACGTTCTGAATAAAGAATGACTTATCACATAACGATTTAAAGGTATAAGTCTAAATCAAGTTATTTGTATTTTACTTTTCCTAATTAAAATACCTATAGCTTCTTTGCTATAGCCAACAGTCTTCTTGTTGTGCATTGGAATCTTCATTAGCTGTTGGTAACATTTTTTTAGGCGTTGTATGAAGATCGCTGTAGGGATAGGCTGTATGATGCACTTTTCAAAATACTTAGGATAGTGTTTTTCCCAATAATTGTTGGGATTCGATGCCTAAAATGAAGGCACAGCGGAAGCGGAAAAATAAAAATTAATTCGATCCGAATCCCTATGAGGATCGATCGAGCTACGTATATATGAATATAATACGAATCACAAGAGATACGAGAAAACATACCCTTGTAGTCCGTTGATTAAATGGTATCCTTCTCTTGATCTATTCCCCAAGCTTTAGATGATTTCCCTACGATCCAATCTGCTCCAAGCTCTTGGATGATCCAATGACGAAATACCGCGTCCCTACTTGTCATGCGCCGGAGAAACGAACGGAATGGCGATAACCCGATTAACCTCTAAGGTTACGACTATAATCAAGTGATGAAGCTTTGTATGTTAAGATTATTACACTCTAAGTGTTTTAATCTTACTCTCTCTATCTCTTTCTATTTTCTCCAAGAAATTTCAAGGACAAGATGAAGAAGAAGAACAAGAAGACTTGGAAAACTCTTTTTCCTTTCTTAATCTAAAACTCACGGATGCCTTCCAAGGGTGGTGAGTGGGATTGTCTTCTCTTCTTTTATTCTTCTTTTTATCACCTACCATATCTCCCTTTTCCATATATTAAGAGATATGATATCTCTAAAGTCTTTAGTCTTCCTCCAACTAAGGACAAGACGAAGACAAAGCAGGAAGGGATAAGTTGGGGCGGCCTCTAGAAGAAAACGGATGAGTTCGGTTCGTTTCGGATTCCCATGAGTCCAAACAGATAAACTCTAATTCCGTTCTGATGTATTTATATCGATTAATTAATCCAATTAATTAATCATATCAAATACAAAATAATTAATTTCTCTAAGAAATAATTATATCTATGAATTAAATTAATCACCAAGTAATTTATTTAATTCATTAGGCCGTAAATTAATTTATCCAATAAATTAATTTAGACATCCAATGTCCCAAATTTAATTAGACATCCAATGTCCAATAAATTAGATATCCAATATCTAATATTTATAAAGAGAGAATAAGCTCAATTCATTCTGTCTTCAATCCTATTGCGCGACTCGGTAGGTCCGTCTTAGTCAGCAATGGGAGGAACCAAAGAGTAGTAGTACCACCTAGCCAGCCTGGCGGCCTACACCATACCCCAACTGAGAACGAATGATTGAGTTCATTCAAGAACCATTCTCTCGTGAATACCATTATACATATAAACCCTTATTTCAAATGTCCCGATCAAGTTATAAGGTCACGGTCAGTCAAATCCTATCTGTATTTGATGCTGTGCATGCGTTCATGTAAATCGAGATCATCGAGCTCTCGTGTATTCAATACAACTAGCTCCAATGCTTTGGCCAAAGACTTATGATCTCATATGCCAATAACCTCATAGGACATATACCCCACTCACTAACGGGAGAAAGAATTCTATCTTGGTATTTAGTAGGACCTGCTACTTGCCCATCAATATGCACGTCGAGGTTGACCCCCGCCTCCCGGTTTATAGGGTCGAACTACTCTAATGAAAATCTTGACATCACAAGCACATCCCTACTAAATCCTCAAGTCGAAGGTTCACGAATACCTATTACATCCTTTCGATTCTGTCATTGACTGTCCCAGAGTCAAATCCGTGTGACGAATCAAGGGTGAGTCGGTTCGAGTATACTAATCTAATTAGCATACTTATAAAGTGTGCTCCCACTAACCATTAGTGCTCGACAGTCACTCTCCATGTCAAAAAACACGTCATACAAGTCTTCACATAAACTTTACGCCCATTCAAGTTTCATCGACTTGCGAACGATTAAGTATTTGAGCTATAAACCTTTCCAGTGCCGACCCCCTTATCCAATAAGGAGTGGAACGTTTTGCTCTCAAATACACGGACTAGTTTCTATAGGTATATTTAGGAGTTAGGAATGCCAGTAACTACCAGTAAATAAAGAAACATCCATTGCCTTATATCAATAATTTACATAATTTCAAGTACAATGCCCTCACTCAACATCCTCTGAGTGTCATTCGAGGGCATACTACAATCTCCCACTTGCACTCAATACCACACACTATGGTATCGAATACCCATGTTCTCCAGATGACACTCCAATCTAGTCTCAGAAAGTGGCTTGGTTAGTGGATCAGTGACGTTTTCGGCTGAGTCTATTCTATGCATCACAATGTATCCCTTGCGAACAATTTCTCTTACGAGATGATACTTTATCTCAATATGCTTGGTACTATTGTGAAACCTTGGCTCCTTGGCCCGTGGTACAGCTCCATCATTGTCGCAGTACCATGGAACAGGAAACTCAGCACATGGTATCACTTGAAGTTCTCCCAGAAACTTCTTGATCCAGAACCCTTCCTTTGAAGCCTCCGAGGCTGCCTGATACTCAGCCTGACAGGTGGAATCAGCAGTCGTGCTTTTCTTGGCATACACCAAGATACTGCTCCTCCATTAAGAGTAAATATGTATCCAGAAGTAGACATCGAATCATCCTTCTGTACTTTGAAGTCCGAATCAGTGAATCCCACCACATCCAATTCTCCACCGCCATACATCAAAACCATATCTCTAGTCTTTCTTAAGTACTTGAGAATGTCTTTACGGAAGTCCGATGTTCCCTACCTGGGTTTCCCTGAAACCTACTCACCACACTTACAACATGCGCAATGTCAGTTATCGTACACAACATAGCATACATAAGGCTACCCACGGCCGAAGCATATGGTATATTATTCATTTCCTTTTGTTGTTCCTCACTTTGAGGACACATCTTCAAGGAGAGTTTTATTTCATGTCGCATCAGTAGGAACCCTGTTTTAGAATCACCCATCTTAAATCGCTTTAAGATTTTATCTATATAGAAGGCTTGGGAAAAACCTATTGTTCTCTTCGCTCTATCCCGGTAGAGTCGAATTCCAAGAATATAGGTTGCTTCTCCCAAGTCTTTCATGGAGAAATTACTCGAAAGCCAAGCTTTCACAGAACTGAGCATTCCCAAGTCATTTCCTATTAGTAGAATGTCATCTACATATAGTACTAAGAATGCGATCTTGCTCCCACTAACCCTATTGTATACACAAGGTTCCTCTTCATTTTGCACGAAGTCAAACTCTTTGACCGCCTCGTCAAAATGAAGGTTCCAACTACACGACGCTTGCTTCAGTCCATAAATGGAACGCTGAAGCTTGCACACTTTCTGAACAAAGCCTTTAGGCTGCTCCATATAGATTTCCTCCTCGAGGAATCCATTAAGGAAAGCCGTCTTTACGCCCATTTGCCATATCTCATAATCATAGTAGGCAGCTATAGCAAGCATCATGCGAATAGACTTGATCATGGCTGAGGGCGAGAAGGTATCGTGGTAATCGATCCCTTACTTTTGGGTATAACCCTTTGCCACGAGCCTGGCCTTACATGCATCAACCTTGCCATCACCCTCAGTCTTTCTCTTGTATATCCACTTGTTCCCAATGGGTACTATGCCCTTGGGGCGGTCTACTAGAGTCCAGAACTGATTGACATGCATCGAGTCTATCTCAGCTTCCATATCTTCATGCCATTTCGCGGAGTCTACATCCACCATCGCTTGGTCATAAGTCATTGGGTCGGTCTCTTGGCTATCACTTGGAACCTCATCGAGACCCAGCTCCTCCAAGTGCACAAGCCCATACCTCTCAGGTAAATGAGACACCCTACCAGACCTATGAGGTGGTTGTACTTGTGTTTCCGAAGGTTCGGTTCCAGTTTCTTGCACAGGTGTCTCCTGAGAAGTTTCATTGTATTCTTCCAAAGAAATACTTCTACCCGCTCCGCCTTCCTGAATGAACTTATCTTCTAGGAAGTGTTCTTGTCAAGCAACAACGATCTTTCGATCTTTGGGCATGTAGATTAGATAACCCATCGTCCCATACGGGAATCAAATGAAACGTCCCTTCGCGGACCTAGCTTCCAACTTTTCCACCGTAGTCTTCTTTACATAGGCGGGACATCCCCAAGTCCTAATGTGATTAAGACTTGGTTTCCTGCCCTCCCACATCTCATGTGGAGTTTTAGGAATGGATTTGGAAGGACATTTGTTCAAGATATAAGCGGCAATCAGGAGTGCATAACCCCACAGGTAAATCGGTCAGTCAGTATAGTCCATCATGGAACGGACCATGTTTAACAAGGTCCGGTTCCTTCTTTCTGACACACCATTTAACTGAGGAGTACCTGGAGGTGTTAGTTGTGATACTATTCCATGTTCCTTAAGGAACTCGTCAAACTCCGTACTCATATACTCGCCACCTTGGTCCGACCGAAATGCTTTGATATGATTACCAGTTTGTTTCTCGACTAGGGCCTTGAATTCCTGGAATTTCTCAAAGGCCTCGGATTTATGTTTCATTAAGTATATATAACCATACCTATTATGATCATCTGTAAACGTAATGAAATATTGATATCCATCACGTGCTGCTTCCAAAGCACCACATACGTTGGTATAGATTAATCCCAGTTTGTTAGCGTCTCTTTCAAAAGTCCTTGTGAAGAGTGACTTAGTCATTTTGCCTTTAAGGTAAGATTCACAAGTAGGAAAGGGATCCGATCCCAATGGACCCATACGTCCATCTTTTTCCATTTTGTAAACCTTGGTCTGACCAACATGACCAAGTCTAAGATGTCATTTCAAAACTTGATTGGTTTCATCCCTACCACGTTTTCTAGTCATAGTATTCACAACTACTTTGTTGCTGAGATTTAGATGATACAATCCATTTAACAATGCAACAGTACCCACTAGTTTATTTCTGAAATAAATTTTGCAGGAACCATCACCAATGAAAAATGAAAAGCCTTTTCGGTCCATGACCGGAACGGATACAATGTTTTTGTGCCCCTTGGGCAAAAAAAGTACATCTTCTAAAGTCAAAACAAAGCCGGATTCTAAACCCAAAAGAAGTGATCCTATGTCGGTTGCCTCGACACTATGCCCGCTTCCAACAGCGATCATAACTTCTCTAGATCCAAGCTTCCTACTTTGTTCCAGATCCTGATTCACGTTACAAATATGAGAACTAGAACCAGAATCCAGTATCCAGGAAGTAGAAAATACAGTAGCAGAACAATTTGTTTACAAAACTAAAAGTTCTGTACATGAAGTGCCATGAAGAATCGGATAGTCTCTAGCCCAGTGGCCTAGCTCACCGCACTTGAGACAGGCATCCTTCTTCTTCTTGTTCTTAGGAAGCGTCGGGGCCTTGCCCTTGCCCTTGAAGTCCTTGACTTGTGGTCCCGTCTGCTTCTTGGTCTTTTCTTCTTGTTTTTAGACCTCTGAGGTCCAGAAGAAATCACAAGAGCAGACTCCTTCATCCGCGGAGTCTTCATCTGAGACTGAGCGGTCACAAGTTTGTTTATTAGCCCAGCTAAATTACATGCAATCTCATTGCAGTTGAACTTCATAACAAACTGTGAGAAGGAATCAGGGAGAGACTGGAGGATAAGGTCGGTTTGGAGTGAAGTATCCATTTTAAAATCAAGAGCCTACAATCTCTCGATCATGGATATCATTTTGAGGACGTGTTCCCCAACCTTCTCACCTTCCTTCATCCTTGCACCGAAAAGTTGCTTGGATATCTTATATCTAGCAGTTTTGCTGTACTCACCATAAAGTTCGGTTAAGTGAGATAGAATCTGCCTAGCATAAGTCATTTTCTCATGAGCTCTCTGAAGCTCATTAGACATAGAAGCCATCATGTAAGCACGGACTTTTACATCATCCTTAACCCACTTTTCGTGGTTTTCAATCTCTTCCTGATTGGCTCTGGTCCGAACAGGAGGCGCCGGAATGTTCGTCTCTAAGACGTATCCCAGTGTCTCTATACTGAGGACAATTATCAGATTGCGGAGCCAATCCACAAAATTAGGTCCCATCAAGGTGTTCTTTTCAAGTAGAATTGCGAGTAGATTCATTGTCATATTGAGAGTTATGTCTGCATTAAGTATAACAGATTAATTAGTTACTTGTTATAATTATGATTTGAGTATAGAATTAAGGTCTTTTCTATTCTTGTTACCCAGCTCCCACTATTTTTATCGAAATAATACACTCCCATGTGAAATTCGGAAGTATCGTCGCTCTACTTCATAGTGGTGATCGAGTTATTTATAAATTTTAATATAGGGCAACTGAACAGGTTTCTAGTCTATTAATTTTCATAAAGTGGTGTCCAACACCAACCCATCTAATGGATGATACGATTTTCTTTTTCCCCTTGTTCGCTCCCCTCAACCTATACGGTTTCTATGGTTCGTGAACAAGTTATGTTTATACCATCGACGCAAATCAGTTTTATAATTGAATCTTATCCGGCAACCTATCAGGTTTCTAGGGATAAAATTTGCTCCAACCGAAGGCATCCAATGTGCTCCCGGTAATTTATCCATCCTCCCCGAATGACTACCCCAATAACTCGGAAGCATAGCACATCCGGTTTGGATTTCAATTTCCAGAAAGCTCGATGGAGGGAAGGAAAACATCGAAACCTTATAAACTTAATAATTTGTTGTGGGAGATTTTTCGCGATTAATGTTACACTTTGCACATTATTTCATTTAAGCGTGTTTGCGCATTCATACAATATGAACAACCATTCACAACCTAGTTGCTACCAACATGTGGTTCATGGACTGTTCCTATAAAACAAGAACTCTGTAATTTAATTACAAGTCTTCGTCTTGAATCTTCGCCTTCTCGAAACGAATCTTCCTTCAGTCTTCGTCATTACATATAAATTTTACATTGAAATTTGCATCCTAGATACAAATATTTCTAGTAAAATGAATAGGCTCAAAACAGCCTTTACAAATAAAACGAACGATTCAAAACTAAGTCCATGAACCACATCCCCATTCAAAAGCATTCATCCAATATATATTATATAAATGGAAAATGTAGAGATACATTGATCCAATCAACAATACCAACCGATCCAATCGATTCACCCAATCGGTAATATGAAAAAACGTTCAAAACAATTCGGTCGATCACAAGTATTCCAATAAATAAATTTTCCCTTATAAAATGAAATACCGTATATCATTTTAATCATATTATATCTAATTTAAAATGTGGGAAACCAATTTTTAGGAATACACGAAGAAAACAAGCCTGAAATGGGTCTGAAAGGGGCTGGACCGCGCCCGAAACGTCACCAGGCAGTAAGTAGGGCTGCCCAGAAGCCCTGGGCCGCGGCCTCTTGAGCCCTGGGCCGCGGCCCCCAGTCCAGTAACATAAAGTGGGCTGGAAACAGCCCTGGGCGGCGGCCCCCTTCTTCTGGACCACTCCCGAACTGTCCAACAACAATTCGGGGCTAGTTTTCCGATCGAATATCCAATATCTATATTTTCCAACATTCATATCATCAATATAAATCACATTTCCCAGAAATTAAAGATTTATATTTAGACATAAACTTACGAAAAATATAACTATTATGAACGAAAAACATATACTATGATTATGACTATAAATGATTCCAAATCATTCACCATCTAATAAAGCATTCCAAATACCAATATCGTATGTACGATCGCAAGACCTACGCTCCGATACCACTGTTGGGATTCGGTGTCTAAAACGAAGGCCCGACAGAAGTGGTAAAACAAAAATTAATTCGCTCTGAATCCCTACGAGGATCGATCGAGCTACGTATATACGAATATAATGCGAAACACAAGAGATACGAGAAAACACACCCTTGTAGTCCGTTGATTAAATGGTATTCTTCTCTTGAGCTATTCCCCAAACTTTAGATGATTTCCCTACGATCCAATCCACTCCAAGCTCTTGGATGATCAAACGCCGAAATACCGCGTCTCTACTTGTCACGCGCCGGAGAAACGAACGGAACTGTAACACCCCCAAGATATTCAAGGTACATTACAGCGCCGTGAATCCCTATATGGGACCCACCAGGCTTAACAAACATCATACTCATTGACTTCCAGAAATAATAGAATAACACCTCGTCATAAAGCCGTCAAACAAAATAATCCACCCGGTTCAACCGGTCAAACATAACCCCATAATCCGACACGAACATAATAAACAGCAATACCATCCAGACGAATAAAAATTCTTAAGTACTCGAGTACCTCTATTAGTTTAAAGACCACAAAAAGTAAAAATATAAAAGGCAATAAGACACTATTCGTGCACAATCATCACGCACGACCATCGTCCGCGTACTGGTCCCCAGAGGGGGTTAGCAATTACGCTAGTACAAGTAACCAAATGAACGGCTTACATCTTACACATATAGTAATGCATGCAATCAAGAAAACATAGTTCCAAAACACTCATTTCCGGAAATGCCAATATCAAATCACATTTGTAAAATGCACCACAATTAACCGCGGACCCACAGCTTCGTGGATCCCTGCCGAGACCCCGTCGGATCTAACCCACAGTGGTTAAAAGCAAGCTCGCGGTTCCACAGCTTCGTGGAGCCCTACCGAGACCCCGTCGGATCTAACCCGTAGTGAGCATACGCACACACACAATTTCTCATACAAAACTACTATGTCAAGATCGTAAGTTCATAAGGATACTTGCCTCGATTGATAGACGGTGACAAGAACGGAACGGAAGAATCAAGCACGACCGCAAGGAACCGACGAATGAACCTAACGATTCGAATAACACAATCACCACCACTCCTAAACGATTACGGAAATGGAATACACCCGAAAACCCGCCTACGATTCATGTTATGATTATGCTTGCTTGAGTAATCTTAAAATAATTATTGTACCATGATAGCCCCACCCATTGTTTCATATAACATTTCATTACATTTTAATTTTTCGGTAGACGATATGAACTCAACAGATAAGAAGGGACATTGCGGTCATTAAGCTGTTGAGTCATGGATGCACTGTGGCCATGGAAGCGTCCGTTAAGGTCCCTTGTTAGCAGTTGCTATGGTGAACCGACTAAGGTCGATTTTCTCACATAAATAAGGCACTTTGATGTACTTCGTTGCCCATTTTTAGTTTTTTTCATCCAAACTTCGGCCCTACTTCGTATGTGAGTGATATAGTCTTACTTTGGGTGTTCTAATCATTTATACAATATCAGCAGATCAGTCTGTCAAGTCTGTTTCACTCTTTTCAATAAGTTTTCTTTAAATCAAGGCATAAATTATAATAGTTATTAGGTTGTTTCAAATCTATTTCCTAGATTTCTTGGAAGTAATATATAAAATAAGTAATAAATAGTCATTGGTGGATTCTAAACCCTAGTCTTGATGAATTTCTAAAACTTGTGCATGATCAATGCCAGTTTGTCTTGTGTAACACCCCCAAAACCAACCGGGGATATTACAGCACTGTGGGCCCCGCGCCGGAACCCACAAAGCTAGAAATTATTTTCGCAAACCTTTCAAACACGCCAAAGAGGCAAAGACGGTAATATTTTGAATACTCAAATATTTTTCAAATCATAGTTCCCAATCACCGTCATAAAATACCAATTAAAAATACAAGGCAAGGATACCAAAAGGGGCATTTTGAAAGTGTACACGAGCTGATAAGGTACCGAAAGCTATTTAAAGATACACACGCAGCGGATATAACACAGTAGGAAATACATTTGCAGCGGAATCATAACAGCCAGAAAAGAATACTCAAATCCCAAATAACCATGCCATAGCTAGTATCACCGGGAAGCTCATCCCTTCACGACCGCTACTAGCTAGATCTCCGAGTACCTAAAAGATAAAGCCCACGGCGGGGTCAGCCATAATACTCAATAATGATAACAATCACATCAACATAAACAATTAAATATCAATGTAATTACAGAGTAAGAATATTTCCAATGTAATCTTAACGTAGTAACCTTACCAACTCGTGGTAACTCATATCAAATCAACCCTTACCTCAATCCACACTTCGCGTTCTCAAGTGAATTCAAAATTAACCATCTGTACTATATTTAAACGATGCCGAGATTCTCAAAACATAAGTATATTTCCAATATGGAATAATCCATCCCTGTCTAATTCTGCCTGGATCGCACAATCGAATCTCAATCTGATAAAACCGATAATACATAATACATCTGTAGATCAACTGCCTTGAAACAATGACAAGTCCCAGATAACGATACTCACAAAAGCAATAATAATAAACAACCAATGCATCAAACGGGAATACGATAACACCACACAAGATCACCGAAGGACCAACCACGAACGAGAATATCATCGATGTGGTAAACTCCAACAAGATCAAATAAAGGACCGGCACGACTGATAATACCAATGATATGGTAAACTCCCACAAAACCAATGAAGGATCAACGACGAACGAGGTTACCAACGATACGGTGAACTCCAAACGAGATCAATAAAGTTCGATAACGAACGAGAATACCAACAAAATGGTAAACTCCAAGACATACATGGACTATGAACGACCAATCAATATGACTCAAGATGGACATCACGATACGACTGATCCGAAAATGTGTCCGTTCTCAAGCCACCCACGGGTATCGATCGAATACACGTCTGGTCTTGTACCTAATCAGTCTCACGAAGTACGTCTCGTGTGCACAGCTCAATGTGAGGTTGAAGCCAACACATGACAACACGTGCCCGCCCTGAAAATCCTACACATGACCAGTCAGTACTTATCTGACTCCAGATATGTCACGATACAACATGACAACGAAACTCGAAGAACTCATATCCAACAAGGATCAGAAGACTTCCCAAGTGAGCAATGATAGCTCGATCATGAAAGACCGACATGACCATAATGTAGTATTCCCGTCAGACAACGATTCACAGAATGCTCAAAAGTGCATATAATATTAGCACATAAACTCCCAAGTTTGCAACCAAGGGTTATGGAAGTATCTACTCGGGAATACTCCAGACATTATCACATAAACTCCCAAGGCCGCAACCAAGGGTCATGGAAGCATCTACACAGGAGAACCGTGGGTGCCATATTCTGGTATTATCCCTCAACACATTACATACAATCACAAAATACCCCAAGGTCACAACCAAAGGTCACGGAAGCATCTACACAGGAGTACTCCAGAACGTGGGTGCCATTTAGGTCTTATCCCTCAACACATCGGCCCAATTAAAATTACAGTTCAAAGAAAGAGCACATCATAAAATCCACCAAACAATGATGCACACTCATCACATGAAACATCAACACACACATATACAAAATGCAACAGGATAATTATCATAATTCAGCAATACTAAATTACCTCAAAGCCGAAGATACTAACCCTTCCACGACCAACATCCCTGAATGAGTACACAATTATACGAATAGTTTGAAATGAAGTACAGTTCATCACTATCAACAATCCACCACATCGAGATCAATGTCGGCACGGTAAACTGTCCTCGATATCCAACATTTCATAAAATAGACCAAAGATAATCCACATCTCCATTTCCACTAGACATCTTTAAATCATATATATTATGATTTATCCCAGTCCAAGCATAATATACATACCATCATCCCGACAATTAATATTCATAATATCATTGCTATATGAATCATAAATGAAATGAAATCAAAACCATTTATTGACATTATGAACTGAGTAAGCATAACTTGCCTTGATACCGATATGACAAAGCCATTACCAATCCCATTTTCTTCATCTATAAGCTCCTCAGCCCCGACCAAGGCAATCCATGCATTTTCCAATCTCAATCGCAGCACAATGGTTAAATCTATGATCACTTATTACAAACTAATGCAATAATAAATTAACAACACGCACGATAACAATCAACAACTGATATAGTCAACCAATCAAACTCACGGTTCAACGATACCTCGATCATATACGAAACCAAACCATTCAACTCATACAATTATGAATACAAGCTGAAATTCGATAATCGATCAATTCTAACAAGTGTCTCAACATTCTCGGTTCCGACTTCAATCTTAATTACAGATTAACAAGGTTCATTCTCATAAATTCATAGTAAAAATCAATTACTGATTATCATTATTATATATTTGTCATCCCATAACCATATGCGTATTTCTTATACGGATATTACACCAAAATCACGTAACTTGGTTCTAGATATGAATATTCCATATTCATATCCAAAACACCAACACCTTACACTTGTTCATCATATAATTCAAGAATTCCTCAAGAACATGAATTAATCATCTACAATTAACATCACTTATTCATAATCATCAAGATATCATAGTCCAATGTGTTATCTAACCTCTAATCTATCGAATTTCCCTCATATTCCGATCAATACATAGATATCATCATCCCCTTCAACATACACTTCATATATCATCAAGAATAACAACAATACTACCATATTCACCGTCGTACGAAGCAAGCAATGGTAACAACATCAAGAATCCTAAATAAGGTGTAGAGTTGATCAACATATCTCAAGAACACAATCAAACACCTCAAGAATCCACAATATCTTCATATCTCAAGCTCCATATCCATGCCCTCAAGTCCCCAATCTGTTTGGAAGAGTTAAAATCGGTCTCGGGGTTTGAAGGGTGAAGAAATGATATGAACCTCTCCAAAAATGCCAAAGGGACGTGTCTCACATATAAATAACTTCAACCAATACGTACGTTATGTAATAAACCTAATGTACGTAACCTCCTTTACGTACGTTAACTGACCTTGTTAACGTATGTAACACTATCCCAGAGGCTACTACCTCAATTTGCATCATGCCTTAGGTATGTAATTTCCTTGTCGTAGCGTACATAATGTAGCAGTTGACTTGCTACAGTGCTATAAAGTACGTTTCGTGTGCACAGCTCAATGTGAGGCTGAAGCCAACACACGACAACGCGTGCCCTCCCTGAAAATCCTACACATGACTGATCGGTACGTATCTGACTGCAGATATGTGACGATACAACATGACAATGAAACTCGAAGAAACGCATATCCAACAAGTATCAGAAGACTTCCCAAGTGAGCAACGATAGCTCGATCATAAAAGACCGACATGACCACAATGTAGTATTCCTGTCAGACAACAGTTCACAGAATGCTCAACAATGCATATAATATTAGCACATAAACTCCCAAGGTCGCAACCATGGGTCACAGAAGTATCTACTCCAGAATACTCCGGACATTATCACATAAACTCCCAAGGCCACAGTCAAGGGTCACGAAAGCATCAACACATGAATACTCCGGACCGTGAGTGCCATATTATGGTCTTATCCCTCGACACATTACATAAAATCACAAAATACCCCAAGGTCGCAACCAAGGGTCACAGAAGCATCTACACAGGAATACTCCGGAACGTGGGTGTCATTTAGGTCTTATCCCTCAACACATCAGCCCATTAAATTACAGTTCAAAGAAAGAGCACATCACAAAATACACCAAACAATGATGCAAACTCATCACATGAAACATCAACACACACACACACACATATACAACAATACAATGGGATAATTATCATAATTCAGCAATACTAAATTAACTCAAGGCCAGAGACACTAACTTTCCACAACCAACATCCTGGAACGAATACACAGTAATACGAATAGTCCGAAATGAAGTAAGTTCATCACTATCAACAATCGGACACCTCAAGATCAATGTCGGCACGGTAAACTGTCCTCGATATCCAACATTTCATATAATAGGCCAAAGATAATTCAGATCTCCGTTTCCACTAAACATCTTTAAATTATATACATTGATGTTGGCTACTAAGTATACAGAATACATCTTGGAAAGTGTTTTAAACAACAGGCTGTAATATTTTCAAATCTGAGTGCGTAGCGGAAGTTTTGTTAAAGTAAGTTGCTGTAAATACAACAACTAGATATGAAGTGTATACTTAAAGATAATCACAATAATTAAAGTGGTTCGAGGTAAACCCCTCTACGTCCACTGGTCCTCCACACAGGAGTTAAAAAGTTTATTATAAATACTACGTACACAACTATGCATTTATAATCAAACCTATCAATATATCGTTCACACAAATTGATACAATGATTAAAGCTTTCAACCGTTCACATAGATTGGTTTAGGCTTTCACTTGACTAACTTCTTCACACACAGTTCTGAAGCTTTGTCTCTTCAATGCTAGTCTGTCAAACACAGTTCGGGAAAAGCAATGCTTTCTCAGTCCCCACAGGGCTGATGGGTTTGTTCAATGATAGAACGATGGTTTGAACAACATCTTAACTTTCTCGATCTTCAGCTGATAATGTGTTGTTCAAGGTTGAACACTTTGGATATTTCTTGTCTCAGAATATGCAGTATACTTGAAGAAATTTGTTTGCTCTGATTATTCATGTAAGCACTTGTTGGATGTTGTTACTTGGTTATCTTCGTGTATATTCGTGTAGTATTGAGTTCGTAAATGATCATCAAACTCTTGGGGATATATATAGCTGCTGAATGGATCCGTAGGAAATAGATCCGTTGAGCAAGATTCCGTGACAACTAGATAGTTGACTTGAATAGACCAAGATCTGGATATTGCGTGGTTTGAAGATCTCTGTCGGCTTCAGTATTTAAATACTTTATCCTTTCAGTATTTAAATACTTCTTTATCAAACGGGACTTGACTTTAGCGAATACCAAAGATTCCTTTCCAAACGGTCTTCAGTCTTGTTTCGATGTGTATTGAAGGTCGCAATACTTCACAGCTTGGATGTTGTATCCATTTGCGATGTAGGCTATAGAGGAGAAGTCGCTGTATGGAATGTTTGTTGTATGAAGGGACAACTTCCATACTTGGTGCTTTTAGACTCTTATTTTTGTATGATGGCATGATGATAGGTCTTCGATACAGGATCAGCAACTTCGATCGGTCTATCGATACAACAGCTTGCAGCATGCTGGGTTGGCATATAGTCAAAACACTCTTATCAAGATCTTTCGATACAGGGATTGTTATCCCAACAATTTCCCCCTTTTTGATAATTTGCCAAGTCTTCCTTTTAAAACCTTTTGATGTTATCCTAACATCCTTGATGATGCCAAACCTTTGATACTTAGGATCTTGAAGAAAGGCATACTTCTTGGTCTTCTGTTCGAATGTCCTGGCTTTCAGCAATTTGCCTAACACTAGGAACTGCTCGCAGGCAAGTTTAGCTTTTATCAAAAGAGTATTTCATCTTTAAACTAATGATTGACACGCAGGCACAACCTTACATTGTTTATCTAGATACATACAACTGAATCTATGAACTGTTTGCAGACAAGTTCGTACAGCTTAGTATTTTAACAAGTTTTTATACTTGTATTAATTCAGCAAATGGATTGAATTACGTAATCATACAAACACACAGTAGATTACGAGTTGTAATCTTTCAAGAGAAAAACATTTTATTGATGTTGAACAAGGATTACAATGCATGGGCCACCAGATATCTGTATGAACTTTTTATGAGACTCTGTCTTAGTATCTAACTTGCATGGGCCACCAGATATCTGTATGAACTTTTTCCAGCCGAACATCCTTGTTCTCAACATGATTCCTAATGAAGTGATGCTTCATGTGAATATGCTTGGTGCGCGAGTGCAATACAGGGTTGTGTGTGATAGCAATTTCACTCGTGCTATCGCACATAATCGGCGTTTCTTTGGCTTCAATTCCATCGTCTGACAGCTTTTGTTGCATCCAAAGGATCTACATACAGCAACTACCAGCAGCATGGTATTCTGATTCAGTTGTTGAAAACGAGTTTGCCAATTGTTTCTTGCTAAACCAAGACACAAGTCTAGGTCCAAGAAAGTGACAAGTTCGACTTGTACTCTTCCTATCTAGCTTGCAACCTCCGAGATACGAGTCACTGTAGCCAACTAAATCAAATCCGCCTTCTTTAGGATACCACAGTCCTACATCGACTGTTCCTTTGACGTATTTCAGGATTCATTTGGCTGTTGCAAAGTGTGATTCTTTAGGTGCTACTTGATATAGCGCACACACTCCTACAACAAACTGGATATCTGGCCTGCTAGCCGTTAGGTACAGGAGTGAGCCAATAAGCTTCCTGTAGAGTGATTGATCAACCGGCTTTCCA
Source organism: Orobanche coerulescens (assembly GCA_033398695.1). Classification (NCBI taxonomy): domain Eukaryota; kingdom Viridiplantae; phylum Streptophyta; class Magnoliopsida; order Lamiales; family Orobanchaceae; genus Orobanche; species Orobanche coerulescens. Next base: position 97,314,418 of record CM065810.1, on the reverse strand, counting down.
GCTTCATCAGCATTAATTTGCACGGAAGTGCTCATGGGGGTTGATGATGATTTGGAAGTATTCATTCCAAACTTGTTGAGAAGCTCATTGCTGTATTTTTATTGGTTGAAGAAAATCCCTGTAGGCAACTGCTTTACCTGCAATCCTAGGAAATAACCAGGTTCTCCCATCATACTCATTTCAAATTTACTTTGCATGAGATGAGAGAACCTTTGACACAAAGCAAGTTTAGTTGAACCAAATATTATATCGTCTACATATATTTAAACCATTAGAAGGTCATCACCTTCCTGTATTTTGAATAAGGTCTTGTCCACAGCACCTTTCTCGAATTCATTATCGGTTAGATACTGGGACAGAGTCTCATACCATGCTCTAGGGGCTTGCTTAAGTCCATACAGCGCTTTCCTTAGCCTGTATACTAGGTCTTCGCCTTCTGGATTGACAAACCCTAGTGGTTGTTCAACATATACTTCTTCAGCAAGGTCTCCATTCAGGAATGGACTTTTGACGTCCATTTGTTATACAATGAAGCTCTTATAGGCGGCAAAGGCTAAAAATATCCTAATGGCTTCTAGTATGGCTACAGGGGCAAATGTCTCATTGTAGTCTATGCCTTCTTCCTGTCTATAGCCTTGGGCGACTAGTCGGGAATTATTACTGATAATAAGTCCACTTCTGTCCTTCTTGTTTCTAAATACCTATTTGGTTCCAATTACGGATTGATGAGTAGGTCTGGGTACAAGATACCATACGTTGTTTCTTTCTATACAGGTTTGGATTGGGCTAAGAATACATCAATTGTGCACATATTAAGTCTTCTAAGCTTGGATTGAGATTTCCATTCAGGAAATGGAGATACCTCTGACTCGGGGTCTTCTTGGGCACGTAGTACATTTCCTTGTGTACTCTGTATTCTCCTACGGGTAGAAACACCAGCATCAATGTTTCCTATGATCAACTCTTGTGGGTGATCTCTCAACCATCTTCTGTCGGGTTCTAATTCGGGGTCCCATACTGTATCTTGAGTTGCTGTAGTTTCGGCTTCAACTTGTATATCATCGGCTTCATCTACGTCAGTTCTTACTGCTGCGGGGTTGATTTCTAGGTCAACAACAGGTTCTATAGGAGTTGGTGGATCAACGATGGAAAGTTGTTGGATGTTCTGAGAAATGTCTTCTACTCCTGTAGGATCATGGTGAGGTTCATCGAACACTACATGAACTGATTCCTCAATTGTTAGCTTCCTTTTATTGAAGATCCTGTAAGCTTTGCTAACAGAGGAATATCCTACAAATATCCGTTCATCCGATTTCTCATCGAAGGTTCTAAGGTGATCCTTACCGTTGTTCAATACGTAACACCTGCATCCAAAAATGTGAAAGTATGAAACTAGTGGACTTTTGTTGTTTCATACCTCGTATGCTATTTTGTTGTGATGCTTGTTGATGATACATCGGTTTAGTGTATAGCACGCTGTATTGGTGGCTTCGCCCCAGAAACGCTGTGGCAACTTGCTTGCGGCAATCACTTTCCTTGTTGATTCCTTCAGCATCCTGTTCTTTTGCTCGGCAACACCATTTTGTTGAGGTGTACGAGCAGCTGAGTATTCGTGTTGTATACCATTTTCCGAACAATATTGCTCTATAAAGCGGTTAGTGAATTCTATACCGCTGTCGGGACGAATGGACACGATACTCGACCCTTTTTCATTTTGAAGCTTTTTCATGTGCTCGGGCAGCTTTGATGTTGTTTCCTTCTTCTTGCTTAGGAAAATTATCCAAGCATACCTGGAATAATCATCAATAATAACGAGACAGTATTTCTTACCTCCCAAACATACCGGGTCTACAGGACCATAGAGATCCATATGTAGCATTTCCAAAACTCTGTGGGTGGAAAGGTAGGATTTGCTTTTCAGGGTGGTCTTAATTTGCTTGCCTTTCTGATAGGGTCCACATACGCTATCTTTTTAGAACAAAACATTTGGCAATCCTCTAACCATTCCTTGTCTGGAGAGTTTGTTGATAGTCTTGAAGTTGACGTGTGACATCCTCTTGTGCCATAGCCAGCTTAGATCTACAGTGCCTTTGGCAACAAACAAGGAATTGTGGAGCTCGTAGGCATCCAGTCAGCAATATACATATTACCTGATCTGCTTCCTGTGAGCACAACCTCTTTGGTCAGGATGTTCTTGACTCTACAGTGATCTATATATAACCTCATCGAGAACTGTTTGTCACAGAACTGGCTAATACTAAGTAGATTGTACTGTAAGCCTTCAACATAAGCTACATCAGTGACTTTGAATTTTCCTACAAGTAGGGTTCCCTTCCCTCTTGTTCTTCCTTTGCATTTATCACCGAAGCGCACTTTTGGACCGCAACCTTCTACGTAATCTGATAGCTTGCTTTTATCTCCTGTCATGTGTCGGGAACATCCATTGTCGAAGTACCATATGTGCTTCTCCAAAATGTCCTGTATGCAAACAAATTAGGTAGATTTAGGTCCCATTTGATTATTGGGTCCATGGATGTTAGTGCCTTTAGGTACCCAGATTTTCCTGACAGCAATAGGTTTACTCTAGGATGGTGTAGGTCCGTAGTTGCGATTTCTATGTGGGGCATATACGTAGTTTCTATAACCATGATAATTATTATGCATGTAAAATTCAGGTTTATTATTAGTCTAGTACAAATGCCGTCTTGGAGGTGGAGCCATTTTCTTCGGCCATACAGCTTGCCTTCTGGGTCTCCAGTTGGATTCTCAAAGCTATTGTTGATACTTTGAGGATACTTGCTTTTGTGATGGATAACGCGGCTCCTGTATCCAATATCTAGGCATGTTGTACTCAAAGTACTACCTTGCGGGACTTTGATATTTGGATGTATCCTTCTTTCTGAACGGCTGTTGGCGCTGTTGATATGATCGGGGAGCATGCTGTTGGGTACCCCTTACAGTTCTGAATGGCTGGTGATTCCGCTGTCTGGAATATGACTGTGGTGGCCGAATGGCAGCTTTTGTTGTTCTCGGTGCAATAGGTTCCTTCACAGGACTCGGAACTTCTTCCGATACAGGAATGGGTTCCACACCCCTGACGAACACACTACTAGTTTTCCCTTTATTGGAAAATGAGCTGTATCTCAAGCCACTTTTATCATGAGCATGTTACCCAGTGCTTAGAATTTCTTCCATTCTTTTAGATGATTTCTCGAAATATTTCAGAATGGTCTCAAGTTCTCCTTCTCATTTTTCGAGAGCTTTTACTTTGGCTTGAAGCAGAACAAAATCATTTGTATTGCTTTCACTATCAAAATTTAGTCTCACTTAGTTCATAAGCAACTTGATGATTGCTCTCCATGAGTTTTTCATACTCGACTTTGCTGTTTTCACAATCAACAAACATATTTTTGTAATTTACTTTTAGCAAGTCATTTTCTTCTTTCAGCTCTAAGTTAGAAAGTTGGAGCAGCATATTTTCATTTTTCAATGTCTCATGGGCCATTTGAACGTTCTAAAACTCATTAATCATGTTTGAAAAAGTAGGAGATGCATTGGAAGGAATAGCTGAGGTTGAGCTTACCTCATCATCTCTATCTTCATCTTCCGGAATGTCCTTGGCCATAAAGCATATATAGGCTTTATCCTCGAAATCATCATCAGATGAATCACTATCAGTGACTACCTAAAGACATTCTTCAGATTTAGATGGTGCGGGGGAGGCTTCTGATTCACCAATCTGGACCTTGAGCTTGTTTTGCAAGCATGTCTTCTTTCATCCTTTTCTTGTTGCTCGGCTTCCGACAACCTTTGAACTTTGGGATGAGGACATTTATTTGCGTAATGTCCTAGTTTCCCATAATTATAACATAGGTTAGTATCACAAGAGAAAGTTTCGGTACTTACCTTGTGAACAGGTTTGGGCCTGTATGAAGTCTTTCCCGACTGCTTGATAAACTTCTTGAACTTATGCATGAGGAGCGCCATTTCGTCTTGCGGCAGGATGTCGTCGTCGTTGTCAGCATTCTTATGAATGGGCTTTGATGAACTCAACATGCTGTGTCTTCGGTTGGATACAACGGCTAAGGCTGTAGTACTGCCGGGAGATTCTTCAGCTTTCTCTCTCCTGTCTATATCGCACTCAAATGCTTTGAGGTCAGAAAAGAGATCAAAAGTAGATATTTCACTAAGATTGCACGACACACGCATAGCTGTGGTCTTAATGTCCCATCGGGCAGGGAGAGATCTGAATTTTTTTTTGTTTTTCTCCCCTTGGGTATAAATGTTGCCTAATGCTTCAAGTTTACCAACAATGCCAGTGAATCTGAGGTCAAGTTCCCCAATTGTTTCAGTTGGTTTCATATCAAAAGATTCAAATTGCTGAGTTAATTTTGAAATCTTGTTTTCTTTTTAGAGCTCAGTTCCCTCACAAATTAACTTGAGTTTATCCCAGATATCCTTAGCTGATTTGCAGCTCTTTACCTTAGACAACATGCCTTTGTCAAGAAAAATATCGCATTCTTCGCGACATTGTCGAGGTTGGTGTGCATTCTTTCGTCAGAAGTCCATTGTTCGTGCTCTTTCTCGAGCATCTCTGCATGAGCCTGGCCTTCAATTCTTGGGGCTGGATTTACCTTCATGATCTTTTTGGGGCCATCCTGTATGACAAAAATCATCTCTTCGTGCATTGCTGCAAGATGAGCCTCCATCCTAATTCTCCAATCATCAAATTCGTTAATAGAAAACATAGGAACTTTATTGATCATTGATGTATCCATATGAGAATATAAGGAAGAAAAAGACTGTTTTTCAAAAATAAGTGATTTAATGATCTGATTCAATAAAAAATACGACTGATTCTTTTTAGAATCAACCGCTCCGATACCACTTGTTGGCCACTAAGTATACAGAATACAGCTTGGAAAGTGTCTTAAACAACAGGCTGTACGATTTTCAAATCTGAGTGCGTAGCGGAAGTCTTGTTAAAGTAAGTTGCTGTAAATACATGAACTAGATATGAAGTGTATACTTAAAGATAATCACAAATATTAAAATAGTAAATGCAGAAGGTAAATGACACGGTAATTAAAATGGTTCGAGGTAAACCCCTCTATGTCCACTGGTCCTCCACACAGGAGTTAAAAAAGTTTATTATAAATACTACGTACACAACTATGTATTTATAATCAAACCTATCAATGTATCATTCACACAGATTGATACAATGATTGAAGCTTTCAACCGTTCACACAGATTGTTTTAGGCTTTCACTTGACTAACTTCTTCACACACAGTTCCGAAGCTTTGTCTCTTCAATGCAAGTCTGTCACACACAGTCGGGAAAAGCATTGCTTTCTCAGTCCACACAGGGCTGATGGGTTTGTTCAATGCTAGAACGATGGTTTGAACAACAACTTGACTTTCTCGATATTTAGCTGATAATGTGTTGTTCAAGGTTGAGCACTTTGGATATTTCTTCTCTCAGAATATGCAGTATACTTGAAGAAATATGTTTGCTCTGATTATTCGTGTAAGCACTTGTTGGTTGTTGTTACTCAGTTATCTTCGTGTATATTCGTCTAGTATTGAGTTCGTATCTGATCTTCAAACTCTTGGGGATATATATAGCTGCTGAATGGATCCGTTGGAAATAGATCTGTTGAGCAAGATTCCATGACAACTAGATAGTTGACTTGAATAGACCAAGATCCGGATACTGCATGGTTTGAAGATCTCTGTCGGCTTCAGTATTTAAATACTTTATCCTTTCAGTATTTAAATACTTCTTTATCAAATGGGACTTGACTTTAGCGAATACCAAAGATTCCTTTCCAAACGGTCTTCAGTCCTGTTTCGATGTGTATTGAAGGTCTCAATACTTCACATCTTGAATGCTGTATCCATTTGCGCTGTAGGCTATAGAGGAGAAGTCGCTGTATGGAATGTTTGCTGTATGAAGGGACAGCTTCCATACTTGGTGCTTTTAGACTCTTGTTGTTGTATGATGGCATGATGATAGGTCTTCGATACAGGATCAGCAACTTCGATCGGTCTATCGATACAGCAGCTTGCTGTATGCTGGATTAGAATATTGTCAAATCACTGTAATCAAGATCTTTCGATATAGGGATTTTTATCCCAACAATTGATTTATCCAAATCCGAGCATAATATACATACCATCATCCCGACAATTCATATTCCTAATATCATTGCTATATGAATCAGAAATGAAATGAAATCAAAACCATTTATTAAACATTATGAACTGAGCAAGCACAACTTGCCTTGATACCGATACGACGAAGCCGTTACCAATCCCATCGTCTTTATCTACAAGCTCCTCAGCCCCGACCAAGACGATCCATGCATTCTCCAATCTCAATCGCGGCAAAACAGTTAAATCTACGATCTCTTATTACAACCTAATGCAATAATCAATTAACAACATGCACGATAACAATCAACAACTGATATAATCAACCAATCAAACTCAACGGTCAACCATATCTCGATCATATACGAAACCAAACCATTCAACTAATACAATTACAAATACAAGTCACAATTCAATAATCAATCAATCCAAATAAGTGTCTCAACGTTCTCGATTCCGACTTCAATCTTAATTACAGATTAACAAGGTTCACCCTCGTAAATTCATAGTAAAACCAATTATCGATTATCATCATAATAATGTCGTCATCCCATAACCATATGCGTACTTCCTATACGGATATTACACCAAAAATCACATAACTTGGTTCTAGATATGAATATTCCATATTCATATCCAAAACACCAACACCTTACACATATTCGTCAGATAATTCAAGAATTCCTCAAGAACATGAATTAATCATATCCAATTAACATCACTTATTCATAATCATTAGGATATCATAGTCCAATGTGTTATCTAACCTCTAATCTATCATATTCCCCTCATATTCGGATCAACACATACATATCATCATCTCCTTCAACATACACTTCATATATCATCAAGAATCACAACAATACTACCATATTCATCGTCATACGAAGCAAGCAATAGTAACAACATCAAGAATCCGAAATAAGGTGTAGAGTTGATCAACATACCTCAAGAACACAATCAAACACCTCAAGAATCCATAATATCTTCATATCTCAAGCTCCAAATCCATGCCCTCAAGTCCCCAATCTGTTTGGAAGAGCCAAGATTGGTCTCGGAGGGTTGAAGGGTGAAGAAATTATGTGAACATCTCCAAAAATACCAAAGGGACGGGTCTCATATATATATATATATATATATAACTTCAACCATTATGTACGTTCTGTAATCATCTTAACGTACGTAACATTCTTTACGTACGTTAACTTACCTTGTTAACATACGTAACACTATCCCAGGGGCTACTGCCTCAATTTGTGGCATGCATTACGTACGTAATATCCTTGCCGTAGCGTACGTAATGTAGCGGTTGACTTGTACAGTGCCATACTTGTTTACGTACGTAATGAGCTGTCCTCAACGTACGTAAAGCTCGATGTTGACTCGCCTGTCCACATCCACGCCGAAAGTTGCCGACATCGGGTCCACTCGCCAATCACAGCTCGGACCTTTCCAATTCTCTTCATAACGTACATTATGTACTCCACCTAACATACGTTAAGCTCGCATCGTTACGTACTTAAGCTCCTCTTCTTAGCGTACGCTACGCTTGTACCTTTACGTACGTAAGCTCCTATGCTTAACGTACGTAATGACTTTTATACTTAGCCATTTTTGCCCCTGTCTGTCGTCCCAATATACCGAACACGTACACGCGACATACTGAATACATATACTCGTTCGGGTAACATTCTCATACGATACACCTGATGCACGATATCCTCAATTGCAATTGTCGACCAAGTACGACAATTATACAAATACTCATACAGTATATCCGACATCGAAATACATATCAAGCATGTAATATCCTAGAATTAAAAATAACCTCGATAGATATACTGGTACAACTGTCACGATTCCCAAAATTATTCATCCATACTGCATTGGTCCCACTCTGTACAGTACAACTCAGATAAAATAATGCGAAAAATTCGTAGCGAAATTCTAGGATATTACTTCCCACTTAAATAAGTTTCGTCCTCGAAACATAGCATCCTGTCATAATCAATATCTCAATCTCGAAATATCTCAAAATCATGCCACCATGCTCAAATAATCATCATCAAAACCAAATAACTGAAAGAACATACTTACAGGTCCGTGAAGTCGATGATCTCCCGTGATACTAACATACGACTCCCATATAAAGCTTCAACACAATAACAACATATACGAATATCGTAATTATAGCAATTTAAAAATATCTCAAAAATTTTGGAACCTCTAAAAATCAGTTTGACTCAAAAGCAGAAAATTATTTTCAAAAGCCGCGCTACTACCGTACTGGTAGAGCCACATAACATACATGCCTGGGTTTTACGAAATCCAAGCTTCGATACCATATTCTGTAACACCCTCAAAACCAACCGGGGAAATTACAGCACTGTGGGCCCCGCGCCGGAACCCACAAGGCTAGAAATCATTTTCGCAAACGTTTCAAACACGCAAAAAAGGCAACGACAGTAATATTTTAAATACTCAAATATTTTTCAAAACATAGTTCCCAATCACCGTCATAAAATACCAATTAAAAATACAAGGCAAGGATACCAAAAGGGGCATTTTGAAAGTGTACACGAGCTGGTAAAATACCAAAAGCCATTTAAAGATACACACGCAGCAGATATAACACAGTAGGAAATACATTTGCAGCGGAATCATAACATCCAGAAAAGAATACTCAAATCCCAAATAACCATTCCATAGCCAGTATCACCGGGAAGCTCATCCCTTCACGAGCGCTACTAGCTCGATCTCCGAGTACCTAAAAGATAAAGCACACGACGGGGCCAGTCATAATACTCAACAATGATAACGATCACATCAACATAAACAATTACATATCAATGTAATTACAAGTAAGAATACTTCTAATGAAATCTTACAGTAGTAACCTTACCAATGGTGATAATTCATATCAAATCAACCCTTACCTCAATCAACACTTCGCGTTCTCAAGTGACAATGAATTCTAAAATAACCATCTGTACTGTATTCAAATGATACTGAGATTCTCAAAACATAAGTATATCTCCAATATGGAATAATCCATCCCTGTCCAATTCTGTCCGCTGAATTGCACAATCGAATTCCAATTCTGATAAAACCGATAATAGACGATACCTCTGTAGATCAAATGCCTCGAAACAATGACGAGTCCTGGATAACGATACAAAGTATGAATGCTCACCCAAGCAATAATAATAAACAACCAATGCATCAAACGGGAATATGATAACACCACAAAAGATCACCAAAGGACCAACCACGAACAAGAATGCCATCGATGCGGTAAACTCCAGCAAGATCAAATAAAGGACCGGCACGACTGAGAATACCAACGATATGGTAAACTTCCAAAAAACCAATAAAGGATCAATGACGACTGAACAACTTCAATAAAGGATCAACGACGACCAAGAATACCAATGATAAGGTAAACTCCAAACAGGATCGATAAAGGATCGACATGACCAAAAATACCAACGATATGGTAAACTCCAAATAAGATCAATAAAGGATTAACGACGGACGAGGTTACCAATGATATGGTGAACTCCAACGAGATCAATAAGGATCAATGATGAACGAGGTTACAAACGATACGGTGAACTCCAAACGATGTCAATAAAGTTCGATAACAAACGAGAATACCAACGATATGGTAAACTCCAACAAGATCAATAAAGGACCACATGGCCAGATATACGAGAGAATAAAATCTCCAAACATATACCAATCACTTATGTGGGATCTCGAATATAAACCCGATTATCGAACATATCCGACCATACATGGACTATGAACGACCAATCAATATGACTCAAGATGGACGTCACGATATGCCCGATCTGGAAATGTGTCCGTGCACAAGCCACCCACGGGTATCGATCGAATACACGTCTGGTCTTGTACCTAATCAGTCTCACAAAGTACGTCTCGTGTGCATAACTCAATATGAGGCTGAAGCCAACACATGACAACGCGTGCCCGCCCTGAAAATACTACACATGACAGATCGGTACGTATCTGACTCCAGATATGTCACGATATAACATGACAACGAAACTCTAAGAAATGCATATCCAACAAGGATCAGAAGACTTCCCAAGTGAGCAACGATAGCTCGATCATGAAAGAACGACACGACCACAACGTAGTATTCCCATCAGACAACGGTTCACAGAATGCTCAACAATGCATATAATATTAGCACATAAACTCGCAAGGTTGCAACCAAAGGTCACGGAAGTATCTACTCAGGAATACTCCGTACATTTTCACATAAACTCCCAAGGCCGCAGCCAAGGGTCACAGAAGCATCTACACAGGAATACTCCGGACCGTGGGTGCCATATTCTGGTCTTATCCATCAACACATTACATACAATCACAAAATACCCGAAGGTCGCAACCAAGGGTCACAGAAGCATCTTCATAGGAATACTCCGGTACGTGGGTGCCATTTAGGTCTTATCCCTCAACACATCGGCCCATCATATTACAGTTCAAAGAAATAGCACATCACAAAATACACCAAACAATGATGCACACTCATCACATGAATCATCAACACACATATACAATAATACAACAGGACACTTATCATAATTTAGCAATAGTAAATTACCTCAAGGCCGGAGACACTAACCTTTCCACGACCAACATCCCTGAATGAATACACAGTAATACGAATAGTCTAAAATGAAGTACAGTTCATCACTATCAACAATCGACCACCTCGAGATCAATGTCAGCACGGTAAACTGTCCTCGATATCCAATATTTCATATAATAGGCCAAAGATAAATCACATCTCCGTTTCCACTAGACATCTTCAAATCATATACATTGATTTATCCCAATCCGAGCATAATATACATACCATCATCCCGATAATTCATATTCATAATATCATTGCTATATGAATCATAAATGAAATGAAATCAAAACCATTTATTAAACATTATGAACTGAGCAAGCACAACTTGCCTTGATACCGATACGACGAAGCCGTTACCAATCCCATCGTCTTTATCTACAAGCTCCTCAGCCCCGACCAAGGCGATCCATGCATTCTCCAATCTCAATCGCGGCAAAACAGTTAAATCTACGATCTCTTATTACAACCTAATGCAATAATCAATTAACAACATGCACGATAACAATCAACAACTGATATAATCAACCAATCAAACTCAACGGTTCAACCATATCTCGATCATATACGAAACCAAACCATTCAACTAATACAATTACAAATAGAAGTCACAACTCAATAATCAATCAATCCAAATAAGTGTCTCAACGTTCTCGATTCCGACTTCAATCTTAATTACAGATTAACAAGGTTCACCCTCGTAAATTCATAGTAAAACCAATTATCGATTATCCTCATAATAATGTCGTCATCCCATAACCATATGCGTACTTCCTATACGGACATTACACCAAAAATCACATAACTTGGTTCTAGATATGAATATTCCATATTCATATCCAAAACACCAACACCTTACACATGTTCGTCAGATAATTCAAGAATTCCTCAAGAACATGAATTAATCATATCCAATTAACATCACTTATTCATAATCATTAGGATATCATAGTCCAATGTGTTATCTAACCTCTAATCTATCATATTCCCCTCATATTCGGATCAACACATACATATCATCATCACCTTCAACATACACTTAATATATCATCAAGAATCACAACAATACTACCATATTCATCGTCATACGAAGCAAGCAATAGTAACAACATCAAGAATCCGAAATAAGGTGTAGAGTTGATCAACATACCTCAAGAACACAATCAAACACCTCAAGAATACATAATATCTTCATATCTCAAGCTCCAAATCCATGCCCTCAAGTCCCCAATCTGTTTGGAAGAGCCAATATTGGTCTCGGAGGGTTGAAGGGTGAAGAAATGATGTGAACATCTCCAAAAATACCAAAGGGACGGGTCTCACACATATATATATATATATAACTTCAACCATTATGTACGTTCTGTAATCATCTTAACGTACGTAACATTCTTTACGTACGTTAACTTACCTTGTTAACATATGTAACACTATCCCAGGGGCTACTGCCTCAATTTGTGGCATGCATTACGTACGTAATATCCTTGTCGTAGCGTACGTAATGTAGCGGTTGACTTGCTACAGTGCCATACTTGTTTACGTACGTAATGAGCTGTCCTCAACGTACGTAAAGCTCGATGTTGACTCGCCTGTCCACATCCACGCCGAAAGTTGCCGACACCGGGTCCACTCGCCAATCACAGCTCGGACCTTTCCAATTCTCTTCATAACGTACATTATGTACTCCACCTAACATACGTTAAGCTCGCATCGTTACGTACTTAAGCTCCTCTTCTTAGCGTACGCTACGCTTGTACCTTTACGTACGTAAGCTCCTATGCTTAACGTACGTAATGACTTTTATACTTAGCCATTTTTGCCCCTGTCTGTCGTCCCAATATACCGAACACGTACACGCGACATACTGAATACATATACTCGTTCGGGTAACATTCTCATACGATACACCTGATGCACGATATCCTCAATTGCAATTGTCGACCAAGTACGACAATTATACAAATACTCATACAGTATATCCGACATCGAAATACATATCAAGCATGTAATATCCTAGAATTAAAAATAACCTCGATAGATATACTGGTACAACTGTCACGATTCCCAAAATTATTCATCCATACTGCATTGGTCCCACTCTGTACAGTACAACTCAGATAAAATAATGCGAAAAATTCGTAGCGAAATTCTAGGATATTACTTCCCACTTAAATAAGTTTCGTCCTCGAAACATAGCATCCTGTCATAATCAATATCTCAATCTCGAAATATCTCAAAATCATGCCACCATGCTCAAATAATCATCATCAAAACCAAATAACTGAAAGAACATACTTACAGGTCCGTGAAGTCGATGATCTCCCGTGATACTAACATACGACTCCCATATAAAGCTTCAACACAATAACAACATATACGAATATCGTAATTATAGCAATTTAAAAATATCTCAAAAATTTTGGAACCTCCAAAAATCAGTTTGACTCAAAAGTCAGAAAATTATTTTCAAAAGCCGCGCTACTACCGTACTGGTAGAGCCACATAACATACATGCCTGGGTTTTACGAAATCCAAGCTTCGATACCATATTCTGTAACACCCTCAAAACCAACCGGGGAAATTACAGCACTGTGGGCCCCGCGCCGGAACCCACAAGGCTAGAAATCATTTTCGCAAACGTTTCAAACACGCAAAAAAGGCAACGATAGTAATATTTTAAATACTCAAATATTTTTCAAAACATAGTTCCCAATCACCGTCATAAAATACCAATTAAAAATACAAGGCAAGGATACCAAAAGGGGCATTTTGAAAGTGTACACGAGCTGGTAAAATACCAAAAGCCATTTAAAGATACACACGCAGCAGATATAACACAGTAGGAAATACATTTGCAGCGGAATCATAACATCCAGAAAAGAATACTCAAATCCCAAATAACCATTCCATAGCCAGTATCACCGGGAAGCTCATCCCTTCACGAGCGCTACTAGCTCGATCTCCGAGTACCTAAAAGATAAAGCCCACGACGGGGCCAGTCATAATACTCAACAATGATAACGATCACATCAACATAAACAATTACATATCAATGTAATTACAAGTAAGAATACTTCTAATGAAATCTTACAGTAGTAACCTTACCAATGGTGATAATTCATATCAAATCAACCCTTACCTCAATCAACACTTCGCGTTCTCAAGTGACAATGAATTCTAAAATAACAATCAGAAATGTATTCAAATGATACTGAGATTCTCAAAACATAAGTATATCTCCAATATGGAATAATCCATCCCTGTCCTATTCTGTCCGCTGAATTGCACAATCGAATTCCAATTCTGATAAAACCGATAATACACGATACCTCTGTAGATCAAATGCCTCGAAACAATGACGAGTCCTGGATAACGATACAAAGTATGAATGCTCACCCAAGCAATAATAATAAACAACCAATGCATCAAACGGGAATATGATAACACCACAAAAGATCACCAAAGGACCAACCACGAACAAGAATGCCATCGATGCGGTAAACTCCAAAGAAGATCAAATAAAGGACCGGCACGACTGAGAATACCAACGATATGGTAAACTTCCAAAAAACCAATAAAGGATCAATGACGACTGAACAACTTCAATAAAGGATCAACGACGACCAAGAATACCAATGATAAGGTAAACTCCAAACAGGATCGATAAAGGATCGACATGACCAAAAATACCAACGATATGGTAAACTCCAAATAAGATCAATAAAGGATTAACGACGGACGAGGTTACCAATGATATGGTGAAATCCAACGAGATCAATAAGGATCAATGATGAACGAGGTTACAATCGATACGGTGAACTCCAAACGATGTCAATAAAGTTCGATAACAAACGAGAATACCAACGATATGGTAAACTCCAACAAGATCAATAAAGGACCACAGGGCCAGATATACGAGAGAATAAAATCTCCAAACATATACCAATCACTTATGTGGGATCTCGAATATAAACCCGATTATCGAACATATCCGACCATACATGGACTACGAACGACCAATCAATATGACTCAAGATGGACGTCACGATACGCCCGATCTGGAAATGTGTCCGTGCACAAGCCACCCACGGGTATCGATCGAATACACGCCGGTCTTGTACCTAATCGCCTCACAAAGTACGCCTCGTGTGCATAACTCAATATGAGGTGAAGCCAACACATGACAACGCGTGCCCGCCCGAAAATACTACACATGACAGACGCAGACGTATTCGACTCCGTATATGTCACGATATAACATGACAACAAAACTCTAAGAAATGCATATCCAACAAGGATCAGAAGACTTCCCAAGTGAGCAACGATAGCTCGATCATGAAAGAACGACACGACCACAACGTAGTATTCCCATCAGACAACGGTTCACAGAATGCTAAACAATGCATATAATATTAGCACATAAACTCGCAAGGTTGCAACCAAAGGTCACGGAAGTATCTACTCGGGAATACTCCGTACATTTTCACATAAACTCCCAAGGCCGCAGCCAAGGGTCACAGAAGCATCTACACAGGAATACTCCGGACCGTGGGTGCCATATTCTGGTCTTATCCATCAACACATTACATACAATCACAAAATACCCGAAGGTCGCAACCAAGGGTCACAGAAGCATCTTCATAGGAATACTCCGGTACGTGGGTGCCATTTAGGTCTTATCCCTCAACACATCGGCCCATCATATTACAGTTCAAAGAAATAGCACATCACAAAATACACCAAACAATGATGCACACTCATCACATGAATCATCAACACACATATACAATAATACAACAGGACACTTATCATAATTTAGCAATAGTAAATTACCTCAAGGCCGGAGACACTAACCTTTCCACGACCAACATCCCTGAATGAATACACAGTAATACGAATAGTCTAAAATGAAGTACAGTTCATCACTATCAACAATCGACCACCTCGAGATCAATGTCGGCACGGTAAACTGTCCTCGATATCCAATATTTCATATAATAGGCCAAAGATAAATCACATCTCCGTTTCCACTAGACATCTTCAAATCATATACATTGATTTATCCCAATCCGAGCATAATATACATACCATCATCCCGATAATTCATATTCATAATATCATTGCTATATGAATCATAAATGAAATGAAATCAAAACCATTTATTAAACATTATGAACTGAGCAAGCACAACTTGCCTTGATACCGATACGACGAAGCCGTTACCAATCCCATCGTCTTTATCTACAAGCTCCTCAGCCCCGACCAAGGCGATCCATGCATTCTCCAATCTCAATCGCGGCAAAACAGTTAAATCTACGATCTCTTATTACAACCTAATGCAATAATCAATTAACAACATGCACGATAACAATCAACAACTGATATAATCAACCAATCAAACTCAACGGTTCAACCATATCTCGATCATATACGAAACCAAACCATTCAACTAATACAATTACGAATAGAAGTCACAATTCAATAATCAATCAATCCAAATAAGTGTCTCCACGTTCTCGATTCCGACTTCAATCTTAATTACACATTAACAAGGTTCACCCTCGTAAATTCATAGTAAAACCAATTATCGATTATCATCATAATAATGTCGTCATCCCATAACCATATGCGTACTTCCTATACGGACATTACACCAAAAATCACATAACTTGGTTCTAGATATGAATATTCCATATTCATATCCAAAACACCAACACCTTACACATGTTCGTCAGATAATTCAAGAATTCCTCAAGAACATGAATTAATCATATCCAATTAACATCACTTATTCATAATCATTAGGATATCATAGTCCAATGTGTTATCTAACCTCTAATCTATCATATTCCCCTCATATTCGGATCAACACATACATATCATCATCACCTTCAACATACACTTAATATATCATCAAGAATCACAACAATACTACCATATTCATCGTCATACGAAGCAAGCAATAGTAACAACATCAAGAATCCGAAATAAGGTGTAGAGTTGATCAACATACCTCAAGAACACAATCAAACACCTCAAGAATACATAATATCTTCATATCTCAAGCTCCAAATCCATGCCCTCAAGTCCCCAATCTGTTTGGAAGAGCCAATATTGGTCTCGGAGGGTTGAAGGGTGAAGAAATGATGTGAACATCTCCAAAAATACCAAAGGGACGGGTCTCACATATATATATATATATATATAACTTCAACCATTATGTACGTTCTGTAATCATCTTAACGTACGTAACATTCTTTACGTACGTTAACTTACCTTGTTAACATATGTAACACTATCCCAGGGGCTACTGCCTCAATTTGTGGCATGCATTACGTACGTAATATCCTTGTCGGAGCGTACGTAATGTAGCGGTTGCCTTGCTACAGTGCCATACTTGTTTACGTACGTAATGAGCTGTCCTCAACGTACGTAAAGATCGATGTTGACTCGCCTGTCCACATCCGCGCCGAAAGTTGCCGACACCGGGTCCACTCGCCAATCACAGCTCGGACCTGTCCAATTCTCTTCGTAACGTACATTATGTACTCCACCTAACGTACGTTAAGATCGCATCGTTACGTACTTAAGCTCCTCTGCTTAGCATACGCTACGCTTTTACCTTTACGTACGTAAGCTCCTATGCTTAACGTACGTAATGACTTTTATACTTAGCCATTTTTGCCCCTGTCTTTCGTCCCAATATACCGAACACGTACACGCGACATACTGATTACATATACTCGTTCGGGTCACATTCTCATACGATACACCTGATGCACGATATCCTCAATTGCAATTGTCGACCAAGTGCGACAATTATACAAATACTCATACAGTATATCCGACATCGAAAGACATATCAAGCATGTAATATCCTAGAATTAAAAATAAACTCGATAGATATACTGGTACAACTGTCACGATTCCCAAAATTATTCATCCATACTGCATTGGTCCCACTCTGTACAGTACAACTCAGATAAAACAATGCGAAAAATTCGTAGCGAAATTCTAGGATATTACTTCCCACTTAAATAAGTTTCGTCCTCGAAACATAGCATCTTGTCATAATCAATATCTCAATCTCGAAATATCTCAAAATCATGCCACCATGCTCAAATAATCATCATCAAAACCAAATAACTGAAAGAACATACTTACAGGTCCGTGAAGTCGATGATCTCCCGTGATACTAACATACGACTCCCATATAAAGCTTCAACACAATAACAACATATACGAATATCGTAATTATAGCAATTTAAAAATATCTCAAAAATTTTGGAACCTCCAAAAATCAGTTTGACTCAAAAGTCAGAAAATCATTTTCAAAAGCCGCGCTACTACCGTACTGGTAGAGGCACATAACATACATGCCTGGGTTTTACGAAATCCAAGCTTCGATACCATATTCTGTAACACCCTCAAAACCAACCGGGGAAATTACAGCACCGTGGGCCCCGCGCCGGAACCCACAAGGCTAGAAATCATTTTTGCAAACGTTTCAAACACGCAAAAGAGGCAAAAACGGTAATATTTTAAATACTCAAATATTTTTCAAAACATATTTCCCAATCACCGTCATAAAATACCAATTAAAAATACAAGGCAAGGATACCAAAAGGGGCATTTTGAAAGTGTACACGAGCTGGTAAAATACCAAAAGCCATTTAAAGATACACACACAGCAGATATAACACAGTAGGAAATACATTTGCAGCGGAATCATAACATCCAGAAAAGAATACTCAAATACCAAATAACCATTCCATAGCCAGTATCACCGGGAAGCTCATCCCTTCACGAGCGCTACTAGCTCGATCTCTGAGTACCTAAAAGATAAAGCCCACGACGGGGCTAGTCATAATACTCAACAATGATAACAATCACATCAACATAAACAATTACATATCAATGTAATTACAAGTAAGAATACTTCTAATGAAATCTTACAGTAGTAACCTTACCAATGGTGATAATTCATATCAAATCAACCCTTACCTCAATTCACACTTCGCGTTCTCAAGTGACAATGAATTCTAAAATAACCATCTGTACTGTATTCAAATGATACTGAGATTCTCAAAACATAAGTATATCTCCAATATGGAATAATCCATCCCTGTCCAATTCTGTCCGCTGAATTGCACAATCGAATTCCAATTCTGATAAAACCGATAATACACGATACCTCTGTAGATCAAATGCCTCGAAACAATGACGAGTCCTGGATAAAGATACAAAGTATGAATGCTCACCCAAGCAATAATAATAAACAACCAATGCATCAAACGGGAATATGATAACACCACAAAAGATCACCAAAGGACCAACCACGAACAAGAATGCCATCGATGCGGTAAACTCCAGCAAGATCAAATAAAGGACCGGCACGACTGAGAATACCAACGATATGGTAAACTTCCAAAAAACCAATAAAGGATCAATGACGACTGAACAACTTCAATAAAGGATCAACGACGACCAAGAATACCAATGATAAGGTAAACTCCAAACAGGATCGATAAAGGATCGACATGACCAAAAATACCAACGATATGGTAAACTCCAAATAAGATCAATAAAGGATTAACGACGGACGAGGTTACCAATGATATGGTGAAATCCAACGAGATCAATAAGGATCAATGATGAACGAGGTTACAATCGATACGGTGAACTCCAAACGATGTCAATAAAGTTCGATAACAAACGAGAATACCAACGATATGGTAAACTCCAACAAGATCAATAAAGGACCACAGGGCCAGATATACGAGAGAATAAAATCTCCAAACATATACCAATCACTTATGTGGGATCTCGAATATAAACCCGATTATCGAACATATCCGACCATACATGGACTACGAACGACCAATCAATATGACTCAAGATGGACGTCACGATACGCCCGATCTGGAAATGTGTCCGTGCACAAGCCACCCACGGGTATCGATCGAATACACGTCTGGTCTTGTACCTAATCAGTCTCACAAAGTACGTCTCGTGTGCATAACTCAATATGAGGCTGAAGCCAACACATGACAACGCGTGCCCGCCCTGAAAATACTACACATGACAGATCGGTACGTATCTGACTCCAGATATGTCACGATATAACATGACAACGAAACTCTAAGAAATGCATATCCAACAAGGATCAGAAGACTTCCCAAGTGAGCAACGATAGCTCGATCATGAAAGAACGACACGACCACAACGTAGTATTCCCATCAGACAACGGTTCACAGAATGCTCAACAATGCATATAATATTAGCACATAAACTCGCAAGGTTGCAACCAAAGGTCACGGAAGTATCTACTCGGGAATACTCCGTACATTTTCACATAAACTCCCAACGCCGCAGCCAAGGGTCACAGAAGCATCTACACAGGAATACTCCGGACCGTGGGTGCCATATTCTGGTCTTATCCATCAACACATTACATACAATCACAAAATACCCGAAGGTCGCAACCAAGGGTCACAGAAGCATCTTCATAGGAATACTCCGGTACGTGGGTGCCATTTAGGTCTTATCCCTCAACACATCGGCCCATCATATTACAGTTCAAAGAAATAGCACATCACAAAGTACACCAAACAATGATGCACACTCATCACATGAATCATCAACACACACATATACAATAATACAACAGGACACTTATCATAATTTAGCAATAGTAAATTACCTCAAGGCCGGAGACACTAACCTTTCCACGACCAACATCCCTGAATGAATACACAGTAATACGAATAGTCTAAAATGAAGTACAGTTCATCACTATCAACAATCGACCACCTCGAGATCAATGTCGGCACGGTAAACTGTCCTCGATATCCAATATTTCATATAATAGGCCAAAGATAAATCACATTTCCGTTTCCACTAGACATCTTCAAATCATATACATTGATTTATCCCAATCCGAGCATAATATACATACCATCATCCCGATAATTCATATTCATAATATCATTGCTATATGAATCATAAATGAAATGAAATCAAAACCTTTTATTAAACATTATGAACTGAGCAAGCACAACTTGCCTTGATACTGATACGACGAAGCCGTTACCAATCCCATCGTCTTTATCTACAAGCTCCTCAGCCCCGACCAAGGCGATCCATGCATTCTCCAATCTCAATCGCGGCAAAATAGTTAAATCTACGATCTCTTATTACAACCTAATGCAATAATCAATTAACAACATGCACGATAACAATCAACAACTGATATAATCAACCAATCAAACTCAACGGTTCAACCATATCTCGATCATATACGAAACCAAACCATTCAACTAATACAATTACGAATAGAAGTCACAATTCAATAATCAATCAATCCAAATAAGTGTCTCAACGTTCTCGATTCCGACTTCAATCTTAATTACAGATTAACAAGGTTCACCCTCGTAAATTCATAGTAAAACCAATTATCGATTATCATCATAATAATGTCGTCATCCCATAACCATATGCGTACTTCCTATACGGACATTACACCAAAAATCACATAACTTGGTTCTAGATATGAATATTCCATATTCATATCCAAAACACCAACACCTTACACATGTTCGTCAGATAATTCAAGAATTCCTCAAGAACATGAATTAATCATATCCAATTAACATCACTTATTCATAATCATTAGGATATCATAGTCCAATGTGTTATCTAACCTCTAATCTATCATATTCCCCTCATATTCGGATCAACACATACATATCATCATCACCTTCAACATACACTTAATATATCATCAAGAATCACAACAATACTACCATATTCATCGTCATACGAAGCAAGCAATAGTAACAACATCAAGAATCCGAAATAAGGTGTAGAGTTGATCAACATACCTCAAGAACACAATCAAACACCTCAAGAATACATAATATCTTCATATCTCAAGCTCCAAATCCATGCCCTCAAGTCCCCAATCTGTTTGGAAGAGCCAATATTGGTCTCGGAGGGTTGAAGGGTGAAGAAATGATGTGAACATCTCCAAAAATACCAAAGGGACGGGTCTCACATATATATATATATATATATATATAACTTCAACCATTATGTACGTTCTGTAATCATCTTAACGTACGTAACATTCTTTACGTACGTTAACTTACCTTGTTAACATATGTAACACTATCCCAGGGGCTACTGCCTCAATTTGTGGCATGCATTACGTACGTAATATCCTTGTCGTAGCGTACGTAATGTAGCGGTTGACTTGCTACAGTGCCATACTTGTTTACGTACGTAATGAGCTGTCCTCAACGTACGTAAAGCTCGATGTTGACTCGCTTGTACACATCCGCGCCGAAAGTTGCCGACACCGGGTCCACTCGCCAATCACAGCTCGAACCTGTCCAATTCTCTTCGTAACGTACATTATGTACTCCACCTAACGTACGTTAAGATCGCATCGTTACGTACTTAAGCTCCTCTGCTTAGCGTACGCTACGCTTGTACCTTTACGTACGTAAGCTCCTATGCTTAACGTACGTAATGACTTTTATACTTAGCCATTTTTGCCCCTGTCTGTCGTCCCAATATACCGAACACGTACACGCGACATACTGAATACATATACTCGTTCGGGTCACATTCTCATACGATACACCTGATGCACGATATCCTCAATTGCAATTGTTGACCAAGTGCGACAATTATACAAATACTCATACAGTATATCCGACATCGAAAGACATATCAAGCATGTAATATCCTAGAATTAAAAATAAACTCGATAGATATACTGGTACAACTGTCACGATTCCCAAAATTATTCATCCATACTGCATTGGTCCCACTGCATGCATAACCTCGATAAAACAATGCGAAAAATTCGTAGCGAAATTCTAGGATATTACTTCCCACTTAAATAAGTTTCGTCCTCGAAACATAGCATCCTGTCATAATCAATATCTCAATCTCGAAATATCTCAAAATCATGCCACCATGCTCAAATAATCATCATCAAAACCAAATAACTGAAAGAACATACTTACAGGTCCGTGAAGTCGATGATCTCTCGTGATACTAACATACGACTCCCATATAAAGCTTCAACACAATAACAACATATACAAATATCGTAATTATAGCAATTTAAAAATATCTCAAAAATTTTGGAACCTCCAAAAATCAGTTTGACTCAAAAGTCAGAAAATCATTTTCAAAAGCCACGCTACTACCGTACTGGTAGAGGCACATAACATACATGCCTGGGTTTTACGAAATCCAAGCTTCGATACCATATTCTGTAACACCCTCAAAACCAACCGGGGAAATTACAGCACCGTGGGCCCCGCGCCGGAACCCACAAGGCTAGAAATCATTTTTGCAAACGTTTCAAACACGCAAAAGAGGCAAAGACGGTAATATTTTAAATACTCAAATATTTTTCAAAACATATTTCCCAATCACCGTAATAAAATACCAATTAAAAATACAAGGCAAGGATACCAAAAGGGGCATTTTGAAAGTGTACACGAGCTGGTAAAATACCAAAAGCCATTTAAAGATACACACACAGCAGATATAACACAGTAGGAAATACATTTGCAGCGGAATCATAACATCCAGAAAAGAATACTCAAATACCAAATAACCATTCCATAGCCAGTATCACCGGGAAGCTCATCCCTTCACGAGCGCTACTAGCTCGATCTCTGAGTACCTAAAAGATAAAGCCCACGACGGGGCCAGTAATAATACTCAACAATGATAACAATCACATCAACATAAACAATTACATATCAATGTAATTACAAGTAAGAATACTTCTAATGAAATCTTACAGTAGTAACCTTACCAATGGTGATAATTCATATCAAATCAACCCTTACCTCAATCCACACTTCGCGTTCTCAAGTGACAATGAATTCTAAAATAACCATCTGTCCTGTATTCAAATGATACCGAGATTCTCAAAACATAAGTATATCTCCAATATGGAATAATCCATCCCTGTCCAATTCTGTCCGCTGAATTGCACAATCCAATTCCAATTCTGATAAAACCGATAATACGCGATACCTCTGTAGATCAAATGCCTCGAAACAATGACGAGTCCTGGATAACGATACAAAGTATGAATGCTCACCCAAGCAATAATAATAAACAACCAATGCATCAAACGGGAATATGATAACACCACAAAAGATCACCAAAGGACCAACCACGAACAAGAATGCCATCGATGCGGTAAACTCCAGCAAGATCAAATAAAGGACCGGCACGACTGAGAATACCAACGATATGGTAAACTTCCAAAAAACCAATAAAGGATCAATGACGACTGAACAACTTCAATAAAGGATCAACGACGACCAAGAATACCAATGATAAGCTAAACTCCAAACAGGATCGATAAAGGATCGACACGACCAAAAATACCAACGATATGGTAAACTCCAAACAAGATCAATAAAGGATCAACGACGGACGAGGTTACCAATGATATGGTGAACTCCAACGAGATCAATAAGGATCAATGATGAACGAGGTTACAAACGATACGGTGAACTCCAAACGATGTCAATAAAGTTCGATAACAAACGAGAATACTAACGATATGGTAAACTCCAACAAGATTAATAAAGGACCACAGGGCCAGATATACGAGAGAATAAAATCTCCAAACATATACCATTCACTTATGTGGGATCTCGAATATAAACCCGACTATCGAACATATCCGACAATACATGGACTATGAACGACCAATCAATATGACTCAAGATGGACGTCACGATACGCCCGATCTGGAAATGTGTCCGTGCACAAGCCACCCACGGGTATCGATCGAATACACGTCTGGTCTTGTACCTAATCAGTCTCCCAAAGTACGTCTCGTGTGCATAACTCAATATGAGGCTGAAGCCAACACATGACAACGCGTGCCCGCCCTGAAAATACTACACATGACCGATCGGTACGTATCTGACTCCAGATATGTCACGATATAACATGACAACGAAACTCTAAGAAATGCATATCCAACAAGGATCAGAAGACTTCCCAAGTGAGCAACGATAGCTCGATCATGAAAGAACGACACGACCATAATGTAGTATTCCCATCAGACAACGGTTCACAATATGCTCAACAATGCATATAATATTAGCACATAAACTCGCAAGGTTGCAACCAAAGGTCACGGAAGTATCTACTCGGGAATACTCCGTACATTATCACATAAACTCCCAAGGCCGCAGCCAAGGGTCACGGAAGCATCTACACAGGAATACTCCGGACCGTGGGTGCCATATTCTGGTCTTATCCATCAACACATTACATACAATCACAAAATACCCGAAGGTCACAACCAAGGGTCACAGAAGCATCTTCATAGGAATACTCCGGTACGTGGGTGCCATTTAGGTCTTATCCCTCAACACATCGGCCCATCATATTACAGTTCAAAGAAAGAGCACATCACAAAATACACCAAACAATGATGCACACTCATCACATGAATCATCAACACACACATATACAATAATACAACAGGATACTTATCATAATTTAGCAATAGTAAATTACCTCAAGGCCGGAGACACTAACCTTTCCACGACCAACATCCCTGAATGAATACACAGTAATACGAATAGTCTAAAATGAAGTACAGTTCATCACTATCAACAATCGACCACCTCGAGGTCAATGTCGGCATGGTAAACTGTCCTCGATATCCAACATTTCATATAATAGGCCAAAGATAATTCACATCTCCGTTTCCACTAGACATCTTTAAATCATATACATTGATTTATCCCAATCCGAGCATAATATACATACCATCATCCCGATAATTCATATTTATAATATCATTGCTATATGAATCATAAACGAAATGAAATCAAAATCATTTATTAAACATTATGAACTGAGCAAGCATAACTTGCCTTGATACCGATATGACGAAACCGTTACCAATCCCATCGTCTTCATCTACACGCTCCTCAGCCCCGACTAAGGCGATCCATGCATGCTCCAATCTCAATCGCGGCAGAACGGTTAAATCTATGATCGCTTATTACAACCTAATGAAATAATCAATTAACAACACGCACGATAACAATCAACAACTGATATAATCAACCAATCAAACTCAACGGTTCAACCATATCTCGATCATATACGAAACCAAACCATTCAACTCATACAATTACGAATACAAGTCACAGTTTGATAATTAATCAATCCTAATAAGTGTCTCAACATTCTCAATTCCGACTTCAGTCTTAATTACGGATTAACAAGGTTCATCCTAGTAAATTCATAGTAAAACCAGTTATCGATTATCATCATAATAATCTCGTCATCCCATAACCATATGCGTACTTCCTATACGGACATTACACCAAAAATCACGTAACTTGGTTCTAGATATGAATATTCCATATTCATATCCAAAACACCAACACCTTACACATGTTCATCATATAATTCAAGAATTCCTCAAGAACATGAATTAATCATATCCAATTAACATCACTTATTCATAATCATCAGGATATCATAGTCCAATGTGTTATCTAACCTATAATCTATCAAATTCCCCTCATATTCCGATCAACACATACATATCATCATCTCCTTCAACATACACTTCATATATCATCAAGAATCACAACAATACTACCATATTCATCATCATACGAAGCAAGCAATAGTAACAACATCAAGAATCCGAAATAAGGTGTAGAGTTGATCAACATACCTCAATAACACAATCAAACACCTCAAGAATCCATAACATCTTCATATCTCAAGCTCCAAATCCATGCCCTCAAGTCCCCAATCTGTTTGGAAGAGCCAAAATCGGTCTCGGAGGGTTGAAGGGTGAAGAAATGATGTGAACATCTCCAAAAATGCCAAAGGGATGGGTCTCACATATATATAACTTCAACCATTACGTACGTTATGTAATCATCTTAACGTACGTAACATTCTTTACGTACATTGACTTACCTTGTTAACGTACGTAACACTATCCCAGGGGAAACTGCCTCAATTCATGGCATGCATTACGTACGTAATTTCCTTGCCGTAGCGTATGTAATGTAGCAGTTGACTTGCTACAGTGCCACACTTGTTTACATACGTAATCGGCTGTCCTTAACGTACGTAAAGCTCGATGTTGACTCGCCTGTCCACATCCGCACCGAAAGTTGCCGACACCGAGCCCACTCGCCGATGTCTGATTCTCTTCATAACGTATGTTATGTACTCCACCTAACGTACGTTAAGCTCGCATCTTTACGTATGTAAGATCCTCTGCTTAGCGTACGCTACTCTTGCACTTTTACGTATGTAAGCTCCTATGTTTAATGTACGTAATGGCTATTATACTTAGCCATTTTTGCCCCTGTCTATCATCCCAATATACCGAACACGTAAACGCGACATACTGAATACATATACTCGTTCTGGATTTCTTTTCTTAATTTGGGTCGCGTCGGTGGTAGTTCAGGTTTAATTCTAGTTCGTTGAGGGTGCGATGATCGATTTATCAACGCATCGAGATGTTGTTTTATCCTGGGAGGCAGACGCTATATAATGCGGTGGCAAATTTGCTTTAAGGAGACAGATTCTCTGTACTCAACATCGTCCATATTCGATTTGCTTCTTTCGATTACTTTTTATATATATATATATATATATATTAATGTCTTTGTTATTAACGAATCTGTCTCCCACCCACGGGTATTGATTGAATACATATCTGGTCTTATACCTAATTAGTCTCAAAAAGTATGTCTCGTGTGCATAGCTCAATGTGAGGCTGAAGCCAACATATGACAACGCGTGCCCGCCCTGAAAATCCTACACATGACAGATCGGTAAGTATCTGACTCCAGAGATGTCACGATACAACATGACAATGAGACTCAAAGAAACGCATATTTATCAAGGATCAGAAGACTTCCCAAGTGAGCAATGATAGCTCGATCATGAAGACCGACATGATCATAATGTAGTATTCCCGTCAGACAATGGTTCACAGAATGCTCAACAATACATATAATATTAGCACATAAACTCCCAAGGTCGCAACCAAGGGTCACAGAAGTATCTACTCGGGAATACTCCGGACATTATCACATAAACTACCAAGGTCGCAGCCAAGGGTCACAGAAGCATCTACACAGGAATACTCTGGACCGTGGGTGCCATATTCTGGTCTTATCAAATCAACCCTTACCTCAATCCACACTTCGCGTTCTCAAGTGATAATGAATTCTAAAATGACCATATGTACTGTATTCAAATGATACCGAGATTCTCAAAACATAAGTATATCTCTAATATGGAATAATCCATCCCTGTCTAATTCTGTCTGCTGAATCGCACAATCGAATTCCAATTATGATAAAACCGATAATACACGATACCTCTGTAGATCAACTGCCTCGAAACAATTATGAGTCCCGGATAACGATATAAAGTATGAATGCTCACCCAAGCAATAATAATAAACAACCAATGCATCAAACGGGAATATGATAACACCACACAAGATCACCAAAGAACCAACCACGAACGAGAATGCCATCGATGTGGTAAACTCCAACAAGATCAAATAAAGGACCGACACGACTGAGAATACCAGCGATATGGTAAACTCCCACAAAACCAATAAAGGATCAACGACGACCGAACAACATCAATAAAGGATCAACGATGACCAAGAATACCAACGATAAGGTAAACTCCAAACAGGATCAATAAATGATCGACACGACCAAGAATACCAACGATATGGTAAACTCCAAACAAGATCAATAAAGAATCACTGACAGACGACGTTACTAATGATATGGTGAACTCCTACTATATCAATAAGGATCAATGACGAACGAGGTTACCAACGATACGGCGAACTCCAAATGAGATCAATAAAGTTCCATAACAAACGAGAATATCAACGATATGGTAAACTCCAACAAGATCAATAAAGGACCACAGGGCCAGATATACGAGAGAATAAAATCGTCAAACATATACCAATCACTTATATGGGATCTCGAAGACAAACCCGACTATCGAACATATCTGACCATACATTGACTATGAAAGACCAATCAATATGACTCAAGATGGACGTCACGATACGCTTGATCCGGAAATGTGTCCGTGCACAAGCCACCCACGGGTATCGATCGAATACACATCTGGTCTTGTACCTAATCATTCTCACAAAGTACGTCTCGTGTGCACATCTCAATGTGAGGCTGAGGCCAACACATGACAACGCGTGCCCGCCCTGAAAATCCTACACATGACCGATCGGTACGTTTCTGACTCCAGATATGTCACGATACAACATGAAAATGAAACTCGAAGAAACGCATATCCAACAAGGATCAGAAGACTTCCTAAGTGAGCAATGATAGCTCGATCATGAAATACCGACACGACCACAATGTAGTATTCCCGTCAGACAACGGTTCACAGAATGCTCAACAATGCATATAATATTTTCACATAAACTCCCAAGGTCACAACCAAGGGTCACGGAAGTATCTACTCGGGAATACCCCGGACATTATCACATAAACTCCCAAGGCCGCAGCCAAGGGTCACAGAAGCATCTACACAGGAATACTCCGGAACGTGGGTGCCATTTAGGTCTTATCCCTCAACACATCGGCCCATCAAATTACAGTTCAAAGAAAGAGCACATCACAAAATACACCAAATAATGATATGCACTCATCACATGAAACATCAACACACACATATACAACAATACACCATTTATTAAACATTATGAACTGAGCAAGCATAACTTGCCTTGATACCGATACGACAAAGCCGTTACCAATCCCATCGTCTTCATCTACAAGCTCCTCAGCCCCGACTAAGGCAATCCATGCATTCTCCAATCTCAATCACGGTAGAACGGTTAAATCTACGATCGCTTATTACAACCTAATGCGATAATCAATTAACAACACACACGATAACAATCAACAACTGATATAATCAACCAATCAAACTCAACGGTTCAACCATATCTCGATCATATACGAAACCAAACTATTCAACTAATACAATTACGAATACAAGTCACAGTTCGATAATTAATCAATCCTAATAAGTGTCTCAACATTCTCGATTCCAACTTTAATCTTAATTATAGATTAACAAGGTTCATGCTCGTAAATTCATAGTAAAACCAATTATCGATTATCATCATAGTAATCTCGCCATCCTATAACCATATGCATACTTTATACGAACATTACACCAAAAATCACATAACTTGGTTCTAGATATGAATATTCCATATTCATATCCAAAATACCAACACCTTACACATGTTCATCATATAATTCCATTCCTCAAGAATATGAATTAATCATATCCAATTAACATCCTTTATTCATAATCATCAGGATATCATAGTCCAATGTGTTATCTAACCTCTAATCTATCATATTCCCCTCATATTCCTATCAACACATACATATCATCATCCCCTTCAACATACACTTCGTATATCATCAAGAATCATAACAATA
The DNA here is from genome assembly GCA_033398695.1 of Orobanche coerulescens. NCBI lineage: Eukaryota > Viridiplantae > Streptophyta > Magnoliopsida > Lamiales > Orobanchaceae > Orobanche > Orobanche coerulescens. The sequence goes on along the minus strand of CM065810.1, from coordinate 97,284,037 downwards.
CTACCATATTCATCATCATACGAAGCAAGCAATGGTAACAACATCAAGAATCCGAAATAAGGTGTAGAGTTGATCAACATACCTCAAGAACACAACTAAACACCTCAAGAATTCATAATATCTTCATATATCAAGCTCCAAATCCATGCCCTCAAGTCCCCAATCTGTTTGGAAGAGCCAAAACCGGTCTTGGGGGGTTGAAGGGTGAAGAACTGATGTGAACATCTCCAAAAATGCCAAAGGGATAGGTCTCTCTCTCTCTCTCTCTCTCTCTATATATATATATATATATATATATAACTTCAACCATTACGTACGTTATGTAATCATCTTAAAGTACGTAACATTATTTACATATGTTAACTTACCTTGTTAACATACGTAACACTATCCCAGGGGCTACTGCCTCAATTCGTGGCATGCCTTACGTACGTAATTTCCTTTCCATAGCGTACGTAATGTAGCAGTTGGCTTGCTACAGTGCCATACTTGTTTATGTACATAATGGGCTGTCCTTAACGTACGTAAAGCTCGATGTTGACTCGCCTGTCCACATCCGTGCCGAAAGTTGCCAACACCCGAAAACTCGCCGATCATAGCTCGGACCTATCCAATTCTCTTCGTAACGTACGTTATGTACTCCACCTAACGTACGTTAAGCTCGCATCGTTACGTACGTAAGATCCTCTGCTTAGCGTACACTACTCTTGCACCTTTACGTATGTAAGCTCCTATGTTTAATGTATGTAATGGCTATTATACTTAGATATTTTTGCCCCTGTCTGTCGTCCCAATATACCAAACACGTACACGCGACATACTGAATACATATACTCGTTCCGGTAACATTCTCATACGATACACATAATGCACGATATCCTCAATTGCAATTGTCTACCAAGTGTGACAATTATACAAATACTCATACAGTATATCCGACATCGAAAGACATATCAAGCATGTAATATCCTAGAATTAAAAATAACCTCGATAGATATACTGGTACAACTATCATGGTTCCCAGAATTATTCATCCATAATGCATCGGTCCCACTCTGTACAGTACAACTCAGATAAAACAATGCGAAAAATTCGTAGCGAAATTCTATGATAATACATCTTGTGACAGGATGTCATCATCACTATCAACGGCTTTGGATGTACTGGTGGAAGAGCTATTTATCTTGCAAAAACAGTATCGTATTTGTCAAAGAGGTGTAACCTATCCCTAGCCTTAAGATCGAGGAAATTCCAAAGGCTGCACCTGTAGACAAAAGAAAGGCTGCCATTCCAGCACCAAACTCTTATCGCAAGCAGCGGATCGCATAGCCTCATAAACCTGTAAGATGCAATGCATAACATCAACAATATTCTCCCCAAGCATATATCGCCAGCAGAGAAGAAGGAAGGGTGTACCTGAGTACCATCAACAACATTCGCCTCAGTAATATCAACTACGCTGCTCCCAAATACAGGGTATAGGAACCCATGCATGTTTTTCGTAAGCAAGCTACTGCACAGTTACCTGACATTGTAAGAAAGAACACAATGAGTATCTTCTATAGGCCCTAAATTTATGTAGATTTCAAGATAATTATTGCTCGGAGACAGTCGAGTTCCATGGCAATCGACAGCTAGGATGGGCATGCATGAAAAAACACTCAACAGATGCCTCGACCATCTAAGAAGGATTAGATCCGAGAGCCAAGTATGGGCAAGTAGGTTACGATACTTGGGAAAATTGAAAGTGCCCATGTCAGCATGTTGTAAATTCAATAAAAAGCATGATCACATGCATACGTAATATAGACAATTAAGGAACACTGAGGCAATCACGGAACATACATGTGGAAAGTAGGAATACAATACTAATCTAGGTTCACGTCCAAGTAGTCCTTACATAAAAAAATCAAGGATTGCGGCTCCATAATTTTTATATTGGAGAAAGTCTTCTAATGGGTAGATATTGAAAAAGAAGACGGAAGCCATTGGCAAGAGATGTGTTAAACAAAAGTGTCTCCCTCCAACAAACGAATTTGTTCAAATTGATGCAATGGCTATAAAGGAAGAGCTTAAGATCATACTATAAATATCTACATATGTGAAGGAGCTAAGTACGATTTAACGATACATTCAAATACAAAAAAGGAAAGCAAGCCATACTCCGAGAAACACTATAAAGATTGTGAAGAGCTAAATTCAAAGATACATATAAAGACAAGCTCTTAAGTATTCTCTTATCAAGAGAGATTTAGGCTCATCCAAAAAAGGAAGAGGATAAATAAGTTCAAGAACCAACGACTCTTGTCAAACTGATTTGAGTTAGGGGTACTTTCTTAAATGAGGTTCTTAAAAGTTGAGGTTGTGCGACATCTAATTCTTAGTTGGAAGGTGATAAGCAACTTGAGAGTTGTGATGCTTTCAAGGGTCTTTTATAAAGAGGTGATAATCAACCAAGGGAAAAGGAAGTTATGTATATCTAGGTTTTTTACTGGTTAAAAGTTGCAGTAACTCTATTCATTATAACATCTCAAGTTGTAGTCGGTTCATGTCCAAGTGAATTGGAGAAAAGTGTACCAGTAGAGTATTACCCCACCTCTAAAACCACTATAAATGTTGTGTCATTTATTGCTTTGTGCATGATATTTAAATTGTTGCAGCCATCGTAGACATGGCAGAAGAAAACTAAGTCAGTTGAGAGACTTTCTGCCAATCAAGTGATACTTAGTCTCAATTGTTGCTACCTAAGTCTCAACTAATATACATTTGAATTTGAACTGCTGGGAGCCGAGCCTTTTTGTCTAGCTGCTATTACATTTCTACCGGCAGTCGAGTTCTTCGAACCTAACTGCTGCTTACTTTTACAGTTGATAGCAAAACAGTTCGGAAAAGAAAAGTTTTAAAGGCCTATTTACTCCCCTTTAGACATATAACTAACATAATTGGGACCAAAAAGTGTATCATAATGGGTGGTTTGCATATCACATGCATTTGATAGCCACTGGATAAGATTCATATTTATAATGATTACTTTGTTTCTAAGATGAAGCATATGAATTCTAAAATCCACCTATTTGCTGTTGATGACTATGACCTTTGGAAGTTAAGAATACATTCACACTTATCCTTCATACATGACAACATATGGAGTGTAATCCAGGAAGGTCCTTTAATTTTCTACAGGACAACACAACTGAAGCCATTCAGGCAGGGAAAACTAAGAGGATTTCCAAAACAAGAATTGAGTTGGCGACAGAAGAATAAAATATCATAAATCTCGACAATCATGCCAGACATAATCTTTAAAACTCTTGATAAATCCACCATGGTAAAAATCATGAATTGTACGAATGGCTATGAGATCTGGGAAACGTTAGCTGTAATTCATGAGGGAACTGAATTAATCAAAGAAATAAGTATCAGTTGCTAATAAAAAATTTGATCACAGAATACTATCCTACAGCTTAGAAGGGGATTGATAATTTTTACTCTTTTTCGAAGTTAGATTTGCATAGCAGAAGTCTTAGACTAAATTGTTGTAAGTACAGCAACTATATAGTCTCATGTATCTTGGTGCTTACAGGATTTTCAAAGTAAGCATACTAAGATCACAGACAGTATGAGAACAATAAGTACAAAAAGTAATAACACACGAGTTTAATGTGGTTTGAGGCAAACCCCTCTACGTCCACAGGTCCTCCACACAGGAGTATAAAGTTTATTAAAATCAAGGCGTGCGCAACTGTATGATTTTAACTAACTGGTCGTTGTATTGTTCATATAGATTGATACAACCGACTGTAGCTTGAGCCGTTCACACAGATTGGTGTAGGCTTCTTCGACTTGCTTCTTCTCACATAGATTGAAGTTTCGTCCTTGAACTCTATTCTTCCCACACATGTCGGAATACCTTGACTTAGTCCACACAGAGCTAAGGGTCTCAACAATAAAGTTTTTGAAGTATCACGAATGGAACAACAATTGTAAGCATTATATGCTTTTCTGTAGTTATGTTGTTCTCTATTGAGGACTTAGATATTTCTTCACTCAAGATATTCGTTGTATGCTTGAATAAATATATTTCTCTTGGATAAGAAGTTCTTGATCAATCAGTAGTTCATATGTATTAGCAATGTCCTCTTGCTTGGGCTATTTATAACCTTGGAAATAGATTTATTATAAATGTAGCCATTGGTCGGTTTGTGCAATTTAGACAGGTTCGATTGGTGGCTTCAGAATGTTTGAATTAAAGATATTTCACATTTAATGCTTCAGACATTCTCTTTGATCTGAAATAAATGCTCTTCTGTCTACAGTCTTCTCGGCTGCATTAAATGCTATCCTGTCAGCATAAAATGCTATTTTAAAACCTTGAATACTTTGTGAATAAAGAAATGATTATCACATAATGGTTTAATGTTTTAAGTCTATATCCTGTTGGATTGTGTTTTACTTTTTCTAAGTAAAATATCTACAACCTCTTTGCTGTAGCCAACAGTTCTTTTTGCTGTATTCTGAAACTTATGTAGGATTATGACTTCTTAGGCACTATATGAAGTTTCATTTTAGGGATAAGCTGTAGGGTGCATTTTATCAAAACACGTGGATTATTATTTTTCCCAACAATTTACCCCTTTTGATAATGCCAAAATTCTTTTTAAACACAAGGCTGTCTTCAGGCATTCTGTCGGATGATCTGATCTTCGAGACTTAGACTAAAACTTAAAATGCTGGCAGGCATGTTCTAAAACTTTAAATCCTACAAGACTAAATGTATTACAACTTAAGTTATGATTGGCTCGTTGGCACAATCTTACAGCAAGTAATTTTATTCGAATACAACTTAATCTATGAATTGTTCGCAAACAAGTTCTTACATTTTTTAGACTTAGCAAATTTATACTTTGCAAATATTTCAATATGTCTCGCAATCAAAGCATTAAGTGAAGATCAGGAGATGTAATCTTTTGAGGTAAAATAAAGTTTTATTAATAAGCTGGATTACAGTTCTGTTCGGAATTGAAATATTACTCAGAAATATTACATCAGGGAGCATATGAAGATATACAGCTATCAGGAGTTATCTTTTGTATTTCTATTGTCTCCAAGACTTTTTAGAGGAATCATGCTCGTTTCCTCTCCACTATTGACTAAGGAATCTCTGCCTCAGTCCCTATGGATGTTTCATCCTTCCTAGGAGACATCGTAAGCAAGAATCTAGTCTTCTGGGTGAGTTCTCCGATCACCCTTCAGATGTTTTGACTTCATCTTCATTTTTAAAGGAAGCTTTCCTTATGACAGGAGCCTTGCGAACTCATTCGCAGCATTCTCTAGTGTCTTGAATTGATCGAACATGATAGAGCCCCTGATGAGAGTCCAGAAGTATCTCATCAGTTCATTATTCTTTCATGCCTTCAGTTCTTATACTGATGCCTGTCTGTCTGTTGGAAGTTGAATCTCAGTGGGATTTGGAACCGTATTATTTCATGGAAAATTGGGATCCTGGAACTCGGAAATAGAACCAGTCACCCTATATCCTCTTTCTCCTTGACCTAGCCCAGGTCTGACTAGTCTTTTGATTGCTGTAGCAACACTGTCACCCAGTATCGCTTCCATCTCCCTTTCTTTCTCCAATCTCCATCTCCTTCAAGCTTCATGGGCCTCTTCCCCCTTTTTGGTATTATCAAGCTCTATAACTTTACCATGAATACCTGGAAGAATATCCATTGATTCAGCCTGCTTTTCATTAGTGCGATTTCGCCAGACTAGCGACCATTGCAGTTAGGTCGTCAATCTTTTTTATCATGGGTAGCTAGTCTAGATCCGGTACTCGAGGGAGACGACCGTTCTAGCTTCTGCAAATCTTAAATTTTTCCTGCTCCTGCTTGAGGATTCACTCCTGGTACTGTTTGAGTTGGTTCATGGCCTGCCATAGGGCGTTGGGCATGAGTCTGAATGATTTTCAACATCCTGCATAGCTCTCTGGAGCGCTGGGAATTAGTCCTGGGCAGTTTCTTACATCCAGTTGACTTCCTTGCCGATATCATACAGTACTTGGACTATTAGGAATATGACCTCGAATGCCACTCAGAGGATGAGAGTGTGAGAGCATTGTGTTGTGATTATAAATATTTATTAAATAAGGCATTTATTATTACTATATTATATATCACTAGCATTGTAATTTGGTATATAGAATAATAGTCCTTGTATTCGAAAGCAAACATTCGACTCCTTATGGAGATATGGATATAGACACTGGAAGTATTTAGATTTAGAATGCTTAATTGGTTCGCAAGTCGATAAAAACTTAACTGAGCAGTAAGTTTAGACAAGGCTTATATAATGTGTACTTTGACATGTAGAGTGCATATGTTCACTAAAGGTTAGTGAGAGCACATGTTATAGGTATGCTAATGGGATTAGTATACTCGAACACAACTCACCTCGATTCGGTCACATGGGTATCACTCAGTGATTGTCGAAAGGTTGTGATAGGTATACGTGGACCTTTGACTTGAGGTTTTAGTAGGATATGTGCTTGTGACAAAAAGTTAGTCATTAGAGTAGTTCGATCCAATCACCCATTGGTGGGGTCAACCTCGAAATGCAACTTAGTGGGCAAGTAGCAGTCTCTACTGAATATCAATATAGGATTCTTTCTCCTGTTGATAAGTAGGTAAATGTCCTATGCGGTTAATGGCAAATGAGATCATAAGTCTTTGGCCAAAACATTTAGAGCTAGTTGTATTTGATACACGAAAGCTCGGTGATCTCGGTTTGCGTTAACAAAATACATAGAGTCAAGTTACAATAGGGTTTGACTATACAATGACCTTAATACTTGACCAGGGACATATGATTCAAGGATTTATACATATACAGTATTCACAACATAATGGTTTTGGAATGATCCGATCATTCATTTTTAGTTGGGTTACGGTATGGAGCACCAGACTGAAATTAATCCTTGCGGTCTTATGAATTGAAATGAAGTACTGGTGATTAATTTAATTCATAAATAATTATTCCTTAAAAATATATTATTATAATTTTGTATTTGATAAAATTAATTAATAGGATGAATTAATTAAGTATAAGTACATTTGAGATAAAATAAAGTGTACTTAACGGAGTAGACACGCGAACGTCCGGTACACGAACTGAGTGGCTCGGATCATTTTCTCACCAAGACACAGCGTGGCCGCCCCCTCCGCTTTCTTTCTCCTTACCTTCCATGTTACTTACTAACATGTGGGGGTGTGTTTGATTATAGAATGAGATGAAGATAAATGAATGAAATATCATATCTCATCAATTGAGTTCATTTTGTTTTATAAAATGAGAAAGTCTTTCATTTGATGAATGACTTGAAAACATATACACACACACACACATCTTGGCCGTGAGCTAAGTGAGAGAAGAGGGAGAAATTTTTTATTCATTTCTTGTTTATCTTAGAGAGAAAGAAAAGGAGGAAGAGAAGAGAAGAAAAATACTATATCAATTCCTAGTCGTGTTCTTCGAGAACGAATTGATATATAATTTTTCCGATCAATATCCGATGCATGATAACATAGAGTCACTCGGCATATTCGGTGTTTGATCATACATCAAGTTTGAAAGAATTGTATTCACGTACGTGTTGGTGATTGGAAAAAGCTTGGCTCGGGTTTTTCCTTCTTGAAGATATTATCAAAGGTCTACGAGGGTATGACTTCTAAATTTATCTTTATTAATTTATATTTGTTTATACGATGCTTGATAGATCCATTTTAGGGTTTTGGTTTTTATCCGGTTAGACCTGTTAAATTTTCCTCTGCATAACTCGTTTTTAATCGCCGAATCCCAATAGTGGTATCAGAGAGAGGTCTATGCAATCATATACTCGATATTTGCATTAGAATGCTTGGTTGTATGTTTTTATGATTTAGAATCATAAGTGTTTTAATCGTTGATGTTTATTTGTTCATTAAAAATTTATTTTTCATGATTTTTTGTTATTATATAAATCTATTTTTCTTCTGAAAAACCGATTTATATGTGTAATATAAAAATTAGAAAAATATTATTTTTAAATTCGGGACAAAAAGGCGAGCCAGAAAAGTGGAAGGACCAGGCAGCTCGGGGCCGTCGGGAGGCTACAGAGACTGCCCGGCAGCAAGCGGTCTGCCGAGAGCAGCAGGCAGCGGCCGAGCAGCTTGCTGGGCTGCTCGGTCAGGGTGGGGAAGTCCCTGTCAGGCCGCGGGCTTTACCGGGTCTTGTGTTTTCCGACTCCATTTTTATATTTCATTCGATAAATTAATTTCCCACAAATTAAATTGGATTTAATTTGACTAAAATATAATTATAGTAATTTTATTTTTAAGGGAATTAAATTAATTAAATATTTATTTTTGTCCAGAACAAACTAATATTAACAGTTGTGTGAATTAATTAGATTAATTCTAATAGGTGAATTAATTTGGTATTGATTGGATCAATATTTAGATTAATTATGTTAGCCATTAATTATAATGTAATCGTTGAATTATTATTTGAATGGTGATGTAGTTCATTGGACTTAGTTTATTGTATCTTTATTCGATGGGGTTGTAATGGCCGTTTTGAGCCAATTTATTTTTTTAGTAAATTTGTATAGGATGCAAATTTTATTAATGTAATAATTAGCTATGACGAAGAGCCGAGGACGAACCGCCATAAAGATGAAGATTCAAGACTTTAAATTAGATTACTTGTAATTTTATCGAGTCGATGATAACTCGGTACTTGGGAACGGTCCATGAACTGCATGTTATTAGATTTAGGTTGTTAATAATTTCATATTGTATGATAAACAAACAAACCGTCAAACCATACTTATAAAAGGATTAATGTGCAAAGTGTAATATATAATCACATTAAAATCCCACTTACAAATAATAAGTTATAAAGGTTACGAGGTTTCCTACCCTCCGTCAAACTCATGGCAAATTGAAATCTAAATTGAAATACTATTCTTCCGAGTATATCGGGCTAATATTTTTCGGGAAAGGTTGATAAATTCCAAGAGATGTCTTTGGTTGTGACAAAGCAAACCCCTAGATACTGTATGGGTTGCCGAGTGAAATTTAATTGTCAAATTAATAGGAGTTGATGGTTTAAATTTAGATAGTTCAGCGAGCCGTAGAAACCGTATGGGTTGAGGGCAAGTGAACTAAGGGTAAGAGAAGATCGAATCATCCATTAGATGGGTTGGTGTTAAACATCACTTTATAAACAATGATAGAATAGAAACCAAATGGGTTGCCCACTATTAAACTTTGTTAAGAACTCGATCAGCACTATGAAGTCAACCATGACTTCCGGATTTCACATGGGAGTGTGTATGTACCGATAAAATAGTGGAAGCCGATCCATTAATAAATAAAGTCCTTAAATTCTTTACTCGGATCATAATCAAACAATCACTAACGAACCTTAAATTATTCTCTGCAGTTAACAAACATCTCTCAAAATGAAATGAACCCACTCGCAATACTGCTTAAAAAGACACCCTGACTGGTGCGAACTATGTGGACAAGATTTGGAACTTGAGTATTGTCCTCGCTATGGAAATGCTGGGACACGTCTTGGAGGCGGACATCTCAGCGGCTCCTAGAAGAACCGGATCCAATCAGGATGAAGTCGATGCCCATAAGAAATAGTTAAAAGACGATGTAAGAGTGCGTTGTTACATATTAGGCTCAATGACTAATGAGCTTCAGTGTGCCCATGAAAAGATGACGTCTTCGAGATCCACCTTAGCGCATCTGACTGAGCTCTATGGAGAGCATAGTCGAACTGCCAGGATGAAGGAAGGAGAGAGAGTTGGGAACCAGGTCCTCAAGATGATCTCAATGATTGAGAGATTAGAAGCTCCTGATTTTCAGATGCATGCATCTCTTCACACTGACCTTATCCTGCAGTCACTTCACTGACTCCTTTTACTAATTTGTCATGAACTTCAACTGTAATGAGATTGAGTGTAACTTAGCCAGGCTAATGAAAAAACTAACGACTGCCTAGTCTTAGATAAAGACAAAAGAAAAAGAAGCTGCACTTGTTATTTATTCTGGGACTTGGAAGTCCAAGAATAAGAAAAAAAAGAACAAAAAGCAATTAGGTCAAAAAGCCAAGATCGATAGGGGTAAGGGCAGAGCCCCAATGGTTCAAATAGCAAGGGGCCCAATAAAACGGACGCATGCCTCAACTGCAGTGTGCTAGGCCACTAGAGGAGGTACTATAATACCCGACTGTAAATTCATTCATTATCATTCAGTATATTATCACTCAGTAATTCTTCATTCAATAATGATCGTTCATCATTCATATTCATTCATTTTATTCATCGTTCAGAATAATTTGTATCGTGTATCAGTTATTATTCGTCTTTCTACCTGGTTGGAGGATCGGACCGTGATTATCATATTTGTCATCATTGTAGCTGGCTGTGTGGGAGGAGTAGCGCACGCTACTTACTCTCATTAGCACGCGCTAATTGAGTACGGGTAGGGCACGCTACCTCTCAGCATTAGCGCACGCTAATGTGGTTCATGCCCACAGTCCAGGAGGCACTGGACTGCAGTCAAGTTGTAGTAGCGTACGCTACGAAAGGTAAGTAGTGCGCGCTAGTAGTTTTGGTAGTGCACGCTATGCAATCAGTGTAGCGGACGCTAAGGTCGATCAGGCAGAGTCCAGTGGGTATTGGACTGAATTGGAATAATTCATAGCACACGCCATGAGTAAATTTTACCGTACGCTAATGGTGTAGTAGCGCACGCTGAGTTTTGGGTGTAACGCACGCTATCGTAAGTAGGTCAGAGGACAGGAGGTTTTGTATTTCGGTTACTCGGCATCAGACATCAGTAAGCGCACGCTAACATTTTGGATTAATGCACGCTATCGAGAAGACGTTAGCGCACGCTACCAAGTCCGTAGCGTATGCTAACGAGGCAGTCAGAGCCCACTGGACTGTCCGGTTAACCCGCTAGCGCACGCTACATATCAGGACATAGCGTGCGCTAAACTGGGACAGTATAAATTGGGAAGTCGAGTCCAGTTTCGTCATTTTCATTTCTCACTTTGTTTTTGGGCGAGTCCGGGCGATTTTGGATGATTTAGAGAGATCTCTTCGAGCTGCACTCACCTATCATCATCTTCAAGTTTCTGAGTTGGATTAATCATCATTCCATCCTCTCCAATACATCAAATCAAGGTAAACTTTTCTTGGATCTAGAATTTCAGATTTTGATGTTTTCCTCCAGATTTCTTCGTGTAAGCTTCCTATTATGTTGGAATATGTTAGATATGGATTATCTACCTTGGATAGATGTATTCCTACGGACTTATTGGTGTATATTTCAGATTTGATGAATATTTGGAGAATTATTCAAGAACCCTTGATGTTTGACTTTGGTTATTTTTGGGTATTTCCGGTTATAGTTGTCGTAACCTTGAGTTGCGGATGCCTTAATGAGTTTAGATATTGTTGTATCGACCTTTGAGTTAGTTGTGATTCATTCTTGATACGTATATTGAGCATTTGTTGGTAGTTATGATATCCAAGGTTGTTCGAGCGACCGACATCTCATTTTAGGACGTTTGTTTAAGGAAAGACATTCTTCACCGGTGTTGTGTAAGTTAATTCTTACTCGGTTAAAAGGATACTCATTCCTTTCGTTGTTGTTCATTCATATTCATAATTCATTCATATCTTATTAATCGTATTGAGACTTATAATTATCAAATAATCATTTCATTCATGAGGAAAGACGGTTCCAATAATTTCAATGAGCTATCCTTCATTTCATTATTATATCATCCTGGTGAGTCATTCTTGACCTTTGTCGTGTTCTTATTCATTAATACTCTTTGGTCACTTTTTTTTTGTGGCTTTCTGGGTTCATATTGTGTGGCCGGGTGGGGATGTGTGGAATTTTTAGTCGGGCACATGATTATCATGTGATCGGGTTCACCGACACAATGGACTGTGCACACGGTAACGTGTCTCCGTGAGACTAATTAGGTACAAGGGTGGGTGTGTCCAGACACTCGTCTTATGCACTTGCACATACCATTACGGGCGTACTATGGTGCCCCTCTTCAGCTGGATTTCATAACTAAGATATGTAATTATGGTGATTGTTCAACTCTTGATGATTGTTGTTCTGTGTAACTGAACCCGTTGGGGGATGTTGCTTTCAGGTCATGTCAAGGCTAAAGCACGGGAAGAGAATGTTGACGGCGAGGAGTCCTAGTGATACTAGTAGGGGCCCCCAATCCTTTTCAGTCATTCATGTTTCTTCATTTTTATTTCCGCTGCAGATTTCCGTTTGGATATTCATTTTCATTTAGTGTTGTATATTTTATATTCATATAAAATATACATGTATTCTGTACTTTCTTGGATGTGTTGTACTTGAAACTCCTCATCGGAGTAATTAATGATATAATGTGGTTCGGTACTGCAATTATATTATTTAATTCATTAAGTTTCATTCGCCTGGTGGGTCCCAGTTGGGGGTCCACGACACTGTAATATCCGCCTAGTTTGGGGTGTTACGGAGTTGGTATCGGAGCATGGTTTTGAATACTACCTTCTGATTCATGTCTCATTGACATCATCGTTCATCAGACTAGTATCATTGGACTTTTGCGTCATGTGTGACCTGTGCAAGAGTCACGCCCCTCAGACCAAAGAACAGTAAGATTTCTGACGGCACAGTATAATTTTTGGCAATAAGAATCACTCATTCATCATTCAATAGTCAACAATCCTCAATCATCATTTCATTTTTTGATCATGTCGATCACGTTAACTCATTAATCACTCAGTTCATTTCACTGTTCAGTTGTGGATCTTGAGGATCGTATCAATAATCTTGTTAACTTGTTCAAGATAATCATTTCAAGAATTTCATCAGATAATCATGTCACCTCAGTGGATCATTCATGTAATCATTGTGTTAGAGCGCGTATGCTCATTTTCATCATTTCATGACATAATCATAATCTGATATTCATACGAGATCTATAATCATCATGTGACTTTCCTACTTCAGTATAGAGAGAGCTGTCAGAGGACGAAGAGGAAGAGGCTGCGGTGCGGGCCGAAACCCGGGAGCTCGTGTGAATACACTCGCGAACGCGAGGAATAATGTTAATTCATCGAGCAGCGATGCTACCACTCATTCACCCAGAAATGATCATTCACTGTCAGGGAGTCGTACCCGGGACAAAGCTCAATCAGAAGGTATTCGGGTTGATCCACTCGCTTTTATACAGGGCATGATGGCCCAGATGACTCAGATGGCACGCCTCATGGAGACGATGCAGAACTCAACCGCCCAGAATCAGCAGGCTCCTCCGCCGCCACCTCAGGGGCAAGAGAGGAGTGTGAGCAGTATTATTGGCGACATCTCTCGCCAAAGACCATCTACTTTTTAGGGCTCCTCTGAGCCGGCGGATATTGTTTATTAACTTGAGCATTTCGAGAAGTTGTTTGCTATGGTAGAGTGTCCCGAAGGGCACAAAGTTTCAGTTGTGGCTTACTATCTGGGTAAGAGCGCTCATTCATGGTGGTTATCGTTGAAGCCCACCAATGGATCTTGTACTTGGGATCAATTCAAAACTCTCATGATGGAAAGATATTATCTAGCCCCACTCAGGGAGACCAAGTTATCAGAATTACTCATTCCTGACCCCTCAGCGGACGATGATGTTCTCGCCATCACCGAGAAATTTCAGGAGCTACTTCCTTTCGCCTCGTCTATTATTCACTCTGAGGCGGACAAGATCAAGTATTTCAGAGAGAGGTTGGAACCTCGTATGCGGATGCCGTTGCTTAATCACAATTGCACCACCCTGGCTCAATTCATCGAGAAAGCTCTTACTTATGATCTTACTGCTAAGGAGATTGCTAAGCAGCAACCTTCATCTGCTAGCAAGAAGTCTAAGAATCGTAATCAGTCTGAAGGAAGTCAGGCAACCTTCAAGAAGCCTCGTGCAGGTCCTACTTTTTCTGAGCGACCTCCTATGGCATCTAGACCCTCGGAATCTCAGTCCCGAGCGGCCAGTTCGGCCATCACCTGTTTCAACTGTGAAGAACAGGGTCATTTCAGCACCAAGTGTCCGAGGCAGACTATCACATGCCATAACTGTGGGTTTCCTGGGCATAAGGACCGTTTTTGCCGAAGAGACTCTAAACCTACTCCGGCGTCATCTCAGGCCACGAAGCAGTCAGATGTTCATAATCAGGCAACTCAGTCTGCGTCGTTTAAAATGACGGGAGCAAACAAAGGCGGAGCCAAAAGCTATCATACGGGAGCGTCCAGTTCGGGGTCCGACAAGCCCCGAATTTATGAGATGAAGAGGACCAACGATCCGGAGGCCCAGGTGATCTCAGGTACAATCCAAATCCTATCTTAACCTGTGTGTACCCTTTTTGATACTGGTGTATCACATTTATTCATTTTCGAGTCATGTTTGAGTAGACTACGTCTGGGTAGTGCTCGTAGTTGTGAGCCGTATGTCATTGGTCTACCAGATGGTAGATGAATTATCGGAGATCGTGAGATTAAGAATTGTTAGATTCAGCTTCATGGCCGTGATTGGTTAGCAGACCTAATCGTGGTGGACTTACCTAGAGATGATGTTATCTTGGGTATTGATTGGATGGATCGTCACGATGCCATCGTTAGTGTCCGCAAGCAGATGGTCACTATCATTTCAGACGATGGAGTCGAATGTATATTTCAGGGAGGTAATCCCAGCTGTTCCGGTAGAGTTATTAATATGATAAAATCAGTGAAATTACTCAATCGGGGGGGTGTTGTTTATTGGTGCTATATGACCAAGACCGAGAAATCATCAGTGATGCTGGCGGATATTCCTGTAGTGATAGAATATGCCAATGTATTCCCAGACGAGTTACCTGGTTTGCCTCCACTGAGAGATGTGGAATTCACGATTGAGTTGGAGCCTGTTATGTCTCCAATATCGAAGGCACGTATCGGATGGCCCCAACCAAAATGCAGGAGTTGAAGAATCAACTGGAGGAATTGTACAAGAAAGGTTATATCCGACCGAGTGCGTCCCCGTGGGGAGCACCAGTGTTATTTGTCAAGAAGAAGGATGGTTTATTTCGTTTGTGTATTGATTATCGGGAGTTGAATAGGGTGACGATCAAGAATAAATATCCTCTACCCTGTATTGATGATCTCTTAGATCAACTTCAGGGAGCTTCAGTATTTTCCAAGATTGATTTAAGATCTGGACATCATCCGTTGTGAATTCGAGAGTCGGATATCGCAAAGACGCCGTTTCGAACACGCTATGGTCATTATAAGTTTGTGGTAATGCCGTTTGGGTTAACTAACACACCTGCGGTATTCATGGAATTAATGAATCGAGTTTTAATTGACTATTTGGATCAGTTCGTGGTTGTCTTCATGGATGACATTTTGATTTATTCCCATGACCGAGAGGAGCACGAATTTTACCTTCATTAGGTTCTCGGCGTGTTGAGACGAGAGAAACTCTATGGAAAGTTTTCCAAATGTGAGTTCTGGATGTCCGAAGTGATGTTTCTCGGACATGTAATTTCATTAGACGGAGTATGTGTCGACCCTCAGAATACGGAGGCTATCCGAGATTGGAAACCTCCGAAGAATGTTAAGGAAATCCGCAACTTTCTCCGATTAGCTAGATATTATCGGCGATTTGTGGAAGGATTTTCTAAAATCACTCAACCTATGACGAACCTTTTGTGGAAGGATATGAAATACACATGGTTCGATGCGTGTCAACAGAGTTTTGTGGAACTCAAGAGCCGGTTAATTTCAGCACCTGTCCTTTCCTTGCCACAAGGGATGGAAGAATTCGTGGTTTATATTGACGCGTCCGGACACGGTGTTGGATGTGTATTAATGCTGAACGGGAAAGTTATTGCCTATCCTTCACGGCAATTGAGACCTTACGAAGTTAATTATCCGACCCACTACCTAGAGCAAGCGGCCGTGGTATTCGTGTTCAAGATTTGGCGTCATTACCTTTATGGCGTCACCTGTCAGATTTTCACCGATCATAAGAGTTTGAAGTATATAATTACTCAGAAGGAGTTAAATATGCGACAGAGATGGTGGTTGGAACTAATCAAAGATTATGATATTGAGATACTATACCACCCGGGTAGGGTGAATGTTGTCACCGATGCCTTGAGTCGTAAGTCCATTCAGGAGCAAATGCTTGCTCGTTTAACAGTTCAGAATGAGCTTCAGCAGGAATTCCTAAGACCCAAGATCGAGGTCTGGTTACAGCGAGTACAAGGCTAACTTCGTACGTTAGAGATTTCATCACCACTCGAGGAGGCGATTAGAATGAATCAAGATTCAGACCCATCTTTGTTGCGCATTCGAGATGATGTGGCTCAAGGGAAAGCCCCTGGATTTGTGGTCCACAGGGATGGGCTTTTGCGATTTAAGAATTGGTTATGCGTACCGGCGAATGACAAGTTGAAAAACTCGATTTTGAGAGAAACTCGTGCTACCCCTTATTCCATTCATCAGGGGTCTAGCAAGATGTACAAAGACTTGAAACAAAATTACTGGTGGAGTAATATGAAGCGAGAAGTCGCGGAATTTGTTTCGAGATGTTTAACCTGTCAGCAATTCAAGATAGAACATCAGCGACCGGCGGGTATGCTGAAACTGGTCCCTATTCCACAGTGAAAGTGGCAGGATATTTCAATGGACTTCATCACGAGTTTGCCGATGAGTCGTCGTGGCATGAATACAATTTGGGTAATTGTGGACCGTCTAACTAAGTTAGCTCATTTCCTTGAGATTAAGTATACGTGGGGTCCCGAGAGACTTGCCCAGTTGTTCATCAAAGAGATAGTGAGACTGTGCGGTCCTTCAAAGAGTATCGTTTCTGATCGTGACGGGCGATTCGTGTCACATTTTTGGAAATCAGTTCATCGTGCCATGGGAACTCAGCTTAATTTCAGCACAGCTTTTCACCCTCATCCCGACAGAAAATTAGAGAGGACTATTCAGACATTGGAGGACATGTTGAGGGCATGTGTTTTCGATTGGAAGGACGATTGGGAAGCCCAAATAACGTTGATCGAGTTCACGTACAATAACAATTGGCATGCTTCAATTAAGTTGGCACCTTACGAGGCCTTGTACGGCCGTCGTTATCGATCTCCTTTGTGTTGGTATGACTTATCATAAGCAATCGGCACTGAGCACGATATGCTTATAGCCACCCGCGAGAAAGTAGCTTTGATCAGGAGTCGTTTGTTGACCGCTTAGAGTCGACAAAAATCATATGCAGATAATCGTCGTCGACCAATAGAGTTCGAGGCTGGTGACCATGTTTTGATCAAGGTATCCCCGAGTCAAGGTATCTTTCATTTTGGGAAATGGGGGAAGTTGAGTCCGAGGTTCATTGGACCATTTGAGGTTTTGGATCGAGTAGGAGAGCTGGCTTATTGATTGGCCTTACCTGTGGCGTTGATCCAAATTCATAATGTGTTTCATGTCTCTAAACTGAGGAAGTATGTCGCCGACCCGAGTCACATACTTCAGTTCGATAAAATCGAGTAGTGGATGATCATTCGTATGAGGAGCGTCTCGTACGAGTCTTAGAGCGGAGAATCAAACAGTTGAGGATCAAGACGATTCATTTGCTTATGATCCAGTGGTCTAGACATGGAGTCGAAGAGGCTACTTAGGAAACTGAGGATAGTATGTGGGAGAGTTATCCCGAATTGTTTGACCCTTAGTTTAGGGGACGAAACTCTTTTTAAGGGGGGAGTATGTAATACCCGGCTGTAAATTCATTCACTATCATTTAGTATATTATCACTCAGTAATTCTTCACTCAATAATGATCGTTCATCATTCATATTCATTCATTTAATTCACCGTTCAGAATAATTTGTATCATGTATCAGTTATTATTCGTCTTTCTACCTGGTTGGAGGATCGGACCGTGATTATCATCTTTGTCATCATTGTAGATGGTTGTGTGGGAGGAGTAGCGCACGCTACATACTCTCCTTAGCACGTGCTAATTTAGTACGAGTAGCGCACGCTACCTCTCAGCATTAGCGTACGCTAATGTGGTTCAGGCTGACAGTCCAGAAGGCACTGGACTGCAGTCGAGTTGTAGTAGCGCACACTACGAATGGTAAGTAGCGTGCGCGTTAGTAGTTTGGGTAGCTCACGCTATGCAATCAGTGTAGCGGGCGCTAAGGTCGACGAGGCAGAGTCCAGTGGGTACTGGACTGTATTGGAATAATTCATAGCGTACGCTATGAGTAAATTTTAGTGTACGCTAATGGTGTAGTAGCGCATGCTGAGTTTTGGGTGTAGCGTACGTTGAGTTTTGGGTGTCAGAGGACAGGAGGTTCTGGACTTCGGTTACTGGGCATCAGACATCAGTTAGCGCACGCTAACATTTTGGATTAATGCACGCTATCGGGAAGACATTAGCACACGCTACCAAGTTCGTAGCGTACGCTAACGAGGCATTCAGAGCCCATTGGACTGTCCGGTTAACCCACTAGCGCATGCTACATATCAGGACATAGCGTGCGCTAAACTGGAACAGTCTAAATTGGACAGTCCAGTCCAGTTTCGTGATTTTCATTTCTCACTTTGTTTTTGGGCGAGTCCGGGCGATTTTGGACGATTTAGAGAGATCTCTTTGAGCTGCACTCACCTATCATCATCTTCAAGTTTCTGAGTTGGATTAATCATCATTCCATCCTCTCCAATACATCAAATCAAGGTTAACTTGTCTTGGATCTAGAATTTCGAATTTTGATATTTTCCTCCCGATTTCTTCGTGTAAGCTTGCTATTATGTTGGAATATGTTAGATATGCATTATATACCTTTGAGACATGTATTCCTACGGATTTATTGGTGTATATTTCTGATTTGATGAATATTTGGAGAATTTTTCAAGAACCCTTGATGTTTGACTTTGGTTATTTTTGGGGATTTCCGGTTATAGTTGTCGTAACCTTGAGTTGTGGTTTCCTATTCGATTATTGATATCATTGGAGGTGTTTTGTTCATTTGAACTACTCATTTTGGAGTTTGGTTTCGATATATTTGGGATGGGTTATGATCAAAGGATGAATGTTTACAACGTATTCGTTTGAATGCCTCAATGAGTTTGGATATTGTTGTATCGACCTTTGAGTTGGTCGTGATTCATGCTTTATATGTATATTGAGCGTTTGTTGGTAATTATGTTATTCAAGGTTGTTTGAGCGACCGACATCTCATTTTCGTACGTTTGTTCGAGGAAGGACATTCTTCACCGGTGTTGTGTAAGTTAATTCTTACTCGGTTAAAAGGATACGCATTCCTTTCATTGTTATTCATTCATATTCATAATTCATTCATATCGTATTAATCGTATTGAGACTTGTAATTATCAAATAATCTTTTCATTCACGAGGAACGACGGTTCCAATAATTTCAATGAGCTATCCTTCATTTCATTATTATATCATCTCGGTGAGTCATTCTTGACCTTTGTCGTGTTGTTATTCATTAATACTCTTTGGTCACTTTTGTTCTTGTGGCTTTCTGGGTTCATATTGGGTCGCCGGGTGGGGATGTGTGGAATTTTTAGTCGGGCACATGATAGTCATGTGATCGGGTTCACCGACACAATGGACTATGCACACTATTGGGATTCGGTCCAGCATCCTGCCTGCATGAGCTTAAAAATGCACGAGGCGCGGCTTGCAATTCGACCTGTGAGATCTGCACTAGAAAGTGGTTAAATGAATTGATTTGGACTACTCATACCAACAAGATGCATCTTCTTTTCTGGTAGCCATCTCATAGAAACTCCAAAGTTAAGCGTGCTTGACCTGGAGTAGTTATGGGATGGGTGACCCCATGGGAAGTTTCTCAGGTGCGCGTGAGTGAGGACAAAGCGCGCTAGAAAAGACTCGTGTTGGTACAGTGAGGACAGTCTTTATCATTCTTGGGACCAACAATTGGTATCGGAGCGGGTCACGAGTATGGATTCCCTCGAAGTATCTACAGTGGAGGCTGCCAAAGTGTTGGAACTGAGAGGCGGGCATGCAGCAAATGTTGCCAGTTAGCCGGAACTAAGATGTTGGCGCAGTGGAGATTGTCAGGTGCTGGAGGGCTATGTGATCAAGAGTATGCTGGAACTGAGATACTGGCGCGGCAAAAGTAAATGGAACTGGAACTGATGCTGATGTCAAGTGTTGGAAGACTGTGTGAATGAATCCAGCCGATAGAGGGCTGTGTGATCAAATCTAGTTCGCGGAGGTTTCCAAATGCTGGGGCTGAGATGCTGGCAGGTACTAGGAGGGGGATTGTTGGGATTCGGTCCAGCATCCTGCCTGCATGAGCTTAAAAATGCGCGAGGCGCGGCTTGCAATTAGACCTGTGAGATCTGCACTAGAAAGTGGTTAAATGAATTGATTTGGACTACTCATACCAACAAGATGCATCTTCTTTTTTCGTAACCATCTCATAGAAACTCCAAAGTTAAGTGTGCTTGGTCTGGAATAGTTATAGGATGGGTGACCCCCTGGGAAGTTTCTCAGGTGCGCGTGAGTGAGGACAAAGCGCGCTAGAAAAGACTCGTGTTGGTACAGTGAGGACAATCTTCATCATTCTTGGGACCAACACATACGGTAACGTACCTCTGTGAGACTAATTAGGTACAAGGGTGGGTGAGTCCGGACACTCTTCTTGTGCAGTTGCACATACCATTATGGGCGTACTATGGTGCCCCTCTTCAGCTGGATTTCATAACTAGGATATGTAATTATGGTGATTGTTCAACTCTTGAGGATTGTTGTTCTGTGTAACTGAACCCGTTGGGGGATGTTGTTTTCAGGTCATGTCAAGGCTAAAGCACGGGAAGAGAATGTTGACGGAGAGGAGTCCTAGTGATACTAGTAGGGGCCCCCAATCCTTTTCAGTCATTCATGTTTCTTCATTTTTATTTCCGCTGCAGATTTCCGTTTGGATATTCATTTTCATTTAGTGTTGTATATTTTATCTTCATATAAAATATACATGTATTCTGTACTTTCTTGTTTGTGTTGTACTTGAAACTCCTCATCGGAGTAATTAATGATATAATGTGGTTCGGTACTGCAATTATATTATTTAATTCATTAAGTTTCATTCGCCTGGTGGGTCCCTGTTGGGGGTCCACGGCACTGTAATATCCGCCTAGTTTGGGGTTTTACGGAGTTGGTATCGGAGCGTAGTTTTGAATACTACCTTCCGAGTCATGTCTCATTGACATCATCATTCATCAGACTAGTATCATTAGACTTTCGCGTCACGTATGGCCTGTGCAAGAGTCACGCCCCTCAGACTAAAGAACAGTAAGATTTCGGACGGCACGGTAAATTTTTTGGCAATAAGAATCACTCATTCATCATTCAACAGTCAACAATCCTCAATCATCATTTCATTTTTTGATCATGTCGATCACGTTAACTCATTAATCACTTAGTTCATTTCACTGTTCAGTTGCGGATCTTGAGGATCGTATCATTAATCTTGTTAACTTGTTCAAGATAATTATTTCAAGAATTTCATCAGATAATCATGTCACCTCAGTGGATCATTCATGTAATCATGGTGTTAGAGTACATATGCTCATTTTCATCATTTCATGATGTAATCATAATGTGATATTCATACGAGATCTATAATTATCATGTGACTTTCCTACTTCAGTATAGAGAGAGTTGTCATAGGACGAAGAGGAAGAGGCCGCGGTGCGGGCCGAAACCCAGGAGATCGTGTGAATACACGCGCGAATGCGAGGAATAATGCTAATTCATCGAGCAGCGATGTTGCCACTCATTCACCCAGAAATGATCATTCACTATCAGGGAGTCGTACCCGGGACACAACTCAATCAGAAGGTGTTCGGGTTGATCCACTCGCTTTTATGCAGGGCATGATGGCCCAGATGACTCAGATGGCACGCCTCATGGAGACGATGCTGAACTCAACCGCCCAGAATCAGCAGGCTCCTCTGCCGCCACCTCAGGGGCAAGAGAGCAGTGTGAGCAGTATTATTGGCGACATCTCTTGCCAAAGACCACCTACTTTTTAGGGCTCGTCTGAGCCGGTGGATATTGTTTATTAACATGAGCATTTCGAGAAGTTGTTTGCTATGGTAGAGTGTTTCGAAGGGCACAAAGTTTCAGTTGTGGCTTACAATCTGGGTAAGAGCTCTCATTCATGGTGGTTATCGTTGAAGCCCATCGACGGATCTTTTACTCGGGATCAATTCAAAACTCTCATGATGGAAAGATATTATCTGGCCCCACTCAGGGAGGCCAAGTTATCATAATTACTCATTCCCGACCCCTCTTAGCGGACGATGATGTTCTCGCCATTGCCGAGAAATTTCAGGACCTACTTCCTTTCGCCTCGTCTATTATTCACTCCGAGGCTGACAAGATCAAGTATTTCAGAGAGAGGTTAAAACCTCGTATGCGGATGCAGTTGCTTAATCACAATTGCACCACCCTGGATGAATTCATCGAGAAAGCTTTTACTTATAAGCTTACTGATAAGGAGATTGCTAAGCAGCAACCTTCATCTGCTAACAAGAAGTCTAAGAATCGTAATCAGTCTGAAGGCAGTCAGGCAACCTTCAAGAAGCCTCGTGCGGGTCCTACTTTTTCTTAGCGACCTCCTATGGCGTCTAGACCCGTGGAATCTCAGTCCCGAGCGGCCAGTTTGGCCATCACCCATTTCAACTGTGAAGAACAGGGTCATTTCAGCACCAAGTGTCCGAGGCAGACTATCACGTGCCATAATTGTGGGATTGCTAGGCATAAGGACCGTTTTTGCCGAAGAGACTCTAAACCTACTCCGGCGTCATCTCAGGCCCCGAAGTAGTCAGATGTTCATAATAAGGCAATCAGTACACATCGTTTAAAATGATGGGAGCAAACAAAGGCGGAGCCAAAAGCTATTAGACGGGAGCGTCCAGTTCGGGGGCCGACAAGCCCCGAATTTATGAGATTAAGAGGACCAACGATCCGGAGGCCCGGGTGATCTCAGGTATAGTCGAAATCCTATCACAACCTGTGTGTACCCTTTTTGATACTGGTGCATCACATTTATTCATTTCCGAGTCATGTTTGAGTAGACTACGTCTAGGTAGTGCTAGTAGTTGTGAGCCTTATGTCATTGGTCTACCAGATGGTAGATGAATTATCGGAGATCGTGAGATTAAGAATTGTCTGATTCAGCTTCATGGCCGTGATTGGTTAGCAGACCTAATCGTGGTGGACTTACCTAGATATGATGTTATCTTGGGTATTGATTGGATAGATCGTCACAATGCCATCATTAGTGTCCGCGAGCAGATGGTCACTATCATTTCAGACGATGGAGTCGAATGTGTATTTCAAGGAGGTAATCCCAGCTGTTCCGGTAGAGTTACTAATATGATGAAAGCAGTGAAATTACTCAATCAGGGGTGTGTTGGTTATTGGTGCTATATGACCAAGACCGAGAAATCATCAGTGATGCTGGCGTATATTCCTGTAGTGAGAGAATATGCCGATGTATTCCCAGACGAGTTACCTGGTATGCTTCCACAAAGAGATGTGGAATTCACGATTGAGTTGGAGCCTGTTATGTCTCCAATATCGAAGGCACGTATCAGATTGCCCCAACCGAAATACAGGAGTTGAAGAATCAACTGGAGGAATTGTCCGAGAAAGGTTATATCCGACCGAGTCTGTCCCCGTGGGGAGCACCAGTGTTATTTGTCAAGAAGAAGGATAGTTCATTTCGTTTGTGTATTTATTATCGGGAGTTGAACAGGGTGACGATCAAGAATAAATATCCTCTACCCTGTATTGATGATCTCTTAGATCAACTTCAGGGAGCTTCAGTATTTTCCAAGATCGATTTAAGATCTGGACATCATCAGTTGTGAATTCGAGAGTCGGATATCACAAAGACGCCGTTTCAAACATGTTATAGTCATTATAAGTTTGTGGTAATGCCGTTTGGGTTAACTAACGCACTTGTGGTATTCATGGAATTAATGAATCGAGTTTTCATAAACTATTTGGATCAGTTCGTGGTTGTCTTCATTGATAATATTTTGATTTATTCTCGTGACCGAGAGGAGCACGAATTTCACCTTCATCAGGTTCTCGACGTGTTGAGACGAGAGCAACTCTATGGAATGTTTTCCAAATGTGAGTTCTGGATGTCCGAAGTGACGTTTCTCGGACATGTAATTTCATTAGACGGAGTACGTGTCGACCCTCAGAAGACGGAGGCTATCTGAGATTGGCAACCTCCGAAGAAAGTTAAGGAAATCCGCAGCTTTCTAGGATTAGCTAGTTATTATCGGCGATTTGTGGAAGGATTTTCTAAAATCACTCAACCTATGACGAACCTTTTGCGGAAGGATATGAAATACACGTGGTCCGACACGTGTCAACAGAGTTTTGAGGAACTCAAGAGCCGGTTAATTTCAGCACCTGTCCTTTCCTTGACACAAGGGACGGAAGAATTCGTGGTTTATAGTGACGCATCCGGACAAGGTCTTGGATGTGTATTAATGCTGAACGGGAAAGTTATTGCTTATGCTTCACGGCAATTGAGACCTTACGAAGTTAATTATCCTAGCCACTACCTAGAGCTAGCGGTCGTGGTATTCGCGTTGAAGATTTGGCGTCATTACCTTTATGGCATCACCTGTCAGATTTTCACCAATCATAAGAGTTTGAAGTATATATTTACTCAGAAGGAGTTAAATATGCGACAGAGACGGTGGTTGGAACTAATCAAAGATTATGATATTGAGATACTATACCACCTGGGTAAGGCGAATGTTGTCACCGATGCCTTGAGTCTTAAGTCCATTCAGGAGCAAATGCTTGCTCGTTTAACAGTTCATAAGGAGCTTCAGCAGGAATTCCTAAGACCCAAGATTGAGGTCTTGTTACAGCGAGTACAAGGAGAAATTCGTATGTTAGAGATTTTATCACCACTCGAGGAGGCGATCAGAATGAATCAGGATTCAGACCCATATTTGTTGCGCAATCGAGATGATGTGGCTTAAGGGAAAGCCCCTAGATTTGTGGTCCATGAGGATGGGCTTTTGCAATTTAAGAATCGGTTATGCGTACCGGCGAATGACGAGTTGAAAAACTCGATTTTGAGAGAAGCTCATGCTACTCCTTATTCCATTCATCCGGGGTCTAGTAAGATGTACAAAGACTTGAAACAAAATTACTGGTGGATTAATATGAAGCAAGAAGTTGCGGAATTTGTGTCGAGATGTTTAACCTGTCAGCAAGTCAAGATAGAACATCAGCGACCGGCGGGTATGCTGAAACTGCTCCCTATTCCAGAGTGAAAGTGGGAGGATATTTCAATGGACTTCATCACGAGTTTTCCGACGAGTCGTCGTGGCATGAATACAATTTGGGTAATTGTGGACCGTCTAACTAAGTCAGCTCATTTCCTTGAGATTAAGTATACGTGGGGTCTCGAGAGACTTGCCGAGTTGTTCATCAAAGAGATAGTGAGACTGCACGGTACTTCAAAGAGTATCGTTTCTGATCGTGACGGGCGATTCGTGTCACATTTTTGGAAATCAGTTCATCGTGCCATGGGAACTCAGCTTAATTTCAGCACGGCTTTACACCCTCAGTCCGACGGAAAATCAGAGAGGACTATTCAGACATTGGAGGACATGTTGAGGGAATGTGTTTTCGATTGGAAGGATGATTGGGAAGCCCAAATACCGTTGATCGAGTTCACATACAATAACCGTTGGCATGCTTCGATTAAGATGGAACCTTATGAGGCCTTGTACGGTCGCCATATTCGATCTCCTTTGTGTTGGTATGACTTATCAGCAGCAATCGGCACTGAGCCCGATATGCTTATAGCCACCCACGAGAAAGTAGCTTTGATCAGGAGTCGTTTGTTGACCGCTTAGAGTCGACAAAAATCATATGCAGATAATCGTCGTCGGCCATTAGAGTTCGAGGCTGGTGACCATGTTTTGGTCAAGGTATCCCCGAGTCGAGGTATCTTCCGTTTTGGGAAACGGGGGAAGTTGAGTCTGAGGTTCATTGGACCATTTGAGGTTTTGGATCGAGTAGGCGAGCTAGATTATCGATTGGCCTTACCTCTGGCATTGAGCCGAATTCATAATGTGTTTCATGTCTCTCAAATGAGAAAGTATGTCGCTGACCCGAGTCACATACTTCGGTTTGATAAAATCGAGATAGCGGATGATCATTCGTATGAGGAGCGTCTCGTACGAGTCTTAGAGCGGCGAATCAAACAGTTGAGGAGCAAGACGATTCCTTTTGTTAAGATCCATTGGTCTAGACACGGAGTCGAAGAGGCTACTTGGGAAACCGAGGATAGTATGCGGGAGAGTTATCCCGAATTGTTTGACCCTTAGTTTAGGGGACGAAACTCTTTTTAAGGGGGGAGTATGTAATACCCGGCTGTAAATTCATTCAGTATCATTTAGTATATTATCACTCAGTAATTCTTCACTCAATAATGATCGTTCCTCATTCATATTCATTCATTTTATTCACCGTTCAGAATAATTTGTATCATGTATCAGTTATTATTCGTCTTTCTACCTGGTTGGAGGATCGGACCGTGATTATCATCTTTCTCATCATTGTAGCTGGCTGTGTGGGAGGAGTAGCGCACGATACGTACTCTCCTTAGCACGCGCTAATTGAGTACGGGTAGCGCACGCTACCTCTCAGCATTAGCGCACGCTAATGTGGTTCAGGCCGACAATCCAGAAGGCACTGGACTGCAGTCGAGTTGTAGTAGCGCACACTACAAATGGTAAGTAGCGCGCGCGTTAGTATTTTGGGTAGCGCACGCTATGCAATCAGTGTAGCGGGTGCTAAGGTCAACCATGCAGAGTCCAGTGGGTACTGGACTGTATTGGAATAATTCATAGCGCACGCTATAAGTAAATTTTAGCGTACGCTAATGGTGTAGTAGCGCACGCTGAGTTTTGGGTGTAGCGCACGCTGAGTTTTGGGTGTCAGAGAACATGAGGTTCTGGACTTCGGTTACTGGGCATCAGACATCAGTTAGCGCACGCTAACATTTTGGATTAATGCACGCTATCGGGAAGACGTTAGCGCACACTACCAAGTTCATAGCGTACACTAACAAGACAATCAGAGCCCACTAGACTGTCCGGTTAACTCGCTAGCGCACGCTACATATCAGGACATAGCGTGCGCTAAACTGGAACAGTATAAATTGGACAGTCCAGACCAGTTTCATCATTTTCATTTCTCACTTTGTTTTTGGGCGAGTCCGGGCGATTTTGGACGATTTAGAGAGATCTCTTCGAGCTGCACTCACCTATCATCATCTTCAAGTTTCTGAGTTGGATTAATCATCATTCCATCCTCTCCAATACATCAAATCATGGTAAACTTTTATTGGATCTAGAATTTCGAATTTTGATATTTTCCTCCCGATTTCTTCGTGTAAGCTTGCTATTATGTTAGAATATGTTAGATATGGATTATCTACCTTGGATACATGTATTCCTATGGATTTATTGGTGTATATTTCGTATTTGATGAATATTTGGAGAATTATTCAAGAACCCTTGATGTTTGACTTTGGTTATTTTTGGGGATTTTCGGTTATAGTTGTCGTAACCTTGAGTTGTGGTTTCCTATTGGATTATTGATATCATTGAAGGGGTTTTGTTGGTTTGAACTACTCATTTTGGAGTTTGGTTTCGATATATTTGGGATGGGTTATGATCAAAGGATGAATGTTTACAACGTATTCGTTTGAATCCCTCAATGAGTTTGGATATTGTTGTATTGACTTTTGAGTTGGTCGTGATTCATGATTGATACATATATTCAGTGTTTGTTGGTAATTATGTTATTCAAGGTTGTTCGAGTGACCGACATCTCATTTTTGGACGTTTGTTCGAGGAAGGACATTCTTCACCGGTGTTGTGTAAGTTAATTCTTACTCGGTTAAAAGGAAACTTATTCCTTTTGTTGTTGTTCATTCATATTCATAATTCATTCATATCGTATTAATCGTATTGATACTTGTAATTATCAAATAATTATTTCATTCACGAGGAACGACGGTTCCAATTATATCAATGAGCTATCCTTCATTTCATTATTATATCATCCCGGTGAGTCATTCTTGACCTTTGTCGTGTTGTTATTCATTAATACTCTTTGGTCACTTTTGTTCTTGTGGCTTTCTGGGTTCATATTGGGTGGCCGGGTGGGGATGTGTGGAATTTTTATCCGGGCACATGATAGTCATGTGATCGGGTTCACCGACACAATGGACTATGCACACGGTAACGGACCTCCGTGAGACTAATTAGGTACAAGGGTGGGTGTGTCCGGACACTCGTTTTGTGCACTTGCACATACCATTACGGACGTACTATGGTACCACTCTTCAGCGGGATTTCATAACTAAGATATGTAATTATGGCGATTGTTCAACTCTTGAGGATTGTTGTTCTCTGTAACTGACCCCGTTGGGGGATGTTGTTTTCAGGTCATGGCAAGGCTAAAGCACGAGAAGAGAACGTTGACGGCGAGGAGTCCCAGTGATACTAGTAGGGGGGCCCAGTCCTTTTCAGTGATTCATGTTTCTTAATTTTTATTTCTGCTGCAGATTTCTATTTGGATATTCATTTTCATTTAGTGTTGTATATTTTATCTTCATATAAAATATACATGTATTCTGTACTTTCCTGGGTGTGCTGTACTTGAAACTCCTCATCGGATTAATTAATGATATAATGTGGTTCGATACTGTAATTATATTATTTAATTCATTAAGTTTCATTTGCCTGGTGGGTCCCGGTTGAGGGTCCACGGCACTGTAATATCCGCCTAGTTTGGGGTGTTACAGTGCGCCTTCAGGTACGGAACTACTGTAACTATATATTTTACTTCTTGGATACTTGATTCTGGTGCGAGTTCTCATATTTGTACAATGAATAAGGATCTTGAACTAAGTAGGAAGCTTGATTCGGGGGAGGTGATGATCACCGTTGGAAGTGGACACAGTGTCGAGGCTTATGATATTGGATCCTCATGTTGAATTTGGAATCTTATTTTATTCTTATTTTAGATTATTTACTTGTATTGCCCAAGGGGCATAAAAATATTTTATCGATTCCGGTCATGGGCCGAAAGGAATTTCACTTCTTTATAGGAGATGGATCCTGTCGAATTTATTTCAGAACTAAATTGGTTGGTACTTCTACATTATTAAATGGTTAATACCACTTGAATCTAAAGAATAAAAGAACTGTGAACACTATAACTAGAAAGCAGGGTAGGGATGACACAATATAAACATTTAAGTGTAATCTTAGACTTGGTCATATTAGTCAGACCAAGATTCATAAAATGGAGAAAGATGGGCTTACAGGTCCATTGGGATCAGATCCCTATCCAACTTGTGAATCTTGCCTTCAAGGTAAAATGACTAAGTTACCTGTCACTAGGACTTTTAAAAGAGCTGCTCAAAAACTTGGATTGATCCATACCGATGTCTGTGGCCCTTTTGAAGTGGCACGAGATGGATTTTAGTATTACATTACATTCACTATGACCATACTAGGTATGTGATCGTGTACTTGATGGAAAATAAATCTGAAGTCTTCGATAAATTCAAGGAATTTAAAGCCTTAGTTGAAAACCAAACAGGTAACTGTGCTAAGACTCTTTGGTCAGACCTAGGTGGCGAGCACACGAGTTCTAAGTTTGAGGAGTTCTTAAAAGAACTAGGAATAGTGTCACAATTTACTCCTCCAGCTACTCCACAAGTAAATGGTGTATCAGGAAGAAGGAAGCAAACTTTGTTGGACATGGTTCGCTCCATGCTTAACTATACTGATCTACCAATTTATCCGTGGGGTCACGCACTCATTACTGCTGCACATATCTTGAACATATGTCCTTCCAAATCCGTTCCTAAGACTCCACATGAGATGTGGAGAGGTAGGAAACCAAGTCTTAATCACATTAGGATTTGGTGATGTCCTGCTTATGTCAAGACCAAAGTAGAGAAATTAGAAGCTAGGTCTGTGAAAGGTCGTTCCATAGGTTATCCAGGGGACTCCATGGGATATCTATTCTACATGCACGAAGATCATATGATCATCGTTGCTTTACAAGCATACTTCCTGGAAGATGATTTCATTCAGGAAGGAGGCGCAGGTAGAAATATTTCTTTGGTATAAATAAAAGAAACACCAAATGAGACATCTGTTCAAGATATTGAACCGATAGAATAATCCCTATACATATGACCAAGCGATGGTAGATGTAGACTCTGGAAAGTGATGAGAGGATATGGAAGATGAGATAGACTCTATGCATGCTAATCAGGTCTGGAGTTCAGTACATCATTCTAAGGGCATACCTATTTGAATAAATGGATCTACAAGAGAAACACCGATGGAGATGTCAAGGTTGATACCTATAATCCCAGGCTTGTGGCAAAGGGGTATTCCCAAAGAGAGGGAATCGATTACTTCGAGACCTTTTCAACTGTAGTCATGATTAAGTCTATTCGCATGATGCTTGGCAGCCCACTTAGATTATGATAAATGGCAAATGGATGTGAAAGCGGCATTCCTAAATAGATTCCTCTAGGAGGAGATTTACATGGAACAACCTAAGGGATTCATATCTGAAACCGATATTCATAAAGTATGCAAACTTCAATGTTCCCTTTATGGACTGAAACAAGCTTCATGAAGTTGGAATCTTCATTTTAACGAGACGGTCAAAGAGTTTGATTTTGTCCAAAACAGGGAGGGGCCCTGTATTTACAAGAAGGTTAGTGGGAGCGGAATTGCGTTCTTAATACTATATATGGATGTTATTCTAATTATAGTAAACAATGCATGAATGATTAGTTTTGTGAAAGTTTGTCTTTCTAAGGGGTTCTCAATGCAAGACTTGGGGGAAGCCACCTATATTCTGGGTATTCGTCTATACCAGGATAGAGCGAAATGTTAGGTCTTTCCCAAACCCTCTATATAGAAAAGATCCTGAAGCGATTTAAGACGGAGGATTCTAAGAGAGGGTTCCTACCTATGCGACATGGCACACAACTTTCCTTAGAAATGTGTCGTCAAAGTGAGGAAGACAGAAAGGAAATGAGTAAGGTGCCCTATGCTTCAACAGTGGGTAGGCTCATGTACGCTATGATTTGCATTAGACCGGACATAGCCTATGCTGTAAGCGTAGTAAGTCAGTTTCAGTCAAATCTAGGGTAGGAACATTGGACTGCTGTAGAGAACATTGTTAAGTACCAGAAGAGGACTAAAGACTTTGTTCTTATGCACAGTGGTGGAGAACTAAAAGCATAGGGTTATACAGATTCAGATTTTTCGGGAGACATGGATGCGAAGGATGTCCACTTTAGGGTATATCTTTACTCTGAATGGTGGAGCAGTATCTTGGAGAAGTGCCAAGTAAAGCGCGACTGTCATCTCTACATGCTAAGTCGAATACCAGGCAGCCACGGAGGCTGCTAAAGAAGCTTTTTGGATTAAGAAGTTCATTGACAAACTTCAAGTGGTTTCTAGCACAGAGAAGCCTGTGACGCTATTTTGCGACAACGACGGAGCTGTTGCATAGGCTATGGAGCCTAGGCCTCACCATAACACCAAATATATTGAGAGAAAATATCATTTTGTTAGATAAATGGTTCAAAAAGGGAATGTTATACTGTAGAGAGTAGACACAACAAATAACATTGCTGGGCACTAACTAAGCCACTATCTCAGATGGTCTTAGAGCGACATATGGAGAGTATAGGTATTAGATACCATAGTTTGTGTCATTGAGTGCAAGTGGGAGATTGTTAGGAATATGCCCTCAAATGCCACTCAGAAGATTAGAGAGAGAGAGAGCATTGTATTGTAATTATGAATATTTATTAAATTAAGGCATTTATTATTACTATATCATTGTATATCACTGGCATCGTGATTTAGTATATATAATAATAGTCCTTGAATCCGAGACCAAGCATTCCATTCCTTATGGAGATAAGGAGATAGGCAATGGAAGTGTTTAGGGCTCAAATGCTTAATTGGTTCACAAGTCGATAAAAACTTAACTGGGCAGTAAGTTTAGACAAGACTTGTATAACGTGTACTTTGACATGTAGAGTGTCAGTTTTCACTAAAGGTTAGTGGGAGCACATGTTATAGGTATGCTAATGGGATT
Source organism: Orobanche coerulescens (assembly GCA_033398695.1). Classification (NCBI taxonomy): domain Eukaryota; kingdom Viridiplantae; phylum Streptophyta; class Magnoliopsida; order Lamiales; family Orobanchaceae; genus Orobanche; species Orobanche coerulescens. Next base: position 97,251,694 of record CM065810.1, on the reverse strand, counting down.
AGTATATTCGAACACGCCTCACCTCGATTCGGTCACATGAATATCACTTAGGGATTGTCAATGACAGAATCAAAAGGTTGTGATAGGTATACGTGGACCTTTGATTTGAGGTTTCAGTAGGAGATGTGCTTGTGACATTAAGTTAGTCAGTATGGTAGTTCGGTCCAATCACCGGTTGGTGGGGTCAACCTCGAAATGCAACTTAGTAGGCAAGTAGTAGTCTCTACTGAATACCAATATAGGATTCTTTCTCCTGCAAGTGAGCAGGTAAATGTCCTATGCGGTTAATAGCAAATGAGATCATAAGTCTTTGGCCAAAGCATTTAGAGCTAGTTATATTTGATACATGAAAGCTCGGTGATCTCGATTTACATTAAATATAATAGGGTGTACTTTACCGTGACCCTAATATTTGATCGAGATATATGATTGAAGGGTTTATACATATAAAGTATTCACAGCATAATGGTTTTGGAATGATCCGATCATTTGGTCTAGACTGGCTAAGTGTTACCCGTACTGCTTGGTTCCTCCCTTTGCCGATTAAGATGGACCTATGGAGTCGAGCACAAGGATATTTAATGGGTAAAATATGTATTTATTATTTCTTTATTAATATTGGATATTGGATATCTAGTTTAATTTATTTGATAAATCATTGCGGCCTTGTGAATTGAAATTAATTACTGGGTGATTAATTTAATTCATAAATAATTATTTCTTGAAAATATATTATTATAATTTTGTATTTGATAAAATTAATTAATTGGATTAATTAGTTAAGTATAAATACATTTGTGATAAAATAAAGTGTACTTAACGGACTAGATACGCGAACGTCCGGTACACGAACCAAGTAGCTCGACTCGTTTTCTCACGAAAACACCATGTGGCCGCCCCCTCCCATTTCTCCTTACCTTCCATGTTACATCCGAACATAGAGTGTGTTTTATTATAGAATGAGATGAGGACAAATGGATGAGATATCATATCTCATCATCTGTGAGTGTCTTTCATTTGATGAATGACTTGAAAACACACACACACACACACACACACACACACACACACACACACACACACACACATACATCTTGGCTATGAGCTAAGTGAGACAAAATGGAGAACAATTGTCTTCATTTCTTATTTATCTTAGAGAGAGAAAAGGAAGAAGAGAAAAGAAAAAAAATACTATATAAATTCCTAGCCGTATTTTTCGAGAACGAATTGATATATAATTTCTTCGATCAATATCCGACGCATGATAACATAGAGAAATTCGGCATATTTGGTGTTTGATTCGTCAAGTTTGAACGAATTGGATTCGTGTACGTGTTGGTGACGGGAAAAAGCTTGGCTTGAATTTTTCCTTCTAGAAGATATTATCAAAGGTATACGAGGGTATGACTTCTTAATTCTATCTTCGCCAATTTTTATTCGTTTATATGATTCTTGATCTATCCGTTTTAGGGGTTTGGTTTTTATCCGATTAGACCGGTTAATTTTTCCACTATGTAACTCATTTTTAATCGCGGAATCCCAACATGGACGGCATCCTAAGAAGACAGTTTGGCGGCCAACTTGCTGCAGTTGTTCTCTTCTTGCTTCGGTGTGAGGAGGATGGGGATGAGCAATTTTTAAGTCAGAGGGCTATCTTAACTATTTTATAATGATGTTATGTTTTGGCTTTTTAGGGTTGTAGTCAGATAGGAAGTCCTCATCTAGTTCACTGGGTGAACCTGTAGGGATATGATTTGATACCTGCTCGTTGGCTAGAACCTCTGTCAGTTCAGCCGGTACTGCTTTCTGGAAGACATAAGGGACTGGTTCCTCCTGCCTCATTGGGGTGTATGTATCCTGTTGTATAGGAGATACTGATTCCTCCCGTTGGCTCTCAGCTTCAGCCTATTCCTTAGGAGAGACTCAATCCTCCTGTCGGATGGCACGGGATGCATCTTTCTCTGGTGGAGGGACTGATTCTTCCTTGGCGGAAGATGATGATTTCTATGGCTGCTGGGTAGGTGCAGCAACTTCATCAGTTACAGAATGGACTGATTCCTCCTGTATGTTGCCGACCTGGCCTGCTTGGGATAGGAGCTCCTCACAGGGGTAGGTGCCCATTGAGGATAGGTGGTTGTCGGCTCCGAAGGGGAAGCCGATTCACCAACTCCTTCTAACTTTGCAAACAACTGGTCATCCATCAGAGACACAACAGGCTCAGGATCTTCTGTTTGAGCAGCCAGTGTTTCTTCTATAGGAGTGGCTTCCTGCGGGACAACTATTGCGGGAGAGGGTGCAGTAGGTGGGACTACCTCAATGACCGCTGTAGTTGGCTGAGATTCTATAAGAACAGCTTCCGACTTTGAAGGCTTCTTGATCTTCTGCCTTTCTTCTTTTTCTCGACAACTATTGGAGAACTGATGTCGGGAACAACCCTTTTCTTACTAACAAACCGCTTCTTGTTGTGATCAGCCTTGGTCTTGTAGGAGTGACCACTGACATCTTTGGGGTCACTTGGCATCAACATAGAAAAGGGATCGGGCCTATTTGCAAGCAGAGTGGATTTGTTATACAAGGTGGGCTTGGAGCAATCCAAGAACTGCCTACCCAAAATCTTCTTGGCCGTAGGGGATTATTGTATGCCACAACAAGTAAACACATGATTCAGCCTTAAGCCGAAGGACTTCCTTGCTGAATATGGCTTGGAGACCTTCTTCTGTAGCCGCTTCATTATCACTTAGCATCAATTCACATTCTCCCCGCTCATGATGGCCACCATCATTCGAAAGCTCATGTTCGTGCACATCTCAAAGGTTCCAATTCGGTTCTCCATGACCCGATAAGGGAATTCGTGCAGATAGAAGTAGTGGATACTGAAGTATTTCTTGTTACAGGACGGATGGATGTCTGACGCCTTGGAGTCGCTGGTGAAAAGCTTCCAATAAGCTTCCAGCATACTGTCAGAACCAAAAGTTTCCAGTTCCTTCAGTGTCAGTCCATTAGAGAGTAGTTTGTACAGTTTGCCAGAACTTACATTTCAATCTATGTTACCATAGGGATGACATTATAAAAATATCACGTATATTCCTAACAATATATACATATAAGGGATAATCATACTTCATGGTGTACCATCATCAATTTTTGTAGGTAGAGATTTGAGATTCTTATCTGTCATTTGAAAGACTCTACATAAGGCTTTGGGAATAATGTTATCTTTCAGTATTTCATAACATCTACAGACAGATTGACAATCAATATGAACTACATAAACATTGGAGGACATGCTTAGGGCGTGTGTTCTAGACTTTCGAGGACAATGGAGCAAGTTTTTGCCTTTGAATGAGTTATCTTGCAATAATAGTTATCAATCTAGTATATGAATGCCACCTTATGAAGCATTATATAGGATAAAACATCAATCTTCATACATTGGGATGAAGTTTTTGAAAGAAGGCTCTTAGGTACAGATATGTTATGTGGAATGATAGAAATTGTTTCACAAATTCGGTGAATAATGCAAAAAGCCTGTTGTCAACAGAAAAGCAATGTAAACAAAAGGACAAGACTGTTGAAATTTACAGTGGGAGATCAAGTGTTTGTAAAGGTAGCTCCAAGAAAATGTGTCATGCATTTTAGTAACAAAGGGAAGCTAAGTTTAAGGTCCATTGATCCCTTGTTATTAAATAAAGGATCACTGATGTTGCTTACAACTTGACCTGCCAACCTAAATATCTCAAATACACAATGTATTTCAATCAATGCAGAAAAATTATATTGCAAACCAATCTTATATTATAAATAACAAGCCGGTAGAACTGAAAGTTGACGTAAGCTACAAGAAGTTATCAGTAGATATTCTTCAGGGAAAAATAAAACAAATTTGAAATAAATAAATTACGTTAGTTAAGGAATTACAGAGAAACCAGTCAATAGAGGAGGCAACATGGGAAAGATAGGTTGAAATAAGGACTAAATACCCATAACTACACTTAAGTCAAATTTCGGGGATGAAGTGTTTATAGGGGGGGGGGGGGATGTGATATCTAAGCCTCACACTACTCATTTAGCAAATATTTTTCGTGCATTACTTATTATTTGTCTACTAGTTAAGTTGACTGTGAATTTCATATTTTATTTTACCTTATAGTGCATTTCAAATGGATTCAGTAATAGTAAACATTAAATTCTAATTCCAAAAATCTTAAAGTTTTTGGACATTACCTTTGTATAGAAACAAACACAAACACTAAGCATATGTGGGAAACCTAGAAGTCCTAATAGTGTCACTGAAATGTCTATTAGAAGTTAACTGATTTATCTCAGGGTTTTAGTCCGTGAGTACACTGAGTAAATATATAATGATGGTTCAAGTGAATAGCTCTTGTTTAATCGAATAACATGTGCCACATACCTTGATTATTTCCAATACCATATGGGTTGTATTATGCAGTTGCATCAATCGATAAATTATTCGTCCCAATAATTAATGGTCGTGAACAATATTTATTTTTAGTTTATTGACTGAACCGTCACCTTAAAAATTCACTAAATATTCAAGGAGAATTCATCAACATACCAACACCTCAATTCCTTTATCAATCAAGGTCTTAAGTTTGTTCGGTCAAGTTCACCATTGATTAGCCAAAGCTTTGAGTATTAACCCGATGTAAGTAAAATGCCATCTACAATTATAATGCATAGACATAGTGTTCTTTGTTACATGTATTTTTCCAATATAATGTTTGACCAAAGTGGATGTCATGTGATGAATAATTGTTAAGTGATGTTGAAATGTGACGATCATGACATTGAACATGTCATTCATTTCATGTGCATGTACATGCTTATTATATAGTCAGAGAACATATCTTCTATGCAAATTACTATAATCAAGAAGAAAAATATTTTGTTGCTTTGACCACCGCAAGTACATCGGGGCATGTGGGACATGCTTATATGATATATGGCCTGTAAGATCTTACTTCAAGTATGTGAGATAGTCAGGCATGTCTCTTGATTCTTATGCTAAGTGCTCTATAAGACTTTTCTTCAGGTTTTGTGAGACAGTTGGACTGAGTCATTATGATTATTGATTCCTAGTGCTCTATGAGATATTTCTTTGGGTGTGTGAGATAGATCAAACTAGGATGTTAAGATGACTAAAGATATATTGAGGTCTTCCCAGTGTATAGCGGTTGGTTGAAGGGCCCAAACAAAGAAATGATTCTATGTAAAGAAAATTATGATATGCGTTCATGTCAAAGTATTGCACTTCATGTTGGATCGAATACAAGTTATTGGTATTATTCTTTTGACATGCATGATTTTTACTTACTGGGCTTTATATTATATAGTTTATGCATTGTAGTTGAGCTTGCTGATATCGGTTATGAATTGGAGTTCCTATAGTTTTGGAGGGGTGACGTACAAAGATGATGACTTGTTGGGCTAAATCATTGGTGTACCGTGTCTCGACTACTACTTCTGAACTTTGTTTTAGATATATATATTATGCGATTGAGTTAGTACACACACACACACACACACATATATATATATATATAATATATATATATAATTTATATATATATAATTTATTTGTATCTCTAGTAGCGTGGCTTGCTACTTTATATGATATATGATTTTGTTACTTAACAATTTGCTTATATATATCCCTAGTAGCGTGGCTTGCTACTTTATGTGATATATGATTTTGTTACTTAATAATTTGCTTAAAGATGGGATTCATGTGTGATATGGTTATAGTTGGTAATTGTTGGTTTTTTAATTTATGGATGTAATGCCCCTAAAACCATATTACAGTGCCGTGGGCCCCGCCCCGGAACCCACAAGTCTAAAAATCATTTTCGCAAACGTTTCAAACATGCCAAAGAGGCCAGGACGGTAATATTTTGCAAATACTCAAATAGTCTCCAAAAATCTATTTTCCAAATACCATCATCAAATAACATTTGAAAACAAAAGGCCAAAAATGCCAAAATTCAACAGTTTCAAAATGTACGTTAAGCCACCACCTATACGTACCGATAAAATAGTTTAGGAAAAAAGAGTTTAACGAAATAATCCAAGTTTATGAGATACCCAAAAAGGCCATTTTAATAGTTATACACGAGTTGGTAAAAATACCGGAAAGCCATTTTAAAATATACACGCAGCGGATATAAACACAGTTCAAAATATACATTTGCAGCGGAATAAAACAACCAGTAAAAATACTCAGTTACCAAAATAATGTCATATCCAGTATCACCCGGGAAGCTCATCACTCCACGACCGCTACTAGCTCGATCTCCAAGTACCTAAAAATAAAGCCCACGATGGGGTTAGCCACAATACTCAACAATGATAACGATCACATCATCATAAATAATTACATACCGATGTAATATCATAGTAAGAACACTACCAACGTAATCTTACCGTTATAACCTTACCAATCAATAGCAATCCATATCAAACCAATCCTTACCATAACCCACATTTCGCATTCTCAAATGACGAAATGCACTCAACTACAACCATTTGTACTGTATTCAAACAATATCAAGAATCCTCAAAACATCATCATAACTCACAAGTGTAGAATGAACCATCTGTGCCAAATCCTGTCCGTCGGATTGCACCATCAAATCTCAATCTGGATAAAAACCAATAACACGCAAAACAATGACAACAAGTCCCGAAACATCGACACCAAGTCCGAACGCTCATACGATCAATAACAATGATCAACCAATAAATCAACCGAGAATATCATCGACATGATAAACTCCAATGATACCAATGAAAGATCCACAATAATCGAGAATATCATCAACATGATAACCTCCAACACAATCGACAAAGGATCAATAATAACCGAGAGTATCATCAACAAGGTAAATTCCAAACACGATCAACCAAAGGATTAACAATGACCGAGAATACCATTAACATGATAAACTCCAACATGATCGACAAAGGATCAACAATAACCGAGAATACCATTAACATAATAAACTCTAACAGAATCAACAAAGGATCAACAATAACTGACAATACCATCAACATGATAAACTCTAACATGATCAACAACGAAATAACCCCGACTATCGAACATGCCCCTCGGGCGTATGAACAACAAGTCGCAACCCGTCGAACATACCCAGCCACAAATTGAGGATGAACGACCAATCCATATGGCTTAAAGATGGACGTCACAGTATGCCCGATCCAGAAATATGTCCGTGCACAAGCTACCCTAAGTATCGATCAAATACACGTGTGGTCTTGTACCTAATCAGTCTCACGAAGTACGTCTCGTGTGCACAACTCAATGTGAGGACATGAACCCATCACATGACTACACGTGCCCGCCCTGAAAATCCTACACATAACCAATCGGCACGCAGATATGACTCCAGATATGTCACGATGTAACATGACAACAAAACTCAAAGAATCACATATCCAATAACGATCAAAAGACTCACTGAAGTGAACAATGACACACAGATAATGAAAGATCGACACGACTGACAATATCCAAAACAACCATCCTGGGATCACAATGCCCAAAGAATGATCAACACGATCAACAATCTCAACATAATAATCCTGGAACCAACATCCATCAACGAACCAATCAACACAACTATCAATACCAAACAATGGTCCTGGGATCAACATCCCTCAACGAACAGCCAATACGAATCTCATTATACGAAACCCCAACATACAACATATACAACAATTCAACATAATAATTATCCTCATAACTGAACAATAATTAAATTACCTCAGAGCCGAAGATAACATCCTTTCCACGAACGACATCCCTGAACGAATACGCAGTTATACGAATGATCTCGAATGAGGTATATTCTACTAATATCAACAAACCACCATCCCGACATCAATGTCGGCACGATAAACTATCCTCGATATCTGACATTCCATATCACTGACCAAAGATAACTCACATCTTCCTCAACACAATTGAATCATATACATTATGATTTAATCAAAACTAGAGCATAATATACAAACCATAATCTCGACAATGTGTATTTATAATATCATTACAATATGAATTATAAATGAAATGAAACCAAAATCATTCAATAAATATATAAACTGAACAAGTATAACTTGCCTCGATACCGATACAACAAATCTATTACCGATTCCATTGCCTTTGTATACGAGCTCCTCATCCCCGACCAAAGCAATCTACGAACTCTTCAACCTCAACCACAACACAATGGTCGAAATCAACAATCAATTATCACAATCTATTGCAATAATCGATTAACACACATTCGGTAAAAATCAACAACCGACATAACCAACCAATCAAACTCAATGGTTCGACGATACCTCGATCATATACATAAAACCAAATAATCCAAGTCAACAAATACGAACTCATATCCACAATACAAGCCACAACTCGATAATCATAATCAATAATCAATATAACCGATCAATAAACCCAATGTTTCCACAATATCGCGATTAAACACAAATCCAAACAACCTAAATCAATCAATCACAAATCCATAACCACGATACATTTTCATACACCGATAATCATATCAATGATCAATTCATCTCAATATTAAGGATTTCATAAAATACTCGATTCCAACTTCAACTTTAAACACGAATCAACAAGATTCCTTCTTGTTCATACTTGTAAATTTGATAGTAAGACAATATTATCAGCATAATAGACAATCCAAACTATCCAAATAGTTCAATACCATTGATAATCTTGTTCTAAGATTAACCATAATCTTTCCGGATTCAAACTTGTTATCATGATTCATATTTCGTCGAGAACATACGAATTCTACCACTACAATCAACATAGCATTGGTTTCAATCATCAAATCCATGATTATACTTAAAAACCATTATGTATCCTATCACATATTCCTCTTTGATGTGATATATATATACCAAGAATACCAAGAACACCAAGAATACCATGATTCCATAATCATGATTATAACAAATAACATAATCGAAGACATATATCATCATATTATTCAACATACAATTGACATAACCTCAAGAATCACAACAACACCATAATCATCTTCATACGAATTATTCCTCAACAACAGCATCAAAAATCCAAATTCAAGGTGTAGAGTTGGTCAACATACCTTAAGAACATGAATAACACAATCAAGCTCTTCAAGAATCACTAATATCTTCATATCCGAGCCTTAAATCCATGTTTCCAAGCTTATAACTAAGTTAGAATAGGCTTATCCTCACCTTACATATGCAGGGGGATGAAGTTGGGAGAAAAACATCGATTTCTTCTCGTGAAGAAATGAAAGAACAATCCTTATTTTATAATCTGCACACCCCTTTTCGTACGTTATAAATTAACGTATGTAATGCTCCATAGAGTACGCTACATGTCTAACATAGCGTACATAATAGTCATCCAGAGTTCACTGCCTCAGTTCGTATCTTGCATAATGTACGTAACACTTAATCCATAGCGTACGTAATATGTATGTTGACTTGCTGCAGTATATGCTCATATTACATACGTAATATGCTCTGCATAAGGTACGTAATACATAGTTGACTTATCTTTTGTCACGCCAGCCGATACCTGGGCTCCACATGGCAGGTATTGATTCCTATGTCTGATTCCTCTTGTTACGTACGTAATGCATTATACATAAAGTACGTAACACGTTGTAATACCCGTAATTTCGATTTCCGGTAATTTTCATTTTTCGGCGGAGGTCCGTTTCGACGACTCGCTTAGGACCATTTCGTCATTCTGGGAATATTTTATTCTGCACTTTTTGTCATCCGAGTTCGTTTCTGTATCGTTTTGTTGAGTTCCGTGTTCTTAAGCGGCTTTTTCGTACTTGCGTTCGATTCTTGCGAATCTCGTCCAAAACTGTTGTTTCCAGTCTCTCGTAAGTTCATTTAATGTTATTATTCATGTTGCGAGCTTTCGGTTGGTGTTTCGATCGTGTATCGTGTATTTCGGACGTTTTGGGCCATTTTTGTAATTTCCCAAAGTTTGGGGTAATTACTTCCGTTGTCGAATTTCGAGCCGTTGGGTGGTCGGAATCATGTTTTCTCTTGGTGCTCGGATTTGTCTTTGTGAGTAGGTCGTAACCGTACCTTCGATTTATATTCAGGTTCGGGTTTCGGGGTCGTCCGGGCCGTCGGAGTGGCCACTGCCCGCCGAGTTACGGCCGTAAGGTGCTGGTTACGGCCGTAAGTGCTTGGCAGACATGGCTGGACGAATGCCGGTTACGGCCGTAAGGGCTGTCAGTTACGGCCGTATGGGTGCCAGGCAGTATTCGGACGAATGCCGGTTACGGCCGTAAGGACCTGCCGGGTACGGCCGTAAGTGCCGAGTTACGGCCGTAAGTGTAACACCCCAAACTAGGCGGATATTACAGTGCCGTAGATCCCCAACTGGGACCCACCAGGCAAATGAAAATGAATAAATTACACAGGATAAATGTAGTACTGAACCACATTACAACAATAATTACTCCGATGAGGAGTTTAGTTATAACACACCAGGACAATACCGAATACTAGTGTATTTTATATGAAGATAAAATACACAACACTGAATGAAACGGAGTATCCAAATGAAAGTCTCAATGAAAAATAAAGGACAATAACATGAATAATCAAAGATCGGGGCCCCTACTAGTATCACTAGGACTCCTCGACATCAACATGCTATTCCCATGCGTTTGCCTTGCCATGACACGAAAAACAAAATCCCTAGCCGGCCGCTAAATGTAACAAAATCCTCAAGGGTTGAAAAATACACAATCATGATTTAATCAAGTTATGAAATATCCTTAGTTATGAATTACGCCAAGAGGGGTATCATAGTACGACCGTAGTGTTCTCTGCAAGTGTACAAGACGAATGACCGGACACACCCGTCCTTGTACCTAATTAGTCTCACGGAGGTAACTGCTACCGTGTGCACACCCAATGTATCACTCCCAATACATGGCCATAACGTGCCCGACTAAAAATTCCACACATCCGCACCCGGCCACGCAATACGAACCCAGAAGGTCATATGAACGAGAATGACCATAATGAATATCAAGGAATAATAATAATCTGACAACGTCAAGAATGACTTACCGAGATGAAAGTAATAATGAAGTGATTGATAGATTCAATGGAATGATTGGAACCGCCATTCTTCGTTAATGAAGGGATTATTCGGTAATTACAAGTCTCAATATGATTAATACAATGATGAATGAGTTATGATTATGAATGATCAACAACAAAAGTAATGAATGTTCTTTTAACCGAGTAAGAATTAACTTACTCAATACCGGTGATAATTATCCTTCCACGAACAACGCCCTAATTGAGATATCGGTCGCTCGAAAAACCTTGAATTATACAATATCCAACAACCCGTTCAATATACGAATCAAACACGAATATAACGAACTCAAAACGTCGATACGATTAAACTAAATCCATTGAGGCATTACATCAAACACGTTGTGGCCAAACTCCGATTGTTTACAATCAAACCTCAATATACCAATATCAAATCCCCCAAGAAGTGTTTCAAACCAACAAAACATCTTCAATATGATTAATAATCCAAGACGAATATCCGAAAACGTGATTACAACGACAATTAATCGAAAACCCCCAATTTCAACTCGATATTCAAAGTGTTCTTGAATAATCCCTAAATAATCCAATAAATCCTTATACAAACTCATAATCATATAGATATCCCTTCATATAACATGATTATAACGTCCAAAACATCATATCTCAACACAAAATCGAAGTCCAAGGTGTTGAAGGAATTACCTCTTGAAGATCCAACCACTTCGATCCGAAGAACACGAGTTTAATCTAGTATCCAAGCTTCCCAAATGATTGAAGGTGATGAAAAATACACACTCAAATGATAATTGATGAAGAAATTTCTCCCTCAAGCTTATCTCTCTCGTATGAAGGTGGAAGAGATGGAAGAAATGAGCTGAAATGCCCAAAAAACGAATTTATAGGGGTTGACTCGGCTGACAGACTCGACCGTGTCCGCCTGACACAGTCGCGGCGCGCAGCTGGCCGGCAGGGACTCGACCGTGTCCTGCTTGACACGGTCTCGACGCGGAGGGGCCTTCCGATAGTGACCCGTCCGACAAATGACTCAAGATGACTCGACCGTGTCCTCGAACACGGCCGCCCAGCAATCGGTTACGCTTATCCTAAGAGTTCGACTGCCGCGCTGCACGACACGGCCGGGTCCTCGTGATGTAAACTTCGCATTTCCGGACGAGTGCGGCACGGCCGTGTCGGACGACACGGCCGAGTTCGGCGGCGTGATCGCCAAAATCAAAAAATGAGCGGGTGAGCTAAACGACCATAACTCTCTCGTCCGACTCGATTGACTCACCGTTTGAACCATTGGAAAGCTAACTCGATGCTCTATAATATTGCAAAGATTTAGAATTTTTGGAGTTACCAAAAATTAATGGTGATCTAGCAAAGTCGAACTCATATGAGGAAAGTTGAAACAATGAACAATAACGATACACAACTCGAAGTTTTTCCGAACGGTGAACACGGGTGAATGAACATGATTGATGAATGATTATAAATGAGTGAAAATCCACTGAGTGACAATCACCGAATGAAATTACTGAATGATAATGACTGAATTACAACCGGGTATTACATACACCCCCCCTTAAAAGAGTTTCGTCCCCGAAACTAAGGGTCAAACAACTCGGGATAACTCTCCCGCACACTATCCTCGGTTTCCCAAGTAGCCTCTTCGACTCCATGTCTGGACCACTGAATCTTAACCAAAGGAATCGACTTATTTCTAAACTGTTTAATTCGCCGCTCTAAGACTCGTATAGGACGCTCCTCATATGAATGGTCGTCGGCGATCTCGATTCGAACCGCAAAGATGTGACTCGGGTCGGCAACATACTTTCGCAACTGAGAGACATGAAACACATTATGAATTCGGCTCAAAGCCAGAGGTAAAGCCAATCGATAAGCTAACTCGCCTACTCGATCCAAAATTTCAAACGGTCCAATGAATCTCGGACTCAACTTCCCCCGTTTTCCGAAACGAAAAATACCTCGACTCGGGGATACCTTGACCAAAACGTGGTCACCCGTCTCGAACTCTAGTGGTCGACGACGATTATCTGCATATGATTTCTGTCGACTCGGAGCTGTCAACATACGACTCTTGATCAAAGCTACCTTCTCCCGGGCGGCTATAAGCATATCGGGCTCTGTGCCGATTGATTCTGACAAGTCATCCCAACACAAAGGAGATCGACAACGACGACCGTACAAGGCCTCGTAAGGTGCCATCTTAATGGAGACATGTCAACTATTATTATACGTGAACTCGATCAGTGGTAGTTGGGCTATCCAATCGTCCTTCCAATCGAGGATGCAAGCCCTCAACATGTCCTCTAATGTCTGAATAGTTCTCTCTGATTGCATCCTCAAGAGATGATGAAATCTCTAACATACAAAGCTGTCCCTGAACTCGCTGAATCCAGACCTCGATCTCGGGTCTAAGGAATTCCTGTTGGTGCTCCTTCTGAACTGATAAACGAGCAAGCATCTGCTCCTGAACGGACTTACGACTCAAGGCGTCGGCGACAACGTTCGCCTTCCCCGGGTGGTAAAGGATCTCGATATCATAATCTTTGATTAATTCCAACCACCGCATCTGTCGCATATTTAACTCCCTGTGAGTAAATATATACTTCAACTCTTGTGATTGGTGAAGATCTGACAGGTGATGCCATAAAGGCAACGACGCCAAATCCCCAACGCGAAAACCACGGCTGCTAGCTCCAGGTCGTGGGTTGGATAATTGACCAACTAATCCGAGGAAACATCGGATTTACTTAATATCTTTCGGAGGTTGCCAATCTCGGATAGTCTCCGTCTTCTGAGGGTCGACACGAACTTTGTCAGATGAAATTACATGCCCGAGAAAGTCACTTCGGACCTCCAGAACTCACATTTGGAAAACTTTCCATAAAGTTGCTCTCGTCTCAACACGTCGAGAACCTGATGAAGATGAACCTCGTGTTCCTATCGGCTACGAGAATAAATCAAAATGTCGTCGATGAAGACAACAACAAACTGATCCAAAAAGTCGATGAAAACCCGATTCATTAACTCCATGAATACCGCAGGTGCAATAGTTAGCCCGAACGGCATAACTACGAACTCATAATGACCATAGCGTGTACGAAACGCTGTCCTCGTGATATCCGACTCTCGAATCCGCAACTGGTGATATCCAGATCTTAAGTCGATCCTGGAAAATACTGAGGCTCCCTGAAGTTGATCTAAAAGATCATCAATATGGGGTAAAGGATTCTACTCTTGATCATCACCCTGTTCAACTCCTGGTAATTAATACACACACGAGACGAGCCATCCTTCTCCTTGATAGATCACACTGGTGTTCCTCACGGGGACGCAATCGGTCGGAGGTAACCTTCCTCGAACTATTCCTCAAGTTGAATCTTCAACTCCTGCATTCTGGTATGGGCCATCCGATACGGTGCCTTCGATAAAGGGGACGTACCGGCTCCAACTCACTCCTGAATTCCCCTACTCTATGTGAAGGCAACCAGATAACTCGTCTGGGAATACATCATCAATCGATGACAATGATACCACGAATGATTGAACATTTCGATTGCCCTAGAATGGTCAGTCGATAAAAAGAGATACCAATAATGATTGAACAACTCGATTGCCTTAGAAAGGACAATCGATGAAGATGATATAATGAATGTTTGAATAACTCGATTGCCTTTGAAAGGCCAATCGATGAAAATGATATAAGGAATGATTGAATGACTCGATTGTCTTAGAAAAGCCAATCGATGGAAATGATACAAGGAATGATTAAATAACTCGATTGCCTTAGAAAGGCCAATCGATGAAAATGATACAAGGAATGATTGAATAACTCGATTGCCTTAGAAAGGCCAATCGATGAAAATGATACAAGGAATGATTGAATAACTCGATTGCCTTAGAAAGGCCAATCGAAGAAAATAATACAATGAATGATTGGATAGTTCGATTGCGGAATTTCTCTGCTTTCGTCATAATAATACTTCTTCTGGAACAACGGGGATTACTTCCTTGAAGCACACATTCGACAATTAACGACGGAAAGATAGCGACCAAATGCTAACAAACACTGAGGATAGTATCAAGACGATCAAACCAACTAATACCGAAAATTAAATCGTCCTAAGATAAATTCACCACGATTAGATCCATCAATCAATCGCGGTCGCGTTTAATTCGGTATGATTCCGAAAATTCTTCCATCGTCAGGTAGACCGATGGTATGAGGTCCACAAGCAATAGGACTATCCCCAAATAAGTCTATTCAAGCATGATTCGAAAATGAATGAATGCGGTGTACCAGCATCAAAAGGTACACACAAGTTGAAATAAAATTACGAGTATACCTGAAATCATTCGGGCCACCGGATCGTCGATCCTCCTCATCATATGAATCTGGGACTTGCCGGCCCCCGAACCGGACGCTCCCGTCTGATAAATACGAGCTCCAACTCTATTTGCTTCCATTGTCTTAAACGACGATGACAAAGCAGTCTGATTCTGAAACGCTGGTTGCTTCGGAGCCTGAGATGACGTCAGAGCCGACTTGGAGTCCTTTCGGCAAAAACGGGCCTTATGCCCAAAATTCCCACAATTATAGCACGTGATAGACGGTTTCAGACACTCAGTGCTGAAATGACCCGGCGTTCCACAATTAAAACAGGTGATGGCCGAACTGGCTGCTCGGGAATGAGATCCCGCACGATTATGCGCTGTAGGATGTCGCTTAGAAACGATAGGACTCACACGAGTCTTCTTGCAGGTTGACTGACCGCCTTCGGATAGATTACGCTTCGTTGATTTCCTGTTTACATATGCGGAGTTGTTGCCGCCAATTTCCTTAGCACTGCCTGCACGGAGAGTTCTCTCGATTAATCCGGCCGAGTGGCGCAATGATGATTGAGCAACGCACATGGGTCATCATGGCCTCGCATAAAAGTGAGTGGATCAACCCGAATATCTTCTCGATCGAGCCGAGTCCCGCACGATTTCCGGCGTAGTGATTATTTGTCGGGTTTCGGTCCGCACCGCGCCTCTTCTCGTGCATCCTCGATGCTCTCTCCATACGGAAGTAGGAAGGTCGCATAATGATTATATTTCCGCATGATTAGCACGTTATGATTATGTCATGAGATGATAAAAATGAGTATACATGCTCTAACTTAGTGATTATATGAATGATTTATCAAGTTACATGATTATCTCGATGAAATTCTTAAAATGATTATCTTGAATAACTTAACAAGATTGATAATATGATCATCCATTGACAACCGAGTAATGAAATGAATTGAGTAATTAATGAGTTAACATGATCGTCCCGATCATTAATCGAGTATTGGAATGAATTAAGTGATTAATGAGTTAATATGATCGTCACGATCATTAATCGAGTATTGAAATGAATTAAGTGATTAATGAGTTAATATGATCGTCACGATCATTAATCGAGTATTGAAATGAATTAAGTGATTAATGAGTTAATATGATCGTCCGATCATTAATCGAGTATTGAAATGAATTAAGTGATTAATGAGTTAATATGATCGCCCGATCATTAATCGAGTATTGAAATGAATTAAGTGATTAATGAGTTAATATGATCGCCCCGATCATTAATCGAGTATTGAAATGAATTAAGTGATTAATGAGTTAATATGATCGTCCGATCATTAATCGAGTATTGAAATGAATTAAGTGATTAATGAGTTAATATTATCGTCCTGATCATAATTAATGATTAAGTTAGAGGATAGATAAATGATGAATGATGAATGAATGACTATTGCCAGAAATTATACCATGGCGTTAGAAATCTTACAGTTCTTCCGGTCTGATTGGCTCGGCATTTACACAGGTCACACGTGACGCGAAAGTCCAATGATACTAGTCTGATGACGATGATTTCAAATGAGACATGACTCGGAAGGTAGTATTCAAAACCACGCTCCGATACCAACTCTGTAACACCCCAAACTAGGCGGATATTACAGTGCCGTAGATCCCCAACTGGGACCCACCAGGCAAATGAAAATGAATAAATTACACAGGATAAATGTAGTACCGAACCACATTACAACAATAATTACTCCGATGAGGAGTTTAGTTATAACACACCAGGACAATACCGAATACTAGTGTAATTTATATGAAGATAAAATACACAACACTGAATGAAGCGGAGTATCCAAATGAAAGTCTGCAGCGGAAAAATAAAGGACAATAACATGAATAACTGAAAGATCGGGGGCCCCTACTAGTATCACTAGGACTCCTCGACATCAACATGCTATTCCCGTGCGTTTGCCTTGCCATGACCTGAAAAACAAAATGCCCAAATGGGTCGATTAAATGAACAACAATCCTCAAGGGTTGAAAAATACACAATCATGATTTAACTGAAGTTATGAAATATCCTTAGTTATGAATTACGCTGAAGAGGGGTATCATAGTACGCCCGTAGTGTTCTTTGCAAGTGTACAAGACGAATGACCGGACACACCCGTCCTTGTACCTAATTAGTCTCACGGAGGTAATCTGTTACCGTGTGCACAGTCCAATGTATCACTCCCAATACATGGCCATAACGTGCCCGACTAAAAATTCCACACATCCGCACCCGGCCACGCAATATGAACCCAGAAGGTCATATGAACGAGAATGACCATAATGAATATCAAGGAATAATAATAATCTGACAACGTCAAGAATGACTTACCGAGATGAAAGTAATAATGAAGTGATTGATAGATTCAATGGAATGATTGGAACCGCCATTCTTCGTTAATGAAGGGATTATTCGGTAATTACAAGTCTCAATATGATTAATACAATGATGAATGAGTTATGATTATGAATGATCAACAACAAAATTAATGAATGTTCTTTTAACCGAGTAAGAATTAACTTACTCAATACCGGTGATAATTATCCTTCCACGAACAACGCCCTAATTGAGATATCGGTCGCTCGAACAACCTTGAATTATATAATATCCAACAACCCGTTCAATATACGAATCAAACACGAATATAACGAACTCAAAACGTCGATACGATTAAACTAAATCCATTGAGGCATTAAATCAAACACGTTGTGGCCAAACTCCGATTGTTTACAATCAAACCTCAATATACCAATATCAAATCCCCCAAGAAGTGTTTCAAACCAACAAAACATCTTCAATATGATTAATAATCCAAGACGAATATCCGAAAACGTGATTACAACGACAATTAATCGAAAACCCCCAATTTCAACTCGATATTCAAAGTGTTCTTGAATAATCCCTCAATAATCCAATGAATCCTTATACAAACTCATAATCATAGACATATCCCTTCATATAACATGATTATAACGTCCAAAACATCATATCTCAACACAAAATCGAAGTCCAAGGTGTTGAAGGAATTACCTCTTGAAGATCCAACCACTTCGATCCGAAGAACACGAGTTTAATCGAGTATCCAAGCTTCCCAAATGATTGAAGGTGATGAAAAATACACACTCAAATGATAATTGATGAAGAAATTTCTCCCTCAAGCTTATCTCTCTCGTATGAAGGTGGAAGAGATGGAAGAAATGAGCTGAAATGCCCAAAAAACGAATTTATAGGGGTTGACTCGGCTGACAGACTCGACCGTGTCCGCTCGACACAGCGCGGCACTGGCAGAGGACTCGACCGTGTCCTCGCTTGACACGGTCGCGGCGCGAGGGGCCTTCCGATAGTGACCCGTCCGACAAATGACTTCGGCATGACTCCGACCGTGTCCCGGAACACGGCCGGGCGTCTCGGGCGCCGGTTACAGATTATCCTAAGAGTTCGACTCGGCCGTGCTGCATTTACACGGTTGGGTCCTGTGACAGAAACTTCGGCATTTCCGGACGAGTGCGGCACGGGCCGTGTCGGACGACACGGCCGAGTTCGGTCGGCAGTGATCGGCCAAAACTGAAAAAAAATGAGCGGGTGAGCTAAAACGACCATAACTCTCTCGTCCAGACTCCGATTGACTCACAGTTTGAACCATTGGAAAGCTAACTCGATGCTCTATAATATTGCAAAGATTTAGAATTTTTAGAGTTACCAAAAATTAATGGTGATCTAGCAAAGTCGAACTCATATGAGGAAAGTTGAAACAATGAACAATAACGATACACAACTCGAAGTTTTTCCGAACGGTGAACACGGGTGAATGAACATGATTGATGAATGATTATAAATGAGTGAAAATCCACTGAGTGACAATCACCGAATGAAATTACTGAATGATAATGACTGAATTACAACCGGGTATTACAGTAAGGCCCTGTCGGTTACGGCCGTAAGCGATCGGCAAGCGCTGGATGGATTTTGACGAATGCCGGTTACGGCCGTAAGGTCTCCCAGTTACGGCCGTAAGTGGTTGGCAGGTTGCTGGGCAGTATATATATGATCGAGCAGACGGGTTTATACCCATTTCTTTCATTCCTCTCTTTTCCTTTCCGCGGCTGGGGCTTGGAGAACATGTAGAGATGTTGTTCAACTATCAATCCACGAAATTCTTGAGTTTATAACGTTGACCGATCATCCCATAACATCCTCCGATCCACCGAATCAAGGTTAGATTTCCTAAAATTCGAGTTTTTGGAAAATTGGGGATTTTGTTTGACTTCATCCATTTAATCCGTAGTAATTTACATTAGTGATGGATTGATGATTATTTAGGTGTATTCTATCATTTCCATCGTTATTCCACGGTTGGATTGTATTGATTCGTCGTTTTGGTTGAGTTCTTAGTCGACGCCTTGAAGGTGTCCGACAAAAGGTCTAAGAGGGGGGTTTGTGCGTTGTACGATTATTATTCATCGTACGTTTGTTGATTTATCATTGATATGACTTAGGGACGAAATCCTTGTGAAGAACTCAAGTCGGAACCCTTCCATTCGTTGTCTTCTTCGTGGTTCAAGCTTCCCGGTCGAACCGTGTTCTTCGGGATATTCGGTAACGTTTATTAAGGCAAGTATATAATTATGATTGTACGTTCTCGACTTTGAAAGTAAGATATATTGATGGTATGATATGAACGAACCGTTTTTACGGCATTCATAGATATATTGATGGCATATTATGAACGAACCGTTTTTACGGCATTCATATATGTAGCATATTATGAACGAACCGGTTTTACGGCATTCATATATGTATTGATGGCATGATATGAACAAACCGTTTCTACGGCATTCATACATGTAACGACGGATGATATGAACGAACCGTTTTTACGGCATTCACATACGTCTTGATGTGACACTATGAGATTTAGTTATTCCGGAATACTAGTCTTGAATTGATGAATTGACGGTTACATTTACTTTATTGTCGAGGAGTATTGTATTTCATACTTGATATACTTGCACTAGCTATTCGACGGCTAACCCCTTTATGGGGGAAATACGTTTTATGTATTCCAGGTTCCAGGAGAGCGGACAGGCAGGTATCGGGTCGGCATGAAGATGGTGGGCAAGTATGATACTGTGTCTTTCTTCCAGTTATGTTTGGAGTTTTCCATTCAGTGTTGTTGTACTGGATTGGCTTTTGAATACTCGAGTATTGTTTTCCATTTTCCTTGATGTTCCGGCCTGTGTTTGCCGAAGTATTGATTCGTGTTGTGATGTCTGTGGATACATTGGTTATGTTTTGAATACCTTTGTATTGTTTTTTTCATTCCATTGTGTGTAGACCTTCTCGGTCAAAAATTATAGTTCCGCGTATGTTTAGCCTTATGGGTCCCACGGCGGGGCTTACGGCGCTGTAATATTCCCTGAATAACTTGGGGGTGTTACATAATATGGTATCGGAGCTTTGGGTTTATGGATACCTAGGCTGTCGGTCTTTTTTGTGTCGATTGAGTCGTCATTTGTCCACAGTATCACTACTCTGCCATCATCACAGTGCGACCGGTACTTGTAAGTCCTCTCACTCTTCTTGTATTTTTCTTAATCGTTTCGTTTATAGCTTGGTATTCTTGGGAATTGGTCACTTCGAGAATGTGCGATTTGGATTATACTTACACACGTATGTGCCCTTCAGAATATTGGCTGAGAGTAGGAAGAATCGTGGTCGTGGTCACGGACGTGAACTCTTCCTTGAGATTTTGTTAAATTGCTAATTGCTAATTGCCGATTGCGATATTGGTGTGTATCGTTATTATGTTGAGACTTTGTTTAGGAGTCGCATGCTAGTACCACGGGAGATCTTCGACTTTACAGACTTGTAAGTATGTTGTTCGGATTATTCGATAATTCTTGGTGAATTTGAATTTCCGTTGAAATGTTGTTTGTGCGAGTGATTGCAAGTTTCGAGGACGAAACTTATTTTTAAGGGGGGTAGAGTGTAATACCCCGATTTTTTTGGATATTTTTTTCGTTTATATGTTGGATGTCGTTGATGGATAATTGTGCTGAGGATGATGTGAACGTATGACAATGTTGTTGAATGCGTATATGTATTCATTGTGCCGTATGATCGTTTGGTATGTCGAGATGTTGGTCGAGAATAGCGGAAAATGGTTAAGTACAACTTCGTTAGCGCACGCTACAGGGTATGCCTAGCGCGCGCTAAGATATATACTTAGCGTACGCTACGGTGCATACTTAGCGCACGCTAAGAGGTTCGGTTACGTACGCTAAGGAGGACCCCTAACGTACGTAACGACTTGCTGGGTTAGTTCCGGAAGGTGGCCAACAGGTAGGCCCAGGTTGATTTTTATATTCAGTTAGCGCACGCTAACGCATGTTGGTTAGCGCACGCTAACATCAGATCGCCAATAATGGAATCTTAGCTTTCGGTGGGTGGACCCGACCATGTTCGACCCGTGTCCAGATAAGGTCAGCGAATGTTTGTCGTGTAGGATTAGCGCACGCTAATTCCATATCGGTCAAAGGAATCCCGATAATCGCGGATGCTTTCGGCATGTGGGGGCACGATACTGTAGCAAGTCAACGCCTGTTTGCGTACGCTAATGCGTGGGCATTACATACGTTAGATGAATTTCGAAGCAATGTAGTAGCTTCTGGACTGCCCGATAGCGCACGCTATCAAGGAAGGATAGCACACGCTAGTCCTGTAGCGCACGCTAAATATAAGGTCTAACGCGCGCTAGTGATGTGTTTTATAGAGAGGATAGACGAGTGCTGAGAGGCATTTTGTCCATTCTCTTTCCTTCAGTCAATAGAGAGAGCCTTGGGAAGTACTTGAAGTTCCTAAACATTGAGAGATGATTCTCTTAAACAAGATTAAGATGGAGAAGTCGGATTTAAGTATTGTTCTTGAAGTTTTTGATGATTCTTGGAATGGAGTTCAATTATTCTTTTTCGTGGTTCGTCCATACAAGGTAATCCTCGTATCCCTTTGATAGTGGTTCGTTTTTTTTAAGGATTACTACTTGGGAGGGAGTATGTTGGGAATCGTGTGTTTTGATGTTCGTCTTATTTCAATGTAAATGCATATATTGGACTGTACTTTTATCCGCTGCGTGAGTATTTTGAAATCGCTTTTGGTATTTTGCCAACTGAATTTTTATTTTGTAAAACCGATTCCTTAAAACTGAGTTTTTGGTATTTTGGCCTTGATCATTTTGACGGTATTTGGAAATTGATTTTTTTTAGTATTTGAAAAATATTACCGTCATCGGTCTTTTTGGCATTTTTGAAATGACGTGGAAAATTGTGCTTAGCCTGGTAAATCCTTGTGAGAAGGGTTTACGTCATGTAATATTCCCAGGAGGATCTGGGGTGTCACAATTATGGTATCATGTGATAATATTATACGAGATTTATTGGAATTGTAATAAGAGATTTCGGATGTTGATATGGTTATTGAGGTCTTCTTCATATGATGATAACGGTTTTGTTGCGATTCTTGAGGTTGTATGAATGGCATGACTAAGAAAATGGTAACATGGAGATATACACCTCGGATATGTTGTTCTGAACGTGATTTCGGATATTTCATATTCTTGAAGAACTCTTGAATTATACGAGGTGATGAAAATTTTTAAGAAGGGTTGATGTTTTGAAAATGAATATGGAATATTCATATCTATAGCTAAACTATGTGTTTGAAATAATATTCGTATAGGAATACGAATGTGATTATGAGTTTGATGAGACTATTATTCACCTCTGAATTTGGAGGCCCATACGTATGGAACAAATATTCAAGTCGAATGATTGGATTGTTTGATAACCTTTTTAATATGATTATCTATTGTTTTGAACCAGTCGGATGATTCGAATTGATGATGGTCATAAGTAGATTTTAGCGATGGATTTACGAGAAGGGAACCTTGTCAATTCATATTTAAGAATTGAGTTTGGAACATTTAGACCCTTATTATTGGTCCGAATTGGTTGTTGATATGATCATCATATTTCGACTTGTATTGTGGACAAGATTTGTAAGTGTCTGAGTTGGATTGTTCAGACGGTGATTAGTCGAGATATGGTGAAACGGTTGAGTTTGTGGTTTGGTGGTATTTATATTGTTCGTCATCGAACCTGTTGATTATTAATCCTTCGTTTTACAATAAGATATGATGTTTGATCATGGATTATGACTGTTGTGTTGCGGTTGAGGTTGAAGAGTTCGTAGATTACCTTGGTCGGGACTGAGGAACTCGTAAGACGAAAGCAACTGAATTGGTAACAGTTCGTGGCATTGATGTCGAGACAAGTTTTATACTTGTACGGGTCAACGAGATTAATGTTATCATGTAGGTGTACGATTGTGTGTATTATTTCAAGACTTGGCCTCTTTATGATTGTATTGATATCAGGGGATTGTTTGATACGACACCCATTGGCAAATTATGCCAAATGTTATTGTTGTTCGTAAATGGCCGGTTCAAGGCATTGCGATACTTGTTGGTAAAGCTACTGTCGATAGACGGTTCGCGGTATCGACGTATCGATTGTTATCGTGACTGATGTTCCATCGAAATATTGTGGTGATCGTCGTTATTGATAGCGGTGTTTTTCTATTGATATTGTATTGGCCGATTGAAGGCATTGATGTATTCGATTATCATCTTTGTTATCGATAACTGGTTCAAATGTGCCGAGACATCCGTTGTATTGTTATTATCGAGTTGCCGTTCTAAGGTAATCGAAGTATTGAATTGGGACTGTCGAAGATAGTTCACATCCGTTGAGTCGTTATCAATTGGTCGTTCTAAGACAATCGATATATTGAATGGGGATCGCCGAGGATAGTGCCCATCCGTGAGTTATTATTGTCGTGTTGGCCGACTCAAGGCAGCACACTATTATTCTTGTGAACTCGGTAATTTTTTGATCGTTGAGGGTTGAGGATTTTCCGAATTGTTGTGTCGTGATTATTTCCCGTGTTAACTGGTCCTTAGGGATTTTGATCCCAGGATGGTAGTGTTGAACATCGTTGGCCGTGTCGATCTTTCATTATTCGTGTGTCATCATTCACTTGGTGAGTTGTATGATCCGTATTGGATGTGTTATCCTTTGAGTTTCATTGTCATGTTGTATCGTGACATATCTGGAATCATATCTGCGTTCCGATTGGTTATTGTGTAGGATTTTTAGCCAGGCACACGATGGTCATGCGTGGATGTTTCCACATTGAACCGTGCACACGAGACGTAGTTCGTGAGGCTAATTAGGTACATTGTCCCACGTATATTTCTGGATTCCGTATACGGGGTGGACATGTGCACGGACACATTTCCGGATCGGGCGTACTGTGATGTCCATCTTTGAGCCATACGATTTGTGATCGTTTATAGTCCATGTTTGATTGGATGTGTTCGACGTTTTGTGATTAAGCGTTCATACGCCCGAGGGGTATGTTCGACAGTCAGGTTTGTTTCCTTGGGATCTGTATTGTGATGATTTACAGCTTCGGGCTGTTCGGCTTCCAGGCCTTTGCAATGTATTGGTATTTCTGTTGGAGCCTTCAGACATTGTGATTCGTACCTATTTCGGCATTGGTTTGGGTTACCTTCGGGTATTGTATTGTTGTGTTCTATACTGATGATTCGCCGTTTGGGCGTAAGTTTCGGTTCTTGTGTATCTCGTTGAGTTTTTCCTAGCGGGATATTTTTCTCCCTACTTGTTTTAAGTTTCGGGACGAAACTTCTTTTAAGGAGGGTAGAATGTAATACCCGTAATTTCGATTTCTGATAATTTTCATTTTTCGGCGGAGGTCCGTTTCGACGACTCGCTTAGGACCGTTTCGTCATTCTGGGAATATTTTATTCTGCACTTTTTGTCATCCGAGTTCGTTTCTGTATCGTTTTGTTGAGTTCCGTGTTCTTAAGCGGCTTTTTCGTACTTGCGTTCGATTCTTGCGAATCTCGTCCGAAACTGTTGTTTCGAGTCTCTTGTAAGTTCATTTAAAAATATTATTCATGTTGCGAGCTTTCGGTTGGTGTTTCGATCGTGTATCGTGTGTTTCGGACGTTTTGGGCCATTTTTGTAATTTCCCAAAGTTTGGGGTAATTACTTTCGTTGTCGAATTACGAGCCGTTGGGTGGTCGGAATCATGTTTTCTCTTGGTGCTCGGATTTGTCTTTGCGAGTAGGTCGTAACCGTACCTTCGATTTATATTCAGGTTCGGGTTTCGGGGTCGTCCGGGCCGTCGGAGTGGCCACGATCGAGTCGCGTCGAGCAGTCTGGCTCGCCGAGTTACGGCCGTAAGGTGCCGTTACGGCCGTAAGTGCTTAGCGAACATGGTCGGGCGAATGCGATTCTGGCCGTAGAAAGTATCGATTCTGGCCGTATGGGTGCAAGCGATGTTCGGACGCATGCGATTCTGGCCGTAAGTGCCGAGTTACGGCCGTAAGGCCTGTCGATTCTGGCCGTAAGCGATCGGCAAGCGCTGGGTGGATTTTGACGAATGCCGGTTACGGCCGTAAGGTCTCCCAGTTACGGCCGTAAGTGGTTGGCACGTTGCTGGGCAGTATATATATGATCGAGCAGACGGGTTTACACCCATTTCTTTCATTCCTCTCTTTTCCTTTCCGTGGCTGGGGCTTGGAGAACATGTAGAGATGTTGTTCAACTATCAATCCACAAAATTCTTGAGTTTATAACATCGACCGATCATCCCATAACATCCTCCGATCCACCGAATCAAGGTTAGATTTCCTAAAATTCTAGTTTTTCGAAAATTGGGGATTTTGTTTGACTTCATCCATTTAATCCGTAGTAATTTAGATTAGTGATGGATTGATGATTATTTAGGTGTATCCTATCATTTCCATCGTTATTCCACGGTTGAATTGTATTGATTCGTCGTTTTGGTTGAGTTTTTAGTCGACGCCTTGAAGGTGTCCGACAAAATGTCTAAGAGGGGGGTTTGTGCGTTGTACGATTATTATTCATTGTACGTTTGTTGATTTATCATTTATATGACTTAGGGACGAAATTCTTGTGAAGAACTCAAGTCGGAACCCTTCCGTTCGTTGTCTTCTTCGTGGTTCAAGCTTCCCGGTCGAACCGTGTTCTTCGGGGTATTCGGTAACGTTTATTAAGGCAAGTATATAATTATGATTGTACGTTCTCGACTTTGAAAGTAAGATATATTGATGGTATGATATGAACGAACCGTTTTTACGGCATTCATAGATATATTGATGGCATATTATGAACGAACCGTTTTTACGGCATTCATATATGTAGCATATTATGAACGAACCGGTTTTACGGCATTCATATATGTATTGATGGCATGATATGAACAAACCGTTTCTACGGCATTCATACATGTAACGACGGATGATATGAACGAACCGTTTTTACAGCATTCACATACGTCTTGATGTGACACTATGAGATTTAGTTATTCCGGAATACTAGTCTTGAATTGATGAATTGACGGTTACATTTACTTTATTGTCGAGGAGTATTGTATTTCATACTTGATATACTTGCACTAGCTATTCGACGGCTAACCCCTTTATGGGGGAAATACGTTTTATGTATTTCAGGTTCCAGGAGAGCGGACAGGCAGGTATCGGGTCGGCATGAAGATGGTGGGCAAGTATGATACTGTGTCTTTCTTCCAGTTATGTTTGGAGTTTTCCATTCAGTGTTGTTGTACTGGATTGGCTTTTGAATACTCGAGTATTGTTTTCCATTTTCCTTGATGTTCCGGCCTGTGTTTGCCGAAGTATTGATTCGTATTGTGATGTCTGTGGATACATTGGTTATGTTTTGAATACATTTGTATTGTTTTTTTCATTCCATTGTGTGTAGACCTTCTCGGTCAAAAATTATAGTTCCGCGTATGTTTAGCCTTGTGGGTCCCACGGCGGGGTTTACGGCGCTGTAATATTCCCTGAATAACTTGGGGGTGTTACACACGTAGCACGTTATCTCATAAACTTAACGTACGTTAAGGGCTCTGTACTTATCTATTTACAACTGATCATGCCCATCGTCTCGGCATACCGAATATATTTACATGACATACTGAATATACATACTTGTTCCAATAATATTCTCATACGATATACCTGATATTAAAATTAAGACAATCTGATACACGATATCTTCAAATATAATTGTCGACTAAATACATCCATACATACAGTTGTCTCCATTCTCAATTTATTTTATCCATACTGTATAGACACCAAGCTATACAATTTATCTCAGATAAAATAATGCGAAAAATTTATACTGAAAATCCGGGTATTACAATGGATATATGTGGATATGATGCTATATTGATGAGAATAGTTTTATTTGGGTCGAGACGAGATGTCCCTAAGTGATTGTTGTGTATGTTTCATATTTATACTTACTATTACCATTATCTATTATTACATCACATGTTTTGGGATAAGTCCTACTTTAAATGGAAAACATATCAAAAATCCACTCATATTTTGTGAATATTATTATGGTATTAGATAGATTTATGTCAGGTGTCAGAATTGGGCTGTGTCAGCAGACTGCTGGGCTTGAGATACAAGTGCATATTAGTATGTCGCATTTGACAGAGACATTGCGTATACCTTGCAAGTCGACTCCATCACTTCCACAATCATCGTTAAGATTAGGTCATGTTTGATATTGATGTTTTGTTGTTTGGACATATTGGTGACATACAAGATCAAATACTGTTATTTGATCACATATTTGATTGTATATGATGCATGATTGTTTGATTTGGTGCATCATTATTTAACTTTTCGATGATATTCCGATGGTTTATAGAGCTTAATATTATGTGAACCGTGTACAAATATTTTAATAGGTCAATCTATTTATAGGAGTTCTATATATATGTTCAAAAAATAAAAATATAAATAAATTCTTAAAATAATGACCGAAAGAGCCCGACGCCAACTAAAGAAATGATAAATTATATTCGGATTCATTTCCCTCTCAATATTTTATGTCAGTTTTACAAAGTTGTCGCGAATTAGTAATAGAGGTATTGTCGTTGACTAGTCGAAAAATCATAATTTGGACAATCTAATTTTGTAACGGAAAAGGGTCGTCGCCAAATAATGACGGAAGCATTTGTGACTAAATCAGCTAAATCGTTGTTAAATCTAACTTTGGATGACAAAATCATTCTCATATGCACCAATGAGGTGTCTGTCACCAAATTTAGCTACGAATTGTTATTTTGTCGCTACATTTTAGCATCAAGGTAAATGTCGGTAGAATTGTTGTCACTAAATCTTAGTTACGATGGATTTTTTTTAGGGATGAAAAAATCCATCGAAATTTCACCTCTCTCTACTTAAAAACTTGGTAAGATTTACTATTTAACGAGAATCCAAGAAATATATCGACAACAAAGTTTGAATCTAATTTTCCAAAATTATATTTTCCATTATTTTGAATACAAATTTTGCAACCGAAAGGAAGAAAATAAGATAGATTAGGTTTTATATCTTTGAATATTTTATAGGAAGCCATGATCTTATTTCTCTTTAAGTGAATTCGATTGGTGACACAACATGCAGTACTCATTAGTTCAGCCCCAAAGTACTTTGGAAGTCCATCTTTATTAAGCATACTTTAGATCATTTCTTCTTAAATGAGATTTTCTTCTCGACGACTACATTGTGCCGAGGTGTTCGGAGTGCCATAAAATTATGTCTAACACTATAATAACCACACCATTATTCAAAGTCATCATTTGACTCGCACTCTCCTTCCTTATTGGTTCTAATGTCAATGATTGGTAGACTCTTTTCTTTCTATGCAAGTGTACACCATTTAACAAACTGGTTATAAGAATCACTTTTTATTGTAAGAAATCTCATCCATGTGAATAGTGAGAAATCATCAAGAATGACCAAGGTATTTTACATCCTGATACTTTTTTTTAGTGGTGTCCTAACATCTAGATTTTGTTATTTTGTATTGTTGTATCGCATGTATTGGAATTTAGTATTGTACATTATATATTATATTGTATTGATTTACTTAAGAGTAAATTCATTATGATATCGTTAGTATTGTTATTAACCGATTGAGGATTTTATTTTGATATGTTGTAAATTATCCAAGTATAATAGCCATAATGTATACTAGTTTTGGAAGTTAATATACGCTCACGTCTAGGTGCAACATACAGTAAATTTTGCATGTAGCATATTCTATATAAGGGATCAGACTGTGGATTTAATGTCCGAAAAGTGGAGACATGATGTGTATGATGGAATTGGAAGCCACCATGCATAACGTAAGCAATTGTGGGAGGATAATGCACACTATGTGAAGGTGATATCACTCACTATGTTGCGTATCGTATGCAAGATTTGTGTTGTGGATTCTTTTGGCGTGTAGGTTATGGCACTTTTGGTGTGAAGAGGATAAGTGAGTCAATGGGAATTATGTATGAAATATTAGTATAGTTAAGGTATTTAATGTCGGTAATATACCATACGTTATTTCATGTTACATGCGTTAGACATTTCTCAGTTGAGGCAGTAGATTTTGGATGGGGTTGCGTATGTTATTGAAGTTTCCAGGGTTGCTCCTTATACTAAGGTCATACTGTAACAGCGTGTTTTGAAATACACAAATTATATAGTGAGATTTGGTCTTTCTTCTCCTCACGAACCAAAACCGATTTTCCCTCATTACTATCATCCCTCTTGATGCATAAATGATATTTAGCCTCTTCCAAATTAGTTAAAAGCATTATAGCTTGGGCTGAAGCGTGAGACTTTGAGTTGTTGATTCTTGTGGTGTTTCATTGTGTTGTTCATCTTCAAGATTTATGTTGGATGTGTTTCTTGTAAATTTTATTGTATTGCTATTGATGTTTACTTTCATACGATGATGGATTGGTAAAGTTATTGATGATTATGGTGTTGAATTCTATCATGTTTTAGAGAAGTTCATGACTGTTCAAGAACTCATAAGGATATAAACATACTGATAAAAAATTATGTTGATCTTATTAAGTACACTAGGCCATAGATGGCCTACGGCAACTCCTACAAAATGTTGCAAGAAGCAAAAAAAATGTTGTTGTAGACAAGAAAATCAAAACGGCAACACTTTTTTTGTGTTGCACTTTTCGCCGCTGCCGTAGGTCCCTATAGCAACACTTATGTCACCTACTGCAACACCAACTCCTTTTGTTACCATAAGACTGCAAGGCATCGTTAACTATAGTCTACAGCAACATTACACAAGTGATGCAGCAGAGGTCAATTTTCTGTAAAAGTAGGGGGCCACAGATGGGGCCCACATAAGGGACCCAACATAGTGGGCCCCACATGTGGGCCCCAACTGTGGACCCCATACCTGTTAGGGAACCCTGTTGCAACACTTTTTTGCAACACTTTTTAAGTTTCTGCAACACCTTTTAGTAAGTAACTGTAACACTATGTACCATCTACTGCAACACTTTTACAAAAAAAAAAAATTGACAGGAAATATTTGTTTATATTAATTACCAATCCATTACAATTTGGAATCCATCCATTCAAAATACAACCCATACATCCGTCCATCCAAAATATCTAAAAAACAGTACTTAAGGTTTACTTAAAAAACAGTACTTAAGGTTTAACACAACGACCAAAAGCCATGAAATATGGTACTAAAAAAACAGAAAATCTAAGATGTAGCATCTCCTCCGGTAATAGGAGTGTCGTTGTCGTTATCACTTGATATTGTGGGACAAAGTTCCACCAAATTGATGTTCAAGCTTGGGTTTACTTCGCCTAATTTCTTAAGCACGAAAGTTAGGTTCTCCTGCACCTTCTTATTCACCTGTGCATCTACTTCTTCTTGGACCTTCTTCTCCAGCTTTTCTTCCATTTCGTCAACAACTTCTTGCCTGATTTTGGTCGTCAAGTCACTGATATGCGAGTTTGTCATGCCACGAGTGGAGCATTTGTCAGACTTTACACATCTTTCTATAAGCCATGAAGGACCATGTGCTTTTCCATCCAATAGAAGTTCATTGACATCTTCAGTTGGTCCTGATAAATCAGGACCAATAACCTTTTCAATTTTGTCCTACAAAATAAAGCCACGACCATATCAAATTAAACAGACTTGAATGGAAGAATACACCTGGCATGTGATCAACTAAATAATAGAACACTTACAATTATGATCTTAGTTACTTTTCCTTTCCACTCATATAGCTCCTACAGGAAATCGAACGTCACATTACAATAAGAATCATACAACACGAATTCTATGGGGATGATGCTTGAGCACTCGAAAAAGAACAAAAAATTTAAAAAAAAGTCATCTTTTAAAATTATCTATACTTCTATACTCATGTTATTAGTTTACGAAATCTCACCTATTGAGAATATAATCTGTAACAAACAGACACCTCAATGGGTACTTGCAATATAAAAGATAACTGGACTTTTTTGTAAATAAGAGGCTAAACCTCGCAGGGTAGTTTCTGTTTCTTTTTTCCCAAAACAATATTGAAGGAACTTATTTCACATCAAAATGCTAATAAATTTTGCTAAAACCACATATTAAGAAACAATCCCAGTCGTTAATCTAAATTGTTTTAGCTCAGAAGACGGGGTATTCTTCCAGGATCCACTTTAGAACTATTATCTAGTGCTATATCAGATTAGGCATAAGCTTGAACGAACCATTCTTCAAAATTAGCTTCTGAAGACCTGAATCAACGATCATATATACTATAGAAAACATGACGGTTTTGTGGAAATTGTAGATATACATATACCTGTAATGTAGATTCATCAGCAGTAGCCAAAGCAGTAGATTGCTCTCCTTTGCTCCCCCTGTGACCAAAAATCGCCTCCTAAGTACCAATGGCCGATTAACCTAGCCAGCACCAATGTAAAATCACAAAATTCACGTCAAAATCGTCCTAAATCTTCAAAGTGTGAAAAGATGTTACAATTACCACTTATCGCTTAGAGGACCAAGTCTCGAAAAAATCCAAGCTACCGGACCAAAAAAAAGAGCTATTTCTCTAAAAAAAAAATATTAGGCTTCTCTGACATATACAAACCACATATAACTTGTATCCAAAATGGATGAATATCAGAGGAAGCTAAATTTCTTCTGCTTTTTTCATTTTTTCTCAATCCGTCCGAGCGTGTGTCCGTGTGCATTCACATTAAAATAAACACAAGATTGTCAAAAGGGCTTAAAAAGGTTTTACCTTAGTGGTATTGTCTCCATAATTCGCAACTACAAGTGGCACAGCCTCTCTGCTGAGACATGCTGCTACATATTTGCTTACTACAGGATCTGCAGTAGAACCCTGCACTCGAATGGGCCAATTTACACAATAATCAGGCATCAAAACAATAACAGTAGAAAATAGAATTACTGCAACGACAGGCTAGGTCTATGACCGCATCTTGGGGACGCTTATGTGTTTCTTTTTGCCGTATCTTTTCGCGGAGCTTGCCCTCAAAACATCTTTTTTTTTGTTCTCCTTATTGGAATAGTGCCCTCGGGGCACTCGCCTTTCATTTGCCATAGCTGAGTAATTGTGTTAGCTCTTTCTTTAGGCTCAGTCGATATTTTGTTCTCGTCGAAAAGCCCTTCAAGATGGTAACTAGGTCTCGACTAAAAAAAAAATTAATAACCATGTCTTAAGAAAACAAACAAAAAAATATTATGGAGATACAAATAGAAATGGAACCTGAATCTTGTGGTCTTTGAGAAAAGGGTGATCAAAAGCTGGTTGATGAGATATGTGAACACAGTCAATGTGATCCCCATATGGGCTCTGTTTTCAAATCATTACATGTATAGACCAAATGGCAAAAATGTAAATAAACAATTACAATTAAATTTTTAGATCTTTATCCACATTCAGATCCAGAAAATCTCTCATGCAAAAAATAAAAGGTAAATATCAAGAGAATCACTTCAGCTTAAATAAGTTTAACCACATTCAGATCCAAGAAATCTCTCATGTAAAAAAATGAAAGGTAAATATCAAGAGAATCACTTCAGTAGCTACTAATAAGCCTAATATTCATCCCTTTTTCCCCACAATTTTTGATCTACAACCAACAAAAGAGAAGGAGGTGGTGGGGTGGGTGGGGTGGGGGTGGGGGTGGGGGTGAGGGGTGGGGGTGAAATTGCGAAATACATACAAATGCATACATAAGTATGAGTATGGAAATGGGACCTGAATAGTCTTAATGGCAGGCTTATTGAGCCTTTGTAAGTGCTTCTTAACTTCCAGCTTCTGTCTTGAAGCAGCAGACCCAGACAGTCTCCCGGCGCAAGATAGAGATGTGAGAAGACCCCATACGCATACCGAGAAGAAAACCACTTCCACTTTGAAATATATATATATATATTTATATATTTATATTTAAATATATATAATATTTAAATATTTGTTATTTAAATATTTAAATAACACCACAACCCACACATGCACACACACATCTAATGCACACACACATAAACATATGCATACATATACACACACAGACACAGCCCGGCCAGAAAACCAACCTGCCAATATCCACCCTGAACTTTCGTTCGAACCCTACCAAAAATACTCCAGGCTTGAACTCACATCAACCCGCCAGACCCAACAACCTCCAACGAAAAATCATGAAAGGATGAAGTATTAGCAAATTCATAATTCATGAAAAGTAATTTTATTTAGCAATGCCAAATTATTTGTTATTAACATCCAAGATGTCGATTCCTCGAGAACCAAAACATCCGTTACAAGTTTCATGTCATCCATTAAGGGCAAAAAAGAATCATCAGGCAAAACATCAAACTTTGTCATAAAACTAGTGGCATGGAGATGAAATGTGTACATCAGAAAACAAAAATAAGTACCTGGGGAAACAACTATAGAAGATATTGTTCTTGAAGTGGCGCTAAATTTGTTTAACAAGTTCCCGGAAATCGAGTCAATTATACAAACCATTCCATCGACACCAGCAGTATAAATGTGCGAACCATGTAAAGGTAACGAAATAGCACCGACACCCCTACACATTTTTATGCAATAGAGCAAACATGAGTATCAAGCAGCCTACTTGGTCACCAAAAAAAAACATCAAATGCAAATTTCGTAAAATCCACCATAAACTTAACCTATCAATATTTCAGGATGATTATATTACATGAGAAAGTTCAGCAAATAAGTCTGCTATATTTTATCCGTGATAAAATTCCAAGTAATATAATCGTAATTTTTATTTCTTTAGTTCGAGGCTACCACTCATTCAAACTAAGAGATTCCAATTTACAAAACAAAAGAAAAGGAGTTGCATAGGTACCACATACCTCCATCGGTCGTCGTCGCCATGGAGGAGGGGAAGGAGTTGCGGATCGGCCGCCGTAGTGAAGAAGTGCCGTCGTCTAACGAAGAGTAAGAGGGTTGATTGTGTTGTTTGTCCATAGGGGAGGGGGGAGAGAAAAAGAACGGAAAAAAGGGGGTGAGAACGTGAGGAAAAGAGTAGGGTGAGAATAAAAAAAAGCAATCCCTCATATATATATATATATATATATATAATGGGTAGTTGGGTTTTATTCGACCCAACAAGGTTCGACTATAAATTAACTGAGTAAAAACGGATCAATTTGAGATTCATTATTCAGTCCCCTGGTTTGATTATTCAATTAATACGCTGCGTCACATAACACCAATACTAATTCGCCAATATATTAGTCTAATGTCTCCGCTCGATATTTTAATCAGCTAGCTAAACAAAATAAAAATGAAACAAATCAGTAAAAAAAATTAATACCATCAAAATTTCAATTTAAAAATTCCTGGATATTACACATAATTATTGGCACCTTTTATTCTATCCAGCTAATTATTGTAAATAATTATTTTTAATTTTTAATTTTTATAAATATTATAGTTTTTTAATTTGTTTATATCAAATCTAATTAAAAAGTATTACTTCTGAATAAATGTCATACTTCACTTCAATCAAAATTAATTAGTTCTCAAGTAAAAGATTATTTAATTTTAATTTTACATAAAAAAAATATGAAGTTTTTTTTTAAATAGTACATCTACGGCAACACTGTGTCATAAAATATTATAGCATGTAACACTTTGCTACTAAGGCAACACATTGTAAACATATACAGCAACATCAAAAAAGCAATGTTGCACTAGGTAAAATTTTTAGAGCTACTACAACATTTTTTAGCACAACACTAACAAAATCCGTTGCCGTAAGCCATCTATGGCGTAGTGGTAAATGTTATAATTGGGATATGATTATGGATACATTAAAGACGAATTTGAATTCTTGTAGAAGTTGTTGAATGTAGAAATCTTGAGTAAGAGGGTTGTGTTGTTCTTGTAGATGATTATGAAGATAAATATTTGATGTTATCATGTTTTTGTATAAAGGATGATAGTATGTTCTTGATATTGGTGTGTAATTTAATTTTTTAGGTAAAAAGAACATTGTTACCATATTGATATTACCATTAGGATGGATTAATGATTTTGGAATTCATAGCTTAAGCATCTATTATCGATTTAGGTGTTTTGATTAGTTCTTGTTGACCTGAGGATAATCTATCGTGATGTTTTTCGTGGAGGGATAATAGAACTATTGATATTGAATGAATTCTATTTCATTCAAGGTTATTAGAGTGATTGTTGAATCGTTGAAGAACATTTGTTCGTGGAAGGAGATTTTGATCGCATTGAGGCAAGTTAATTCTTGATTGGTTCTGAGGATACTTGTAATGCCCCGACTTTCTAGGGGTATTTATAGGGGAAAATAAGTAAAAAGCTAAAAGTTGACAAAAATATTTTCTTTGAGAATATTAAAAATTCTCGCCTATAAAGTCGAGTTGCTATACTGACATAAATTTAATTCCTTTAAACAAGGCAACATTTCATCATAGATACGAGATAAAAAATTGCGGCGGAAGAATAAATCATAAATTATAAATTTCTAGTCGAAGTTTCCACAAATAAGTTTCAAAACATTAGACATAACGATAAACATCATGTAATAAATTCTGACTCATATGCCCTCTCGGCTCGCTCCTTCGTCCATCTGCCTCGGTTTAACCTGCGGGATCAATAAAGGAGGGGGTGAGCTTCCTTCAGCTCGTGGAAATCACACTCATAACAGTAATATACAATCTCAAAGCATAACATGAACAATCTATCATATTTTTTCTCAACGTAAATGCATACTCACAATATTACGTATAGCATGAATCGAGCATGCATAACACGAATATTGAGGTTGCGCAGGTGCCCCCGCAACAACATGAAACATACACACAATACCACATATAACATGAATTGAGCACGTATGAGAATATTGAGGTTGCGCATGTGTCCCCACAACAACATATATCTTAAGATAGCCTCTTACACGAATACAGGTGAGTCTGATTTACAACGTCCATCATAAATTTTAAACATGAATAGAATATCATATATACAGTCCAATTAAAGCAATTAAAGTGATAGTGAAAATTCCCACCTGAATAAATGATGATGTCTGACTTGAAATGAAGATGCTCGACTCACAATCCTAAGCCCGTAAATCCTCGATAAAGTCTACATATAATAATAATTTAATCATTATATAATATTACGATATAATGATGGAAATTAAAATATATATGCATAATTCAGATTAATCATTAATATTAATTGAAAGCCAATATTTTAAGGTCTTGGTCAAAATTAGGATGAATTGAAGTTTTAAAGTTGACTGAGGTCAAATTGTAAGAGTTGAGAAGGATCAGGTTAAAATCGGGTTAATTTAAAGTATGCAGGGTTAAATTGAATAAGCTGGAAAAAGGGTTGGGTTAGATTGGAGAAGTCCGAAATGCAGGGTTAAATTGAATAACCCTAAAATTTCTCGGGTATAAAACCCTATCCTCACGGTTCTGCCGACAATCTCACTTCCTCCATTACCTCTCCAGATTTCTCACCTATGTTGCACAGGTGCGGGGGGCGGGGGCGGGTGCGGGCAGATACGGGTGCGGGGATACGGTTTTTTGAAAATGTTAGGGTGCGATACGGCAAGGATACGTCTGTTTATTTTATATTTTATTATATATAACACTTGTTAAATATAAAAAACAACAATTCAAATATCACCATAAAATCAATTCAAATATATAAAACAAGTCATACAAAAACAATTCAAAATGGCTTTGAGCGGAGCTTTCTAATGTTGTCAGTGAATCTGCTAAAGGTAAAAGTAATTACTTATTAAATGATTTACTTTTTGTATTTTAATTTATTTGATTTACTTTTTAAAAATTATAAAAATCTAAAAAAAAAAACATAAAAATTCGGACTCGCAGATCTGGCACGGGATACGCGTATCAGACGCGTATCTGTGCCGGGATACTCGAGTCCGAATTTTTTTTTTTTTTTTTGCACGGATTCGCCACGTGGCGAATCCCGTGTGAGTCCCACGCGAATCGCACCCGCACCCATGCAGTATCTGATACTGCATACTGCCCAATTTTGAAGAATCCGTGCATTATAGTTTCTCACCTCATGTCTCTCTCTCTCCCCTCTCTAACCGTCGCCTGCCTCTCTCTCAATCTCCTCTCTAAAATTTTCTCGCAGCGCACACACACATAAGATTAAAATACACCACCCAAAGATACTCGCAAAGAACTTCGCACGAATCGGGAAAGGGAAGTGCCCGACGGAATGGTGGTGCAGAAGAATCAAGGTGAAGGCTCCGACGATTCCAGCTGTGGCGATTGAAGCTCGCCATTAACGGCGTTCTCCGAAGGATAGTGGTGAAAGTTCGACTCAGATCGGGTAAGTGTATATGCATTTAGGGTAGGGAAATATCCGGCTCGATGGACTTGAACAGGCTGAAGGTGTTCGCGCTCGGTTGTAGTGGGTTCAGGCCGAGCAGATAAAAATCAAAACGGGTTAGGGTTCTGGTTCGTATCGGCTCCTGATGTGGTTTGAAGTTTTGGAAATTAGACCTGATTTACTTGTCATGTTGGGACTGGGCTTCCGATTCTGGGTCAGTGGTTAGACTGAAAGTGGGCGACGGTGCTCCGCAGCGGTTGTAGTTTCGGACTGGCCTGGGTTTGCTACTCTATGTTTGGTTCGTATCGGCTCCTGATGTGGTTTGAAGTTTTGGAAATTAGACCTGATTTACTTGTCATGTTGGGACTGGGCTTCCGATTCTGGGTCAGTGGTTAGACTGAAAGTGGGCGACGGTGCTCCGCAGCGGTTGTAGTTTCGGACTGGCCTGGGTTTGCTACTCTATGTTTGGTTCTGATGTTTTACATAAACAGTGGACAAAGTCAATCTGGGTTCTGATTTGGGGCTCGGATTTGAGGTTTGATGCAGTGCTACGGTTTCGAGATTTAAGAGCATAAAGTTTCAGTTTATGTATGGAATTGATTTACTGTGTAAAATAGAAACGGTAGGGAAAATGATAGGATCTGCAATTTCATATTCATGGGAAAGTACAGAAGAAAATACAAGGTGGTGATTGTTGAGCTTTACCTCGTAAGATTGAATGGAAATCGGATGAAACGCGACTGGAAATTTGATCAGACTACGAATTCGATCGGATCCTCTTGTTCTCCGCTCCTTAGTTTGTAGAAAAAAAATACTTGCAGCTCTGTAGATCGGAACTTTAGAATTCTTCCCGGTTGAAAATACAATTTTCTTCTTTTTTTTTTTTGTTTCAGCGTGATTAACAGGCAGATTGTGTATTTGGTGGGAAGTGAATTATTGTGGTGAGAATTGAATTTATAGATATAGGTTTGTAGTGTTTTGGTTGAAGTAGGAGTGTATTAGGATAAATATTGAGGAGTTTTGATAAAGTGAGAATTCGAGGGAACGATCCGTGGGGAAAAAAAGGATTCTTAACTATGATTATTGTGGTTAATTAATTTTAATCATAGTTTGGTTAAATTAAGACACATGATTAAAATATAAATGGTATAATACTAATAATAGTAAATGTAGAATAATAATTAATTGGTAATATTGATCATAAAATAAATCTGAAAAAAAGTGATAATGATAATAATAATTTTTTCTCCCTTTTCGTTTTCTACTTTTGGAGAACTCGAGAAGGATGCAGTAACCTTACTAAAGCGTATTCGACGATTCTTTATGACTCAAGAGCAAGACGCACGTCTTGGCTCATATTTTTAATAGGATTGGTTTCTTATTCTAGAGGTGTGGCAAGTTGGTTTCTCGGCTTTCCACTAATTTTTTGTAAATCCTTTTTTTTAATATTTATTATTAAAAAAATATATATTAATATTTAATAAAATGGTATTAATAATATTATTAATAATAATAATAATAATCAAAATATTAATGATAGTAGTATTAGTATTATATGTAACACCTCCGATATATTCAGAAATATTGCAGCGCCATAAATCCTTTATATAAGAATTTATAAAGCTGAAGAAACGAAAAGACAATAATGGATACCAACATATGAAAGTAACTGAAATAAAATACATCAGTTCTGGTCCAATACCGAAAATACAAATATCCAAATGAAGAATATTAATACATCACCAAATCCAATCATCACAAACGACGACGTACACGATTACTTATTAAAAACAACACAAACAACAGACAATTAAATCCGGTCGGAACATCACTCTGCACGCTCGTCGTCATGCTGCTCCAGTGGTTGTTTCCTTTCTCTCCTGGATCCTGAACATAAACAAATGTTCACCCCCGAAGGGGTTAGCACAACGATGCTAGTACAAGTACCACAACATATTATTCAACATCCCACGAAGACTAATAACAACATAAATGACAAAATATCAACGAGTCTCCTCCTACGAGAAACTCATAAATAACATACACAAATGATAATCACAACATGATATCACAACATACACATGGTGATTCCGATGATCCAGCGTTAACTGCCTAGAACCCACGATGATCCCATCAGACCAACCCGTGATGGAAAAACCCGTCCGATGATCCAGCGCACACTAGCATAGATCCCTCAATGATCCCGTCGGACCAACACGAGGTGGAAATACAACAACGACATATATGCACAACAATATGTATAACATCAATACATAGAACAATTAAAGTACTTGCCTTGATTCGATGACAAGAATAACACTTCGACGAATATCAATACACTCGAAGGTCGCCCCTTCGATCAATCACGTTGCAAAGCTCGAACCTTAAACAAAAGAAATAATATGGAATTCATCTCACGTCGTACGAACATCTAACAATCCAAATTACAGTTGAAAGTTCATAAAACGTATCCTGCCTGGTCTGCGTAATGTACGTTACGTATCCAACGTAGCGTACGTTAAGGCTGCTCGTTAGTGTATGTAAACTATGAAGTCTAGCGTACGCTAATCATACATTGACAGTATCTTCTCTGATCAGTTAACTAACTCGTCTAATGATATAACGTAAGTTACGTACTAAACGTTTAGCGTATGTAAGTTACAGGGTCTAGCATACGCTAAACACATATGACGCTTTCACCAATGCATAATCGCTTTGATTGGTGATGAAGCGTACGATATCCTCAGTGATTAACGTACGTTACCCTTCTACATATCATGCTCATACAATTATGAATGATCTTACGAATTCAAACACCTTCGAATTCAAGGATATGTATATCGTCACAACACTTATAATCAATCTCGATTACCATTCTCATGTGAAGTTCGGGTGATCTAAGGTTGATGCGCTTATTTCTAATATCATCATTACATTCAAACTTTATCTTAAAGATGAACTAACCAATCCAACTTATAAGAAAGGATACAACTTTTGATGATTCTATCTTAAGTCCATTTAGAAAAAGTGGCATCAACACTAAGTCTACGATCAATATGACGATAACATTCGATATGGATTATCAATCTCAGAACACTATTCTCATCATTTGCCATAACAAGATTCCAACTATGATGTTCCCAACAATGATAACTCAATCATAATCATCCCAACTTCTAAACATGATATTTGGTTGCGTAAGTCGTCTATGTGATCTACTATTCTCGGTAGTATGGTCATAACATCCTTAAGAACATGAATCCAAGGTTGGGGATAGCATAACATACCTTAAGATGAAGAAAACACCGAAATAATAGGTAGAGTCCAACTCCGGTTGCTTGTGTGTCAATCCAAGATGTTTCTTCACTTCAATGATCAAGCATAAGTGATATCCAATCTTCAAAGATCGAGTATAAATGGCCTATGGATGTTTATAAAGGAGGGGAGGCTCTCTGGACATCAAAGAAATGAAGGACAAGTGAAGAAAATGTAAACAAAATAAAATGGGGTGCTGTCCCTTTTATAATATTTCTGTCTTTACGTACGTTAGTCTTCTACGCATAACATACGTTAGCTATTTAGCGTACACTACCCTGATGTCTTTAGCGTATTCTAACAAGCGTTGACTCCAGAACTGTCCAGGTTCACCCACGGGAATCTTATCCGGACCCATTGATTGGCTGGCGCATGTGCGAGCCGCCCTGCTCCATTATTGGCTGCCTTACGTACGCTACACTATCCTTTGTAGCGTATGCTATACTTGTCAATATAACGTACGTTAAGCTTTCCTCTTAACGTACGTTAACAAGTATTTGCATGAAGAATTACGTGATGATATTATCATGCACATGGATACGTATATGAGAAAGATCATACTTCGATTATTGATATAACAAATCTGAATAATACAAGGTTCAATTACAGATGAAATACTCAACAATTAATCCGGATATTACATACTCTCCTTCTAAAAAGGATTTTCGTCCCAAACTCAAGACGAAAATAACCGATATCCGGACCTCATGATATCTTCCGTTTCCCAAGTGGCTTCTTCCACTCCGTGGAGCGACCACTGAACCTTAACCAAAGCGATCGGTTTGTTTCTCAATTGCTTAACTTGACTCTCGAGTATCCTGATCAGTCTCTCTTCAAACTTGCCATCCTAAGCGACTTCGATCTCGCCGAAATCAATGACATGACTAGGATCTGGTATATACTTCCATAACTGGGATACATGGAATACGTTATGAACATGGCTCAATGACGGCGGTAATGCCAACCTGTATGCCAACTCTCCAACTCTCTCAAGAATTTTGAATGGTCTGATATATCTCGGACTCAGCTTTCCTTTCCTCCCAAAATGAAAGATTCCCCGAGTAGGAGAAACTTTTAAAAGCACGTGATCTCCAATACTGAACTCTAATGGACGACGGCGCACGTCTGTGTAAGATTTCTGTCGACTCTGGGCGGTCAACAGCCTTTTGTGAATCAAGGCTATCTTCTCTCGTGTCTGCACGATCAATTCCGGTTCCATCCCGCTCAAGTCTGATGAATCGTCCCAACATAGGGGCGATCTGCATCTCCTCCCGTATAGTGCCTCAAACGGTGCCATATTAATGGAAGCATGCCAACTATTATTGTAGGTGAATTAAATCAACGGTAAATGAACTTCCCAATCAGTTGACCAATCTAAGTCACAAGCCCTCAGCTTGTCTTCCACTGTTTGAATAGTCCTTTCGGATTGTCTGTCTGTCTGCGGATGATAAGCTGTGCTGAAGTTCAATTCGGTTCCCAAGGCTTTATGAATTGCTTTCCAAAAGTGAGACACAAAGCGACCATCTCGGTCAGAAATAATGGTCTTCGGCATACCATGCAATCGGTCTATCTCTGAAATAAATACTCGTGCCAACTTTTCGGGTCCCCAAGTGTCCTTAATGCCTAGAAAATGAGCCAATTTGGTTAGACGGTCAACTATCACCCAAATCATATTCATTACTGTCTTGGTTCTCAGCATATTAGTGATAAAGTCCATCGATATGTCCTCCCACTTCCATTCAGGAATCGGGAGCAGCTTCAGCATTCCGGCAGGTCGTTGATGCTCGATCTTAACCTGCTGACAAGTCAAACATTTAGAGACATAATCCGCTACATCTTTCTTCATGTTGCCCCACCAGAAGTTCTGCTTCAGGTCCTTATACATCTTACTGGTGCCCGGGTGGATAGAATAGGGCATGCTGTGAGCTTCTTTCATAATTGTCTGCTTCAGAACATCGACATCGGGAACACAAAGTCGGTTCTGAAATCTCAAGACTCCATCATCATGAATTACA
The DNA here is from genome assembly GCA_033398695.1 of Orobanche coerulescens. Taxonomy (NCBI): domain Eukaryota; kingdom Viridiplantae; phylum Streptophyta; class Magnoliopsida; order Lamiales; family Orobanchaceae; genus Orobanche; species Orobanche coerulescens. The sequence continues at coordinate 97,207,909 of CM065810.1, read as the reverse complement.
AATCCTGGGGCCTTTCCATTGATCACTACATCACGTAACCGAATCATCAGAGGATCATCCAATTGCTTATATTTGATTTCTTCGGTTGACGATGAAGTTAATTCCATCATACACAGTTGTCCTTGGACTCTTTGCAACCATACTTCAATTCCTTCACGAATCAATTCTTGTTGAATGCTGGGCTGAGAGGTCAGAGTCTCCAGCATCTGAATAGAAATAGGCTTGCGGCCAAGTGCATCGGCCACTACATTTTCTTTGCCTGGATGATAAAAAATCTCCAAGTCGTAGTCCTTAATCAGTTCCATCCATCTCCTTTGCCGCATGTTCAACTCTTTCTGACTGAAGATGTATTTGAGACACTTGTGATCCATAAAGATTTGATGGTGAATCCCGTACAGGTAATTTCTCAATATTTTCAAAGTAAAAGCTACTGCTGCCATCTACAAATCATGCATTGGGTAATTTACTTCATAAGGTTTCAGCTGTCGTGACGCATAAGCGATCACCTTCTCATTTTGCATCAATACACACCCGAGACCTTGGTTCGAAGCGTCACTGTAAACTATGAATCCTCCAGTTCCCTGTGGGAGTGCTAAAATCGGTGCCGTCGTTAATCTCTTATCCAATTCATCAAAGCTAGTCTGGCACATCTCGTTCCACTCAAAATTTTGAGTTTTCTGCAGTAGTCGAGTAAGTGGGCGGGTAATTTTGGAAAACCCTTCCACGAACCGACGGTAATATCCAGCAAGTCCTAAGAAACTCCAGACTTCTTTCACGTTCATAGGATACTTCCAATCCATAACTGCTTCGATTTTCTGGGGTCTACTCGGAATCCTTCTGCTGATACCACATGACCGAGGAAAATTACCTCCTTTAGCCATAATTCACACTTAGAAAGTTTGGCGTACAATTGCTCGCTTCTCAAAAGTTCTAAAACAATCCGCAAATGCTGTGCATGCTCTTCCGGGCTCTTAGAATAAACCAGAATGTCGTCAATGAACACAACCACAAACTTGTCCAAATTCTCTATGAAAATTCGATTCATCAATTGCATAAACACGGCAGGTACATTCACCAAACGGCATCACTACAAACTCATAATGTACGTAACGAGTTCTGAATGCTGACTTCAGAATATCAGATTCCTTAATCCTGAGCTGATGATATCCTGATCTCAGATCGATCTTAGAAAACACCATTGCTCCTTGTAGCTGGTCAAATAAATCATCAATCTGTGGCAACAGATACTTGTTCTTGATCGTCGTTTTGTTCAGCTCTTGATAGTCAATACACAATCGAAGCGATCCATCCTTCTTCCGGATGAAAAGAACTGGCGCACCCCAGGTCGAAACGCTTGGCTGGATATAGCCTTTGTCCAGTAGCTCTTCCAGTTGCTTCTTCAATTCATACATCTCTGTAGGTTCCATATGATACGGCGCCTTAGAAATTGGTGTAGCTCCAGGTTCCAGCTCGATGGTGAATTCTACATCCCGTCGTGGAGGTAGTCCAGGTAATTCGTCAGGAAACACATCTGGAAATTCGTTCACAACAGGAATGGATAAGAGTTCTACTTTTTCGTCTTCTTTCTTCATTGCGTAGCACCAGTATCCGATAGAGGTGTTCATAACCGGGTACCCGGTTTTTCGGGTACCCAAATTTACGGGTACCCGGTTATACGGGTAATGAAAAATTCGGCCCGTGACCCGACCCGAAAAGTCGGGGTACCCGAAAAAGCGGGTACCCTATTTTTTCGGGTCGGGTCATAGGGTACCCGGCCCAAAATTTAATATAACTAATTTTAAATTTTTATAAATAATTTGTAATTTTAATATAAATTTATTTTAGAATCTATTATATAAATTAATTCCCGAGTACTAAATACATTATAAATATTTTCCGTACAATAAGTAAATTTCAAAACTAACTAAATTTTTTTATATATATCATTTTTTTATTATATAATTATGCTTAATTCAATAATCAATTATATATATGAAAGAATATATTATTTTTTATTTAAAGATTTTATCTTCTTGCAAATTTCCAAACTAGTGAGAATAAATACCATTACTGAAAATACATGAATTCTCATATTAAATATAATTCATATTATTTGAAAGATAAAGCTTCATATAATTACAAATTAAATAATTAAATTTATAAAAAAAATAACCATTAAAAAATAATCGGGTTTTCGGGTACCCGAATTTACACAACAAGTCGGCCCATGACCCGGCCCGATTATATGATTTTTTCCGGTGCATCTACCAAAAAATTTTAAATTTTTTAAAAATACCCGGAATATTTAGTTCGGGTCATCGGGTAGTTGGGCCGGGTAGTTCGGGTCGGGTACTTTTGAACACCCCTAGTATCCGGTACAGCCGTGTTTTAACATTTTGACAGCTTTCATCGCCTTGAACATCTTTCCTGAGCTTTCTGGTTTCTATCCTTCAAACAATATTTCAGAACCATCATCAGCTATCACCGAGATATTCCTCTCTCGGTAGTTTACAATAGCTCCATATCGATTAAGCCAATCATTTCTGAGTATCAGGTCATCTCCTTGCATTTCTATCACAATCAGATTTGAGGGTCACTCTGTGCCTCCAAATGATATGGGGAAATCTCTAGTTTCTAAGTTTCCCATAATCCTCTCTCCACTCAGTAAACCCACAACATAAGGCTCACAATTATGAAAACCAGAAATATTCAAACGATTTACACAGGACAAGGATATATATGAATGCGTAGCTCCTGTATCGAATAAAATGCTAACTGGCTGTGAAAGGATTTGAACAAGACTGCACGATCAAAGAAGATCACGGTTGTCTGCCCGCCTCATCTCATACAGACGTGGGGGAACGGATCCGGCACTCGATGTCCCCTTTCGGTCCAACTGTCCTCTGCCTCGTCCGCGACCAAAATTTTGGGGCAGCTGAACACTCTGCTGCGTCTGCTGAATACTTGCTTCCTTCTGATCTGGCTGTGACGTACGGGCTCTAAAATATTTTTCAACTTCCTCACAGAACACCGCACGATGTCCCTCTCGACCACAATCAAAACAAGTCATGGCAGGAAGGGGGCAATTTCACCGATAGTGTCCCGTCTGACTACAGTTAAAGCACTTCCTTGTCACATCTGTCGTGGGTGATACTGCTCCGAAGTTCTTTCCGCTCTTTAATGGGTGCGGAGGTTTCTTGAACGAATGAAAGGATGATTGGGCCTTACGGGGCCCGCTGCTCTTGTGCTCTGTGAAACTACCAGAGACTTTCTGCTTCTTGGATTCTGCAAACTTCTCCATCGCTGCTTCTTTGATTTCATACGCCAATGCTTTATCCTGATATTGATGGAGAGTGGTACATTCAAAACCGGACATGTACCTCTGAATCTATGGTTTCATTCTCATATCAAAATGGATCATCATTTCTGCATCTGTTCTGACCAGATGTGGAAAAAATACCAGATGCTGGTTAAACGTCGGGCACATCCGAAGGCTGTGTGGATAAAAACTCCCGAACTTTGGCTTCCCTCACCGGACGAGGGCAGTACTGAGCTTTCATCTTCAATTTAAATTCTCCCCAGTCGGCATCATGATCTACAGGCCGGATGGCTTCCCACCACTCGGACGCTTCCCCTATCAGAAAGTACTGAGCAATAGAGGCTCTCCGGTCGTCTGGGCAATTAATCCCGGCAAAAATTTTCTCCAGTTCTTTTAACCAATGATCCCATGTCGGTCGTCTCGATTTCCCATGTCTGGGATACCTTGATGTCTATCTCCCTGTTGTAATCCTACTGCCACCTGTATTCGGTCCACGACCTGGGCAAACTGAGTCATCTGGTTAACCACCTGGCGAAGGATTTCTGGAACAGCAGGTTCTGGTTCATTGTTAATAGATCTTTGTGGCTCGCCTGAGCGGTGGTTGGCCTGATTAGAAGGCAAAGCTTCTCTTTCAGCATTTCTTCGTCCGCGTCCGCGACTGCGACCACGTCCACATCCACCTCTCAACATACTGTAAATATAAATACTCAATATACAGGAAACAATATCATTCTAATGTTCAAATATAAAGAGGTATAACATGTAAAGGACGAGATAGAGTTTAGGAACTTACAACCACTGTTCGTACGAAGATGTAGGCAGTACAGTAATGTTGTTCACGGTCGATTACCTCAAAAGACATATATGACCCCTATTTTAACCCAATAGCCAAGATATCCATAATCTTAGCTCTAATACCATATTCTGTAGCACCCCCGATATATTCAGGAATATTACAGCGCCATAAATCCTTTACATAAGAATTTACAAGGCTGAAGAAACGAAAAGACAATAACGGATACTAACATATGAAAGTAACTGAAATAAAATACAGTTGTTCTAGGCCAATACCAAAAATACAAATATCCAAATGAAGAATATTAATACATCACCAAATCCAATCATCACAAACGACGATGTACTCGAGTACTTATTAAAAACAACACAAACAATAGATAATTAAACCCAGCCGGAACATCACTCTGCACTCCCGTCGTCATGTAGCTCCAGTGGTTGTTTCCCTGATCTCCTGGATCCTGAACATAAACAAATGTTCACCCCCGAAGGGGTTAGCACAACGATTCTAGTACAAGTACCACAACATATTATTCAACATCTCACGAAGAATAATAACATAAATGACAAAATATCAACGAGTCTCCTCCTACGAGAAACTCATAAATAACATACACAACTGATAATCACAACATGATATCACAACATACACATGGTGATTCCAATGATCCAAAGATTCACCGAGAATGCATTTGTTTGATTAGTGATGAAGCGTACGAAATCCTCAGTGATTAACATACGTTACCCTTCTACATATCATGCTCATACAATTATGAATGATCTTACGGATTCAAACATCTTCGAATTCAAGGATATGTATATCATCACAATACTTATATTCAATCTCGATTATCATTCTTATGTGAAGTTCGGGTGATCTAAGGTTGATCCACTTGTTTCCAATATCATCATTACATTCAAACTTTATCTTAAAGATGAACTGACCAATCCAACTTATAAGAAAGGATACAACTTTTGATGATTTTATCTTAAGTCCATTTAGCAAAAGTGGCATCAACACTAAGTCTACGATCAATATGATGATAACATTAGATACGAATTATCAATCTCAGAACACTATTCTCATCATTTGACATAACAAGATTCCAACTATGATGTTCCCAACAATGATAACTCAATCATAATCATCCCAACTTCTAAACATGATATTTGGTTGCATAAGTCGTCTATGTGATCTACTATTCTCGATAGTATGATCGTAACATCCTTAAGAACATGAATCCAAGGTTGGGGATAGCATAACATACCTTAAGATGAAGAAAACACTGAAACAATAGGTAGAGTCCAACTCCGGTTGCTTGTGTGCCAATCCAAGATGTTTTTTCACTTCAATGATCAAGCATAAGTGATATCCAATCTTCGAAGATCGAGTATAGATGGCCTATGGATGTTTATGAAGGAGGGGAGGCTCTCTAGACTTCCAAAAAATGAAGGACAAGTGAAGAAAACGTAAACAAAATAAAATGGGGTGATGTCCCTTTTATAATGTTTCTGTCTTTATGTATGTTAGCCTTCCACGCATAACGTACGTTAGGTATTTAGCGTACGCTACCCTGATGTGTTTAGCATACACTAACAAGCGTTGACTCCAAAACTGTCCAGGTTCACCCGCGGGAATCTTATCCGGACCAATTGATTGGCTGGCGCATGTGCCAGCCGCCCTGCTCCATTATTGGTTGTCTTACGTACGCTACACTATCCTTCGTAGCGTACGCTATACTTTTCAATATAACGTACATTAAGCTTTCCTCTTAACGTAGGTTAACACGTATTTACATGAAGAATTACGTGATGATATTATCATGCACATGGATACATATATAAGACAGATCATACTTCGATTATTGATATCACAAATCCGAATAATGCAAGGTTCAATTACAGATGAAATACTCAACAATTAATCCGGATATTACATTATACTCGAATAATTAATAACACTATCATAAAATAAATAATGACCACTTGAATATATCTATATATGACGAAACGACTCGAGTTAGGACTTGTGATACGTCGAAATAAATGTTCATGATCCTCTAAATGAAATTAAATAATACGAAATGCATTATAATATTATTATAATAAAAATATTGCATTATGAAAATAGCGGGTATTACATCCTACCCCTCTTAGAAAAATTTTCGTCCTCGAAAATAAATGACATACCTCGATTGAAGAAATTTGGATAACGAGCTTGAAGTTCTTTCTTGCGCTCCCAAGTGGCTTCATCTTTACTGTGGTTACGCCATTGGACCTTGACAAACACCTTCTCTTTGTTTCTCAACTGCTAGAGTGATCGGTCGAGAATCAGTTCTGGTTGTTCTTCATAGGTAAGATCTTTGTTCATCTCCACGGCGGTATAGTTGATGACGTGGCTGGGATCGTGCACATACTTCCTCAACAATGATATGTGGAAAACGTTGTGCCCAATCGAAAGTTCTGGGGGTAAAGCCAAACGGTAAGCTAACTCTCCAATCCGATCAAGAATTTCGAATGGTCCAATGTATCTCGGTCTCAACTTGATCCTTGGACCAAAACGAACAATTTCCTTGGTAGGAGATACCTTCAGGAATACTTTGTCGCCAACATAGAATTCGAGATCTTTTCTACACTTGTCGGCGTAAGACTTCTGACGATCTTGTGCTATCTTGATCCTCTCAAGAATCTTAACCACCACACCTACTGTATGTTCGATCATCTCGGGACCCAAAATTCTCTTTTCACCTACTTCATCCTAATACAGTGGTGATCGACACTTCCTACCGTATAAGGCTTCATACGGTGCCATACCGATCTTCAACTGATAACTATTGTTGTAAGCAAATTCTACCAAAGGCAACAGTTGTTCCCAATTATTGCCCATGTTTAATACACATGCTCGCAACATATCCTTAAGAATCTGAATGTTCCTCTCGGACTGACCATCAGTCTGAGGATGATAGGCCGTGCTAAAATTCAACTGCATTCCCAAGGCTTCTTGCAAACTCTCCCAAAACGCAATGTGAAAAGAGTATCCCTGTCGGATACTATAGAGACTGGCACCCAATGTAATTTAAGAATATCACGGATGTAAAGTTGAGCATACTGATCCATTCGAAAGTTCATCTTAATTGGGATGAAGTGAACTGACTTTTTGAGTCGGTCCACAACAACCCAAATGGCGTGGTTTCCTCTTTCCGTTTGCGGCAAACCTACCACAAAGTCCATCGTAATAAGTTCCCATTTCCGTTCTGGAATGTGAAGTGATTTAAGTAGTCCAAAGGGACGGTGTTCTGCCTTCACTTGCTGACAAACTATACACTTTCTGACAAAGTTTGCAACATCTCTTTTCAAACCTTCCCACCAAAATGTCCCCTTAAGGTCTTGGTACATCTTTGTACTCTGAGGATGTGCTGTATATGGAGTACTATGTGCCTCCTTCAATATCGCTTCACTCAACTTGACAACATTGGGAACACAAATCCTCCCTTCATAGTACATTGTGCCATCATCGGACACACGGAATCCTTTATCCTCACCTGAAAGAGTATGTTCTTTCATTTTGACCAAGAAGTCGTCTTGTCCTTGACATTCTATGATATGCTTCTTCAAGGTTGGTTGTACCACCAAACTATCCAATAAAGACTCAATTGTATTCTGTTAGGCGTATTTTTATACGCTTATTTATCATTATTTTGTAGTGTTTTGGTGAGTGAAATCATCTAAATTAGCTTTTAATGCCTTAATTTTGTATGATTGACAGGAAATTGAAGTCCGGAAGCTAAAACGAGGCAAAACGGGCGAAAACGGCAAAACTGGACTATGAGCCGCGGCACAAGGAATCTGAGCCGCGGCACAGGAAGACACCAGCCGAAGGGCAGAGTAACCTGTACTCTGTGCCGCGGCACAGCCCAGGTGAGCCGCGGCACAGAAGAATTAATTAACGCCCAGGCATTCAGCTTTTTGCGATGTGCCGCGGCACAGGTTTAGTGAGCCGCGGCACACTTGGCGGGTTTTGTAGGTCTGCGCGGATTTTGGGCCGTTTCGATGCCAGTTTTCGACCGACTAATACGGACGCGAATTACTGATGTGCTGAGCTATAAATAGGGTTTAAGACCCTAATCAAATCATCTTGGAATCATTGAATCTAAAACCTTGGAGAGCTTAAGCTGGGAGACGGCGGAAGAAGAGGAAAGCAGAAGAATTCAAGGGCAGAAGGCGGAAGCTGAAGAACGGAGGAATCCGAACTTCATCTGCGTTTGAATTTTATGCTTTCGTTTATTTATTCTGTATTTTCAGTTTTTAGTATGTCAGGCTAAAGCCCTTATCTAGGGTTTTGATGAAACCTTTCTTTTGACGAATTGATTGAGATTATCCAATTTATTACCTTTTTATTGAGTTTTCCCAATTATGTTTAATGCTTGCAATTATCTGGCCAATAGTTGTATTGATTTAATCATTCACTTCGAATCGGGAGAGGAGATTTGGTGAGGAACTATTGGTGAGGACCGTTTATTCGTGAGATAGGAATATACTCATAGGAACTACGTGGCCTTTAGGAGATTTCATGCTTTTTGCCTATCGACGAGATAATTCACCTAGGGATAGAGTGCGTTAGTCGCCGTTAGATAAATCTATTGACCTCGGGAGAGGCGGTAGAATATATTAGCAATCTCCGCCTTCAATAAATTGAGAAAATTATTTATTACGGATAATCGAGAGTAAATTCAGATAAACTAAGGTGGATTCAGAACCCTAGACTATTCATCATCTGATTTATTTTATCCAAGATATTGTTTTCTACTGCTTAGTCTTTTATTAATTCTTTTAGTTATTAATCGCAAAACCCAAATTCGATTGTTCAGATAAAATTGGAATACGAAAAAATCGGTAGTTAGAGATTCAATCCTCGTGGGAACGATACTCTACTTATCACTTTATTACTTGTAAACGATGACGTGCACTTGCGTGTAGGAAATATCACAACAAGTTTTTGGCGCCGTTGCCGGGGACTGATTTTTCGCTAATATCAATACCAAGCGACTCTAATTTTAATTTGAAGTTTTTTTTATTTGTTTAGTCTTTTTTTTTTTATTTTCTTCATTATGTTTTCCGATGAGTATCGTGACCCTTGGCATTTCATAAATTTCGATGCTCTTAATAATTTGGCAAATAGGGTCAAAATCTCCCCAAAATAAAAGACCATGCTTGAAATTTATCTAGACGTTCTTAAAAATCCCGATAGTAGCATTTTGAGCTATCATGTGCACATCGTGGTCTTGAGAATCACTACGGTTATTTTCCACTCATTTATTTAGTAGTGAAGTTGAGGGGAGGTTGAGAAGAATGACATATTGAGTTTTAGGGTCACCATTTCCCAAAAGAAAAGACCATGCTTGAAATTTATGTAGACGTTCTTAAAAATCCCGATAGTAGCATTTTTGAGCTATCATGTGCACATAGTGGTCTTGAGAATCACTACGGTTATTTTCCAGCTCATTTATTTAGTAGTGAAGTTGAGGGGGAGGTTGAGAAGAATGACATGTTGAGTTTTAGGGTCAGTCAGCCCCCTCCCCCAAAAGAAAAGACCATGCTTGAAATTTATGTAGACGTTCTTAAAAATCCTGATAGTACCCTTTTTGAGCTACAATGCGCACATCGTGGTCTTGAGGGTCACTGCGGTTATTTTCCAGCTCATTTATTTAGTAGTGAAGTTGAGGGGGAGGTTGAGAAGAATGACATGTTGAGTTTTAGGGTCGATCCCCCAGCACCCAATGATTTCATAAAGTGTGATGAGCCGAGAGAAGAAGTTATCATTGATGATGTTTCCAAAGAAATTCCATTAAATTGTCATCAAACTTCGACTAATAAGGTGAATACTTTTGTGCCAAAATTTTTATTAACGGTGCCACGCATAATTTTTCCTAAATCCATAGTGGGAGAGATTGACCCCATTACTCATGATTTTGTTGAGGCTGATTCTTCGAGTTCTAATGAGGTTGTGCACGATAATTCTTTATTATTTGCCCATTCGAACTCTACTTATTTTTTCATGCCTTATCATTATTATATTCTTCCATCATTTTTTGGTTGTCCACATAATTATTCTTATTCATTATTTTTGGCAACCGGGCATGAGCCAAAGCCTCCCCTATGGAATAAGAGGCTTATTGATTGCAAGAAGGGGGCATTTGACAATCTCCCAAGAAAGAAGCCACGTTAAATTTTTTCGCCATGTCGTGCTCAAGACGTAAAATAGAGCGCTGGATGGGAGGCAACCCATCATTTTTACTTGCTTTCTAGTTAGTTGTTTTTATTTGATTTTTCGTTATTAATTTTTTTCTTTGTTTTTGTTATTTCATTTGGATTCGTGTATTCTTATTGGCCCTTATTTCTCTGATATTTCTTTTTAACCCCTATGAGTTATTATTCTTCATATTCTAGTCTATCTTGATTTAATGTCTATTGTTATCTCATGACTAGAGAATAAGTTTGGGGGTCCCTCGTGATGTTGGGCGTTATTTGAAGTATGGATTGACCAACATTTCCACTCAGACATGTGCGGGTGTTCAAGAAGACATTTGGAATAAGTTTCACTTTTCCTTATCTCTTTTATTTTCACATGAGTTTTATTATTGATAATGTTATGTGTAGTGGACTTTATTTTGCATGCTGTTGATGGTTTTTGCAAGCTTGAATTTTTCGTGAATTTTTCGTGCTTCCATGTGTAAAACTGATGTTACAATACTGATTTCTCTTGGAAGAAACGGTTGAGTTTTAGTCGAGGTGCAGTCAGAGATATCTGTTTCTGTTGAGTATTCAATTAGGTCCAAAATTTTATCGTTTTTGTAGAAATTTTAGCGGATAAGATAGGAGACATACGTGTTTTCAAATCACCGTTTATACGTTTGGTTAAACTTTTCGCGTAGCTAATCGTCCAGTAATATGAGTCTTGTTGGCATTTGGATTGAGTTCAGGATCGGACAGGTTTTCCCAAGAAAAAGTCGAGATATTAATTGTTCTATGATGGGAAGTTTAGTAACCGGGGGTATTCACGTGACCCGTTGTTTACTCTCGCGTAAAACGACGACCCTGAATAGATTAATAATTTAGAAATATCGCATTACCGATGATGGGAAGCCTAGTAACCGGGGGTATTCACGTGACCCGTTGTCTACTTTCGCGTAAAACGGCAACCTTGACATGCGGGACTTGCTATTCGAGTTTTTTCTCCGCTGTAGAGGGGGACTTAGTAACTAGAAGCATCCATGTGCCCCATGAGTGTCTTTTACGTCAAACGGTTCCCCGATACATGAGAATGGAAATCCACCCTAGGATCATCCCGATGAAATATCCCGAGAGCCGAAACCTAGTGGTTAACTCGAATCATATTATTGATCATACATAGGGGAATGCTGTCCGAGGAGTAAGTTTAATAATGAAACTCTTGAATTTTGCCTCTAGACTGTGGGATTGGGCGAATTGGCTTGTTTAATCTAACCCTTCATATTGACGGTCGGTTAAATTCACGCTTGTTAATCTTTGAGCTTGATTTTCTCCATGAACGATTGATTAGGACTGAAATTGGTTACTTAGTGGAATCAGTGTCCTGGATGTGACTCACTATTACGATACTTGTATTATTCTTTGAGATTTTCAGGGTAGTATTGATTAAGTTGAGCACTATGGATTTGCATGATTATTCACGATACATTTTGTTTAAAATTATAAATTTTTGCTTGAGGACAAGCAAAGGCTCAAGTTTGGGGGTATTTGTTAGGTGTATTTTTATGCATTTTTATATCATTATTTTATATCTATCTTGAGCCTAAATCAGCATAAATGAGCTTTTAATGCATTATTTTTATATGTTTTGCAGAAAATCGGAGTCCGGAAGCCAAAACGATGAAAACGGATTTAAAAAAGAAGCTTTTGGTCATGAGCCGCGGCACACACTAAGTGAACCGCGGCACACGAAGACAACTAGCAAATGATGTGCATACTGTACTGTGTGCCGCGGCACACATTAAGTGAGCCGCGGCACACAAAGCGCAAAAGGACGCCACTGGGAACCACAACACGAGAAGGAGTATGCTGAGTTTTAAAAAATGGGCCGCATATATGGGCTTTTGATGGCTGATTTTTTGGACATCAGCTTTTGGGCTGCTTGTGCCGTGAACAGCAATGAGGAAGGGATTTGAGGACCTTTTGGTGGGACATCTACGGAAGGAATTGAAAAGAAATAATATAAAAAGGGCACAGAATTGGGGAGGACGGAGGCAGGGGTTTTCGGCGGAAGAAAAAGAAAAGGGGCGAACACAAGTTGTAGATTTCTGGGGGACAGCAGGACCACGGATCCCTACGGTTTTTCTGCATCTTAATTTTTAGATTTATTTGAGTAGGATTTTGATTGTAGCCAATTTCATGACGGTTTGATTATTTATTATTATTTCGATTTACTCGTTATTCTATCAATCGATTCTTCTTATCGTTCTTAATGCTTTTAATTGTCCGCCAATGCTAATTTGTTTTGAATGTCTTTATGGATTCGGGAGATGAAATTTAGGCATAGTTCTTGTGAGACGAATCATAATTTTCGTGAGATAGGAATATACTCGTGCGAATTGTGAAGCCTGTTATTTTGGGAATTCTTGAACTGTAACACCCCCAAATCCTATTGGGTTATTACAGTGCCGTGGACCCCACGCCAGGAGATCCACCAGGCGAACATGACTAAAAATACATTAATTAACACAACAAGGGAAAATCATAGTCCCTACCATGATATCCGACACAATATTCCGATAAGGAATTTTAATGACAAAAGTAGCCTACATGGCTAAAAATGAAATACAACAACATCCACGAACATCTGTTCGGGTAATACAACACGACAACACTGACAAGACTGGAGTACTCTCCAACCGACTGACCGACAATGAACAACTCGTACTAGTATCGCTTGAATGCCTCGTCGCCATCATCATGCCCCTGTGTCTCAACTCTCTCCTCGCAAGCACCTAAAACATGAAAAACATGTTCCGCCACTGGGGTCACCATCCAGATAATGAACATCAAATACATGTATAACATGATATGCATCCAAAGGCGTAATGAAACAAGACGATGATGATAATAATACGATATGCTCTCAAAACATGTTAAGAATCGAGCATTCGTGAAATACTATGCCCACGACATACTATTAATACCTGCTCGACTGGTTAGAACATAAATGCCCAACGGCGAATTATAATCACGAATACCACAATGAATTAAACGACATGAACCAAACCAGAACTGAATTAATTATGAATCACAATGCCCGAAGGCCCCGATAAAATTACCGTAACTATAATAAAGGCTTGAAAGCCGCTCCGCTGAAATTAACAAATATCACAAACACTGAAGTCGAATGTACCTCAAGTCAGATCAATGAGGGCCGGGCCACGCACGGCCGTATCACAATGAGGGTTGCCACGGCATCCACCGTATCACAATTAGGGGCCGGCCACGGCATCCACCGTATCACAATTAGGGCCGGCCACGTGATCCACCGTATCACAATTAAAGCCGGTGGCCACGCATGAAGCCGTATCACAATGAATGATAGTGTGCCGCCTTGAGTCGGCCAACACGATGATAGTAACACACGGATAGACACCGTCCTTGACAGCCCCAAATTAACACCTCGATTGCCTTAGAACGCCAACCGACAACAATGATGCAATGATGATTTAATACCTCGATTGCCTAAAACGGTCAATCGACAACAATGATACCATAAATGATTGAACACTTCGATTTGCCTGAGAACGGCCAATCGATAACAATGATACGATGAATGAGTGAATACCTCGATTGCCTTAGAAAGGTCAATCGATAACAATGATTTAGTGAATGATTGAACATTTCGATTTACCTGAGAACGGCAATTCGATAACAATGATACGATGAATGAGTGAATACCTCGATTGCCTTAGAAAGGTCAATCGATAACAATGATTTAGTGAATGATTGAACATTTCGATTTACCTGAGAACGGCAATTCGATAACAATGATATGAAGGATGCCTCGGCACCTTTAATCGGTTACCGACGACGAAGATGAGAAATGAATAAGCCAATGCCTTAAATCGGCCTGTACAGTTTTAATGACAATCCGAACAGGAATAACAATGATCTCAACGATATCTTAATTTGACATCTATATTAACAACGATCGATACATCGATACCGCGAATCGGCTATCGACAATGACATTAATAATGAGTATCACAATGCCTTGAATCGGCCGTTAACGAACAACAATAACATTTGGCAAAATTGCCGAAAGGTATCGTATCGAACGATCTCTTGATATCAATGAATTCATGAAGAGACTAAGTCTCGGAATGATACAACACATTCATACACATACATGATGACATTAGCTCATTGACCAGTACAAGTATAAAACTTGCCTCAAACCGAAGGCGAGAAGGTACTTCCACGATCAAAGTCCTTAATGAAATTACCGGCCGCTTGAACAACCTTAAACAACAGAAAAACCAACAATTCTCTTAATACATGAATCAAGCATAATCACAACCAACTCAAAAGTCGATACAACAATACCCGAAACTCATTGGGGCATTTACACAAACGCGTTGTAAACAATCTCCAATTGTTTACAACCAAAACTCAATTACATCCGAAACCAACTCCCAATGAATGATTCAAACCCACAAAAACTCATGAATACTATCAATAATCCAATAGGAATACTTAGAACGATATTTCAACAACATTTAGTCGAAAACCCCCAAAATTCCAAAGTCAACCCGTAAGGGTTCTTGAACAATTCTTCAATTATTCACAAATCCCGAAAATTACACCAATGAATCCGTAGAAATACATGTATCCAAGATAGATAATCCATATCTAACATATTCCAACATAATATCAATTTAACACGAAGAGATCGGAAGCAAAACACCCAAGATCCGAAATTCTAGATCCAAGAATCATTACCTTGAGTTGGAGTGATGAAACTGATTTAGATGATGATTAATCCAACTTAGGAGCTTGAAGATGATGCTAGATGATTGCAAATAAAAGACCTTTTCCGAATCGCCCGAGCTCGTCGAAATGATTGAGAAATGAAGAAATGACAAAGGTTGGACCGAATCGCCCTATTTATATTGTCCCAGACTTAGCGCACGCTATGACTTGATATTTAGCGTGCGCTAGCGGCTTCATCGGCGATCCGGTGAGGTCTGAATGCCTCGTTAGCGTGCGCTACGACTTGGTAGCGTGCGCTAACACCTTACCGATAGCGTGCGCTATTCCATATGGTTAGCGTGCGCTAACAGATGTCTGATACCCAACGATCAAATCCGTAACTCATCGTCCTCTGTCTTGCACGCGTTAGCGTGCGCTACTAAAGTAACTTAGCGTGCGTTGCCAACACAATTAGCGTACGCTACTTACCACTCGTAGCGTGCGCTACGAATTTCCCAAATCAGCCCAGTACCTTCTGGACTGTCTGCCTCACTTGCGCTAGCGTGCGCTAATATTGAATCATTGCGTGCGTTACATGCACCTCATTAGTGCGCGCTAACTACAATGTGTAGCGTGCGCTACCTCTCAAACTGCAAATAAAAACATGATGATGATGACGACAACAATTTCGGCTCGATCTCAAACAGTGATGATCCCAAAATACGCCGAATGGTGAACATAGTTGACTGAATATGAATGATGAATGATTATTACTGAGTGAAAAAAATTGAGTGACAAGCATCAATGATAATAAATGAATTCACAACCGGTATTACATACCCCCTTAAAAAGAGTTTCGTCTCAAACCGAGGGTAAAAACTCGGGATATGAACTATCCATCACGATCCGAAAACAATAACGCCCAAATAGTCCTCGGGACCAAATCAACCGCAAGCCCAAGTCCCCAAGACTTGACGTCTCGAAACACAGTGAACGATTTCCCAAATTATCACGAAATCTCGAGCACAACGTCGAAGGTATGAACTCCCAACAAATGATCCAAATCTCAAGATTCTCAAATATAATCATAATAAGATAGATCAACAATAAATGATCCACAAATACGATACATTATTACCGATAGATTAACACAATATCCAAAAACAAGGTTACATCTCAAATGTACCCAACATCGATATCCTTCCATATCATCGATTTCCTCTATCTCAACGATTTAAGGTATATCCGACGATGAACTCGCCACTAACTATGATCTCAGAAGGTCACGAGAATGAAAGTGACAAAAATGAATGATGAATGATAAATGACTACAAATCCGACAAGGATTTGGAATGACTCACCAAGATGAATTAATAACGCCATGAGTGATAGATCCTCAAGTGATTGGAACCGCTGCTCGTGAATTGAATGATTAATCGATAATTATGAGTCCCCATATGATTGATATATATGATGAATGAATTATATGAATGAATGAACGACAATGAAATGAATGATTATACTATTAACGCACAAGAATTAACTTGTTCAAACCGGTGATGAATGTCCTTACCTCTGGCCCTCGAGGCCTGATAGGGTCCCTTGGATGATGCACGGGCTGGAGTAACGAAGTCTCTCGAGGCCCTCGAGCTCTCTTGAGATTTACTGGCGCTAGAACCCCTGCAGTATTTCCGCCGGTGTCCCTGCCTCCCACACAGAAAACACACAATAGCTGGCACCGTACACCGGGTACTAACGTGACTCGCCAATCACGCTTAAAGCAAACGACCGAACTCGTCGCTCGAGAGGAAGATGCTGTCCCAGCACGAAGACGACTAGAAAACGACCCCTTGGATGTCGGAGCCCGATGTCCCTCTGAACGAGCCGACATTCTAGTCCTGTCACCTGAAGAAAATGAAGGATGCTTCTGAGTAAGCTCCTTGATCAAAAGCTCTGCTCCAAGAGCCTTCCCGATGAACTCACTAAGTGAATTACAATTGTGGTTGAACAACTGCATCCTCAACTGCGGATTTAGCCTCTTGCTAAAATACTTAATTTTATCCGCCTCAGTACGGATTATTGACGAAGCAAATCAAGTAGTCCCCGAAACTTCTCCGATGACAATAACACCTCGTCCTCATCGGGTTCGGGGTTCAAAACCTCTGACAACTTAGCTTCACGAAGTGGAGCCGGATAATACCTCTCTAACATGAGAGTCTTGAACTCGCTCCAAATACAATCACGATCGATGGGTTTCACAGAAAGCCACCACGAATAAGCGCCCTTACTCAAGTAATAAGCCGCTCGCCACTTTACTCTCCTCCGACACCGAACCATGTCAAGAGTTTATCAAAATGTTCGAGCCAATGAACAATATCACCGTTCCGACGAACCCTCAAAAGTAGGCGGCATCCGACGAGAGATATCGCCAACAACTGATTCACTCCCGCTTGTCCATGAAATGGCACTGTATCCTCGTTGTGGACCACAACCCATCGAGGTCCGCATGGTCTCCACTATCCGCGCTATCCGAGTCATCCGGGCCATGATGCCCCGCATAAATATGAATGGATCAACCCGAACACCTTCCGAGTGAGATGCCTCTCGGTACGAGTCTCTCGATGCTGAATGATTATCTCGATGAATGAGTAGCCTCATTGCTTGATGAATTAATGATATCCCTCGCATTCGTGTGGGCATGCACACGAGATCCCGGTTCCGGCCCGCACCGCGCCTCTTCCCCGCGGCCCTCTCGATACTCTATCCATACTGAAGTAGGAAAGTCACATGATTATAGATTCCGCATGAATATCGTATTTATGATTACGTTACAGAGTGACAACAATGAGCATACACGCTCTAACACAACGAATGCATTAATGATTTAATGAAATGATCGTCGACATTACGTCAGAGTATGATAAGACCGTATGAAACATCAAATGAGGTAACATGATTGCCTGATGAAATTCCTGAAATGATTACCTTGAATAAGTTAACAAGGTTGAAAATTCGATCCTCAAGATCAACAACTGAACCGTGAGATGGGCTGAATGATTAATGAATTAACTGAACAATGAGATTGACTGAGCGACGAGTGAATTAGCTAAACAATGAGATTAATTGAGTGATGAATGAATTAGCTGAACGATGAGGTTAATTGAGTGATGAATGAATTAGCTGAACGATGAGGTTAATTGAGTGATGAATGAATTAGCTGAACGATGAGGTTAATTGAGTGATGAATGAATTAGCTGAACGATGAGGTTAATTGAGTGATGAATGAATTAGCTGAACGATGAGGTTAATTGAGTGATGAACGGCAAATCGAGTATTGATATTGACTGAATGATGAATGAATTAACTGAGTGATGAATTAACTGAGTAATGATATTGACTGAGTGATGAATGAATGATCTGGGCGATGAATTAACTGAGTAATGATATTGACTGAGTGATGAATGAATTAACATGATTGACAAGATCAGAATGATGATTGAGGATTATTAACTGATGAATGAGTTGATCCTTAATGCTTACACAAGCCACACGTGTCCCAAAACAATTAGTCATGAATCAATCATAACACTAATATCACATATAGGTTTCAGCAAAGCATGAACAATTAATGACATGATGAATGTATGAACATAAAGAGAATCGAGTCCTTACACAGTCATACGAAGCTTCGAGGTCTCGCGATACTAGTCTTCACCGACGACGACTCGATGAATGAATGACTCGTGCGCCGCACTAATATTACGACTCACAAAACTCCGATCGACTAGATTGTCATAACTCGACAATCCCACTACTACCGCGTCGGTAGGACCACATAACTCACATCTCGTGGTATTTCACAACCCAAAGCTCGATACCATTTCGTAACACCCCAAATCCTATCAAGTTATAAAGGTTGTGGACCCCACGCCAGAGATCCACCAAAGTAACATGACTAAAAATACATTAATTAACACAACAAGGGAAAATCATAGTCCCTACCATGATATCCGACACAATATTCCGATAAGGAATTTTAACGACAAAAGTAGCCTACATGGCTAAAAATGAAATACAACAACATCCACGAACATCTGTCGTAATACAACACGACAACACCGACAAGACTGAGTACTTCCAACCGATCGACCGACAATGAACAACTCGTACTAGTATCGCTTGAATGCCTCGCCGCCATCATCATGCCCCCGTGTCTCAACTCTCTCCTCGCAAGCACCTAAAACATGAAAACATGTTCCGCCCACGGGTCGACCATCCAGATAATGAACATCAAATACATGTATAACATGATATGCATCCAAAGGCGTAATGAAACGGTACGATGATGATAATAATACGAGATGCTCACAAACCAAGGTAAGAATCGAGCATTCGTGAAATACTATGCCCACGGCATACTATTAATAATTGCTCGACGTGTTAGAACATAAATGCCCAACGGCGAATTATAATCACGTAATACCACAATGAATTAAACGACATGAACCAAACCAGAATCAATTAATTATGAATCACAATGCCCAAGGCCCCGATAAAATTACCGTAACCATAATAAAGGCTTGAAAGCCGCTCCGAAATTAACAAATATCACAAACACTGAAGTCGTAATGCTCAAGTCAGATCAATGAGGGCCGGCCACGCACGGCCGTATCACAATGAGGGCCGGCCACGGCATCCACCAGATCACAATTAGGGCGAAGCCACGGCATCCACCGTATCACAATTAGGGCCGGGCCACGATCCACCGTATCACAATTAGGCCGGCCACGCATGAAGCCGTATCACAATGAATGATAGTGTGCCGCCTTGAGTCGGCCAACACGATGATAGTAACACACGGATAGACACCGCCCTTGATCCCAAATTAACACCTCGATTGCCTTAGAACGGCCAACCGACAACAATGATGCAAATGGATGATTTAATACCTCGATTGCCTAAAACGGTCAATCGACAACAATGATACCATAAATGATTAACACTTCGATTTCGAGAACGCCAATCGATAACAATGATACGATGAATGAGTGAATACCTCGATTGCCTTAGAAAGGTCAATCGATAACAATGATTTAGTGAATGATTGAACATTTCGATTTACCTGAGAACGGCAATTCGATAACAATGATACGATGAATGAGTGAATACCTCGATTGCCTTAGAAAGGTCAATCGATAACAATGATTTAGTGAATGATTGAACATTTCGATTTACCTGAGAACGGCAATTCGATAACAATGATATGAAGGATGCCTCGGCACCTTTAATCGATTCACGACTTACGAAGATGAGAAATGAATAAGCCAATGCCTTAAATCGCCTCGCATGCTTTTAATGACAATCCGAACAGAATAACAATGATCTCAACGATATCTTAATTTGACATCTATATTAACAACGATCGATACATCGATACCGCGAATCGCTATCGACAATGACATTAATAATGAGTATCACAATGCCTTGAATCGGCCGTTAACGAACAACAATAACATTTGGCAAAATTGCCGAAAGGTATCGTGACGAACGATCTCTTGATATCAATGAATTCATGAAGAGACTAAGTCTCGAATGATACAACACATTCATACACATACATGATGACATTAGCTCATTGACCAAGATAAGTATAAAACTTGCCTCAAACCGAAGGCGAGAAGGTACTTCCACGATCAACGTCCTTAATGAAATTACCGGCCGCTTGAACAACCTTAAACAACGAAAAACCAACAATTCTCTTAATACATGAATCAAGCATAATCACAACCAACTCAAAAGTCGATACAACAATACCCGAAACTCATTGGGGCATTTACACAAACGCGTTGTAAACAATCTCCAATTGTTTACAACCAAAACTCAATTACATCCGAAACCAACTCCCAATGAATGATTCAAACCCACAAAAACTCATGAATACTATCAATAATCCAATAGGAATACTTAGAACGATATTTCAACAACATTTAGTCGAAAACCCCCAAAATTCCAAAGTCAACCCGTAAGGGTTCTTGAACAATTCTTCAATTATTCACAAATCCCGAAAATTACACCAATGAATCTGTAGAAATACATGTATCCAAGATAGATAATCCATATCTAACATATTCCAACATAATATCAATTTAACACGAAGAGATCGGAAGCAAAACACCCAAGATCCGAAATTCTAGATCCAAGAATCATTACCTTGAGTTGGAGTGATGAAACTGATTTAGATGATGATTAATCCAACTTAGGAGCTTGAAGATGATGCTAGATGATTGCAGCTCGAAAAGACCTTTCCGAATCGCCCGAGCTCGTCCGAAATGATTGAGAAATGAAGAAATGACAAAGGTTGGACCGAACTGTCCTATTTATATTGTCCCAGCTTAGCGCACGCTATGACTTGATATTTAGCGTGCGCTAGCGGCTTACTGGGCAGTCCAGTGAGGTCTGGAATGCCTCGTTAGCGTGCGCTACGACTTGGTAGCGTGCGCTAACATCTTACCGATAGCGTGCGCTATTCCATATTGTTAGCGTGCGCTAACTGATGTCTGATACCCAACGATCAAATCCGTAACTCATCGTCTCTGTCTTGCACGCGTTAGCGTGCGCTACTAAAGTAACTTAGCGTGCGTTGCCAACACAATTAGCGTATGCTACTTACCACTCGTAGTGTGCGCTACGAATTTCCCAAATCAGCCCAGTACCTTCTGGACTGTCTGCCTCACTTGCGCTAGCGTGCGCTAATATTGAATCATTGCGTGCGTTACATGCACCTCATTAGCGCGCGCTAACTACAATGTGTAGCGTGCGCTACCTCTCAAACTGCAAATAAAAACATGATGATGATGACGACAACAATTTCGGCTCGATCTCAAACAGTGATGATCCCAAAATACGCCGAATGGTGAACATAGTTGACTGAATATGAATGATGAATGATTATTACTGAGTGAAAAAAAATTCTGAGTGACAGTTACTGAATGATAATAAATGAATTCACAACCGGGTATTACATCTGTTTTAGCTATTAATTATCTGATTCGAATAGGGATATATCGAGTTAGTAATTCGTAGTATTTTCTATCGACCTTGGGAAAGGCTTTAGAATAATTTAGGAATTCCTGGCTTACAATCAATTGAATAACAGTGAATTGAATCGAATAAATATCATTCTCGATTGTTTGAGGTAAAAATCATAATCCTACCCCTTATTAGTATTATTATTATTATTATTATTATTATTATTATTATTAGTAGTAGTAGTAGTAGTATTAGTACTATTATTTACTTTCTGCAATTAGTTTAGATATAAACTCTATTTAATTGTTCTTCAAATAAAATTGTGAGTTGATTAAATTTTGGTACTTAGTGAAATCAGTCCACGAGGGAATGATACTTTACTTATCACTTTATTACTTGTTGACACCGTGCACTTGCGGCATATTGTGAGGGATTTTCCCACAACAAGTTTTTGTCGGCATACGAAATCTGGGTTTATTAGGTGGAAGATTGCCGCGGCACAGATTTCGTATGCCGCGGCTCATTGAAAAAATCGATTATTTTTTCAAAAAAATCTATTGACCTCGGGAGAGGCGGTAGAATATCAAAAACTTGTTGCGATATTTCCTACACGCAAGTGCACGTCATCGTTTACAAGTAATAAAGTGATAAGTAGAGTATCGTTCCCACGAGGATTGAATCTCTAACTACCGATTTTTTCGTATTCCAATTTTATCTGAACAATCGAATTTGGGTTTTGCGATTAATAACTAAAAGAATTAATAAAAGACTAAGCAGTAGAAAATAATATCTTGGATAAAATAAATCAGATGATGAATAGTCTAGGGTTCTGAATCCACCTTAGTTTATCTGAATTTACTCTCGATTATCCGTAATAAAGAATTTTCTCAATTTATTGAAGGCGGAGATTGCTAATATATTCTACCGCCTCTCCCGAGGTCAATATATTTATCTAACGGCGACTAACGCACTCTATCCCTAGGTGAATTATCTCGTCGATAGGCAAAAAGCATGAAATCTCCTAAAGGCCACGTAGTTCCTATGAGTATATTCCTATCTCACAGAATAAAACGGTCCTCACCAATAGTTCCTCACCAAATCTCCTCTCCCGATTCGAAGTGAATGATTAAATCAATACAACTATTGGCCAGATATTTGCAAGCATTAAACATAATTGGGAAAACTCAATAAAAAGGTAATAAATTGGATAATCTCAATCAATTCGTCAAAACAAAGGTTTCATCAAAACCCTAGATAAGGGCTTTAGCCTGACATACTAAAAACTGAAAATACAGAATAAATAAACGAAAGCATAAAATTCAAACGCAGATGAAGTTCGGATTCCTCCGTTCTTCAGCTTCCGCCTTCTGCCCTTGAATTCTTCTGCTTTCCTCTTCTTCCGCCGTCTCCCAGCTTAAGCTCTCCAAGGTTTTAGATTCAATGATTCCAAGATGATTTGATTAGGGTCTTAAACCCTATTTATAGCTCAGCACATCAGTAATTCGCGTCCGTATTAGTCGGTCGAAAACTGGCATCGAAACGGCCCAAAATCCGCGCAAACCTACAAAACCCGCCAAGTGTGCCGCGGCTCACTAAACTCGTGCCGCGGCACATCGCAAAAAGTCAATGCCCGGGCGCATTAATTCTTCCGTGCCGCGGCTCACTGGTCAGGCCGCAGCAAAGACAGCAGTACAGTTACTCGCCCTTCACCGTGTCTCGTGCCGCGGCTCGATTCCTTGTGCCGCGCTCATAGTCCAGCTTTTGCCGCTACCGCTTTGCCTCGCTTTAGCTTCCGACTTCAATTTCCTGTCAATCATACAAAATTAAGGCATTAAAAGCTCATTTAGATGATTTCACTCACCAAAACACTACAAAATAATGATAAATAAGCGTATAAAAATACGCCTAACAAATACCCCCAAACTTAAGCCATTGCTTGTCCTCAAGCAAAAAGAATTAAAGTCAATAAAAGAATGTCGTGAATCATCGTGCAACTCATAGCGTTCAACCTAATCAATACTATCCTGCCATTCTCTCTAAATAATACGAGTGTCTTAAAAGCGAGCCGCACTCGTAATAATGATTCCGCAAAGTAATCAAGTTCACCCTAATCATTCGCTCATGAAGAAAACTCACTCAAAGATTAACAAAACGTGAGTCAAATCGACCGTCAATATGAAAGGCTAACACAACCAAGCTAGTTCGTCCTGCTCCACGCCTAAAGGCACAATTTTCACGAGTTTCAATACAATTAAACCTCTGACAAGATCCCCTTATATATATGCTCAAGAATTTGATTCGAGTTGACCACTAGGTTAGGATCTCGGATGTTTCATCGATAATCCTAGGTGGAACTTCCATTCTCATGTATTGGAAACCGTTTGACGTAAAAGACACTCATGGGGCACATGGATGCTTCTAGTTACTAAGTTCCCGTCTACAAATGAGAACCAACTCGAATACATAATTTCCGCATGTCCGAATCAAGGTTGCCGCTTTACACGAGTAAACAATGGTCACGCGAATACCCCGGTACTAGGCTTCCTATCATTGGCTCATGTGAAATATCTAAATTACTAGTCTAATCAGTGGTCGCTGCTTTACGCGAGAGTAAACAACGGTCACGCGAATACCCCTACTAGACTTCCTTCATAGAACACATTATCTCGACTTTAGGAAAACCGACCGACTCTAAACTCAATCTAAGTGCCAAAACGACTAAAGAAACAAGATTTACTCACTATCCGGAAAATGTAGCCAAACGTATTGATGGGGATTTAAAAACAAGTATGTATCGTCTCTTATCCGCCAAGACCTCTACAATCACGAAAATTTTCGACCTAATCAATACTAAGGTAATGTAAATAACTGACTACAGCTCGACTAGAACTCGCCCGCTTCTTCAGAGAGAAAGATAGTGTCGTAACATCAGTATTACACAAATAGAAGCACGAAAATTCACGAATAAGGGAAAACTAAGACAAGCAAGGCTATCTAAAAAAAAATTTACGCAAAGAAATGAAAAGTGCAACGAAATAACGTACAGCAATAAAATAAGGTACAGCAATGAATGTAGACTGAAAGTAAATCCCCCCCCAAACTTAGGACGTACATTGACCTCAATGGACAAACATGATATGCAATAAACGTAAAAGGTCAAGTACTCCTCCACCGCTCAGAGCCGGTGCCAGATCGTCCATGAGGAGGGTGGTGTGGCTGGCCGGGCGGGCGCAATAAATGGCCCGTCAGGATGCATGATGTGGGCCGTACATGCGGCGAGATGCTCCTGAATATAAGCATCCCTCGCAGCAAGACGCCTCACCGCTCGTCGGCTGGCCCGACGGGCCTGCTCTCGCATCTCGGCTCTGGCGGCAGCAACAACGCTCTCCCGCTCCGCCCGCTGCTCCTCCCGCATGGCAGCCATCAAGCTCTCTCTCTCTCTCCTCATCTCATCTCTCTCTCTCCTCAGCTCCTCTCTGAGCTCCTCTTTCTCTCCTCAGCTCCTCTCTATGCTCTTCTCTCTGTCTCCTCAAATCCTCCCGCAGCCCATCAAATAACTCCTCCAACCTCGCTCTGTCGGGCTGCGGGCCGGCATCTCCGTGCGTCAAAAAAGGCGGCTTGGGGGGTCCCCGGCAACGGCGCCAAAAACTTGTTGTGGGAAAATCCCTCACAATATGCCGCAAGTGCACGGTGTCAACAAGTAATAAAGTGATAAGTAAAGTATCGTTCCCTCGAGGACTGATTTCACTAAGTACCAAAATTTAATCAACTCACAATTTTATTTGAAGAACAATTAAATAGAGTTTATATCTAAACTAATTGCAGAAAGTAAATAATAGTACTAATACTACTACTACTACTACTACTAATAATAATAATAATACTAATAAGGGGTAGGATTATGATTTTCACCTCAAACAATCGGGAATGATATTTATTCGATTCAATTCACTGTTATTCAATTGATTGTAAGCCAGGAATTCCTAAATTATTCTAAAGCCTTTCCCAAGGTCGATAGAAAATACTACGAATTACTAACTCGATATATCCCTATTCGAATCAGATAATTAATAGCTAAAACAGTTCAAGAATTCCCAAAATAACAGGCTTCACAATTCGCACGAGTATATTCCTATCTCACGAAAATTATGATTCGTCTCACAAGAACTATGCCTAAATTTCATCTCCCGAATCCATAAAGACATTCAAAACAAATTAACTGTTGGCCAGACAATTAAAAAGCATTAAGAACAGTAAGAAGAATCCAATTCAATAGAATAACGAGTAAATCGAAATAATAATAAATAATCAAACCGTCATGAAATTGGCTCCAATCAAAATCCTACTCAAATAAATCTAAAAATTAAGATGCAGAAAAACCGTAGGGATCCGTGGTCCTGCTGTCCCCCAGAAATCTACAACTTGTGTTCGCCCCTTTTCTTTTTCTTCCGCCGAAAACCCCTGCCTCCGTCCTCCCCAATTCTGTGCCCTTTTTATATTATTTCTTTTCAATTCCTTCAGTAGATGTCCCACCAAAAGGTCCTCAAATCCCTTCCTCATTGCTGTTCACGGCACAAGCAGCCCAAAAGCTGATGTCCAAAAAATCAGCCATCAAAAGCCCATATATGCGGCCCATTTTTTAAAACTCAGCATACTCCTTCTCCTGTTGTGGTTCCCAGTGGCGTCCTTTTGCGCTTTGTGTGCCGCGGCTCACTTAATGTGTGCCGCGGCACACGACTGATGCACATCATTTGTCAAGTTGTCTTCATGTGCCGCGGTTCACTTAGTGTGTGCCGCGGCTCATGACCAAAACTTCATTTTCGTCCGTTTTTCATCGTTTTGGCTTCCGGACTCCGATTTTCTGCAAAACATATAAAAATAATGCATTAAAAGCTCATTTATGCTGATTTAGGCTCAAGATGGATATAAAATAATGATATAAAAACGCATAAAAATACACCTAACAGATTCGATGGTGTAGCCATCTCAAGGTTCATCCTTGCAAATTCCTTGACCAAGCTTTCCTCTTTGGTCAACAAACAACTTAGGTCTCATGTCGCCTTACGGCTCAGTGCATCAGCAACTACGTTTGCTTTACTAGGGTGGTAATGAATTGTACAATCGTAGTCTTTAACCAACTCAAGCCATCTGTGCTGCCTCATATTTAATTCCTTTTATGTGAAGATATATTTAAGACTTTTGTGGTCTGTATAAATTTCACACTTGCCTCCATATAGGTAATGTCTCCAAATCTTCAAGGCATAAACTACCGCTGCTAATTCCAAATCATGAGTAGGGTAGTTCAGCTCGTGCGATTTCAACTGTCTCGAAGCATAGGCAACTACCTTGCTTTCTTGCATCAATACACATCCCATGCCTTGCTTAGATGCATCACTGTAGATGGTGAATTATCTCGTTGGGTCCGAAATCGTCAAAACTGGTGCTGCAGTCAACTTTCGCTGAAGTTCTTGGAAACTCTTTTCGCACTTCTCATTCCATAAGAAAACTTCTCCCTTTCTAGTCAATCTAGTCATCGGTGTAGCTATCTTCGGAAATCCCTCGATAGATCTCTGATAATAACCGGCTAATCCCATGAAACTGCGAACTTCATTTGCATTACTTGGTGCTTTCCAGTCATTGACTGCTTCTACCATAATCGGGTCAACCTCAATTCCTTTATAAGTGACCACATGTCCCAAAAATGCAACTCGGTTAAGCCAAAATTCACACTTATTAAACTTCGCATACAACTTCTCCTTGCGCAGTATTCCTAATACTGTTCTAAGATGCTGCTCATTTTCAACCTTACTCTTTGAATACACAAATATGTCATCTATGAATACAATGACAAACTTATCCAAATAAGGTTGAAATACACGGTTCATGAGGTCCATGAATACTGTTGGCGCATTAGTCAAACCAAATGGCATCACTATAAACTCATAGTGTCCATATCGAGTTCGAAATCCTGTCTTCGGAATATCATCATTCTTAATCCTCAGCTGGTGATATCCGGATCTCAAATTTATTTTCGAGAATAATCCCGAGCCTCCAAGTTGATCGAATAGGTCCTCTATTCTAGGAAGCGGATATTTATTCTTTATCGTGAGTCGATTAAGTTAACGATAGTCTATGCACATCCTCAAACTTCCGTCATTTTTCTTCATGAAGAGTACTGGCGCACCCCATGGCGAAACACTCGGTCGGATAAATCCACAATGAAAGGCTTCTTGAAGTTGCACTTTCAGCTCTTGTAATTCCTTAGGCGCCATCCTGTAGGGAGCTTTAGATATTGGTGCCGCTCCTGGCACTAAATCAATTAAGAACTCAACTTGACGATTCGGTGGAACTACGGGCAAGTCTTCGGGAAAGACGTATTCGGGAAAGACATTTGGATACTCCTTGACGATAGGTACGTCAGCTACCGTCTTCTCCAAAGTTGTTTTCCCCATCACATTCACCAAGAATCCTTGGCAACTACATTTCTTCAACATCTTCACCACTTTCATGGCTGAAATCACCTTCGGGGTGCTAGAGTGTCTTACTCCCTCGAATACGGTATTGACATCAACTGACGGACATAAAGTTACCCTCCTTTCGGAGCATTCAACTACAGATCTATGTTTGTCCAACCAATTCATACCCAAAATGACATCAAAATCAGTTGAACTATATGCAAGTTATCTAAGAAGTTATGTTCGTTAAAATCTATCTTCACCTTGATAGTTATCGAATCTGCACGCACTACTCCCCCTGTAGGCATGCTAACTAACAGAGATCTAGGGGTTTTACTACTTCTACAACCAATCATAGTACAAAGCTTCCTAGAGATGAATGAATGAGATACACCCGTATCGAACAACACCATAGCAGGAATATTAGCAACTGACAGCATATCTGATATGGTTTGGGGTTCAATCTCTTTCTCTTCCTCGATGTAGTACATCCTCCCATGGCCAACAGATTGTGATGAAGAAGGCCGCCAATCCGAAGGACAGGATGATTGCAAGTACAATCGAGATCCTTTGTCAATCAATATGTACTCTTTTTGATATTAGTGTTTCATATTCCTCTATATCTGAGTCATGTATTGGTAGATTACATCTAGATAATATTATTGAGGTTTATCCATTTGTTATTGGCCTCTATGATGTTGAAAGATTACCAGGAACGGAGAATTTAAGAACTACCCGATTCAGATGGATTATAGAGAGTATTTGTCAGACCTTATCATGATGTATTTACCTAAAAATGGTGTAATATTGGATATTTATTGGGTGGATTGTCATAATGCCATCATTAGTGTCCATAAGCAGATAGTGACCATCACTTTCAATCCTAGGGTGGCAATCCTAGTAATTCTGAAGGCAATGAGATTGCTGAATTAGTGATGTGTTGGTTATTATATATAACCTAGATAGATGATCGAGCAGTTGAGTTTTCAAATAATTAGGTAGCGTGAGACTACCTAGATGTTTCCGCATACGAGTTTCCTATATTTCCTCCACAGTGATCGATGTTGGAACATTTTATTCCATACATTCAATTTAGAGTTTTGATGATATGTTGCTAAACAAAGAAAAACAAAATTGAAGCAAAGTAAAACAACAATGAGTCAAGAAGAAGTCGAAGACAATCGAGCTAGACAGAAGAACATTGAATTGAACCAAAATCAAGTATAACGTACGCTATACACAATAGTTAACGTACGTAATGGAAACCCAGATGAAGACAGCTGAGTATGGCAGAGCTTAACGAACGCAATACATCAAGAATAATGTACACAATATTACAGGCTTAACGTACGTAATCTGCATCAGCTAACATACTCTATGAGATTTGAATCAGAATTCAAACTATATGACCGTTGTGACGTCATGGAGTAGGTCATCATATCAATGGCTATCTGAGGGACATATAACGTACATAATGGATATGACTTAACATACGCTATGTTGGAGACAAAAGCTACTGAACTGGAATGATGAGCAGTTAACGTACGCTACACATAAAGAGTTACGTATGTAACAATCTTAACGTATGCTATACATAAAGCATAACGTACGTAATGAAGAAGGCAGTACCAATGGCTAGTTTAGGCCTTGAAGCCTATAAATACCACTTCATATGGTATTCACCATACAAAATCTTCAAGCAAAGCTTATATACTTCAGAAATCATTATCTCCATTATTGTTGTTGTAATCGACCTTATTTGTTAGGAGTTAAGAGTATTTAATTCACTCAAACATACACCAGTAGAAAGAAATGATTATAGATTTGATTCGGTATTATTAGTATCGTGGATCCGGCATTGCTAGAATCACAATCTAAATCTGAGTGAGGTTTGTCTAGTACCAATCAAAATATAGATAGGCTGATTCCTTGTCCGATAGAAAAGAAAAATAGTTTAGCTTGGACCGACAAAAAGACACGAGCATAACGGTTTATCTTGGACTGATAGAAGACAAGATTGTAACAGTTTGCCTCGGACCGAAAGAAGACAAGGCATAAATGTTGGTCCCAAGAATGATGAAGACTATCCTCACTGTACCAACACGAGTCTTTTCTAGCGCGCTTTGTCCTCACTCACGCGCACCTGAGAAACTTCCCAAGGGGTCACCCATCCCATAACTACTCCATGCCAAGCACGCTTAACTTTAAAGTTTTTATGAGATGGATACCAGAAAAGAAGATGCATCTTGTTGGTATGAGTAGTCCAAATCAATTCATTTAACCACTTTCTAGTGCAGATCTCACAGGTCGAATCGCAAGCCGCGCCTCGCGCATTTTTAAGCTCATGCAGGCAGGATGCTGGACCGAAGCCCAACAATCCCCCTCCCAGTACCTGCCAGCATCTCAACCCCAAAGTCTGGAAACCTCCGCGAACTAGATTTGATCACACAACCCTCTAGCAGCTGGATTCATTCACACAGTCCTCCAACACTTGACATCAGCATATGTTCCAGCTCCGTTTACATTGCGCCAAGATCTCGGGCCAAGATACTAGATTTGATCACATAGCCCTCCAGCACCTGACAACCTCCACAGCGCCAACATCTTAGTTCCGGCCAACTGGCAACATTTGTTGCATGCTCGCCTCTCAGTTCCAACACTCTGGCAGCCTCCATTGTAGGATACTCCGAGGGAATTCGTACCCATGACCTGCTCCGATACCAATTGTTGGTCCCAATAATGATGAAGACTATCCTCACTGTACCAACACGAGTCTTTTATAGCGCGCTTTGTCCTCACTCACGCGCACCTGGGAAACTTTCCAGGGGGTCACCCATCCCATAACTACTCCATGCCAAACACGCTTAACTTTAGAGTTTTTATGAGACGGATACCAGAAAAGAAGATGCATCTTGTTGGTATGAGTAGTCCAAATCAATTCATTTAACCACTTTCTAGTGTAGATCTCACAGGTCGAATCGCAAGCCGTGCCTCGCGCATTTTTAAGCTCATGCAGGCAGGATGCTGGACCAAAGCCCAACAATAAAGGTTTATCTTAAGACTACAGAAAAAGATACGAAGATAGGATGTAGGCATATTTGTAATATCCGGGGGTAATTTTTTTTTCGTGTTACTGTTGAGTTGTACGTATTCATTTGGAATTGTACAAGTGTTGTTGTTTGGACCGATACAATGTATATTGTATTAGAATATTTCGGGATCGAAATATTTATACTGGTCGTCGGTTTGGTTTCGTCGTTTCGT
Source organism: Orobanche coerulescens (assembly GCA_033398695.1). Taxonomy (NCBI): domain Eukaryota; kingdom Viridiplantae; phylum Streptophyta; class Magnoliopsida; order Lamiales; family Orobanchaceae; genus Orobanche; species Orobanche coerulescens. Next base: position 97,176,061 of record CM065810.1, on the reverse strand, counting down.
TGTTGCTTGGAGAGTTTGGAATTTTGGCTAAGTTTATAGCCATAGCGTACGCTACCTGTGTAGCATTACGCACGCTAATTTGTTGCGATTACAGACGTTACGCCCTGAGGTTACGTACGTAATGCGTGGTAGGTGGTGGGAACTTTCCTCGTAGTCAACTTTCGGGGCGAGGGTATCTTTAGAGTATCATTTATATATATATATATATATATTTATATACTATACATCATCATCATCACCTCATCATCTCTCTCTCTCTCTCCCTCTCGCCAGCTCTCTCCTCCCTCTCATTTTTTTTTTCCTTCTTCTTCTTTCCTCCCTCTCGCCCTCCCTCTCTTCTCTCCATCTCTCTCCGTCATTTTTTTTTTCCGGCAAGGTGGAGCTTGAGGACGGGCGGCCGGCTTCTCCATTTTTTTCCGGCGAGATGGAGCTTGAGGACGGGCGGGCAGCGGCTTCTTCGGCTCTGGCGGCGATCGGAGTTTCGGCGGCCGATCGGAATTTCCGGATCGGGAGGCATTATAAATCCGGCCGATCCGAATCTGCTCGGCATTTTTTTCTTCCGGCAAGGCGGAGCTCGGGCGTCCGGCGTCTTCATGGTTTCCGGCCATGGATGCGGTTCCGTTTATTCCGGCGACCGGAGGTGGTTTTTGTCCGAAACGGACGGCGGAATGGAGGTTTGACATACTTCCGGCGAGGAGTTGCAGACGGAGATGGTGAAAACCGGCCATGGACGGAAACGGACTGGAGTTGGACGAAGTCCGGCGGGTCATTTTTCCGGCGGCCGATTTCCGGCATGGGAGTTTTTTTCGGACCTGGCCGATCGACTCTTCCGGTTAGTTTTATGTGTTTTTCAGTTATATATATATATATATATATATGTGTGTGTTGTGTGTGTGTTAGGTGCAGTAATGTGTGTGTGCTGCTGCTACGTGATTTTATGTGTGTGTGTGTGTTGTGTGTTTTGTGTATATATATATATATAATGTATATATAAAGCTATATATATATATAGTGTGTGCCGTGAAGTGTGTGTGTGTGTCTAAAGTGGGTATATATATATATATTTTTATATATATATAGATATTGTGGGTTGTATTGTATATATATTATTATATATATATGTAATATATATATTATATATATACGTATGTATATGGATAAATACGAGTATAGTATGTGTTCGTGTTGGAATCGGAATTATCTATTGTGTTGTTTTCGGTCGATATCGTGTTATCGAATGAATTGTATTTCATTCAAGGTTGTTCGAGTGCTGGTGATTGTCGGAGGACGCGTTGATTGATTCGTGGTAGGACGTTGATCGTGGAAGGACTTTCTCGCCTTCGGTTTGAGGCAAGTTTTATACTTGTACTGGTCAATGAGATTAATGTTATCATGTATGTGTATGAATGTGTGTATCATTTCGAGACTTGGTCTCTTTATGATTTTGTTGATATCAGGGGATTGTTTGATACAATACCCTTCGGCAAATTATGCCAAATATTATTGTTGTTCGTAAATGGCCGATCTAAGGCATTGCGGTATTTGTTGGTAATATTGTTGTCGATAGCCGGTTCGCGGTATCGACATATCAATTGTTATTGTTGATTGATGTTTCTTTGAGATATTGTTGTTGATAGTCGGTTCGCGGTATCGACGTATCGATTGTTGTTATTGATTGATGTCCCATCAAGATATTTTTTGTGAATCGTCGTTATTGATATCAGTGTTTTTCTATTGATGTCGTTTTGGCCGATTGAAGGCATTGACGTATTCGATTATCTTCTTCGTTATCGGTAACCGATTAAAGGTGCCGAGACATCCGTTGTATAATTGTTATCGGTTAACCGTTCTGAAGGTAATCGATATATTGAATTGGGATTATCAAAGATAATTCCCATCCGTTGTATAATTATTATCGATTGTCCGCTCTAACGGTAATCGATATATTGAATTGGGATTATCAAATATAATTTCCACCCGTTGTCAAAAAGATAATTCCCATCCATTGTATAATTGTTATCGATTGGCCATTCTACTTAATCGAAGTATTGAATTGGGATTATCAACGATAATTCCCATCCGTTGAATTATTATTGTCGTGTTGACCGATTCAAGGCAAAGACACTATTATTCTTGTGAACTCGGTAATTTTGTGATCTTTGAAGGTTGAGGATTTCCCGAACTGTTGTGTTGTGATCGTTGCTCGTGTTAATCGGTCCTTAGGGATTTTGATCCCAGGATGGTTGTTTCGAATATTGTCGGTCGTGTCGATCTTTCATTATTCGTGTCATCGTTCACTTGGTGAGTCGTATGATTTGTATTGGATGTGTTATCCTTTGAGTTTCGTTGTCATGTTGTATCGTGACATATCCGGAATCATATCTGCGTTCCGATTGGTTATTGTGTAGGATTTTTAGCCAGGCACATATAGTCATTGGCGGATATTATTCCGCATTGGACTGTGCACACGGGACGTAGTTTCGTGAGGCTAATTAGGTACATTGTACTACGTATATTCTGGATTCCATATACGGGGCGGACATGTGCACGGACACATTTCCGGATCGGGCGTACTGTGATGTCCATCTTTTGAGCCATAAACTTTGATCGTCCATAGTATTGGATGAGTTTGACGTTTTGTGATTGAGCGTTCATACGCCTGAGGCACTAGTAGAAAAAACATCAAAGACTTCGGTACGTCTCACTTCGGTAATGTATATTAGCGAAGTAAAATCAAACAACAACTTCGCTTTTCAAGTTACTGAAGTAAACAATACACATAGACTTCAGTAAATTGTACCAAACAAAAAGGCACGAGCTAGTTAGAAATTTTAAGTTCAAAAGACTTCGCTAATTTTATAATTACTGAAGTAAAAAGTGTTTAGTTTTATTTTTGACGCAATATTTTTACAACAGTGAAATGTTTACTTAACCTCATTTTTTTTTTCAGACTCCAAAAAACCCTCTGTCTTCTTCACCCGCTCAATTATTTCCTCCCCAAAATTTTTTCCCACTCCATTTCTTTTTCACAGATCCATCGATAAAAACCTGCTACCGCTGCCGCCCACCCTCGTCCAACCCTTCAAAACATCCGTGACCCATAAGTGAAAAGAAAAAGAAAAAAAAAAAAGCGAGAACAAGCGACGGCGAGCGGCACTTGCAAGGCGCGCGGAAATTGAAGTATAACGGCGACCAAAGAAGGCGGCGTGGTCCGACGAAGTCTCAAGCGGCGCTTTGGTTTAGGAGGTTAGGTTTTCTACTTTTCTTTCGGTTTGAGTTGTCTAATAATCATGGTCATATATAATTGTACTAGTTGGTTCGTATATTTGCCGATACTAACACGAGACAACCCTCCAGGCGTCGCGGATCTCGCCCTCCACAGCCCGCTCTCCTTCGCCGGCGGTTAGATTCTTACTTCCTCGATTTTGAGTTCGAGCGAATTTCGTGTGACCTAGGTTTTATTTTCTATTTTGCAAATGTTTGGGTGACCTAATTTTTGGTCAAAGTTCTAAGTAAGCTTCCATAATTTTGACCTAATTTGTTCTTCCTTCCAAAGGTGGTGACCTTAAACAATTGTGCATTTGCTTTGTGTTGTGCTAGTTTTTACCGTTGGGAAAAACAACTCGACATTTACAACATACATTGAGATGGTCAACTATCATTTGGTGTTTGTAATGCGATTCGCATTATGCTCGAACAGCTTATTTTTCGGGGAAATGATGGACGAGTCAATGAAGCAATTCCAACAAGAGCTCATCCACGTTGAAATTGAAGTCAAAATCTTTTATTGGCACGTCATGAGGTAATTAGAATTAATGTTGGATTGCTAGATTGAATTTGCGCTATTCAGATATCCTTGGTATGTTTTTCTTTTGTGATTGCGGCTAGTTGAAATTGACAGAGTGAGAAACGAATAGGAAGCTTTAACAAAGACCGAGAAAGAGGGCTAGAACGACGAACCAAAGGTCCCTTTACCTTTGAGTCAATAATGAAGGATGTTGATACAAGGCCACCGGTGAAAGAGGTCTCGTGCAACCTGTGGTGATCATGATTCGAGGGAGACGACATTATTAATGTTTCCAGAATCGACCTCTTGGGAGCATACCATTTCATGCCGCTCATACCATTTTAGAGGAAGGTATCATTTTATTTTTCTTTCTAGTTTTTTTAATGACGAGTTATTATGGTAACCTCGCACAATACTCATCACTTGCAATTGCAATTAGAAGAAGGGTTTCTATTTATGCCTTTTGTACTCGTGGATCTATATGTTATTAATGAGGAACCATGGTTTTAGATCGTGTTAGTGTTGAAGCCGTATCGGCCTTTTTGTCTCGTCTTTCCATATTCGTCACATACTACATCCCATCATTTTGCTAGTTGCATGCTTTAGTAATCAAGTGTAATTGAATGGTGAGCAGCTCATTCTTTAATTTGTATTGCTTGGATAAGCTTGTTGATTAATACTTATAAATGGACATCCTTTTTTAAGCCTTTTCTTTCATTTATCAATATACCTTTTTACACAAAAACTTGCATGACACTTGGGATATTTTTTACAATTCTCATTGCGGTCGAGCATTTTAGATGTTTTTTGTGTGTGTTTTAATTTCTCATATATTGAGATATCCACACCTCTTTCCTATTGCATCAATTGTTCTTTGTTGATTTCTTGTGTGAGATGGTGTGATGTTCCATGTTCCACCGATCGCTGACACTTTCTACGTCCCCTTTCTCATGTAGCTGTGCTTACTACATCTTTGAATTCCTAGTGCTGACATTTTCCTGGATGCATTACAGTTTATTTGACGTGCAACTACGATATTGCAGTCTAAGGAACAATGTGAGTATCTGATAAATCTTGCTAGATCACACATGGTTAAATCAACAGTGGTTGATAGCAAGACCGACAAAGAGTATAGATAGCGTGTTTGTTCCTTCGATGCATCTCCACCGATGCTTTTTGTTTTATTATTTCATCTTATGGAAGAAGAATTTGCATTAAAATTCGTCTTTGTATTATTATTCTTGTCATTGATGAAGAAACACCATCTTTTACGAGTCTGCAATGTTCTTGAGGAGAGGTCGGGATAAAGTCATCAAGGACATCGAGAAAAGAATAGCACGCATTTATACCTGTAGTATGGGACTGAACTTACTCAAATAGTAATCATGCTCTTGTCACCTTTATTCTTTTATGTCTTTCTATAAGTTCTGCATGAACACGATGGACGAAAGAGTATTTATTCACTCATGTGAAGTTGTCGTGTGGTAAATATATAATATTCCACGCAAGTTTGCTGATTAGTGATTACCTGGTATTGACACAGGAAGGAGAGGGAAAATAACCCTATTAAATTATGTAAAAATTATTCACCGTGGAGTTGATATACGGCTCTTAATTATGCTAAACAGGAAATGTCAATTGGAGTTGAACTACCCGTCAATATTTTTATGATTTTTCGTGGGGTAGAGGGGTATGAAACTTTTTGCTTATGAAGGGGAATATGAGATATGCAATCAAAACCTTTTTTTCCGTAATTTTGAGTTCTCTCCGTCTTTTGGTAAATACCTTGAACCTCATGGGTGATTTTTGTAATTATCCAAATTTTAGTTTATAAAATACTTTTTCTCTATACACATGACTAACATTGCAACTTAAGAATCTTTTTGTTGTCATAGTCATTTGTGTCACACAGAGTACTTTTGCGACCTTCGTGCTGGATCGAAAAACAAGATATAAATGTGCTTCCGGTTTTTTTGTCCTAGGTAATGTTCAAAAGCTAATAATCTATATTGTATTGTAGATGATGAAAGTAAGCATCATAACAATCCTACCTTTTCACGTAATGGCTTCGCCACGGTTGAGATTCTCGCATGCATTAACGAGATTGTTGTTACTTTTTTTTTTCTCGCAGATGGTCTCTTGGTTATTTTATGAACAACGGGACTCTATTATGGATCGATTCTTAGAAGCGGCAGGATGGTCTCTTGGTTTTTTTCTATGTGTATGTTGAGTTGTTGGTTTTAAATTTTTGTTTATTCAGATGAATCAAACGTCCGCGACTTTCGAATCCGTGAAGAAGATTGTGAATGGAGGTGGCGGCTGTCGGTTGATCTCATCAAACAAGCAAACTATTAATGAAAGATAAATCTATTCATAAAGCCCCATCAATGCCTCGGTCATCGATTCTACAAGTACCCTAAAATTTCAATATTTTCCATCCTCGAATGGTTTTTAATTCGATATTACCTTTACTTTTAAAAAATATAAACTACCGAGCATTTAAGTATGGTTATGTTTGAGGTGATGGATCCTAATTTTATGTTTGATGTTAACTTAATAACATATATTTTTCCATAATTTACAGGAATTGAAATGCTTTCTCTTGGTTCATTCAAAAGTGTGGCATTCTATTGGTGAGGATTTCTTTTCGGTCTTTCCATTTTTTCAAACACAGGATTTTTAATGATAACATGATCTAATATGCAGGTTGGACTTTTTCCTATGATATGTTATGGGTGTTTTTTTACACCAAGAATGGTCGGTTGCCAAATCTTTTGATGCTCCTATTATTAAGGTAGTGTATGAATTTTTCTTTAAATAATGCTCATGTACCATATTTTGAGATTGTCAGTCTCACACAACGTTTTTAATCCATATCCACTTATTTTCCCAACAAGAGTTGTTGCACGTCCATATTCTATGCTTGGTTTAGGCGACTTTGTAATTCCGTATGGCATTCTTAGTGGGCAAGATACACCCTATTACTACTTCGGTGATTGTGTTTTGGCCGTTTATAAGGAAATTTTATCAATTTATAACTTTATCAATTTTTGTAAGTTGTATTTGCATATATTTATGTTGGCCAACAGAATTTTTGTAGCTTTGCACCGAGGTTTGATGTATCAAAAGGAGTAAGAGCAATCATTTTAAAAGTGCTTTTTCCGGTGAATGGGTGGTTTTTGCTATTGGACACGAGCGTATGAGTAAGCTTTTGATGAGCGAGAGGTGCCTCACCCGGATGTGTATGTTGTGACTACACCACTCAACTAAAGTAGGTTTTACATGTGCCGATTGAGTATTTCGGGTAACTTGACTGTTACACATGCAACTAACTGTTTATGAGCTTTAAAATTCGCTAATCTTGCGCTTTCTTTAGTATATATATTTTCACTTTATAATGGCTGACTTCTGTAACAAGTAAAAAATTAAGTTCGCGTACTTTGTTGTTTTCTGCGTAAGATGCATCCAAAAATGGCTAAATAAGTAGATCGAAACATCCCATGATTGCCCCTTAATGCCTATTTATTTGTTGGTTCAGGGCAAATGAAAGATTTCAACCGGGAATGACTATGCTACCTCATGAACAAGTTACTTCAAGTTATTAATGGCTACAAAGAAGGTCTCAATTAATTCGTTGGTGGAAGTTTATTTGATGTTGGCATATTATAGTTATGCCCAATGCAAACTTGTGAATCACGCGAATCAATATTTGGCATTTTTGTACGACAATCCGCCGTTTATATATGAAATTGTGGTTTATTACTATTATCAATGCTTATGATCTTGTGTTATTGAATTGGGATCTTGTGATTTGAGTTTGTTGGATTTTTAATGAGGTTGATTGATGTATTTGAGGTTGTGTTGTTGAGATCTTGTGAATTGAGGTTTTTATGGATGGATCATGTTTTTGTACAACAGGGATTCTATATTTACAAATTGAAAAGAAATATGCAATGTGGTTATTTACTTCGGATAAAAAACGAAGTCAGAGATATATAATTAGCGACACAAAATAGAATAAGCGAAATATACACTTCAGCGATTATAAAATAAGTGAAGTGGAAGGATCTTTTTTACTTCGCAAACCCCCATATCTGGGTTTTAAAAACCGAGATAGACTTCGGTTATTACGATATTAGACTTCGTCTAATAAGCGAAGTCTAAAGTATACCTTTAACTACACGAACATAGACTTCGGTAATTATAACATTTTTACTTCGGATATTATCCGAAGTCTTTGACGTTTATTCTTATAGTGAGGGGTATGTTCGGCAGTCATGTTTGTTTCTTTGAGATCTGTTCGGCTTTCAGGCCATCGTGATATTTTGGCAGCTTCGGGCTGTTCGGCTTTCAGGCCATCGTGATATTTTGGCAGCTTCGGCTGAGGGCTTTCAGGCCATTGTGATGTATCGGTATTTCCGTTTGAGCCTTCGGGCATTGTGATCCTTATTTATTTCAGCGTTGGATTGATTTACCTTCGGGTAATGTATTGTTGTGTTCTATATTGATGTTTCGCCGTTGGGCACTTATGTTCTAATCTATTGAGCAGGTATTGATCGTATGCCATGGGCATAGTGTGTAATATCCGGATTTAATACAGTGTATTTCATCTGTATTCAAACCATGTATTATTTCGGATTGGTGATTTTGATTATTGGAGTATGATATTTAGTGCATTAATATCATTATACATAAGTATAGCAACTTGCAAAATTGCTCAAACAACCTCGTGATAGCGCACGTTAAGAATGTATCTTAACGCGCGCTATCGGGCCATTATTAGCGCACGCTATGCAGGTATGAGTAACGTGCGCTAAGGACTCAATTATTGAGCGGGGCAGCTGGCTCGTGCGCCAGCGGGACATGGGTCCGGATAAGATTCCCACTGACGCACCCGGACAAATTCTGAAGTCAACCATTATTAGCGCACGCTAAGGGATGCTTAGTAGCGTGCGCTAACTTGTCAATAATGCAGAATTTTATAAATGGGACATCAACCGTGTTGGCTTGCATTTCTTTCGCACTTTCCTCAATCTTGAGAGTTCAGAGAGTTGTAGAAATACTCTTATACACTTAGAACACATATTGTTGATATTTATACATTGGTTACCACGTGGAATGTTCATGGAAGTGGAATAGCACCTTGGAAGGGCATACAACCAACCGGAGTTGGATTCTACCTTACGGTTCAGTGATTTCGTCATTTTAAGGTATGTTCAATCTATCTCCGACTTAGAGTTGGATTCTAACGATTTGGATGATCATGTTAACAAGATATGGATTTTTATAGATGAATTATCCAAGTATTTCATGTTTGGAATAGTGAGTTGTATAAGCCGAATACCTTGATTATAATCATCATGATTCGAATCTTAGTACACTTGGATATGTGAAGAGAAGCTTCTATCATTGGTTAACCGAATCTAATAGATGATTTCATAGTAATCTTGGACTAGACGTTAACATCCTTATTGTTAGATAAATCTAAAGGTTTGATCATGGAAGGATTTATCTAGTATATATAGGACGTTTATCAACTTCAGTAGGATAATATAGATGGATATAGAGGTGTTGATATCAACCATTTAGTTTTTCGTATTATCGTATGAAGATTTGAAGTCGGAAAAGAATATGGTTTTATATTGGCATGCATATCCTTGAATCCGAAGTTGTCTTTATCCGTATAATCATTCATGAGGGTGTAGACATAGTATTCATGGAAGTAACATGAATGATCACGAAGGATTTCATTGTTTCAACATGGCAAGAATAGCTATCGCCAAAGAAATCGCCATGCGTAGATAGCGCACGCTATGATATGCGCTTAACGTGCGCTATCGAACACTAGTTAGCGTGCGCTATGTTTGGTACGTAACGCACGCTAGACCATCGACGAGCCGGGCTGATCAAAGTAGTAATCGCCCATGCATCGTTAGCGTGCGCTAGGCTTTGTTGTTTGAGTGCGCTATCGTGCATTTAACGCACGCTACGTAATACTTAGCGTGCGCTAAGTTATTCGCGCATTGCGCTTATGAACTTTTGACTGTTAATCGAATTGTTAAACATTTGTACGACGTGAGATAAATCCTATATTATTTCTTTTGTTAAGGTTTGGTCTAGTTACGTGATTGATTGAGAAGGACGATCGTCGAGTGTTCATTTCCGTGGAAGTGTTATTATTGTCTTCAAATCGAGGCAACTACCTTAATTGTTTTACGTATTGTTGTTATACATATTGTCGTGCATGTATGTCGTTATTGTATGTCCACCTCGTGTTGGTCCGACGGGATCATCGGGATCTATGCTAGCGTGCATACTGATCATCGGACGGTTTTTTCAACCACGGGTTGGTCCGACGGATCATCGTGGGTTCTAGGCAAGGAACGCTGGATCGATGGAATTACAATGTGTATGTATTTATATCATGTTGTGATTATCGATTGTGTATGTTATGTTTGAGTTTCTCGTAGGAGAAGACTCGTTGGTATTTTGTCGCTTACGTTATCATTATTATTCACCGTGAGATATGAATAATATGTCAGTACTTGTACTAGCATCGTTGTGCTAACCCCTTCGGGGTGAACATTTTGTTTGTGTTCGGGATCCAGAGAGTGGGAAACATCCACTGGAACAGTATGACGACGAGGGTGCAGAGTGATGTCCCGACCGGGTTTATTTATCTGTTGTTTATTCGTTATTTCAATAAGTACTCGAGTACGAAGTCGGTTGTGTTATTTTGAATTTGGTGATGTATTATTAAGTTCTGTTGAACAATTGTACTATTCTGTATTGGGTCGAATCGATGTACTGTAATTCCGTTATTTCCATTTATTAGTACCTTTTTATACTTGTTCAATTCTTCACCTTGTAAATCCTTACGTAAAGGATTTACGGCCAGAATATTCCCGAATATATCGGGGTGTTACGTAATATGGTATCGAGCTAAGATTATGGATATCTTGGCCGTTGGGTTAAAATAGGGTCATTTATGTCTTTTGGGGTAACCGGCCGTGAATGACATCACTGCACTGCCTACGTCTTCATGCGAACAGTGGTTGTAAGTTCCTAAACTCTATCGCGTTCTTTACATATTGTATCTCTTTATACTCGAATATTAGAACGATGTTGTTTCCTGTATATTGAGTATTTATGCTTACAAGATGTTGAGAGGCGGGCGTGGACGTGGTCGCGGCCGTGGACGCGACGAAGAAATGCCGAAAGGGAGGCGTCGCCTTCTAACCAAAGTTGGCCATAGCTCGGCGAGCCGCAAGAATCTATTAATAATGAACCAGATCTCGTCAGACCAGAGATCCTTCGTCAAGTGGTGAACCAGATGACTCGGGCCGCCTGTGTCGTGGACCGAATGCAAGTGGCGGTGGGACTACGGCAGGAGAGAGAGACAAGGGATCCCGGATATGGGAAATCGAGGTGACCGGTGGTCGCAAGAAGTGGCAAAGATGCAACCACCCAAATTCGACCAGATTTCGAGACTCCCACCGGGATCATTGGTTAAAGGAGCCGGAGAAAATCTTTGCCGAATCAACCGCCCAGACGACCGAAAGCCTCTATCGCTCAATATTTTCTCGATAGGAAGCGTCCGAATGGTGGGAAGCCATCCGGCTGTAGACCATGACGCCGATTGGACAGAGTTTAGAATGATGATGGAAGCTCGATTGCCTCGTCCCGTGAGGGAAGCCAAAGTTCGGGAGTTTTTCTCCGCTCGCCTTCCGATGTGCGTATCCCGTGCGATCAAGACGTTTAACCAAGAAATGGCATTTGTTCGACATCCGGTCGTAGCAGATGCGTAAATGATGATTCATTTCGATATGAGAATGAAACCAAGTCCGTAAGTACATGTCCGGATTCGAATGTACCACACTCCGCCAATACCGGATAAGGCGTTGGCATATGAGATCAAGGAAGCAACATGGAGAAATTTGCGGAAACCAAGAAATGTAAAGTCTCTGGTACTTTTACAGAGCACAAGAATAGTGGGGCCCGTAAGGCCCAGCCCTTTCACTCTTTCAGGAAACCTCCGCACCCAGCTAGGAGCGGAAAGAACTTCGGGGCGACATCAACTTTTACTGATGTTACCAGGAAATGCTTTAACTGCGCCCAGACGGGGCACTATCGACGGAATTGCCCCCTTCCTGTCGTGATTTGTTTTGATTGTGGACGAGAGGGACATCGGGCGGTGTTTTGTAAAGAGGCTGCAAAATCTTTTAGAGCCCGTACACCACATCCAGTCCAGAAGGAGGCCAGTATTCCACAGACGCAGCAAAGTGTTCAGATGCCTCAGAATTTTGGCCGCGGGCGAGGCAGAGGACAATGGGACCGAAAGGGGACATCGAGTGCCGGATATGCTCCCCCACGTCTGTACGAGATGAGGAGGACAGACGATCAGGATGCTGCTGTCGCATCAGGTACTGTCCAGATCCTTTCCCAGCCAGTTAGTGTTTTATTTGATACTGGAGCTACACATTCTTTCATATCCTTGTCTTGTGTAAATCGTTTGAATATTTCCGGTTTTCATGCTTGTGAACCTTATGTGGTTGGGTTACCGAGTGGAGAAAGGATTGTCGGAAACTTAGAAACTAGAAATTTCCCTGTATCATTTGGAGGCAGAGAGTGGCTCTCAAATCTGATCATGATAGAAATGCAAGGAGATGACCTGATACTCGGAGACGATTGGCTTAATCGGTACGGAGCAATTGTAAACTACCGAAGGAGGAATATCTCGCTGATCGCTGACGATGGTTCCGAGATTTTGTTTGAGGGATGGAAACCGGGAAGCTCAGGAAAGTTGATCAAGGCGATGAAAGCTGTCAAATTGTTGAAACAAGGCTGTACCGGGTACTGGTGTTACGCAATGAAGAAAGAAGACGAAATGGTGGAACTTTCATCTATTCCTGTTGTGAACGAATTTCCAGATGAATTACCTGGGCTACCTCCACGAAGGGATGTAGAATTTACTATTAAGATGGAACCTGGAGCAACACCAATTTCTAAGGCGCCGTATCGTATGGCACCTACTGAGATGTACGAACTGAAGAAGCAGCTGGAGGAGTTACTGGGCAAGGGCTATATTCAGCCAAGCGTTTCACCCTGGGGAGCGCCAGTTCTTTTTGTCCGAAAGAAGGATGGATCGCTCGACCGTATTGACTATCGAGAGCCGAACAAGATGACGATTAAGAACAAGTATCCGTTGCCACGGATTGATGATTTGTTTGACCAATTGCAAGGAGCAACAAGATTTTCTAAGATCGATTCGAGATCGTGATACCATCAATCGAGGATTAAGGAGTCTCGATGTTCAAATCGCGTCGTAACTCACTACGGGCATTATGAGTTTGTAGTGATGCCGTTTGGTCTCACTAACGCACTTTCTTGTATTTATGCAATTAATGAACCGTGTGTTCATTGAATTTTTGGATAAATTTGTGGTCGTGTTTATTGATGACATTCGTGTATTCTAAGAGTCCTAAGAACATGCGCAGCATTTGCGGATTGTATTGGAACTCTTGAGAAACGAGCAATTGTACGCCAAACTTTCTAAATGTGAATTCTGGCTAAAGGAAGTAATGTTCCTCGGCCATGTGGTGTCAGCTAAAGGAGTCCGAGTAGATCCTCAGAAGATCGAAGCAATATTGGATTGGAAGCCTCCAAAGAATGTGAAAGAGGTCCGAAGCTTCTTAGGACTTGCTGGATACTATCGTCGATTCGTGGAAGGGTTTTCTAAAATCTCCCGCCCACTTACTCGACTCCTTCAGAAAACTCAAAAGTTTGAGTGGAATGAATTGTGTCAGATTAGCTTTGATGAATTGAAGAAGAGATTGACGACGGCACCGATTCTATCACTTCCGCAGGGAACTGAGGGATTCATAGTTTACAGTGATGCTTCGAACCAAGGACTTGGGTGTGTGTTGATGCAGAACGATAAGGTGATCGCTTATGCGTCGCGACAACTGAAACCTTATGAAGTGAATTACCCGACACATGATTTGGAACTAGCAGCAGTGGTTTTTGCCTTGAAGATTTGGAGGCATTATCTCAGACGGACTCACCGGATCTTTACGGATCATAAGAGTCTCAAGTACATATTGATCAATGAAAGAGTTGAATATGCGGCAAAGAAGATGGTTGGAACCGATTAAGGACTATGACTTGGAGATTTTATATCATCCAGCAAAGCGAATGTAGTGGCCGATGCACTTAGCCGCAAGCCTGTCTCTATTCGAATCTGGAGACACCGACCTCCCAACTTAGCCTTCAATGAGAGATGATTCGTGAAGGGATTGAAGTGTGGTTACAGAGAGTCCAGTGGACAATCAGGCGTGATGGAGATAACTTCGTCATTAACCGAAGAAATCAAATCTAGACAGGCAGATGATCCTCGATGATTCGGTTGCATGACGAAGTGATCAAAGGAAAGGCCCCCGGATTCATAATTCATGACGATGGAGTTTTGAGATTTCAGACCGACTCTGCGTCCCGATGTTGATGTTCAAACAGACGATTATGAAGGAAGCTCATAGTTCGCCCTATTCTATCCACCCGGCACCAAGAAATGTATAAGGACTTGAAGCGGAATTTACGGTGGGGCAACATGAAGAAAGACGTAGCGGACTATGTTTCAAATGCTTGACTTGTCGTGAGGTTAAGATCGAGCATCAACGGCTCTTTGGAATGTTGAAGCCGCTCCCGATCCCCGAATGGAAGTGGGAGGACATATCAATGGACTTTATCACTAATATGCCGAAAACCAGACAGAATGAACATGATTTGGGTGATAGTTGATTGTTTAACCAAATCAGCTCATTTTCTAGGCATTAAGGATACGTGGGGACCAGAGAGGTTGGCACGAGTCTTTATTTCGTAGATAGTTCGATTGCATGGTACGCCGAAGACCATTGTTTCGATCGAGATGGCCGTTTGTGTCTCACTTTTGGAAGGCGATTCATAAGGCCTTGGGGACCGAATTGAACTTCATCTGACTTATCACCCGCAGTCTGACGGACAATCTGAGAGAACTATACAAACGGTGGAAGATATGCTAAGGGCCTGTGCCTTAGATTGGTCAAACGATTGGGAAGTTCATCTACCATTGATTGAATTTACTTACAACAATAGTTGGCATGCTTCCATTAAGATGGCACCGTTTGAGGCATTATACGGAAGGAGATGCAGATCGCCCTTATGTTGGGACGATTCATCGGACTTGATCGGAACAGAACCAGAGTTGATCGAGCAGACTTGAGAGAAGATAGCCTTGATTCGTGAAAGGCTGTTGACTGCCAAGAGTCGCCAGAAATCCTATGCGGACGTACGCCGCCGTCCATTGGAGTTCAGTACTGGAGATCACGTACTTTTGAAGGTTTCTCCTACCCGGGGAATCTTTCGTTTCGGGAGGAAAGGAAAGCTGAGTCCGAGATATATCGGACCATTTGAGATCCTCGAGAGAGTTGGGGAGTTGGCATACAGATTAGCATTACCGCCGTCATTGTGTCATGTTCATAACGTGTTCCACGTATCCCAGTTGCGGAGATATATACCAGATCCCACCATATCATCGATTTGGCGAGATCGAAGTCGAACAGATGGGACGTTTGAAGAAAGACTACCAAGATACTCGATAGTCGAGTTATGCAACCGAGGAACAAGTCAATCGTTTTGGTCAAAGTTCGTGGTCACGTCATGGAACTAAGAAGCCACTTGGGAAACAGGTTTGATATGAAGTCTAGATATCCCGAGTTATTTTCGTCTTGAGTTTCGGGACGAAACTCCTTTTTAGTAGGAGAGTATGTAATATCCGGATTTATTACGGTGTATTTCATCTCGTATTCAAACCATGTATTATTTCGGATTGGTGATTTTGATTATTGGAGTATGATATTTAGTGCATTAATATCATTATACATAAGTATAGCAACTTGCAAAATTGCTCAAACAACCTCGTGATAGCGCACGTTAAGAATGTATCTTAACGCGCTTATCGGGCCATTATTAGCGCACGCTATGCGGTATGAGTAACGTGCGCTAAGGACTCAATTATTGAGCGGGGCACTGCCTGCGCGCCGGGACATGGGTCCGATAAGATTCCCGACGCACCCGGACAAATTCTCAAGTCAACCATTATTAGCGCACGCTAAGGGATGCTTAGTAGCGTGCGCTAACTTGTCAATAATGCGTAATTTTATAAATGGGACATCAACCGTGTTGGCTTGCATTTCTTTCGCACTTTCCTCAATCTTGAGAGTTCAGAGAGTTGTAGAAATACTCTTATACACTTAGAACACATATTGTTGATATTTATACATTGGTTACCACGTGGAATGTTCATGGAAGTGGAATAGCATCTTGGAAGGGCATACAACCAACCGGAGTTGGATTCTACCTTACGGTTCAGTGATTTCGTCATTTTAAGGTATGTTCAATCTATCTCCAGACTTAGAGTTGGATTCTAACGATTTGGATGATCATGTTAACAAGATATGGATTTTCATAGATGAATTATCCAAGTATATCATGTTTGGAATAGTGAGTTGTATAAGCCTGGAATACCTTGATTATAATAATCATGATTCGAATCTTAGTACCTTTGGATATGTGAAGAGAAGCTTCTATCATTGGTTAACCGAATCTAATAGATGATTTCATAGTAATCTTGGACTAGACGTTAACATCCTTATTGTTAGATAAATCTAAAGGTTTGATCATGGAAGGATTTATCTAGTATATATAGGACGTTTATCAACTTCAGTAGGATAATATGGACTGATATAGAGGTGTTGATATCAACCATTTAGTTTTTCGTATTATCGTATGAAGATTTGAAGTCGGAAAAGAATATGGTTTTATATTGGCATGCATATCCTTGAATCCGAAGTTGTCTTTATCCGTATAATCATTCATGAGGGTGTAGACATAGTATTCATGGAAGTAACATGAATGATCACGAAGAATTTCATTGTTTCGAACATGGCAAGAACAGTTTACTGCTCAGCAGTAAACTGCCATGCAGAGATAGCGCACGCTATGATATGCAGTTTAACGTGCGCTATCGAACACTAGTTAGCGTGCGCTATGTTTGGTACGTAACGTACGCTAGACCATCAGACGAGTCAGTTGGCTGATCAGTGTAGTACTGTCCATGCATCGTTAGCGTGCGCTAGGCTTTGTTGTTTGCGTGCGCTATCAGGCATTTAACGCACGCTACACGTAATACTTAGCGTGCGCTAAGTTATTCGGGCATTGCGCTTATGAACTTTTGACTGTTAATCGAATTGTTAAACATTTGTACGACGTGAGATAAATCCTATATTATTTCTTTTGTTAAGGTTTGGTCTAGTTACGTGATTGATTGAGAAGGACGATCGTCAAGTGTTCATTTCCGTGGAAGTGTTATTATTGTCTTCAAATCGAGGCAAGTACCTTAATTGTTTTACGTATTGTTGTTATACATATTGCCGTGCATGTATGTCGTTATTGTATGTCCACCTCGTGTTGGTCCGACAGGATCATCGGGGGATCTATGCTAGCGTGCGCTGGATCATCGGACAGGTTTTTCCACCACGGGTTGGTCTGACGGGATCATCGTGGGTTCTAGGCAGTGAACGCTGGATCGATGGAATTACCATGTGTATGTATTGATATCATGTTGTGATTATCAGTTGTGTATGTTATGTTTGAGTTTCTCGTAGGAGAAGACTCGTTGGTATTTTGTCGTTTACGTTATCATTATTATTCACCGTGAGATATGAATAATATGCTGTGGTACTTGTACTAGCATCGTTGTGCTAACCCCTTCGGGGGTGAACATTTTGTTTGTGTTCAGGATCCAGGAGAGCTGGGAAACAACCACTGGAACAGTATGACGACGAGGGTGCAGAGTGATGTCCCGACCGGGTTTATTTATCTGTTGTTTATTCGTTATTTCAATAAGTACTCGAGTACGAAGTCGGTTGTGATATTTTGAATTTGGTGATGTATTATTAAGTTCTGTTGAACAATTGTACTATTCCTGTATTGGGTCAGAACTGATGTACTGTAATTCCGTTATTTCCATTTATTAGTACCTTTTTATACTTGTTCAATTCTTCAGCCTTGTAAATCCTTATGTAAAGGATTTACGGCGCTGTAATATTCCCGAATATATCGGGGGTGTTACATAGTGTTCCACGAATGCTCGATTCTTACTTTGGTTTGTGAGCATCTCGTACTACCATTGTTGTACTGTTTATTCTGCCTTTGGATGCATATCATGTTGTGCATGTACTTGATATTCATTATACTGGATGGCTGACCCCGTGGGGGCGGAACATGTTTTCATGTTTTAGGTACTTGCGAGGAGAGAGTTGAGACACAGGGGCATGACGATGGCGACGAGGCATTCGAGCGATACTAGTCCGAGATATTTTGGTGTTCATGTTGGTCAGACAGTTGGAGTACTCCATTTTTGTTCAGTCGTTGTCGTTTTGTATTATCCGAGCAAGGCTCGTGTATGTTGTTGTATTTTATTTTGGCCATGTAGGCCCATCCTTGTCGTTGAAATTCCATATCGGGATAGTATGTCGGACATCATAGTAGGGTCTGTGATTTCCTATTTTGGTCAGTTTGTTGTATTTTAGTCGTGTTCGCCTGGTGGATCACCTGGTGTGGGGTCCACAGCACTGTAATAACCCAATGGGAGAAGATGGTATCAGAGCATTGGGTTGTGAGATACCCTGGCTTGTGTGTTATGTGGCTCTACCAAGGCGGTAGTAGCGGGGCTGTCAGGTTATGACAATCTGGACAGTCGGGTTTTGTGAGTCGTGATAGTTGGACGACTGTATGAGTCATTCTTTCATCGTGTCGTCGTCAGTGAAGACTAGTATCGCAAGACCTCGAAGCTTCGTATGACCTGTGTAAGGACTCTATTCTCTTTTGTGTGCATACATTCATTATGTCATTGATTAAACCTGTTTTGTTGACACTTGTATGTGACGATCGGGTGCGATTGATTTATGATTATTTGCTTTGGAGCGTGTGGGCTCTGTATCGGCTATGATTAGCGCGATCGATGTGATCGTTTATCTATTGAGTATGTATACTCGTGTTTTGCGTTGACCTAGCATTCTGGCCTTTGAGGCGTATTTGAGCTGTGGTCATGATTGAACGTTATTCTTTCAGTCTGGAAAGAGGACGTGACAGAGGGGGTAGAGGCCGCAGAGTGGGCCGACACGCGAAACCTCGTACCAATAATTTGGTGGCTGACGAATCATTTTCGGAGTCGTGCTCGAGAACCCACCGATCGTGATTGTGTTTGGATCGGGTTCAAGACCCTCATGTTAGAGAGGTATTATCCGGCTCCACTTCGTGAAGCTAAGTTGTCGGAGGTTTTGAACCCCGAATCCGTCGAGAACGAGGGTGTTATTGTTATTGCTGAGAAGTTTCAAGGACTTCTTCAGTTTCTTCTGGTGAGAGGACTAGGATGCCGATTCGTTCAGAGGGACATCGAGCTCCGACGTCCAAGAGGTCATTTCCTAGTCGGCTTTGTACTGGGAAAACATTTTCTTCTCAGGCGACGAGTTCGACTGTTATTTGTTTTAATTGTGATTCAGCGGGGCATGTTAGCACTCTATGTACAGTGCCAGCTATTATTTATTTTTCTATGTCGGAGGTAGGGACACCTTCAGAATACTGCAGGAGTTCTAGTGCCAGTAGGTCTCGAGAGAGCTCACGGGCCTCGAGAGATTTTGTCACTTCAGTCCGTACTTCATCCAAGGGGTCATATCGGGCTTCGGAAGCCAGAGGTATGGACACCCGAGGGGAAGTAGCGAGTTCAGATTTGTGTTTTCCTCGAGTCGATGGGATCGAGGAGCTCGATGATCTGGAGGATGTTGATTTCGGGTACATTTGAGATGTAACCTTGATTTGTATTTTTTTTGTCTCTCGGATTGATGTTTGACTCGGTCTTTATTTTAATATTGCGGTTATGAACCATTTATTATTGATCTATCTTGTTATCATTGTATCTGAGAATCTTGACACTTGAGTCATTTGATGTGATTTTCTTTCCTTTTGGTCCTGTACCCGAGATTTTTGTGATGATCTCGGTAATCGTTCATTGTGATTCGAGACGTCAAGTCGTGAGGACTTAGGCGTGCGTTCGATATGGTCCCAAGGACTATTCGTGCGTTGTTATTATCTTTTGTGGTGCGACTTCCTGGCTGGTCTCTGGCGGAGGAGTCATGATTCGGCTAATCTCGCTTTTGATTGAGTGTCTTTAGCACTTGATTTTTCGCCTTGTTCAGACAGAGGAGACGTGGGGACCCGTGGGGTCGGACCAGTTGCTTAGGCGGAATTGCTCGTATTGAGGAGTATTCCTGGAGATGTTGTTTTCTTATCCTGATGGATAGTCCGTGCCCCGACTTGTGCACCCTGAGTTTCGAGGACGAAACTATTTTTAAGGGGGGGAGTATGTAATATCCGGGGGTAATTTTTTTTTTTCGTGTTACTGTTGAGTTGTACGTATTCATTTGGAATTGTACAAGTGTTGTTGTTTGGACCGATACAATGTATATTGTATTAGAATATTTCGGGATCGAAATATTTATACTGGTCGTCGGTTTGGTTTCGTCGTTTCGTTGTTGCTTGGCGAGTTTGGAATTTTGGCTAAGTTTATAACCATAGCGTACGCTACCTGTGTAGCATTACGTACGCTAATTTGTTGCGATTACAGACGTTACGCCCTGAGGTTACGTACGTAATGCGTGGTAGGTGGTGGGAACTTTCCTCGTAGTCAACTTTCGGGGCGAGGGTATCTTTAGAGTATCATTTATATATATATATATATATATATATATATATATATATATCATTTCGCTTTTTAGATTCCCCCCTCACGTGAATTTTCCCCCTCTTCCCCCTCATGCTATATTATATATATATATTATACATCATCATCATCACCTCATCATCTCTCTCTCTCCCTCTCGCCAGCTCTCTCCTCCCTCTCATTTTTTTTTCTTCTTCTTCTTTCCTCCCTCTCGCCCTCCCTCTCTTCTCTCCATCTCTCTCCGTCATTTTTTTTTTCGGCAAGGTGGAGCTTGAGGACGGGCGGCCGGCTTCTCCATTTTTTTCCGGCGAGATGGAGCTTGAGGACGGGCGGGCAGCGGATTCTTCGTCTCTGGCGGCGACTGGAGCTCGGCGGCGGCCGATCGGAATTTCCGGATCGGGAGGCATTATAAATCCGGTCGATCTGAACTGTTCCGGCATTTTTTTTTCTTCGGGCAAGGCGGAGCTCGGGCGTCCGGCGTCTTCATGGTTTCCGGCCATGGATGCGGTTCCGTTTATTCCGGCGACCGGAGGTGGTTTTTGTCCGAAACGGACGGAGGAACGGAGGTTTGACATACTTCCGGCGAGGAGTTGCAGACGGAGATGGTGAAAACCGGCCATGGACGGAAACGGGCTGGAGTTGGATGAAGTCCGGCGGGTCATTTTTCCGGCGGCCGATTTCCGGCATGGGAGTTTTTTTCGGACCTGGCCGATCGACTCTTCCGGTTAGTTTTATATGTTTTTCAGTTATATATATATATATATATATATATATATATATATGTGTGTGTGTGTGTGTGTGTGTGTTGTGTGTGTGTGTTGTGCAGTAATGTGTGTGTGCTGCTGCTACGTGATTTTATGTGTGTGTGTGTTGTGTGTTTTGTGTATATATATATATATAATGTATATATAAAGCTGTTATATATATATATATATATGTGTTTGGTGCAGTGGTGTGTTATATATATATATATATATATATATATATAGTGTGTGTGCCGTGAAGTGTGTGTGTGTGTCTAAAGTGGGTATATATATTTTTTTATATATATATATAGATATTGTGGGTTGTATTGTATATATATTATTATATATATATGTAATATATATATATTATATATACGTATGTATATGGATAAATACGAGTATAGTATGTATTCGTGTTGGAATCGGAATTATCTATTGTGTTGTTTTCGGTCGATATCGTGTTATCGAATGAATTGTATTTCATTCAAGGTTGTTCGAGTGCTGGTGATTGTCGGAGGACGCGTTGATTGATTCGTGGTAGGACGTTGATCGTGGAAGGACTTTCTCGCCTTCGGTTTGAGGCAAGTTTTATACTTGTACTGGTCAATGAGATTAATGTTATCATGTATGTGTATGAATGTGTGTATCATTTCGAGACTTGGTCTCTTTATGATTTTGTTGATATCAGGGGATTGTTTGATACAATACCCTTCGGCAAATTATGCCAAATATTATTGTTGTTCGTAAATGGCCGATCTAAGGCATTGCGGTACTTGTTGGTAATATTGTTGTCGATAGCCGGTTCGCGGTATCGACATATCAATTGTTATTGTTGATTGATGTTTCTTTGAGATATTGTTGTTGATATCCGTCATGTATCGACGTATCGATTGTTGTTATTGATTGATGTCCCATCAAGATATTTTTGTGAATCGTTATTGATATCAGTGTTTTTCTATTGATGTCGTTTTGGCCGATTGAAGGCATTGACGTATTCGATTATCTTCTTCGTTATCGGTAACCGATTAAAGGTGCCGAGACATCCGTTGTATAATTGTTATCGGTTAACCGTTCTGAAGGTAATCAATATATTGAATTGGGATTATCAAAGATAATTCCCATCCGTTGTATAATTATTATCGATTGTCCGCTCTAACGGTAATCGATATATTGAATTGGGATTATCAAATATAATTTCCACCCGTTGTCAAAAAGATAATTCCCATCCATTGTATAATTGTTATCGATTGGCCATTCTACGGTAATCGAAGTATTGAATTGGGATTATCAACGATAATTCCCATCCGTTGAATTATTATTGTCGTGTTGACCGATTCAAGGCAGCATAATATTATTCTTGTGAACTCGGTAATTTTGTGATCTTTGAAGGTTGAGGATTTCCTGAACTGTTGTGTTGTGATCGTTGCTCGTGTTAATCGGTCCTTAGGGATTTTGATCCCAGGATGGTTGTTTCGAATATTGTTGGTCGTGTCGATCTTTCATTATTCGTGTCATCGTTCACTTGGTGAGTCGTATGATTTGTATTGGATGTGTTATCCTTTGAGTTTCGTTGTCATGTTGTATCGTGACATATCCGGAATCATATCTGCGTTCCGATTGGTTATTGTGTAGGATTTTTAGCCAGGCACATATAGTCATTGGCGGATATTATTCCGCATTGGACTGTGCACACGGGACGTAGTTTCGTGAGGCTAATTAGGTACATTGTCCTACGTATATTCTGGATTCCATATACGGGGCGGACATGTGCACGGACACATTTCCGGATCGGGCGTACTGTGATGTCCATATTTTGAGCCATAAACTTTGATCGTCCATAGTATTGGATGATTTTGACGTTTTGTGATTGAGCGTTCATACGCCTGAGGGGTATGTTCGACAGTCATGTTTGTTTCTTTGAGATCTGTTCGGCTTTCAGGCCATCGTGATATTTTGGCAGCTTCGGGCTGTTCGGCTTTCAGGCCATCGTGATATTTTGGCAGCTTCGGCTGAGGGCTTTCAGGCCATTGTGATGTATCGGTATTTCCGTTTGAGCCTTCGGGCATTGTGATCCTTATTTATTTCAGCATTGGATTGATTTACCTTCGGGTAATGTATTGTTGTGTTCTATATTGATGTTTCGCCGTTGGGCACTTATGTTCTAATCTATTGAGCAGGTATTGATCGTATGCCATGGGCATAGTGTTCCACGAATGCTCGATTCTTACTTTGGTTTGTGAGCATCTCGTACTACCATTGTTGTACTGTTTATTCTGCCTTTGGATGCATATCATGTTGTGCATGTACTTGATATTCATTATACTGGATGGCTGACCCCGTGGGGGCGGAACATGTTTTCATGTTTTAGGTACTTGCGAGGAGAGAGTTGAGACACAGGGGCATGACGATGACGACGAGGCATTCGAGCGATACTAGTCCGAGATATTTTGGTGTTCATGTTGGTCAGACAGTTGGAGTACTCCAATTTTGTTCAGTCGTTGTCGTTTTGTATTATCCGAGCAAGACTCGTGTATGTTGTTGTATTTTATTTTGGCCATGTAGGCCCATCCTTGTCGTTGAAATTCCATATCGGGATAGTATGTCGGACATCATAGTAGGGTCTGTGATTTCCTATTTTGGTCAGTTTGTTGTATTTTAGTCGTGTTCGCCTGGTGGATCACCTGGTGTGGGGTCCACGGCACTGTAATAACCCAATGGGATTTGGGGGTGTTACAATATTTGGCCGAACCTCTATAAATCTTGTGTCGTTTATATTCCACATATAATTACGCTTACGCAACCGCAAAAGAGTTCAAAAATTCTACACCACACAATTATTCTCCCTTCAAGTGGCGGTGCCAAACCCAACAATTGGTATCGGATCGGGTATCTATTATAGTCGGCTTAACATCCAAGGAGAAAAAGATCCAATGGCGCTTCATTATGCCTCGGTCGAAGGCCTCGCTTTAAACCGGCCTCCATTTTTTGATGGACAAATTTTATGACATGGAAAAAGAAGATGTCAATATTTATCTGAGCTTATGTATCGAGCTTTGGAAGATTATTTGCCTTGATCCAAAGATTCCTACAAAATCGGACGCCTCTCTCAAAAGCTTCGAAGATTATAGTGATGAAGATTGAAAAAACGATCATCATAATTACAAAGCAACACAATTGCTTTATTGTGCTTTAAATCAGGAAGAACATAATCAGATTTCCTCGTGTGATAGTGCTAAAGAAATTTGGAAAATGTTAGAGGTAACTCATGAAGGAACGAATCAAGTCAGGGAGACAAAGATAAATATGCTTCTCCACGACTACGATCTTTTCATGATGAAAGAAGAAGAGTCCATTACAAATATGCTAGACGAATTCTAGGTTATTACAAATAGACTAGATTGCTTTGGAAAACCATTATCGAGTAGTGAAAATGTCAAGAAAATTTTACGATCACTACCTCGCGGATGGGACAGCATGGTTACGGCAATCATGGAATCTAAAGATCCAAATTCTCTTGATTTTTGTGCCCTTGTCGGTTCGTTAATAAATTACGAGATAGTCCTTAAATTAAGGAACGCTAAGCCGAAACCGAAAGAAAGATCTATAACTTTAAAATCTAAGATGTCAAGAAATGAGAAATTATCCTGGTGGATGATAATGATGAATAATCGGCATTTTAGCCAAAAACATCAATAAGTATCAAAACTTATTAAACCGGAGAAGAAAAGACATCTCGCAGGACCGGAACGAGTCAAAGAAATTCAACAATAATTGTCGAAACTATGGAAAACCAGGCCACTTTGCTAAAAATTGCCGAGGCTCAACTTCCAAGAAGGAAGAGCTTATAGCCATTACGATAGTGACGTTGAAAGCCAGGTAACTACCTCATCTCACGATGAACTTTTTGAAGCTTTCGAATAATTACATGCAGATTTTCAAAATTCGTTGAAAGATAATATATCCCTAAAGATGAAAAATAAATTATTAGAAGATGAAATCTCCAAAATTCGAGAAAAATGGAAATTTATTGAAATCGATCACTCTCTATGTCTTGAAAAAGAAAATATTTGAAAGATGATTTATTAAAGTTCAAAACGAATTTAAAGACTTAACGAGATTGTTTGACTTCATCTTGTCGTTGCTTTAGTTTACTTTCCATGATCTTCTCTTCAAGCCAGCCATAACCTCCACGAGACATAGTATGGGGAGCGGTGTTCAGTTTTTGGATGTCCTGTGTTTTTTTTTTCTTTTTACCTGTGATTATGAAGAGAAACACTAACACAAGAATAACACAATACACAAGCATTACAATAGATAATAAAACTCAAATTTACCTCCCAAGAAGGAACTAGTCTAATCTTTTTGAATCGTCCCAATCAGTCTCCGAGATATTATATTTCACAAGGAGACATGTCCTTGTATGCACCATATACCCAGTCACGTGTCAATTCGGATTTAAACTGTCTCCACTTTAAGCTCACTGATTGCAATATCTTCTCTTTCAATTGTTCGCTATTGCTAATATCAAAGTTGGACTAACAATAACAATGAAAATTGAAGAATTAGGCAATAGTAATAATATGGTCAAATACCTTAAAATGTCAAAACATGTGAGTTAAGTAGATAAGGTTTTACTGAAAATACCAAAACATCTTGCCAAATCATATTCTTATCCGATTCTGGTACTTCTAACCATCTACGGTGCAATATAAGAACATTATCTCGAGTAAGTTTTCCCAAATACGTGCTTAAATTCACTTTATGAGCCCTTTTAGTTTTTCCTGTGACCTTATCGAAATCAAGCGGTAACTTTTTACCATCCACACATGTTTTTATCATATCTATACATCATGTCGATTGTCTAGTTTTCTCAATATAGTCTCTGCTGGAGAAATGGAACGAGATGTCGGTGGAGTAGACATGTGCCTGTTTAGTAATAAGTTAATAAACAGAAGGTCATAAGTAATGAAATAAAAGACACTTATTGCAGCCTCTTTCGGCACATTAGAGTTTTGTTGTTTCCCTTTTTAAGCTTAACAGTTGTATCCTAAGAGGCAACTTTTATTTATTCAATAATATTTCCCTATATATAAATGGACTACTGAACTGAACCGAGACAGCTCAACAGTGTTCTACACTCAAATTCCTTTATTCCCAAATTTTCATGTGTGATCCTATTAGAGCATGTATACTATTGAAATTAAAATATGAGTAGAATATTGAAATATTCGACTTTATTCAATTATATATTAAAGAGATTGGCCTGTATCTATTACTAGTGAGTTGTGACTGTTGATACCCGTATTTTTCATTCCTATATTTTCCAATTCTAGCAACTTGCCTGTGTTCATTGACTCATTCCGGACATGTTTTGTTTTGCACTTTTTGGTAGTCGATCGAATTTTGATATTGTTCGGGTTAATCGATATATTGTAGCGATTTTTCTGCATTCGGGACCGATTCTTATGAAACTCACTCGGAATTGTTATTATGCCATTCCTACAGGTTCGTTTAACAATTGTGGTCGTGTTGTGAACTTCGGAATTGTTATTCGATCTCGTATCGTTATTTTCAGAAAGTTGGGCCGTTTAGTAATTTCCTAAAGTTTTGGGCACTCGTTTTCATACCCGTTTTTACTTACCTTCTATTATTGGAATCGCACGTTCGATTAATGTTTTGTTCATTGTTGAGAATCCCATGTGAGCATTCCGTTGAATTTTCCGAATCATTACATTTCGGGGTCGTTCAGGACTGGTCGGGCAGCAGAATGGAATCTGCTGCCAGAATACAGGTTACGGTCATAACCTGCAGTATCTTACGGCCGTAAGATTGTGGGTGTTACGGCCGTAATGGCTTATCGATAAAGGTCGTAACACACCCTCACATTTTGGGCAGAATACCCATAAGCTGGGTTACAACTGTAATATCCAATATGTTACGGCCGTAACACACCCAGCTATTTAATAGCTGGGCGACGGGTTTCACTCGATTTATCTCCATTTCTTCTCCTCTTCTCGAGGTCGGCGGATGGGTGAGACTAGGGGTTGGATTATTAGTTGATTTTACTGAATCCCTACGTGTTTTGGAAGGTCTTAGGTGATTATAACATCATCTAATCAGTTGTTCTTCGACGGATCGAGGTATTTTCTTATTTTCCCTAGAGTTGACCTTTTTGGGGATTTTGTTCTTGATCTCGTTTCTAATCCGGTCTTTATGAATTGATTGTTTTTAAACATTGTTATTGATCACGTTCTATGGATTGTGTATCCATATTCTGGTTTCGTTTAATCCGAATCGTGATTCGATGATTTATTGAAGTCTTGAGTATTTAATACTCGGTTAAATGTCTCAGTGAGCTTCTCTTCGATTCTTAGATACGTTTTCCGTTGTTTTCAGTTGAGTTGCTCGTAGTGATCACGTTGCTATTATGTCTTTCATGAAGGATATAAGTTTGGGGACTTTCGGTCGAGCTACGTTCTTTGGAGTTGTTCGTGTGTTAACTATCAAGGCAAGTATTCTTGTCTATACGATTTATATTGTGCGAATTGAGGTTGCATATGAGATTGTGTTGGTTTGTACATTTTAGTTGATTGTGCCTTATGTGAATTATCGTAGTTGTTATGTGGTTATGGGAGGTTAGTGTTGGTTCATTGTTTGTCATAGGGATATGTCAATAGAGACATAGTGCCGGGTAAATAGTACACTTAGACATGTGCTATAATGTTTTGGTGGTCACTGGGTTGTGTGGGTTAAGTTGTGTGCTATAAGTTGGGTTAGTCGTATTAGTTTGATCGGTTGTTATATCCGTTGATGTGTGAAGATGCATTTAGGATTGTTAGGTTGTCGTATAGCTGTGTCGGTCGTGGTTATGTGTCAAAATAATGGCCATTCTAGGAAGTGCCTAGATTATATATATATATATATTGTGTCTAACAATCGAGACTTGCAGTTTTGTAACGTGTGTGTTGTTGTTCTTCCACCTGGGGATGGTCCGACGGGACCTCTGGTGGTCGCTACTAAGGGGTACGATCGCGGAAGTGGTTTCCCACCTACGGATGGTCCGACGGGGCCTCTGGGGGTCGATACTAAGGGGTACGATCACGGGTTACCAAGTATGGTATTATGTTGGAGTAATGTGTTGTTTTCATTGCTTCGATGGCGTGTTTTCGATAATTGTGATATGTCCAGAATATCACAACATTTTGGTTCTCGACGTTGATGTACATTATATATTGAATTTTGGTACTTCGCTAGAATGGCACTAGGTTATGTGTCGTAAGAGTTTAGCTCTTTGATTTTGAGGTTTTGGTATTGGAAAACAAACTTTGATATTGATGTCGTGTATTTTAGTTTGAAGAGGTCTTGGGCTGAGATCCCTATGGTTGTGTAAATGTTATTTGTGGAAAATGACTTTGGATCGAGACCCAAAGGTTTGATACGGTTTTATAACCAAGGACGGAAGGTCCCGAAACATTTCCTATTTATAAAAATGTTTGTTGCATAAAAGAAATTTGGGTCGAGACCCTATTGTTTTGGAAATGTTTTATAACCTCGGACTTGAAGTCCCAAAAGACTTTCTGTCATTTCCTAAAACCCCCGAGTTGATATTTATTATTTTCATAGACTTGTGTTGTACTTTAAACATTGAAAACCTCTCAGAAATTTCTTTCACGGCTGTTCTTATTTTAATGTAACTGATATTGACGTGATATATTTTATATAGACTAAATACTAGCAATTCAAATATTAACCTCTTTAATGGGGTAAATGCGTATCATGCATTTCAGGTGTGCTTAGTTCGTTGGAGCAACCACAGGGACGGCATGGAAGAAGACGAGTCGTGATACTAATCAAGAGTTTAGTGTCCAGTTTGATGCTGTTGTATTGTTAAGTTATTTTCAGTCTTCCGTTGTATTGTATATTGACCCCTGCGTGGGTATGTACAATAATGGGTTTATTTTTATCATGAGTCCTCCTGGGTCAGGGTGATTATTATTTGACCTCGTCGGTCTCTGTTAGTAAATTGTTTGACCTCGTCCGGTCAAACGTGGTTCGTATCATGGTTGTTAGCCTGGTAGATCCTTATGGAATATGGGTCTACGGCGTGTAATATTCCCGGTAGTTTCTGTGGGTGTTACATTTATGGTATCAGAGCTTAGGTTGTGGAAACCTAGGCCGTCGGGTCGATCCGAGTCGTTTTTTTTCCAAGTCTTGTTTTGTTGCGTCGTTTGAGTTGTCAATTAACAAGTCGACTTGTGCATTGTCATATCATGTCGTTCATGTTGTTCGTTGAGATTAGTATCGTGGGCGACCGTCATCTTCGTGCGACATGTGGATGTAAGTCTCCCCTTATATATATATATATTATTTTATATTTTGTGTTGTATGATTGTGTTTGCAAGTAAGCAGTAAAATAGAAACCATATTTGACATTTGTGGTATATTACGTGTATAGCAATTGGGATGTACTGGTAGATTGAGTTTTGACTGGTACAACGTATTGTGGAAGTCTCTGGACATTACTATGTTCCAGAAGGCGTATTGACGACAGACATTGTCGGAAACAGAAACAGATGGTTTCGACGTATGTTTTAATATGAGATTATATTCATGAGTGTTATCGATTAGTATGATGATTTGAATGCTAGATGGGCACGTGTTTGATAATCGAATATGTTTGACATTGTTGCTAATTGCTACAAATGTGTTTTTATTGATAACTGTGTTAATTACGCGTATATTTGATAATATTTCTGAAAATTGCATAGGCTCGAGTATGTTGTGAAGATAAGATCTTCTCAAACATTGCGGTTACAATGAATTTTGAAAATTTTCTGAAATTTTGGACAAGTCGGTCGTATATTTTCAAAGAAGAGCGTTGAGTGATTGTTTCTTGCTATCACAGTATACGCTCATCGTTAGCTATACCTGCTGCACGTGTATTTTCAAATGACTTGCAAGTATTTCGCAATTGGGGTTAAATTAGAAAATTTTCGTGACTATTTTATCGGTATGCATAAGTAGTGACTTAGTGTATACATTGTTTTTAATCATAAACGTTTTGAGTTTTGGCAAAGGGATCGTGCATTTCATTGAAACCTTGCGACGAAATACGAAGGATATATTTGGAAGTACTTCCGATATTTTATAAGATGTCACCGTCGTCAACCTTTTGCCGCATTTGAAAGAATTTCAGAATGGTTTTAGCCCATTGATGTTAATTTCTAATAACTTGGGTTTACGATTTTAAAATCTTTCGCACCATAAAACTTTTATATTTTAAACCAAAATGTGATTTCTATTTTCAAAAATTTAAAGATGGTGAAAGATGGAGAATCTTACTCAGCTTAAACTTTAAACTCGGATTTGGAGTAATTGTCTGAGAAGAGTTAGTCAGCGCACGCTAATGTCATTATTAGCGAACATTGACTTTGCAACCAATTGTTGTATTGCGTGGTTTTGGTTTGTTTTGTAGCCCGTGTAATGCTATTTCGACATGATTTCTCTTGACGATGACGTTTTAAGGAATTGTACTATCCCGGACCATGCTTTTGCAAATGATTTCAGAAAGAAACAATTTCGATCTATTCTTTATAGGTTTGGTAAAACATCTCGAGGTGCCAAAAGCGTTTTCCAATCTTGTTTTGGAAAAATTTTATGAAGTCGGATTTTAAAATGTTACTATTTAAACAAATGTCTCGGGGACTTTTTGAAAAAAAATGTTATCAATGATTTACTACTATGATGTGCGATTTGTGGTGGCCATGTCTATTTTTATATCGGCATTGAACGTAAATTTTCTATTGATATGGTCATGTGGTCCATGAGTTACGACTGTAAGTTCCATTTCTTGCAATTGTAATTATTGTACTCGTGTAACTTTCGTAAGTGAAAATTTAGTGTGATGCTATTATTGCCTTATGTCGGTATGTTGCGTTGAATTGGCATTATGGGTATCGTTTGTGATGTTATGTTCCATAGAGCTGAGCGGTTGTGTGTTCAGTATGCTGAGAAGACGAGGTCGAGGTTGTAGTGGTGGACGTAGTCAGAAGCATGGTGAGGCACGTGATCAGAGGTAAGTAGCCGGAGAGAATGTCATAGTTGGCACAAATCCAACATTCGTAATGACTCTATCATTGACGAATCTTATGTCCGTGACATTAGAGCAGATAAATTCAGGGGATTCATCGGGAAGTAAGGGAACGGGGGGTCCATAGACTTCAACCCCCGTATCAATCAATTGTGGAACCTTCTAGGCTAGCTAGAAAATCCAGGAGATCCAAGGCGGTATCATTGACTGTGGGTAACTTTCCTAGATGCTTCAATTGTAATGTTCCGGGCCATGAACGCGTGAATTGTAAGAAGCCGCCGGTAGTTTGCTATAATTGTGGACACAAGGGGCATCGAGTAAAGTACTGTGATGTAGTATCCAGATTAAACATTACCACTGAGAGAGCCATTCTTACGATTGAGGCGAATCCAGAAAGTAAGAGGCAGAAGTCCACGGGTAACTTTTCCAGAGGTCGGAGAAGTGATTTTCGTGAGCCTGCTGCTTTGCATTGTCCTTCCGGGAGCACCCCTCGTTCGTTTGGTCAGTCTAAGAATCTTACCCAGAGGCGAGTAAGGTGAGCGGTGTGCACGTGTGTTTCAACTGTAGCCGTGTGGGCCATACTCGATAGAATTGTCGCTCTCTGCAGGTTAACTGTTTCAAGTGTGGTCATTTAGGACATCAAGAGGTGTACTGTGAGACCGTCGTTGTGATGTTCGGGAACCGGAGACCCGCTCCTACGCATGGAGGGTCCAGTGGAGCCCAGTGAGATTATTGCGTGTTGTATTGTGGGTTTTGTCTTGTGTGGAGATTTGATATTTGCTGTGTGAATCTTTTTACTTCGTTCGTGATTTACCTCGTTATTTTGATTAAGTTTCGGGACGAAACTTATTTTTTAGTGGGGTAGAATGTAATACCCGTATTTTTTATTCCTGTATTTTTCGATTCTAGCGACTTGCCTATGTTCATTGACTGATTCCAGACATGTTTTGTTCTGCACTTTTTGGTATTCGAGCGAGTTTTGATATTTTTCGGGTTAATCGATATATTTTAGCGATTTTTCTGCATTCGGGTCCGATTCTTGTGAAAATTGCTCGGAATTGTTATTTTGCCATTCCTGCAGGTTCTTTTAACAATTGTAGTCGTGTTATGAACTTCAGAATTGTTATTCGATCTCATATCGTGATTTTCGGACTGTTGGGCCATTTTGTAATTTTCTAAAGTTTTGGGCACTCGTTTTCATACCCGTTTTTACTTACCTTCTATTGTTGGAATCGCACATTCGATTAACATTTTGTTCATTGTTGAGAATCCCTTGTGAGTGTTCCATTGAATTTTCCGAATCATTGCATTTGGGGTCGTTCGGGACTGGTCGGGTAGCAGAATGGAATCTGCTACCAGAATACAAGTTACGGCCGTAAGGTTGTGGGTGTTATGGTCGTAATGGCTTATCGGTAATGGCCGTAAAACACCCTCACATTTTGGGCAGAATACCTGTGAGCTGGACTACGGCCGTAATATCCTATTTGTTACGGCCGTAACACACCCAACTATTTAATAGCTGGGCGACAGGTTTCACTACATTTTTCTCCATTTCTTCTCCTCTTCTCGCGGTCGGCGGACGGGTGAGCCTAGGGGTTGGATTCTTGGTTGATTTTACTCAATCCCTATGTGTTTTGGAAGGTCTTAGGTGATTATAACATCATCTAATCGGTTGTTCTTCAACGGATCGAGGTATTTTCTTGTTTTCCCCAGAGTCGACCTTTTTGGGGATTTTGTTCTTGATCTCGTTTCTAATCCGATCTTTATGAATTGATCATTTTTAAACATTTTTATTGACCACATTCTATGGATTGTGCATCCATATTCCGGTTTCGTTTAATCCGAATCGTGATTCGGTGATTTATTGAAGTCTTGAGTATTTAATGCTCGATTAAATGTCTCAATGGGCTTCTCTTCGATTCTTAGATACGTTTTCTATTGTTTTCAGTTGCTTTGCTCGTAGTGGTCATGTTGCTATTGTGTCTTTCGTGGAGGAAATAAGTTTGGGGACTTTCGGTCGAGCTACGTTTTTTGGAGTTGTTCGTTTGTTAACTATCAAGGCAAGTATTCTTGTCTATATGATTTATATTGTGCGAATTGAGGTTGCAAATGAAATTGTGTTGGTTTGTGCATTTTAGTTGATTGTGCCTTATGTGAATTATCGTAGTTGTTATGTGGTTATGGGAGGTTAGTGTTGGTTCATTGTTTGTCATAGAGATATGTCAATACGGACGTAGTGCCGGGTAGATAGTACACTTAGACATGTGTTATAATGTTTTGGTGATCACCGGGTTATGTGGGTTAAGTTGTGTGCTTTAAGTTGGGTTAGTCATATTAGTTTGATCAGTTGTTATGTCCATTGATGTGTGAAAATACGTTTACGATTGTTTGGTTGTCGTATTGCTGTGTCGGTCGTGGTTATGTGTCAGAATAATGGCCATTCTAGCAAGTGTCTCGATTATATATATATTGTATCTAACAATCGAGACTTGCAGTTTTGCAACGTGTGTGTGTTGTTGTTCTTCGACCTGGGGATGGTCCGACGGGGCCTCTGGGGGTCGCTACTAAGGGGTACGACTGCGGAAGTGGTTTCCCACCCGGGGATGGTCCGACGGGGTCTCTGGGGGTCGATACTAAGAGGAACGACCACGGGTTACCAAGTATGGTATTGTGTTGGAGTAATGTGTTGTTTTTATTGCTTCGATGACATGTTTTCGATAATTGTAATATGTCCGGATTATCACAACGTTTTGGTTCTCGATGTTGATGTACATTATATATTGAATTTTGGTACTTGGCTGTAATGGTACTAGGTTATGTGTCGTAAGAGTTTAGCTCTTTGATTGTGAGGTTTTGGTATTGGAAAACAAACATTGATATTGACTTCGTGTATTTTAGTTTGAAGAGGTCTTGGGCTGAGATCCCTATGGTTGTGTAAATGTTATTTGTGGAAAACGATTTTGGGTCGAGACCTAAAGGTTTGAAACGGTTTTATAACCAAGTACGGAAGGTCCCGAAACATTTCCTATTTATAAAAATGTTTGTTGCATAAAAGAGATTTATGCCGAGACCCTATTGTTTTGGACAGGTTTTATAACCTCGGACTTGAAGTCCCAAAAGACTTTATGTCATTATCTAAAACACCCGAGTTGATATGTATTATTTTCATATACTTGAGTTGTACTTTAAACATTGAAAACCTCTCGGGAATTTCTTTCACGACTGTTGTTATTTTAATGTAACTGATATTGGCGTGATATATTTTATATAGACTGAATACTAGCCATTCAAATGCTAACCCCTTAAATGGGGGAAATGCGTATCATGCATTTTAGGTGTGCTTAGTTCGTTGGAGCAACCACAGGGATGGCATGGAAGAAGACGAGCCGCGATACTAATCAAGAGTTTAAGGTCCAGTTTGATGCTGTTGTATTGTTTAGTTATTTTCAATCTTCACCCGCGTGAGTACCAAAACCAAAATACCACTTTGACCATGACAAGACGACCACAGACTCAACATAATTCATGATATCAATGATGTTCACCAAGCTCGTGTCCACTCTATGTTGGCTCGTCTATTGGACATGTGCCTGAATACACAACAAGTATATTCATCCCAAAGGGGTCAGCAAAAAGCCGGTGCAAGTACAATGATTCCAGAATATGTACTACAAGTGAATAAACAACAGAAATCATAGTGCCATCACATATATTCCGGAATGTAATACCACAATCAACATCACAAAACAACCTCTCGGGATGTACTAGCCCTGTACCTCACGCGAGATACACACCCCATGAGTCCTCGCCAGGGCCTCTCTGGTTGTATAACCCAACCGAGTGATCCGCAGATACTCGCAGTCCAACGGATCCCAAGGGACCCTTGCTGGTTTTACTCGGCTCGCACACACTTGATAACCACTTTTTCTGAAATTACCTCTTTTCGCAAAAATCACATTTTTCACATATTCACACGAAGTACATTAAACACAATCAAAGTACTTGCCTCAATTGGAACAACACAAGAAACAATGAACGGAAGAACATACGGTCCAAACTTTCCTAAGCAATTCAGTCCTATCACAACATAATACTATATCAGATACATTACTACAGAAATTGAGAAGAACCACCCTAAGTTCTACGCTTATGGACAACCGATTAAACATTACGGAGGTAACAAGGGTCATACTCAAGAACAGACGAAAACTCGGAATTTAATCCATAAACTTTGAGGAAAAACAAAGGATTATGATTACAACATCATAATCTAGAACAAAGCAGAGCTAAAAACGGATTTAAAGGATGAAAATCCGACAAATACCCAAATTCCCGAAAACTAAGGTTAAGATGAATTTACCTTGATTCGGACGATGAAAGTCGATGAGATGTTGTTAGCTTGATACTAGGAAGTCAAAAACGTAGTTGGATGATGAAATTCGGCCAAAATATGCACTATACTATGCTTAAGATCGCCCGACTCTCGGAGAAGAAGAGAAGAATGGAGAAAATGACGAATTCTAGAACATGGAGGCCTATTTGTATTAGTCATTATTAGTGTGTGCTACGCCCTAAGTATAGCGTGCGCTAACACTATGTCGGCAGTCCATAACCTTCTGTCTGACTTTGCTAGCGTGCGCTACACATAAATTAGCGTGCGCTATATCCCTGAACTAGCGTGCGCTAGCTCCAATAATAGCGTGCGCTAACTGCTGTGTCCAGACTCCACAAACACTCTATCCTTACTGCCAGGCCGAAATAGCGTGCATTACCAACACCTCTAACATGCGCTAATCTACCTCAATAGCGTACGCTAGTCTGCTATTAGCGTGCGCTAATGACCCATTCCAGAATCCAGAAAGTCTACTACCCAGATTACCTAATGTGCACTACGAACAAGAGTAGCATACGGTATGGATACATGGTTAGCGTGCGCCAGCAATAAGTCTAGCGTGTGCTAACTGCTACCCAACATGAAAACCACGAAGTCCGGTCAGAACAAACACAACTCGACAATTACTATCCATCAACATTCCAATACCATCACCAATATACACACGATTCCAAATGCCAAACGATGCAACATGGAAATTACAAATCAAATTCTCAACAGAATACATCCAAAATAACTTACATAATTAATAAAATACACTAATATTACATCCTTACCTCCTAAAAAGAAGTTTCGTCCCGAAACTTAAGATTCGAACAGTTCAGGGTGTCAGGCATGTATACTATATTCAGTTTCCCATGTAGCTTCCTCAACTCCATGTTTGGACCATTGAACCTTTACTAACAAAATCGCCTTCCGTCACAACTGTTTCACTTGTCGTTCCAATATGGCTACCGG
This sequence comes from Orobanche coerulescens, assembly GCA_033398695.1. Classification (NCBI taxonomy): domain Eukaryota; kingdom Viridiplantae; phylum Streptophyta; class Magnoliopsida; order Lamiales; family Orobanchaceae; genus Orobanche; species Orobanche coerulescens. The sequence goes on along the minus strand of CM065810.1, from coordinate 97,139,272 downwards.
TTGCTCTTCATACGTAACATCATCATTTACCTCAATCCCTTCATAATCAATAACATGGTTAGGATGGGAAATATACTTACGCAATTTTGAAACTTGGAACACAATATGAACGTGGATAAGCACTGAAGGTAACGCTAATCGATAAGCTACATCACCTACTCTGTCCAGGATCTCGAAAGGACTAATATAACGAGGACTAAGCTTCCCTTTCTTACCAAACCGAAAGACTCCATGAATCGGCGATACCTTCAACAACACATGATCTCCTGCCTGAAACTCTAATAGTCGACGTCGAACGTCAGCATATGGTTTCTGTCGACTCTCAGTGGTCAATAGCTTCTGTCAGATAACTGCAACCTTTTCCACAGTCTGGATAGTTCTTTTTGACTGTCCATCCGTCTGAGGATGATAAACGGTACTAAAATTCAATTCAGTCGATTTATATGAACAAAAGGGCCAATTTATCTGCTCCCCAAGTATCTCTAATGCCCCGAAAATGTGCTGATTTGGTTAGTCGATCAACGATTACCCAAATCATATTCATCCCAGTTCACGTTCATGGCATTCCCACAATAAAATCCATCGCAATATCTTCCCACTTCCATTCCGGAATCGGTAACGTTTGCAACTTTCCGGTAGGTCTTTGATGTTCAGCTTTAACTTGTTGACAAGTTAAGCATTTCAATACATACTCCGTTACATCTCTCTTCAAATTCGTCCACCAAAGATTTTTCCTCAAATCCTTATACATTTTGCTCGTACCCGGATGAATCGAATACGGAGTAGAATGTGCCTCATTCAAAATCATTTGCTTAAGATCATCCCGATTTAGTACACAAGTTCTACCTTGAAATCGAAGAACACCGTCTTCGTCTATCAGGAACCCAGGAGCCTTTCCTTTAATGATATCTTCCCGAAGCTATACAAATAAAGGATTATCTAACTATTTGGACTTAATATCTTCAATCATAGGGGATGTGATCTCAAGGAAACGTAATTGTCCTTGAGTTAATTGGAAATATAAAGGATACCAATTTGAATATGTAATATCCGGGGATAATTTTTTTTTTTTTCGTGTTACTGTTGAGTTGTACGTATTCATTTGGAATTGTACAAGTGTTGTTGTTTTGGACTGATGCAATGTATATTGTATTGGACTATTTCGGGATCGAAATATTATACTTGTCGTCGGGTTAGTTTCGTCGTTTGAATGTTGGTTGGAGAGTTTGGATTTTTGGCTAAGTACACTAGCCTTAACGTACGCTATATGTGTAGATTTACGTACGTTAAGGGTTGAGTATTACGTACGTTATGCCTGTAAGGTTACGTACGTAAGGCTTGGTAGGTGGCAGGAACCTTCCTCGTAGTCGCTTTCGGCCGGTGGGTCCCGAGCATCTTCCGATCGGATCTCACTATTGCAGTCAACGGACCCTTACGTACGTTAAGAGGTGAGCTTTACGTACGTAATGTAGGTCTTGTTAACGTACGTAATAAGTTCTTGTTTACGTACGTTAAGGCCTTCGTATTTTAGTCCAGTTAGTTCTGGATTTTTCATTACGTATGTTAATGTCTCGGTATAGCGTACGTAATGCCTCTTACGTACGTTAACCATAAGTGTATAACGTACGTAACGAATTGGTCAGTCTATTTATCTTGGTTTCGTCTTTCATTTCCTCACGAACCAAAACACATTTCCTCTCCCTAGAATCGTCCATTTGGACTTGTTATTAATGTTTAGCCTCTTCCAACTCGATCTTGATCATCCTAGCTTGGATTGAAGCTTGAAGTTGGAAGCTTGTTGATGCTCCTTTGGTGTTTGGAGGCTTCTTCTTGTTCTTCTTTGGTAAGTTCCCTCAATCTCTTGTTCTTCTAGTGATTTTCGAGTTGTTGTTGTTGTTTTCTTCGGGTATTGTTTGATTCATGGAGTATATCATGATTCTTCGTGGTTTTGATAAACTTTTGATGAAGAACATGTTGGTATAGCTTGAGTATGATTATGTTCTTGATGTTTTAGATTGTTGGGAGGTTTTTAATCATGTCTAGGAAAGATTATGTTAAGATTGTTATATGATTAACATAGTCTTGAGATGATTATTATTGTTGGTGGTGTTCTTGTAAGATTTTAACCATTTTAGTAAGGATTTATGATGATCCGTGAGGTGATTATCATAATTTGAAAATGGTTGAGTGAACCTTGTGGTTTAATCCGAATTCATGATGCATTGATGAAGGATTTTGTTTCAAACATCATGGTTATTGAATTGATGATGTTCTTGGGGTGATAATGATAATATTGATAATATTATCATTGTAAGAGGATCAATTTGATGATATTGGTGATATTATCACTTTGAGATGTTTGTTTTGATGATTGTTCTTAAATGAATCTTGTTGAATGGATTTCACAAGTGTTAAGAACGTGATGACCATGTTAATTGATCATCGAGGTGTTGGAGGATGTTAGAATTCATAGTTGAGAACTATGATGTTCGTTCGTGTGGTGTGATCGATTCGTGTTCGAATCGGGCTTTGTCCTTGTCGTTGTTTTCTATTGATTTTGTGTTTTTGAATGAATCGTTTTCATTCAAGGTTGTTCGAGTGTTTGTCACCGTCGGGAGGCGCTCGTCGTTTCATGCCAGGACGTTGATCGTGGAAGGACTTTCTCGCCTTCAGTTTGAGGCAAGTTTTATACTTGTACTGGTCAATGAGATTAATGTTATCATATATGTGTATGAATGTGTTGTATCATTTCGAGACATAGTCTCTTCGTGATTTATTGATATTTGGGGGATTGTTTGATACAATACCCTTCAGTGATTTTACCAGTTGTGATTGTTATTCGTTAACGGCCGGTTTAAGGCATTGAGATTCTTGTTGTCGATAGCCGGTTCGCGGTATCGATGTATCGATTATTATTGTTGACGCTAATGTCGTTCTGAGGCATCGTTGAATCGTTATTATCGAATTGGAACTATTACTATGATGTTGCATTGGCCGATTGAAGGCGTTTGATATATTCGTTTTCATATCTGTTTCGGTGGTCGGTTTAGAACGCCGGGATATCTACTCTACCGTATCATTGGTTATCGATTAACCGCTCGAGGTAATCGATGTATTTAATTGGGATTATCAAGATAATTCCCATCCGTGTATCATTGATTATCGATTAACCGCTCGAGGTAATCGATGTATTTAATCGGGATTATCAAGATAATTCCAATACGTTGTAAAATTGATTATCGATTAACCTGTCTGAGGTAATAGATGTATTTAATTGGGATTATCGAAGATAATTCCCATACTTTGTATCTTTGGTTAACGGTTGACCGTGCTAAGGCAATCGACATATTTAATTGGGATTATCGAAGATAATTCCCATCCGTTGTATCATCGTTATCGATTCGCTCTAAAGGTAATCGATGTATTGAATTGGGACCGCAAGGATAGTTTCCATCCGCTGAGTTGTTGTGATCGATTGGCCATTCCAAGGCCGAGGTATTTGAATTGGGACCGCCGTGGACGGAGCCCATCCGTGAGTTATTGTTGTCGTGTTGGCCGACCCAAGGCAGCACGCTATTATCCTTGTGAATTTGGTAATCTTGGGATTGTTACTGTTGTGATTAATTATGTTGGAGACTAGTCTCGGCTAGTGCTCGATGGGTAAGCTTGGGGCTTGAACCTTCGCGGTTGGTTTCCCAACACCTACAGTTCAGTAGGTCACAGTCACTGGGTGACCTCATTGTGATACGGCTTCGTGCCGTGGCTTCGGCCCTCATTGTGATACGGCTTCGTGCCGTGGCTTCGGCCCTCATTGTGATACGGCTTCGTGCCGTGGCTTCGGCCCTCATTGTGATACGGCTTCGTGCCGTGGCTTCGGCCCTCATTGTGATACGGCTTCGTGCCGTGGCTTCGGCCCTCATTGATACAGCTTCGGGCTGTTTTGGCTTCGGGCCATTGTGGTGATTGACAGCTTCGGCTGAGTGACATTCAGGGTATTATGATGATAAACAGCTTCGGGATGTTCGGCTGTTAAGGCCATTGTGATGTATCGGTATTCCTGTCGGAGCCTTCGGGCATTGTGATTCGTATCTATTTCAGTGTTTGGCTTGGGTTACCTTCGGGTGATGTATTGTTGCGTTCTGTATTGACGATTCGCCGTTGGGCACTTGTGTTCTAACCTGTTGAGCAGGTATTGATCGGATGCCGTGGGCATAGTATTCCACGAATGCTCGTTTCTTACTTTGGTTTGTGAGCATCTCGTATTACCATTACTATACTATTTCATTCTGCCCTTTTGATGCATATCATGTTGCACATATATTTGATAATCATTATCTGGATGACTGACCCCGTGGGGGCGGAACATGTTTTCATGTTTTAGGTGTTGCGAGGAGAGAGTTGAGACACAGGGGCATGACGGTGGCGACGAGGCATTCAAGCGATACTAGTCCGAGATGGTTTGGTGTTCATGTCGGTCAGGCAGTTGGAGTACTCCAGTCTTGTCAGTTATTGTCATTTTATATTATCCGAGCAAGGCTCGTGGATGTCGTTGTATTGTATTTGGGCCATGTAGGCCCACTGTTGTCATTGAAATTCCATATCGGAATATTATGTTGGATGTCAGTGTAGGGATTGTGACTCCCCTTTTGGTCAGTTAGTTGTATTTTTGGTCGTGTTAGCCTGGTGGATCTCCTGGTGTGGGGTCCACGGCGCTGTAATAACCCAATAGGATTTGGGGGTGTTACAGAAGATGGTATCAGAGCATTGGGTTGTGAGATACCCTGATAAGTGAGTTATGTGGTTCTACCGACGCGGTAGTAGTGAACTGTCAGGTTATGACAATCTGGACAGTCGGGATTTGTGAGTCGTGGTAGTTGAACGAATGTATGAGTCATTCTTTCATCGAGTCGTCGTCAGTGAAGACTAGTATCGCAAGACCTCGAAGCTTCGTATGACCTGTGTAAGGACTCGATTCTCTTGTATGTTCATACATTCATTATGCCATTGATTATACATGTTTTGTTGAAATCTGTAGGTAACATTTGTGTTACGATTCATTCATGATTATTTGTTTTGGGAGCGTGTGGGCTCAGTATTGGCTATAATTAGCATGTTTGAGGTGACTATTTATCTGTTGAGTATGTATATTCATGTTTGGCTAATGACTTGGCATTGTGGATTGGCCGTTGAGGCATATTTGAGCTTTGTTCATGATCGAACGTTATTCTTTCAGTATGGAAAGAGGAATCCGAGGACGTAGCAGAGGGGGTAAAGGCTGCAGAGCAGGCCGATACCCAGAACCTCATGTTTATACGCGTACGGGTGCCGATATGGATCAGAATTCAGCCGGAGATGTGACTTATGCGACTGCCCCTTCTAACGTCATACTCGAGGAGTCGATCAGACTGAGAGTGACCACATCGACCCTTACTTGCTCATGAGGGGCATGATGACCCAGATGACTCAGATGACACAGATAATGGAAACCATACAGACCTCAGTGGTACGTGGTCCACCGCAGCAGGGATCCCATGTGCCGTTTTATGGACAGTCCAGGAGAGTGAGTCAGATTATCGGTGACATCTCTCGTCAGAGGCCGCCTATTTTTGAGGGTTCGTCGGAACCAGCTGATATTGTTCATTGGCTTGAACATTTTGATAAACTCTTCGACATGGTTCAGTGTCCGGAAGAGAGTAAGGTGGCAGTAGCGGCTTACTATTTGAGTAAAGGCGCTTATTCTTGGTGGCTTTCTGTGAAACCCACCGATCGTGATTGTGCTTGGAGCGAGTTTAAGACTCTCATGTTAGAGAGATATTATCCGGCTCCACTTCGTGAAGCCAAGTTGTCAGAGGTTTTGAACCCCGAATCCGTCGAGGATGAGGGTGTTATTGTTATTGCGGAGAAGTTTCAGGGACTCCTTCAGTTTGCTTCATCTGTTATCCGTACTGAGGCGGATAAGATCAAGTATTTTAGCAAGAGGCTGAACCCGCAGTTGAGGATGCAGTTGTTCAACCATAATTGCAATTCACTTGGTGAATTCATCGAGAAGGCTCTTGGAGCATAGCTTTTGATTAAGGAGCTTGCTCGGAAGAACCCTTCAGTTTCTTCCGGTGAGAGGACTAGGATGCCGGTTCGTTCAGAAGGACATCGGGCTCCGACGTCCAAGAGGTCGTCTTCTAGTCGTCTTTGTGCTGGGAAATCATCTTCTTCTCCGGCGACGAGTTCGACTGTTGTTTGCTTTAATTGTGATTCAGCGGGGCACGTTAGCACCCGTTATACCGTGCTGATATTGTTTGTTTTCTGTGTGGGAAGCCGGGACACCTTCAGAAATACTGCAGGAGTTCTAGTGCCAGTAGATCTCAAGGAAGCTCATGGGCCTCGAGAGATTTTGTTGCTTCAGTCCGTGCTCCATCCAAGGGGTCATATCGGGCTTCGGGAGCCAGAGGTATGGACACTCGAGGAGGAGCGGCGAGCTCAGATTTGGGTCTTCCTCGAGTCGATGAGATCGATGAGTTCGATGACCCGGAGGGTGTTGATTTTGGATACATTTGAGATGTGGCCTTGATTTGTATTTTCCTTGTTTTTCGGACTGATGTTTTGACTCAGTCTGTATTGTAGTATTGTGGTTGTGAACCATTTATTATTGATCTATCTTGTTATGATAGCTTTTGAGAATCTTGAGATTTGAGGTCGTGTGATGTGTTTTCCTTCCTTTTTGGTGTTATACCCGAGATTTTGTAATAATCTAGGTAATTGTTCATTTCAATCTGAGACTCCGAGTCGTGAGGACTTGGGTGTGCAGTTGATATGGTCCCGAGGACCACATATGCGTTGTTATTTTCCTTTTGTGGCATGAGTCAGTGTTTGCTTGAGCGTTTAATGCCGATGAGAACTGGGTAGTGTACACCGATGATTGTAGACATGTATAATCGGTGGCATCCGCGGGGTGTGTACGCCAGTGTTACGAGTCTTGCGGGTGGTGCGACTTCCTGGCTGGTCTCTGACGGAGGAGTTATGATTCGATTGATCTCGCACTTGATTGAGTATTTTATCCCTTGTTTTTTTCGACGAGGAGACGCGGGAAACCCGTGGGGTTGGCCCGATTACTCAGGCGAAGTGGTTCGCAGTGAGAAGTATTCCTGGAGATGTTGTTTTCTTATCCTGATGGATAGTTCGTGCCCCGTGTTTTTGCACCCTGAGTTTCGGGGACGAAACTCTTTTTAAGGGGGGGAGTATGTAATATCCGGGGATAATTTTTTTTTTTTTCGTGTTACTGTTGAGTTATACGTATTCATTTGGAATTGTACAAGTGTTGTTGTTTTGGACTGATGCAATGTATATTGTATTGGACTATTTCGGGATCGAAATATTATACTTGTCGTCGGGTTAGTTTCGTCGTTTGAATGTTGGTTGGAGAGTTTGGATTTTTGGCTAAGTACACTAGCCTTAACGTACGCTATATGTGTAGATTTACGTACGTTAAGGGTTGAGTATTACGTACGTTATGCCTGTAAGGTTACGTACGTAAGGCTTGGTAGGTGGCAGGAACCTTCCTCGTAGTCGCTTTCGGCCGGTGGGTCCCGAGCATCTTCCGATCGGATCTCACTATTGCAGTCAACGGACCCTTACGTACGTTAAGAGGTGAGCTTTACGTACGTAATGTAGGTCTTGTTAACGTACGTAATAAGTTCTTGTTTACGTACGTTAAGGCCTTCGTATTTTAGTCCAATTAGTTCTGGATTTTTCATTACGTACGTTAATGTCTTGGTATAGCGTACGTAATGCCTCTTACGTACGTTAACCATAAGTGTATAACGTACGTAACGAATTGGTCAGTCTATTTATCTTGGTTTCGTCTTTCATTTCCTCACGAACCAAAACACATTTCCTCTCCCTAGAATCGTCCATTTGGACTTGTTATTAATGTTTAGCCTCTTCCAACTCGATCTTGATCATCCTAGCTTGGATTGAAGCTTGAAGTTGGAAGCTTGTTGATGCTCCTTTGGTGTTTGGAGGCTTCTTCTTGTTCTTCTTTGGTAAGTTCCCTCAATCTCTTGTTCTTCTAGTGATTTTCGAGTTGTTGTTGTTTTCTTCGGGTATTGTTTGATTCATGGAGTATATCATGATTCTTCGTGGTTTTGATAAACTTTTGATAAAGAACATGTTGGTATAGCTTAAGTATGATTATGTTCTTGATGTTTTAGATTGTTGGGAGGTTTTTAATCATGTCTAGGAAAGATTATGTTAAGATTGTTATATGATTAACATAGTCTTGAGATGATTATTATTGTTGGTGGTGTTCTTGTAAGATTTTAACCATTTTAGTAAGGATTTATGATGATCCAGGAGGTGATTATCATAATTTGAAAATGGTTGAGTGAACCTTGTGGTTTAATCCGAATTCATGATGCATTGATGAAGGATTTTGTTTCAAACATCATGGTTATTGAATTGATGATGTTCTTGGGGTGATAATGATAATATTATCATTGTAAGAGGATCAATTTGATGATATTGGTGATATTATCACTTTGAGATGTTTGTTTTGATGATTGTTCTTAAATGAATCTTGTTGAATGGATTTCACAAGTGTTAAGAACGTGATGACCATGTTAATTGATCATCGAGGTGTTGGAGGATGTTAGAATTCATAGTTGAGAACTATGATGTTCGTTCGTGTGGTGTGATCGATTCGTGTTTGAATCGGGCTTTGTCCTTGTCGTTGTTTTCTATTGATTTTGTGTTTTTGAATGAATCGTTTTCATTCAAGGTTGTTCGAGTTTTTGTCACCGTCGGGAGGCGCCGTTCGTCGTTTCATGCCAGGACGTTGATCGTGGAAGGACTTTCTCGCCTTCAGTTTGAGGCAAGTTTTATACTTGTACTGGTCAATGAGATTAATGTTATCATATATGTGTATGAATGTGTTGTATCATTTCGAGACATAGTCTCTTCGTGATTTATTGATATTTGGGGGATTGTTTGATACAATACCCTTCAGTGATTTTACCAGTTGTGATTGTTATTCGTTAACGGCCGGTTTAAGGCATTGAGATTCTTGTTGTCGATATCCGGTTCGCGGTATCGATGTATCGATTATTATTGTTGACGCTAATGTCGTTCTGAGGCATCGTTGAATCGTTATTATTGAATTGGAACTATTACTATGATGTTGCATTGGCCGATTGAAGGCGTTTGATATATTCGTTTTCATATCTGTTTCGGTGGTCGGTTTAGAACGCCGGGATATCTACTCTACCGTATCATTGGTTATCGATTAACCGTTCTGAGGTAATCGATGTATTTAATTGGGATTATCGAAGATAATTCCCATCCGTTGTATCATTGATTATCGATTAACCGTTCTGAGGTAATCGATGTATTTAATTGGGATTATCGAAGATAATTCCCATCCGTTGTATCATTGATTATCGATTAACCGTTCTGAGGTAATCGATGTATTTAATTGGGATTATCGAAGATAATTCCCATCCGTTGTATCATTGGTTATCGGTTGACCGTTCTAAGGCAATCGACATATTTAATTGGGATTATCGAAGATAATTTCCATCCGTTGTATCATCGTTATCGATTGACCGTTCTAAAGGTAATCGATGTATTGAATTGGGACTGTCAAGGATAGTTTCCATCCGTTGAGTTGTTGTGATCGATTTTCCATTCCAAGGCAGTCGAGGTATTTGAATTGGGACCGCCGTGGACGGAGCCCATCCATGAGTTATTGTTGTCGTGTTGGCCGACCCAAGGCAGCACGCTATTATCCTTGTGAATTTGGTAATCTTGGGATTGTTACTGTTGTGATTAATTATGTTGGAGACTAGTCTCGGCTAGTGCTCGATGGGTAAGCTTGGGGCTTGAACCTTCGCGGTTGGTTTCCCAACACCTACGATTCGATGAGTCACGATCACCGGGTGACCTCATTGTGATACGGCTTCGTGCCGTGGCTTCGGCCCTCATTGTGATACGGCAACGTGCCGTGGCTTCGCCCTCATTGTGATACGGCCGTGCCGTGGCTTCGCCCTCATTGTGATACGGCTTCGTGCGTGGCTTCGCCCTCATTGATACAAATGGCCGTTTGGCTTCGGGCCATTGTGGTGATTGACAGCTTCGGCTGAGTGACATTCAGGGTATTATGATGATAAACAGCTTCGGGCTGTTCGGCTGTTAAGGCCATTGTGATGTATCGGTATTCCTGTCGGAGCCTTCGGGCATTGTGATTCGTATCTATTTCAGTGTTTGGCTTGGGTTACCTTCGGGTGATGTATTGTTGCGTTCTGTATTGACGATTCGCCGTTGGGCACTTGTGTTCTAACCTGTTGAGCAGGTATTGATCGGATGCCGTGGGCATAGTATTCCACGAATGCTCGTTTCTTACTTTGGTTTGTGAGCATCTCGTATTACCATTACTATACTATTTCATTCTGCCCTTTGATGCATATCATGTTGCACATATATTTGATAATCATTATCTGGATGACTGACCCCGTGGGGGCGGAACATGTTTTCATGTTTTAGGTGTTGCGAGGAGAGAGTTGAGACACAGGGGCATGACGGTGGCGACGAGGCATTCAAGCGATACTAGTCCGAGATGTTTTGGTGTTCATGTCGGTCAGGCAGTTGGAGTACTCCAGTCTTGTCAGTTATTGTCATTTTATATTATCCGAGCAAGGCTCGTGGATGTCGTTGTATTGTATTTGGGCCATGTAGGCCCACTGTTGTCATTGAAATTCCATATCGGAATATTATGTTGGATGTCAGTGTAGGGATTGTGACTCCCCTTTTGGTCAGTTAGTTGTATTTTTGGTCGTGTTAGCCTGGTGGATCTCCTGGTGTGGGGTCCACGGCGCTGTAATAACCCAATAGGATTTGGGGGTGTTACAGAATATATAAAGAAAATATGCATGAATATAAAAAATATGCAATAATTGGAAATATCTCCCCCTCAAAATATTATCTCCCCCTTTGTAAAATATCAAAAATTAATTTTTGGGGATCCAACCGAAAATCGGTTCTTCTTTCGAGACATAGACAATATTTGGAATAAATGTTCCTTTGGGAATCCAAATTTTCTTAGTTTTTATCGTCCGTCTTGGGCTTTTACAATTAGAAATGTGATGCCCAATTTTCAAACATTTTTCACACTAGGGTATCTTGAAATTTACGGATTAATTTTTAAAACGTGGTTTTAATCCTAACCCCTCTTTATTTAACGTGTATTTTTGAACTGAGAGCATATTTTCAAATTTCTCATTTTCGAGAGAAAATTTCTTCGTTAAATTTTTGAGCTCGGTTTGAACTTTAACAAGATAATTCTTTAAAATATTCTCGTTTTCAAGGCATTTAAAATGATCTATTTCAACAAATTTTTCCTTTTCAAGAATTTTGGAATTTTCATTTTCCAAAGATTTGTATTTAGATTTAAGGGATTTGATCTCATTTAAAGCATTCTGATAATCGGTATGAAATAACTCGAATGCTTCAAAAAGTTCGTCGTAAGAATTACTTACTTGGCTTTCGACGTCGCTATCGTCGAATGAACTCCGGGGCATGAGCGCGAGATTATTTTGATTCATGAAATCTTCATCAGGATCTTCGTCACTCCATGTTGCAACTAAAACCTCCTTGGGTTTAACCCGACAATTCTTAGCAAAGTGGCCTGGTTTGCCACATAATCGACAAGTGTTGTCGAATTTCTTAGATTCGCCCTTTTGGATGTCCTGCTTCCTCCGGTTTAATAAGTGTTAGAACTTATTAATATTCTTGGCATAATATGCCGATTCTTCATCGCTTTCGTCCACCTGGATTTCTTCTTTCTTTCTCGACATTTTAGCCTTCATGGCTATCGACCTCTCCTTCGGTTTCGGTTTGGCATTTCGAGATTTTAGAACAATCTCGTAGTTGATAAGAGAACCAACGAGAGCACTAAAATCAAGAGTATTTAAATCCTTTGATTCCATTATGGCCGTAACCGTACCGTCCCATTCTCGAGGTAGTGATCGGAGAATTTTCTTTACTTTCTCACTACTCGAAAGTGGTTTTCCGAAACATGCTAATCCATTTGTGATGACCGAAAAACGGTCAAGCATTATCGTGATGGATTCATCGTCCTTCATTTGGAATAACTCATAATCGTGAAGGAGCATGTTAATTTTTGTCTCCTTGACTTGAGACGTACCTTCGTGTGTTACCTCAAGTATTTTCCAAATTTCTTTGGCACTATCACACGATGATATCCGGTTGTGTTCTTCTGGATTTAAGGCACAATAAAGAAGTTGAGTTGCCTTACAATTGTGATGGTCAATTTTTCAATCGGAATCTTCATATTCTTCGAAAGTTTTGAGCGTACCGTTGGAATTCATCGGAATTTTAGGACCAAGACAAATTACCTTCCAAAGCTCGATGTCATAAGCTCGAATGAATATCGACATCTTTTTCTTCCAAGTCATGAAGTCCGATGCATCAAAGAATGGAGGTCGGTTTAGTGCAAGACCTTCGACTGGAGCAAATTGGAGAGCCATTGGATCTTTCCTCCTCGGATGTAAAGCCGCTTATAGGAGTACAGCTCTGATACCAATTGTTGGAGTAATATCGGTATATGCGCCGTTTGTGCAGAAGCGAATTTGAAGTGCGGAAAATAAAAGACACACGGATTTATAGAGGTTCCGCCAAACGTGCCTACGTCCTCTCTCGATGTATATTTTTCAATAGGCTAAAGATCAAAACCTCTGCACCTCTCTTCTATCGGTCGAGGGATAACCGTTACAAGCTCATCTTTGTGTCGGTCCGAGTAAAACCATTTTCCTTTTCTATTGGATAAGGAATCAACCACTCTAGATTTCTATTGGTACTAGATAGACCTTACTAAGATAGCGATTGCAATTCTAACAATGCCGGATCCTTGATCCTAATAACACCGAATCCAATCGTATCGTTTCTTTTTCTCACTCGTGTATGATTTTGTGTATAACACTCAATCACTCTAATTTAAGCTCACGAACAACAACTATAATGTTTACAATGATATCTCAAGTGTATATGAATTGCTCAATGTTGTTGTATGGAATGATACCAACTCATTTGGTATTTATAGCCTACTTCCACAAACTAGCTGTTACTGCCAGTTGTTTATTAGCGTGCGCTAGGCTGACTTCCTTAGCGTGCGCTATCGTGTGTATTTGGCCTTAGCGTATGTTATGTGCTTCATGTTACGTACGTTAACGTCTTTTAGTTTCAGTCCAGTGGCTACTATCTCTGACTGTTAGCGTGCACTAATACTTCCTTTGTAGCGTGTGCTAATCATGCATCATTGCATGCGTCATATATCTGTTAATACTTTTTGACTTGCAGCATATTCTCCCCAACGGATTGATTGACTTGATTCAAACTGATATTTAGCATGCGCTAAATATCATCTCTTGCGTGCGCTAAGCTTACTTCAGTGCATACATCATTATGTGTTTAAATCTCTTCACAACGGTAATATTAGCTAGATAGCGTGCGTTAATCCTTATATGTAGCGTGCGCTATCCTCATCAGGTGACTTCACTTCAGGTTACTTCGAACTCATCTGATCTGTAGTCGGGACCCGTTAGCGTGCGCTAACTTATATGTCTAGCGTGCGCTAACTTTGTATTTTGTCCAGCTTTTTGCGTCTTCGTCTGCTACGTTGTTTTGCTTCGCCTCTTTGATGTTTTGCTTTTTTTAGCAACTTCGTCATCAAAACACTATTTATGACTATGTGGAATAAATATTCCAATAGTCTGAGCTTCGGTTGAATGGTAAGTAATTCCAATCTCTGGAATACGAATGACTTACGGCTCAAAGCATCGGCAACGACATTCATTTTACCTAGATGGTAAAGAATGTCAAGGTCATAATCTTTAATCAATTCCAACCATCTTCACTGGCGCATATTAAGATCTTTCTGTGTGAAAATATATTTCAGACTCTTATGCTCCGTATACACTCGACAAAAAGAACCATATAAATAATGTCTCCAGATCTTCAACGTGAATACCACCGCAGCTAAATCAAGATCATGGGTAGGGTAATTCATCTCATATGACTTCAACTATCGAGAATCATATGCGATTACCCTCTCATTTTGCATTAATACACAACCCAAACCTTGTTTAGAAGCATTACTATAAATAACGAAACCCTCTGTTCCCTGTGGTAAGGCTAAAACAGGTGACATAGTCAACTAATTCTTCAACTCATTAAAACTCTTCTAACATTCGTCACTCCACTCAAACTTCTGAGTTTTCTGTAATAGCTGAGTGAGTGGTCGAGCAATTTTCGAGAAACCTTCGAAAAATCGATGGTAATAACCAGTTAATCCCATAAAACTCCGAACTTCCTTGACATTCCACGGGGGTTCCCAAGATAAAACTGCTTCCATTTTTTGAGAATCTACCCGAACACCCTTGGCCGATATATTATGACCAAGAAAAGCAACTTCTTTCAGCCAGAACTCGCACTTAGAAAGTTTAGCATAAAGCTTATCAGTCCTCAGAATATTCAGCACTATTCTCAAGTGTTCGGCATGCTCCAATTCGCTTTTGGAATAGATTAAGATATCATCAATAAACACCACCACAAATTTATCGAGATATTTGATAAAGGACTTGTTTATAAGCTGCAAAAACTCCGTTAGGGCATTAGTCAAACCGATAGGCATAATCATAATGCCCATATCTCGTTCAAAATGCCGTCTTTGGAATATTCGAATCCCAAATTTGCAACTGATAATATCCCGATCTCAAGTCAATATTTGGGAAGACCGTAGCTTCTTACGATTGATCAAATAGATCATCAATTCTTGGAAACGGATACTTGCTTTTGATAGTGAGTTTATTCAACGCACGATAGTCAATACATAACCATAAAGATCTGTCTTTCTTCCGTATGAACAATACTGGTGCACCCCATGGAGACGCACTTGGTCGAATATAACCCTTGTCTAACAATTCACTCAGTTGCTTTTTCAACTCTTGCATTTCCAATGGGGCCATCCTCTATGGTGCCTTGGATACTGGTGCCACATTAGGCTCCAGTTTGATAGTAAACTCCACATCTCGGTGCGGAGGCAATCCAGGCAAATCGTCCCGAAATATGTCTGGAAACTCATTCATAAAGGGAATAGAGAACAACTGCACCTCGCTAATTTTTGTCTTCATTGCGTAACACCAATAACTGGTACAGCCTTGTCGCAACAACTTCATCGCCTTCATGGCTTGAACAATCTTTCCTGAAGTACCTGGTTTTTGTCCTTGAAAGATGTGATTGGTACCATTCGGCGCAACTATCGAAATTATCTTCCGACGATAATGTACCACAGCCCCATGACGATATAACCAATCGTCACCCAGAATCAAGTCTTCTCCCTTCATATCAATCACAATTAAATCGGACGACCAATCCCTACCGCCGATGGTTATAGGACAACTTATAATCTCTTGATCCACAACTATCTTTTCCCCACTCGGCAGTCCAACAATAAATGGTTCACATGCAGATAGGCCCTCAAGACCTAAATGACGCACACACGACAAAGATATAAAAGAATGAGATGCTCCAGAATCAAACAACACATCTACCGGATGAAGTTGAATATGACAATACCTGACGTAGTGGCATCCCCCACATCATCAGTCCATCTCATCTCATACAATCGAGGTGGAGCCGATCCAGTACTTAGAGTATCCTTATGCTCGGTCTTGCCTCTGCCGCTACCACATCCGACACTCGGAGTTGGCTGACCTGTGACTGTGCCCACGGGAGTAGGAGACTTCTTAGCAAGGACTCTACCCGCTGTCTCGCAATATGACGCCCGATGTCCCTACTTCCCACACTTAAAATAGGTAACGGGACGTAATGAACAATGAGAACTGACATGTCCTAGAACTCCATAATTAAAACAAGCTCTCAGCGCTCCTCCACTGGGCTGAGGTGAACCAACGGAAGACTGCACAGAAGATTGAGGCCTACACGATCCGCTTCCTCGAAAACTGCCAGAAAACTTCGGCTTCTTCGAACTAGGAGCCTTCTGAACCGGTACTGTCACCATCTCGTACGTAAGAACTCTATCCTGATACTCTCTCAACGTAGCACATCCAAGACCTGCCATATACTTCCAAACTTCAGGTTTCATTCTAGCATCAAAATGAAGTATTTTAGCCGTCTCATCCCTGACCTGATCTTGAACATACACTAGTTGTCTATTGAACGTCTTGATTGCCTCAGAAATAGGAACATCTTCGGGTTGAGCTCTAAAGAACTCACTGACTCTGGCTAGCTGTACAAGCGCGGGACAATACTGTGCTTCCATTAGTTCTTTAAATTCTCCCCATGTGGCATCATGATCTCTGGGTTTAACAGTCCTCCACCAGTCCGAAGCATCATCAACCGTCAGATATTGAGCAATTGGAACTTTCTTGGCTTCAGGGCAGCCAATAACATCAAAGATCTACTCCAGCTCAACTAACCAATGATCCCAATTGTTCACATCACCAGAACCAATGAATCTGGGAGGATTCATCTTCATGACTTCTTGAAACCATCGATCCTCAATAGTCTTGCCAGTGTTGATGTTTTGCACCACTTGAGCCAATTGGTGCACTTGAGTTACAACTTGTTGGAGTACATTGGGTACATCGGCCTCTGCACTCCCACATGCACTTCCCAACGGAACCGAATCTGATCTAGCCATAAAATGAGATGCCAAATCTGAAATGGACATCTCCGACTCGGGTACTGTTCCCCTACCACGGCCTCGACCGTGTTGGCGAGTAGCTCTACCTCTCGGCATACTAAAGGATAATAAACAGTTCAGGAGAGAAACAATTACGACAATAATTTATCCTGTTGTACAAACAATTACTCACAATAAAGAAAGAATTACTACCCTCCGAAGAGACTCCCAGCACAGATGGCAGCAACCCAATGATATCATACACAGACGACCGACTCGACTTTAACATACCCAAAATACCAACGACCTAGATATCCGTAAACATAAGCACTGATACAATATTCTGTAACACCCCCGTGATATACGGAGATATTACAGCGCCGTAGATTCTTTTTGGAGAACCTACCAGGCTTAGACCGACATAAAACCACATCTTTACAATTTAAAACCAAGACATTCACACACTTTAAACCATATTCAACTTCAATACAACATACATCATGAAACAACTCAATACAGTATCCCATAAGATTATAACTGATACAACCATAACAACTGATCCACAACATCAACGACAACCAACGACAACATATTATACAATACATGACAGTACCCTCGCGAGTACCAAAACCAAAATACCACTTTGACCACAACAAGACGACCACAGACTCAACATAATTCATGATATCAATGTTGTCCACCAAGCTCGTGTCTGCTCTATGCTGGCTTGTCTACTGGACCTGTACCTAAATACGCAACAAGTGTTCACCCCAAAGGGGTCATCAAGAAGTTGGTGCAAGTACAACGATTCCAGAATATGTACTACAAGTGAGTAAACAACATAAATCACAGTTCCATCACATATATTCTGGAATACAATACCACAATCAACATCACAAAACAACCTCTCGGGCTGTACTGGCCTTGTGCCTCATGCGAGATACACACCCCAGGAGTCCTCGCCAGGACCTCTCTGTTTGTACAACCCAACCGAGTGATCCACATATACTCACAGTCTAACGGATCCGAGGGGACCCTTGCTGGTTTTACTTGGCTCGCACACACTCGGTAACCACATGGCACAAATCACATTTTCTGAAATTACCTCTTTTCGCAAAATCACTTTTTTCACATATTCACATGAAGTACATTAAACGCAATCAAAGTACATGCCTCAATTGGAACGACACAAAAAACAACGAACGGAAGGACGTACGGTTCGAACTTTCCTCAGAAGGACGTACGGTCCGAACGGAAATTCAGAAGAACCACCCTAATCGAAAGGTTGTGATAGGTATTTATGAACCTTCGACTTGAGGATTTAGTAGGGATGTGCTTAGGATGTTAAGATTTTCAATAGAGTGGTTCGACCCAGAAAACTGGAAGGTGGGGGTCAACCTCGACGTGCATCTGGACGGGCAAGTAGCAGGTTCTACTAAATACCAAGATATGATTCTTTCTCCGGTTAGTGAACAGGTATATGTCCTATACGGTTACTGGAAGATGAGATCATAAGTCTTTGGCCAAATCATTGGATCTAGTTGTATTGGATACACAAGAGCTCGGTGATCTCGATTTGCATTAAACTCATGCATCGCGTCAAGTGAAGATAGGGTTTGACTGACTGTGACCCTATAACTTGATTGGGACATTTCAAAGAAGGGTTCATACGTATACTGATATTCACGACAGAAGGTTCTGGAATGATCCCCATCATTCGTTCTCAGTTAGGGTACAGTGTAGGATGCCAGACTGGCTGGGTGGTGCTACTACTCTTTGGTTCCTCCCATTGCTAACTGAGACGGACCTACCGAGTCGCGCAATAGGATTAACGACGGAATGAATTGAGGTTATTCTCTTTTAATGAATAATAGATATTGGGTATCTAATTTATTAGACATTGGATGTCTAATTAATTTTAGGACATTGGATATCTAAACTAATTTATTAGATAAATTAATTTACGGCCTAATGAATTAAATAAATTACTTGGTAATTGATTTAATTCATAGATATAATTGTTTCTTGGAGAAATTAATTATATTATTTTGTATTTGATATGATTAATTAATTGGATTAATTGATTGATATAAATACATCGGAACGGAATGGAGTTTTATCTGTTTGGACACACGAGATTCTGAAATGAACCGAACTCTCCTAATTCCTTCTAGAGGCCGCCCCCACTTCCCCTTCCTCAAATGCTCCCTTTTTGTCTTGATTCCTTTCAATTATGATAGGGAGACCAAGACTTTTGTTGATGGGAGTTGGCATGTGAAGGATTTATATTTTATATCTTGAGGGGAAGGAAAGTGGTGAAGGTGAGATAATAAAGGAAGACAAAATCTCCTCTTTTGGGTAAGGCTTGTGCTGTGAGAATCGAGAGAGAGAGAGAGAGAGAGAGAGAGAGAGAGAGAGAGAGAGAGAGAGAGAGAGAGAGAGAGAAAGAGAGAGAGAGAGAGAGAGAGAGAGAGAGAGAGACTTTGTTCTCTTGTATTCTTCATTCTTCCATCACCATGATCATCTTCTTCAAAAAAATTTGGAGAAAAATTGAGAGAAAAATAGAGAGAAATACATCTATACACTTATAGTGTTATAGATAATATTACCAAGCTCCAACCACTTTGTTCTAGCCGTATCCTTGGAGGATAAGAAGGTAGGAGTTATTTCGGACGACTTCCGGCGCGTGGAAAGTAGAGACACCGTGCTTTCGGGGCTCGGAGATCACGAAAAGCTTGTCGAATCGGATTCGTGGCAGAGATCACCAAAAGCTTGGCGAATCGGATTTGTGGCGGAGATCACTAAAAGCTTGGAGAATCGGTTTTGTAGTGGAGATCGCAATCTTCACAACCATATGATCAACGGACTTTAAGAGTCTGATTTTGTATCTTTCTCTTTGTTCATTTTATATTCATATATACGTAGCTTGAATCGATCATCTTGAGGGATTCGTATTGTCTTCGTATTTTGGCTTCCATTGCGCCTTTGTTTTTGGTGTGCGAATCCCAACAGTGGTATCGAAGAGAGGTCTTGCGATCGTATATACGATATTTAGCATTTGGAATTCTTGATTAGGTGTTCTTATGATTTGGAATCATAATCGTTTTAATCGTTGATTTTCCCACGCAATGGATCGCGATCCGGCCATGCGGTCCGCCGCCAGCCTCTACCGGCGCAAGCAGTAGCTGGATCGCGATCCGGATGCGGTCCGCCTGCCGCTGGCACTGGCCGCGCCGCCAGCAGCTGATCGCGATCCGCCATGCGCCAAACTACGCTAGGCGAGACCCGGGCTTGGCCCGTTCGTGTTTTTCGACTCTATTTTTTGTATTTCGTTCGGTAATTAATTTCTCACAAAATTAAATTAGATTTAATTTGACTAAGATATAATTATGGTAATTTTATTCTTAGGGGAATTAATTTAATGAAATATTTTCTCGTCTGGAACAAGTTAAAATTAACAGTTGTTTGAATTAATTGGATTAATTGGTGGATTAATTTATATTGATTCGATCAATAGCCATTAATTTTAATGTGATTGTTGCATTATTATTTGAATGGTGATGTAGTTCGTGGGCCTAGTTTTTGAATCATTTTTCGATTGGGTTGTAAAGGCCGTTTTGAGCCTATTTCTTTTACTAGAATTATTGGTATCTAGGATGCAATTTTTCAATGTAAAATCTATATTTAATGATGAAGACCGAAGGAAGATCCATTCGAGAAGACGAAGATTCAAGACTCGAGACATGTAATTAGATTACGATGTTTTTTGTTCTAGGAACGGTCCATGAACTACATGTTGGTAGCAACTAGGTTGTGTATGTTTTATTCATATGGTATGAATGCTACAAACGCGCTTAAATAAATTAATATGCAGAGTGTAACATTAATCCCGAAAATTCTCCCACGACAAAATTATTAAGTTTAAAAGGTTTCGAGGTTTTTCTTCCCTCCATCGAGCTTTCGAAAAATTGAAATCTAAACCGATGTGCTATGCTTCCGAGTTATCGGGGTAGTCGTTTGAGGAGGGTCGATAAATTCTGAGAGTGCATTGGATGCCTTCGGTTGGAGCAAATTTTATCTAGAAACCTGTTCGGTTGTTGGATAAGATTCAATTGTGAAACTGATTAGCGTCGATGGTATAAACATAACTTGTTCACGAATTGTAGAAATCGTATAGGTTGATGGGAGTGAACAAGGGGAAAAAGAAGATCAAATCATCCATTAGATGGGTTGGTGTTGGACACCACTTTATGAAGATTAATAGACTAGAAACCTGTTCGGTTGCCCTCTATTAAAATTTAGAGAAAACTACAGTTATTGTCCTAACGTATGAACCTTTTTACGTCTGTGTCCTAACCTAAGAATAATTGCAAATTGCCATATAACGTATTCAAAATTTTAATGTCCGTGTCCTAATGACCGGAATCCGGTCAATTTGCCTATGTGGCACACCGGAAATGTGACGTGGCTTGATTACATCATTTTAATAAATAAAATTGGCCACATCAGCTCCAAATCATCAATTATCACTTAAAAAATTAAAAAATTAAAATATTATAAAATAAAATTGAAAAAGTAAAATTATAAAATACAATTGTAAAATAAAATTATAAAATTAAAAAATATTAAAAATTATAAAAATTTTAAATGTGGTCAATTAAAATTTTATAATTTTATAATTTTTTAAAATTAAAATTATAAAATAAAACTCTAAACTAAAATTATAAAATTAAAAATTTATAAATATTATAAATGTGGTCAATTTTATTTTATAATTTTTGAATATTTTAAAAAGTAAAAAATAATTATAAAATTATAAAAAAATTATAAAAAATAAAAAATTGTAAAATTATAAAATAAAATTGTAAAATTATAGTAAATAAAATTTTAAAATAAAATTAAAAAAATAAAAAAATTATAAAAAAATTATAATTTTATAAAAATTTCCACATGTGTGGAATTGATAACTGATGATTTGGAGCTGATGTGGTCAATTTTATTTTATTAAAATAATTTAATCAAGTTATAAAATATGTGTGGCATTATATATTAAAGTATCTTCATTATTGAAAAAACAGACAATGCCATACATGTTTTATAACTTGATTAGATCATTTTATTAAAATAAAATTGACCACATCAGCTCCAAATTATCAGTTATCAATTCAAAAAAATTAAAAAATTATAAAATTATAAGTTTTTTAATTTTATTTTCTATAATTTTACAATTTTATTTTATAATTTTACATTTTTTAATTTTTTTTAATTTTTTACAATTTTACTATGAAATAATGCGAACAAATACTTCCGGATTTCACAAGGGAGTGTGTTATTCCGATAAAAATAGTGGGAGCTGGGTTAAAAGAATAGAAAAGACCTAAATTCTAAACTCAGATCATAACTAAACGAGTCACTAATCAATCTGTCGTACTAAATGCAGACAAACAAAATATCAACTTTCAAAATGACAATGAACCCATTTTCAATTCTACTCGAAAAGAACACCTTAATTGAGCCTAACTTTGTGGACTGGCTCCGCAACCTGATGATAGTCCTCAGTATGGAGGCGCTGGGATACGTCTTGGAGGCGGACATTCCAGTGGCTCCAATGCGGACCAGAGCCAGTCAGGAAGATGTTTAAAACCACAAAAAGTGGGTTATGGATGACATTAGAGTCCGTGGTTTTATGATGGCCTCTATGTCTAATGTGTAACACCCCCAAAACCAAATGGGAATATTACACGCCGTAGACCCCTTTTCATGAGGATCTACCAGGCTAAACTTTACAAATCGACCAAATGTTTGCCAGACCAGGGTCAAACAATAAAATAATACAGACCGATAAACTTACACATGAATACACAGACCGATGAGGTCACACAACTCAATCAACAGAACTGACTAAAACAACATTACCCACAAAGGGGTCGAAACACAATACAACGGAAGACTGAAATCAACTCTGACAACACAACTAAAATCGAAACAACTCTCAAATCTTGATTAGTATCGCAGCTCGTCATCCTCTTGTGTCAATCCTGTGACTGCTCCCCTGAACCTGCATGTACCTGGACGTAAAACAGACATCCACCCCCCGATTACTCGGGGGTTAGTAAAACTCTACTGTTTTACTAGTGCAAGTAACAAATCATACGAAATGTAACGAGCAAACATTAATCATGAATCAAATATAATAACTAAGTATCAAAATATTCCCGGGAGGTTTTAACGAAGGAAAATAAGCTATGAAGCATTTGAAACTAAACTTATCATCTCGGAAATTTTAGGAACAAAAGTCTTTAAGACCTGAAATCCCAAGTTACAAATCCTTTCGAAAAACTTTAGGGAATTAACCCAAATCTTGATTCATAACTCAACAGTTCACAACACAAAAAACATTTACCCAAGCGCTCGGGACTCGATCCAACATTTATTTTCATAAAACTTTTTCCTTTCAAAACTTGATTGTCAAAACATATTCATGACACCGTGATCCACTGTCACGTGTCTCCGTAGGTATAACAACCCCCACATACTATTCCACGCACAAATAACCAAACATAATTTATTCCTACACCGTGATCCATTGTCACGTGTCTCCGTAGGTTCGACAACCCACACAGACTATTCCACACACAAATAACCAAACATAACTAATTCTGACACCGTGATCCACTGTCACGTGTCTCCATAGGTTCGACAACCTACACAGACTATTCCATACACAAATAACCAAACATAACCAATTTTGTCTCGCATGGCCCACAGACTGCAGTTGAAGCAGGTCTTCACACTGCTTACGGAGTAAGGTTCTTAGACAGGTAAACCGAAAGAGGAGTGCTTCCAGAAGGAAAATGCGAAGCAACAGGCTCATGAATCTCACTTCTCTGGCCTCTTGAAGAGTTAATCAAGGTCTTCTGCTTCTTACTCTCTGAAATAGATTCCGTCACAGAAACGGCCATCTCAATGGATAAAGCTCGGTCCTGATATTCCTTCAGAGTAGTACACATGAGTGGAGCCATACTCTCACGGATATGGGGTTTCATGCGTATATTGAAGTATCAGACCTTGTCCGCTTCACTTCTCACTTGATCACAAACATAAGCCAGCTATCGATTATAATCGACTATCGCCTGGGATATCGACACATCCTGGGGCGTAGCCGAGAAAAACTCAACGATCCTACGCTCACTGACAGGCAACGGGCAATACTCTGCCTCCATGGCGGTCTTCAACTCAGCCCATGTAGGTGTACGATCTGCAGGCACTATAGCCTGCCACCAGTCTGCAGCTTCTTTGTCGAGCAAGTATTGAGCAATGGGCACCCTCCTTTGCTCAGGAAAATCTACAACATCGAATGTCATGTCCAACTGGAAGAGACAGTTCTCCCAACCTAACGAGTTAGAAGAACCTACAAAACGGGGCGACTGCATCCTCATCACATCTCGTAACCACTTACTAGCCCTGTTATCCCCTTCTGGGTTCTCATTTCGATGTACGGTCTGATTCATCTGCACTAATTGGTCAACCACTTGACGAAGGATGGCAGCGGCACCGACGTCAACATTAACACTGACTAATTGTCCCTGATCTCGTGACTGGTCATCATGACCATCTGTACTGAGCTGATTGGTACTCGACAAGGAGTGAGTCGCCCTTTCATGCTCCTGATTACGACCACCGCCACGACCACAGCCTCGGCCTCGACCCCTCAGCATATTGAACGGACAACCATTCAGAATAACAGGATAAAACGAACCTCGCATAAACAACATAAGCCCACAAACAGCAGCACAATACAATATTCACACCAATTCACTACTCGAATACATGAACTAACACTTGCAATAATAAAACCTAAATTAAAAAGTAATTCACACGTTCACATCGACAGAGTCAGCAAAATGACCTTATTAATATCTTCCAGCACACTAATCATTTCGATAGATAAGCTATCATGTCCAGGATAATGTCATAGAACAATACAATTAAATTAGACTATGCCGTCACAACACTTAGGTGTACAATCAAATTTGCTAACAAGAAGGGTAACGATCGCCAACATGTCAATAATATCAAAACAGGATAAACAACCGAGCGCGACATTGCTGATGCAATAGCTAAAGTTCACAATCGTCATCTGCAGACCACACGACTATATCCATAGGGATCGAATGACCGGAAAAGTGTACAGATATGTCTGTAACAATAAGATTACCGTTGTGACAGCAATAAGCTTACGGCCGTAATAATACACAACTTACGGCCATAATAAATTTAGAAGATTATGGCCGTAATACCAACATCTTACGGTCGTATCAACTACCAACTTACGGCCAGAATACGATTTCAGACGGCCGTAACTATTGGATGTTAGACGGCTGAAGTAACCCAGCAGCCCCGAAACGGCTCCGAGAGTTAGGGAACGATACCTAACAACGTATCCCAACATCTAGAAAATACTACAACATTCTCCAGCGAGCACAACAACACAACAAACTTACCTCAACTACTAGTCCCAACACACAAACACATAACGTTTAAAATTCCGAAAACCCATATCGTTTTGCAAAATAAAATTTTTCAAAATCCTTTAGTTCATAACCAAAAACGACGGTAATATTTTACAATATCCGAAGTACTTCAAAACACATTTTCCAAATACCGTCTGATGGTGTCATTTGAAAATACACGACCCATTTGTCAAAATTTAACCGATTTTAAAATCCATACAAACTGTGGTTTGACCGCACCACCAAAATATTTTCCAAAAATCGATTTCTACAAAAATGCTCAAACCGTAAAGTCCTTCGGAAAACATTCTCAAACCTACCCTTAGCGGGCAAAATTAAAACATTCCAAAAACAGTTGAATTTAAAACCACATGCTCAAACGGCAACCAGGGTCGCCAATTCAATCAAATGCATCTCGTGGCACAAAGTTTAGACACACAACAAAATCATTCATCGGAGTTTCCCACAAACTCTATCGTCGATACCTTTTCAAAACCTATCAAGGTTTACAACTTTCACCACATACCACCCCACACGGTGGTTCAAAGGTAAAACAACAATACGCCCAGTTTTATACATATACTATGTGCCACAAGTATTAAATATAACTATATTACACAACACCGTGTAAATAAAATTATGCACCGCAATTAACTCACTAAGATAAAATCATGATACACAGGTACCTCGCATAAAAGAGGAGACTTACGTCCACAGGCCGCACGGATATTACGGTCGCCTATGATACTAATCTCATCCGACAACATATCCGACACGTTGTGACTACGCAGAACTCAACTTGTCACCCGACATCTCAAATGATAAAACCACATAATACTCGACAAATCACGACTCGACTTGACCCGGCAACCTAGGTTTCCGCAACCTAAGCTCTGATACCATAAATGTAACACCCCCAAAACTATATGGGAATATTACATGTCGTGGACCCCTTTTCACGAGGATCTACCAGGCCAAACCTTACAAAATGACCAAATGTTTGCCCAGCCAGGGTCAAACAATAAAATAATACAGACCGATAAGGTCACTTACACGTGAATACACAAACCGATGAGGTCATACAACTCAATCAACAGAACTGAATAAAACAACATTACCCACATAGGGGTCGAAACACAATACAGTGGAAGATTGAAATCAACCCTGACAACACAACGAAAATCGAAACAACTCTCAACTCTTGATTAGTATCGCGGCTCGTCATCCTCTTATGCCAATCCTGTGACTGCTACCCTGAACCTGCATGTACCTGGATGCAAAACAGACATCCACCCCCCGATTACTCAAGGGTTAGTAAAACTCCACTGTTTTACTAGTGCAAGTATCAAATCATACGAAATGTAATGAGCAAACATTAATCATGAATCAAATATAATAACCAAGTACCAAAATATTCCCGGGAGGTTTTAACAAAGGAAAATAAGCTATGAATCATTTGAAACTAAACTTATCATCTTGGGAATTTTAGGAACAAAAATCTTTAAGACCTCAAGTCCCAAGTTACAAATCCTTTCGAAAAACATTACGGTATTAACCCAAATCTTGATTCATAACTCAACATTTCACAACACGAAAAACATTTACCCAATCGTTCGGGACTCGATCCAACATTCATTTTCATAAAACTTTTTCCTTTCAAAACTTGATTGTCGAAACATATTCATGACACCGTGATCCACTGTCACGTGTCTCCTTAGGTATAACAACCCGCACGGACTATTCCACGCACAAATAACCAAACATAATCAATTCCGACACCGTGATCCACTGTCACGTGTCTCCGTAGGTTCGACAACCGACACGGACTATTCCACACACAAATAACCAAACATAACCAATACTGACACCGTGATCCACTGTTACGTGTCTCCGTAGGTTCGACAACCCACACGGACTATTCCACACACAAATAACCAAACAAAACCAATTCTGACACCGTGATCCACTATCACGTGTCTCCATAGATTCGACAATCCACGCAGACTATATCGATCACAATAATCACACACAATAGTCCCAACACCGTAGTCCACTGCCACGTGTCACCGTAAGCCCCGCCGAGCTCACCCGGTTGGACGCACTGCGCCCTAAACTCATGGTCCACTGCCATGTGTTATCGTAGGCCTCGTCAGACTAGCACGATTGGACCTCAGTACCTCACTAAGTTCTGACCCCGTAGTCCACTGCCACGAGTCCTCGTAGGTCCCGTCGAACCATCACGAGTGAACTTAGCAATCACACACATATTCACATTCACATTTCATACAACAATGTGCATGGTTAATCCATCACATTGATCACCACAATATCATACATCACGCGCACATAACACCATCTCAACACTCACAACAACTGTCATCAATCAACGACACACAACCAACATAACTTACGATCGATACACAATACATTGCACAACCAACTGTACAACCATCCCATATGTACATCGCAATCCTGCACAAATGGCACAACACCTAACACATATACCAATATAACACTATCATCACAAAGCCTTCAAATTGCGGAATACATAACCAACTCAAACGGAACATATTTACGAAGGCAAGCAAAATCATCATTAACCTAATACTTGATTTCTAGTCGCAAGATACAAGTCGTATAATAAGATACTTGCCTCAATTGTCGGCGCCCGAATATTCCTACAAATATGGCATAGCCCGAAAAAACTCCGAACACCTATAATCCTCCGGCAAAAACAACGAAGATATGATTACAACGAGAATCTAAACCGAAAACAACGGAAACCTCATCAAACTATCGAAGGAAAACTCATTCGAACATTTAATCGAGCATTAAATTTTCAAGACCCTCCAAGAACAAAGAAATCACCCCTCGAGCCGAACGAATCAAGGATATGAGTACCAAATCCATAAAACATGTTTAAAACAACATTTATACAACAATTAATTGATCAAAAATGGATTGGAATCGAAATCAAAAGGAAAATCCCCAAAATATTCAAAAGCATGGGTTCAAGCCAAAATATCTCGATTTGGACGAAGAACAAGGATTAGATGATGATAATAATCATGATTCAAGCTTCCCAACTGATGTACTACTGATTTCCGATCAAAACCTTCAATTTCTGTCGAAGGGTCGCGAGATAATGAAGAAAAAGTGAAAAATGGCCGAGTGACCCGGTGCCCAGGCCTTAAATAGCCGAGTCCTGCCAAGCGCTTACGGCCGTCACCGGCCATGGCTTACTGCCGTAACCGGCCATAGAGACCCTACTATCCAAAACTGCCGACCTCGTTACCTACGTTACTGGACAGGGCTTACGTACGTAACAGGCCTTACGGCCGTAGTCTTACAGCCATAATCGGCCAGTCCTTGCGAGTCACTGTCGGCCGTACCCGGACACCCCACACGAGTCACTATCGGCCATGACCGGCCATGTCTTGCGGCCGTAACAGGCACTGTATTACGGCCATAACTCGGCCAAGTCTTGCAGTCGGGACTTGGTCGATCCGACGGTCCGGTTAGGCATTCGACAATGTTCTGGTCGCACAAACGCACCGACTTTGATTCAAAACAAATACGAGCAAATAACGACACATCACATACACACATTAATCAAAGGAATGCACGTGGAAACAAGTCGTACCCGACTAAAATGGCTATGCAATAGAAACAATTAGAGTATCACAATAGAAATCACTCTGATTCATATCAACAAGAAAAATGTCCGGCGTCAAAACACAAACAATCCAAGATAACGGAAAGCGAAAATACTGGATATTACATAATGAGCTTCAGAGAGCTCATGAGAAAATGACTTCTGCTAGGCAGATATTATCTCACTGAACCAAGCTTTATGGTGAGCACTGTCGAACTTCTAGATATGAGATATCCAAGCAACTGTTCGGTGCCAGGATGAAAGGAGAGAAAGTTGGGGACCATGTCCTCAAAATGATTTCTATGATCGAGAGATTGGAGGCTCTTGATTTTAGGATGCACGCTTCTCTCACACCGACCTTATCCTGCAGTCTCTTCCCGATTCCTTCTCAGAGTTTGTTATGAACTTCAACTGCAATGAGATTGCTTGTAATTTAGCAGGTTGATGATCAAACTTGTAACCGCTCGGTCTCGGATGAAGACTCCGCGGATGAAGGAGTCTGCTCTTCGATTTCTTTTGGATCTCGGAGGTCCAAGAATAAGAAGAAAAAGACCAAGAAGCAAGCGGGCCCACAAAAGGGACTTTAAGGGTAAGGGCAAGGCCCCAATGGTTCCCAAGAGCAAGAAGGAGTAGACGTAGGCAAGAGACTGTCCGATCCTTCATGGAGCTTCAGGTACGAAACTTTTAGTTTTGGAAACTAATTGTTCTGATACCATATTTTCTATTCTAAGATACCGGATTCAGGTGCTAGTTCTTATATTTGTACCATGAATCAGGATCTAGAACAAACTAGAAAGCTTGGAGTTGGGAAAGTGATGATTACTGTGGGAAGCGCGCATAGTGTCGCAGCAACCGATATAGGATCACTTCTTTTGGATTTGGAATCCAGCTTTGTTTTAAATTTAGATGATGTATTAGTGTTGCCTAAGGGGCATAAAAAACATTGTATCCATTCCGGTCATGGATCGGAAAGGCTTTTCATTTTTCATTGGTAATGGTTCCTGCAATATTTATTTTAGAAATGAACTAGTGGGCACTGCTACATGGTTAAATGGATTGTATCATCTAAACCTAAACAACAAAGTCGTTGTGAATATTATGACTAGGAAGCGTGGTAGGATGATACTAATCAAGTTTTGAAATGGCATCTTAGACTTGGTCATATTGGTCAGGCCATGGTTTACAAAATGGAAAAAGGATGGACTTATGGGTCCATTGGGATCGGATCCCTTTCCAACTTGTGAATCTTGCCTTAAAGGCAAAATGATTAAGTCCCCCTTCACAGGGACGTTTGAAAAAGCCGCTGATAAACTTGGATTAGTCTATATCGATGTATATGGTGCTTTGGAAGCAGCATGTGACGGATATCAGTATTTCATTACGTTTACGGATGATCATACTAGGTATGGTTATGTATACTTAATGAAACATAAATCCGAGGCCTTTGAGAAATTCCAGGCATTTAAGGCCCTAGTCGAAAAACAAACTGGTAATCATATCAAAGCACTTCGTTCGGACTGAGGTGGCGAGTATATGAGTACAGAGTTTGACGAGTTTCTTAAGGAGCACGTAATAGTGTCACAACTCAAACCTCCAGGAACTCCTTAGTTAAATGGTGTGTCGGAAAGAAGGAACCGAACCGTGTTGGACATGGTTCGTTCCATGCTTAGATACACCGACTTATCGATTTACCTATAGGGTTATGCCTCCTGACTGCTGCTTATATCTTGAACAGATGTCCTTCCAAGACCATTCCTAAAACTCCGTATGAGATGTGGGAGGGCAGAAAACCAAGTCTTAATCATATTAGGATTTGGGGATGTCCCGCCTATGTCAAGAAGACTAAGGCGGAGAAATTGGAAGCTAGGTCCATGAAGGGACATTTTCATTGGATTCCCATCTGGGACGATGGGTTATCTATTCTACATGCCCGAAAATCGAAAGATCATTGCTGCTTTGCAAGCACACTTCCTAGAAGATGAGTTCATTCAGGAAGGTGGAGCATGTAGAGGTATTTCTTTGGAAGAATACAATGAAACTCCCCAGGAGACACCTGTACAAGAAGATGGAACCTAACCTTCTGAAACACAAGTACAACCACCTTGTAGCTCTAGTAGGGTGTCTCAATTACCTGAGAGGTATAGTTTTATGCACTTAGAGGAACTAGGTATCCACGAGGTTCTAGGTGATAACCAAGAGACCGACCCACGGCCTATGACTAGCAATGGTGGATGTAGACTCTGTGAATTGGACTGTAGCAGTCTTCATGTAGTTGGGACCTTCGTTTTGATGAGGCGGTCAAAGAGTTTAACTACATGCGTAATGAAGAGGAACCTTGTGTATACAAGAAGGTTAGTGGGAGCAAGATCTAATTCTTAGTACCATATGTAGATGACATCCTACTAATAAGAAAACGATGTGGGAATGCTAAGTTCGGTGAAATCTTGGCTTTCGAGTAGGTTCTCCATGAAAGACTTGGGAGAAGAAACCTATATTCTTGGGATTCGACTCTACTGGGATAGAGCGAAGAGAATGGTAGGTCTTTCCCAAGCCCTCTATGTAGATAAAATCTTAAAGCGATTTAAGATGGATTATTCTAAAAGAGGGTTCCTACCGATGTGACATGGAATAAAACTCACCTTGAAGATGTGTCCTCACAGTGAGGAATAATGAAAGGAAATGAGTAATATACCATATACTTCGGCCATGGGTAGCCTTTTGTATGCTTTGTTGTATACAAGACCTGACATTATGCATGCTGGGAGCGTGGTAAGTAGCTTTCAGGCAAACCCAGGTAGGGAACATTGGACCACCATAAAGAACGATCTCAAGTACTTTAGAAGGACTAGAGATCTGGTTCTTATATATGGTCGTGGAGAACTGAAGGTGATAAGCTTCACTAATACAGATTCCAAGGACATAAAGACGACTGTGTGTCTACTTCTGGCTACATTTTACTCTTAATGGAGGAGCAGTATCTTGGCATAGTGCCAAGCATAGCGTGACTGCTGATTCCACTTGTTAGGCTGAGTATCAAGCGGCCTTGGAGGCCTCCAAAGGAAAGGTTTTGGATTACGAAGTTACTGGGTGAACATTAAGTGACACCATGCGCTGTGCTGCCTGTTTTCGTTTTTATACGATAACAATAGAGCGATAACACAGGCCCAGGAGCCTAGGTTTCACAATGGTACAAAACACATTGAGAGAGAGTATCATCTCGTGAGAGAATTTGTTCGCAAAAGATACATTGTACTGCGTAGAGTAGACTCAATAGACATCGTCGCTAATCTACTGACCAAGCCACTTTTTTAGATGAGCTTGGAGCGTCATCTGGACAATATGGGTATTAGATACCCTAGTGTGTGGCACTGATTTCAGGTGTGAGATTGTTAGGATTATGCCCTCGGATGCCACTCAGAGGATGTTTGAGAGAGGGCATTGTACTTGTTATTATATAAATCATTATCAGAAGGCAATTGTATGTTTCTTTATTTACAGGTAGTCACTGGCATTCCTGACTAGTAAATTTATAGATAGAAACTAGTCCTTGTATTTGAGAGCAAAACGTTCCACTCCTTATTGGATAAAGGGATCGGCACTCGAAAAGTTTATGGATCAAATACTTAATTATTAGCAAGTCGATGAAACTTGAATGGGCGTTAAGTTTATGTGAAGACTTGTATGACATGTTCTTTGACTTGGAGAGTGCTTGTCGAACGCTAATAGTTAGTGGGAGCACACGTTATAGGTATGTTAATGATATTAGTATACTCGAACTGACTCACCCTCGATTCGTCATATGGATTTCACACCGGGACAGTCTATGACAGAATCGAAAGGTTGTGATAGGTATTCGTGAACCTTCGACGTGAGGATTTAGTAGGGATGTGCTTGTGACGTTAAGATTTTCATTAGAGTAGTTCGACCCAGCAAACCATACGTGGGGGTCAACCTCGACGTGCATCTTGACGGGCAAGTAGCAGGTTCTACTAAATAACAAGATATGATTCTTTTTCCTGTTAGTGAACAGGTATATGTTTATGCGGTTATTGGCAGATGAGATCATAAGTCTTTTGCCAAAGCATTTGAGCTAGTTGTATTGGATACACGAGAGCTCAGTGATCTTGATTTGCATTAACTCATGCATAGTGTCAAGTACAGATATGGTTTGACTGACCTTGACCCTATAACTTGATCGGGACATTTGAAAGAAGGGTTTATACGTATACTGGTATTCACGGCATAAAGGTTTTGTAGTGATCCCCATCATTCGTTCTCAGTTAGGGTACAGTGTAGCTGCCAGGCTGGCTAGGTGGTGCTACTACTCTTTGGTTCCTCCCATTACTAACTGAGACGGACCTACTGAGTCGCGCAATAGGATTGACGACGGAATGAATTGGCTTATTCTCTTTTAATAAATATTAGATATTGGATATCTAATTTATTGGATATTGGATGTCTAATTAATTTTGGGATATTGGATGTCTAAATTAATTTATTGGATAAATAATTTACGGCCTAATGAATTAAATAAATTACTGGGTAATTGATTTAATTCATAGAAATAATTATTTCTTGGAGAAATTAATTTTATTATTTTGTATTTGATATGATTAATTAATTGGATTAATTGATTGACATAAATACATCAGAACGGAATAGAGTTTTATCTGTTTGGACACACGAGAGTCCGAAATGAACCGAACTCTCCTAATTCCTTCTAGAGGCCGCCCCCACTTCCCCTTCCTCACATGCTCCCTTTTTGTCTTGATTCCTTTCAACTATGAGAGGGAGACCAAGACTTTTGTTGATGGGAGTTGGCATGTGAAGGATTTATATTTTATATCTTGAGGGGAAGAAAAGTGGTGAAGGTGAGATAATAAAGGAAAACAAAATCTCCTCTGTTGCGTAAGGCTTGTGCCGTGAGAATCATAAGGGGGGAGAGAGAGAGAGAGAGAGAGAGAGAGAGAGAGAGAGAGAGAGAGAGAGAGAGATAGAGAGAGAGAGAGAGAGAGAGAGAGGGGAGAGAGAGAGAGAGAGGGGAGAGAGAGAGACTTTGTTCTCTTGTATTCTTCATTCTTCCATCACCATGATCATCTTATTCAAATTTCTTAGAGAAAAATTGAGAGAAAAATAGAGAGAAATACATCTATACACTTAGAGTGTTATAGATAATATTAGCAAGCTCCAAACACTTTGTTCTAGCCCTATCCTTAACAAGGTCGGAGTTATTCTGGTCGACTTTCGATGCGTAGCAAGTAGAGGCACCGTGCTTTTGGAGCTCAGAGATCATTGAAAGCTTGATGAATCGGATTCGTGGCAGAGATCACCAAAAGCTTGACGAATCGGATTTGTGGCGGAGATCACTAAAAGCTTGGAGAATTGGTTTTGTAGTAGAGATCGCAATCTTCACAACCATTTGATCAACGGACTTTAAGGGTATGATTTCGTATCTTCCACTTTATTCGTTTTATATTCATATATACGTAGCTTGAATCAATCCTCTTGAGGGACTCGTATTGTCTTCATGTTTCCGCTTCCGTTGTGTCTTTGTTTTTGGTGTGCGAATCCCAACAATTTATACTGGCCGTTATTAGCGTGCGCTACGCCCTAAGTATAGCGTGCGCTAACGCTATGTCGGCAGTCCAGAACCTTCTGTATGAATTTGCTAGCGTGCGTTACACATAAATTACCATGCGCTATATACCGGCACTAGCGCGCGCTAGCTCCAACAATAGCATGCGCTAACTGCTGTGTCCAGGCTCAAGAACAACTCTGTCCTTATTGCCAGTCCGAAATAACATGCATTACCAATACCTCTAACGTGCGCTAATCCACCTCAATAGCATATGGTAGTCTACTATTAGCGTGCGCTAATGACCCATTCCAGAATCCATAAAGTCTACTTCCCAGACAGCCTAACGTGCGCTACGAACAAGAGTAGCATGCGCTACGGATACATGGTTAGCGTGCGATAGCAATGCAGTCTAGCGTGCGCTAACTACTACTTCCCAGCATGAAAACCACGAAGTCCGGTCAGAACAAACACAACTCGACAATTACTAACCATCAACATTCCAATACCATCACTAATATACACACGATTCCAAATGCCAAATGATACAACATGAAAATTACAAATCAAATTATCAACAGAATACGTCCACAATAACTTACATAATTAATAAAATACATGGATATTACAATAAGTAACATGCTCGGCCGATTTTCGATCATTACTAATGGACTAGCTTGTTTTGGGAAACCATTAACAAGTAGCGAAAAAGTGAAGAAAATCTTACGATCACTACCTGTTGAATGGGACGGGACGGTTACGGCGATTATGGAATCGAAAGATTTAAATAATCTCGATTTTAGTGCCCTTGTTGGTTCACTAATAAACTACGAGATAGTTCTTAAATCTTGAAATGCCAAGCCGAAACCGAGAGAAAGGTCAATAGCTTTGAAAGCTAAAGATGTCAAGAAAAGAAGAAATCCCGGTAGATGAAGATGATGAATAATTGGGATATTATGCCAAAAACATAAATAAGTTCCAAAACTTATTAAACCGTAGAAGAAAAGACAACTCGAGTGAGTCAAAGAAATTCGACAATAATTGTTGAAACTGTGGAAAATCGGGCCACTTTGCTAGAAATTGCCGAGGCTCGAGTTCCAAGAAAGAAGTCTTAATAGCTACATGGAGTGACGAAGAAGAAGATGATGAATATATTCAAAATAATCTCGCACTCATGGCAAGAGTTCATACGACAAAAACGACGTCGAAAGCCAAGTAAGTATTTCCTCTCAAGACAAACTTTTTTAAGCATTCGAACGTTTGCATAAGGATTTTCAAAATGCTTTACTTGATAAAAAATCCCTAAAAGCGAAAAATAAATTATTGAAAATCGAAAATTCCAAAATAAATGAAAAAGGGAAATTCATTGAAACCAATCATTCTATATGCCTTGAAAAGGAGAATAAATTGAAAGATGATTTATTAAAAGTTCAAAACGAACTTGAAAATTTAACGAACAAATTTTCCTGTGGAAATAACAAGTTTGAACAATTACTTTCCGTTCAAAAAATTTCATTGAATAAACAGGGGTTAGGCTTCAAACCGTGTGATAAAAAGAATCCTTAAATTTTAAAATACCCCGATGTGATATTTAAAAATTAGGCATCTTATTTCGATTTGCAAAAGCCCAAGACGGACGATCAAAATTAAAAAAGTTTGGATTCCTAAAGGAACCACAAATACCGAATATCGTCTATGTATCAAATAAAAAACCAACTCTCGGTTGGATCCCCAAAAATCATAATTGATATTTTCATCAAATTGGTATTTAACTCAGGCGGAGTTACCATTATTTTTAAAATGAGGAAATCTATTTTTCAGGGGGAGTTTTTACCCGTTGTCATATTTAATGTATCAATTTTTATTTATTTATTATGCACTTTTTGATTATGACAAAAAAGGGGAGAATGTCGATAAAAATGATGGGAGAAGGAGAATACGAGTCATGGAAGAATGACGATAAAAATATAATACCGATCATGGAAAGGGGAGAAAAGACGAAGGAGAAGAAAGTCGAAAATAAAAGAAGAAGTTAAAAAAACAAGAAGGAGTTGAAAAGGAGAAAAGAAAAGATGGGGAGAAGAAAATTAACAAAACGGACAAAGCCGAAAACTTTGATCTGTAATGTTTTATATTTTTGCAGGTATATAATCCCATCGAAGATTGTTGTTTTGTCATCATCAAAAAGGGGGAGATTGTTGGAATATTTTATTCTATATAATCATAAATTGGTTTTGATGATGAACTAATGATGTTAATGATGAGTTGATGATATTGTCGATCAAAGAAAACAACAATAGAACGAAGCAAAACAATGAAGAAGTCGAAGATGCAACAAGACGAACAGAAATGCAAAGAATCAAAGTTAGCGCACGCTAAATGAAGAAGCTATCGCACGCTAGTCATCAATATAGAGTATTCTGCATTCTGCATCGAAGCAGTTAGCGCACGCAAATAAGTAGGTTAACGCACGCTAATCAGAAGAGATAATGTACGCTAAACCATAGGCGTTACGTACACTAAAGGAAGGTCAATACATCACAACGGTCACAACAGAATGACGTATGCAGTGACAAAGCAATAGCGCATGCTACTAATGATAAATAGCGCATGCTAAAGAGCATTCGAATTCAAAAAATATAATCAATCCATTGGATTGATACGAAGAGATCAAATACCACAAATGGATATATATGACGCATGCAATGACGATATATTAGCGCATGCTAAAGGGAGATATTAGTGCATGCTACATGAAAGAGGCAGTAGCCACTGGACAGAATTGAAGCAGTTAACGTACGTAACCATGCAATATTAACATACGTAAGATAGATTAGCGCACGCTAAACAAAGGCAACAACGCACGCTAATGAAGACAGCCAGTAACGGCTAGTTAAGGCTTTATGCCTATAAATACCAAACCATTTGGTATCATTCAACACAACTACTACAAGCAAATCTCATATTGATCAGTTATCACTTTCTTCAGTTATCTCATATTTGAGTGTTCATACATGAAAACATATACACGAGAGGAAAGAAAGGATTGTAGATTGATTCGGTGTTATTAGGATTGTTGATCCGGCATTATTAGAATCATATCTAAATCTGAGTGAAGTTTGTCTAGTGCCCATAGAAAGATAGATCGTTTGCTTCCTTTTCCAATAGAAAAGGAAAACGGTTTATCTTGGACCGACATAAGACAAGATTGTAACGGTTTATCTCGAACTGATAGAAGGCGAGATTGTAACGGTTTGTCTCGAACCGATAGAAGATGAGAATGTAATGGTTTACCTCGGACCGATAGAAGACAAGGTAGAAAAGGTTGATCTTGAGCCTATAGAAAAAGATACGGAGAGAGGACGTAGGCACGTTTGGCTGAACCTCTATAAATCTTGTGTCGTTTGTCTTCCGCATTTTAATTACGCTTCCGTAAGCGCAAAAGAGTTCGAAAAATCTACTCCGCAATATTATTACACCATTCTAAGTGGGGTGCCAATTCACAACAATAAGGATCAAGGAACTCACCAGTGATAACAACGGTCAACGAGACCAACAATATGAAAGGTAGTGAATTTGGATGTACATCCCACGAAGATACGATCGACACGATCAACAACAACACCCCAATATGAGTCATAGATTCATAAAGCTTTACACATACATTAAATGTATAACATTCACAAGAATCACTTATTATTATAACCAAGCAAGATAACTTGCCTCAATTACGGAGGCAAAAAATAGTCTTTCCTCGAATGAACGAACGGCATCCTTCGATAAACAACACTCACTCGAGAAAGCATCCTTGAATGAAATACAATTCATTTAATAACACAATCCTATAATACCAATATCGAATTCATGGAAATCGATATCCACAATTAACACGAATAGTTCAAACTTATTCTAATGAATAACAAAATCTTAATTTGTGAACTCGAATACCCCCAAATCATCTCTATAATCAGATTAACATACCCATGATAATCCATTAAATAGGGATTATCAAGAACAACATCAAATAATCATCATATTATGATAATATTATCATATATCATCATAATCCTCTCAAGAACATTATCGACATTTGAACATGATGTTCTAGACAATCGTAAATCATCAATTTTATCAAGAATTTTGGATTTAACATCAAGTTTAACTATATCAAAACTATGATAGTTATCTCATAATTCATTATTATCTTCCATTAAATTAGTTAAACCTCTCAAGAATACCCAAGGTATCAATAATCATCCCCAATTATATTAATCATCAAGCAAGTTAATAATCCTTCCAAAATATGATTATAACATTTAAGAATATTGAAGCATTAAGAACATACTCATCTATAAGTTCTAATCATCATGTTCTTTATCATGTAATCATCTATAAGTTCTTTATCATATAGTTATCTATAAGTTCTAATCATCATGTGTTCATAATAACCAACAATAATCATGTTATCTTCCAAGAATTCAACAACACATGAAGTAATCATCAACAATATCATCATCATCTCAGAAGATTAGAAAATATACCTATTTGAAGATGAAGAACAACCTAAAAGACTTCAAGAATCCACAATAATCCTCAAGATCCGAAGCTCTAGTCCAAGATATGAAGCTCCAGGGCAAGATAGAAGAGGCTTATAATCACTTAGGGAGGGCAGGAGGATGATTTCTATAGAGAAAACTCAGAGTTGGTTCGTGCAATAATGAAAGACAAGACATGTCTTTAAAATCTGCACTTTCCTTAACGTACGCTATCTACAAAGGTTAATGTACACTAACATCCTTTATGTAAACACCATAGTGTTACGTACATACACCTCCTCCAGAGGCTACTGCCTCAATTCAAACTTCGTCTTACGTATGTTGAAAATATAGTGTATGTTCACACACCACCATTATGTACGCTAACACAACGATGTTGTGTATGTAATACCTCTTGACTTGGCTGTCCGAATCAAGCCAAAAGTTCCAGCGACGCGTGTCCATGTGCGGTCCCACAAGCCGAAATTTGAGATGCACTCTGATACCATCAATTACGTACATGATCTATCAAGCTTAACGTACGTACCACTCGTCGTGATAGTGTATGCTAGACACTGATCGTAGCGTACACTGGACTAATGTACTTAACCAAAAACACAACTTACCGCGCAACGTCTAACAGTCAAAACATGACAAACGTCAAACATAAATAATTTGATTCCAAAATATCTCGATATAATAAACATTGTAAAAATCCAAACACAATACACCAATACTCATACAATACATATAATACAATGGTAAAAATGAAAAATTACAACTGGATATTATATACTCCCGCCTAAAAAGAGTTTCATCCTTGAAACTAATGGGTGAACAGCTCGGGATATCTCTCCAGCATGCTATCCTCAGTCTTCCATCTGGCCTCTTCGACTCCATGTCTTGACCACTGAATCTTCAGCAGGGGAATCGTCTTGTTTCTCAACTGTTTGATTCTCCTCTCAAGTATTCGTATAGGACGCTCCGCGTATGAATGATCATCACCTATCTCAATTTC
Source organism: Orobanche coerulescens (assembly GCA_033398695.1). Taxonomy (NCBI): domain Eukaryota; kingdom Viridiplantae; phylum Streptophyta; class Magnoliopsida; order Lamiales; family Orobanchaceae; genus Orobanche; species Orobanche coerulescens. The sequence continues at coordinate 97,099,268 of CM065810.1, read as the reverse complement.
TTCAAACTGAAGTATGTGGCTTGGATCAGCAACTTACTTCCTCAATTGGGAAACATGAAACACATTTTTAACTCGACTTAAAGCCAGTGGAAATGCCAAATAATAGGCCAGATTGCCTACTCATTCTAAATCTCAAACGATCTGATATGCCTTAGACTCATCTTGCCTCTTTTTCCGAAATGGAAAATACCTCTGGTAGGAGACATCTTAACCCAGACTGGCCATTGATCTGTGGATGAAATGTCGTACAGAAATTCAATTGTGTACCCATCACACGATGAACCGCCTTCCAGAAATGTAACACGAACCGTCTGTCACGATCCGATACGATACTCTTGGGAGTTCCGTGCACCCTTACGATCTCTTGAATGAACAACTAGGCTAATCTCTCGGGAACCCATGTGTCTTTGATCTCCAAGAAGAGAGCTGATTTGGTCAGATAATCCACAATCACCCAAATCGTATTCATACCTCGATGACTCATCGGAAAGTTTGTGATAAAGTCCATCGACATGTCCTCCAATTTTCATTTTGGAATAAGGAGTGGTTTCAGCATATCCGCTAGTCGTTAATGTTCAATCTTCACCTGCTGAAAGGTTAAACACCTTGAAACAAAATATGCAGCTTCTCTCTTCATATTGCCCCACCAGTAATATTATTTCAAGTCCTTATACATCTTCTTAGACCCTGTATGAACAGAGTACGGGGTAGCATGAGCCTCTATCGAATAGATTTTTTCAATTCTTCATCTGTCAGTACACATAATCGATTTTTGAAATGCATAACTCATCCTCGTGGACCACAAATCCAGGGGATTTTCCCTAAGTTACTTCATTCCAGATCCGCGATAAGAACATTTCTGTAATCTGCTTTGATATGATACTATCGTCAAGGAACGACGAAATCTCAAATGTACAAAGTGTCCCTTGTACACGTTGTAGCCAGACTTCAATCCCGAGCCTCACATATTCTACTTGTAGTTCCTTCTGAACTATAAAACGGGCAAGCATTTGCTCATGTACTATCTTACGGCTCAAGGTAATCGTTGATCAATTATAACCACTTCCTCGGTCTCATGTTCAACTCTTTCGGAGTAAAAATGTATTTTAGACTCTTGTGATCAGTAAAAATCTGAAAAGTGACTCCATACAAGTAATGATGTCGGACAGAGCAAACACTACGGCTGCTAACTCCAGATCATGGGTCAGGTAATTAACCTCATAAGGTCGCAATTGCCTCGATGCATAGTCAATCACCTTCCCATTCTACATCAACACACATCCAAGACCCTGTCTTAACACATCGCTATACACCACAAATCCCTCGGTTCCTTGTGGTAATACCAAAACTGGTGCCGGTATCAATCGACTCTTAAGCTCATCAAAGCTCTATTGGCACGCCTCTGACAGGTGTACTTCTTATACTTTCTCAACAGATTATTCATCGGATGAGCGATCTTGGACAATCCTTCCCGAAATCATCTGTAATAACCTTCTAGTCTAAGAAAGCTACGGACTTCCTTCACATTCTTCAGAGGTAGCCAATCTCAGATAGCCTTTATCTTTTGTGGGTACACACTAACCCCATCAACTGGTATCATATGCCCGATAAAAGTCATCTCAGACATCCAGAACTCACATTTAGAAAATTTTCCATAAAGTTGTTTTCGCCTCAGTACATCGAGAACCTCACGAAGATGACACTCATGCTCCTCACAGTCACGGGCGAAATCAAAATGTCATCGATGAAAACAACCACAAAACAATCCAAATAGTCAATGAACACTCGGTGTATTAGTTCCATGAATACCACTGGTGCATTGGTCAGTCCAAATGGCATTATAACAAACTCGTAATGCCCATAACGAATACGGAAGGCCGTCTTAGAAATATCAGACTCTCGGATCCTCAACTGATGATAAAGAGATCTCAAGTTGATCTTGGTAAACACAGCTTCACCCTGAAGAATATATAATAAATCATCGATACAAGGCAATGGATATTAGTTCTTGATTGTTACCGTGTTCAACTCATGGTAATCAATACATAAACGCAAAGATCTGTCCTTCTTCCGTACAAATAACACTAGTGCTCCCAAAGAGAACGCATTAGGTCGATTATGACCTTTATTGGTCAAATCCTCAAGCTGATTCTTCATCTCCTGCATCTCAGTTGGAGCTATACGATATGGGGCTTTTGAAAGCAGGAACGTATCTGGTTCTAACTCAATGGTAAACTCTACCTCTTGCTGTGGAGGTAAACCCAACAATTCATCCGGAAAAACATATGGGTAGTCCCAAACCACCTGAATATCAGTCAATTCAACTGGTTGATCCTCTATCTTGGTCATATAGTACCAATAACCAACACACACCTTATTAAGGAATTTCACTTCTTTCGTTGCACTAATAATTGTAACACCCCCGATATATTCAGGAATATTACAGCGCCGTAAATCCTTTACATAAGGATTTACAAGGCTGAAGAATCAAACAGACATTAAAAGGTACTAACGAATGGAAATAATGGAATTTCGATACAACAGTTCTGACCAAATACTAAAAATAATACAATTGTTCAACAGAAACTCAATAATACATCACCAAATTCAAATCCATCATAAACCACTTCGTACTCGAGTACTTATTGAAATAACCAATAAACAACAGACAACTGAACCCAGCCGAAACATCACTTTGCATCCTCGTCGTCATGCAGCTCCAGTGGTTGTTTTCCCGCTCTCCTGGATCCTGAACATAAACAAAATGTTCACCCCCGAAGGGGTTAGCACAACGATGCTAGTACAAATACCACAACATATTATTTCAACGTCACACGCAGAATAATAGTAATAACGTAAATGATAAAATGTCCAACGAGTCTTCTCCTACGAGAAACTCAAACATAACATACACAACTGATAATCACAACATGATATCATAACATACACATGGTAATTCCTTCGATCCAGCGTTCACTGCCTAGAACCCACGATGATCCCGTCAGACCAACCCGTGGTGGAAAAACCCGTCTGATGATCCAGCGCACGCTAGCATAGATCCCCCGATGATCCCGTCGGACCAACACGAGGTGGACATACAACAACGACATACATGCACGACAATATGTATAACATCAATACATAAAACAATTAAAGTACTTGCCTCGATTTGAAGACAAGAACAATACTTCCACGAAAACGAACACTCGAAGGTCGTCCTCCTCAATTAATCACGTAACAGGACCAAACCTTAACAAAAGAAATGATATAGGATTTATCTCACGTAAATGCGAATGTTTAACAATTCGATTTACGGCCAAAAGTTCATAAAATGTAATGCTGAATCGCTTAGCGCACGCTAAGTACTCTGTGTAGCGTGTGTTAAGTCTGCTCGATAGCGCACGCAAACAACAAAGCCTAGCGTCGCTAACTATGCATGGTCGGTACTTCACCGATCGATCGACTTCGTCGATGGCCTAGCGTCGTTACGTACCAAGCGTAGCGTGACGCTAACTCGTGCTCGATAGCGCACGTTAATCTATATAGCTTAGCGTGCGCTAACTCTGCATGGCGATTCTTCTTTAGGCGATGCATTCTCATCATGATCAAAACAATGAAATCTTCCGTGATAATTCATGTTACCTCCATGAATATCATGTTCATACGATTATGAATGATTTAACGGATAACAACAACTTCGGGTTCAAGGATATGTATACTATTATGAAACCATCTTCCATTTCGACTACAAATCTTCATACGACGATTCGAAAGGCTTAACGGTTGATATCAACACCTTTATATCCATTAACATTATCATGCTGTAGTTGTTTAACCTCCCATCTATACTAGATAAATCCTTCCATGATCAATCCCTTAGATTCATCTAACAATAATGATGTTAAAGTCAAGTCCATGATTGTTATGAAGTCATCTACTAGATTCGGATTACCAATGATAGAAGCTTCCTCTACTTGTTCAATGTAATAAGATTCGAATCATGTTGTTCATAATCAAGGTACTTAAGGCTTATTCATCTCAATATTCCAAACATGATGTACTTTGGATAATTCACTAATGAAAATCAATATCTCGTTAATATGATCATCCAATTCTTTAGAATCCAACTCTAAGTCTGGAGATAGGTTGAACATACCTTAATATGATGAAAATCACTGAACCGTAAGGTAGAATCCGACTCTGGTCGGTTGTATGCCACTCCAAGGTGCTATTCCACTTCAATGATCACTCACAAGTGATAACCAATATACAAAGACCAACAAGATATTTCTAAGTGTGTAGAAGGATTATTATAGCTCTCTGGCCTCTCAAGAATGAAGAATGGACGAATGAAATGTAAGCCAAAACGGGTTGTTGTCCCATTTATAATATTCTGCATTTTAACTGATTAGCGCACGCTACTAAGCTATCCTTAGCGCGCGCTAATAAGAGTTGACTTTAGAACTGTCCAGGTTTGTCCGCGGGAATCTTACCCGGACCCATGTCCTGGCTGGCGCATGTGCTAGCCGTCCATTTCAATAATTGAGTTCTTAGCGCACGCAACTCCTACATGCATAGCGTGCGCTAGTAGTAGCCCGATAGCGCGCGTTAAGCTACATTCTTAGCGTGCGCTATCACGAGTTTGCATGAGAAATTTTTCATGTTTCTATACTTATGTACAATGATATCAATGCAAGAAATATCATACTTCAATAATCAAAACCACAAATCCGAATAATACAGGGTTTGAATACAGATGAAATACACCGTAATAAATCCGGATATTACATACTCTCCTACTAAAAAGGAGTTTCGTCCCGAAACTCAAGAGGAAAATAACTCGGGATATCTGGACTTCATATCAGCTTCCGTTTCCCAGGTGGCTTCTTCCATTCCGTGACGTGACCATTGAACTTTGACCAAAACGATTGGTTTGTTCCTCAGCTGCTTAACTCGACTCTCGAGTATCTTGACCGGTCTTTCTTCAAACGTCCCATCCTGCGCGACTTTGATCTCGCCGAAATCAATGATATGACTGGGATATGGTATATACCTCCGTAACTGGGATATGTGGAACACGTTATGAACATGGCATAATGACGGCGGCAATGCCAATCTGTATGCCAACTCCTCAACTCTCTCAAGGATCTCAAATGGTCTGATATATCTCGGACTCAGCTTTCCTTTCCTTCCGAAACGAAAGATTCCCCGAGTAGGAGAAACCTTCAAAAGTACGTGATCTCCAGTACTGAACTCCAATGGGCGATGGCGTATGTCTGCGTAAGATTTCTGGCGACTCTGGGCGGTCAACAGTCTTTCACGAATCAAGGCTATCTTTTCTCGAGTCTGCACGATCAACTCTGGTTCTGTTCCGATCAAGTATGACGAATCATCCCAACATAGGGGCGATCTACATCTCCTCCCGTATAATGCCTCAAACGGTGCCATCTTAATGGAAGCATGCCAACTATTGTTGTAGGTAAACTCAATCAATGGTAGATGAATTTCCCAATCGTTTGACCAATCTAAGGCACAGGCCCTTAGCATGTCTTCCACCGTTTGGATAGTCCTCTCGGATTGTCCGTCAGTCTGCGGGTGATAAGCTGTGCTGAAGTTCAATTCGGTCCCCAAGGCCTTATGAACTTCTTTCCAGAAGTGAGACACAAAACAACCGTCTCGATCAGAAACAATGGTCTTCGGCGTACCATGCAATCGAACTATCTCCGAAATAAATACTCGTGCCAACCTCTCTGGTCCCCACGTATCCTTAATGCCTAGAAAATGAGCTGATTTGGTTAAACGATCAACTATCACCCAAATCATGTTCATTCCTGTCCGGGTTCTCGACATATTAGTGATAAAGTCCATCGATATGTCCTCCCACTTCCATTCAGGAATCGGGAGTGGCTTCAACATTCCGGCAGGCCGTTGATGCTCGATCTTAACCTGCTGACAAGTCAAGCATTTCGAAACATAGTCCGCTACATCTTTCTTCATGTTGCGCCACCAGAAATTCTGCTTCAAGTCCTTATACATTTCTTGGTGCACAGGTAGATAGAATAGAGGCGACGTGAGCTTCCTTCATAATCGTCTGTTTCAGAACATCATCATCCGGAACGCATAGTCGGTTCTGAAATCTCAAAACTCCATCATCATGAATTATGAATCCGGGGGCCTTTCCTTTGATCACTTCATCACGTAACCGAATTATCAGAGGATCATCTGCCTGTCTAGATTTGATTCCTTCGGTTAATGATGAAGTTATCTCCATCACGCACAGTTGTCCTTGGACTCTTTGTAACCACACTTCAATTCCTTATCAAATCATCTCTCGTTGAAGGCTAAGTTGGGAGGTCAGCGTCTCCAGCATCTGAATAGAAACAGGCTTGCGGCTGAGTGCATAGGCCACTACATTTGCTTTGCCTGGATGATACAAAATCTCCAAGTCATAATCCTTAATCAGTTCTAACCATCTTCTTTGCCGCATGTTCAATTCTTTCTGACTGAAGATGTATTTGAGACTCTTGTGATCCGTAAAGATCTGACAGTGAGTCCCGTACAGATAATGCCTCCAGATCTTTAAAGAAAAAACTACTGCTGCTAGCTCCAAATCATGTGTTGGGTAATTCACTTCATAAGGTTTCAGCTGTCGCGACGCATAAACGATCACCTTATCATTCTGCATCAATACGCACCCGAGTCCTTGGTTAGAAGCATCACTGTAAACTATAAATCCTCCAGTTCCCTGTGGAAGTGATAGAATCGGTGCCGTCGTCAATCTCTTCTTTAACTCATCAAAACTAGTCTGACACGACTTGTTCCACTCAAACTTTTGTGTTTTCTGCAGGAGTCGAGTAAGTGGGCGGGAAATTTTAGAAAACCCTTCCACGAACCGACGATAATACCCAGCAAGTCCTAAGAAACTTCGGACTTCTTTCACGTTCTTTGGAGGCTTCCAATCCATAATTGCTTCAATCTTCTGAGGATCTACTCGGACTCCTTTAGCTGACACAACATGGCCGAGGAACATTACTTCCTTTAGCCAGAATTCACACTTCGAAAGTTTGGCGTACAATTGCTCGCTTCTCAAAAGTTCCAATACAATCCGCAAATGCTGCGCATGTTCTTCCGGGCTCTTAGAATACACCAGAATGTCATCAATGAACACGACCACAAATTTATCCAAAAATTCGATGAACACTCGGTTCATCAATTGCATAAATACAGCAGGTGCGTTAGTGAGACCAAACGGCATCACTACAAACTCATAATGTCCGTAGCGAGTTCTGAACGCTGATTTCAGAACATCAGATTCCTTAATCCTCAGCTGATGATACCCTGATCTCAGATCGATTTTAGAAAATACTGTTGCCCCTTGCAACTGGTCAAACAGATCATCAATCCGTGGCAACGGATACTTGTTGTTAATCGTCATCTTGTTCAGCTCTCGATAGTCAATACACAGTCGAAGCGATCCATCCTTCTCTCGGACAAAAAGAACTGGCGCTCCCCAGGGTGAAACGCTTGGCTGAATATAGCCTTTGTCCAGTAACTCCTCCAGTTGTTTCTTCAGTTCGAACATCTCAGTAGGTGCCATATGATACGGCGCCTTAGAAATTGGTGTAGCTCCGGGTTCCAGCTCAATGGTAAATTCTACATCCCTTCGTGGAGGTAGTCCAGGTAACTCGTCAGGAAATACATCTGGAAATTCGTTCACAACATGAATGGATGAAAGTTCCACAATTTCGTCTTCTTTCTTCATTGCATAGCACCAATATCCGGTACAACCCTGTTTCAACAATTTGACAGCTTTCATCGCCTTGATCAATTTTCCTGAGCTTCCCGGTTTCCATCCCTCAAACAGAATTTCGGAACCATCATCAGCGATCAGCGAGATATTTCTCCTTCGGTATTTTACAATTGCTCCATATCGATTAAGCCAATCGTCTCCGAGTATCAGGTCGTCTCCTTGCATTTCTATCACGATCAGATTTGAGAGCCACTCTCTGCCTCCAAATGATACAGGGAAATTTCTAGTTTCTAAGTTTCCGACAATCCTTTCTCCACTCGGTAAACCAACAACATAAGGTTCACAAGTATGAAAACCGGAAATATTCAAACGATTTACACAAGACAAAGATATAAAAGAATGCGTAGCTCCTGTATCGAATAAAACGCTAACTGGCTGGGAAAGGATCTGGACAGTACCTGATGCGACAGCAGCATCCTGATTATCTGTCCTCCTCATCTCGTACAAATATGGGGGAGCAGATCCAGCACTCGATGTCCCCTTTCGGTCCCATTGTCCTCTGCCTCGTCCGCGGCCAAAATTCTGAGGCATCTGAACACTTTGCTGCGTCTGTTGGATACTGGCTTCCTTCTGGACTGGCTGTGGTGTACGGGCTCTAAAAGACTTTGCAGCCTCTTCACAAAACACTTCCCGATGTCCCTCTCGTCCACAATCAAAACAAGTCACGGCAGGAAGGGGGCAATTCCGTCGATAGTGCCCCGTCTGGGCGTAGTTAAAGCATTTCCTGGTAACATCAGTAATAGTTGATGTCGCTCCGAATTTATTTCCGCTCCTAACTAGGTGCGGAGGTTTCTTGAAAGAGTGAAAGGATGACTGGGCCTTACGGGGCCCACTGTTCTTGTGCTCTGTAAAAGTACCAGAGACTTTCTGTTTCTTAGATTCCGAAAATTTCTCCATAGCTGCTTCCTTGATCTCATACGCCAACGCCTTATCCTGGTATTGACGGAGTGTGGTACATTCAAATCCAGACATGTACCTCTGGATTTCTGGTTTCATCCTCATATCGAAATGGATCATCATTTCTGCATCATTACGACCGGATGTCGAACAAATGCCACTTTGGTTAAACGTCTTAATTGCAGGATACCGCACATCGAAGGCCGCGGAGAAAAACTCCCGAACTTTGGCTTCCCTCACAGGACGAGGGCAATACTGAGCTTCCATCATCAATCTAAATTCTATCCAATCAGCATCATGGTCTACAGGCCGGATGGCTTCCCACCATTCGGACGCTTCCCCTATCAGAAAATATTGAGCGATAGAGGCTCTCCGGTCGTCACAGGCGATTAATTAAGCAAAGATTTTCTCGAGTTCCTTTAACCAATGGTCCCAGGTGGGAGTCTCAGAAATACCGTCGAATTTGGGTGGTTGCATCTTCGCCACTTCTTGTAGCCACTGGTCACCTCGATTTCCCATGTCTGGGATCCCTTGCTGTCACTCTCCCTGCTGTAGTCCCACCGCCACCTGCATTCGGTCCACGACTTGGGCAAATTGAGTCATCTGGTTCACCACCTGACGAAGGATCTCTGGTACAGCAGGTTCCGGTTCGTTATTAATAGATTGTTGCGGCTACTTTGAGCTATGGCCCGACTGATTAGAAGGCGACGCTTCCCTTTCAGCATTTCTTCGTCCGCGTCCACGACCGCGACCACGTCCACGTCCGCCTCTCAACATACTGTAAGCATAAATACTCAATATACAAGAAACAACATCGTTCTAATATTCGAGTATAAAGAGACACAACATGTAAAGAACGAGATAGAGTTTAGGAACTTACAACCACCGTTCGCATGAAGACGTAGGCAGTGCAGTGATGTCATTCACGGTCGGTTACCTCAAAAGACATAAATGACCCCTATTTTAACCCAACGGCCAATATATCCCTAATCTTAGCTCCGATACCATATTCTGTAACACCCCCGATATATTCAGGAATATTACAGCGCTGTAAATCCTTTACATAAGGATTTACAAGGCTGAAGAATTAAACAGACATTAAAAGGTACTAACGAATGGAAATAATGGAATTTCGATACAACAGTTCTGACCAAATACTAAAAATAATACAATTGTTCAACAAAAACTCAATAATACATCACCAAATTCAAATCCATCATAAACGACTTCGTACTCGAGTACTTATTGAAATAACCAATAAACAACAGACAAATGAACCCGGCCGAAACATCACTCTGCACCCTCGTCGTCATGCAGCTCCAGTGGTTCTTTTCCCGCTCTCCTGGATCCTGAACATAAACAAAATATTCACCCCCGAAGGGGTTAGCACAACGATGCTAGTACAAGTACCACAACATATTATTTCAACGTCACACGCAAAATAATAGTAATAACGTAAATGATAAAATGTCCAACGAGTCTTCTCCTACGAGAAACTCAAACATAACATACACAACTGATAATCACAACATGATATCATAACATACACATGGTAATTCCGTCGATCTAGCGTTCACTGCCTAGAGCCCACAATGATCCGTCAGACCAACCCGTGGTGGAAAAACCCGTCCGATGATCCAGCGCACGCTAGCATAGATCCCCCGATGATCCCCTCGGACCAACACGAGGTGGACATACAACAACGACATACATGCACGACAATATGTATAACATCAATACATAAAACAATTAAAGTACTTGCCTCGATTTGAAGACAAGAACAATACTTCCACGAAAACGAACACTCGAAGGTCCTCCTGCTCAAGTAATCACGTAATAGGACCAAACCTTAACAAAAGAAATGATATAGGATTTATCTCACGTCGTACGAATGTTTAACAATTCGATTTATGGCCAAAAGTTCATAAAATGTAATCTGCCTGAACTGCTTAGCGCACGCTAAGTACTCTGTGTAGCATGCGTTAAGTCTGCTCAATAGCGCACGCAAACAACAAAGCCTAGCGTACGCTAACTATGCATGGTCAGTACTTCACTGATCAGTCGACTGACTTGTCTGATGGCCTAGCGTACGCTAACTCGTGCTCGATAGCGCACGTTAATCTATATAGCTTAGCGTGCGCTAACTCTGCATGGCAGTTTACTGTTGGGCAGTAAACTATTCTCATCATGATCAAAACAATGAAATCTTCCGTGATAATTCATGTTACCTCCATGAATATCATGTTCATACGATTATGAATGATTTAACGGATAACAACAACTTCGGGTTCAAGGATATGTATACTATTATGAAACCATCTTCCATTTCGACTACAAATCTTCATACGACGATTCGAAAGGCTTAACGGTTGTTATCAACACCTTTATATCCATTAACATTATCATGCTGTAGTTGTTTAACCTGCCATCTATACTAGATAAATCCTTCCATGATCAATCCTTAGATTAATCTAACAATAATGATGTTAAAGTCAAGTCCATGATTGTTATGAAGTCATCTACTAGATTCGGATTACCAATGATAGAAGCTTCCTCTACTTGTTCAATGTAATAAGATTCGAATCATGATGTTCATAATCAAGGTACTTAAGGCTTATTCATCTCAATATTCCAAACATGATGTACTTTGGATAATTCACTAATGAAAATCAATATCTCGTTAATATGATCATCCAATTCTTTAGAATCCAACTCTAAGTCTGGAGATAGGTTGAACATACCTTAATATGATGAAAATCACTGAACCGTAAGGTAGAATCCTACTCCGATCGGTTGTATGCCACTCCAAGGTGCTATTCCACTTCAATGATCACTCACAAGTGATAACCAATATACAAAGACCAACAAGATATGTTCTAAGTGTGTAGAAGGATTATTATATCTCTCTGGCATCTCAAGAATGAAGAATGGACGAATGAAATGTAAGCCAAAACGGGTTGTTGTCCCATTTATAATATTCTGCATTATAACTGATTAGTGCACGCTACTAAGCTATCCTTAGCGCGCGCTAATAAGAGTTGACTTCAGAACTGTCCAGGTTCGTCCTCGGGAATCTTATCCGGACCCATGTCCTGGCTGGCGCATGTGCTAGCCGTCCAGTTCAATAATTGAGTTCTTAGCGCACGCAACTCCTACATGCATAGCATGCGCTAGTAGTAGCCCGATAGCGCGCGTTAAGCTACATTCTTAGCGTGCGCTATCACGAGTTTGCATGAGAAATTTTGTATGTTTCTATACTTATGTACAATGATATCAATGCAAGAAATATCATACTCCAATAATCAAAACCACAAATCCGAATAATACAGGGTTTGAATACAGATGAAATACATCGTAATAAATCCGGATATTACAATAATTCTCCCAGAACGGCTGGGATTATCACCCTGGAAGACACAGTCAAACCCATCATCATAAGTGATGGTCACCATTCACTTACGGACCCTACGTATGGCATCATGATGATCCATCTAGTAAGTACCCAAGATCATATCATCTTTAGGTAAATCAACCACATATGACAACCACTCATGATCGTTCATTCGAATTGTACAATATGAACTTCACGATTCCCAATAATTTTTCTACCATCAGGTATATCAATCACACAAGTCTCACACTCAACAAAATTATCTAGATGCAATCGGCTCAAACAAGATACAAATATAAAAGAAAGCGAAGCACCAGTATAAAAAAGAGTACATACAGGCTGAGAAAGGATCTCGAGTGTACCTGCAATCATGCTGGCCTCGGGATCATCGGCTTTCTTCATCTCATTAATTCTGGGCTTTGAAGTCCGGTAAAAGATGTACCAGCTTTTCCACCACGACCTACTCCTCTGTTCACCACTATAGTCTGGTGGGAAGCGGGCAGAGGGGTACAATCTTGAACTGTAGACTGAACTGGAGCGTGTAATGCTATCGGAGTCCGTCCCGATCAGCTCTACATAAATGAGCATGATGACCGGCACCTCCACAAGTATGGCATGAAACAGTCGGCCTTGGATATTTAGAGCTGATGTGATTCTGCTCCCCACAGTTAAAGCACATAATGGCCGAACTGGCCACTCGGGAATGTTATCCCGCTGGTTTAGGCACCACAAGTAGCCGCTCAGAAAAAGTCGGTCCAGTTTGGGTTCTTGAATGTTCCCTAACTACCATCAGCTTGGTTCTGGTTTCTTGATCTCTTATTAGCAGATGAAGGCTGCTTCTTAGAAATCTTCTTAGCAATATGTTCATACTCCAGAGCTTTCTCAATGAACTCTGGTAGAGTCGTGCAGTGATGATCAAGTAACTGCATTCTCATCTGAGGTCTCAACCGCTTAAGGAAGTATTTAATCTTACTAGCCTATGTTCGAACAATCGACGAGGCAAATGGAAGAAGCCCTTGAAAATTTTCGGCAATCGATAACACATCATCATCATCAAACGGGTCCGGATTCAGCAACTTTGATAGCTTAGCCTCATGTAGTGGAGCCAAATAATAATGATCCAACATGAGATTTTTAAATCTTCCTAGTTGCACAAGCCATCAGCGGGTCTCACAGAAAGCCACCATGTATAGGCACTCTTACTAAGGTAATAAGCCTCCAAGATTATTTTATTGATCGGTTTGTCTGTTGTTGTGAAGTGATTTGTCTGTTTATGTTCGGAATATGGTTTGTTTAGCTAGAATACTTGCACTAGCAAAATTCCAGTTTGCTAACCCTGAGTATTCGGGGATGGATGCCTTTTATGCATTCTGGTATTCGGAGTTTGGGAGCATTCACATGATCAACATGGAAGATGTTGAAAGACCATGATGCTAATCACAAGAGAGGCAGTATATGTCATTATTGTCGTGTTGTATTTTTATTCCGTTGTCGTATTCTACCCTTGCATGGGTATGTTGACATATTGTAGTAATTGTGTATTAAGAATACACACGTATTGTCAGTTATAGTAATTGTATCTTTTTATTGATTTTCATGTAGATTGACCTTGTTGGTCAATTATGGTTTGAGTTGTTCCGCGTTTGCCTTGTGGATCCTTACGGAAGGATCCACGGCGCGTAACAACCCAAAATGGTCTAGGGGTGTTATATTTGTGGGATCAGAGCTTAGCTTTGTGAAAACCTAGGCTGTTGGGTCGAGTCGAGTCATGTGTTGCCGTGCCGTGTTGAGTCGTCCCGTGTCGTCCTAGTTGTCGGATGTCTCGTGTTATGTACCGCCATGTTGTGTCATTTGAGTTGTCGATTATGATTAGTATCATGGTGCGCCCATCATCTCTGTGCGACCTGTCGACGTAAGTCTCTACTTCCTGAACTCTGTATATACGTGTTCATATGTGTTTATGTCTGTGTCTGATGTTTGAATACATCCTTGTTTGATGTAAATTATACAATGAGAATACTTATGATATGTTGTGAATAATTCATGTAGATTAAATGTTGCCTTCTAGGATAGTCGCGAGAATTTGTATCGATTACTATGAATAGTACTCAAGAATTTGAGTTGATGGTATGGTATGGCATAACTGAGATAACGGGTATTGCCTACATTTTTTGAGATTGCGAGTAATGGTACTTCAGTGTTGTTCACGAAGATGATAATTATAAGACAGTTCGTCTTGATTGAGGCCGAGAAAGTTAACTAATATGATCCAGAGTATTTGATTTGATTTGATTTGAGTATAATTTTATTTTTATGGTGACGGTCGTATATTAATTTTGGACATGGTGGCGGACATTGTTCTACGTTAGTCAGATGAGAGTGTGGTTTTTTTTCTTTTAACGCATATGTTGTGAATAATTCATGTAGATTAAATGTTGCCTTCTAGGATAGTCGCGAGAATTTATATCGATTAACTATGAATAGTACTCAAGAATTTGAGTTGATGGTATGGTATGGCATAACTGAGATAACGGGTATTGCCTACATTTTTGGAGATTGCGAGTAATGGTACTTCAGTGTTGTTGGCAAAGATGATAATTATAAGACAGTTCGTCTTGATTGAGGCCGAGAAAGTTAACTAATATGATCCAGAGTATTTGATTTGATTTGATTTGAGTATAATTTGATTTTATGGTGACGGTCGTATATTAATTTTGGACATGGTGGCGAACAGTGTTCTACGTTAGTCAGATGAGAGTGTGGTGTTTTTTCTTTTAACGCATATGATTAGATAGGCTTAATGCTCGTAAAATTTTAAATTCATAAATGAACTATTTTATAAAATATGTAAATTATGTTTTGAAGTAATAAATATTGAGCGTTTTGGAATACTAACTATTTTGTCATTTCAGACAAATGAGTAATTTTGCAACTTGATATATTATTTTGATGATTAAAAATAAGTTTTATTTATGTCTTGAACGATAAGTTGATGGGTCGCTATTTTGTTAATTTGAATAAACTCTTATGAGTATTCTAAAATGGAAAAAACTGATAATTTTATATTTTAATAAAAGGAGGATTTTGGCACTTTAAGAAAGAGGATTCTTGATATTTTTGAAAAAAAAATGCATGATACGGATATATATTTTTTTAACATGATGTTTTGAAATTTTTGAAAGATAAAATATTTACGGTTGTTTACAAAGGGCGAAGGTTCTTGAATTTTGATCAAACGAGTTGAATATTGAGATTTTTGAAATATAAGACGAAGATCTTGATAAATTCTTTTTAGCAAATTTTAGGTATAATGAGAATTATTTAGACTTTTATTTGGTGTGCACGAATATTTTAAGAGGGATAGGTACCCCAAATGAAGAAACGTGATGAGAGTAGTGTTGTACGAGACAGCCAAGTATTTTTGGTTCTATGATCAGCGGCACGTCGACCCAAGGGTTGTCACATACAAGATGATCTCTGAGTATCTTGGTATGTCCGGAAGTAAGTATTCATGAGTCGATCCGTGTGCTGATTAGGCGAGATTGATGAACAGATGTCGCAACAATGAGGTGAGCGGTAAGACAGGCATGTGCATGAAAGTAATTTCGAACTTCATACTTTGTACACCGAGTTTTCAAATATTATTTGCATGAGATTTGGTAAAAAGGAAAATTGATTTTCCTAATTTCAATTTATGAAAATGTGTCTTGATGTTGAACGTATATCTTTGAAATAAACAAACTTAACTTCTATATAAAAAAAATGGGTATTTATAAGAAAGGGAATTTGACCTCATATTTTGCATTTCAAATTTATTTCAAATGCGTTTGTATACCATCGGGATAGTAGTATCTTTGGAAAACATTTAATAAGGCCGTGTAGGCATTTTTGAAAGTTACTGATTTTTCGGATCGAAGTATCCATCGATTTTAAAGAGCTGACCATTTAAAATTGGGATTCTGTAGAATTTTCAAATACGTCATTTTTTATTAAAGAAATAATAAATAAAAATAAAATAATATATATATCGTGTATATATTTATTTTGGTTTTTTATGAGCATCATATAGTATTGAGATTTTAATTTCGTGGGAGTTTGAGTGGGACTTGTAGTGCGGACACACTGTGGTTTTGGATGATGAATAGAGATGAGACGTATCATGATACTGTTAAATTGGAAGCTACGATACAAAATCGCATGTTGTTGATCGTGTGATACTTGGGATTACAATTCATCGTATTAGGATGATCTTGATCCGAGATATATATTGCTATTGCATAGTTGCTACCTTCGAGTATGTCATATCTTGTCGATCGAATCATGGGATTGTCGATATTGCTGAACCAGTTCGTATGCATATTCGGAGTAACGTTACAGTGAAATGGGCAATGACATGGCAAGTTTTAGGGACAAAACTTATTTTAAGTGGACAAACTATTAACCCAGAACCGGACCCAGTAAGCGCGGGCCTGTAACCGAAGTAGGGGACAATGAGGCGAACAGGTCATGCTGGAAAATTTACCTCTAGATCGGGGGTGAGGTCGAGCCTCTTGGGGGTACTCCGGACAGGGGATGATCCCCTTGTAAAAAAGAAAGAAAAAAAAAACTTATTTTAAGTGGATTGGTATGTAATATCCAGTAATTTTAAATTAAAATTTTTTGGTGAAATTTATTTTATTAGCTGATTAATTATAAATCAGGCAGACTCTCAAGATACTAGATCAAAATATTGGTGAGTTATTGATTGATGGCGTCATCTGATACAT
The DNA here is from genome assembly GCA_033398695.1 of Orobanche coerulescens. Lineage (NCBI taxonomy): Eukaryota > Viridiplantae > Streptophyta > Magnoliopsida > Lamiales > Orobanchaceae > Orobanche > Orobanche coerulescens. Next base: position 97,082,404 of record CM065810.1, on the reverse strand, counting down.
GAGGAATTAATCGAAAATCAAGCCAAGAGACTGAATAACAGAAGTGGGCATTTATCTAAATGTAACTATGGACCGAACTATACTATGTGTATTTTGCTACAGCAATGAAGGCTTGGCCCAATTAATTTATTAGACCAAATTGACCATAATCCTAATACACTTATAACCCATTATAATAATTGACTCAATATAATTGTTCTCTCCCCCTCACGGTTGCCTCCACCTCTAGTCAACACAAAACCCACCATCATCGTTCCTCTTCTTCTTCTTCAACGATGATGAATGGAGAAAGGTGATACGAAATTAACTAGTCAAAATGAAGAAGACGGAGCAAGGATCAAATTAAACGGCCTTACAATGCGTCATGCACGTACGATGATATTTTTAGGCGAGAAAACGGACACAAGCCGGAAAATGACACAACCTGCCGGAAAATGTCATCGCCTGCCGGAAAATGTCACCCTGCCGGAAAATGCCGAGCACTGCCGACCGAACTCGGCCGTGTCGTCCGGCACGGTCGAGTCTTGCTCGTCCGGAATAGCCAAGGTCGCTGTCGGCCGAACCCGACCGTTCCAGAAGACACGGTCGAGTCCTACTCGCCCACAACTACGGGCCGATCGTCCAGGCACCGGCCGTGTGCAGGCGACACGGTCGAGTCACTGCCAATCGTCCTGTTGCGCGCGTCCGTGCCTAGTCAGCTTCGGACGAGTCAGCATCGGGACGTCGTTGTCGCGCCGCGGCCGTGTCAGCGGACACGGTCGAGTCCCTGCCGGCGCTGTCAAGGCCGCATGCCGTGTCACGGGACACGGTCGAGTCCTGTAAGCTGACCCCATATTTTATACACTTTTGTGTATTTTTGTCCTCTTTTTCTTTCTTTACTTATTTGAGGGATTGTGTCTCCCTTTTATTTGATTTGTGTTCCCTTTTTGTATTTTATGTTGATTTGTTTTGATTATTCAAAGATTTTATAATCTTTGAATTGTTTTTTTTATTGTTATAGGTAGACTTAGTTTTTTTTTCTATAAATAGGCTTTGATAAGCATTGTAAGAAGAGAGTATTATGAATTTGAATGTGAAAGAAAACACTTTGTGTTTCTATCCTTGGTAAATGATTTTTACCGAAACTTGATTTTTATTCGACGCGTTTTCGAGTATTAATCCGATTGATTCTCAATAGGTCTTGAGAAGAAATCGCCTTATCGAATTATAAGTCTAATTCGATAAACCTTTGTTCTTGTTCGATCGAATCACTTTGATCGATATTATCACTTTTTCCGATATTACTTCCATTTTCATTTGTTCGAATTTTCATTGTCGTATTCGATATTACATCCAAAAATACATCCAAAAACACCCATACTCGTAAAAAGACTTCCGCTACGACATTCATGCGCACACTCCGACCGATACGTATCCACCTTTCCGGGATAATTCGTATCAAAAGGATAGGACGCAGCGGCAACGAAGGCGCCGAGCTAGGCTTTAGGGCGAACTCATCCTGGTTGGACCACCGACGACGATCAACTTTGATTTTGACCGCACAAATCGTCGTGTGACAGTGAGTTTGATGGTGCCGGTAGTGTTGCGATAGAAGCTCACAGAGGATGGAGGTCTGGGCTGGGGTTGACGGTTACGATTCTTCGCGTAGTGTTCAGCTAACTCGACCTTCTTCCGGCAAGGTGGAGCTCAAGGAATCGGCGGCTATGGAGATTCCGATCAGTGGCTCATGAGAGAAGAGAACAGCAGCATATGGTTCTAGATCCAATCGGTTTTTGGAAGGTTAACGATGATGGCTATGGAATTCGAAATAACCGATTGTGTTTCTGGAATTGACTTAGATGTCCGATCTTGGCCGGAGCTGAGTTAGAGTTCGAGACGGGTCAGGTCCTGGCGCGGGTGCATCTGTTGGTGTGTGTGTAATATCCGGATTTGTTACAGTGTATTTCATCTGTATTCAAACCCTGTATTATTCGGATTGGTGATTTTGATTATTGGAGTATGATATTTCGTGCATTGATATCATTGTACATAAGTATAGAAACTTGCAAAATTGCTCAAGCAACCTCGTGATAGCGCACGCTAAGAATGTATCTTAACGCGCGCTATCGGGCCATTATTAGCGCACGCTATGAAGATAGGAGTTGCGTGCGCTAAGAACTCAATTATTGAGCGGGACGGCTAACACATGCGCGCCCGGTGACATGGGTCCGGATAAGATTCCCATTGCCTTTTGGAAAAATTAAAGTCAACCATTATTAGCGCACGCTAAGGGATGCTTAGTAGCGTGCGCTAACTTGTTAATAAAGCAGAATATTATAAATGGGACATCAACCGATTTGGCTTTCATTTCTTTCGCCCTTTCTTCATCCTTGAGAGTTCAGAGAGTTGTAGTAATACTCCAATACACTTAGAACACATATTGTTGGTTTTATACATTGGTTATCACTTGGGAATGTTCATGGAAGTGGAATAGCACCTTGGAGTGGCATACAACCAACCAGAGTGGGATTCTACCTTACGGTTCAGTGATTTTCGTCATTTTAAGGTATGTTCAATCTATATCCAGACTTAGAGTTGGATTCTAACGATTTGGATGATCATGTTAACAAGATATGGATTTTCATAGATGAATTATCCAAGTATATCATGTTTGGAATATTGAGATGAATAAGTCTTAAATACCTTGATTATAATCATCATGATTCGAATCTTAGTACACTGAATATGTGAAGAGAAGCTTCTATCATTGGTAAACCGAATCTATTAGATGATTTCATAGTAATCTTGGACTTGACTTTAACAATCATTATTGTTGGATAAATCTAAAGGTTTGATCATGGAAGGATTTATCTAGTATAGATAGAACGTTTATCAACTTCAGCATGATAATATTGATGGATATAAGGTGTTGATATCAACCGTTTAGCTTTTCGAATTGTCGTATGAAGATTTGAAGTCGGAATGGAATATGGTTTTATATTGGTATGCATATCCTTGAATCCGAAGTTGTCTTTATCCGTAAAATCATTCATAAGGGTATGAACTTGGTATTCATGGAAGTAACATGAATTATCACGAAAGATTTCATTGTTTCGATCATGGCAAGAACGATTCTTGCTTTCGTGATGGCGCCATGCGAATAGCGCCGCGCTATGCTATGCGATTTAACGTCTTCTCGAGCACTAGTTAGCGTGCGCTACGTTTGGTACGTAACGTACGCTAGACCATCAGACGAGTCAGTTGGTTGGTCAGTGAAGTACTGACCATACGTAGTTAGCGTACGCTAGGCTTTGTTGTTTGTGTGCGCTATCGAGCAGACTTAACGCACGCTACACAGAGTACTTAGCGTGCGCTAAGCGGTCGATCAGGTGCATTTTATGAACTTTTGGCCGTAAATCGAATTGTTAAACATTCGTACGACGTGAGATAAATCCTATATCATTTATTTTGTTAAGGTTTGATCTTGTTGCGTGATTGATTGAGGAGGACGACTTTCGAGTGTTCGTTTTGTGGAAGTATTGTTCTTGTCTTCAGACCGAGACAAGTACTCTAATTAGAATTGTTTATATTATGACAATTATGATGTGATTGTATCGTGTAAATATGTTGTGAATATATATCCACCATGCGTTGATCCAACGGGAATCATTATGGGAATCTATAGCTGTGTGCGCTGGATCGTTGGACAGGTAGTTCCACCATGTGTTGGTCCGACGGGATCATCATGGGAATCTATAGTTGTGTGCGCTGGATCGTTGGAATACCATCAGTATGTTGAAACTGTTATGATATGATATGTGTTGTGGATATTCTCGTTGGAGAAACTTGTTATGATATAATTGTTGATTATATCACTGTTGTATGATTATTGTACTTGTACTAGCATCGTTGTGCTAACCCCTTCGGGGGTGAACATTTGTGTATGTTCAGGATCTAGGAGAGCGGGAAAACAACCACTGGAGGTGCATGACGACGACGAGGGTGCGAGTGATGTTCCGGCCAGGGTTTTCTTGTCATTATTTATTGGTTATTTTAATAAGTACTCGAGTACGAAGTCATTTGTGATGATTTGAATTTGGTGATGTATTATTGAGTTACGTTGAACAATTGTACTATTTCTGTATTGGGTCGAACTGTTGTACCGTAATTTCGTTATTTCCATTCGTTAGTATCTTTTAATGCTGTTTAAATTCTTGACCTTGTAAATCCTTATGTAAAGGATTTACGGCGTTGTAATATTCCTGAATATATCGGGGTGTTACGAATATGGTATCGGAGCTAAGATTATGGATATCTTGGCCGTTGGGTTAAAATAGGGGTCATTTACGTCTTTTGAGGTAACCGCCGTGAATGACATCACCGCACCGCTACGTCTTCATGCGAACGGTGGTTGTAAGTTCCTAAACTCTATCTCGTTCTTTACATGTTGTGTCTCTTTATACTTGAATATTAGAACGATGTTGTTTCCTGTGTATTAAGTACTTGTGCTTACAGTATGTTGAGAGGCGGATGTGGACGTGGTCGCGGTCGTGGACGCGGACGAAGGAATGCTGAAAGGGAGGCGTCGCCTTCTAATCAGGCTAGTCATAGCTCAGGCGAGCCGCAGAAATCCATCAATAACGAACCGGAACCTGGTGTGCCAGAAATCCTTCGTCAAGTCGTGAACCAGATGACTCAGTTCGCTCAGGTCGTGGACCGAATGCAAGTGGCGGCATGAATTCAGCAGGGAGATGGACAACAAAGGATTCCAGAAATGGGAAATCGAGGTGACCGATGGTTACAAGAAGTGGCAAAGATGCAACCACCCAAATTTTACGGCTTTTCCGAGACTCCCACTTGGGACCATTGGTTGAAGGAACTGGATAAAATTTTTGCTGGAATTAATTGCCCGGACGACAGGAGAGCTCCTATTGCCCAGTACTTTCTGATAGGGGAAGCATCCGAGTGGTGGGAAGCTATCCGACCTGCAGATCATGATGCCGATTGGACGGAATTTAAAATGATGATGGAAGCTCGATTGCCCTCGTCCCGTGAGGGAAGCCAAAATTGAATTTTTCTCGCTCAACCATCGGACGAACCCGTATCCCAGACGATTAAGACGTTTAACGGCGATTAGCATTTGTTCGACATCCGGTGAGCAGAGATGCGGAGATGATGATTCATTTTGAAATGAGGATGAAACGAGAAATCCAGAGGTACATGTCGGTTTGAATGTACCACTCTCACTTGATACGAGGATAAGGCGTTGGCGTACGAAATGAAAGAAGCGGCAATGGAGAAGTTTATGGAGTCGAAGAAACAGAAAGTCTCTGGTACTTTTACAGAGCACAAGAGCAATGGGCCCCGCAAGGCCCAGTCTTCTTTTCTTTCAAGAAGCCTCCGCACCCATCTAAGAGCGGAAAGAATTACGGAACAATGTCACCACGACGGATACGGCTAGGAAGTGCTTTAGCGTGGTCGCCTGTGCCACCTTTGGCGTGATTGTTTGCGCACTCGGTTACATGTTTTGAGTGCGGACGGGAAGGGCACCGTGCGGCGTTTTGTAAGGACGCCACTAAGTACAATGGAACCCGTTCATCACGGCCCGATTCGAAGGAAGCCGGTGTCAGCAGACCACGGCAAAGTGTTCGAATGCCTCGGAAATTTTGGCGCGGGCAAGGCGAGAGGACAATGGGACCGAAAGGGGACATCGAGTGCGGATCTGTTCCCCACGTTTGTATGAGATGAGGAGGACGGATGATCGGGATCTTCTTTGTCGCATCAGTCTTGTCAAATCCTTTCCCGGCCGAGTTAGCGTTTTGTTCGTCTGAGAGCTACACATTCTTTCATATCTTTGTCTTGTATAAATCGTTTGAATATTTCCGGTTTTCATGCTTGTGAACCTTATGTTGTTGGTTTACCGAGTGGAGAGAGGATTGTCGGAAATTTAGAAACTAGAAATTTCCTGTATCATTTGGGGGCGAGTGGCTCTCAAATCGATCGTGATAGAAATGCAAGGAGATGACGATACTCGGAGACGATTGGCTTAATCGGTATGGAGCAATTGTAGACTACCAAAGGAGGAATATTTCACCGATCGCCGATGATGGCTCAAGTCTTGTTCGAAGGATGGAAAACAGGAAGCTCGGGAAAATTGATCAAGGCGATGAAAGTCACAATTTGTTGAAAGCAGTGTCTGAGTGCGGTGTTACGCAATGAAGAAAGAAGACGAAATTGTGGAACTTTCATCCATTCTGTTGTGAACGAATTTCCGGATGTATTTCTGACGAGTTACAGGACTACCTCCACGAAGGGATGTGGAATTTACCATTGAGTGGAACCGGAGCTACTCCAATTTCCAAGGCGCCGTATCGTATGGCACCTCTTGAGATGTCTGAATCAAGAAGCGGCTAGAGGAGTTCTTGGATAAGGGCTATATTCACCAAGCGTTTCACCACAGGAGCGCCGATTCTTTTCGTCCGAAAGAAGGATGGATCGCTCCGATTGTGTATTGACTATCGAGTGAACAAGATGACGATTAAGAACAAATATCCGTTACCACGGATTGATGATCTGTTTGACGGTACGCAAAGCGGTATTTGCTAAAATCGATCTGAGATCAGGATATCATCAGCTAAGGATTAAGGAATCTGACGTTCTGAAATCAGCGTTCAGAATTCGCTACGGACATTATGAGTTTGTAGTGATGCCGTTTGGTCTCACTAACGCACCTGCTGTATTTATGCAATTGATGAACTGAGTGTTCATCGAATTTTTGGATAAATTTGTGGTCGTGTTCATTGATGACATTCTGGTGTATTCTAAGAGCCCGGAAGAACATGCGCAGCATTTGCGGATTGTATTGGAACTTTTGAGAAGCGAGCAATTGTACGCCAAACTTTCGAAGTGTGAATTCTGGCTAAAGAAAGTAATGTTCCTCGGCCATGTTGTGTCAGCTAAAGGAGTCCGAGTAGATCCTCAGAAGATTGAAGCAATTATGGATTGGAAGCCTCCAAAGAACGTGAAAGAAGTCCGAAGTTTCTTAGGACTTGTTGGGTATTATCGTCGGTTCGTGGAAGGGTTTTCTAAAATTTCCCGCCCACTTACTCGACTCCTCGCAGGGTAGTTTCTGTTTCTTTTTTCCCAAAACAATATTGAAGGAACTTATTTCACATCAAAATGATAATAAATTTTGCTAAAACCACATATTAAGAAACAATCCCAGTCGTTAATCTAAATTGTTTTAGCTCAGAAGACGGGGTATTTTTCCAGGATCCACTTTAGAACTATTATCTAGTGCTATATCAGATTAGGCATAAGCTTGAACGAACCATTCTTCAAAATTAGCTTCTGAAGACCTGAATCAACGATCATATATACTATAGAAAACATGACGGTTTTGTGGAAATTGTAGATATACATATACCTGTAATGTAGAGTCATCAGCAGTAGCCAAAGCAGTAGATTGCTCTCCTTTGCTCCCCCTGTGACCAAAAATCGCCTCCTAAGTACCAATGGCCGATTAACCTAGCCAGCACCAATGTAAAATCACAAAATTCACGTCAAAATCGTCCTAAATCTTCAAAGTGTGAAAAGATGTTACAATTACCACTTATCGCTTAGAGGACCAAGTCTCAAAAAAATCCAAGCTACCGGACCAAAAAAAAGAGCTATTTCTCTAAAAAAAAATATTAGGCTTCTCTGACATATACAAACCACATATAACTTGTATCCAAAATGGATGAATATCAGAGGAAGCTAAATTTCTTCTGCTTTTTTCATTTTTTCTCAATCCGTCCGAGCGTGTGTCCGTGTGCATTCACATTAAAATAAACATAAGATTGTCAAAAGGGCTTAAAGAGGTTTTACCTTAGTGGTATTGTCTCCATAATTCGCAACTACAAGTGGCACAGCCTCTCTGCTGAGACATGCTGCTACATATTTGCTTACTACAGGATCTGCAGTAGAACCCTGCACTCGAATGGGCCAATTTACACAATAATCAGGCATCAAAACAATAACAGTAGAAAACAGAATTACTGCAACGACAGGCTAGGTCTATGACCGCATCTTGGGGACGCTTATGTGTTTCTTTTTGCCGTATCTTTTCGCGGAGCTTGCCCTCAAAACATCTTTTTTTTTTGTTCTCCTTATTGGAATAGTGCCCTCGGGGCACTCGCCTTTCATTTGCCATAGCTGAGTAATTGTGTTAGCTCTTTCTTTAGGCTCAGTCGACATTTTGTTCTCGTCGAAAAGCCCTTCAAGATGGTAACTAGGTCTCGACTAAAAAAAAATTAATAACCATGTCTTAAGAAAACAAACAAACAAAATATTATGGAGATACAAATAGAAATGGAACCTGAATCTTGTGGTCTTTGAGAAAAGGGTGATCAAAAGCTGGTTGATGAGATATGTGAACACAGTCAATGTGATCCCCATATGGGCTCTGTTTTCAAATCATTACATGTATAGAGCAAATGGCAAAAATGTAAATAAACAATTACAATTAAATTTTTAGATCTTTATCCACATTCAGATCCAGAAAATCTCTCATGCAAAAAATAAAAGGTAAATATCAAGAGAATCACTTCAGCTTAAATAAGTTTAACCACATTCAGATCCAAGAAATCTCTCATGTAAAAAAATGAAAGGTAAATATCAAGAGAATCACTTCAGTGGCTACTAATAAGCCTAATATTCATCCCTTTTTCCCCACAATTTTTGATCTACAACCAACAAAAGAGAAGGAGGTGGTGGGGTGGGTGGGGTGGGGGTGGGGGTGGGGGTGAGGGGTGGGGGTGAAATTGCGAAATACATACAAATGCATACATAAGTATGAGTATGGAAATGGGACCTGAATAGTCTTAATGGCAGGCTTATTGAGCCTTTGTAAGTGCTTCTTAACTTCCAGCTTCTGTCTTGAAGCAGCAGACCCAGACAGTCTCCCGGCGCAAGATAGAGATGTGAGAAGACCACATACGCATACCGAGAAGAAAACCACTTCCACTTTGAAATATATATATATATATATATATATTTCACACACACAAACACACCACACACACATCTAATGCACACACACATCTAATGCACACACACATAAACATATGCATACATATACACACACAGACACAGCCCGGCCAGAAAACCAACCTGCCAATATCCACCCTGAACTTTTGTTCGAACCCTACCAAAAATACTCTAGGCCTGAACTCACATCAGCCCGCCAGACCCAACAACCTCCAACGAAAAATCATGAAAGGATGAAGTATTAGCAAATTCATAATTCATGAAATATTAACATCCAAGACGTCGATTCCTCGAGAACCAAAACATCCGTTACAAGTTTCATGTCATCCATTAAGGGCAAAAAAGAATCATCAGGCAAAACATCAAACTTTGTCATAAAACTAGTGGCATGGAGATGAAATGTGTACATCAGATAACAAAAATAAATACCTGGGGAAACAACTATAGAAGATATTGTTCTTGAAGTGGCGCTAAATTTGTTTAACAAGTTCCCGGAAATCGAGTCAATTATACAAACCATTCCATCGACACCAGCAGTATAAATGTGCGAACCATGTAAAGGTAACGAAATAGCACCGACACCCCTACACATTTTTATGCAATAGAGCAAACATGAGTATCAAGCAGCCTACTTGGTCACCAAAAAAAAACATCAAATGCAAATTTCGTAAAATCCACCATAAACTTAACCTATCAATATTTCAGGATGATTATATTACATGAGAAAGTTCAGCAAATAAGTCTGCTATATTTTATCCGTGATAAAATTCCAAGTAATATAATCGTAATTTTTATTTCTTTAGTTCGAGGCTACCACTCATATTCAAACTAAGAGATTCCAATTTACAAAACTAAAGAAAAGGAGTTGCATAGGTACCACATACCTCCATCGGTCGTCGTCGCCGTGGAGGAGGGGAAGGAGTTGCGGATCGGCCGCCGTAGTGAAGAAGTGCCGTCGTCTAACGAAGAGTAAGAGGGTTGATTGTGTTGTTTGTCCATAGGGGAGGGGGGAGAGAAAAAGAACGAAAAAAAGGGGGTGAGAATGTGAGGAAAAGAGTAGGGTGAGAATAAAAAAAAAACAATCCCTCATATATATATATATATATAATGGGTAGTTGGGTTTTATTCGACCCAACAAGGTTCGACTATAAATTAACCGAGTAAAAACAGATCACTTTGAGATTCATTATTCAGTCCCCTGGTTTGATTATTCAATTAATACGCTGCGTCACATAACACCAATACTAACTCGCCAATATATTAGTCTAATGTCTCTGCTCGATATTTTAATCAACTAGCTAAACAAAATAAAAATGAAACAAATCAGTAAAAAAAATTAATACCATCAAAATTTCAATTTAAAAATTCCTGGATATTACACATAATTATTGGCACCTTTTATTCTATCCAGCTAATTATTGTAAATAATTATTTTTAATTTTTAATTTTTATAAATATTATAGTTTTTTAATTTGTTTATATCAAATCTAATTAAAAAGTATTACTTCTGAATAAATGTCATACTTCACTTCAATCAAAATTAATTAGTTCTCAAGTAAAAGATTATTTAATTTTAATTTTACATAAAAAAATATAAAGTTTTTTTTAAATAGTACATCTACGGCAACACTGTGTCATAAAATGTTATAGCATGTAACACTTTGCTACTAAGGCAACACATTGTAAACATATACAGCAACATCAAAAAAGCAATGTTGCACTAGGTAAAATTTTTAGAGCTACTACAATATTTTTTAGCACAACACTAACAAAATCCGTTGCCGTAAGCCATCTATGGCGTAGTGGTAAATGTTATAATTGGGATATGATTATGGATACATTAAAGACGAATTTGAATTCTTGTAGAAGTTGTTGAATGTAGAAATCTTGAGTAAGAGGGTTGTGTTGTTCTTGTAGATGATTATGAAGATAAATATTTGATGTTATCATGTTTTTGTATAAAGGATGATAGTATGTTCTTGATATTGGTGTGTAATTTAATTTTTTAGGTAAAAAGAACATTGTTACCATATTGATATTACCATTAGGATGGATTAATGATTTTGGAATTCATAGCTTAAGCATCTATTATCGATTTAGGTGTTTTGATTAGTTCTTGTTGACCTGAGGATAATCTATCGTGATGTTTTTCGTGGAGGGATAATAGAACTATTGATATTGAATGAATTCTATTTCATTCAAGGTTATTAGAGTGATTGTTGAATCGTTGAAGAACATTTGTTCGTGGAAGGAGATTTTGATCGCATTGAGGCAAGTTAATTCTTGATTGGTTCTGAGGATACTTGTAATGCCCCGACTTTCTAGGGGTATTTATAGGGGAAAATAAGTAAAAAGCTAAAATTTGACAAAAATGTTTTCTTTGAGAATATTAAAAATTCTCGCCTATAAAGTCGAGTTGCTATACTGACATAAATTTAATTCCTTTAAACAAGGCAACATTTCATCATAGATACGAGATAAAAATTTGCGGCGGAAGAATAAATCATAAATTATAAATTTCTAGTCAAACTTTCCACAAATAAGTTTCAAAACATTAGACATAACGATAAACATCATGTAATAAATTCTGACTCATATGCCCTCTCGGCTCGCTCCTTCGTCCATCTGGCTCGGTTTAACCTGCGGGATCAATAAAGGAGGGGGTGAGCTTCCTTCAGCTCGTGGAAATCACACTCATAACAGTAATATACAATCTCAAAGCATAACATGAACAATCTATCATATTTTTTCTCAACGTCAATGCATACTCACAATATTACGTATAGCATGAATCGAGCATGCATAACACGAATATTGAGGTTGCGTAGGTGCCCCCGCAACAACATGAAACATACACACAATACCACATATAACATGAATTGAGCACGTATGTGAATATTGAGGTTGCGCATGTGTCCCCACAACAACATATATCTTAAGATAGCCTCTTACACGAATACAGGTGAGCCTGATTTACAACGTGCATCATAAATTTTAAACATGAATAGAATATCATATATACAGTCCAATTAAAGCAATTAAAGTGATAGTGAAAATTCCCACCTGAATAAATGATGATGTCTGACTTGAAATGAAGATGCTCGACTCACAATCCTAAGCCCGTAAATCCTCGATAAAGTCTACATATAATAATAATTTAATCATTATATAATATTACGATATAATGATGGAAATTAAAATATATATGCATAATTCAGATTAATCATTAATATTAATTGAAAGCCAATATTTTAAGGTCTTGGTCAAAATTAGGACTGAATTGAAGTTTTAAAGTTGACTGGGGTCAAATTGTAAGAGTTGAGAAGCTGACTGGGTTAAAATCGGGTTAATTTAAACTGTCTGGGGCTAAATTGAATAACTGGAAAAAGGGTTGGGTTAGATTGGAGAAGTCCAGAAATCTGGGGGTTAAATTGAATAACCCTAAAATTTCTCGGGTATAAAACCCTATCCTCACGGTTCTGCCGACAATCTCACTTCCTCCATTACCTCTCCAGATTTCTCACCTCATGTCTCTCTCTCCCCCCTCTCTAACCGTCGCCTGCCTCTCTCTCAATCTCCTCTCTAAAATTTTCTCGCAGCGCACACACACATAAGATTAAAATACACCACCCAAAGATACTCGCAAAGAACTTCGCACGAATCGGGAAAGGGAAGTACCCGACGGAATGGTGGTGCAGAAGAATCAAGGTGAAGGCTCCGACGATTCCAGCTGTGGCGATTGAAGCTCGCCATTAACGGCGTTCTCCGAAGGATAGTGGTGAAAGTTCGACTCAGATCGGGTAAGTGTATATGCATTTAGGGTAGGGAAATATCCGGCTCGATGGACTTGAACAGGCTGAAGGTGTTCGCGCTCGGTTGTAGTGGGTTCAGGCCGAGCAGATAAAAATCAAAACGGGTTAGGGTTCTGGTTCGAATCGGCTCCTGATGTGGTTTGAAGTTTTGGAAATTAGACCTGATTTACTTGTCATGTTGGGACTGGGCTTCCGATTCTGGGTCAGTGGTTAGACTGAAAGTGGGCGACGGTGCTCCGCAGCGGTTGTAGTTTCGGACTGGCCTGGGTTTGGTACTCTATGTTTGGTTCTGATGTTTTACATAAACAGTGGACAAAGTCAATCTGGGTTCTGATTTGGGGCTCGGATTTGAGGTTTGATGCAGTGCTACGGTTTCGAGATTTAAGAGCATAAAGTTTCAGTTTATGTATGGAATTGATTTACTGTGTAAAATAGAAACGGTAGGGAAAATGATAGGATCTGCAATTTCATATTCATGGGAAAGTACAGAAGAAAATACAAGGTGGTGATTGTTGAGCTTTACCTCGTAAGATTGAATGGAAATCGGATGAAACGCGACTGGAAATTTGATCAGACTACGAATTCGATCGGATCCTCTTGTTCTCCGCTCCTTGGTTTGTAGAAAAAAAATACTTGCAGCTCTGTAGATCGGAACTTTAGAATTCTTCCCGGTTGAAAATACAATTTTCTTCTTTTTTTTTTGTTTCAGCGTGATTAACAGGCAGATTGTGTATTTGGTGGGAAGTGAATTATTGTGGTGAGAATTGAATTTATAGATATAGGTTTGTAGTGTTTTGGTTGAAGTAGTGTATTAGGATTAGGGGTGAAAACGGATCGGATACGGGCGGATAGTGCTCTTCCCGTATCCTAACCCATATTTTTCTCTCGGATTCGGAGTCGGATACGGGAAGTCCGGATACGGATACGAATTCGGATTATTCGGGATACGGACACGGGACGGATACATGACGGATTCGGGCCGGATTCGGGCCGGATTCGAATAAATATAATCGGATAATACGTGTCATACAAAAATCGTTTGGAAGTGATTGCAGCCTATAAAAAAAACTACCTACACAATATTTCATAAAAGTTATAATGCAAACTATAACAATTTTTAAATTGTTTCATAATAAGGTTCCCTCATTTTTACTTATCCAGTCTCTCCCATAAAAACATAAGCTCCATACTTAGCAAAGACTAAAAAGTGTTAATTTAATTGTTTTTAACATTTATTATAATATATATAATTGCCCCTCTATTTACTTGAATAGAACATTTTTTTTAAAATATATTTCATATGAAACAAATAGGCTTATAAGTTAGTATTAAAGTGTTTGTAATACATTTCTTTTAAAAAAAAATTTGAGAAAATAATTTTTTTCGAAATATAACTTTTTCCAAAAATAATTTTTTTATTTTTCGCAAAAATATTCTTTATTTTTTCAAAAATATAAAAATCCAGAAACTAATTTTATTTTTTCGAGAAAATAATTTTTTGAAAAAATATTTTTGCCAAAAATAATTTTTCTCGAGAAAATATTTTTTCATTTTTTTCAAGAAATAAAAAATTTCCATAAATAATGTTTTTTGAAAAGATAATTTTTTCCTAGAAAATATTTTTTTGAAAAATAATATATTTTCGAAAATACTTTTTTTTGAAAAATATTTTTTCTTGAAAGTTTGAAAATTTATTACATTGAAGTCCAAAAGTGTTATATATATATATATATATATATAATAAAGTATATTTAAGATTTAAAAATATGGATATCCAGATTTATAATCCAGATTGGTATCCGAATTTATTATCCGGATTGGTATCCGTATAATATCCGATAAAATATGGGAAAACTCGGATACGGGCGGATATTGCATTATCCGAATTCGAACCCGTATCCGAATTCAACTATCCGGATCCGTATCCGAATCCGACCGGATACCTATTTTTCATCCCGAATTCGATCCCGATCGGATACGGTTCTGGTTCGGGCGGGAAATATCCGCCCAGTTTTCACCCCTAATTAGGATAAATATTGAGGAGTTTTGATAAAGTGAGAATTCGAGGGAACGATCCGTGGGGAAAAAAAGGATTCTTAACTATGATTATTGTGGTTAATTAATTTTAATCATAGTTTGGTTAAATTAAGACACATGATTAAAATATAAATGGTATAATACTAATAATAGTAAATGTAGAATAATAATTAATTGGTAATATTGATCATAAAATAAATCTGAAAAAAAGTGATAATGATAATAATAATTTTTTCTCCCCTTTCATTTTCTACTTTTGGAGAACTCGAGAAGGATGCAGTAACCTTACTAAAGCGTATTCGACGATTCTTTATGACTCAAGACATTGGGGCACGTGCTGCGGTTCATATTTTTAATAGGATTGGTTTTGCTATTGCTAGAGGTGTGGGGGCCCAGTTGGTTTCTCGGCTTTCCACTAATTTTTTGTAAATCCTTTTTTTTAATATTTATTATTAAAAAAAAATTATATTAATATTTAATAAAATGGTATTAATAATATTAATAATAATAATAATAATAATCAAAATATTAATGATAGTAGTATTAGTATTATATGTAACACCTCCGATATATTCAGAAATATTGCAGCGCCATAAATCCTTTATATAAGAATTTACAAAGCTGAAGAAACGAAAAGACAATAATGGATACCAACATATGAAAGTAACTGAAATAAAATACATCAGTTCTGGTCCAATACCGAAAATACAAATATCCAAATGAAGAATATTAATACATCACCAAATCCAATCATCACAAACGACGACGTACACGAGTACTTATTAAAAACAACACAAACAACAGATAATTAAATCCGGTCGGAACATCACTCTGCACGCTCGTCGTCATGCTGCTACAGTGGTTGTTTCCTTTCTCTCCTGGATCCTGAACATAAACAAATGTTCACCCCCGAAGGGGTTAGCACAACGATGCTAGTACAAGTACCACAAGATATTATTCAACATCTCACGAAGACTAATAACAACATAAATGACAAAATATCAACGAGTCTCCTCCTACGAGAAACTCATAAATAACATACACAAATGATAATCACAACATGATATCACAACATACACATGGTGATTCCGATGATCCAGCGTTAACTGCCTAGAACCCACGATGATCCCATCAGACCAACCCGTGATGGAAAAACCCGTCCGATGATCCAGCGCACGCTAGCATAGATCCCTCAATGATCCTGTCGGACCAACACGAGGTGGAAATACAACAACGACATATATGCACAACAATATGTATAACATCAATACATAGAACAATTAAAGTACTTGCCTCGATTCGATGACAAGAATAACACTTCGACGAATATCAATACACTCGAAGGTCGCCCCTTCGATCAATCACGTTGCAAAGCTCGAACCTTAAACAAAAGAAATAATATGGAATTCATCTCACGTCGTACGAACATCTAACAATCCAAATTACAGTTGAAAGTTCATAAAACGTATCCTGCCTGGTCTGCGTAATGTACGTTACGTATCCAACGTAGCGTACGTTAAGGCTGCTCGTTAGTGTATGTAAACTATGAAGTCTAGCGTACGCTAATCATACATTGACAGTATCTTCTCTGATCAGTTAACTAACTCGTCTAATGATATAACGTAAGTTACGTACTAAACGTAGCATACGTTAATTATGCCCGTTAGCGTATGTAAGTTACAGGGTCTAGCATACGCTAAACACATATGACAGTTTCTCACTGAACAGACAACTGTTTTGATTGGTGATGAAGCGTACGATATCCTCAGTGATTAACGTACGTTACCCTTCTACATATCATGCTCATACAATTATGAATGATCTTACGAATTCAAACATCTTCGAATTCAAGGATATGTATATCGTCACAACACTTATAATCAATCTCGATTACCATTCTCATGTGAAGTTCGGGTGATCTAAGGTTGATGCGCTTATTTCTAATATCATCATTACATTCAAACTTTATCTTAAAGATGAACTAACCAATCCAACTTATAAGAAAGGATACAACTTTTGATGATTCTATCTTAAGTCCATTTAGAAAAAGTGGCATCAACACTAAGTCTACGATCAATATGACGATAACATTCGATATGGATTATCAATCTCAGAACACTATTCTCATCATTTGCCATAACAAGATTCCAACTATGATGTTCCCAACAATGATAACTCAATCATAATCATCCCAACTTCTAAACATGATATTTGGTTGCGTAAGTCGTCTATGTGATCTACTATTCTCGGTAGTATGGTCATAACATCCTTAAGAACATGAATCCAAGGTTGGGGATAGCATAACATACCTTAAGATGAAGAAAACACCGAAATAATAGGTAGAGTCCAACTCCGGTTGCTTGTGTGTCAATCCAAGATGTTTCTTCACTTCAATGATCAAGCATAAGTGATATCCAATCTTCAAAGATCGAGTATAAATGGCCTATGGATGTTTATGAAGGAGGGGAGGCTCTCTGGACATCAAATAAATGAAGGACAAGTGAAGAAAATGTAAACAAAATAAAATGGGGTGCTGTCCCTTTTATAATATTTCTGTCTTTACGTACGTTAGTCTTCTACGCATAACGTACGTTAGCTATTTAGCGTACACTACCCTGATGTCTTTAGCGTATTCTAACAAGCGTTGACTCCAGAACTGTCCAGGTTCACCCACGGGAATCTTATCCGGACCCATTGATTGGCTGGCGCATGTGCCAGCCGCCCTGCTCCATTATTGGCTGCCTTACGTACGCTACACTATCCTTTGTAGCGTATGCTATACTTGTCAATATAACGTACGTTAAGCTTTCCTCTTAACGTACGTTAACAAGTATTTGCATGAAGAATTACGTGATGATATTATCATGCACATGGATACGTATATGAGAAAGATCATACTTCGATTATTGATATAACAAATCTGAATAATACAAGGTTCAATTACAGATGAAATACTCAACAATTAATCCGGATATTACATACTCTCCTTCTAAAAAGGATTTTCGTCCCGAAACTCAAGACGAAAATAAATCTGGATATCCGGACCTCATGATATCTTCCGTTTCCCAAGTGGCTTCTTCCACTCCGTGGAGCGACCACTGAACCTTAACCAAAGCGATCGGTTTGTTTCTCAATTGCTTAACTTGACTCTCGAGTATCCTGATCAGTCTCTCTTCAAACTTGCCATCCTAAGCGACTTCGATCTCGCCGAAATCAATGACATGACTAGGATCTGGTATATACTTCCATAACTGGGATACATGGAATACGTTATGAACATGGCTCAATGACGGCGGTAATGCCAACCTGTATGCCAACTCTCCAACTCTCTCAAGAATTTTGAATGGTCTGATATATCTCGGACTCAGCTTTCCTTTCCTCCCAAAATGAAAGATTCCCCGAGTAGGAGAAACTTTTAAAAGCACGTGATCTCCAATACTGAACTCTAATGGACGACGGCGCACGTCTGCGTAAGATTTCTGTCGACTCTGGGAGGTCAATAGCCTTTTGTGAATCAAGGCTATCTTCTCTCGTGTCTGCACGATCAATTCTGGTTCCATCCCGCTCAAGTCTGATGAATCGTCCCAACATAGGGGCGATCTGCATCTCCTCCCGTATAATGCCTCAAACGGTGCCATATTAATGGAAGCATGCCAACTATTATTGTAGGTGAATTAAATCAACGGTAAATGAACTTCCCAATCAGTTGACCAATCTAAGTCACAAGCCCTCAGCTTGTCTTCCACTGTTTGAATAGTCCTTTCAGATTGTCTGTCTGTCTGCGGATGATAAGCTGTGCTGAAGTTCAATTCGGTTCCCAAGGCTTTATGAATTTCTTTCCAAAAGTGAGACACAAAGCGACCATCTCGGTCAGAAATAATGGTCTTCGGCATACCATGCAATCGGTCTATCTCTGAAATAAATACTCGTGCCAACTTCTCGGGTCCCAAAGTGTCCTTAATGCCTAGAAAATGAGCCAATTTGGTTAGACGGTCAACTATCACCCAAATCATGTTCATTACTGTCTTGGTTCTCAGCATATTAGTGATAAAGTCCATCGATATGTCCTCCCACTTCCATTCAGGAATCGGGAGCGGCTTCAGCATTCCGGCAGGTCGTTGATGCTCGATCTTAACCTGCTGACAAGTCAAACATTTCGAGACATAATCCGCTACATCTTTCTTCATGTTTCCCCACCAGAAGTTACGCCAGTCCTTATACATCTTACTGGTGCCCGGGTGGATAGAATAGGGCATGCCGTGAGCTTCTTTCATAATTATGCGCGAACATCGACATCGGGAACACAAAGTCGGTTCTGAAATCTCAAGACTCCATCATCATGAATTACAAATCCTGGGGCCTTTCCATTGATCACTTCATCACGTAACCGAATCATCAGAGGATCATCCAATTGCTTATATTTGATTTCTTCGGTTGATGATGAAGTTAATTCCATCATACACAGTTGTCCTTGGACTCTTTGCAACCATACTTCAATTCCTTCACGAATCAATTCTTGTTGAATGCTGGGCTGAGAGGTCAGAGTCTCCAGCATTTGAATAGAAATAGGCTTGCGGCCAAGTGCATTGGCCACTACATTTTCTTTGCCTGGATGATAAAAAATCTCCAAGTCGTAGTCCTTAATCAGTTCCATCCATCTCCTTTGCCGCATGTTCAACTCTTTCTGACTGAAGATGTATTTGAGACACTTGTGATCCATAAAGATTTGACAGTGAATCCCGTACAGGTAATTTCTCAATATTTTCAAAGTAAAAGCTACTGCTGCCATCTACAAATCATGCATTGGGTAATTTACTTCATAAGGTTTCAGCTGTCGTGATGCATAAGCGATCACCTTCTCATTTTGCATCAATACACACCCGAGACCTTGGTTCGAAGCGTCACTGTAAACTATGAATCCTCCAGTTCCCTGTGGGAGTGCTAAAATCGGTGCCGTCGTCAATCTCTTTTTCAATTCATCAAAGCTAGTCTGGCACATCTCGTTCCACTCAAAATTTTGAGTTTTCTGCAGTAGTCGAGTAAGTGGGCGGGTAATTTTGGAAAACCCTTCCACGAACCGATGGTAATATCCAGCAAGTCCTAAGAAACTCCAGACTTCTTTCACGTTCATAGGATACTTCCAATCCATAACTGCTTCGATTTTCTGGGGTCTACTCGGAATCCTTCTGCTGATACCACATGACCGAGGAAAATTACCTCCTTTAGCCATAATTCACACTTAGAAAGTTTGGCGTACAATTGCTCGCTTCTCAAAAGTTCTAAAACAATCCGCAAATGCTGCGCATGCTCTTCCGGGCTCTTAGAATAAACCAAAATGTCGTCAATGAACACAACCACAAACTTGTCCAAATTCTCTATGAAAATTCGATTCATCAATTGCATAAACACGGCAGGTACATTCACTAAACGACATCACTACAAAATCATAATGTACGTAATGAGTTCTGAATGCTGACTTCGGAATATCAGATTCCTTAATCCTGAGCTGATGATATCCTGATCTCAGATCGATCTTAGAAAACACCATTGCTCCTTGTAGCTGGTCAAATAAATCATCAATCTGTGGCAACAGATACTTGTTCTTGATCGTCGTTTTGTTCAGCTCTTGATAGTCAATACACAATCGAAGCGATCCATCCTTCTTCCGGATGAAAAGAACTGGCGCACCCCAGGTCGAAACGCTTGGCTGGATATAGCCTTTGTCCAGTAGCTCTTCCAGTTGCTTCTTCAATTCATACATCTCTGTAGGTTCCATATGATACGGCGCCTTAGAAATTGGTGTAACTCCAGGTTCCAGCTCGATGGTGAATTCTACATCCCGTCGTGGAGGTAGTCCAGGTAATTCGTCAGGAAACACATCTGGAAATTCGTTCACAACAGGAATGGATGAGAGTTCTACTTTTTCGTCTTCTTTCTTCATTGCGTAGCACCAGTAGAGGTGTTCATAACCGGGTACCCGAATTTACGGGTACCCGGTTATACGGGTAATGAAAAATTCGGCCCGTGACCCGACCCGAAAAAGCGGGTACCCTATTTTTTCGGGTCGGGTCATAGGGTACCCGGCCCAAAATTTAATACAACTAATTTTAAATTTTTATAAATAATTTGTAATTTTAATATAAATTTATTTTAGAATCTATTATATAAATTAATTTCCGAGTACTAAATACATTATAAATATTTTCCGTACAATAAGTAAATTTCAAAACTAACTAAATTTTTTTTTATATATCATTTTTTATTATATAATTATGCTTAATTCAATATTCAATTATATATATGAAAGAATATATTATTTTTTATTTAAAGATTTTATCTTCTTGCAAATTTCCAAACTAGTGAGAATAAATACCATTACTGAAAATACATGAATTCTCATATTAAATATAATTCATATTATTTGAAAGATAAAGCTTCATATAATTACAAATTAAATAATTAAATTTATAAAAAAAATAACCATTAAAAAATAATCGGGTTTTCGGGTACCCGAATTTACACAACAAGTCGGCCCATGACCCGGCCCGATTATATGACTTTTTTCCGGGTCGGGTACCCGGCCCGAAATTTTTTTAAAATTTTTAAAAATACCCGGAATATTTAGTTCGGGTCATCGGGTAGTTGGGCAGGGTAGTTCGGGTCGGGTACTTTTGAACACCCCTAGTATCCGGTACAGCCGTGTTTTAACATTTTGACAGCTTTCATCGCCTTGATCATCTTTCGTGAGCTTTCTGGTTTCTATCCTTCAAACAATATTTCAGAACCATCATCAGCTATCACCGAGATATTCCTCTCTCGGTAGTTTACAATAGCTCCATATCGATTAAGCCAATCATTTCTGAGTATCAGGTCATCTCCTTGCATTTCTATCACAATCAGATTTGAGGGTCACTCTCTGCCTCCAAATGATATGGGGAAATCTCTAGTTTCTAAGTTTCCCATAATCCTCTCTCCACTCAGTAAACCCACAACATAAGGCTCACAATTATGAAAACCAGAAATAATCAAACGATTTACACAAGACAAGGATATATATGAATGTGTAGCTCCTGTATCGAATAAAATGCTAACTGGCTGTGAAAGGATTTGAACAGTACCTGATGCGACAGCAGCATCCTGGTTGTCTGCCCGCCTCATCTCATACAGACGTGGGGGAACGGATCCGGCACTCGATGTCCCCTTTCGGTCCAACTGTCCTCTGCCTCGTCCGCGATCAAAATTTTGGGGCAGCTGAACACTCTGCTGCGTCTGCTGAATACTTGCTTCCTTCTGATCTGGCTGTGACGTACGGGCTCTAAAATATTTTTCAACTTCCTCACAGAACACCGCACGATGTCCCTCTCGACCACAATCAAAACAAGTCATGGCAGGAAGGGGGCAATTTCACCGATAGTGTCCCGTCTGACTACAGTTAAAGCACTTCCTTGTCACATCTGTCGTGGGTGATACTGCTCCGAAGTTCTTCCCGCTCTTTAATGGGTGCGGAGGTTTCTTGAACGAATGAAAGGATGATTGGGCCTTACGGGGCCCGCTGCTCTTGTGCTCTGTGAAACTACCATAAACTTTCTGCTTCTTGGATTCTGCAAACTTCTCCATCGCTGCTTCTTTGATTTCATACGCCAATGCTTTATCCTGATATTGACGGAGAGTGGTACATTCAAAACCGGACATGTACCTTTGAATCTATGGTTTCATTCTCATATCAAAATGGATCATCATTTCTGCATATGTTCTGACCAGAAGTGGAACAAATACCAGATGCTGGTTAAACGTCTTAATCGCCTAAGATACTGGCACATCCGAAGGCTGTGTGGATAAAAACTCCCGAACTTTGGCTTCCCTCACCGGACGAGGGCAGTACTGAGCTTTCATCATCAATTTAAATTCTCCCCAGTCGGCATCATGATCTACAGGCCAGATGGCTTCCCACCACTCGGACGTTTCCCCTATCAGAAAGTACTGAGCAATAGAGGCTCTTCGGTCGTCTGGGCAATTAATCCCGGCAAAAATTTTCTCCAGTTCTTTTAACCAATGATCCCATGTCGGTCGTCTCGATTTCCCATGTCTGGGATACCTTGATGTCTATCTCCCTGTTGTAATCCTACTGCCACCTGTATTCGGTCCACGACCTGGGCAAACTGAGTCATCTGGTTAACCACCTGGCGAAGGATTTCTGGAACAACAGGTTCTGGTTCATTGTTAATAGATCTTTGTGGCTCGCCTGAGCGGTGGTTGGCCTGATTAGAAGGCAAAGCTTCTCTTTCAGCATTTCTTCGTCCGCGTCCGCGACTGCGACCACGTCCACATCCACCTCTCAACATACTGTAAATATAAATACTCAATATACCTGAAACCATATCATTCTAATGTTCATATATACCGAGGAATACCCTGTAAAGGACGAGATAGAGTTTAGGAACTTACAACCACTTGTTAAATGCGAAGATGTAGCGACAAGAATGTTGTTCACGGTCGATTACCTCAAAAGACATATATGACCCCTATTTTAACCCAATAGCCAAGATATCCACAATCTTAGCTCTAATACCATATTCTGTAGCACCCCCCATATATTCAGGAATATTACAGCGCCATAAATCCTTTACATAAGAATTTACAAGGCTGAAGAAACGAAAAGACAATAACGGATACTAACATATGAAAGTAACTGAAATAAAATACAGTTGTTCTAGGCCAATACCAAAAATACAAATATCCAAATGAAGAATATTAATACATCACCAAATCCAATCATCACAAACGACGATGTACTCGAGTACTTATTAAAAAAAACACAAACAATAGATAATTAAACCCAGCCGGAACATCACTCTGCACTCTCGTCGTCATGTAGCTCTAGTGGTTGGTTCCCTGATCTCCTGGATCCTGAACATAAACAAATGTTCACCCCCGAAGGGGTTAGCACAACGATTCTAGTACAAGTACCACAACATATTATTCAACATCTCACGAAGAATAATAACATAAATGACAAAATATCAACGAGTCTCCTCCTACGAGAAACTCATAAATAACATACACAACTGATAATCACAACATGATATCACAACATACACATGGTGATTCCAATGATCCAGCATTCACTGCCTAGAACAGACGACTGTTTCGATTAGTGATGAAGCGTACGAAATCCTCAGTGATTAACATACGTTACCCTTCTACATATCATGCTCATACAATTATGAATGATCTTACGGATTCAAACATCTTCGAATTCAAGGATATGTATATCATCACAATACTTATATTCAATCTCGATTACCATTCTTATGTGAAGTTCGGGTGATCTAAGGTTGATCCGCTTGTTTCCAATATCATCATTACATTCAAACTTTACCTTAAAGATGAACTGACCAATCCAACTTATAAGAAAGGATACAACTTTTGATGATTCTATCTTAAGTCCATTTAGCAAAAGTGGCATCAACACTAAGTCTACGATCAATATGATGATAACATTAGATACGGATTATCAATCTCAGAACACTATTCTCATCATTTGACTTAACAAGATTCCAACTATGATGTTCCCAACAATGATAACTCAATCATAATCATCCCAACTTCTAAACATGATATTTGGTTGCATAAGTCGTCTATGTGATCTACTATTCTCGATAGTATGATCGTAACATCCTTAAGAACATGAATCCAAGGTTGGGGATAGTATAACATACCTTAAGATGAAGAAAACACTGAAACAATAGGTAGAGTCCAACTCCGGTTGCTTGTGTGCCAATCCAAGATGTTTTTTCACTTCAATGATCAAGCATAAGTGATATCCAATCTTCGAAGATCGAGTATAGATGGCCTATGGATGTTTATGAAGGAGGGGAGGCTCTCTAGACTTCAAAAAAATGAAGGACAAGTGAAGAAAACGTAAACAAAATAAAATGGGGTGATGTCCCTTTTATAATATTTCTGTCTTTATGTATGTTAGCCTTCCACGCATAACGTACGTTAGCTATTTAGCGTACGCTACCCTGATGTGTTTAGCATACACTAACAAGCGTTGACTCCAAAACTGTCCAGGTTCACCCGCGGGAATCTTATCCGGACCAATTGATTGGCTGGCGCATGTGCCAGCCGCCCTGCTCCATTATTGGTTGTCTTACGTACACTATCCGTCGTAGCGTACGCTATACTTGTCAATATAACGTACATTAAGCTTTCCTCTTAACGTACGTTAACACGTATTTACATGAAGAATTACGTGATGATATTATCATGCACATGGATACATATATAAGACAGATCATACTTCGATTATTGATATCACAAATCCGAATAATGCAAGGTTCAATTACAGATGAAATACTCAACAATTAATCCGGATATTACATTATACTCGAATAATTAATAACACTATCATAAAATAAATAATGACCACTTGAATATATCTATATATATGACGAAACGACTCGGGTTAGGACTTGTGATACGTCGAAATAAATGTTCATGATCCTCTAAATGAAATTAAATAATACGAAATGCATTATAATATTATTATAATAAAAATATTGCATTATGAAAATAGCTGGTATTACATCCTACCCCTCTTAGAAAAATTTTCGTCCTCGAAAATAAATGACATACCTCGATTGAAGAAATTTGGATAACGAGCTTGAAGTTCTTTCTTGCAGTGGCTTCATCTTTACTGTGGTTACGCCATTAGACCTTGACAAACACCTTCTCTTTGTTTCTCAACTGCTGGAGTGATCGGTCGAGAATCAGTTCTGGTTGTTCTTCATAGGTAAGATCTTTGTTCATCTCCATAGCGGTATAGTTGATGACGTGGATGGGATCGTGCACATACTTCCTCAACAATGATATGTGGAAAACGTTGTGCCCAATCGAAAGTTCTGGGGGTAAAGCCAAACGGTAAGCTAACTCTCCAATCCGATCAAGAATTTCGAATGGTCCAATGTATCTCGGTCTCAACTTGATCCTTGGACCAAAACGAACAATTTCCTTGGTAGGAGATACCTTCAGGAATACTTTGTCGCCAACATAGAATTCGAGATCTTTCCTACACTTGTCGGCGTAAGACTTCTGACGATCTTGTGCTATCTTGATCCTCTCAAGAATCTTAACCACCACACCTACTGTATGTTCGATCATCTCGGGACCCAAAATTCTCTTTTCACCTACTTCATCCTAATACAGTGGTGATCGACACTTCCTACCATATAAGGCTTCATACGGTGCCATACCGATCTTCAACTGATAACTATTGTTGTAAGCAAATTCTACCAAAGACAACAGTTGTTCCCAATTATTGCCCATGTTTAATACACATGCTCGCAACATATCCTTAAGAATCTGAATGGTCCTCTCGGACTGACCATCAGTCTGAGGATGATAGGCCGTGCTAAAATTCAACTGCATTCCCAAGGCTTCTTGCAAACTCTCCCAAAACGCAATGTGAAAAGAGTATCCCTGTCGGATACTATAGAGACTGGCACCTAATGTAATTTAAGAATCTCACGGATGTAAAGTTGAGCATACTGATCCATTCGAAAGTTCATCTTAATTGGGATGAAGTGAACTGACTTTTTGAGTCGGTCCACAACAACCCAAATGGCGTGGTTTCCTCTTTCCGTTTGTGGCAAACCTACCACAAAGTCCATCGTAATAAGTTCCCATTTCCATTCTGGAATGTGAAGTGATTTAAGTAGTCCAAAGGGACGTTGGTGTTCTGCCTTCACTTGCTGACAAACTATACACTTTCTGACAAAGTTTGCAACATCTCTTTTCAAACCTTCCCACCAAAATGTCCCCTTAAGGTCTTGGTACATCTTTGTACTCTGAGGATGTGCTGTATATGGAGTACTATGTGCCTCCTTCAATATCGCTTCACTCAACTTGACAACATTGGGAACACAAATCCTCCCTTCATAGTACATTGTGCCATCATCGGACACACGGAATCCTTTATCCTCACCTGAAAGAGTATGTTCTTTCATTTTGACCAAGAAGTCGTCTTGTCCTTGACATTCTATGATCTGCTTCTTCAAGGTTGGTTGTACCACCAAACTATCCAATAAAGACTCAATTGGATTCGATGGTGTAGCCATCTCAAGGTTCATCCTCGCAAATTCCTTGACCAAGCTTTCCTCTTTGGTCAACAAACAACTTAGGTCTCATGTCGCCTTACGGCTCAGTGCATCAGCAACTACGTTTGCTTTACTAGGGTGGTAATAAATTGTACAATCGTAGTCTTTAACCAACTCAAGCCATCTGTGCTGCCTCATATTTAATTCCTTTTATGTGAAGATATATTTAAGACTTTTGTGGTCTGTATAAATTTCACACTTGCCTCCATATAGGTAATGTCTCCAAATCTTCAAAGCATAAACTACCGCTGCTAATTCCAAATCATGAGTAGGGTAGTTCAGCTCGTGCGATTTCAACTGTCTCGAAGCATAGGCAACTACCTTGCTTTCTTGCATCAATACACATCCCATGCCTTGCTTAGATGCATCACTGTAGATGGTGAATTATCTCGTTGGGTCCGAAATCGTCAAAACTGGTGCTGCAGTCAACTTTCGCTGAAGTTCTTGGAAACTCTTTTCGCACTTCTCATTCCATAAGAAAACTTCTCCCTTTCTAGTCAATCTAGTCATCGGTGTAGCTATCTTCGGAAATCCCTCGATAAATCTCCGATAATAACCGGCTAATCCCAAGAAACTGCGAACTTCATTTGCATTACTTGGTGCTTTCCAGTCATTGACTGCTTCTACCATAATCGGGTCAACCTCAATTCCTTTATAAGTGACCACATGTCCCAAAAATGCAACTCGGTTAAGCCAAAATTCACACTTATTGAACTTCGCATACAAGTTCTCCTTGCGCAATATTCCTAATACTGTTCTAAGATGCTGCTCATGTTCAACCTTACTCTTTGAATACACAAATATGTCATCTATGAATACAATGACAAACTTATCCAAATAAGGTTGAAATACACGGTTCATGAGGTCCATGAATACTGCTGGCGCATTAGTCAAACCAAATGGCATCACTATAAACTCATAGTGTCCATATCGAGTTCGAAATCCTGTCTTCGGAATATCATCATTCTTAATCCTCAGCTGGTGATATCCGGATCTCAAATTTATTTTCGAGAATAATCCCGAGCCTCTAAGTTGATCGAATAGGTCCTCTATTCTAGGAAGCGGATATTTATTCTTTATCGTGAGTCGATTAAGTTAACGATAGTCTATGCACATCCTCAAACTTCCGTCATTTTTCTTCATGAAGAGTACTGGTGCACCCCATGGCGAAACACTCGGTCGGATAAATCCACAGTCGAGCAGTTCTTGAAGTTGCACTTTCAGCTCTTGTAATTCCTTAGGCGCCATCCTGTAGGGAGCTTTAGATATTGGTGCCGCTCTTGGCACTAAATCAATTAAGAACTCAACTTGACGATTCGGTGGAACTACGGGCAAGTCTTCGGGAAAGACGTATTCGGGAAAGACATTTGGATACTCCTTGACGATAGGTACGTCAGCTACCGTCTTCTCCGAAGTTGTTTTCCCCATCACATTCACCAAGAATCCTTGGCAACTACATTTCTTCAACATCTTCACCACTTTCATGGCTGAAATCACCTTCGGGGTACTAGAGTGTCTTACTCCCTCGAATACGGTATTGACATCAACTGACGGACATAAAGTTACCCTCCTTTCGGAGCATTCAACTACAGATCTATGTTTGTCCAACCAATTCATACCCAAAATGACATCAAAATCAGTTGAACTATATGCAAGTTAGCTAAGAAGTTATGTTCGTTAAAATCTATCTTCACCTTGATAGTTATCGAATCTGCACGCACTACTCCCCCTGTAGGCATGCTAACTAACAGAGATCTAGGGGTTTTACTACTTCTACAACCAATCATAGTACAAAGCTTCCTAGAGATGAATGAATGAGATACACCCGTATCGAACAACACCATAGCAGGAATATTAGCAACTGACAGCATACCTGATATGGTTTTGGGTTCAATCTCTTTCTCTTCCTCGATGTAGTACATCCTCCCATGGCCAACAGATTGTGATGAAGAAGGCCGCCAATCCGAAGGACAGGATGATTGCAAGTACAATCGAGATCCTTTGTCAATCAATATGTACTCTTTTTGATATTAGTGTTTCATATTCCTCTATATATGAGTCATGTATTGGTAGATTACATCTAGATAATATTATTGAGGTTTATCCATTTGTTATTGGCCTCTATGATGTTGAAAGATTACCAGGAATGGAGAATTTAAGAACTACCCGATTCAGATGGATTACAGAGAGTATTTGTCAGACCTTATCATGATGTATTTACCTAAAAATGGTGTAATATTGGATATTGATTGGGTGGATTGTCATAATGCCATCATTAGTGTCCATAAGCAGATAGTGACCATCACTTTCAATCCTAGGGTGGCAATCCTAGTAATTCTGAAGGCAATGAGATTGCTGAATTTGTGATGTGTTGGTTATTATATATAACCTAGATAGATGATCGAGCAGTTGAGTTTTCAAATAATTAGGTAGCGTGAGACTACCTAGATGTTTCCGCATATGAGTTTCCTATATTTCCTCCACAGTGATCGATGTTGGAACATTTTATTCCATACATTCAATTTAGAGTTTTGATGATATGTTGCTAAACAAAGAAAAACAAAATTGAAGCAAAGTAAAACACCAATGAGTCAAGAAGAAGTCGAAGACAATCGAGCTGGACAGAAGAACATTGAATTGAACCAAAATCAAGTATAACGTACGCTATACACAATAGTTAACGTACGTAATGGAAACCCAGATGAAGACAGCTGAGTATGGCAGAGCTTAACGAACGCAATACATCAAGAATAATGTACACAATATTACAGGCTTAACATATGTAATCCGCATCAGCTAACATACGCTATGAGATTTGAATCAGAATTCAAACTATATGACCGTTGTGACGTCATGGAGTAGGTCATCATATCAATGGCTATCTGAGGGACATATAACGTACATAATGGATATGACTTAACATACGCTATGTTGGAGACAAAAGCTACTGAACTGGAATGATGAGCAGTTAACGTACGCTACACATAAAGAGTTACGTATGTAACAAGCTTAACGTATGCTATACATAAAGCATAACGTACGTAATGAAGAAGGCAGTACCAATGTCTAGTTTAGGCCTTGAAGCCTATAAATACCACTTCATATGGTATTCACCATAAAAAATCTTCAAGCAAAGCTTATATACTTCAGAAATCATTATCTCCATTATTGTTGTTGTAATCGACCTTATTTGTTAGGAGTTAAGAGTATTTAATTCACTCAAACATACACCAGTAGAAAGAAATGATTATAGATTTGATTCGGTATTATTAGTATCGTGGATCCGGCATTGCTAGAATCACAATCTAAATCTGAGTGAGGTTTGTCTAGTACCAATCAAAATATAGATAGGCTGATTCCTTGTCCGATAGAAAAGAAAAATAGTTTAGCTTGGACCGACAAAAAGACACGAGCATAACGGTTTATCTTGGACTGATAGAAGACAAGATTGTAACAGTTTGCCTCGGACCGAAAGAAGACAAGTCATAAATGTTGGTCCCAAGAATGATGAAGACTATCCTCACTGTACCAACACGAGTCTTTTCTAGCGCGCTTTGTCCTCACTAACGCGCACCTGAGAAACTTCCCAAGGGGTCACCCATCCCATAACTACTCCATGCCAAGCATGCTTAACTTTAAAGTTTTTATGAGATGGATACCAGAAAAGAAGATGCATCTTGTTGGTATGAGTAGTCCAAATCAATTCATTTAACCACTTTCTAGTGCAGATCTCACAGGTCGAATCGCAAGCCGCGCCTCGCGCATTTTTAAGCTCATGCAGGCAGGATGCTGGACCGAAGCCCAACAATCCCCCTCCCAGTACCTGCCAGCATCTCAACCCCAAAGTCTGGAAACCTCCGCGAACTAGATTTGATCACACAACCCTCTAGCAGCTGGATTCATTCACACAGTCCTCCAACACTTGACATCAGCATATGTTCCAGCTCCGTTTACTTCTGTTGTGCCAGTATCTTAGTTCCAGCATACTAGATTTGATCACATAGCCCTCCAGCACCTGACAACCTCCACAGCGCCAACATCTTAGTTCCGGCCAACTGGCAACATTTGTTGCATGCTCGTCTCTCAGTTCCAACACTCTGGCAGCCTCCATTGTAGGATACTCCGAGGGAATTTGTACCCATGACCTGCTCCGATACCAATTGTTGGTCCCAATAATGATGAAGACTATCCTCACTGTACCAACACGAGTCTTTTCTAGCGCGCTTTGTCCTCACTCACGCGCACCTGGGAAACTTTCCAGGGGGTCACCCATCCCATAACTACTCCATGCCAAACACGCTTAACTTTAGAGTTTTTATGAGACGGATACCAGAAAATAAGATGCATCTTGTTGGTATGAGTAGTCCAAATCAATTCATTTAACCACTTTCTAGTGCAGATCTCACAGGTCGAATCGCAAGCCGTGCCTCGCGCATTTTTAAGCTCATGCAGGCAGGATGCTGGACCAAAGCCCAACAATAAAGGTTTATCTTAAGACTACAGAAAAAGATACGAAGAGAGGATGTAGGCATATTTGGCCGAACCTCTATAAATCTTGTGTCGTTTATATTCCACATATAATTACGCTTACGCAACCGCAAAAGAGTTCAAAAATTCTACACCACACAATTATTCTCCCTTCAAGTGGCGGTGCCAAACCCAACAATTGGTATCGGATCGGGTATCTATTATAGTCGGCTTAACATCCAAGGAGAAAAAGATCCAATGGCGCTTCATTATGTCTCGGTCGAAGGCCTCGCTTTAAACCGACCTCCATTTTTTGATGGACAAATTTTATGACATGGAAAAAGAAGATGTCAATATTTTTCTGAGCTTATGTATCGAGCTTTGGAAGATTATTTGCCTTGATCCAAAGATTCCTACAAAATCGGACGCCTCTCTCAAAAGCTTCGAAGATTATAGTGATGAAGATTGAAAAAACGATCATCATAATTACAAAGCAACACAATTACTTTATTGTGCTTTAAATCAGGAAGAACATAATCAGATTTCCTCGTGTGATAGTGCTAAAGAAATTTGGAAAATGTTAGAGGTAACTCATGAAGGAACGAATCAAGTCAGGGAGACAAAGATAAATATGCTTCTCCACGACTACGATCTTTTCATGATGAAAGAAGAAGAGTCCATTACAAATATGCTAGACGAATTCTAGGTTATTACAAATAGACTAGATTGCTTTGGAAAACCATTATCGAGTAGTGAAAATGTCAAGAAAATTTTACGATCACTACCTCGCGAATGGGACAGCATGGTTACGGCAATCATGGAATCTAAGGATCCAAATTCTCTTGATTTTAGTGCCCTTGTCGGTTCGTTAATAAATTACGAGATAGTCCTTAAATTAAGGAACGCTAAGCCGAAACCGAAAGAAAGATCTATAACTTTAAAATCTAAGATGTCAAGAAATGAGAAATTATCCTGGTGGATGATAATGATGAATAATCGGCATTTTAGCCAAAAACATCAATAAGTATCAAAACTTATTAAACCGTAGAAGAAAAGACATCTCGCAGGACCGGAACGAGTCAAAGAAATTCAACAATAATTGTCGAAACTATGGAAAACCAGGCCACTTTGCTAAAAATTTCCGAGGCTCAACTTCCAAGAAGGAAGAGCTTATAGCCATTAAGATAGTGACGTTGAAAGCCAGGTAACTACCTCATCTCACGATGAACTTTTTGAAGCTTTCGAATAATTACATGCAGATTTTCAAAATTCGTTGAAAGATAATATATCCCTAAAGATGAAAAATAAATTATTAGAAGATGAAATCTCCAAAATTCGAGAAAAATGGAAATTTATTAAAATCGATCACTCTCTATGTCTTGAAAAAGAAAATATTTGAAAGATGATTTATTAAAGTTCAAAACGAATTTAAAGACTTAACGAGATTGTTTGACTTCATCTTGTCGTTGCTTTAGTTTACTTTCCATGATCTTCTCTTCAAGCCAGCCATAACCTCCACGAGACATAGTATGGGGAGCGGTGTTCAGTTTTTGGATGTCCTGTGTTTTTTTTTTCTTTTTACCTGTGATTATGAAGAGAAACACTAACACAAGAATAACACAATACACAAGCATTACAATAGATAATAAAACTCAAATTTACCTCCCAAGAAGGAACTAGTCTAATCTTTTTGAATCGTCCCAATCAGTCTCCGAGATATTATATTTTTCACAAGGAGACATGTCCTTGTATGCACCATATACCAGTCACGTGTCAATTCGGATTTAAACTGTCTCCACTTTAAGCTCACTGATTGCAATATCTTCTCTTTCAATTGTTCGCTATTGCTAATATCAAAGTTGGACTAACAATAATAATGAAAATTGAAGAATTAGGCAATAGTAATAATATGGTCAAATACCTTAAAATGTCAAAACATGTGAGTTAAGTAGATAAGGTTTTAGTGAAAATACCAAAACATCTTGCCAAATCATATTCTTATCCGATTCTGGTACTTCTAACCATCTACGGTGCAAAATAAAAACATTATCTCGAGCAAGTTTTCCCAAATACGTGCTTAAATTCACTTTATGAGCCCTTTTAGTTTTTCCTGTGACCTTATCGAAATCAAGCGGTAACTTTTTACCATCCACACATGTTTTTATCATATCTATACATCATGTCGATTGTCTAGTTTTCTCAATATAGTCTCTGCTGGAGAAATGGAACGAGATGTCGGTGGAGTAGACATGTGCCTGTTTAGTAATAAGTTAATAAACAGAAGGTCATAAGTAATGAAATAAAAGACACTTATTGCAGCCTCTTTCGGCACATTAGAGTTTTGTTGTTTCCCTTTTTAAGCTTAACAGTTGTATCCTAAGAGGCAACTTTTATTTATTCAATAATATTTCCCTATATATAAATGGACTACTGAACTGAACCGAGACAGCTCAACAGTGTTCTACACTCAAATTCCTTTATTCCCAAATTTTCATGTGTGATCCTATTAGAGCATGTATACTATTGAAATTAAAATATGAGTAGAATATTAAAATATTCGACTTTATTCAATTATATATTAAAGAGATTGGCCTGTATCTATTACTAGTGAGTTGTGACTGTTGATACCCGTATTTTTCATTCCTATATTTTCCAATTCTAGAAACTTGCCTGTGTTCATTGACTCATTCCGGACATGTTTTGTTTTGCACTTTTTGGTAGTCGATCGAATTTTGATATTGTTCGGGTTAATCGATATATTGTAGCGATTTTTCTGCATTCGGGACCGATTCTTATGAAACTCACTCGGAATTGTTATTATGCCATTCCTACAGGTTCGTTTAACAATTGTGGTCGTGTTGTGAACTTCAGAATTGTTATTCGATCTCGTATCGTTATTTTCAGAAAGTTGGGCCGTTTAGTAATTTCCTAAAGTTTTGGGCACTCGTTTTCATACCCGTTTTTACTTACCTTCTATTATTGGAATCGCACGTTCGATTAATGTTTTGTTCATTGTTGAGAATCCCATGTGAGCATTCTGTTGAATTTTCCGAATCATTGCATTTCGGGGTCGTTCAGGACTGGTCGGGCAGCAGAATGGAATCTGCTGCCAGAATACAGGTTACGGTCATAACCTGCAGTATGTTACGGCCGTAAGATTGTGGGTGTTACGGCCGTAATGGCTTATCGATAAAGGTCGTAACACACCCTCACATTTTGGGCAGAATACCCATAAGGTGGGTTACAACTGTAATATCCAATATGTTACGGCCGTAACACACCCAGCTATTTAATAGCTGGGCGACGGGTTTCACTCGATTTATCTCCATTTCTTCTCCTCTTCTCGAGGTCGGCGGATGGGTGAGACTAGGGGTTGGATTATTGGTTGATTTTACTGAATCCCTACGTGTTTTGGAAGGTCTTAGGTGATTATAACATCATCTAATCAGTTGTTCTTCGACGGATCGAGGTATTTTCTTATTTTCCCTAGAGTTGACCTTTTTGGGGATTTTGTTCTTGATCTCGTTTCTAATCCGGTCTTTATGAATTGATTGTTTTTAAACATTGTTATTGATCACGTTCTATGGATTGTGTATCCATATTCTGGTTTCGTTTAATCCGAATCGTGATTCAGTGATTTATTGAAGTCTTGAGTATTTAATACTCGGTTAAATGTCTCAGTGAGCTTCTCTTCGATTCTTAGATACGTTTTCCGTTGTTTTCAGTTGATTTGCTCGTAGTGATCACGTTGCTATTATGTCTTTCATGGAGGATATAAGTTTGGGGACTTTCGGTCGAGCTACGTTCTTTGGAGTTGTTCGTGTGTTAACTATCAAGGCAAGTATTCTTGTCTATACGATTTATATTGTGCGAATTGAGGATGCATATGAGATTGTGTTGGTTTGTACATTTTAGTTGATTGTGCCTTATGTGAATTATCGTAGTTGTTATGTGGTTATGGGAGGTTAGTGTTGGTTCATTGTTTGTCATAGAGATATGTCAATAGAGACATAGTGCCGGGTAGATAGTACACTTAGACATGTGCTATAATGTTTTGGTGGTCACTGGGTTGTGTGGGTTAAGTTGTGTGCTATAAGTTGGGTTAGTCGTATTAGTTTGATCAGTTGTTATATCCGTTGATGTGTGAAGATGCATTTAGGATTGTTAGGTTGTCGTATAGCTGTGTCGGTCGTGGTTATGTGTCAAAATAATGGCCATTCTAGGAAGTGCCTAGATTATATATATATATATATATATATATTGTGTCTAACAATCGAGACTTGCAGTTTTGTAACGTGTGTGTGTTGTTGTTCTTCCACCTGGGGATGGTCCGACGGGACCTCTGGTGGTCGCTACTAAGGGGTACGATCGCGGAAGTGGTTTCCCACCTACGGATGGTCCGACGGGGCCTCTGGGGGTCGATACTAAGGGGTACGATCACGGGTTACCAAGTATG
Organism: Orobanche coerulescens; assembly: GCA_033398695.1. NCBI lineage: Eukaryota > Viridiplantae > Streptophyta > Magnoliopsida > Lamiales > Orobanchaceae > Orobanche > Orobanche coerulescens. Next base: position 97,046,465 of record CM065810.1, on the reverse strand, counting down.
GTATTATGTTGGAGTAATGTGTTGTTTTCATTGCTTCGATGGTGTGTTTTCGATAATTGTGATATGTCCAGAATATCACAACATTTTGGTTCTCGACGTTGATGTACATTATATATTGAATTTTGGTACTTCGCTAGAATGGCACTAGGTTATGTGTCGTAAGAGTTTAGCTCTTTGATTTTGAGGTTTTGGTATTGGAAAACAAACTTTGATATTGATGTCGTGTATTTTAGTTTGAAGAGGTCTTGGGTTGAGATCCCTATGGTTGTGTAAATGTTATTTGTGGAAAACGACTTTGGATCGAGACCCAAAGGTTTGATACGGTTTTATAACCAAGGACGGAAGGTCCCGAAACATTTCCTATTTATAAAAATGTTTGTTGCATAAAAGAAATTTGGGTCGAGACCCGATTGTTTTGGAAATGTTTTATAACCTCGGACTTGAAGTCCCAAAAGACTTTCTGTCATTTCCTAAAACCCCCGAGTTGATATTTATTATTTTCATAGACTTGTGTTGTACTTTAAACATTGAAAACCTCTCAGAAATTTCTTTCACGGCTGTTCTTATTTTAATGTAACTGATATTGGCGTGATATATTTTATATAGACTAAATACTAGCAATTCAAATATTAACCTCTTTAATGGGGGAAATGCGTATCATGCATTTCAGGTGTGCTTAGTTCGTTGGAGCAACCACAGGGACGGCATGGAAGAAGACGAGTCGTGATACTAATCAAGAGTTTAGTGTCCAGTTTGATGCTGTTGTATTGTTAAGTTATTTTCAGTCTTCCGTTGTATTGTATATTGACCCCTGCGTGGGTATGTACAATAATGGGTTTATTTTTATCATGAGTCCTCCTGGGTCAGGGTGATTATTATTTGACCTCGTCGGTCTCTGTTAGTAAATTGTTTGACCTCGTCCGGTCAAACGTGGTTCGTATCATGGTTGTTAACCTGGTAGATCCTTATGGAATATGGGTCTACGGCGTGTAATATTCCCGGTAGTTTCTGTGGGTGTTACATTTATGGTATCAGAGCTTAGGTTGTGGAAACCTAGGCCGCCGGGTCGATTCGAGTCGTTTTTTTCCAAGTCTTGTTTTGTTGCGTCGTCCGAGTTGTCAATTAACAAGTCGACTTGTGCATTGTCATATCATGTCGTTCATGTTGTTCGTTGAGATTAGTATCGTGGGCGACCGTCATCTTCGTGCGACATGTGGATGTAAGTCTCCCCTTATATATATATATATATATTATATTTTATATTTTGTGTTGTATGATTGTGTTTGCAAGTAAGCAGTAAAATAGAAACCATATTTGACATTTGTGGTATATTACGTGTATAGCAATTGGGATGTACTGGTAGATTGAGTTTTGACTGGTACAACGTATTGTGGAAGTCTCTGGACATTACTATGTTCCAGAAGGCGTATTGACGACAGACATTGTCGGAAACAGAAACAGATGGTTTCGACGTATGTTTTAATATGAGATTATATTCATGAGTGTTATCGATTAGTATGATGATTTGAATGCTAGATGGGCACGTGTTTGATAATCGAATATGTTTGACATTGTTGCTAATTGCTAAAAATGTGTTTTTATTGATAACTGTGTTAATTACGCGTATATTTGATAATATTTCTGAAAATTGCATAGACTCGAGTATGTTGTGAAGATAAGATCTTCTCAAACATTTTACTAATACATTTAAACGGCGGTTACAATGAATTTTGAAAATTTTCTGAAATTTTGGACAAGCCGGTCGTATATTTTCAAAGCAGAGCGTTGAGTGATTGTTTCTTGCTATCACAGTATACGCTCATCGTTAGCTATACATGCTGCACGTGTATTTTCAAATGAATTGCAAGTATTTCGCAATTGGGGTTAAATTAGAAAATTTCCGTGACTATTTTATCGGTATGCATAAGTAGTGACTTAGTGTATACATTGTTTTTAATCATAAACGTTTTGAGTTTTGGCAAAGGGATCGTGCATTTCATAGAAACCTTGCGACGAAATATGAAGGATATATTTGGAAGTACTTCCGATATTTTATAAGATGTCACCGTCGTCAACCTTTTGCCGCATTTGAAAGAATTTCAGAATGGTTTTAGCCTATTGATGTTAATTTCTAATAACTTGGGTTTACGATTTTAAAATCTTTCGCACCATAAAACTTTTATATTTTAAACCAAAATGTGATTTCTATTTTCAAAAATTTAAAGATGGTGAAAGATGGAGAATCTTACTCGGCTTAAACTTTAAACTCGGATTTGGAGTAATTGTCTGAGAAGAGTTAGTCAGCGCACGCTAATGTCATTATTAGCGAACATTGACTTTGCAACCAATTGTTGTATTGCGTGGTTTTGGTTTGTTTTGTAGCCCGTGTAATGCTATTTCGACATGATTTCTCTTGACGATGACGTTTTAATGAATTGTACTATCCCGGACCATGGTTTTGCAAATGATTTCAGAAAGAAACAATTTCGATCTATTCTTTATAGGTTTGGTAAAACATCTCGAGGTGCCCAAAGCGTTTTCCAATCTTGTTTTGGAAAAATTTTATGAAGTCGGATTTTAAAATGTTACTATTTAAACAAATGTCTCGGGGACTTTTTGAAAAAAAAATGTTATCAATGATTTACTACTATGATGTGCGATTTGTGGTGGCCATGTCTATTTTTATATCGGCATTGAACGTAAATTTTCTATTGATATGGTCATGTGGTCCATGAGTTACGACTGTAAGTTCCATTTCTTGCAATTGTAATTATTGTACTCGTGTAACTTTCGTAAGTGAAAATTTAGTGTGATGCTATTATTGCCTTATGTCGGTATGTTGCGTTGAATTGGCATTATGGGTATCGTTTGTGATGTTATGTTCCATAGAGCTGAGCGGTTGTGTGTTCAGTATGCTGAGAAGACGAGGTCGAGGTTGTAGTGGTGGACGTAGTCAGAAGCATGGTGAGGCACGTGATCAGAGGCAAGTAGCCGGAGAGAATGTCATAGTTGGCACAAATCCAACATTCGTAATGACTCTATCATTGACGAATCTTATGTCCGTGACATTAGAGCAGATAAATTCAGGGGATTCATCGGGAAGTAAGGGAACGGGAGGTCCATAGACTTCAACCCCCGTATCAATCAATTGTGGAACCTTCTAGGCTAGCTAGAAAATCCAGGAGATCCAAGGCGGTATCATTGACTGTGGGTAACTTTCCTAGATGCTTCAATTGTAATGTTCCGGGCCATGAACGCGTGAATTGTAAGAAGCCGCCGGCAGTTTGCTATAATTGTGGACACAAGGGGCATCGAGTACAGTACTGTGATGTAGTATCCAGATTAAACATTACCACTGAGAGAGCCATTCTTACGATTGAGGCGAATCCAGAAAGTAAGAGGCAGAAGTCCACGGGTAACTTTTCCAGAGGTCGGAGAAGTGATTTTCGTGAGCCTGCTGCTTTGCATTGTCCTTCCGGGAGCACCCCTCGTTCATTTGGTCAGTCTAAGAATCTTACCCAGAGGCGAGTAAGGTGAGCGGTGTGCACGTGTGTTTCAACTGTAGCCGTGTGGGCCATACTCGATAGAATTGTCGCTCGCTGCAGGTTAACTGTTTCAAGTGTGGTCATTTAGGACATCAAGAGGTGTACTGTGAGACCGTCGTTGTGATGTTCGGGAACCGGAGACCCGCTCCTACCCATGGAGGGTCCAGTGGAGCCCAGTGAGATTATTGCGTGTTGTATTGTGGGTTTTGTCTTGTGTGGAGATTTGATATTTGCTGTGTGAATCTTTTTACTTCGTTCGTGATTTACCTCGTTATTTTGATTAAGTTTCGGGACGAAACTTATTTTTTAGTGAGGTAGAATGTAATACCCGTATTTTTCATTCCTGTATTTTTCGATTCTAGCGACTTGCCTATGTTCATTGACTCATTCCAGACATGTTTTGTTCTGCACTTTTTGGTATTCGAGCGAGTTTTAATATTTTTCGGGTTAATCGATATATTTTAGCGATTTTTCTGCATTCGGGTCCGATTCTTGTGAAAATTGCTCGGAATTGTTATTTTGCCATTCCTGCAGGTTCTTTTAACAATTGTAGTCGTGTTATGAACTTCAGAATTGTTATTCGATCTCATATCGTGATTTTCGGACTGTTGGGCCATTTTGTAATTTTCTAAAGTTTTGGGCACTCGTTTTCATACCCGTTTTTACTTACCTTCTATTGTTGGAATCGCACATTCGATTAACATTTTGTTCATTGTTGAGAATCCCTTGTGAGTGTTCCATTGAATTTTCCGAATCATTGCATTTGGGGTCATTCGGGACTGGTCGGGTAGCAGAATGGAATCTGCTACCAGAATACAAGTTACGGCCGTAAGGTTGTGGGTGTTATGGTCGTAATGGCTTATCGGTAATGGCCGTAAAACACCCTCACATTTTGGGCAGCATACATGTGAGCTGGAGTACAGCCGTAATATCCTATTTGTTACGGCCGTAACACACCCAACTATTTAATAGCTGGGCGACAGGTTTCACTACATTTTTCTCCATTTCTTCTCCTCTTCTCGCGGTCGGCGGACGGGTGAGCCTAGGGGTTGGATTCTTGGTTGATTTTACTCAATCCCTACGTGTTTTGGAAGGTCTTAGGTGATTATAACATCATCTAATCAGTTGTTCTTCAACGGATCGAGGTATTTTCTTGTTTTCCCCAGAGTCGACCTTTTTGGGGATTTTGTTCTTGATCTCGTTTCTAATCCGATCTTTATGAATTGATCATTTTTAAACATTTTTATTGACCACATTCTATGGATTGTGTATCCATATTCCGGTTTCATTTAATCCGAATCGTGATTCGGTGATTTATTGAAGTCTTGAGTATTTAATGCTCGATTAAATGTCTCAATGGGCTTCTCTTCGATTCTTAGATACGTTTTCTATTGTTTTCAGTTGCTTTTCTCGTAGTGGTCATGTTGCTATTGTGTCTTTCGTGGAGGATATAAGTTTGGGGACTTTCGGTCGAGCTACGTTTTTTGGAGTTGTTCGTGTGTTAACTATCAAGGCAAGTATTCTTGTCTATATGATTTATATTGTGCGAATTGAGGTTGCAAATGAAATTGTGTTGGTTTGTGCATTTTAGTTGATTGTGCCTTATGTGAATTATCATAGTTGTTATGTGGTTATGGGAGGTTAGTGTTGGTTCATTGTTTGTCATAGAGATATGTCAATACGGACGTAGTGCCGGGTAGATAGTACACTTAGACATGTGTTATAATGTTTTGGTGATCACCGGGTTATGTGGGTTAAGTTGTGTGCTTTAAGTTGGGTTAGTCATATTAGTTTGATCAGTTGTTATGTCCATTGATGTGTGAAAATACATTTACGATTGTTTGGTTGTCGTATTGCTGTGTCGGTCGTGGTTATGTGTCAGAATAATGGCCATTCTAGCAAGTGTCTCGATTATATATATATTGTGTCTAACAATCGAGACTTGCAGTTTTGCAACGTGTGTGTGTTGTTGTTCTTCGACCTGGGGATGGTCCGACGGGTCCTCTGGGGGTCGCTACTAAGGGGTACGACCACGGAAGTGGTTTCCCACCCGGGGATGGTCCGACGGGGTCTCTGGGGGTCGATACTAAGAGGAACGACCACGGGTTACCAAGTATGGTATTGTGTTGGAGTAATGTGTTGTTTTTATTGCTTCGATGACATGTTTTCGATAATTGTAATATGTCCGGATTATCACAACGTTTTGGTTCTCGATGTTGATGTACATTATATATTGAATTTTGGTACTTGGCTGTAATGGTACTAGGTTATGTGTCGTAAGAGTTTAGCTCTTTGATTGTGAGGTTTTGGTATTGGAAAACAAACATTGATATTGACTTCGTGTATTTTAGTTTGAAGAGGTCTTGGGCTGAGATCCCTATGGTTGTGTAAATGTTATTTGTGGAAAACGATTTTGGGTCGAGACCTAAAGGTTTGAAACGGTTTTATAACCAAGTACGGAAGGTCCCGAAACATTTCCTATTTATAAAAATGTTTGTTGCATAAAAGAGATTTACGCCGAGACCCTATTGTTTTGGAAAGGTTTTATAACCTCGGACTTGAAGTCCCAAAAGACTTTCTGTCATTTTCTAAAACACCCGAGTTGATATGTATTATTTTCATATACTTGAGTTGTACTTTAAACATTGAAAACCTCTCGGGAATTTCTTTCACGACTGTTGTTATTTTAATGTAACTGATATTGGCGTGATATATTTTATATAGACTGAATACTAGCCATTCAAATGCTAACCCCTTAAATGGGGGAAATGCGTATCATGCATTTTAGGTGTGCTTAGTTCGTTGGAGCAACCACAGGGATGGCATGGAAGAAGATGAGCCGCGATACTAATCAAGAGTTTAAGGTCCAGTTTGATGCTGTTGTATTGTTTAGTTATTTTCAATCTTCACCCGCGTGAGTACCAAAACCAAAATACCACTTTGACCATGACAAGACGACCACAGACTCAACATAATTCATGATATCAATGATGTTCACCAAGCTCGTGTCCACTCTATGTTGGCTCGTCTATTGGACATGTGCCTGAATACACAACAAGTATATTCATCCCAAAGGGGTCAGCAAAAAGCCGGTGCAAGTACAATGATTCTAGAATATGTACTACAAGTGAATAAACAACAGAAATCATAGTGCCATCACATATATTCAGGAATGTAATACCACAATCAACATCACAAAACAACCTATCGGGATGTACTAGCCCTGTACCTCACGCGAGATACACACCCCAAGAGTCCTCGCCAGGGCCTCTCTGGTTGTATAACCCAACCGAGTGATCCGCAGATACTCGCAGTCCAACGGATCCCAAGGGACCCTTGCTGGTTTTACTCGGCTCGCACACACTTGATAACCACTTTTCCTGAAATTACCTCTTTTCGAAAAAATCACATTTTTCACATATTCACACGAAGTACATTAAACACAATCAAAGTACTTGCCTCAATTGGAACAACACAAGAAACAATGAACGGAAGAACATACGGTCCAAACTTTCCTCAGCAATTCAGTCCTATCACAACATAATACTATATCAGATACATTACTACGGAAATTGAGAAGAACCACCCTAAGTTCTACGCTTATGGACAACCGATTAAACATTACGGAGGTAACAAGGGTCATACTCAAGAACAGACGAAAACTCAGAATTTAATCCATAAACTTTGAGGAAAAACAAAGGATTATGATTACAACATCATAATCTAGAACAAAGCAGAGCTAAAAACGGATTTAAAGGATGAAAACCCGACAAATCCCCAAATTCCCGAAAACTAAGGTTAAGATGAATTTACCTTGATTCGGACGATGAAAGTCGATGAGATGTTGTTAGCTTGATACTAGGAAGTCAAAAACGTAGTTGGATGATGAAATTCGGCCAAAATATGCACTATACTATGCTTAAGATCGCCCGACTCTCGGAGAAGAAGAGAAGAATGGAGAAAATGACGAATTCTAGAACATGGAGGCCTATTTGTATTAGTCGTTATTAGTGTGTGCTATGCCCTAAGTATAGCGTGCGCTAACACTATGTCGGCAGTCCATAACCTTCTGTCTGACTTTGCTAGCGTGCGCTACACATAAATTAGCGTGCGCTATATCCCGGAACTAGCGTGCGCTAGCTCCAATAATAGCGTGGGCTAACTGCTGTGTCCAGACTCCACAAACACTCTATCCTTACTGTCAGGCCGAAATAGCATGCATTACCAACACCTCTAACATGCGCTAATCCACCTCAATAGCGTACGCTAGTCTGCTATTAGCGTGCGCTAATGACCCATTCCAGATTCCATAAAGTCTACTGCCCAGATTACCTAATGTGCACTATGAACAAGAGTAGCATACGGTATGGATACATGGTTAGCGTGCGCTAGCAATAAGTCTAGCGTGTGCTTACTGCTACCCAACATGAAAACCACGAAGTCCGGTCAGAACAAACACAACTCGACAATTACTATCCATCAACATTCCAGTACCATCACCAATATACACACGATTCCAAATGCCAAACAATACAACATGGAAATTACAAATCTAATTCTCAACAGAATACATCCAAAATAACTTACATAATTAATAAAATACACGAATATTACATCCTTACCTCCTAAAAAGAAGTTTCGTCCCGAAACTTAAGATTCGAACAGTTCAGGGTGTCAGGCATGTATACTATATTCAGTTTCCCACGTAGCTTCCTCAACTCCATGTTTGGACCATTGAACCTTTACTAACAAAATCGCCTTCCGTCACAACTGTTTCACTTGTCGTTCCAATATGGCTACCGGTTGCTCTTCATACGTAACATCATCATTTACCTCAATCCCTTCATAATCAATAACATGGTTAGGATGGGAAATATACTTACGCAATTTTGAAACTTGGAACACAATATGAACACGGCTAAGCGCTGAAGGTAACGCTAATCGATAAGCTACATCACCTACTCTGTCCAGGATCTCGAAAGGACTAATATAACGAGGACTAAGCTTCCCTTTCTTACCAAACCGAAGGACTCCATGAATCGGCGATACCTTCAACAACACATGATCTCATGCCTGAAACTCTAATAGTCGACGTCGAACGTCAGCATATGGTTTCTGTCGACTCTCAGTGGTCAATAGCTTCTGTCAGATAACTGCAACCTTTTCCACAGTCTGGATAGTTCCTTTTGACTGTCCATCCGTCTGAGGATGATAAACGGTACTAAAATTCAATTCAGTCGATTTATATGAACAAAAGGGCCAATTTATCTGCTCTCCAAGTATCTCTAATGCCCCGAAAATGTGCTGATTTGGTTAGTCGATCAACGATTACCCAAATCATATTCATCCCAGTTCACGTTCATGGCATTCCCACAATAAAATCCATCGCAATATCTTCCCACTTCCATTCCGGAATCGGTAACGTTTGCAACTTTCCAGTAGGTCTTCGATGTTCAGCTTTAACTTGTTGACAAGTTAAGCATTTCAATACATACTCCGTTACATCTCTCTTCAAATTCGTCCACCAAAGATTTTTCCTCAAATCCTTATACATTTTGCTCGTACCCGGATGAATCGAATATGGAGTAGAATGTGCCTCATTCAAAATCATTCGCTTAAGATCATCCCGATTTAGTACACAAGTTCTACCTTGAAATCGAAGAACACCGTCTTCGTCTATTAGGAACCCAGGAGCCTTTCCTTTAATGATATCTTCCCGAAGCTATACAAATAAAGGATTATCTAACTATTTGGACTTAATATCTTCAATCATAGGGGATGTGATCTCAAGGAAACGTAATTGTCCTTGAGTTAATTGGAAATATAAAGGATACCAATTTGAATATATAAAGAAAATATGCATAAATATAAAAAATATGCAATAATTGGAAATATCTCCCCCTCAAAATATTATCTCCCCCTTTGTAAAATATCAAAAATTAATTTTTGGGGATCCAACCGAAAATCAGTTCTTCTTTCGAGACATAGACAATATTTGGAATAAACGTTCCTTCGGGAATCCAAATTTTCTTAGTTTTTATCGTCCGTCTTGGGCTTTTACAATTAGAAATGTGATGCCCAATTTTCAAACATTTTTCACACTGGGATATCTTGAAATTTACGGATTAATTTTTAAAACGTGGTTTTAATCCTAACCCCTCTTTATTTAACGTGTATTTTTGAACTGAGAGCATATTTTCAAATTTCTCATTTTCGAGAGAAAATTTCTTCATTAAATTTTTGAGCTCGGTTTGAACTTTAACAAGATCATTCTTTAAAATATTCTCGTTTTCAAGGCATTTAAAATGATCTATTTCAACAAATTTTTCCTTTTCAAGAATTTTGGAATTTTCATTTTCCAAAGATTTGTATTTAGATTTAAGGGATTTGATCTCATTTAAAGCATTCTAATAATCGGTATGAAATAACTCGAATGCTTCAAAAAGTTCGTCGTAAGAATTACTTACTTGGCTTTCGACGTCGCTATCGTCGAATGAACTCCGGGCCATGAGCGCGAGATTATTTTGATTCATGAAATCTTCATCAGGATCTTCGTCACTCCATGTTGCAACTAAAACCTCCTTGGGTTTAACCCGACAATTCTTAGCAAAGTGGCCTGGTTTGCCACATAATCGACAAGTGTTGTCGAATTTCTTAGATTCGCCCTTTTGGATGTCCTGCTTCCTCCGGTTTAATAAGTGTTAGAACTTATTAATATTCTTGGCATAATATGCCGATTCTTCATCGCTTTCGTCCACCTGGATTTCTTCTTTCTTTCTCGACATTTTAGCCTTCATGGCTATCGACCTCTCCTTCGGTTTCAGTTTGGCATTTCGAGATTTTAGAACAATCTCGTAGTTGATAAGAGAACCAACGAGAGCACTAAAATCAAGAGTATTTAAATCCTTTGATTCCATTATGGCCGTAACCGTACCGTCCCATTCTCGAGGTAGTGATCGGAGAATTTTCTTTACTTTCTCACTACTCGAAAGTGGTTTCCCGAAACATGCTAATCCATTTGTGATGACCGAAAAACGGTCAAGCATTATCGTGATGGATTCATCGTCCTTCATTTGGAATAACTCATAATCGTGAAGGAGCATGTTAATTTTTGTCTCCTTGACTTGAGACGTACCTTCGTGTGTTACCTCAAGTATTTTCCAAATTTCTTTGGCACTATCACACGATGATATCCGATTGTGTTCTTCCAGATTTAAGGCACAATAAAGAAGTTGAGTTGCCTTACAATTGTGATGGTCAATTTTTCAATCGGAATCTTCATATTCTTCGAAAGTTTTGAGCGTACCGTTGGAATTCATTGGAATTTTAGGACCAAGACAAATTACCTTCCAAAGCTCGATGTCATAAGCTCGAATGAATATCGACATCTTTTTCTTCCAAGTCATGAAGTCCGATCCATCAAAGAATGGAGGTCGGTTTAGTGCAAGACCTTCGACTGGAGCAAATTGGAGAGCCATTGGATCTTTCCTCCTCGGATGTAAAGCCACTTATAGGAGTACAACTTTGATACCAATTGTTGGAGTAATATTGGTATATGCGCCGTTTGTGCAGAAGCGAATTTGAAGTGCGGAAAATAAAAGACACACGGATTTATAGAGGTTCCGCCAAACGTGCCTACATCCTCTCTCGATGTATATTTTTCAATAGGCTAAAGATCAAAACCTCTGCACCTCTCTTCTATCGGTCGAGGGATAACCGTTACAAGCTCATCTTTGTGTCGGTCCGAGTAAAACCATTTTCCTTTTCTATTGGATAAGGAATCAACCACTCTAGATTTCTATTGGTACTAGATAGACCTTACTAAGATAGCGATTGCAATTCTAACAATGCCGGATCCTTGATCCTAATAACACCGAATCCAATCGTATCGTTTCTCTTTCTCACTCGTGTATGATTTTTTGTATAACACTCAATCACTCTAATTTAAGCTCACGAACAACAACTATAATGTTTACAATGATATCTCAAGTGTATATGAATTTCTCAATGTTGTTGTATGGAATGATACCAACTCATTTGGTATTTATAGCCTACTTCCACAAACTAGCTGTTACTGCCAGTTGTTTATTAGCGCGCGCTAGGCTGACTTCCTTAGCGTGCGCTATCGTGTGTATTTGGCCTTAGCGTATGTTATGTGCTTCATGTTACGTACGTTAACGTCTTTTAGTTTCAGTCCAGTGGCTACTATCTCTGACTGTTAGCGTGCACTAATACTTCCTTTGTAGCGTGTGCTAATCATGCATCATTGCATGCGTCATATATCTGTTAATACTTTTTGACTTGCAACATATTCTCCCCAACGGATTGATTGACTTGATTCAAACTGATATTTAGCGTGCGCTAAATATCATCTCTTGCGTGCGCTAAGCTTACTTCAGTGCATACATCATTATGTGTTTAAATCTCTTCACAACGGTAATATTAGCTAGATAGCGTGCGTTAATCCTTATATGTAGCGTGCGCTATCCTCATCAGGTGACTTCACTTCAGGTTACTTCGAACTCATCTGATCTGTAGTCGGGACCCGTTAGCGTGCGCTAACTTATATGTCTAGCGTGCGCTAACTTTGTATTTTGTCCAGCTTTTTGCGTCTTCGTCTGCTACGTTGTTTTGCTTCGCCTCTTTGATGTTTTGCTTTTTTTAGCAACTTCATCATCAAAACACTATTTATGACTATGTGGAATAAATATTCCAATAGTCTGAGCTTCGGTTGAATGGTAAGTAATTCCAATCTCTGGAACACGATTGACTTACGGCTCAAAGCATCGGCAACGACATTCATTTTACCTAGATGGTAAAGAATGTCAAGTTCATAATCTTTAATCAATTCCAACCATCCTCACTGGCGCATATTAAGATCTTTCTGTGTGAAAATATATTTCACTCTTATGCTCCGTATACACCCGACAAAAAGAACCATATAAATAATGTCTCCAGATCTTCAACGTGAATACCACCGCAGCTAAATCAAGATCATGGGTAGGGTAATTCACCTCATATGACTTCAACTATCGAGAATCATATGCGATTACCCTCTCATTTTGCATTAATACACAACCCAAACCTTGTTTAGAAGCATTACTATAAATAACGAAACCCTCTGTTCCCTGTGGTAAGGCTAAAACAGGTGACATAGTCAACTAATTCTTCAACTCATCAAAACTCTTCTAACATTCGTCACTCCACTCAAACTTCTGAGTTTTCTGTAATAGCTGAGTGAGTGGTCGAGCAATTTTCGAGAAACCTTCGAAAAATCGATGGTAATAACCAGTTAATCCCATAAAACTCCGAACTTCCTTGACATTCCACGGGGTTCCCAAGATAAAACTGCTTCAATTTTTTGAGAATCTACCCGAACACCCTTGGCCGATATATTATGACCAAGAAAAACAACTTCTTTCAGCCAGAACTCGCACTTAGAAAGTTTAGCATAAAGCTTATCAGTCCTCAGAATATTCAGCACTATTCTCAAGTGTTCGGTATGCTCCAATTCGCTTTTAGAATAGATTAAGATATCATCAATAAACACCACCACAAATTTATCGAGATATTTGATAAAGGACTTGTTTATAAGCTGCAAAAACTCCGTTAGAGCATTAGTCAAACCGATAGGCATAACCATAATGCCCATATCTCGTTCAAAATGCCGTCTTTGGAATATTCGAATCCCAAATTTGCAACTGATAATATCCCGATCTCAAGTCAATATTTGGGAAGACCGTAGCTTCTTACGATTGATCAAATAGATCATCAATTCTTGGAAACGGATACTTGCTTTTGATAGTGAGTTTATTCAACGCACGATAGTCAATACATAACCATAAAGATCTGTCTTTCTTCCGTATGAACAATACTGGTGCACCCCATGGAGACGCACTTGGTCGAATATAACCCTTGTCTAACAATTCACTCAGTTGCTTTTTCAACTCTTGCATTTCCAATGGTGCCATCCTGTATGGTGCCTTGGATACTGGTGCCACATTAGGCTCCAGTTTGATAGTAAACTCCACATCTCGGTGCGGAGGCAATCCAGGCAAATCGTCCCGAAATATGTCTGGAAACTCATTCATAAAGGGAATAGAGAACAACTGCACCTCGCTAATTTTTGTCTTCATTGCGTAACACCAATAACTGGTACAGCCTTGTCGCAACAACTTCATCGCCTTCATGGCTTGAACAATCTTTCCTGAAGTACCTGGTTTTTGTCCTTGAAAGATGTGCTTGGTACCATTCGGCGCAACTATCGAAATTATCTTCCGACGATAATGTACCACTGCCCCATGACGATATAACCAATCTTCACCCAGAATCAAGTCTTCTCCCTTCATATCAATCACAATTAAATCGGACAACCAATCCCTACCGCCGATGGTTATAGGACAACTTATAATCTCTTGATCCCCAACTATCTTTTCCCCACTCGGCAGTCCAACAATAAACGGTTCACATGCAGATAGGCCCTCAAGACCTAAATGACGCACACAAGACAAAGATATAAAAGAATGAGATGCTCCAGAATCAAACAACACATCTACCGGATGCAGTTGAATATGACAATACCTGACGTAGTGGCATCCCCCACATCATCAGTCCATCTCATCTCATACAATCGAGGTGGAGCCGATCCAGTACTTGGAGTATCCTTATGCTCGGTCTTGCCTCTGCCGCTACCACATCCGACACTCGGAGTTGGCTGACCTGTGACTGTGCCCACGGGAGTAGGAGACTGCTTAGCAAGGACTCTACCCGCTGTCTCGCAATATGACGCCTGATGTCCCTACTTCCCACACTTAAAATAGGTAACGGGACGTAATGAACAATGAGAACTGACATGTCCTAGAACTCCATAATTAAAACAAGCTCTCAGCGCTCCTCCACTGGGCTGAGGTGAACCAACGGAAGACTGCACAGAAGATTGAGGCCTACGCGATCCGCTTCCTCGAAAACTGCCAGAAAACTTCGGCTTCTTCGAACTAGGAGCCTTCTGAACCGATACTGTCACCATCTCGTACGTAAGAACTCTATCCTGATACTCTCTCAACGTAGCACATCCAAGACCTGCCATATACTTCCAAACTTCAGGTATCATTCTAGCATCAAAATGAAGTATTTTAGCCGTCTCATCCCTGACCTGATCTTGAACATACACTAGTTGTCTATTGAACGTCTTGATTGCCTTAGAAATAGGAACATCTTCGGGTTGAGCTCTAAAGAACTCACTGACTCTGGCTAGCTGTACAAGCGCGGGACAATACTGTGCTTCCATTAGTTCTTTAAATTCTCCCCATGTGGCATCATGATCTCTGGGTTTAACAGTCCTCCACCAGTCCGAAGCATCATCAACCGTCAGATATTGAGCAATTGGAACTTTCTTGGCTTCAGGGCAGCCAATAACATCAAAGATCTACTCCAGCTCAACTAACCAATGATCCCAATTGTTCACATCACCAGAATCAATGAATCTGGGAGGATTCATCTTCATGACTTCTTGAAGCCATCGATCCTCAATAGTCTTGCCAGTGTTGATGTTTTGCACCACTTGAGCCAATTGGTGCACTTGAGTTACAACTTGTTGGAGTACATTGGGTACGTCGGCCTCTGCACTCCCACATGCACTTCCCAACGGAATCGAATCTGATCTAGCCATAAAATGAGATGCCAAATCTGAAATGGACATCTCCGACTCGGGTACTGTTCCCCTACCACGGCCTCGACTGTGTTGGCGAGTAGCTCTACCTCTCGGCATACTAAAGGATAATAAACAGTTCAGGAGAGAAACAATTACGACAATAATTTATCCTGTTGTACAAACAATTACTCACAATAAAGAAAGAATTACTACCCTCCGAAGAGACTCCCAGCACAGATGGCACGAGGTGGCAGCAACCCAATGATATCATACACAGACGACCGACTCGACTTTAACATACCCAAAATACCAACGGCCTAGATATCCGTAAACATAAGCACTGATATAATATTCTGTAACACCCCCGTGATATACGGAGATATTACAGCGCCGTAGATTCTTTTTGGAGAACCTACCAGGCTTAGACCGACATAAAACCACATCTTTACAATTTAAAACCAAGACATTCACACACTTTAAACCATATTCAACTTCAATACAACATACATCATGAAACAACTCAATACAGTATCCCATAGGATTATAACTGATACAACCATAACAATTGATCCACAACATCAACGACAACCAACGACAACATATTATACAATACATGACAGTACCCGCGCGAGTACCAAAATCAAAATACCACTTTGACCACAATAAGACGACCACAGACTCAACATAATTCATGATATCAATGTTGTCCACCAAGCTCGTGTATGCTCTATGCTGGCTTGTCTACTGGACCTGTACCTAAATACGCAACAAGTGTTCACCCCAAAGGGGTCATCAAGAAGTTGGTGCAAGTACAACGATTCCAGAATATGTACTACAAGTGAGTAAACAACATAAATCACAGTTCCATCACATATATTCTGGAATACAATACCACAATCAACATCACAAAACAACCTCTCGGGCTGTACTGGCCTTGTGCCTCATGCGAGATACACACCCCAGGAGTCCTCGCCAGGACCTCTCTGTTTGTACAACCCAACCGAGTGATCCACATATACTCACAGTCTAACGGATCCGAGGGGACCCTTGCTGGTTTTACTTGGCTCGCACACACTCGGTAACCACATGGCACAAATCACATTTTCGGAAATTACCTCTTTTCGCAAAATCACTTTTTTCACATATTCACATGAAGTACATTAAACGCAATCAAAGTACATGCCTCAATTGGAACGACACAAAAAACAACGAACGGAAGGACGTACGGTTCGAACTTTCCTCAGAAGGACGTACGGTCCGAACGGAAATTCAGAAGAACCACCCTAATCGAAAGGTTGTGATAGGTATTTATGAACCTCCGACTTGAGGATTTAGTAGGGATGTGCTTAGGACGTTAAGATTTTCATTAGAGTGGTTCGAACCAGAAAACTGGAAGGTGGGGGTCAACCTCGACGTGCATCTGGATGGGCAAGTAGCAGGTTCTACTAAATACCAAGATATGATTCTTTCTCCGGTTAGTGAACAGGTATATGTCCTATACGGTTACTGGAAGATGAGATCATAAGTCTTTGGCCAAATCATTGGATCTAGTTGTATTGGATACACAAGAGCTCGGTGATCTCGATTTGCATTAAACTCATGCATCGCGTCAAGTGAAGATAGGGTTTGACTGACTGTGACCCTATAACTTGATTGGGACATTTCAAAGAAGGGTTCATACGTATACTGATATTCACGACAGAAGGTTCTGGAATGATCCCCATCATTCGTTCTCAGTTAGGGTACAGTGTAGGATGCCAGGCTGGCTGGGTGGTGCTATTACTCTTTGGTTCCTCCCATTGCTAACTGAGACGGACCTACCGAGTCGCGCAATAGGATTAACGACGAAATGAATTGAGCTTATTCTCTTTTAATGAATAATAGATATTGGGTATCTAATTTATTGGACATTGGATGTCTAATTAATTTTAGGACATTGGATATCTAAACTAATTTATTAGATAAATTATTTTACGGCCTAATGAATTAAATAAATTACTTGGTAATTGATTTAATTCATAGATATAATTGTTTCTTGGAGAAATTAATTATATTATTTTGTATTTGATATGATTAATTAATTGGATTAATTGATTGATATAAATACATCGGAACGGAATGGAGTTTTATCTGTTTGGACACACGAGAGTCTGAAATGAACCGAACTCTCCTAATTCCTTCTAGAGGCCGCCCCCACTTCCCCTTCCTCAAATGCTCCCTTTTTGTCTTGATTCCTTTCAATTATGATAGGGAGACCAAGACTTTTGTTGATGGGAGTTGGCATGTGAAGGATTTATATTTTATATCTTGAGGGGAAGGAAAGTGGTGAAGGTGAGATAATAAAGGAAGACAAAATCTCCTCTTTTGGGTAAGGCTTGTGCCGTGAGAATCGAGAGAGAGAGAGAGAGAGAGAGAGAGAGAGAGAGAGAGAGAGACTTTGTTCTCTTGTATTCTTCATTCTTCCATCACCATGATCATCTTCTTCAAAAAATTTTGGAGAAAAATTGAGAGAAAAATAGAGAGAAATACATCTATACACTTATAGTGTTATAGATAATATTACCAAGCTCCAACCACTTTGTTCTAGCCGTATCCTTGGAGGATAAGAAGGTGGGAGTTATTTCGGACGACTTCCGGCGCGTGGAAAGTAAAGACACCGTGCTTTCGGGGCTCGGAGATCACGAAAAGCTTGACGAATCAGATTCATGACAGAGATCACCAAAAGCTTGACGAATCGGATTTGTGGCGGAGATCACTAAAAGCTTGGAGAATCGGTTTTGTAGTGGAGATCGCAATCTTCACAACCATATGATCAACGGACTTTAAGAGTCTGATTTCGTATCTTTCTCTTTGTTCGTTTTATATTCATATATACGTAGCTTGAATCGATCATCTTGAGGGATTCGTATTGTCTTCGTATTTTGGATTCCATTGCGCCTTTGTTTTTGGTGTGCGAATCCCAACAGTGGTATCGAAGAGAGGTCTTGCGATCGTATATACGATATTTAGCATTTGGAATTCTTGATTAGGTGTTCTTATGATTTGGAATCATAATCGTTTTAATCGTTGATTTTCCCACGCAATGGATCGCGATCCGGCCATGCGGTCCGGCCCTGCTCGACAGCCTACCGGGCGCTGCCAGGCAGTGGATCGCGATCCGGCATGCAGTCCGGTCCTGCTTGGCAGCCTGCCGGGCGCTGCCAAGCAGTGGATCGCGATCCGGCCATGCAGTCCAGCTCTGCTAGGCAGAGACCCGGGCTTGGCCCGGTCGTGTTTTTCGACTCCATTTTTTGTATTTCGTTCGGTAATTAATTTCCCACAAAATTAAATTAGATTTAATTTGACTAAGACATAATTATGGTAATTTTATTCTTAGGGGAATTAATTTAATGAAACATTTTCTCGTCTGGAACAAGTTAAAATTAACAGTTGTTTGAATTAATTGGATTAATTGGTGGATTAATTTATATTGATTGGATCAATAGCCATTAATTTTAATGTGATTGTTGCATTATTATTTGAATGGTGATGTAGTTCGTGGGCCTAGTTTTTGAATCATTTTTCGATTGGGTTGTAAAGACCGTTTTGAGCCTATTTCTTTTACTAGAATTATTGGTATCTAGGATGCAATTTTTCAATGTAAAATCTATATTTAATGATGAAGACCGGAGGAAGATCCATTCGAGAAGACGAAGATTCAAGACTCGAGACATGTAATTAGATTACGATGTTTTTTGTTCTAGGAACGGTCCATGAACTACATGTTGGTATCAACTAGGTTGTGTATGTTTTATTCATATGGTATGAATGCTACAAACGCGCTTAAATAAATTAATATGCAGAGTGTAACATTAATCCCGAAAATTCTCCCACGACAAAATTATTAAGTTTAAAAGGTTTCGAGGTTTTTCTTCCCTCCATCGAGCTTTCGAAAAATTGAAGTCTAAACCGATGTGCTATGCTTCCGAGTTATCGGGGTAGTCGTTTGAGGAGGGTCGATAAATTCTGAGAGTGCATTGGATGCCTTCGGTTGGAGCAATTTTATCTAGAAACCTGTTCGGTTGTTGGATAAGATTCAATTGTGAAACTGATTAGCGTCGATGGTATAAACATAACTTGTTCACGAATTGTAGAAATCGTATAAGTTGATGGGAGTGAACAAGGGGAAAAAGAAGATCAAATCATCCATTAGATGGGTTGGTGTTGGACACCACTTTATGAAGATTAATAGACTAGAAACCTGTTCGGTTGCCCTCTATTAAAATTTAGGGAAAACTACAGTTATTGTCCTAACGTATGAACCTTTTTACGTCTGTGTCCTAACCTAAGAATAATTGCAAATTGCCATATAACGTATTCAAAATTTTAATGTCCGTGTCCTAATGACCGGAATCCGGTCAATTTGCCTATGTGGCACACCGGAAATGTGACGTGGCTTGATTACATCATTTTAATAAATAAAATTGGCCACATCAGCTCCAAATCATCAATTATCACTTAAAAAATTAAAAAATTAAAATATTATAAAATAAAATTGAAAAAGTAAAATTATAAAATACAATTGTAAAATAAAATTATAAAATTAAAAAATATTAAAAATTATAAAAATTTTAAATGTGGTCAATTAAAATTTTATAATTTTATAATTTTTTAAAATTAAAATTATAAAATAAAAATCTAAACTAAAATTATAAAATTAAAAATTTATAAATATTATAAATGTGGTCAATTTTATTTTATAATTTTTTAATATTTTAAAAAGTAAAAAATAATTATAAAATTATAAAAAAATTATAAAAAATAAAAAATTGTAAAATTATAAAATAAAATTGTAAAATTATAGTAAATAAAATTTTAAAATAAAATTAAAAAATTAAAAAAATTATAAAAAAATTATAATTTTATAAAAATTTCTACATGTGTGGAATTGATAACTGATGATTTGGAGCTGATGTGGTCAATTTTATTTTATTTAAATAATTTAATCAAGTTATAAAATATGTGGCATTATATATTAAAGTATCTTCATTATTGAAAAAACAGACAATGCCATACATGTTTTATAACTTGATTAGATCATTTTATTAAAATAAAATTGACCACATCAGCTCCAAATTATCAGTTATCAATTCAAAAAAATTAAAAAATTATAAAATTATAAGTTTTTTAATTTTATTTTCTATAATTTTACAATTTTATTTTATAATTTTACATTTTTTAATTTTTTTTTTTAATTTTTTACAATTTTACTATGAAATAATGCGAACAAATACTTCCGGATTTCACAAGGGAGTGTGTTATTCCGATAAAAATAGTGGGAGCTGGGTTAAAAGAATAGAAAAGACCTAAATTCTAAACTCAGATCATAACTAAACGAGTCACTAATCAATCTGTCGTACTAAATGCAGACAAACAAAATATCAACTTTCAAAATGACAATGAACCCATTTTCAATTCTACTCGAAAAGAACACCTTAATTGAGCCTAACTTTGTGGACTGGCTCCGCAACCTGATGATAGTCCTCAGTATGGAGGCGCTGGGATACGTCTTGGAGGCGGACATTCCGGTGGCTCCAGTGCGGACCAGAGCCAGTCAGGAAGATGTTTAAAACCACAAAAAGTGGGTTATGGATGACATTAGAGTCCGTGGTTTTATGATGGCCTTTATGTCTAATGTGTAACACCCCCAAAACCATATGGGAATATTACACGCCGTAGACCCCTTTTCACGAGGATCTACCAGGCTAAACTTTACAAATCGACCAAATGTTTGCCAGACCAGGGTCAAACAATAAAATAATACAGACCGATAAACTTACACATGAATACACAGACCGATGAGGTCACACAACTCAATCAACAGAACTGACTAAAACAACATTACCCACAAAGGGGTCGAAACACAATACAACGGAAGACTGAAATCAACTCTGACAACACAACTAAAATCGAAACAACTCTCAAATCTTGATTAGTATCGCAGCTCGTCATCCTCTTGTGCCAATCCTGTGACTGCTCCCCTGAACCTGCATGTACCTGGACGCAAAACAGACATTCACCCCCCGATTACTCGGGGGCTAGTAAAACTCCACTGTTTTACTAGTGCAAGTATCAAATCATACGAAATGTAACGAGGAAACATTAATCATGAATCAAATATAATAACCAAGTATCAAAATATTCCCGGGAGGTTTTAACGAAGGAAAATAAGCTATGAAGCATTTGAAACTAAACTTATCATCTCGGAAATTTTAGGAACAAAAGTCTTTAAGACCTGAAATCCCAAGTTACAAATCCTTTCGAAAAACTTTAGGGCATTAACCCAAATCTTGATTCATAACTCAACAGTTCACAACACGAAAAACATTTACCCAAGCGCTCGGGACTCGATCCAACATTTATTTTCATAAAACTTTTTCCTTTCAAAACTTGATTGTCAAAACATATTCATGACACCGTGATCTACTGTCACGTGTCTCCGTAGGTATAACAACCCGCATGTACTATTCCACGCACAAATAACCAATCATAATTTATTCCGACACCGTGATCCATTGTCACGTGTCTCCGTAGGTTCGACAACCCACACAGACTATTCCACACACAAATAACCAAACATAACCAATTCTGACACCGTGATCCACTGTCACGTGTCTCCATAGGTTCGACAACCTACACAGACTATTCCATACACAAATAACCAAACATAACCAATTTTGTCTCGCATGGCCCACATGACTGCAGTTGAAGCAGGTCTTCACACTGCTTACGGAGTAAGGTTCTTAGACTGGTAAACCGAAAGAGGAGTGCTTCCAGAAGGAAAATGCGAAGCAACAGGCTCATGAATCTCACTTCTCTGGCCTCTTGAAGAGTTAATCAAGGTCTTCTGCTTCTTACTCTCTGAAATAGATTCCGTCACAGAAACGGCCATCTCAATGGATAAAGCTCGGTCCTGATATTCCTTCAGAGTGGTACACATGAGTGGAGCCATACTCTCACGGATATGGGGTTTCATGCGTATATTGAAGTATCAGACCTTGTCCGCTTCACTTCTCACTTGATCACAAACATAAGCCAGCTATCGATTATAATCGACTATCGCCTGGGATATCGACACATCCTGGGGCGTAGCCGAGAAAAACTCAACGATCATACGCTCACTGACAGGCAACGGGCAATACTCTGCCTCCATGGCGGTCTTCAACTCAGCCCATGTAGGTGTACGATCTGCAGGCACTATAGCCTGCCACCAGTCTGCAGCTTCTTTGTCGAGCAAGTACTGAGCAATGGGCACCCTCCTTTGCTCAGGACAATCTACAACATCGAATGTCATGTCCAACTGGAAGAGACAGTTCTCCCAACCTAACGAGTCAGAAGAACCTACAAAACGGGGCGACTGCATCCTCATCACATCTCGTAACCACTTACTAGCCCTGTTATCCCCTTCTGGGTTCTCATTTTGATGTACGGTCTGATTCATCTGCACTAATTGGTCAACCACTTGACGAAGGATGGCAGCGGCAACGACGTCAACATTAACACTGGCTGATTGTCCCTGATCTCGTGACTGGTCATCATGACCATCTGTACTGAGCTGATTGGTACTCGACAAGGAGTGAGTCGCCCTTTCATGCTCCTGATTACGACCACCGCCACGACCACAGCCTCGGCCTCGACCCCTCAGCATACTAAACGGACAACCATTCAGAATAACAGGATAAAACGAACCTCGCATAAACAACATAAGCCCACAAACAGCAGCACAATACAATATTCACACCAATTCACTACTCGAATACATGAACTAACACTTGCAATAATAAAACCTAAATTTAAAAGTAATTCACACGTTCACATCGACAGAGTCAGTAAAATGACCTTATTAATATCTTCCAGCACACTAATCATTTCGATAGATAAGCTATCATGTCCAGGATAATGTCATAGAACAATACAATTAAATTAGACTATGCCGTCACAACACTTAGGTGTACAATCAAATTTGCTAACAAGAAGGGTAACGATCGCCAACATGTCAATAATATCAAAACAGGATAAACAACCGAGCGCGACATTGCTGATGCAATAGCTAAAGTTCACAATCGTCATCTGCAGACCACACGACTATATCCATAGGGATCGAATGACCGGAAAAGTGTACAGATATGTCTGTAACAATAAGATTACCGTTGTGACAGCAATAAGCTTACGGCCGTAATAATACACAACTTACGGCCATAACAGCTAGAAGATTATGGCCGTAATACCAACATCTTACGGTCGTATCAACTACCAACTTACGGCCATAACACAGATTTCGTACGGCCGTAACTATTGGATGTTAGACGGCTGAAGTAACCCAGCAGCCCCGAAACGGCTCCGAGAGTTAGGGAACGATACCTAACAACGTATCCCAACATCTAGAAAATACTACAACATTCTCCAGCGAGCACAACAACACAACAAACTTACCTCAACTACTAGTCCCAACACACAAACACATAACGTTTAAAATTCCAAAAACCCATATCGTTTTGCAAAATAAAATTTTCCAAAATCCTTTAGTTCATAACCAAAAACGACGGTAATATTTTACAATGTCCGAAGTACTTCAAAACACATTTTCCAAATACCGTCTGATGGTGTCATTTGAAAATACACGACCCATTTGTCAAAATTTAACCGATTTTAAAATCCATACAAACTGTGGTTTGACCGCACCACCAAAATATTTTCCAAAAATCGATTTCTACAAAAATGCTCAAACTGTAAAGTCCTTCGGAAAACATTCTCAAACCTACCCTTAGCGGGCAAAATTAAAACATTCCAAAAACAGTTGAATTTAAAACCACATGCTCAAACGGCAACCAGGGTCGCCAATTCAATCAAATGCATCTCGTGGCACAAAGTTTAGACACACAACAAAATCATTCATCGGAGTTTCCCACAAACTCTACCGTCGATACCTTTTCAAAACCTATCAAGGTTTACAACTTTCACCACATACCACCCCACACGGTGGTTCAAAGGTAAAACAACAATATGCCCAGTTTTATACATATACTATGTGCCACAAGTATTAAATATAACTATATTACACAACACCGTGTAAATAAAATTATGCACCGCAATTAACTCACTAAGATAAAATCATGATACACAGGTACCTCGCATAAAAGAGGAGACTTACGTCCACAGGCCGCACGGATATTACGGTCGCCTACGATACTAATCTCATTCGACAACATATCCGACACGTTGTGACTACGCAGAACTCAACTTGTCACCCGACATCTCAAATGATAAAACCACATAATACTCGACAAATCACGACTCGACTTGACCCGACAACCTAGGTTTCCGCAACCTAAGCTCTGATACCATAAATGTAACACCCCCAAAACTATATGGGAATATTACATGTCGTGGACCCCTTTTCACGAGCATCTACCAGGCCAAACCTTACAAAATGACCAAATGTTTGCCCAGCCAGGGTCAAACAATAAAATAATACAGACCGATAAGGTCACTTACACGTGAATACACAAACCGATGAGGTCATACAACTCAATCAACAGAACTGACTAAAACAACATTACCCACACAGGGGTCGAAACACAATACAGTGGAAGATTGAAATCAACCCTGACAACACAACGAAAATCGAAACCACTCTCAACTCTTGATTAGTATCGCGGCTCGTCATCCTCTTATGCCAATCCTGTGACTGCTACCCTGAACCTGCATGTACCTGGATGCAAAACAGACATCCACCCCCCGATTACTCAAGGGTTAGTAAAACTCCACTGTTTTACTAGTGCAAGTATCAAATCATACGAAATGTAATGAGCAAACATTAATCATGAATCAAATATAATAACCAAGTACCAAAATATTTCCGGGAGGTTTTAACAAAGGAAAATAAGCTATGAATCATTTGAAACTAAACTTATCATCTTGGGAATTTTAGGAACAAAAATCTTTAAGACCTCAAGTCCCAAGTTACAAATCCTTTCGAAAAACATTAGGGTATTAACCCAAATCTTGATTCATAACTCAACAGTTCACAACACGAAAAACATTTACCCAATCGTTCGGGACTCGATCCAACATTCATTTTCATAAAACTTTTTCCTTTCAAAACTTGATTGTCGAAACATATTCATGACACCGTGATCTACTGTCACGTGTCTCCGTAGGTATAACAACCCGCACGGACTATTCCACACACAAATAACCAAACATAATCAATTCCGACACCGTGATCCACTGTCACGTGTCTCCGTAGGTTCGACAACCGACACGGACTATTCCACACACAAATAACCAAACATAACCAATACTGACATCGTGATCCACTGTTACGTGTCTCCGTAAGTTCGACAACCCACACGGACTATTCCACACACAAATAACCAAACAAAACCAATTCTGACACCGTGATCCACTATCACGTGTCTCCATAGGTTCGACAATCCACGCGGACTATATCGATCACAATAATCACACACAATAGTCCCAACACCGTAGTCCACTGCCACGTGTCACCGTAAGCCCCGTCGAGCTCACCCGGTTGGACGCACTGCGCCCTAAACTCATGGTCCACTGCCATGTGTTATCGTAGGCCTCGTCAGACTAGCACGATTGGACCTCAGTACCTCACTAAGTTCTGACCCCGTAGTCCACTGCCACGAGTCCTCGTAGGTCCCGTCGAACCATCACGAGTGAACTTAGCAGTCACACACATATTCACATTCACATTTCATACAACAATGTGCATGGTTAATCCATCACATTGATCACCACAATATCATACATCACGCGCACATAACACCATCTCAACACTCACAACAACTGTCATCAATCAACGACACACAACCAACATAACTTACGATCGATATACAATACATTGCACAACCAACTGTACAACAATCCCATATGTACATCTCAATCCTGCACAAATGGCACAACACCTAACACATATACCAATATAACACTATCATCACAAGGCCTTCAAATTGCGGAATACATAACCAACTCAAACGGAACATATTTACGAAGGCAAGCAAAATCATCATTAACTAATACTTGATTTCTAGTCGCAAGATACAAGTCGTATAATAAGATACTTGCCTCGATTGTCGGCGCCCGAATATTCCTACAAATATGGCATAGCCCGAAAAAACTCCGAACACCTATAATCCTCCGGCAAAAACAACGAAGATATGATTACAACGAGAATCTAAACCGAAAACAACGGAAACCTCATCAAACTATCGAAGGAAAACTCATTCGAACATTTAATCGAGCATTAAATGTTCAAGACCCTCCAAGAACAAAGAAATCACCCCTCGACCCGAACAAATCAAGGATATGAGTACCAAATCCATAAAACATGTTTAAAACAACATTTATACAACAATTAATTGATCAAAAATGGATTGGAATCGAAATCAAAAGGAAAATCCCCAAAATATTCAAAAGCATGGGTTCAAGCCAAAATATCTCGATTTGGACGAAGAACAAGGATTAGATGATGATAATAATCATGATTCAAGCTTCCCAACTGATGTACTACTGATTTCCGATCAAAACCTTCAATTTCTGTCGAAGGGTCGCGACATAATGAAGAAAAAGTGAAAAATGGCCGAGTGACCCGGTGCCCAGGCCTTAAATAGCCGAGTCCTGCCAAGCGCTTACGGCCGTCACCGGCCATGGCTTACTGCCGTAACCGGCCATAGAGACCCTACTATCCAAAACTGCCGACCTCGTTACCTACGTACGTAACAGGCCTTACGGCCGTAATCGGCCAGCCCTTGCGAGTCACTGTCGGCCGTACCCGGACACCCCACACGAGTCACTATCGGCCATGACCGGCCATGTCTTGCGGCCGTAACAGGCACTATATTACGGCCGTAACTCGGCCAAGTCTTGCAGTCGGGACTTGGTCAATCCGACGGTCCGATTAGGCATTCGACAATGTTCTGGTCGCACAAACGCACCGGCTTTGATTCAAAACAAATACGAGCAAATAACGACACATCACATACACACATTAATCAAAGGAATGCACGTGGAAACAAGTCGTACCCGACTAAAATGGCTTTGCAATAGAAACAATTAGAGTATCACAATAGAAATCACTCTGATTCATATCAACAAGAAAAATGTCCGGCGTCAAAACACAAACAATCCAAGATAACGGAAAGCGAAAATACTGGATATTACATAATGAGCTTCAGAGAGCTCATGAGAAAATGACTTCTGCTAGGCAGATATTATCTCACTGAACCAAGCTTTATGGTGAGCACTGTCGAACTTCTAGATATGAGATATCCAAGCAACTGTTCGGTGCCAGGATGAAAGGAGAGAAAGTTGGGGACCATGTCCTCAAAATGATTTCTATGATCGAGAGATTGGAGGCTCTTGATTTTAGGATGCACGCTTCTCTCACACCGACCTTATCCTGCAGTCTCTTCCCGATTCCTTCTCAGAGTTTGTTATGAACTTCAACTGCAATGAGATTGCTTGTAATTTAGCAGGGTTGATGATCAAACTTGTAACCGCTCAGTCTCAGATGAAGACTCCGCGGATGAAGGAGTCTGCTCTTCTGATTTCTTTTGGATCTCGGAGGTCCAAGAATAAGAAGAAAAAGACCAAGAAGCAAGCGGGCCCACAAAAGGGACTTTAAGGGTAAGGGCAAGGCCCCAATGGTTCCAAAGAGCAAGAAGGAGTAGACGTAGGCAAGAGACTGTCCGATCCTTCATGGAGCTTCAGGTACGAAACTTTTAGTTTTGGAAACTAATTGTTCTGATACCATATTTTCTATTCTAAGATACCGGATTCAGGTGCTAGTTCTTATATTTGTACCATGAATCAGGATCTAGAACAAACTAGAAAGCTTGGAGTTGGGAAAGTGATGATTACTGTGGGAAGCGCGCATAGTGTCGCAGCAACCGATATAGGATCACTTCTTTTGGATTTGGAATCCAGCTTTGTTTTAACTTTAGATGATGTATTAGTGTTGCCTAAGGGGCATAAAAAACATTGTATCCATTCCGGTCATGGATCGTAAAGGCTTTTCATTTTTCATTGGTAATGGTTCCTGCAATATTTATTTTAGAAATGAACTAGTGGGCACTGCTACATGGTTAAATGGATTGTATCATCTAAACCTAAACAACAAAGTCGTTGTGAATATTATGACTAGGAAGCGTGGTAGGATGATACTAATCAAGTTTTGAAATGGCATCTTAGGCTTGGTCATATTGGTCAGGCCATGGTTTACAAAATGGAAAAAGGATGGACTTATGGGTCCATTGGGATCAGATCCCTTTCCAACTTGTGAATCTTGCCTTAAAGGCAAAATGATTAAGTCCCCCTTCACAGGGACGTTTGAAAAAGCCGCTGATAAACTTGTATTAGTATATATCGATGTATATGGTGCTTTGGAAGCAGCATGTGACGGATATCAGTATTTCATTACGTTTACGGATGATCATACTAGGTATGGTTATGTATACTTAATGAAACATAAATCCGAGGCCTTTGAGAAATTCCAGGCATTTAAGGCCCTAGTCGAAAAACAAACTGGTAATCATATCAAAGCACTTCGTTCGGACTGAGGTGGCGAGTATATGAGTACAGAGTTTGACGAGTTTCTTAAGGAGCACGTAATAGTGTCACAACTCAAACCTCCAGGAACTCCTTAGTTAAATGGTGTGTCGGAAAGAAGGAACCGAACCTTGTTGGACATGGTTCGTTCCATGCTTAGATACACCGACTTTTCGATTTACCTATAGGGTTATGCGCTCCTGACTACTGCTTATATCTTGAACAGATGTCCTTCCAAGACCATTCCTAAAACTCCGTATGAGATGTGGGAGGGCAGAAAACCAAGTCTTAATCATATTAGGATTTGGGGATGTCCCGCCTATGTCAAGAAGACTAAGGCGGAGAAATTGGAAGCTAGGTCCATGAAGGGACATTTTCATTGGATTCCCATCTGGGACGATGGGTTATCTATTCTACATGCCCGAAAATCGAAAGATCATTGCTGCTTTGCAAGCACACTTCCTAGAAGATGAGTTCATTCAGGAAGGTGGAGCATGTAGAGGTATTTATTTGGAAGAATACAATGAAACTCCCCAGGAGAAACCTGTACAAGAAGATGGAACCTAACCTTCTGAAACACAAGTACAGCCACCTTGTAGCTCTAGTAGGGTGTCTCAATTACCTGAGAGGTATAGTTTTATGCACTTAGAGGAACTAGGTATCCACGAGGTTCTAGGTGATAACCAAGAGACCGACCCGCGGCCTATGACCTAGCAATGGTGGATGTAGACTCTGTGAATTGGAGTGTAGCAGTCTTCACGTAGTTGGGACCTTCGTTTTGATGAGGCGGTCAAAGAGTTTAACTACATGCGTAATGAAGAGGAACCTTGTGTATACAAGAAGGTTAGTGGGAGCAAGATCTAATTCTTAGTACCATATGTAGATGACATCCTACTAATAAAAAAACGATGTGGGAATGCTAAGTTCGGTGAAATCTTGGCTTTTGAGTAGGTTCTCCATGAAAGACTTGGGAGAAGAAACCTATATTCTTGGGATTCGACTCTACTGGGATAGAGCGAAGAGAATGGTAGGTCTTTCCCAAGCCCTCTATGTAGATAAAATCTTAAAGCGATTTAAGATGGATTATTCTAAAAGAGGGTTCCTACCGATGTGACATGGAATAAAACTCACCTTGAAGATGTGTCCTCACAGTGAGGAACAATGAAAGGAAATGAGTAATATACCATATACTTCGGCCATGGGTAGCCTTTTGTATGCTTTGTTGTATACAAGACCTGACATTATGCATGCTAGGAGCGTGGTAAGTAGCTTTCAGGCAAACCCAGGTAGGGAACATTGGACCACCATAAAGAACGTTCTCAAGTACTTTAGAAGGACTAGAGATCTGGTTCTTATATATGGTCGTGGAGAACTGAAGGTGATAAGCTTCACTAATACAGATTCCAAGGACATAAAGACGACTGTGTGTCTACTTCTGGCTACATTTTACTCTTAATGGAGGAGCAGTATCTTGGCATAGTGCCAAGCATAGCGTGACTGCTGATTCCACTTGTTAGGATGAGTATCAAGTGGCCTTGGAGGTCTCCAAAGGAAAGGTTTTGGATTACGAAGTTACTGGGTGAACATTAAGTGACACCATGCGCTGTGCTGCCTGTTTTCGTTTTTATACGATAACAATAGAGCGATAGCACAGGCCCAGGAGCCTAGGTTTCACAATGGTACAAAACACATTGAGAGAGAGTATCATCTCGTGAGAGAATTTATTCGCAAAAGATACATTGTACTGCGTAGAGTAGACTCAATAGACATCGTCGCTAATCTAC
This sequence comes from Orobanche coerulescens, assembly GCA_033398695.1. Taxonomy (NCBI): domain Eukaryota; kingdom Viridiplantae; phylum Streptophyta; class Magnoliopsida; order Lamiales; family Orobanchaceae; genus Orobanche; species Orobanche coerulescens. Next base: position 97,015,872 of record CM065810.1, on the reverse strand, counting down.
TGACCAAGCCACTTTTTTAGATGAGCTTGGAGCGTCATCTGGAGAATATGGGTATTAGATACCCTAGTGTGTGGCACTGATTGCAGGTGGGAGATTGTTAGGATTATGCCCTCGGATGCCACTCAGAGGATGTTTGAGAGAGGGCATTGTACTTGTTATTATATAAATCATTATCAGAAGGCAATTGTATGTTTCTTTATTTACAGGTAGTCACTGGCATTCCTGACTAGTAAATTTATAGATAGAAACTAGTCCTTGTATTTGAGAGCAAAACGTTCCACTCCTTATTGGATAAAGGGATCGGCACTCGAAAAGTTTATGGATCAAATACTTAATTATTAGCAAGTCGATGAAACTTGAATGGGCGTTAAGTTTATGTGAAGACTTGTATGACATGTTCTTTGACTTGGAGAGTGCTTGTCGAACGCTAATAGTTAGTGGGAGCACACGTTATAGGTATGTTAATGATATTAGTATACTCGAACTGACTCACCCTCGATTCGTCATATGGATTTCACACCGGGACAGTCTATGACAGAATCGAAAGGTTGTGATAGGTATTCGTGAACCTTCGACGTGAGGATTTAGTAGGGATGTGCTTGTGACGTTAAGATTTTCATTAGAGTAGTTCGACCCAGCAAACCATACGTGGGGGTCAACCTCGACGTGCATCTTGACGGGCAAGTAGCAGGTTCTACTAAATAACAAGATATGATTCTTTTTCCTGTTAGTGAACAGGTATATGTTTTATGCGGTTATTGGCAGATGAGATCATAAGTCTTTTGCCAAAGCATTTGAGCTAGTTGTATTGGATACACGAGAGCTCAGTGATCTTGATTTGCATTAACTCATGCATAGCGTCAAGTACAGATAGGGTTTGACTGACCTTGACCCTATAACTTGATCGGGACATTTGAAAGAAGGGTTTATACGTATACTGGTATTCACGGCATAAAGGTTTTGTAGTGATCCCCATCATTCGTTCTCAGTTAGGGTACAGTGTAGCTACCAGGCTGGCTAGGTGGTGCTACTACTCTTTGGTTCCTCCCATTACTAACTGAGATGGACCTACTGAGTCGCGCAATAGGATTGACGACGGAATGAATTGGCTTATTCTCTTTTAATAAATATTAGATATTGGATATCTAATTTATTGGATATTGGATGTCTAATTAATTTTGGGATATTGGATGTCTAAATTAATTTATTGGATAAATAATTTATGGCCTAATGAATTAAATAAATTACTGGGTAATTGATTTAATTCATACAAATAATTATTTCTTGGAGAAATTAATTTTATTATTTTGTATTTGATATGATTAATTAATTGGATTAATTGATTGACATAAATACATCAGAACGGAATAGAGTTTTATCTGTTTGGACACACGAGAGTCCGAAATGAACCGAACACTCCTAATTCCTTCTAGAGGCCGCCCCCACTTCCCCTTCCTCACATGCTCCCTTTTTGTCTTGATTCCTTTCAACTATGAGAGGGAGACCAAGACTTTTGTTGATGGGAGTTGGCATGTGAAGGATTTATATTTTATATCTTGAGGGGAAGAAAAGTGGTGAAGGTGAGATAATAAAGGAAAACAAAATCTCCTCTTTTGCATAAGGCTTGTGCCGTGAGAATCATAAGGGGGGAGAGAGAGAGAGAGAGAGAGAGAGAGAGAGAGAGAGAGTGAGAGGGGAGAGAGAGTGAGAGAGAGACTTTGTTCTCTTGTATTCTTCATTCTTCCATCACCATGATCATCTTATTCAAATTTCTTAGAGAAAAATTGAGAGAAAAATAGAGAGAAATACATCTATACACTTAGAGTGTTATAGATAATATTAGCAAGCTCCAAACACTTTGTTCTAGCCCTATCCTTAACAAGGTCGGAGTTATTCTGGTCGACTTTCGATGCGTAGCAAGTAGAGGCACCGTGCTTTTGGAGCTCAGAGATCATCGAAAGCTTGATGAATCGGATTCGTGGCAGAGATCACCAAAAGCTTGACGAATCGGATTTGTGGCGGAGATCACTAAAATCTTGGAGAATTGGTTTTGTAGTAGAGATCGCAATCTTCACAACCATTTGATCAACGGACTTTAAGGGTATGATTTCGTATCTTCCACTTTATTCGTTTTATATTCATATATACGTAGCTTGAATCAATCCTCTTGAGGGACTCGTATTGTCTTCATGTTTTCGCTTCCGCTGTGTCTTTGTTTTTGGTGTGCGAATCCCAACAATTTATAATGGCCGTTATTAGCGTGCGCTACGCCCTAAGTATAGCATGCGCTAACGCAATGTCGGCAGTCCAGAACCTTCTGTATGAATTTGCTAGCGTGTGTTACACATAAATTACCATGCCCTATATACCGGCACTAGCGCGCGCTAGCTCCAACAATAGCATGCGCTAACTGCTGTGTCCAGGCTCCAGAACAACTCTGTCCTTATTGCCAGTCCGAAATAACGTGCATTACCAATACCTCTAACGTGCGCTAATCCACCTCAATAGCATATGGTAGTCTACTATTAGCGTGCGCTAATGACCCATTCCAAAATCTATAAAGTCTACTGCCCAGACAGCCTAACGTGCGCTACGAACAAGAGTAGCATGCGCTACGGATACATGGTTAGCGTGCGATAGCAATGCAGTCTAGCGTGCGCTAACTACTACTTCCCAGCATGAAAACCACGAAGTCCGGTCAGAACAAACACAACTCGACAATTACTAACCATCAACATTCCAATACCATCACTAATATACACACGATTCCAAATGCCAAATGATACAACATGAAAATTACAAATCAAATTATCAACAGAATACGTCCACAATAACTTACATAATTAATAAAATACATGGATATTACAATAAGTAACATGCTCGGCCGATTTTCGATCATTACTAATGGACTAGCTTGTTTTGGGAAACCATTAACAAGTAGCGAAAAAGTGAAGAAAATCTTACGATCACTACCTGTTGAATGGGACGGGACGGTTACGGCGATTATGGAATCGAAAGATTTAAATAATCTCGATTTTAGTGCCCTTGTTGGTTCACTAATAAACTACGAGATAGTTCTTAAATCTTGAAACGCCAAGCCGAAACCGAGAGAAAGGTCAATAGCTTTGAAAGCTAAAGATGTCAAGAAAAGAAGAAATCCCGGTAGATGAAGATGATGAATAATTGGGATATTATGCCAAAAACATAAATAAGTTCCAAAACTTATTAAACCGTAGAAGAAAAGACAACTCGAGTGAGTCAAAGAAATTCGACAATAATTGTTGAAACTGTGGAAAACCGGGCCACTTTGCTAGAAATTGCCGAGGCTCGAGTTCCAAGAAAGAAGTCTTAATAGCTACATGGAGTGACGAAGAGGAAGATGATGAATATATTCAAAATAATCTCGCACTCATGGCAAGAGTTCATACGACGAAAACGACGTCGAAAGCCAAGTAAGTATTTCCTCTCAAGACGAACTTTTTTAAGCATTCGAACGTTTGCATAAGGATTTTCAAAATGCTTTACTTGATAAAAAATCCCTAAAAGCGAAAAATAAATTATTGAAAATCGAAAATTCCAAAATAAATGAAAAAGGGAAATTCATTGAAACCAATCATTCTATATGCCTTGAAAAGGAGAATAAATTGAAAGATGATTTATTAAAAGTTCAAAACGAACTTGAAAATTTAACGAACAAATTTTCCTGTGGAAATAACAAGTTTGAACAATTACTTTCCGTTCAAAAAATTTCATTGAATAAACAGGGGTTAGGCTTCAAACCGTGTGATAAAAAGAATCCTTAAATTTTAAAATACCCCGATGTGATATTTAAAAATTAGGCATCTTATTTCGATTTGCAAAAGTCCAAGACGGACGATCAAAATTAAAAAAGTTTGGATTCCTAAAGGAACCACAAATACCGAATATCGTCTATGTATCAAATAAAAAACCAACTCTCGGTTGGATCCCCAAAAATCATAATTGATATTTTCATCAAATTGGTATTTAACTCAGGCGGAGTTACCATTATTTTTAAAATGAGGAAATCTATTTTTCAGGGGGAGTTTTTACCCGTTGTCATATTTAATGTATCAATTTTTTATTTATTTATTATGCACTTTTTGATTATGACAAAAAAGGGGAGAATGTCGATAAAAATGATGGGAGAAGGAGAATACGAGTCATGGAAGAATGACGATAAAAATATAATACCGATCATGGAAAGGGGAGAAAAGACGAAGGAGAAGAAAGTCGAAAATAAAAGAAGAAGTTAAAAAAACAAGAAGGAGTTGAAAAGGAGAAAAGAAAAGATGGGGAGAAGAAAATTAACAAAACGGACAAAGCCGAAAACTTTGATCTGTAATGTTTTATATTTTTGCAGGTATATAATCCCATCGAAGATTGTTGTTTTGTCATCATCAAAAAGGGGGAGATTGTTGGAATATTTTATTCTATATAATCATAAATTGGTTTTGATGATGAACTAATGATGTTAATGATGAGTTGATGATATTGTCGATCAAAGAAAACAACAATAGAACGAAGCAAAACAATGAAGAAGTCGAAGATGCAACAAGACGAATAGAAATGCAAAGAATCAACGTTAGCGCACGCTAAATGAAGAAGCTATCGCACGCTAGTCATCAAGATAGAGTATTCTGCATTCTGCATCGAAGCAGTTAGTGCACGCAAATAAGTAGGTTAACGCACGCTAATCAGAAGAGATAATGTACGCTAAACCATAGGCGTTACATACACTAAAGGAAGGTCAATACATCACAACGATCACAACAGAATGACGTATGCAGTAACAAAGCAATAGTGCATGCTACTAATGATAAATAGCGCACGCTAAAGAGCATTCGAATTCAAAAAATATAATCAATCCATTGGATTGATACGAAGAGATCAAATACCACAAATGGATATATATGACGCACGCAATGACGATATATTAGCGCATGCTAAAGGGAGATATTAGTGCGTGCTACATGAAAGAGGCAGTAGCCACTGGACAGAATTGAAGCAGTTAACGTACGTAACCATGCAATATTAACATACGTAAGATAGATTAGCGCACGCTAAACAAAGGCAACAACACACGCTAATGAAGACAGCCAGTAACGGCTAGTTAAGGCTTTATGCCTATAAATACCAAACCATTTGGTATCATTCAACACAACTACTACAAGCAAATCTCATATTGATCAGTTATCACTTTCTTCAGTTATCTCATATTTGAGTGTTCATACATAAAAATATATACACGAGAGGAAAGAAAGGATTGTAGATTGATTCGGTGTTATTAGGATTGTTGATCCGGCATTATTAGAATCATATCTAAATCTGAGTGAAGTTTGTCTAGTGCCCATAGAAAGATAGACCGTTTGCTTCCTTTTCCAATAGAAAAGGAAAACGGTTTATCTTGGACCGACATAAGACAAGATTGTAACGGTTTATCTCGAACTGATAGAAGGCGAGATTGTAATGGTTTGTCTCGGACCGATAGAAGATGAGAATGTAATGGTTTACCTCGGACCGATGGAAGACAAGGTAGAAAAGGTTGATCTTGAGCCTATAGGAAAAGATACGGAGAGAGGACGTAGGCACGTTTGGCTGAACCTCTATAAATCTTGTGTCGTTTGTCTTCCGCATTTTAATTACGCTTCCGTAAGTGCAAAAGAGTTCGAAAAATCTACTCCGCAATATTATTACACCATTCTAAGTGGGGTGCCAATTCACAACAATAAGGATCGAGGAACTCACCAGTGATAACAACGGTCAACGAGACCAACAATATGAAAGGTAGTGAATTTGGATGTACATCCCACGAAGATACGATCGACACGATCTACAACAACACCCCAATATGAGTCATAGATTCATAAAGCTTTACACATACATTAAATGTATAACATTCACAAGAATCACTTATTATTATAACCAAGCAAGATAACTTGCCTCAATTACGGAGGCAAAAAATAGTCTTTCCTCGAATGAACGAACGGCATCCTTCGATAAACAACACTCACTCGAGAAATCATCCTTGAATGAAATACAATTCATTTAATAACACAATCCTATAATACCAATATCGAATTCATGGAAATCGATATCCACAATTAACACGAATAGTTCAAACTTATTCTAATGAATAACAAAATCTTAATTTGTGAACTCGAATACCCCCAAATCATCTCTATAATCAGATTAACATACCCATGATAATCCATTAAATAGGGATTATCAAGAACAACATCAAATAATCATCATATTATGATAATATTATCATATATCATCATAATCCTCTCAAGAACATTATCGACATTTGAACATGATGTTCTAGACAATCGTAAATCATCAACTTTATCAAGAATTTTGGATTTAACATCAAGTTTAACTATATCAAAACTATGATAGTTATCTCATAATTCATTATTATCTTCCATTAAATTAGTTAAACCTCTCAAGAATACCCAAGGTATCAATAATCATCCCCAGTTATATTAATCATCAAGCAAGTTAATAATCCTTCCAAAATATGATTATAACATTTAAGAATATTGAAGCATTAAGAACATACTCATCTATAAGTTCTAATCATCATGTTCTTTATCATGTAATCATCTATAAGTTCTTTATCATATAGTTATCTATAAGTTCTAATCATCATGTGTTCATAATAACCAACAATAATCATGTTATCTTCCAAGAATTCAACAACACATGAAGTAATCATCAACAATATCATCATCATCTCAGAAGATTAGAAAATATACCTATTTGAAGATGAAGAACAACCTAAAAGACTTCAAGAATCCACAATAATCCTCAAGATCCGAAGCTCTAGTCTAAGATATGAAGCTCCAGGGCAAGATAGAAGAGGCTTATAATCACTTAGGAGGGCAGGAGGATGATTTCTATAGAGAAAACTCAGAGTTGGTTCGTGCAATAATGAAAGACAAGACATGTCTTTAAAATCTGCACTTTCCTTAACGTACGCTATCTACAAAGGTTAATGTACACTAACATCCTTTATGTAAACACCACAGTGTTACGTACATACACCTCCTCCAGAGGCTACTGCCTCAATTCAAACGTCGCCTTACGTATGTTGAAAATATAGTGTATGTTCACACACCACCATTATGTACGCTAACACAACGATGTTGTGTATGTAATACCTCTTGACTTGGCTGTCCGAATCAAGCCAAAAGTTCCAGCGACGCGTGTCCATGTGCGGTCCCACAAGCCGAAATTTGAGATGCACTCTGATACCATCAATTACGTACATGATCTATCAAGCTTAACGTACGTACCACTCGTCGTGATAGTGTATGCTAGACACTGATCGTAGCGTACACTGGACTAATGTACTTAACCAAAAACACAACTTACCGCGCAACGTCTAACAGTCAAAACATGACAAACGTCAAACATAAATAATTTGATTCCAAAATATCTCGATATAATAAACATTGTAAAAATCCAAACACAATACACCAATACTCGTACAATACATATAATACAATGGTAAAAATGAAAAATTACAACTGGATATTATATACTCCCCCCTAAAAAGAGTTTCATCCTTGAAACTAAGGGGTGAACAGCTCGGGATATCTCTCCAGCATGCTATCCTCAGTCTTCCATCTGGCCTCTTCGACTCCATGTCTTGACCACTGAATCTTCAGCAGGGGAATCGTCTTGTTTCTCAACTGTTTGATTCTCCTCTCAAGTATTCGTATAGGACGCTCTGCGTATGAATGATCATCACCTATCTCAATTTCTTCAAACTGAAGTATGTGGCTTGGATCAGCAACTTACTTCCTCAATTGGGAAACATGAAACATATTTTTAACTCGACTTAAAGCCAGTGGAAATGCCAAATAATAGGCCAGATTGCCTACTCATTCTAAATCTCAAACGATCTGATATGCCTTAGACTCATCTTGCCTCTTTTTCCGAAATGGAAAATACCTCTGGTAGGAGACATCTTAACCCAGACTGGCCATTGATCTGTGGATGAAATGTCGTACAGAAATTCAATTGTGTACCCATCACACGATGAACCGCCTTCCAGAAATGTAACACGAACCGTCTGTCACGATCCGATACGATACTCTTGGGAGTTCCGTGCACCCTTACGATCTCTTGAATGAACAACTAGGCTAATCTCTCGGGAACCCATGTGTCTTTGATCTCCAAGAAGAGAGCTGATTTGTTCAGATAATCCACAATCACCCAAATCGTATTCATACCTCGATGACTCATCGGAAAGTTTGTGATAAAGTCCATCGACATGTCCTCCAATTTTCATTTTGGAATAAGGAGTGGTTTCAGCATATCCGCTAGTCGTTAATGTTCAATCTTCACCTGCTGAAAGGTTAAACACCTTGAAACAAAATATGCAGCTTCTCTCTTCATATTGCCCCACCAGTAATATTATTTCAAGTCCTTATACATCTTCTTAGACCCTGTATGAACAGAGTACGGGGTAGCATGAGCCTCTCTCGAATAGATTTTTTCAATTCTTCATCTGTCAGTACACATAATCGATTTTTGAAATGCATAACTCATCCTCGTGGACCACAAATCCAGGGGATTTTCCCTAAGTTACTTCATTCCAGATCCGCGATAAGAACATTTCTGTAATCTGCTTTGATATGATACTATCGTCAAGGAACGACGAAATCTCAAGTGTACAAAGTGTCCCTTGTACACGTTGTAGCCAGACTTCAATCCCGAGCCTCACATATTCTACTTGTAGTTCCTTCTGAACTATCAAACGGGCAAGCATTTGCTCATGTACTATCTTACGGCTCAAGGTAATCGTTGATCAATTATAACCACTTCCTCGGTCTCATGTTCAACTCTTTCGGAGTAAAAATGTATTTTAGACTCTTGTGATCAGTAAAAATCTGAAAAGTGACTCCATACAAGTAATGATGTCGGACAGAGCAAACACTACGGCTGCTAACTCCAGATCATGGGTCAGGTAATTAACCTCATAAGGTCGCAATTGCCTCGATGCATAGTCAATCACCTTCCCATTCTACATCAACACACATCCAAGACCCTGTCTTAACACATCGCTATACACCACAAATCCCTCAGTTCCTTGTGGTAATACCAAAACTGGTGCCGGTATCAATCGACTCTTAAGCTCATCAAAGCTCTATTGGCACGCCTCTGACAGGTGTACTTCTTATCCTTTCTCAACAGATTATTCATCGGATGAGCGATCTTGGACAATCCTTCCCGAAATCATCTGTAATAACCTTCTAGTCTAAGAAAGCTACGGACTTCCTTCACATTCTTCAGAGGTAGCCAATCTCAGATAGCCTTTATCTTTTGTGGGTACACACTAACCCCATCAACTGGTATCATATGCCCGATAAAAGTCATCTCAGACATCCAGAACTCACATTTAGAAAATTTTCCATAAAGTTGTTTTCGCCTCAGCACATCGAGAACCTCACGAAGATGACACTCATGCTCCTCACAGTCACGGGCGAAATCAAAATGTCATCGATGAAAACAACCACAAAACAATCCAAATAGTCAATGAACACTCGGTGTATTAGTTCCATGAATACCACTGGTGCATTGGTCAGTCCAAATGGCATTATAACAAACTCGTAATGCCCATAACGAATACAGAAGGCCGTCTTAGAAATATCAGACTCTCGGATCCTCAACTGATGATAAAGAGATCTCAAGTTGATCTTGGTAAACACAGCTTCACCCTGAAGAATATATAATAAATCATCGATACAAGGCAATGGATATTAGTTCTTGATTGTTACCGTGTTCAACTCATGGTAATCAATACATAAACGCAAAGATCTGTCCTTCTTCCGTACAAATAACACTAGTGCTCCCCAAGAGAACGCATTAGGTCGATTATGACCTTTATTGGTCAAATCCTCAAGCTGATTCTTCATCTCCTGCATCTCAGTTGGAGCTATACGATATGGGGCTTTTGAAAGCAGGAACGTATCTGGTTCTAACTCAATGGTAAACTCTACCTCTTGCTGTGGAGGTAAACCCAACAATTCATCCGAAAAAACATATGGGTAGTCCCAAACCACCTGAATATCAGTCAATTCAACTGGTTGATCCTCTATCTTGGTCATATAGTACCAATAACCAACACACACCTTATTAAGGAATTTCACTTCTTCCGTTGCACTAATAATTGTAACACCCCCAATATATTCAGGAATATTACAGCGCCGTAAATCCTTTACATAAGGATTTACAAGGCTGAAGAATCAAACAGACATTAAAAGGTACTAACGAATGGAAATAATGGAATTTCGATACAACAGTTCTGACCAAATACTAAAAATAATACAATTGTTCAACAGAAACTCAATAATACATCACCAAATTCAAATCCATCATAAACGACTTCGTACTCGAGTACTTATTGAAATAACCAATAAACAACAGACAACTGAACCCAGCCGAAACATCACTATGCATCCTCGTCGTCATGCAGCTCCAGTGGTTGTTTTCCCGCTCTCCTGGATCCTGAACATAAACAAAATGTTCACCCCCGAAGGGGTTAGCACAACGATGCTAGTACAAGTACCACAACATATTATTTCAACGTCACACGCAGAATAATAGTAATAACGTAAATGATAAAATATCCAACGAGTCTTCTCCTATGAGAAACTCAAACATAACATACACAACTGATAATCACAAGATGATATCATAACATACACATGGTAATTCCGTCGATCCAGCGTTCACTGCCTAGAATCCACGATGATCCCGTCAGACCAACCCGTGGTGGAAAAACCCGTCTGATGATCCAGCGCACGCTAGCATAGATCCCCCGATGATCCCGTCGGACCAACTCGAGGTGGACATACAACAACGACATACATGCACGACAATATGTATAACATCAATACATAAAACAATTAAAGTACTTGCCTCGATTTGAAGACAAGAACAATACTTCCACGAAAACGAACACTCGAAGGTCGTCCTCCTCAATTAATCACGTAACAGGACCAAACCTTAACAAAAGAAATGATATAGGATTTATCTCACGTCGTACGAATGTTTAACAATTCGATTTACGGCCAAAAGTTCATAAAATGTAATCGCTGAATCGCTTAGCGCACGCTAAGTACTCGTAGCGTGCGTTAAGTCTCGCTTCGATAGCGCACGCAAACAACAAAGCCTAGCGTCGCTAACTATGCATGGTCGATTTCACCGCCGATCGACTGCTCGATGGCCTAGCGTACGTTACGTACCAAACGTAGCGTACGCTAACTCGTGCTCGATAGCGCACGTTAATCTATATAGCTTAGCGTGCGCTAACTCTGCATGGCAGTTTACTGCTGGGCAGTAAACTGTTCTCATCATGATCAAAACAATGAAATCTTCCGTGATAATTCATGTTACCTCCATGAATATCATGTTCATACGATTATGAATGATTTAACGGATAACAACAACTTCGGGTTCAAGGATATGTATACTATTATGAAACCATCTTCCATTTCGACTACAAATCTTCATACGACGATTCGAAAGGCTTAACGGTTGATATCAACACCTTTATATCCATTAACATTATCATGCTGTAGTTGTTTAACCTCCCATCTATACTAGATAAATCCTTCCATGATCAATCCCTTAGATTCATCTAACAATAATGATGTTAAAGTCAAGTCCATGATTGTTATGAAGTCATCTACTAGATTCGGATTACCAATGATAGAAGCTTCCTCTACTTGTTCAATGTAATAAGATTCAAATCATGATGTTCATAATCAAGGTACTTAAGGCTTATTCATCTCAATATTACAAACATGATGTACTTTGGATAATTCACTAATGAAAATCAATATCTCGTTAATATGATCATCCAATTCTTTAGAATCCAACTCTAAGTCTGGAGATAGGTTGAACATACCTTAATATGATGAAAATCACTGAACCGTAAGGTAGGATCTGACTCCGGTCGGTTGTATGCCACTCCAAGGTGCTATTCCACTTCAATGATCACTCACAAGTGATAACCAATATACAAAGACCAACAAGATATTTCTAAGTGTGTAGAAGGATTATTATAGCTCTCTGGCCTCTCAAGAATGAAGAATGGACGAATGAAATGTAAGCCAAAACGGGTTGTTGTCCCATTTATAATATTCTGCATTTTAACTGATTAGCGCACGCTACTAAGCTATCCTTAGCGCGCGCTAATAAGAGTTGACTTGAATCGTCTGTGTTCGTCCGGGAATCTTACTCGACCCATGTCTGGCCGCGCATGTGCTAGCCGTCCAGTTCAATAATTGAGTTCTTAGCGCACGCAACTCCTACATGCATAGCGTGCGCTAGTAGTAGCCCGATAGCGCGCGTTAAGCTACATTCTTAGCGTGCGCTATCACGAGTTTGCATGAGAAATTTTGCATGTTTCTATACTTATGTACAATAATATCAATGCAAGAAATATCATACTTCAATAATCAAAACCACAAATCCGAATAATACAGGGTTTGAATATAGATGAAATACACCGTAATAAATCCGGATATTACATACTCTACTACTAAAAAGGAGTTTCGTCCCGAAACTCAAGAGGAAAATAACTCGGGATATCTGGACTTCATATCAGCTTCCGTTTTCCAGGTGGCTTCTTCCATTCCGTGACGTGACCATTGAACTTTGACCAAAACGATTGGTTTGTTCCTCAGCTGCTTAACTCGACTCTCGAGTATCTTGACCGGTCTTTCTTCAAACGTCCCATCCTGCGCGACTTCGATCTTGCCAAAATCAATGATATGACTGGGATATGGTATATACCTCCGTAACTGGGATATGTGGAACACGTTATGAACATGGCATAATGACGGCGGCAATGCCAATCTGTATGCCAACTCCCCAACTCTCTCAAGGATCTCAAATGGTCTGATATATCTCGGACTCAGCTTTCCTTTCCTTCCGAAACGAAAGATTCCCCGAGTAGGAGAAACCTTCAAAAGTACGTGATCTCCAGTACTGAACTCCAATGGGCGACGGCGTATGTCTGCGTAAGATTTCTGGTGACTCTGGGCGGTCAACAGTCTTTCACGAATCAAGGCTATCTTTTCTCGAGTCTGCACGATCAACTCTGGTTCTGTTTCGATCAAGTCTGACGAATCATCCCAACATAGGGGTGATCTACATCTCCTCCCGTATAATGCCTCAAACGGTGCCATCTTAATGGAAGCATGCCAACTATTGTTGTAGGTAAACTCAATCAATGGTAGATGAATTTCCCAATCGTTTGACCAATCTAAGGCACATGCCCTTAGCATGTCTTCCACCGTTTGGATAGTCCTCTCGGATTGTCCGTCAGTCTGCGGGTGATAAGTTGTGTTGAAGTTTAATTCGGTCCCCAAGGCCTTATGAACTGCTTTCCAGAAGTGAGACACAAAACAACCATCTCGATCAGAAACAATGGTCTTCGGCGTACCATGCAATCGAACTATCTCCGAAATAAATACTCGTGCCAACCTCTCTGGTCCCCACGTATCCTTAATGCCTAGAAAATGAGCTGATTTGGTTAAACGATCAACTATCACCCAAATCATGTTCATTACTGTCCTGGTTCTCGGCATATTAGTGATAAAGTCCATCTATATGTCCTCCCACTTCCATTCAGGAATCGGGAGTGGCTTCAACATTCCGGTAGGCCGTTGATGCTCGATCTTAACCTGCTGACAAGTCAAGCATTTCGAAACATAGTCCGCTACATCTTTCTTCATGTTGCCCCACCAGAAATTCTGCTTCAAGTCCTTATACATTTTACTGGTGCCCGGGTGGATAGAATAGGGGGAACTGTGAGCTTCCTTCATAATCGTCTGTTTCAGAACATCATCATCCGGAACGCATAGTCGGTTCTGAAATCTCAAAACTCCATCATCATGAATTATGAATCCGGGGGCCTTTCCTTTGATCACTTCATCACGTAACCGAATTATCAGAGGATCATCTGCCTGTCTAGATTTGATTCCTTCGGTTAATGATAAAGTTATCTCCATCACGCACAGTTGTCCTTGGACTCTTTGTAACCACACTTCAATTCCTTCTCAAATCATCTCTCGTTGATGGCTAAGTTGGGAGGTCAACGTCTCCAGCATCTGAATAGAAACAAGCTTGCGGCTGAGTGCATAGGCCACTACATTTGCTTTGCCTGGATGATACAAAATCTCCAAGTCATAATCCTTAATCAGTTCTAACCATCTTCTTTGCCGCATGTTCAATTCTTTCTGACTGAAGATGTATTTGAGACTCTTGTGATCCGTAAAGATCGACGGTGAGTCCGCATGCATAATGCCTCCAGATCTTTAAAGAAAAAACTACTGCTGCTAGCTCCAAATCATGTGTTGGGTAATTCACTTCATAAGGTTTCAGCTGTCGCGACGCATAAACGATCACCTTATCATTCTGCATCAATACGCACCCGAGTCCTTGGTTCGAAGCATCACTGTAAACTATAAATCCTCCAGTTCCCTGTGGAAGTGATAGAATCGGTGCCGTCGTCAATCTCTTCTTTAACTCATCAAAACTAGTCTGACACGACTCGTTCCACTCAAACTTTTGTGTTTTCTGCAGGAGTCGAGTAAGTGGGCGGGAAATTTTAGAAAACCCTTCCACGAACCGACGATAATACCCAGCAAGTCCTAAGAAACTTCGGACTTCTTTCACGTTCTTTGGAGGCTTCCAATCCATAATTGCTTCAATCTTATGAGGATCTACTCGGACTCCTTTAGCTGACACAACATGGCCGAGGAACATTACTTTCTTTAGTCAGAATTCAAACTTCGAAAGTTTGGCGTACAATTGCTCGCTTCTCAAAAGTTCCAATACAATCCGCAAATGCTGCGCATGTTCTTCCGGGCTCTTAGAATACACCAGAATGTCATCAATGAACACGACCACAAATTTATCTGAAAATTCGATGAACACTCAGTTCATCAATTGCATAAATACAGCAGGTGCGTTAGTGAGACCAAACGGCATCACTACAAACTCATAATGTTCGTAGCGAGTTCTGAACGCTGATTTCAGAACATCAGATTCCTTAATCCTCAGCTGATGATACCCTGATCTCAGATCGATTTTAGAAAATACTGTTTCCCCTTGCAACTGGTCAAACAGATCATCAATCCGTGGCAACGGATACTTGTTCTTAATCGTCATCTTGTTCAGCTCTCGATAGTCAATACACAGTCGAAGCGATCCATCCTTCTTTCGGACAAAAAGAACTGGCGCTCCCCAGGGTGAAACGCTTGGCTGAATATAGCCTTTGTCCAGTAACTCCTCCAGTTGTTTCTTCAGTTCGAACATCTCAGTAGGTGCCATACGATACGGCGCCTTAGAAATTGGTGTAGCTCCGGGTTCCAGCTCAATGGTAAATTCTACATCCCTTCGTGGAGGTAGTCCAGGTAACTCGTCAGGAAATACATCTGGAAATTCGTTCACAACAGGAATGGATGAAAGTTCCACAATTTCGTCTTCTTTCTTCATTGCATAGCACCAATATCCGGTACAGCCCTGTTTCAACAATTTGACAGCTTTCATCGCCTTGATCAATTTTCCTGAGCTTCCCGGTTTCCATCCCTCAAACAGAATTTCGGAACCATCGTCAGCGATCAGCGAGATATTCCTCCTTCGGTAGTTTACAATTGCTCCATATCGATTAAGCCAATCGTCTCCGAGTATCAGGTCGTCTCCTTGCATTTCTATCACGATCAGATTTGAGAGCCACTCTCTGCCTCCAAATGATACAGGGAAATTTCTAGTTTCTAAGTTTCCGACAATCCTTTCTCCACTCGGTAAACCAACAACATAAGGTTCACAAGTATGAAAACCGGAAATATTCAAACGATTTACACTAGACAAAGATATAAAAGAATGCGTAGCTCCTGTATCGAATAAAATGCTAACTGGCTGGGAAAGGATCTGGACAGTACCTGATGCGACAGCAGCATCCTGATTATCTGTCCTCCTCATCTCGTACAAACGTGGGGGAGCAGATCCAGCACTCGATGTCCCCTTTCGGTCCCATTGTCCTCTGCCTCGTCCGCGGCCAAAATTCTGAGGCATCTGAACACTTTGCTGCGTCTGTTGGATACTGGCTTCCTTCTGGACTGGCTGTGGTGTACGGGCTCTAAAAGACTTTGCAGCCTCTTCACAAAACACTGCCCGATGTCCCTCTCGTCCACAATCAAAACAAGTCACGGCAGGAAGGGGCAATTCCGTCGATAGTGCCCCGTCTGGGCGCAGTTAAAGCATTTCCTGGTAACATCAGTAATAGTTGATGTCGCTCCGAATTTCTTTCCGCTCCTAACTGGGTGCGGAGGTTTCTTGAAAGAGTGAAAGGATGACTGGGCCTTACGGGGCCCGCTGTTCTTGTGCTATGTAAAAGTACCAGAGACTTTCTGTTTCTTAGATTCCGAAAATTTCTCCATAGCTGCTTCCTTGATCTCATACGCCAACGCCTTATCCTGGTATTGACGGAGTGTGGTACATTCAAATCCAGACATGTACCTCTGGATTTCTGGTTTCATCCTCATATCGAAATGGATCATCATTTCTGCATCTGTTCTTACCAGATGTCGAACAAATGCCAGCTGCTGGTTAAACGTCTTAATTGCCTGGGATACTGGCATATCTGAAGGCTGAGCGGAGAAAAACTCCCGAACTTTGGCTTCCCTCACAGGACGAGGGCAATACTGAGCTACCATCATCAATCTAAACTATATCCAATCAGCATCATGGTCTACAGGCCGGATGGCTTTCCACCATTCGGACGCTTCCCCTATCAGAAAATATTGAGCGATAGAGGCTCTCCATCGTCACAGGCGATTAATTAAGCAAAGATTTTCTCCAGTTCCTTTAACCAATGGTCCCAGGTGGGAGTCTCAGAAATACCATCGAATTTGGGTGGTTGCATCTTCGCCACTTCTTGTAGCCACCGATCACCTCGATTTCCCATGTCTGGGATCCCTTGCTGTCTCTCTCCCTGCTGTAGTCCCACCGCCACCTGCATTCGGTCCACGACTTGGGCAAATTGAGTCATCTGGTTCACCACCTGACGAAGGATCTCTGCACAAGCAGTTCGGTTCGTTATTAATAGATTGTTGCGGCTCTTTGAGCTATGATCGACTGATTAGAAGGCGACGCTTCCCTTTCAGCATTTCTTCATCCGCGTCCACGACCGCGACCACGTCCACGTCCGCCTCTCAACATACTGTAAGCATAAATACTCAATATACAGGAAACAAGATCGTTCTAATATTCGAGTATAAAGAGACACAACATGTAAAGAACGAGATATAGTTTAGGAACTTACAACCACCGTTCGCATGAAGACGTAGGCAGTGCAGTGATGTCATTCACGGCCGGTTACCTCAAAAGACATAAATGACCCCTATTTTAACCCAACGGCCAAGATATCCATAATCTTAGCTCCGATACCTTATTCTGTAACACCCCTGATATATTCAGGAATATTACAGCGCTGTAAATCCTTTACATAAGGATTTACAAGGCTGAAGAATTGAACAGACATTAAAAGGTACTAACGAATGGAAATAATGGAATTTCGATACAACAGTTCTGACCAAATACTAAAAATAATACAATTGTTCAACAAAAACTCAATAATACATCACCAAATTCAAATCCATCATAAACGACTTCGTACTCGAGTACTTATTGAAATAACCAATAAACAACAGACAAATGAACCCGGCCGAAACATCACTCTGCACCCTCGTCGTCATGCAGCTCCACTGGTTCTTTTCCCGCTCTCCTGGATCCTGAACATAAACAAAATGTTCACCCCCGAAGGGGTTAGCACAACGATGCTAGTACAAGTACCACAACATATTATTTCAACGTCACACGCAGAATAATAGTAATAACGTAAATGATAATATGTCCAACGAGTCTTCTCCTACGAGAAACTCAAACATAACATACACAACTGATAATCACAACATGATATCATAACATACACATGGTAATTCCGTCGATCCAGCGTTCACTGCCTAGAACCCACAATGATCCCGTCAGACCAACCCGTGGTGGAAAAACCCGTCCGATGATCCAGCGCACGCTAGCATAGATCCCCCGATGATCCCGTCGGACCAACACGAGGTGGACATACAACAACGACATACATGCACGACAATATGTATAACATCAATACATAAAACAATTAAAGTACTTGCCTCGATTTGAAGACAAGAACAATACTTCCACGAAAACGAGCACTCGAAGGTCCTCCTGCTCAATTAATCACGTAATAGGACCAAACCTTAACAAAATAAATGATATAGGATTTATCTCACGTCGTACGAATGTTTAACAATTCGATTTATGGCCAAAAGTTCATAAAATGTAATCTGCCTGAACTGCTTAGCGCACGCTAACTACTCTGTGTAGCATGCGTTAAGTCTGCTCAATTGCGCACGCAAACAACAAAGCCTAGCGTACGCTAACTATGCATGGTCAGTACTTCACTGATCAGTCGACTGACTCGTCTGATGGCCTAGCGTACGCTAACTCGTGCTCGATAGCGCACGTTAATCTATATAGCTTAGCGTGCGCTAACTCTGCATGGCAGTTTACTGCTGGGCAGTAAACTGTTCTCGTCATGATCAAAACAATGAAATCTTCCGTGATAATTCATGTTACCTCCATGAATATCATGTTCATACGATTATGAATGATTTAACGGATAACAACAACTTCGGGTTCAAGGATATGTATACTATTATGAAACCATCTTCCATTTCGACTACAAATCTTCATACGACGATTCGAAAGGCTTAACGGTTGTTATCAACACCTTTATATCCATTAACATTATCATGCTGTAGTTGTTTAACCTGCCATCTATACTAGATAAATCCTTCCATGATCAATCCCTTAGATTCATCTAACAATAATGATGTTAAAGTCAAGTCCATGATTGTTATGAAGTCATCTACTAGATTCGGATTACCAATGATAGAAGCTTCCTCTACTTGTTCAATGTAATAAGATTCGAATCATGATGTTCATAATCAAGGTACTTAAGGCTTATTCATCTCAATATTCCAAACATAATGTACTTTGGATAATTCACTAATGAAAATCAATATCTCGTTAATATGATCATCCAATTCTTTAGAATCCAACTCTAAGTCTGGAGATAGGTTGAACATACCTTAATATGATGAAAATCACTGAACCGTAAGGTAGAATCCGACTCTGGTCGGTTGTATGCCACTCCAAGGTGCTATTCCACTTCAATGATCACTCACAAGTGATAACCAATATACAAAGACCAACAAGATATGTTCTAAGTGTGTAGAAGGATTATTATAGCTCTCTGGCCTCTCAAGAATGAAGAATGGACGAATGAAATGTAAGCCAAAACGGGTTGTTGTCCCATTTATAATATTCTGCATTTTAACTGATTAGTGCACGCTACTAAGCTATCCTTAGCGCGTGCTAATAAGAGTTGACTTCAGAACTGTCCAGGTTCGTCCTCGGGAATCTTATCCGGACCCATGTCCTGGCTGGCGCATGTGCTAGCCGTCCAGTTCAATAATTGAGTTCTTAGCGCACGCAACTCCTACATGCATAGTGTGCGCTAGTAGTAGCCCGATAGCACGCGTTAAGCTACATTCTTAGCGTGCGCTATCACGAGTTTGCATGAGAAATTTTGCATGTTTCTATACTTATGTACAATGATATCAATGCAAGAAATATCATACTCCAATAATCAAAACCACAAATCCGAATAATACAGGGTTTGAATACAGATGAAATACATCGTAATAAATCCGGATATTACAATAATTCTCCCAGAACGGCTGGGATTATCACCCTGGAAGACACAGTCAAACCCATCATCATAAGTGATGGTCACCATTCACTTACGGACCCTACGTATGGCATCATGATGATCCATCTAGTAAGTACCCAAGATCATATCATCTTTAGGTAAATCAACCACATATGACAACCACTCATGATCGTTCATTCGAATTGTACAATATGAACTTCACAATTCCCAATAATTTTTCTACCATCAGGTATATCAATCACACAAGTCTCACACTCAACAAAATTATCTAGATGAAATCGGCTCAAACAAGATACAAATATAAAAGAAAGCGAAGCACCAGTATAAAAAAGAGTACATACAGGCTGAGAAAGGATCTCGAGTGTACCTGCAATCATGCTGGCCTCGGGATCATCGGCTTTCTTCATCTCATTAATTCTGGGCTTTGAAGTCCGGTAAAAGATGTACCAGCTTTTCCACCACGACCTACTCCTCTGTTCACCACTATAGTCTGGTGGGAAGCAGGCAGAGGGGTACAATCTTGAATGTAGACCGAATGGAGCGTGTAATGCTATCGGAGTCCGTCCCGATCAGCTCTACATAAATGAGCATGATGACCGGCACCTCCACAAGTATGGCATGAAACAGTCGGCCTTGGATATTTAGAGCTGATGTGATTCTGCTCCCCACAGTTAAAGCACATAATGGCCGAACTGGCCACTCGGGAATGTTATCCCGCTGGTTTAGGCACCACAAGTAGCCGCTCAGAAAAAGTCGGTCCAGTTTGGGTTCTTGAATGTTCCCTAACTACCATCAGCTTGGTTCTGGTTTCTTGATCTCTTATTAGCAGATGAAGGCTGCTTCTTAGAAATCTTCTTAGCAATATGTTCATACTCTAGAGCTTTCTCAATGAACTCTGGTAGAGTCGTGCAGTGATGATCAAGTAACTGCATTCTCATCTGAGGTCTCAACCGCTTAAGGAAGTATTTAATCTTACTAGCCTCTGTTCGAACAATCGACAAGGCAAATGGAAGAAGCCCTTGAAAATTTTCGGCAATCGATAACACATCATCATCATCAAACGAGTCCGGATTCAGCAACTTTGATAGCTTAGCCTCATGTAGTGGAGCCAAATAATAATGATCCAACATGAGATTTTTAAATCTTCCTAGTTGCACAAGCCATCAGCCGGTCTCACAGAAAGCCACCATGTATAGGCACTCTTACTAAGGTAATAAGCCTCCAAGATTATTTTATTGATCGGTTTGTCTGTTGTTGTGAAGTGATTTGTCTGTTTATGTTCGGAATATGGTTTGTTTAGCTAGAATACTTGCACTAGCAAAATTCCAATTTGCTAACCCTGAGTATTCGGGGATGGATGCCTTTTATGCATTCTGGTATTCGGAGTTTGGGAGCATTCACATGATCAACATGGAAGATGTTGAAAGACCAAGATGCTAATCACAAGAGAGGCAGTATATGTCAATATTGTCATGTTGTATTTTTATTCCGTTGTCGTATTCTACCCTTGCATGGGTATGTTGACATATTGTAGTAATTGTGTATTAAGAATACACACGTATTGTCAGTTATAGTAATTGTATCTTTTTGTTGATTTTCATGTAGATTGACCTTGTTGGTCAATTATGGTTTGAGTTGTTCCGCGTTTGCCTTGTGGATCCTTACGGAAGGATCCACGGCGCGTAACAACCCAAAATGGTCTAGGGGTGTTATATTTGTGGGATCAGAGCTTAGGTTTGTGAAAACCTAGGCTGTTGGGTCGAGTCGAGTCATGTGTTGCCGTGCCGTGTTGAGTCGTCCCGTGTCGTCCTAGTTGTCGGATGTCTCGTGTTATGTATCATCATGTTGTGTCATTTGAGTTGTCGATTATGATTAGTATCATGGTGCGCCCATCATCTCTGTGCGACCTGTCGACGTAAGTCTCTACTTCCTGAACTCTGTATATACGTGTTCATATGTGTTTATGTCTGTGTCTGATGTTCGAATACATCCTTGTTTGATGTAAATTATACAATGAGAATACTTATGATATGTTGTGAATAATTCATGTAGATTAAATGTTTCCTTCTAGGATAGTCGCGAGAATTTGTATCGATTACTATGAATAGTACTCAAGAATTTGAGTTGATGGTATGGTATGGCATAACTGAGATAACGGGTATTGCCTACATTTTTTGAGATTGCGAGTAATGGTACTTCAGTGTTGTTCACGAAGATGATAATTATAAGACAGTTCGTCTTGATTGAGGCCGAGAAAGTTAACTAATATGATCCAGAGTATTTGATTTGATTTGATTTGAGTATAATTTTATTTTTATGGTGACGGTCGTATATTAATTTTGGACATGGTGGCGGACATTGTTCTACGTTAGTCAGATGAGAGTGTGGTGTTTTTTCTTTTAACGCATATGTTGTGAATAATTCATGTAGATTAAATGTTGCCTTCTAGGATAGTCGCGAGAATTTATATCGATTAACTATGAATAATACTCAAGAATTTGAGTTGATGGTATGGTATGGCATAACTGAGATAACGGGTATTGCCTACATTTTTGGAGATTGCGAGTAATGGTACTTCAGTGTTGTTGGCAAAGATGATAATTATAAGACAGTTCGTCTTGATTGAGGCCGAGAAAGTTAACTAATATGATCCAGAGTATTTGATTTGATTTGATTTGAGTATAATTTGATTTTATGGTGACGGTCGTATATTAATTTTGGACATGGTGGCGAACAGTGTTCTACGTTAGTCAGATGAGAGTGTGGTGTTTTTTCTTTTAACGCATATGATTATATAGGCTTAATGCTCGTAAAATTTTAAATTCATAAATGAACTATTTTATAAAATATGTAAATTATGTTTTGAAGTAATAAATATTGAGCGTTTTGGAATACTAACTATTTTGTCATTTCAGACAAATGAGTAATTTTGCAACTTGATATATTATTTTGATGATTAAAAATAAGTTTTATTTATGTCTTGAACGATAAGTTGATGGGTCGCTATTTTGTTAATTTGAATAAACTCTTATGAGTATTCTAAAATGGAAAAAACTGATAATTTTATATTTTAATAAAAGGAGGATTTTGGCACTTTAAGAAAGAGGATTCTTGATATTTTTGAAAAAAAAAATGCATGATACGGATATATATTTTTTTAACATGATGTTTTGAAAATTTTGAAAGATAAAATATTTACGGTTGTTTACAAAGGGCGAAGGTTCTTGAATTTTGATCAAACGAGTTGAATATTGAGATTTTTGAAATATAAGACGAAGATCTTGATAAATTCTTTTTAGCAAATTTTAGGTATAATGAGAATTATTTAGACTTTTATTTGGTGTGCACGAATATTTTAAGAGGGATAGGTACCCCAAATGAAGAAACGTGATGAGAGTAGTGTTGTACGAGACAGCCAAGTATTTTTGGTTCTATGATCAGCGGCACGTCGACCCAAGGGTTGTCACATACAAGATGATCTCTGAGTATCATTTGGTATGTCCGGAAGTAAGTATTCATGAGTCGATCCGTGTGCTGATTAGGCGAGATTGATGAACAGATGTCGCAACAATGAGGTGAGCGGTAGGACAGGCATGTGCATGAAAGTAATTTCGAACTTCATACTTTGTACTCCGAGTTTTCAAATATTATTTGCATGAGATTTTGTAAAAAGGAAAATTGATTTTCCTAATTTCAATTTATGAAAATGTGTCTTGATGTTGAACGTATATCTTTGAAATAAACAAACTTAACTTCTATATAAAAAAAATGGGTATTTATAAGAAAGGGAATTTGACCTCATATTTTGCATTTCAAATTTATTTCAAATGCGTTTGTATACCATCGGGATAGTAGTATCTTTGGAAAACATTTAATAAGGCCGTGTAGGCATTTTTGAAAGTTACTGATTTTTCGGATCGAAGTATCCATCGATTTTAAAGAGCTGACCATTTAAAATTGGGATTCTGTAGAATTTTCAAATACGTCATTTTTTATTAAAGAAATAATAAATAAAAATAAAATAATATATATATCGTGTATATATTTATTTTGGTTTTTTATGAGCATCACATAGTATTGAGATTTTAATTTCGTGGGAGTTTGAGTGGGACTTGTAGTGCGGACACACTGTGGTTTTGGAGGATGAATAGAGATGAGACGTATCATGATACTGTAAAATTGGAAGCTACGATACAAAATCGCATGTTGTTGATCGTGTGATACTTGGGATTACAATTCATCGTATTAGGATGATCTTGATCCGAGATATATATTGATATTGCATAGTTGCTACCTTCGAGTATGTCATATCTTGTCGATCGAATCATGGGATTGTCGATATTGCTGAACCAGTTCGTATGCATATTCGGAGTAACATTACAGTGAAATGGGCAATGACATGGCAAGTTTTAGGGACAAAACTTATTTTAAGTGGACAAACTATTAACCCAGAACCGGACCCAGTAAGCGCGGGCCTGTAACCGAAGTAGGGGACAATGAGGCGAACAGGTCATGCTGGAAAATTTACCTCTAGATCGGGGGTGAGGTCGAGCCTCTTGGGGGTACTCCGGACAGGGGATGATCCCCTTGTAAAAAAGAAAGAAAAAAAACTTATTTTAAGTGGATTGGTATGTAATATCCAGTAATTTTAAATTAAAATTTTTTGGTGAAATTTATTTTATTAGCTGATTAATTATAAATCGGGCAGACTCTCAAGATACTAGATCAAAATATTGGTGAGTTATTGATTGATGGTATCATCTGATACATGAGGAATTAATCAAAAATCAAGCCAAGAGACTGAATAACAGAAGTGGGCATTTATCTAAATGTAACTATGGACCGAACTATACTATGTGTATTTTGCTACAGCAATGAAGGCTTGGCCCAATTAATTTATTAGACCAAATTGACCATAATCCTAATACACTTATAACCCATTATAATAATTGACTCAATATAATTGTTCTCTCCCCCTCACGGTTGCCTCCACCTCTAGTCAACACAAAACCCACCATCATCGTCCCTCTTCTTCTTCTTCAACGATGATAAATGTAGAAAGGTGATACGAAATTAACTAGTCAAAATGAAGAAGACGGAGCAAGGATCAAAATAAACGGCCTTACAACGCGTCATGCACGTACGACGATATTTTTAGGCGAGAAAACGGACACAAGCCGGAAAATGACACAACCTGCCGGAAAATGTCATCGCCTGCCGGAAAATGTCACCCTGCCAGAAAATGCCGAGCACTGCCGACCGAACTCGGCCGTGTCGTCCGGCACGGTCGAGTCTTGCTCGTCCGGAATAGCCAAGGTCGCTGTCGGCCGAACTCGACCGTGCCAGAAGACACGGTCGAGTCCTACTCGCCCACAACTACCGGAACTGACTGTCCCGACACCCGACCGTGTGCCAGGCGACACGGTCGAGTCCTGCCAATCGTCCCTGTTGCGCCGCGTCCGTGCCTAGTCACTGTCGGACGAGTCACTGTCGGACGTCGTTGTCGCGCCGCGACCGTGTCAAGCGGACACGGTCGAGTCCCTGCCGGCGCCTGTCAACCGCGCCGCGGCCGTGTCACGGGACACGGTCGAGTCCCTGCCGACAGCCCCATATTTTATACAGTTTTGTGTATTTTTGTCCTCTTTTTCTTTCTTTACTTATTTGAGGGATTGTGTCTCCCTTTTATTTGATTTGTGTTCCCTTTTTGTATTTTATGTTGATTTGTTTTGATTATTCAAAGATTTTATAATCTTTGAATTGTTTTTTTTTTTTATTGTTATAGGTAGACTTAGTTTTTTTTCTATAAATAGGCTTTGATAAGCATTGTAAGAAGAGAGTATTATGAATTTGAATGTGAAAGAAAACACTTTGTGTTTCTATCCTTGGTAAATGATTTTTACCGAAACTTGATTTTTATTCGACGCGTTTTCGAGTATTAATCCGATTGATTTTCAATAGGTCTTGAGAAGAAATCGCCTTATCGAATTATAAGTCTAATTCGATAAACCTTTGTTCTTGTTCGATCGAATCACTTTGATCGATATTATCACTTTTTTCGATATTACTTCCATTTTTCGTTTGTTCGAATTTTCATTGCCGTATTCGATATTACATCCAAAAATACATCCAAAAACACCCATACTCATAAAAAGACTTCCGCTACGACATTCATGCGCACACTCCGACCGATACGTATCCACCTTTCCGGGATAATTCGTATCAAAAGGATAGGACGCAGCGGCAACGAAGGCGCCGAGCTAGGCTTTAAGGCGAACTCATCCTGGTTGGACCACCGACGACGATCAACTTTGATTTTGACCGCACAAATCGTCGTGTGACAGTGAGTTTGATGGTGCCGGTAGTGTTGCGATAGAAGCTCGCGGAGGATGGAGGTCTGGGCTGGGGTTGACGGTTACGATTCTTCGCGTAGTGTTCAGCTAACTCGACCTTCTTCCGGCAAGGTGGAGCTCAAGGAATCGGCGGCTATGGAGATTCCGATCAGTGGCTCATGAGAGAAGAGAACAGCAGCATATGGTTCTAGATCCAATCGGTTTTTGGAAGGTTAACGATGGTGGCTCTGGAATTCGAAATAACCGATTGTGTTTCTGGAATTGACTTAGATGTCCGATCTTGTCCGGAGCTGAGTTAGAGTTCGAGACGGGTCAGGTCCTGGCGCGGGTGCATCTGTTGGTGTGTGTGTAATATCCGGATTTATTACAGTGTATTTCATCTGTATTCAAACCCTGTATTATTCGGATTGGTGATTTTGATTATTGGAGTATGATATTTCGTGCATTGATATCATTGTACATAAGTATAGAAACTTGCAAAATTGCTCAAGCAACCTCGTGATAGCGCACGCTAAGAATGTATCTTAACGCGCGCTATCGGGCCATTATTAGCGCACGCTATGAAGATAGGAGTTGCGTGCGCTAAGAACTCAATTATTGAGCGAGACGGCTAACACATGCGCCCGGCCATGGGTCCTAGGTCGGATAAGATTCCCGACGCACCGGACAAATTCTGAAGTCAACCATTATTAGCGCACGCTAAGGGATGCTTAGTAGCGTGCGCTAACTTGTTAATAATGCAGAATATTATAAATGGGACATCAACCGTTTTGGCTTTCATTTCTTTCGCCCTTTCTTCATCCTTGAGAGTTCAGAGAGCTGTAGTAATACTCCTATACACTTAGAACACATATTGTTGGTGTTATACATTGGTTATCACTTGGGAATGTTCATGGAAGTGGAATAGCACCTTGGAGTGGCATACAACCAACCGGAGTGGGATTCTACCTTACGGTTCAGTGATTTTCGTCATTTTAAGGTATGTTCAATCTATATCCAGACTTAGAGTTGGATTCTAACGATTTGGATGATCATGCTAACAAGATATGGATTTTCATAGATGAATTATCCAAGTATATCATGTTTGGAATATTGAGATGAATAAGTCTTAAATACCTTGATTATAATCATCATGATTCGAATCTTAGTACACTGAATATGTGAAGAGAAGCTTCTATCATTGGTAAACCGAATCTATTAGATGATTTCATAGTAATCTTGGACTTGACTTTAACAATCATTATTGTTGGATAAATCTAAAGGTTTGATCATGGAAGGATTTATCTAGTATAGATAGAACGTTTATCAACTTCAGCATGATAATATTGATGGATATAAGGTGTTGATATCAACCGTTTAGCTTTTCGAATTGTCGTATGAAGATTTGAAGTCGGAATGGAATATGGTTTTATATTGGTATGCATATCCTTGAATCCGAAGTTGTCTTTATCCGTAAAATCATTCATAAGGGTATGAACTTGGTATTCATGGAAGTAACATGAATTATCATGAAAGATTTCATTGTTTTGATCATGGCAAGAACAGTTCTTGCTCGTGATAAAGCGCCATGCGAATAGCGCACGCTATGCTATGCGGTTTAACGTCTTATCGAGCACTAGTTAGCGTGCGCTACGTTTGGTACGTAACGTCGCTAGACCATCGACGAAGTCGATTGGTAGTCGGTGAAATCGACCATACGTAGTTAGCGTCGCTAGGCTTTGTTGTTTGCGTGCGCTATCGAAGCGAGACTTAACGCACGCTACGAGTACTTAGCGTGCGCTAAGCGGTCGGTCAGGTGCATTTTATGAACTTTTGGCCGTAAATCGAATTGTTAAACATCCGTACGACATGAGATAAATCCTATATCATTTCTTTTGTTAAGGTTTGATCTTGTTGCGTGATTGATTGAGGAGGACGACTTTCGAGTGTTCGTTTGTTGGAAGTATTGTTCTTGTCTTCAGACCGAGGCAAGTACTCTAATTAGAATTGTTTATATTATGACAATTATGATGTGATTGTATCGTGTAAATATGTTGTGAATATATGTCCACCATGCGTTTATCCAACGGGAATCATCATGGGAATCTATAGTCAGTGTCTTACTGGATCGTTGGACAGGTAGTTCCACCATGTGTTGGTCCGACGGGATCATTATGGGAATCTATAGCTGTGTGCGCTGGATCGTTGGAATACCATCAGTATGTTGAAACTGTTATGATATGATATGTGTTGTGGATATTCTCGTTGGAGAAACTTATGATATAATTATTGATTATATCACTGTTGTATGATTATTGTACTTGTACTAGCATCGTTGTGCTAACCCCTTCGGGGGTGAACATTTGTGTATGTTCAGGATCTAGGAGAGCGGGAAAACAACCACTGGAGGTGCATGACGACGAGGGTGCAGAGTGATGTTCCGACCGGGTTTACTGTCTGTTATTTATTGGTTATTTTAATAAGTACTCGAGTACGAAGTCATTTGTGATGATTTGAATTTGGTGATGTATTATTGAGTTCTGTTGAACAATTGTACTATTTCTGTATTGGGTCAGAACTGTTGTACCGTAATTTCGTTATTTCCATTCGTTAGTATCTTTTAATGCCTGTTTAAATTCTTCAGCCTTGTAAATCCTTATGTAAAGGATTTACGGCGCTGTAATATTCCTGAATATATCGGGGGTGTTACAGAATATGGTATCGGAGCTAAGATTATGGATATCTTGGCCGTTGGGTTAAAATAGGGGTCATTTACGTCTTTTGAGGTAACCGGCCGTGAATGACATCACTGCACTGCCTACGTCTTCATGCGAACGGTGGTTGTAAGTTCCTAAACTCTATCTCGTTCTTTACATGTTGTGTCTCTTTATACTTGAATATTAGAACGATGCTGTTTCCTGTGTATTAAGTACTTGTGCTTACAGTATGTTGAGAGGCGGACGTGGACGTGGTCGCGGTCGTGGACGCGGACGAAGGAATGCTGAAAGGGAGGCGTCACCTTCTAATCAGGCTAGTCATAGCTCAGGCGAGCCGCAGCAATCCATCAATAACGAACCAGAACCTGGTGTGCCAGAAATCCTTCGTCAAGTCGTGAACCAGATGACTCAGTTCGCTCAGGTCGTGGACCGAATGCAAGTGGCGGCAGGAATTCAGCAGGGAGATGGACAACAAAGGATTCCAGAAATGGGAAATCGAGGTGACCGATGGTTACAAGAAGTGGCAAAGATGCAACCACCTAAATTTGACGGCTTTTCCGAGACTCCCACTTGGGACCATTGGTTGAAGGAACTGGAGAAAATTTTTGCTGGAATTAATTACCCGGACGACAGGAGAGCTCCTATTGCCAAGTACGTTCTGATAGGGGAAGCATCCGAGTGGTGGGAAGCTATCCGACCTGCAGATCATGATGCCGATTGGACGGAATTTAAAATGATGATGGAAGCTCAGTATTGACCTCGTCTTGTGAGGGAAGCCAAAATTCGGGAATTTTTCTCCGCTCAACCATCAGACGAACCCGTATCCCAGACGATTAAGACGTTTAACCAGCAGTTAGCATTTGTTCGACATCTGGTCAGAACAGATGCGGAGATGATGATTCATTTTGAAATGAGGATGAAACCAGAAATCAGGTACATGTCCAGCTTTGAATGTACCACTCTCAATACCAGATAAGGCGTTGGCGTGCGAAGTGAAAGAAGCGGAATGGAGAAGTTTATGGAGTCGAAGAAACAGAAAGTCTCGGTACTTTTACTGAGCACAAGAGCGATGGGCCCCGCAAGGCCAGTCTTCTTTTCTTTCAAGAAGCCTCCGCACCCATCTAAGAGCGGAAAGAATTACGGAACAATGTCACCACGACGGATACAAACTAGGAAGTGCTTTAGCGTGGTCGCCTGTGCCACCTTTGGCGTGATTGTTTGCGCACTCGGTTACATGTTTTGAGTGCGGACAGAAGGGCACCGTGCGGCGTTTTGTAAGGACGCCACTAAGTACAATGGAACCCGTTCATCACAAATGCCCGATTCGAAGGAAGCTCATGTCCAACAGACGCAGCAAAGTGTTCGATGCCTCGGAAATTTTGGCCGCGGGCGAGGCGAGAGGACAATGGGACCGAAAGGGGACATCGAGTGCGAAGCTGTTCCCCCACGTTTGTATGAGATGAGGAGGACAGATGATCGGGATCTGCTGTCGCATCGTCTTGTCCAAATCCTTTCCCAGCCAGTTAGCGTTTTGTTCGATACAGGAGCTACACATTCTTTCATATCTTTGTCTTGTATAAATCGTTTGAATATTTCCGGTTTTCATGCTTGTGAACCTTATGTTGTTGGTTTACCGAGTGGAGAGAGGATTGTTGGAAATTTAGAAACTAGAAATTTCCCTGTATCATTTGGGGGCAAAGAGTGGCTCTCAAATCTGATCGTGATAGAAATGCAAGGAGATGACCTGATACTCGAAGACGATTGGCTTAATCGGTATGGAGCAATTGTAGACTACCGAAGGAGGAATATTTCACTAATCGCTGATGATGGCTCCGAAGTACTGTTCGAAGGATGGAAACTGGGAAGCTCAGGAAAATTGATCAAGGCGATGAAAGCTGTCAAATTGTTGAAACAGGGTATGCAGATGCGGTGTTACGCAATGAAGAAAGAAGACGAAATTGTGGAACTTTCATCCATTCTGTTGTGAACGAATTTCGGATGTATTTCTTGACGAGTTCTGGGACTACCTCCACGAAGGGATGTGGAATTTACCATTGAGTGGAACCTGAGCTACTCCAATTTCCAAGGCGCCGTATCGTATGGCACCTCTTGAGATGTATGAACCGAAGAAGCGGCTAGAGGAGTTCTTGGATAAGGGCTATATTCACCAGCGTTTCACCCTGGGGAGCGCCAGTTCTTTTCGTCCGAAAGAAGGATGGATCACTCCGACTGTGTATTGACTATCGAGAGCTGAATAAGATGACGATTAAGAACAAATATCCGTTACCACGGATTGATGATCTGTTTGACCAGCTGCAAGGGGCAACAGTATTTTCTAAAATCGATCTGAGACCAGGATATCATCAGCTAAGGATTAAGAAATCTGACGTTAGAAATCAGCGTTCGTAACTCGCTACGGACATTATGAGTTTGTAGTGATGCCGTTTGGTCTCACTAACGCACCTGCTGTATTTATGCAATTAATGAACCGTGTGTTCATTGAATTTTTGGATAAATTTGTGGTCGTGTTCATTGATGACATTCTGGTGTATTCTAAGAGCCCGGAGGAACATGCGCAGCATTTGCGGATTGTGTTGGAACTTTTGAGAAACGAGCAATTGTACGCCAAGCTCTCTAAGTGTGAATTCTGGCTAAAGGAAGTAATGTTCCTCGGCCATGTGGTGTCTGCTAAAGGAGTCCGAGTAGATCCTCAGAAGATCGAAGCAATTATGGATTGGAAGCCTCCTAAGAACGTAAAAGAAGTCCGAAGCTTCTTAGGACTTGCTGGATACTATCGTCGATTCGTGGAAGGGTTTTCTAAAATCTCCCGCCCACTTACTCGACTCCTGCAGAAAACTCAAAAGTTTGAGTGGAATGAATTATGTCAGATTAGCTTTGATGAATTGAAGAAGAGATTGATGACGGCACGGATTCTATCACTTCCGCAGGGAACTGAAGGATTCATAGTTTACAGTGATGCTTCGAACCAAGGACTTGGGTGCGTGTTGATGCAGAATGATAAGGTGATCGCTTATGCGTTGCGACAACTGAAACCTTATGAAGTGAATTACCCAACACATGATTTAGAGCTAGCAGCAGTGGTTTTTGCCTTGAAGATCTGGAGGCACTATCTATTCGGGACTCACTGTCAGATCTTTACGGATCATAAGAGTCTCAAGTACATATTCAATGTAAAGAGTTGAACATGCGGCAAAGAAGATGGTTATAAGCGATTAAGGACTATGACTTGGAGATTTTATATCACCCGTGCAAAGCGAATGTAGTGGCCGATGCACTTAGCCGCAAGCTGTCTCTATTCGAGATCTTTGGAGGCTGACCTCCCAACTTAGCCTTCGGCGAGAGATGATTCGTGAAGGAATTGAAGTATGGTTACAAAGAGTCCGAGGACAGTATGCGTGATGGAGATAACTTCATCATTAACCGAAGAAATCAAATCTAGAGAGGCGAGATGATCCTGATGATTCGGTTACATGATGAAGTGATCAAGGAAAGGCCCGGATTCATAATTCATGACGATGGAGTTTTGAGATTTCAGAACCGACTCTGCGTTCCGATGTTGATGTTCTGAAACAGACGATTATGAAGGAAGCTCATAGTTCGCCCTATTCTATCCACCCGGGCACCAGTAAAATGTATAAGGACTTGAAGCAGAACTTCTGGTGGGGCAACATGAAGAAAGACGTAGCGGACTATGTTTCGAAATGCTTGACTTGTCAGCAGGTTAAGATCGAGCATCAACGGCCTGCTAGAATGTTGAAGCCGCTCCCGATTCCTGAATGGAAGTGGGAGGACATATCGATGGACTTTATCACTAATATGCCGAAAACCAGTACAGGAATGAACAAGATTTGGGTGATAGTTGACCGTTTAACCAAATCGGCTCATTTCCTAGGCATTAAGGATACGTGGGGACCAGAGAGGTTGGCACGAGTATTTATTTCGGAGATAGTTCGATTGCATGGTACGCCGAAGACCATTGTTTCTGATAGAGAAGGTCGTTTTGTGTCTCACTTTTGGAAAGCAGTTCATAAGGCCTTGGGGACCGAATTGAACTTCAAGATCTGACTTATCACCCATGGTGACGGAAAATCTGAGAGAACTATACAAACGGTGGAAGACATGCTAAGGGCCTGTGCCTTAGATTGGTCAAACGATTGGGAAGTTCATCTACCGTTGATTGAATTTACCTACAACAATAGTTGGCATGCTTCCATTAAGATGGCACCGTTTGAGGCATTATACGGAAGGAGATGCGAGATCGCCCTATCTTTGGGACGATTCATCGGACTTGATCGGAGCAGAACTGCATTGATCGAGCAGACTCGAGAGAAGATAGCCTTAATTCGTGAAAGGCTGTTGACTACCCAGAGTCGCCAGAAATCCTATGCGGACGTACGTCGTCGCCCATTGGAGTTCAATACTGGAGACCATGTACTTTTGAAGGTTTCTCCTACTCGGGGAATATTTCGTTTCGGAAGGAAAGGAAAGCTGAGTCCGAGATATATCAGACCATTTGAGATCCTCGAGAGAGTTGGGGAGTTGGCATACAGATTAGCATTGCCGCCGTCATTGTGCCATGTTCATAACGTGTTCCACGTATCCCAGTTACGGAGGTATATACCAGATCCCAGTCATATCATTAATTTCGACGAGATCGAAGTCGAGCAGGATGGGATGTTCGAAGAAAGACCAGTCAAGATACTCGAGAGTCGAGTTAAGCAACTGAGGAGCAAGTCAATCGTTTTGGTCAAAGTTCAGTGGTCACGTCACGGAATGGAAGAAGCCACCTGGGAAACGGAAGCTGATATGAAGTCTAGACATCCCGAGTTATTTTCATCTTGAGTTTCGGGACGAAACTCCTTTTTAGTAGGAGAGTATGTAATATCCGGATTTATTACAGTGTATTTCATCTGTATTCAAACCCTGTATTATTCGGATTGGTGATTTTGATTATTGGAGTATGATATTTCGTGCATTGATATCATTGTACATAAGTATAGAAACTTGCAAAATTGCTCAAGCAACCTCGTGATAGCGCACGCTAAGAATGTATCTTAACGCGCGCTATCGGGCCATTATTAGCGCACGCTATGAAGATAGGAGTTGCGTGCGCTAAGAACTCAATTATTGAGCGGGACGGCTAACACATGCGCCAGCCGGGACATGGGTCCGGATAAGATTCCCGCTGACGCACCTGGACAAATTCTGAAGTCAACCATTATTAGCGCACGCTAAGGGATGCTTAGTAGCGTGCGCTAACTTGTTAATAATGCAGAATATTATAAATGGGACATCAACCGTTTTGGCTTTCATTTCATTCGCCCTTTCTTCATCCTTGAGAGTTCAGAGAGCTGTAGTAATACTCCTATACACTTAGAACACATATTGTTGGTGTTATACATTGGTTATCACTTGGGAATTTTCATGGAAGTGGAATAGCACCTTGGAGTGGCATACAACCAACCGGAGTGGGATTATACCTTACGGTTCAGTGGTTTTCGTCATTTTAAGGTATGTTCAATCTATATCCAGACTTAGAGTTGGATTCTAACGATTTGGATGATCATGTTAACAAGATATGGATTTTCATAGATGAATTATCCAAGTATATCATGTTTGGAATATTGAGATGAATAAGTCTTAAATACCTTGATTATAATCATCATGATTCGAATCTTATTACACTGAATATGTGAAGAGAAGCTTCTATCATTGGTAAACCGAATATATTAGATGATTTCATAGTAATCTTGGACTTGACTTTAACAATCATTATTGTTGGATAAATCTAAAGGTTTGATCATGGAAGGGTTTATCTAGTATAGATAGAACGTTTATCAACTTCAGCATGATAATATTGATGGATATAAGGTGTTGATATCAACCGTTTAGCTTTTCGAATTGTCGTATGAAGATTTGAAGTCGGAATGGAATATGGTTTTATATTGGTATGCATATCCTTGAATCCGAAGTTGTCTTTATCCGTAAAATCATTCATAAGGGTATGAACTTGGTATTCATGGAAGTAACATGAATTATCACGAAAGATTTCATTGTTTCGATCATGGCAAGAACAGTTTACTGCTCAGCAGTAAACTGCCATGTAGAGATAGCGCACGCTATGCTATGCAGTTTAACGTGCGCTATCGAGCACTAGTTAGCGTGCGCTACGTTTGGTACGTAACGTACGCTAGACCATCAGACGAGTCAGTTGGCTGGTCAGTGAAGTACTGACCATACGTAGTTAGCGTACGCTAGGCTTTGTTGTTTGCGTGCGCTATCGAGCAGACTTAATGCACGCTACACAGAGTACTTAGCGTGCGCTAAGCGGTGATCGGTGCATTTTATGAACTTTTGGCCGTAAATCGAATTGTTAAACATCCGTACGACGTGAGATAAATCCTATATCATTTCTTTTGTTAAGGTTTGATCTTGTTGCGTGATTGATTGAGGAGGACGACTTTCGAGTGTTCGTTTTGTGGAAGTATTGTTCTTGTCTTCAGCCCGAGGCAAGTACTCTAATTAGAATTGTTTATATTATGACAATTATGATGTGATTGTATCGTGTAAATATGTTGTGAATATATGTCCACCATGCGTTGATCCAACGGAATCATCATGGGAATCTATAGCTGTGTCTGTTGGATCGTTGGACAGTAGTTCCACCATGTGTTGGTCCGACGGATCATCATGGGAATCTATAGTCAGGTGTCTGCTGGATCGTTGGAATACCATCGGTATGTTGAAAGCTGTTATGATATGATATGTGTTGTGGATATTCTCGTTGGAGAAACTTGTTATGATATAATTGTTGATTATATCACCGTTGTATGATTATTGTACTTGTACTAGCATCGTTGTGCTAACCCCTTCGGGGTGAACATTTGTGTATGTTCGGGATCTAGGAGAGCGGAAAACAACCCTTTGGAGGTGCATGGACGAGGGTGCGAGTGATGTTCCGACCGGGTTTCTTGCATTATTTATTGGTTATTTTAATAAGTACTCGAGTACGAAGTCATTTGTGATGATTTGAATTTGGTGATGTATTATTGAGTTCTGTTGAACAATTGTACTATTTCTGTATTGGGTCAGAACTATTGTACCGTAATTTCGTTATTTCCATTCGTTAGTATCTTTTAATGCCTGTTTAAATTCTTCAGCCTTGTAAATCCTTATGTAAAGAATTTACGGCGCTGTAATATTCCTGAATATGTCGGGGGTGTTACAGTGTGTGCGTGTGTTCATGGCTATATATATATATGGTTGTGTGTGTGTATACATCCGGCTGTTATATATATATATATACTAGTATAACACCCGTGTAATTACACAGGAATACAAAAAATATTTTTTATGTAAATATATAATATGTAAATCGTTCATTATAAATTTCATAATACTTATTTATAAACTACACTATTTGTTCTGTTTATAATTACACCATTCTTATCGCAAGAAAAGATTTCTAGTCTTTCTTGATCTTCACTCTTGATATGGCTACATAAAGCTAACCATGGCCGAATACGGGTCGATATGAGAAAGCGTTTGACCTTGACTCTTAAATATAGTCATGGTAAAGCTCATAATAAGTGGGAACTGGCATATTTGAAATTTAAATGGTAATCTGATATCTAAGGGGCTTAATATCAACTGTGGAATAAATATTTTACTCTCAGAATTATTTCCCAAATTTTTTTGTTCAATAATATGGTTATGGGTTTGGATAATTATTAATGATGTGATATTGCATAATTATGATGATTGATCCATATTTTAAATTAGCATAATTGAAACTCTAACTTACGATTTTTAGATGTGATTTGGAATTCGAGAACACTTGATACTATTCAAAAAAATTCATTGAATATACTTGATTTTGACTTTTAGAGGGTAGAAATTTTGCATATACTATCAGAACTGCAATATATCCGCTTGTCTTTTGAAATTATAGATATCACGTAATCGTTTACTATCTCCACAACGTGATATGTCCGCTTGTCTTTTGAAATTATAGACATCACGTAATCGTTTACTATCTCCACAATATCGTTTGTTGGCGCCATGGTTGCTATTTCTTCAAAAAATTACTTTATGGAAAGTTACTTTTAAGTGAATAATAGTGCTTTCAACAATGGTTGCAATATGATCTTCGGCATTCCGGATTAGTAAATATCAAGAATATCAATCAAGATTTCTCTATCGACTTCTTCACTCAGCTCACCATTTACAATTTCGAGGATTCATTCGGAGAAGTCCTTAATTTCTTGTACATGATGAGATGACATTGTTTGTCCAACAATTGATCTCATAATTATGAGTTTGCAATGATGCTCAAATGAAGAAGAGCTTATACTTGAATAACCAATATATGCATTGTCCTTTGGTACAACTTCATATGTACAATTATACTAAATAATTATGGCAAGGATAATTCTAGTAATATTTAAAATAAAAAAAGCTTTTGGAAATGCATAAGAGATTTTGACTTATAACTTAAAATTAAACACTTCTCAAATTACAATAAAAAAATATAATAGTAATATATATAATTTAATTACTTGTATGACCTATTATCAATATACCTGTTAATTTAGAAAACTACATCCAAGTCATAGCCTTAAAATTATCCAGAAATTTAACAATTATAATATAAGAATAGCTTGGATAAGTTAAAAATATACATCAGAATTTTGTCCTAATTAAAAACGACTTTAAAATTTTAAAAAATTACAAAATAAAAAACTCAATTGATTTGATTGAAGTGAAACGGCATATTTATGCTTATATGATATTTTTTCAAACATTTAGCTTTATATTTAAGAGTATTAAAGTATATCCATTTTACATTAAAAAATAGAAAAAGATTTGAAGTACTTTTATTAATTTCTGAAACTTGTAATACAAAAAATCTCGTTTGGTTGAAGTGAAATTATATGTATATTCATTTTAAAATAGATTTTGGAATTACAAAGTAAGGAGATTATGACTTATAACTTAAAATTAAGTACTTCCCAATTTGCCAAAAAAACAAAAAAGAAGTAGCACCATCGTAGTATATATATAAGTGAATTACTTGTATGACTTATTGTAAATATACTAATCGCGGGGTTAACTAAGAAAACTACATCCACATCATAGCCTAATTAAAATCATCCCCATTTTTTAAAAGTAAAAAAATGCCCAATTTTGTTTTGTAATATAAAATGAGCCGGAAAAAGTTATAGGGTACTTTTCAGGCATTGAACTTCATAATTAAGAGTACTAAATTCAAGAAATTTTACATTCAAAAGAAGCGAAAAATAATTAGAGTATTTTTAGATATGTGAAACTTGTATTACAAAAAATCTAAGTGACATTTGGTTCACTTGAAACTTTATATCATTTTTATATGATATTATATTCAAACATTTAACCTAATATATAGAAGTATTAAAGTTGGCACAATTTACATTCAAGAGAAGCATTTTTAATAATTTCGGAAACTCGTATTAGAAAAAACCTCAATTCATATCTGATTGTGTTAACTGTATTTGATGAAATTTCAGTTCCAGATTTTTCTTCGTCCTTTTTTTTGTCAAAATGATCTAAATCGTTAATTATTTAACGATTTCTGTATATGGCCAAAAAAGAGATAATTTAATCCTTATGTTTGAAAAAAAATTATATAAATTATTTGGAATTTAAAATACAAAAGCAAATCCAAAACTTTCAAAAATATATAGTTGATTTTAAAAGTGGATAAATTTAAAACAAAAAAATTAAAATATCAATTAAAACGATCAATTTTTATTTTTTAAAATTCTCTTTTTACAAAGATCTACGAATTAGTATACTATTAAATTTAATTTATTATATATTTTGAAATATCTCTTTAAAAATACTTAAAATCAGTAATTATATAATTAATTAAATATAAGTTTTTTCATTTATTTTGTTATTTTATATTAATTAAATAAAATTTAAAACTAAAATAGACTAATTGATTTATTCCATACTTTCTTTGATTTATTTATAAATAATAATTAAAATCATTGTTTCTACACTTTCAATAATATTTTTTAATAAGATTATTTTCGATTTATTTAATTGATTAGGACTTCAAGTACCTTTTAAATTATATATATTCAACACTTCTTTTGCAATACTCACAAACATCTTTCATTTCAGCTTATAATTTTTATATTAATATACCTAATTATAGTGACTAACTAATATAAACTAATTAATTAGTGCAATATATAATATTTCTGCGAGATTTTAGGTTTAAGTTTTTAATATATATTGCACACTACTATATTAAATTTCTCTTTGTTTGGGATTTATATTTTTAATTAATGAAAATATGAAATATTTTTGTAAATATAATGAATTCTTATTTATTCATAATTTATATTCCTTAATTCGTAAAAATTAATAAGGTAGGTAGGAGTTAATTGAGGTATAATTATATTGTAATTAATGCAATGATGATTAGACAGTAATTGATTACGTGTCACCAAGCGTGAGAAGACACATAAGACCAAGCACCAAGAAAAGACATGTGATGAAGCGTGAAGGCTGCCACTTGCGCCAGCGTATTCTGCATTAGTATATAGGGGAGATATATCATATATATATATATATATATGTGTGTGTGTGTGTGTGTGTGTACATCTGGCTGTGTATGTGTGTAAGAGGTTGTATGTGTTTGTACAGGATATATGAGGTGATATGTTTTGTGTGTATGTATGTGCGTGTGTCTTTGCGTGTGAGTATGCCTGTGTGTGTACCTGTAAGTGTATGTGTGTGTGGTTAAGTCTCTGTTTGTGTGTGTGTGATGTATATACCGTGTGTGAGTGCTATATATACATATATTTGTATTATATACATATATGTGTGTATGTGTATGTATTGAGTCTGTGTACAGTGATATGTGTGTGTAAATATGTGCGTGACGAAATATATATAACCATGGTAGTCCGTATGTGTTTGTGTTGGAACTATAGAGGAGGAAGATGATTTAGGCATATAAATGGAAGTCTTGATAAATTAGTCTACCAGCGGATTCGTATATTGGAATGAGCCCGAATTCGGAGTTGTATACGGGGCAATAGTTCAAGAATTTGAATTATGATTCCCATCACTAATTAAATCGAGATATGGATCCGGGTTAAATATCGTTGGTCGTTTGATCCGATGGATAAATTAAGGGGCACGATTGAGGATGGGATTTCAATAAACCATTTGGAGTGATCGAGCTAGGCTTATGTCAAGTAAAACCATCTTTGGTGAAGGTACGTATCTTCCTTATACTTTTCATATTTCCTTGAATATAAATATATTTGTCATTAAATGTGTTATCATGTTTACGTGATTGTGTTAATTGGTGACTATATGGCTCGATTGGGTAGAATTTGTGTTTGTTTGAAATAGATGGTATAAATATATTGTTCAATAAATATGTGTTAGTTTTAATCCATAATTGTAAACTTGTGATTATTTCTTGAACCGACGATTCGTGCTTATTGTGAAACTGAGTCAATAAAATTATGATGATTTTATGGAATTGATGAATGGTATTGTTGGATAGTTGAAGTGGTTGGATTGATCATAAATGTACTATTCCTTGGTTAGGAATATGTATTGAATAACGTGACCATTTCTAGCAAGTGCCTTGACTATATATATTGCGATTAACGATCGAGACATGTGATTTGTAAAACATAAGTGTGTGTTGTTGTTCTTCTACTTGGGATGGTTCAACAGGACCTCTGGGGCCCGATACTAATGGGTACGGCCGCAGAAGTGGTTTTGTACCCGGGGACGGATCGATGGGACCTCTGGGAGTCGATGCTAATGGGCATGGCCACGAGTTACCAAGTGTAGTTTTTTCGTGGTGATGATATGTGATATATCCAAAATATCACTACGTTTTGTTCTCGACATTGAGATATATTATATATAGGTCATTGATACTCGGCTAGAATGGTATTGGAATAAAGTGTTGTGTTTATATTGTATGGTTTATACTTTGGATAAAACTACCTGAGATCTCAAGAGTACCATTCAAACTTTATTTCAAGGATTTATCAAAACTCAAGAGTTTTGAACCGTTTCTGATTTAAGTGAATATATCTCGGGATTTTTCCAAGATTATTTCATTGATCGGTTTGTCTGTTGTTGTGAAGTGATTTACCTGTTTATGTTCGGAATATGGTTTGTATAGCTAGAATACTTGCACTAGAAAAAATTCAGTTTGCTAACCCCCGAGTATTTGCGGGGTGGATGCCTTTTATGCATTCAGGTATTCATAGTTCGGGAGCATTCACATGATCAGTATGGAAGATGATGAAAGACCATGATACTAATCACAAGAGAGACGGCATAATGCCATTTTTGTCATGTTTAGTTTTCTTCCATTGTTGTATTCTACCCTTGCATGTGTATGTTGATATATTGTAGTAATTGTGTATTAAGAAAACACACGTATTGTCGGTTATGGTCATTGTATATTTTTATTGATTTTCGTGTAAATTGACCTTGTTGGTCAATTGTGGTTTGAGTTGTCCGTGTTTTCCTGGTGGATCCTTATGGAAGGGTCCACAGGTAACAACCCAAAATTGTCTGGGGGTGTTACATCATCGAGCTTAGGTTTCTTGATTGCAATGTTATAGACTTCCAAAATATTGGACTCATCTAGATCAATATTGTAAAGGCGAGTATAACTTTGCAGTACCATAAAGCAAGTCATCAAAGAAAATACGAATAATCTTATTCTTAATTAGAAAACTATAACCTTCATAATATAATGTAGAAACTAAACTAATATTCCTATTCATAGCAGGAACATAATACCAATTGTTCAAAACTAACAAAAGCCCATTAGGTAAAACTAGATCATAAGTTCCAACGGCTAGTGCAGCAACTATTGCTCCATTGCCGACTCTTAGATCCACTTCCGCATTTTTCAGTTCTCTACTTCTTCTCAACCCCTGTACATTTATACAAATGTGAGATCCACATCCAGTATCCAATACCTAGGAGTTAGAAGTAGATAAGTTAACTTCTATAACAAATATACCTGTGGCAGTCTCACTACCCTTGGTACGCTTTAGCTCTTCCAAGTAAACCTTGCAATTTCTTTTCTAGTGTCCTGATTTATTCCAAGATGGAAATTTCCATCTTTGGGAGCTTTTGCCTTGAAAACCGGCTTAGTCGCGACTTTAACTGTCACATCTCGGGACCCCTACGCAGTAGCATGATATTGCCCGCTCTGGGCGCTCTCCTCTGAGTCGGCCCTCATGGTTTTGTTTCTGGAAACCCAGCGAGCAGCTTCCCAGGAGGTCACCCATCCTGCGGTTGCTCCTCGCGCTAGCACGCTTAACTTCGGAGTTCTCATCACCCCGAAGCCAATGGGCTCCCAAAAGGCCTCATGCTATTGGAGTTCCGCATGCACATATAAGGCACTTCGCCCTGCTCTCTGCTAGTCGGTGTGGGATACCACAATCCGCCCCTCATCAAAGGACCCGACGCCCTCATCGGCACACTCGCACGACACGGCAGAGTGGCTCCGATACCAAATTTCATCCTTTAAATCGCAAACATTACACAAGTACACACTTATAAGGAAACATCATATACATGATATGCCCCGTTAAGCATATCTCACGGGTTAACGACAACAGAGTTGTCTTCGACCTCTTCTTCTGGGTCCTCTTCGGGATCTTCCTCGAGGTCCTCTTCGACTTCTGCAACCGGAATTGGGGCCGTTGGGAGGATAGCAAGGATCTCCTCGGCGTTGGCTCGTATCATTTCCCTTTCTTGCTGGATCTGATCTTGGAGGGCTTCTCTCGCCTGGGTGTACTAGGCTTCCCTCTCTCGAAGAGCACGCTGCACTGCAGCTGTAATATCCGTACCTTCTATTTTTAGTAATTTCTATTTTTGGTGCATGTTCGTTTCGAATGACTCGCTTGTTACTGTTTTGAAATTCTGAACCTATTTTGTTCTTGGAGATTTTCCGTTTGGACGAGTTTCGAGGATGTTTTTGCATAATTTCATGTTGAATTTTATCTTGTCGCATGTACGTTCGATTCTCATAAAACTCGTTCGTTTTCGTTGTTTCTTGATTTGCATAAGTTTGTATGGTTGAGTTGGTCGTGTTGAAACTTTCGGCTTGTTAATCCGACGTCGTATCGCGATTTTCGGGCACTTGCGCCATTTTTGTAATTTCCATAAGTTTGGGGAATTTTACCTTGTTTGTTACATTACGGACTCTCCGGTGATCGGGATTATATTCTATTTCAATGCTCAGCTTTGTCGTCTTAAATATTCCGTGTTTATGTTTCCGGATTCTGGTCTTGCTTCGCATTTCGACATTTTTGTCATTGGCAAGG
Source organism: Orobanche coerulescens (assembly GCA_033398695.1). Lineage (NCBI taxonomy): Eukaryota > Viridiplantae > Streptophyta > Magnoliopsida > Lamiales > Orobanchaceae > Orobanche > Orobanche coerulescens. The sequence goes on along the minus strand of CM065810.1, from coordinate 96,972,554 downwards.
CAGATCGAGCAAGATCGATCGCCGCTCGAGTAGCGCACGCTACTCCGGGTTTACTTGCGTGCGCTATCACTGTGTGGTTATCGTATGCTAACCTGGGGTTCGTAGCGTACGCTAACGATTTCAGCGGCCTGGACAGTAGGTTCAGTATTTATGTACTGGACCAGGTAGCGTACGCTAATTCAGCGTTAACGCACGCTAATTCCTAGAATTAGCGCACGCTAATCATGGTAGCTTGCGTACGCTAACTGGAGGACAGTAGGCAGACTGTTCGTCCACACCCCGTTAGCGCACGCTAATGCTTGTGCGTAGCGTGCGCTAAGCCTGTTTAATATAAATAGGACAGCAGCAGTCAACTTCGTCATTTTTCCATCATTTCTTATCCTTCTCGGCTTTGAGCGATTCCAGACAATCGACTGAATATCATCATCCACTACCATCCATACATTCCTTGCGTGAATTCTTCAAGTTCCTAACACTTTCCACCATCCGAATCAAGGTAAGAATCCCTGAAACCCTTGTTTTGAGATTTTGGGGAAATTTTGGGGATTTATTGGGATTTGATTCTTTTAGTTCAAATTATCATTGGATTATCGCTAGACTTCGATCGTGTACTTGTAATCCTTCGTTTTTATTGATGATTTGTGGTTTTAAACTCCAAGTTCTCCATTGTTCGTCACTTATAGTCGACGATACCCAAGTCATGACTGACAAATTGTTCCAACGGGTAGAATTAGGATTAATTCTTACCTTTCCGCATTAATGAGACTTGTTGTATATCGTTATTATGGTAGGAACAGATTTGGGAAGATTGTTCGGACCGAAACCTATTCTTTCTCCATTTCCTTCGTTTCGTCTTATTCAAGGCAAGTACATGTATTATATTTTCTGAAATTCGTTTTCTTGCGTTGTTTGGGATTGTGAATTGTGATACCAACCTTGTAAACTGTGAACCTATCTGATCTTGTTCGTTCTTATCTTTTCTTCAGTATGTTGAGAGGTCGTGGTAGACCAGCTAGGGGATGCGGTCGAGGCCGCGGATGGGGTGCTATTAATGAGAAAGTTTTTCTCAGTCCTCTGCAGATTCGGCCTCTCAGTCAGTGCCGAGCACTCTACCTTTGAGCTCTGACGGGCAGCAGAATATGTCAGTCAGTCAGGATCTATCATCGGGTAATAATGACGACGCCGGGGCTACTGCCGTACTTCATCAGTTAGTAGCCCAACTTGCTCAGATAGCTCAAGGTGGACGCCAGAATCCGCCCCCGACACCTGAAGAGGAAGCTAGTAAGTGGCTTCAGAAGGTGACTAAGATTCACCCTCCTCATTTCTCCAGATCTTCTGACTCCCTCGGTTGGGAGAATTGGCTTTTTCAGTTGTCCTGGACCTTCGATGCCGTAGCTTGTCCCGAAGACAGGAGGGTACATTGCCCAGGACCTCCTGGATAAGGAAGCTGCGGAATGGTGGGAGGCCGTTACGCCTAGAGATCGTCGGGCTACTTGGTAGGAATTCAGGGCTGCTATGGAAGCAGAATATTGTCCGCCGCTAGTCAAAGAACGCAAAATTGTGGAGTTTTTCACTGCCACACCCCAGGATGTGCCGATTTCGCAGGCCATTATCTCTTACAATCAGCAGTTGGGTTTTGTGAAAGATCAGGTGAGGACGGAGGCTGATAAAATCCATTACTTCAATATGCGCATGAAGCCACATATCAGGCAGAGTATGGCACCGCTTATGTGTCCCACTTTGAAGGAATACCAGGATCGCGCTTTAGCGATCGAGATGGCTGTCTTGGAATCAGAGTCAGTTTTGGAAGCTAAGAAGCAGAAGACTACTAGCGGATTCTCGTCCGATAAGGGTGGTCAGTTTTCGAGGTCTCGTTCTACTCTTACACCTGGGAAGAGGCCGTTTCATCAGGCCGGTGGATCTCAGGGTAACCGTTCAGTCCAGTCTGTTGCACCTGGAGGGAGAGTTTGTTTTAATTGCAGTCATCCCGAGCACGTTGTGAAGGACTGCCCATTTCCGTTAGTTGCTTGTTTTACTTGCGGACAGACCGGGCATCGGGCAGCTCATTATGAGAGGGCCACTAGGGCCGCTAGAGTTCCGACTACCACCGCTGATCAAAGGGACCACAACACTCCAGCTACTCATGTTCCGCAGAGTTCGAACTGCGGTAGAGGTCGGGGGCAGCCGGATTACCGTACAGCGTCGAGTTCGGGTTCAGTTCACCCCCGATTGTATCAGATGAGGCGCACAGAGGAGACAAACGTTCCAGTGGCGTCAGGTACCACTCATATCCTTACTCATCCAGTTTCAGTGCTTTTTGATTCGGGTGCTACCCATTCCTTTATTGCTTCGGATTGTGTGAGTCGTATTGGTGTTGACTGCTTGTTTGAGTGTGAGCCGTTTATAGTGGGTACGCCCAGCGGAGATCGTATGGTTGGGGACCGGGAAGTTAGGGATTGCCCAGTGAGTATCGGGAGCCGGGATTGGCCCTCAAATCTCATTGTTATAGACCTTAAGGGTGAGGATTTGATCCTCGGGGACGATTAGTTGGATCGTCACAGTGCTATCATGAACTATCGGACTCGTCCCATCTCGATCGTGGCCGAGGATGGCACCGAGCATACTCTCGTCGGTTGTAAGCCGGGGAGATCGGGGAGTGTGATTAGCGCCATAAAGGCGATAAAACTTTTGAACCAGGGTTTTATCGGCTATTGGTGTTACGCTCTGTAGGCGGAGGGTGGTGGTGTTGACATGTCGTCGATTCGAGTTGTTAGTGAGTATCCCGACGTATTCCCGGATGACTTGCCGGGATTACCACCACAGCGAGAGGTGGAGTTTCCTATTGATCTTGGGCCGAATGCAGCCCCTATTTCTCGAGCGCCGTACCGTATGGCACCGTCGGAGATGTTAGAGTTGAAGAAGCAATTGGGAGAGTTGTTGGAAAAAGGGTATATTCGACCGAGCACATCGCCTTGGGGTGCGCCTGTACTTTTTGTTAAGAAGAAGGATGGATCGCTTCGTTTATGCATCGATTATTGAGAATTAAACAAGTTGACCATCAAAAATAAATACCCTTTGCCCTGGATCGACGACTTGTTTGATCAGCTTCAGGGGGCGACAGTCTTTTCGAAGATTGATTTGCGATCGGGCTACTACCAGTTGAGGATTCGGGACAGCGATATACCGAAAGCTGCCTTCCGGATGAGATATGGCCATTACGAGTTTGTGGTCATGCCTTTCGGGCTAACCAATGCCCCAGCAGTGTTCATGCAGTTGATGAACAAAGTTTTTATTGAGTATCTGGACAAATTCGTAGTCGTCTTTATCGATGACATTCTTATCTATTCACGGAGTCGGGAGGAGCACGCCTTACATCTCCGGATTGTATTAGACATTTTGAGAGCTGAGCAGTTATATGCGAAGTTCTCTAAGTGTGAGTTTTGGCTCGAGGAAGTGATGTTCCTCGGGCATGTGATTTCAGCAGAGGGAGTTCGGGTAGATCCACAGAAGATAGAGGCAGTGATGGCCTGGGAGCCGCCTAAGAATGTGAAGGAGGTGAGGAGTTTTCTGGGTCTTGCCGGCTACTACCGTAGATTTGTTGAGGGATTCTCTAAGATCGATAGACCATTCACTCAGTTGCTCCAGAAAACTCAGAAGTTCGAGTGGACTGTAGACAGACAGGATAGTTTTGACGAGTTAAAGAGACGTTTGACTACCGCACCCGTTTTAGCATTGCCTCAGGGGAACGAGGATTTCATAGTGTATAGTGATGCTTCGGGCCTTGGGCTCGGATGTGTTTTGATGCATAGAGACAGAGTGATTGGTTATGCGTCCGCCAGTTGAAACCTTATGAGGTAAATTATCCCACACACGATTTGGAGTTAGCTGCGGTCGTTTTCGCCTTAAAGATATGGAGGCATTATCTCTATGGGTCGTCGTGTAAGATTTTTACGGACCACAAGAGTCTGAAGTACATCTTCAGTCATAAAGAGTTGAATATGAGGCAGCGTAGGTGGTTAGAGCTAATTAAAGATTACGACCTCGAGATACTTTATCATCCGGGTAAGGCCAACGTAGTGGCTGGTGCGTTGAGCCGAAAACCGATGGATTTACAGATGTTAGAGGTACTTACACCACAGAGTAGGATCCAGCGAGATTTCATCTGTCAGAATATCGAGATTTGGGTTCAGAGAGTTCAGGGCCAGTTATGCGCGTTAGAGATCACTTCATCTTTGACTGATGATATCAAGGCGAAGCACTATGACGATCCGTTTTTGGCCCAGTTGAGGGAGGATGTGAGGAAGGGGAAAGCCCCTGGATTTGTGGTTCAGGATGATGGCGTTCTGAGATTTCGCGGCAGATTATGTGTACCGAATAACATTGAGTTGGGGCAGAAGATTTTGAGTGAGGCTCATACTACGCCTTATTCCATACATCCCGGTACGAGCAAAATGTACAAGGATGTGAGGAGTAACTATTGGTGGAGCAATTTGAAGACGGACGTTAGCGAGTTTGTGGCGAAGTGTTTGACCTGTCAGCAGGTTAAGATTGAGCATCAGCGGCCCGCGGGGTTTCTACAACCACTTCCCATTCCGGAATGGAAATAGGAAGACATCTCTATGGATTTCATTACCGGGATGCCTAGGGCTCAGACTGGAATGAACATGATTTGGGTTATTGTTGATCGACTAACCAAATCAGCTCATTTCCTAGGTATTAAGTGTTAGGAGTATGCCCTCGAATGCCACTTAGAGGTTGTTGAGTGAGGGCATTGTACTTATAATTATGTAAATCATTTATATAAGGCAATGAATGTTTCTTTATTTACTGGTAGTTACTGGCATTCCTAACTCGTAAATATACATATAGAAACTAGTCTGTGTATTTGAGAACAAAACGTTCCACTCCTTATTGGATAAGGGGGTCGACACTGGAAAAGTTTATAGCTCAAATACTTAATCGTTCGCAAGTCGATGAAACTTGACTGGGCGTTAAGTTTATGTAAAGACTTGTATGATGTGTTCTTTGACAAGTAGAGTGCCTGTCGAACACTAATGGTTAGTGGGAGCACACTTTATAGGTATGCTAATTGGATTAGTATACTCGAACCGACTCACCCTCGATTCGTCACACGGTTTTCACTTCGGGACAGTCAATGATGGAATCGAAAGGTTGTGATAGGTATTCGTGAACCTTCGACTTGAGGATTTAGTAGGGATGTGCTTGTGACGTCAAGATTTTCATTAGAGTAGTTCGACCCTATAAACCTAAGGCGGGGTCAACCTCGACGTGCATCTTGATGGGCAAGTAGCAGTCCTATCAATACCAAGATAGAATTCTTTCTCCCGTTAGTGAACGGGTTATATGTCCTATGCGATTATTGGCGCGATGAGATCATAAGTCTTTGCCAAAGCATCGAGCTAGTCGTATTAGATACACGAGAGCTCGATGATCTAGATTTGCATTAACGCATGCATAGCGTCAAGCATGATAGGGTTTGACTGACCGTGACCCTATAACTTGATCGGGACATTTGAAAGAAGGGTTTATACGTATACCGGTATTCACGACAGAATGGTTCTTGAATGATCCCAATCATTCGTTCTCGATTAAGTGCAGTGTAGGCCGCCAGGCTGGCTAGGTGGTGCTACTACTCTTTGGTTCCTCCCATTGCTGACTGAGACGGACCTACCGAGTCGCGCATTAGGATTGACGACGGAATGAATCAAGCTAATTCTCTCATTATGTGTATTAGATATTGGATATCTAAATTTAGGACATTAGATGTCTAAATCGATTTATTGGTTAAATTGATTTACGGCCTAATGAATTAAATAAATTACTGGGTGATTAATTTAATTCATGTTTATAATTATTTCTTGGAGAAATTAATTATATTATTGTAATACCCGGTTGTAATTCAGTAATTATCATTCAGTATTTATCATTTAGTAATTTCACTCATTAATGATCATTTGTCACTCATATTCAATCATGGTATTCACCGTTCAGAGTAATTGTATCGTGTATCAATCGTCGTTCATCACTAATCTAATTGGAGTTCCGTGCCGTGTTTATCATCATTGTCATTTTCATTGTGGGCTATGCGTGAGGAGTAGCGCACGCTACGTACTCTTTCTAGCGCGCGCTAATTGAGTATAGGTAGCGCACGCTACCACTCAGCATTAGCGCACGCTAATGTTACCCTGGCTGCAGTCCAGAAGGTACTGGACTGCAGGTGAGTTATAAGTAGCGCACGGTACGAGTGGTAAGTAGTGCGCGCTAGTGGGTTGTAGTAGCGCACGCTAATAATTGCTGTAGCGCATGCTAAGGACGGATCAAGTTGAGTCCAGTGGCTACTGGACTGCACTGGATTAATTCATAGCGCACGCTATGAGTGATTTTTAGCGTACGCAAACGGTGTAGTAGCGCACGCTACTTCTTCGTTGTAGCGCACGCTACCGAGATCAAATCAGAGGACAGAAGGTTCTGGACTTCAGTACTGGACAACAGATATTTAGCTAGCGCACGCTAACAATCGAAGTTAACGCACGCTATTGGGATAGAGTTAGCGCACGCTACCAGGTCATAGCGTACGCTAACGGGTCAGCCAGAGTTCACTGGAATGTTCATACAACTCGTTAGCGCATGCTAAGTAGCAGGTCATAGCGTGCGCTAATCTGGAGCAGTATAAATTGGACAGTTAGCCTGAGTTTCGTCATTTTCTCACTTCTCTTCGTTTTTGAGCGACTTCGGGCGATTTTGGGCGATTTGGAGTGTTCTCTTCGAGCTGCTATCATCTATCATCATCCTCAAGCCTTTGAGTTGGATTAACCATCACTTCATCATTCCTTAACATCAAATCTAAGGTATTAATCTCTTGGATCTAGAATTTCGGATTTTTGGGTTTTTCCTTTCGATTTCTTCGTGTAAGCTTGGATTATCATTGGAATATGTTAGATATGGATTATCTACCTTGGCTAAATATATTCCTACGGATTTAATGGCTATTTTCGGAATTATTTCAAGGACCCTTGGGGTTGACTTCGGTTAATTGGGGATTTTCCGATTGATGTTGTTGTAATCTTGAATTGTGGATTCCTATTGGATTATTGATATCATTGAAGTGTTTTGATAGTTCGAAATACTCATTTTGATGTTGGTTTCGATATATTCGGGATTGGATATTTTCGAAGTTGTGTGGTTGGTTACGTATTCGTTAGAATGCCCCTATGAGTTTGATTATCGTTGTATCGACCTTTGGGTTAGTCGTGTTTTGTTGCTTGATACGTGTATTGAACGGTTGCTGGTAATTATTGTTATTCAAGGTTGTTCGAGCGACCGGTATCTCGATTAGGACGTTGTTCGTGGAAGGACATTGTCATCGGTATTGTGTAAGTTGATTCTTACTCGGTTAAAAGGATATTCATTCCTTTTGTTGTTGATCATTCATAATCATAACTCATTCATCATTGTATTAATCATATTGAGACTTGTAATTGTCGAATAATCACTTCATTAGCGAGGAACGGCGGTTCCAATCATCTCATTGAAACTATCAATCACTTCATTATCACTTTCATATCGGTGAGTCATTCTTGACTTTGTCAGATTATTATTATTCATTGATATTCATTATGGTCATCCTCGTTCATATGACCTTCTGGGTTCATATTGCGTGGCCGGGTGCGGATGTGTGGAATTTTTAGTCGGGCACATGATGGCCATGTATTGGGAGTGATACATTGGACTGTGCACACGGTAACGATTACCTCCGTGAGACTAATTAGGTACAAGGACGGGTGTGTCCGGTCATCCGTCTTGTACACTTGCACAGAACACTATGGGCGTACTATGATACTCCTCTTCAGCGTAATTCATAACTAAGGACATTTCATAACTTCAGTTAAATCATGATTGTGTAATTTCAACCCTTGAGGATTGTTGTTACGTGTAAATCGACTTCGTTGGGGGATTTTGTTTTCAGGTCACTGCAAGGCAAAGGCACGGGAAGAGCATGTTGACGGCGAGGAGTCCCAGTGATACTAGTAGGGGGCCCCAGTCATTCCGTTTATTTCAGTCATGCTTATTTCTCTACAGTTGTATTTCCGCTGCAAATTCCGTTTGAAATGTTTATTTGTTCAGGGTGGTGTATTTTATCTCCATATAAAACATACTAGTATTCAGTATTGTCCTGGTGTGTTGTACTTAAACTCCTCATCGGAGTACTTGGTAATATAATGTGGTTCGGTACTACAATTATATTATTTAATTCATCATTTTCATTTGGCTAGTGCGTCCCAGTCGGGGATTCATGGCACTGTAATATCCGCCTAGTTTAGGGTGTTACAGAGTTGGTATCGGAGCGTGGTTTTGAATACTACCCTCCAAGTCATGTCTCATTTGAAATCATCGTCATCGGACTAGTATCATTGGACTTTCGCGTCACGTGTGACCTGTGCAAATGCCGAGCCAATCAGACCAAGAACTGTAAGATTTCTAACGCCATGGTATAATTTCTGGAAAGAATCATTCATTCATAATTCATCAGTTAACAATCCTCAACCATCATTTTCATTTGACCAAGACGGTCATGTTAACTCGCTAATCACTCAATTCATTTCATTATTCAGTTGTTGATCAGGAAGATCAAATCATTAAGCATGTTAACTTGTTCAAGATAATCATTTCCATAATTTCATCAGATAATCATGTCACCTCAATTAATCATTCATGTAATCACTGTGTTAGAGCGCATATGCTCATTTTCATCATCTCATGTCATAATCATAACGTGATATTCATGCGGGAAATATAATCATGTGACTTTCCTACTTCAGTATGGAGAGGTCAAGAAGAGGACGTGGAGGACGAGGCCGTGGAGCGGGCCGAAACCTGAGAGCTCGTGTGAATACACGTGCAAACGCAAGGAATAATGCTAATTCATCGAGCAGCGACGCTGCCACTCATTCACCTGGACGCGATCATTCACTAACGGGGAGTCATACCCGGGACACGGCTCAGTCAGAAGGTGTCCGGGTTGACCCACTCGCTTTTATGCAGGGCATGATGGCCCAAATGACCCAGATGGCACAACTTATGGAGACGATGCACAACTCAGTTAATCAAAATCAATAGGCTCCTCCGCCGCCACCTCAGAGGCAAGAGAGGAATGTGAGCAATATCATCGGCGACATCTCTCGCCAGAGGCCACCTACTTTTGAGGGCTCGTCTGAGCCGGCGGATATTATTCATTGGCTCGAGCATTTCGAGAAGTTGTTTGCTATGGTAGAGTGTCCCAAAGGATACAAAGTTTCTGTTGCGGCTTACTACCTGGGTAAGAGCGCACATTCTTGGTGGTTGTCGTTGTAGCCCACCGAAGGATCATGTACTTGGGATCAATTCAAAACTCTCATGATGGAGAGGTATTATCCGTCCCCGCTCAGAGAGGCCAAACTGTCAGAATTAATCACCCCCGACCCCTCAGCAGACGAGGATGTTCTCGCCATTGCCGAGAAATTCCAGGAACTTCTTCCGTTCGCCTCATCTATCATTCATTCCGAGGCAGATAAGATTAAGTATTTCGGCAAGAGGCTGAAACCCCGTATGAGACTACAGTTGCTTAATCATAATTGCACCACGTTGGCTGAATTCATTGAGAAAGCTCTTACCTATGAGCTTACTGCTAAGGAGATTGCTAAGCAGCAACCTTCATTTGCTAGCAAGAAGTCCAAGAACCGTAATCACCAAGGCAATGTGCCACTTTCAAGAAACCTCGTATGGCTCGCTTTTCGAGTGACCTCCCGTGACGTCTAAACCAGCGGAATCTCGACACGAGCAATGGCCTTCGGCCATCACCTGTTATAACTGTGGGGATCTTGGTCATGTCAGCACCAAGTGTCCGAGACATCACACGTGTCATAATCAGGAATTGTTGGGCATAAGGCCCGTTTTGCCGTAGGGACTCCAAACTCGCCGACGTCATCTCGTGCCCCTAAGGCCAATGCTCGTAATCAAAGCCACTCAATCGGCTGCTTAAAACGACAGGAGCGACTAAAGGTGGAGCCTATAGCCAGCAGACGGGAGCGTCCGGTGCCGGGACTAGCAAGCCCCGGATATATGAGATGAAGAAGACCGATGATCCAGAGGCCCGAATGATCTCAGCTACACTCGATATTCTATCTCAACCTGTGTGTACCCTTTTTGATACTGGTGCATCGCATTCATTCATTTCCGAGTCATGTTTGAGTAGACTACGCCCTGGGCGGCTACTAGTTGTGAGCCTTATGTCATTGGTCTACCTGATGGTAGACGAATTATCGGAAATCGTGAGATTCAGAACTGTCCGATTCAGCTTCATGGTCGTGTATGGCCAGCGGACCTAATCTTGGTATATTTGCCGAGAGATGACGTCATCTTGGGTATTGATTGGATGGATCGTCATGATGCCATCATTAGTGTCCGTAAGCGTATGATCACTATCATTTCAGACGATGGGGTTGAATGTGTGTTTCAGGGAGGTAATCCTACTGCTCGTAAGGTCATTAATTTGATGAAAGCGGTGAGATTACTCAATCGGGTGTGTTGGTTATTGGTGCTTTATGACCAAAACCGAAAATCATCAAGAATGTTGACGGATATTCCGTAGTGAAGGAATATGCCGATGTTTTTCCGCACGAGTTACCTGGTTTGCCTCCACAGAGAGATGTGGAATTCACAATTGAGTTGGAGCTCCGTGACGCCCCCGATATCGAAGGCACCGACGATGGCCCCGACCGAAATGCGGGAATTGAAGAATCAACTTGAGGAGTTATTCGAGAAAGGTTATATCCGACCGAAAGTGCCCCCGTGGGGAGCACCAGTGTTGTTTGTCAAGAAGAAGGATGGTTCATTTCGCTTATGTATTGATTATCGGGAGTTGAACAGGGTGACGATCAAGAATAAGTATCCTTTACCCCGTATCGATGATCTTTTAGATCAACTTCAGGGAGCTGCAGTATTTTCCAAGATCGACTTAAGATCTGGATATCATCAGTTGCGGATCCGAGAATCGGACATCGCGAGGACGGCGTTTCGAACACGCTATGGTCATTATGAGTTTGTGGTTATGCCGTTTGGATTGACTAATGCACCTGCTGTATTCATGGAGTTAATGAATTGGGTTTTCATCGACTTTTTGGATCAGTTTTTTGTTGTCTTCATCGATGACATTTTGATTTATTCTCGTGACCGAGAGGAACACGAGTTTCACCTTCATCAAGTGCTCGACGTGTTGAGACGAGAACAACTTTATGGGAAGTTTTCCAAATGTGAGTTCTGGATGTCCGAAGTGACGTTTCTCGGACACGTAATTTCATCAGACGGAGTTCGTGTCGATCCTCAGAAGACGGAGGCTATTCGAGATTGGCTACCTCCGAAGAATGTTAAGGAAATCCGAAGTTTCCTCAGATTAGCGGGTTATTATCGGCGATTTGTGGAGGGATTTTCTATAATCGCTCAACCCTTGACGAAACTTTTGCGAAAGGATAAGAAATACACGTGGTCCGACGCGTGTTAACGAAGTTTTGAGGAACTAAAGAGCCGGTTAATGTCAGCACCTGTACTTTCCTTGCCGCAGGGGACGGAAGGATTTGTGGTTTATAGTGATGCATCCGGACAGGGTCTCGGATGTGTGCTCATGCAGAATGGAAAGGTTATTGCCTATGCTTCACGGCAATTGAGACCTTATGAGGTTAATTATCCGACACACGACCTGGAGCTAGCAGCCGTGGTGTTCGCTTTGAAGATTTGGCATCATTATCTTTATGGCGTTACCTGTCAGATATTCACCGATCATAAGAGTTTAAAGTATATATTTACTCAGAAGGAGTTAAATATGCGTCAGAGACGGTGGTTGGAATTAATCAAAGATTATGATATTGAGATCCTTTACCACCCGGGCAAGGCGAACGTTGTCGCCGACGCCTTGAGTCGTAAGTCCGTTCAGGAGCAGATGCTTGCTCGTTTAACAGTCCAGGAGAAGCTTCAGCAGGAATTCCTTAGACCCGAGATCAAGGTCTGGCTTCAGCGAGTTCAGGGACAGCTTTGTATGTTGGAGATCTCATCGTCGCTTGAGGAGGTAATCGGAGAGAATCAGGGTTCGGACCCATCATTGTTACGCATCCGTGAGGATGTGGTACAGGGGAAAGCCCCTGGGTTCGTGGTCCACAAGGATGGACTTTTGAGATTTAAGAATCGATTGTGCGTACCGGCGAATGACGAGTTGAAAAACTCGATTTTGAAAGAAGCTCATGCTACCCCTTATTCTGTTCATCCGAGGTCTAACAAGATGTACAAGGACTTGAAACAAAACTACTGGTGGAGTAATATGAAGCGAGAAGTTGCAGAATTTGTTTCGAGATGCTTAACCTGTCAACAAGTTAAGATTGAACATCAGCGACCGGCGGGTATGCTGATACCTCTCCCTATTCCAGAATGGAAGTGGGAAGACATTTCTATGAATTTCATCACGAGTTTGCCGACGAGTCGTCGTGGCATGAATACGATCTGGGTGATCGTGGACCGCTTAACCAAATCAGCTCATTTCCTTGAGATCAAGGATACGTGGGGTCCCGAGAGACTTGCCCAGCTGTTCATCAAAGAGATAGTGAGACTACACGGTACTCCTAAAAGTATCGTTTCCGATCATGACGGACGGTTTGTGTCTCATTTTTGGAAATCAGTTCATCGTGCTATGGGAACTCAGCTTAATCTCAGTACCGCCTTTCATCCTCAGTCCGACGGGCAATCAGAGAGGACTATTTAGACATTAGAGGACATATTGAGGGCATGCGTCCTCGATTGGAAAGACGATTGGAAAGCCCAACTACCATTGATCGAGTTCACGTATAATAATAGTTGGCATGCTTCGATTAAGATGGCACCTTACGAGGCCTTGTATGGTCGTCGTTGTCGATCTCCTTTGTGTTGGGATGACCTATCAGAATCAATCGGCACCGAGCCCGATATGCTTATAGCCGCCCGTGAGAAGGTAACTTTGATCAGGAGTCGTTTGTTGACCGTTCAGAGTCGACAGAAATCATATGCAGATAACCGTCGTCGACCTTTAGAGTTCGAATCAGGTGACCATGTTTTGGTCAAGGTATCCCCGAGTCGTGGTATCTTCCGTTTCGGGAAGAGGGGGAAGTTGAGTCCGAGATTCATTGGACCGTTTGAGATTTTGGATCGAGTAGGCGAGTTAGCCTATTGACTGGCTTTACCTCCGGCATTGAGCCGAATTCATAATGTGTTTCATGTCTCTCAGTTGCGGAAGTATGTTTCCGACCCGAGTCACATACTTCAGTTCGATGAAATCGAGATCACCGACGATCATTCATATGAGGAGCGTCCTATGCGAGTTTTAGAGAGGCGAATCAAACAGTTGAGGAATAAGACGATTCCTTTGGTTAAGATTCAGTGGTCTAGGCACGGAGTCGAAGAGGCTACTTGGGAAACCGAGGATAGTATGCGGGAGAGTTATCCCAAGTTGTTTGACCCTTAGTTTCGGGGACGAAACTCTTTTAAGGGGGGGTGTATGTAATACGCGGTTGTAATTCAGTAATTATCATTCAGTATTTATCATTCAGTAATTTCACTCATTAATGATCATTTGCCACTCATATTCAATCATGGTATTCACCGTTCAGAGTAATTGTATCGTGTATCAATCGTCGTTCATCACTAATCTAATTGGAGTTCCGTGCCGTGTTTATCATCATTGTCATTTTCATCAGGGTCATGCGTGAGGAGTAGCGCACGCCACGTACTCTTTCTAGCGCGCGCTAATTGAGTGTGTAGCGCACGCTACCACTCGGCATTAGCGCACGCTAATGTTACCGGCCGCACCCGTAAGGTACTGGACTGCAGGTGAGTTATAAGTAGCGCACGCTACGAGTGGTAAGTAGCGCGCGCTAGTGGGTTGTAGTAGCGCACGCTAATAATTGCTGTAGCGCGCGCTAAGGACGGATCAAGTTGAGTCCAGTGGCTACTGGACTGCACTGGATTAATTCATAGCGCACGCTATGAGTGATTTTTAGCGTATGCAAACGGTGTAGTAGCGCACGCTACTTCTTTGTTGTAGCGCACGCTACCGAGATCAGATCAGAGGACAGAAGGTTCTGGACTTCAGTACTGGACAACAGATATTTAGCTAGCGCAGGCTAACAATCGGAGTTAACGCACGCTATTGGGATAGAGTTAGCGCACGCTACCAGGTCGTAGCGTACGCTAACGGGTCAGCCAGACTTCACTGGAATGTTCATACAACTCGTTAGCGCACGCTAAGTAGCAGGTCATAGCGTGCGCTAATCTGGAGCAGTATAAATTAGACAGTTAGCCTGAGTTTCGTCATTTTCTCACTTCTCTTCGTTTTTGAGCGACTTCGGGCGATTTCGGGCGATTTGGAGTGTTCTCTTCGAGCTGCTAGCATCTATCATCATCCTCAAGCCTTTGAGTTGGATTAATCATCACTTCATCATTCATTAACATCAAATCTAAGGTATTAATCTCTTGGATCTAGAATTTCGGATTTTTGGGTTTTTCCTTCTGATTTCTTCGTGTAAGCTTGGATTATCATTGGAATATGTTAGATATGAATTATCTACCTTGGATAAATATATTCCTACAGATTTAATGGCTATTTTCGGAATTATTTCAAGGACCCTTGGGGTTGACTTCGGTTAATTGGGGATTTTCCGATTGATGTTTGTTGCTACCCAAAATATTATCCGGAGATAGATATTGCTGGAATGGATGGATAGCAAACAAATGCAAGAGCACTTCCGTGAGAAAGATAAATAACACAAGATTTGCCGGGATTGTTAGTCCCGGGCTTGAATGCTCTCGCGAGATATTATTAATACTAATATTCGGGGATACAAGTACTAATGTAAGAATACAATTACAATGAGTGTAAAGATTCTTGTTATCTTAGCTAGTGAGCGTGTAGATTGCCGGAAGAACCACATGTGATGCTCTGTGAGTTCTTGTAACAAAAGAGATGAACAGTCGCGGCGGCGAGAGATCGATAGTCTCTCACGACGAGTATTTAGCTGGATGCTTGGGCTCCTCGGCTTATGAATCTCTTGGAATCTGTCTAGTGGAGACTTGCTGCCTCTGCCGATCGTCTTCTGGACGAGAGATTCGGAGAGAGAAGTCCTGAGATGGATTCCGGCGAGAAAGCAGGGAGCTTGATGGTATGTGTGTTCTACTGTATTTCCGTGAATGAATTCGGAATGTAGGTGAATGAGTTGTGAACTTAGGTAAATGAGTTCTGAACAATTTGGAACCTTTTTCCAGTAGGAGGAGGTTCTCTACTTATAGGACTTTTTATATGCCGGGCGATCGCCTTTACTGCATTATAATAATCGGGCGATCGTCTTTTAGCACATGGGCTTGTTCCCTTAAAGTCCGCGGCTGCTGCTGGCAGCCAGTTGTACGATCCACTGGGGAGCCTGCACGCGTCCTGAGTAGCTATCGTGGGCGGTCCCACTGACAACTTTCGGCGCGCCTGCCGGTAGGTGAGGTAGGTGACAGGCTGTGGTCAAAGGTCTTGTCTGTCAGCGAAGATCTTGTCTGTCAGCGCCTTTTGTGGATCTAAATGTGGGTGATGTTCTGAGATCCAGTCCTCGATGACTTTGACGGGCGATCATCTCTGTTCGGGGTGTAGGCCGATTGTCCTTAGCCGGACACTAGATTCGATCGCCAGATGCCAAAGGGCGATCGCCTTGGGAGTCGATCGCTAGGTACCTGATGGTGGTCTGGTTTCTTTGATTAGGCGAGCTAGCCATAGTTTGACTGGTGTTGACTTGGTCGCTCGGCCTTATAGTCGATCGCCTGTCGGGATGAATAAATCTTGACACAAAAATTGCCCCCCAGCTCGCTCCTATGTTGGAAACGTGGGGCGAGGTGGTTCTCTTGGCGATCGCTGAACTTTTGACGAGCGACTATGTGTTTAACTGAGCTGGCGATCGTCTTTGAGCTGATATATTCTGGGTTCGGACGACCTGGTTGGCCGCTAAACTGCGCGGGAAAAGGCAGTGGGCGTGGAAAAGTCTCCGCGCACGTGCCGGGTTTCTATTGGAGGATACCAACGGTCATTAATGACTCCTCGGCTGACGCGTCCTTGAAAAGACGCGTACGCGGGTCTCGAGGGAGTCAATAAATGCGACGTTTGGGATCCGACCCCTGAGATTTTCCCTTATTGCAAACGAGTCCCTGCCTTCTCCTATAAAAGGGCGCAGTGTTGCAGTCTTCGTCCTCACGCGCACTAACTGGAGAAAGAAGGGCTTGCTGAAGATTTTTCTGAAGATCTTAGTGCCAATCGTCGTTCGATTTTATCTTTGGGTAAGAAAAAATCCTTATCTCCTTTCTTTCTTTGAGAATGGCTGGAACGTCATCATCGCATGGAGTGGGTACCGATTACGCCGCCGGACATCGATCGTCAGGAGGACCTTCTTCCGACTTCCACCTGGAGACGGCCGCTGAGGCTATTCGGGCTGGAATCGATCCTGCTGAAATCGAGGCTTTATTTAATGAAGTCGACGTCGCTAAGGAGGCGGCTGTTGAAGATAGACGGTCGCAGATAGAGAGAGATCTGGCGATTAGGGCTTACTGGGAGCAGCATAGCGCTTTCGGCCGGGCCTATAAGGCCTTTGCTGAGATAATAGAGAAGTTGGCCGGTCCGACTCTGAGATTCGATTTCCGAGGATACTCGGTCGCCTACCCTTATCAGCTTCCCAAACGGTTGCAGTACCGGGCTGCGCAGCGATCTTTGTGGTCGCTTGGCCAAATACGGAGTTCGACGACCAGGAAAGACCTGGCCGTATGGAGGACGAGGTTCCATGTTCCTTCAGATGTGGACATGTTCGCGCCGGCGGAGAATGAGCGAGCCGATCAGCCTCCGATGGGTATGGTCGCCGTGAATAAGGCGATTATGGAGGCCGGGCTGCGATTCCCTCTATCTTTTGCTGTCTCCCACCTACTGGCCGCTTGGAATGTGGCGCCACTTCAGCTTACGCCGAACGCCTGGCTCCAAATTATCTGCACTCTCACTCTTTTCGGAGGTCACCGCCTGTACCGCCTCCCATCACCGTTGGAGATGAACCATTTGTTCAAGCTGACGGCTCAGAAAGGGTCGGTCGGCGGTTACCATATTCAGGGCCGATCTAGTCGGGTAATTCACGGAGTCCCGAATAAGATGCGGGGCGATCAGACGAAGTGGTTCTGGGTCGCCGGCAAGTGGAGGGCTTCTGCGAGCGACAATCCTTCGGGCGAGCTGGAGACCCCTACTGAGTTTCGGGAGAGGAATCCCGGTAAGGGTTTAGACTCTCCCTTCATTCGGATGTGTTTTGGACTGATCTAATTTGATTTCGGTTTTGCAGGTTTTCACATTCCGGCGGTCGAGGAGCTGCCTTTTGATTTTCTGGTTGTCTGGGAGCGGATTCGGATCTTGTTGGACGACGACCTTAACGCTAACCGGATCAATAAGGAGAGTCGTTGGTTGTCGGCTTGGCTATTCCGCTTCCCGAGACATCTCTCGGTACCAGGTATGAGTTTCTGTGACCTTCACTTTCCAGGTAATCGCCTTACTTGAGGAAAGTATCTAACTGTTGATCGATCGTCTTAACTGTATAGGTTCGCTTTCCTCGCTTTTTCGAGCCCCCGCCGGAGATCGCCATGTCGAATCCTGGAGTTCTAGGCCGTCTCCGCCACAAGAAGTCGTCTCGGGACCCACCTGTTACGTTGCCAATTGTTCCGGAGGCGGAACCTCACGTGGAGCCGATCGTGGCTGAGGAGGGAGTTCCGGAGGAGGGGCTTCGAGTGAATCATAAAAGGCCGAGGCCGGAAGAAACTTCGGTTCCTGCCCCTGGCAATGAAGTGCCGATCGCCGCGCCTCCGATCACCATTCTCGCTCCGGAGAATGAGCCGCCCTCTGCGGCTTTTATGCGAGAGATGGCGATTGCTGATGCAGAGACTCCTCGGGGGAAACCGTATTTCGGTCGCGACCCCGAGAGGGCTGAGAGGTAGATTGCATTTTTGTGTTGAAACTTGCAACTGCGTAGGAGTTGTGTTAACTTTGTTGTTTTGATGTAGGATCCGTCGCACAGATCCATCTTGCCCGCCGATGGTCGTGGATTTCCTAACGAGCCGATCTCCTCGCCAGTCTTGCGACATCCCTCAATACTTCAGCAAGGCCGCTGCTACTCTACCGAAGGCCTGGACGACCGATCTGGATGCGATCGCTCGTCAGCGATCGGGGAGTACGATGCAGGTTGTTCTCGCGCTTTCTCTCCAGACGGTGACCATGACTGTCCAGGCTGCTCAGGAGTTTGAGGGGCGACCTTCCACTATTCGCCTGCAGGCGGATCTCGAGGTGGCTCGGAAAGAGAACGCCGAGTTTGCCGACAAGATTATGGCGATGGAGAAGGACTCTTTGGAGGCAGCCAAGCGGGCGAGCCACGAGCTTGAGCTGGCGAAGAAGGAAACCGAGTTGTCTCGTTTGGCGGTTGACCGATTCCGGGACAGGATGATGAATGCCGTCCGGGCAGAGAAGGTTGCTGAGGAGGAGGTCGATCTTCAGAAGGTGACGATTGCTCGGTTGACTAACGAGCTGGCGAAGTCGAGGGAGAAGATAGCCGCGAGGGAGGTCGAGCTCCAAGGGTCGCAACAGGCGATGGCGGAGCTGAAAAGAGAGGTAGAGGCGACCAAGGCCGATCCCTTTCAAAACTTGGAGTTTGTCAGCGAGTTCGCCTATTACATGGCATTCGCCAACTCGATCCGAGCAGCTAAGAAGGGAGGTTTGGAGGTCGGGCCTCTTGCTGAGAACTTCAAAGCGTATGCGTTGGAGCATCCTCTCCATTCAGCTTTCTCCTTGCCGATCTTGGATCTTGCGGACATCGGCGTGGATTTGAGCTGGTATTCGTCTCCGTCCAATCTTGCTCATCCCGACGCTCCGGAAGATGAGGGGACCGCACTGATGCGATGGCGAAGGCAGCGAGGGCCTGAGGCACTTCATTTTTGATGTTTTAGCTTATTTCCTTGTAGTTTTGTAGCTTTCTTTTGTAGCATTTAGGCCCTCGGGCGACCATGTACTCTGATATTTTCAAGTAATGAAATGAACTGAATTTCTGACTTATCCTTTGAATGATTGTTACTTTTGAGTCTTTGTTTGACTTTGTACAAATTTGTGAGGAGAGATCGTTGCGAGGGTAGTTCCAAATGAATTGATAAACTCATAAAGATAACTTTTACAACAAATTCGATCACTGCACAACATCTGAAAAATGACGATCTCCGTATGTGGTTGAATAGGGACGATCGTCATATGGGTAGTCCGCACTCTTCCCCCTTGTTTTTATTCACTTAGTGGAAGTAAGGGGATGAAAATAATTCGTTGAGTGAGCGGTCTTCAACTTTGTCGAATCCTCGAGGACGGTCGTCCGTCTTGAGGAACCGTGCACGATCGCGGAGTTCAATGGACCGACTCCCTGATCATGTCTTGATGCGCGAAGACATTGAGTGTCTCGTGACTCACTTTATTATGAGGGTCCTCTGTTAGGCTGCGCCTCGCCTCGTATTTAAACGAAGGGTGTGCGGTCTCGGTCTAGAGGAGTCCTTGCGCGGGGCAACATCGGATGATTCAACTCCACGCCCGCGGCTCGTTTAGCTCTGCTTCCACCTCGGCCCACCATGAAGATGGCGAACCTCGACGGTGTACGTTGAGACGGGGGTTGTGGCACGTCGCATTGTCCGGGTTCACCATGTTAGATGATGAACCTTTGAGGGCGAGCGATCGTGTCCACTGATTAATTTTGGAGGGCCCTCAGACTACGCCGGCCTCGTATTTAAACAAAGGGCGGGCGATCTTGGCCCAAAGGGACCTTGCATGGCCTAAGCAGTTGGTTCCCTCGACCACCAGGACCATGGCTGCACTCTTCCACCTTGGATCGTCATTTAGATGCCGACCTTCGACGGTGTATGTTGTGCGGGGGAGGCGATCTCGTGCCTTAGTCCATCACGTTAGATGGTGAACTGTAGATGGCGAGCGAGTCCTCCAGTTTCATATATGAGGAGGGAGATCGGGGAGAAACTTCCGAGGTTCCCTTCCCTTGATTGAAGCATGTAGAGACGGTCGCCGAGGTTGATCCAGGGGTCGGCTCGTATGAGCTTTCCAGCCTATTTTGTGTTCGACTCGGACGATCATGTGTAGGGATTGGTAGGGGCTTCGGCTAAGCCAATAAGCTGTCCAACTTGCCCTCCTCGAACAATCTCCAGAGTTGTTTGAGGAGGTCGCGACATTGGTTGGTGCTGTGGCCGGGACTCTTATGGTAGGCACAATATTGATTGTTGTTCAGGTGACTGTGGTCCCTTATCGCCTTTGGCTTTTTGAGCTTTTCGTGCCCCTTGATGGCATAGAAAATATGTGCCGGAGTTCGGTTGAACGTATGGAGGAGATGGGCTTCCATGTCCTCGAAAGCCTTGAGATCTCCAGGTGGCTTGGCGATCGCCTTCTTTGCTTTGGCGATCGCTATCTTCTGGACAGGAGGTGGCGTTTCCTCGCCTAGGTGGAGGGTGAGTAGCCTTTGCGGCCGTAAAGTTGCGACTTTAGCGCGGAAGATCGCGTAAGTTGGGGGAATATCCTTGGAGAGATGTCTAAACATGGTAGAGTGACCGTAGAATCCCCCCATGACTGAAAAGAGAGCGAGCTCGTCACTGACGGGTTCGCCGGTGAGGATGATTTCGTCTACTCGGTCAATGTAATCTGCGTCGGTTTCGTCTTTCCCCTACCTGATTTTCATCACGCGGTGGGGGCCTTCTGGTCTGACGACCTTGTTGGTGAAGTATGACGTGAAGTCATTCGCCATTTTCTTAAAGGAGGTGATTGATCGAGGTGGTAGTGAGGCGTACCACCTATGGGCCAGCTCGCCCAATGTTAACGGGAAGATCCGACACTTGGATGCATCAGATGCCCCACACCTAGTCATGTAGATTCGGAATTTACTCAGGTGGGTTTCGGGGTCCGATCTCCCCTCATACAGAGGTGTTTTGGGAGGAGCGATCGTTGGTTGTATGGGGGCAAGCTCGATGTGGACCGCGAGTGGCTCGGTCGGCCCGGTGATCTTTTTGCTGGCGCTTGCCCCAGTGTCCAAGAGTGCTTTCATCTCGTCGAGCTGGCGTTGTATAGCGGCCATCGCCGTGGCCTGACTGCTTGCGGCTCGGCGCTCGGAGCGGGAGCCGAGGCGATTGAGTACTGATCCCCTGGCGATCGGGGCGGGAGTCAGATGGCTGACCTGCGTTCGGCTGTGAGGTGGGTAGGCCGAACTCCTGGTGACGGATTCGGATTCCGTCTTTTCGTGGTTGGAAACAGGATGCCCCGGTCGCCAGGATGGGTCGCGCCCCAAGCGATTGAATATGGATCCGTCCGGTCGTGCGAGAGCCTTTTCTCGCAATTGGGGCTTTCTGACGATCGCTCGCTCAGTAGCCCGTTGAATTTCCATTTTCCCATGCGGCGGACGATCGAGGGAGTTATCGCGGGCGATGCTCATGCTCTCCGTCGCTCCTCTAGGATGGCCATAGCCTCCTCGATCTGTTCCTTGGTTTGGAACTGATCGAGTGAGAGGTTGAGGCCATCTCTCGGGTGCGGGATCGAGAGTCTCGCGTTGCCGCGGCTTCCCCCGGTCGTCGGCTGGGGTTCGGATTGAGCCGGGATATGGTATCCGGCGGTTGGGAGAATGGCTTTCTTTGATGAACCGGCGGATGTCATGATTCTGAAGGTTTTCTTTGAAGCGCAGTGAGTGTCACTTCAAGTATATGCCCCGAGAACAGTGAGTGTTCTTCGGATGGTAGGAATGAAATTTCGAAGGTTCACCCGTTCTTCTAGCGCCAATTGTTGCCACCCAAAATATTATCCGTAGATAGATATTGCTGGAATGGATGGATAGCAAACAAATGCAAGAGCACTTCCGTGAGAAAGATAAATAAAACAAGATTTGCCGGGATTGTTAGTCCCGGGCTTGAATGCTCTCGCGAGATATTATTAATACTAATATTCGGGGATACAAGTACTAATGTAAGAATACAATTACAATGAGTGTAAAGATTCTTGTTATCTTAGCTAGTGAGCGTGTAGATTTCTGGAAGAACCAGATGTGATGCTCTGTGAGTTCTTGTAACAAAAGAGATGAACAGTCGCGGCGGCGAGAGATCGACAGTCTCTCACGGCGAGTATTTAGCTGGATGCTTGGGCTCCTGGGCTTATGAATCTCTTGGAATCTGTCTAGTGGAGACTTGCTGCCTCTGCCGATCGTCTTCTGGACGAGAGATTCGGAGAGAGAAGTCCTGAGATGGATTCCGGCGAGAAAGCAGGGAGCTTGATGGTATGTGTGTTCTACTGTATTTCCGTGAATGAATTCAGAATGTAGGTGAATGAGTTGTGAACTTAAGTAAATGAGTTCTGAACAATTCGGAACCTTTTTCCAGTAGGAGGAGGTTCTCTACTTATAGGACTTTTTATATACCGGGCGATTGCCTTTACTGTATTATAATAATCGGGCGATCGTCTTTTAGCACATGGGCTTGTTCCCTTAAAGTCCATGGCTGCTGCTGGCAGCCAGCTGTACGATCCAATGGGGAGCCTGCTCGCGTCCTGAGTAGCTGTCGCGGGCGGTCCCACTGACAACTTTCGGCGCGCCTGCCGGTAGGTGAGGTAGGTGACAGGCTGTGGTCAAAGGTCTTGTCTGTCAGCGAAGATCTTGTCTGTCAGCGCCTTTTGTGGATCTGCACGTGGGTGCTGTTCTGAGATCCAGTCCTCGATGACTTTGACGGGCGATCATCTCTGTTCGGGGTGTAGGCGGATTATCCTTAGCCGGACACTAGAGTCGATCGCCAGATGCCAAAGGGCGATCTCCTTGGGAGTCGATCGCTAGGTACCTGATGGTGGTCTGGTTTCTTTGATTAGGCGAGCTAGCCATAGTTTTACTGGTGTTGACTTGGTCGCTCGGCCTTATAGTCGATCGCCTGTCGGGATGAATAAATCTTGACACAACAATGTTGTTGTAATCTTGATATGTGGATTCCTATTGGATTATTGATATCATTGAAGTGTTTTGATAGTTCGAAATACTCATTTTGATGTTGGTTTCGATATATTCGGGATTGGATATTTTCGAAGTTGTGTGGTTGGTTACGTATTCGTTAGAATGCCCCTATGAGTTTGATTATCGTTGTATCGAACTTTGGGTTAGTCGTGTTTTGTTGCTTGATACGTGTATTGAACGTTTGTTGGTAATTATTGTTATTCAAGGTTGTTCGAGTGACCGGTATCTCGATTAGGACGTTGTTCGTGGAAGGACATTGTCATCGGTATTGTATAAGTTGATTCTTACTCGGTTAAAAGGATATTCATTCCTTTTGTTGTTGATCATTCATAATCATAACTCATTAATCATTGTATTAATCATATTGAGACTTGTAATTGTCGAATAATCACTTCATTAGCGAGGAACGGCGGTTCCAATCATCTCATTGAAACTATCAATCACTTCATTATCACTTTCATATCGGTGAGTCATTCTTGACTTTGTCAGATTATTATTATTCATTGATATTCGTTATGGTCATCCTCGTTCATATGACCTTCTGGGTTCATATTGCGTGGCCGGGTGCGGATGTGTGGAATTTTTAGTCGGGCACATGATGGCCATGTATTGGGAGTGATACATTGGACTGTGCACACGGTAACGATTACCTCTGTGAGACTAATTAGGTACAAGGATGGGTGTGTCCGGTCATCCGTCTTGTACACTTGCACAGAACACTACGGGCGTACTATGATACTCCTCTTCATCGTAATTCATAACTAAGGACATTTCATAACTTCAGTTAAATCATGATTGTGTAATTTCAACCCTTGAGGATTGTTGTTCTGTGTAACTGACCCCGTTGGGGGATTTTGTTTTCAGGTCACGGCAAGGCAAAGGCACGGGAAGAGCATGTTGACGGCGAGGAGTCCCAGTGATACTAGTAGGGGGCCCCAGTCATTCCGTTTATTTCAGTCATGCTTATTTCTCTACAGTTGTATTTCCGCTGCAAATTCCGTTTGAAATGTTTATTTGTTCAGGGTGGTGTATTTTATCTTCATATAAAATATACTAGTATTCGGTATTGTCCTGGTGTGTTATACTTAAACTCCTCATCGGAGTACTTGGTAATATAATGTGGTTCGGTACTATAATTATATTATTTAATTCATCATTTTCATTTGCCTAGTGCATCCCAGTCGGGGATTCATGGCACTGTAATATCCGCCTAGTTTGGGGTGTTACAATTATTTTATATTTGATATGTTTAATTAATTGGACTAATTAATCGATATAAATACATCGAAACGGAATCGGAGTTTATCTGTTTGGACTTTCGGGAGTCCGAAACAAACCGAACTCGTCCGTTTTTCATCATGTCCACCATCCTCTTTTCCACCTAATTTCCCCTTGTCTTTTGTTTCCATTTTATATGGATGATATTGACATGGTGGGGATACCTCTCATGTGAATGAGTTGTATTAGTTGGTGGAAGGTGTATTAATAATTAAAGGTAGACTTATGATTGAGTAGATATATAATATCACATATGTAATACACACCTTGGAGGAGAGAGACGTAAGAAAGTTTGAAGGAGATAGAGAAAAGAACTTAGAGTTCATTTCTTGGTGTTCATACTTCTTCATCTTCTTCACTAACTTCTTCTTCATTTTTCTTGGAGAAAATTGAGAGAAAATATTGAGAGAA
Source organism: Orobanche coerulescens (assembly GCA_033398695.1). Classification (NCBI taxonomy): domain Eukaryota; kingdom Viridiplantae; phylum Streptophyta; class Magnoliopsida; order Lamiales; family Orobanchaceae; genus Orobanche; species Orobanche coerulescens. The sequence continues at coordinate 96,947,730 of CM065810.1, read as the reverse complement.
TTTTGATAAATATACTTGGAGTATATTCATCAAAATCAATAGCTTCATCACCTAGCTCTAGCCGTATCCTCGGAGGATAGCAAGCTGTTGTCATTCCGTTCGTTTTTCCGACGCGTGGCAAGTAGAGACGCAGTGCTTTCAGCGTTGGATCGTTCAAGGGCTTGAAGCGGAATAGATTCGTAGAGATCAAGCAAAGCTTAGGGAATAGCTCAAGAGAAGGTTATCCATCTAATCAACGGACTACAAGGGTGAGTTTCTATATCTCTTGTTATTCGTTTTGATATTTATATATACGTAGCTCGATCGATCCTCATAGGGATTTGGATCGAATTAATTTTCGTTTTACCGCTTCCGCTGGGCCTTCGATTTAGGCACCGAATCCCAACAGTGGTATCGGAGCGTAGGACTTGCGATCGTATATACGATATTGGCATTTGGAATGCTCGATTAGATGGTGAATGATTTGGAATCATTTTAGTCATAATCGTGGTATCTGTTTTTCGTTCGTAATAATTGTATTTTTCGTAAGTTTATGTCTAAATATAAATCTTAAATTTCTGGGAAATATGATTTATATTGAAGATACGAAAGTCGGAAAATATTTATATTGGATATCTGGTCGAAAATCTAGCCCCGAATCGTCGTCGGACGATTTTTTGGACAAAAAGGGTAATCTGGCCGAGAGTGACTCGACCGTATCCTGGGTGACACGGTCGTGTCCGGCAGTGTGGCCAAGTCACTGCCAGGCAGACTCGACCGTGTCCTGGGTGACTCGGTCGTGTCTGGCAGTCTGGCCAAGTCACTGCGAGGCAGACCCGACCGTGTCCTGGGTGACTCGGTCGTGTCCTGGCCGACATCTTCCGAGCGTGACTCGGCCATGCTAGGCCTGACTGCCGGCATGATGCCGAGGGTGACTCGGTCATGCTGGCTAATTTTCACCCCGACTCGATTTTTTCGTGTATTCTTGAAAATTAATCTCCCACATGTTAAATTAGATTTAATATAATTAAAATGATTTATGGTATTTCATTTTATAAGGGAAATTTGATTAATTGGAATATTTATGGTCGACCGAATTATTTTGAACGTTATCATATTACCGATTGTGTGAATCGATTGGATCGGTTCGTATTGTTGATTGGATCAATGTACCTCTACGCTTTTCATTTATATAGTATTTATCGGATGAATGCTTTTGAATGGGGATGTGGTTCGTGGACTTAGTTTTGAATCGTTCGTTTTATTCGATTGGGTTGTAAAGGCCGTTTTGAGCCTATTTATTTTACTAGAAATGTTTGTATCTAGGATGCAATTTTCGATGTAAAATTTATATGTAATGACGAAGACCGGAGGAAGATCCGTTTCGAGAAGACGAAGATTCAAGACGAAGACTTGTAATTAGATTATGAAGTTTTTTGTTTTCTAGGAACGGTCCATGAACCACATGTTGGTAGCAACTAGGTTGCGAATGGTTTTTTCATATTGTATGAATACCACAAACGCGCTAATATGATTAATATTCAAAGTGTAACGTTAATCACGAAAATTCTCCCACAATAAATAATTAAGTTTATAAGGTTTCAAGGTTTTCCTTTCCTCCATCGAGTTTTCGGGAAATTGAAATCCAAACCGGATGTGCTATGCTTCCGAGTTATCGGGGTAGTCGTTCGAGGAGGACGGATAAATTACCGGGAGCGCATTGGATGCCTTCGGTTGAAGCAAATTTTATCCCTAGAAACCTGATAGGTTTCCGGATAAGATTCAATTGTGAAACTGATTTGCGTCGATGGTATAAACTTAACTTGTTCACGAACCATAGAAACCGTATAGGTTGAGGGGAGTGAACAAGGGGAAAAAGAAGATCAAATCATCCATTAGTTGGGTTGGTGTTGGACACCACTGTATGAAAATCAATAGACTAGAAACCTGTTCGGTTGCCCTGTATTAAGATTTATAAAGAACTCGATCACCACTATGAAGTAGAGCGACGATACTTCCGGATTTCACATGGGAGTGTGTTATTCCGATAAAAATAGTGGGAGCTGGGTAACAAGAATAGAAAAGACCTTAATTCTGTACTCAGAACATAATTGAATGAGTCACTACTTAATCTATCGTACTTAATGTAGACTCAAATATCAATATGACAATGAATCCACTCGCAATTCTACTCGAAAATAACACCTTAATGGGACCTAACTTTGTGGATTGGCTCCGCAATCTGATGATTGTCCTCAGTGTAGAGGCACTGGGATACGTCTTGGAGACGGACATTCCGGCACCTCCTGTGCGGACCCGGGCCAATCAGGAAGAGATTGAAAACCACGAAAAGTGAGTTAAGGATGACGTGAAAGTCCGTGCTTATATGATGGCTTCCATGTCTAATGAGCTTCAGAGAGCTCATGAGAAAATGACTTCTGCTAGGCAGATTCTATCTCACTTAACCAAACTTTATGGTGAGCACAGCAAAACTCCTAGATATGAGATATCCAAGCAACTGTTCGGTGCAAGGATGAAGGGAGGTGAGAAGGTTGGGGAACATGTCCTCAAAATGATATCCATGATCGAGAGATTGGAGGCTCTTGATTTTAAAATGGATACTTCTCTCCAAACCGACCTTATCCTTCAGTCTCTCCCTGATTCCTTCTCACAGTTTGTTATGAACTTCAACTGCAATGAGATTGCATGTAATTTAGCTGGGCTAATGAACAAACTTGTGACCGCTCAGTCTCAAATGAAGACTCCGTGGATGAAGGAGTCTGCCCTTGTGATTTCTTCTGGACTTCGAAAGTCTAAGAATAAAAATAAAAAGACCAAGAAGCAGACTGGACCACAAGTTAAGGACCTTAAAGGAAAGGGCAAGGACCAGATGGTTCCAAAAGGCAAGAAGAAGAAAGATACTTGTCTCAAGTGCGGTGAGCTGGGCCACTGGGCTAGAGACTGTCCGATTCTTCATGGCACTTCAGGTACAGAACTTTTAGTTTTGGAAACAAATTGTTCTGCTACTCCTGGATACTGGATTCTGGTGCTAGTTCTCATATCTGTACCGTGAATCAGGATCTGGAACAAAGTAGGAAGCTTGGAACTGGAGAAGTTATGATCACAGTCGGAAGCGGGCATAGTGTCGAGGCGACCGACATAGGATCACTTCTTTTGGGTTTAGAATCCGGCTTTGTTTTGACTTTAGAAGATGTACTTGTTTTGCCCAAGGGGCACAAAACATTGTATCCATTCCGGTCATGGACCGAAAAGGCTTTTCATTTTTCATTGGTGATGGTTCCCGCAAAATTTATTTCTAAAATAAACTAGTGGGTACTGCTACATTGTTAAATGGATTGTATCATCTAAATCTCAACAACAAAGTAGTTGTGAATACTATGACTAGAAAACGTGGTAGGGATGAAACCAATCAAGTTTTGAAATGGCATCTTAGACTTGGTCATGTTGGTCAGACCAAGGTTTACAAGATGGAAAAAGATGGACTTATGGGTCCATTGGGATCAGATCCCTTCCCTACTTGTGAATCTTGCCTTAAAGGCAAAATGACTAAGTCCCCCTTCACAGGGACATTTGAAAAAGTCGCTGATAAACTGGGATTAATCCATACCAACGTATGTGGTGTTTTGGAAGCAGCACGCGACGGATATCAATATTTCATTACGTTTACAGATGATCATACTAGGTATGGTTATGTATACTTAATGAAACATAAATCTGAGGCCTTTGAGAAATTCCAGGAATTCAAGGCCCTAGTCGAGAAACAAACTGGTAATCATATCAAAGCACTTCGGTCGGACCGAGGTGGCGAGTATATGAGTACGGAGTTTGACCAGTTCCTTAAGGAACATGGAATAGTTTCACAACTAACACCTCCAGGTACTGCTCAGTTAAATGGTGTGTCAGAAAGATGGAACCGGACCTTGTTGAACATGGTCCGTTCCATGCTGGGCTATACTGACTTGCCGATTTACCTGTGGGGGTATGCACTCCTGACTGCCGCTTATATCTTGAACAGATGTACTTCCAAATCCATTCCTAAAACTCCACATGAGATGTGGGAGGGAAGGAAACCAAGTCTTAATCACATTAGGATTTGGGGATGTCCCGCCTATGTCAAGAAGACTAAGGTGGAGAAGTTAGAAGCTAGGTCCGCGAAGGGACGTTTCATTGGATTCCCATCTGGGACGATGGGATATCTATTCTACATGCCCGAAGATCGAAAGATCGTTGTTGCTTTACAAGCACACTTCCTGGAAGATGAGTTCATTTAGTAAGGCGGAGCAGGTAGAAGTATTTCTTTAGAAGAATACAATGAAACTCCTCAGGAGACACCTGTGCAAGAAACTGGAACTGAACTTTCTGAAACAACCACCTCGTAGGTCTAGTAGGGTGTGTCATTTACCTGAGAGGTATAGTTTTATGCACTTGGAGGAACTGGGTTTCCTCGAGGTTCCAAGTGATAAACAAGAGACCGACCCACGACCAATGACCTAGCAATGGTGGATGTAGACTCCATGAAATGGATTGTAGCAGTCTTCATGTAGTTGGGACCTTCATTTTGACGAGACGGTCAAAGAGTTTGACTTCATGCAAAATGAAGAGGAATCCTGTGTATACAAGAGGGTTAGTGGGAGCAAGATCACATTCTAAGTACTATATGTAGATGACATTCTACTAATAGGAAATGATGTGGGAATGCTTAGTTCTGGGAAAGCTTGGATTTCAAGTAATTCCTCCATGAAAGACTTAGGAGAATAAACCTATATTCTTGGGATTCGACTCTACTGGGATAGATCGAAGAGAATGATAAGTTTTTCCCAAGCCCTCTATATAGATTAGATCTTAAAGAGGGTTCCTTCCGATGCGACATGGAATAAAATTCACCTTGAAGATGTGTCCTCATAGTGAGGAACAATGAAAGGAAATGAGTTATATACCATATGCTTCGGAAGTGGGTAGCCTTACATATGCTTTATTGTGTACAAGACCTAACATTGCGCATGCTCGAAGCGTGGTAAGTAGGTTTCTGCCAACTTGATCAGGAACATTAGACCGCCGTAAAGAATGTTCTCAAGTACTTTAGAAGTACTAAGAGATCCGATTCTTATATATGGTGGTGGAGTACGCATTGGTGGGATTCACCGTATTGGACTTCCAAGGACAGAAAGACGATTATATGTCTACTTACGGCTACATTTACTCTTAATGGAAGAGCGATTCTTGGCATAGTGCCTAGTATAGCGCGACCGCCGATTCCACCGCCAGCCGAGTATAAAGCGGCCACGAGGCCTCCAAAGGAAGGGTTAAGAAGTTACTAGGTAAACTTCTCGTGACACCTTGTGCCGCTACGCCAGAGCGTAGCACAGCCTAAGAGCCGAGTTTTCACAACAAAGACAAACATATTGATAGAGTATCATCTCGTAAGAGTATTTGATCGCAAAGAGATACATTGTGCTGCATAGAGTAGAGTCAGCCGACTACGTCACTGATCCACTGACCAAGCCACATTCTCAGATTAGCTTGGAGCATAATCTGGAGAACATGGGTATTAGATACCATAGTGTGTGGCATTGAGTGCAAGTGGGAGATTGTTAGGAGTATGCCCTCGAATGCCACTCAGAGGTTGTTGAGTGAGGGCATTGTACTTATAATTATGTAAATCATTTATATAAGGCAATGAATGTTTCTTTATTTACTGGTAGTTACTGGCATTCCTAACTCGTAAATATACATATAGAAACTAGTCCGTGTATTTGAGAACAAAACGTTCCACTCCTTATTGGATAAGGGGGTCGGCACTGGAAAAGTTTATAGCTTAAATACTTAATCGTTCGCAAGTCGATGAAACTTGACTGGGCGTTAAGTTTATGTAAAGACTTGTATGATGTGTTCTTTGACAAGGAGAGTGCCTGTCGAACACTAATGGTTAGTGGGAGCACAGTTTATAGGTATGCTAATTGGATTAGTATACTCGAACCGACTCACCCTCGATTCGTCACACGGTTTTCACTCCGGGACAGTCAATGATGGAATCGAAAGGTTGTGATAGGTATTCGTGAACCTTCGACTTGAGGATTTAGTAGGGATGTGCTTGTGACGTCAAGATTTTCATTAGAGTAGTTCGACCCTGTAAACCGGAAGGCGGGGGTCAACCTCGACGTGCATCTTGATGGGCAAGTAGCAGGTCATACTGAATACCAAGATAGAATTCTTTCTCCTGTTAGTGAACGGGTTATATGTCCTATGCGGTTATTGGCAGATGAGATCATAAGTCTTTGGCCAAAGCATTGGAGCTAGCTGTATTAGATACACGAGAGCTAGATGATCTCGATTTGCATTAACGCATGCATAGCGTCAAGTACAGATAGGGTTTGACTGACCGTGACCCTATAACTTGATCGGGACATTTGAAAGAAGGGTTTATACGTATACTGGTATTCACGACAGAATGGTTCTTGAATGATCCCAATCATTCGTTCTCAGTTGGGGTACAGTGTAGGCCGCCAGGCTGGCTAGGTGGTGCTACTACTCTTTGGTTCCTCCTATTGCTGACTGAGACGGACCTACCGAGTCGCGCATTAGGATTGACGACGGAATGAATCAAGCTAATTCTCTCATTATGTTTATTAGATATTGGATATGTAAATTTGGGACATTAGATATCTAAATCGATTTATTGGGTAAATTGATTTACGGCCTAATGAATTAAATAAATTACTGGTGATTAATTTAATTCATGTATATAATTATTTCTTGGAGAAATTAATTATATTATTTTGTATTTGATATATTTAATTAATTGGACTAATTAATCGATATAAATACATCGAAATGGAATCGGAGTTTATCTGTTTGGACTTTCGGGAGTTCGAAACGAACCGAACTTGTCCGTTTTTCATCATGGCCACCCTCTTCTTTTCCAACTAATTTCCCCTTGTCTTTTGTTTCCATTTTATATGGATGATATTGACATGGTGGGGAAACCTCTCATGTGAATGAGTTGTATTAGTTGGTGGAAGGTGTATTAATAATTAGAGGTAGACTTGTGATTGAGTAGATATATAATATCACATATGTCATACACACCTTGGAGGAGAGAGACATAAGAAAGTTTGAAGGAGAGAGAGAGAAAAGAACTTAGAGTTCATTTCTTGGTGTTCATACTTCTTCATCTTCTTCACTAACTTCTTCTTCATTTTTCTTGGAGAAAATTGAGAGAAAATATTGAGAGAATTTTGATAAATATACTTGGAGTATATTCATCAAAATCAATAGCTTCATCACCTAGCTCTAGCCGTATCCTCGGAGGATAGCAAGGTGTTGTCATTCTGTTCGTTTTTCCGACGCGTGGCAAGTAGAGACGCGGTGCTTTCGGCGTTGGATCGTTCAAGGGCTTGAAGCGGAATAGATTCGTAGAGATCAAGCAAAGCTTAGGGAATAGCTCAAGAGAAGGTTATCCATCTAATCAACGGACTACAAGGGTGAGTTTCTATATCTCTTGTTATTCGTTTTGATATTTATATATACGTAGCTCGATCGATCCTCATAGGGATTTGGATCGAATTAATTTTCGTTTTACCGCTTCCGCTGGGCCTTCGATTTAGGCACCGAATCCCAACATTAAGGACACTTGGGGGCCGGAGAGACTGGCACGAGTATTTATAGCAGAGATCGTGAGATTGCATGGGACTCCTAGGAGTATTGTTTCAGATCGAGATGGCCGGTTCGTATCACATTTTTGGCAGGCTCTTCATCGAGCTTTGGGGACTGAGTTGAGACTCAGTACGTCTTACCACCCTCAGACTGACGGATAGTCTGTGCAGACGATCCAGACGTTGGAGAATATGTTGCGAGCCTGTGCCTTAGATTGGAAGGATGATTGGGAGTCGCACTTGCCGTTGATCGAGATCACGTACAACAATAGTTGGCACGCCTCGATCAAAATGGCACCATTTGAGGCGTTGTATGGGAGGAGGTGCAGATCGCCGTTGTGTTGGGATGATGCGTCCGAGCTGATTGGTACCGAGCCCGATATGGTAGTTGAGACGAGAGAGAAGATTGCTCTGATTCGCGATAGATTGTTGACGGCCTAGAGTCGGCAGAAGTCTTATGCCGATACGCGTCGCCGACTGTTAGAGTTTGAGGTGGGAGATCATGTTTTGCTTAAGGTGTCACCGACACGGGGAGTTTACCGCTTCGGCCGGAAGGGTAAACTTAGTCCGAGATATATTGGACCGTTTAAGGTTTTAGAGAGAGTAGGAGAGCTTGCCTATCGGTTAGGCTTGCCGCCGTCTTTGAGTCACGTTCATAACGTATTTCATGTTTCCCAGCTTAGGAAGTATGTACCGGACCCTAGCCATATTATTGATTTTGGAGAGATCGAGTTGGGACCCGACATTACCATCGAGGAGAGGCCGATTCAGATATTAGAATGTAGAGTGAAGCAACTTCGTCATAAAACCATTCCTTTGGTTAAAGTTCAATGGTCGAGGCATGGATCCGTGGAAGCCACATGGGAGACGAAAGAGAGTATGCAGTTGAGATATCCCGAGTTATTTGCATTGTAAGTTTCGGGACGAAACTTATTTTTAGGGGGAGAGAATGTAATATCCGTACCTTCTATTTTTGTTAATTTCTATTTTTGGTGTATGTTCGTTTCAAACGACTCGCTTGTTACTGTTTTGAAATTCTGAACCTATTTTGTTCTTGGAGATTTTCCGTTTGGATGAGTTTCGAGGATGTTTTTGCATAATTTCATCTTGAATTATATCTTGTCGCATGTACGTTCGATTCTCGTAAAACTCGTTCGTTTTCGTTGTTTCTTGGTTTGCATAAGTTTGTATGGTTGAGTTGGTCGTGTTGAAACTTTCGGCTTGTTAATCCGACGTCGTATCGCGATTTTCGGGCACTTGGGCCATTTTTTTAATTTCCATAAGTTTGGGGAATTTCACCTTGTTTGTTACATTACGGACTCTCCGGTGATCGGGATTATATTCTCTTTCAACGCTCAGCTTTGTCGTCTTAAATATTCCGTGTTTATGTTTCCGGATTCTGGTCTTGCTTCGCATTTCGACATTTTGTCTTGGCAGCGTGATATCTTGGCGATCGATCGCCGCTGAGTAGCGCACACTACCCCGGGTTTACTTGCGTGCGCTATCTCTGTGAGGTTAGCGTACTCTAACTTGGGGTTCGTAGCGTGCGCTAACGATTTCAGTGGCCTGGACAGTAGGTTCAGTATTTCTGGACAAGGTAGCGTACGCTAATTCAGCGTTAATGCACGCTAATTACTAGAATTAGCGCACGCTAATCATGTTAGCTTGCGTACGCTAACTGGAGGACAGTAGGCAGACTGTTCGTCCACATCCCGTTAGCGCACGCTAATGCTTGTGCGTAGCGTGCGATAAGCCTGTTTAATATAAATAGGACAGCAGCAGTCAACTTCGTCATTTTTCCATCATTTCTTATCCTTCTCGGCTTTGAGCTATTCCAGACAAGGGTTAGGGCCGATTCCAACTGAATATCATCATCTACTACCATCCGTGCATTCCTTGCTTGAATTCTTTAAGTTCCTAACACTTTCCACCATCCGAATCAAAGTAAGAATCCCTGAAACCCTTGTTTTGAGATTTTGGGGAAATTTTGGGGATTTCTTGGGATTTGACTCTTTTAGTCCGAATTATCATTGGATTATCGCTAGACTTCGATTGTGTACTTGTAATCCTTCATTTTTAATGATGATGTGTGGTTTTAAACTCCAAGTTTTCCATTGTTCGTCACTTATAGTCGACGATACCCAAGTCATGACCGACAAATTGTTCCAACGGGTCGAATTAGGATTAATTCTTACCTTTCCGCATTAATGAGACTTGTTGTATACCGTTATTATGTTAGGAACGGATTTGGGAGGATTGTTCGAACCGAAACCTATTCCTTCGCCGTTTCCTTCGTTTCGTCTTATTCAAGGCAAGTACATGTATTATATTTCATTATGTGTGTACGATTTTGATGCGAGTGATGTAAACTGGATTATTGAATGATTGTGTTGGTTACTCTTCCACCTGGGGATGGCATGTGGCCTCTGGGGGCCGATACTAATGGGTACGGCCACGGAAATGGACTTGTGTGCGTGTGTTGATATTCTTCCACCTAGGGACGGTTCGACGGGACCTCTGGGGGCCGATACTAATGGGTACGGCCGCGGAAGTGGTTTCTCACCTGGGGACGGTTCGACGGGACCTCTGGGGGCCGATACTAATGGGTACAATCGCGAGTTACCGAGCGTGGATGTTTGTGATGTGGAAAACTTGATGATATACTGTTTTGATGTAAATATGATATTCCGGAATATTGATGTTCAAAATGATTTTCCTAATGGTTTGTTTGCGTTAAATCGTGTATGTATATAATGTTGTGTAATTGTGTACTTGCACTAGCTATTTGAATGATAACCCCTTAAATGGGGGAAATGCGTCTTATGCATTTCAGGTACTGGTCGAGCTGAGGAGCTGGCACGGGATGCACACGCAAAGGATGGGATGGCATGATGATGTGGCTCGAGTCTGCATTTTTATGTTTTGTCATTCAATTTATCGAGTACTGGAGTTAGACTGTTTATTTTTAAATCTGGTTTAAGTCCCCTGTGTGGGCAGTGAATTGGTATTTAACTTACATTACATGGACTCCGTTAAAATGTTTTGGCCAAGGCCACGACCTTATTTACTATTGAATGCATCTTTTGGGATATCATTGTGGATTACGTGTCTTGAGTTAGCCTGGTAGACCTTACGGGAGTTCTACGGCATGTAATGTCCCATTTGTGAATTGGGGTGTTACAGCAGCCAATTGAGCTTCTAATTACCCAGCATGCTCGCGTTCTCGTGTAGCTGCTTCCTGCGCAGCCTGACTTGCGTCTCGAGGAAATTGAGCTACGGCCTCTAGATAGTTGATATGCTCTAAGCAACGGGTATGCTTAGTAGGATCCATACTTATAAGATCGTTCAACTGCTTCCTCTCGGTTAACGTCTTAAGTTCATCATGGAAATACTTCTCAGGGCCTTATATACACATTAAACCGACTTTACGTCGGCAATCCTAACGGTGCTACAGTTATTTCTAGTAGCCGCTATTATGGCGGCGCCGTCATCTAGTGTTAATTATCTCTTGCCGTCATAACAATGATAATATAAAAAATAATATCTTAGTGATAGACTCGCAAGGATACCTGATAAGGATGGAGTTAATCCATGGTATGAAAACGACCAAAATATTGGTCAAGCCAAAAGATGCACTCATGGACTCTCGATACTCCCACTTGATGTCAAAACATGATGACCATCTCTCATATGTTGATCATCGAGACTAGCGCATCGAAGAAAAGAAAATAGATCAACAGAAAAGGAATTTACACGGAAATAAAATTATTACGTCTGCTTCTTTTGGAATAAGTTTCGTCCCAAAACTTAAGACATGAAACAATCAAGGTAAAGCAAACTTTAGATGACATACTTTATTTGCTGCCAAGGGCAAACACAAACTTCATGTCATCCAAATAGTACAATAATCAAATGCGATCTTTACGCTGAACAAGTATATAATTCTAACAACCTCAAAGGTTTGGAAGATGACTTACTGGGACGAGTACCCGAATCTTAAGGAAATCAGCCGTTCGATAATCATGATGCGTGATCGAGCAACAACAATCGAACCAAAATGATCGAACAACCTTAATCGGGACGACAGTAATCAAACAACTCCGAAGTTCATGCCTCAGCTCAAGACATTAAGTGGGCTTGTAGGAATTACAAGACATTCACTTTGCATAGGGTTCACAAGGGCCGCATCAAACTTGGGAAAAGTCACAACTATAAAGGGACTAGTCCGAAATAATGTCACAACTCGTTCGAACGGAAAAGACCGCAGAACAGAACACATTCAGCAGGTATCGACGAGCATAAGTGAGTCGATAGGATGGAAACATATAGAAGTCAAAATGAGGTAATAATATAACAAGCAACTTCATAAGGTCGAATGACCAAATCTCTAAGCATTCTGACGAATGCGGAATGACCACCAACATCACGAGAGTTTCTCGGTAGTGACGCGATTCAGTTAATAGCATAGATTGAAATCAACGCAAAGCACAACACGATTAGATATAGTTTGCTCGGGTGGGATCATAAGTTACCAAGAAAATATGGTTCAATATTCAACGAAAATGGGGTTATACAATGAGATCTTGAAACCAATACATGATGGAAACCACAATTACAATAGGCTCAGACATCAAGCCAATCATCGCAGTACCACCGAACTCGCAAGTTCTGCAGTGCAACAACAGATTCAAACATAAGGGTCGAAGGCCCTACATTGTACAAGCGCAAGAATCCTGATTATTATACTCTTCCCCCCTAAAATGGATTTTTGTCCTCGAAATGTAGAACTACCAAGTTAGATATGGAGAACCAGAATATGAAGAGAATCAAAGTCACAATTGTCGGAAGCATCAACAATTCCGATGTATTATGAAAGCATCACCTACCATCATCTGGGGTACGGGACACCCTTGATCGTTTGCTTTGTTCACCGACAGTTTACCGACATTTGATCGAACGTTAATTGTTCATGGTTCCTCAGCATCTTTAGAATCATCAACCGAGTTGAACAAGTCAGAGTTGTGGATATACCATTCATATGACATGACCAACAACAACATTTAACATCAATTGATTCATCAGAATCGGGTTGAAAATGAGATCAAGAACAAAATCCCCAAAATAGTTAACTCAAGAAAATCACGGAATTGCTTCGATCCGACGGAGAGCAATAGATTATATAATGTTATACTCCAAAACACATTTAAACGGAACAAAATCGGACAAGATCACGATCCCTAGTCGCCTTCGATTCACACTGTGGTGTCACCCACGGAGAAAAGAAAAGAGTGGAAATGATAAATCACGATTGCTGTCCGGTTTATATACCGGACAGATTAGCGTGCGCTGTCCACAAGGTAGCGTGCGCCAATTCTGCACAATAGCGCACGCCATACCTATACCAACCAAAAATTCACCATAAGAACCATACCCGCTAAGACAACAAACACACAATGATCTGAATCGCAACCAAACACGTGTCCAAACATGATACACGGTCCCACAACTTACGACTGTGGTACCAGCAAAATAAGAGGGCGAGCTATGTTTCGCCTGTAAACCCTAAAATTCGGATAAAAATTTTCATCTAATTTCAGAAATTACCCTAAGCTTTGTAATCATTTAAATTAAACCTAAAACTATATGTTATGTTATGTTAATGTATTAATTAAGTTAACCTAAGTAATATGCCTAAATATAAGTTTATTACTAATTCAAAACTTTCCTAATTCTCTACAAACCAATCACACGTTCATGGCTCTTGTAGCATACGGTTTCAAAAATTAAAAAGAGTTATGAACTCCATATATTCAGCCCTATAATCACGTTTAGTAATGGACGATCAATGCAAATTGTAACGCAATTATAACCTTCTGTTTTCTTTTTAACCAAACGCACGTTCCTCATTATGCTTTCACAAACATACGTCAATATTCTTCCCTCTCCTTATCAAAACCCTAAGCAGCCATTGTTTCTTAGTTCAGCCCTCAAGATCAAGAAGAAGGAAGGTTTGAAGGTGTTTGATCGTGGTGTCCTTAGATAGTTGTATCTTGATTCGTGGGTTCGGTTTTGGTTTTCCTCTTTGCCTCATTATTTCTGCCACAAGGTACTCTCATCCTCTTTGTTTTTCCCTTTCATTCGACATCTATATAATGTATATAATCAGTAGTAAACATGTCATAAGAACTATAATAATCATGCTAAGAAACTGAATTGAATCATGTTTGTATGTATGTTGTTGTCTCATTATATTTGTCACATAAAATCATAAAAAAGTAACCTGCTAAAACCTTGTGTATTCAACCCTTGTTTTCTGTTTTGAATGACCCATATTGCTGTTGTTCGACCCATCTTTATTCAGCCCTAAATCTGATATATATAAACCTATTACATGTATTATGGTGGTCTAATATAATTTCTGTATGTGGGCAGCCTATTTAGTCGAATATGTGCATGTTATAGCTCGAGATTCATAAGTGTTTTATTCTGTATTTTTACATGAAAACCTAGTTTAATGTCTTAGTTAAGTTTTCCAATTGGTTTGAAGGAAATCGGAGTTGTATTGGTCATGTTTTTAAATTTTACGGGATTAAGGTTGTGTTGTTTCTGTTTCAAAGTATGCTGTCCAGTTTTTGGATCGAATTGATCAGGGTGAATCTTGATGATAACAAAGAGTTTTTCTGAGTTTCTTGAGTTCAAAACTAAGTTTAAAGAGATTACTAACTGATCCAATTGGTTTGGAGTGAATTGGAGTCGATTTGGTCATGTTTCTAAATTTTATGTGAGCGTATGTCAAAACTGCATTTTCATAAAATTATTTCAGTCGACTTATGTGATTTTTCATGTCAAATATCTAAAGAGTTGAGAGCTCTTATTTTATAAAGGTAATATCTGAGTAATAAGGACTTCCTGTAATTTTTGTAGATTTTTCTGAAAGGTTTAACTATGTTGATAAATGCAAAACTTTTGGGGTATACCTGCAGTACAGTTTCTGGACAGGTACGGGAAAACAATTTTTAAAATGATACTTGAACTTAGAAATAAAATCTGGAAAAATTTGGAGAGGTGCTTAACTCATGTGGTAGTCACTAGTAAAAATTGTAAATCCTCAGAACCTTATTTGTTATGCTTTAAAATTTATAAGAAAATGGAACCAGATTCACATGTAAAACCCTTAACCTATTAATAAGTAACTTTGAAGTAATGAATCCGTTATGATTTTAATGAACGTATAAGTAATGTATGATTATAATTTCGTGTAGATTCAGTGGAGAAGGAGTGATCCACCTTTCCTTGTGTTCATTTTCCTATTGCTTTCATTTCCTAAGGTATAGATATTCCGCCCTCTTTCAGTAAGAGTTTCTCATGACTTTATTTTTCCCGATGTTGGTTATTCGATACTATTGATCCTTATTTGCTTTGTTGTTCGTTTGATTATTTCTTGATGCTATATTCATTTTCATAGTCATTATCTTAATGGACAATTAGAAATTGTCCCTCACGATTATTATATACATCATTTGCCTATTTATGTTGCCCATATTTGTTTAATCAGTCATGGGGGTTCTATGACCTTGCCATTGATGCACCAATGGTATTGACACTATCTGTGGAGGTGTGACTTTATCCACGGCGTTCCCAATTGTTTATATTGCTATATATAGCGCACTTGGCCCATGTAGATTGTATGTATGCTTAGTCTAGAACTTGGCATATGTATATATGTTTTGCAGGGAGCATATGGATGCATCCTAGGTACTTAGTTCTGTTTAGAATTTGGTGAATGGACTTGTGTGTGTGCAGTACACCCCATTTCACATTAGTACATGTGGAGAGCTAGACTTCTTTGTACGATTTATTATTTGTTTGCTACTTGGGCATTTTTCTCTGATTATGCTTGACATCCGTTCTATATTTTTCCTTTGTTTAAGTTTTGACTTCTTCATCGTTTGTTCCGTATTTCCTTCGACATCTTGTTCAGTAGGTTCTCTTGGATTCATTCACTATTCTTTCGATTATGCTTTTTACGTTTCATTATTTATATCTGTTTACTGAGCGTTAGCTCAGCCGCATTTTCTTTTCTCTGCGGCAGGTAATAAGCGGGATGCTGGGCATGAGCGTTGAGAGTAGGAGCTAGAGGACCTACCCATGTTTAGATTCCCATTTATGGAGTATTTTAAGACTTAATATTTTGGGGTTTTATTTTATTTCAGACTTATGTTTTGGATTATTTCATTCACTGAGACTTTGTCGAAATAATACGTTGGAAGTCGTTGTTTACTTGACTCAGTATTTAATTTATAATAAAAGTCTTCCGCTTGCATTAGTATGTTTTGATTGTCACCATAATTTTACATTTTGGCCCCTTTTCGGGTTCGGGTGTTACAATTATTGTATCGGAGCACTAGGTTCGACCTGTAGAGCTTAGGTTATGACCTGTGAGGATTGGGTAGACATTAGGCTTCCTTCTGCTTTAACCGTTTTCCTTTACATTTTGATCTTAGCCTCTGATCTTGTCTTCGCTGTTTCGTTTATTGATCTTTTAGATGGTGAACACTCATACTACTACCTCATCTGGAAGTGATGAAGCTGCTTTTAACGCGGATGTTGCTGTAGCTGTTCAAGCCTTATTACCGGATCTCACTGCCAGGATTACTAACGAGATTCGTCAGACAGGGACTTCTGGTGGTTCTGGTGGGGGTGTTCCCCCCACTATGCATGTTTGGCTAGAGCGTTTTGGGAAGCAAAAACCCAAATCATTCAGCACTGCTAACACTCCAGTCGATGCTGAGAACTGGATTGCGCATGTGGAGAAGATTTTCGAGGTGTTAGGTTGTGCGTATGAATTTAAAGTTAGGGTGGCGAGCTATAAGCTGGAGGGTGATGCCTTGAGTTGGTGGAAAGCATTCAAGCAAGCTAAAGGTGGAGATGTTTTTGTTGCTGCTATGACTTGGCAGGAGTTTCGTGATGCTTTCTTTTTGCAGTACTTCCCTAGATCAGAACAGTAAAAGTATGAACGTGAGTATCATACTGTCCATCAGTTGGAGGATGAAACTACTGGTGAATTCATGAAGAGATTCCTTCGTTTGGCTGGGTTTTTGGGGACTAAGGCTGGTACACATGAAAAGCAGGCCAAGAATTTTAAATGGGCGTTGAACGATTGGATTCTTGATGGTATTGTGAACACAGAGTTCACAGATGTCGCCCATGTGGCGAATGCGGCTCGTAACATTGAGATTCTTCGAGAGAGGTCAAGAACAGTAATAAGAGGAACAGAGAAGGTGACAGGATTCGACCGGCTTTGTCACATACTCCAGTGAATACCCCGAAGGTGCAGGATCAGAGAAACTTTGATAGACGGGGTGATAACAGTCATAGGTTTGGGCGTGACCGTGGTCAGAATTTCAACCGTGCTTCTAGGTCTGGGTCCAGTTCTGGTCCTTCTAATCAGAAGAGGTTTCCTGATCAGGATACTTCTCCCCCATGTGCTACATGTGGGAAGCTGCATCCAGGAAAACCGTGTCACAGAGTCACTGGAGGTTGCTTTTCTTGTGGTGTAGTAGGACATCAAGCTCGTGAATGTCCTAAGAACAATGGGAAGGGTAATGGGAAACAGCCAGCTGCTAAAGGTCGGGTGTTTGCTTTGACCAGAGATCAGGTGGCGACTGCTACAGGTACCGTTACGGGAACCTTATATATGTTTGGTTGAGCTGTTTTTGTCTTATTTGATACTGGTGCAACTCATTCTGTGGTATCTGTTTCATTTGCTAATCATATTACAATCCCATCTACATTACTTGACTATGCCTTATCTATATCCACCCCTATGAAGAATCAAGTAATTATTAGCCATGAATTTAAGAACTGTCCCTTACGTTTTGACGACAAAATTCGTTCTGCCAATCTATTTCCTTTAGAGATGTGCGACTTCGATATCATTCTAGGCATGGATTGGTTGACGGAACATCGAGCCATGATTGACTGTCATACCAAACGTGTCATCTTTGGTGACCTCAGTAATCTCGAATTCATTTATCAGGGTTCTCGACCTGTTAAGTCTATGAAAATCATTTCAGCTTTGAAAGCCCGTACCTTGATCTCACACGGTTGTGAGGGTTTCCTAGCTTCCATCAAGGATACTTCTGTGAATGAACCTCGCCTTGAGAATCATCCTGTTGTCCGAGATTTTTCTGATATATTTCCAGAAGAGCTTCTGGGAATACCTCCTGAACGTGAAGTTAAATTCAGCATTGAGTTGATTCCTGGTGCTGAACCTATTTCGAAAGCTCCTTATCGTATGGCTCCTATTGAGTTGAAGGAATTGAAGGAGCAACTTCAAAAACTTTTGGAATGTGGATTCATTCGTCTGAGTGTATCTCCATGGGGTGTTCCTGTTCTATTTGTGAAGAAGAAGGACGGTAGTATGAGACTGCGTATTGACTACCGTGAGTTAAACCGTATCACGATCATAAATCGTTACCCGTTACCTCGCATCGACGACCTTTTTGATCAACTTCAGGGGGAGAAGTTCTTTTCCAAGATTGATCTGAGATCTGGCTATCATCAACTAAGGGTGAAGGAGCAATATGTTCCTAAGACTGCATTCCGTACTCGTTATGGCCATTATGAATTCTTGGTGATGCCGTTTGGTCTAACCAATGCTCCAGCTGTGTTCATGGATTTAATGAATCGTGTCTTCCACGAATTCTTGGACAAATTCGTTATTGTATTCATTGACGACATCCTTGTTTATTCGAAGACGAAAAAGGAACATGAAGAGCATCTTCGTATTGTGTTGGAGATTTTACGTCAGAAGAAGCTGTATGCTAAGTTTTCGAAGTATGAATTCTGGTTGGGACAGGTGGCATTCTTGGGTCACATCGTATCTGCAGATGGTATCGCCATGGATCCTGCAAAGGTTGAGGCTATCACTAAATGGCCGAGACCGACGACTGTGACAGAAGTTAGAAGTTTCTTGGGTCTTGCGGGTTATTATAGGAGATTTTTGGAAGGATTCTCACGCTTGGCCTTACCATTGACCAAACTTATGAGGAAAGGTGAGAAATTTGTCTGGGATGAAGAACGGGAGAAGAGTTTTGAGGAACTGAAGAAGAGATTAGTTTCTGCTCCTATACTTACTTTACCTTCTGGATCAGGTGGTTACCAAATCTACAGCGATGCTTTAAAAAAAGGTCTTGGATGTGTACTGATGCAACATGGAAAGGTTATCGCCTATGCATGAAGACAGCTGAAACCTTATGAGACTAATTATCCTACTCATGATTTAGAGTTGGCAGCAGTGGTGTTTGCCCTGAAAATTTGGAGGCATTATCTATATGGAGAGACATGTGACATATTCACTGATCATAAGATCCTCAAGTATATCTTTACTCAGAATGAGCTGAATATGAGACAAAGGCGTTGGTTGGAACTTCTTAAGGATTACGACGCGAACATCCAGTATCATCCAGGGAAGGCGAATGTTGTTGCTGAAGCTCTTAATAGGAAGTCTGGAATTCTGGCTAGTCTTGATATTGCACCAAAGATTATCAACGACTTGGAACTTATGGAGGTAGAACTATGTGTTCGTGGGTATGATGGTTATTGGGCGAGTTTTATGGTTGAACCTAACCTTATACTTCGGGTTAAGGAAGCTCAGAAAGACGATGGTGAATTGTGGTCTATAATTCAGAACTTGGAGGAAGGTAAACAGACGGAATTTCGTGTTGATGATGATGGAATTGTATGGTATGGTGATCGTTTGTGTGTTCCTAACGATTCTTCTATTCGGGAAGCTGTGTTGTCTGAAGCATACAGTTCTCCGTTCATTATTCATCCTGGTGCAACCAAGATGTATAGAGATTTGAAACAGAACTTCTGGTGGAATGGGATGAAGCAGGATGTGGCTACATTTGTGGCCAAGTGTTTGACATGTCAGCAAGTGAAGATTGAGCATCAACGTCCTAGTGGTCTTTTACAGCCTTTGGATATTCCTACTTGGAAGTGGAATCAAATTTCCATGGACTTTGTGACAGGATTACCTCGCACACATAAGAAGCATGATGCTATTTGGGTTGTGGTTGATCGTTTAACCAAGTCAGCTCACTTTTTGCCTGTTCGTAAAGATTATCCAGTTAGCAGGTTGGCAGAGATTTTTCGACAAGAGATTGTTCGACTACATGGTACACCTGCAGCTATTGTATCCGATAGAGATCCGCGTTTTACTTCTCATTTCTGGAAGGGTTTGCAAAAGGTGTGGGGAACTAGACTCATGTTCAGCACAGCTTTTCACCCTCAGACAGATGGTCAAACTGAGCGGACAATTCAGACTTTGGAAGATATGCTGAGGTCTTGTGCTCTCGAATGGACGGGTAATTGGGATGAATATTTATGCCTGGTGGAGTTTGCTTATAACAACAGTTGGCATGCCAGTATCAAAGGCGCACCGTTTGAACTATTGTATGGACGGAAGTGTAGAACACCTATCTGTTGGAATGAAGTTGGGGAAAGACTTATCAAAGGTCCTGAATTGATTGAGGTAACTAACGAGAAGGTTGCCATTGCTTAGGAGAAACTCAAAGAAGCAAGGGCACGAAAAAAGAGTTATGCAGATTGTCATAGGAGGTACCTAGCATTTAATGTTGGGGATCGTGTTTTTCTTAAGGTGTCACCGTGCAGAGGTGTTAAACGCTTTAGTATTAAGGGGAAGTTGAGTCCGCGTTTCATCAGGCCGCTTGAAATCTTAGAGCGTGTTGGTGAAGTTTCGTATCGTTTGGCATTAGCTCCTCAGCTATCTCATGTACATGATGTTTTCCATGTGTCTCTTCTAAGAGGCTACAATTATCATCCGCTTCACGTGGTTTCATATCCTTTGGATCAGATCCGTAATGACTTATCATTTGTTGAAGAACCTGAGGCTATTTTAGACCGCCTGGAAAGAGTCATGAGAAACAAAGCCATTCCATTTGTCAAAATTCTTTGGAAGAATCACCCCAAGCGTGAAGCTACTTGGGAGACCGAAGAATCTAGGCGAACTAGCTACCCGCAATTCTTTCCGTGACTTGGTATGTCTCCGTTTCGTTTTCATTTCAATTTCGCGGACGAAATTTTCTTTTAGAGGGGAAGAGTTGTAAAACCCTAAAATTCGGATAAAAAATTTCGTCTAGTTTCAGAAATTACCCTAAGCTTTGTAATCATTTAAATTAAACCTAAAACTATATGTTATGTTATGTTAATGTATTAATTAAGTTAACCTAAGTAATATGCCTAAATATAAGTTTATTACTAATTCAAAACTTTCCTAATTCTCTACAAACCAATCACACGTTCATGGCTCTTGTAGCATACGGTTTCAAAAATTAAAAAGAGTTATGAACTCCATATATTCAGCCCTATAATCACGTTTAGTAATGGACGATCAATGCAAATTGTAACGCAATTATAACCTTCTATTTTCTTTTTAACCAAACGCATGTTCCTCATTATTCTTTCACAAGCATACGGCAATATTCTTCCCTCTCCTTATCAAAACCCTAAGCAGCCATTGTTTCTTAGTTCAGCCCTCAAGATCAAGAAGAAGGAAGGTTTGAAGGTGTTTGATCGTGGTGTCCTTAGATAGTTGTATCTTGATTCGTGGGTTCGGTTTTGGTTTTCCTCTTTGCCTCGTTATTTCTGCCATAAGGTACTCTCATCCCCTTTGTTTTTCCCTTTCATTCGACATCTATATAATGTATATAATCAGTAGTAAACATGTCATAAGACCTATAATAATCATGCTAAGAAACTGAATTGAATCATGTTTGTATGTATGTTGTTGTCTCGTTATATTTGTCACATAAAATCATAAAAAAGTAACCTGCTAAAACCTTGTGTATTCAACCCTTGTTTTCTGTTTTGAATGACCCATATTGCTGTTGTTCGACCCATCTTTATTCAGCCCTAAATCTGATATATATAAACCTATTACATGTATTATGGTGGTCTAATATAATTTCTGTATGTTGGCAGCCTATTTAGTCGAATATGTGCATGTTATAGCTTGAGATTCATAAGTGTTTTATTCTGTATTTTTACATGAAAACCTAGTTTAATGTCTTAGTTAAGTTTTCCAATTGGTTTGAAGGAAATCGGAGTTGTATTGGTCATGTTTTTAAATTTTACGGGATTAAGGTTGTGTTGTTTTTGTTTCAAAGTATGTTGTCCAGTTTTTGGATCGAATTGATCAGGGTGAATCTTGATGATAACAAAGAGTTTTTCTGAGTTTCTTAAGTCCAAAACTAAGTTTAAAGAGATTACTAACTGATCCAATTGGTTTGGAGTGAATTGGAGTCGATTTGGTCATGTTTCTGAATTTTATGTGAGCGTATGTCAAAACAGCATTTTCAGAAAATTATTTCAGTCGAATTATGTGATTTTTCATGTCAAATATATAAAGAGTTGAGAGCTCTTCTTTTACAGAGGTAATATCTGAGTTATAAGGGACT
The DNA here is from genome assembly GCA_033398695.1 of Orobanche coerulescens. Classification (NCBI taxonomy): domain Eukaryota; kingdom Viridiplantae; phylum Streptophyta; class Magnoliopsida; order Lamiales; family Orobanchaceae; genus Orobanche; species Orobanche coerulescens. The sequence continues at coordinate 96,925,595 of CM065810.1, read as the reverse complement.
TCCTGTAATTTTTGTAGATTTTTCTGAAAGTTTAACTATGTTGATAAATGCAAAACTTTTGGGGTATACCTGCAGTACAGTTTCTGGACAGGTTTGGGAAAACGATTTTTGAAATGATAATTAAACTCAGAAATAAAATCTGAAAAAAGTTGGGGATGTGCTTAACTAATGTGGTAATCACCAGTAAAAATTGTAAAACTTCAGAACCTTATTTGTTATGCTTTAAAATTTATAAGAAAATGGAACCAGATTCACATGTAAAACCCTTAACCTATTAATAAGTAACTTTGGAGTAATGAATCCGTTATGATTTTAATGAACGTATATGTAATGTATGATTATAATTTCGTTTAGATTCAGTGGAGAAGGAGTGATCCACCTTTCCTTGTGTTCATTTTCCTATTGCTTTCATTTCCTAAGGTATAGATATTCTGCCCTCTTTCAGTAAGAGTTTCTCATGACTTTATTTTTCCCGATGTTGGTTATTCGATACTATTGATCCTTATTTGCTTTGTTGTTCGTTTGATTATTTCTTGATGCTATATTCATTTTCATAGTCGTCATCTTAATGGACAATTAGAAATTGTCCCTCACGATTATTATATACATCATTTGCCTATTTATGTTGCCCATATTTGTTTAACCAGTCATGGGGGTTCCATGACCTTGCCATTGATGCACCAATGGTATTGACACTATCTGTGGAGGTGTGACTTTGTCCACGGCGTTCCCATTTGTTTATATTGCTATATATAGCGAACTTGGCCCGTGTATATTGTATGTATGCTTAGTCTAGAACTTCGCATATGTATATCTGTTTTGCAGGGAGCGTATGGATGCATCCTAGGTACTTAGTTCTGTTTAGAATTTGGTGAATGGACTTGTGTGTGTGCAATAGACCCCATTTCACATTAGTACATGTGGAGAGCTAGACTCCTTTGTACGATTTGTTATTTGTTTGCTACTTGGGCATTTTTTTTTCTGATTATGCTTGACATCCGTTCTATATTTTTCATTTGTTTAAGTTTTGGCTTCTTCATCGTTTGTTCCGTATTTCCTTCGACATCTTGTTCAGTAGGTTCTCTTGGATTCATTCACTATTCTTTTGATTATGCTTTTTACCTTTCATTATTTATATCTGTTTACTGAGCGTTAGCTCAGCCGCATTTTCTTTTCTCTGCGGCAGGTAATAAGCGGGATGCTGGGCATAAGCGTTGAGAGTAGGAGCTAGAGGACCTACCCATGTTTAGATTCCCATTTATGGAGTATTTTAAGACTTAATATTTTGGGGTTTTATTTCATTTCAGACTTATGTTTTGGATTATTTCATTCACTGAGACTTTGTCGAGATAATACGTTGGAAATCGTTGTTTACTTGACTCAGTATTTAATTTATAATAAAAGTCTTCCGCTTGCGTTAGTATGTTCTGATTGTCACCATAATTTTACATTTTGGCCCCTTTTCGGGTTCGGGTGTTACATCGCCAAAACTCGTAGTTACTTTACTCTTATTGGAGAGAAGGCTTTAGTTTATATGTCGATTTTGAAATCATTTTTAAATGATGCACTCACAATCTATATTTTTAACATTTTCGAAGACGTCTATACTCCGAAATGTTTCCAAAAATTTCTTGGAACTTAGATAAAATGAAGATCCTTCTTCTTCTACTACTTGTTTAAATCGGAAAGAAAAGATTTTCCACCGAATACATACTCGTTTGATATAACGATATCGCATCGTAGTTTTCTCCATTTGAAAGAGTTTTAAACCCTACTTTAAACATACTCCCTCCGCGGTTAAAATTGATATTTAAAAAATCTCATTCTTAAAAGAATATAAGAATCGCTCACATTCCCAACTTTCCAAAATACGATGTGTAACTATTTTCACCTAGACCGTATACGCATTGTACATCTCAAAACCCTAATACCGCCACCAAGTTCTAGCTCACCGGCCAAGGTTGATTGAATCAGCACCACACAATCACCGCACAACTAAGGGAGACTTATAATTGAGAGACTTACCATCTCCATATGCTCGTAGGCTCAAGTTACACAAACATATACACGAAGAAAAATTAATGGACCCAATTTGAAGAAATATAAATAGATTACTCTGGTTTCCCGCAGGGTTCTGATAAGATCAGAAGCCAATGAACACAACCCCCAACAAAATAATACTCACAAGGACTTAAAATCCATATACTCGGAACTAAAATAATTTTGGGGATCAGAGGAACTTACAGCGCAGGTCGCACGAGGTAGCAGCTTCCCAGGAGGTCACCCATCCTGCGGTTGCTCCTCGCGCCAGCACACTTAACTTCGGAGTTCTCATCACCCCGAAGCCAATGGGCTCCCAAAAGGCCTCATGCTATTGGAGTTCCGCATGCACATATAAGGCACTTCACCCTGCTCTCTGCTAGTCGGTGTGGGATATCACATTAACTATTAGGATAAATATTCCTGGTTTGAGAATTGCCATCATACAGTAAAGAAGTCTTAAAGAAGTCGGAATATCTTTAAGTATGGAAGCTGCTAGGATTCATCATACAGTACATCCATACAGCATAGAGATCTTCTACAGAGTCCATCCTACAGAGCCTACTTCATACAGCAAAAGAAAGAGTATGTTGGATACAGCAGTAAGGCTGTAGATGTTTTACTTAGGAAAAGTAAAATACATCCACCAGGTCTGAAAGAAAGAAGCTTGAAATCGTTGAGATAAACATTGTTTATTCATAAAGTATTCACGGTTAAAAGCAGCATTTATTGCTGATAGGACAACATTTAATGCGGCTGGAGAGAGACAAGTCTGAATGCTCTGAAGAGCATTTAATGCAAAGATAGAAAGGATATCTGAAGCATTAAATGCGATTTGCTTTGATTCAAACATTCAGCATCCGCCAATCAAAGACGTCAACATCTCACTAACCAGCAACATCTATATTTATAACGAATACATTCCCGAGATTATAAATACCCCCAAGCCAGAGGACTTTAAACACGAAAATTATTCATTATCGCGCATACTCTGACATATTACTCTGACAATCTAGCTATTAAAGAACAATATATTTTCTGAGCATACATCAGTATCCAAGCGAAGAAATATACTAAGTTTTCAATGCAAACAGCACAGCATACAGTGATCGTTTAACAAAGATATTGCTGTTGTTCGGAATTGCTCTACCCTTACCGTTGAGATAATGATTAGCCCTATGTGGACTAAAGATCCTTGCGTATTCTGACCTGTGTGGGAAGAATAGCAGTGAAGACGAAGCTTCGATCTGTGTGAGAAGAAGCGAGTCAAAAGAGCTCAAGCCAATCTGTGTGAACAGCCCAAAGCTACAGTCCCTGTATCAATATACGTGAACGATACATAGACAGGTTTAGTTAAAGTCACGTAGTTGTGTACGTAGTGATTTTAATAAATTCTTTACTCATGTGTGGAGGACCAGTGGACGTAGAGGGGTTTACCTCAAACCACTTTAAACTGTGTGTTATTTATCTTTTGTCTTTGTTGTTTTCATTCTACTGTGATTTATTAAGTATACATTGTTAAACATGAGAACACCTAGTTGATGTATTTACATCAACTCATTAAACAGACTTTCACTACGCAATTAACTTCGAAAATCGTACATCTTTTATTGTATATTTACCATCTAAGCTGTTTATTGTATACTCTGGGGCCGACAAGTGGTATCGGAGCAGTTGAGTCTAAAAAGAATCAGTCGATTTTTAACTGAATCAGATCCACAAATCACCAACTTTTGAAAACTGTATTATATTTTCATCATCTTTTCTAATTCTCAAAATGGATACCTCTATGATAAATAAAGTTCCTATATTCTCCATTAATGAGTTTGACGACTTGAGTCTAAAAAGAATAAGTCGATTTTTAACTGAATCAGATCCACAAATCACCAACTTTTGAAAACTGTATTATATTTTCATCATCTTTTCTAATTCTCAAAATGGATACCTCTATGATAAATAAAGTTCCTATGTTCTCCATTAATGAGTTTGATGACTGGAGGATTAGGATGGAGGCTCATCTTGTAGTCATGTACGAGGAGATGATACTTGTCATCCAGGACAGCCACATGCTGAAATGCTCGAGAAGGAGCGCGAGCAATGGACAACGGACGATCACAAGCGTGCGAACCTCGACAATGTTGCTAAGAATGCGCTGTTTATCACTCTCGACAAAGGCACATTCTCAAAGGTAAAGAGCTGTAAGATAGTTAAGGAAATCTGGGAGAAACTCAAGCTTATTTGCGAGGGAACTGAGCTCTCCAAAGAAAATAAAATCTCTAAACTTACTCAGCAGTTTGAATCTTTTGAAATGAAATCTTCCGAAATGCTTGAGGAGCTTGGCCTCAGATTCACTGGGATTGTCGGTGAACTTGAAGCATTGGGTAAAGTGTATACCCAAAAGAAGAAAAATTTAAAAATCTTTAGATCACTCTGTAACACCCCTTAACTTAATAGTTAAACCACAAAGGCTCGTACCACTAAGTCAGGAAATGCCGCGAATTTTGTACTATGAAAACTTTCAATTTGAAAATTTTAAAGTATATAACTCGGGAGTAATAACAAATTTCATGTCAGGACATATTATTTTTTTTATCATTATGAAACTTTATTTATAAAAGTCCAAAAACAGTAACTCCGAAACATAAAGCAAATTATTTTTATTCCTCTTGAAGTAGTACAAAAGATAACAAAACTCAACATAATAGAATACAACATAACAGAGCGGTCCTTATTCAAATTAATACATATCTTTTCATAAGTAATAAAGTTATTAGAATTGTGGCATATTGACGGATCTCCGATTGGCCGCTCCGAAGAGGAATGATCAACTTCTAGGCGTTTACATCGTCGCCTATATTATAAGAATCTAATGAGCTAAAGGCTCAGTAAGATGATACTTCTGTAATAGCAAAGTAGCACATTCATCAAACAATTAATATTATACTTATACATATATATAAACATGTGTATGATCATGTTCGTTTTTTTTTTTAAATATCCTTTCCTTTTTCGGGCCCTGGAAGCAGATGCTCGACTGACAGAAGTAGACCGAGGTTTTCAGAACCTGTTCTTATAATTGGCCAATATCATTTAAATTTTTGGTGGGTTACACCACCATCTATGGGGTTCCCATACTGATCTTTCGACCAATGGTATTAACCGTATCCTCTATGAGTCTGTGGCTTTTCCTGACCGATGTTTCCGCCGCAGGTATTCACCATTCTCTTTCCTTCTTCAGTCTGTGGGTCTGCCGGTCCCTCTCGCGTCCGGTGGCCTACCACCGCCAATCAAGTACTGTACTCCCCTTTTTGAAAACATTCTTTCTTCATATATCTATGATTCTTATGATACAACAAGGAATATATATGATTCTTATGATACAACAAGGAATATTATCGATCTTATGATACAACAAGGAATAACTGTCACATATAACATAGTCAATATATGATTCTTATGATACAACAAGGAATATTATCGATCTTACCTCAGGTCATGTGCAATAAACTGATTTATTAGTCGAATCACCATTTACCTTATAATGCCCCAAAAAGGTGGCCATTACAGTGCCGTGAAACCCACACTGGGACCCACCAGACGATACCCAAAATACAGATTAAATATTCAATGTTTGTGATACCGAACCACAATAAATAGTACTTACTCTGATTAGGAGTTTACACTAGTATGGCCAACGGCCTTATTATACACAGGATCCAAAATATAAGTATAATCCATATGGAGATGGAATATACCTCAAATAACAATACATTCGGTCAACAATTTAAATAAAGCGGAAAGATAACATTACACGGTTTGAACATAACCGGACAACAAAAGACTTGGGGGCCCCGAACTAGTATCCTTCGAACCCTTCGCCGTCACCATGATCTTCCCGTGCCTTGCCTTTTCCACGACCTAAAATACAACACAAGTATTTTGCCCAACACAGGGTCAGATATACATGATAAATGATTTCTCAAGATATTATACAATCACATATATATAAGATTTCAAGGAAAACAACCCAACCAACGAACATACCCCTCGGGCGTATGAACTATGAACGACCAAAATAGTATCGCTCAAGATGGACATCACAGTACGCCCGATCCAAAAATGTGTCAGTGCACATGTCCACCCCGTATACGGAATCCAGGTTATACGTGGGACAATGTACCTAATTAGCCTCACGAACTACGTCTCATGTGCACAATCCAATATGGAAACATCCACGCATGACTATATATGTGCCTGGCTAGAAATCCTACACAATAACCAATCAGAACACAGATATGATTCCAGATATGTCACGATACAACATGACAACGAATTCAATAAATCACATATCCGATTAAGGATCAAAAAACTCACCGAAATGACAATAGGGATCAATGATATCAACGATTCAAAAATGACGAACTTGGGAATGTAATCCCATGATGAAAATGGAACATCATCAAGAATAATACAAAATCACGAGTCACAATTTCATAAGTGTCTTATATACACGAAACGCATAACCATCACAAGAATCCAAACATCATTATAACCAAGCAAGATAACTTGCCTCAATACGGAGACGAGAATAATCCTTCCTCGACGAACGAACGAACGGTTCTCGAAAAATATTGGTTACTCGAACAATCAACCTTGAAAGAAATATATTTCACTCAATAACACATTCATATAATCATCGATATCGAATTTAGTGAGACGGCATCATAATTTCTATTTGAATAGTTTAACTTTCTATATATATATATATATATATATATATCCACATTACATTACAAGGATTCATACTAACTTCAATTCGTTCTTACGATTCGGTTATCATTTCAAGATGTTCTCAATTATTTATATGGTGACAAGAATTTATCAAGAACAATCACTCAGAAGGACTTTGTTAAAATGTCAATATGCCGGTATAATTCCCTAAGAACAACATCAATGTTTTGAACGTGATAATCCAAACAACTTCGTCTCATGAAAACATTTATCATTATTAAGGTTTACTCAAAGATTATCATCATCCGTACGAACCATGAATCATTCTTGTAAAATTATTACCATGTTCATCGGTTATGACTCCACCTAGTTAGGTTAACGGTATGGTCGAGTTATTCATCATAAGATCATCACGAACTCATCATCAAGGTGAATTAAACATCTCTGAACTATAATATTATGTTGATATGATTCCAGGTTCAACCAAATCCGATGAAAACCCTAAGTTTATCTAGTTCAAAATCCTCCTAAGTGTGATAGTTTGATTCAATATAATGCTAACAACTTTCCAAATCAACCTATCTAAAATGAACTAAGGATTATTATTGTCCTAGTGATGTTAATAGTCCATCAAGAAGAGTGTGATTCAACTAAGCATGATTGCCACCATTTAAAACATCAAGAACACATCATTACAAACCCTTAATCACCATGTTCATCACTAAGTTGTTAAAAGTTTAACTATAAACATGTTCTACTTTATTAAATCAATCATTATATGTAGTATACTATATTGATAACATCACAACTACGAAAATAGAGAGTAAAAGTCGTACTACATACCTTACCACAGAAGACTAATGAAGGAATAATAAGGGAACAATGAAACTGCTTGGTGCAAATTAACGTCGGATGCTTGAACACCAATCTTCAATGTTCTATGCCTTCAACAAATCATGGGTAGAGGTTTATATGGGGTGGAAATATCGTGAGGTTGCTTGACCAGGTTGTGGCAGTCGACTAAGGGCCGAAGTTCAGGGTGAAAAATGAAGAGGGGGTGAAGTCTTATTTATAAGAAATGATTATTAGCGTGCGCTACCCTTACAGCTTAGCGTGTGCTAACAGGCTCTCAGTCTACTGTATTCTACTGTTCTCGGTGTTGCGTACGCTAAATGGCCTTAATGTATGCTAGTAACATGTTTTAGCGTACGTTATACACTCGTTAGCGTGCGCTAATGAGTTTTACGAAGCTCACTGACCTCACTGACTGCCCACCGACCTACATTTAACGCGCGCTAGCAACAACACTGTAGCGTGCGCTAAACCCCATTATCTCAACTTTTCAAAAGTAGTCCGGGTGAGTCCAAAAGAGTCTGGGATTCTCGCGATCCGGTTCCCCACATACTGATCCTATCACGATCTAGTTGACTGAGTGTAGCACGCGTTAAGTATAACACTAGCGTGCGCTACCTCTCCAGTATTATTGTGCGCTACGAATAAGTGTAGCGTGCGCTAATCACGAATGAGAACATGCACAACTACAACTCTATAAAATCGTGAAATCCACAATGTTGATTCACGAATGTGTAGAAACATACATTAATCAGAAATACAACAGAAGCAAATATCAAGAAGGTTCCAATACAGATAATTTACATATCAAATATTCGGATATTACATACTCTCCCCCTTAAAAGTAGTTTCGTCCTCAAAACTAAGCGGTAAACAACTCGGGGTATCTCTCTCGCAAGCTGCTCTCCGTCTCCCACGTAGCCTCCGTGTCATGACCACTGAACCTTCAGTAGGGGAATCGTCTTGTTCCACAACTGTTTGATCCTCCTCTCAAGTATCTGTATAGGATGCTCCTCGTACGAATGATCCTCCACTATCTCGATCTCATCGAATTGAAGTATATCTCCTGGATTAGCAATGTATTTCCTCAACTGGGAGACATGAAATACGTTATGAATCCGACTCAGAGCTGGTGGCAACGCCAGACGATAGGCCATATCGCCTATTCGTTCCAACAACTCAAACGACCCGATATACCTCGGACTTAGCTTGCCTCTCTTCCCAAAACAAAAAACACCTCGAGTAGGGGACACCTTCATTAGTACATGGTCGCCGACCTCGAACTCAAGTGGTCGTCGACAGTTGTCTGCGTAAGACTTCTGTCGGCTTTGAGCCATTAACAAACGATGCCTAATCAGGGCAATCTTCTCACGGGCTGCTAACAACATATCGGGTTCTATACCCAAAGATTCAGACAGGTCATCCCAATACAGATGGGACCTACAACGACGGCCATACAATGCCTCATAAGGTGCCATCTGAATCGAAGCGTGCCAACTGTTATTGTAAGTGAATTCTACTAAAGGCAGTTAGGCCTCCCAATCATCCTTCCAATCAAGGGCGCACGCACTCAATATATCCTCCAGGGTTTGGATAGTCCTTTCAGACTGACCATCAGTCTACGGATGGAATTTCGTACTGAAGTTCAACTGCGTACCCATCGCACGATGAACTTCTTTCCAGAAGTGAGACACAAATCGCCCATCACGATCTGATACAATACTCTTGGGGGTACCATGCAGCCTTACAATCTCTTTAATAAATAGATAGGCCAATCTCTCGGGTCCCCATGTGTCTTTAATCTCTAAAAAGTGGGCTGATTTGGTCAGACGGTCCACAATCACCTAAATCATATTCATTCCTCGACGGCTTGTTGGTAAGCTAGTGATAAAATCTATCGATATGTCCTCTCATTTCCACTCGGGAACCGGGAGTGGTTTTAGCATTACTGCGGGTCGCTGATACTCAATCTTAACCGGCTGATAGGTGAGACATCTTGAAATGAACTCTGCGACTTCATGCTTCATATTTCCCCACCAATAACATTGCTTCAAATCCTTATACGTCTTGCTAGATCCCGGGTGAATGGAATACGGGGTAGCATGAGCCTCTTTCAGGATAGAGTTCCTAAACTCTTCGTCTGCGGGTACACAAACTCTGAAGCGTATCAATCCATCCTCTTGGATTACAAATCCAGGGGCTTTCCCTTGAGTTACTTCATCCCAAACTTGAGATAAGAATGGGTCCGTGACCTGCTTCGATCTGATCATATCATCAAGAGATGATGAAATCTCAAGTGTGCAGAGTTGTCCCTGAATACGCTGTAACCAGACTTCGATTTCTGGTCTCACAACCTCTAACTACAATTCTATCTGTAATGTCAAGCGGGCAAGCATCTCCTCTTGTACTGTCTTACGACTCAAAGCGTCAGCAACCACATTTGCTTTACTCGGATGATAGAGGATCTCGATATCATAGTATTTGATTAGCTATAGCCACCTTCTCTGCCTCATGTTTAGCTCCTTCTGAGTAAAAATGTACTTGAGGCTCTTGTGATCTGTAAAAATCTGACAAGTAACTCCATACAGATAGTGACGCCAGATTTTTAAAGCAAACACCACAGCTGCAAGTTCCAAATCATGGGTGGGGTAGTTGATCTCGTAAGGTCGTAGTTGTCTTGATGCATAGGAGATCACCTTTCCGTTCTGCATTAGTACACATCCAAGGCCCTGTTTAGACACGTCACTATACACTACGAATCCTTCAGTTCCTTTTGGTAGGACCAAAACAGGTGCTGAAATCAATCGACTTTTGAGTTCATCAAAGCTCCGCTGGCATGACTCTGACCATAAATACTTCTTATCCTTCCTTAATAGGTTAGTCATTGGTTGCGCAATCCTGTAAAATCCTTCCACGAACCGTCGGTAATAACTTGCCAGCCCCAAGAAACTGCGAACTTCCTTCACTTTCTTCAGAGGTAGCCCGTCTCGGATAGATTTTTTCTTCTGTGGGAATACTCTCACCCCACCAGCTGATATCACATGTCCGAAAAAGATAACTTCACGCATCCAGAACTCACATTTAGAAAATTTCCCGTAGAGCTGTTCCCACCTCAAAGTATCAAGAACCTGATGGAGATGATGCTCATGCTCTACGTGGTTACGAGAGTAAATCAGAATGTTATTGATAAAAACAACTGCAAAGCGATCCAGATAATTAATAAAGACCCGATTCATCAACTCCATGAATATTTCCGGTGCATTAGTCAGTCCGAAAGGTATCACTACGAACTCATAATGCCCATAGCGAGTACGAAAAGCAGTCTTTGAAATGTCACTCTCGAATCCTCAACTGATGATATCCGGATCTCAATTCGATCTTAGAAAACACAGCAGCTCCCTGAAGTTGATCCAATAAATCATCAATACGAGGTAATAGATATTTGTTCTTGATGGTTACCCTGTTCAGCTCACGGTAATCAATTCACAAACGCAGGGATCCGTCTTTCTTCCGTACAAAAAGCACTGGTGCTCCCCAAAGGGACGCGCAAGGTCGAATATAGCCCTTCTCCATCAAATCCTCAAGATGGTTCTTCAATTCCCGCATCTCAGTCGGAGCCATTCGATATGGTGCTTTAGAAAGCAGGGACGTACCTGGCTCTAACTCAATATTAAACTCTACATCATGATGTGTAGGTAAGGATGGAACTCATCTGTAAATACGTCTGGGTAGTCTCGGACTACCGGAATATCGGCCAATTCGACTGGTCGATCCACTATTTTGGTCATGTAACACCAGTAGCTAATGCAACCTTGATTAAGCAGTTTCACTGCTTTCATATCACTGGTGACTCCCCCAGAACGGCTGGGATTGTCACCCTGAAAAATACACTCAACACCATCGTCAGATGTGACGGCCACTGTTCGCTTGCGGACACTAAGTATGGCATCATGACAATCCATCTAATCAATACCCAAGATCACATCATCTTTAGGTAAATCGACCACAATTAAATTGGACAACCACTCACGGTCGTTCATGCAAGTCAGACAGTTCTGCACTTCACGATTCCCAACAATTCTTCTACCATCGGGTAGACCAATTACATAAGGTCACAATTGGTAACATGATCTAATTGAAAACGACTCAAACAAGAAGCACATAAAAAGGAGTGTGAAGCACCGATATCAAAAAGAACACAGACGGGTTGAGATCAGATCTCGAGAGTACCTGCAATCATGTTGGCTTCGGGATCATCGGCCTTCTTCATCTCGTAGACTCTGGGTTTTGCAGGCCCGGTACTAGATGTACCAACTTGGTTTCCATAGCCCATCCCTCTGTTTGCCCCGGTAGTTAGATAAGAAGCGGACGAAGGTACACGGTCCTGGACAGAAGACTGAACTGGAGCATGAGATGCTGCTGGAGTACGTCCTGGTCCACTCCTACAGTAACGAGCACGGTGTCCATTCTTCCCACAAGTATGACATGCGATGGCCGGCCTTGGGCATTTAGAATTGATGTGCCCCTTGTTTCCACAGTTATAGCACACAACAGATAGGCTAACCGCTCGAGGTTGCGATCCGGCTAGCTTCGACACCATGGGTGGCCGTTTAGAAGGATTTGGCACTGGTTGGGGCCTCTTGAATGTTTCGATTCTTTGTCGATGCAGTTACGGTTCTGGATTTCTTCTTGCTGTTGGATTGCGGTTGCTTCTTGGAAATCTCTTTCGCGGTCAGTTCGTACGCCGGAGCTTTCTAAATGAACTCTGGTAGGGTCGTACAATGGTGGTTCAACAGTTGCATTATCATTCGGGGTTTAAGCCTCTTGAGAAAATAATTGATCTTATCGGCCTCCGATCGGACAACCGTCGCAATAAAAGGAAGAAGTGCCTGAAATTTCTCGGCAACAGATAGTACATCATCGTCTTCAGATAGGTCTGGATTCAGAAATTCTGACAGTTTGGCCTCACGGAGTGGCCCTGGATAGTAACGGTCTAGCATAAGGTTTTTAAAATCCTCCCAAGTACAAACTCCATCAGCTGGTCTCACCGAAAGCCACCAAGTGTGGGCGCCCTTGCTAAGATAGTAAGCTGCTATGGAAACACGATTCTCTGCTGGACAGTCCACCATTTCGAATAATTTCTCGAAGTGTTCAATCCAATGCACGATATTAGCAGGCTTGGAGGAGCCTTCAAAAGTCGGGGGTCGCTGGCGAGAGATATCGCTGATGATCCGACTCACAGGTCCGCCATGTACAGGAGGTGGGCCCTATTGATGGTTGGTAGTAGCTCTCTGCATAGCTTCCATTAATTGACCCATCTGGGTCATCTGAACCATCATGCCCTGCATCACAATTTAAGGATCGACACGCGCATCCTCCCATCCAGTGTGGTGCGATTGGTCCCTAGAAGGCGAATCACTGCCTACGGAACTATGCTCCACATTCGCACGCCTGTTGGCTCATGGTATCAGGATTTGGCCCCTTCTGCGGCCTCGTCCCCCTCTGCCACGACCTCTCAGATTTTAATGGATACTAAAAGAACCAAATCAAAATGATAACCATAAGTACAGTTCATGATATCAATCAAAATTCATGCTAAGTTAATAGCAATAAGGAATTACATATTCAAGGAAACAATTAATAATGAATTATCGACACGACGAGTGTCACACAGAATATCATATCGACGTTGAGTCGAACAATTTCAATCTTATAATCAATACAAAATTTACTTCAGATTATCAAACTGATTAATCCTGCCACAAATACTCAAAATATCAAGATCAACGAAGAGATCCATTCCGATATCAATATCATGCCAGTAATTAAATCATAGCTCATAAAGTACGTATTGTATTTGGCTCGTAGGGTCAGGCGCTTGCACAGGTCACAAGTGACATGAAGGTCTCTTGATACTAGTTCATTTCACATTGACTCTAAAAAAAATCGACTCTCTGATACCATCTTCTGTAACGCCCCAAGAAGGCGGCCATTACAGTGCCGTGGACCCCATACTGGGACCCAACAGGCGATACCCAAAATACATATTAAATACGCAATGTTTGTGATACCGAACCACAATAAATAGTACTTACTCCGATTGGGAGTTTACAGTAGTATGGCCAACGGCCTTATTATACACATGATCCAAAATATACGTATAATCCATATGGAGAAGGAATATACCTCAAATAACAATACATTCGGTCAACAATTTAAATAAAGTGGAAATATAACATTACATGGTTTGAACATAACCGGACAACAAAAGACTTGGGGCCCGAACTAGTATCCTCCGAACCCTTTGCCGTCACCATGATCTTCCCGTGCCTTGCCTTTTCCACGACCTAAAATACAACACAAGTATTTCGCCTAACACAGGGTTAGATATACATGATAAATGATTTCTCAAGACATTATACAAATCACATATATATTAGATTTCAAGGAAAACAACCCAACCAACGAACATACCCCTCGGACGTATGAACGATTAGTCACAAAATGTAGAACACATTCAATTATACATGGACTATGAAAGAGTATGGCTCAAGATGGATATCACAGCACACCCGATCCGGAAATCTGTCAGTGCACATATCCACTCCGTATACGGAATCCAGGATATACGTGGGACAATGTACCTAATTAGCCTCACGAACTATGTCTCGTGTGTACAGTCCAATATGGAAACATCCACGCATGACTATATATGTGCCTGGCTAAAAATCCTATACAATAACCAATCAGAACGCAGATATGGTTCCAGATATGTCACGATACAAGATGACAACGAATTCAATAAATCACATATCCGATTAAGATCAAGAAACTCACCGAAATGACAATAAGGATCAATGATATCAACGATTCAAAAGTGACAAACTTGGGAATGTAATCCCATGATGAAAACGGAACATCATCAAGAATAATACCAAATCACGGGTCAAAATTTCGTAAGTGTCTTATATACACGAAGCGCATAACCATCACAAGAATCCAAACATCATTATAACTAAGCAAGATAACTTGCCTCAATACGGAGACGAGAATAATCCTTCCTCAATGAACGAACGAATGGTCCTCGACTAATATCGGTTACTCGAACAATCAACCTTGAATGAAATATATTTCACTCAATAACACATTCATATAATCATCGATATCGAATTTAGTGAGACGACATCCTAATTTCTATTTGAATAGTTTAACTTTCTATATATATATCCACATTCCATTACAAGGATTCATACTAACGCCAATTCATTCTTACGATTCGGTTATCATTTCAAGATGTTCTCAATCATTTATATGGTTCAAATGGACAAGAATCTATCAAGAACAATCACTAAGAAGGACTTTGTTAAAATGTCGATATGCCGGTAGAATTCCCTAAGAACAACATTAATGTTTTGAAAGTGATAATCCAAACAACTTTGTCTCACGAAAACATTTATCATTATTAAGGTTTACTCAAAGATTGTCATCATTCGTACGAACCATGAATCATTCTTGTAAAATTATTACCATGTTCATCGGTTATGAGTCCACCTAGTTAGGTTAACGATATGGTCGAGTTATTCTTCACAAGATCATCACGAACTCATCATCAAGGTGAATTAAACATCTCTGAACTATAATCTTATGTTGATATAATTCCAGGTTCAACCAAATCCGATGAAAACCCTAAGTTCATCTAGTTCAAAATCTTCCTAAGCATGATAATTTGATTCAATATAATGATAACAACTCTCCAACTCAACCTATCTAAAATGAACTAAGGATTATTATTGTCCTAGTGATGTTAATAGTCCATCGAGAAGAGTGTGATTCAACTATGTAATACCCGGATTTTCAGTATAAATTTTTCGCATTATTTTATCTGAGATATACTGCATAGCTTGGTGTCTATAAAGTATGGATAAAATAAATTGAGAACCGAGACAGTTATACTTGTGTAATTGACGTTTTTTATTGACAGTTATATAGAGGATATGGTGTATCAGATTGAACTGATTCGAATATCAGGTGTAGCGTATGAGAATATTTTTGGGTTGAGTATATGTGTATTCAGTATGCCGTATGTTCGTATCCAGTATGTCGAGACGGAAAGGAACAGTTGTATGTTGTCCAAGTACAGAATGCCATTACGTACGCTAAGCTTAAGGACTTACGTACTCTAAATTCTATGTTTTACGTACGTTATGCATAAGGCATTACGTACGTAACAAGAGGAATTGGACAAGACCGAGCTGTGGTCGGCAGGTGGGCCCGTGGTTGATAGCTTTCGGCGCAGATGTGGACAGGTGAGTCAACGGATGGATTTACGTATGTTATACAGGGTGTATTACGTATGTAATACGAGCATATACTGTAGCAAGTCAACATACGTATTACGTACGTATTGGATTAAGTGTTATGTACGTTAGGAGGCAGCTGGACGAGCCGTGGCCGTAAGAACCTGCAGTGCCGCACGTGTTCCGGCAGTGACTCGCTGGATGGCCGACCACGGTCAGTAGTGACTCGCTGGGATGGCCGGTTACGGCCGACAGTGACTCGTAAGGACGGGCTGATTACGGCCGTAAGGTTGTGGCCAGGTACGGCCGTAAGGCCTATTACGTACGTAAGGGGTGTGCCGGTAACGACCATAAGGGTGTCGGCCAAATTGGATAGGAGGGTATCCATGGTCGGTTACGTTCATAAGACATGGCCGGTTACAGCCGTAAGTGGCCGGCAGGACTCGGCTATTTAAGGCCTGGGCACGGGTCACTTGGCCATTTTCAGATTTTCTTCGTTCTTTTCGCGATCCTTCATCAAAAATCAAAGGTTTTGATTGGAAACATAATAGAGCATCATTTTTTGGAAGTTTGATTCATGTATAACATCATCTTTCGCCCGGATCGAAGGTAAGAACACTTGAACCCTTGGTTTTGGGGATTTTTGGAGTTTCATGATGTTGTGGCCGATTTCTTTCGTTTTAATTCAGATTATTGATAGAATTTTGTTGTGTTCTCGGAATCATTCATTATTTTTGAAGTTCTGTGGAACAAATTTGATAATTCCTCCATTAATCGATTAAATTGGACTATGCCCTCAAAGTGTCCGATAAATTATTTCAATGGGTGGAACTTGGGAAGTTCTATGCGTTTTCGTAGAATTGTGATTGAATTGATATCGTTGTGATTTAGGAACGAACTTTTGAAGGAGGTTGTATCGGGACGTCTTTCCTTTCGTCAATTTCTTCGCACCATGATAATCAAGGGAAATGTTTACGTGTGTATTTCATCTTCTAAGATGTATGTTGGGTAATCCTCTCCTTGAATTTGGATTTTGATGTTATTATTGATGAATGATTCGTATGAAGATGATTATGATTTTGTTGTTACGATTCGTGAGGTTATATGTTAGGCGTATTTTTATACGCTTATTTATCATTATTTTGTAGTGTTTTGGTGAGTGAAATCATCTAAATGAGCTTTTAATGCCTTGATTTTGTATGATTGACAGGAAATTGAAGTCCGGGAGCTAAAACGAGGCAAAACGGGCGAAACAGCAAAATCGACGATGAGCCGCGGCGCAAGGAATCGAGCCGCGGCACAGAAGACACCAACCGAAGGGCGAGTAGGCAGTACTCAGTGCCGCGGCACAGACCGGGTGAGCCGCGGCACGTAAGAATTTATTTACGCCCGGGTATTCACTTTTGGCGATGTGTCGCGGCACAGTTGATGAGCCGCGGCACACTTAGCGAGTTTGGTACGTCTGCGCGGATTCAGCCGTTTGGCCGATTTTCAACCGATTAATACGGACGCGATTTGTGGAGGTGCTGAGCTATAAATAGGGCTTTAGACCCTAATTTAATTATCTTGGAATCATTGAATCTAAACCTAGGAGAGCTTAAGCTTTGAGACCGAGAAGAGGAGGAAAGCAGATGAATTCAAGGAATAAGGCTGAAGCAGAAGAACGGAGGACTACGAGCTACATCTGCGTTTGAATAATATGCTTTCGTTTAATTATTCTGTATTTTCGCTTTTAGTATGTCGCTAAAGCCCTAATCTAGGGTTTTGATGAAACCTTTGTTTTGACGAATTGATTAAGATTATCCAATTTATTACCTTTTATTGAGTTTTCCCAATTATGTTTAATGCTTGCAATTATCGGCCAATAGTTGTATTGATTTAATCATTCACTTGAATCGGGAGAGGAGATTTGGTGAGGAACTATTGGTGAGGACCGTTTTATTCTTGAGATAGGAATATACTCATAGAAACTACGTGGCCTTTAGGAGATTTCATGCTTTTGCCTATCGACGAGATAATTCACCTAGGGATAGAGTGCGTTAGTCGCCGTTAGATAAATCTATTGACCTCGGGAGAGGCGGTAGAATATATTAGCAATCTCCGCCTTGAGAAATTGGGAAAATTATTTATTACGGATAATCGAGAGTAAATTCGGATAAACTAAGGTGGATTCAGAACCCTAGACGTATTCATCATTTGATTTCCTTAATCCAAGATATTGTTTTCTACTGCTTAGTATTTTAGAAATTCTTTTAGTTATTAATCCAAAAACCCAACTTCGATTGTTCAAATAAAATTGGAATACGAAAACGTCGGTAGTTAGAGATTCAATCCTCGTGGGAACGATACTCTACTTATCACTTTATTACTTGTAAACGATGACGTGCACTTGCGTGTAGGAAATATCGCAACAAGTTTTTGGCGCCGTTGCCGGGGATTGAAATTTTTCTAATATCGATTTAAGTATTTCCAGTCTTAATTTGAACGTTTTATTTTTTATTTTTGTGTATTTAATTTCGTTTATTTGTTTTTCCTTTCAGGACCTTTTGTGTAGTGCATGAGAAGACTCGGTAACGAAGGCTTACTACCTTTGGACACCGAGCTCGAGCGCACGCTAAGAAGGAACAAAAAGGAGAAAAGAGAGTTGCGAGACGGTCAACATGGCCGAGAATATTGAAATCCAAGGAGGAGACAACCAAGTGCGGCAAGTTCAACCGGAACTCGCTCTTCGAGATTATGCCATGCCGCAGGTCAACGCTAATTTTTCGGGAATCCGGCGTCCCACTATCCAAGCAAATAACTTTGAGATCAAGCCCGCCATTATTCAGATGGTGCAGGCGAGCCCATTCTGTGGATTGCCGAAGGACGACCCGAATGCCCACATTGCGTCTTTCCTTGAGATATGCGATACTTTCAAAACTAATGGTGTCACCGACGATGCCATCCGATTGAGGCTTTTCCCTTTCTCTTTGAGGGATAAAGCAAAGTTTTGGTTGAATTCCCTACTGCCGGGGTCGATTACAACATGGGAGAGGTTAGCGCAAGCCTTCCTTGCCAAATTTTTCCCACCAGCAAAAACGGCGAGGTTGAGAAACGAGATAACCACTTTTGCCCAGTTCGATATGGAATCGCTCCACGAGGCGTGGGAGCGATATAAAGAATTACTACGAAGATGCCCTCATCACGGTATTCCTGATTGGCTTCAGCTTCATACGTTTTATGGTGGTTTGAGTGCTTCTACACGCACTTTAGTGGATGCGGCCTCCGGTGGGACATTCATGGCAAAATCTATGGCCGAGGCACACGTGCTTTTGGAAGATATGGCCAAAAACGCATACCAATGGCCATCAGAAAGATTGACACCGAAAAGAGTAATGGAAGTTTCAAGCAATGATCCGATCTCCACCTTAACAGCTCAAGTCGCCGCTTTGACACAACAGCTCCAGACATTTTCGCACGCACCAGCCCCCGTTACCATTGAGACATGTAATTGGTGTAACGGATCACACCCGAGTGCGGAATGTCAATTTGGAAATCCGTTCGAGCAAAATCAGATGGAGCAGGCTCAATTCGTAGGAAATGGGAATCGACCGAATAACCCGTACTCCAATACTTATAATCCGGGGTGGCGAAATCATCCCAACTTTTCATGGAGAAACGGACAGAACGCACACCAACCCCCTTTCGCCCAGAATCAACAGCAGCCCCCTTCCGCTCCCAAAGTGTCTCTCGAGGAAGCGCTTGCAAAATTGGCGGCAAATACGAGTCAATTTATGACTCGGATGGAAGCTACACTACAAAATCATTCTGCTTCCATTCGGAATTTGGAGGTCCAGCTGGGCCAAATCGCTAATGTGTTGACAGCTCGTCCGGAGGGAGCATTGCCGAGTACAACAGAGACTAATCCTAGAGAGAGTCTAAACGCAGTTAGCTTGAGAAGCGGGAGAGAGTTGCTGGATCAGCCCGAGCAGGGTAAGGAGAAGAAGGTGATTGAGGAGTCGAAGGAATTAAAGCCAGAGGAGTCGAAGAATTTGAAGGCAGAGATCTCGAAGACATGTGCCCCCCCCGTTCCGTTTCCACAGAGACTACAGCAAAGAAGGGCGGACAAACAATTTTCTAAATTCCTAGATGTGTTCAAAAAGCTTCACATAAATATTCCGTTCACCGAAGCATTGGAGCAGATGCCGAGTTATGTCAAGTTCATGAAAGAGATATTATCTAAGAAGAGAAAACTTGAAGAGTTTGAAACGGTTGCCTTGACAGAGGAGTGCAGTGCAATTCTTCAAAAGAAGCTCCCACCTAAATTGAAAGATCCGGGAAGTTTCAACATACCGTGCACCATGGGGAATCTTTCGTTTGATAAGGCACTATGCGATCTTGGTGCAAGTATCAACCTCATGCCTCTATCGATTTTCCAAAAGCTGAATATTGGGGAAGCCAAGCCAACCACAGTCTCCTTACAATTGGCGGATCGATCGATAAAGTATCCGAGGGGAGTAATCGAGGATGTTTTAGTTAAAGTCGATAAGTTCATCTTTCCGGCCGATTTCATCGTACTAGACATGGAGGAAGATGAAAATATTCCGATCATCTTGGGACGACCATTTCTAGCGACGGGCCGCACCCTTATAGACGTGGAAAAGGGGGAGTTAACTCTGAGGGTCCAAGACGAGCAAGTTACTTTTCAAGTGTTCAAATCGTTCCCATGTCCCGGAAGTGCTGATAAAGAGTCTCAAATTGAGAGGGTGAATGCCGTTGAAAGAGGAAAGCACCGAAAACATCGTCGGTGGGAAAATTCAGATGTTGTGTTAAATGGCCCGAGTTTTAAGAAGGATGTAGAACAAGTGGCGTTCCTCGAGCATGAGGAGAAATCTGCTGCAATCGTGGGTTCGTTTGTGAAGGAGGAAAGTGAGCCAAAAGCCAAGCGAAAAATTAGTCATGGAGAGATCGGGTGTTTCGGAAAATTTTTCAAGTCGAAACCTTTTCACAAACAACATTTGATGACCGAACCGAAACTCGAACCACTGATGACCAATGGTCATAATTTTAACCAAAATATAAACGGTTCGATGAACGGGGCGGAAGCCAAATGGAGTTTGCAAAAAGCGAACTAACGTTGTCCAATAGGTCCGGCTGAAGACTATAAACTTAGCGCTTCTCGGGAGGCAACCCGAGCTCGTAGTTGTAGATTTTTGCATTTCCTTATTTTTCTTGTATTCGTGATTCTCTTTTTTCATCATTTTTGTGCTTCTATTTGCTTCTGCCTCTCGTTTTTAACGTCTTCTTTTTAAAATTCTGAGCAGGAAAGTCCCAGGGAAGAAACTGGAGTATGAGCCGCGGCACAGTTATTGTGAGCCGCGGCACACATCAGTCGCCAGGGAAGGCAAAACCGTCTGTACTTTGTGCCGCGGCACACTTGAGCAATGAGCCGCGGCACACGGAATTTGTGCCGCGGCACACGAAAAAAACGAGAACACAGGTCATAGGGACTGTACCTTGTGCCGCGGCTCACTTTAGCTGTGCCGCGGCACACTATGCGGAATCCGAAAGGGCAGGTAGCATATAACACGCGAGCGGCCGGCATTTCCAGGTACGTTTTCTACTTTCCTTCTTCCCTCCCCAGCGCGACCGGCCGAAATTTTCCTTCAATTCTTCCCTGCGATTTTTTTCTTGCAATCTTCAAAAAGGTACGTTTCAATCTTGCGAATTCACTTGCTTATGGTTTATATTTAAAAGTTGTTTTTGCTTTGAATGGATGGAACATGCCTAGTTTTTCCTTCAAGTAGTTTCATGATTGTTAGAGTATAACAGGGTAGTTTCATCGAATTTTCTTGATTAAATTGGAATATCAATGAATTGATTGTGTTAAGTTGTTACTGATTGAATTGTATTTCTGTTTTTGGGGGTTGAATCGAGCTAGAACTATGTTTATTCTTCAAGTAAACATGCGCCCTCAAGGTGTCTGATAAATTGCCCAAATGAAAAGTTTTCTTTGAAAAAGCAATCGCTTTGAATTTTCGCAACGTATCGTTTTGATTCTGACAAGCCCAACCCTTACATCCAGGTTAGATGTTTAAGTCCAAATTCATCTTTCTCTCTCGTATGTGCTAGTGTCTTAAATTCGGAATTTCTGGTTTGATGTCCTTAGCCGCGCATAGATCATTGTTATCATTTTTGCGTGAATTAACCCTCGTGTTTTCACTTTTCAGGATTGATTATGGCGCGCACGAAGAAGCTGACAAAGCGTGCTAGGACCGAGTCATCCCCTACGAGAGGGGAGACCTCTCGGGGTCGGGCCGAGGCGGAGGGGCACCAATTTTCGGACCCCGAAATTCACAAAATATTCAACGAAAAGATCCGTCCACGACCACTTATTCCCGAGAGAGGTTTTACTCCAGCTCCTCAGGACGGGGAGTTGCTCACGATGATTGACGAGATGGGATGGGCGGTTACAAGACCTCCCGAGCCGGTCATCTCGATCGTCCCAGAGTTTTACGCGGCCTTCTGTCAAGCACATCCGGGCAGGCATACGTTGCCATCTTTAGAGTCTCGGACTCGTGTCGACGTCCGAGGGTCACGATTGATTTCTCCCGACCGCTATTCGGAGGCTTTTTGGGTTTCGGCGGTTGACGAGACGGCTATGACCGCGTGATGACCGGCCTCACTAAGGAGGCCCCGCTTGAGACGATTGCACGGCCGGTCGACCGGGAGCGGCGAGCACAGAGCTCATCCACTTTTCACTTCAGAGCTCGCGCCTCGGCCCGGCTCGGGCGAGCCCGGCTTTACTTTATTTGCGCACGCATTGACCCCACCTCCCGGATCCGTGCAGCTTTTCTCTCCGCGCCGGATACTTTTGCTATCACCTCCGGGCTGCGTTTGATGTGGCCCCCATTCTGGTCCGATCTATCTTCCGGAGTATCCAGGGGGCCAAGACGGGGTTGAAGCACCCCTCCCTCATCTGCGCTTTATGCCGGCAGTCGGGGCTGACATGGTCAGTCGACGAGCCGATGCTTGCCCCACAGGCCCCGATCGACCACCGCATCATATCGCACTTTGACCAGTGGGGAGGAGCGCCGGCACACGCTCGGGGGCGAGGATTTTTGCTCGAGGAGGCTCACGAGGGATCCCCCGAGCCGCTTTTGTTGACGCACGGAGAGGCCGGCCCGCAGCCCGACAGAGCGAGGTTGGATGAGCCGTTTGATGGGTCATGGGAGGATTTGAGGAGACAGAGAGAAGAGCATAGGGAGGAGCTGAGGAGAGAGAGAGAGGAGCTGAGAGAGGAGTTGAGGAGAGAGAGAGATGAGATGAGGAGAGAGAGAGAGAGCTGGATGGCTGCCATGCGGGAGGAGCAGCGGGCGGTGCAGGAGAGTGTTATTCTTTGCCGCGAGCCGAGATGAGAGAGCAGCCGCCGGGCCCGGACGAGCGGCGAGGCGTATTGCCGCGGGGATGCTTATCATCGGGAGCACCTCGCCGCATGGACGGCCCACATCATGCATCCCGACGGCCATTTATAGCGCCGCCCGGCCCGGCCACACCACCCTCCTCACCGGACGATCCCGGCACAGCTCTGAGCGAGGAGGAGGAGTACTTGACCTTTTACTTTTCTTGCATTTCATTTTTGTCCATTGAGGTCAATGTACGTCCTAAGTTTGGGGGGGGGGGGGATTTACTTTCAGTGCTACATTCATTGCTGTACTCTATTTTCTTGCTGTACATTATATTTTGTTGCACTTTTCTTTTCTTTGCGAAAATTTTTTCAGATAGCCTTGCTTGTCGTAGTTTTTCTTTATTTGTGAATTTTCGTGCTTCTATTTGTGTGATACTGATGTTACGACACTGTCTTTCTCTCTGAAGAAGCGGGCGAGTTTTAGTCGAGTTGTAGTCAGTTATTTCTGTTCTGCTTAGTATTCAATTAGGTACGAAATTTTTCGTGATTGTAGAGGTCTTGGCAGATAAGAGACGATACATACTTGTTTAAAATCCCCATCAATACGTTTGGGTACATTTTCCCGGATAGTGAGTCGTACTGTTTTCTCAGTCGTGTTAGCACTTAGTTTGAGTTTTGAGTCGGTCAGTTTTTCCCTAAAAGTCGAGATAAAGTGTTCTATGAAGGGAAGTCTAGTAATCGGGGGCATTCGCGTGACCCGTTGTTTACTCTCGCGTAAAATGACGACCCCGATTAGACTAGTGATTTAGTGATTTAACATGTGCCAATGATAGGAAGCCTAGTAACCGGGGGTATTCGCGTGACCCGCTGTTTACTCTCGCGTAAAACGGCAACCTTGATTCGGACATGCGGAAATTATGTATTCGAGTTGTTTCTCCGCTGTAAACGGGAACTTAGTAACTAGAAGCATCCATGTGCCCCATGAGTGTCTTTTACGTCAAACGGTTTCCGAATACATGAGAATGGAAGTTCCACCCTAGGATTATCCCGATGAAACATCCCGAGATCCTAACCTAGTGGTCGACTCGAATCAAATTTTTGAGCATATATAAAAGGGGATACTGTCCGAGGTTTGTTTATTATGAGACTCGTGAAAATTGTGCCTTTAGACTGCGGAACGCGACGAACTAGCTTGTTTATGTTAGCCTTTCATATTGACGGTCGATTTGACTCATGTTTTGTTAATCTTTGAGCTGAGTTTTCTTCATGAACGAATGATTAGGACTGAACTTGATTACTTTGCGGAATCATTATTCTGAGTGCAGCTCGCTTTTATGACACTCGTATTATTTAGAGAGAGTGGCAGGATAGTATTGATTAGGTTGAACACTATGAGTTGCACGATGATTCACGACATTCTTTTATTGACTTTAATTCTTTTTGCTTGAGGACAAGCAAAGGCTTAAGTTTGGGGGTATTTGTTAGGCGTATTTTTATACGCTTATTTATCATTATTTTGTAGTGTTTTGGTGAGTGAAATCATCTAAATGAGCTTTTAATGCCTTGATTTTGTATGATTGACAGGAAATTGAAGTCCGGGAGCTAAAACGAGGCAAAACGGGCGCAGCAAAGCGGACGATGAGCCGCGGCGCAAGGAATCGAGCCGCGGCACAGAAGACACCAACCGAAGGGCGAGTAGTGTACTGCGTGCGCGGCCTGACCAGTGAGCCGCGGCACGTAAAAATTTATTTACGCCTGTATTCACTTTCGGCGATGTGCCGCGCACAGTTGATGAGCCGCGGCACACTTAGCGGGTTTGGTACGTCTGCGGATTACGGGCGTTTGAAGCCGTTTCAACCGATTAATACGGACGCGATTTGTGGAGGTGCGGAGCTATAAATAGGGCTTTAGACCCTAATTTAATTATCTTGGAATCATTGAATCTAAACCTAGGAGAGCTTAAGCTTGGAGACAGAGAAGAGGAGGAAAGCGAGAAGAATTCAAGGGCAGAAGGCGGGAGTCAAGAACGGAGGAATCCGAGCTTCATCTGCGTTTGAATTTTATGCTTTCGTTTAATTATTCTGTATTTTCGCTTTTAGTATGTCAGCTAAAGCCCTAATTAAGGTTTTTGATGAAACCTTTGTTTTGACGAATTAATTAAGATTATCCAATTTATTACCTTTTTATTGAGTTTTCCCAATTATGTTTAATGCTTGCAATTATCTGGCCAATAGTTGTATTGATTTAATCATTCACTTCGAATCGGGAGAGGAGATTTGGTGAGGAACTATTGGTGAGGACCGTTTTATTCTGTGAGATAGGAATATACTCATAGAAACTACGTGGCCTTTAGGAGATTTCATGCTTTTTGCCTATCGACGAGATAATTCACCTAGGGATAGAGTGCGTTAGTCGCCGTTAGATAAATCTATTAACCTCGGGAGAGGCGGTAGAATATATTAGCAATCTCCGCCTTCAGTAAATTGGGAAAATTATTTATTACGGATAATCGAGAGTAAATTCAGATAAACTAAGGTGGATTCAGAACCCTAGACGTATTCATCATTTGATTTCCTTAATCCAAGATATTGTTTTCTACTGCTTAGTATTTTAGAAATTCTTTTAGTTATTAATCCAAAAACCCAACTTCGATTGTTCAAATAAAATTGGAATACGAAAACGTCGGTAGTTAGAGATTCAATCCTCGTGGGAACGATACTCTACTTATCACTTTATTACTTGTAAACGATGACGTGCACTTGCGTGTAGGAAATATCGCAACATTATATGAACTATATGTTGAAGGATATATATGTTTGTGATTGTGTTCTTCGTGTTCTTGATGTGGTTGGTGTTTATTGGTTGATGATTCGAATATACCTTTAAATTCTGCCTTCAAGGTGTTTGATTGAAGTTTTGAAAGAGAAATTGATTGGAATATTTTAGTTAAGTTTGTATCTCGCCTTATCGAATCGATATATGGACTTTGCGGAATCATGGGAATGAATTCGTAATTGTTTGAGTTAGATTGTACGGACTTGTGTTTAATCAAGATATTTTGGAATCGTTAGGGTTGTGGATTGGTTATACCGATTGCTGATTATTATTGAATGTGTATTAATCGATTATTGCAATAAGTGGTTATAATTGATCGTTGATTACGACCGTTGTGTTACGGTTGAGGTTGAAGAGTTCGTAGATTGCTTTTGGTCGGGGCTGAGGAGCTCGTAGACGAAGGCAATGGTTTTGGTAACGACTTTGTGGTATCGGTATCGAGGCAAGTTATACTTATTCAGTTTATAATATTTAATGAATGGTTTTGCTTTGATTTCATTTATAATTCATATTGCAATGATATTATAAACATTAATTGTCGGGATGATGGTTTGTTCGTGGAAAGGATATTATCGTCGGTTTGAGGTAATTTAAGTATTGTTCAGTTATGAGGATAATTATTATGTTGAATTGTGGTATATGTCGTAAGTTGAAGTTTCGTATAGTGAGATTCGTATTAGTTGTTCGTTGAGGGATATTGATTCCAGGGCTACCGTTTGGTATTAATGGTTGTGTTGATCGATCGTTGAGGGATGTTGATCCCAGGCCTGTTGTGTTGAGGTTGTTAATCGTGTTGATCGTTCTTTGGGAATTATGATTCCAGGATTGTTGTTTTGGATATTGTCGGTCGAGTCGATCTTTCATTATTCGTGTGTCATTGTTCACTTCGGTGAGTCTTTTGATCCTTATTGGATATGTGATTCTTTGAGTATCGTTGTCATGTTGCATCGTGATATATCTGGAGTCATATCTGCGTGCCGATCGGTTATGTGTAGGATTTTCAGGGTGGGCACATATAGACATGTGATGGGGTCATGTCCTCACGTTGGGCTGTGCACATGAGAAGATTACTTCGTGAGACTGATTAGGTACAAGACCACACGTGTATTTGATTGATACACGGGGTGGCTTGTGCACAGACACATTTCTGGATCGGGCTTACTGTGACGTCCATCTTTGGGCCATATTGTTTGGTCGTTCATCCTCCATGTATGGTTGGGTATGTTCGACAGTTTGCGACTGGTTGTTCATATGCCCGAGGGGTATGTTCGACAGTCGAGGTTATTTCTTTGAGATATATTATATTTGGTCATGTTGGAGTTTACCATGTTGATGGTATTCTCAGTCGTTGTTGATCTTTTATTGGTCGTGTTGGAGTTTACCATGTTGATGGTATTCTTCGCCATCGTTGATCCTTGTTGGTCATGTTGGAGCTGATCATGTTGATGAGATTCTTGGTCGCTGTTGATTCTTTGTTGGTCTTTCTTGGAGTTTGTCATGTTGGTGATATTCTCAGCTGATGTAGTGGTTGATTTGGTTATTGATCGTATGAGCGTTTGGGCTGTGCATCGATGTTTCGGATTTATTTTCATTACTTTATGGTAGTTGATCTACAGATGTATTGTGTATGTTTGGTTCTTATCAGGATTGGTATTTTATTGTGCGATCCGACGGACAGGATTTGGCACAAATAAATTATTTCCTGCTTATGAGTTATGATGATGTTTTTGAGGATTTTGAGTATTGTTTTGGTTCAGTCCAGATGAGTGTTGTTGAGTTCATTTCGTCATTTGAGAATGCGAAATGTTGATTATGGTAAGGATTGAACTGGTATGGATTGCTTTGGATTGGTAAGGTTATGACGGTAAGATTACGTTGGTAGTATTATTACAGTATTATTACATTGGTATGTAATTATTTATGTGATGTGATCGATATCATTATTGAGTATTGTGGTTGACCCCATCGTGGGCTTTATTTTTAGGCACTCGGAGATCGAGCTAGTAGCGGTCGTGAAGAGATGAGCTTCCCAGGTGATACTGGTCGTGGCATTATTTTGGGAATCGAGTATTCTTTTATGGTTGTTTTATTTCCGCTGCAAATGTATATTTTGAACTGTGTTTTATCCGCTGCGTGTGTATATTTCAAAATGTCTTTTCGGTATTTTTACCAAATCGTGTGTACATTTCAAAATGGCTTTTTGGGTACTTCGTAAACTTGAATTATTTCGTAAAACCGATTCCCTAAACCAAGTTTTGGCATTTTGGCTTTGAACGTTTTAACGATATTTTCATGAAGGTATTTGATACTTTATAAATGACTTTTGTGAGTATTTGAAAAGATTACCATCATCGGCCTTTTTGGCGTTTTTGAATGTTTTTTAAAATGGATTTTAGCCTGGTGGGTTCCGGCATGGGGCCCACGACGCTGTAAATCCCGGATAGTTTTGGGGGTGTTATAGAAGATGGTATCAGAGCCAGGTTTTGTGAAATCTAGGCGTGTGTGTTATGTGGCTCTACCAGTACGGTAGTAGCGTGGCTTTTGAAAATGATCTTTTTTCTGACTTTTGAGTCAAACCGATTTTTGGAGGTTCCAAAATTTTGGAGATATTTTTAAAATTTCTATAATTGCGATATTGGTGTGTGTTGGTATTGTGTTGAGACTTCGTATGGGAGTTGTGTGCTAGTATCATGAGAGATCATCGGCTTCACGCACCTGTAAGTATATTGGTTTGGTTATTCGCTTGTGGCGACTCTTGATTGTTTTTGTGATGAGTTGGAAATTTGGTTGATCTGTTGTTGTGACAGGATTGCAAGTTTCGAGGATGAAACTTATTTTTAAGGGGGGTAGTATGTAATACCCGGATTTTCAGTATAAATTTTTCGCGTTATTTTATCTGAGATATAATGCATAGCTTGGTGTCTATACATTATGGATAAAATAAATTGAGTACCGAGACAGTTATACTTGTGTAATTGACGTTTTTAATTGACAGTTATATAGAGGATATGGTGTATCAGATTGAACTGATTTGGATATCAGGTGTATCGTATGAGAATATTTTTGGGTTGAGTATATGTGTATTCAGTATGCCGTATGTTCGTATCTAGTATGTCGATACGGACAGGAACAGTTGGATGTGGGCCAAGTATAGAATGCCATTACGTACGCTAAGCTTAAGGACTTACGTACGCTAAATTCTACGTTTTACGTACGTTATGTATATGGCATTACGTACGTAACAAGAGGAACCGGACAGGACCGAGTTGTGGTCGGCAGGTGGGCCCGTGGTTGGCAGCTTTCGGCGCGGATGTGGATAGGTGAGTCAACGGATGGATTTACGTACGCTATACAGGGTGTATTACGTACGTAATACGAGCATATATTGTAGCAAGTCAACGTACGTATTACGTACGCATTGGATTAAGCGTTACGTATGTTAGGAGGGAGCTAGCCGAGCCGTGGCCGTCAGAACCTGCGGTGCCGCACGTGTTCCGGCAGTGACTCGCTGTATGGCCGATCACGGTCGGCAGTGACTCGCTGGGATGGCCGGTTACGGTCGACAGTGACTCGTAAGGACTGGACGATTACGGCCGTAAGGTTGTGGCTGGGTACGGCCGTAAGGCCTATTACGTACGTAAGAGGTGTGCCGGTAACGGACATAAGGGTGTCGGCCAAATTAGATAGTAGGGTAGCTATGGCCGGTTACGTCCGTAAGCCATGGACGGTTACGGCTGTAAGTGACCGGCACGACTCGGTTATTTAAGGCCTGGGCACGGGTCACTTGGCCATTTTCAGATTTTCTTCGTTCTTTTTGCGATACTTCATCAGAAATCGATGGTTTTGATTGGAAACATCATAGATCATCATTTTTTGGAAGTTTGATTCATGTCTAACATAATCTTTCGCCCGGATCGAAGGTAAGAACACTTGAACCCTTAGTTTTGGGGTTGTGGCCGATTTCTTTCGTCTTAATTCAGATTATTGATAGAATTTCGTTGTGTTGTCGGAATCATTCATTACTTTTGAAGTTTTGTGGAACAAATTCGATAATTCATCCGTTAATCGATTAAATTGGACTATGCCCTCAAAGTGTCCGATAAATTGTTTCAATGGGTGGAACTTGGGAAGTTCTATGCGTTTTCGTAGAATTGTGATTGAATTGATATTGTTGTGATTTAGGAATGAACTTTTGAAGGAGTTTGGATCGGGATTCTTTCCTTTTTTTCGATTTCTTCGCACCATGATAATCAAGGGAAATGTTTACGTGTGTATTTCATCTTCTAAGAGGTATGTTGGGTAATCCTCTCCTTGAATTCGGATTTTGATGTTATTATTGATGAATGATTCGTATGAAGATGATTATGGTTTTGTTGTTACGATTCGTGAGGTTATATGAACTATATGTTGAAGGATATATATGTTTGTGATTGTGTTCTTCGTGTTCTTGATGTGGTTGGTATTTATTGATTGATGATTCGAATATACCTTTGAATTCCACCTTCAAGGTGTTTGATTGAAGTTTTGAAAGAGAAATTGATTGGAATATTTTAGTTAAGTTTGTATACTCACCTTATCTAATCGATATATGGACTTTGCGGAATCATGGGGATGAATTCGTAATTGTTTGAGTTAGATTATTCGGACTTGATTTTAATCAAGATATTTTGGAATCGTTAGGGTTGTGTATTGGTTATACCAGTTGTTGATTATTATCGAATGTGTGTTAATCGATTATTGCAATAGGTGGTGATAATTGATCGTTGATTACGACCGTTGTGTTGGGTTTGAGGTTGAAGAGTTCGTAGATTGCTTTTGGTCGGGGCTGAGGAGCTCGTAGACGAAGGCAATGGTTTTGGTAACGGCTTCATGGTATCGGTATCGAGGCAAGTTATACTTGTTCAGTTTATAATATTTAATGAATGGTTTCGCTTTCAATTCATTTATAATTCATATAGCAATGATATTATAAACGTAAATTGTCGGGATGATGGTTTGTTCGTAGAAAGGATATTATCGTCGGTTTGAGGTAATTTAAGTATTGTTCAGTTATGAGGATAATTATTATGTTGAATTGTGGTATATGTCGTAAGTTGAAGTTTCGTATAATGAGATTCGTATTGGTTGTTCGTTGAGGGATATTGATTCCAGGGCTACTGTTTGGTATTAATGGTTGTGTTGATTGATCGTTGAGGGATGTTGATCCCAGGCCTATTGTGTTGAGGTTGTTGATCGTGTTGATCGTTCTTTGGGAGTTGTGATTCCAGGATTGTTGTTTTGGATATTGTCGGTCGAGTCGATCTTTCATTATTCGTGTGTCATTGTTCACTTCGGTGAGTCTTTTGATCCTTATTTGATATGTGATTCTTTGAGTTTCGTTGTCATGTTGCAGCGTGACATATCTGGAGTCATATCTGCGTGCCGATCGGTTATGTGTAGGATTTTCAGGGCGAGCACATATAGACGTTCGATGGGGTCATGTCCTCACATTGGGCTATTCACACGAAAAGATTACTTCGTGAGACTGATTAGTTACAAGACCACACGTGTATTTGATCGATACACGGGGTGGCTTGTGCACAGACACATTTCCGGATCGGGCGTACTGTGACATCCATATTTGAGCCATATTGTTTGGTCGTTCATCCTCCATGTATGGTTGAATATGTTTGATAGTTTGCGACTGGTTGTTCATACGCCCGAGGGGTATGTTCGACAGTCGAGGTTATTTCTTTGAGATCCATTATATTTGGTCTTGTTGGAGTTTACCATGTTGATGGTATTCTGAGTCGTTGTTGATCTTTTATTGGTCGTGTTGGAGTTTACCATGTTGATGGTATTCTCGGTCATCGTTGATCCTTGTTGGTCATGTTGGAGCTGATCATGTTGATGAGATTCTTGGTCGATTTTGATTCTTTGTTGGTCTTGCTTGGAGTTTGTCATGTTGGTGATATTCTTAGTTGATGTATTGGTTGATCTGGTTA
This sequence comes from Orobanche coerulescens, assembly GCA_033398695.1. Taxonomy (NCBI): domain Eukaryota; kingdom Viridiplantae; phylum Streptophyta; class Magnoliopsida; order Lamiales; family Orobanchaceae; genus Orobanche; species Orobanche coerulescens. The sequence goes on along the minus strand of CM065810.1, from coordinate 96,893,469 downwards.
TTGATCGTATGAGCGTTTGGGCTATGCATCGATATTTCGGATTGGTTATCATTATTTTTTGGTAGTTGATCTACAGATATATTGTGTATGTTTGGTTCTTATTAGGATTGGTCTTTAATGGTGTGATCCGACGGACAGGATTGGGCACAAATAGATTATTTCCCGCTTATAAGTTATGATGATGTTTTTGAGGATTTTGAGTATTGTTTTGGTTCAGTCCAGATGAGTGTTGTTGAGTTCATTTCGTCATTTGAGAATACGAAATATGGATTATGGTAAGGATTGAATTGGTATGGATTGCTTTGGATTGGTAAGGTTATGACGATAAGATTACGTTGGTAGTATTCTTACAGTATTATTACATTTGTATGTGGCTGACCCCGTCATGGGCTTTATTTTTAGGCACTCGGAGATCGAGCTAGTAGCGGTCCTGAAGAGATGAGCTTCCCGGGTGATACTGGTCGTGGCATTATTTTGGGAATCGAGTATTCTTTTCTGGTTGTTTTATTTCCGCTGCAAATGCATATTTTGAACTGTCTTTTATCCGCTGCGTGTGTATATTTCAAAATGTCTTTCCGGTATTTTTACCAAATCGTGTGTACATTTCAAAATGGCTTTTTGGGTACTTCGTAAACTTGGATTATTTCGTAAAACCGATTTCCTAAACCGAGTTTTGGCATTTTGGCCTTAAACGTTTTAACGATATTTTCATGGCGGTATTTGATACTTTATAAATGACTTTTGTGAGTATTTTACCGTCATCGGCCTTTTTGGAGTTTTTGAATATTTTTGAAAATAGATTTTAGCCTGGTGGGTTCCGGCGTGGGGCCCACAGCGCTGTAATATCCCCGGTGGTTTTGGGGGTGTTGCAAACATGATTGCCACCATTTAAAACATCAAGAACACATCATTACAAACCCTTAATCACCATGTTCATCACTAAGTTGTTAAAAGTTTAACTATTAACATGTTCTACTTGATTAACTCAATCATTATATGTAGTATACTATATTGCTAACATCACAACTACGAAAATAGAGAGTAATAATCATACTACATACCTTACCACAGAAGAATAATGAAGGAATAATAAGGGAACAATGAAACAGCTTGGTGCAAATCAACGTCGGATGCTTGAACACCAATCTTCAATGTTCTATGCCTTCAACAAATCATGGGTAGAGGTTTATATGGGGTGGAAATATCGTGAGGTTGCTGGACCAGGTTGTGGCAGTCGACTAAGGGCCGAAGTTCAGGGTGAAAAATGTATTGGGGGTGAAGTCATATGTTGGGATAACAATCCCTATATCGAAAGATCTTGATAAGAGTGTTTTGACAATATGCCAATCCAGCATACAACAAGCTGCTATATGTGTTCCCGCCTCAAAGCATCAAGAACCTGATGGAGATGATGCTCATGCTCTACGTGGTCACGAGAGTAAATCAGAATGTTATTGATAAAAACGACTGCAAAGCGATCCAAATAATTAATAAAGACCCGATTCATCAACTCCATGAATACTGCCGGTGCATTAGTCAGTCCGAAAGGCATCACTACGAACTCATAATGCCCATAGCGAGTACGAAAAGCAGTCTTTGAAATGTCACTCTCGAATCCTCAACTGATGATATCCGGATCTCAATTCGATCTTAGAAAACACAGCAGCTCCCTGAAGTTGATCCAATAAATCATCAATACGAGGCAATAGATATTTGTTCTTGATGGTTACCCTGTTCAGCTCACGGTAATCAATGCACAAACGCAGAGATCCGTCTTTCTTCCATACAAAAAGCACTGTTGCTCCCCAAAGGGACGCGCTAGGTCGAATATAGCCCTTCTCTGTCAAATCCTCAAGCTGGTTCTTCAATTCCTGCATCTCAGTCGGAGCCATTCGATACGGTGCTTTAGAAAGCGGGGACGTACCTGGATCTAACTCAATATTAAATTCTACATCATGATGTGGAGGTAAGGATGGAACACATCTGGAAATACGTCTGGGTAGTCTCGGACTACCGGAATATCGGCCAATTCGACTGGTGTATCCACTATCTTGGTCATGTAACACCAGTAGCTAATGCACCCTTGATTAAGTAGTTTCACTGCTTTCATAGCACTGATGACTCTCCCAGAACGGCTGGGATTGTCACCCTGAAAAATACACTCAACACCATCGTCAGATGTGACGGTCATTGTTTGCTTGCGGACACTAAGTATGGCATCATGACGATCCATCTAATCGATACCCAAGATCACATCATCTTTAGGTAAATCGACCATAATTAAATTGGACAACCACTCACGGTCGTTCATGCAAATCAGACAGTTCTGCACTTCACGATTCCCAACAATTATTCTACCATTGGGTAGACCAATTACATAAGGTTCATAATTGGTAACATGATCTAATTGCAAACGACTCAAACAAGAAGTAGATAAAAAGGAGTGTGAAGCACCGGTATCAAAAAGGACACAGACGGGTTGATATCGGATCTCGAGAGTACCTGCAATCATGTTGGCTTCGGGATCGTCGGCCTTCTTCATCTCGTAGACTCTGGGTTTTGCAGCCCCGGTACCAGATGTACCAACTTGGTTTCCATGGCCCATCCCTCTGTTTGCCCCGGTAGTCAGATAAGAAGCGGATGGAGGTACACGGTCCTGGATAGAAGACTGAACTGGAGCATGAGATGCTGCTGGAGTACGTCCTGGTCCACTCCTACTGTAACGAGCACGGTGTCCATTCTTCCCACAAGTATGACATGCGACGGCCGGCCTTGGGCATTTAGAATTGATGTGCCCCTTGTTTCCATAGTTATAGCACACAACAGATAGGCTGACTGCTCGAGGTTGTGATCCGGCTAGCTTCGACACCATGGGTGGCCGTTCAGAAGGATTTGGCAGTGGTTGGGGCCTCTTGAATGTTTCCCGGTTGCTGTCAGTCTGGTTCTGGTTCCTGGATTTCTTGCTGTTGGATTGCGGTTGCTTCTTGGAAATCTCTTTCGCGGTCAGTTCGTACGCCAGAGCTTTCTCGATGAACTCCGGTAGGGTCGTACAATGGTGGTTCAATAGTTGCATTCTCATTCGGGGTTTAAGCCTCTTGAGAAATAATTGATCTTATCGGCCTCCGATCGGACAACCGTCGCAGCAAAAGGAAGAAGTGCCTGAAATTTCTCGGCAACAGATAGTACATCATCATCTTCAGATAGGTCTGGATTCAGAAATTCTGACAGTTTGGCCTCACGGAGTGGCCCTGAATAGTAACGGTCTAACATGAGGTTTTTAAAATCCTCTCAAGTACAAACTCCATCAGCTGGTCCAACTGAAAGCCACCAAGTGTGGGCGCCCTTGCTAAGATAGTAAGCTGCTACGGAAACACGATTCTCTGCTGGACAGTCCACCATATCGAATAATTTCTCGAAGTGATCAATCCAATACACGATATTAGCAGGCTCAGAGGAGCCTTCAAAAGTCGGGGGTCGCTGGCGAGAGATATCGCTCATGATCCGACTCATAGGTCCGCCATGTACAGGAGGTGGGCCCTATTGCTGGTTGGTAGTAGCTCTCTGCATAGCTTCCATTAATTGACCCATCTGGGTCATCTGAACCATCATGCCCTGCATCACAACGTAAGGATCGACACGCGCATCCTCGTGTCCAGTGTGGTGCGATTGGTCCCTAGAAGGCGAATCACTGCCTACGGAACTATGCTCCACATTCGCACGCCTGTTGGCTCGTGGTATCGGGATTCGGCCCCTTCTGTGGCCTCGTCCCCCTCTGCCACGACCTCTCAGATTTCTTTCGATACTGAAAGAACCAAATCAAAATGATAACCATAAGTACAGTTCATGGTATCAATCAAAATTCATGCTAAGTTAATAGCAATAAGGAATTACATATTCAAGGAAACAATTAATAATGAATTATCAACACGGCGAGTGTCACACAGAATATCATATCGACGTTGAGTCGAATAATTTCAATCTTATAATCAATCCAAAATTTACTTCGAATTATCAATCAGATAAATCCTGCCACAAATCCTCGAAATATCTAGATCAACGAAGAGATCCATTCCGATATCAATATCATGCCAGTAATTAAATCACATCTCATAAAGTACGTATCGTATTTGGCTCGTAGGGTCAGGCGCTTGCACAGGTCACAAGTGACACGAAGGTCTCTTGATACTAGTTCATTTCACAATGACTCTAAAAAAAATCGACTCTCTGATACCATCTTCTGTAATGCCCCAAAAAGGCGGCCATAACAGTGCTGTGGACCCCATACTGGGATCCACCAGGCGATACCCAAAATACAGATTAAATACGCAATGTTTGTGATACCGAACCACAATAAATAGTACTTACTCCGATTAGGAGTTTACAGTAGTATGGCCAACGGCCTTATTATACACATGATCCAAAATATACGTATAATCCATATGGAGAAGGAATATACCTCAAATAACAATACATTCGGTCAACAATTTAAATAAAGTGGAAAGATTACATTACATGGTTTGAACATAACCGGGCAACAAAAGACTTGGGGCCCTGAACTAGTATCCTCCGAACCCTTCGCCGTCACCATGATCTTCCCGTGCCTTGCCTTTTCCACGACCTAAAATACAACACAAGTATTTCGCCCAACACAGGGTTAGATATACATGATAAATGATTTCTCAAGACATTATACAAATCACATATATATTAGATTTCAAGGAAAACAACCCAACCAACGAACATACCCCTCGGGCGTATGAACGATTAGTCACAAAATGTAGAACACATTCAATTATACATGGACTATGAAAGAGTATGGCTCAAGATGGATATCACAGCACACCCGATCCGGAAATGTGTCAGTGCACATGTCCACCCCGTATACGGAATCCAGGATATACGTGGGACAATGTACCTAATTACCCTCACGAACTATGTCTCGTCTGTACAGTTCAATATGGAAACATCCACGCATGACTATATATGTGCCTGGCTAAAAATCCTATACAATAACCAATCGGAACGCAGATATGGTTCCGGATATGTCACGATACAAGATGACAACGAATTCAATAAATCACATATCCGAGTAAGGATCAAGAAACTAACCAAAATGACAATAAAGATCAATGATATCAACGATTCAAAAATGACAAACTTGGGAATGTAATCCCATGATGAAAACGGAACATCATCAACAATAATACCAAATCACGGGTCACAATTTCGTAAGTGTCTTATATACACGAAGCGCATAACCATCACAAGAATCCAAACATCATTATAACTAAGCAAGATAACTTGCCTCAATACGGAGACGAGAATAATCATTCCTCGACGAACGAACGAATGATCCTCGACTAATATCGGTTACTCGAACAATCAACCTTGAATGAAATATATTTCACTCAATAACACATTCATATAATCATCGATATCGAATTTAGTGAGACGACATCCTAATTTCTATTTGAATAGTTTAACTTTATATATATATATATATATATATCCACATTCCATTACAAGGATTCATACTAACTTCAATTCATTCTTACGATTCGGTTATCATTTCAAGATGTTCTCAATCATTTATATGGTTCAAACGGACAAAAATCTATCAAGAACAATCACTAAGAAGGACTTTGTTAAAATGTCGATATGCCGGTAGAATTCCCTAAGAACAACATTAATGTTTTGAAAATGATAATCCAAACAACTTTGTCTCACGAAAACATTTATCGTTATTAAGGTTCACTCAAAGATTGTCATCATTCGTACGAACCATGAATCATTCTTGTAAAATTATTACCATGTTCATCGGTTATGAGTCCACCTAGTTAGGTTAACGATATGGTCGATTTATTCATCACAAGATCATCACGAACTCATCATCAAGGTGAATTAAACATCTCTGAACTATAATCTTATGTTGATATAATTCCAGGTTCAACCAAATCCGATGAAAACCCTAAGTTCATCTAGTTAAAAATCTTCCTAAGCATGATAATTTGATTCAATATAATGATAACAACTCTCCAACTCAACCTATCTAAAATGAACTAAGGATTATTATTGTCCTAGTGATGTTAACAGTCCATCGAGAAGAGTGTGATTCAACTATGTAATACCCGGATTTTTAGTATAAATTTTTCGCATTATTTTATCTGAGATATACTGCATAGCTTGGTGTCTATACAGTATGGATAAAATAAATTGAGAACCGAGACAGTTATACTTGTGTAATTGATATTTTTGATTGACAGTTATATAGAGGATATGGTGTATCAGATTGAACTGATTCGGATATCAGGTGTATCGTATGAGAATATTTTTGGGTTGAGTATATGTGTATTCAGTATGCCGTATGTTCGTATCCAGTATGTCGAGATGGACAGGAACAGTTGTATGTTGGCCAAGTACAGAATGCCATTACGTACGCTAAGATTAAGGACTTGCGTACTCTAAATTCTATGTTTTACGTACATTATGCATAAGGCATTACGTACGTAACAAGAGGAATCGGACAAGACCGAGCTGTGGTCGGCAGGTGGGCCCGTGGTTGGTAGCTTTCGGCGCGGATGTGGACAGGTGAGTCAACGGATGGATTTACGTACGCTATACAGGGTGTATTACGTATGTAATACGAGCATATACTGTAGCAAGTCAACGTACGTATTACGTACGTATTGGATTAAGTGTTACGTACGTTAGGAGGCAGCTGGACGAGCCGTGGCCGTAAGAACCTGCAGTGCCGCACGTGTTCCGGCAGTGACTCGCTGGATGGCCAACCACGGTCAACAGTGACTCTCTGGGATGGCCGGTTACGGCCGACAGTGACTCGTAAGGACTGGCCAATTACGGCCGTAAGGTTGTGGCCGGGTACGGCCGTAAGGCCTATTACGTACGTAAGGGGTGTGCCGGTAACGGCCGTAAGGGTGTTGGCCAAATTGGACAGGAGGGTATCCATGGCCGGTTACGTCCGTAATACATGGCCGGTTACGGCCGTAAGTGGCCGGCAGGACTCGGCTATTTAAGGTCTGGGCACGGGTCACTTGGCCATTTTCAGATTTCCTTCGTTCTTTTCGTGATCCTTCATCAAAAATCGATGAATTGATTGGAAACATAATAGAGCATCATTTTTTGGAAGTTTGATTCATGTATAACATCATCTTTCGCCCGGATCGAAGGTAAGAACACTTGAACCCTTGGTTTTGGGGATTTTTAGAGTTTCCTGATATTGTGGTCGATTTCTTTCGTTTTAATTCAGATTATTGAAAGTTCTGTGGAACAAATTCGAGAATTCCTCCGTTAATCGATTAAATTGGACTATGCCCTCAAAGTGTCCGATAAATTATTTCAATGGGTGGAACTTGGGAAGTTCTATGCGTTTTCGTAGAATTGTGATTGAATTGATATCGTTGTGATTTAGGAACGAACTTTTGAAGGAGGTTGTATCGGGACGTCTTTCCTTTCGTCAATTTCTTCGCACCATGATAATCAAGGAAAATGTTTACGTGTGTATTTCATCTTCTAAGAGGTATGTTGGGTAATCCTCTCCTTGAATTCGGATTTTGATGTTATTATTGATGAATGATTCGTATGAAGATGATTATGGTTTTGTTGTTACGATTCGTGAGGTTATATGAACTATATGTTGAAGGATATATATGTTTGTGATTGTGTTCTTCGTGTTCTTGATGTGGTTGGTTTTTATTGGTTGATGATTCGAATATACCTTTAAATTCTGCCTTCAAGGTGTTTGATTGAAGTTTTGAAAGAGAAATTGATTGGAATATTTTAGTTAAGTTTGTATACTCGCCTTATCGAATCGATATATGGACTTTGCGGAATCATGGGAATGAATTCGTAATTGTTTGAGTTAGATTGTACGGACTTGTGTTTAATCAAGATATTTTGGAATCGTTAGGGTTGTGGATTGGTTATACCGGTTGCTGATTATTATTGAATGTGTGTTAATTGATTATTGCAATAAGTGGTTATAATTGATCCTTGATTACGATCGTTGTGTTGCGGTTGAGGTTGAAGAGTTCGTAGATTGGTTTTGGTCAGGGCTGAGGAGCTCGTAGACGAAGGCAATGGTTTTGGTAACGGCTTCGTGGCATCGGTATCGAGGCAAGTTAAACTTATTCAGTTTATAATATTTAATGAATGATTTTGCTTTCATTTCATTTATAATTCATATTGCAATGATATTATAAACATAAATTGTCGAGATGATGGTTTGTTCGTGGAAAGGATATTATCGTCGGTTTGAGGTAATTTAAGTATTGTTCAGTTATGAGGATAATTATTATGTTGAATTGTGGTATATGTCGTAAGTTGAAGTTTCGTATAGTGAGATTCGTATTGGTTGTTCGTTGAGGGATGTTGATCCCAGGCCTGTTGTGTTGAGGTTGTTAATCGTGTTGATCTTTGTATGGGAATTGTGATTCCAGGATTGTTGTTTTGGATATTGTCGGTCGAGTCGATCTTTCATTATTCGTGTGTCATTGTTCACTTCGGTGAGTCTTTTGATTTTTATTGGATATGTAATTCTTTGAGTATCGTTGTCATGTTGCATCGTGATATATCTGGAATCATATCTGCGTGTCGATCGGTTATGTGTAGGATTTTGAGAGCGGGCACATATAGACATGTGATGGGGTCATGTCCTCACATTGGGTTGTGCACACGAGAAGATTACTTCGTGAGACTGATTAGGTACAAGACCACACGTGTATTTGATCGATACATGGGGTCGCTTGTGCATGGACACATTTCCGGATCGGGCATACTGTGACGTCCATCTTTGGGCCATATTGTTTGATCGTTCATCCTCCTTTTATGGTTGGGTATGTTCGACAGTTTGCGACTGGTTGTTCATACGCCCGAGGGGTATGTTCGACAGTCGAGGTTATTTCTTTGAGATCCATTATATTTGGTCATGTTGGAGTTTACCATGTTGATGGTATTCTCAGTCGTTGTTGATCTTTTATTGGTCGTGTTGGAGTTTACCATGTTGATGGTATTCTCGGCCATCGTTGATCCTTGTTGGTCATGTTGGAGCTGATCATGTTGATGAGATTCTTGGTCGATGTTGATTCTTTGTTGGTCTTGCTTGGAGTTTGTCATGTTGGTGATATTCTCAATTGACGTATTGGTTGATCTGGTTATTGATCGTATGAGCGTTTGGGCTGTGCATCGATGTTTCGGATTTGTTATCATTATTTTTTGGTAGTTGATCTACAAATATATTGTGTATGTTGTGTGATCCGACGGGCAGGATTGGGCACAGATAGATTATTTCCCACTTATGAGTTATGATGATGTTTTTGAGGATTTTGAATATTGTTTTGGTTCTGTCCAGATGAGTGCTATTGAGTTCATTTCGTCATTTGAGAATGCAAAATGTGGATTATGGTAAGGATTGAATTGGTATGGATTGCTTTGGATTGGTAAGGTTATGACGATAAGATTACGTTGGTAGTATTCTTACAGTATTATTACATTGGTATGTAATTATTTATGTGATGTGATCGATATCATTATTGAGTATTGTGGCTGACCCCGTCGTGGGCTTTAATTTTAGGTACTCGGAGATCGAGCTAGTAGCGGTCCTGAAGAGATGAGCTTCCCGGGTGATACTGGTCGTGGCATTATTTTGGGAATCGAGTATTCTTTTCTGGTTATTTTATTTCTGTTGCAAATGTATATTTTGAACCGTGTTTTATCCGCTGCGTGTGTATATTTCAAAATGTCTTTCTGGTATTTTTACCAAATCGTGTGTACATTTCAAAATGGCTTTTTGGGTACTTCGTAAACTTGGATTATTTCGTAAAACCGATTCCCTAAACCGAGTTTTGGCATTTTGGCTTTGAACGTTTTAACGATATTTTCATGAAGGTATTTGATACTCTATAAATGACTTTTGTGAGTATTTGAAAAGATTACCGTCATCGGCATTTTTGGCATTTTTGAACGTTTTTGAATATGGATTTTAGCCTGGTGGGTTCCGGCACGGGGCCCACGGCGCTGTAATATCCCGGATGGTTTTGGGGGTGTTACAGAAGATGGTATTAGAGCCAAGTTTTATGAAATCTAGGCGTGTGTGTTATGTGGCTCTACCAGTACAGTAGTAGCGTGGCTTTTGAAAATGAGCTATTTTCTGACTTTTGAGTCAAACCGATTTTTGGAGGTTCCAAAATTTTGGAGATATTTTTAAAATTTCTATAATTGCGATATTAGTGTGTGTTGGTATTGTGTTGAGACTTCGTATGGGAGTCATGTGCTAGTATCACGGGAGATCATCGGCTTCACGCACCTGTAAGTATATTGGTTTGGTTATACGCTTGGGGTGACTCTTGATGATTTTTGTGATGAGTTTGAAATTTGGTTGATCTGTTGTTGTGACAGGATTGCAAGTTTCGAGGATGAAACTTATTTTTACGGGGGAGAGTATGTAATACCCGGATTTTTAGTATAAATTTTTCGCGTTATTTTATCTGAGATATACTGCATAGCTTGGTGTCTATACATTATGGATAAAATAAATTGAGAACTGAGACAATTATACTTGTGTAATTGACATTTTTGATTGACAGCTATATAGAGGATATGGTGTATCAGATTGAACTGATTTGGATATCAGGTGTATCGTATGAGAATATTTTTGGGTTGAGTATATGTGTATTCAGTATGCCGTATGTTCGTGTCCAGTATGTCGATATGGACAGGAACAGTTGGATGTTGGCCAAGTACAGAATGCCATTACGTACGCTAAGCTTAAGGACTTACGTACGCTAAATTTTACGTTTTATGTACGTTATGCATAAGGCATTACGTACGTAACAAGAGGAACCGGAGAGGACCGAGCTGTGGTCGGCAGGTGGGCCCGTGGTTGGCAGCTTTCGGCGCGGATGTGGACAGGTGAGTCAACGGATGGATTTACGTACGCTATACAGGGTGTATTACGTACGTAATACGAGCATATACTGTAGCAAGTCAACGTACGTATTACGTACGCATTGGATTAAGCGTTACGTACGTTAGAAGGCAGCTAGCCGAGCCATGGCCGTAAGAACCTGCAATGCCACACGTGTTCTGGCAGTGACTCGCTGGATGGCCGATCACGGTCGGCAGTAACTCGCTGGGATGGCCGGTTACGGCCGATAGTGACTTGTAAGGACTAGCCGATTACGGCCGTAAGGTTGTGGCTGGGTACGGACGTAAGGCCTATTACGTACGTAAGGGGTGTGTCGGTAACGGACATAAGGGCGTCGGCTAAATTAGATAGGAGGGTAGCTATGGCCGGTAACATTCGTAAGCCATGGACAGTTACGGCCGTAAGTGACCGGCAGGAGTCGGTTATTTAAGGCCTGGGCACGGGTCACTTGGCCATTTTCAGATTTTCTTCGTTATTTTCGCGATCCTTCATCAGAAATCGATGGTGTTGATTGGAAACATCATAGAGCATCATTTTTTGGAAGTTTGATTCATGTCTAACATCATCTTTCACCCGGATCGAAGGTAAGAACACTTGAACCCTTAGTTTTGGGGATTTTTGGAGTTTCATGGTGTTGTGGCCGATTTCTTTCGTTTTGATTCAGATTATTGATAGAATTTCGTTGTGTTCTCGGAATCATTCATTACTTTTGAAGTTTTGTGGAACAAATTCGAGAATTCCTCCGTTAATCGATTAAATTGGACTATGCCCTCAAAGTGTCCGATAAATTGTTTCAATGGGTAGAACTTTGGAAGTTCTATGCGTTTTCGTAGAATTGTGATTGAATTGATATTGTTGTGATTTAGGAATGAACTTTTGAAGGAGTTTGGATCGGGATTCTTTCCTTTTTTTCGATTTCTTCGCACCATGATAATCAAGGGAAATGTTTACGTGTGTATTTCATCTTCTAAGAGGTATGTTGGGTAATCCTCTCCTTGAATTCGGATTTTGATGTTATTATTGATGAATGATTCGTATGAAGATGATTATGGTTTTGTTGTTACGATTCGTGAGGTTATATGAACTATATGTTGAAGGATATATATGTTTGTGATTGTGTTCTTCGTGTTCTTGATGTGGTTGGTGTTTATTGATTGATGATTCGAATATACCTTTAAATTCTGCCTTCAAGGTGTTTGATTGAAGTTTTGAAAGAGAAATTGATTGGAATATTTTAGTTAAGTTTGTATACTCGCCTTATCGAATCGATATATGGACTTTGCGGAATCATGGGAATGAATTCGTAATTGTTTGAGTTAGATTGTACGGACTTGTGTGTAATCAAGATATTTTGGAATCGTTAGGGTCGTGGATTAGTTATACCGGTTGCTGATTATTATTGAATGTGTGTTAATCGATTATTTCAATAAGTGGTTATAATTGATCGTTGATTACGACCGTTTTGTTGCGGTTGAGGTTGAAGAGTTCGTAGATTGCTTTTGGTCGGGGCTGAGGAGCTTGTAGACGAAGGCAATGGTTTTGGTAACGGCTTCCTGGTATCGGTATCGAGGCAAGTTATACTTATTCAGTTTATAATATTTAATGAATGTTTTTTCTTTCATTTCATTTATAATTCATATAGCAATGATATTATAAACGTAAATTGTTGGGATGATGGTTTGTTCGTGGAAAGGATATTATCGTCGGTTTGAGGTAATTTAAGTATTGTTAAGTTATGAGGATAATTATTATGTTGAATTGTGCTATATGTCATAAGTTGAAGTTTCCTATAGTGAGATTCGTATTGGTTGTTCGTTGAGGGATGTTGATTCCAGGGCTATCGTTTGGTATTAATGGTTGTGTTGATCGATCGTTGAGGGATGTTGATCCCAGGCCTGTTGTGTTGAGGTTGTTAATCGTGTTGATCATTCTTTAGGAATTGTTATTCGAGGATTGTTATTTTGGATATTGTCGGTCGAGTCGATCTTTCATTATTCGTGTGTCATTGTTCACTTCGGTGAGTCTTTTGATCCTTATTGGATATGTGATTCTTTGAGTTTCGTTGTCATGTTGCATCGTGATATATCTGGAGTCATATCTGCGTGCCGATTGGTTATGTGTAGGATTTTCAGGGCGGGCACATATAGATATGTTATGGGGTCATGTCCTCACATTGGGCTGTGCACACGAGAAGATTACTTCATGAGACTGATTAGGTACAAGACCACACGTGTATTTGGTCGATACACGGGGTGGCTTGTGCACGGACACATTTCCGGATCGGGCATACTGTGATGTCCATCTTTGGGCCATATTGTTTGGTCGTTTATCCTCCATGTATGGTTGGGTATGTTCGACAGTTTGCGACTGGTTGTTCATACGCCCGAAGGGTATGTTCGACAGTCGAGGTTATTTGTTTGAGATCCATTATATTTGGTCATGTTGGAGTTTACCATGTTGATGGTATTCTCAGTCATTGTTGATCTTTTATCAGTCGTGTTGGAGTTAACCATGTTGATGGTATTCTCGGTCATCGTTGATCCTTGTTGGTCATGTTGGAGCTGATCATGTTGATGAGATTCTTGGTCGCTGTTGATAATTTGTTGGTCTTTCTTGGAATTTGTCATGTTGGTGATATTCTCAGTTGATGTATTGGTTGATTTGGTTATTGATCGTATGAGCGATTGGGCTGTGCATCGATGTCTCGGATTTTTTATCATTACTTTGTGGTAGTTGATCTACATATGTATTGTGTATGTTTGGTTCTTATCAGTATTGGTATTTGATTGTGCGATCCGACGGACAGGATTTGGCACAAATAAATTATTTCCTGCTTATGAGTTATGATGATGTTTTTGAGGATTTTGAGTATGTTTTGGTTCAGTTCAGATGAGTGTTGTTGAGTTCATTTCGTCATTGGTATGTAATTATTTATGTGATGTGATCGATATCATTATTGAGTATTGTGGCTGACCCCGTTGTGGGCTTTATTTTTAGGCACTCGGAGATCGAGCTACTAGCGGTCGTGAAAAGATGAGCTTCCCCGGTGATACTGGTCGTGGCATTATTTTGGGAATCGAGTATTCTTTTCTGGTTGTTTTATTTCCGCTGCAAATGTATATTTTTAACTGTGTTTTATCCGCTGCGTGTGTATATTTCAAAATGTCTTTTCGGTATTTTTACCAAATCGTGTGTACATTTCAAAATGGATTTTTGGGTACTTCGTAAACTTGGATTATTTCGTAAAACCGATTCCCTAAACCAAGTTTTGGCATTTTGGATTTGAACGTTTTAACGATAAGGTATTTGATACTTTATAAATGACTTTTGTGAGTATTTGGAAAGATTACCGTCATCGGCCTTTTTGGCGTTTTTGAATGTTTTTTAAAATGGATTTTAGCCTGGTGGGTTCCGGCACGGGGCCCACGATGCTGTAAATCCCAGATGATTTTGGGGGTGTTACAGAATATGGTATCAGAGCCAGGTTTTGTGAAATCTAGGCGTGTGTGTTATGTGGCTCTACCAGTACGGTAGTAGCGTGTCTTTTGAAAATGATCTTTTTTCTGACTTTTGAGTCAAACCGATTTTTGGAGGTTCCAAAATTTTGGAGATATTTTTAAAATTTCTATAATTGCGATATTAGTGTGTGTTGGTATTGTGTTGACACTTCGTATGGGAGTCGTGTGCTAGTATCACGAGAGATCATCGGCTTCACGCACCTTTAAGTATATTGGTTTTGTTATTCGCTTGTGGCGACTCTTGATTGTTTTTGTGATGAATTGGAAATTTGGTTGATCTATTGTTGTGACAGGATTGCAAGTTTCGAGGATGAAACTTATTTTTAAGGGGGGTAGTATGTAATACCCGGATTTTCAGTATAAATATTTCGCGTTATTTTATCTGAGATATACTGCATAGCTTGGTGTCTATACATTATGGATAAAATAAATTGAGAACCGAGACAGTTATACTTGTGTAATTGACGTTTTTGATTGACAGTTATATAGAGGATATGGTGTATCAGATTGAACTGATTTGGATATCAGGTGTATCGTATGAGAATATTTTTGGGTTGAGTATATGTGTATTCAGTATGCCGTATGTTCGTATCCAGTATGTCGATACGGACAGGAACAGTTGGATGTTGGCCAAGTACAGAATGCCATTACGTACGCTAAGCTTAAGGACTTACGTATGCTAAATTCTATGTTTTACGTACGTTATGCATAAGGCACTACGTACGTAACAAGAGGAACCGGACAAGACCAAGTTGTGGTCGGCAGGTGGGCCCGTGGTTGGCAGCTTTCGGCGCGGATGTGGATAGGTGAGTCAACGTATGGATTTACGTACGCTATACAGGGTGTATTACGTACGTAATACGAGCATATATTGTAGCAAGTCAACGTACGTATTACGTACGCAGTGGATTAAGCGTTATGTATGTTAGGAGGCAGCTAGCCGAGCCGTGGCCGTAAGAACCTGCAGTGCCGCACGTGTTCCGGCAGTGACTCGCTGTATGGCCAATCACGGTCGGCAGTGACTCGCTGGGATGGCCAGTTACGGCCGACAGTGACTCGTAAGGACTGGCCGATTACGGCCGTAAGGTTGTGGCTGGGTACGGCCGTAAGGTTGTGGCTGGGTACGGCCGTAAGGGGTGTGCCGGTAACGGACATAAGGGTGTCGGCCAAATTAGATAGTAGGGTAGCCATGGCCGGTTACGTCCGCAAGCCATGGATGGTTACGGCCGTAAGTGACCGGCACGACTCGGCTATTTAAGGCCTCGGCACGGGCCACTTGGCCATTTTCAGATTTTCTTTGTTCTTTTCGCGATCCTTCATCAGAAATCGATGGTTTTGATTGGAAACATCATAGATCATCATTTTTTGGAAGTTTGATTCATGTCTAACATCATCTTTCGCCCGGATCGAAGGTAAGAACACTTAAACCCTTAGTTTTGGGGATTTTTGGAGTTTCATGGTGTTGTGGACGATTTCTTTCGTTTTAATTCAGATTATTGATAGAATTTCGTTGTGTTCTCGGAATCATTCATTACTTTTGAAGTTTTGTGGAACAAATTCGAGAATTCCTCCGTTAATCGATTAAATTGGACTATGCCCTCAAAGTGTCCGATAAATTGTTTCAATGGGTGGAACTTGGGAAGTTCTATGCATTTTCATAGAATTGTGATTGAATTGATATCGTTGTGATTTAGGAACAAACTTTTGAAGGAGGTTGGATCGGGACTCTTTCCTTTCGTCAATTTATTCGCACCGTGTTAATCAATGGAAATGTTTACTTGTGTATTTCGTCTTCTAAGAGGTATGTTGGGCAATACTCTCCTTAAATTCAGATTTTGGTGTTATTGTTGATGAATGATTCGTATGAAGATGATTAGGGTTTTGTTGTTATGATTCGTGAGGTTATATGAATTATATGTTGAAGGATATATATTTTTGTGATTGTGTTCTTCGTGTTCTTGATGTGGTTGGTATTTATTGATTGATGATTCGAATATACCTTTGAATTCCACCTTCAAGGTGTTTGATTGAAGTTTTGAAAGAGAAATTGATTGGAATATTTTAGTTAAGTTTGTATACTCGCCTTATCGAATCGATATATGGACTTTGCGGAATCATGGGGATGAATTCGTAATTGTTTGAGTTAGATTGTTCGGACTTGATTTTAATCAAGATATTTTGGAATCGTTAGGTTTGTGTATTGGTTATACCAGTTGTTGATTATTATCGAATGTGTGTTAATCGATTATTGCAATAGGTGGTGATAATTGATCGTTTATTACGACCGTTGTGTTGCGTTTGAGGTTGAAGAGTTTGTAGATTGCTTTTGGTCGGGGCTGAGGAGCTCGTAGACGAAGGCAATGGTTTTGGTAACGGCTTCGTGGTATCAGTATCGAGGCAAGTTATACTTGTTCAGTTTATAATATTTAATGAATGGTTTCCCTTTCATTTCATTTATAATTCATATAACAATGATATTATAAACGTAAATTGTCGGGATGATGGTTTGTTCGTGACAAGGATATTATCATCGGTTTGAGGTAATTTAAGTATTGTTCAGTTATGAGGATAATTATTATGTTGAATTGTGGTATATGTCGTAAGTTGAAGTTTCGTATAGTGAGATTCGTATTGGTTGTTCGTTGAGGGATATTGATTCCAGGGCTACCGTTTGGTATTAATGGTTGTGTTGATTGATCGTTGAGGGATGTTGATCCCAGTCCTGTTGTGTTGGATATTGTCGGTCGAGTCGATCTTTCATTATTCGTGTGTCATTGTTCACTTCGGTGAGTCTTTTGATCCTTATTTGATATGTGATTCTTTGAGTTTCATTGTCATGTTGCAGCGTGACATATCTGGAGTCATATATGCATGCCGATCGGTTATGTGTAGGATTTTCAGGGCGAGCACATATAGACGTTCGATGGGGTCATGTCCTCACATTGGGCTATGCACACGAAAATATTACTTCGTGAGACTGATTAGTTACAAGACCACATGTGTATTTGATCGATACACGGGGTGGCTTGTGCACAGACACATTTCCGGATCGGGCGTACTGTGACGTCCATATTTTGGCCATATTGTTTGGTCGTTCATCCTCCATGTATGGTTGGGTATGTTCGATAGTTTGCGACTGGTTGTTCATACGCCCGAGGGGTATGTTCGACAGTCGAGGTTATTTCTTTGAGATCCATTATATTTGGTCGTGTTGGAGTTTACCATGTTGATGGTATTCTGAGTCGTTGTTGATCTTTTATTGGTCGTGTTGGAGTTAACCATGTTGATGGTATTCTCGGTCATCGTTGATCCTTGTTGGTCATGTTGGAGCTGATCATGTTGATGAGATTCTTGGTCGATGTTGATTCTTTGTTGGTCTTGCTTGGAGTTTGTCATGTTGGTGATATTCTCAGTTGACGTATTGGTTGATCTGGTTATTGATCGTATGAGTGTTTGGGCTGTGCATCGATGTTTCGGAATGGTTATCATTATTTTGTGGTAGTTGATCTACAGATATATTGTGTATGTTTGGTTCTTATCAGGATTGGTATTTAATTGTGTGATCCGACGGACAGGATTGGGCACAGATAGATTATTTCCCGCTTATGAGTTATGATGATGTTTTTGAGGATTTTGAGTATTGTTTTGGTTCAGTCCAGATGAGTGCTGTTGAGTTCATTTCGTCATTTGAGAATGCGAAATGTGGATTATGGTAAGGATTGAATTGGTATGGATTGCTTTGGATTGGTAAGGTTATGCGATAAGATTACGTTGGTAGTATTTTTACAGTATTATTACATTGGTATGTAATTATTTATGTGATGTGATCGATATCATTATTGAGTATTGTGGCTGACCCCGTCGTGGGCTTTATTTTTAGGTACTCGGAGATTGAGCTAGTAGCGGTCCTGAAGAGATGAGCTTCCCAGGTGATACTGGCCGTGGCATTATTTTGGGAATCGAGTATTCTTTTCTGGTTATTTTATTTCTACTGCAAATGTATATTTTGAACTGTGTTTTATCCGCTGCGTGTGTATATTTCGAAATGTCTTTCTGGTATTTTTACCAAATCGTGTGTACATTTCAAAATGGCTTTTTGGGTACTTCGTAAACTTGGATTATTTCGTAAAACCGATTTCCTAAATCGAGTTTTGGCATTTTGGCCTTGAACGTTTTAACGATATTTTCATGACGGTATTTGATACTTTATAAATGATTTTTGTGAGTATTTTACCGTCATCGGCCTTTTTGGAGTTTTTGAATGTTTTTTAAAATAGATTTTAGCCTGGTGGGTTCCGGCGCGGGGCCCACAGCGCTGTAATATCCCGGGTGGTTTTGGTGGTGTTACAAACTAAACATGATTGCCACCATTTAAAACATCAAGAACACATCATTACAAACCCTTAATCACCATGTTCATCACTAAGTTGTTAAAAGTTTAACTATTAACATGTTCTACTTGATTAACTCAATCATTATATGTAGTATACTATATTGCTAATGTAATACCCGTAATTTCGATTTCCGGTAATTTCTTTTTTTTGGCGGAAGTCCGTTTTGATGACTCTCGCTTGACCGTTTCGTCATTCTGAGAATGATTAATTCTACACTTTTTGTCATCCGAGTTCGTTTCGGTGTCGTTCTGTTGAATTCCGTGTTCTTTAGCGACTTTTCCGCGTATGAGTTCGACTTTGTTGGATCGCCATTAATTTTTGGAAACTTAAAAAATTCTGAATCTTTGCAATATTATAAATCATCGAGTTAGCTTTCCAATGGTTTAAACGGTGAGTCAATCGGAGTCTGGACGAGGGAGTTATGGTCGAAATAGCTAAGTCACTCTCAATCCTAGTTTTTGGCCGAGCACTTTGTACCTTGTGCCGCGGCACATGCCGGCAGGGCCGCGGCACACGGCCGACTCACTGCCGGCAGATTTAGCCCTGTGCCGCGGCACACTCCCGCTGGGCCGCGGCACACTGTGCAACCTATTTATGGCCCTGCAGACGGGTTTTTTGCCATTTTTCTCCTTCTTCTCCTTCTCTTCCGCGGTTGAGGGTGTGCTTATCATGGAGCCATGTTGTTTAACAAAAAATCCACAAAGTTCTTGAGTTCATAACACCAATCAATCATCCTATATCGTCCTTTTATCCGGCGAATCAAGTTAATCTTCCTTAGAACCCTAATTTCGTGAATTTGGGGTTTTTTGCATTTTTGTCCGATTCGTTCCGTGTTGTTGATTAATTCATGATGGGTATGATTAATCTTGGTAGTATTATTGTGTTTAACATCATTTAATCCATTGTTCTTCGTCGAATCGAAGTATATTTCTTGATTTCATTCGAATCGACTTTTTGGGGGATTTGTCCTCGATCTCGTTTTTCATCCATTTTTGATGGATCAATTATGGTTAAATGATGTTGTTAAACATATTCTATGGACTGTATATCCATATTCCAACTTGGAATTCCGTTTTCGTGTTTTGTCGGGACGAATTGTGTTCTTGGCCGTTTTGGAGAAAACACTTGAACATTCATCGTTCGTTCTTTGAATTCAACGACTTTGTGTCATGCTATGGAATTCATTTTCATTGTTGTTATTGTCCTCCATAGTTTATTATCGCGAGTTGGCGTTCGGTGGAGTCGGCGGGTTCGTAGTCGGTTCGTGCCAACCTACTCCGGTCGATTCTCCGCGTTGTGGTTGTTCAAGGCAGGTATCTTGCCCATACATTTCATGTTTCGTTGATATAATTCTTGATAAATGATTTTATGCGAAATCTAATGTTTAATGAACGTAAAAAGGGTTTGGTATGTTCTCGATAAATGTTGTCTTTCAACGATAATTCGTATACTTCGTGAATATGTATTCTCAGAATATGTGTGTTGGTTTGGTATGTTGAAAGATAACATGATCTCTTCGAGTGAGTTAATAGACCGTAATCCTTTGCCGGGGATTACGTATTGTTATTGTGTACTTGTTCGGTAAGAACGAAATGTGTGTGATATTAGTTGCTACTCCTTGAAAGGAGGTTGTGATGCTTAATGTTGTTTGGCTTCATAAGTGATTATTGTTGTGTGCTTGATGCATGTGATGTGCCTCCGGGTATGATTGTTGAATCTCCGGGATCCATACTTGCTAGTATGGGTCGGGCGTGACCCTAGGGTTATCCAAATCGGGTATGTCTTGCGGGGACTCCGAGGTTCGTGGCTTGTTAGCCCGATGCCGAGATAACTTGTGGGGTTATCATCGGGTATGTCTTGCAGGGACTCCGAGGTTCGTGGCTTGTTAGCATGATGCCGGGATAACTTATGGTTGTGGTTTGATTATGTAAGTATATGTGCTTTTAGTCACGTGACTGCGGTTACGGTGACATGTGATTTGATATAGTTTCCCTGTGGGTTATTCACTCGGGTTTGTTCTACGGGAGCATCTGAGGTCCGTGGCTTGCTAGCACGAGACGCGAATAATTTGTGGAAACAGGTTGTTATGGTATGATCGGGTCGTGGACCCCACTTGTTGTTATCAAATTTATGTTTTGGGAAAATGACTTTTGGGCTGTGTCCCTAAATGTTTTTGAAAGGCCTGAGAATTCTTAAATCCCAATGTATTCAAAACTCCCGAGGTCGTAAAATGTTTTTCACAAGATGTATATCGGGTTTACCCTATCTTCCGATTTAATCGTTTGATTAAGTGAATCACCTCGGGAAGTATGTTTATGATTAACATGTTTCGTGGAGTATGATATGTATGGCTCGTTTTCGTATTTTATACTTGCACTAGAAAAACAGTGGAGTTTTGCTAACCCCCGAGTATTCGGGGGGTGGATGTCTATTTTTGCATTCAGGCTTTGGAGCATAACACAGGGTCGGCATGAAGGATGATGAAAGATGAACGATACTAATCACACGAGGATCCATTGATGTCGTATTGGGAGTTTATCTATTCCGCTGCATTATCTTTTCCCCGTTGTACGGGAGTTTATTGTATTTTGACCCTTGCGTGGGTATGTGTTTGTAATTGAGTTGTATATTTTTATTGAAAGACCAAATCGGTCTACTGAGTCATTTTAGCCTTGAAGGCATTGTCGAGATGTTAAATGTTGTTACCAGCCTGGTAGATCCTCGAGGAGAGGGTTTACAGCGTGTGATATCCCTGAGTGGATTGGGGGTGTTACATAAATGGTATCGGAGCTTAGGTTGTGGAAACCTAGGTTGTCGGGTCAGTGGTGTCTGTTGAGTTTTTGTCTCGTCGAATTTTGTCTGACTGAGTCGTGTTGCGATGCGTTGTTTGAGTTTGTTGGTCGTGATTAGTATCGTGGGGCGATCATCATCTTCGTGCGACCTGTGGAAGTAAGTCTCCCTTCTTTGTGTTGTGCCTCATGTGACACGAGCTATTTTTATGATTATTTGTTAATTGGTGGAATCCTTATGTGGATTTTGATTTCACGATATGTATTTAGTCGACTCTCGTATTTGATTTATACGAGGAGTGTCGTCGCTTGTGATGTATTTTTATTTTGTTTTTGTCCGTTGCTGATGATTTTCGAATCGATTTGCACATTTTACAAGTTCTCTTGTGGATGCTTTGTGCTTATACATGTTCTACTTGTTCACTAGCCAGTGCGGGAGGGTCCTTAGAGGCCTCGAATGGGGTCAGTGGTTTTGTTCTGAATGTGGTATTTTATCGTTTATTTCTGTTTAAAGACATGTATTGTCTTGATTTTAAACGTTTTTGTAATACCTCCGGTATTCCATGCTTGATTACTTTGTACTGTGTGAATGTTTGGTAATGTGACGTCATTTCTATTTATGTATTCCATTGAGTGCTATATAATTGTATGATGTAAATGAAACGGGGGTGACGCGCCTTGACGCCGTGGGACGATCGTCGGTACGAATATGACGGTGGCCAACGTCTTGTTCCCCGATAATTGTTGACGAGTGGAAGGGGTGGTCACCCCGAGATGGTTAGAATGTGGTGTGATGCTAAAGAATTTATGTCTAACGCACGTTAGAGTTCTGTCTAACGCACGCTATAACTCATGCCTAACGTACGCTATATTTCGATTGTTACGTACGTTAGGGTACCTATATTACGTACGTAACGGGTGGGTCGGTCTCCCGACCAGAATCTTTCTTTTGACACGGACAGAGCTACTTTCCGTGGGCTAGAGGACAAACGAGTCAACTATTCGTAACGTACGTTATGTCCCAAATTTAACGTACGTAACACTTGGGCACATTTCGGGCAGTGAGTTCTTTACGTACGTTGTCATTACACTGTTACGTACGTAATACACCTTACGTACGTAACACTCTTATCATTAACGTACGTTACCAAAACCAAGTTTTATAAAATGGCAATTCCCTTCTTCATTTGCACGACCCAACATTATAAGTTATCACCCTTGGAGAAATTCCTAGCCCTATACCCAGTTCTTAAGCCTCTTATACACTTGAATTAAAATTGAGGAGGTGGATTCTTGAGCTCCGGTGAAGATTATCCAAGTCGTTCAAGTCACTTCTCGTTCTCCTCGTAGTTCTTGTGAATCCGTCAACTATCTTCATTATTCTTCTTCCAATAAGGTAAGCCGCCAATCCCTGGGATTATATCTTCGATGTTTTCTTATTTATACTTATTAGATTGCGGGTATTGGGGTAGATTTTTGCTAAACTTCGTAGACAATCTTGTCGGATGGGATTGTAGTAACCGGAATTATCGTTTCTCATATGTTTCGTTTCATGCAAATCATATCTATCATACGAAATTTCACTTCAAATCATCGCTAGGAATGTAAAATTTGACGAATCAATTGTGGGAAAATTCTTAGTAATCCGTCACCGTATGTTCCATTGTTCGTAGCCACCCTTACCTTGTGATTTTTGACACTTAGCAAACTAAGGAAAACAATTCGATAGTATAATCAATATTGGATATCAAACCACCAAATTTATTGTGCAATATAATCCGTCGATTGTAGTATTCGAAATATAGAATTGAATTAGAAAGCATGAGATTCGATTACGCCATAATATTTCATTGACAACCGAAAAATGATAGGATTATCTTCTTGAGTAAATCGATATACCTAATGTTAATTATAGGATTGAACGGGATAATGGTACACAATACTTAAAAAGTTAGAAACGATACTTATATCGACAATTAAAACTACACTAGGAATCCGATTAGGAAAGGGAAACTAGTTTTATTCATCATAATCCGTACGAGGTGTTAATCGGATATTACGTGGCTAGGTTACGCTCGAGCGGGCGTGGGGACTCCGTTATCACAAAGCACCTACTATCGGATCACAGGCAAGTGAAATCTTGCTCGAGAATTTTCTAATATTAATGTTATACCGTATGTGCGTATGTGCCATTCTGATAAATGCCGACGTTTGTCTTTCTCTAAAAATGTTATAAATGGGCCGATGTGTTGGGGATAAAACCTATATGGTACCCGTGTGGAAATGTGTTAGGGGGTAAGACCCGAATTGGGCGCCTACGTTCCGGGTTATTCCCGTGTGGATACTTCCGTGACCCTTGGTTGCGACCTTGGGGGCTTATGTGATAAAAGGGAGAGACAACGTCGGTTGAGTGATGAAATATTCCCTGTGATTACTAGATACTGTGATTGTAAAAATGACGTATATCGTTGTTAGTAGCTGTTATTTGGTATGCATTCTCTGACCCTGGTTACCTGGTATGATTTGTCGTACCAGGTAAAATTGTTCATCATGTGCAGGACATTCCCGAGGGGTCCGGTCAGACTTGAGCGATGTTGGAATTATCTCTAGCCGCTGCTTAAATTGGAATAAATTATTTTCTTTGGAAAAACTTTTGTTGTGTAATAATTGGACTTCAAATTACATTTTTCCTTAAATCTTTCGGCTCACGTTGTGTAAACCTTGAACTTAATGTTTTATCGCGATTTTTTTAAAATGCCTATTTTTCTAACTAGCCTTGTGGGTCCCACGTGGGATTCACGGCACTGTAATACCTCGAGATATTTTGGGGGTGTTACAGAAAATGGTATCAGAGCGAAACTCCTGGTTTGAATAAACTTTCTCCTAAATTTTTTTTTTTCAAGTCCAACACCCCAAGCGATCGAAACTCCTCATGGGAATGCAAGTAAGTGATATGCGTGTTTCTGTTTTTGTACAACATTTAATTGTAAACCGTGCGTGGAACTAGCTTTAGATTAATACCGTTAGTGATGGCATGCCGAGGAGCTAGGAGGGTGGCGAATGACGCTCAGGGTTCCGCCGCGAACCACACTGAGGACGGGAACACTACCGAGACCCATCCTGCTGGGGGCCAGCCGCCACCAGTTAATCAAAACGATCAGGAGACAGAACACCAGAATAACAACCCGGGAGGCATGGATCCAGCTTTTGTTCAGGCCCTTGCCCAGGCTATCGCCATGGGAATTGCTCAGGTCAATCAGGCAGAACGGATACCGGTCATCAATGTGGAAGAAAACCCAGGACGAGATCGATGGTTGGGAGAGATGCTGAAGGCTAGGCCTCCATTATTTGACGGGAAAGGAGAGATACACATGGACGACTGGATTTCTGAAATGGAGACTGCCTTCGAAGTAATCGGATGCCCAGAAAACAGAAAGGTGCCGCTCGGAATTAATCAACTCCGTGACACTGCTGCACGTTGGTGGAGGACTTACAGGCCAGAGGACCGAGTGGTCGGGTGGACCGAATTTGCCCGACTACTACGGAGCGACTACTGTCCCAGATCAGACCGAACCGCTCGCGCACGTGACTTTTTCAGTGCCGGGCCTCAGAACATGCCAGTACTAGAGATCATTCGGGCCTACCGTACCGAGCTAAGTTACATCTCCCAGATGGTTCCATCAGAAGATCAACGAATATGCCATCTTGCACAGAGGTTACGGGAGGATGTACAACGCTATGCCGCCGGATTTCACTGCACGACCCTGAGAGCATACGAAGACGTAGTCACAGCATATGCCGGTACAGTTGTTAATACCGACATCGGGCATAACTCGAAGAAGCAGAAGACATCGGTTGATGCAGGAGCAACAACAAAACGAATTCGGGGCCCGCATCTTCTTTTAAGTCGGCGGTTTCGTACCAACAGAAGGGTGTATCTGATCGGCCTTACCGTAGGGACTGTTTCAATTGTGGCATGACCGGGCATACTAAGGATCGGTGTCAGAAGACGGCTACCAAATGTTTCACTTGCGGAAAGAGTGGACACATGTCTCGTTACTGCTGGTGGGCCAATTCCACTCAAAACCCAGCTTCCCAACCAAGTCAACACGGCTCTGTGCAATCCCCTAGGACGCCTGCTGTTTCCAACAACCGAGCTCCATCCCACCAGAACCAACCACCACTACCCGGTGCCGGACGAGGCCGTGGGCGCGGCGGGGGTACCTCGTCCTTTTCGGAGTCAGTGCCGTCTCGTGTATTTGAGCTGAGGGCTACGGATGGTCAGTCTGCGCCAGCTATCTCAGGTACTCTTCTTGTTAACTCTCAGCCAGTGCATGTACTATTTGATACCGGAGCCTTCGTTTATATCTGTGGAATGTGTTGAACGCTTAAATCTTGTTTGTGTACCTTGTGAGCTCTTTACTGTTAAACTACCCGAGGGTAGTAGATTAAGCGGCGATCAAAAGGTTCGAGACTGTCGGATCTGCATCAACAATCATAGTTGGACCGCTAATCTTATGGTATTTCCGCTCCAGAATGAAGATATCATATTAGGTATGGACTGGATGCCATTGCACATAACGATCTTGGATACCTACCACTTGACTATTTCCATTTTGGCTCATGACGGTACCACACATGTCATCAGCGGACGTGAACACTTTAGTACGAAAGGGTCTCTCAGCATTATCGCGTCAGAAGCCTCCTGCAGCTCTCGAAGTGAGTTACTATTGGTGGTATGTTCTTCGAGAGGACACTTCACAACTTACAATCACAAACATTCCGGTGGTGAATGAGTTTCCAGAAGTTTTTCCTAATGAACTACCAGGGCTGCCACTGTACCGAGAAGTTGACCTTTCCATTGAACTCGAGCTGGGAATGAGACCTATTTCCAAAGCTCCTTACAGGATGGCACCGGCCGAGATGAAGGAATTAAAGATACAGCTCGAAGATCTGTTGGAGAAAGGGTTGATCCGCCCAAGCACCTCACCGTGGGGCGCGCCGGTACTTTTCGTTAAGGTTACTATCAAGAATCGCTATCCACTACCAAGAATTGATGACCTCTTGGATCAGTTACAAGGGGCAGTCGTGTTTTCAAAGATCGATTTACGGTCCGGATATCACCAATTGAGGATTCGGGAGGAAGATATAACCAAGACTGCATTTCGGTCGAGGTATGGGCATTACGAGTATATCGTGGTATCATTCGGGTTGACTAATGCCCCAGCCGTTTTCATGGAACTGATGAATAGAGTTTTGATTGATTTCCTCGATAAATGCGTGGTGGTTTTTATCGACGACATCTTGATATATTCTCGAAGCCGACAGGAACACGAGGAACATTTGAGGCAAGTGCTGAGCGTGTTAAGACAACACCAACTTTATGCGAAACTGTCCAAGTGCGAATTCTGGATGCCGGAGGTAATTTTTCTCGGACATGTTGTCTCGGCAGAAGGTGTCAAGGTCGACCCACAAAAGATCGAGACAATAACGAGTTGGGAACCGCCGAAGAATGTCAAGGAGGTTAGGAGCTTCCTAGGACTGGCGGGTTACTATCGAAGATTCGTCGAGGCTTTTTCCCTGTCGCCCGACCGTTAACGAACCTCGAGAAAGAGCACCAAATTTGTATGGATCGCAGATCGCTGTAAGAGCTTCGACGAGCTCAAGAGTAGGCTAACTACTGCCCCAGTACTAGTGTTACCACAGGGTACAGAAGGATTCATTATATACACGGATGCATCCAAGCATGGACTAGGGTGTGTCTTCATGCAGAATGGCAGAGTCGTTGCGTACGCATCCCGACAACTGAAGCCGTACGAAGTAAATTACCCGACACATGACTTGGAGCTAGCCACGGTGGTGCATGCCCTCAAGATTTGGATGCACTATCTTTATGGAGTTACTTGCAAAGTTTTCACGGATCATAAGAGTTTGAAATATATCTTCACACAGAGAGAATTAAACATGAGACAGAGGCGTTGGTTGGTACTAATCAAGGACTACGATGTGGAAATCTCCTATCATCCTGGAAAAGCCAACGTGGTAGCTGATGCTCTTAGTCGGAAAACTACACAAGAGGTAATGGTATCCAGCATAACAGTTCAGCCCAAACTGCAGCAAGATATCAGGAGAAGCAACACCGAAGTATGGGTACAACGTAGGCAAGGACAATTATGCTCTATCAATATACTTTCATCCTTACTGGATGAGATACGTCTAACACAGATGGAAGATCCTGAATTACGTGCGATTGGTGCAAGAATCGAGGAAGGAAATGTTTCCGACTATAAGATTCAGGGTGATTTGGTGAGGTTCAAGAACAGGATATGTATTCCACCGAATGACGGGCTGAAGCAAACTATACTGAAGGAGGTGCACTCCACTCCCTATTATATTCACCCCGGAGCAAGCAAGATGTACAAAGATTTGCGACAGAGTTTTTGGTGGAAGAATATGAAATGGGAAGTTGCTTGGTTCGTCGCCCGATGTATGACGTGCCAACAAGTGAAAATTGAACACCGCAGACCAGCCGGAATTATGCAACCCCTACCCATCCCGGAGTGGAAATGGGAGAGCATATATATGGACTTTGTCACTAAGCTACCTACGGTGGTGGGAGGTAAGGATACCATTTGGGTCATTGTTGATCGATTGACAAAATCAGCACATTTCATTTCTATTCAAGAGTCAACCGGGACAGAGCAGCTGGCCGTCATTTTAATCAGAGAGATCGTAAGGCTACATGGTGTTCCCTCATCCATCATTTCGGATAGGGACACCAGATATGTGTCTCATTTTTGGAAAGCCATCTATAAAGCTATGGGAACCCAAATACACTTTAGCATGGCTTATCATCCTCAGACAGATGGATAGACCGAGTGTACAATTCAAACCTTGGAAGATATGTTGAGGGCATGCGTGCTCGATTGGGGAAAGGATTGGGCTAGACATTTGGGATTAGTGGAGTTATCGTACAACAACAGCTGGCATGCAAGCCTAGGCATGGCACCATTCGAGGCCCTGTATGGGCGAAGATGCAAGTCACCGTTATGCTGGGATGATGCCTCCGACACCGCGGTTACCGAGTTGGATCTTATCCAGGAGTCCATTAAGAAGATCTCTATCGTTCGGAAACACATGTTAGCCGCACAGAGCCGGCAGAAATCTTATGCCGAAAACCGAAAGCGACCGTTAGAATTTACGTTCGGGGATCATGTTTGGGTCATAGTATCACCTATGCGAGGTATCCGGCATTTCGGCCAGAAGGGCAAGTTAAGCCCGAGATTTATAGGTCCGTTTGAGATATTGGAGCGGGTAGGGAAACTCGCGTATCGATTAGCTCTACCGCCGCATCTAGATGGAGTGCATAACGTTTTTCACGTCTCCCAGTTAAGGAAGTATGTCTATGACTCGAGTCACAAGCTCAATTTCGAAGAAGTGGAAATTTCCGATGACGCTACCTTTAGAGAGATACCGACCGCCATTTTGGATCGGCGTGTGAATATGTTAAGAAATAAATCCATACACCTCGTGAAGATTCAGTGGTCGCACCACGGCACGGAAGAAGCGACTTGGGAAACCGAGTCGAGCATGAAGGAGAGTCATCCCGAGTTATTTTCTTAAGTTTCGTGACGAAACTATTTTTAAGAGGGGTGATATGTAATACCTCCGGTATTCCATGCTTGATTACTTTGTACTGTGTGAATGTTTGGTAATGTGACGTCATTTCTATTTATATATTCCATTGAGTGCTATATAATTGTACGATGTAAATGAAACGGGGGTGACGCGCCTTGACGCCATGGGACGATCGTCGGTGCGAATATGACGGTGGACAACGTCTTGTTCCCCGATAATTGTTGTCGAGTGGAAGGGGTGGTCACCCCGAGATGGTTAGAATGTGGTATGAGGCTAAAGAATTTATCTCTAACGCACGTTAGAATTTTGTCTAACGCGTGCTATAACTCATGCCTAACGTACGCTATATTTCGATTGTTACGTACGTTAGGGTAGCTATATTACGTACGTAACGGGTGGGTCGGTCTCCCGACCAGAATCTTTCTTTTGACACGTACAGAGCTACTTTCGGCGGGCTAGAGGACAAACGAGTCAACTATTCGTAACGTACGTTATGTCCCAAATTTAACGTACGTAACACTTGGGCACATTTCGGGCAGTGAGTTCTTTACGTACGTTGTCATTACACTGTTACGTACGTAATACACCCTACGTACGTAACACTCTTATCATTAACGTACATTACCAAAACCAAGTTTTATAAAATGACAATTCCCTTCTTCATTTGCACGACCCAACAGTATAAGTTATCACCCTTGGAGAAATTCCTAGCCCTATACCCGGTTCTAAAGCCTCTTATACACTTGAATTAACATTGAGGAGGTGGATTCTTGAGCTCCGGTGAAGATTATCCAAGTCGTTCAAGTCACTTCTCCTTCTCCTCGTAGTTCTTGGGAATCCGTCAACTATCTTCATTATTCTTCTTCCAATAAGGTAAGCCACCAATCCCTGGGGTTATATCTTCGATGTTTTCTTATTTATACTTATTAGATTGCGGGTATTGGGGTAGATTTTTGCTAAACTTCGTAGACAATCTTGTCGGATGGGATTGTAGTAACCGGAATTATCGTTTCTCATATGTTTCGTTTCATGCAAATCATATCTATCATACGAAATTTCACTTCAAATCATCGCTAGGAATGTAAAATTTGACGAATCAATTGTGGGAAAATTCGTAGTAATCCGTCACCGTATGTTCCATTGTTCGTAGCCACCCTTACCTTGTGATTTTTGACACTTAGCAAACTAAGGAAAACAATTCGATAGTATAATCAATATTGGATATCAAACCACCAAATTTATTGTGCAATAGAATCCGTCGATTGTAGTATTCGGAATATAGAATTGAATTAGAAAGCATGAGATTCGATTACGCCATAATAATTTGATGACAACCGAAGAATGATAGGATTATCTTCTTGAGTAAATCGATATACCTAATGTTAATTATAGGATTGAACGGGATAATGGTACACAATACTTAAAAACTTAGAAACGATACTTATATTGACAATTAAAACTACACTAGGAATCCGATTAGGAAAGGGAGACTAGTTTTATTCATCATAATCCGTATGAGGTGTTAATCGGATATTACGTGGATAGGTTAAGCTCGAGCGGGCGTGGAGACTCCGTTATCACAAAGCACCTACTATCGGATCACAGGCAAGTGAAATCTTGCTCGAGAATTTTCTAATATTAATGTTATACTGTATGTGCGTATGTGCCATTCTGATAAATGCCGACGTTTGTCTTTCTCTAAAAATGTTATAAATGGGCTGATGTGTTGGGGATAAAACCTGTATGGTACCCGTGTGGAAATGTGTTAGGGGGTAAGACCCGAATTGGGTGCCTACATTCCGGGGTATTCCCGTGTGGATACTTCCGTGACCCTTGGTTGCGACCTTGGGGGCTTATGTGATAAAAGGGAGAGACAACGTTGGTTGAGTGATGAAATATTCCCTGTGATTACTAGATACTGTGATTGTAAAAATGACGTATATCGTTGTTAGTAGCTGTTATTTGGTATGCATTCTCTGAACCTGGTTACCTGGTATGATTCGTCGTACCAGGTAAAATTGTTCATCATGTGCAGGACATTCCCGAGGGGTCCGGTCAGACTTGAGCGGTGTTGGAATTATCTCTAGCCGCTGCTTAAATTGGAATAAATTGTTTTCTTTGGAAAAACTTTTGTTGTGTAATAATTGGACTTCAAATTATATTTTTCCTTAAATCTTTCGACTCATGTTGTGTAAACCTTGAACTTAATGTTTTATCACGATTTTCTTAAAATGCCTATTTTTCTAACTAGCCTTGTGGGTCCCACGTGGGATTCACGGCACTGTAATACCTCAAGATATTTTGGGGGTGTTACAATTTTGATGCGTGTACTAGGAGTTGTTTTAGTGAACGTCGATATGTGTGAGTTTTGGGCATTCTGGCCTATTGGATTTTTGAAAACCTTGAGTATCTTAGAAAAATAAATTTCGAGACATACGTTTCAAATGAGTTATTTTCTTGTGGTACATCCAAGGTGCCACAATATATTTCAAAAAAAAAAAATTCTACTTCGAGGACCAAAATGCTTTGAGATATTTTCAATGTTTTAGAAACACTTTTATTTAGACCCGAGGGTCGAATATTTTGAAAGTTTTCACTAAGAGAAAGTGTCCTCATATTTGTTCAAACGCAAGATGATTTTCAAAGTCTCGACAATGATGTCTGTCCAACTTTTTGTAAAGTGATACTCAAGATCAACTAGTGTTCCCAAAAATTTTCTTTCAAAAGGTGGTTGTTTCGTGATGTTTAGTAACTGTATGCTGGATATCTTTCGGACCGCTGAGGTCGCCGAACGATACGTCATTGCTGGGGTGTTTGTATTGTGTTGCTTTACGATGGTAATCATTGTAAGTGTTGCATGTTATGATTTCCTATTGTGCTGAGTGGTTTCTTATTCAGTATGCCGAGGGGCAGAGGTCGTGGTCGTGGCGACCGGATGCGTGATCGGGATCACGCTGCCGGTGATGGTATTGGTATTGGTGTTGCTACTATTTTGCAGCAGGTAGCTACACAGATGACTCAGTTGACTCAGGAAGTTCAGCGCGTTACAGAGGTGACCCAGAACACTGGCGCAAATCAGTGGCTTCGGGAGGTGATTAGTATGAACCCCCCTCGATTCGCCGGTGTTGCGGATGCGTTAGGCTGGGATGGTTGGCTTTTCCAGTTGGGAAAGATATTTGAGGCTGTCGATTGTCCTGAAGAGCGGAAGGTACCTATTGCGCAGTACCTTCTTGATAAAGATGTCGCTAATTGGTGGGAAGCTGTTAAGCCTCGTGATAGTGATGTCACGTGGGCGGAGTTCCAGGCATTGATGGAAGCTGAGTTCTGCCCGAAACCGATTAGAGAGCAGAGGATTCACGAATTTTATTTGGCAGAACCGCAAGATATTTCAGTGTCACAGGCTATAATCGACTATAGCAAACAACTCAGTTATGTACGAGATCGGGTGAGAACCGAGGAAGAGAGGATCTTTCATTTTGACAGACGAATGAAGCCAGAGATTCGCGAGTATATGTCAGGACTCACTTGCACTTCGTTGAGGGACTACCAAGATCGAGTCTTGGCCCGTGAACTAGCTTCGTTATCATCGGAGCGTGTGCCCGAGTCGAAGAAGCAGAGGAAGTCCGATGACCTTGTGGATAGTGCAGGAGCTAGTGGTTCTAGTTCGCAATGTCGTAGTCTTTCTGCTGTGAAGCTCTGTCGCTCGTTACGTGGGACTAAGAGTTCCAAGTTGTCTGCTTTGACTCCTGGTAAAGCCAGGAGGTGTTTTAGCTGCAATGTGGCGGGGCATGTCCGTGCACATTGTCCTTCTCCGCTAGTAACGTGTTACAAGTGCGGGCTTGAGGGACACCGGGTTCAGTTTTGCGAGTTAGTTGCCAAACCTTCCGAGGCACGGACTTGAGCACTAATATCAGGACCGGCTCCGAGGAGTCCCTGAGGAGCGTGGTCTATGAGTTGTATGTTATGTTATTTCCTTACCTTGTTGTTTCGAATTTCGGAAATTAACTTCTATTCGAAGTGGATTGGATTTTGAACTTCTGTATTCTCGACTCCGTCGGCTCATTTATGTTCGTTGACATTTCTGAGCTTGTCCTGCCCCTTGCTTTTGTTGATCGAATGAGTGTGGTATTGTTTTAGAATAACTCGTTTGTCGCTGTGACTTTTCAATCGCTATTCCCTTTCCTGTGGATCTTATGGGAATGCATGTCTTGTAGGTCTCACCAGATCATCCTGGGACTTGTTGTTTGAGTTTTATTATCCTTCGTGTTTCGGACATGATTGTTCGATTTTTGTTGTCTCGATCATTTGTTTGTTCGGTTTTTGTTCTCGTTTTGTGATTGTTGAGCGTTCAGGCTCCTTCCTAACTCCCTTAAGTTCGGGAAATTAGCCTCGTTTTCGATCTTCCAACCTTTGGGCAATGGAATTCCGAATTTGTTCAGCATTTGGCTCGCGTTTCGATTGATGTACCGTTGGTCGGTCAATCATATTGATTTTCGTTCATTGTGTTTTGTGATTGTTCGGATTATTGACTTGACTATATTATCCGTTTGATGATGCTTGTCATTTGTTGGTTTTATTATATTCCTAACGGCGACGTTGTGTTGGTCGTCGTGGAGCGTGTTTTCACAGCGTATGTCTCTTTGCGTTCCTTGCAGCGCTTCACCGTCGGGCGCGAGTTTTCGTTTTTTGCGTATCTCGTCGAGTTTTCCTGACAGGGGATATTGCTTCTCCCTACTTATTTTAAGTTTTGGGACGAAACTTCTTTTAAGGAGGGTAGAATGTAATACCCGTAATTTCAATTTCCGATAATTTCTTTTTTTGGCGGAAGTCCGTTTTGACAACTCGCTCATGACCATTTCGTCATTCTGAGAATGATTAATTCTACACTTTTTGTCATCCGAGTTCGTTTCGGTGTCGTTCTGTTGAATTCCGTGTTCTTTAGCGACTTTTCCGCATATAAGTTCGACTTTGTTGGATCGCCATTAATTTTTGGAAACTCCAAAAATTCTGAATCTTTACAATATTATAAATCATCGAGTTAGCTTTCCAATGGTTCAAACGGTGAGTCAATCGGACGAGGGAGTTATGGTCGAAATAGCTAAGTCACACTCATTCCCGATTTTGGCGAGCACTCTGTACCTTGTGCCGCGGCACATTCGGAAGGGCCGCGGCTGCCGCCGAGTCACCGCCGGCAGATTTGGCCTGTGCCGCGGCACACTCCCGGCTGGCCGCGGCACACCTGCGGCTTTGTTATGGCCCTGCAGACGGATTTTTTGCCATTTTTCTCCTTCTTCTCCTTCTCTTCCGCGGTTGAGGGTGTGCTTATCATGGAGCCATGTTGTTTAACAACAAATCCACAAAGTTCTTGAGTTCATAACACCAATCAATCATCCTATATCGTCCTTTTATCCGGCGAATCAAGGTAATCTTCCTTAGAACCCTAATTTCGTGAATTTGGGGTTTTTTGCATTTTTGTCCGATTCGTTTCGTGTTGTTGATTAATTGATGATGGGTATGATTAATCTTGGTAGTATTATTGTGTTTAACATCATTTAATCCATTGTTCTTCGTCGAATCGAAGTATATTTCTTGATTTCCTTCGAATCGACTTTTTGGGGGATTTGTCCTCGATCTCGTTTTTCATCCATTTTTGATGGATCGATTATGGTTAAATGATGTTGTTAAACATATTCTATGGACTGTATATCCATATTCCAACTTGGAATTCCGTTTTCGTGTTTTGTCGGGACGAATTGTGTTCTTGGCCGTTTTGGAGAAAACACTTGAACATTCATCGTTCGTTCTTTGAATTCAACGACTTTGTGTCATGCTATGGAATTCATTTTCATTGTTGTTATTGTCCTCCGTAGTTTATTATCGCGAGTTGGCGTTCGGTGGAGTCGGCGGGTTCGTAGTCGGTTCGTGCCAACCTACTCCGGTCGATTCTCCGCGTTGTGGTTGTTCAAGGCAAGTATCTTGCCCATACATTTTATGTTTCGTTGATATAATTCTTGATAAATGATTTTATGAGAAATCAAATGTATAATGAACGTAAAAAGGGATTGGTAGGTTCTCGATAAATGTTGTCTTTCAACGATAATTCGTATACTTCGTGAATATGTATTCTCAGAATATGCATGTTGGTTTGGTATGTTGAAAGATAACATGATCTCTTCGAGTGAGTTAATAGACCGTAATCCTTTGCCGGGGATTACGTATTGTTATTGTGTACTTGTTCGGTAAGAACGAAATGTGTGTGATATTAGTTGATACTCCTTGAAAGGAGGTTGTGATGCTTAATGTTGTTTGGCTTCATAAGTGATTATTGTTGTGTGCTTGATGCATGTGATGTGCCTCCGGGTATGATTGTTGAATCTCCAGGATCCATACTTGCTAGTATGGGTCGGGCGTGACCGTAGGGTTATCCAAATCGGGTATGTCTTGCGGGAACTCCGAGGTTCGTGGCTTGTTAGCCCGATGCCGAGATAACTTGTGGGGTTATCATCGGGTATGTCTTGCGGGGACTCCGAGGTTCGTGGCTTGTTAGCACGATGCCGGGATAACTTATGGTTGTGGTTTGATTATGTAAGTATATGTGCTTTTAGTCACGTGACTGCGGTTACGGTGACATGTGATTTGATATGGTTTCCCTGTGGGTTATTCACTCGGGTTTGTTCTACGGGAGCATCTGAGGTCCGTGGCTTGCTAGCATGGGACGCGAATAATCTGTGGAAACAGGTTGTTATGGTGTGATCGGGTCGTGGACCCCACTTGTTGTTATCAAATTTATGTTTTGGGAAAATGACTTTTGGGCTGTGTCCCTAAATGTTTTCGAAAGGCCTGAGAATTCTTAAATCCCAATGTATTCAAAACTCCCGAGGTCGTAAAATGTTTTTCACAAGATGTATATCGGGTTTACCCTATCTTTCGATTTAATCGTTTGATTAAGTGAATCACCTCGGGAAGTATGTTTATGATTAACATGTTTCGTGGAGTTTGATATGTATGGCTCGTTTTCGTATTTTATACTTGCACTAGCAAATCAGTGGAGTTTTGCTAAGCCCCGAGTATTCGGGGGGTGGATGTCTATTTTTGCATTCAGGTTTTGGAGCATAACACAAGGTCGGCACGAAGGATGATGAAAGATGAACGATACTAATCACACGAGGATCCGTTGATGTCGTATTGGTCTAGTTGTATTTTCTTTTCCGATGCAGTATCTTTTCCCCGTTGTACGGGAGTTTATTGTATTTTGACCCCTGGGTGGGTATGTGTTTGTAATTGAGTTGTATATTTTTATTGAAAGACCAAATCGGTCTACTGAGTCATTTTAGCCTTGAAGGCATTGTCGAGATGTTAAATGTTGTTACCAGCCTGGTAGATCCTCGAGGAGAAGGTCTACGGCGTGTGATATCCCCAAGTGAATTGGGGGTGTTACAGCTAACATCACAACTACGAAAATAGAGAGTAAAAATCATACTACATACCTTACCACAGAAGAATAATGAAGGAATAATAAGGGAACAATGAAACAGCTTGGTGCAAATCAATGTCGGATGCTTGAACACCAATCTTCAATGTTCTATGCCTTCAACAAATCATGGTTAGAGGTTTATATGTGGTGGAAATATCGCGAGGTTGCTGGACCAGGTTGTTGCAGTCGACTAAGGGCCGAAGTTCAGGGTGAAAAATGAATTGGGGGTGAAGTCATATGTTGGGATAACAATCCCTGTATCGAAAGATCTTGATAAGAGTGTTTTGACAATATGCCAATCCAGCATACAGCAAGCTGCTATATCGATAGACCGATCAAAGTTGCTGATCCTGTATCGAAGACTTATCATCATGCCATCATACAGCAACAAGAGTCTAAAAGCGCCAAGTATGGAAGCTGTCCCTTCATACAGCAGACGTTCCATACAGCGACTTCTCCTCTATAGCCTATAGCGCAACTGGTTACAGTGTTCAAGCTGTGAAGTATCGAAACAGGACTGAAGACCGTTTTGAAAAGGAATATTTAGTATTCGCTAAAGTCAAGTCCTATTTGATAAAGATGTATTTAAATACTGAAAGGATAAAGTATTTAAATAATGAAGCCGACAGAGGTCTTCAAACTACGCAATATCCGGATCTTGGTCTATTTAAGTCGACTATCTAAGTTGTCATGGAATCTTGCTCAATAGATCTTTCACAACGGATATATTTTAGGAGGCTATATATATCTCCAAGAGTTTGAGCAAACATATTTCTTCAAGTATACTGCATATTCTGAGAGAAGAAATATCTAAAGTGCTCAACCTTGAACAACACATTATCAGTTGAAGATCGAGAAAGTCAAGCTGTTGTTCAAACCATCTTTCTATCATTGAACAAACCCATCAGCCCTGTATGGACTGAGAAAGCATTGCTTTTCCCGAACTGTGTGTGATGGATTTACATTGAAGAGACAAAGCTTTGGAACTGTGTGTGAAGAAGTTAGTGAAGTGAAAGCCTAAACCAATCTGTATGAATGGTTGAAAGCTTCAATCATTGTATCAATCTGTGTGAATGATACATTGATAGGATTAATTATAAATACGTAGTTGTGTACGTAGTATTTATAATAAACATTTTAACTCCTGTGTGGAGGACCAGTGGACGTAGAGGGGTTTACCTCGAACCACTTTAATTACCGTGTCATCTTCCTTCTGCATTTACTGTTTTAATATATGTTATTATTTTTAAGTATACACTTCATATCTAGTTGCTGTATTTACAACAACTTACTTTAACAAGACTTCTGCTACACACTCAGATTTGAAAATCGTACAGCTTGTTGTTTACAACACTTTCCAAGCTGTAATCTGTATACTTAGTGGCCAACAAGTGGTATCGGATCGGTTGATTCTACGTATTTTTTATTGAATCAGATCCTTAAATCACTTATTTTTGAAAAACAGTCTTTTTCTTCCTTATATTCTCATATGGATACATCAATGATCAATAAAGTTCCTATGTTTTCTATTAACGAATTTGATGATTGGAGAATTCGGATGGAGGCTCATCTTGCAGCAATGCACGAATAGATGATTTTTGTCATACAGGATAGCCCCATAAAGATCATGAAGGTAAATCCGGCCCCAATAATTGAAGGCCAGGCTCATGCAGAGATGCTCGAGAAAGAGCGCGAACAATGGACTTCTGACGAAAGAAAGCACGCCAACCTCGACAATGTCGCAAAGAATGCGCTATTTGTCATTCTTGACAAAGGCGCACGTTCTCTAAGGTCAAGAGCTACAAATCAGCCAAGGATATCTGGGATAAACTCAAGTTAATTTGTGAGGGAACTTAGCTCTCAAAAGAAAACAAGATTTCAAAATTAACTCAGCAATTTGAATCTTTTGAAATGAAACCAACTGAAACACTTGAAGAAATTGACCTCAGATTCACTGGCATTGTTGATGAACTTGAAGCATTAGGCAAGATTTATATCCAAACGGAGAAAAACCTAAAAATTTTCAGATCTCTCCATGCCCGATGGGACATTAAGACCACAGCTATGCGTGTATCGTGCAATCTTAGTGAAATATCTACTTTTGATCTCTTTTATGACCTCAAAGCATTTGAGTACGATATAGATAGGAGAAAGAAAGCTGAAGAATCTCCCGCCAGGACTACAGCCTTAGCCGCTGTATCCAACCGAAAGCTCAGCATGCCGAGTTCATCAAAGCCCATTCATAAGAATACTGATAGCGACGACGACATCCTGTCGCAAGACGAAATGGCGCTCCTTATGTATAAGTTCAAGAAGTTTATCAAGCAGTCGGGAAAGACTCCATACAGGCCCAAACCTGTTCACAAGGTATGTATTGAAACTTCCTCTGGTGATGCTAACCTGTGTTATAATTGCATGAAACCAGGACATTACGCGAATAAATGTCCTCATCCCAAAGTTCAAAGGTTGCCAGAAGCCGAGCAACAAGAAAATGATGAAAGAAGACTTGCTAGGAAAAACTAGCTCAAGGCCCTGATTGGTGAATCAGAAGCCTCCCCCGTACCATCGAAATTCAAAGAATGTCTTTAGGTAGTCACTGACAGTGATTCATCTGATGATGATTTCGAAGATAAAGCCTATATGTGCTTTATGGCCAAGGACATTCCGGAAGATGAAGATAGCAATGATGAGGTAAGCTTAACCTCAGCTATTCCTTCCAATGCATCTCATACTTTTGCAAACATGATGAATGAGTTTAAGAACATTCAAAAGGCCCATGAGACATTGAAAAATGAAAATATGCAGCTCCAACTTTCTAACTTAGAGCTGAAAGAAGAAAATAACTTGCTGAAAGTAGATTATGAAAATATGTCTGTTGTGAAAACAGCAAAGTCGAGTATGAAAAACTCATGGAGAGAAATCATCAACTTGCTCATGAACTAACTGAGACTAAATCTCATAGTGAAAGCAATACAAATGATATTGTTCTGCTTCAAGCCAAAGTAAAAACTCTCGAAAAATGAGAAGGAGAACTTGAGACCATTCTGAAATCTTTCGAGAAATCATCTAAAAGAATGGAAGAAATTCTAAGCACTGGGCAACATAATCATGATAAAAGTGGCTTAGGATACATCTCATTTTCCAATAAAGAGAAAACTAGTACTGTGTTTGTCAGGGGTGTGGAACTCATTCCTGTATCGGAAGAAGTTCCGAGTCCTGTGAAGGAACCTGTTGCACCACGAATAGCAAAAGCTGCCATTCCGCCACCACAGTCATATTCCAGACAGCGGAATCACCAGCTATTCAGACCTGTAAGGCGTACCCAACTGCATGCTCCCCGAGCAGATGAACAGCGCCAACAGTCATTCAGAAAGAAGGCTGTATCCAAATATCAAAGGCTCGCACGGCAATACTTTCAGTACAACACGCCTAGTTATTAGATACAGGAGCCGCGATATCCCTCGCGAAAGTAAGTATCCTCATAGTATCAACAACAGCCTTGGGAATCCAACTGGAGACCTAAAAGGCAAGCTGTAAGGCCGAAAAAAAATTCTCCACCTCCAAGACGGCATTTGTACTGGACTAATAATAACCCTGAATTTTACATGCATAATAATTATCATGGTTATAGCAACTACGTACATGCCTCACGTAGAAATCGCAACTACGGACCTAAACCATCCTACAGTAAACCTATTGCTATCAAGAAAATCTGGGTACCTAAAGGCACTAACATCCATGGACCCAACAATCAAAGGGGACCTAAATCTATCTAATTTGTTTGCATACAGGACATTTTGGAGAAAGACATATGGTACTTCGACAGCGGATGTTCCTGACACATGACAGGAGATAAAAGCAAGCTGTCAGATTACAAAGAAGGTCGCGGTCCAAAAGTGCGCTTCGGTGATAAATCTAAAGGAAGAACAAGAGGGAAGGGAATCCTACTTGTAGGAAAATTCAAAGTCACCGATGTAGCTTATGTTGAAGGCTTACAGTACAATCTACTTAGTATTAGCCAATTCTGTGACAAATAGTTCTCGGTGAAGTTCTATATAGATCACTGTAGAGTCAAGAATATCCTGACCAAAGAGGTTGTGCTCACAGGAAGCAGATCAGGTAATATGTATATTGCTGACTGGATGCCTACGAGCTCCATAATTCCTTGTTTTGTTGCCAAAGGCACTGCAGATCTAAGCTGGCTATGGCACAAGAGTATGTCACACGTCAACTTCAAGACTATCAACAAACTCTCCAGACAGGGAATGGTTAGAGGATTGCCAAACGTTTCATTCCAAAAAGACAACGTATGTGGACCCTGTCAGAAAGGCAAACAAATCAAGACCACTCTAAAAAGCAAATCCTACCTTTCCATCCACAGAGTTTTGGAAATGCTACATATGGATCTCTATGGTCCTGTAGACCCGGTATGTTTGTGAGGTAAGAAATACTGTCTCGTTATTGTTGATGATTATTCCAGGTATGCTTGGACAATTTTCCTAAGCAAGAAGAAGGAAACAACATCAAAACTGCCCGAGCACCTGAGAAAGCTTCAAAATGAAAAAGGGTCGAGTATCATGTCCATTCGTTCTGATAGAGGTACAAAATTCACTAACCACTTTATAGAGCAATACTGTTCGGAACATGGGATACAGCACGAATACTCAGCTGCCTATATACCTCAACAAAATGGTGTTGCCGAGCGAAAGAACAGGACGTTGAAGGAAGCAACAAGGACAATGATTGCCGCAAGCAAGTTGCCACAACGTTTCTGGGGCGAAGCCACCAATACAGCGTGTTATACACAAAACTGATGTATCATCAACAAGCATACAAAAAAACAGCATACGAGGTATGGAGCAACAAAACTCCGTTAGTTTCGTACTTTCACATATTTGAATGCAGGTGTTACGTTTTGAACAACGGTAAGGATCAACTTAGAACCTTCTATGAGAAATCGGATGAAGGGATATTTGTTGGATATTCCTCTGTTAGCAAAGCTTACAGGATCTTCAATAAAAGGAAGCTAACAATTGAGGAATCAGTTCATGTAGTGTTCGATGAACCTCACCATGATCCTACAGGAGTAGAAGAAATTTCTCATAACATCCAACAACTTTCCATCATTGATCCACCAACTCTTATAGAACCTATTGTTGACCTAGAAATCAACCCCGCAGCTGTAAGAACCGACGTAGATGAAGCCGATGCTGTACAAGCTGAAGCTGAAACTACAGCAACTCAAGATACAGTATGGGACCCCGAATTAGAACCTGACAGAAGATGGTTGAGAGATCACCCACAAGAGTTGATCATAGGAAACATTGATGCTGGTGATTCTACCCGTAGAAGAATACAGAATACACATGGAAATGTACTATGTGCGCAAGCAGACCCCGAGTCTGAGATATCTCCATTTCCTGTATGGAAATCTCAATCCGAGCTTAGAAGACTTAATATGTACACTATTGCTGTATTCTTAGCCCAATTCGAACCTGCTTCTACCAAAGAAGCTCTCAAAAACTCTCATTGGATTACTTCTATGGAAGAAGAGCTTAACAGTTTCGAAAGAAACAACATATGATATCTTGTACCCAGACCTACTCATCAATCCGTAATTGGAACCAAATGGGTATTTAGAAACAAGAAGGATAGAAATGGACTCATTATCAGGAATAAATCCCGACTAGTCGCCCCAGGCTATAGACAGGAAGAATGCATAGTCTACGATGAGACATTTGCCCCTGTAGCCAGACTGGAAGCCATTAGGATATTTTTACCCTTTGCTGCCCATAAAAGCTTCATTGTATACCAAATGGACGTCAAAAGTGCATACCTGAATGGAGACCTTGCTGAAGAAGTATATGTTGAACAACCACCAGGGTTTGTCAATTCAGAAGGTGAAGACCTAGTATACTGGCTAAGGAAAGCACTGTATGGACTTAAACAAGCCCCTAGAGCATGGTATGAGA
Source organism: Orobanche coerulescens (assembly GCA_033398695.1). Lineage (NCBI taxonomy): Eukaryota > Viridiplantae > Streptophyta > Magnoliopsida > Lamiales > Orobanchaceae > Orobanche > Orobanche coerulescens. The sequence goes on along the minus strand of CM065810.1, from coordinate 96,850,742 downwards.
CTGTCCCAGTATCTAACCGATAATGGATTCGAGAAAGGTGCTGTGGACAAGACCTTATTCAAAATACAGGAAGGTGATGACCTCCTGATAGTTCAAATATATGTAGACGATATAATATGTGGTTCAACTAACCTTGCTTTGTGTCAAAGGTTCTCTCATCTCATGCAAAGTAAATTTGAAATGAGTATGATGGGAGAACTTAGTTATTTCCTCGGATTACAGGTAAAGCAGTTGCCTACAGGTATTTTCATCAACCAAGAAAAATACAGCAAGGAGCTTCTCAACAAGTTTGGAATGAATATTTCCAAATCATCGTCAACCCCCATGAGCACTTCCGTGCAAATTAGTACTAATGAAGCTGGAAAGCCAGTTGATCAATCACTCTACAGGAAGATTATTGGCTCGCTCCTGTACCTAACGGCTAGCAGGCCCGATATCCACTTTGTTGTAGGAGTGTGTGCGCTGTAATACCCGAGATCCTTGTTCCAGATTCGTTGAGTTTTTGGGGTTTTATCGGATTGTTATTGTCCTCATCGTTGGAATTTGGTGCCATGTTTATGTGTGCCTTGTTGGGACATGTATTTGGAAGCGTTTTGGATTACTATGCGAGTTTTTGTGTTTTTGTGGTGTAGCGCACGATAACGCTTGTGGCGTAGCGCGCTACTGTGTTGTGGTTAGCGCATGCTACCGGATGTGTAGCGCACGCTAACTGGAAGTCAAGAGACAGTCCAGGAGCCACTGGACTGGGACTGGAGTCTCGTTAGCGCACGCTAAGGTTGGTAGCTAGCGCACGCTATCGACTGATTAGCGCACGCTACTTCTTCTTTCTAGCGCACGCTACCTGGTAGGTGCAGATCTATCCAGGAGCTACTGGACTGGATCCGTGACTCGTTAGCGCACGCTACGCTCATGGGGCTAGCGCACGCTAACAGTGTTACATGCGGGCCGATTACGGCGTTGACCCGTTAGCGCGCGCTAATACAGTATTGTTAGCGCACGCTAATAACTATCCAAAGATAAATACTGGACATCGAGCTTCACTTCGTCATTTCTCTCCCTTCTTCATCCTTTCCGACGGGAGTGAGCTCCAGAGGTGATTTTCAGCGATCTTCTTCATCAAGCTTCAATTTGGAACGGATTTGTAGGTGTTTAACAACATCTAATCATCTTCTTGATCCAAATCAAGGTAATCTCTTCTTAGAACCCTAGTTCTTGAATTTTGGGGGTTTATCCTTAGTTCTTAGATTTAATCCGAGGATGATGAATCGATGGTGAAATTCTTGTTGTCTTGGCCATGATCTTCGGATTTTTGAACTCACTCATGATTTTATATCACTCGGAACATAGTTCTTGATTTATTGGAGACACACTTAGATCCTTGTTGTTTTTAGGATCGATTTGGATTCCGTTTAGTGTTATTGATTCGTATTAGTGTTATTTTCGTAGTTCTCGTGGAGTTGTCGAGTTCTTGGTCGGTTTTGGAAGTTCGAGGGCTGCCCAACCTCATCCGTTCGTTGTCCGGTGGTTCGTGATATCGAGGCCTTGTGATTCGTCGTATTTGTTCACTCGCGGATTTGAGGCAAGTATCTTTCCCATACGTTTCGTGTTTCGTAAGCACAATTATTGATAAATGATTTTATGTAAAATACGAATGTTTAATGAATGTTAAAAAGGATCGGTATGTTCTCGATAAAGGTTTCCTTCTAAATCTACTTGTGTATCTATGAACGAATGTGTTGTTTTGAAAATGTGTGTTAGTCTTGTACATGGAAATATCTTCCTTGTGTGTGGTACTGTTGTGCGTGATTGTGTCAAAGTGGACTTAAGGTTATGTCTTCTTAAAAGAAGAATATACGTGTGTGGATGTGCGGGTCTATTGATGAGCATATGTTGTTGTGTAGTTTTGGTTGTGAGTATGTGTCGGATATATCGGCCATTTATAACAAGTACCTTGAATTGCGTTTGATGTGCTTCGGGAGAATGCGGTTTTGATGATTGTGATTTGTGCCATGTGGTTTTTGAGATTGTGTGAGCCGAGTAAAACCAGTGAGGGTCCCCTGGGGTCCGGTAGGCTGCGTATCCCTACGGATCACTCGGTTGGGCTATACACCAGGGAGGGCCTGACGAGGTGTCTCTGGGGTGTGTATCTTGCTGAGAGGTACAGGGCCAGTATAGCTCGAGAGGTTGTTTTGTGATGATTATGGCACGTTGTTGTTTCGATAATTATGATATGTCCGGAATATCATAACGTTTCCATTCTCGGTGTGAGTTATGTCTTGCGTAAGGTCTTGATACTTGGCTAGAATGGCATCATTATAAGTGTCGTATATGATTTGTTTCTTGATGGTGAGATTTTTGGCATAAGGATGCGGGCCCTGGTGATTGTCTCCGGACATTGTGATTTGGTTGTTTATCGGGTGTGACCTTTTGGACTTTCACTCGAGTATGTGATGAGGATGATCGGGTCGTGGACCCCGTGTTTTGTGATCGGATTGGTATTTTGAACTTAAACAAGTCCTTGGCCCGTATCCCTATGTGGTTTTGTTAAGTTGAGGATTCGTATATTCCAAATGTTTTCAAAACTCCCGAGATCTTTGATATCTTGTAAAATGCATATTGGGTTTATTCCCACGTGTCATGATTCGAGCAGTTTTGTTTAAATGATTTATCTCAGAGAGTATGTTTTCAATTATCGGATATTGGAGTATGATACGTATGGCTTGTATTCATAATTTTATACTTGCACTAGCAAAACAGTGGAGTTTTGCTAACCCCTGAGTATTCGGGGGGTGGATGTCTGTATTGCGTCCAGGTACTTGCAGGTTGCTGGGGAGAAAATCATAGGATCGATACGAAGGATTATGGAAGACGACGATACTAATCACATGAAGACCAGTTGTTGAGTAATTTGTTAGTCTCAGTGTTTGGCTCTCCATTGTGTAATTTTCCCGTTTTATGGGAACGTTGATGTAATTCAACCCCTGTATGGGTATGAGTTTTGTATGTTTATTGTGTTGTTAGTGGTAAAAGACCAAATCGGTCGAATGGTTCATTATTTAGCCATATCAGCATTAAATGTGATGTATTGTTTTCGTATTTAGCCTGGTAGATCCTCATGGAGAGGGTCTGCGGCGCTGTAATATTCCCAAGTGGTTTGGGGGTGTTACAGAATATGGTATCAGAGCTTAGGTTTGCAGAAACCTAGGCTGTCGGGTCGAGTTGTGTGTTGTCGGGTCCTGTCTTGTCTTGTCTTGTCAGATTTTGTCTGACTAAGTCGTGTCGCGACGCGTCGTCTGGAGGTCGGTCGTGATTAGTATCAAGGTGCAACCATCATCTTCGTGCGATCTGTGGATGTAAGTCTCCCCACTATAATATTGTGTCTCGTATTACACGGGCTTGTGTGATATTTGTGTTATGTTGAGGAGTTAAATGTGAATCATGAATATGTCCTCCATGTTTGTTTGATTTTTTAATGTGCCGGTGTATGTGTATATATATCCTTGTATAAATTGTTTTACAAGAAGTAATGTTTTGGTGTGGTTACACTAGCTAAGTTCATCAATGTGATATTTTAAATGTTCTAAATGTTCTTGGGGAGTCACGTAAAATTATTTTTAAAACAACCTTCAAGAAAGGAAAAGCTTGATTTTCGTGTTATGAACTCGAGGCCAAACATTTTGAGAATTCAAACTACTTACATTTTATTCCCATTATTATATTGCAAGTTTTCAAAAATTTAATTTTAAACTCATTTGAGGTCTACCAAAAACTTACTTGAAACGCGACTCTCGCTTTTAAACTTTTTTGGTTCCATGTATTTCGTTAAAAAGGTACGTGATAAAGATGTTGTTGTTATTCAGCTGTAATGCTCCGAGTTGTGATTAGAGTGGTGGTGTGAACGCTGAGTCGTTCGGTATGCACTCATCGAGAGAGTTCTCTTGACCGAGAGGTGAAGACTCGGTTTGGCACGTTGTTTAACTTCTGACGGTTAATTGTGTGATGTTATAATTATGTGAACCGTTGGCATTTGGATTTGTACGCTGTTGTTTTTTTGTAACCTCCGATCTAGCACCGTTGGTAGGTGAGTATGATTGTGTTGCCAAACTTGCACAGTCGGCACACACCATATTTTGTTGTGGAACGTGCTTTCTGGCTGGGCAAAAGTTTTTGACTGTATTTTGCCGTTACGTCTAACCTTTGCAGTCGATCACCTGTGAGTGGTTTCCGTGTGTGCATTAATATTGTTGTGTGATTATGTAACTTTCGTTGCGTTAAATTTGCTTGATTACTATGCCGAGAGGCAGAGACCTTGGTCGCAACCGTGGTACGGATGACCACGGGGATCAGGCGCGGGATCGAGAGAATATTGTTGGGAACGATATTGGTGTGGATGTTGCTACTGTATTGCAACAAGTAGCAGCACAGATGACTCAGTTGACCAAGGCGATTGAACGCAATGCTAATATGATTCAGAAGGTCTGGACAAATCTATGGTTCTGAGAGGAAATTCGTATGAGTCCCCCTCGATTCGTTGGTGCGACAGATGCACTGGGCTGGGATGGTTGGCTTCTTCAGTTGCAAAAGATATCCGAGGCCATTGATTGCCCTGAAGATCGGAAGGTCCCTATTGCTCAGTACCTTCTTAGCGATGATGCTGTTCATTGGTGGGAAGCCGTTAAACCTCGGGATCATGTCGTCATGTGGGCGGAATTCCGAGAACTTCTGGAAGATGGGTTTTATCTGGATCCGAGTGGGAAGCAGAGGAAGCTGGATGATATTGTGGTTAGTACTGGAGTTGATGTTTCTCGATTGCAACGTAGTAGCCTTTCCGCTGTGAAGCTCCATCGCTCGATGCTTGGGATTCAGAAGTTCCAAATCGTCGGTATTGCCTCCTGGTAAGGCCAAGAGGTGTTTCAAATGCAATGTGTCAGGGCATGTTTGTGCACATTGTCCTTCTCCTCCAGTGACGTGTTACAAGTACAGACTCGTGGGACACCGGGTTCAGTTCTGCGAGTTAGTCACCGAGCCTTCTAAGGCCCGAACTTGAGCACTGATATCCGAACTGACTCTGAGGAGTCCCTGAGAGCATAGTCTACCAGTTGTATGTTGTGTTATCTCCTTACCTCGTTGTTTTGAATTTCGGGGATAGACTTCTTTTATTAGAAGTGGATCGGATTTTCGAACTTTTATGTTTTCAACTCTATCGACTCATTTGTGTTCGTTGATATTTTCTGAACTTGCCCTACCCTTTGTTTTGTTGATCGAATGGGTTATGGTAATTTTTCGAAACAATCCGCTTGTCGTTGTGACTTTTTGTTCTATTACGATTCCATCCCTGTGGATTTTTGTGGATGCATATCTTGTCGCTTTACCATATCACCTATTGTCTCGAGCCGAGGTGTGAACTTCGGAGTTGTTATTTGATTCTTATTGGTCGTCGTGATTCGAACTTGACTGTTCGACTGATATTGTCTCGATCGTTGTGGTCCGATCATTTGTTGTCTGATTTTGTTACTTCCGTATCGTGATTTTTGAGCATTCAGATCACGTCGTGTTTTCCTTCACTTCGGGAAATTAGCTTCATTGTTGATCTTCCGACCCTCGAATGGTGGAATTTTGTATTTGTGTAGCGTTTAGCTCGCGTCTTGATTGTTATACTGTTCGGGCTGGCCAACCATATTGATCTTGTTCGTTACGTTTCGTTATCATTCTGGCATAATGATATGGATGTTATCAGTCACGTGCTGCATGTGATTCGTTGCAGGTCATCAGCAACAGTTAGCATGTGTTTTGCGTTTTGTTATCGTTCTGATTTTTATTGTCGGATATTGTTTTGCGCCGATCGTTTTGTGTTTTAAGTTTCGAGGACGAAACTTCTTTTAAGGAGGGTAGAATGTAATACCCGAGATCCTTGTTCCAGATTCGTTGAGTTTTTGGGGTTTTATCGGATTGTTATTGTCCTCATCGTTGGAATTTGGTGCCATGTTTATGTGTGCCTTGTTGGGACATGTATTTGGAAGCGTTTCGGATTACTATGCGAGTTTTTGTGTTTTTGTGGTGTAGCGCACGCTAACGCTTGTGGCGTAGCGCGCGCTACTGTGTTGTGGTTAGCACATGCTACCGGATGTGTAGCGCACGCTAACTGGAAGTCAAGAGACAGTCCAGGAGCCACTGGACTGGGACTAGAGTCTCGTTAGCGCACGCTAAGGTTGGTAGCTAGCGCACGCTATCGAATGATTAGCGCACGCTACTTCTTCTTTCTAGCGCACGCTACCTGGTTGGGCTATACACCAGGGAGGGCCTGACGAGGTGTCTCTGGGGTGTGTATCTTGCTGAGAGGTACAGGGCCAGTATAGCTCGGGAGGTTGTTTTGTGATGATTATGACACGTTGTTGTTTCGATAATTATGATATGTCCGGAATATCATAACGTTTCCATTCTCGGTGTGAGTGTTAGGCGTATTTTTATACGCTTATTTATCATTATTTTGTAGTGTTTTGGTGAGTGAAATTGTCTAAATGAGCTTTTAATGCCTTAATTTTTTATGATTGACAAGAAATTGAAGTCCGGAAGCTAAAACGAGGCAAAACGGTAACGGCAAAATCGACTCGAGCCGCGGCACAAGGAAGCCGAGCCGCGGCAAAGGAAGACACCGGCCCGAAGGGCGAGTAACTGTACTGCGTGCGCGGCACGGCCAGTGAGCCGCGGCACGTAAGAATTAATTAACGCCCGTGCATTCAGTGAAGGCGATGTGCCGCGGCACAGTTTAGTGAGCCGCGGCACACTTGGCGGTTTGTGTATGCCCGCGCGGATTTTGAGTCATTTGGCTTGATTTTCGGACCGACTAATACGGACGCGATTTGCTGATGTGCTGAGCTATAAATAGGGTTTAAGACCCTAATTAAATCATCTGGGAATCATTTGACCTTAAACCTTTGAGGGTTTAAGCTTGGAGACGGCAGAAGAAGAGGGAAGCAGAAGAATTCAAGGGCAGAAGGCGGAAGCTGAAGAACGGAGAAATTCGAGCTTCATCTGCGTTTGAATTTTATGCTTTCGTTTATTTATTCTGTATTTTCAGTTTTTAGTATGTCAGGCTAAAGCCCTAATCTAGGGTTTTGATGAAACCTTTGTTTTGACGAATTGATTGAGATTATCCAATTTATTACCTTTTTATTGAGTTTTCCCAATTATGTTTAATGCTTGCAATTATCTGGCCAATAGTTGTATTGATTTAATCATTCACTTCGAATCGGGAGAGGAGATTTGGTGAGGAACTATTGGTGAGGACCGTTTTATTCTGTGAGATAGGAATATACTCATAGGAACTACGTGGCCTTTAGGAGATTTCATGCTTTTTGCCTATCGACGAAATAATTCACCTAGGGATAGAGTGCGTTAGTCGCCGTTAGATAAATCTATTGACCTCGGGAGAGGCGGTAGAATATATTAGCAATCTCCGCCTTCAATAAATTGGGAAAATTATTTATTACGGATAATCGAGAGTAAATTCGGATAAACTAAGGTGGATTCAGAACCCTAGACTTATTTATCATTTGATTTCTTTTATCCAAGATATTGTTTTCTACTGCTTAATCTTTTAGTAATTCCTTTAGTTTTTAATCGCAAAACCCAATTTCGATTGTTCAGATAAAATTGGAATACGAAAAAATCGGTAGTTAGAGATTCAATCCTCGTGGGAACGATACTCTACTTATCACTTTATTACTTGTAAACGATGACGTGCACTTGCGTGTAGGAAATATCGCAACAAGTTTTGGCGCCGTTCTTAGGGTGAAATTTTCTAATATCGATTTAAGTATTTCCAGTCTTAATTTGAACGTTTTATTTTTATTTTTGTGTATTTAATTTCGTTTACTTGTTTTCCTTTCAGGACCTTTCGTGTAGTGCATGAGAAAACTCGGTAACGAAGGCTTACTACCTTTGGATACCGAGCTCGAGCGCACGCTAAGAAGGAACAAAAAGGAGAAAAGAGAGTTGCAGACGACGGTCAACATGGCCGAGAATATCGAAGTCCAAGGAGGAGATAACCAAGTGCGGCAAGTTCAACCGGAACTAGCTCTTCGAGATTATGCCATGCCGCAGGTCAACGCTAATTTTTCGGGAATTCGGCGTCCCACTATCCAAGCTAATAATTTTGAGATCAAGCCCGCCATTATTTAGATGGTGCAGGCGAGCCCATTCTGTGGACTGCCGAAGGACGACCCGAATGCCCATATTGCTTCTTTCCTTGAGATATGAGACACGTTCAAGACTAATGGTGTCACCGACGATGCCATCCGATTGAGGCTTTTCCCTTTCTCTTTGAGGGATAAAGCAAAGTTTTGGTTAAATTCCTTACCGCCGGGGTCGATTACAACATGGGAGAGGTTAGCGCAAGCCTTCCTTGCCAAATTCTTCCCACCTGCTAAGACGGCGAGATTGAGAAACGAAATAACCACTTTTGCCCAGTACGATATGGAATCGCTCCACGAGGCGTGGGAGCGATATAAAGAATTGCTACGAAGATGCCCTCATCACGGCATTCCTGATTGGCTTCAGCTTCATACGTTCTATAATGGTTTGAGTGCTTCTACACGCACTCTTGTAGATGCGGCCTCTGGTGGGACCTTCATGGGAAAATCTATGGCCGAGGCACACGTGCTTTTGGAAGATATGGCCGAAAACGCATACCAATGGCCATCGGAAAGATTGACACCAAAGAGAGTCATGGAAGTTTCAAGCAATGATCCGATTTCCACCTTGTCAGCTCAAGTCGCCGCTTTGACACAACAGCTCCAGGCATTTTCGCACGCACCAACCCCCGTTACCATAGAGACATGCAATTGGTGTAACGGATCACACCCGAGCGCGGAATGTCAAGTTGGAAATCCGTTCGAGCAAAATCAGATGGAGCAGGCTCAATTCGTAGGAAATGGGAATCGGCCGAATAACCCGTACTCCAATACTTATAATCCGGGGTGGCGCAATCATCCCAACTTTTCATGGAGAAACGGACAGAACTCACACCAGCCCCCGTTCGCCCAGAATCAACAGCAGCCCCCTCCCGCTCCCAAAGTGTCTCTCGAGGAAGCACTTGCAAAATTGGCGGCAAATACGAGTCAATTTATGACTCGTACGGAAGCTACATTACAAAATCATTCTGCCTCCATTCGAAACATGGAGGTCCAGCAGGGCCAAATTGCTAATGTGTTGACAGCTCGTCCGGAGGGAGCATTGCCAAGTACAACAGAGACAAATCCTAGAGAGAGTCTAAACGCAATTAGCTTGAGAAGCGGGAGAGAGGTGCTGGATCAGCCCGAGCGGGGTAAAGAGAAGAAGGAGATTGAGGAAGAGAAGGATTTAAAGCCAGAGGAGCCGAAGGATTTGAAGCCGGATAATTCGAAGACATGTGTCCCCCCCGTTCCGTTTCCGCAGAGACTACAGCAAAGAAGGGCGGACAAACAATTCTCTAAGTTCCTTGATGTGTTCAAAAAGCTTCACATAAATATTCCGTTCGCCGACGCATTGGAACAGATGCCGAGTTATGTCAAGTTCATGAAAGAGATATTATCGAAGAAGAGAAAGCTTGAGGAGTTTGAAACGGTCACCTTGACAGAGGAGTGCAGTGCAATTCTTCAAAAGAAGCTCCCACCTAAATTGAAATATCCGGGAAGCTTCAACATACCGTGCACCATGGGGAATCGTTCGTTTAATAAGGCACTATGCGATCTTGGTGCGAGTATCAACCTCATGCCTTTGTCGATTTTCAAAAAGCTGAATATTGGGGAAGCCAAGCCAACAACAGTCTCCTTACAATTGGCGGATCGATCGATAAAGTATCCGAGGGGAGTAATCGAGGATGTTTTAGTTAAAGTTGATAAGTTCATCTTTCCGGCCGATTTCATCGTACTAGACATGGAGGAAGATGAAAATATTCCAATCATCTTGGGACGACCATTTCTAGCGACGGGCCGAACCCTTATAGACGTGGAAAAGGGAGAGTTAACTCTGAGGGTCCAAGACGAGCAAGTTACTTTTCAAGTATTCAAATCGTTCCTATGTCCCGGAAGTGCTGATAAAGGGTCACAAATTGAAAGTGTGGATGTTGTTGAAAGAGGAAAGCACCGAAATAATCGTCGGTGGGAAAATTCAGATTTTGAGTTAAATGATTCAAGTCTTAAGAAGGACATAGAACGAGTGGCATTCCTCGAGCATGAGGAAAAATCTGCTGCAGTCTTGAGTGAGTTTGTGAAGGAGGAGAGTGAGCCGAAAGCCAAGCGGACAATTAGTCATGAAAAAACCGGGTGTTTCGGGAAGTTATTCACGTCGAAACCTTTCCGCAAACAACATTTGATGACCGAACCAAAAGTCGAATCGCTAACGACCAATGGTCATAACTTTAACAAAAATATGAACTATTCGATGAACGGGGCGGAAACCAAATGGAGTTTGCGAAAAGCGAACTAATGTTGTCCAATAGGTCCGACTGAAGACTATAAACTTAGAGCTTCTCGGGAGGCAACCCGAGTTCGTAGTTCTAGATTTTTGCATTTCTTTATTTTTCTTGCATTCGTGATTCTTATTTTTCATCATTTTTGTGCTTCAATTTGCTTCTGCCTCTCGTTTTTAACGTCTTCTTCTCAAAATTCTGTGCAGGAAAGTCCCAGGGAAGAAACTGAAGTATGAGCCGCGGCACAGGTATTGTGAGCCGCGGCACACATCGCAAGGGGAGGCTAAACCAACTGTACCCTATGCCGCGGCACGGCATAAATGAGCCGCGGCATACTTGAGCAATGAGCCGCGGCACACGAAATCTGAGCCGCGACACACGACAAAACGAGAACACATGTAATAGGGACTGTACCTTGTGCCGCGGCTCACTTTATCTGTGCCGCGGCACACTATGCGGAATCCGAAAGTCCAGGTAGCATATAACACGCATTCGGCCGGCATTATCAGGTACGCCTCCCTTCTCCTTTTCCTTCCCTCCCCAGCGCGACCGGCCGAAGTTTTCGTCCATTTTTTCCCTGCGATTTTTTTCTTGCAATCTTCAAAAGGTACGTTTCAATCTTTAATCTTGACTTGCTTATGGTTTATTTTGGAAGTTGTTTTTGCTTTGGATGAATGGAACATGCTTATTTTTTTCCTTCAAATAGTTTTATGATTGTTAGAGAATAACATGGTAGTTTCATCGAATTTTCATGGTTAAATCGGAATATCAATGAGTTGAATGTGTTGAGTTGATGATGATTGAATTATGTTTTGATTTTTGAGGGTTGAATCGAGCTATAACTATGTTTATTCTTAAAGTAAACTTGTGCCCTCAAGGTGTCTGATAAATTGCCTAAATGAAAAATTTTCTTTGAAAAAGCAATCGTTTTGAATTTTCGTGCAACATATACGTTTTGAAATTTACAGCAAGCCCAACCCTTACATCCAGGTTAAATGTTTAAGTCCAAATTCATCTTTCTCTCACGTTTGCGCTATTTTCTTAAATTCGGAATTTCTGGCTGGACATCCTTAGCCGCGCATAGATCATTGTTATTATTTTTGCGTGAATAAACCCTCGTGTTGTACTTCTCAGGACTGATTATGGTGCGCACAAAGAAGCTGAGCAAGCGTGCTAGGACCGAGTCATCCCCTACTCGAGGGGAGACCTCTCGTGGTCGGGCCGAGGCGGAGGGGCATCAATTTTCGGACCCCGAAATTCACAAGATATTCAATGAAAAGATCCGGCCACGACCACTTATTCCAGAGAGGGGTTTTACTCCAGCTCCTCAGGATGGGGAATTGCTCACCATGATTGACGAGATGGGGTGGTCCAGATTTACCGCACCTCCCGAGCCAGCGGTTATCTCGATCGTGCAGGAGTTTTACGCCAGCGCTCTGCTGAAGCACATTCGGGCAGGGCATACGTTGCCGTCTTTAGAGTCTCGGACTCAGGTCGACGTCCGAGGGGTTACAGTTGATTTCTCCCCGACTGCTATTCGGAGGCTTTTTGGGTTTCCGGTGGTTGATGAGTCAGCCTATGACCGAGTGATGACCAGCCTCACTAAGGAGGCCCTGCTTGAGACCATTACACAGCCCGGTACCGACTGGGAGCAGCGAGCACAGAGTTCTTCCACTTTTCACTTCAGGAGCTCGCGCCTCAGCCGGCTCGGGTGAGCCTGGCTTTATTTTATCTGCGCACGCATTGACCCCACCTCCCAGATCCGTACAGTCTTTCTCTCCCGCGCCGGGACACTTTTTGCTATCACTTCCGGGCTGCGTTTCGATGTGGCCCCCATCCTGGTCCGATCTATCTTCCAGAGTATCGAGGGGGGGCCAAGACGGGGTTGAAGCACCCCTCCCTCATCTGCGCTTTATGCCGGCAGTCGGGGCTGACGTGGTCAGACGACGAGCCGATGCTAGCCCCACATGCCCCGATCGATCACCGCATCATATCACACTTCGACCAGTGGGGCGGAGCGCCGGCACACGCTCGGGGGAGAGGATTTTTGCTAGAGGAGGCTCACGAGGGATCCCCCGAGCCGCTTTTGTTGACGCATGGAGATGCCGGCCCGCAGCCCGATAGAGCGAGGTTGGAGGAGTTGTTTGATGGGCTGCGGGAGGATTTGAGGAGACAGAGAGAGGAGCAGAGAGAGGAGCTGAGGAGAGAGAGAGAGGAGCTGAGGGAGGATTTGAGGAGAGAGAGAGATGAGATGAGGAGAGAGAGAGAGAGAGAGAGAGCTTGATGGCTGCCATGCGGGAGGAGCAGCGGGCGGAGCGGGAGAGCGTTGTTGCTGCCGCCAGAGCCGAGATGCGAGAGCAGGCCCGCCGGCCCAGCCGACGAGCGGCGAGGCATCTTGATGCGAGGGATGCTTATCATCAGGAGCACCTCACCGCATGGACGGCCCACATCATGCATCCCGACGGGCCATTTATTGCGCCCGCCCGGCCAGCCACACCACCCTCCTCACCGGACGATGCCGGCACTAGCTCCTGAGCAGACTGGAGGGGAGTACTTGACCTTTTTAATTTTATTGCATATCATTTTTGTCCATTGAGGTCAATGTACGTCCTAAGTTTGGGGGGGGATTTACTTTCAGTTGCTACATTCATTGCTGTATTTTATTTTCTTGCTGTACATTATTTCGTTGCACTTTTCATTTCTTTGCGTAAAATTTTTTTTTTTAGATAGCCTTGCTTGTCTTAGTTTTCTTTATTCGTGAATTTTCGTGCTTCTATTTGTGTGATACTGATGTTACGACACTGTCTTTCTCTCTGAAGAAGCGGGCGAGTTCTAGTCGAGTTGTAGTCAGTTATTTCTGTTCTGCTTAGTATTCAATTAGGTCCGAAATTTTTCGTGATTGTAGAAGTCTTGGCAGATAAGAGACGATACATACTTGTTTTTAAATCCCCATCAATATGTTTGGCTACATTTTCCGGATAGTGAGTCGTACTGTTTCTTCAGTCGTTTTGGCACTTAGATTGAGTTTAGAGTCGGTCAGTTTTTCCTTAAAAGTCGAGATAATGTGTTCTATGAAGGGAAGTCTAGTAACCGGGGGTATTCGCGTGACCCGTTGTTTACTCTCGCGTAAAACGACGACCCCGATTAGACTAGTGATTTAGTTATTTCACATGTGCCAAGAAAAGGGAGCCTAGTAACCGGGGGTATTCGCGTGACCCGCTGTTTACTCTCGCGTAAAACGGCAACCTTGATTCGGACATGCGGAAATTATATATTCGAGTTGTTTCTCCGCTGTAGACGGGAACTTAGTAACTAGAAGCATCCATGTGCCCCATGAGTGTCTTTTACGTCAAACGGTTTTCCAATACATGAGAATGGAGTTTCCACCCTAGGATTATCCCGATGAAACATCCCGAGATCCTAACCTAGTGGTCAACTCGAATCAAATTCTTGAGCATATATATAAGGGAATACTGTCCGAGGTTTAATTGTTATGAAACTCGTGAAAATTGTGCCTTTCGACTGTGGAACGGGACGAACTGGCTTGCTTATTTTAGCCTTTCATATTGACGATCGATTTGACTCACGTTTTGTTAATCTTTGAGCTGGATTTTCTTCATGAACGAGTGATTAGGACTGAATTTGATAACTTTGCGGAATCATTATTCTGAGTGCAGCTCGCTTTTACGACACTCGTATTATTTAGAGAGAATTACAGGATAGTATTGATTAGGTTGAACACTGTTGCACGATGATTCACGACATTCTTTTATTGAATTTAATTCTTTTTGCTTGAGGATAAGCAAAGGCTTAAGTTTGGGGGTATTTATTAGGCGTATTTTTATACGCTTATTTATCATTATTTTGTAGTGTTTTGGTGAGTGAAATTGTCTAAATGAGCTTTTAATGCCTTAATTTTGTATGATTGACAGGAAATTGAAGTCCGGAAGCTAAAACGAGGCAAAACGGGCGAAAACGGCAAAACTGGACTCTGAGCCGCGGCACAAGGAAGCTGAGCCGTGGCACAGGAAGACACCAGCCGAAGGGCAGAGTAACTGTACTGCGTGCGGCAGCCTGACCAGTGAGCCGCGGCACAGAAGAATTAATTAACGCCCAGGCATTCAACTGAAGGCGATGTGCCGCGGCACAAGTTTAGTGAGCCGCGGCACACTTGGCGGTTTGTGTATGCCCGCGCGGATTTTGAGCTGTTTCGAAGCCAGTTTTCGACCGACTAATACGGACGCGATTTGCTGATGTGCTGAGCTATAAATAGGGTTTAAGACCCTAATTAAATCATCTGGGAATCATTGGATCTTAAACCTGTAACACCCCAAACTAGGCGGATATTACAGTGCCGTGAATCCCCGACTGGGACCCACCCGGCAAATGAAAATGATGAATTAAATAATATAATTGTAGTACCGAACCACATTATATTACCAAACACTCCGATGAGGAGTTTAAGTACAACACACCAGGACAATACCGAATACTAGTGTATTTTATATGAAGATAAAATACACCACCCTGAATAAATGAACATTACAAACGGAATTTGCAGCGGAAAATACAAATGACAGAAATAACTGAAATGACTGAAAATGACTGAACAAACGGAATGACTGGGGCCCCCTACTAGTATCACTGGGACTCGTCGCCGTCAACATGCTCTTCCCGTGCCTTTGCCTTGCCGTGACCTGAAAACAAAATCCCCCAACGGGCCGATTCTACGAACAACAATCCTCAAGAGTTGAAATTACACAATCATGAATTAACTGAAGTGATGAAATATTCTTAATTATGAATTACGCTGAAGAGGAGTACCATAGTACGCCCGTAATGTTCTGTGCAAGTGTACAAGACGAATGTCCGGACACATCCGTCCTTGTACCTAATTAGTCTCACGGAGGTAAGCGTTACCGTGTGCACGGTCCAATGTATCGGTGAACCCAATACATGACCATCGTGTGCCCGACTAAAAATTCCACACAGCCACACCCGGCCACGCAATATGAACCCGGAAGGTCACATGAACGAGAATGACCATGATGAATATCAATGAATAATAATTAGACAAGGCCAAGATGACTCACCGATATGAAAGTAATAGTGACGTGATTGACAAACCAATGAAAAGATTTGGAACCGTCGTTCCTCGTGACTGAAATGATTATTCGACACTTACAAGTCTCAAAATGATTAATATTATGATGAATGAATTATGATTATGAGCAATCAACAACAAAAGGAATGAGTATCCTTTTAACCGAGTAAGATTTAACTTACACAATACCGATGAAGAATGTCCGTCCACGAACAACGTCCTAACCAAGATACCGATCGCTCGAACAACCTTGAATAACAATAATTACCAACAATCGTTCAATACACGTATCAAACAACAAAACACGACTAACCCAAGGGTCGAAACAACGATAAACAAACCCATAGGCATTCCAACGAATACATAACCGACCGCACAACTTCGGAAATATCCAATCCCGAATATGTCGAAACCCACACCAAAATGAGTATTTCGAACTAACAAAACACTTCAATGATATCAATAATCCATTAGGAAACCATAATTCATGATTATAACGACATCAATCGGAAAATCCCCAATTAACCGAAGTCAACCCCAAGGGTTCTTGAAAACAATTCCGAAAATAACCATTAAATCCGGAGGAATATATTTATCCAAGTAGATAATCCATAACTTAACATATCCCAATGATAATCCAAGCTTACACGAAGAAATCGGAAGGAAAACCCAAAAATCCGAAATTCTAGATCCAAGAGATTAATACCTTTGATTCGACGTTTCGGAGATGATGAAGTGATGATAAATTCAACTCAAAGACTTGAAGATGATGATTGATGATTACACCTCGAAGAATCCCCTCTGGATCGCTCGGAATCGCCCAAAAATACCGAAGGAATGAAATGAGATGAAAAATGACGAACTCTGACTAAACTGTCCAATTTATACTCAGTCCAGGTTAGCGTGCGCTAGCCCTTGTGCATAGCGTGCGCTAACGAGTACTTTGGGTAATCCAGTACCCACTGTCCGAACACGGTAGCGCGCGCTACGTACCTCTTTGTAGCGTGCGCTACGGCCATACTACTAACGTGCGCTAATATCCATTGTTAGCGTGCGCTAGCGAAATACTTGACGCCAAGTACTGGAGTCCAGAAAACCATCTGCCCTCTGATCTTACCTCGATAGCGTGCGCTACAACCATTATTTAGCGTGCGCTAATATATCGGTTGCGTACGCTAACAACAATGCATAGCGTGCGCTATGAATAAACCCGGTGCAGTCCAGTAGCCACTGGACTCAACCTGATCCGCCCCTAGCGCGCGCTACTCCACACATATAGCGTGCGCTACTACGACCCGTTAGCGCGCGCTACTTACCACTCGTAGCGTGCGCTACAATTATTCTCACCTGCAGTCCAGTACCTTCTGGACTGCAGCCAAGGTAGCCTTAGCGTGCGCTAAAGCTGAGCGGTAGCGTGCGCTACCTATACCCAATTAGCGTACGCTAAAAGGAGTATGTAGCGTGCGCTACTCCTCAAGCACAGCTTGCAACGAAAATGACAATGATGATAAACACGGCATGAAACTCCAATCAGATTAATGATGAATGACGATCGATACCCGATACAATTACTCTGAATGATGAATACCATGACTGAATATGAGTGACAAATGATCAATAATGAATGAAATTACTGAGTATCAATTACTGAATGATAAATACTGAATGATAATTACTGAGTGATAATTACTGAGTTACAACTGGGTATTACATACACCCCCCCTTAAAAGAGTTTCGTCCCCGAAACTAAGGGTCAAACAACTCGGGATAACTCTCCCGCATGCTATCCTCGGTTTCCCAAGTAGCCTCTTCGACTCCGTGTCTAGACCACTGAATTTTAACCAAAGGAATCGTCTTATTCCTCAACTGCTTGATTCGCCGCTCTAAAACTCGTATAGGACGTTCCTCATATAAATGATCGTCGGCGATCTCGATTTCATCGAACTGAAGTATGTGACTCGGGTCGGCAACATACTTCCGCAACTGAGAGACATGAAACACATTATGAATTCGGCTCAACGCCGGAGGTAAAGCCAATCGATAAGCTAACCCGCCCACTCGATCCAAAATCTCAAACGGTCCAATGAATCTCGGACTCAACTTTCCCCTCTTCCCAAAACGGAAGATACCACGACTCGGGGATACCTTGACCAACACATGGTCACCAGCCTCTAACTCTAATGGTCGACGACGGTTATCTGCATATGATTTCTGTCGACTCTGAGCGGTCAACAAACGACTCCTGATCAAAGCTACCTTCTCACGGGTGGCTATAAGCATATCGGGCTCGGTGCCGATTGATTCTGATAAGTCATCCCAACACAACGGAGATCGACAACGACGACCATACAAGGCCTCGTAAGGTGCCATCTTGATCGAAGCATGCCAACTATTATTATACGTGAACTCGATCAATGGTAGTTGGGCTTCCCAATCGTCTTTCCAATCGAGGACGCATGCCCTCAACATGTCCTCTAATGTCTGAATGGTCCTCTCTGATTGTCCGTCGGACTGAGGATGAAAAGCGGTACTGAGATTAAGCTGAGTTCCCATAGCACGATGAACTGATTTCAAAAAATGCGAAACAAACCGTCCGTCACGACCGGAAACGATACTTTTAGGAGTACCGCGATCGACTATCTCGTTGATGAACAGTTGAGCAAGTCTCTCGGGACCCCACGTCTCCTTGATCTCAAGGAAATGAGCTGATTTAGTTAAGCGGTCCACGATCACCCAGATCGTATTCATGCCACGACGACTCGTCGGCAAACTCGTGATGAAATCCATAGAAATGTCTTCCCACTTCCATTCGGGAATAGGAAGAGGTTTCAAGATACCCGCCGGCCGATGTTCAATCTTAACTTGTTGTGACAGTTAAGCATCTCGAAACAAATTCTGCGACTTCTCGCTTCATATTACTCCACCGTAATTTTGTTTCAAGTCCTTGTACATCTTGCTAGACCGGATGAACAGAATAAGGGTAGCATGAGCTTCTTTTAAAATCGAGTTTTTCAACTCGTCATTTGCCGTACGCACAACCGATTCTTAAACCTCAAAAGTCCATCCTCGTGGACCACAAATCCAGGGCTTTCCCTGAGCCACATCCTCTCGGATGCGCAACAATGATGGGTCCGAACCGATTCTCTCGGATTGCCTCCTCGAGTGATGATGAAATCTCTAACATACAAAGTTGTCCCCGAACTCGCTGCGGACCTCGATCTCGGGTCTAAGGAATTCTGCCAAGCTCCTTCGAACAAGTAAACGGGCAAGCATCTGCTCCTGAACGGACTTACGACTCAAGGCGTCGGCGACAACGTTCGCCTTGCCCGGGTGGTAGAGGACCTCGATATCATAATCTTTGATTAATTCCAACCACTGTCTCGACGCATATTTAACTCCTTCGAGTAAATATATACTTTAAGCTCTTATGATCGGTGAATATCTGACAGGTAACGCCATAAAGATAATGACGCCAAATCTTCAAAGCGAACACCACGGCTGCTAGCTCTAGGTCGTGGGTCGGATAATTAATCTCGTAAGGTCTCAATTGCCGTGAAGCATAGGCAATAACCTTCCCGTTCTGCATGAGCACACATCCGAGACCCTGTCCGGACGCATCACTATAGACCACAAATCCTTCCGTCCCCTGCGGTAAGGAAAGTACAGGTGCTGACATTAACCGGCTCTTGAGTTCCTCAAAACTCCGTTGACACGCGTCGGACCACGTGTATTTCTTATCCTTCCTCAAAAGGTTCGTTAAGGGTTGAGCGATTCTAGAAAATCCCTCTACAAATCGCCGATAATAACCCGCTAATCCGAGGAAACTTCAGATTTCCTTAACGTTCTTCGGAGGTAGCCAATCTCGAATAGCCTCCGTCTTCTGAGGATCGACACGAACTCCGTCTGATGAAATTACATGTCCGAGAAAAGTCACTTCGGACATCCAGAACTCACATTTGGAAAACTTTCCAAAAAGTTGCTCTCGTCTCAACACGTCGAGAACCTGATGAAGATGAACCTCGTGATCCTCTCGGCTACGAGAATAAATCAAAATATCGTCGATGAAGACAACAACAAACTGATCCAAAAGGTCGATGAAAACCCGATTCATTAATTCCATGAATACCGCAGGTGCATTAGTCAATCCGAACGGCATAACCACAAACTCATAATGACCATAGCGTGTTCGAAACGCCGTCCTCGCGATATCCGACTCTCGAATCCGCAACTGATGATACCCAGATCTTAAGTCGATCTTGGAAAATACTGAAGCTCCCTGAAGTTGATCTAAGAGATCGTCAATACGGGGTAAGGGATACTTATTCTTGATCGTCACCCTGTTCAACTCCCGATAATCAATACATAAGCGGAATGAACCATCCTTCTTCTTGACAAATAACACTGGTGCTCCCCACGGGGACGCACTCGGTCGAATATAACCCTTCTCGAACAACTCTTCAAGTTGGTTCTTTAATTCCTGCATTTCGGTCGGGGCCATCCGTACGGCGCCTTCGATATCGGGGACGTACTGTGCTCCAACTCAATCGTGAACTCCACATCCCTCGTGGAGGCAAACCGTAGCTCGTCTGAAAAACATCGGCATATTCCTCACTACCGGAATATCCGTTAGCATTATCGATGACTTCTCGGTTTTGGCCATATAGCACCAATAACCGACACATCCCCGATTGAGTAATCTTCGCTTTCATTGAATTAATGACCTTACGAGCAGTAAGGATTACCTCCGAAACACACATTCAACTCCATCGTCTGAAATGATAGTGACCATACGCTTACGGACATTAATGATGGCATCATGACGATCCATCCAATCAATACCCAAGATGACGTCGTCCCTCGGCAAATCTACCACGATTAGGTCCGCTGGCCATACACGACCATGGCCCAATCGGACAATTACGAATCTCACGATTACGATAATTCGTCTACCATCGGGTAGGCCAATGACATAAGGCTCACAACTAGTAGCACTACCCGCACGTAGTCTACTCAAACATGACTCGGAAATGAATGAATGCGATGCACCAGGATCGAAAAGAGTACACACAGGTTGAGATAGAATATCGAGTGTACCTGAGATCATTCGGGCATCGGGATCATCGGTCTTCTTCATCTCATAAATCCGGGGCTTGCTAGTCCCGGCACCGGACGCTCCCGTCTGCTGGCTAAAAGCTCCGCCTTTAGTCGCTCCCGTCGTTTTAAACGACGCTGATTGAGTGGCCTGATTCTGAACGGCTGACTGCTTAGGGGCCTGAGATGACGTCTGAGTAGGTTTGGAGTCCCTACGGCAAAAACGGGCCTTATGCCCAGCAATTCCACAATTATGACATGTGATAGTCTGCCTCGGACACTTGGTACTGAGGTGACCAAGCTCCCCACAGTTAAAACAGGTGATGGCCGAACTGGCCGCTCGAGACTGAGATTCCGCGGGTCTAGACGACACAGGAGGTCGCTCAGAAAAAGCAGAGCCCGCACGGGGTTTCTTGAAGGTTGTCTGACCGCCTTCAGACTGGTTACGATTCTTCGATTTCTTGCTAGCAGACGAAGGTTGCTGCTTAGCAATCTCTTTAGCAGTAAGCTCATAGGTGAGAGCTTTCTCAATGAATTCAGCCAACGTGGTGCAATTATGATTGAGCAACTGAAGTCTCATACGGGGTTTCAGCCTCTTGCTGAAATACTTGATCTTGTCCTCTTCTGAGTGAACGATAGATGAGGCGAACGGAAGAAGTTCCTGAAATTTTTCGGCGATGGCGAGAACATCATCGTCCGCCGAAAGGTCAGGGGTGAGCAATTCTGATAGCTTGGCCTCTCTGAGTGGGGCCGGATAATACCTCTCCATCATGAGAGTCTTGAACTGATCCCAAGTACAAGATCCTTCGGTGGGCTTCAACGACAACCACCAAGAATGTGCGCTCTTACCAAGGTAGTAAGCCGCAACAGAAACTTTGTGTCCCTCGGGACACTCTACCATAGCAAATAGCTTCTCGAAATGCTCGAGCCAATGAATAATATCTGCCGGCTCAGACGAGCCCTCGAAAGTCGGTGGCCTCTGGCGAGAGATATCGCCGATGATGTTACTCACATTCCTCTCTTGCCTCTGAGGTGGCGGCGGAGGAGCCTGCTGATTCTGATTGACGGAGTTATGCATCGTCTCCATCAACTGAGCCATCTGAGTCATTTGGGCCATCATGCCCTGCATAAATGCGAGTGGATCAACCCGGACACCCTCTGACTGAGCCGTGTCCTGCGACTCCCCGATAATGAATGATCGCGTCCAGGTGAATGAGTGGCAGCGTCGCTGCTCGCTGAATTAGCATTATTCCTGGCATTTGCACGGGTATTCGCACGAGTTCTCGGGATTCGTCCCGCTCCACGGCCTCGTCCTCCACGTCCTCTGCCAGCCCTTTCCATACTGAAGGGGAAAGTCATATGATGATTATACATCTCGCATGAGTATCACATTATGATTATATTATGAAATAATGAAAATGAGCATACGCGCTCAAATACAGCGATTACATGAATGATTGATTGACGTGACATGATTATCTGATGAAGTTACTGAAATGATTATCTTGGATGAGTTAACAAGATTAATGATCCGATCTTCCTGATCAACAACTGAACAATGAAATGAATTGACTGATTAATGAGTTAACCTGACCATCCTGGTCAAAGTGACAATGATGATTGAGGATTGTTAACTGATGAATTATGAATGAATGATTAATGCCAGAAATTATACCATGGCATTAGAAATCTTACAGTTCTTGGTCTGATTGGCTCGGCAATTGCACAGGTCACACGTGACGCGAAAGTCCAATGATACAAGTCCGATGACGATGATTTCAAATGAGACATGACTTGGAGGGTAGTATTCAAAACCACGCTCCGATACCAACTCTGTAACACCCCAAACTAGGCGGATATTACAGTGCCGTGAATCCCCGACTGGGACCCACCCGGCAAATGAAAATGATGAATTAAATAATATAATTGTAGTACCGAACCACATTATATTACCAAACACTCCGATGAGGAGTTTAAGTACAACACACCAGGACAATACCGAATACTAGTGTATTTTATATGAAGATAAAATACACCACCCTGAATAAATGAACATTACAAACGGAATTTGCAGCGGAAAATACAAATGACAAATAATCAAATGATCAAAATGATGAACAAACGGAATGAGGGCCCCCTACTAGTATCATCGACTCGTCGCCGTCAACATGCTCTTCCCGTGCCTTTGCCTTGCCGTGACTGAAAACAAAATCCCCAACGGGATCGCCATACGTAACAACAATCCTCAAGAGTTGAAATTACACAATCATGAATTAACTGAAGTGATGAAATATTCTTAATTATGAATTACGCTGAAGAGGAGTACCATAGTACGCCCGTAATGTTCTGTGCAAGTGTACAAGACGAATGTCCGACACATCCGTCCTTGTACCTAATTAGTCTCACGGAGGTAAGCGTTACCGTGTGCACGGTCCAATGTATCGGTGAACCCAATACATGACCATCGTGTGCCCGACTAAAAATTCCACACAGCCACACCCGGCCACGCAATATGAACCCGGAAGGTCACATGAACGAGAATGACCATGATGAATATCAATGAATAATAATTAGACAAGGCCAAGATGACTCACCGATATGAAAGTAATAGTGACGTGATTGACAAACCAATGAAAAGATTTGGAACCGCGTTCCTCGTGGATCGAAATGATTATTCGACACTTACAAGTCTCAAAATGATTAATATTATGATGAATGAATTATGATTATGAGCAATCAACAACAAAAGGAATGAGTATCCTTTTAACCGAGTAAGATTTAACTTACACAATACCGATGAAGAATGTCCGTCCACGAACAACGTCCTAACCAAGATACCGATCGCTCGAACAACCTTGAATAACAATAATTACCAACAATCGCTCAATACACGTATCAAACAACAAAACACGACTAACCCAAGGGTCGAAACAACGATAAACAAACTCATAGGCATTCCAACGAATACATAACCGACCGCACAACTTCGAAATATCCAATCCGAATATGTCGAAACCCACACCAAAATGAGTATTTCGAACTAACAAAACACTTCAATGATATCAATAATCCATTAGGAAACCATAATTCATGATTATAACGACATCAATCGGAAAATCCCCAATTAACAAGTCAACCCCAAGGGTTCTTGAAAACAATTCGAAAATAACCATTAAATCCGAGGAATATATTTATCCAAGTAGATAATCCATAACTTAACATATCCCAATGATAATCCAAGCTTACGAAGAAATCGGAAGGAAAACCCAAAATCCAAATTCTAGATCCAAGAGATTAATACCTTTGATTCGACGTTTCGGAGATGATGAAGTGATGATAAATTCAACTCAAAGACTTGAAGATGATGATTGATGATTACACCTCGAAGAATCCCCTCTGGATCGCTCGGAATCGCCCAAAATACCGAAGGAATGAAATGAGATGAAAAATGACGAACTCTGACTAAAGCTGTCAATTTATACTCGGTCCGAGTTAGCGTGCGCTAGCCCTTGTGCATAGCGTGCGCTAACGAGTACTTGGGTAATCCGGTACCACTGTCCGAACACGGTAGCGCGCTACGTACCTCTTTGTAGCGTGCGCTACGGCCATACTACTAACGTGCGCTAATATCCATTGTTAGCGTGCGCTAGCGAAATACTTGACGCCCGATCGGAGTCCGAAAACCATCCGCCTCCGATCTAACCTCGATAGCGTGCGCTACAACCATTATTTAGCGTGCGCTAATATATCGGTTGCGTCGCTAACAACAATGCATAGCGTGCGCTATGAATAAACCGGTGCGATCCGGTAGCCACGGACTCAACCCGATCCGCCCCTAGCGCGCTACTCCACACATATAGCGTGCGCTACTACGACCCGTTAGCGCGCGCTACTTACCACTCGTAGCGTGCGCTACAATTATTCTCACTGCAGTCGGTACCTTCCGGATCGGCCCAAGGTAGCCTTAGCGTGCGCTAAAGCTGAGCGGTAGCGAGCGCTACCTATACCCAATTAGCGTACGCTAAAAGGAGTATGTAGCGTGCGCTACTCCTCAAGCACAGCTTGCAACGAAAATGACAATGATGATAAACACGGCATGAAACTCCAATCAGATTAATGATGAATGACGATCGATACCCGATACAATTACTCTGAATGATGAATACCATGACTGAATATGAGTGACAAATGATCAATAATGAATGAAATTACTGAGTATCAATTACTGAATGATAAATACTGAATGATAATTATTGAGTGATAATTACTGAGTTACAACTGGGTATTACAAAACCTTTGAGGGCTTAAGCTTGGAGACGGCAGAAGAAGAGGGAAGCAGAAGAATTCAAGGGCAGAAGGCGGAAGCTGAAGAACGGAGGAATCCAAGCTTCATCTGCGTTTGAATTTTATGCTTTCGTTTATTTATTCTGTATTTTCAGTTTTTAGTATGTCAGGCTAAAGCCCTAATCTAGGGTTTTGATGAAACCTTTGTTTTGACGAATTGATTGAGATTATCCAATTTATTACCTTTTTATTGAGTTTTCCCAATTATGTTTAATGCTTGCAATTATCTGGCCAATAGTTGTATTGATTTAATCATTCACTTCGAATCGGGAGAGGAGATTTGGTGAGGAACTATTGGTGAGGACCGTTTTATTCTGTGAGATAGGAATATACTCATAGGAACTACGTGGCCTTTAGGAGATTTCATGCTTTTTGCCTATCAACGAAATAATTCACCTAGGGATAGAGTGCGTTAGTCGCCGTTAGATAAATCTATTGACCTCGGGAGAGGCGGTAGAATATATTAGCAATCTCCGCCTTCAATAAATTGGGAAAATTATTTATTACGGATAATCGAGAGTAAATTCGGATAAACTAAGGTGGATTCAGAACCCTAGACTTATTTATCATTTGATTTCTTTTATCCAAGATATTGTTTTCTACTGCTTAATCTTTTAGTAATTCCTTTAATTTTCAATCGCAAAACCCAATTTCGATTGTTCAGATAAAATTGGAATACGAAAAAATCGGTAGTTAGAGATTCAATCCTCGTGGGAACGATACTCTACTTATCACTTTATTACTTGTAAACGATGACGTGCACTTGCGTGTAGGAAATATCGCAACAGTGAGTTATGTCTTACGTAAGGTCTTGGTACTTGGCTAGAATGCATCATTATAAGTGTCGTATATGATTTGTTTCTTGATGGTGAGATTTTTGGCATAAGGATGCGGGCCCTGGTGATTGTCTTCGGACATTGTGATTTGGTTGTTTATCGGGTGTGACCTTTTGGACTTTCACTCGAGTATGTGATGAGGATGATCGGGTCGTGGACCCCGTGTTTTGTGATCGGATTGGTATTTTGAACTTAAACAAGTCCTTGGCCTGTATCCCTATGTGGTTCTGTTAAGTTGAGGATTCGTATATTCCAAATGTTTTCAGAACTCCCGAGATCTTTGATATCTTGTAAAATGCATATTGGGTTTATTCCCACGTGTCATGATTCGAGCAGTTTTGATTAAATGATTTATCTCAGAGAGTATGTTTTCAATTATCGGATATTGGAGTATGATACGTATGGCTTCTATTCATAATTTTATACTTGCACTAGCAAAACAGTGGAGTTTTGCTAACCCCCGAGTATTCGGGGGGTGGATGTCTGTATTGCGTCCAGGTACTTGCAGGTTGCTGGGGAGCAAATCATAGGATCGATACGAAGGATTATGGAAGACGACGATACTAATCACATGAAGACCAGTTGTTGAGTAATTTGTTAGTCTCAGTGTTTGGCTCTCCATTGTGTAATTTTCCTGTTTTATGGGAACGTTGATGTAATTCAACCCCTGTATGGGTATGAGTTTTGTATGTTTATTGTGTTGTTAGTGGTAAAAGACCAAATCGGTCGAATGGTTCATTATTTAGCCATATCAGCATTAAATGTGATGTATTGTTTTCGTATTTAGCCTGGTAGATCCTCATGGAGAGGGTCTGCGGCGCTGCAATATTCCCAAGTGGTTTGGGGGTGTTACATGCGCGATATCAAGTAGCACCTAAAGAATCACACTTCGCAATAGCCAAACGAATCCTGAAATACGTCAAAGGAACAGTCGATGTAGGACTGTGGTATCCTAAAGAAGGCGGATTCGATTTAATTGGCTACAGCGACTTGGATCTCGGAGGTTGCAAGCTAGATAGGAAGAGTACAAGTGGAACTTGTCACTTTCTTGGACCTAGACTTGTGTCTTGGTTTAGCAAGAAACAATTGGCAAACATGCTTTCAACAGCTGAATCAGAATACTATGCTGCTGGTAGTTGCTGTATGCAGATCCTTTGGATGCAACAACAGCTGTCAGACTATGGAATTGAAGCCAAAGAAATACCAATTATGTGTGATAGCACGAGTGCAATTGCTATCACGCACAACCCTGTATTGCACTCGCGCACCAAGCATATTCACATGAAGCATCACTTCATTAGGAATCATGTTGAGAACAAGGATGTTCGGCTGGAAAAAGTTCATACAGATATCCAGTTAGCCGACATCTTTACCAAACCTCTCGACCCAGCAAGATTCTGCATGCTTCGACATGAATTGGGATTGCTACAGCCTAACTCCTTGTAAGTTTTTAATGCTTTTACTCAGCAAATTGAGGGGGAATGCTGTAAGATGATCGGTCAAAAACTTATCCTAATAATTAGGAGTTTTTGAGTCGCTCGCAAATATATACGAGGTAGAAGTAGTTTGTGGTAAGTTCTACCAAGGTATTTTCTCTCGAGGATTGTTCAGCAGGGCTTCATATAATATTTTGTTACGAATTGCGAGAAATAAATACTAAAATATTCTAAAATATATTTTTTGGTTTTTAAATTAACTAAATAAAAAAATGCACTATTTTTAATTTAAACTATTTTTAATAAGACTATTTTAATAAGACTATTTTAACTAGACTATTTTAGTAAGACTATTTTTAATACTACTATTTTTAATAAGACTATTATTATACTAGACTATTTATATTAAGACTATTTATAACTAGACTATTTGAATAGGATTAAAATGAGTTGGGAATTGATAAAATCTAGGGGATTACGGGTTCATTAAATTAGGTATATAATTAAGTATAGGAATTGATTTATATGGATATAAAATAAAAATGAATGTTTATCGAGTAATCAACTTTTCGCCTCATAACTTTCGTATTCAAAGGTGTCTTAATCACTTTCGCTTTTTTAAGATGTTGATAACAAGATTAACGCTTGATAGATTAAAAAGATGTGTTTTCAATACACTTAACAATCAATCAAGGAGGTTTCACTAGTAGAAATAGGATATGATCAATCTCTATTTAAGCCAATTAATCCTTTCATTTCTTTAACTTGACTATTTTTAGGATAAACGATTGTTCATCGAGTAATCAACTTTTCACCTGATAACTTTCGTATTCAAAGGTGTCTTAACCACTTTCGCTATCTTAAGATGGTGATAACAAGATTAACATTTGATAGATTGAAAAGATATGTTTCCAATTCACTCAACAATCAATCAAGAAGGTTTCATTAGTAAAAATAGGATATGATCAATCTCTATTTAAACCAATTAGTCCTAAAAATAGTGTAAATCAATCAAATACTCAATATATAACCTAATAGAAATCCCCCTTCCCCTAGGAAGAAAGATTAGCTACTCATTGGTTTATACAAACTAAAATTATAATAGAAATAATTGATATATATAATATATATAGAAACTTTTAATTACTAGAACTTAATGACAATAGATAAAACTTACTTGAATATGATGTATCAAAGTGCAAGAAACATGCTTCAAAATATAACTTCAAACTTGTTTAAAGGTTACAAGCTTACAAAAATTGAAAGTAAAATACTAAGTGCTTATTGATCAAGCACTTTTCAATTACAAACTAAATGAAAGAAACACATCAAACCAAAAATGAAATACAAACTAAAATTGAGAGTTCTAAGGAAAATATCTTGCTAAAATAAAGGAGTGTTCTTTGCAAGAAGAGAAGGATGATTTTGCAATGGATGAAGATGTCCTTTTATAGGTGATTTTCAAGAATAGAATTGATTATTTAATTTGTGGCATCTTTGACAAGTCTTTGGTGTTTGATTCACACTTGATCTTCCTTGCATGTCTTGATTTTCATATCATTGACTTCATACATAGTTGTTGAGCTCACAAGATGCTAAATATGGAAAATTCCACAAATATCAGCCTGAAAACGGTGATGCAAAACGGCCCAATTTGCCCCGTGTTCTGCACCGTTTTGTGGTGACTCAGTCTCTTCCGGAATACGCGCGAGGACACTGCGTTAAATGCCGGCCGTGTGTGAAACGGCCCAAGACACAGCCCTTGTTGTGCCGTATGTGAAATGGCCTACATAAAACGGTCTTCTTTGCGCCGTGTGTATGGTCGTTTTGTCTTGAAAAATACCCGTCGTTGGATATGATCTTGTTTTCCATCCTTTTTTATGCTTCATGTCAGTAATCTGTAAAATAACCATTTTTAGCTCATATTTGGACATATCTGTAAAATATGTATTTTTAATCATAAATCAGTACGATTATGCCCGTAAAAGGAATATTTTGTATATGAATTTTTAGATCAATTATGCACTAATCATAAGACCCAAGAATACAGTATCCACCATTAGTTATCTGTACACTCAGTCTAGCAGAACAGCATTGTAGGAACAAAGAGACATGAATTATCCTACAGCTGACGTGTGCAATAATTAAGGGGGAATACAGTACGACCCAAGAATACAACATTAATCCGAAAGCTGTTGTATGGAATTGAAACCCGATTGTACCTTTTAAGGGGAAACGCTGTATTTTCGCGGATACAGCACATACTATGGGAAATCAATTATCATGTTATTTATTTTTAAACGATCTTTGTGTGCACGTGCCCTGTTATAATTAAAAAGTCTTTTACATTAAATGCTTTACAAGACATCTGGACATTGGCATCTTCAAAGCCGCGATGTTTCATATTATTTTATTAATTTTACACCGCGGTTTCGGGCAATAAGGGTAATTTGATAAGTCAGAAGTGGGACCCACTCTTATTTTAAAATTAGATGGATAAGTTGTACCGGTTACACTCAGTCCATCGTGGTCGTCCATTTTAAACAATGGTTCCCATCCCTTAGATCTGACCGTTCACTATCTGTAAACCCCTCTTCGCCACCCACTATAAAAGGACTGTAAATGCCAATTGAGACTCTATGCTTTCTGCATATTGAACCAGTCCTTAAGCATACATCCTACAAGCCTTTTTGTTTTTACTGCATTTCTCTTTGAATCCTCTTTACTTTTCTTCGAGAATCGTCGATGGCATCTTCTCAGACCTCCTCCATCTCTCTCAAGAAGTCCTCCAACATCATCGATGGATGGATTTTTTCTAGATCTGTCGTGCTTGAACGTGTTCGTTCTGAAGGTGATGATGTCGAATCGATGGAGTACGTCATTATGAGGATACGTCAGCAAGGCCTCTATCCCCTTGGAAGTCACACCGCTGAACGTTTTGATGCTCACCTGGTTGAGGAATTCTACCTCAATGCTGATGTCTGTTTCTTCTCGCTTGCTCAAGGAGGAAATGTTGCTGACATCACTACTGTCATTTGCGGAGTCGAGATCCGTATTGACCAAGAGCTACTTCAGAATCTCTACAGGCTTTCTGCTGATGGCCTGACAATGGAATATCTTGAGACCTTTGGGTCCCAAGAACTCTTAACCGAATACTATGGGTTGTTCACCGATTCAGCATCGGTTGAAACAGTTCACACCTCTTGCCACAAGAAACTATTTTGTTTACCTTTTGTTTATTTACACGATTTCTGTTGCCGTGTAATTAAGAATAGAACAGGTGCATTCGAGATGTGCACCAATTTAAGGTTCAGAATGGTGGTTGCAATCATGACCTATGAAAAGGTCAACTAGTGTCAAATAATTCTCAAAAGGTTGCAAAAAGAAGTCTCTAAGCCAGCCTCACAGAAGAAGTCCTTCGGTTTGCTTCTAAATTACATTCTGACGAAATGTGGTGTTCCGCAAGCCAAAAAATCAAAGAAGATCACTTCTCGGATATATATGGAAACATTAGACCCTCCGTTTTCAACAAAGGACCCCTAATTGCAAACTGACCTTTCGTCCGAAAATTGCCCCTTTATGCCAATCCAAGAGATGTGTCTTCGAAGTCCTAGAGCGAGGAAACTTTAAGGAAGAGAAAGAGATCTCACAGCAAAACTCCCGTTGCTGTTGAGAAGCCGAAAAGGAAGCTAAGGAGGTTTTCAAAAGTTAAAGCTATAGAAATCTCCAACGATGCTCCTTCAATGGCCCAACCTACTGTATCGAGCCCCCAGGGCGCAAACCCTGTGGAAGAGATGATTGCTACAGTCGCGACAGTAGATCTCGAGCCATTGGTGGCTACAACGGATATTCAGACATCTGCCAACTTACAAGACTCTGGCAAGTCGGCTTCCCCTTTGGAGACAATATCCACTTCTCCTATTCGGGATTCCACACCCGTTCAGGATCCTTCTCCCATCAGGGTACCAACCTCTGTTCGAGATCCAGCTCCGACATAGGAACCTATACCTGTCGAGGAATCCGTGCATACAGCGGAGCCAAGCGCTGTACGCAACCCCTTCCCAGACACCATAATCAATAAAACTTTGCTTTTTGTGCAAATAGAGCAAGCATATGAATGCTTTGTCCAATGGAAAGTCTAGAGGATCGCTTCGTACAACACTCTGTACAACTGGAGCGATTGGTGCGAAGAAGAACGATTTGTCTTGGAAGTGACGGACTCTCAAGATGTTGAAGTCCTGATCCAATGAGACAACTTGTGCTGCAAAGAGTTGATCACCAGCCACCTGATGGACAAGGCAGATGCCCGCAAGAAAGGAAAAGCAAAATCCATTGGCTCTGATCCCCACTGTCCCAAATTTGATAATGACTCAGACGATGACAAATATGCCCTCCAGGCAGGTCTGAGAATGAGTCGTGAGGAAACCCAGCCAGATCAAGGGACCTCTAGCCAAAATAATGTTACCAACAGCAAGGATTCAGTCCCTCCTGTAGCGGAGGAACAACCAGCCCCAGAACAGGCGCCTGTCGCCACCGAAGACCATACCAGCACCATCCCACACGAGGAATCAGTCCCTCTGCAGGAGCAGGCGGCATCTTAGAGACAGCAGGAGGAATCAGTCCCTCTTATACCTATGTCTTCAGAACCTAATTCAGAACAAGAAAAAATAGCCCCTGTTGCCGAGCCCGCATCTGATGCTCCTGCACCCTCAACTATTCTGGAATCCGATGACGGTATAATACCTGAGGTTGTCCAACTCAATTCACATCCCAATGTGAACTTGAGATGGTTGAATGGAGTTGAAGATTTCGCCAAGCCAGACTCTCCAAGATCCGCCGAGAAGAAAGAGCAAATCCATGCACTTTGCCTACAAACTGTCTTCATATAGGATGCTGTGAACACCCTGCACTCTGTTGGAAAGGCACTCGACTGGATACATCAATCAGCCGTTGAAGAAATGACGGGTCTGAGGCACGAAGTTTCTAATGTAGAAGAAGCCTTTAGAATCCTGCCTTCAGTCTTCCAACAGGCCCTTAGCCAATTACAACAGCGTTAGGAGCAGATCCTGAAGGAAGAGCAATACTAGCTCCGTGTTTTTGAGGCCAAGACAGCATCATCTCTCAGTGAATCCGGTTCCCAGCTTGAGCCAACGATAAAAAGGTTCAGTATATGTCACAGGTGCTCACCTCCCTTGTGAATAACATGACAAGTTTTTAGACCAAACAGGATGCTGCTATGCAAATCCTGGAGTGCTTGGATGAGAAGGTCTCATCTCTTGATGACTCCAAAAAGGGGGAATAAGCAAGGGAAGTTGCGAGGAGAACAAGGCTTGAGCAAGAGAAGGAAATGTTAGCTGCTTTTGAAGACAGCATCACAACTGATATTGCTCATCTATCATCTCCTTCTCCTAACGTTAGGATACAGGGAGATCGCCCAGAATTCCAGGACCCTAAGTTTCCTTGGAAGAACCTCGTTCGAAAGCCGCAAGCTATGAACCTCCCGGCCAACCGACAACCTACTACAGAAGAAATCAAAAACTGAAGAAAGAATGAACTGCTAAGATACTTTGTTGTTCTTATCAGGGAATCTCAAATATTTAATAGTTGTAGAACGGTACAGGAAGCCGCAGAGGTATTTAAGAAAAGGTTGGATGAAGGGATGCTCCCGCTACAGCAGAAAATGAAGTCCAAGCACAAGCAAGGTGACTTGGTTACCCATCCAGAGGATTGGATCCTAGTTTTCGATAAGTCGTACGAAGGTCAAGCTATATACCTTAATCGAAATAAGGACGCGCATCAGAACTTGTGGAAGGGTACCAGTAATGACCCTAGAAGGCCTTGGAGGCATTCTGACTATAGGAGTTAAGCTTCCTCCTGTATTCCTATTTCTGTACTCTTACTCAATTTTCTCACTCTCTTTTGTATTCTTATTTGTTGTAAGATAGCAAAAACACTGTAATCTTTCCTCAATGTCAATAAAATGTTTTTCTCTTGAAAGATTACAACTCGTAATCTACTGTGTGTTTGTATGATTACGAAATTCAATCCATTTGCTGAATTAATTCAAGTATTAAAACTTGTTAAAATATTAAGCTGTACGAACTTGTTTGCGAACAGTTCATAGATTCAGTTGTATGTATCTAGATAAACAATGTAAGATTATGCCTGCGCGCCAATCATAAGTTTACAGATGTAATACTCTTTTGATAAAAGCTGAACATTCCTGTGAGCAGTTCCTATTGTTAGGCAAATTTTTGAAGGCCAGAACATTCAAACAGAAGACCAAGAAGTCTGCCCTCCTTCAAAATGTTAAGTGTCAAAGTTTTGGCATCATCAAGGATGTTTGGATAAAATCAAAAGGTTTTAAAAGGAAGACTTGGCAAATTATCAAAAAGGAGGAAATTGTTGGGATAACAATCCCTATATCGAAAGATCTTGATATGAGTGTTTTGAAAATATGCCAATCCAGCATACAGCAAGCTGCTATATCGATAGACCCATCAAAGTTGCTGATCCTATATTGAAGACGTATCATCATGCCATCATAAAGCAACAAGAGTCTAAAAGCTCCAAGTATGGATGCTGTCCCTTCACACAGCAAACATTCCATACAGCGACTTCTCCTTTATAGCATACAGCGCAAATGGTTACAGCATTCAAGCTGTGAAGTATCGAAACAGGACTGAAGACCGTTTTATAAAGGAATCTTTAGTATTCACTAAAGTTAAGTCCCGTTTGATAAAGAAGTATTTACATACTGAAAGGATAAAGTATTTAAATACTGAAGCCGACAGAGATCTTCAAACCACGCAATATCCGGATCTTGGTCTATTTAAGTCAACTATCTAAGTTGTCACGGAATCTTGCTCAACGGATCTTTCACAACGGATATATTTCAGAAGGCTATATATATATATATATATATATATATATATATATATCTCCAAGAGTTTTAAGATCAGATATGAAGATAACAAGAATAAAAAGCAACCAACAAGTGCTTACACGAATATTCAGAGCAAATATATTTCTTCAAGTATACTGCATATTCTGAGAG
Organism: Orobanche coerulescens; assembly: GCA_033398695.1. NCBI lineage: Eukaryota > Viridiplantae > Streptophyta > Magnoliopsida > Lamiales > Orobanchaceae > Orobanche > Orobanche coerulescens. The sequence goes on along the minus strand of CM065810.1, from coordinate 96,816,424 downwards.
AAGAAATATCCAAAGTGCTCAACCTTAAACAACACATTAACAGTTGAAGATCGAGAAAGTCAAGCTACTGTTCAAACCATCGTTCTATCATTGAACAAACCCATCAACCCTGTGTGGACTGAGAAAGCATTGCTTTTCCCGAACTGTGTGTGACGGATTTGCATTGAAGAGACAAAGCTTCGGAACTGTATGTGAAGAAGTTAGTCAAGTGAAAGCCTAAACCAATCTGTGTGAACGTTTGAAAGCCTCAATCATTGTATCAATCTGTGTGAACGATATATTGATGGGTTTGATTATAAATACGTAGTTGTGTATGTAGTATTTATAATAAACATTTTAACTCCTGTGTGGAGGACCAATAGACGTAGAGGGGTTTACCTCGAACCACTTTAATTACCGTGTCATCTACCTTCTGTATTTACTGTTTTAATATCTGTGATTATTTTTAAGTATACACTTCATATCTAGTTGTTGTATTTACAACAACTTACTTTAACAAGACTTCCGCTACGCACTCAGATTTAAAAATCGTATAGCTTGTTGTTTAAAATACTTTCCAAGTTGTATTCTGTATACTTAGTGGCCAACATCTTATTTATAAGAAATGATTATTAGCGTGCACTATCCTTACAGCTTAGCGTGCGCTAACGGGCTTTCATTCTACTGCATTCTATTATTCTCGGCCTTGCATATGCTAAATAGCCTTAACGTACGCTAATAACATGTTTTAGCGTACGTTATACACTCGTTAGCGTGCGCTAATGAGTTTTATGAAGCTCACTGACCTCACTGACTGGCCACCGACCTACATTTAGTGCGCGCTAGCAACAATACTGTAGCGTGTACTAATCACGAATGAGAACATGCACTATAACTCTATAAAATCGTTAAATCCACAATGTTGATTCACGAATATGTAGAAACATACATTAATCAGAAATACAACATAAGCAAATATCAAGAAGGTTCCAATACAGATAATTTACGTATCAAATATTCGGATATTACATACCTGACCTATAATAATACTCTAAATCAATCAAGTTTAGGTAATAAATAATGAAACTTGATCAATCTTCAAAGAAATCAACCAAATAGAGTTAGGGTTCTTTATTTCAAATTTAACATATTAGATTTCTTTGTTTTGTAATAATCTGATTTTATGTGACTAGTTACCCATTCAAAATAAGTCCAAATACTCTCAAATTTTTATATAGTATGCCTCTGATACTTAAGAATAAGTAAATGAAATTTCATGATCTGAAACGGAGGAATTCTATATAATACACTAGGACTTATAAAACATGGCAGATTTGACCCAATTATTGATATAGTCACTTTCTAAGCTTTCCAACCCCTTTTAATCATTTATATAATCATCATATTCGACCAAAACATCTTACTAACAGATATTAAAGCATCTTAAAGCCTTATAAACTTCGAATATAAGAAGAAAGTAAGGAAGAACTATAGAAACACAAGAGAACTCACCTTGATCAACAAAGAATTAGATGTCTTGATGTTCTTTTTGGTTTTGTTGATGTTTTGTTTGATATTTAGATGGAGGGATGTAAAGGGGAGGTTCTTGAGTCTTCTAAGAGATGTTATATGAGTATTAGACGTGTCCTTACCTCTTAAAAAGGAGTTTAAGTCGGTCGGAAGAGAGGAAGCCTCAAGAAGGTCGATTTGGATAAGGTTTGAATGAGTGAACCAAGTTTCTAATATTTTGACCTGTTATTAAACATATAATACCGGTTCCTGACTCTTAAGAGATGTATCAAGGGTTTATATAACCGGTCTAAAGTAATTATTTAATAATTTATGCACTAATAATGATTTAAAATCGGTTTTTGACATAGAGAAATTAAACTAACTAGGAAAATTTCATTTCTTGGTATGATAAGTGTTGAATGATCAATTTAAGGATAATATTCTATTAATATTTTATGAAGTAATCAATATACACTTATCAAATAAGTTTTTGTAAAAGGTATTCACCTAAATTCTCAACTCAAAATAATGTTCAAGTCGGCGGCTCGCACGACGGCCAAACATCAAAGTGATTTGAGAATCAGGGGAATTCAAAATGACTTTGAATGTGGAATTTCAATCATGATGAGTTTATGTATTTTGTTTTCATGATAAAAGATTTGCTATATTTTAAATTTAATTGAAGTACTACTTAAGCATGTAATACAATGTGGTTCAATTATCATGATATGGTTGATTACTTAATTTATTATCTTAAACAATGATTTGTAAAATTTTCTTAGGGCATTACAGTTATTACTTTATAATTGTTTAGCACATCGATCTCCTTACTGAGAAACTGAGCTCCTCAATGCAATAAAACATCTTACAAAATAACTTTTATCATGTTAGAAGAGATAATTAACTTGTCGTATAAAACATAATGAGAATATAAATAGCACTTATTCATGTTCATGAAAATCATCATTTACATGTCATGTAATTTCATTTAAAGGCAAATATTATTGACTTATTACGGATATGACGAGGGCATTCAATCCCCCCTCCTTATAAAATTTCGTCCCCGAAATTTGTCATACCTAAAAGCTCTGGATATTTGCTTTGCATCTCTTCCTCTCTTTCCCATGTAGCTTCTTCTTCCGAATGATTCCTCCACAATACTTTAACTAGCTGTATTTCTTTGTTCCTCAATTTCTTTACCTTCCGATCAAGAATCAATACCGGTTTCTCTTTGTATGCCATATCGGAAGATAACTTTAATGGTTCATAGCTTAACACATGAGAAGGGTTCGGTATGTACTTCTTTAACATAGATACGTAAAAGACATTATGGACACCAGATAGTGAAGGAGGTAACGCCAATCTATAAGCCTTATCACCAATCCTTTCCAAGATTTCAAATGGTCCAATGTATCTTGGGCTAAGTTTGCCCTTTTTCCCAAATCTCATGATGCTCTTTATCGGAGACACTCTCAAGAATACATAGTCGTTGACTTCAAATTCCAGGTCTCTCCTACGTGTATCTGCATAACACTTTTGTCTACTTTGGGCAGCTTTCATTCATTTCTTAATATTTTCTACTATCATTGCAGTTTGTTGAACTATTTCTGGACCCAAAAGACTTCTTTCGCCAACTTCATCCCAATGAATAGGAGATCTGCATTTTCTTCCATATAGTGCTTCATATGGTGCCATTCTGATCGTAGATTTACAGCTATTATTATAGGTGAACTCTACCAATTGAAGTTTTGTATCCCAATTACCTCTGAAATCCATTATGCATGCTCTTAACATATCCTCCAATATCTGAATAACTCTTTCTGACTGTTCGTCAGTCTGTGATGAAAAGCTATACTGAAAGAAAGCCTCGTTCCCATACCATTGTGTAAGCTTTTCCAGAATGCCTATGTAAACTTAGGATATCGATCGGATACTATTGATACTGTTGCTCCATGCAATAGGACAATTTCTTTAATGTACTCCTGAGCATACCGGTCCATATTATACGTTGATTTTATAGGGAGAAAGTTAGCAGATTTGGTTAACCTGTCGACAATCTCCCAAATTGAGTTGTAACCGCTTTGAGTTCGTGGTAGTCCGAGCACAAAATCCATTGTAATATGTTCCCACTTCCACTATGGAATCAATAAGGGTTTTAATAAGCCTACCAGTCTTTGATGTTCCGTTTTAATTTGTTGGCAACTAAGACTTTCCGCCACGTATATCGCAACATCCTTCTTCATGTTAGGCCACCAGTAGTGTTTCTATAGATCTTTATACATTTTCGTACTACCTGGATGTATTGAGTAAGGACTAGAATGTGCTTCCTTCAGAATATCCCCTCTGGTTGATACGTCATCTGGAACACATAATCTCCCTTTATAACGCAAAACTTGATCGTTAGAAATTGAGAAGTGCGTCAAGTAACCTGTCTCGACCCTTTCTTTTAATCAACATAATTGAGGACCCGACTTTTGTTCTTCTTTGCACTACTACAAAAACAGCATTTAACTGCGGCATTTTAACAGCGGTTCTAAAAAAACCGTTGTTAAAATGAAACGATGGCAATTTAACAAATGTTTTCATGAATCATTAAATCTGCACATTTAACAAATGTTCCGTAAGAACCATTGTTAAATTGCACATTTAATGATTATAGTAAAACCGTTAAATTCGCACATTTAACAAATGTTCTTGTAGAACCGTTGTTAAATCAGACATTTAACGGTGGTTCTTGTAGAACCGTTGTTAAATCTGTACATTTAACAAATGTTCTTGCTAGAACCGTTAAATGTGCAATATATTAAATATTAAGATATTTTGTTATATATTATTAAAAATTATATTACATTATATATTAAAAATTATAATACATACATATTATTTTATGAATTATATTATATTAAATGTGCAATATATTGAATATTAATATATTTTGTTATATATTAATATTAAAAATTATATTACATTATATATTAAAAATTATAATACATACATATTATTTTATGAATTATATTATATCAAATATGGAATATATTGAATATTAATATATTTTGTTATATATTAATATTAAAAATTATATTACATTATATATTAAAAATTATAATACATACATATTATTTTATGAATTATATTATCAAATGTGGAATATATTGAATATTAATATATTTTGTTATATATTAATATTAAAAATTATATTACATTATATATTGAAAATTATAATATATACATATTATTTTATGAATTATATTATATCAAATGTGGAATATATTGAATATTAATATATTTTATTATATATTAATATTAAAAATTATATTACATTATATATTAAAAATTATAATATATACAAATTTTTTATGAATTATATTATATCAAATGTGGAATATATTGAATATTAATATATTTTGTTATATATTAATATTAAAAATTATATTACATTATATATTAAAAATTATAATATATACATATTATTTTATGAATTATATTATATCAAATGTGGAATATATTGAATATTAATATATTTTGTTATATATTAATATTAAAAATTATCTTACATTATATATTAAAAATTATAATATATACAAATATATATGGTTTATTGTATACTTATATTGATCATTAGTTATTAAATGTGCAATATAATAAATATTAATATATTTTGAAAATAATTCTGAAAATATTAACAAACATATACATATAATATATATTTTATATATATATATATTTATATACATATATATATATATGGTTTATTGTATACTTATATAATAGAAATCAATATTAGAACAACAAATGACTTTGGCTCACTGGTTTGATACCCACCTCCATCTCATTGAGGTCACAGGTTCAAATCCCGTGAGTAGCGGAAATGCACATTTATACATATTATGTGCGGGTCGCTGGCGGGCGGGTTGGCGGGCGGGCGGGCGGGGCAGGTTCGGGCAGGCTGGGCGGGTGCGGACTAGGCCAGAATATATATATTTTTTTAAAAAATAATATATTAAAAAAATAATTTCAATTTATTAAAAAAATTATTTAAAAATATAAATAAATTTAACAGCGGTTCTTAGACAACCGCTGTTAAATTTAACAGCGGGACATTTAACAACGGTTCCAGAACCGCTGTTAAAAGGGCTCCAGAACCGCTGTTAAATGCTGTTTTTGTAGTAGTGTTGATTCTACTTAGAAGTGTAGGTTTCTGTTGGGATAAACAATCATGTACCTTGTTTTGATAAGTGCCAACATACAGCAAGTTATCTCAACAGTATATCTGCCAACATACAGCAAGAAGTTCATGAGTCGATGACACCAAGTATGGAAGATGTCCCGAGACATTCATACAGCACCTTCCATACAGCAGCACTAAGAGAGAGCCTATAGCGTTGGAACCTATACCTACAGCATTATAAATGCAACATGTTAGATACAACAAACAGGCCGTAAAGTGTTAAGATAATAAACACTTATCCAACAGGACTGAAGACCGTTGGAAAGGAATCTACTTTATATGCTAAAGTCAAGCCACCAATTGAAAAGAAGTATTTAAATACTGACTAGATAAAGTATTTAAATACCAGCCGATAAAGATCTTCAGACAAGGAGCAAAATCCGGATCTTGTATTTTGCAAGTCAATAAACATGTTGGAATGGACTCTTTGCTCAACGGATCTATTCACAACGGATCTATCCCAAAGGCTATATATACCCCGAAGTTTGAAGATCAGATAGTAAACTGAAAACTGAACGAACAGAGATATACTGAGATACACACGTGAACATCACAAGAACAGTATATTAAGAGCAAACATATTTCTTCAAGCATACTGCCATTCTTGAGGGAATAAATATACAAGTGATCAACCTTGAACAATACATCATCAGCTCAAGCTCAAGAAGTCAAATTGTTGTTCAAACCCGTGTTCTTACATTTGAAGAAAATCACGAGCCCTGTGTAGACTGAAGAAAGCCTTGCTTTTCCTGAAACTGTGTGTGATGAATCTGCATTGTAGACGAAGCTTTGTAACTGTGTGTTAAGAAGCAAGTCAAGTGAAAGCTTTAACCAATCTGTGTGAATGGTTGAAAGCGACAGTCTTTTTATCAATCTGTGTGAACTATACAAGGATAGGTTTGATTATAATCATGTAGTTGTGTATGTAGTGATTGTAATAAACATTATTACTCATGTGTCGAGGACCAGTGTGTAACACCCCAACTAGGCGGATATTACAGTGCCGTGGATCCCCGACTGGGACCCACCAGGCGAATGAGAATGAATGAATTACACAGGGTAAATGTAGTACCGAACCACATTACAACATTAATTACTCCGATGTGGAGTTTCATACAATGCCCAAGATATTACAGAATACATGTATATTTTATATGGAGATAAAATATACAACACTGAGTGAAATGAATATTCAAACGGAATGTCTGCAGCGGAATAAATGAAGGAAACATAATTGACTGAAAAGACTGGGGCCCCCTACTAGTATCACTCGACTCTCGCCGTCACCGTGCTCTCCCGTGCTTTAGCCTTGCCATGACACGAAAAACAATATCCCCAACGGGCCGGCCATACGTAACAACAATCCTCAAGAGTTGAAAATACAGAATCATGAGTTATCCACAGTTAAACAATATCCTGTCGAAACATACGCAATCAAACATGCTATATGAATCAACTAATGATATGGCTCAAAGGAATGGCGCCACACTACGTCCGGGATGGAAATGTGTCCGTGCACAAGCCACCAACGAGTATCGATCGAATACACGTGTGGTCTTGTACCTAATCAGTCTCACGAAGCCATCAACTCGTGTGCACAGTCCAATGTGAGGCCACAAACCAACACACGACTATAATGTGCCCGACATGAAAATCCTACACATACCAACCGGCACGCCAGTATGACCCGGAATGCCATAATATGACAAAAGTGACAACGAAAATGAATAATGACTCACCAAGATTTAATGATGGTGAAATGGATGACAACTTAATGAAATGATTGGAACCGTCGTTCCTTATGACTGAGGTGATTAATTGACAATGACAAGTTTTGATACGGTTAATACAATGATGAATGAGTTACGATTATGAATGAACAACATCAAAAGGAATGAATATCCTTTTAACCGAGTAAGGATTAACTTACACAATACCGATGAAGAATGTCCGTCCACGAACAACGTCCTAAATGAAATGTCGGTCGCTCGAACAACCTTGAATAACACAATTACCAATAATCCGATCATTACGCAAATCAAAAACGATCATGATCGACTCAAACGTCGATACAACAATATTCGAACTCGAATATATCGAAACCAACTCCGAGATGAGTATTTCAAACCATCAAAACACTTTCAATGATATCAATAATCCCATAGAAATCCACAATTCGAGATTATAACAACGACAATCGGAAATCCCCAAATTAACCGATGTCAACCCCAAGGGTTCTTGAAATAAATCCCCAAAATAGCCGTTAAATCTGTAGGAATATATTTATCCAAGGTAGATAATCCATATCTAACATATTCCAATAACAATCCAAGCTTACACGAAGAAATCGAAAGGAAAAAACCAAAAATCCAAAATTCTAGATCCAAGAGATTAATACCTTTGATTCGATGATAAGGAGATGATGAAGTGATGATAATCCAACTCAAAGACTTGAAGATGATGATGGATGATAAAAGCTCGAAGAGGACTCTCCAAAATCGCCCAAATCGCCAAGAACCGACGAGAGGATGAGAATAGATCACAAATGACGAAATCTGGGCTAAACTGTCCAATTTATAGCCACTCCAGGTTAGCGTGCGCTAGCCCTTGTGCGTAGCGTGCGCTAACGAGTAATTTGGGTAGTCCAGTACCCACTGTCCGAACACGGTAGCACGCGCTACATACCTTTTTGTAGCGTGCGCTACGGCCATACCACTAGCGTGCGTTAAAACCCATTGTTAGCGTGCGCTAACGAATTATCTGATGCCCAGTACTGGAGTCCAGAAACCTTCTGTCCTCTGATCTGATCTCGATAGCGTGCGCTACAACCAACAATTAGCGTGCGCTACTACACCGCTTGAGTACGCTGAAAACCACTCCTAGCGTGCGCTAGGAATAAATTCAATTCAGTCCAGTAGCCACTGGACTCAACCTGATCCGACCTTAGCGCGCGCTACACCGACTGCATATCGTGCGCTACTCCGGATCACTAGCGCGCGCTACTTACCATTCGTAGCGTGCGCTACCTACAATCCCAACTGCAGTCCAGTGCCTTCTGGACTGCCTGCTCAACTACACTAGCGTGCGCTAGTGTTGAGAGGTGGCGTGCGCTACCAGTACTCAATTAGCGCACGCTAAAAAGAGTACGTAGCGTGCGCTACTCCTCACACACATCAGACTAAGAAATGACAATGATGGTAAACACCGCACGATTCTCCAATTAGATTGATGATGAATGACGATTGATACACGACACAATTACTCTGAACGGTGTACACAATGATTGAATATGAGTGACAATTGATCATTAATGAGTGAAATTACTGAGTGACAATTGATCATTAATGAGTGAAATTACTGAGTGACAATTACTGAATGATAAATACTGAATGATAATAACTGAATTACAACCGGGTATTACATACACCCCCCCTTAAAAGAGTTTCGTCCCCGAAACTAAGGGTCAAACAGTTCGGGATAACTCTCCCGCATACTATCCTCGGTTTCCCAAGTAGCCTCTTCGACTCCGTGTCTAGACCACTGAATTTTGACCAAAGGAATCGTCTTGTTCCTCAACTGTTTGATTCGCCGCTCTAAAATTCATATAGGACGCTCCTCATAGGAATGATCATCGGCGATCTCGATTTCATCGAACTGAAGTATGTGACTCGGGTCGGCAACATACTTCCGCAACTGAGATACGTGAAACACATTATGAATTCGGCTCAACGCCGGAGGTAAAGCTAACCGGTAAGCTAACTCGCCTACTCGATCCAGAATCTCAAACGGTCCAATGAATCTCGAACTCAACTTACCCCTCTTCCCAAAACGGAAGATACCACGACTTGGGGAGACCTTGACCAAAACATGGTCACCCGCCTCGAACTCTAACGGTCGACGACGATTATCTGCATATGATTTATGTCGACTCTGAGCGGTCAACAAACGACTCCTGATCAGAGCTACCTTCTCACGGGCGGCTATAAGCATATCGGGCTCGGTGCCGATTGATTCTGATAGGTCATCCCAACACAAAGGAGATCGACAACGACGACCGTACAAGGCCTCGTAAGGTGCCATCTTAATCGAAGCATGCCAACTATTATTATACGTGAATTCGATCAATGGTAGTTGGGCTTCCCAATCGTCCTTCCAATCGAGGACGCATGCCCTCAACATGTCCTCTAAGGTCTGAATAGTCCTCTCTGATTGCCCGTCGGACTGAGGATGAAAGGCGGTACTGAGATTAAGCTGAGTTCCCATAGCACGATGAACTGATTTCCAAAAATGAGACACAAATCGTCCGTCACGATCGGAAACGATACTTTTAGGAGTACCATGCAATCTCACTATCTCCTTGACAAACAGCTGGGCAAGTCTCTCGGGACCCCACGTATCCTTGATCTCAAGGAAATGAGCTGATTTGGTTAAGCGGTCCACGATCACCCAGATCGTATTCATGCCATGACGACTCGTCGGCAAACTCGTGATGAAATCCATAGAAATGTCTTCCCACTTCCATTCGGGAATAGGAAGAGGTTTCAGCATACCCGCCGGTCGCTGATGTTCAATCTTAACTTGTTGACAGGTTAAGCATCTCGAAACAAATTCTGCGACTTCTCGCTTCATATTACTCCACCATTAATTTTGTTTCATGTCCTTATACATCTTACTAGACCCCGGATGAACAGAATAAGGGGTAGCATGAGCTTCTTTCAAAATCGAGTTTTTCAACTCGTCATCCGCCGGTACGCATAACCGATTCTTAAAACACAGAAGTCCATCCTCGTGAACCACAAATCCGGGGGCTTTCCCCTGAGTCACATCCTCTCTAATGCATAACAAAAATGGGTCCACACCCTGATTCTCCCTGATCGCCTCCTCAAGTGACGATGAAATTTCCAATGTACAAAGTTGCCCTTGTACTCGCTGTAACCAGACCTCGATCTCGGGTCTCGTAAATTCTATTTGAAGTTCCTTCGAGCTAATCGAGCAAGCATCTGCTCCTGAACGGACTTACGACTCAAGGCGTCGGCGACGACTTTCGCCTTGCCCGGGTGGTAAAGGATCTCGATATCATAATCTTTGAGTAGTTCCAACCACCGTCTCTGTCGCGTATTTAACTCCTTCTGAGTAAATATATATACTTTAAACTCTTATGATCAGTGAATATCTGACAGGTAATGCCATAAAGATAATGACGCCAAATCTTCAATGCGAACACCACGGCTGCTAGCTCCAGGTCGTGGGTCGGATAATTAACCTCGTAAGGTCTCAATTGTCGTGAAGCATAAGCGATAACTTTCCCATTCTGCATGAGTACACATCCGAGACCCTGTCCGGACGCATCACTATAGACCACAAATCCCTCCGTCCCTTGCGGTAAAGCAAGGACAAGTGTTGAAGTTAACCGGCTCTTGAGTTCCTCAAAACTCCATTGACACGCGTCGGACCACGTGTATTTCTTATCCTTCCGTAAAAGGTTCATCATGGGTTGAGCGATTTTAGAAAATCCCTCCACAAATCGCCGATAATAACCCGCTAATCCGAGGAAACTTCGGATTTCCTTAACCTTCTTCGGAGGTAGCCAATCTCGAATAGCTTCCGTCTTCTGAGGATCGACACGAACTCCGTCTGATGAAATTACGTGTCCGAGAAACGTCACCTCGGACATCCAGAACTCACATTTGGAAAACTTCCCATAAAGTTGTTCTCGTCTCAACACGTCGAGGACTTGATGAAGGTGAGACTCGTGTTCCTCCCGGTCACGAGAATAAATCAAAATGTCATCAATGAAGACAACCACGAACTGATCCATATAGTCTATGAAAACCCGATTCATTAATTCCATGAATACCGCAGGTGCATTAGTCAACCCAAACGGCATAACCACAAACTCATAATGACCATAGCGTGTTCGAAACGCCGTCTTTGCGATATCCGACTCTCGAATCCGCAACTGATGATATCCAGATCTTAAGTCGATCTTGGAAAATACTGAAGCTCCCTGAAGTTGATCTAAGAGATCATCAATACGGGGTAAAGGATACTTATTCTTGATCGTCACACGGTTCAATTCCCGGTAATCAATACACAAGCGGAACGAACCATCCTTCTTCTTGACAAATAACACTGGTGCTCCCCACGGGGACGCACTCGGTCGAATATAACCCTTCTCGAACAATTCCTCAAGTTGGTTCTTTAATTCCTGCATTTCGGTCGGGGCCATCCGGTACGGTGCCTTCGATATCGGGGACGTACCAGGCTCCAACTCAATCGTGAATTCCACATCCCTCTGTGGAGGCAAACCAGGTAACTCGTCTGGAAAAACATCGGCATATTCCTTCACTACCGGAATGTCCGTCAACATTACTGATGATTTCTCGGTTTTGGTCATATAGCACCAATAACCGACACATCCCTGATTGAGTAATCTTACTGCTTTCATCAAATTAACGACCTTACCAGAACAGCCGGGATTACCTCCCTGAAACACACATTCGACCCCATCGTCTGAAATGATAGTGATCATACGCTTACGGACACTAATGATGGCATCATGACGATCCATCCAATCAATACCCAAGATGACGTCGTCCCTCGGCAAATCTACTACGATTAGGTCCGCTGGCCATACACGACCATGAAGCTGAATCGGACAATTCTGAATCTCACGATTTCCGACAATTCGTCTACCATCAGGTAGACCAATGACATAAGGCTCACAACTAGTAGCACTACCCAGACGTAGTCTACTCAAACATGACTCGAAAATGAATGAATGCGATGCACCAGTATCAAAAAGGGTACACACAGGTTGAGATAGAATATCGAGTGTACCTGAGATCACCCGGGCCTCTGGATCGTCGGTCTTCTTCATCTCATAAATTTGGGGCTTGCCGGCCCCCGAACCGGACGCTCCCGTCTGATAGCTCTTGGCTCCGCATTTATTAGCTCCCGTCGTCTTGAACGACGCTGACTGAGTGGCCTGATTCTGCACCGCTGAATGTCCTGGGGTTTGAGATGACGTCGGAGTGGGTTTAGAGTCCCTACGGCAAAAACGGGCCCTATGCCCAGCAACCCAACAGTTGTGGCACGTGACAGTCTGCTTCAGACATTTGGTGCTGAAATGACCCTGTTCTTCACAGTTGAAACAGGTGATGGCCGAACTGGCAGCTCGAGACTGAGATTCTGCGGGTCTAGGCGCCATAGGAGGTCGCTCAGAAAAAGTAGAGCCCGCACGTGGTTTCTTGAAAGTGGCCTGACTGCCGTCAGACTGATTACGGTTCTTAGACTTCTTGCCAGCTGATGAAGGTTGTTGCTTAGCAATTTCCTTAGCAGTAAGCTCGTAAGTGAGAGCTTTCTCAATGAACTCGGCCAGAGTGGCACAATTATGATTAAGCAACTGTAGCCGCATACGAGGTTTCAGCCTCTTGCTGAAATACTTGATCTTGTCCGCCTCAGAGTGAATGATAGATGAGGCGAACGGAAGAAGTTCTTGAAATTTTTCGGCGATGGCGAGAACATCATAATCCGCCGTAAGGTCGGGAGTGAGTAATTCCGACAACTTGGCCTCCATGAGTATGGCCGGATAGTACCTCTCCATCATGAGAGTCTTGAACTGATCCCAAGTACATGATCTGTCTGTGGGCTTCAACGATAACCACCATGAATGAGCGCTCTTACCAAGATAGTAAGCCGCAACTGAAACTTTATGCCCTTCAGGGCAATCCACCATAGCAAATAACTTCTCGAAGTGCTCAAGCCAATGGACAATATCCGCCGGCTCAGATGAGCCCTCAAAGGTAGGTGGTCGCTGGCGAGAGATATCGCTAATGATATTGCTTACACCCCTCTCTTGCCTCTGAGGTGACGATGGAGGAGCCTGTTGATTTTGAGTAGTGGAGTTATGCATCGCCTCCATTAGTTGTGCCATCTGAGTCATTTGGGCCATCATGCCCTGCATAAAGGCCAGTGGGTCAACTCGAACACCCTCTGACTGAGCTGTGTCCCGGGTTCGACTCCCTGATAGCGAATGATCACGTCTAGGTGAATGAGTGGCAGCGTCACTGCTCGATGAGTTAGCATTATTCCTGGCATTCGCAAGTGTATTCACACGAGTTCTCGGGATTCGGCCCGCTCCACGGCCTCGTCCTCCACGTTCTCTGCCAGCCCTTTCCATACTGAAGTGGAAAGTCATATGATGATTATATATCTCGCATGAGTATCACATTATGATTATATTATGAAATGATGAAAATGAGCATACGCGCTCAAAGACAGCGATTACATGAATGATTAATTGACGTGACATGATTATCTGATGAAATTACTGAAATGATTATCTTGAACAATTTAACAAGATTGATGATATGATCTTCAAGATCAACAACTGAGTAATGAAATGAATTGAGTGATTAATGAGTTAATATTATCGACTGAATCACAATTGAAAATGATGAATGAGGATTGTTAACTGATGAATTATGAATGAATGATTATTGCCAGAAATTATACCATGGCATCAGAAATCTTACAGTTCTTGGTCTGATTGGCTCGACATTTGCACAGATCACACGTGACGCGAAAGTCCAATGATACTAGTCCGATGACGATGATTTCAAATGAGACATGACTCGGAAGGTAGTATTCAAAACCACGCTCCGATACCAACTCTGTAACACCCCAACTAGGCGGATATTACAGTGCCGTGGATCCCTGACTGGGACCCACCAGGCGAATGAGAATGAACGAATTACACAGGGTAAATGTAGTACCGATCACATTACAACATTAATTACTCCGATGAGGAGTTTCATACAATGCCCAAGATATTACAGAATACATGTATATTTTATATGGAGATAAAATATACAACACTGAGTGAAATGAATATTCAAACGGAATGTCTGCAGCGGAATAAATGAAGGAAACATAATTGACTGAAAAGACTGGGGCCCCCTACTAGTATCACTGGGACTCCTCGCCGTCACCGTGCTCTCCCCGTGCTTTAGCCTTGCCATGACCTGAAAAACAATATCCCCCAACGGGGTCAGTTACACAGAACAACAATCCTCAAGAGTTGAAAATACACAATCATGAGTTATCCACAGTTAAACAATATCCTGTCGAAACATACGCAATCAAACATGCTATATGAATCAACTAATGATACGGCTCAAAGGAATGGCGCCACACTACGTCCGGGATGGAAATGTGTCCGTGCACAAGCCACCAACGAGTATCGATCGAATACACGTGTGGTCTTGTACCTAATCAGTCTCACGAAGCCATCAACTCGTGTGCACAGTCCAATGTGAGGCCACAAACCAACACACGACTATAATGTGCCCGACATGAAAATCCTACACATACCAACCGGAACGCCAGTATGACCCGGAATGCCATAATATGACAAAAGTGACAACGAAAATGAATAATGACTCACCAAGATTTAATGATGGTGAAATGGATGACAGCTTAATGAAATGATTGGAACCGTCGTTCCTTATGACTGAGGTGATTAATTGACAATGACAAGTTTTGATACGGTTAATACAATGATGAATGAGTTACGATTATGAATGAACAACATCAAAAGGAATGAATATCCTTTTAACCGAGTAAGGATTAACTTACACAATACCGATGAAGAATGTACGTCCACGAACAACGTCCTAAATGAAATGTCGGTCGCTCGAACAACCTTGAATAACACAATTACCAATAATCCGATCATTACGCAAATCAAAAATGATCATAATCGACTCAAACGTCGATACAACAATATTCGAACTCGAATATATCGAAACCAACTCCAAGATGAGTATTTCAAACCATCAAAACACTTTCAATGATATCAATAATCCCATAGAAATCCACAATTCGAGATTATAACAACGACAATCGGAAATCCCCAAATTAACCGAAGTCAACCCCAAGGGTTCTTGAAATAAATCCCCAAAATAGCCGTTAAATCCGTAGGAATATATTTATCCAAGGTAGATAATCCATATCTAACATATTCCAATAACAATCCAAGCTTACACGAAGAAATCGAAAGGAAAAACCCAAAAATCCAAAATTCTAGATCCAAGAGATTAATACCTTTGATTCGATGATACGGAGATGATGAAGTGATGATAATCCAACTCAAAGACTTGAAGATGATGATGGATGATAAAAGCTCGAAGAGAACTCTCCAAAATCGCCCAAATCGCCAAGAACCGACGAGAGGATGAGAATAGATGACAAATGACGAAATCTGGGCTAAACTGTCCAATTTATAGCCACTCCAGGTTAGCGTGCGCTAGCCCTTGTGCGTAGAGTGCGCTAACGAGTAATTTGGGTAATCCAGTACCCACTGTCCGAACATGGTAGCACGCGCTACGTACCTTTTTGTAGCGTGCGCTACGGCCATACCACTAGCGTGCGTTAAAACCCATTGTTAGCGTGCGCTAACGAATTATCTGATGCCCAGTACTGGAGTCCAGAAACCTTCTGTCCTCTGATCTGATCTCGATAGCGTGCGCTACAACCAACAATTAGCGTGCGCTACTACACCGCTTGCGTACGCTGAAAACCACTCCTAGCATGCGCTAGGAATAAATTCAATTCAGTCCAGTAGCCACTGGACTCAACCTGATCCGACCTTAGCGCGCGCTACACTGACTGCATAGCGTGCGCTACTCCGGATCACTAGCGCGCGCTACTTACCATTCGTAGCGTGCGCTACCTACAATCCCAACTGCAGTCCAGTGCCTTCTGGACTGCCTGCTCAACTACACTAGCGTGCGCTAGTGTTGAGAGGTGGCGTGCGCTACCAGTACTCAATTAGCGCACGCTAAAAAGAGTACGTAGCGTGCGCTACTCCTCACACACAGCACACTAAGAAATGACAATGATGGTAAACACCGCACGATTCTCCAATTAGATTGATGATGAATGACGATTGATACACAATACAATTACTCTGAACGGTGTACACAAAGATTGAATATGAGTGACAATTGATCATTAATGAGTGAAATTACTGAGTGACAATTGATCATTAAAGAGTGAAATTACTGAGTGACAATTACTGAATGATAAATACTGAATGATAATAACTGAATACCTTGGATATACTGAGATACACACGTGAACATCACAAGAACAGTATATTAAGAGCAAACATATTTCTTCAAGCATACTGCCATTCTTGAGGGAATAAATATACAAGTGATCAACCTTGAACAATACATCATCAGCTCAAGCTCAAGAAGTCAAGTTGTTGTTCAAACCCGTGTTCTTACATTTGAAGAAAATCACGAGCCTTGTGTAGACTGAAGAAAGCCTTGCTTTTCCTGAAACTGTGTGTGATGAATCTGCATTGTAGACGAAGCTTTGTAACTGTGTGTTAAGAAGCAAGTCAAGTGAAAACTTTAACCAATCTGTGTGAATGGTTGAAAGCGACAGTCTTTTTATCAATATGTGTGAACTATACAAGGATAGGTTTGATTATAATCATGTAGTTGTGTATGTAGTGATTGTAATAAACATTATTACTCATGTGTCGAGGACCAGTGGACGTAGGGGGTTTACCTCGAACCACTTTAAATACTGTTTTATGTAACTTCTACAATTATTGTTTTCATTATTGTGATTTACTTAAGTATACACCAAAAATCCTGTACGCACCAAGCTAACAGGAGACAAGCCTATTTGCTGTATTTACAGCAACTTACTTTAACAGACTTCTGCTATGCACTCTTATTTGAAAAACATAAAGCTTGTTGTACCAATACTTTTTCAAGTTGTATTCTATATACTTAGTGGCCAACAAGTGGTATCGGTGCGGTTGATTCTAAAAAGAATCAGTCGTATTTTTAACCGAATTGGATCCTAAAATCACTTATTTTTTAAAACAGTATTTATCTTTCCTATTTTCTCATATGGGTACCTTTATGATTAATAAGCTTCCTATGTTCTCGATTAACGAATTTGATGATTGGAGAATTAGGATGGAAGCTCATCTTGAAGCCATGCACGAAGAAATGATTTTTGTCATTCAAGATGGCCCCATAAAGATCATGAAGGTAAATCCTACTGCAAGGATTGAAGGCCAAGCTCATGACGAGATGCTCGAGAAAGAGCACTAGCAGTGGACAACTGACGAGCGCAAGCATGCCAACCTCGACAACATAGCTAAAAATTTGCTATTTGTCAATCTTGACAAAGGCACATTCTCAAAGATAAAGAGCTGTATGACAACCAAGGAAATCTGGGATAAACTCAAGATTATTTTGTGCGGGAACTGAGCTCTCAAAAGAAAATAAGATTTCAAAACTCACTCAGCAATTTGAATCTTTTAAAATTAAACCAACTGAAACTCTTGAGGAACTTGACCTCAGATTCACTGGCATTGTCGTTGAACTTTAAGCATTGGGCAAAGTTTATACCCAAAAGGAGAAGAACTTAAAAATTTTCAGATCTCTCCCTACCCGATGGGACATAAAAACCACAGCTATGCGTGTGTCATGTACTCTCAATGACATTTATACTTTTAACCTGTTCTCTGACCTAAAAGCTTTCGAGTATGACATTGACATGAGAGAGAAGGCCGAAGAGTCACCTGCTAGGACTACAGTATTATCTGCTGTATCCAAAAGGAGACACATCATGTACAGCACATTTAAATCTGCCTCCAAGAAGGCTGACAGTGATGACGATATCCTGTCACAAGATGAAATGGCTCTACTCATGCATAAATTCAAGAAATTCATCAAACGGTCTGGAAAGACTGCATACAGGCCCAAGCCTTTTCATAAGGTAAGTTCTGAAACTTCCCCATCTGGTGATTCTAATTTATGTTATAATTGTAGGAAACTAGGACATTATGCGAATAAGTGTCCGCATCCTAAAGTCCAAAAGTTTTCGGAAGCCAAGCAACAAGAAAAGGACGACAGGAGGCGTGCTTGGAAGAACAAGGTCAAGGCCCTGATCGGCGAATCAGAAGCCTCGCCCGCTCAAACCAAGATAGAGGAATGCCTTCAGGCGGTTACTGACAGTGACTCGTCTGAAGATGAGCTCGAAGATAAAGCATACATGTGCTTTATGGCTAAAGATATTGATGATGATGAAGATAGCGATGATGAGGTAAGATCAACATCTAATATTCCCATCAATGCATCTCATACTTTCGAAAATATGATGAATGAATTTAAAAACATTCAAAAGGCCCATGAGACATTAAACGAGAAAACATACAGCTCGAAATTTCTAACTTAGAGCTGAAAGATGAAAATGACTTGCTAAGAAATAATTACGAAAATATGTCTATCGATTGCGAAAACAGCAAGATCGCATTGGAAAAACTCACGGAGAGCAATCATCAACTTGATCACGATCTAAATGAGACCAAGTATCATAGTGATAGCAAGACAAATGATTTCGTTCTGCTCGAAGCCAAAGTAAAAACTCTCGAGAAACAAGACGGAGAACTTGAGACCATCTTGAAATCTTTCGAGAAATCATCTAAAAGGATGGAAGAAATTCTAAGCACTAGGCAATATTCTCATGATAAGAGTGGCTTAGGATACAACTCATTCTCCAATAAATGAAAAATTAGTACTGTGTTCGTCAGGGGTGTGGAACTCATTCCTCTATCGGAAGACATCCCGAGTCCTGCAAAGGCACCTGTTGCACCGTGTACAGCAAGGCTTCCATTCTGCCACCAGAGTCATATCACAGACAGCAGAATCCTCAGCCATCCAGACCTATAAGGCGTAACCTACAGCATGCTCCCTGAGCATATCAAAAGCGCCAACAGTCGTTCAGAAAGAAGGTTGTACCCAAATATCAAAGGCCCGCACAGCAGTACTTCCAACAGTACAGCACGCCTAGATACTGGATACAGGAGCCTCGTTATCCATCGCAAAAGCAGGTCGCCGTACAATATCAACAACAGCTTTGGGAATCCAATTGGAGAGCCAGGAGGTAAGATGTAAGGCCGAAGAAAATGGCTCCACCTCCAAGACGGCACTCGTACTGGATTAATAATAATAACCCTGAGTTATACCTGCATAATAATTATCAAGGTTATAGTTACTATGTGCCTGCCCCACGTAGACATTGCAAGAACGGACCTAAAGTAACCTACAGCAAGACAATTGCTGTCAGGCAAATCTGGGTATCTAAAGGCACTAACATCCATGGACCCAACATACAAAGGGGACCTAAATCTACTTAATTTCTTTGCTTACAGGACATCAAAGAGAAGGACATCTGGTACTTTGACAGTGGATGTTCTCGGCACATGACAAGAGATAGAAGCAAGCTATCAGATTACGTAGAAGGTCGCGGTCCAAAAGTGCGCTTAGGTGATAAATCAAAAGGAAGAACAAGAGGGAAGGAACCCTGCTTGTAGGAAATTCAAAGTCACCGATGTTGCTTTTGTTGAAGGCTTACAGTATAATCTACTAAGTATTAGCCAGTTCTGTGACAAACAGTTCTATATAGATCATTGTAGAGTCAAGAACATTCTGACCAAAGAAATTGTGCTCACAGGAAGCAGATCAGGTAATATGTATATTGCTGACTGGATGCCTACGAGCTCCACAATTCCTTGTTTTGTTGCCAAAGGCACTGCAGATCTAAGCTGGCTATAGCACAAAAGGATGTCTCATGTCAACTTCAAGTCTATCAACAAGCTCGCTAGATAGGGAATGGTTAGAGGTTTGCTCGATGTGTTATTCCAAAAAGACAGCGTCTACGGACCCTTTCAGAATGACAAACAAATCAAAACCACCCTGAAAAAACAAATCCTACCCGTCCACTCACAGAGTTATAGAAATGCTACATATGGATCTCTATGGTCCTGTAGACCCGGTAAGTTTGGGAGGTAAGAAATACTGTCTCGTTATTGTTGATGACTATTCCAGGTACGCTTGGACAATCTTCCTGAGCAAGAAGAAGGAAACCACATCAAAGCTGCCCGAGCACCTGAGAAAGCTTCAAAATGAGAAAGGGTTGAGTATCGTGTCCATTCGTTCCGACAGGGGTACTGAATTCACTAACCGCTTTATAGAGCAAAACTGTTCGGACACTGGGATACAGCATGAATACTCAGGTGCCCGCACACCTAAGCAAAATGGGGTTGCCGAGCGAAAGAACAGGACGCTCAAGGAAGCAACAAGGACCATGATTGCCGCAATCAAGTTGCCGCAGCGTTTTTGGGGTGAAGCAACAAATAAAACGTGTTATACACAAAACCACTGTATCATTAACAAACATCACAACAAAACAGCATATGAGGTATGGAACAACAAAACTCCATTAGTTTCGTACTTTCACATATTCGGATGCTGGTGTTATGTTTTGAACAACGCGAAGGATCAACTTAGAAAATTCAATGAGAAGTCATATGAAGGGATATTTGTAGGATATTCCTCTGTCAGCAAAGCTTTTAGGATCTTTAACAAATTGAAGTTGACAGTCGAGGAATCGGTACATGCAGTATTCGACGAACCTCACCATGACCCTACCGGAGTAGAAGACCTTACTCAGAACATCCAACAACTCTCTATTGATGACCCTCCAACTCCAACAGAACATGTCGTTGACTTAGAAATCAACCCCGCAGCTGTAAGAACAGAGGTAGTCGAAGCTGATGTTGTACAAGCTGAAACTGAAACTACAGCAACTCAAGATACAGTACGGGATGCCTAACTAGAACCCGATAGAAGATGGTTGAGAGATCACCCACAGGAGTTGATCAAGGAAACATTGACGCTGGAGTATCAACCCGTAGGAGAATACAGAGTACACAAGGAAATGTACTATATGCACAAGGAGAACCCGAATCTGAGAAATCTCCATTTCCTGTATGAAAATCTCAAGTTGAACTTAGAAGACTTAATATGTGCACAATTGCTGTATTCTTAGCTCAATCTGGACCTGTTTCTACCAAAGAAGCTCTAGACAATTCTCATTATATTACATCTATGCAAGAAGAGCTTAATGGTTTCGAAAGAAACAACATATGGCATTTAGTACCCAGACCTGAGCATCAAACCGTGATTGGAACTAAATGGGTATTTAGAAACGAGAAGGATGAAAATGGACTTGTTATCAGAAACAAATCCCGTCTAGTCGCACAAGGCTACAGATAGGAAGAAGGCATAGACTACGATGAAAGATTTTCCCCTGTACCCAGACTAGAAGCCATTAGGATATTTATGGCCTTTTACACCCATAAGAGCTTTATTGTATATCAAATGGACGTCAAGAGCGCATTCCTAAATGGAGACCTCACTGAAGAAGTCTATGTTGAACAACCACCAGGGTTTGTCAACACAGAAGGTGGAAACCTTGTATACAGGCTACGGAAAGCACTGTATGGACTTAAGCAAGCACCCAGGGCATGGTATGAGACCCTGTCCCTGTACCTTACAAATAATAGACTCGAGAAAGGTGCTGTGGACAAGACCTTGCTTAAAACACATGGGGGAACTTAGTTATTTCCTAAGATTGCAGGTAAAGCAGTTGCCTACATGAATCTTTATCAACCAGGAGAAGTATAACAAGGAGCTTCTGAACAAGTTTGGAATGAATAATTCCAAATCCTCATCAACCCCCATGAGCACTTCCGTACAAATTAGTGTTGATGAAGCTAGAAAGCCGGTTGATCAATCACTCTATAAGAAGCTAATAGGCTCACACCTGTACCTAACAGCTAGCAGGCCCGATATCCAGTTTGCTGGAGTATGTGCTCGTATCAAGTAGCACCTAGCAATCACACTTCACAACAGCTAAACGAATCCTTAAGTACCACTACACCAAAAACAGGATTTTATGACATTGAAACTCGCCGGATTTGTGATCACACGATAATCACAACTTTATGACGATACAATAATACAAAGACCACACAGTGATAAATTCAAATTTTTGTGACTGTTAATGACTGTCACAAGCGTTGTGACTATCGTGAACAGTCACAAACATTTCAAGTTAAATGATATTATTATATTAATTATTATTTATTAAATAATATTTTTAATCTTTATTTTTTTGCCTAACCCTAAATAAAATTTTTAATGAATCGTCCAGAGTCCAGAGTCCAAGATTTTTAATGAATCTTTATTATTAAATGAATCTTTTAAATAAATCTTTATTAAATGAATCTTTTTAATGAATCGTTATTATTAAACAAAATTTTTAATGCATCGTCCAAAGTCCAAGACTCCCTCATTTCTTCTCCCTCAGTGATTCTCCCTCAACTCGACGGGACCCAACCACAGCTCCCCCTGCAGTCTCTCTTGCGCCGCGCCTCCCGCAGTCTCTCCACCGCTCAACTGCTCCATGACAGGCCTCCCTCAGTCCCTCTCGCTCTTAGTTTCCCATGGCCATCCGCTCGCAGCAGCACCTGTCTCTCGGCAGTCGGCTCTCCCCGATCACTTCTCCTCCCGTCACTCGCCCTGGCCTACATTGGCGCTAAAACTCCACCACAGGAAACACATGTAAGTGAAAGTTCTGCATCTTCCTGAAGGATATGAGTGACTTAATAGAGCTTGTGTTCAGTTTTCTGGAATTTAATTCTTTTGCTTTTATCACGAACCATTTGACGATTGATTATAAAATGATTTCATCAAATTATTAAGTCATATCAAAGTTGAAGAAGCTTTAGACGAGGTTTACAGTAACAAGATGATGCAACTGAATCTTGTGATGTTATCTGCTATTGAAATTGAATGATATTTGAATGTGACATCTTCAATTGTTTTATTTTTAATAACCTCCGCTTGTCTTTGTCCTGTGTACCCCCTTTCGGTTATTATGCAGGTAACTTTTCTTTCCGGGGTCATACTCACAAACAAGGTATGGTTGTACTAATCCCTCTTCCTGCTTGCAATCATTAGCTTTACATTTGTATGTAATACTGGAAGTGATCATACTTCTTCCCAATTTTACAGATGTAGAAGTGAACGAGCCAGCATATTTCTTCCCTATTTTACAGATGTAGAAGTGATCATATTTCTTCCCAAGTTTGGTAGTGTTCGCAATTAGAAGCTAAAGCATGAATGAAAAAGTTACAAGAGACTATTTGGTGAATAAGTTTTATAAGTGCTTTACTTGTGTATAAGTTGTATAAGTTCTTTATTCCCAATGGGTTGGTTCGGATTTTTTTTTACGTGCTAATTTTGAGCATTACATTGTGATTTTTATGTCTTGCAAAAATTAATTGGAGTGCTGTGTGAATACTTTGAGAAATATGTTTGGATTGTATTATGAATTTATTGTAAAAAATAATTATATTGCATTTAGAGAAAAATGGGATTTTACTATTTTTTTGTACTTTTTTCAACAATTTGTGACTTCTAAAAACAGTCACAAGACAATCATGAAAAATGATATTTGTGACTGTCTATGGAAGTCACGAAAGTTGAAATTCCTGACTGCTAATGACTGTCACAGGAGTGGAAATTCGTTACTGCTAATGAGAATCAAAAATATATTTGTGACTGCTATGGAAAGTGGTATTGTGAGGTCATATAAATGAGGTTTTGTCACTGTTTTGTGACTGTTTTTTACAGTCACAAAAAAACTTGTGACTTGTGATTTTGTGAGTCCTTTGTGACTGTTTTTGCCATTTGTGACAGTTTTTCACAGTCACAAAATCGTGATTCTAGTGTAGTGTACGTCAAAGGAACAGTCGATGCAGGACTGGGGTATCCTAAAAAAGTCAGATTCAATTTAGTTGGCTACAACGACTCGGATCACGGAGGTTGCAAGCTAGATAGGTAGAGTACAAGTGGTACTTGTCACTTTCTTGGACCTAGACTTGTGTCCTGGTTCAGCAAGAAACAATTGGCAAACTCACTTTCCACAGCTGAATCAGAATACTATGCTGCTGGTAGTTGCTATATGCAGATCCTTTGGATGCAACAATAGCTGTCAGACTATGAAATCATTGCCAAGGAAACACCAATTATATGCGATAGCCCGAGTGCAATTGCAATAACGCACAACTTTGTTTTGCACTAGCGTACTAAGCATATTCATATGAAGCATCACTTCATTCGGAATCATGTTGAGAGCAAAGATGTTCGGCTCGAGAAAGTTCATACAGATAATCAGTTAGCCGACATCTTTACCAAGCCTCTCAACACAGCCAGATTCTGTATGCTTCGACAAGAATTGGGAATGCTACAGCCCAACTCCCTGTAAGTTTTTATGCTTTTACTCATAAATTGAGGGGGAATGATGTAAGACCCAAGAATACAGTATCCACCATTAATTAACTATACACTTAGACAGTCAGACATCACTGTAGGACTAAAAAGACATGACATCTTCCTACAGCTGACGTGTGCATTAATTAAGGGGGAATACAGTATGACCCATGAATACACTATAAATCCAAAAATTGATGTAAGAATTGAAACCCGAATGTACCTTTTAAGGGGAACGCTATATTTTCGCGGATACATTACATACTATGGGACATCAATTAATATTATATTTGATTCATTCTAAAATAGTTTTAAGTCCACGTGCCCTGTTTCTTAATTCAAACGTCTTTGCACTTAATGCTTTACACGACATCTGGACTATATTATCTAAACGCCGCGATTTTTCAATTAATTAAATATTTCAAACTGCCATTTCGGGCAATAAGGGAAGTCAAAACGTCAGAAGTGGGGCCGATTATCATTTCAAAATTGGATGGATAAGATGTACTAGTTACGCCCGATTCATCCTGTTTGTACAATTAAAACGACGGTTCCCATCCCTTAAATCTGACCATTCACTGTTTGTAAACCCTAATCTTCCCTGCCCACTATAAAAGGACTGTTACATGCTCCCTTCGACACTTTATGCTTTCTGCAAAATTAAACGAGTTCTTGAGCAAACAGCCTATATTGTTTACTATATTTTACTGCCTTTTCTTTGCCATCTCACTCACCTTTTCTTCAGTAATCATAATGGCATCTTCACAGGCATCATCTCAATCCCTTAAGAATAGAGGCACCACCATCATCGACGGGCGAATCTTCGCCAGATCCGTCGTGCTAGAATGTGTTCGTGTCGAAAGCGACGACGTTGATGCCATGGAAATCATCATTTCAAGAATCCGTCAGCAAGGCCTCTATCGCCTTGGAAGCCATACTGATGAGCTCTACGATGAGCAAATCATCGAAGAATTTTATCTCAACATCTCTATTCGTTTCTTCTCTCTAAAAAGAGGAGGAGATGTTTCTGACATTTCTGCCACCGTCCACGGAGTTCAGATCTGCGTTGACAGGGATCTACTGCAGAATCTGTACAGGCTGCCATCTGATGGCCTGACCATGGAAGAGCTTGAGACCTTTGGGTCCCAAGATATCCTCACCGATTATTGTGGACTATTTACTGGCGCTGCATCGAACACTAATGTTCATGCATCCTGCCACAAAAAGAGTTTTTGCTTGCCATTTATGTACTTACACGATTTTTGCTGTCGTGTTGTTGAAAACAGGACCGGTGCATTCGAGATGTGCACCAACCTATGATTCAGAATGATGGTCGCCATCATGCCTGGTGAAAAAGTCACCTGGTGTCAAATCATCCTGAAGAGGCTACAGGAAGAGGCTTCTAAGCTTGCTACCCAGAAGAAGTCATTTGGCCTCATCCTCAACAACATCCTCACCAAAAGAGGTGTGCCGTAATCGAAAGAATCCAAGAATATTGGCCAAGACAAATACATTGACGGAAGCAATCCCTCCGTATACAACAGAGACGGACTAATTGGGTCTAAACCCTATGTCAGGAATCTGCCCGTTTCTGATGATCCGAGGGACACCACTATGAAGTTCGGGAGTGAGGAGATATCAAAGAAGAGAAAGAGGTCATCTCATAGCAAAACTCCTCTCGCTGTCGAGAAGCGAAAGAAGAAACACAAAAAGGCTACCAAAGCCAAAGATACGGCGCAACCCACTGTACAACACCCACAGGGCGCAACCCCTGTGGAAGAAATAGCTACTACTGTTCATACAGTAGATCCCGAGCCTTTGGCGGCAATGACGGATAGACAGCTATTTGCCAACTTGGAAGGCTCTGGCGAGTCGGATGCCCATTTGGAGCCAAAATCTACATCTCCTGCACGGGAACCCACACCCCTAAGGGATCCATCTCCCATCAGGGTACCAACCCCTGTTCCGGATCCATCTCCGAAACAGGCTCCCATACCTGTCGAGGAATCTGTGCCTACAGTAGACCCACGTATTGTACGCAGCCTGTAACACCCCCGATATATTCAGGAATATTACAGCGCCGTAAATCCTTTACATAAGGATTTACAAGGCTGAAGAATTGAACAGGCATTAAAAGGTACTAACGAATGGAAATAACGGAATTACCGTACAACAGTTCTGACCAAATACAGAAATAGTACAATTGTTCAAAAGAACTCAATAATACATCCCAAATTCAAATCCATCACAATTGACTTCATACTCGAGTACTTATTGAAATAACAAATAAACAATAGATAAATAAAGCCGGTCGGGACATCACTCTGCACCCTCGTCATCATACAGTTCCAGTGGTTGTTTCCCCGCTCTCCTGGATCCTGAGCACAAACAAAATGTTCACCCCCGAAGGGGTTAGCACAACGATGCTAGTACAAGTACCACAACATATTATTCATATCTCACGAAGAATAATAACATAAACGACAAAATACCAACGAGTCTTCTCCTACGAGAAACTCATAAATGACATACACAACTGACAATCACAACATGATATCATAACATACACATGGTAATTCCGTCGATCCAGCGTTCACTGCCTAGAACCCACGATGATCCCGTCAGACCAACCCGTGGTGGAAAAACCCGTCCGATGATCCAGCACACGCGAGCATATATCCCCCGATGATCCCGTCGGACCAACACGAAGTGGACATACAACAACGACATATATGCACGACAATATGTATAACAACAATACATAAAACAATTAAAGTACTTGCCTCGATTTGAAGACAATAACAACACTTCCACGAAAATGAACACTCGAAGGTCGTCCTCCTCAATCAATCACGTAACGAGACCAAACCATATGATTCGAATCATGATGATTATGATGATTACCAATGATAGAAGCTTCTCTTTACATATCCAGTGTAATAAGATTCGAATCATGATGATTATAATCAAGGTACTTAAGGCTTATTCATCTCACTATTCCAAACATGATATACTTGGATAATTCATCTATGAAAATCCATATCTTCTTAACATGATCATCCAAATCGTTAGAATCCAATTCTAAGTCTTGAGATAGATTGAACATACCTTAATATGATGAAAATCACTGAACCGTAAGGTAGAATCCAACTCCGGTTGGTTGTATGCCACTCGAAGGTGCTATTCCTCTTCAATGATTACTCCCAAGTGATAGCCAATATATAAACACCAACAATATGTGTTCTAGGTATGTAGTAGGATATCTCAGCTCTCTGGCCTCTCAAGTATGCAGAAGGAACGAGTAAAATGTAAGCCAAAACGAGTTGTTGTCCCATTTATAATATTCTGCATTTTAACAAGTTAGCGCACGCTACTAAGCATTCCTTAGCGTGCGCTAATAATGGTTGACTTCAGAATTGTCCGGGTGCGTCCACGGGAATCTTATCCGGACCCATGTCCCGGCTGGCGCATGTGCTATCCGTCCCGCTCAATAATTGAGTCCTTAGCACACGCAACTCCTACCTGAATAACGTGCACTAATAATAGCCCGATAGCGCGCATTAAGATACATTCTTAGCGTGCGCTATCACGAGGTTGCTTGAGCAATTTTGCATGTTTCTATACTTATGTACAATGATATCAATGCACGAAATATCATACTCCAATAATCAAAACCAACAATCCGAATAATACATGGTTTGAATACAGATGAAATACACCGTAATAAATTCGGATATTACATACTCTCCTACTAAAAAGGAGTTTCGTCCCGAAACTCAAGACGAAAATAACTCGGGATATCTAGACTTCATATCAGCTTCCGTTTCCCAGGTGGCTTCTTCCATTCCATGACGTGACCATTGAACTTTGACCAAAACGATTGGTTTGTTCCTCAGCTGCTTAACTCGACTCTCGAGTATTTTGACCGGTCTTTCTTCAAACGTCCCATCCTGCGCGACTTCGATCTCGCCTAAATCAATGATATGACTGGGATCTGGTATATATCTCCGTAACTGGGATACGTGGAACACGTTATGAACATGGCACAATGACGGCGGCAATGCCAATCTGTATGCCAACTCCCCAACTCTCTCGAGGATCTCAAATGGTCCGATATATCTCGGACTCAGCTTTCCTTTCCTTCCGAAATGAAAGATTCCCCGAGTAGGAGAAACCTTCAAAAGTACGTGATCTCCAGTACTGAACTCCAATGGGCGACGGTGTACGTCTGCGTAAGATTTCTGGAGACTCTGGGCGGTCAACAGCCTTTCACGAATCAAGGCTATCTTCTCTCGAGTC
Organism: Orobanche coerulescens; assembly: GCA_033398695.1. Lineage (NCBI taxonomy): Eukaryota > Viridiplantae > Streptophyta > Magnoliopsida > Lamiales > Orobanchaceae > Orobanche > Orobanche coerulescens. The sequence goes on along the minus strand of CM065810.1, from coordinate 96,787,192 downwards.
TGCACGATCAACTCTGGTTCTGTTCCGATCAAGTCTGACGAATCGTCCCAGCATAGGGGCGATCTGCATCTCCTTCCGTATAATGCCTCAAATGGTGCCATCTTAATGGAAGCATGCCAACTATTGTTGTAGGTAAATTCAATCAACGGTAGATGAGCTTCCCAATCGTTTGACCAATCTAAGGCACAGGCCCTTAGCATGTCTTCCACCGTTTGTATAGTTCTCTCAGATTGTCCGTCAGTCTGCAGGTGATAAGCCGTACTGAAGTTCAATTCGGTCCCCAAGGACTTATGAACTGCTTTCCAAAAGTGAGACACAAAACGGCCGTCTCGATCAGAAACAATGGTCTTCGGCGTACCATGCAATCGAACTATCTCCGAAATAAATACTCGTGCCAACCTTTCTGGTCCCCACGTATCCTTAATGCCTAGAAAATGAGCTGATTTGGTTAAACGATCAACTATCACCCAAATCATGTTCATTCCTGTCCTGGTTTTCGGCATATTAGTGATAAAGTCCATCGATATGTCCTCCCACTTCCATTCAGGAATCGGGAGTGGCTTCAACATTCCGGCAGGCTGTTGATGCTCGATCTTAACCTGCTGACAAGTCAAGCATTTCGAAACATAGTCCGCTACATCTTTCTTCATGTTGCCCCACCAGAAATTCTGCTTCAAGTCCTTATACTGGTGCCCGGGTGGATAGAATAGGGCGAACTGTGAGCTTCCTTCATAATTGTCTGTTTCAGAACATCATCATCGGGAACGTAGATTCGGTTCTGAAATCTCAAAACTCCGTCATCATGAATTATGAATCTGGGGGCCTTTCTTTTGATCACTTCATCACGTAACCGAATCATCAGAGGATCATCTGCCTGTCTAGATTTGATTCCTTCGGTTAATGATGAAGTTATCTCCATCACGCACAGTTGTCCTTGGACTCTTTGTAACCATACTTCAATCCCTTCACGAATCATCTCTCGTTGAAAGCTAAGTTGGGATGTCAGTGTCTCCAGCATCTGAATAGAGACAGGCTTGCGGCTAAGTGCATCGGCCACTAGATTCGCTTTTCCTGGATGATATAAAATCTCCAAGTCATAGTCCTTAATCAGTTCTAACCATCTTCTTTGCCGCATGTTCAACTCTTTCTGACTGAATATGTACTTGAGACTCTTATGATCCGTAAAGATCTGACAGTGAGTCCCGTACAGATAATGCCTCCAGATCTTCAAAGCAAAAACTACTGCTGCTAGCTCCAAATCATGTGTCGGGTAATTCACTTCATAAGGTTTCAGCTGTCGCGACGCATAAACAATTACCTTATCATTCTGCATCAATACGCACCCAAGTCCTTGGTTCGAAGCATCACTGTAAACTATAAATCCTCCAGTTCCCTGTGGAAGTGATAGAATCGGTGCCGTCGTCAATCTCTTCTTCAATTCATCAAAACTAATCTGACACAACTCATTCCACTCAAACTTTTGAGTTTTCTGCAGGAGTCGAGTAAGTGGGCGGGAGACTTTAGAAAACCCTTCCACGAATCGACGATAGTATCCAGCAAGTCCCAAGAAGCTTCGGACCTCTTTCACGTTCTTTGGAGGCTTCCAATCCAATATTGCTTCGATCTTCTGAGGATCTACTCGGACTCCTTTAGCTGACACCACATGGCCGAGGAACATTACTTCCTTTAGCCATAATTCACACTTAGAAAGTTTGGCGTACAATTGTTCGTTTCTCAAAAGTTCCAATACAACCCGCAAATGCTGCGCATGTTCTTCCGGGCTCTTAGAATACACTAGAATGTCATCAATGAACACGACCACAAATTTGTCCAAAAATTCAATGAACACTCTGTTCATCAATTGCATAAATACAGTAGGTGCGTTAGTGAGACCAAACGGCATCACTACAAACTCATAATGTCCGTAGCGAGTTCTGAACGCTGATTTCGGAACATCAGATTCCTTAATCCTCAGCTGATGGTATCCTGATCTCAGATCGATTTTAGAAAATACCGCGTTGCCCTTGCACCGGTCAAACAGATCATCAATCCGTGGCAACGGATATTTGTTCTTAATCGTCATCTTGTTCACTTCTCGATAGTCAATACACAATGGAGCGACCCATCCTTCTTTCGGACAAAAGAACTCGGCGCTCCTGTGGTGAAACGCTGTCAATCTAGCCCTTGTCCAAGAACTCCTCCACCGCTTCTTCGATCAGTACATCTCAGTAGGTGCCATACGATACGGCGCCTTAGAAATTGGTGTAGCTCCGGGTTCCAGCTCAATGGTAAATTTCACATCCCTTCGTGGAGGTAGTCCAGGTAACTCGTCAGGAAATACATCTGGGAATTCGTTCACAACAGGAATGGATGAAAGTTCCACAATTTCGTCTTCTTTCTTCATTGCATAACACCAATATCCGGTACAGCCCTGTTTCAACAATCTGACAGCTTTCATCGCTTTGATCAATTTTCCTAAGCTTCCCGGTTTCCACCCTTCGAACAATATTTCAGAACCATCGTCAGCGATCAGTGAGATATTCCTCCTTCGGTAGTTCACAATTTCTCCATATCGATTAAGCTAATCGTCTCCGAGTATCAGGTCGTCTTCTTGCATTTCTATCACGATCAGATTTGAGAGCCACTCTCTGTCTCCAAATGATACAGGGAAATTTCTAGTTTCTAAATTTCCAACAATCCTCTCTCCACTCGGTAAACCAACAACATAAGGTTCACAAGTATGAAAACCGGAAATATTCAAACGATTTACACAAGACAAAGATATAAAAGAATGCGTAGCTCCTGTATCGAATAAAACGCTAACTGGCTGGGAAAGGATCTGGACAGTACCTTATGCGACAAAGAGATCTCGATCGTCTGTCCTCCTCATCTCGCATGCACGTGGGGGAGCAGATCCGGCGCTCGATGTACCATTACGGTCCCATTGTCCTCTGCCTAGTCCGCTGCCAAATTTCTGAGGCATCTGAACACTTTGCTGCGTCTGTTGAATACCGGCTTCCTTCGACTGGCCGTGGTGTACGGGCTCTAAAAGACTTTGCAGCCTCTTCACTAAACACCGCCCGATGTCCTCTCGTCCACAATCAAAACAAGTCACGGCAGAAGGGGGCAATTCACAATAGTGCCGTCTGGGCGCGATTAAAGCATTTCTGGTAACATCGGTAATAGTTGATGTCGCTCCAAGTTCTTTCCGCTCCTAATCGGGTGCGGAGGTTTCTTGAAAGAGTGAAAGGATGACTGGGCCTTACGGGGCCCGCTGTTCTTGTGCTCGTAAAAGTACCGAGAGACTTTCTGCTTGGATTCCAAAATTTCTCCATAGCCGCTTCCATGATCTCATACGTCAACGCCTTATCCTGGTATTGACGAGTGTGGTACATTCAAATCCGGACATGTACCTGGATTTCGGTTTCATTCTCATATCAAAATGGATCATCATTTCGCATCTGCTCGACCGGATGTCGAACAAATGCCACCGTTGGTTAAACGCCTTAATCGCTCGATACCGACACGTCAAGGCCGAGCGGAGAAAAACTCCCGAACTTTGGCTTCCCTCACGGGACGAGGGCAATCGAGCTTCCATCATCAATCTAAACTCGCCCAATCGGCATCGTGGTCTACAGCCGATGGCTTCCCACCATTCGGACGCTTCCCCTATCGTAAAATATTGAGCAATAAAGGCTCTCCTATTGCCCTGGCGATTAATTCCGGCAAAGATTTTCTCCATTCTTTCAACCAATGGTCCTGTGGGAGTCTCAGAAATACCGTCGAATTTGGGTGGTTGCATCTTCGCCACCTCTTGCAGCCACCGGTCACCTCGATTTCCCATGTCTGGGATCTCTTGCTGTCTTTCTCCCTGCTGTAGTCCCACCGCCACTTGCAATCGATCCACGACCTGGGCGAACTGAGTCATCTGGTTCACCACTTGACGAAGGATCTCTGCACAGCAGATCTGCCCGTTATTAATAGATTGTTGCGGCTCGCCTGAGCTATGACTGGCCTGGTTAGAAGGCGACGCTTCCCTTTCAGCATTTCTTCGTCCGCGTCCACGACCGAGACCACGCCCACGTCCGCCTCTCAACATACTGTAAGCATAAATACTCAATATACAGGAAGCAACAACGTTCTAATATTCGAGTATAAAGAGACACAATATGTAAAGAACGAGATAGAGTTTAGGAACTTACAACCACCGTTCGCATGAAGACGTAGGCAGTGCAGTGATGTCATTCACGGTCGGTCACCTCAAAAGACATAAATGACCCCTATTTTAACCCAACGGCCAAGATATCCATAATCTTAGCTCTGATACCATATTCTGTAACACCCCCGATATATTCAGGAATATTACAGCGCCGTAAATCCTTTACATAAGGATTTACAAGGCTGAAGAATTGAACATGCATTAAAAGGTACTAACGAATGGAAATAACGGAATTACGGTACAACAGTTCTGACCAAATACATAAATAGTATAATTGTTCAACAGAACTCAATAATACATCCCAAATTTAAATCCATCACAATTGACTTCGTACTCGAGTACTTATTGAAATAACAAATAAACAACAGATAAATAAACCCGGTCGGGACATCACTCTGCACCCTCGTCGTCATACAGTTCCAGTGGTTGTTTCCCTGCTCTCCTGGATCCTGAACATAAACAAAATGTTCACCCACGAAGGGGTTAGCACAACGATGCTAGTACAAGTACCACAACATATTATTCATATCTCACGAAGAATAATAACATAAACGACAAAATACCAACGAGTCTTCTCCTACGAGAAACTCATAAATGACATACACAACTGATAATCACAACATGATATCATAACATACACATGGTAATTCCGTCGATCCAGCGTTCACTGCCTAGAACCCACGATGATCCCGTCAGACCAACCCGTGGAGGAAAAACCCGTCCGATGATCCAGCGCACGCTAGCATAGATCCCCCGATGATCCCGTCGGACCAACACGAGGTGGACATACAACAACGACATATATGCACGACAATATGTATAACAACAATACATAAAACAATTAAAGTACTTGCCTCGATTTGAAGACAATAACAACACTTCCACGAAAATGAACACTCGAAGGTCGTCCTCCTCAATCAATCACGTAACGAGACCAAACCTTAACAAAAGAAATGATATAGGATTTATCTCATGTCGTACGAATGTTTAAAAATTCGATTTACGATCAAAAGTTCATAAAACGCAATCTGCCTGAACTGCTTAGCGCACGCTAAGTTCTCTGTGTAGCGTGCGTTAAGTCTGCTCGATAGCGCACGCAAACAACAAAGCCTAGCGCATGCTAACTATGTATGTTCAGTACTTCACTGATCAGTCTAATGACTTGTCTATTGGCCTAGCGTACGTTACGTACCAAACGTAGCGTACGCTAACTCGTGCTCGATAGCGCACGTTAATAATCAAAGCATAGCGTGCGCTATCTGTGCATGGCGCCATCACGAAAGCAAGAATCGTTCTCGCCATGATCGAAACAATGAAATCTTCCGTGATACTTCATGTTACCTCCATGAATATCATGTATATACGATCTTGAATGATCTTACGGATAACAACAACTTCGGATTCAAGGATATGCATACCATATAAACCATATTCCATTTCGACTACAATTCTTCCTATGACGATTCGAAAAGCTTAACGGTTGATATCAACACCTTATTTCAATCAATATTATCATGCTGAAGTTAAAGTCAAGTCCTTGATTATTATGAAGTCATCTACTAGATTCGAATTACCAATGATAGAAGCTTCTCTTTACATATCCAGTGTAATAAGATTCGAATCATGATGATTATAATCAAGGTACTTAAGGCTTATTCATCTCACTATTCCAAACATGATATACTTGGATAATTCATCTATGAAAATCCATATCTTCTTAACATGATCATCCAAATCGTTAGAATCCAATTCTAAGTCTTGAGATAGATTGAACATACCTTAATATGATGAAAATCACTGAACCGTAAGGTAGAATCCAACTCCGGTTGGTTGTATGCCACTCCAAGGTGCTATTCCTCTTCAATGATTACTCCCAAGTGATAGCCAATATATAAACACCAACAATATGTGTTCTAAGTATGTAGTAGGGTATCTCAGCTCTCTGGCCTCTCAAGTATGCAGAAGGAACGAGTAAAATGTAAGCCAAAACGAGTTGTTGTCCCATTTATAATATTCTGCATTTTAACAAGTTAGCGCACGCTACTAAGCATTCCTTAGCGTGCGCTAATAATGGTTGACTTTGAATTGTCCGGCAAGGCCCGCGGGAATCTTATCCGGACCCATGTCCCGGCTGGCGCATGTGCTAGCCGTCCCGCTCAATAATTGAGTCCTTAGCGCACGCAACTCCTACCTGAATAGCGTGCGCTAATAATAGCCCGATAGCGCGCGTTAAGATACATTCTTAGCGTGCGCTATCACGAGGTTGCTTGAGCAATTTTGCATGTTTCTATACTTATGTACAATGATATCAATGCACGAAATATCATACTCCAATAATCAAAACCACCAATCCGAATAATACATGGTTTGAATACAGATGAAATACACCGTAATAAATTCGGATATTACACAGCCCCTCCCCCGATACTCTAATCAATAACATTTTGCTGTCAGTACAAATTGAACAGGCCTTTAAATGCTTTGTTCAACTGGAGCGAGTGGAAAGGAGAAGAATCATTTATTCTAGAGGTGACAGATTCCCAAAACATCGAATCCCTTATTCAATGGGACAACAACTTTTACCAAGAGCTGATCAAGAGCTATTTTCTGGTAAAAGAGCAAGCCCGATTGAAAGGCAAATCGAAATCCGAAGACACTGTTCCTATCAGCCCCAAATCTGACCATGACACAGACGATGACGACGATGCCTTTCAGGCAGGTCTGAGAATGAGCCGTGAAGAAGCTAGAGAACATGAATTTTCATGGATGTAGAACCAACAGGGACAAGGGGCCTCAAGCCAACAACAGTCCCCTCCCCGAGAGCAAGAAACTGCCCAAGACAAGGAGGAATCATATTGCCTGCTAACCGTCAGCCAACTCCTGAAGAAGTGAAGAACTGGAGGAAGAACGAGCTGTTGAGATAATTGGTACGTCTCATCAGGGAGTCTGCCATGTTCAACAAGTGCAAGACCCTGACAGAAGCCGCGGAAGAGTTTGCAAGGATGCTCGAGCAAGGTCGGCTCCCCTTGCAACTACAAATGAAGTCTGAGCACAGAAAAGGTGAAAGGATCACCCACCCCGAAGACTGGATTCTTGCATTCGACCAATCATACAAAAGAAGAGAGATTTATCAAAATCGAGGCAATGACTCTTATCGAATTGGTGGAGAGGAACAGATAATGATCCTGACTGAAAGCCTTGGAGGCATGAACAATACAGGAAATAACTTGTATGCCTAGTTATATTTTGTTTTTGCAATTTTCAATTCAAATCATGTAATCTTCTATGTTATCAATAAAACTCATATTTGATCTTGAAAGATTACAACTCGTAATCTGCTAATGTGTTACTGTTGATTACGAAATCAATTTATTTGCTGCAAACAAACAAGCAAAAACTTGTTAAGTATAAAAGCTGTAAGAACTTGTCTGCGAACAGTTCATGGGTTAACTTGTATTCAACACTAGAATACACTGTAATATTGTGCCTACGCGCCAATCAAAAGTTTAAGTTGTAATACACTTCCCTGTTAGATGCTATCATTTTAGAACTTGCTTGCGAGCAGTTCAAATTTTTCTAAGTGCTGAAGACCAGAACATTCGACAGAAGATCAATAAGAAAGCCTCTCCAATCAAAGATGTTTAAGAAGTTTTGGCATCGAGGTTTTGGCATTATCAAAAATGGGAAAATTATTGGGACAAACAATCTATCAAGCTATCTCAAAAGTATATCTGCCAACATATAGCAAGAAGTTCATGAGTCGATGACACCAAGTATGGAAGCTGTCCGGAAACATTCATACAACACCTTCCATACAGCAGCACTAAGAGAGAGCCTACATCGTTGGAACCTACAACTACAGCATTACTGATAAGTGTCAGTTTTATACACTTATTCGTGATTAGTATTGATATATTTTTCCCATAATTATGAGCTAGTTCACTCGTTTTTGCTAAATTAATTAGTTTTTTAATAATTTTATTTTTATAGGAAGAAGATGTAATTTTAGCCTTAATCGGATTGAAATACTGATTTACTCAAGAAATAACATTTTTATAAAATATTCTCTTTATTGAGTTTTTATGTATTCATGTAGTAGAGCTTTACGATATGAATTCAGCAGTCTTTCCGGATTCAAAATGAGAGTTATATATCAAAGGTTATGATCCGAAGAAGATTTAGGGCGAAAACGCAAAAGTCTAAGAAATTCTGGGCTGAAAATGAAGTCTGAAACTCCATACGGGCGTACAAATAAAGTTACGGCCGTAACTCACACAGCAACTAATGTGCAAAAAACCGAACCCATGTTACGGCCGTAACATCCAAAGCTTACGGCAGTAATATCTGAAAGTTACGGTCGTAACTCTTGACAGATGTATGATCATTTTTAATTCTTTTATACTTTTGGTCTATTATTGAGGGGATGGCTGGCCTTGATCTGATGTAATGTAATAATGCTGGAGTTTTGGATCTATTAGATTACTTTAGGTGTATAAATAGACCCTTAGATCCATCTGTAACACCCCCAAATCCTATTGGGTTATTACAGTGCCGTGGACCCCACGCCAGGAGATCCACCAGGCGAACATGACTAAAATACATTAAATTAAACAACAAGGGAAAATCATAGTCCCTACCATGATATCCGACACAATATTCCGATAAGGAATTTCAACGACAACGATAGGCCTACATGGCCAAAAAAATAAAATACAACAACATCCACGAGTATCTGCTCGGGTAATACATAATGACAATGACTGACAAACTGGAGAACACTCCAACTGACCGACCAACATGAACAACTCGGACTAGTATCGCTCGAATGCCTCGTCGGCATCATCATGCCCCTGTGTCTCAACTCTCTCCTCGCAAGCACCTAAAACATGAAAACATGTTCCGCCCCTACGGGGTCAGTCATCCAGATAATGAACATCAAATACATGTATAACATAATATGCATCCAAAGGCAGAATGAAACGGTACAATGATGATAATAGTACGAGGTGCTCACAAACTAATGTAAGAACCGAGCATTCGTGAAACACTATGCCCACGGCATATTAATACCTGTTCGACAGGTTAGAACGTAAATGCCCAACGGCGAATCATAATTATAGAGTACCACAATGAATTACACGACATGAACCAAACTATAACTGAATTAATTATGAATCACAATGCCCGAAGGCTCCAATGAAATTACCAAGACAATCACAATGTCCTGAAAGCCACTCAGACGAATCTGTCAAATATCATAATCACATGAAGCCAAAACAGCCCGAAGCTGTATCGATTAGGGCCGAAGCCATGGCACGAAGCCGTATCACCATTAGGGCCGAAGCCAGGGCACGAAGCCGTATCACAGTTAGGGCCGAAGCCACGGCACGAAGCCGTATCACAGTTAGGGCCGAAGCCATGGAACGAAGCCGTATCACAGTTAGGGCCGAAGCCACGACATGAAGCCGTATCACAATTTGGCCATCCAATGGCCGTGACCTACTGAATTGTAGGTGTTAGAAACCCAACCGTGAAGGTTCAAGCCCCAAACTTACCCATAATGAGCACTAGCCGAGACTAGCCTCCAAAATATAACTAATCACAAACGATAATGATCCGTAGATTACCGAATTCACGAGAATGATAGTGTGCTACCTTGAGTTGGCCAACACGATAATGATGACTCACGGATGGGCATCGTACTCGATGGTCCCAATTCAATACCTCGATTACCTTAGAATGGTCAATCGATAACAACGACACAACGGATGGGAACTATCCTCAACAGCCCCAATTCAATACCTCGATTGCCTTAGAATGGCCAACCGATAACAATGATGCAGCTGATGATTCAATATCTCGATTGCCTTATAACGTTCAATCAATAACAATGATGCAGCGGATGATTCAATATCTCGATTGCCTTATAACGGTCAATCGATAACAATGATAGAACGAATGATTGAGCACCTCGATTGCCTTAGAACGGCTAATCGATGACAATGATACAATGAATGATTGAGCACCTCGATTGCCTTAGAACGTCTAATCGATGACAATGATACAATGAATGCCTCAGTACCTTTAATCGGCTACCGATGACGAAGATGAGAATGAATACGACAATGCCTTCAATCGGCTAATACAACATGAATGACAGGACGCCAACATTAATAACAATGATTACAACAACGTCTTAGATCGACATCAATATTAACAACAACCGATACATCGATACCGCGAAACTGGTGATCGATAATAACATTAACAATTAATATCTCAATGCCTTACCGGCCATTAATGAATGATAATAAGCATTTGGCATAATTGCCAAAGAGTATCGTATCGAACGTCCCCTAATGTCAATGAACTTATGAAGAGACTAAGTCTCGGAATGATACAAAACATCCATACACATATATGATAACATTAATCTCATTGACTAGTACAAGTATAAAACTTGCCTCAACCGAAGGCGATGAAATCCTTCCACGAACAACGAACGGCGTCCTCCGATAAACACAAGTACTCAAACAACCTTGAATGAAATACAATTCATTCAATAACACAATATCAATCGAAATCAACACAACGACCGAAAGAAACTCTTTGAGACATTTAATCGAACACTAAATGTTCAAAGTTCCTCAAGAACCTAAGAATCATCAATCGGGTCGAACGAATCGAAGATATGGATATACAATCCATAGAACACGATTAATAATGTTTACTAACATCAACCGATTCATCAAATTCGGATGAACAATGAAAATCAAGAAGAAATCCCGAAAATCAAATTCTAGGAGATTTCAAGAAATTACCTCAATCCGACGAAGAACAATGATTAGATATTGATATGATCACCTAGAGCCTCCTAAAAACATGATTGGATGGAGAATAATCGATCATAACCCCAAACCCTAGTCGGATCGCCCGACTACCGCGAGAAGGAGAGAAAGTGAGAAATGAGGTGAAAACCCGTCTGACCCCCCTTATATACTCCAGTGACGCACGACCAAAATGCACGACCAAATGTCCGTGTGTTTGGTCGTGCGCCAGGCCACTGCCCGGCCACTGATCTCACGCACGAGCAGCACGCACGAGCACCTGCTCGTGTGTCTTGCTCGTGTGTCCCTGATGGTCGCCAAAGTGTACTGTCCAAATCTGATGCCACACACGAGCAGCACGCACGAGCAGCTGCTCGTGTGTCATACTGGTGCGTCCCTGCAGAGTGCCAAAATGACAAGGGAACACAAAAATGACAGGACACGCATGTCTACATATGACCTGCACGACTTACACGATAATAAGTCATGTCCAATCGGTGAAACAATCATGGAACTCCCAAAACAAAGCGACCAATCAAGATGATGATGAAAATATTCTCGTATCGATCCCCGAACAGAGATGAGCGATGAATAAAAACTGATACACGACTCTAAGATACGCCGAAATATGAACACGAAATGAATGAATACGAATGACGAATGATTATTACTGAGTGAAAAATTCTGAGTGGCAATTACTGAATGATAATTAATGAATTCACAACCGGGTATTACATACTCCCCCTTTAAAAAGAGTTTCGTCCCCGAAACTAAGGGTAAACAACTCGGGATATGAACTATCCATCAGGATCTGAAAACAACATCTCGTGGGATGCTCTTCAACGCGAAACACTTCGTCTACACAACTGGGCCAACCCCCATAAGTACTGACTCACGCCTAAGAAGAAAAGCGACAAAGCACATATAGTCCCCGGGACCATATCAATCACACACCCAAGTCCCCATGACTTGACGTCTTGAATCACAATGAATAATTACCCAGATTATCACGAAATCTCGGGTACAGCACAAAAAGAATGCATCAAATGACCCAAATCTCAAGATTCTCAAATACGATCATTATAAAATAGATCAACAATAAATGATCCACAACCATGATACATTAATACGGATTAAGTTACACATTAATCCGAAAACAGAGAAAGGAAAATACAAAAATTAAGGCTATATATCAAATGTACCCAACACCGATATCCTCCAGATAATCGATCTCCTGGATCTCATCGATTTAAGGAGACCCAAATCTGAACTAATTGCTCAATATGATCCCGGGAAGTCACAAGAACAAGAATGATCATGATGAATGACAATGAACCGAAATCCAACAAGGATCAAGAATGACTCATCGGGGTGCAATGATAATGTAATGAGTGATAGCTCAAATGAAATGATTGGAACCATTGTTCCCCGTGAAGTGAATGATTAGTTTGATAATTATAAGTCTCAATGTGATTGATATATGATGAATGAATTAGATGAATGAATGAACGACAATGAAATGAATGATTATCCTATTACCGAGCAATAATTAACTTGCTCAAAACCGGTGATGAATGTCCTTACCTCGGGCTCTCGAAGCCTGGTAGGACCCCTTGGATGAAGCACGAGCTGGAGTAACAAAGTCCCCCGAGGCCCTTGAGCTCTCTCGAGATCTACCGGCACTACAACTCCTGCAGTATTTCCGTAGGTGTCCCGGGTTCCCACACAGAAAACAGACAATAGCTGGCACCGTACACCGAGTACTCACGTTCCCTGTTGAATCACAGTTAAAGAAAACAACAGTAGAACTCATCGTCTGAGAGGAAGATGCTTTCTCAGCACGAAGACGACTAGAAAACGACCTCTTGGACGTCGGAGCCCAATGTACATCAGAACGAACCGGCATCCTAGTCCTCCCATCAGAAGAAACTGAAGGGTGCTTCTGAGTAAGCTCCTTGATCAAAAGCTCTGCTCCAAGAGCCTTCTCGATGAACTCACTAAGTGAATTACAATTGTGATTGAACAACTGCATCCTCAACTGCGGATTTAGCCTCTTGCTAAAATATTTGATCTTATCCGCCTCAGTACGGATAACTGACGAAGCAAACTGAGGTAGTCCCTAAAACTTCTCAGCAATGACAATAACACCCTCGTCCTCGACGGATTCGGGGTTCAAAACCTCTGACAACTTGGCTTCACGAAGTAGAGCCGGATAATACCTCTCTAACATGAGAGCCTTGAACTCACTCCAAATACAATCATGATCGATGGGTTTCACAGAAATCCACCACGAATAAGCGCCCTTACTCAAGTAATAAGCCGCTACTGCCACTTTACTCTCTTCCAGACACTGAACCATGTCGAAGAGTTTGTCAAAATGCTCAATCCAATGAACAATATCAGCTGGTTCCGATGAACCCTCAAAAGTAGGCGGCCTCTGACGAGAGATATCGCCAACAATCTTATTGACTCCTCCAGCCTGTCCATGAAACGACACCTAGAATCCCTGTTGCGGTGGGCCACGAACCATCGAGGTCTGCATGGTCTCCATCATCCGCGTCATCTGAGTCATCTGGGCCATCATGCCCTTCATGCATATGAATAGGTCCACCTGCTCAACTTCCGATTGAGCTGCTTCTCGGGTACGACTCCCTGACAGTGAATGATTATCTGACAATGAATGAGTAGCATAGCTAACTGATGAACACATGTTATCTCTCGCATTCGCGTGGGCATTCACACGAGATCCTGGGTTTCGGCCTGCACCGCGGCCTCTTCCCCTGCGTCCTCTGACAGCTCTATCCATACTGAAGCAGGAAGGTCACATGATGGTTATAGATCCCGCATGAATATCACATTATGATTACGTTACGGAATGATAAAAATGAGAATACACACTCCAGCACAATGAATGCATTAATGATGCAGTAAAATGATCATCGGCATCATGCCGGAATATGATAAGATCGCATGAAAGGTCAAGTGGGGTGACATGAGTATCTGATGAAATTCCTGAAATGATTGCCTTGAACAGGTTAACAAGGTTGAAAACTTGATTCACAAGATTAACAACTGAACCGTGAGATGGACTGGATGATTAGTGAATTAATCTGAACAATGAGATTGACTAAGGGATGAATGAATTAACTGAGCAATGATATTGACTAGGTGATGAATGAATTAACTGAGTGATGAATGAATTAACTGAGAAATGATATTGACTGAGTGATGGATGAATTAACATGATCGACAAGATCAAAATGATGATTGAGGATTATTAACTGATGAATGGTTTGATCCTTAACGCTTACACAGGTCGCACGTGCTCCAAAACAATTAGTCATGCACATCAATCGTAACAATAATATCACATATAGGTTTCAACAAGCATGAATAATTAATGACATAATGAATGTATGAACATAAAGAGAATTGAGTCCTTACACAGGTCATACGAAGCTTCGAGGTCTCGCGATACTAGTCTTCACTGACGACGACTCGATGAATGAATGACTCGTGCAATCGTACTAATATTACGACTCACAAAACCCGACTGACTTGATTGTCATAACCTGACAGTCCCACTACTACCGCGTCGGTAGAGCCACATAACTCACATATAAGGGTATTTCACAACCCAATGCTCTGATACCATCTTCTGTAACACCCCCAAATCCTATTGGGTTATTACAGTGCCGTGGACCCCACGCCAGAAGATCCACCAAGCGAACATGACTAAAATACATTAAATTAAACAACAAGGGAAAATCATAGTCCCTACCATGATATCCGACACAATATTCCGATAAGGAATTTCAACGACAATGATGGGCCTACATGGCCAAAAAAATAAAATACAACAACATCCACGAGTATATGCTCGGGTAATGTAATATCCGCAATTTTCGATTTTTGGTAAATTTATTTTTTCGGTCGGAGTCCGTTTTGACGACTCGCTCATGACCGTTTCGTCATTCTGAGAATGATTAATTCTACACTTTTTGACATCCGAGTTCGTTTCGGTGTCGTTTTGTTGAGTTCCGTGCTTTTTAGCGACTTTTCCGCGCTTGAGTTCGATTCTTGCGAATCTCGTTCGAAACTGCTGTTTCGAGTTTCCCGTAAGTCCGTTTAACTTTGTTAGACGTGTTGTGAACTTCGGTTTGGTTATTCGATCACGTATCGTGATTTCCGGGCGTTTTGGGCCATTTTGTAATTTCTTGAAAGTTACGGGTATCCGTATCTGTAATTGTTGTCTCGACCTGTTTCTTGGTCGCGTATGACTAAATATGGTATTACGTTTTCATTTCGGCCGTTGATGTTGTCCGCGAACTTTTCGCCGTGTTCGCCTGCGTGCGCTTTGAAATCGGGTCGCCGAACAGCGGGCGTATGGATCGCCGACGGTGGCGGGATCGCCGACGACAGGCACCGGCCGGACGGGTGCGGCAGAACCGGCGTAGCGCACGCTACGACCGGAAGGCTGCGCGCGCTAACCGGCAGTGTAGCGCCGCCGGTGGCTTAGCGACGCCATCGGCCCGGGCAGTGGGGTTTCGAGGTTCTCGACTCGGCCAGATCGCCAGTAGCGCGCTACTGTCGGTCGTTGCGCACGCTAACCGGCAGGGGTAGCGCACGCTGCCGGCCGACTAGCGTACGTTACCTGGGTAAGTTGGTTAGTCCAGTGGCTACTGGACAGGTCGGCTAGCGCGCGCAGGCTTCCGGCCGTAGCGCACGCTAGCGGGAGTCGGGTCGACAGGTTTGGTCGGCAGGGTTGGTCGGTGATGCCGGGTCGTGTGGGCCCTGGCCGAGGGTACTCGGCCGATACCGGCCGATAGCGCACGCTAGTCCGGGAAGGCTAGCGCACGCTAGGCTGGCCCAGTATAAATGTGGCTGAGCAGTCACATTTCACTTCGTTTTTCACTTCTTTCCTTCTCCGTCCGCGGGTGGCGATTCATGGGTGACGAAGCCATGTTGTTTAACAACAAATCCATGAAGTCCTTGAGTTCATAACATCAATCAATCGTCCGTTATCATCCTTTGATCCAGCGAATCAAGGTAATCTCTTTAGAACCCTAATTTCGTGAATTTGGGGATTTTTGCATTTTCGTCCGATTCGTTCCGTGTTGTTGATTAATTCATGATGGGTATGATTAATCTTGGTAGTATTGTTGTGTTTAACATCATTTAATCCATTGTTCTTCGTCGAATCGAAGTATATTTCTTGATTTCCTTCGAGTTGACTTTTTGGGGGTTTTGTCCCCGATCTCGTTTTTCATCCGTTTTCGATGGATCGATTATGGTTAAATGATGTTGTTAAACATATTCTATGGATTGTATATCCATATTTCAACTTGGAATTCCGTTTTCGGGTTTTGACGGAACGAATCGTGTTCTTGGCCGTTTTGGGGGAAATCCGTGAACTTTCGTCATTCGTTCTTTGAATTCAACGGCTTTGAGTCGTGTTATGGAATTCATTTCATTGTTATTATTTATCCTTCGTAGTTTGTGAACGTGAGTTAGCGTTCGGTGGAGTCGGCGGGTTCGTAGTCGGTTCGGGCCAACCTACTTCGGTCGATTCTCCGCGTTGTCCTTATTCGAGGCAAGTACCTTGCCCATACTTTTCTCGTTTTATGGATATGATGATCGGTGGTCGTCTTGATGCGCTTGTTTGGTTATTTGAAATGAAGTTTCAAAGGATTTCTGTTTGGCCTCGTTAAAGGCTCTTTTTCAAAACGCGTGTGTGTTTTGTGAACGTTGTGTTTTGGGAATTTATTATGATTTGATTATTTTGAACGTTGAATGATTTGATGATGATACTCCTATTGTTTAAAGTTATGGAATCGTGTATTCCGTATTTAATCTTGTTATGGTGTTTTGAAGAGTTTGATAATGGTGTCGAGTTAATGGCCATCTCTAGTGAGTATTCTTAATGAACTTACATTCTTAGCATATTAGTATTGCATGAGTAACGTGTGTGTGTGTATGCTCACTATGGGTTAGATCCGACGGGGTCTCGGTAGGGGTCCACGGAGGGGTGGATCCGCGAGCTTGCTTTTAACCACTACGGGTTAGATCCGACGGGGTCTCGGTAGGGGTCCACGGAGGGGTGGATCCATGGTTAATTTTGGTGCATTTTTACAATGTGATTTGATTATGGCATTTCCGGAAATGAGTACTTTTGAACGGTTTTCATTTGCATGCATTGACTAAGTGTGTAAGAGGTAAGTTGTTCGTTTGGCTTACTTGGCTAGGATGGCACTAGAGTATTTTGTTGTTTGTTTTAAATCCTTTATTTGTGGATTTTGATGTTGGGAGACGAACCTTGTGGTCGTTCTTGTGTACTGTGAGTTGCTCAGATTTGGGGCTAAAATCCCAATGGTTTTATAAAAGTCGTTTTACGGATTTGGGGCTAAAATCCCAACGGTTTGGTAAATGTCATTTTCCGGAAAGTAAACCTTTGGGCCGGTGACCCCTTTTGTCTTTTAGATTTTGAAAAGTAGGATTTGATAATCCTCAATTGTTTTCTATTAAAACTCTCGATGGCATTCTAAACCGTTTTATAAATTACTTCCATTGATTTATGATATTTTGATTTTGAAATGTTTTCTCAAACCCTTGCCTCGGGAAGTACTTTTCGTTTCATTTGGATCTTTGAGGATCCTCGGTTATTGTTATTCGTGGAATGTGAATTGTATGGCTCGTATTTGCACTTTGTTCTTGCACTAGCAAAACAGTGGAGTTTTGCTAACCCCCGAGTATTCGGGGGGTGGATGTCTGTTTTTGCATTCAGGTTTTGGAGCATAACACAGGGTCGGCACGAAGGATGATGAAAGATGATCGATACTAATCACATGAGGAACCGTACATCGTATGTTGGTTCAGTTGTACTTTATTTTCCGCTGCTATATTGTTCCCATTGTACGGGTGTGGTTGTATTTTGTCCCCTGCGTGGGCATGAGTTGTATTTGAGTTGTATGTATTTGTGGAAAGACCAAATCGGTTTACTGAGTCATTTTAGCCTTGAAGGCATTGTCGAGATGTTAAATGTTGTTACCAGCCTGGTAGATCCTCGAGGAGAGGGTCTACGGCGTGTAATATCCCTGAGTGGATTGGGGGTGTTACATAAATGGTATCAGAGACAGGTTGAGGAAACCTAGGCTGTCGGGTCAAGTCGTGTTGTTTGAGTATTGTTTCGTCGGATTTTATCTGACTGAGTCGTGTCGCGACGCGTCGTTTGAGTTTGTTGGTCGTGATTAGTATCGTGGGGCGATCATCATCTTCGTGCGACCTGTGGAAGTAAGTCTCCCTTCTTTGTGTTGTGCCTCGTGTGACACGAGCTATTTTTATGATTATCTGTTAAGTGGTGGAATCCTTATGTGAATTTTGATTTCACGATATGTATTTAGTCGACTCTCGTATTTGATTTATACGAGGAGTGTCGTCGTTTGTGATGTCTTTTTATTGTTGTTTTTGTCCGTTGTTGATGATTTTCGAATCGATTTGCACGTTTTACAAGTTCTATTGTGGAAGCTTTGTGCTTATACGCGTTCGACTTGTTCACTAGCCAGTGCGGGAGGGTATTTTATCAGTGGTTTTGTTCTGAATGTGGTATTTTATCGTTTATTTCCGTTTAAAGACATGTATTGTCTTGATTTTAAACATTTTGATGCGTGTGCTAGGAGTTGTTTTAGTGAACGTCGATATGTGTGAGTTTTGGGCATTCTGGCCTATTGGATTTTTGAAAACCTTGAGTATCTTGGAAAAACAAATTTCGAGACATACTTTTCAAATGAGTTATTTTCTTGTGGTACATCCTAGATGCCACAATATATTTCAAAATTTTTCTACTCGAGGACCAAAATGTTTTGAGATATTTTCAACACTTTTATTTAGACCCGAGGGTCGAATATTTTGAAAGTTTTCACTAAGAGAAAGTGTCCTCATTTTTATCAAATGCGAAATGGTTCTCCAATGTCTCGATAACGATGTTTTACGTTTGTACTTTTTTGAAAGATGATACTCAAGATCAATCTGTGTTCTTCTAAATTATTTTCAAAATGAGGTTTTCGTTTTTAAAACCTATCCATTCCCGTTTGAGGGCTGGGTATGTATGTGTGATGTTCGAGTTGTCCTTTTGATACTTTATCCCGAGTATGACCGAATTGGCGGTGTGAGCGTTGAGTCGCTTTCCACACATTTGTTGCGTTAGCCCCCTGTGAGAGGCGGGATGTTGGTGTTGAATATTATCGCCTCGTAGTGATTCCTGCGTTGTCGCGCATGTGCGAGCTGTTAGAGCTTGGTTTGGTATGACCGTGTGCATCGGTGATGGTTCCGTTATGCGTCGATTGTTTAATGTCTTGTTACCTTGCTCCCGTTTTTGTGAATTTCGTGGACGAGGTCGGAGGTAATGCCCGTACTATTTTGACTTCTGTATTTTCTCTTTCTCCAGTCTATCGATTCGCTCATGTTCGTTGGTACTTTATGAACTTGTTCTGTATTTCGGTTTCATCGTCCGGGCGAACTACGACCTTGTTGTGGGTCGATCTGGTTATCGCTGTGACTTTTTCGAGTTCGGTTCGATTCTTGTGAACCTTGTTCGGGAGTAACATCATTTGGTTCTACTAGCCCTTTTATTCGAAGGGATCGGATTTTGAACTTCTGTATATTCTACTTGGTCGACTCATTTATGTTCGTTGACATTTCTGAGCTTGTCTTGCCCCTTGTTTTTGTTTATCGAACGAGTGTGGTATCATTTCGGAATAACTCGATTGTCGTTGTGACTTTTTAATTGCTATTCCCTTTCCTGTGGATCTTATGTGAATGCACATCCTGTTGTTTTCACCGGATCATATATTGTCTCGAGTCGAGATGTGAACCTTGGAGTTGTTGTTTGAATTTTATTATCCTTCGTGTTTCGGACATGATTGTTCGATTTTTGTTGTCTCGATCGTTTGTTTGTTCGGTTTTTGTTCTCGTTTCGTGATTATTGCGCATTCAGACTCCTTCGTAATTCCCTTCAGTTCGGGAAATTAGTTTCGTTTTTGATCTTCCATCCCTTAGGCGGTGGGATTCCATGTTTGTTCAGCGGTTGACTCGCGTTTTGAATGATGTACCGTTGGGTTGGTCAATCATATTGATTTTCATTCGTTGTGTTTTGTGATTGTCGGATAATTGACTTGGCTATATTATCCGTTTGATGACGCTTGTCACTTGTTGGTTTTTATTATATCCCTAACGGCGACGTTGTGTTGGTCGCCGTGGAGCGTGTTTACACGCCGTATATTCCTTTGCGTTGTTTGTAACATTTCGCCGTTGGGCGTTAGTTACGCATTCTTGTGTATCTCGTTGAGTTTTTCCTGGCGGAATATTTCTTCTCCCTACTTGTTTTAAGTTTCGGGACGAAACTTCTTTTAAGGAGGTGTTGTGTCAAGAATTAACACCATCCGACCGCCTAGGAGGACTGGCGACCGAGTTACTGCCGAGCGGCCAAGTCAGTTCTGCCAATCAGCGACCTGGTGACCGAGCCTAAACCCAGCGGACGAGCTACATCGACCGACCGAAGGCCCCAGGACAATCCCCGGTATCGAGCGATCGACCTCAAGACGATCGCCTCTCGGTACTCGGCGACCGACCCCTGGCGACCTACTAATGGACGATCATCTCTCGGCACTTGCCGACCTACCCTTGGAGACCGACCATTGGCGACCTCCATCCACTGGCCGATGGCGACCTCGGATGATCAGCTAGAGACGATCGCCTCATGTCGATCTCCACCGATGGCCGTCCAGTCGGCGAAGGCCGAGCACCAGGACTGGCTCCACGTGCAAGGACCGGGACAAGATCCGCGAATCTCGGGCCATTGACCACAGTCTGACAGATTCTCTCCACCAGCCGACAAGCCGCCGAAAGCTTGTCAGTAGGGCCGCATGTTGACTGACTCCGGACACGTGATGGCTCCTTATTGGACCGCCTAGCTGTGGCAGCCTCTTCCTTGGACTTTAGCCCGACAGCCAGCATCTTCCTTGGACTTTAGCCTGACAGCCCTGGAGATCGCCCTATTATAATACTAGCCGGCAGACGATCGGCACATTATAATAATGGCCGGGTGACGTCGCCACTACAGACAGACCATTGCCCCTATATAAACAAGGCTCCCAGCACTTGTCCATGGACCGAAACTCTTCTGCACTGAACCGAGATTTTGGACACTTCATCAGCTTCCTTCAGCTTTCTTCAGCTTCCTTCTGCAATATCGCGATTCAAGCACACAACACAGAAGCAAAATACCAGCACTTGGCTAATCTCCAACTCTTGGCAACGGCTATCATTCGGTCTTACTTCTCCCGGCCTTTTCTCCTCGAGCAGATTATCGGCGGGACGAAGAACACCAAGCTTCGCTCAAGAGCCGGATTAACAGAGACTTTTTACACTCATTGTATTTAGATTTCTCTCATTAATACTTGTATCCACGAATATTCGTATTAATAACATCTCGCGAGAGCATTCAAGCCCGGGCCTAACAAACCCGACAAATCTTGTATTATTTATCTTCTCTCGGAAGTGCTCCCGCAATTGTTGTTTGTTGTCCGTCTTCCAGCAGTATTAATCTTCGGATAAATATTTTGGGCAACAACAGGAGGGTAGAATGTAATATCCACAATTTTCTATTTTTGGTAAATTTCTTTTTTCGGTCGGAGTCCGTTTTGACGACTCGCTCATGACCGTTTCGTCATTCTGAGAATGATTAATTCTACACTTTTTGACATCCGAGTTCGTTTCAGTGTCGTTTTGTTGAGTTCCGTGCTTTTTAGCGACTTTTCCGCGCTTGAGTTCGATTCTTGCGAATCTCGTTCGAAACTGCTGTTTCGAGTTTCCCGTAAGTCCGTTTAACTTTGTTAGACGTGTTGTGAACTTCGGTTTGGTTATTCGATCACGTATCGTGATTTCCTAGCGTTTTGGGCCATTTTGTAATTTCTTGAAAGTTACGGGTATCCGTATCTGTAATTGTTGCCTCGACCCGTTTCTTGGTCGCGTATGACTAAATATGGTATTATGTTTTCATTTCGGGCCGTTGATGTTGTCCGCGAACTTTTCGTCGTGTTCGTTCCGTGCATTTTCGGAAATCGGGTCGTCGAGCCCTGGCGGTGGCGGGACTGGCCGGACGGTGGCGGGACTGGCCGGATGATTGCGGGCACCGGCCGGACGGTGCGGCGAGAACCGCGTAGCGACGCTTCTGACCGGAAGGCTGCCGCGCTAACCGGCAGTGTAGCGCCGCCGTGGGTCAGCGTACGCTTATCGCCCGGGCAAATGGGGTTTCGAGGTTCGACTCGGTCGGAGATCGGCGGGTAGCGCGCGCTATTGTGGCCGTAGCGCACGCTAACCGGCAGGGTAGCGCCGCCGGCCGACTAGCGACGTTACACGGGTAAGTTGGTTAGTCCAGGTGGCTCTTTGGGAGTCGGCCAGCGCAGCTTCCGGCCGTAGCGCCGCTAGCGGAGTCGGGTCGACGTGTTTGGTCGGCGGGTTGGTCGGTGATGCCGGGTCGTGTGGGCCCTGGCCGAGGGTACTCGGCCGATCTGCCGATAGCGCACGCTAGTCCGGGAAGGCTAGCGACGCTAGGTGGCCGATATAAATGTGGTGAAAGTCACATTTCACTTCGTTTTTCACTTCTTTCCTTCTCCGTCCGCGGGTGGCGATTCATGGGTGACGAAGCCATGTTGTTTAACAACAAATCCATGAAGTCCTTGAGTTCATAACATCAATCAATCGTCCGTTATCATCCTTTGATCCAGCGAATCAAGGTAATCTCTTTAGAACCCTAATTTCGTGAATTTGGGGATTTTTGCATTTTCGTCCGATTCGTTCCGTGTTGTTGATTAATTCATGATGGGTATGATTAATCTTGGTATTATTGTTGTGTTTAACATCATTTAATCCATTGTTCTTCGTCGAATCGAAGTATATTTCTTGATTTCCTTCGAGTTGACTTTTTGGGGGATTTGTCCCCGATCTCGTTTTTCATCCGTTTTCGATGGATCGATTATGGTTAAATGATGTTGTTAAACATATTCTATGGATTGTATATCCATATTTCAACTTGGAATTCCGTTTTCGGGTTTTGACGGAACGAATCGTGTTCTTGGCCGTTTTGGGGGAAATCCGTGAACTTTCGTCATTCGTTCTTTGAATTCAACGGCTTTGAGTCGTGTTATGGGATTCATTTCATTGTTATTATTTATCCTTCGTAGTTTGTGATCGTGAGTTGGCGTTCGGTGGAGTCGGCGGGTTCGTAGTCGGTTCGGGCCAACCTACTTCGGTCGATTCTCCGCGTTGTCCTTATTCGAGGCAAGTACCTTGCCCATACTTTTCTCGTTTTATGGATATGATGATCGGTGGTCGTCTTGATGCGCTTGTTTGGTTATTTGAAATGAAGTTTCAAAGGATTTCTGTTTGGCCTCGTTAAAGGCTCTTTTTCAAAACGCGTGTGTGTTTTGTGAACGTTGTGTTTTGGGAATTTATTATGATTTGATTATTTTGAACGTTGAAGGATTTGATGATGATACTCCTATTGTTTAAAGTTATGGAATCGTGTATTCCGTATTTAATCTTGTTATGGTGTTTTGAAGAGTTTGATAATGGTGTCGAGTTAATGGCCATCTCTAGTGAGTATTCTTAATGAACTTACATTCTTAGCATATTAGTATTGCATGAGTAACGTGTGTGTGTATGCTCACTATGGGTTAGATCCGACGGGGTCTCGGTAGGGGTCCACGGAGGGGTGGATCCGCGAGCTTGCTTTTAACCACTACGGGTTAGATCCGACGGGGTCTCGGTAGGGGTCCACGGAGGGTGGATCCATGGTTAATTTTGGTGCATTTTTACAATGTGATTTGATTATGGCATTTCCGGAAATGAGTACTTTTGAACGGTTTTCATTTGCATGCATTGACTAAGTGTGTAAGAGGTAAGTTGTTCGTTTGGCTTACTTGGCTAGGATGGCACTAGAGTATTTTGTTGTTTGTTTTAAATCCTTTATTTGTGGATTTTGATGTTGGGAGACGAACCTTGTGGTCGTTCTTGTGTACTGTGAGTTGCTCAGATTTGGGGCTAAAATCCCAATGGTTTTATAAAAGTCGTTTTACGGATTTGGGGCTAAAATCCCAACGGTTTGGTAAATGTCATTTTCCGGAAAGTAAACCTTTGGGGCAGTGACCCCTTTTGTCTTTTGGATTTTGAAAAGTAGGATTTGATAATCCTAAAGTGTTTTCTATTAAAACTCTCGATGGCATTCTAAACCGTTTTATAAATTACTTCCATTGATTTATGATATTTCGATTTTGAAATGTTTTCTCAAACCCTTGCCTCGGGAAGTACTTTTCGTTTCGTTTGGATCTTTGAGGATCCTCGGTTATTGTTATTCGTGGAATGTGAATTGTATGGCTCGTATTTGCACTTTGTTCTTGCACTAGCAAAACAGTGGAGTTTTGCTAACCCCCGAGTATTCGGGGGGTGGATGTCTGTTTTTGCATTCAGGTTTTGGAGCATAACACAGGGTCGGCACGAAGGATGATGAAAGATGATCGATACTAATCACATGAGGAACCGTACATCGTATGTTGGTTCAGTTGTACTTTATTTTCCGCTGCTATATTGTTCCCGTTGTACGGGTGTGGTTGTATTTTGTCCCCTGCGTGGGCATGAGTTGTATTTGAGTTGTATGTATTTGTGGAAAGACCAAATCGGTTTACTGAGTCATTTTAGCCTTGAAGGCATTGTCGAGATGTTAAATGTTGTTACCAGCCTGGTAGATCCTCGAGGAGAGGGTCTACGGCGTGTAATATCCCTGAGTGGATTGGGGGTGTTACAGGTAATACATAATGACAATGACTAACAAACTGGAGAACACTCCAACTGACTGACCAACATGAACAACTCGGACTAGTATCGCTCGAATGCCTCGTCGCCATCATCATGCCCCTGCGCCTCAACTCTCTCCTCGCAAGCACCTAAAACATGAAAACATGTTCCGCCCCCACAGGGTCAGTCATCCAGATAATGAATATTAAATACATGTATAACATGATATGCATCCAAAGGCATAATGAAACGGTACAATGATGATAATAATACGAGGTGCTCACAAACTAATGTAAGAACCGAGCATTCGTGAAACACTATGCCCACGGCTTACTATTAATACCTGTTAGACAGGTTAGAACGTAAATGCCCAATGGTAAATCATAATTATAGAGTACCACAATGAATTACACGACATGAACCAAACTAGAACTGAATTAATTATGAATCACAATGACCGAAGGCTCCAATGAAATTACCAAGACAATCACAATGGACTGAAAGCCACTCAGCCGAAGCTGTCAAATATCACAATCACATGAAGCCAAAACAGCCCGAAGCTGTATCGATTAGGGCCGAAGCCACGGCACGAAGCCGTATCACCATTAGGGCCGAAGCTACTGTAATATCCGCAATTTTCGATTTTCGGTAAATTTCTTTTTTCGGTCGAAGTCCGTTTTGACGACTCTCTCATGACCGTTTCGTCATTTCGAGAATGATTAATTCTGCACTTTTTGTCATCCGAGCTCGTTTCGGTGTCGTTTTGTTGAGTTCCGTGCTTTTTAGACGCTTTTCCGCACTTGAGTTCGATTCTTGCGAATCTCGTCCAAATCGTTGTGTCGAGTTTCTCGTAAGTTCATTTAATGTTATTATTCTTGTTGCAAGCTTTGGTGTGGTGTTTCGATCGCGTATCGTGATTTTCGGACGTTTTGGGCCATTTTCGTAATTTCCCAAAGTTTTGGGTAATTACTTCCGTTGTCGAATTCCGAGCCTTGGGTGGTGGTGTATGTTCTCTTAGCTCTTAGATTCGTATTTGCGAGTACGTCGTAACCGTATCATCGATTAGTATTCTGGGTCGGGTTTCGGGTTCGTTCGGGGCGTCAGAGTTGGCCGCGGCCGACATGGCCGGGCAATCTGGCCCAGGCAGATTGGCGAGTCACGGCCAGCGTGATCGGCGGCTTCTGCCGAGTCACGGCCGGTAGTGATCAGCGGCTTCCGGCCGAGCGGGCCGTGCCGTAGGGCGCGGCACATGCCGGCGGGCGCGGCACACTCTGTGGCATTTTTCGGCCAAACCGATCAGCAGGTGCCGCGGCACACGCCGGCTGAGCCACGGCACACCGCCGACCACCGGGAGCCATTTTTGGCCCTGTGCGGCACACCGTGCGCCTATTTAAGGCCCAATGACGTTTTTCGCCATTTTTCTCCTTCTTCCACTTCTCCCCGCTGGAGTTGCTCCTATCATGGAGAGATGTTGTTTGTCAACAAATCCATGAAGTTTTGGAGTTCATATCATCAATCATCCATCCTATAACATCCCTTGATCGAGCGAATCGTCGATTTTCTAGAAATCTAATTTTGGGGATTTTGGGTATTTTGTTCGATTTCGCCCGTTTAATCCGATTTAACTTAAGATTGTGATGGATTGATGATTATTAGGATGTATTGTATCATTTCCCTTGTTAACCCATGGTCGGATCGTATCGATTCGTTATTTTGGTCGAGTTCTTGACCGACGCCTTGAAGGTGTCCGGTAAAATGTCATAGAGGGGTTTTCGGGCGTTCTACGATTATTCTTCCTCGTATGATCGATGATTTATTGAATTTATGTTGTTAGGGTCGAATTATTGTGAAGAACTCGAGTCGGAACCCTTCCGTTCGTTGTCTTCTTCGGGGCCAAGCTTTCCGGTCGAACCGTGTTCTTCGGAGCGTTTGGTAGCGGTTATTAAGGCAAGTATCTTATTATACGACTTGTATCTTGTGAATATTAATTACGTATGATATGTATGACGATTTTGCTTGCCTCCGTAAATATGTTCCGTTTGAGTTGGTTGTGTTTTCCGAAATTTGAAGGCTTTGTGATAATAGTGATATATTGGTATACGTGATAGGCGTTGTGCCATTTGTGCAGGATTGCGATGTACATATGAGATGGTTGTACACGTGTTTGTTCAATGTATTGTGTACCGAATGTGTGTTATGCTGGTTAAGAGTCGTTGTGATGATCATGATGTTTGTGTTGTTTTGGTTTACATACTTGATTGTACATTTCGGTGTAATGTGGAATGGCTTGACATTTAATGATTATGAATTGTGTCGTGTCGATGTGTGTGTGTTCCAGGTAGGGTCTGACGAGGCCTCTGGAGTTCGGTACATGATGTGTACGAACAAGGTGTGTGATCCAGGTAGGGTCTGACGAGGCCTCTGGAGTCCGGTACATGACGTGTACGGACAAGGTGTGTGATCCAGGTAGGGTCTGACGAGGCCTCTCGAGTTCGGTACATGATGTGTACGAACGATGTTGTGGCCGGGTAGGGTCTGTTGAGGCTTCCGGAGTTCGGTACATGATGTGTACGAACAGTGTGTGTGGCCGGGTAGGGTCCGTTGAGGCCTCCGGAGTTCGGTACATGATGTGTACGAACAGTGTGTGTGGCCCGGGTAAGGTCCGTTGAGGCCTCTGGAGTTCGGTACATGATGTGTACGAACAATGATCGTGTAGCAGTGATTGTTCGGGTAACATTTTAAATATGGATCTCGGACTCATAATGATATATTATTTAGTATGCTTTGAAACGAGAATCGGGCTAAGGCCCTAATGTTTACGAAAAGGTTTTGTAAATTGGGACTCGAGGTCCAAAAAAATTTCTGCTTTAAAAATCCCCGAGATGATGTGTTCCTTTTCAAATATCTCTTACTTGAGTTCGAAATTCTAAAACTTCTCGGGAACATTTTGATAATTGATTTACGTATTAAATTCGTAGTTGCTATTTGCTTGTTACATTTCGTATGGTTTGATACTTGCACTAGTAAAACAGTGGAGTTTTACTAACCCCGAGTATTCGGGGTGGATGTCTGCTGCGTCCTGTACATGCGGAGTTCGGGGAGCGATCACAGGATTAGCACAAGGGGATGATGAGCTGCGATACTAATCAAGAGTTGAGAGTTGGTAGAGTTTAGTTGTATTGTTAGAGTTGATTCAGTCTTCCGCTGTATTGTATTTCGACCCCTGTGTAGTACCGTTGTTAGTCGATCTGTTGATAGAGTTGTGTGACCTCATCGGTGCATTGTGTTTATGTGTAAGTGACCTTAACGGTCTGTATTATTATATTGTTTGACCCTGGCCGGGCAAGCATTTGGTTGTTTATGGACGTTTAGCCTGGTAGATCCTTGCGGAAAGGGTTTACGGCGTGTAATATTCCCAAACGGTTTTGGGGGTGTTACATTTATGGTATCGGAGCTTAGGTTGCGGAAACCTAGGTTGTCGGGTCGAGTCGAGTCGTGATTTGTCGAGTAATGTGTTGTCTTGTCGTTCGAGTCGTCAGGTGACAAGTTGAGTTGTGCGTAGTCACAACGCGTTGGATATGTTGGCGGATGAGATTAGTATCGTGGGCGACCGTCGTCTCCGTGCGGCCTGTGGACGTAAGTCTCCTCTTTTATGCGAAGTACCTGTGTATCATGATTGTATCTAAATAAGTTAATTACGGTGCATAATTTTATTTGCACGGTGTTGTGAATATAGTTGTATTTAATACGTGTGACATATAATATATGTATAAAACTGGGCCTATTGTTGCTTTACCTTTGAACCACTGTGAGGGGTGGTATAGTGTGAAAATTGAGAACCTTGTTGGGTTTCGAATAAGGTATCGACGATTGAGTTCGTGAGAAAATCCGAGGAACGGTTTTGTTATATGTTTAAACTAGATGCTGTGAGACGTATTCAATTGGATTGTGCATGTTGGACTGTATTTTTTTTTATCCGCTGCGTGAGTTATTTTGTAATGGCTTTCGGTATTTTACCGATTGAGTTTTATTTTGAAAATCGATTCCCTTAACCGAGTTTTTGGCGTTATGGCCTTGATCGTTTTGGCGAAATTCTTATGACGGTATTTAGTATTTTGTAAATGGCTTTTATGAGTTTTTGAAATACTACCGTCATCGGTCCTTTTTGGCATTTTTGTAAATGGTTTTTATCCTGGTGGTTCGTGCAGGACCCACAACGCTATAATGTTCTGTGTAATTACCTGAGATTTTTGGGCATTCTAGCCCATTGAATTATCTTTGAAAACCTTGAGTATCCTAGAAATAAATTTCGAGACGTACGTTTAAAATGAAATATTTTCTCGTGGTACATCCAAGGTGCCACAATATGTTTCAAAATTCTTCTACCTCGAGGACCAAAATGTTTTGAGATATTTCCAATGTTTTAGAAACACTTTTACTTAGACCCGAGGGTCGAATATTTCCAAAAGTTTTTCACGAAAAGAAAGTGTCCTCATTTTTATCAAATGCGAAATGGTTCTCCAAAGTCTCGATAACGATGTTTCCCGTTTATATTTTTTTTGAAACGTGATACTCAAGATCAACCGGTATTTTTCCTAAATTATTTTCAAAAGGTGGTTTTCGTTTTATTTTTTTTTAAAAATCCATCATTTCCTGCTTGTGGTCGGAGAAGGTGTGTATGATGTTGGTATTGTTGTTAGGGTGTTAGCCCTCCGAATTGTGATTGAATTGGTGGTGAATGTTGAGTCGTTCGCCACGCATATGTTTTGTTAGCCCTTTGTGGGAGGTGTGATGACAATTTTTAATGTTGTCATTTCGTGGCGGCTTGCGTGTTATCGCACCTGTGTGAGCTGTTAAAGCTTGGGTTTGTACGTTTGTGTACATGTGTGATTGTTTCATGATGGTTGTAATTGTGTGCTAGTTATTGTTCGGGCCGTTAAGGTCGCCGAACGATACCGTCATTGCTGTAGTGTTTGTGTGTGTACTACTTTACGATGGTAATCGTTGTATATGATATGTGTTATGATTCTTTGTTGTGCCGAGTTGGCATCTCCGCTATGTTGTTTTGCGACATTATACCCCATTGTATTTTCGGTATGCCGAGCCGAGGCGTTTCAACCGTGGTGTGCCAGGGGCATGCACGTGTAAATTGTCCTTCTCGACGGTAACACATTTCAAGTGCGTACTCGAGGGACACCGAATTCGGTTTTGCGAATTGGCTACCGAGACTTTCGGAGTTCGCGCTTCAGCACAAGTTATCAGGATCGGCTTTGAGAGGCCTTTGAAAGATGTTCCTGTCGTTTGCTTGTTGTGTTGTCACCTTGATTTCGTGTTGTGAGTTTCGGGAACGACACTTCTTTTAGAAGAGGTCGAATATAATACCCGTATTATTTTTGGCTCCTGCATTTTCTCTTTCTCAATTCTATCGGCTCGCTCGTGTTCGTTGATACTTTCTGAACTTGTTCTGTATTCCGGTTTCATCGTTCGAACGAGCTGTGATCTGGTTGTGGGTCGATCTGGTTATCGCTGTGACTTTTTCGAGTTCGGTTCGATTCTTGTGAACCTTGTTCGGAAGTGACATCATCTGGTTTTATTAGTTCTTTTATTCGAAGTGGATCGGATTTTGAACCTTTGTATTTTCGACTCTGTCGACTCGTTTATGTTCGTTGACATTTTCTGAGCTTGTCCTGCCCCTTGCTTTTGTTGATCGAACGAGTGTGGTATTGTTTCGGAATAACTCGTTTGTCGTTATGATTTTTCAATTGTTATTCCCTTTCCTGTGGATCTTATGTGTGTGCGCATCTTGTTGTTTTCACCGGGTCATGTTTTGTCTCGAGTCGAGATGTGAACTTCGGAGTTTGTCGGTTGAACCTTATTGTTCTTCGTGATCCGAACGTGATTATTCGATTTTTGTTGACTCGATCGTTGTGGTTGATCATTGATTCTTCGTTTTTTTTGTTGATCTCGTTTCGTGATTGTTGAACGTTCAGACTCCTTCGTAATTCCCTTAAGTTCGAGAAATTAGTCTCGTTTCGATCTTCCAACCCTTGGGCGGTGGAATTTCGTATTTCTTCAGCGTTTGGCTCGCGTTTGGATTGATGAACCGTTGGGTTGGTCAATCGTATTGATTTTCGTTCATTGTGTTTCGTGATTATTCGGATAATTGACTTGATTGTATTATCCATTTGATGACGCTTGTCACTTGTTGGTTTTATTATATCCCTAACGGCGACGTTGTGTTGGTCGTCGTGGAGCGTGTTTTCACGCCGTATATTCCTTTGCGTTGCTTGTAACGTTTCGCCGATGGGCGTAAGTTACGTGTTTCCTTGCGTATCTCGTTGAGTTTTTCTGGCGGGATATTGCTTCTCCCTACTTGTTTTAAGTTTCGGGACGAAACTTCTTTTAAGGAGGGTAGAATGTAATATCCGCAATTTTCGATTTTCGGTAAATTTCTTTTTTCGGTCGAAGTCCGTTTTGACGACTCGCTCATGACCGTTTCGTCATTTCGAGAATGATTAATTCTGCACTTTTTGTCATCCGAGCTCGTTTCGGTGTTGTTTTGTTGAGTTCCGTGCTTTTTAGACGCTTTTCCGCACTTGAGTTCGATTCTTGCGAATCTCGTCCGAAACTGTTGTTTCGAGTTTCTCGTAAGTTCATTTAATGTTATTATTCTTGTTGCAAGCTTTGGTTTGGTGTTTCGATCGCGTATCGTGATTTTCGGACGTTTTGGGCCATTTTCGTAATTTCCCAAAGTTTTGGGTAATTACTTCCGTTGTCGAATTCCGAGCCTTCGGGTGGTCGGAATTGTATGTTCTCTTAGCTCTTAGATTCGTATTTGCGAGTACGTCGTAACCGTATCATCGATTCGTATTCAGGTTCGGGTTTCGGGGTCGTTCGGGCCGTGAGTTGGCCCCGGCCGACATGGCCGGCACCGGCCTGTGCCAGATCGCCGAGTCACGGCAGCTGATCGGCAGCCTTCCGCCGAGTCACGGCCGGTAGTGATCGGCAGCTTCCGGCCGAGCAGGCCATGCCGTAGGGCCGCGGCACATGCCGGTAGGGCCGCGGCACACTCTGTGGCATTTTTCGGCCAAACCGACTGTACCGGGTGCCGCTGTAATACCCGTGATTTCGATTTCCGGTAATTTCTTTTTTTTCGGCGGAAGTCCGTTTTGACGACTCGCTCATGACCGTTTCGTCATTCCGTGAATGATTAATTCTGCACTTTTTGTCATCCGAGCTCTTTTCGGTGTCGTTTTGTTGAGTTCCGTGCTTTTTAGCGGGTTTTCCGCACTTTAGTTCGATTCTTGCGAATCTCGTCCGAAACTGTTGTTTCGACTTTCTCGTAAGTTCATTTAATGTTATTATTCATGTTGCAAGCTTCGGTTTGGTTATTCGATCACGTATCGTGATTTTGGGGCGTTTTGGGCCATTTTCGTAATTTCCCAAAGTTTGGGGTAATTACTTTCCGTTGTCGAATTTCGAGCCTTCGGGTAGTCGGAATCGTGTGTTCTATTAGTGCTCGGATTCGTCTTTTCGAGTACTTCGTAACCGTATCTTCAATTCGTACTCAGTTCGTTTCGGGTCGTTCGGGCCGTCGGAGTTGGTCCCGGCCGAGTCATGGCCGCCTCGCCGCCAAGCCACTGGCCGAGTAACGGCGGTAGTGATCGGCATGACGCACGTAAGGCGATGCACGTAAGGCCTGGCCGTAACGCATTTAACGCCCGGCATTTTCCAGCAGTGAGTTCGCCATGGCGATACGTCGTAAGCCATGGCGATACGTCGTAACCCTACGGCAATAATCCTATTTAAGGCCTGCGAACGTTTTCTTCAGCCATTTCTCCTTCTTTTTCTTCCCGTACGCGGCTGTGGGTGTGTGAATCATCTAGAGATGTTGTTGGACAATCAATCCATGAAGTTTTGAGGTTCATATCATCAATCATCCATCCTATAACATCCTCCGATCTACTGACCGTCAGATTTCCTAGAAATCTAGTTTTGGGGAATTTGGGTATTTTGGTTGTTTTCGTCCGATTAATCCGATTTAACTTAGGATTATGATGGATTGATGATTATTTAGATGTTTTATATCATTTCCCTTGTTATTCCATGGTTGGATCGTATCGATTCGTTATTTGGGTCGAGTTCTTGACCGACGCCTTGAAGGTGTCCGGTAAAATGTCTTAGAGGGGTTTTCGGGCGTTCTACGATTATTCTTCCTCGTATGATCGATGATTTATTGATTATATGTTGTTAGGGTCGAATTCTTGTGAAGAACTCGAGTTGGAACCCTTCCGTTCGTTGTCTTCTTCGGGGTCCGAGCTTCCCGATCGAACCGTGTTCTTCGGAGCGTTTGGTAGCGGTTATTAAGGCAAGTATCTTATTATACGACTTGTATCTTGTGACTAGTAATTACGTATGATATGTATGACGATTTTGCTTGCCTCCGTAGATATGTTCCGTTTGAGTTGGTTGTGTTTTCCGAAATTTGAAGGCTTTGTGATAATAGTGATATATTGGTATCCGTGTTATGCGTTGTGCCATTTGTGCAGGATTGCGATGTACATATGAGATGGTTGTACACGTGGTTGTTTAATGTATTGTGTACCGAAGGTGTGTTATGTTGGTTAAGAGTCGTTGTGATGATCATGATATTTGTGTTGTTTTGGTTTACATACTTGATTGTACATTTCATTGTAATGTGGAATGGCTTGACATTTAATGATTATGAATTGTGTCGTGTCGATGTGTGTGTGTTCCGTGGTAGGGTCCGACGAGGCCTCGGAGTTCGGTACATGATGTGTACGAACAAAGTGTGTGATCCGGTAGTGGTCCGACGAGGCCTCTGGAGTCCGGTACATGACGTGTACGGACAAGGTGTGTGATCCAGGTAGGGTCTGACAAGGCCTCTGGAGTTCGGTACATGATGTGTACGAACGATGTTGTGGCCGGGTAGGGTCCGTTGAGGCCTCCGGAGTTCGGTACATGATGTGTACGAACAGTGCGTGTGGTCGGGTAGGGTCCGTTGAGGCCTCCGGAGTTCGGTACATGATGTGTACGAACAGTGTGTGTGGTCCGGGTAAGGTCCGTCGAGGCCTCCGGAGTTCGGTACATGATGTGTACGAAAAATGATCGTGTAGCAGTGATTGTTCGGGTAACATTTTAAATATGGATCTCGGACTCATAATGATATATTATTTAGTATGCTTTGAAACGAGAATCGGTCTAAGGCCCTAATGTTTACGAAAAGGTTTTGTAAATTGGGACTCGAGGTCCAAAAGAATTTCTGCTTTAAAAATCCCCGAGATGATGTGTTCCTTTTCAAGTATCTCTTATTTGAGTTCGAAATTCTAAAACTTCTCGGGAACATTTTGATAATTGATTTCCGTATTAAATTCGTAGTTGCTATTTGCTTGTTACATTTCGTATGGTTTGATACTTGCACTAGTAAAACAGTGGAGTTTTACTAACCCCCGAGTATTCGGGGGGTGGATGTCTGTTTTGCGTCCAGGTACATGCATTCAGGGAGCAACACAGGATTGGCACAAGAGGATGACGAGCTGCGATACTAATCAAGAGTCGAGAGTTGGTAGAGTTTGGTTGTATTGTTAGAGTTCATTCAGTCTTCCGCTGTATTGTGTTTCGACCCCTGTGTGGGTAATGTTGTTAGTCAGTTCTGTTGATAGAGTTGTATGACCTCATCGGTCTGTGTGTTTATGTGTAAGTGACCTTAACGGTCTGTATTATTATATTGTTTGACCCTGGCCGGGCAAGCATTTAGTCGTTTATGGATGTTTAGCCTGGTAGATCCTTGTGGAAGGGGTCTACGTCGTGTAATATTCCCATACGGTTTTGGAGATGTTACAATTATGGTATCAGAGCTTAGGTTGCGGAAACCTAGGCTGTCGGGTCGAGTCGAGTCGTGGTTTGTCGAGTAATGTGTTGTCTTGTCGTTCGAGTCGTCACGTGACAAGTTGAGTTGTGCGTAGTCACAACGTGTCGGATATGTTGTCGTATGAGATTAGTATCGTGGGCGACCGTCATCTCCGTGCGGCCTGTGGACGTAAGTCTCCCTTCTTTGTGTTGTGCCTCGTGTGACACGAGCTATTTTTATGATTATTTGTTAAGTGATGGAATCCTCTTATGGATTTTGATTTCGTGATATGTGATTATTTGACTCCCATTTTTCGTTCATATGAGGAGTAGTGTTGCTGTCTTGTGCATGTTTGACTTTATTTCTTTTATCCGCTGCGTGAGTTCTTTTGTAATGGCTTTCGGTATTTTACTGATCGAGTTTTATTTCAAAACCAATTCCCTTAACCGAGTTTTTGGCATTATGGCCTTGATCATTTTGGCGAAATTCTTATGACGGAATTTAGTATTTTGTAAATGGATTTTGTGAGTTTTTGAAATATTACCGTCATCGGCCTTTTTAGTAGTTTATAAAAGGTTTTTAGCACAGTGGGTTCCACGGGACCCACGGCGCTATATTGTTCCTTGTAATTACCTGAAATTTTTGGGCATTCTAGCCCATTGAATTATTTTTGAAAACCTTGAGTATCTTAGAAAATTAAAATTCGAGACGTACTTTTAAAACGAATTATTTTCTTGCGGTGTTTTCAAGGTGTTTTCTAATGCCGCAATACATTTCAAAAATTTCCCGGTTGAGGACCAAAAATATTTTGAGATATTTTCAAATGCAGTTGCTTAGACCCAAGGGTCGAATATTTCTGAAAGTTTTTCACTAAAAGAAATGTGTCCTCATTTTTGTTCAAACGCAAGATGATTTTCAAAGTCTCGATAATGGTGTTTGTACTACTTTTTGAAAAATGATACTCAAGATCAATTGTCGTTTCCAAACTGTTTTCAAAAGGTGGTTTTCGTTTTTAAAACCTATCATTCCTGTTTGCGGACCGGAAATGCGTGTATGGTTTTCGAACTTTCGTTACGGTGTTAACCCCGAATTGTGATTGAATTGGTGGCGTGAGCGTCGAGTCGTTCGCCACGCATATATTTTGTTAGCCCTTGTGGGAGGTGTGATGACGATCCTTAATGTTGTCATTTCGTGGTGGCTTGCGTGTTATCGCACCTATGTGAGCTGTTAAAGCTTGGGTTTGTACGTTTGTATACATATGTGATCGTTTCATAACGTTTGTAATTATGTGCTGGTTATTGTTCGGGCCGTTGAGGTCGCCGAACGATACCGTCGTTGCTGTAGTGTTTGTGTGTATTATTTTACGATGATAATCGTTGTATATGATATGTATTATGATTCCTTGTTGTGCTGAGTTGGCATCTCCGCTATGTTGTTTTGCGACGTTATGCCCCATTGTATCTAGCATTTGTATTTTCGGTATGCCGAGCCGAGGCGTTTCAACCGTGATGTGCCGGGGCATGCACGTGTAAATTTGTCCTTCTCGTCGGTAACACATTTCAAGTGTGGACTCGAGGGACACCGAATTCAGTTTGCGAATGGCTCCGAGACTTTCGGAGTTCGCGCTTCAAAGAAGTATCAAAATCGGCTTTGAGAGGCCTTCGAAGGATGTTTCGGTTGCTTGTTGTGTCGTCACCTTGATTTCATTGTTGTGAGTTGCGGGGGCGACCTTCTTTTATAAGAGGTCGAATGTAGTACCCGTGTTGTTTTTAGACTCCTGCATTTTCTCTTTCTCGATTCTATCGACTCGCTCGTGTTCGTTGATACTTACTGAACTTGTTCTGTATTTCGGTTTCATTGATCGGACGAGGTGTGATCTTGTTTTGGGTCAATCTGGTTATCGCTGTAACTTTCCGAGTTCGGTTCGATTCTTGTGAACCTTGTTCGGAAGTAACATCTTTTGGTTCTACTAGTTCTTTTATTCGAAGTGGACTGGATCTTGAACTTTTGTATTTTCGACTCTGTCGACTCGTTTATGTTCGTTTACATTTCTGAGCTTGTCCTGCCCCTTGCTTTTGTTGATCGAACGAGTGTGGTATTATTTCGAAATTACTCGTTTGTCATTGTGACTTTTCAATTGCTATTCCCTTTACTATGGATCTTATGTGAATCACATCTTGTTGCTTTTACCGGATCATATATTGTCTCGAGACGAGACGTGAACCTGAGAGTTGTTGTTTGAATTTTATTGTTCTTCGTGATTCGAACATGATTGTTCGATTTTTGTTGTCTCGACCGTTGTGGTTCGATCGTTTGATTGTTCGGTTTTTGTTGATCTCGTTTCGTGATCGTTGAGCGTTCAGACTCCTTCCTAATTTCCTTATATTCGGGAAATTTGTCTCATTTTCGATCTTCCAACCCTTGAGCGGTGGAATTCCGTATTTCTTCAGCGATTGGCTCACGTTTTGATTGATGTACCGTTGGGGTGGTCAATCATATTGATTTTCGTTCGTTGTGTTTTGTGATTGTTCGGATAATCGACTTGGTTGTATTACCTGTTTGATGACGCTTGTCACTTGTTGGTTTTATTATTACTCTATCGGTGGCGTTGTGTTGGTCGTCGTGGAGCGTGTTTTCACGCCGTATGTTCCTTTGCATTTCTTGCAGCGTTTCGCCGTCGGGCGCGAGTTTTCGGTTTTTGGGTATCTCGTCGAGTTTTCCTGACAGTGGATATTGCTTCTCCCTACTTATTTTAAGTTTCGGGACGAAACTTCTTTTAAGGAGGGTAGAATGTAATACCCGTGATTTCGATTTCCGGTAATTTCTTTTTTTTCGGCGGAAGTCCGTTTTGACGACTCGCTCATGACCGTTTCGTCATTCCGTGAATGATTAATTCTGCACTTTTTGTCATCCGAGCTCGTTTCGGTGTCGTTTTGCTGAGTTCCGTGCTTTTTAGCGGGTTTTCCGTACTTGAGTTCGATTCTTGCGAATCTCGTCCGAAACTGTTGTTTCGACTTTCTCGTAAGTTCATTTAATGTTATTATTCATGTTGCAAGCTTAGGTTTGGTTATTCGATCACGTATCGTGATTTTGGAGCGTTTTGGGCCATTTTCGTAATTTCCCAAAGTTTGGGGTAATTACTTTCCGTTGTCGAATTTCGAGCCTTCGGGTAGTCGGAATCGTGTGTTCTATTAGTGCTCGGATTCGTCTTTTCGAGTACTTCGTAACCGTATCTTCAATTCGTACTCAGGTTCGGGTTTCGGGGTCGTTCGGGCCGTCGGAGTTGGTCCCGGCCGAGTCATGGCCGGGCATGCTCGGGCAGCACCGCCGAGTAACGTGCGGTAGTGATCGGAAGTTACGTACGTAAGGCCGGTTACGTACGTAAGGCCCTGGCCGGTAACGTACGTAACGTTCCGGCATTTTCC
The DNA here is from genome assembly GCA_033398695.1 of Orobanche coerulescens. Classification (NCBI taxonomy): domain Eukaryota; kingdom Viridiplantae; phylum Streptophyta; class Magnoliopsida; order Lamiales; family Orobanchaceae; genus Orobanche; species Orobanche coerulescens. The sequence goes on along the minus strand of CM065810.1, from coordinate 96,749,002 downwards.
AGGCAGTGAGTTCGGCCATGGCCGGTTACGTACGTAAGCCATGGCCGGTTACGTACGTAACCCGGCCGGCAGTTAGTCTATTTAAGGCCTGCGGACGTTTTTCTTCAGCCATTTCTCCTTCTTTTTCTTCCCGTACGCGGCTGTGGGTGTGTGAATCATCTAGAGATGTTGTTGGACAATCAATCCATGAAGTTTTGAGGTTCATATCATCAATCATCCATCCTATAACATCCTCCGATCTACCGAATCAGGTCAGATTTCCTAGAAATCTAGTTTTGGGGAATTTGGGTATTTTGGTTGTTTTCGTCCGATTAATCCGATTTAACTTAGGATTATGATGGATTGATGATTATTTAGATGTTTTATATCATTTCCCTTGTTATTCCATGGTTGGATCGTATCGATTCGTTATTTGGGTCGAGTTCTTGACCGACGCCTTGAAGGTGTCCGGTAAAATGTCTTAGAGGGGTTTTCGGGCGTTCTACGATTATTCTTCCTCGTATGATCGATGATTTATTGATTATATGTTGTTAGGGTCGAATTCTTGTAAAGAACTCGAGTCGGAACCCTTCCGTTCGTTGTCTTCTTCGGGGTCCGAGCTTCCCGATCGAACCGTGTTCTTCGGAGCGTTTGGTAGCGGTTATTAAGGCAAGTATCTTATTATACGACTTGTATCTTGTGACTAGTAATTACGTATGATATGTATGACGATTTTGCTTGCCTCCGTAGATATGTTCCGTTTGAGTTGGTTGTGTTTTCCGAAATTTGAAGGCTTTGTGATAATAGTGATATATTGGTATCCGTGTTAGGCGTTGTGCCATTTGTGCAGGATTGCGATGTACATATGAGATGGTTGTACACGTGGTTGTTCAATGTATTGTGTACCGAAGGTGTGTTATGTTGGTTAAGAGTCGTTGTGATGATCATGATATTTGTGTTGTTTTGGTTTACATACTTGATTGTACATTTCATTGTAATGTGGAATGGCTTGACATTTAATGATTATGAATTGTGTCGTGTCGATGTGTGTGTGTTCCAGGTAGGGTCTGACGAGGCCTCTCGAGTTCGGTACATGATGTGTACGAACAAAGTGTGTGATCCAGTTAGGGTCTGACGAGGCCTCTGGAGTCCGGTACATGACGTGTACGGACAAGGTGTGTGATCCATGTAGGGTCTGATGAGGCCTCTGGAGTTCGGTACATGATGTGTACGAACAATGTTGTGGCCGGGTAGGGTCCGTTGAGGCCTCCGGAGTTCGGTACATGATGTGTACGAACAGTGCGTGTGGCCGGGTAGGGTCCGTTGAGGCCTCCGGAGTTCGGTACATGATGTGTACGAACAGTGTGTGTGGTCCGGGTAAGGTCCGTCGAGGCCTCCGGAGTTCGGTACATGATGTGTACGAACAATGATCGTAGCGTTGATTGTTCGTAACATTTTAAATATGGATCTCGGACTCATAATGATATATTATTTAGTATGCTTTGAAACGAGAATCGGTCTAAGGCCCTAATGTTTACGAAAAGGTTTTGTAAATTGGGACTCGAGGTCCAAAAGAATTTCGCTTTAAAATCCCGAGATGATGTGTTCCTTTTCAAATATCTCTTATTTGAGTTCGAAATTCTAAAACTTCTCGAACATTTTGATAATTGATTTCCGTATTAAATTCGTAGTTGCTATTTGCTTGTTACATTTCGTATGGTTTGATACTTACACTAGTAAAACAAAGGAGTTTACTAACCCCGAGTATTCGGGGTAGATGTCTGCTTTGGCCCGTGTACATGCAGATTCGGGGAGCAACACAGGATTGGCACAAGAGGATGACGAGCCGCGATACTAATCAAGAGTCGAGAGTTGGTAGAGTTTGGTCAGATTGTTAGAGTTCATTCGGTCTTCCGTCAGATTGTGTTTCACCCCCGTGTGGGTAATGTTGTTAGTCGCCTCGTTGATAGAGTTGTATGACCTCATCGGTCTGTGTGTTTATGTGTAAGTGACCTTAACGGTCTGTATTATTATATTGTTTGACCCTGGCCGGGCAAGCATTTAGTCGTTTATGGATGTTTAGCCTGGTAGATCCTTGTGGAAGGGGTCTACGGCGTGTAATATTCCCATACGGTTTTGGGGATGTTACAGCCGCGGCACACGCCGGCTGAGCCGCGGCACACTGCTGACCACTGGAAGCCATTTTTGGCCCTGTGCCGCGGCACACTCCCGCTGGGCCGCGGCACACTGTGCAGTCTATTTAAGGCCCAGCAGACGTTTTTCTCGCCATTTTTCTCCTTCTTCCACTTCTCCCCCGCGGCTGGAGTTGCTCCTATCATGGAGAGATGTTGTTTGTCAACAAATCCATGAAGTTTTGGAGTTCATATCATCAATCATCCATCCTATAACATCCCTTGATCGAGCGAATCAGGTCAGATTTTCTAGAAATCTAATTTTGGGGATTTTGGGTATTTTGTTCGATTTCGCTCGTTTAATCCGATTTAAATTAAGATTGTGATGGATTGATGATTATTAGGATGTATTGTATCATTTCCCTTGTTAACCCATGGTCGGATCGTATCGATTCGTTATTTTGGTCGAGTTCTTGACCGACGCCTTGAAGGTGTCCGGTAAAATGTCATAGAGGGGTTTTCGGGCGTTCTACGATTATTCTTCCTCGTATGATCGATGATTTATTGAATTTATGTTGTTAGGGTCGAATTCTTGTGAAGAACTCGAGTCGGAACCCTTCCGTTCGTTGTCTTCTTCGGGGCCGAGCTTTCCGGTCGAACCGTGTTCTTCGGAGTGTTTGGTAGGGGTTATTAAGGCAAGTATCTTATTATACGACTTGTATCTTGTGAATATTAATTACGTATGATATGTATGACGATTTTGCTTGCCTCCGTAAATATGTTCCGTTTGAGTTGGTTGTGTTTTCCGAAATTTGAAGGCTTTGTGATAATAGTGATATATTGGTATACGTGATAGGCGTTGTGCCATTTGTGCAGGATTGCGATGTACATATGAGATGGTTGTACACGTGGTTGTTCAATGTATTGTGTACCGAAGGTGTGTTATGTTGGTTAAGAGTCGTTGTGATGATCATGATATTTGTGTTGTTTTGGTTTACATACTTGATTGTACATTTCATTGTAATGTGGAATGGCTTGACATTTAATGATTATGAATTGTGTCGTGTCGATGTGTGTGTGTTCCAGGTAGGGTCTGACGAGGCCTCTCGAGTTCGGTACATGATGTGTACGAACAAAGTGTGTGATCCAGTTAGGGTCTGACGAGGCCTCTGGAGTCCGGTACATGACGTGTACGGACAAGGTGTGTGATCCATGTAGGGTCTGACGAGGCCTCTGGAGTTCGGTACATGATGTGTACGAACAATGTTGTGGCCGGGTAGGGTCCGTTGAGGCCTCCGGAGTTCGGTACATGATGTGTACGAACAGTGCGTGTGGCCGGGTAGGGTCCGTTGAGGCCTCCGGAGTTCGGTACATGATGTGTACGAACAGTGTGTGTGGTCCGGGTAAGGTCCGTCGAGGCCTCCGGAGTTCGGTACATGATGTGTACGAACAATGATCGTGTAGCAGTGATTGTTCGGGTAACATTTTAAATATGGATCTCGGACTCATAATGATATATTATTTAGTATGCTTTGAAACGAGAATCGGTCTAAGGCCCTAATGTTTACGAAAAGGTTTTGTAAATTGGGACTCGAGGTCCAAAAGAATTTCTGCTTTAAAAATCCCCGAGATGATGTGTTCCTTTTCAAATATCTCTTATTTGAGTTCGAAATTCTAAAACTTCTCGAACATTTTGATAATTGATTTCCGTATTAAATTCGTAGTTGCTATTTGCTTGTTACATTTCGTATGGTTTGATACTTACACTAGTAAAACAAGTGGAGTTTACTAACCCCAGTATTCGGGGTGGATGTCTGCTTTGCGTCCTGTACATGCAGATTCAGGGAGCACACGGGATTGGCACAAGAGGATGACGAGCCGCGATACTAATCAAGAGTCGAGAGTTGGTAGAGTTTGGTTGTATTGTTAGAGTTCATTCGGTCTTATTTGTATTGTGTTTCACCCTGTGTGGGTAATGTTGTTAGTCGGTTACATTGATAGAGTTGTATGACCTCATCGGTCTGTGTGTTTATGTGTAAGTGACCTTAACGGTCTGTATTATTATATTGTTTGACCCTGGCCGGGCAAGCATTTAGTCGTTTATGGATGTTTAGCCTGGTAGATCCTTGTGGAAGGGGTCTACGGCGTGTAATATTCCCATACGGTTTTGGGGATGTTACAGCCGCGGCACACGCCGGCTGAGCCGCGGCACACTGCTGACCACTGGAAGCCATTTTTGGCCCTGTTCCGCGGCACACTCCCGCTGGGCCGCGGCACACTGTGCAGTCTATTTAAGGCCCAGCAGACGTTTTTCTCGCCATTTTTCTCCTTCTTCCACTTCTCCCACTGGGATGGAGTTGCTCCTATAATGGTGAGATGTTGTTTTTCATCAAATGCTTGAAGTTTTGGAGTTCATATCATCAATCATCCATCCTATAACATCCCTTGATCGAGCGAATCGAATTGATTTTCTAGAAATCTAATTTTGGGGATTTTGGGTATTTTGTTCGATTTCGCTCGTTTAATCCGATTTAAATTAAGATTGTGATGGATTGATGATTATTAGGATGTATTGTATCATTTCCCTTGTTAACCCATGGTCGGATCGTATCGATTCGTTATTTTGGTCGAGTTCTTGACCGACGCCTTGAAGGTGTCCGGTAAAATGTCATAGAGGGGTTTTCGGGCGTTCTACGATTATTCTTCCTCGTATGATCGATGATTTATTGAATTTATGTTGTTAGGGTCGAATTCTTGTGAAGAACTCGAGTCGGAACCCTTCCGTTCGTTGTCTTCTTGGTAGCTTCGGCCGAACCGTGTTCTTCGGAGTGTTTGGTAGGGGTTATTAAGGCAAGTATCTTATTATACGACTTGTATCTTGTGAATATTAATTACGTATGATATGTATGACGATTTTGCTTGCCTCCGTAAATATGTTCCGTTTGAGTTGGTTGTGTTTTACGAAATTTGAAGGCTTTGTGATAATAGTGATATATTGGTATACGTGATAGGCGTTGTGCCATTTGTGCACGATTGCGATGTACATATGAGATGGTTGTACACGTGTTTGTTCAATGTATTGTGTAACGAATGTGTGTTATGTTGGTTAAGAGTCGTTGTGATGATCATGATGTTTGTGTTGTTTTGGTTTACATACTTGATTGTACATTTCGGTGTAATGTGGAATGGCTTGACATTTAATGATTATGAATTGTGTCGTGTCGATGTGTGTGTGTTCCAGGTAGGGTCTGACGAGGCCTCTGGAGTTCGGTACATGATGTGTACGAACAAGGTGTGTGATCCAGGTAGGGTCTGACGAGGCCTCTGGAGTCCGGTACACGACGTGTACGGACAAGGTGTGTGATCCACGTAGGGTCTGACGAGGCCTCTGGAGTTCGGTACATGATGTGTACGAACGATGTTGTGGCCGGGTAGGGTCTGTTGAGGCCTCCGGAGTTCGGTACATGATGTGTACGAACAGTGTGTGTGGCCGGGTAGGGTCCGTTGAGGCCTCTGGAGTTCGGTACATGATGTGTACGAACAGTGTGTGTGGCCCGGGTAAGGTCCGTTGAGGCCTCTGTAGTTCGGTACATGATGTGTACGAACAATGATCGTGTAGCAGTGATTGTTCGGGTAACATTTTAAATATGGATCTCGGACTCATAATGATATATTATTTAGTATGCTTTGAAACGAGAATCGGGCTAAGGCCCTAATATTTACGAAAAGGTTTTGTAAATTGGGACTCGAGGTCCAAAAGAATTTCTGCTTTAAAAATCCCCGAGATGATGTGTTCCTTTTCAAATATCTCTTACTTGAGTTCGAAATTCTAAAACTTCTCGGGAACATTTTGATAATTGATTTACGTATTAAATTCGTAGTTGCTATTTGCTTGTTACATTTCGTATGGTTTGATACTTGCACTAGTAAAACAGTGGAGTTTTACTAACCACCGAGTATTCGGGGTGGATGTCTGCTCTGCGTCCGTGTACATGCGAGTTCAGGGGAGCAGTCACAGGATTAGCACAAGGGGATGACGAGCTGCGATACTAATCAAGAGTTGAGAGTTGGTAGAGTTTAGTTGTATTGTTAGAGTTGATTCAGTCTTCCGCTGTATTGTATTTCGACCCCTGTGTGGGTACTGTTGTTAGTCAGTCCTGTTGATAGAGTTGTGTGACCTCATCGGTCTGTGTGTTTATGTGTAAGTGACCTTAACGGTCTGTATTATTATATTGTTTGACCTTGGCTGGGCAAGCATTTGGTTGTTTATGGACGTTTAGCCTGGTAGATCCTTGCGGAAAGGGTTTACGGCGTGTAATATTCCCAAACGGTTTTGGGGGTGTTACAGCTACGGCACGAAGCCATATCACAGTTAGGGCCGAAGCCACGGCACGAAGCCGTATCACAGTTAGGGCCGAAGCCACGGCACGAAGCCGTATCACAGTTAGGGTCGAAGCCACGGCACCAAGCCGTATCATAGTTAGGGCCGAAGCCACGGCACGAAGCCGTATCACAATTTCGCCATCCAATGGCCGTGACCTACTGAATTGTAGGTGTTGGAAACCCAACCGTGAAAGTTAAAGCCCCAAACTTACCCATAATGAGCACTAGCCGAGACTAGCCTCCAAAATATAATTAATCACAAACGACAACGATCCGTAGATTACCGAATTCACAAGAATGATAGTGTGCTACCTTGAGTCGGCCAACACGATAATGATGACTCACGGATGGGCATCGTACTCGACAGTCCCAATTCAATACCTCGATTACCTTAGAATGGTCAATCAATAATAACGACACAACAGATGGGAACTATCCTCGAAAGCCCCAATTCAATACCTCTATTGCCTTAGAATGGCCAACCGATAATAATGATGCAGTGGATGATTCAATATCTCGATTGCCTTATAACGGTCAATCGATAACAATGATGCAGCGGATGATTCAATATCTCGATTGCCTTATAACGGTCAATCGAAAACAATGATACAATGAATTATTGAGCACCTCGATTGCCTTAGAACGGCTAATCGATGACAATGATACAATGAATAATTGAGCACCTCAATTGCCTTAGAACGGCTAATCGATGACAATGATACAATGAATGCCTCGATACCTTTAATCGGCTACCGACGACGAAGATGAGAATGAATACGACAATGCCTTCAATCGGCTAATACAACATGAATGACAGGACGCCAACATTAATAACAATGATTACAACAATGTCTTAGATCGACATCAATATTAACAACAACAACCGATACATCGATACCGCGAAACCGGTGATCGATAATAACATTAACAACGAATATCTCAATGCCTTACCGGCCATTAATGAATGATAATAAACATTTTGCATAATTGCTGAAGAGTATCGTATCGAACGATCCCCTAATGTCAATGAAATTATGAAGAGACTAAGTCTCGGAATGATACAACACATCCATACACATATATGATAACATTAATCTCATTGAGTAGTACAAGTATAAAACTTGCCTCAACCGAAGGCGATGAAATCCTTCCACGAACAACGAACGGCGTCCTATAATAAACACAAGTACTCGAACAACCTTGAATGAAATACAATTCATTCAATAACACAATATCAATCGGAATCAACACAACGACCGAAAGAAACTCTTTGAGACATTTAATCTAACACTAAATGTTCAAAGTTCCTCAAGAACCTAAGAATCATCAATCGGGTCGAACGAATCGACGATATGGATATACAATCCATAGAACACGATTAATAATATTTACTAACATCAACCGATTCATCAAATTCGGATGAACAATGAAAATCAAGAAGAAATCCCGAAAATCAAATTCTATGAGATTTCAGGAAATTACCTCAATCCGACGAAGAACAATGATTAGATGTTGATATGATCACCTAGAGCCTCCTCAAAACATGATTGGGTGGAGAAGAATCGATCATAACCCCAAACCCTAGTCGGATCGCCCGACTACTGCGAGAAGAAGGAGAGAAAGTGATAAATGAGGTGAAAACCCGTCTGACCCCCCTTATATACTCCAGTGACGCACGACCAAAACACACGACCAAATGTCCGTGTGTTTGGTCGTGCGCTAGGCCACTACTCGGCCACTGATATCATGCACGAGCAGCACGCACGAGCACCTGCTCGTGTGTCCCTGATGGTCGCCATGTTAGATTGATACCGCCACTAGAAGGGGGGTTGAATAGTGCGGTTAATAGTATTGTACTCTTTTTCGTGCGGAAGCAAAAATAGCGGAGAATAAAATTGCAGAAAAGAAAGAACACAAGGAATTGTTCGAGAGGTTCGGCTATTAACGAAGCCTACGTCCCCTACCTAGTTTTATCGACTAGGACTTTTCTTAGAACTTGGAATTTGCACTTTCTAGTTTAGTGCCAACTTCTTACAACTTCTTAATTTCCGGGCTCAAGAACAACCTCACAAAAACACTCTTGTTTTTCTAGGTACAAGATAACCAATACAAAATAAGTGCGAGTAGAAACTCGGCTTTCACGATATATCGTTCTAAGATACAAGAATGAAGATTGGAAATTATAGAGCAAATCTTCTCGTATCACAATCTAGAATAAGAATATCTCTCAGAATGTTTGCTTGATATTGCTTGAGTATGCTAGTAAGCTTAGAATTCTTGTGTGTGTTCAATCTCCATGAAGGTGGCTATTTATAGCCTTCTTGAGCTCAATTTCCCGTTGGAACAGTAAAACGAGTTACGTACGTTATATGATGCTGATTACGTACGTTACATACGTTACGTACGTTATATGAGCTGAATAACGGCCGTAATGAAAGTGCCGAAACTGTCCAGTGAACTCTGATGAAATGCGTTACGTACGTTACGATCCTTAGGGTTACGTACGTAATATCCTGGTCAAAGATCCGTTGATTGAGACGACTTGTTGCAACGGCTAGTGGCTTTTCCAACGGTCAGAATAATTCAAGCCTTACGTACGTTATATAATCCCGGTTACGTACGTTACCTGTACAGAAAAACTTACGAAAATAGTGAATGTTACGTACGTTATAAGAGATGCGTTACGTACGTTAACTATAGAATGTTACGTACGTTAATGTGATATATATTACGTACGTTAACTGAAGAGAAAGTATGTTTTAAGTAAATTTTGGTTTTAATAACACATCATCAAAACGATCTAAAAAATATTGTTCCAACAATCTCCCCCTTTTTGATGATGACAAAATTTACTTTATGTGAGTTTTTGAAAACATGATTTTAATAAAAATTAGAAACTCCCCCTGAACACGAGCACTGCAAAAAATAATATGCTCCCCCTGAAAACGTGCACGGGTTTTTCAAAAACGAATACATATTATTCTCCCCCTTTTGTCATTAACAAAAAGTTGATAAAACCTGCAAGAGACATCAATGGTACGCATAATAATCAACATAAAACAAGTCAATGATTAAACAAAACGATAACCAACATGATGTATGAAAAGATAGTCATTACAGGCAAAGCATAAACATGAAATGTTTGGTCTTTTTAATAAACAGGAAACATCATCATTAGAAAGGATAGCCCGACTAGTCAAGGTCCGCATCCGGCGGTGTCGGCGGTATCCCAAAATGCGTGCTCTTTTTAATAAACAGGAAACATCATCATTAGAAAGGATAGCCCGACTAGTCAAGGTCCGCATCCGGCGGTGTCGGCGGTATCCCAAAATGCGTGCAAATGTTCTTCACCATGATCTTGACCTCGCTCATGTCCTTCTCAAGCCTATCCATTCGAGAAGCCATCTGGGAAGAGGAGGATTCCGGACGAGGACGGGAGGAACCAAGCTGTGATGACGGACGAGGTCTAGTATGATCGAGCCCCCTCGATGTGATCCTCTCCTCCGGTCTCGGAAGAGTGCCCCCATCAATGAGCCTATCATCATCCTTAATGTAAGCAAAGTATATCCATCCACGATTTCTCGTGCGGAGATACCTCATCGTCCGTAACGTCCCTTCTGACGAGGCTCCCCTGGAATCGAACCCCGTGGACCCAGACAGTCAACTCCAGCCTTTCTCAAAAATTTCTTAAGATAGAACCAAAAGGCATTCGACCTTCTCTCGACGATCAACTTTTGCGTAGCTCTTTTTGTGGAAAATTTGTCCCTTTTCCACAAACCATTTCAAAGACAATAGACGCCAAGTTGACTTGGTGATCCTTCCACACATGATAGATAATCTCCATATCGATATTCACAAGTCGAAGTTGAGCATTAACTTTAGGCATAAGACAACGAGTGATAGCATCATGAAGCAACCGAATGTTTATCCCAAAGTCATTATTTTCAAACCGCCTAATGAACATTTAAAACGGCTTTGTCCGATAAGAAATCACGGACTTTCGACTCGTGAACACTATAACTTTCATCATCGGACCAGTCGTTAAAGACTTCGTCCGAGGAGCAAACTCTCCTTGCAACGAAAACCCTCATTAGGGAGTCCAAAATCTCCGAAAGTTTCGCTTCATCAAAAGATATTGATTTACCACGCACAAGCGAGTTAACAACGGCAAGTCCGTCGGCATCATAAGTGACAAAGAAATTCGCATAAAACTCTTTCACACATTCTTCATAAATTGGTCGAGCAAGACTAACGAACTTATTGATCCCAAGCATATCGAAGAATTCTTCGATAGCAACACCAAGATTGTTCATGATTCAAAATCAAAATGATGACTCGGAGTTACCTCTTCGTCAATAAGGATTTCGTTGAAGACCTTCATGGCTTGTGCATTCCGAAATGATAGATTGCCGGAAGCCGTGGAGGATGTTTGAGAGGTTTCTCCTCTTCTCTTTTTTCCGGTTCTGGAAGCCATGAGGATTGAATCGGTCGAAGAAGTGAAGTTTTGATGAAGTTTTGATAGGGTTTGCCGGAACAGTTCTTCGGTTATCGCTAGGGATTAGTAAGAAAGGAAAAGGGAACTGACGATGGGTTTATATATGAGATGGTCAACGATCTCTTATGTACGTTATGTCCCTTTTATAACGTACGTAACGTAAAATCCTAAACTCTCTGGACCAAAACCTGCGTTTCGTTACGTACGTAACGAATCATCCTGTAACGTACGTAAGGTCGTATTACGTACGTAATGGACCGCGTATACCGTACGTAAGCAAGACCAAATGAATAGTCTTTTCCTTTCGATGATGTCCCGTTTTGAATGACCATTTAATGTGACTATGATGAGTATGCAATATTTAAAAGTGATCAGCATGTCCCATTCCTAAATTTATGCGTATAAAGTTGAAAGCTTCTTCGGGTAATGGTTTTGTAAAAATATCCGCCAATTGTTCATTAGTACCAACAAATTGGAGACGAACATTCCCGTTTTGGACATGGTCACGAATAAAATGGTGACGAATTTCGATGTGCTTTGTCCTACTATGCAAAATGGGGTTTTTACTTAAATTAATGGCACTTGTATTGTCACAAAAAATAGGAGTATTTTTAAGTTCGATTCCATAATCAAGTAATTGATTTTTGATCCAAAGCACCTGTGCACATGCACTTCCCGCAGCCACATATTCTGCTTTCACTGTGGAAGTAGCGACACTAGTCCTGCTTTACTTCCCCATGAAATTAAACATGAACTCATAAAATGACAAGTTCCGGTGGTGCTTTTTCTATCAATTTTACAACCACCGAAATCGGCATCACTATATGCAAAAAGTTGAAAATCAATGCTGGAAGGATACCATAGGCCTAAACCAGCAGTATATTTTAAATATCGAAAAATTCGTTTACATGCTATGAGATGGGATTCTTTAGGATTAGCTTGAAAACGAGCACATAGACAAGTAGCAAACATAATATCAGGTCTAGATGCAGTTAGGTAAAGTAAGGATCCGATCATACCTCGAGACTGTTTTTGGTCAACAGATTTACCTTTTTCATCTTTATCGAGTTTAAGAGTGGAAGACATAGGAGTGGATATTTCTTTGCAATCTTCCATCTTAAATTTCTTTAGAAGCTCATTGACGTACTTGGATTGGTGAATGAATATTCCGTCATTGAGTTGCTTAATTTGGAGTCCGCGAAAGTTTTTCAACTCTCCCATCATACTCATTTCGAACTCTCCCCTCATAAGATTTGAAAATTCCTTGGACAGAGTTTCGTTAGTTGCACCAAAAACAATATCGTCCACATAGATTTGACAAATTAACATATCATCATTTAAGACCTTAATAAACAGAGTATTATCAACATTTCCTCTTTTATAACCATTTGAGATAAGAAAAGAGCTTAGACGATCATACCATGCTCTCGGAGCTTGCTTTAATCCATAGAGAGCTTTATGGAGCTTGTACACATGATCCGGATGATCATAGTCTTCAAAACCCGGAGGTTGCTTGACATAAACTTCCTCCAGGATGATTCCATTTAGGAACGCACTTTTTACATCCATTTGATGGAGTTTGATCTTCTTGTATGCGGCAAAGGCACAGAGAAGACGAATAGCTTCAAGACGAGCAACAGGAGCGAACGTCTCTTCATAGTCCAAGCCTTCTTCTTGATTATAACCTTGGGCGACCAACCTCGATTTATTTTTAATAGGAGACCATCATCATCGGTTTTGATTTTATGAACCCATTTGGTACCAATGATTGATTTGCCTACCTATGGAACTAATTCCCAAACTTTATTTCTTTCAATTGGTTTAGCTCTTCTTGCATAGCAATAGCCCAATTCTCATCATTTATGGCCTCATCGATGTTCTTTGGTTCGTAAGAGAAATAAATGCAATATTGTTAATACAATCATTTATATTTCTCCTAGTTCGTACACCTTCATCGATTTTTCCGAGAATTTGTTCCATCGGATGGTCTTTCACATTTGCCCAATCTTTAGGAAGGTTGTAAGTATTTTCCTCCCGTTTGTCCGAGCTTACGCCGAGCTTCTCCAATTCCTTTGATACTTCGGATACTTCTTTAGCCGGAACCATACCGCATCATCATCAAAAACAACCTTTCTCGGGGTAAAACCGTATCATCGAATTTTACATGAATGGACTCTTCTACCGAGCCTCTTCTACAATTAAATACACGATAAGCTTTACTATTAGTAGAATAACCAAGAAATATTCCAATATCTCGATTTAGAATCGAATTTACCCAAATTGTCTTTTCCATTATTATGAATGAACACTTTACACCCAAATGGATGAAAATAAGATAAATTGGGTTTTTACCTTTAAAAATCTCATAGGAGTCATCATTTTATTTCTCCCGAGATGGACACGATTTATAACATAACAAGCGGTTAACGGCTTCGCCCAAAAGTATTTAGGAAGACCATACTCGTTGAGCATTGTTCGGCTCATTTCTTCTAGAGAGCGATTCTTCCTCTCGACAACTCCATTTTGTTGAGGTGTCCGAGGTGCCGAAAAGTTGTGCCCAATACCATATTTATCGCACCAATCTTCAAAGAGATTAGAATCAAATTCTCCACCATGATCGGTTCGAATGGCGATAATCGTAATCCTTTTTCCTTCCGGGTAACCTTACACCACTTAACAAACTCGTTAAAAGCATCATCTTTATTGGCTAAGAATTTTACCCAAGTAAATCTAGAAAATCATCGACAATAACTAAGGTATAAAGTTTACCTGCTAGATCGGCATGTCGAGACGGACCAATTAAATCCATATGAATTAATTCAAGAATGCGACTAGTGGAAATTTCCATTTTTGGTTTAAACGAGCCTCTTGCATGTTTACCTTTAATACAGGCCTCACAAATGTGGTCTTTTCTAAAATTCAATTTTGGTAGACCACGAACAATATCATTTTTGGCCAATTTTGAAAGAAGTGGTAAAGAGGCATGTCCCAATTTTCGGTGCCAAACAACGGCATTTTCATCGTATGAAAGTAGACATTTTTCGTTAAACGAAGATTCATCTTGGAGATCAACAATGTAAATATTTCCATAGCGCAATCCAATAAAAACGATTTGCTCTTTCCTCATTGCCGTGCAATGCGTAATTTCAAAAATTAGTTTAAGACCGGTGTCACATAATTGGGAAACACTTAGGAGATTATGGCAAAGTCCATCAACAAATAGAACATTTTCAATAGTCGGTAAACGTTTCTTACCAATTTTACCTGTCCCTTTTATTTGGCCCTTTTTATTATCGCCAAATGTAACACAGCCACGATCTTCCTTTTTCAGCTCCGTGAAGAGATGTTCATTTCCACTCATGTGGTTTGAACATCCGCTATCAACATACCATTTATTTGATAATGTTGTCTTCCTTGCTTGTACCTACAAAAACCATTTTCTTCCATTTTATCGGTACCCAGGCTAATTTGGGTCCTAAGGAGTTAGATATAAAAACTTGATTTTTAATAACGGTCCCTTTTTGGTACCCAGATTTGCTTAACTCTTATAGTACGTCTAGAGTCTCGACAGTAGGTTTCGGTATGTCCAGGTTTTAAACATTTTGGACATGATGGGATACCCGTTTTTAAAGTGTCCGAATCTTTTGTGGTAATTTCTAAGGACTTTTTCATTGGAAATGAATTATATCCAAGTCCTTGTTTTGAAAGAGAAAATTTTTGACCAAATAATAATTGCTCGAATTTGTCATTACCACATGAAAACTTTCTGACATAAAGTTTAAATTCTTTTGAGTTTTATGCAATTCATCTTTCGAATTTTCTCGCTTCCAAGCAATTTGTATGATCAATAGAAACTTCCTTGTTTTTCAATAATTTAGCATTTTCAATTTCAAGGAGTTTTATTTTCTTTTTCAAATCTTTATTGCTATTGCAAGCCTTTTCGTATTCATTATTTAGAGATTCAAAAGCATCAAGAAGTTCTTCATGAGAATCACTAACCTCGACTTCTTCGTCACTCTCTTCGGATGCGCGGGCCATAAGAGCAAGATTGGTTTGGACTTGTGGTTCATCATCCTCATCATCGTCACTCCATGTGGCGACATAAACCTCCTTCTTTTTGAACTTTTCATGAGGTGGTTTTGATGAACTTATTGAGCAAAGCAGACGACAATCTTTTGCAAAATGGCCTCGAACGCCGCACCTTCGACAAGTGTTGTCGAATTTTTTGTTTTGAGGAAGTGAGTCTTTTAGGATTCATCCCTTGATTCTTGCTTGATATCTCTCCGGCGCCTTTGAAGAAGATTTTTAAATTTCTTTATGTTTTTGGCATAGAAGGCGGTTTCTTCGTCCTCTTCTTCGATTGGTTCATCCTCTAGGTCGCTTTCTTCTTTGGCCTTGAAAGCGATAGTCCTTTCTCTCTCCTTAGGTTTTGGTTTCGAGCTGCGAGATTTGATGACGATCTCATAATTGATGAGAGATCCGATGAGAGCGCTGAATTCTATTGTATTGAGGTCTTTCGACTCCATAATAGCCGTAATGTGAAGGCCCCATTCTCTTGGTAGAGACCGAAGGATTTTCTTGGCTTTATCACTACTTGATATCGGTTTCCCGAATGAAGCTAGCCCATTTGTGATTGCCGAGAAACGGTCAAGCATAGTGGTGATGCTTTCTTCTTCTTTCATGGTGAAGAGTTCATAATCGTGAAGAAGCATATTGATTTTGGTTTCCTTCACTTGACTCGTACCTTCATGGGTGATCTCTAGCATTTTCCAGATTTCTTTTGCCGTCTCGCAGAAGAGATTCTATTGTGATCTTCTG
Source organism: Orobanche coerulescens (assembly GCA_033398695.1). NCBI lineage: Eukaryota > Viridiplantae > Streptophyta > Magnoliopsida > Lamiales > Orobanchaceae > Orobanche > Orobanche coerulescens. The sequence goes on along the minus strand of CM065810.1, from coordinate 96,733,195 downwards.
ATTGAGAGCACAATAAAGCAATTGAGTGGCTTTACTGTTGAAGTGATCGTTCTTCCAGTCGGCATCGTCGTACTCTTCGAAACTTTTGAGAGAGCCATCCGATTTCTTAGGAATGGTAGGTCCAAGGGCAATGACCTTCCATATTTCAATATCGTGAGCTCGGATAAAGATGGACATCTTCTTCTTCCATGTCATAAAGTTTGAACCATCGAAGAAAGGAGGGCGATTGAGAGCATTGCCTTCAACGGAGGAGTGGATAAAGGCCATTTGGATCTTTTCTCTAGCGGGTGTTAATCCGGTGATAAAGAGACTGCTCCGATACCAATTGTTAGATTGATACCGCCACTAGAAGGGGGGTTGAATAGTGAGGTTAATAGTATTGTACTCTTTTTCGTGCGGAAGCAAAAATAGCGGAGAATAAAATTGCAGAAAAGAAAGAACACAAGGAATTGTTCGAGAGGTTCGGCTATTAACGAAGCCTACGTCCCCTACCTAGTTTTATCGACTAGGACTTTTCTTAGAACTTGGAATTTGCACTTTCTAGTTTAGTGCCAACTTCTTACAACTTCTTGATTTCCGGGCTCAAGAACAACCTCACAAAAACACTCTTGTTTTTCTAGGTACAAGATAACCAATACAAAATAAGTGCGAGTAGAAACTCGGCTTTCACGATATATCGTTCTAAGATACAAGAATGAAGATTGGAAATTATAGAGCAAATATTCTCGTATCACAATCTAGAATAAGAATATCTCTCAAAATGTTTGCTTGATATTGCTTGAGTATGCTAGTAAGCTTAGAATTTTTGTGTGTGTTCAATCTCCATGAAGGTGGCTATTTATAGCCTTCTTGAGCTCAATTTCCCGTTGGAACAGTAAAACGAGTTACGTACGTTATATGATGCTGATTACGTACGTTACATACGTTACGTACGTTATATGAGCTGAATAACGGCCGTAATGAAAGTGCCGAAACTGTCCAGTGAACTCTGATGAAATGCGTTACGTACGTTACGATCCTTAGGGTTACGTACGTAATATCCTGGTCAAAGATCCGTTGATTGAGACGACTTGTTGCAACGGCTAGTGGCTTTTCCAACGGTCAGAATAATTCAAGCCTTACGTACGTTATATAATCCCGGTTACGTACGTTACCTGTACAGAAAAACTTACAAAAATAGTGAATGTTACGTACGTTATAAGAGATGCGTTACGTACGTTAACTATAGAATGTTACGTACGTTAATGTGATATATATTACGTACGTTAACTGAAGAGAAAGTATGTTTTAAGTAAATTTTGGTTTTAATAACACATCATCAAAACGATCTAAAAAATATTGTTCCAACACGCCAAAGTGTACTGTCCAAATCTGATGCCACGCACGAGCAGCACGCACGAGCAGCTGCTCGTGTGTCATACTCGCGCGTCCCGGCAGAGTGCCAAAATGACAAGGGAACACAAAAATGACAGGACACACATGTCTACATACGACCTGCACGACATACACGATAATAAGTCACTTCCAATCGGTGAAACAATCATGGAACTCCAACACAAAGCGACCAATCAAGATGATGATGAAAATATTCTCTTATCGATCCCCGAACAGAGATGAGCGATGAATAAAAACTGATACACGACTCTAATATATGCCGAAATATGAACACGAAATGAATGAATACGAATGACGAATGATTATTACTGAGTGAAAATTTCTGTGTGGCAATTACTGAATGATAATTAATGAATTCACAACCGGGTATTATACCATCATTTATCATCCTTCATCTTATATTTTTCCTACTTTGTAATATTTTTCTTTGTGTGAAGAACACACTTGTGTTCTTGAGAGTGTATGTATTAGTGGTTTAGCTTATGTTGTTGAGGGAGTTTATTGCTTCTTTCTCCTTTATCTACTAAGGGAGTTAGAATCAATTCTTTCTCTTTTTCAACTAATAATGACCACTCAAGCTTGTAATATGTTGAATAAACCCTTCATGGGCTAAGTTATTCTTAGTTGGGATTATAAACAAGGTTTCTCATGTTATTTAAGTTTGTATAAAGATCTATTATGGATTACTTATTGTTGTGTGTGATTTTTATTGTTTTACCAATCTTTATTTATTTGGCCAATAAATGATGATATTTATGGTCTTCATATGTTTCGAAAGAAAATATGTTTGATTAGATCAAATGATCTTCACTCTAAGTTGTTCTAGGGGATAGAAATATACCTATATACCTTAGATGATTCTTTGAGTTATTTTCATAAAACCTAATGCTATGTATTGAAGCCAATCAACATAGAAATATAGTGGATTTATTCAATATATAAGGGGCGTTATGACATTAGAAAGAGAAACCGTCTTTTTAAGGAAAATCGAATCTACATAACATAATAAGTAAATACATCTTACGATCTCCTATACATCTTCTATAACTAATGATGAACTAAGTTTGTAATCCCAACTGTTTCATTTTACCCTTTTATTAATCTATAGTTAGTGCAATCTTTTAGTTCCTTAAATTTTAGAACTATTATTGCATTTTCCTTGCAATTGTCAAACCAAACTCTTAAATTGTGTGTTTCACTCTTCTAAATCTCTATAACAAATAGATAAATAGTGCATAATTCAATATATAACCCAACTTCCTTGTGGGATCGATAAACCGGACTCAAAAAGACCATTTACTACTTGATACGATATCGTGCACTTGCGATAGTTACACAAATGACGTGTCAAGTTTTTGGCGCCATTGCCGGGGAAGTATAAGTGTTATTTTGAAATATTACATTATTAACTATTATTATAAATACAACTTTTTCTTTGTTGTAGATTCTCTTGTCTATGAGAAGGACGTACAATCACAATTTAGTTTCACTAGATCCCGAGATTGAAGCCACATTCAGAAGAAGGCAAAGAGAACAAAAAAAGCATTATTTCTTCACCATCAATGGCAGGCGAACCAAACCCACGTCTCCTCCAAGGAAATGATAACAAAAGAATTACTCCGGTAGGGGGAATACCCAATGCTCAAAACATTCAACATCAACAACATCCTATTATGCCAAAAATAGATGAAGACAACATGCTCTTTGGGGAATTCATGAACCCCCCATCTTTGAGCGTGTAAGCAAGTGTGATCTATCCACCATTTGGAGTAGACAATTTTCAAATTCGCCCGGATGTCATCAATCTCTTCTCCAACAACAACTCATTCTATGGAAGAACTGACGAAAATCCATATCTCCATATTAGCCATTTTGTGGAGATTTGTGGACATTTTAAATATCCAAATGTAAATTACGAGGTGATAAAAATGAGACTTTTCGTGCACACTTTTAAGGATAGAGCAAGAGAGTGGCTAGATACTTTGCCACCACGAAGCATAACAAATTGGCCCGAATTTGTTCAAAAATTCACCACTAAATACTTTCCACCAATAAAAGTGGTGAAACTCAAATACAAAATCTCTACATTTCGTCAACAAGATTCGGAGTCATTTCACGAAGCATGGGAGAGATACAAAGATATGCTATGAAAATGTCCAAACCATGGTTTGAATTTGGGAGCACAAGTCAATTACTTCTATTCTGGACTCTTACCTACATGCTGAGCTAATGTCGATTCATCATCAAATGGCTCACTTGGCAACAAAACTATGAGAGAGGCTTATAATATTGTTGAGGTTATAAGTGAACAAAGTGCAAGATGGCTAGACAGAAATATCCAAAAGAAACCAAATGGTGTTTTTGAAGTGGATTCTTATTCATTTATGTTGGGAAAAACGGAAGCTTTATCAAAGAAAGTTGAGGACATGTCTTTTTCAACTCCTCAATCTCTGAAGACGGTGCAAACTCCACAAGTTTTAGCTCTTTCATGTGAAATTTGTGTAGCAACTCACAACAGCACTTTGTGTCCCTTAGTGCAACAGGAGCAGTCATTCCCACCACCAGAACAAGTGGCCTATGCTCAGAATTTCCAAAGGCAAGGATACAATCCTTACGGGCCAACATACAATCCAGGGTATAAAAATCATCCAAATTTTTCTTATGCAAACAACAACAATGTGTTGAATCCAACGCATCAAAAAAAGAAGCCCGGGTGGGAAGAAGCAATCACAAAGCTGGTCGAACAACAACTAAAGTATCAACAACGCAATGATGCTTCAATTAAAAATTTGGAGACACAAGTTGGCCAAATGGCCAAAATAATTTCATAAATATCCCACGGGATGTTACCTAGCAATACCGAGGTAAATCTAAGGGAGAATGTCCAGGCTATCACAACAAGAAGTGGAGTTCAGTTGCCCGAAATTTCTGTGGAAAATCATCTGGAAAAACAAAAAAAATAAACAAAATCAAAAAACAGAAAAAGAATTTGAATCAGGACCTTCATCTCAAAATGGTCCAGTTGCTGCAAAATCTTATGTTCCACCTATCCCGTTTGCTCAACGGTTGAAGAATCACAAGCTCGACTCAATTCGGTAAATTTTGGGAAATTTTCAAAAAGCTACACATCAACATACCTTTTGCCGATGCTCTAACACAAATGCCAAGCTATGCCAAATTTATGAAAGATATTCTTTCCAACAAACAAAGGTGTGAAGAATATAAAACTGTCATGCTAACAGAGGAATATAAAACTGTCATGCTAACAGAGGAATATAAAAGCTACACATCAACATACCTTTTATCATCCTTGACATGGAAGAAGATCAGGATATTCCTATTATTTTGGGACGACCATTTCTTGCAACCGGACATGATCTTATTGACGTCTATGAAGAAAAGCTAATTCTCAGAGTGGAAGACAAACATGTCATCTTCGATGTCCTAAAAACTTTGAATCATCCCTCCACAGATGATTATTGTCTAAGAATTGATGCAATTGAAGCTATGGTAAAAAAGTCTTTGGAGAAGATTCTATCAAAATATCCTCTTGAGACATGTATTGCAAATTCTCTAACCAGCATGGAAGAAGAATATCACTTAGCCAAAACAGTTAACTATCTAGAAGCACTACCACCCTTAAGAAGACATTCATGTTTTGAAGAGTTGGGGACAAGCTCCGCTAAACCCCTCCCTTCCTTACAAGAAGCTCCAATACTTGATCTCAAACCTCTACCCCTACATTTGATATATGCTTACTTGGGCATTTTCTCTACACTTCCGGTCATCATATCTAACATATTGACCGAACTTGAAGAAGGGATATTACTAAGGGTATTGAGGAATCACAAAAGAGCAATTGGATGGACTACTGCGGACATTAGAGGAATAAGCCCCTCTATATGCATGCACAAAATTCTGATGGAAGATGACTGCAAACCTTCAATTGAGCATCAACGCTGTTTGAATCCAAACATGAAAGAAGTTGTGAAAGTAGAAATTCTTAAATTACTTGACGCAGGAATCATCTATCCAATTTCAGATAGTCCATGGGTGAGCCCCGTACATATGGTGTCCAAAAAGAGTGGAATCACAATCATAGAGAACGCGCACAATCAACTTATATCGACACGACCCATAACCGGATGGAGAATGTGCATTGATTACAGGAAGCTTAATAAGACGACCAGAAAAGATCATTTCCCACTCCCATTTATTGATCAAATGCTCGATAGATTGGCAGGACATTCTTACTACTGTTTTCTTGATGGCTATTCAGGGTACAACCAAATCGTTATAGCCCCAGCAGACCAAGAGAAAACAACATTCACATGCCCTTACGGAACGTTTGCTTATAGAAGAATCCCATTCGGATTGTGCAATGCTCCAGCCACATTTCAGAGATGCATGATGTCAATCTTCTCAGACATGGTTGAAAAATTCATTAAAATTTTAATGGATGATTTCTCTGTTTTTGGAGATACATTTGATAAATGCCTAAATCACTTAGGCATGGTCTTGGAAAGATGTGAAGACACAAATTTAGTTCTCAATTGGGAGAAATGTCACTTCATGATCCAGGAAGGAATCATACTTAGCCATAGAATCTCATAAAATGGAATTGAAGTCGATAAGGCAAAAATCCAAGTGATTGCAAAACTTCCTCCACCAATCTCAGTGAAGGGAGTAAGGATTTTTCTTGGCCATGTAGGATTCTATCGGAGGTTCATAAAAGATTTCTCAAAAATAGCAAAACCTCTGTGTTCTTTGCTTGAGAAAGATACACCATTCCTTTTGATGTGCAATGTAAGTGATTATGCTGTGGGGGCCGTGCTAGTCCAGAAGAAGGACAAAACTATGCAAGTGATCCATTACGCTAGCCAGACTATGAATGATGCACAGCTGAACTACACAACAACTGAAAAAGAGATGCTTGCGGTGGTTTATGATTTTGATAAATTTTGATCCTACTTATTGGGATCAAAAGTCATCGTCTACACTGGTCATTCAGCTTTGAAATATTTAATGACAAAGCAAGATGCTAAGTCAAGGCTAATCGGATGGGTCCTACTTATGCAAGAGTTCAACATAGAAATCCGACACATAAAGGGAACAGAGAACCAAGTGGCGGATCATCTCTCATGACTGGACCAAAACAATGCTCAAGAGAAGGAAATAAATGAAGTATTTCCGGATGAACAACTGTTCCAAATCTCTAATGTGCAGGAAAAACAAAATGCATCATGGTATGCAGACATCGTCAATTTCCTTGCAAGTGGAATAATTCACCCAAATTTTTCCCGCCATCAAAAGAAAAAATTCTTCTTCGAGTTGAAATACTATTACTGGGAAGATCTTCTATTGTTCAGACGAGGACCTAGTAAAATCATCTGGAGATGCATACCGGAAGAAGAAATGGAGAAGGTATTGGAAAGATGTCATTCCTCTCACTATGGAGGACATTTTGGGGCTTCAAAAACAACAGCAAAAATTCTTGAAGCAGGATTTTATTGGCCCACTCTGTTCAGAGATTCACATACACTTGTCTCTAAGTGTAACCGGTGCCAAAGACATGAAAACATGTAAAAAAGAAATGAAATGCCAATGAATTTCATCTTAGAAGTTGAAATCTTCGATGTTTGGGGAATTGATTTCATGGGACCCTTTCCATCATCGTTCTCTAATGAATACATCCTTGTAGCTGTGGACTATGTATCTAAATGGGTGGAGGCTGTTGCATTACCAACAAACGAAGCTAGAGTCGTGGTAAATTTTCTAAAAAAAATATATTCACTCGCTTCGGAACTCCGAGAGTTATTATTAGTGATGGCGGATCTCATTTCTGCAATCACCAAGTTAAGGCTCTACTGACCAAATTTGGAGTAAAACACCGTGTTGCTACCTCTTATCACCCACAAACCAGTAGACAAGTCGAGGTCTCCAATCGTGAACTGAAACGCATACTAGAGATGACAGTCAACTCATCTCGGAAAGATTGATCGAAAAAGCTAGATGATGCGTTGTGGGCTTACAAAACAGCTTATAAGACACCAATAGGCATGTCTCCATTTCGTTTGATTTTTGAAAAAGCATGTCACTTTCCAGTAGAACTTGAAAATCGAGCCTTCTGGGCTATTAAAAAATTAAACTTTGACGAACAGTTAGCTGGGAAGAAAAGGTTGCTGCAATTAAATGAGTTGGATGAAATCCGACTCGAATCATATGAAAATGCCAAAATCTACAAAGAGAAGACAAAAATATGACATGACAACCAAGTTCTGAGAAGAGATTTTGAAGCAGGAGACCAAGTTCTCCTTTTTAATGCACGACTATGTCTATTTTTGGGTAAGATGCGATCACGGTGGACGGGCCCATACACAATCAAAGAGGTGTTTTCTCATGGAGCTGTGGAGATTTACAATACAGTGAACGGGAGTTTCAAAGTAAATGGCCAACGGTTAAAGCCGTATTTAGGAGGAAAATTCTCGACAACAAAGTCAATCATAGCGCTAGAAATGCCAAATTGATCAGACGAGAAGTCAGGCTAAGGACGTTAAACAAAGCGCTTATTGGGAGGCAACCCAATTTCTTTTATTTCACAAAATAAGTTTGGGGGTAACATAGAAAGATTCAACAACCGGAGCAAGGATCAACTTTCATAACAGGGAGTATTCTGCATTTCTCCCTTTCTTTTTATTATTATTTTTTTTTAAACTGAGGACAGTTTCTTTTTCAAGTTTGGGGGTGGTGTGTTTTGATTATTTTGGTGTGTTTGGTATTTTGGTGTGTTTAGTTTTGATATATGGATTTGATTTTTTTAGTGTATATTTATATATATATGTATTTTGTTTATTTTGATTTGTGAGATTTCTATATCTGGCCATAACACCAATAAGTTAGCTATATACAAGCTTCTAAAATCATTTTAACCGGTTAAAAAATTGTATATTCCAATATTTTGGAGCCTTAACCTCTCTTTCCAAGCCTTGTAGGTATCATGTAAAATCGAGCCTTTCGTCACCTTTAGAAAAGAAGAATCATTCGGTTGATGAAAAATAGAACTGAAATTTACTTAATTTGAGAAGTTTTTGATTTTTCATGCTTAGCTAATAAATGATTTTCTGCAAAAAAAAACTATTCCCTAAAAAAAAGTCATTGGTGAAAGGAGTCTAGTTGAAAAAAAGAGGTGTTGAGCAGCAACAGCTTCCTAATTTTGGAGGTCCTAAAATAACAACGAAAAAATAAAGGACCGACCCATTATTGGTGCGTAGCTGCCGTCTCACACGAGATGGAAAATGTGTTGGTGAAAAGAGCTACATGTTAGCAAATAACGGTGTGAAAGCTATCACCTTAAAAAAGATGGAAATTGTGTTGGTAAAAAGGGCTACACGTCAGCAAATAACAGTGTGAAAGTTATCACCTAAAAAAATGGAAAATGTGTTGGTGAAAAGAGCTACACGTTAGCAAATAACGGTGTGAAAGCTATCACTAAAAGAGATGTAGATTATGAGCAGATTTGAATTTATTGGTGGCTGAATTTCAATACACTCAATTTCGTGAACAATCACAATATTTGATGACGCTGATCAAATTCTTTTGCATATTGAATCGAAAAATAAATGAGTGATCGAGAGCAACCATTAAAGTGAGTTGTGTGTATCACGAGCGGGAAAGAAATAATCAGCCTTTTGTGGGGAAACCTTGCATTTTGGAATTACAAAAATAAAACCGTGTTTTAACGTCAAAATCATTAGTAGATTTATTTTGGATCTTGATTTATTTCTATCTAATGTATAAAGCTAGTTGTTGTGTAAATGACATTTTGATCTCTTTTTCTCTTTATATATATAAGTATTTTTCTTAATTTGTGTGCGTTTTATTAATTTATGTGCTATTTTTATTTTTACGTTGAGTGTGAATAGTAAAGAGTCTTGCTCGGGATTAGCAAGAATTCAAGTTTGGGAGTGTGATAAGTGTCAGTTTTATACACTTATCCATGATTAGTATTGATATATTTTACCAATAATTATGAGCTAGTCTACTCGTTTTTGCTTTAAATTAATTAGTTTTTTAATAATTTTTTTTTATAGGATGAAGATGTAATTTTAGCCTTAATCAGATTGAATTACTAATTTACTCAAGAAATAACATATTTATAAAATATTCTATTTATTGAGTTTTTATGTATTCATGTTGTAGAGCTTTATGATACGAGTTCGGCAGTCTTTCCGGATTCAAAATCAAAGTTATATATCAAAAGTTATCATCCGAAGAAGATTTGGGGCAAAAACGCAAAAGTCTAAGAAATTCTGGTATGAAAATGAGGTCTGAAACTCCATACGGGCGTACAAATAAAGTTACGGCCGTAACTCACACAGCAACTAATGTGCAAAAAGTCGAACCCATGTTACGGCCGTAACATCTAAAGCTTACGGCCGTAAGTCCTCTATGTTACGGCCGTAACATCTGAAAGTTATGGCCGTAACTCTTGACAGATGTATTCATTTTTAAATCTTTTATACTTTTGGTCTATTTTTAAGGGGATGACTGGCCTTGATCCTATCTAATGTAATAATGCTGGAGTTTTGGAGCTATTAGATGACTTTAGGTGTATAAATAGACCCCTTAGATCCATCATTTATCATCCTTCATCTTATATTTTTCCTACTTTGTAATATTTTTCTTTGTGTGAAGAACACACTTGTGTTATTGAGAGTGTATGTAATACTGGTTTAGCTTATGTTGTTGAGGGAGTTTATTGCTTCTCTACTAAAGGAGTTGGGATCTGTAATACCCGTAATTTCGATTTTCAGAAATTTCTTTTATTTGGATAAAGTCCATTTTGACGACTCGATCATCACCTTTTTGTCATTCCGAGAATGATTAATTTTGCACTTTTTGTCATCCGAGCTCATTTCGGTGTCGTTTTGTTGAGTTTCGTGCTTTTTAGCGGTTTTTCCGCACTTGAGTTCGATTCTTGCGAATCTCGTCCGAAACTGTTGTTTCGACTTTCTCGTAAGTTCATTTAATGTTATTATTCATGTTTCAAGCTTCGGCTTGGTGTTTCGATCATGTATCGTGTATTTCGGACGTTTTGGGCCATTTTCGTAATTTCCCAAAGTTTGGGGTAATTACTTTCCGTTGTCGAATTTCGAGCCTTCGGGTGGTCAGAATCGTGTGTTCTCTTAGTGCTCGAGTTCGTATTTGCGAGTACTTCATAACCGTATCTTCGATTCGTATTCAGGTTCGGGTTTCGGGGTCGTTCGGGCCGTTGCTCGCCCAGCCGCAGATCGCCGAGTTACGGCCGGTAGTGATCGGCAGTTACGTACGTAAGGCCGGTTACGTACGTAAGGCCCTGGCGGTTATGTACGTAATGGGCCGGCAGTTTTGGGGCAGTGACTCGGTTACGTACGTAAGCCTTGGCCGGTTACGTACGTAACCCGGCCGGCAGACAGCCTATATAAGGCCCTGCACACGGGTTTTTGGCCATTTTTCTCAATCTTTCCTTTCTCTTCCGCGGATGTGGTCTTGGGAATCTTGAAGCCATATTGTTTAACAACAAATCCATGAAGTTCTTGAGGTTATAACATCAATCAATCATCCTATAACATCCTTCGATCCAGCGTATCAAGGTTAGATCTTTGGAACCCTATTTTTGGGTAGATTTGGGGGTTTTCGCGTTTTTGTCCAATTCGTTCCGTTTTGTTGATTAATTCATGATGAATATGATTAATCTTGTTGGTATTCTTAGTTTCCCTATGGATTCATGGTATATTTCGTGGTTTTTACGGAATCGAGAGGGTTTGGTTGTGGTCCGCCCTCGTTGTTGTTTATATACGAATATACATGAATCGTAGGCGGGTTTTCGGGTGTATTCCAATTCCGTATTCATTTAGAAATGGTTGTGATTGTATTCTTAAAATCGTTAGGTTCGGTTTCGTTGGTTCCTAGTGTTCGTTGGTGACTTTCCTTTTCGTTCGTTGCGTCGTCAATTATTCAAGGCAAGTATTTTTTTTTGGAAACCTTTATGCTTAACGTGAAATGGTAATGTATATTGTATGTGATTTGCTCACCTCGGGAGGGTCCGAAGTGGCCTCGGGGGAATCTATGACATCACTCTGGATTCACGAGTTTGTTTCGCTAGCCAGCTCGGGAGGGTCCTTAGAGGCCTCGGGTGGGATTCATGGTAGCGTCCTGGTCCTAGGCGATGCCTGTGCGTGACTTGTTTTTATAAAGTGGCCAGCTCGGGAGGGTCCTTAGAGGCCTCGAGTGGGATTCATGGTAGCGTCCTGGTCCTAGGCAAATTGATTATTTGACTGTTTGTTTCCGGAAAAGACATGTCTGGTTTTGGTTTTTGAAATGATATTGGTGCATGTACTATGAAATGTGTAAGAGATTGGTTTGCCTTGAATACTTGTACTAGCGTAATTGCTAACCTCTTTGGGGACCCGTTTTGGGGAAATTCTTGTTATGGATTTCAGGTTATGTTTAGTCAGACGATCGGGCGCTGGGATGGTACGAGGATGTCGGCCAAGGTTGTTGACATGTGCAATTGAGTCTTGTTATTTCCTACTGTCTCTTTTGATGTGGATGTTTTCCAAATTGTAAACTTATAGATTGTACTCGCGAGTACTTAGGCTTTTCCTTTCGGATTGTGATTGGTCTTCGTTGGAGTTACTGTATTTGTCGGTTGATGTTTATTATGCCGGTCGTACCGGACGTGTCGTTTTATGTTCTTGTTGTTAACAATTGTTTCCTTGCTAACCGAGACGGTTAGTCGAGTGGTGTTTTGTTGTGTTAGCCTGGTGGGTCCCATGTAGGGGTCCACGGCACTGTAATACACCTCGAATATCTTGGGGGGGTGTTATAGAAAATGGTATCAGAGCTCTAGGTTTATGGATACCTAGGCTTGTCGGTTATTTGGGTCTAGTTGTGTTTTGTTTTGCACATTGTCACACCGCCGCCGGCGTCTCAGTACATCCAGTGCTCGTAAGTTTTCCTTACTCGATTCTCTTGTTTTCTAGTATTGTATTTCCACTTCTTGAACTGTGATTGTCTCTCTCGTACTTATCGTCGAGTTGTTTTTTTATCCATCCAGTTCGTGTACTTTTGATTATAGTATTGCGCAGTCCTTTATCTCTCTGGAGTATGTGCGCCGTTCTGGGCTTGACCGTTTGTCGTTTTGCGAACCTTCCATCGCTAAACTTCCTAGCGTTGGTGGGATCGTTTGTGATCGAAAGATCCGAGATTTGCTCCGTGGTATATTGTGAGAGGGCTTGACTCTCTAGTCTTTTGTTGTATGATGGAATCTGTGTTTGGTAATTGCGATATACTAAATGTATGTTGAGCCGAATGTACTGATGGTTTGGACACCGAAGGGTGCAGTATGATGTAGAAGTTTTGAACATTGAAATGTTCTGGGAAAGGTATTGATGGCAGAGTTTGTTGAGAAACTCACATAGCTGGTTTCGACATATGTCCAAATCGGTGTTCTTTCGTTACACTGTTAAACTTGAAGAGATAGTTTGACATATGCTTGGAATTAGTATTTCCGAGTTGCGCTTGTTGAACTGGTGATTTTTGAATGCCGTATATGCATGTGTTCGGAAATTGTTAGTACTTGGCTAATTATTATTATTTACAACCAATGTGTTTCTATTAATAATAATACATGCGGCATGCATGCTTGAAAATTTCTTAGACTTGATCGTATTGTGGGTTTTTGAAAAGTGACATGAATTTGGGAGAGCCAGCCTTGTATTTTCAAATAAAACCTTGTGTCGGTATTTAAAAGTCGTGTTTAATAGTGTTTAGGACATTTTATAAAATGCTACTGCTGTTAAGCCCTTGTCGTATTTGAAAGGGTCTTGAAAACGATTTTTAACTTATCGGTTTTATTTTCGAATAACTAGAGTATACGATTTTTAAAAAAAATCAGATTAGCTTGGGGAAACCTAGGCTAATCTGTTTTTAACTAGAGTATACGATTTTTAACTTATCGGTTTTATTTTTGTTGAGTTTTGTCTCGTCGGATTTTGTCTGACTTGGTCGCATCGCGACGCGTCGTTTGAGATCAGTGGTCGTGATTAGTATCGAGGGGCGGTCGTCACTTACGTGCGACCTATGGATGTAAAACTCCCTTCCTTGTGTTGTGCCTCGTGTGACACGAGTTATTTGTATGATTAGTCGTTAAATGATGGAATCCTTCTGTGGATTTTGATTTCACGATATGTGTTTATTAGACTCTCGTATTTGGTTTATAGGAGGAGTGTCGTCGCTGCTGATGTATTTTCGAACCGCATTTTATCCGCTGCGTGAGTTCTTTCAAACGGCTTTCGGTATTTTGCAAACTGAGTTTTATTTCGTAAAACCGATTCCCTAAATCAAGTTTTGGTATTTTGGCCTTGAACATTTTATGACGGTTTGACAAATGAGTTTGTGAGTTTTGGAAAATATTACCGTCATTGGTCTTTTTTGCATTTCGAAATAACGTGGGAAATCGTGCTCAGCCTGATAAATCCTTGTGAGAAGGGTTTACGGCATGTAATTTTTCTGATATGTTATGTTGCTGTCTCTGTGAGTCGTTAGCGCACGCTATGCTTTGCGGCTAGCGCACGCGAGGGTGCGTTGGTAGTACGCTAAGGGGTGGATAGCGCACGCTACCTGGTAGTTCAGGGCAGTCCAGGAGCTACTGGACTGGGTCTGAAGTTCTCGTTAGCGCACGCTAACACTTGGGGTTGGCGCACGCTAACAGTGTATTTTTTGTCACGAGTTTTGTTTGGTACCGTGATAGCGCATGCTAACCTTAATGATTAGCGCACGCTAATTGTGTCTAGTATAAATACTGGACACCAGTCTAGAAGTTGCATGTTTCTTCATTTCTTCTTCTTCCTCCATGAGTTTGAGACGTAGCGACTAGGGTTCGCATCTGGGCTGATTTTCTTCCATCCAAAGGAGTTTTGGAGTATCCTAACATCATATAATCCATTGTTCTTCGCCGAATCTAGGTATTTTTCTTGAATCCCTAGAGTTGATTTTTTTTGTAGTTTTGTTCTTGATGTCGTTTTCCATCCGGTTTTGATAAACCGATTGTTGTTTTAACGATGTTGTTAAACATATCCTAGGGATTGGATATCACTGTCGTGATTTTGAACTATTTGATGCGTGTGATATGATGGGTTTAAATGAATGTGGATACGTGCGAATTTGGACATTTTGGTCTATTGTACTTCTGAAAAACCATGAGTATCTTAGGAAATAAACCTCGAGACGTACTTTTAAAATGAATTATTTTCTCACTGTATTCTCAAGATGCCTACTAGCGCCACGCTATGTTTCAAAATTATTCTACTTTGAGGATCAAAATATTTTGAGATATTTCTAATGATTTAGAAACGCATTCGCTTAGACCCAAAGGTCAAATATTGCTGAAAAGTTTTAATTTAAAGAAAGGTGTCTTCATTTTTTTTTATCAAACGCAAGATGATTTTTTTTTAAGTCTCGATGACGATGTTTGTACTACTTTTTGATATATGATACTCAAGATCAACTGGTGCTTGCAAATTATTTTCAAAAGGTGGTTTTCGTTTTCAAAACCTATTATTCCTGTTTGCGGACCGGAAATGCATGTATGGTTTTCGAACTTTCGTTACGGTGTTAACCCCAGTTTGTGATTAAATTAGTGGTGTGAACGTTGAGTCGTTCGCCACACGTTTGTTGTGTTAGCCCCCTGTGAGAGGCAGGATGTTGGTGTTGAATATTGTCGCCCCGTAGTGATTTCTGCGTTATCGCTCTTGTGCGAACTGTTAGAGCTTGTTTGGTTGGACCGTGTGTATCGGTGATTATTCCATTATGTGTCGGTTGTTTAATGTCTTGTTACCTTGCTCCCGTTTTTGTGAATTTCGTGGACGAGGTCGGAGGTAATACCCGTACTATTTTGACTTCTGTATTTTCTCTTTCTCCAGTCTATCGATTCGCTCATGTTCGTTGATACTTTATGAACTTGTTCTGTATTACGGTTTCATCGTCCGAACGAGATGTGATCTTGTTGTGGGTCGATCTGGTTATCGCTGTGACTTTTCCGAATTCGGTTCGATTCTTGTGAACCTTGTTCCGAAGTAACATCTTTTGGTTCTACTAATTCTTTTATTCGAAGTGGATCGGATTTTGGACTTCTTTATTTTCAACTCTATCGACTTGTTTATGCTCGTTAACATTTTTTGAACTTTCCCTATCCCTTGGTTTTGTTGATCGAACGAGTGTGGTATTGTTTTGGAATAACTCGTTTGTCGTTGTGACTTTTCTATTGCTATTCCCTTTCCTATTGATCTTATATGAATGCACATCCTATTGTTTTCACCGGATCATATATTGTCTCGAGTCGAGATGTGAACCTTGGAGTTGTTGTTTGAATTTTATTATCCTTCGTATTTCGGACATGATTGTTCGATTTTTGTTGTCTCGATCGTTTGTTTGTTGGGTTTTTGTTCTCGTTTCGTGATTGTTGAGCGTCCAGGCTCCTTCCTAATTCCCTTAAGTTCGGAAATTAGTCTCGTTTTCGATCTTCCAACCCTTGAGCGGTGGAATTCCGTATTTGTTCAGCGATTGGCTCGCGTTTTGATTGATGTACCGTTGGGTTGGTCAATCGTATTGATTTTCGTTCGTTGTGTTTTGTGATTGTTCGGATAATTGACTTGATTGTATTACCCATTTGATGACGCTTGTCACTTGTTGGTTTTATTATGTCTCTATCGGTGGCGCTGTGTTGGTCGTCGTGGAGCGTGTTTTCACGTCGTATGTCTCTTTGCATTTCTTGCAACGTTTCGCCGTCGGGCGTGAGTTTTCGGTTTTTGTGTATCTCGTCGAGTTTTCCTGGTGGGGATATTGCTTCTCCCTATTTTGTTTAAGTTTCGGGACGAAACTTCTTTTAAGGAAGGTAGAATGTAATACCCGTAATTTTGATTTCCGGTAATTTCTTTTTTCGTAGAAAGTCCGTTTTGACGACTCTCTCATGACCGTTTCGTCATTCCGAGAATGATTAATTCTGCACTTTTTGTCATCCGAGCTCGTTTCGGTGTCGTTTTGTTGAGTTCCGTGCTTTTTAGTGGTTTTTCCGCACTTGAGTTCGATTCTTGCGAATCTCGTCCGAAACTGTTGTCTCGACTTTCTCGTAAGTTCATTTAATTTTATTATTCATGTTGCAAGCTTCATCTTGGTGTTTCGATCATGTATCGTGTATTTCGGACGTTTTGGGCCATTTTCGTAATTTCCCAAAGTTTGGGGTAATTACTTTCCGTTGTCAAATTTCGAGCCTTCGGGTGGTCGGAATCGTGTGTTCTCTTAGTGCTCGAGTTCGTCTTTGCGAGTAATTCGTAACTGTATCTTTGATTCGTATTCAGGTTCGGGTTTCGGGTCGTTGGGCCGTTCGGGCCTGTGCCGCAGCCGCCGAAGTTCGCACGGTAGTGATCGGCAGTTACGTACGTAAGGCCGGTTACGTACGTAAGGCCCTGGCGGTTACGTACGTAACGGGCCGGCAGTTTTGGGACAGTGACTCGGTTATGTACGTAAGTCTTGGCCGGTTACGTACGTAACCCGGCCGGCAGACAGCCTATATAAGGCCCTGCACACGGGTTTTTGGCCATTTTTCTCAATCTTTCCTTTCTCTTCCGCGGATGTGGTCTTGGGAATCTTGAAGCCATGTTGTTTAACAACAAATCCATGAAGTTCTTGAGGTTATAACATCAATCAATCATCCTATAACATCCTTCGATCCAGCGAATCAAGGTTAGATCTTTAGAACCCGACTTTTGGGTAGATTTGGGGGTTTTCGCGTTTTTGTCCGATTCGTTCCATTTTGTTGATTAATTCATGATGAATATGATTAATCTTGTTGGTATTCTTAGTTTCCCTATGGATTCATGGTATATTTCATGGTTTTTATGGAATCGAGAGGGTTTGGTTGTGGTCCGCCCTCGTTGTTGTTTATATACGAATATACATGAATCGTAGGCGGGTTTTCGGGTGTATTCCAATTCCGTATTAATTTAGAAATGGTTGTGATTGTATTCTTCGAATCGTTAGGTTCGGTTTCATTGGTTCCTAGCATTCGTTGGTGACTTTTCTTTCCGTTCGTTGCGTCGTCAATTATTCAAGGCAAGTATTTTTTTTTGGAAACCTTTATGCTTAACGTGAAATGGTAATGTATATTGTGTGTGATTTGCTCACCTCGGGAGGGTCCGACGGGGCCTCGGGGGAATCTATGACATCACTCTGGATTCACGAGTTTGTTTCGCTAGCCAGCTCGGGAGGGTCCTTAGAGGCCTCGGGTGGGATTCATGGTAGCATCCTGGTCCTAGGCGATGCCTGTACGTGACTTGTTTTTATAAAGTGGCCAGCTCGGGAGGGTCCTTAGAGGCCTCGGGTGGGATTCATGGTAGCATCCTGGTCCTAGGCAAATTGATTATTTGACTGTTTGTTTCCGGAAAAGACATGTCTGGTTTTGGTTTTTGAAATGATATTGGTGCATGTACTATGAAATGTATAAGCGATTGGTTTGCCTTGAATACTTGTACTAGCGTAATTGCTAACCCCTTTGGGGACCCGTTTTGGGGAAATTCTTTTTATGGATTTCAGGTTATGTTCAGTCAGATGATCGGGCGCTGGGATGGTACGAGGATGTCGGCCAAGGTTGTTGACATGTGCAATTGAGTCTTGTTATTTCCTACTGTCTCTTTTGATGTGGATGTTTTCCAAATTGTAAACTTATAGATTGTACTCGCGAGTACTTAGGCTTTTCCTTTCGGATTGTGATTGGTCTTCGTTGGAGTTACTATATTTGTCGGTTGATGTTTATTATGCCGGTCGTACCGGACGTGTCGTTTTATGTTCTTGTTGTTAACAATTGTTTCCTTGCTAACCGAGACGGTTAGTCGAGTGGTGTTTTGTTGTGTTAGCCTGGTGGGTCCCATGTAGGGGTCCACGGCGCTGTAATACACCTCGAATATCTTGGGGGGGTGTTACAGGATCAATTCTTTCTCTTTTTCAACTAATAATGACCACTCAAGCTTGTAATATGTTGAATAAACCCTTCGTCGGCTACGTTATTTGGGATTATAAACAAGGTTTGTCATGTTATTTAGGTTTGTATAAAGATCTATTATGGATTACTTATTATTGTGTGTGATTTTCATTGTTTTACCAATCTTTATTTATTTGGCCAATAAATGATGATATTTATGGTCTTCATATGTTTCGAAAGAAAATATGTTTGATTAGATCAAATAATCTTCACTCTAAGTTGTTCTAGGGGGTACAAATATACCTCTAAACCTTAGATGATTATTTGAGTTATTTTCATAAAACCTAATGCTATGTATTGAAGCCAATCAACATAGAAATATAGTGGATTGATTCAATATATAATGAGCGTTTTGACATTCGAAAGAGGAACCGTCTTTTTAAGGAAAATCGAATCTACACAACATAATAAGTAAATACATCTTATGATCTCCTATACATCTTCTATAACTAATGATAAAGTAAGTTGTAATTCCAACTATTTCATTTTACCCTTTTATTAATCTAATATTAGTGCAATCTTTTATTTCCTTAAATTTTAGAACTATTATTGTATTTTCCTTGCAATTGTCAAACCAAACTCTTAAATTGTGTGTTTGACTCATCTAAATCTCTATAACAAATAGATAAATAGTGCATAATTCAATATATAACCTAACTTCCTCGTGGGATCGATAAACCGGACTCAAAAAGTCGACTTACTACTTGATACAATATCGTGCACTTGTGATAGTTACACAAAAGACGTGTCAATTATAAATGCAACATGTTAGATACAGCAAACAGGCCATTAAGTGTTAGGATAATAAACACTTATCCAACAAGACTGAAGACCGTTGCAACGGAATCTACTTTATACGCTAAAGTCATGCCACCGTTTGAAAAGAAGTATTTAAATACTGACTCGATAAAGTATTTAAATACCAACCGACAAAGATCTTCAGACAAGGAGCAAAATCCGGATCTTATATTTTGCAAGTCAATCAACAAGTTGGAACGAACTCTTTGCTCAACGGATTTATTCACAATGGATCTATCCCAAAGGCTATATATACCCCGAAGATTGAAGATCATATAGTAAACTAAAAACTGAACGAACTGAGATATATTGAGATACACATTTGAACATCACAAGAATAGTATATCAAAAGCACATATTTCTTCAAGCATACTGCCATTCTTGAAAGAAGAAATATACAAGTGCTCAACCTTGAACAACACATCGTCAGCTCAAGCTCAAGAAGTCAAGCTGTTGTTCAAACACGTGTTTTTACATTTGAAGAAAACTATCAGCCCTATGTGAACTGAAGAAAGCCTTGCTTTTCTGGAAATTGTGTGTTACAGATCTGCATTGTAGACGAAGCTTTGGAACTGTGTGTGAAGAAGCAAGTCAAGTGAAAGCTATAACCAATTTGTGTGAATGGTTGAAAACGACAGTCTTTGTATCAATCTGTGTGAACGATACAAGGATAGGTTTGATTATAGTCACGTTTTTGTGTACGTAGTGGTTATAATAAACATTTTTAGTCCTGTGTGGAGGACCAGTGGATATAGAGGGGTTTACCTCGAACCACTTTAAATACTGTGTTATTTACCTTCTGCATTTCTTCGTTTCATTATTGTGACTTACTTAAGTATACACCAAAAACCCTGTACGCACCAAGCTAACAGGAGACAAGCCTATTTACTGTATTTACAACAACTTACTTTAACAAACTTCTGCTACGCACTCTTATTTGAAAAACGTACAGCTTGTTGTACCAATACTTTTCCAAGCTGTATTCTGTATACTTAGTGGCCAACAGTTTTACTACAAGAGCTGATAACGAACACTTCTTTCCTTTGGGCACAATTTCCAAATCTAGTTTCAACAAGTCTAACAAAAGTGGTTTTTGTGTAGTAAGGAAGAAAGACATAGATTTCCTACTAAGCGCATCTGCAACCACATTTGCCTTACCAGGATGATAGTCAATCCTGCAGTCGTAGTCCTTTACCAGTTCCAACCATCTCCTTTGACGCATATTCAGTTCCTTTTGAGTGAAAAAGTACTTTAAACTCTTATGATCCGTATATATTTCACATTTCTCACTACAGAGATAATGCCTCCAAATTTTTAATACAAATATGACAGCTGCCAACTCTAAATCGTGTGTTGGATAATTCTTTTCATACTTCTTTAATTGTCTAGAAGCATAAGCTATTACTTTTCCATGCTGCATTAACACCCAAAGCATTCTTAGAAGCATCTGTATAGACTACGAATCCACTAGTTAATCTATGCTTCAACTCCTGGAAATTCTTCTCACATGCATCCGTCCAGATAAACTTTGCATTCTTCCTTGTTATCATAGTCAATGGAGTGGCAATCTTTGAAAATCCTTTTACAAACTGTCGGTAGTAACCGGCCAATCACAAGAAACTACGAACTTCTGATACATTGGTAGGTGTTGGCCAGTTGCTCACAGCTTTCACTTTGCTCGGATCAACTGAAATGCCGTCCTTGGATACAACATGTCCTAGGAAAACCACCTTCTACAGCCAAAACTCACATTCTTGAATTTGGCATACAACTGTTTCTCCTTGAGAATCCGTAGTACTATTCTCAAGTGTTCTTTATGTTCTTCTTTGTTACATGAATAAATAAGAATATCATAAATAAATACCACCACAAACTTATCAAGGAGTTCTTTAAACACCCAATTCATTAGATCCATAAAGGCTGCATGAGCATTAGTCAGTCGAAAGGGCATCATAAGAAATTCGTAATGACCATACCATGTCCTGAATGTAGTTTTAGGGATATCTTCTTCTTTAACCTTCAGTTGGTGATATCCGGAACGTAGATCAATTTTTGAAAATACAGAAGCTCCTTGTAACTGATCAAATATATCGTCTATCCTTGGAAGAGGATACTTGTAACACCCCCAAAATTTCCCGGGGCATTACAGTGCCATGAATCCCATGTGGGACCCAAGGCTATTTTAGGAAATTGATATTTTAAATAAGGTATTATAAAACGGGTAAGTCCACGGTTACATATCACGAAACGGAATGTCCTTGAAAGAACATAATTCAAAACACGATTATTACATAAACAGAGTTTTCGGAAAACAAATTAAAACATGCGGTAGCGGAACTCTATTCTAACACCGTTCAAGCCTGACAGGAACCCTCGGGAATGTCCTGTACATATTCAACAAATTTACCTGGCACAACGAATCATGCCAGGTAAACCGGGGTCAGAGAATGATGATCAATAACAGTATTACACAACGAAATACACGATTTATTAACAACATACCACATAACATATAGATGATAATTCACAGTATAACTGACATTGTCTTTCTCTTTTAACACATAAACCCCAAGGTCGTAACCAAGGGTCACAGAAGTATCCACACAGAAATACTCCGAAACGTGGGTGCCATTTTAGGTCCTATTCCTCAACACATTTTCACACGGGTACCATTCAGGTTTTATCCCCAACACAGCGGCCCATTCATAAAACAATTTTCAGAGAAAAACAATCATTCGTCATTCATCACAAAACGGCACATTCATGTATTCCGAATATTGTAAATAAAATTAACACTTCTCGGGCAAGATTTTACTTGCCTTAAATCCAACGGTACGTGTCTTATGACAACTTGAACTTCCACGACCGATCGAGTTCAACCTAATCACATAATCCTCGATTAACCGTTCGTACGGATAACGACGACTAAATTGATTAGTTAAAGTCGATGACTCCAAGGTCGATTTGAAATGTGAAATTTGCATTCGATTATTACAACAAGACACATGGATAATTAGTTCGAGAATGAAATATACTTATAACGATAGTTTTGATTAATAAAAGTTCACCCATTTTGATTGTCTATGAGAGTTAAGCAACAGATCTACCCAAATACCCGTATTCCAACTCACATAACAACAATACCGAAAAATAACTTCCAGGATTTGATAGACTTACCTTAATAGACGAAGAACAATGAAGAATGATGATGAACCAACAAATAACAAGCTAGAAGAAACGAATAATGGATCGATCAACCGAGATAACCTTCTCCGGAGCTTGAGTAATCCTTGCCTTATGCCAAAACAAGTGTTTTGGGAGTCCAACAATTGTTTAAGGGGCTGGTAAGGGTCTGAAGAATGCTTGCTCAAGTGTTTTATGACGAGGGAAACGAAGGAGGATGTGTTAATTTATAACACACAATTGTGTTTTACGTACGCTAACACTCAAAGGTTTGTGTATGTAAAGAGCATTACGTACGTATGTCTTCTACTTAACGTACGTAATGGTCGATCAGAGGCTACTGCCCGGAATGCCCCCACCAATTACGTACGTAAGGGATCATAACATACGTAAGAAGCCTTACAATAGCATACGTTAAGTTTGACAATTAATGTACGTTACAAGTAGTTGACTCGTTTGCCTTCTAGCCCACCGAAAGTACCCAATCCGCATCAAAAGAAAGATTATGGTCGGAAGACCAATTCCAGCCTTACGTACGTAATCTAGTAATGTTAATGTACGTAATGATGCGAATCTAACGTATGCTATGCATGACATATAGCGTACGTTAGTCACTCAGTCCCTTAGTTACTTATCTCATTTTAACCAACTCGGGTTGACTACCTTTTCACTCGTCAACAATTCCTCGGGAAACAAGATGTTGGACACCATCATATTCGCAATGATAATTGTCCAACGGCGTTAAGGTACGTCACCTCCATTCCATTCCGTTCCATTCACATCACACAATTGTATCCCAAAAACACTTTAATGAAACCACATAATATAAGAAGACAACATCATAAATGATAGAAATTGCATTTTAATTTATGAAGTACACGGTAATTAAAGCATGAAATACCCATGGTATTAGATACCATCCCCCTTAAAATAGTTTCGTCCTGAAACTAAGAAAATAACTCGGGATGACTTTCCCTCATGCTCGACTCTGTCTCCCAAGTTGCTTCCTACACGTCGTGGTGTGACCATTGAACTTTCACAAGGGGTATGACATTATTTCGTAACATTTTAATACGCCGATCCAAGATAGCGATCGGCACTTCTCTAAAGGTAGCATCATCAGAAATTTCCACTTCTTCGAAGTTGAGTTTGTGACTAGGATCATATACATACTTCCTTAATTGGGAGACGTGAAAGACATTATGCACTCATTCCAAATGCAGCGGCAGGGCTAATCGATACGCAAGCTTTCCAACTCGGTCCAATATCTCGAACAGGCCTATGAACCTTGGGCTTAACTTGCCATTCTGGACGAAACACCGGATACCTCGCATAAGCGATACTTTGACCCAAACATGATCCCCGACCGTAAATTCCAATGGTCGCTGCCAGTTCTCGGCATATGATTTATGCCGGCTTTGCACTGCTAACATATGTTTTCGAACAACAGAGATCTTCTTAATGGATTCCTGGATCAGATCTAACTCGGTAGCCATGGTGTCAAAAGCATCATCCCAGCATAACGGCGACTCGCATCTTTGTCCGTACAGAGCCTCAAATGGTTCCATATCTATGCTCGCGTGCCAGCTGTTTTTTTACGAAAACTCTACTAACCCGAGATGATTAACCCAATCCTTACCCCAATCGAGCACACATGCCATAAACATATGTTCCAAGGTTTGTATCGTGCGCTCGGCCTGTCCATTCGTCCGAGGGTGATAGGCTGTGCTAAAATGCAACTGGGTTCCCATAGCTTTATGGACGGCTTTCCGATAACGGGACACATACCTGATGTCTCTATCCGATATGATGGATGAGGGAACGCCGTGCAATCTCACGACCTCCTTGATGAAAATAGTGGCTAATTGCTCTGTTCCGGTTGCTTCCTGAATTGGAATAAAATGTGCTGATTTCATTTACAGATCAACGATAACCCAAATTGTGTCCTTTCCTCCCACTGCCGTTGGTAACTTAGTAAAAAAGTCCATTGATATGATTTCCCATTTCCACTCCGGAATGGGTAAGGGTTGCATGATTCTGGATGGTCTGCGGTGTTCTATTTTTACTTCTGGACACGTCATACATCGGGCAACGAATCTAGCCACTTCCTATTTCATATTTTTCCACCAAAAACTCTGTCGCATATCCTTATACATTTTGCTTGCTCTGGGGTGAATGGAGTAGGGAGTGGAGTGTGCTTCTCTCAGTATAGTTTGCTTCATCTCGTCATTCGGCGGAATACAGATCCTATTCTTGAATCTCACCAAGTCCCCCTAGATCTTATAATCGGAAACATTTCCCCCTTTGATTCCCGCACCGATCGCACGTAGTTCTGGATCCTCCATCTGTGCTAGACGTATCTCATTTAATAAGGACGATTGAGCACAATTGTCCTAGACTGTGTTGTACCCATACTTCAGTACCACTCCTCCTGATGGCTTGCTGTAGTTCGGGTTGAACCGGTAGGCTGGATAACATTACTTCCTGTGTAGTTTTCCGACTGACTGCATCAGCTATGACATTAGCCTTTCCGAGGTGCTATGAGATTTCCACGTCATAGTCCTTGATTAGCTCCAAACAGCGCCTCTGCCTCATGTTTAATTCCCTCTGGGTGAATATGTATTTTAAACTCTTATGATCTGTAAAAATCTTACAAGTAACTCCGTAAAGGTAGTGCCTCCAAATCTTGAGGGCGTGTACCACTGCATCTAACTCTAAGTCATGCGTTGGGTAATTCATTTCATACGGCTTCAGTTGTCGAGATGCGTACGCAATAACTCTGTCGTTCTGCATGAAGACACATTCCAGTCCATGTTTAGATGCATCCGTGTATATAATGAATCCTTCCGTTCCCAGCGGTAGCACTAACACTGAAGCAGTAGTCAGCCTACTCTTGAGCTCGTCAAAGATTTTCTGACAATACGTAGTCCAAACAAACTTGGTACGTTTCCTCAGTAGGTTCGTTAATGGTCGAGCGATACAGGAAAAAGCCTCGACGAATCTTCGATAATAACCCACCAATCCTAGAAAACTCCTTACCTCCTTGACGTTCTTCGGCGGTTCCCAACTCATTATCGTTTCGATCTTTTGTGGATCAACTTTAACGCCTTCCGCCGAGACGACATGTCCGAGGAAAATTACTTCCAGCATCCAGAATTCGCACTCTGCAAGTTTTGCATAAAGTTGGTGTTGCCTCAACACGCTCAGTACCTATCTCAAATATTCTTCGTGTTCCTGTCGGCTTCAAGAATAAATTAGGATGTCGTCAATAAAAACCACGATGCACTTATCATGGAAATCTATTAAAACTCTGTTCATCAACTCTGTGAAAATGGCTGGGGCATTGGTCAAACCGAATGATACCACGATATACTCATTATGTCCATACCTCGATCGAAATGCAGTCTTGGGTATATCTTCCTCCTGAATCCTCAATTGGTGATGTCCGGACCTTAGATCGATCTTTGAAAACACAACTGCCCCCTGTAATTGATCTAGGAGATCATCGATCCTAGGAAGTTGATCATGATTCTTGATAGTGACCTTGTTTAATTCTCTATAGTCAATGCACAAGCGTAGAGAGTTATCCTTCTTTTCAACAAAGAGTACTAGCGCGCCCCACGGAGAGGTGCCCGGGCGGATCAATACCTTCTCCAGCAGATTTTTGAGTTGTATCTTCAATTCTTTCATCTCGGTTGGTGCCATCCTGTAAGGAGCTTTGGAAATAGGTCTTGTTACCAGCTGAAGTTCAATGGAGAGATCAACTTCTCGGTGCGGCGGCAGCCCTAGTAGTTCATCAAGAAAGACATCTGAAAATTCATTCACCACCAGGATGTTCACAACCGAAAGTTGTGATGTATCCTCTTGGAGGACATAACACCAATAGTACATTGCTCGAGAGTTGCAGGAGACTTCCGGTGCAAGAAGGCTGAGAGACCCTTTCGTACTGAAGTGTTCTCGACCCTTGATAACATGTGTGGTACCATCGTAAGCCATGATGGAAATAGTCAAGTGGTAGGTATCTAATATCGTCCTATGCAAGGGCATCCAGTCCATACCTAAAATGATATCTTCATTCTGAAGTGGGAAAACCATAAGATTTGCAACCCAGCCACGATCCTTGATGCGGATCTGGCAGTCTCGAACTTCTAGATTGCCACCTACTCTACTACTCTCGGGTAGTTTAACAGTAAAGGATTTACAAGGCACACAAGCAAGATTCAAACGTTCAACACATTCCACAGATATAAACGAATGTGTGGCTCCGGTATCAAATAGTACATAAACAGGCTGGGAGTTAACAAGAAGTGCACCTGAGATAGATGGCATGGACTGACCATCCGTAACCCTTAGTTCGAATACATGGGACGACAATGACTCGAAAAAGGATGCAGTACCACCGCCGCGCCCACGGCCTCGACCGGCACCGTGTGGTGGTGGTTGAGGCTGATAGGGTGGAGTTCGGTAGTTGGAAACGGCAGGTGTCCTGGAGGATTGTACAGAGCCCTGTTCACTCTAATGAGGAGTTGAGTTCTGTGTAGGATTGGCTCGCCAGTAGTAACGAGACTTGTGTCCACTCTTTCCGCAGGAGAAAAATTTGGTAACCGACTTGTGACACCAGTCCTTGGTATATCCAGATACGCCATACTTGAAGCAGTCTTTATAGTAAGGCCGATCAGATGCACCCTTCTGTTGGTACGAAACTGCTGACTTAAAAGAAGACACGGACCACGAGTTCGTCTTGTTGGTACTCCCTGGCTGATTAGATGTCTTCTACTTCTTTGAATTATGTCCGGTGTCAGCGTTAACAACACGGCATATGCTGTGACTACGTCCTCGTACACCCTCAGAGTCGTACAGTGGAATCCGACAGCATAACATTGTACATCTTCCGGCAATATCTGCGCAAGGTGACAGATTCATTTATCCTCTGATGGAACCATCTGTGAGACGTAACATAGCTCGGTACGGTAGGCCCGAATGATCTCTGGCACTGGCAAGTTCTGCGGTCCGGCACTAAAAAAGTCTTGTGCACGAGCGGTTTGGGCTGATGTAGGACAGTACTCGTTCCTCAATAGCCGGGCAAATTCAGCCCACCCGACTACTCGCTTTTCCGGCTTGTAAGTTCTCCACTAACGGGCAGCACTGTCGTGGAGCTGATTAAGCACGAGCGGCACCTTTCGGTTCTTGGGACAACCATTCACATTGAAGGCGGTCTCCATTTTGGATATCCAATCGTCCACGTGTTTCTCCCCTGCTCCGTCAAACAATGGCGGTCTAGTTTTCAACATTTCACCCAGCCATCGGTCTCTCCGTGCATTTTCATCCACGTTGATGACTGGTATCCATTCTGTTTGGTTGACTTGAGCGATCCCCATGGCAATAGCCGGGCGAGGGCCTGAATGAAATCCGGGTCCATGCCTTCAGGGTTGTTATTCTGGCGCTCTGCCTCCTGATCGTTTTGATTAATCGGCGGCGGCTGGTTCCCAGCTGGAATTGTCTAGCAAAGGTTCTGCCTCGTTTCAGTTCACGGCGGAACCCTGAGCATCGTTTACTATCCTCCTAGCTCCACGGCATGCCATTACAGACAATATTAATCTAAGGGTCAGTTCAAGACACACTTATCTCATACAAATTACATGTCGCACCCAAATAGAAAACACATACACTACTTACTTACATTCCCCTGAAGAGTTACAGTAAAATTTTCGGAAATAAAAAGAAATTTTTCAAAAATATTTTTCCGACAGGAACCGAACTCTCTGATACCATTTTCTGTAACACCCCCAAAATTTCCCGTGGCATTACAGTTCCGTGAATCCCGTGTGGGACCCAGAAGGCAATTTTATGAACTTGATATTTTAAATAAGGTATTATAAAATGGGTGAGTCCATGGTTACATATCACGAAACGGAATGTCCTTGAAAGAACATAATTCAAAACACGATTATTACATAAACAGAGTTTTCGGAAATCAAATTAAAACATGCGCTAGCAGAACTCTATTCCAACACCATTCAAGCATGATTGGAACCCTCGGGAATGTCCTACACATATTCAACAAATTTACATGGCAAACAAATTATGCGAGACAAACAAGGGTCAGAGAATGATGATCAATAATAGTATTACACAAAGAAATACACGATTTATTAACACCATACCACATAACATATATATGAGAATTCACAGTATAACCGACGTTGTCTTTCTCTTTTAACACATAAACCCCAAGGTCACAACCAAGGGTCACGGAAGTATCTACACAGAAATACTCCGGAACGTGGGTGCCATTTTAGGTCTTCTCCTCCCTCAACACATTTCCACACGGATACCATTCAGGTTTTATCCCCAACACATCGGCCCATTCATAACACAATTTCCAGAGAAAGACAATCGTTCGGTATTCATCACACAACGGCACATTCATGTATTCCGAATATTGTAAATAAAATTAACACTTCTCGAGCAAGATTTTACTTGCCTTAAATCCGACGGTAAGTGCATTACGACAACTTGAACTTCCACGACCGATCGAGTTCAACCTAATCACATAATCCTCGATTAACATTCCATATGGATAACGGCGAATAAAGCTAGTTTCCCATTCCCTTTCCTAACTGAATTCTTAACTTAGTCCAATTTCACAAAACTAGTATCATATTTTATAAGCTCAATAGCAATACACATTATTACGATTGTTTAATACTTTGATCTTCGATTGTTATAACTATTTTCTCAACAAGATTACTCCAACCTTAGTTTAGTTGCCAAAAATCGACTATAGTGTAATCGAGTTCTATTAACTACTAATGAAATTCTCTACTCCAAGTTCTCAATTCGGTGGGTTAACTTTTATACAATGATTTAATGGTTGATTCTTAACGATGGTAATACTATCAAGCTTGATTCCACCTAGTTAATTAACGTTTGATAATCATATTAGCAAAGTGGGCTACAATGAGTTTAGCATACGGTGATAGGATTCCTAACACAATTTCTCCTACAATTGATTCGTTAAGGTCGATGACTCCAAGGTCGATTTGAAATGTGAAATTCGCATTTGATTATTACAACAAGACACATGGATAATTGGTTCGAGAACAAAATATACTTACAATGATAGTTTTGATTAATACAAGTTCACCCGGTTTGATTGTCTGCGAGAGTTAAGCAACAGATCTACCTAAATACCCGTATTCCAATTGACATAACAACAATACCGAAAAGTAACTTCCAAAATTTGCTAGACTTACCTTAATAGACGAAGAACAATGAATAATGATGACGAACCAATGAAGAAACAGCTAGGAGGAATGAAGAATAGATCGATCAACCGAGATAACCTTCTTCGGAGCTTGAGTAATCCTTGCCTTATGCCAATACAAGTGTTTTGGGAGACTAAGAATTGTCTAAGGGGCTGGGAAGGGTCTGAAGAATGCTTGCTCAAGTGTTTTAGGCCGAGAGAAATGAAGGAGGAGGTGTTAATTTATAACACACGATTGTATTTTATGTACGCTAACACTCAAAGGTTTACGCACGTAAAGAGCATTACGTACATAATGTCTTCTAGTTAACATATGTAATGGTCGATCAGAGGCTACTGCCCGGAATGCCCCCACGTATTACGTACATAAGTGTCATAACATACGTAAGCAGCCTTACAATAGTGTATGTTAAGATTGACAATTAACGTACGTTACAAGCAGTTGACTCGTATGTCTTCTAGCCCACCGAAAGTACCCAATCCGCGTCAAAAGAAAGATTCTGGTCCAAAGACCAATTCTAGCCTTACGTACGTAATCTAGTATTGTTAACGTAGATAATGTAATACCCGGTTGTAATTCATTCATTTTCATTCAGTAATTATCAGTCTGTAATTGTCACTCAGTGTATTTTCACTCAATTATAATCATTCATCAATCATGTTCATTCACCGTGTTCACCGTTCGTATAAACTTCGAGTTGAGTATCGTTATTGTTCATCGTTTCAACTTTCCTCATATGAGTTCGACTTTGTTAGATCACCATTAATTTTTGGTAACTCCAAAAATTCTAAATCTTTGCAATATTATAGAGCATCGAGTTAGCTTTCCAATGGTTCAAACGGTGAGTCAATCGGAGTCCGGACGAGAGAGTTATGGTCGCTTCGATTTTGGCGATCATCGCCGACCGAACTCGGCCGTGTCGTCCGACACGCCCGTGCCGCATTTCGTCCCGAAAATGCAGAGTTTACGCCGACCAGGCTCGACCGTGTCGTCCGACACGGCCCGTGCATTTCTTCCGGATAAGCTCGAACGATCGCCGACACGCCCGACCGTGTCCTGTGACACGGCCGAGTCATGCCGAAGCCGCCGCCGCGGGTCGCTTTCGGAAGGCCCGCAGCGCTGCGACCGTGTCAATCCGGACACGGTCGAGTCACTGTCGGCCAGCTGTCGGCCAGCTGCGCGACACGACCGTGCCGATCGGCACGGGCCGTGTCCGGCAGGCAGTCAACCCCCTATAAATTCATTTTTTTCATCATTTCAGCCCATTTTCTGCATTTTCTTCACCTTCAACCGAGAGGTAAGGCTTGAGGGAGGGTTTTTCCTTCACAAATCATTTGGGTGTTTGATTTTCTTCATCTCCTTTCGATCGTGAAGCCCGGATAATCAATCTAACGCGTATTCTTCGGATTGAAGCACTTGGATCATCAAGAGGTAATTCCTTCAACTCTTTGGACTTCGATTTTGTGTTGAAATAGGATGTTTTGGACGTTATAATCATGATATATGAAGGGATATGTATATGATTATGAGTTTGTATAAGGATTCATTGGATTATTGAGGGATTATTCAAGAACACTTTGGAAATCGAGTTGGAATTGGGGATTTTCAACTAATTGTTGTTATAATCACGTTTTCGGATAATCATAACGGATTATTGATCGTATTGGAGATGTTTTGTTGATTTGAAACACTTCTTGGGGATTTGAAGTTGATATTATTGAGGTTTAGTTGTATACAATCAAAGTTGGCCTCAAAGTGTTCGATATAATGCCCCTATGAACTTGGTTTAATCGTATCGACGTCTTGAGTTCGTTATGTTCGTGTTTAATTCGTTATTGATCGGATTGTTGGTAATTGTATTGAATTAAGGTTGTTCGAGCGACCGGTATCTTGGTTAGGACGTTGTTCGTGGACGGACATTCATCATCGGTATTGTGTAAGTTAATTCTTACTCGGTTAAAAGGATGTTCATTCCTTTTGTTGTTGTTCATTCATAATCGTAACTCATTCATCATTGTATTAACCGTATCAAAACTTGTCATTGTCAATTAATCACCTCAGTCATAAGGAACGACGGTTCCGATCATTTCATTGAGCTATCATTCATTTCACCATCATTAAATCTTGGTGAGTCATTATTCATTTTCATTGTCACTTTTGTCATATTGTGGCATTCCGGGTCATACTGGCGTGCCGGTTGGTATGTGTAGGATTTTCATGTCGGGCACGTTATAGTCGTGTGTTGGTTGGTGGCCTCACATTGGACTGTGCACACGAGTCGATTGCTCGTGAGACTGATTAGGTACAAGACCACGCGTGTTTGATCGTTGGTGGCTTGTGCACGGACACATTTCCATCCCGGGCGTAGTGTGGCGCCATTCCTTTGAGCCGTACTGATTAGTCGATTCATATAGCATGTTTGATTGCGTATGTCTTGACAGAATAATTCATAATTTCAGATATATCATGATTGTGTATTTTCAACCCTTGAGGATTGTTGTTCTGTGTAACTGACCCCATTGGGGGATTTTGTTTTCAGGTCACGGCAAGGCAAAGGCACGGGAAGAGCATGTTGACGGCGACGAGTCCCAGTGATACTAGTAGGGGACCCCAGTCATTCCGTTGGTTCAGTCATTTTCAGTCATTTCAGTCATTTCCGTCATTTGTATTTTTCCGCTGCAAATTCCGTTTGAGATGTTTATTTATTCAGGGTGGTATATTTTATCTTCATATAAAATATACTAGTATTCGGTATTGTCCTGGTGTGTTGTACTTAAACTCCTCATCGGAGTACTTGGTAATATAATGTGGTTCGGTACTACATTTATCTTGTGTAATTCATCCTTTTCATTCGCCTGGTGGGTCCCAGTCGGGGATTCACGGCGCTGTAATATCCGCCTAGTTTGGGGTGTTACAGAGTTGGTATCAGAGCGTGGTTTTGAATACTACCCTCCAAGTCATGTCTCATTTGAAATCATCGTCATCGGACTAGTATCATTGGACTTTCGCGTCACGTGTGACCTGTGCAAATGCCGAGCCAATCAGACCAAGAACTGTAAGATTTCTAATGCCATGGTATAATTTCTGGCATTAATCATTCATTCATAATTCATCGATTAACAATCCTCATTCATCAATTTCAATTGTGATCAAGTCGATAATGTAACTAATTAATCACTCAATTCATTTCATTACTCGGTTGTTGATCTTGAAGATCATATCATCAATCTTGTTAAATTGTTCAAGATAATCATTTCGTAATTTTGTCAGATAATCATGTCACGTCGATTAATCATTCATGTAATCGCTGTATGTGAGCGCGTATGCTCATTTTCATCATTTCATAATGTAATCATAATGTGATACTCATGCGAGATATATAATCATCATATGACTTTCCACTTCGATGGAGAGGGTCGGGCAGAGGACGTGGAGGACGAGGCCGTGGAGCGGGCCGAATCCCGAGAACTCGTGCGAATACCCGTGCAAATGCCAGAATAATGCTAACTCATCGAGCAATGACGCCGCCACTCACTCACCGACGCGATCATTCATCGTCAGGAGTCGTACCCGGGACACGGCTCAGTCAGAGGGTGTTCGGGTCGACCCACTCGCATTTATGCAGGGCATGATGGCCCAAATGACCCAGATGGCTCAGTTGATGGAGACGATGCATAACTCCGTCAATCAAAATCAGCAGGCTCCTCCGCCGCCGCCTCAGAGGCAAGAGAGGGGTGTAAGCAATATCATCAGCGATATTTCTCGCCAGCGACCACCTACTTTTGAGGGCTCATCTGAGCCGGCGGATATTGTTCACTGGCTTGAGCATTTTGAGAAGTTGTTTGCTATGGTGGATTGCCCCGAAGGGCATAAAGTTTCAGTTGCGGCTTACTATCTCGGTAAGAGCGCTCATTCATGGTGGTTATCGTTGAGACCCACAGACGGAACATGTACTTGGGATCAGTTCAAGACTCTCATGATGGAGAGGTACTATCCGGCCCCACTCAGGGAGGCCAAGTTGTCGGAATTACTCACTCCCGACCTTTCGGCGGATGATGACGTTCTCGCCATCGCCGAAAAATTTCAGGAACTTCTTCCGTTCGCCTCATCTATCATTCACTCGGAAGCGGACAAGATCAAGTATTTCAAAGAAGAGGTCAAACCCCGTATGAGACTTCATTTGCTTAATCATAATCGTGCCACTGCCGAGTTCATTGAGAAGGCTCTTACTTACGAGCTTACGGCTAAGGAAATTGCTAAGCAAGAACCTTCGCTAGCAAGAAGTCCAAGAACTCAGAATCACCGACGGTAGTCAGGCCACTTTCAAGAAACCGCGGGCGGGCTCTACTTTTTCTGAGCGACCTCCCCTGGCGTCTAAACCCGCGGAATCTCAGTCGCGAGCGGCCAGTTCGGCCATCACTTGTTTCAACTGTGAAGAACAGGGTCATTTCAGCACCAAGTGCCCGGCATGTCACGTGCCACAACCGTGGATTGCTGGGCATAGGGCCCGTTTTTGCCGTAGGGACTCTAAACCCACTCCGGCGTCATCTCAAGCCCCGTGTCATTCAGGTGCGTAATCAAAGCCACTCACTCGGGCTGCTCAAGACGACAGGAGCTAAAGGCGGAGCCAAGAGCTATCAGACGGGAGCATCCGGTTCGGGGGCCGGCAAGCCCCGAATTTATGAGATGAAGAAGACCGATGATCCTGAGGCCCGGATGATCTCAGGTACACTCGATATTCTATCTCAACCTGTGTGCACTCTTTTTGATACTGGTGCATCTCATTCATTCATTTCCGAGTCATGTTTGAGTAGACTACGTCTGGGTAGTGCTACTAGTTGTGAGCCATATGTCATTGGCCTACCTAATGGTAGACGCATTATCGGTAACCGTGAGATTCGTAATTGTCCGATTCGGCCATGGTCGTGTATGGCCGGACCTAATTGTAGTAGATTTACCGAGGGACGACATCATCTTGGGTATTGATTGGATGGATCGTCATGATGCCATCATTAGTGTCCAAAGCGTTTGGTCACTATCATTTCGCACGATGGAGTTGAATATGTGTTTCAGGAGGTAATCCTACTGCTCGCAAAGTCATTAATTTGATGAAAGCGAAGATTAATCAATCGGGGATGTGTCGGTTATTGGTGCTTTATGGCCAAAACCGAGAGGTCATCAAGAATGTTAACGGATATTCCGTGGTGAGGGAATATGCCGATGTATTTCCGCATTTAGTTACCTGGTTTGCCTCCACAGAGAGATGTGGAATTCACGATTGAGTTGGAGCCCGTACGCCCCCGATATCGAAGGCACCGCATCGAATGGCCCCGACCAAATGCGAGAGTTGAAGAGTCAACTTGAGGAATTGTTCGAGAAAGGTTATATCCGACCGAAAGTGCGTCCCCATGGGGAGCACCAAGGTCGCCACAAAAAGAAAGATGGTTCCTTTCGCTTGTGTATCGATTATCGGGAGTTGAATAAGGTGACAATCAAGAATAAGTATCCCTTACCCCGTATCGATGACCTTTTGGATCAACTTCAGGGAGCTTCAGTATTTTCCAAGATCGACTTAAGATCTGGATATCATCAGTTGCGGATTCGAGAGTCGGATATCGCTAGGACGGCGTTTCGAACACGTTATGGTCATTATGAGTTTGTGGTTATGCCGTTCGGATTGACTAATGCACCTGCGGTATTCATGGAGTTAATGAATCGGGTCTTCATCGACTTTCTGGATCGGTTTGTTGTTGTCTTCATCGATGACATTTTGATTTATTCTCGTGACCGAGAGGAACACGAGTTTCACCTTCATCAAGTGCTCGACGTGTTGAGACGAGAACAACTTTATGGGAAGTTTTCCAAATGTGAGTTCTGGATGTCCGAAGTGACTTTTCTCGGACATGTAATCTCATCAGACGGAGTTCGTGTCGACCCTCAGAAGACGGAGGCTATTCGAGATTGGTTACCTCCGAAGAATGTTAAGGAAATCCGAAGCTTTCTCGGATTAGCCGGTTATTATCGGAGGTTTGTGGAAGGATTTTCCAAAATTGCTCAACCATTGACGAACCTTTTGCGGAAGGATAAGAAATACACGTGGTCCGACGCGTGTCGGGCCGAGTTTTGAAGAACTCAAGAGCCGGTTAATGTCAAGACTGTACTTTCCTTGCCGCAGGGACGGAGGGATTTGTGGTTTATAGTGATGCGTCCGGACAGGTCTCGGATGTGTACTCATGCAGAACGGGAAGGTTATTGCCTATGCTTCACGGCAATTGAGACCTTACGAGATTAATTATCCGACCCACGACCTGGAGCTAGCACCGTGGTGTTCGCTTTGAAGATTTGGCGTCATTACCTTTATGGCGTCACCGCCGATATTCACCGATCATAAGAGCTTAAAGTATATATTTACTCGTAAGGAGTTAAATATGCGCGAGACGGTGGTTGGAATTAATCAAAGATTATGATATTGAGATCCTCTACCACCCGGGCAAGGCGAACGTTGTCGCCGACGCCTTGAGTCGTAAGTCCGTTCGGGAGCAGATGCTTGCCCGTTTAACAGTTCGAAGGAGCTTCACAGAACTCCTTAGACCCGAGATCGAGGTCCGGCTTCACGAGTTCGTGGACACTTTGTATGTTAGAGATTTCATCATCTCTTGAGGATGCAATCCGAGAGAATCGGTTCGGACCCATCATTGTTACGCATCCGAGAGGATGTGGCTCAGGAAAGCCCTGGATTCGTGGTCCACGAGGATGGACTTTTGAGATTTAAGAATCGGTTGTGCGTACTGCGAATGACGAGTTGAAAAGCTCGATTTTGAGAGAAGCTCATGCTACCCTTATTCTGTTCATCCGGATCCAGCAAGATGTACAAGGACTTGAAACAATTACCGTGGAGTAATATGAAGCGAGAAGTCGCACTGCTTCGAGATGCTTAACTCACAACAAGTTAAGATTGAACATCGGCGATCAAGGGTATGCTGAAACCTCTCCCTATTCCAGAGTGGAAGTGGGAAGACATTTCTATGGATTTCATCACGAGTTTGCCGACGAGTCGTCGTGGCATGAATACGATCTGGGTGATTGTGGACCGTTTAACTAAATCAGCTCATTTCCTTGAGATCAAGGATACGTGGGGTCCCGAGAGAATCGACCAGTTATTCATCAAGGAGATAGTAAGACTGCACGGTACTCCTAAGAGTATCGTTTCCGATCGTGACGGACGATTTGTATCTCATTTTTGGAAATCAGTTCACCGTGCTATGGGAACTCAGCTCAATCTCAGTACCGCCTTTCATCCTCAGTCCGACGGACAATCAGAGAGGACTATACAGACATTAGAGGACATGTTGAGGGCATGCGTCCTCGATTGGAAGGACGATTGGGAAGCCCAACTACCATTGATCGAGTTCACGTATAATAATAGTTGGCATGCTTCCATTAAGATGGCACCTTACGAGGCCTTGTACGGTCGTCGTTGTCGATCTCCCTTGTGTTGGTATGACTTGTCAGAATCAATCGGCACCGAACCCGATATGCTTATAGCCGCCCGGGAGAAGGTAGCTTTGATCAAGAGTCGTATGTTGATGTACTCAGAGTCGGCGTAAATCATATGCATAATCGCTGCCGACCACTAGAGTTCGAGACGGTGACCACGCCTTGGTCAAGGTATCCCCGAAGTCGAGGTATTTTCCGCTTCGGAAAACGGGAAGTTGAGTCCGAGATTCATTGGACCGCTTGAAATTTTGGATCGAGTAGGCGAGTTAGCTTATCGATTGGCTTTACCTCCGCCCCGAGCCGAATTCATAATGTGTTTCATGTCTCTCGCCATGGAAGTATGTTGCCGACCCGAGTCACATACTCCAGCCGACGAAATCGAGATCGCCGACGATCATTCATATGAGGAACGCCCTATACGAGTTTTAGAGCGACGAATCAAACAGCTTGAGAAATAAGTCGATTCCTTTGGTCAAGATTCAGTGGTCCAGACATGGAGTCGAAGAGGCCACTTGGGAAACCGAGGAGATTATGCGGGAGAGTTATCCCGAAGTTGTTTGACCCTTAGTTTCGGGACGAAACTCTTTTAAGGGGGAGTATGTAATACCCGGTTGTAATTCATTCATTTTCATTCAAGAATTATCACCAGAATTGTCACTCGGTATTTTCACTCAATTATAATCATTCATCAATCATGTTCATTCACCGTGTTCACCGCTCGTATAAACTTCGAGTTGAGTATCGTTATTGTTCATCGCTTCAACTTTCCTCATATGAGTTCGACTTTGTTAGATCACCATTAATTTTTGGTAACTCCAAAAATTCTAAATCTTTGCAATATTATAGAGCATCGAGTTAGCTTTCCAATGGTTCAAACGGTGAGTCAATCGAGTCCGACGAGAGAGTTATGGTCGCTTTCGCTTTGGCGATCATCGCCGACCGAACTCGGCCGTGTCGTCCGACACGGCCCGTGCTGCATTTCGTCCGGAAAATGCAGAAGTTTCGCCGACTGTGCTCGACCGTGTCGCCCGACACGGCCCGTGCCGCATTTCTTCCGGATAATCTCGAACGATCGCTGACACGCCCGACCGTGTCCCGTGACACGGCCGAGTCATGCCGAAGTCGCCGCCGGGCGGTCGCTGGAAGGCCCGCAGCTGCCGCGACCGTGTCAATCCGGACACGGTCGAAGTCACTGTCGGCCATTGCCGGCCACTGCGCGACACGACCGTGCCGATCGGCACGGCCGTGTCCGGCAGCAATCAACCCCTATAAATTCATTTTTTCATCATTTCAGCCCATTTTCTCGCATTTTCTTCACCTTCAACCGAGAGGTAAGGCTTGAGGGAGGGTTTTTCCTTCACAAATCATTTGGGTGTTTGATTTTCTTCATCTCCTTTCGATCGTGAAGCCCGGATAATCAATCTAACGCGTATTCTTCGGATGAAGCACTTGGATCATCAAGAGGTAATTCCTTCAACTCTTTGGACTTCGATTTTGTGTTGAAATAGGATGTTTTGGACGTTATAATCATGATATATGAAGGGATATGTATATGATTATGAGTTTGTATAAGGATTCATTGGATTATTGAGGGATTATTCAAGAACACTTTGGAAATCGAGTTGGA
This sequence comes from Orobanche coerulescens, assembly GCA_033398695.1. Lineage (NCBI taxonomy): Eukaryota > Viridiplantae > Streptophyta > Magnoliopsida > Lamiales > Orobanchaceae > Orobanche > Orobanche coerulescens. The sequence goes on along the minus strand of CM065810.1, from coordinate 96,694,350 downwards.
ATTGGGGATTTTCAACTAATTGTTGTTATAATCACGTTTTCGGATAATCATAACGGATTATTGATCGTATTGGAGATGTTTTGTTGATTTGAAACACTTCTTGGGGATTTGAAGTTGATATTATTGAGGTTTAGTTGTATACAATCAAAGTTGGCCTCAAAGTGTTCGATATAATGCCCCTATGAACTTGGTTTAATCGTATCGACGCCTTGAGTTCGTTATGTTCGTGTTTAATTCGTTATTGATCGGATTGTTGGTAATTGTATTGAATTAAGGTTGTTCGAGCGACCGTATCTTGGTTAGGGCGTTGTTCGTGGACGGACATTCATCATCGGTATTGTGTAAGTTAATTCTTACTCGGTTAAAAGGATGTTCATTCCTTTTGTTGTTGTTCATTCATAATCGTAACTCATTCATCATTGTATTAACCGTATCAAAACTTGTCATTGTCAATTAATCACCTCACCATAAGGAACGACGGTTCTGATCATTTCATTGAGCTATCATTCATTTCACCATCATTAAATCTTGGTGAGTCATTATTCATTTTCATTGTCACTTTTGTCATATTGTGGCATTCCGGGTCATACTGGCGTGCCGGTTGGTATGTGTAGGATTTTCATGTCGGGCACGTTATAGTCGTGTGTTGGTTGGTGGCCTCACATTGGATCGTGCACACGAGTCGATTGCTCTAGAGACAGATTAGGTACAAGACCACGCGTGTTTGATCGTTGGTGGCTTGTGCACGGACACATTTCCATCCCGGGCGTAGTGTGGCGCCATTCCTTTGAGCCGTACTGATTAGTCGATTCATATAGCATGTTTGATTGCGTATGTCTTGACAGAATAATTCATAATTTCAGATATATCATGATTGTGTATTTTCAACCCTTGAGGATTGTTGTTCTGTGTAACTGACCCCATTGGGGGATTTTGTTTTCAGGTCACGGCAAGGCAAAGGCACGGGAAGAGCATGTTGACGGCGACGAGTCCCAGTGATACTAGTAGGGGACCCCAGTCATTCCGTTGGTTCAGTCATTTTCAGTCATTTCCGTCATTTGTATTTTTTCCGCTGCAAATTCCGTTTGAGATGTTTATTTATTCAGGGTGGTATATTTTATCTTCATATAAAATATACTAGTATTCGGTATTGTCCTGGTGTGTTGTACTTAAACTCCTCATCGGAGTACTTGGTAATATAATGTGGTTCGGTACTACATTTATCTTGTGTAATTCATCCTTTTCATTCGCCTGGTGGGTCCCAGTCGGGGATTCACGGCGCTGTAATATCCGCCTAGTTTGGGGTGTTACAGATAATGCTGCGAATCTAATGTATGATATGCATGGCATATAGTGTATGTTAGTCACTCAGTCCCTTAGTTACTTATCTCATTTTAACCAACTCGGGGTGACTACCTTTTCACTCGTCAACATTTCCTCAGGGAACAAAACGTTGGCCACCGTCATATTTTCCCCGACAATTGTCCAACGGCGTCAAGGTACGTCACCTCCGTTCCATTTCGTTCCATTCACATCACACAATTGTATCACAAAAGTACTTTAATGAAACCACATAATATAAGAAGACAACATCGTAAATGATAGAAATTGCATTTTAATTTATGAAGTACATGGTAATTAAAGCATGAAATACCCATGGTATTACAATACTTATTTTTAATAGTAACTTTATTGAGCTCCCTAGCATCAATACATAACCAAAACATACCATCTTTCTTTTTCACAAATAAAACAGGTGCTCCCCAAAGTGAATGACTTGGACGAATAAAGCCCTTTTCGAGTAATTCTTATAACTGGATTTTTAACTCTTTTAGTTCGGTTGGTGCCATTCTACATCGTGATTTAGAGATAGGGGTAGTTCCATGTATAATATCTATTTCCAACTTGACTTCTCGGTCTGGTGGTAATCCTAGAAGATCCTCTGGAAATACCTCAGGAAATTCCTTAACCACGTCTACATCTCCAGGTTTTAATTCCATTTTATGAGAAGTATCTAAAATATTGGCCAAATAGCCGACACAACCCTTTCTTAATAACTTCTTAGCTTTTAGTGCAGTTATAATTGGTCAGAAGCAAGAATGAGAATTTCCGCTAAATGCAAACTGTTCTTCGTTCTCTGGTTGGAAGGTTGCTACCTTTTTTGTACAATCGACATGTGCACCATATTTAGAAAACCAATCCATACCAAGTATAACGTCGAAGTTTGATATTGGTAGAATGACAAGATCAGCATATAGCATCCTACCATCAATCCGAACCGTACAAGCCCTTATCATTTGGTTAGAGTCTATTTCTTCCCCACTTGGAGTAGCCACGTTATAGACAATTTCTAATAATTTCAGTTTAATGCCTAATTTTCTCATAAATGTTTTTGATGCAAAAGAATGCGTAGATCCTTGGTCTACCAATGTAAATGCAGGAATCCCGGATATTAAAATCGTACTTGAGACCACAGAAGCATTTGTATTAGCTTTTTCTCGTGTCATCGCAAAGACCCTTCCTTGAACTCTATTCTCTAAACTGGGGCAGTTCCTTGCCATATGTCCGAGTTTGTTACACTTGAAGAAAGTATTCGAGTTGGTGAAGCATTCCCCAAAGTGATTCTTCTCGCACTTAGGACATTTTGGTTTTTTTGTTAAATATGTCGTTGGATTGGGTCCAGCCTTAGGATATTTCTGATTAACTTTGCCTAGTTTTTGATTTGGCCTCTTCCCTTGTATTTTAGCAGCAAATGCTTGCCTCTTCTATTGATAAGCCTTCTGGATTTCTTTCTCGCCGGACTCCGCGATTAGCGCTTTATAAACCACATGTCGGAACTCAGTTGATGCTGACATCCTGACATCCCTTCTAATTTTAGGGCGAAGTTCTCTCAGAAAATGTTCTATCTTCTCTGTATTATCCCCGGTGATGTATGGGACATACTTGCAACCTTCCTCGAATTTCCGAATATAATCTCAAACAGACATATCCCCTTCTTTCAACTCCAAGAATTCCTTCACCTTAAATGATCGTACATCCCTCGTAAAGTATTTATCATAGAAAGTTGTTTTAAATTTTTCCCAGGTAAGCCCTTCCATATTGACTCCAAGTTTGGCTCCTTCCCACCAGGTTCTTGCTTCTTTCTTGAGTTGGAACACCGCACAAAGTATCTTCTCAGCATCATCAATACGCATATAGTCAAAGATGACATCAAGTTATTTGACCCATTCTTCTGCAACCATGGGATCAGATCCACCGTGGAAATCAGGAGGCTCCATCTTCCTAAATTTTTCATACACCGCTGGCCTATTATCATTTCTCGGATATAGTGGAGGAGGTTCTTGATTCCTTTGCTGCATATCCAACAATCACTGCATTTGTTCACTGTACAGCCTTGTCTGTTGTTGCATTAATTCAGCCAAATTATCCATAAGGTTCGGATTCTGGTCTTCTCTCGTCTTCCTCTTTGGTGCCATCATTTCTTATTTATCGCCCAGTCTTAACCCCATCATAAGTCAATAATAATTGCACAATCATATCAAGCATCAAATAATACATAAAATCTATGCAACATACCTCTAAATTTTGAAGTTTATCATACTTCCCAGTCGAGATCGTTCACATGCCATCTTTTTGTTTGTGGGAAAGATTCAAACCTTTGCTCCGATACCACAACTGTAACACCCCCTAACCTAATAGTTAAACTACAAGGGTTCGTACCATTAAGTCGGAAAATGCCACGAATTTTGTACTTTGAAAACTTTCAATTTGAACTCTTTAAAGTATATAACTCGGGAGTAATAACAAATTTCATGTCATGACGTATTATTTTTTTTATCATTATGAAAGTTTATTTATAAAAGTCCAAAAACATTAACTCCGAAAATAAAGCAAACTATTTTTATTCCTCTTGAAGTAGTACAAAAGATAATAAAACTCAACATAATCAAATACAACATAACAAAGCAGTCCTTATTCAAATTAATACATATCCTTTCATGGGTAATAAAGTCATTAGAATTATGGCATATTGACGGATCTCCGACTGCCGCTCCGAAGAGGAATGATCAACTTCTATGCATTTACATCGTCACTTGTATCATAAAAATATAATGAGCTAAAAGCTCAGTAAGATGATACTTCTGTAATAGCAATATAGCACATTCATCAAACAATTAATATTATACTTATACATATATATAAACATGTGTATGATCATGTTTGTTTTCTTTTTTTTTAAAAGAATATCCTTTTCTTTTTGGGGCCCTGGAAGCAGATGCTCGACTGACAGAAGTAGACCAAGGTTTTCGGAACCTGTTCTTATAATTGGCCAATATCATTTAAATTTTTGGTGGGTTACGCCACCATCTACGGGGTTCCCATACTGATCTTTCGACCAATGATATAAATCGTATCCTCTATCAGTCTGTGGCTTTTCCTGACCGATGTTTCTGCTGTATATATTCACCACCCTCTTTCCTTTTTCAGTCTGTGGGTCGTCGGTCCCTCCCGCATCCCGCGGCCTACCACCGCCAATCAAGTACCATACTCCCCTTTTTGAAAACATTCTTTCTTCATTTTCACTCAAAAATAATTGTATTTATTTTCCTTTCAAGATATCCTTTCATTTTATGTATGTGATGCATAATAAATCAATAATAGTCACATATAACACAGTTAATATATGATTCTTATGATACATCAAGGAAAAGCATCGATCTTACCTCAGGTCTTGTGCCTGTTGATGTGAAAAGATCAGTTTCATTTACTAGATGGATGTGCTAAAATCCTGAATTTTCAAAAATACATATTGAATTTCTTTGTTTTGCAATAAACTGATTTTTTAATCGAATCACCATCAACCTGACCTATAATAATACTCTAAAATCAATCAAGTTTAGGTAATATATAATGAAACTTGATCAATCTTCAAATAAATCAACCAAATAGAGTTAGGGTTCTTTACTTAAAATTTAACATATTAGATTTCTTTGTTTTGTAATAATCTGATTTTATGTGATTAGTTACCCATTCAAAATAAGTCCAAACACTCTCAAATTTTTATATAGTATGCCTCTGATACTTAGAATAAGTACATGAAATTTCCTGATCTGAAACGAAGGAATTCTATATATTACACTAGGACTTCTAAAACATGGCAGATTTGACCTTATTATTGATATAGTCACTTTCTAAGCTTTCAAACCCCTTTTAATCATCTATATAATCATCATATTCGACCAAAACATCTTACTTACAGATATTATAGCATCTTCAAGCCTTCTAAACTTCTAATATAAGAAGAAAGTAAGGAAGAACTATAGAAACACAAGAGAACTCACCTTGATCAACAAAGAATTAGATGTCTTGATGTTGTTGTTGGTTTTGTTGATGTTTTCATTGATTCTTAATTGGAGGGATGTAAAGGGGAGGTTCTTGAGTCTTCTAAGAGATGTTATCTAAGTATTAGACATATCCTTACCTCTTAAAAAGGATCTTAAGTCGGTTGGAAGAGAGGAAGCTTCAAGAAGGTCGGTTTGGATAAGGATTGAATGAGTGAACCGAGTTTCTAATATTTGACTGGCTCTTAAACATATAATACCGGTTCTTGACTCTTAAGAGATGTATCAAGGTTTAGGTAACCGGTCTAATGTAATTATTTAATAATTTATGCACTAATAATGATTTAAAATCAGTTTTTGACATAAAGAAATTAAGCTAACTAGGAAAATTTCATTTCTTGGTATGATAAGTGTTGAATGATCAATTTAGGGATAATATTCTATTAATATTTTATGAAATAATCAATGTACACTTATCAAATAATTTTTCCCAAGAGGTATTCACCTAAATTCTCAACTCAAAATAATGTTAAAGTTGGCGGCGCGCACGACGACTAAACATCAAAGTGATTTGAGAATCATGGGAATTCAAAAGACTTTGAATGTGGAATTTCATTCATGCTGAGTTTATTTATTTTGTTTTCATGATAAAAGATTTGCTATATTTTAAATTTAAGATTCATCAACTCTAATGAGTTAACTATCATATATTGAAATCATTGTTGTTGCAATATTAGTAATTGTATTGAAGTACTACTTAAGCATGTAATACAATGTGGTTCAATTATCATGATATGGTTGATTACTTAATTTATTATCTTAAACAATGATTTGTAAAAAAAATTTAGGGCATTATAGTTATTACTTTATAATCGTTTAGCATATCGATATCCTTATTGAGAAACTGAGCTCCTCACTGCAACAAAACATCTTACAAAATAACTTTTATCATGTTAGAAGAGATAATTAACATGTCGTATAAAATATAATGAGAATGTAAATATCACTTATTCATGTTCATGAAAATCATCATTTATATGTTATATAATTTCATTTAAAGGCAAATATTTATTGACTTATTACGGATATGACTGGGGCGTTACAATCCCCCCCTCATAAAATTTCATCCCGAAATTTGTCATACCGAAAAGCTCTGGATATTTGCTTTGCATCTCTTCCTCTCTTTCCCATGTAGCTTCTTCTTCCAAATGATTCCTCCATAATACTTTAACTAGTTGTATTTCTTTGTTCCTCAATTTCTTTACCTTCCGATCAAGAATCTATACTAGTTTCTCTTCGTAGGCCATATGGGTAGATAACTATAATGGTTCATAGCTTAACACATGAGAAGGGTTCGGTATGTACTTCTTTAACATAGATACATGAAAGACATTATGGACACCAGATAGTGAAGGAGGTAATGCCAATCTATAAGCCCTGTCACCAATCCTTTCCAAGATTTCAAATGGTCCAATGTATCTTGGGATAAGTTTACCCTTTTTCCTAAATCTCATAATGCTCTTCATCGGAGACACTCTCAAGAATACATAGTCGCCGACTTCAAATTCCAGGTCTCTACTACGTGTATTTTCATAACTCATTTGTCTACTTTTGGCAGCTTTCATTCGTTCCTTAATCTTTTCTACTATCATTGCAGTTTGTTGAACTATTTCTGGACCCAAAAGACTTTTTTCGCCAACTTCATCCCAATGAACAGGAGATCTGCATTTTCTTCCATATAGTGTTTCATATGGTGCCATTCCGATCGTAGATTGATAGTTATTATTATAGGTGAACTCTACCAATGGAAGTTCTGTATTACAATTACCTTTGAAATATAGTATGCATGCTCTTAACATATCCTTCAATATCTGAATAACTCTTTCTGACTGTCCGTTAGTCTGTGGATGAAAAGTTTTACTGAAAGCAAGCCTCGTTCCCATAGCATTATATGAGCTTTTCCATAATGCCGATGTAAACTTAGGATCTCAATCAGATACTATTGATACTGGTGCTCCATGCAATAGGACAATTTCTTTAATGTACTCCTGAGCATACCGGTCCATATTAGATGTTGATTTTATAGGGAGAAAGTGAGCAGATTTGGTTAACCTGTCGACAATCTCCCAAATTGAGTTGTAACCGCTTTGAGTTCGTGGTAGTCCGAGCACAAAATCCATTGTAATATGTTCCCACTACCACTATGGAATCAATAAGGGTTTTAATAAGCCTACCAGTCTTTGATGTTCCGTTTTAATTTGTTGGCAACTAAGACTTTCCGCCACGTATATCGCAACATCCTTCTTCATGTTAGGCCACCAGTAGTGATTCTGTAGATCTTTATACATTTTCGTGCTACCTGGATGCATTGAGTAAGGGATAGAATGAGCTTTCTTCAGAATATCCCCTCTGGTTGATACATCATCTGGAACACATAATCTCCCTTTATATGGCAAAACTTGATCGTTAGAAATTGAGAAGTCTGTCAAGTAACCTGTCTCGACCTTTTCTTTTAAACTACATAATTGAGGATCCGCCTTTTGTTCTTCTTTGATTCTATTATAAGTGTAGGTTTCACTCCAAGAGATGATAACGAACACTTCTTTCCTTTGGGCACAATTTCCAAATCAAGTTTCAATAAGTCTAACAAAAGTGGTTTTTGTGTAGTAAGGAAGAAAGACATAGATTTCCTACTAACCGCATTTGCAACCACATTTGCGTTACCAGGATGATATTCAACCCTGCAGTCGTAGTCCTTTACCAGTTCCAACCATCTCCTTTGCCGCATATTCAGTTCCTTTTGAGTGAAGAAGTACTTTAAACTCTTATGGTCCGTATAGATTTCACATTTCTCACCATAGAGATAATGCCTCCAAATTTTTAATGCAAAGACAACAACCGCCAACTCTAAATCGTGTGTTGTATAATTCTTTTCATACTCCTTTAATAGTCTAGAAGCATAAGCTATTACTTTTCCATTCTGCATTAACGCCCAAACCATTCTTAGAAGCATCTGTATAGACTACGAATCCACTTGTACCCATAGGAGTGTCACGAATAGGGGCCGTGGTTAATCTATGCTTCAACTCCTAGAAAATCTTCTCATAGGCATCCGTCCAGATAAACTTTACATTCTTCCTTGTTAGCATAGTCAATGGAGTGGCAATCTTTGAAAATCCTTATACAAACCGTCGGTAGTAACCGGCCAATCCCATGAAACTATGAACTTCCGATACATTGTTAGGTGTTGGCCAGTTGCTCACAGCTTCCATTTTGCTCGGATCAACTAATATGACGTCCTTGGATACAACCTGTCCTAGGAAAACCACTTTCTCTAGCCAAAATTCATATTTCTTGAATTTGGCATACAACTGTTTCTCCTTGAGAATCCGTAGTACAATTCTCAAGTGTTCTTTATGTTCTTCTTTGTTACATGAATAAATAAGAATATCATCAATAAATACCACCACAAACTTATCACGGAATTCTTTAAATACCTGATTCATTAGATCCATAAAGGCTGTAGGAGCATTATTCAGCCCAAAGGGCATCACAAGAAATTCGTAATGACCATACCGCGTCATGAATGCAGTTTTATGGATATCTTCTTCTTTAACCTTGAGTTGGGGATATCCAGGACGTAGATCAATTTTTGAAACTACAGAAGCTCCTTGTAACTGATCAAAAAGATCGTCTATCCTTGGAAGAGGATACTTTTTTTTAATAGTACCTTTATTGAGCTCCCTGCAGTCAATACATAACCGAAACATACCATCTCTCTTTTTCACAAATAAAACAGGTGCTCCACTGTAACACCTCGAGATATTCGGAATAATTACAGCGCCGTAAACCCTTTAAATAAGGATTTACAAGGCTAATTAAAAAGAAAAGTAAATACAAGACATCAATACTGCGAAAATTCAAGTTTTTGAAAACGTACAACTGGTTCAACGGGTAATTAATACAACCATATCGAATTAATATCAAAAGGACACGCGTACTCGAGTACAGAAACCAAACCAAGACCACAAATCTCTAATAACAATAAACATCACTGAACCCCTTCGTCGTCACGTCGGTACTGTGGCTGTTTCCCTGCTCCTTGGCTACCTGAACATCAAAACAAATGTCCACCCCCGAAGTGGTTAGCAAAACGATGCTAGTACAAGTATCATATTTAAACAATTCGAATATGCATCAACAATACACAGCAAGATACATCACACGGACTTCCGCTACCGGAATCCGACAATGCGAATCTGCAAGATTCCATTACACAGCCTGGGTATTCCAATGATCCAGCGCCCTCAGCATAGATCCCAAGATGATCCCGTCGGACCAACACGAGGTGGAAATAACCCGTCCAATGATCCAGCGCCCTCAGCCTAGATCCCAAGATGATCCCGTCGGACCAACACGAGGTGGACATCCGATCCAGCGCCCTCAGCATAGATCGTACACGTATACAAACACAACTCATGCATACACATATGCCAAATCATTATGTTCATCAACATGAACATATAAACACTATATAACGAATATCATGACAAATCAACGAAGTAAATATCATGTTCAACAACATGCATAATCATACGCATACTCCAAAAATACCGATATTAACATATCACGATACTTGCCTCGAAGATGGCAAGAACGATATACTTCAATGCTCTCGACGCACTCGAAGGCCGCCCCCTCCGATCAACGTAACAAGCTCGAACCTTAACAAAACGAACGATATACAAATCATCTCGAGTCAAACATTGGCCTAAAAATTCGGCCTACGGCCGAAAAGCTCAAACTAAACAATCTGCCTGGATTGCTTAGCGCGCGCTACGTACTCTACGTAACGTGCGCTAAGCTGGACTGTTAGCGTACGCTATCGTATAAGACTAGCGTGCGCTAGCCACGAACTGGCAGTCTGACTCGGCTGCCTCATAACGTACGCTACGTACGTTTTGTGTGAAAACCGAACCTCGATAGCGCACGTTAACTCACACATGTTAGCGTGCGCTAATCTTGCATGGCAGAATACTGCAAACCGAAAACTGGGTTGAATGATGAAGAACTCATGAATCCTATGGTGATATTACAAATTCTCCTCGGGCATATCATGCTAATAAGGTTTCTGGAAGATTTTTGATTATGAAATACCAATATACGGATAGTTATCTCGATATCACAATTCCTCTACGATCTTCAAGAAATAATCTAAGTTCCATCGTCTTACGTTCCAAAACACATGATTCCAACGTATACAACGTATCAACTGGGTAATATCCGATTACTTGATCATAAATCGATTTAAACATGCTTAGGAGTCCTTATAATAAGATGGTTCAAAGGTTCATTCGACATCTAGTACCGATACGTCAAAAGTATCCTTCTAACATGTGATGACCGATTATAAACAAAATACTTGCTATCCAAACATGATTCAAATCTTCCTTATGAACATTACTAATCATTGGTGAAGAATCACCTACCTAAAAGTAGTGAAGAACACGGATGAAATGAAGCAATCCAACACCGAAGGCTTGAACACCAATCTCCAATGATATATGATCTTCAATCTCGAACTAGGTGGTTGATACGGAGTGTTTAGGACGAAAGTAGTTATGTTCTATGTGTCAAAGTTCGGGTTGTGGGAGGAGAAGGAACTGAAATCACGAATAGGATGCTGTCCTATTTATAATAAATGGCTATTAGCGCGCGCTAGACCCTGTTCGTAGCGTGCGCTAACGGATCACAGTCTAAACTGTACTCGGCACTTAGCGTGCGCTACGCATCGACCTGTAGCATGCGCTAAGGCGTTGACTCGGATTTTCCCGAAAGCTGTCCAGGTACATCCGACACGATTCGACAGGGGTCCCCCGGCCAGATCTCACCTACCGCACGTCTCAATCAATTTGACCACGCATAGCGTGCGCTAATTACACTCGGTAGCGTGCGCTATGAAACCACGTTAGCGTACGCTACCCTCAGCCTTTAGCGTGCGCTACATGCACAGAATTTCAATCTTTATATCACATATACGAAATTATATGCTCGACAACATCGGATAATGAAATACAGAGAATAGGACTCATATAAAAGTACAATCATTACAATATCACAAGTTCCAATTACATAACAGAAATCTCGGGTATTACATCCTTCCTCCCTAAAAAGAAGTTTCGTCCCGAAACTTAGGATGAGAACAACTCCGGATATTTAGCCTTCATACCGTCCTCCGTTTCCCAAGTGGCCTCTTCGACTCCATGTCGTGACCATTGTACTTTAACCCAATGTAATGGTTTATTCCTCAATTGTTTGATCCGGCTCTCAAGTATCTTGATTGGTCTCTCTTCGAAGGTGCCATCATTAGCTATCTCGATCTCGTCGAAATCAATGACGTGACTGGGGTCCGGTACATACTTTCGCAGTTGGGATACGCGAAACACATTGTGAACATGACTCAGCGATGGCGGTAAGGCCAATCTGTATGCTAACTCTCCAACTCTTTCGAGGATCTCGAATGGTCCGATATATCTCGGACTAAGCTTGCCTCTCCTCCCAAAACGGAAAATCCCTCGTGTAGGAGACACCTTCAATAGCACATGATCCCCAACGTCGAACTCTAGAGGACGACGACGTACATCGGCATAAGACTTCTGTCGACTCTGGACAGTCAATAGTCTCTCTCGAATCAAAGCTATCTTCTCTTGAGTCTGAATAATCAATTCCAGTTCCGTCCCGATCAGATCCGAAGAATCATCCCAACACAGAGGTGATCGGCATCTCCTCCCGTACAAAGCTTCAAATGGTGCCATCTTAATAGAAGCATGCCAACTGTTATTGTAAGTGAATTCGATCAAGGGCAAGTGAACTTCCCAATCAGTTGACCAATCCAACGCACAAGCTCTAAGCATGTCTTCTACAGTTTGAATAGTCCTTTCGGACTGACCGTCTGTTTGGGGATGATAAGCTGTGCTAAAGTTGAGCTCAGTCCCCAAAGCCTTGTGGACTGCCTTCCAGAAGTGCGACACGAAACGACCATCTCGATCCAAAATAATGGTCTTCGGCGTCCCATGCAATCTGACTATCTCCGCAACAAATACTTGTGCCAATCTCTCGGGTCCCCATGTATCTTTGATTCTTAGGAAATGAGCCGACTTGGTTAGTCGATCAACTACGACCCAAATCATGTTCATTCCTGCTCTAGTCCTTGGCATACTGGTGATGAAATCCATCGAAATGTCCTCCCACTTCCATTCAGGGATCGGAAGCGGCTTTAACATCCCGGCAGGTCGCTGATGCTCAATCTTGACCTGCTGACAAGTCAAACACTTCGAAACGTACTCTGCTACGTCCTTCTTCATATTCCCCACCGTAAGTTTTGTTTAAGATCCTTATACATCTTATCACGCCTCGGTGAATAGAATAGGCGCGCTATGAGCTTCTTTCGTAATAGTCCGTCTCAAATCATCATCGTCGAACGCAAAGTCGACTCAAATCTCGTAACTCCATCATCTTGTATCACGAATCCGGGCTTTTCCTTTCTTTACTTCATCACATAATCGAAGGATCGAGAATCGCCCAACTACTTGGACTTGATCTTCTCGACTACCGATGAAGCCGGCCCATCACATAAAGTCGCCTGGATTCCTGGTGCCCATACTTCAATCCCTTCGCGGATCGGTTCGTTGAATGCTGGTCTGGGGCGTAAGAGCTTCCAACACTCGAAGAGAAACAGGTTTACGGCTCAATGCATCGGCTACTACATTTGCTTTCCCCGGATGATAGAGAATCTCTAAGTCGTAATCCTTGATCAATTCCAGCCACCTTCTCTGCCTCATGTTTAATTCCTTCTGACTGAAAATGTATTTGAGGCTCTTATGATCCGTAAAGATCTGACAATGAGTGCCGTACAAATAATGTCGCCAAATTTTCAAGGCAAAGACCACAGCTGCTAGCTCCAGATCATGAGTCGGATAATTAACTTCGTACGGTTTCAGTTGCCGAGAAGCATAAGCAATCACTTTATCCTTCTGCATCAACACACAACCCAAACCCTGATTTGAAGCGTCGCTGTATACCATGAATCCATCGGTTCCATCTGGCAATGCTAAAATAGGTGATGTCATCAGTCTCTTCTTAAGTTCATCAAAACCAGCCTGGCATTTCTCATTCCACGTGAACTTTTGAGTTTTCTGTAACAGCTGAGTGAGCGGATGAGCAATTTTGGAAAATCCCTCTACAAAGCGGCGATAATATCCAGCTAGTCCTAAGAAGCTTCGGACTTCCTTCACGTTTTTAGGGGCTTCCCATTCCAAGATTGCTTCGACTTTCTTCGGGTCCACCTGAACTCCGTCGGCTGATATCACATGCCCAAGGAAGGTTACTTCCTTAATCCAGAACTCGCATTTAGAAAATTTTGCATATAGCTGTTCCTTTCTCAAGATGCTCAAAACCACATGTAAATGATCAGCATGTTCCTCTGCGTCCCTCGAATATATCAAAATGTCGTCAATGAAAACGACCACAAATTTATCCAAGTATTTCAAGAATACCCGATTCATCAATTGCATGAATACCGTAGGAGCATTGGTAAGTCCGAATGGCATCACTACAAATTCATAATGCCCGTACCGGGATCTGAAAGCAGATTTCGGTATGTCCGATTCCTTAATTCTCAATTGGTGGTATCCTGATCGCAAGTCAATCTTCGAGAATACCCTCGCCCCTTGCAGTTGATCAAACAAGTCATCGATCCGAGGTATAGGATACTTATTCTTGATCGTCATCTTGTTAAGCTCCCTGTAATCAATACACAGTCGGAGGGATCCGTCTTTCTTCCGGACAAAGAGAACGGGCGCTCCCCAAGGGGAAACGCTCGGTTGAATATAGCCCTTCTGTAACAATTCCTCCAGTTGCTTCTTGAGTTCATACATCTCGGTTGGCGCCATGCGGTATGGTGCCCTGGAAATAGGGGTTGCTCCAGGCTCTAATTCGATGGTGAATTCCACTTCTCTTTGCGGAGGTAACCCTGGTAGCTCGTCAGGAAATATATCTGAGAACTCATTCACAACTGGAATAGACGAGAGCTCTACTCCTTCCTCTTTCCTCAAGGCATAACACCAAAGTCCATGACATCCCTGTTTCAGTAATTTTACTGTTTTCATTGCTTTGATCAATTTCCCCAAGCTTCCCGGTCTCCATCCTCGGAATAAGTGTTCAGATCCGTCATCAGCAATGATGGAAATGACTCTCTCTCGGTAATTCAGCACAGCTCCATAACGATTGAGCCAATCATCTCCGAGAATTAAATCGTCACCGCAGATGTCAACTACAATAAGATTCGATGGCCAATCTCTTCCTTCTATAGATACTGGGAAATCCCTAGCTTCTAGTGTTCCCACAATTTTCTCTCCGCTCGGTAATCCCACAACATAAGGTTCACAATTATACAAGCACGAGATGTTCAAACGTTTAACACAGTTCAAAGATATAAAAGAATGCGTAGCTCCCGAATTGAACAAGACACTAACTGGTTGCAAAAGGATCTGAATCGTACCTGATGCAACAGCAGTGTTCGCCGCCGATCTCCTCATTTCGTACAGCGCGGAGGAACGGACCCAAAGACTGGATGTCTCTCTCTTCCCGGCCGTCTGCTGAAATCCACTCTGCGTGTCTGGTTCACACTTATCTCCTTAGGAACTGGCCGGAGTGCGGGTACCAAAGATCTAGTAGCGGCTCCACGTAAGGCCGCACGGTGCCCTTCTTGCCCACAATCGTAACAAGTCACGTAAGATGCGGGGCAATCACGTCGAACATGCCCTGCCGACCACAATTGTAGCATTTCTTTGATGCGTCCGAAATCACTGATGTTGCCCTAACTTCTTTCCGCCTCTAGAAGGATGTGGAGGTTTCTAGCCGAATAAAGGAAGACGGCCCTTGCGGGCCCCACCACTCTTGTTTTCTCGCAAAGCCGGTCACCTTCGCTTTGCCTCTACGATTTCTCCATCGCCGCCTCTTTCATGTCGTAGGCGCCGCTTTGTCTTGATATCGCCGCAACGTAGTACACTCGACCGACATGTATCTTGAATCTCCGCTTCATCCGCATATCAAAATGAAAAATCTTTTCGCCTCCGTTCGACCAAGTGTCGCACACAAGTCACCGATGATTAAAAGTTTTGATTACATCCGTCACGCGATGCCTCCGAACTCGTGGTGAGAAAAACTCTCGGATCTACGCCTCTAAATGGACGAGGACAATACTGTGCTTCCATCATTTGTTTGAATTCCGTCCAATCCGCATTATGATTCTCGGGTCGAATAGCCTCCCACCAATCAAAGGCCTCCCCAGTCAGAAAATACTGGGCAATAGGAACCTTCCGGTCCTCGGGACAGTTAAGACCCGCGAATATCTTTTCCAACTCCTTGAGCCAGTGATCCCAAGTAAGTGTCTCAGCAGATCCGTCAAATTTTGGCGGGTGCAATTTAACCACTTCCGCAAGCCATCTGTCTCCCCGGTTATCCTCGTGGTGCTGCTGTCCCATCGCTGTCTGCATGCGATCAACGACCTGGGCGAACTGATTTATTTGCGCCACCACCTGTTGAAGCACTCCTGGCATGTTAGGATTTGCGTCATCATTCGCTGATCCTTGCTGCCCTCCAGAATGGGAATCGGTTCGACTAGCCGATATTTCTGGGGTAGTTGCGGAATCCTCATGTCTCATGTTACCACGTCCGCGTCCACGACCGCGTCCGCGTCCACGTCCTCCTCTCAACATACTGTAAACGCAATTTCTCAATATCCAGAACAAAATTTCTGAAATAAAGTCCGTCAATACTCACAAAGCAGTAATTTAACAAAACGGTAGTATAAGAGATTAAGAGACTTACAACCACGGTCCACATGACGACTTCGGCTGAACAGTGATGTTACAAACGACCCGTAAATCGAATAACGTAAACAGACCCAAATAAAGCCCGACTGCCAAGATATCCATGAATCTTAGCTCCGATACCATATTCTGTAACATCCCGAGATATTCGGAATAATTACATCGCCGTAAACCCTTTAAATAAGGATTTACAAGGCTAATTAAAAAGAAAAGTAAATACAAGACATCAATACTGCGAAAATTCAAGTTTTTGAAAACGTACAACTGGTTCAACGGGTAATTAATACAACCATATCGAATTAATATCAAAAGGACACGCGTACTCGAGTACAGAAACCAAACCAAGACCACAAATCTCTAATAACAATAAACATCACTGAACCCCTTCGTCGTCACGTCGATCTTGTGTGCTTTCCATGCTCCTTGGCTACCTGAACATCAAAACAAATGTCCACCCCCGAAGGGGTTAGCAAAACGATGCTAGTACAAATATCATATTTAAACAATTCGAATATGCATCAACAATACACAGCAAGATACATCACACGGACTTCCGCTACCGGAATCCGACAATGCGAATCTGCAAGATTCCATTACATGCACTGGTATTCCAATGATCCAGCGCCCTCGGATAGATCCCAAGATGATCCCGTCGGACCAACACGAGGTGGAAATAACCTGGCCCAATGATCCGGGCCTCACTTAGATCCCAAGATGATCCCGTCGGACCAATACGAGGTGGACATCCGATCCAGCGCCCTCAGCATATATCGTACACGTATACAAACACAACTCATGCATACACATATGCCAAATCATTATGTTCATCAACATGAACATATAAACACTATATAACGAATATCATGACAAATCAACGAAGTAAATATCACGTTCAACAACATGCATAATCATACGCATACTCCAAAAATACCGATATTAACATATCACGATACTTGCCTCAAGATGGCAAGAACGATATACTTCAATGCTCTCGACGCACTCGAAGGCCGCCTCCGATCAACGTAACAAGCTCGAACCTTAACAAAAGGAACGATATACAAATCATCTCGAGTCGAACATTGGTTTAAATTTCGCCTACGGCCAAAAGCTCAAACTAAACAATGCTGGATTGCTTAGCGCGCTACGCATTTCTACGTAACGCGGCGCTAAGCCGGATCATAGCGACGCTATCGTATAAGACTAGCGCGGCGCTAGCCACGAATCGCGGCCTCGACTTTGCCGCCTCATAACGTACGCTACGACGCTTTGTGCGAAACCGAACCTCGATAGCGCACGTTAACTCACACATGTTAGCGTGCGCTAATCTTGCATGGCGAATCCGCAAACCGAAATCGGGTTGAATGATGAAGAACTCATGAATCCTATGGTGATATTACAAATTCTCCTCGGGCATATCATGCTAATAAGGTTTCTGGAAGATTTTTGATTATGAAATACCAATATACGGATAGTTATCTCGATATCACAATTCCTCTACGATCTTCAAGAAATAATCTAAGTTCCATTGTCTTACGTTCCAAAACACATGATTCCAACGTATACAACGTATCAACTGGGTAATATCCGATTACTTGATCATAAATCGATTTAAACATGCTTAGGAGTCCTTATAATAAGATGGTTCAAAGGTTCATTCGACATCTAGTACCGATACGTCAAAAGTATCCTTCTAACATGTGATGACCGATTATAAACAAAATACTTGCTATCCAAACATGATTCAAATCTTCCTTATGAACATTACTAATCATTGGTGAAGAATCACCTACCTCAAAGTAGTGAAGAACACGGATGAAATGAAGCAATCCAACACCGAAGGCTTGAACCCCAATCTCCAATGATATATGATCTTCAATCTCGAACTAGGTGGTTGATACGGAGTGTTTAGGACGAAAGTAGTTATGTTCTATGTGTCAAAGTTCGGGTTGTGGGAGGAGAAGGAACTGAAATCACGAATAGGATGCTGTCCTATTTATAATAAATGGCTATTAGCGCGCGCTAGACCCTGTTCGTAGCGTGCGCTAACGGCTCACAGTCTAAACTGTACTCGGCACTTAGCGTGCGCTACGCATCGACCTGTAGCGTGCGCTAAGGCGTTGACTCGGCTTTTCCCGAAAGCCGTCCAGGTACATCCGACACGATCCGACAGGGGTCCCCCGGCCAGATCTCACCTACCGCACATCTCAATCAATCTGACCACGCATAGCGTGCGCTAATTACACTCGGTAGCGTGCGCTATGAAACCACGTTAGCGTACGCTACCCTCGGCAGAAGCGTGCGCTACATGCACAGAATTTCAATCTTTATATCACATATACGAAATTATATGCTCGACAACATCGGATAATGAAATACAGAGAATAGGACTCATACAAAAGTACAATCATTACAATATCACAAGTTCCAATTACATAACAGAAATCTCGGGTATTACATCCACAAGGTGAATGGCTTGGACGAATAAAGCCCTTGTCGAGTAATTCTTGTAATTGGATTTTTAACTCCTTTAGTTCGGTTGGTGTCATTCTATAGGGTGATTTAGAGATAGGGGTAGTTATAGGTATAATATCTATTTCGAACTCAACTTCTCGGTCTGGTGGTAATCCTGGAAGATTCTCTCGAAATACCTCAGGAAATTCCTTAACCACGTCTACATCTCCAGGTTTCAATTCCATTTTATGAGAAGTATCTAAAATATTAGCCAAATAGCCGACACATCCCTTTCTTAATAACTTCTTAGCTTTTAGTGCAGTTATAATTGGTAAGGAGCAAGAATGGGAATTTTCACTAAATGCGATGTAACACCCCAAACTAGGCGACTATTACAGTGTCGTGGACCCCCGACTGGGACCCACCAGGCGAATGAAAATTAATGACTTAAATAATATAATTGTAGTACTGAACCACATTATATATTTAATTACTCCGATGAGGAGTTTCAAGTACAACACACCCAAGATAATATAGAATACATGTATATTTTATATGAAGATAAAATATACAACACTGAACGAAAATGAGTATCCAAACGGAAATCTGCAGCGGAAATAAAATGAAGACAACATGAATGACTGAAAGGATCGGGGCCCCTACTAGTATCATCGACTCCTCGCCGTCAACGTTCTCTTTCCGTGCCTTTGCCTTTCCATGACCTAAAAACAATGTCCCCAACGGGGCCATACGTAACAACAATCCTCAAGAGTTGAATATACACAATCATGATATATCTTTATTATGAAATTAAGCTGAAGAGGGCATCGTAGTACGCCCGTAATGGTATGTGCATGTGCACAAGACGAGTGACCGGACACACCCGCCCTTGTACCTAATTAGTCTCACGGAGGTACGTTACCGTGTGCACAGTCCATTGTGTCGGTGAACCCGAACACGTGACCATCATATGCCCGACTAAAAATTTCACACATCACCACCCGGCCACGCAATACGAACCCATAAGGTCATATGAACGAGAATGACCATGATGAATATTAATGAATAACAATCCGACAAAGTCAAGAATGACTCACCGAGATAAAATAATAGTGAAGTGAGTGATAGGTCAATGAAATGATTGGAACCGTCGTTCCTCGTGAATGAAGTGATTATTCGACAATTACAAGTCTCAATACATTTAATACATTATGAATGAATTATGATTATGACTGAACAACAACAAAAGGAATGAATATCCTTTTAACCGAGTAAGAATTAACTTACACAACACCGGTGAAGAATGTCCTTCCACGAAAAAATGTCCTAAATGAGGTGTCGGTCGCACGAACAACCTTGAATAACACAATTACCAACAATCCGTTCAATATACAAATCAAACACGATTATAACTAACTCAAAACGTCGATACGACTCAACCAAGTTCATTGGGGCATTATATCAAACACGTTGTAACCACTCTTCGATTGTTTAAAACCAATCCTTAATTATACCAATATCAAATACCCAATGAGTGTTTCAAACCAACAAAACATCTTCAATACAATCAATAATCCAATATGAATATCCAATTCGTGATTTCAACAACAACTAATCGAAAACCTCCAAATCCAACTCAATATTCAAAGTGTTCTTGAATATTCCTTCAATAATTCAATGAATATTCATACAAACTCATAATCATATGTATATATCTTGATACAACATGATTATAACATCCAAAACATCATATCTCAACACAAAATCGAAATCCAAGATGTTGAAGAATTTACCTTTTGAAGATCCAAACACTTTGATCCGGTGAAATCGTGTTAAATCGACTATCCAAGCTTCCCAATCCAAGATATATGTTTAGAACACTCCTTAACAAGTGATGTGATGAAGAAAGTCTCTCCCAAAAACCTCTATCTCGGAACTCAAGTGAAGAAGGTGAAATGAGCGCAAAAATCCCGTCCAAGTCTATATAAACTTCCGAACGTTACAGCCGTAACTCGGCCTACTTACGGTCGTAACCTCCCCAAGTCAACGGCCTTACGGTCGTGACCAGCCACATCGTATGGGCGTAACTCGGTTTCGTTGAAATTCTGCCGACAGACTTACGGCCGTAACTGCACCTGCCTTACAGGCGTAACTCGACTCATACGGCCATACTCGGCAAGACTTACGGGCGTATGAAACCTTCGTCGAAAATGACCGGGCACCCTGCTCGAATCGTACGGCCGTAACAGGCCAAGCCCTATGGCCGTACCTGCCTCATCTTACGGTCATATGCCGCAACCCTTACGACCGTAAGCCCTCTTCGTCCGACATATCCTGAAAACCACGAATGCATGTTACGACCGTAGCCTGCCTATCCTTACGGCCGTAACTCACCTTCAGCCAAACATCCTTAAGCCAACGAATGCATGTTACGGCCGTAATGCATGATCAATTACAGCCGTAACTCACTGCTAGAAATGACACAGTCCGACAACTCCGTCTTCTCGTTACAAAAGGTGAATGATCCGACATACAATACTTGTATGAATGTAATTAAGTCCAATAACACGCGATAGATGATACTTCCAACATAAGACAATCATTCACGATGATTATGATAATACTCTCTTCTTGATCCACAAACGGAGATGAATGACGATCGGTAACTGATACACGGTTAAAAATATGCCAACGACGAATACAAATGAATGAATCATGAATGATGAGTGATTATTAATGAGTGAAAATTATTGCGTGACAATTAATGACTGATAAATACTGAATGATAATGAATGAATTACAACCGTGTATTACATACTCCCCCCTTAGAAAGAGTTTCGTCCTTGAAACTTAGGGTCAAAAAACTCGGGATAACTCTCCCGTATACTCTCCTCGGTTTCCCAAGTAGCCTATTCGACTCTGTGTCTAGACCATTGAATTCAACCAAAGGAATCGTCTTGTTCCTTAACTGTTTGATTCGCCGCTCTAAGACTCGTATAGGACGCTCCTCATATGAATGATCATCCGCGATTTCGATTTCGCCGAACTGAAGTATGTGACTCTGGTCGGCAACATACTTCCGCAACTAAGAGACGAGAAACACATTATGGATTCGGCTCAACGCCGGAGGTAAAGCCAATCGATAAGCCAGACTGCCTACTCGATCCAAAATCTCAAACGGTCCAATGAATCTCGGACTCAACTTTCCCCGCTTCCCGAAATGGAAAATACCTCGACTCGGGGATACCCTGACCAAAACGTGGTCACCTGCCTCGAACTATAATGGTCGATGACGATTATCTGCATATGATTCTATCGACTCTGAGCGGTTAACAAATGACTCCTGATCAAATCTACCTTCTCACAGGCGGCTACAAGCATATTGGGCTCGGTGCCGATTGATTCTAATAAGTCATCCCAACACAAAGGAGATCGACAACGACGACCGTACAAGGCCTCGTAAGGTGCCATCTTAATCGAGGCATGCCAACTATTATTGTACGTGAACTCGATCAACGGTAGCTGGGCTTCCCAATCATCTTTCTAATCAAGGACGATGCCCTCAACATGTCCTCCAATGTCTGAATAGTTCTCTCTGATTGTCCACCGGACTGAGGATGAAAAGCTGTGCTGAAATTAAGCTGAGTTCCCATGGCACAATGAACTGATTTCCAAAAATGTGACACGAATCGCCCGTCACGATCAGTAACAATACTCTTAGGATTACCGTGCAATCTCACTATCTCTTTGATGAACAACTGGGCAAGTCTCTCGGGACTCCACGTATCCTTATTCTCAAGGAAATGAGCTGACTTAGTTAAACGGTCCACAATTACCCAAATTGTATTCATGCAGCGACGATTCGTCGGCAAACTCGTGATGAAGGCCATAGAAATATCCTCCCACTTCCACTCTAGAATAGGGAGCGGTTTCAGCATACCCGCCGGTTGCTGATGTTCTATCTTGACTTGTTGACAGTTTATGCAATCTCGAAATCAATTCTGCGACTTCTCGCTTCATATTACTCCACTAGTAATTCGCCGGTATGCATAACCTATTCTTAAATCGCAATAGCCTATCCTCGTGGACCAGAAATCCAGGGGCTTTCCCCTGAGACACATCCTCTCGGATGCGCAATGAAAATGGGTCTGAACCCTGATTCACTCTGATCGCCTCCTCGAGTGGCAATGAAATATCTAACATACAAAGTTGTCCTTGTACTCGCTGAACCCAGACCTCGATATCAGGTCGCAGGAATTCCTGCTGAAGATCCTTCTGAACCGTTAAACGAGTAAGCATTTGCCCCTGAACGGACTTGCGACTCAAGGCATCAGAGACAACGTTCGCCTTGCCCGGGTGGTATATTATCTCAATATCGTAATCTTTGATTAGTTCCAACCACCGCCTCTGTCGCATATTTAACTCCTTCTGAGTAAATATATACTTCAAACTCTTATGATCGGTGAATATTTGACAGGTAACGCCATAAAGATAATGACGCCAAATCTTCAATGCGAACACCACGGCTGCTAGCTCCAGGTCGTAGGTCGGATAATTCACCTCGTAGGGTCTCAATTGCCGTGAAGCATATGTTGGAATATTTATTCCACACATTATTTAAATTATGTTTTGATGATTAAAGTTGCTAAACAACAAAACAACATCAAGGCGAAGCAAAACAGTAAGGCATTTAAGACGCAAAAAGCTGAGCAAAATGCATGTCTAGCGCACGCTAAGACATACATGTTAGCGCACGCTAACGGGGAGTAATCTGCATATC
This sequence comes from Orobanche coerulescens, assembly GCA_033398695.1. Taxonomy (NCBI): domain Eukaryota; kingdom Viridiplantae; phylum Streptophyta; class Magnoliopsida; order Lamiales; family Orobanchaceae; genus Orobanche; species Orobanche coerulescens. Next base: position 96,670,885 of record CM065810.1, on the reverse strand, counting down.
AGCCAAGTTCGAAGTTACCTGAAGGGAAGTCATCTGACGAGATAGCGCATGCTACACTTGCTCGTTAACGCACGCTATCGAGCCTTGTTACCGTTGTGAAGATATTCAAACTCAGAATGATGTATGCAGTGAAGCAAGCATAGCGCACGCTACAAAGAAGGAATAGCGCATGCTAAAAAAGTTTGAATACAACTCAATCAATCGGTTTGAGAGAATCTGAAACAAGTCAAAAGTGGAACGGTCAGTTTGACAAATCAAGCAACGGATATATTGGATTAGCACACGCTACATTTGTAATATTAATGCACGCTAATACAAGATGGTTACGTACGTAAGGAAGAAGTCATAACGTACGCTAAGGGAAGAAACGAAGCTACTAGACTGAAACTGGGAACAGTCTAGCGCACGCTAATAGAGAAAGGCTAACGCACCCTAGCAAGTCAAAACTGTAACACCCCAAACTAGGCGGACATTACAGTGCCGTGGACCCCCGACTGGGACCTACTAGGCGAATGAAAATGAATGAATTACACAGGGTAAATGTAGTACCGAACCACATTACAACAATAATTACTCCGATGGGGAGTTTCATACAACACATCCAGGATAATACAAATACATGTATATTTTATATGAAGATAAAATATACACACTGAGTGAAATGAGTATTCAAACGGAATGTCTGCAGCGGAATAAATGAAGGAAACATAAATGACTGAAAAGACTGGGGGCTCCTTCTAGTATCATTGGGACTCCTCGCCGTCAACCTGCTCTCCCCGTGCTTTCGCCTTGCCATGACCTGAAAAACAATATTCCCCAATGGGGTCAGTTACACAGAATAACAATCCTCAAGAGTTGAATAAACACAATCATATATATGCTGTATAAACCACAAGTTCGATCAAAAATGAATCGGTTAGATTATAACCCAATCTAGTTGAAAACATACGCAATCAAACATGCTGTATGAATCAACTAACAGTACGGCTCAAAGGGTGGCGCCACACTACGCCCGGGATGGAAATGTGTCCGTGCACAAGCCACCAACGAGTATCGATCGAATACACGTGTGGTCTTGTACCTAATCAGTCTCACGAAGCAATCAACTCGTGTGCACAGTCCAATGTAAGGCCAACAACCTACACACGACTTAAATGTGCCCGACATGAAAATCCTACACATACCAACCGGCACGCCAGTATGACCCGGAATGCCACGAGATAACAAAGTGACATCGAAAATCAATAATGACTCACCGAGATGAAATGATAGTGAAATGAATGACAGCTCAATGAAATGATTGGAACCATCGTTCCTTGTGACTGAAGTGATTAATTGACAATGACAAGTATTGATACGGTTAATACAATAATGAATGAGTTATGATTATGAATGAACAACAACAAAAGGAATGAATATCCTTTTAACCGAGTAAGAATTAACTTACACAACACCGGTGACAATTATCCTTCCACGAACAACGTCCTAATTGAGATATCGGTCGCTCGAACAACCTTGAATAATACAATTACCAACAATCCATTCAATATACGAATCAAACATGAATATAACGAACTCAAAACGTCGATACGATTAACCAAGTTCATTGGGGCATTATATCGAACACTTTGTGGCCAAACTTCGATTGTTTATAACCAAACCTCAATAATACCAACATCAAATCCCCAAGAAGTGTTTCAAACCAACAAAACATCTTCAATACAATCAATAATCCATTATGAATATCCAAAACCGTGATTTCAACAACAATTAATCAAAAACCCCCAAATCCAACACAATATTCAAAGTGTTCTTGAATAATCCTTCAATAATCCAATGAATAATCAAACATGTTCATAATCATGTGTATATCACTTCATACAACATGATCTTAACATCCAAAACATCATATCTCAATACAAAATTGAAATCTAAGGGGTTTGATGAATATTACCTTTGAAGATCCAAGTACTTTAATCCGATGAAATCGCGTTAGATCCACAATCCGAGCTTCACGATCGAAAGGAGATGAAGAAAATCAAACACTCAAGTGATAGATGATGAAAATTCTCTCCCTCAAGCCTTCTCTCTCGGACAAGGTGGATGAAATGAAAAAATGAGTGAATCTCGCTGAAAAAACGTAATTATAGTGCTGGCTGCACTGTGTGCCGCGGCCCGGCCGAAGTGTGCCGCGTCAAAGGCCAAAATTGACCCTAGTGATCGGCAGTGTGCCGCGGCCCGGACCCGCGGCAGTGACTTGGCAGTGTGCCGCGGCCCTGTCGGCATGAGCCGCGACTCACAGTACAGACGGGTCGGCCAAAATAATTGCAACACGAGTGTGCCGCGGCCCGGACGGGTGTGCCGCGACAGTGACTCGGCAGTGTGCTGCGGCCCTGTCGGCATGAGCCGTGGCTCACGGTATAGGCTGCTCGGCCAAAAATTGGAAAATGTGTGTGCCGCGGTGCACACTCCTTGTGCCGCGGCCCACACCCCCCTTGGGTCCTAAAATGAAGAAAAATGACCCGGGAAGGGAAAGAAGCAATAGGAATCAATATTTGGGAAACAATAACACGAAATGGAAGTGCGAAAACCCCAAAACGGTGGTTCCAAGCAATGATTACAAGGGTTCGTCCAACAAAAACACGATTTGAACAATGAAGAGATTTGAAATGACATGAACTCCAACATCAACATCGACTAATGAATCATTTACAACAATCAAGATAATACTCTTGTCTCGATTCCCGAATAAGGTAGATACACTGAACAATATCGATACACAACTCGAAGTTATTCCGAACGGTGAACACGGATGAATGATTATTAACAAGTGAAAAATTACATAGTGACAATTACCGAATGAAATTACTGAATGATAAAGACTGAATTACAACAGGGTATTACATACACCCCCCTTAAAAGAGTTTCGTCCCCTAAACTAAGGGTCAAACAACTCGGGATAACTCTCCCGCATACTATCCTTGGTTTCCCAACTAGCCTCTTCGACTCCGTGTATAGACCACTGAATTTTAACCAAAGGAATCGTCTTATTCCTCAACTGTTTGATTCGCCATTCTAACACTCGTATGGGACGCTCCCCATACGAATGATCATCCGCGATCTCGATTTCGTCGAACTGAAGTATGTGACTCGGGTCGGCAACATACTTCCGTAGCTGAGAGACGTGAAGTACATTATGAATTCGGCTCAACGCCGGAGGTAAGGCCAAACGATAAGCTAGCTCGCCTGCTCGTTCCAAAATCTCAAACGGTCCAATAAATCTTGGAGTCAACTTTCCCCGCTTCCCGAAACGGAAGATACCTCGACTCGGGGATACCTTGACCAACACGTGGTCACCTGTATCGAACTCTAATGGTCGATGATGATTATCTGCATATTATTTCTGTCGACTCTGAGCGGTCAACAAACGACTCCTGATCAAAGATACCTTCTCACGGGCGGCTATAAGCATATCGGGCTAGGTGCCGATTGATACTGATAAGTCATCCCAACACAAAGGAGATCGACAACGATGACTGTACAAGGCCTCGTAAGGTGCCATCTTAATCGAAGAATGCCAACTGTTATTGTACGTGAACTCGATCAATGGTAGCTGGGCTTCCCAATCATCTTTCCAATCGAGGACGATGCCCTCAACATGTCCTCCAATGTCTGAATAGTTCTCTCTGATTGTCCGCCGGACTGAGGATGAAAAGCTGTGCTGAAATTAAGCTGAGTTCCCATGGCACGATGAACTGATTTACAAAAATGTGACACGAATCGCCCGTCACGATCAGAAACAATACTCTTAGGAGTATCGTGCAATCTCACTATCTCTTTGATGAACAACTGGGCAAGTCTCTCGGGACTCCACGTATCCTTATTCTCTAGGAAATGAGCTGACTTAGTTAAACGGTCCACAATTACCCAAATTGTATTCATGCCACGACGATTCGTCGGCAAACTCGTGCTGAAGGCCATAGAAATATCCTCCCACTTCCACTCTGGAATAGGGAGCGGTTTCAGCATACCCGCCGGTCGCTGATGTTCTATCTTGACTTGCTCACAGTTTAAGCAACCTCGAAATCAATTCTGCGACTTCTCGCTTCATATTACTCCACTAGTAATTTTGTTTCAAGTATTTATACATCTTGCTAGACCCCGGGTGAACGGAATAAGGGGTAGCATGAGCTTCTCTCAAAATCGAGTTTTTCAACTCGTCATTCGCCGGTACGCACAACCGATTCTTAAAACGCAAAAGTCCATCCTCATGGACCACAAATCCGGGGGCTTTCCCCTGAGTCACATCCTCTCGAATGCGTAACAAAAATGGGTCCGAACCCTGATTCTCCCTGATCGCCTCCTCAAGTGGCGATGAAATTTCCAACGTACAAAGTTGCCCTTGTACTCGCTGTAACCAGACCTCGATCTCGGGTCTCGAAATTCTTGAAGCTCCTCAATCTGTTAAACGAGCAAGCATCTGCTACTGAACGGACTTACGACTCAAGGCGTCGGTGACAACGTTCGCCTTGCCCGGGTGGTAAAGGATCTCGATATCATAATCTTTGGTTAGTTCTAACCACCGTCTCTGTCGCATATTTAACTCCTTCTGAGTAAATATATACTTTAAACTCTTATGATCGGTGAATATCTGACAGGTAACGCCATAAACATAATGACGCCAAATCTTCAATGCAAAAACCACGGCTGCTAACTCCAGGTCGTGGGTCGGATAATTAACCTCGTAAGGTCTCAATTGCCGTGAAGCATAAGCAATAACCTTCCCATTCTGCATGAGTACACATCCGAAACCCTGTCCGGACGCATCACTATAAACCACAAGTCCTTCCGTCCATTGCGGCAAGGAAAGTACAGGTGCTGAAATTAACCAGCTCTTGAGTTCCTCAAAACTCTGCTGACACGCGTCGGACCACGTGTATTTCTTATCCTTTCGCAAAAGGTTCGTCATTGGTTGAGCGATTTTAGAAAATCCTTCCACAAACCGCTGATAATAACCGGCTAATGCGAGAAAGCTTCGGATTTCCTTAACATTCTTCAGAGGTAACCAATCTTGGATAGCCTCTGTATTCTGAGGATCAACACGCACTCCATCTCATGAAATTACATGCCCGAGAAAAGTCACTTCGGACATCCAGAACTCACATTTGGAAAACTTTCCATAAAGTTGCTCTCGTCTTAACACGTCGAGAACCTGATGAAGATGAACCTCGTGTTCCTCTCAGTTACGAGAATAAATCAAAATGTCATCGATGAAGACAACAACAAATTGATCCAAAAAGTCAATGAAAACCCGATTCATTAACTACATGAATACCGCAGGTACATTAGTCAATCCAAACAGCATAACCACAAACTCATAATGACCATAGCGTGTTCGAAACGCCGTCCTTGAGATATCCGACTCTTGAATCCGCAACTGATGATATACAGATCTTAAGTAGATCTTGGAAAATATGGAAGCTCCCTGAAGTTGATCCAAAAGATCATCGATACGGGGTAAAGGATACTTATTCTGGATCGTCGCCCGGTTCAATTCCCGGTAATCAATACACAAGCGGAACGAACCATCCTTCTTCTTGACAAACAACACTGGTGCTCCCCACGGGGATGCACTCGGACGGATATAACCTTTCTCGAACAACTCCTCAAGTTGGTTCTTTAATTCCTGCATTTCGGTCGGGGACATCCGATACGGTGCCTTCGATATCGGGGATGTACCGGGCTCCAACTCAATCGTGAATTCCACATCTCTCTGTGGAGGTAAACCAGGTAACTCGTCTGGAAAAACATTGGCATATTCCCTCACTACCGGAATATCCGTCAACATTACTGATGGTTTCTCGGTTTTGGTCAAATAGCACCAATAACCAACACACCTCTGACTGAGTAATTTCACTGCTTTCATCAAGTTAATGACCTTACCAGAACAGCCGGGATTACCTCCCTGAAAAACACATTCAACCCCATCGTCTGAAATGATAGTGACCATACGCTTACGGACACTAATGATGGCATCGTGACGATCCATCCAATCAATACCCAAAATGACGTCGTCTCTCGGTAAATCTACCACGATTAGGTCTGCTAGCCATACACGTCCCTGAAGCTGAATCGGACAATTCTGAATCTCACGATTTCCGATAATTCGTCTACCATCAGGTAGACCAATGACATAAGGCTCACAACTAGTAGCACTACCCAGACGTAGTCTACTCAAACATGACTAGGAAATGAATGAATGCGATGCACCAGTATCAAAAAGGGTACACACAGGTTGAGATAGAATATCGAGTGTACCTGAGATCATTCGGGCCTCTGGATCGTCGTTCTTCTTCATCTCGTAAATTCGGGGCTTGCCGGCCCCCGAACCAGACGCTCTCATCTGATAGCTCTTGGCTCCGTCTTTGTTAGCTCCTGTCGTCTTGAACGACGCTGACTGAGTGGCCTGATTCTGCACCGCTGAATGTCCTGGGGCCTGAGATGACGCCGGAGTAGGTTTAGAGTCCCTTCGGCAAAAACGGGCCCTATGCCCAGCAATTCCACAGTTATGGCACGTGACAGTCTGTTTCGGACATTTGGTGCTGAAATGACCCTGTTCTTCACAGTTGAAACAGGTGATGGCCGAACTAGACGCTCGAAACTGAGATTCTGCGGTTTTAGGCGCCATAGGAGGTCGCTCAGAAAAGGTAGAGCCCGCACGTGGTTTCTTGAAAGTGGCCTGACTGCCGTCAGACTGATTACAGTTCTTAGACTTCTTGCCAGCAGACGAAGGTTGTTGCTTAGCAATCTCCTTAGCAGTAAGCTCGTAAGTAAGAGATTTCTCGATGAATTCGGCCAGAGTGGTGAAATTATGATTAAGAAACTGTAGCCGCATACGAGGTTTCAGCCTCTTGCTGAAATACTTGATCTTGTCCGCCTCAAAGTGAATGATAGATGAGGCGAACGGAAGAAGTTCCTGAAATTTTTCGGCAATGGCAAGAACATCATCGTCCGTTGAGAGGTCGGGAGTGAGTAATTTTGACAATTTAGCCTCCCTGAGTGGGGCTGGATAATACCTCTCCATCATGAGAGTTTTGAACTGATCCCAAGTACATGATCCATCGGTGGGCTTCAACGATAACCACCATGAATGAGCGCTCTTATCAAGATAGTAGGCCGCAACTGAAACTTTATGCCCTTCAGGGCAATCCACCATAGCAAATAACTTCTCGAAATGCTCAAGCCAATGAACAATATCCGCCGGCTCAGATGAGCCCTCGAAGGTAGGTGGTCGCTGGCGAGAGATGTCACCAATGATACTGCTTACACCCCTCTCTTGCCTCTGAGGTGGCGGTGGAGGAGCCTGTTGATTCTGAGTAGTTGAGTTATGCATTTTCTCCATTAGTTGAGCCATCTAAGTTATTTGGGCCATCATGCCCTACATAAAAGCGAGTGGGTCCACCCGAACACCTTCTGACTGAGCTGTATCACGGGTACGACTCCCCGATAGTGAATGATCACGTCCAGGTGAATGAGTGGCAGCATCGCTGCTCGATGAATTAGCATTATTTCTCGCGTTCGCACGTGTATTCACACGAGCTCTCGGGATTTGGCCCGCACCGCGGCCTCGTCCTCCGCGTCCTCTTCTTGATCTCTCCATACTGAAGTAGGAAAGTCACATGATGATTATATTCCCCGCATGAATATCATGTTATGATTATGTCATGAGATGATGAAAATGAACATACACGCTCTAACACAGTGATTACATGAATGATTAACTGAGGCGACATGATTATCTGATGAAATTCTTGAAATGATTATCTTGAACAAGTTAACAAGATTAATGATATGATCTTCTAGATCAACAATTGAGTATTGAAATGAATTGAGTGATTAATGAGTTAACATGACCGTCCTGGTAAAAATAAAAATGATGATTGAGGATTGTTAACTGATGAATTATGAATGAATGATTATTGCCAGAAATTATACCATGGCGTTAGAAATCTTACAGTTCCTGGTCTGATTGGCTCGGTATTTGCACAAGTCACACGTGACGCGAACGTCCAATGATACTAGTCCGATGACGATGATTTCAAATGAGACATGACTAGGAAGGTAGTATTCAAAACCACGCTACGATACCAACTCTGTAACACCCCAAACTAGGCGGACATTACAGTGCCGTGGACCCCCGACTGGGACCCACTAGGCGAATGAAAATGAATGAATTACACAGGGTAAATATAGTACCGAACCACATTACAACAATAATTACTCCGATGGGGAGTTTCATACAACACATCCAGGATAATACAGAATACATGTATATTTTATATGAAGATAAAATATACAACACTGAGTGAAATGAGTATTCAAACGGAATGTCTGCAGCGGAATGAATGAAGGAAACATAAATGCTGAAAAGACTGGGGGCCCCTTCTAGTATCATTGGGACTCCTCGCCGTCAACGTGCTCTCCCCGTGCTTTCGCCTTGCCATGACCTGAAAAACAATATTCCCCAACGGGGTCAGTTACACAGAACAACAATCCTCAAGAGTTGAATAAACACAATCATATATATGCTGTATAAACCACAAGTTCGATCAAAAATGAATCGGTTAGATTATAACCCAATCTTGTGGAAAACATACGCAATCAAACATGCTGTATGAATCAACTAACAGTACGGCTCAAAGGGTGGCGCCACACTACGCCCGGGATGGAAATGTGTCCGTGCACAAGCCACCAACGAGTATCGATCGAATACACGTGTGGTCTTGTACCTAATCAGTCTCACGAAGCAATCAACTCGTGTGCACAGTCCAATATGAGGCCAACAACCTACACACGACTTAAATGTGCCCGACATAAAAATCCTACACATACCAACCGGCACGCCAGTATGACCCGGAATGCCACAAGATAACAAAGTGACATCGAAAATCAATAATGACTCACCGAGATGAAATGATAGTGAAATGAATGACAACTCAATGAAATGATTGGAACCGTCGTTCCTTGTGACTGAAGTGATTAATTGACAATGACAAGTACTGATACAGTTAATACAATGATGAATGAGTTATGATTATGAATGAATAACAACAAAAGGAATGAATATCCTTTTAACCGAGTAAGAATTAACTTACACAACACCGGTGACAATTATCCTTCCACGAACAACGTCCTAATTGAGATATCGGTCGCTCGAACAACCTTGAATAATACAATTACCAACAATACGTTCAATATACGAATCAAACACGAATATAACGAACTCAAAACGTCGATACGATTAACCAAGTTCATTGGGGCATTATATCGAACACTGTGTGGCCAAACTTCGATTGTTTATAACCAAACCTCAATAATACCAACATCAAATCCCCAAGAAGTGTTTCAAACCAACAAAACATCTTCAATACGGTCAATAATCCATTATGAATATCCAAAATCGTGATTTCAACAACAATTAATCGAAAACCCCCAAATCCAACACAATTTTCAAAGTGTTCTGGAATAATCCTTCAATAATCCAATGAATAATCAAACATGTCCATAATCATGTGTATATCACTTCATACAACATGATCTTAACATCCAAAACATCATATCTCAATACAAAATCGAAATCCAAGGGGTTTGATGAATATTACCTTTGAAGATCCAAGTACTTTAATCCGATGAAATCGCGTTAGATCCACAATCCGAGCTTCACGATCGAAAGGAGATGAAGAAAATCAAACACTCAAGTGATAGATGATGAAACTTCTCTTTCTTAAGCCTTCTCTCTCGGACAAGGTGGATGAAATGAAAAAAATGAGTGAATCTCGCTGAATAAACGCAATTATAGTGCTGACTGCATTGTGTGCCGCGGCCCGGCCGAAGTGTGCCGCGGCACAGGACCAAAATTGCCCTCAGTGATCGGCAGTGTGCCGCGGCCCGGACGAATGTGCCGCGGCAGTGACTCAGCAGTGTGCCGCGGCCCTGTCGGCACGAGCCGCGGCTCACAGTACATACGGGTCGGCCAAAACAATTGCAACACGAGTGTGCCGCGGCCCGGACGGGTGTGCCGCGGCAGTGACTCGACAGTGTGCCGCGGCCCTGTCGGCATGAGCTGCGGCTCACGGTACAGGCTGCTCGGCCAAAAATTAGAAAATGTGTGTGCCGCGGCGCACACTCCTTGTGTCGCGGCCCACACCCCTCTTGGGTCCTAAAATGAAGAAAAATGACTCGGGAAGGGAAAGAAGCAATAGGAATCAATATTTGGGAAACAATAACACGAAATGGAAGTGCGAAAACCCCAAAACAGTGGTTCCAAGCAATGATTACAAGGGTTCGTCCAACAAAAACACGATTTGAACAATGAAGAGATTTGAAATGACATGAACTCCAACGTCAACATCGACTAATGAATCATTTACAACAATCAAGATAATACTCTTGTTTCGATTCCCGAATAAGGTAGATACACTGAACAATATCGATACACAACTCGAAGTTATTCCGAACGGTGAACACGGATGAATGATTATTAACAAGTGAAAAATTACATAGTGACAATTACCGAATGAAATTACTGAATGATAAAGACTGAATTACAACCGGGTATTACAAAAACAGCCAGCAACGGCTAGTTTATGGAAAATGCCTATAAATACCATTCCTATGGTATTGTTTGATAACAACAACTCCAAGCATTCAAGACATTGATCTTATATTCATATACTTGCATTGTTGTTGTAATATTGAGCTTATATTGTTAGTTTGAGTGTTTATACATTCAACATTATACACGAGAGGTAAAAGAAAAGATATGATTGGATTCAGTGTTATTAGGATCAAGTATCCGGCATTGTTAGAATCACAATCGATATCTAAGTGAGGTTTATCTAATACCCATAGAAAGCTAGAGTGCTTTATTCCTTATCCAATAGAAAAGGAAAAACGGTTTTACTCGGACCGATAGAAGATGAGCTTGTAACGGTAATCCCTCGACCGATAGAAGAGAGGTGTAGCAGTTTTGATCTTAATCCTAAAGAAAAAGATACATCGAGAGAGTACGTAGGATTCGTTAATAGCCGAACCTCTATAAATCCTTGTGTGATTTATTTTCCACAAATTATTTACGCTTCTGCATAAACGGTGCAAATATCCGATTTCCTGCCAACAATTGGTATCGGAGCGGTACTCCAATACGTGGCTTAACATCCGAGGAGAAGATCCAAAATGGTGTTTCAAATAGCTCCAGTTGAAGGCTTTGCTCTCAACCGACCACCATTTTTTGATGGATCGAATTTCATGACTTGGAAGAAGAAAATGTCTATTTTCATCCGAGCTTACGATATCGAATTATGGAAGGTGATATGCCTTGGTCCCAAAATTCCGACGAACTCAAACGGAACTCTCAAAACCTTTGAAGAGTATGACGATGCGGATTGGAAAAACGACCATTATAATTGCAAAGCCACGCCTGAATCAACTATCCACGAAGTAGAAGAACAAGCTGCCAAACATGTTTTGACTACTAGTGCACGAGACATACCTTTCTTAAGAGCAGGGCAGTCCGATTTAAAATGTCCTTTCTAACCGCACTTGTAACACTTTTCCCGTTGGGTTTTTATTCGCCTCACGCTGAGGAGCCTTGCTTTTTACATTGAGAGTTGTCACTTGCTTTTGGCCCATTTGTTTCTTCTTCTTCCCCCACTTGGATTCAGAAGTTAAAACACAAGTAGCCACAAGAACTTGATACCCTTGCCTAAAGAGACCTTCTGCACCTTAAAGCTCTGTCAACAATTCCTCCAAGGTATACCCCCTACGATTTATATTGTAGTTTAGGCGGAACTGCTGAAAGCTCCTAGGTAAGCTGCCTAGAATGATATCGACCAGAGTTTCCGTATCGATAGTAGCCCCTAAGATACCGAGTCTGTTTAGATGAGAAATCATCTTTAGAACATGATCTCTTACCGGGTTCCTTCAGGCATTTGGGTTGTCATCAAGACCCTTATAGCATTTTGCCTAGCCGCCCGGTTCTGATGACCAAACATCTCGCCGTGATTTTTCATCATTTCTGTAGCCATGACCATACTCTGATGCTGATGTTGCAATACATTTTCTAAAGAAGCCAAGATGTAACAGCGAGCCATCTCATCAGATTTCTTTCATCCGCAGAATTCTTTCACCTCATCGCGTGTCAAATCCGCATCTAGCTCCAATGGGCATTCCTCAGTTAGAACAAACTTGTGTTCTTCAGCAGTCAGGACAATATTAAGATTATGTTTCCAATCAGCAAAGTTAGTGCCATCTACTTTGTTTTCTTTGAGAATTACAGCAAGTGGATTGAAAGACATCTTGAGATAAAAATTAAAAACATTCATCACATAATACATAGCAAAATATATTGAAAAACCTCAAAACACAATATATATGCTAGCAACCAACACCTCTAAAAACCCGCATACATATGCAAGCCACGATCGTGTAGATGTTTATACACATATTTTTCAAGTAGAGTTTTACGTCTTTAATTTTACTATCTAGTCAATTTACATTATGACAAGTAAAATTAATAGTTGGTTCCTCCTGGCCATGTATTAATTAGCATAGATTCCAATGGGGAGCTTATTAATTAATACACCTAAGTGAACACCATAATTTAACAACCTTAAAGTGTTATCTTTTAAATAATAGTCCTATAGATAGAGAGGTCCTATCATAACAAATAATATTTACCTTTTGTTATCATTTGAAATTCAAAACTAGTGAACCTGTAATTAGCAAATCTGGTATGGAGGAAGACCCAAAAGTCAAAGTGCATGATAATTACTTCATAATTTAAATTAATTATGGAAGTCACTTTGATTTTATTTTAAAAAAATAAATCAATTTGATCACTTTGTTATTTTAGCCTTAAGGTTTTTAATTTTCTCGTCCTAACATGCAAGAAACATATCACGTATACATTCATACATGCCATACATTCAAAACAGTAAAACCAAAATAAAGCATGGATAATTAAATTATCCAATTATCATGGTCTTCTTCCTAGAATTGAATCCGAGAAAATCTTTGACTCGATTTCTCCCACTGCTTGTCACTCTTCCCCATCCGGGCTGTGAATTTCTAAAATTAAAGTTTCACTTTTATGCAAAAATAATTACATAAAAGAAATCCAATTTTAGATTCCGACTCTTCGGCGGACGCAACGAACGGCGGTGAAACGGATCGAGCCAAAAACGGACGACTGGCGACCGAGAACTGCCCGAAGCAGGCTGCCCGCGGCCTCGGCAGCCGACGCAGCGGCGGCCGTGTCTTTGCTCAAGAGCGCCTGTGTGTCTTCTTTGTCATGGCCGATCTCAGCGTCTGTTACGCTCTACTTCTTCGTGACTTCGTCTTCTCCGAATTTGATTATAATTTTACACAAAATAAAATACATTGAATTTACAGCGAGATTGCACGAAAAAATAATATCCTAGATCTACCCACGAATTTTCTCACGGGAAAAATCTTTATATGCCTCAAAACCGGGCCAAACCAATAATTGCATAAATAATAAAAATAAAAAAATAAACATTCACATAACCATGATAATTGGATCATATTTCATGCAAGAATACATCTAGAAAAACACTCCAACATCAAATTACATGAATATTTAAATTTCTATTAATTAATCACCAAAATTGATTAAAATAGCAAAAGCCTAAAATCTGGCTCTGATACCAATTGTTGGAAATAAAACACAGCCGAAGCGAAAAGTTGATAAATGCGTTTTACGCATCCACGAGCACGAAACCTATTTTGGCATGCTAATTAATTAACTACTAAGATTAATTAGCAATTTAAATATTATTTATTATTTATTAATAAATATGTTGGTAAATTAAATAGCCTAATCTAGATCAAGGATCATATGATATTACTTTTTGAAGCGTAATGGTTGCTTGCTCCTTGATCTTCTTATATTTCTACCTTTAGATCTTCTAGAGTATGTCTCTTTGCATTTCTTGCAACGTTTCGCCGTCGGGCGTGAGTTTTCGGTTTTTGTGTATCTCGTCGAGTTTTCCTGGTGGGAATATTGCTTCTCCCTATTTTTTTTAAGTTTCGGGATGAAACTTCTTTTAAGGAAGGTAGAATGTAATACCCGTAATTTCGATATCCGGTAATTTATTTTTTCGGAGAAAGTCCGTTTTGACGACTCTCTCATGACCGTTTCGTCATTCCGAGAATGATTAATTCTGCACTTTTTGTCATCCGAGCTCGTTTCGGTGTCGTTTTGTTGAGTTCCGTGCTTTTTAGTGGTTTTTCCGCACTTGAGTTCGATTCTTGCGAATCTCGTCCGAAACTGTTGTTTCGACTTTCTCGTAAGTTCATTTAATTTTATTATTCATGTTGCAAGCTTCGTCTTGGTGTTTCGATCATGTATCATGTATTTCGGACATTTTGGGCCATTTTCGTAATTTCCCAAAGTTTGGGGTAATTACATTCCGTTGTCAAATTTCGAGCCTTCGGGTGGTCGGAATCGTGTGTTCTCTTAGTGCTCGAGTTCGTATTTGCGAGTAATTCGTAACTGTATCTTTGATTCGTATTCAGGTTCGGATTTCGGGGTCGTTCGGCCGTTGCTCGCCTGTGCAGATCGCCGAGTTACGGCCAGAGTGATCGGCGCTACGCACGTAAGGCCGGTTACGTACGTAAGGCCCTGGCGGTTACGTACGTAACGGGCCGGCAGTTTTGGGACAGTGACTCGGTTATGTACGTAAGTCTTGGCCGGTTACGTACGTAACCCGGCCGGCAGACAGCCTATATAAGGCCCTGCACACGGGTTTTTGGCCATTTTTCTCAATCTTTCCTTTCTCTTCCGCGGATGTGGTCTTGGGAATCTTGAAGCCATGTTGTTTAACAACAAATCCATGAAGTTCTTGAGGTTATAACATCAATCAATCATCCTATAACATCCTTCGATCCAGCGAATCAAGGTTAGATCTTTAGAACCCGACTTTTGGGTAGATTTGGGGGTTTTCGTGTTTTTGTCCGATTCGTTCCATTTTGTTGATTAATTCATGATGAATATGATTAATCTTGTTGGTATTCTTAGTTTCCCTATGGATTCATGGTATATTTCATGGTTTTTATGGAATCGAGAGGGTTTGGTTGTGGTCCGCCCTCGTTGTTGTTTATATACGAATATACATGAATCGTAGGCGGGTTTTCGGGTGTATTCCAATTCCGTATTAATTTAGAAATGGTTGTGATTGTATTCTTCGAATCGTTAGGTTCGGTTTCATTGGTTCCTAGCATTCGTTGGTGACTTTTCTTTCCGTTCGTTGCGTCGTCAATTATTCAAGGCAAGTATTTTTTTTTGGATACCTTTATGCTTAACGTGAAATGATAATGTATATTGTGTGTGATTTGCTCACCTCGGGAGGGTCCGACGGGGCCTCGAGGTCCGACGGGGCCTCGGGGACTCTGGATTCACGAGTTTGTTTCGCTAGCCAGCTCGGGAGGGTCCTTAGAGGCCTCGGGTGGGATTCATGGTAGCGTCCTGGTCCTAGGCGATGCCTGTACGTGACTTGTTTTTATAAAGTGGCCAGCTCGGGAGGGTCCTTAGAGGCCTCGGGTGGGATTCATGGTAGCATCCTGGTCCTAGGCAAATTGATTATTTGACTGTTTGTTTCTGGAAAAGACATGTCTGGTTTTGGTTTTTGAAATGATATTGGTGCATGTACTATGAAATGTATAAGCGATTGGTTTGCCTTGAATACTTGTACTAGCATAATTGCTAACCCCTTTGGGGACCCGTTTTGGGGAAATTCTTTTTATGGATTTCAGGTTATGTTCACGGATGATCGGCACT
Organism: Orobanche coerulescens; assembly: GCA_033398695.1. Lineage (NCBI taxonomy): Eukaryota > Viridiplantae > Streptophyta > Magnoliopsida > Lamiales > Orobanchaceae > Orobanche > Orobanche coerulescens. Next base: position 96,655,026 of record CM065810.1, on the reverse strand, counting down.
GGATGGTACGAGGATGTCGGCCAAGGTTGTTGACATGTGCAATTGAGTCTTGTTATTTCCTACTGTCTCTTTTGATGTGGATGTTTTCCAAATTGTAAACTTATAGATTGTACTCGCGAGTACTTAGGCTTTTCCTTTCGGATTGTGATTGGTCTTCGTTGGAGTTACTATATTTGTCGGTTGATGTTTATTATGCCGGTCGTACCGGACGTGTCGTTTTATGTTCTTGTTGTTAACAATTGTTTCCTTGCTAACCGAGACGGTTAGTCGAGTGGTGTTTTGTTGTGTTAGCCTGGTGGGTCCCATGTAGGGGTCCACGGCGCTGTAATACACCTCGAATATCTTGGGGGGGTGTTACAGGATCAATTCTTTCTCTTTTTCAACTAATAATGACCACTCAAGCTTGTAATATGTTGAATAAACCCTTCGTCGGCTACGTTATTTGGGATTATAAACAAGGTTTGTCATGTTATTTAGGTTTGTATAAAGATCTATTATGGATTACTTATTATTGTGTGTGATTTTCATTGTTTTACCAATCTTTATTTATTTGGCCAATAAATGATGATATTTATGGTCTTCATATGTTTCGAAAGAAAATATGTTTGATTAGATCAAATAATCTTCACTCTAAGTTGTTATAGGGGGTACAAATATACCTCTAAACCTTAGATGATTATTTGAGTTATTTTCATAAAACCTAATGCTATGTATTGAAGCCAATCAACATAGAAATATAGTGGATTGATTCAATATATAATGGGCGTTTTGACATTCGAAAGAGGAACCGTCTTTTTAAGGAAAATCGAATCTACACAACATAATAAGTAAATACATCTTATGATCTCCTATACATCTTCTATAACTAATGATAAAGTAAGTTGTAATTCCAACTATTTCATTTTACCCTTTTATTAATCTAATATTAGTGCAATCTTTTATTTCCTTAAATTTTAGAACTATTATTGTATTTTCCTTGCAATTGTCAAACCAAACTCTTAAATTGTGTGTTTGACTAATCTAAATCTCTATAACAAATAGATAAATAGTGCATAATTCAATATATAACCTAACTTCCTCGTGGGATCGATAAACCGGACTCAAAAAGTCGACTTACTACTTGATACAATATCGTGCACTTGTGATAGTTACACAAAAGACGTGTCAATTATAAATGCAACATGTTAGATACAGCAAACAGGCCATTAAGTGTTAGGATAATAAACACTTATCCAACAAGACTGAAGACCGTTGCAACGGAATCTACTTTATACGCTAAATTCATGCCACCGTTTGAAAAGAAGTATTTAAATACTGACTGGATAAAGTATTTAAATACCAACCGACAAAGATCTTCAGACAAGGAGCAAAATCCGGATCTTATATTTTGCAAGTCAATCAACAAGTTGGAACGAACTCTTTGCTCAACGGATTTATTCACAATGGATCTATCCCAAAGGCTATATATACCCCGAAGATTGAAGATCATATAGTAAACTAAAAACTGAACGAACTGAGATATATTGAGATACACATTTGAACATCACAAGAATAGTATATCAAAAGCACATATTTCTTCAAGCATACTGCCATTCATGAAAGAAGAAATATACAAGTGCTCAACCTTGAACAACACATCGTCAGCTCAAGCTCAAGAAGTCAAGCTGTTGTTCAAACACGTGTTTTTACATTTGAAGAAAACTATCAGCCCTATGTGAACTGAAGAAAGCCTTGCTTTTCTGGAAATTGTGTGTTACAGATCTGCATTGTAGACGAAGCTTTGGAACTGTGTATGAAGAAGCAAGTCAAGTGAAAGCTATAACCAATTTGTGTGAATGGTTGAAAACGACAGTCTTTGTATCAATTTGTGTGAACGATACAAGGATAGGTTTGATTATAGTCACGTTTTTGTGTACGTAGTGGTTATAATAAACATTTTTAGTCCTGTGTGGAGGACCAGTGGATATAGAGGGGTTTACCTCGAACCACTTTAAATCTGTGTTATTTACCTTCTGCATTTATTGGTTTCATTATTGTGACTTACTTAAGTATACACCAAAAACCCTGTACGCACCAAGCTAACAGGAGACAAGCCTATTTACTGTATTTACAACAACTTACTTTAACAAACTTCTGCTACGCACTCTTATTTGAAAACGATGACTTGTTGTACCAATACTTTTCCAAGCTGTATTCTGTATACTTAGTGGCCAACAGTTTTACTACAAGAGCTGATAACGAACACTTCTTTCTTTTGGGCACAATTTCCAAATCTAGTTTCAACAAGTCTAACAAAAGTGGTTTTTGTGTAGTAAGGAAGAAAGACATAGATTTCCTACTAAGCGCATCTGCAACCACATTTGCCTTACCAAGATGATAGTCAATCCTGCAGTCGTAGTCCTTTACCAGTTCCAACCATCTCCTTTGACGCATATTCAGTTCCTTTTGAGTGAAAAAGTACTTTAAACTCTTATGATCCGTATATATTTCACATTTCTCACTACAGAGATAATGCCTCCAAATTTTTAATACAAATATGACAGCTGCCAACTCTAAATCGTGTGTTGGATAATTCTTTTCATACTTCTTTAATTGTCTAGAAGCATAAGCTATTACTTTTCCATGCTGCATTAACACCCAAAGCATTCTTAGAAGCATCTGTATAGACTACGAATCCACTAGTTAATCTATGCTTCAACTCCTGGAAATTCTTCTCACATGCATGTAATATCCGGTTGTAATTCAGTCATTATCATTCAGTAATTTCATTCGGTGATTGTCACTCAGTGGATTTTCACTCATTTATAATCTTTCATCAATCATGTTCATTCACCCGTGTTCACCGTTCGGAAAAACTTCGAGTTGTGTATCGTTATTGTTCATCGTTTCAACTTTCCTCTTATGAGTTCGACTTTATTAGATCACCATTAATTTTTTTTGTAACTCCAAAAATTCTAAATCTTTGCAATATTATAGAGCATCGAGTTAGCTTTCCAATGGTTCAAACGGTGAGTCAATCGAGTCCGACGAGAGAGTTATGGTCGCTTTAGCTCACCCGCTCGTTATCGCCGATCACGCCGGCCGGACCCGACCGTGTCGTCCGACACGGCCCGTGCTGCACTCGCCCGAAATGCCGAATTTCTGCCGCCGACCGCCGTGCGGTCGTCCGACACGCCCGTGTCGAACCCTTCCGGATAAGCCGTAATGCTCGCCGAGCACACCGACCGTGTCGCCCGCACGGCCGAGTCATGCCGTCATTGCCGGACGGGTCACCGCCGGAAGGCCCTCCGCGCCGCGACCGTGTCAAGCCGGACACGGCCGAGTCCTCGCCGCCAGTCAGGCGACATGACCGTGCGGCCGGCACGGCCGTGTCCGGCAGTATCAACCCCTATAAAAGGGCCCCGCAGACGCTTTTTCTTGCCATTTTTCACCTTCTTCTCCTCCTCTTCCGCATGGGCGTGTTCTAAGCTTGAAGCCATGTTGTTTAACAACACATCCATGGATTTCTTGAGGTTATATCATCAATAATCCGTCCGATATCATCCCTTGATCCAAATAATCAAGGTTAGATTTCTAGAACCCTACTTTTGGTAAAATTGGGGTTTTCGTTTTTGTCCGATTCGTTCGCTTTTGTTGATTAATTCATGATGAATATGATTAATCTTGTTGGTATTCTTAGTTTCCCTACGGATTCATGGTATATTTCGTGATTTTTACGGAATCGAGAGGGTTTGGTTGTGGTCCGCCCTCGTTGTTGTTTATATACGAATATACATGAATCGTAGGCGGGTTTTCGGGGGTTTCTTCGTGTAATTTGGATATGGATGATTGATTATCATACTCCTTGCGAATCATTTAGGTGCCGGAAGCGCGTTCTTGGACCTACCGAACTCATACCCTTCCTCCGTTCGATTTCTCGATGTCTCAAAGGCAAGTATACATTTATGATTGTGCGTTCTCGACTTTGAAAGTAAGAGGAATTGATGGCCTGATATGAACGAACCGTTTTTACGGCATTCATAGATATATTGATGGCATATTATGAACGAACCGTTTTTACGGCATTCATATATGTATTATTGGCATGTAACGAACGAACCGTTTTGACGGCATTCCTACATGTAACGGCGTATGATATGAACGAACCGTTTCTACGGCATTCACATACGTCATAAGATTTTAGTCATTCCGGAATAACTAGTCTTGAATTGATGAATTGACGGATTACATTTACTTTATTGTCGAGGAGTATTGTGTTTCATACTTGATATACTTGCACTAGCTATTCGACGGCTAACCCCCTTATGGGGAAATACGTTTCATGTATTTCAGTTCCGTAAGATCGGACAGCAGTGTACCGGTCGGCATGAAGATGGTGGGCAAGTGTGATACCGTGTTGATCTTCCGCTTATGTTTTGAGCCTTCCATTCGGTGTTGTTGTCTTCGATTGGTTATTGAATACTCGAGTATTGTTTTCCTCTTTCTTGAAGCTCCTACTGTGTTTGCCAAGTATTGACTTGTGATGTAATGTCCGTGAATACATTGGTTATGTTTTGAATACCTTTGTATCGTCTTTCTTCTCATTATATGTAGACCTTCTCGGTCAAGTTTTATAGTCCCGTGTATGTTTAGCCTTGTGTGTCCCACGGCGGGGCTCACGGCGCCGTAATATACCCTGAACAACTTGGGGGTGTTACGAATATGGTATCGAGCTTAGGTCTATGGATACCTAGCCGTCGGTCTTTTGGGTCGAATGAGTCGTCAACTTCCCACAAGATTCACTACTCGCCATCATCACAAAGGCGACCGGTACTTGTAAGACCTTTTACTCTTCCGATGTTTCCTTATTCATTATGCTTCATCTATGGATGTTCTTGAGAATCGATCACCTTAATGACGTGTGTTTGAATTGTGCTTACGTACCTTGTGTGTTCTTCGATGTCACCGTTAGGGCCGTGGCCGTGGTCGTGTCCGTGGACGAGGAAGAGTACGTGGCGCGCCGTTTCCATCGGGCTTCGATTGGGATCGACCAACCCCAGCTTGTCGAACTCGGTGCATCCCGACACCGAGAGTCGGCATGACCAATCGACGGTCGGGAACAACGCGGACGTTGGAGTGGCGAATGCACTTCAACAATTGGCTACTCGATGACTATTTTGGCCCAAACTGCTCAAATTAATAACCCGAACCCAAACACGGATGCCTTGCTTGAACGTAATCCGTATGCACCCTCCACGCTTGGCGGTGCCACAGCACTGTTAGGGTCAAAGACTGGCTAGCGGAATTAGAGAAGATTTTCGAGGCGGTTGATTGCCCCGAGGTGAGGAAAGTACCAATTGCTCAGTATTTCCTTACTAAGGAGGCCGCTACTTGGTGGAAGGTCATCAAGCCACAGGATCGTATTGCCTCGTGGGATGAATTTAAGGAGCTCTTGGAGGCCGAGTTTTGCCCTTGGCCGGTACGAGAGAGCCGAATCCGAGCTTTCTTCGAGGCTAAACCACAGGATATTCCCGTTTCGCAGGCGATCGTGGAGTACAATCAACAATTGATCCATGTGAAGGATCAAGTACGTAACGAGCGTGATAAGATCCGTTATTTTGATATGCGGATGAAATTGGACTTACGACGGTACATGGCCGGATTTGCTTGTACCACGCTGAAAGAGTATCAGGACAGAGCTTTAGCCCATGATATGTTGAGCCCCGACAACGATACCGTCGAAGAACCTAAGAAACAGAAAGTCGCGGGAAATTTTTCTGGATCTAAAGGTGGCAACTTTCAGAAGTCTCGATTTACTAACCGCTTCACGGACAAATGTCGCGTTCTAATAAAGGGAAGAGGGGTTACCGTTCCACCTGTACCTCAAATCGCACGGTGACTTGCTATAATTGTGGCCGCCTGTGCCACTTGAATTGAATGCTACTTTCCACCATTAAAGTGTCACACGTGTGGTCGATGGGGCATAGAGCGGTTTATTGTTCCGAGCCGAACTGACTTTGGACACTGGCTAAGCCCCAACACCCTTGATCAAGGTGTTAATCGGCGGCAATCTTTCGGTCAACCTCGCAGAATTTTGGCAGGGGCCGGGACGGGTCGAACGCCGGAGGGGGAACTCTAGCATCGGTTCGGTACAACCACGAGTTTATGAGATGCGTCGAATGCATTTAACCCGATGCGGCGGTGGCTTGTGTACCATTCATATTCTATCCTATCCAAATGTACTTTTGATTCGGGTGCTACACATTCTTTTATTTATTTGGAGTGTGTACGCCGTTTGAATATAACTTGTTTAATCGCCATGATCCCTTTATCGTGAGACTGCCTAGCGGGGATAGGATTGTGGGGAATCAGGAGATTAGAGAATTTCCGGTGGTTATATCCGGTATGGAATGGTTATCAAATTTAATTGTAGTTGATATGGAAGGCGAGGACGTAATCCTCGGCGAGGATTGGCATAATAATCACCAGGCGATTATGAATTACCGTACCAAAGTTATCACTATGATGACTAAGGACGGATCTGAGTACTCATTTTTGGGACGTAAGTTGGGCCAATCCAAGTTACTTATCAGTTCCATGAAGGCCGTAAAACTTTTGAATAAAGGTTGTACGGGCTATTGGTGTTATGCGTTGAAAACGGAAGTAATTGAAGTCGATTTCTCTTCAATTCCGGTTGTTAATGAGTATCCCGATGTTTTTCCGGACGATCTTCCGGGATTACCGCCAGATCGAGAGATAAATTTTTCCGTGGATTTAGAGCCGGATGCGGCCCCGATTTCTAAAGCACCTTATCGGATGGCACCTTCCGAGATGCAGGAATTGAAGACTCAGTTGGGAGAACTTTTGGAAAAAGGGTACATCAGACCGAGCGCTTCGCCTTGGGGCGCGCCCGTTCTTTTCGTCAGGAAGAAGGATGGTTCACTACGTTTGTGCATTGACTACCGTGAGCTGAATAAAGTAACCATCAAGAATAAATATCCTTTGCCTCGTATAGACGATCTATTTGATCAATTGCAAGGAGCTGCGGTTTTCTCGAAGATTGATTTAAGATCCGGGTATTATCAACTCAGGGTGAGGGAGTCCGACGCCCAAGACGGCGTTTGGACGAGATATGGACATTTCGAATTTGTAGTTATTCCTTTTTGGTTGACGAATGCGCCGGCAATATTCATTCAATTTTTGAATAAATTATTCATCGAGTTCCTCGACAGGTGTGTACTCGTCTTTATTGACGACATCTTGATCTATTCTCGAGATAAGGAGGAACATGCCCGACACTTGCGTTTGGTCTTAGACATTTTGAGAACCGAGCATCTCTATGCAAAATTCTCGAAATGTGAGTTTTGGTTGGAAGAAGTTATGTTTCTCGGCCATGTGATTTCACCAAGGGGTTCGTGTAGACCCGTAAGATCGAGACAGTGTTAGGCTGGGCACCGCCTAAAAATGTTAAGGAGGTTCGTAGCTTTTTGGGCCTTGCTGGGTATTACCGTCGGTTTGTCGAGGGGTTCTCGAAACTCGCTCGACCGCTTACGAAATTACTCCAGAAGACCGAAAAGTTTATTTGGACGGATGAGAGACAACAGAGCTTCGATGAATCAAGAGACGATTAACTTCAGCGCCGATTCTAACTTTACCACATGGTAGCGAAGGCTTTACAGTTTATAGTGACGCTTCGGTCAAGGCACAGGGTGTTCTTATGCAGCATGATAAGACAATAGCTTTTGCGTCACGACAATTAAAACCGTATGAGATGAATTATCCTACTCACGATTTAGAGTTGGCCGCAATTGTCTTCGCACTCAAGATTTGGCGGCATTATTTGTACGGTTCACCGTGTCGGATTTATACCGATCACAAGAGCCTGAAATATATTTTCAGTCAGAAGGAGCTAAATATGAGGCAGAGACGTTGGTTAGAATTGATAAAGGATTATGATTTGGAGATTCTTTACCACCCCGGAAAAGCCAATGTCGTTGCGGATGCTTTGAGCCGCAAATCGGCATCTCTTCAAATGCTTGAGGTTCTTACGTCTCAGACGAAGATTCGTCAGGATTTAATTGAACAAGGGATCGAAGTTTGGCTTCAGCGAGTACAGGACAGTTGTGTACTCGAAATTACTTGCCCTTGGTTGACGATATCAAAGGGAAACAAAGGAGTGACCCGATGATTTCTCAACTGAAGGAAGATGTAATTTAAGGAAAAGCTCCAGTCTTTATGGTACAGGAGGATAGTTTTTTGAGATTTCAGGCGTGCTTTGCGTTCGAACGATTTGGAATTGAGACAGAGGATTCTCCGAGAAGCTCATGCTACGCCTTACTCAATCCACCCCGAACGAGTAAGATGTACAAAGATTTGAAGCGCAATTTTTGGTGGAATAACATGAAGAAGGATGTTACGGAGTTTGTACTACGGTGCTTGACGTGTCAACAAGTCAAGATCGAACATCAACGACCGGGATTGTTGAAACCACTCCCCATTCCCCGAGTGGAAGTGGGAAGACATCTCGATGGATTTTATCATCGCATACGAGAACTCGGATCGAATGAATATGATTTGGGTAATTGTCGATCGATTGACCAAGTCTGCACACTTCTTGGGTATTAGGGATACTTGGGGACCGGATAGACTGGCTCGAACCTTTATTGCTGAGATCGTGAGATTACACGGTAGCCCCAAGACCATTGTTTCCGATCGAGACGGCCGTTTCATATCGCATTTTTGGCAGGCCGTTCATCAGGCTCTGGGTACGGAGTTGAGATTGAGCACTTCCTTTCATCCTCAGTCGGACGGTCAGACAGAGAGGACGATTCAGACATTGGAAGATATGTTACGGGCTTGTGCCTTGGATTGGAGTAATGATTGGGAGCTTCACTTGTCGTTGATCGAGTTTGCTTACAATAATAGTTGGCATGCGTCGATCCAAATGGCACCCTTCGAGGCACTTTATGGTAGGCGATGTAGGTCGCCATTGTGTTGGGACGAGGCTTCTGAACTAGTTGGGACGGAGCCGGATATGTTGATGGAGACTAAGGAAAAGATTACTATTATCCGGGACCGATTATTGGCCGCCTGCAGTCGCGTCGAAATCTTATGCCGATACTCGCTGCCGACCCTTGGAGTTCGAAGTGGGGATCATGTCTTGCTCAAGGTGTCGCCGACTCCGTGGAGTTTTCCGCCGGGAAAAGGGAAACTTAGTCCGAGGTATATCGGACCTTTCGAGATTTCGACAGAGTTGGAGATTTAGCTTATCGCTTGGCGTTACCTCCACTTTGAGTCACGTCCATAGTGTTTTTCATGTGTCTCAATTGAGAAAGTACGTACGGATCCGAGCCACGTCATCGACTACACCGAGATTGACGTAGCCGAGGATATTACCTTTCCGAGAAACCCGTGAAGATTCTTGAGCGCCGTGAGAAACAACTTCGGCATAAGACCATTCCACTGGTTAAAGTACAATGGTCGAGGCATGGAGTCGAAGAGGCGACTTGGGAGACGGAAGAGAAGATGCGAGTTGAATACCCCGAACTATTTATTTCTTAAGTTTCGGGACGAAACTTCTTTTTAGAAGGGGAGAATGTAATATCCGGTTGTAATTCAGTCATTATCATTCAGTAATTTCATTCGGTGATTGTCACTCAGTGGATTTTCACTCATTTATAATCTTTCATCAATCATGTTCATTCACCCGTGTTCACCGTTCGGAAAAACTTCGAGTTGTGTATCGTTATTGTTCATCGTTTCAACTTTCCTCTTATGAGTTCGACTTTATTAGATCACCATTAATTTTTTTTGTAACTCCAAAAATTCTAAATCTTTGCAATATTATAGAGCATCGAGTTAGCTTTCCAATGGTTCAAACGGTGAGTCAATCGGAGTCCGGACGAGAGAGTTATGGTCGTTTTAGCTCACCCGCTCGTTATTGGCCGATCAACGGCGGACCCGACCGTGTCGTCGACACGGCCGTGCCGTACTCGCCGGAAATGCCGAATTTCTGCCGGCCGAACTCGGCGGTGTGGTCCGACACGGCCGTGTCGAACCCTTAGGATAAGCGGAATCGTCTGCCGAGCACACCCGACCGTGTCGTGCAGCGCAGTCGAGTCATGCCGGTCATTTGTCGGACGGGTCACGTCGGAAGGCCCTCCGCGCGCGACCGTGTCAAGCCGGACACGGTCGAGTCCTGTCGGCCAGGTATGCGACACGACCGTGCCGGTCGGCACGGGCCGTGTCGGCAGTGATCAACCCTATAAAAGGGCCTGCAGACGCGTTTTCTTGCCATTTTCACCTTCTTCTCCTCCTCTTCCGCACCGGGCGTGTTCTAAGCTTGAAGCCATGTTGTTTAACAACACATCCATGGATTTCTTGAGGTTATATCATCAATAATCCGTCCGATATCATCCCTTGATCCAAATAATCAAGGTTAGATTTCTAGAACCCTACTTTTGGTAAAATTGGGGGTTTTCGTGTTTTTGTCCGATTCGTTCCGTTTTGTTGATTAATTCATGATGAATATGATTAATCTTGTTGGTATTCTTAGTTTCCCTACGGATTCATGGTATATTTCGTGATTTTTACGGAATCGAGAGGGTTTGGTTGTGGTCCGCCCTCGTTGTTGTTTATATACGAATATACATGAATCGTAGGCGGGTTTTCGGGGGTTTCTTCGTGTAATTTGGATATGGATGATTGATTATCATACTCCTTGCGAATCATTTAGGTGCCGGAAGCGCGTTCTTGGACCTACCGAACTCATACCCTTCCTCCGTTCGATTTCTCGATGTCTCAAAGGCAAGTATACATTTATGATTGTGCGTTCTCGACTTTGAAAGTAAGAGGAATTGATGGCCTGATATGAACGAACCGTTTTTACGGCATTCATAGATATATTGATGGCATATTATGAACGAACCGGTTTTACGGCATACATATATTTATTATTGGCATGTAACTAACGAACCGTTTTGACGGCATTCCTACATGTAACGGCGTATGATATGAACGAACCGTTTCTACGGCATTCACATACGTCATAAGATTTTAGTCATTCCGGAATAACTAGTCTTGAATTGATGAATTGACGGATTACATTTACTTTATTGTCGAGGAGTATTGTGTTTCATACTTGATATACTTGCACTAGCTATTCGACGGCTAACCCCCTTATGGGGGAAATACGTTTCATGTATTTCAGTTCCGTAAGATCGGACAGCGAGTGCGGGTCGGCATGAAGATGGTGGGCAAGTGTGATACTGTGTTGATCTTCCAGTTATGTTTTGAGCCTTCCATTCAGTGTTGTTGTACTGGATTGGTTATTGAATACTCGAGTATTGTTTTTCCTCTTTCCTTGAAGCTCCGGCCTGTGTTTGCCGAAGTATTGACTTGTGATGTAATGTCTGTGAATACATTGGTTATGTTTTTGAATACCTTTGTATCCTCTTTCTTCTCATTATATGTAGACCTTCTCGGTCAAGTTTTATAGTCCCGTGTATGTTTAGCCTTGTGTGTCCCACGGCGGGGCTCACGGCGCTGTAATATACCCTGAACAACTTGGGGGTGTTACAATGCATCCGTCCAGATAAACTTTGCATTCTTCCTTGTTATCATAGTCAATGGAGTGGCAATCTTTGAAAATCCTTTTACAAACTGTCGGTAGTAATCGGCCAATCACAAGAAACTACGAACTTCTGATACATTGGTAGGTGTTGGCCAGTTGCTCACAGCTTTCACTTTGCTCAGATCAACTGAAATGCCGTCCTTGGATACAACATGTCCTAGGAAAACCACCTTCTACAGCCAAAACTCACATTCTTGAATTTGGCATACAACTGTTTCTCCTTGAGAATCCGTAGTACTATTCTCAAGTGTTCTTTATGTTCTTCTTTGTTACATGAATAAATAAGAATATCATAAATAAATACCACCACAAACTTATCAAGGAGTTCTTCAAACACCCGATTCATTAGATCCATAAAGGCTGCATGAGCATTAGTCAGTCGAAAGGGCATCATAAGAAATTCGTAATGACCATACCATGTCCTGAATGTAGTTTTAGGGATATCTTCTTCTTTAACCTTCAGTTGGTGATATCCGGAACGTAGATCAATTTTTGAAAATACAGAAGCTCCTTGTAACTGATCAAAAATATCGTCTATCCTTGGAAGAGGATACTTGTAACACCCCCAAAATTTCCCGGGGCATTACAGTGCCATGAATCCCATGTGGGACCCAAGGCTATTTTAGGAAATTGATATTTTAAATAAGGTATTATAAAACAGGTAAGTCCACGGTTACATATCACGAAACGGAATGTCCTTGAAAGAACATAATTGAAAACACGATTATTACATAAACAGAGTTTTCGGAAAACAAATTAAAACATGCGGTAGCGGAACTCTATTCTAACACCGTTCAAGCCTGACAGGAACCCTCGGGAATGTCCTGTACATATTCAACAAATTTACCTGGCACAACGAATCATGCCAGGTAAACCGGGGTCAGAGAATGATGATCAATAACAGTATTACACAACGAAATACACGATTTATTAACAACATACCACATAACATATAGATGATAATTCACAGTATAACTGACATTGTCTTTCTCTTTTAACACATAAACCCCAAGGTCGTAACCATGGGTCACGGAAGTATCCACACAGAAATACTCCGAAACGTGGGTGCCATTTTAGGTCCTATTCCTCAACACATTTTCACACGGGTACCATTCAGGTTTTATCCCCAACACATCGGCCCATTCATAAAACAATTTTCAGAGAAAAACAATCATTCGTCATTCATCACAAAACGGCACATTCATGTATTCCGAATATTGTAAATAAAATTAACACTTCTCGGGCAAGATTTTACTTGCCTTAAATCCGACGGTACGTGTCTTATGACAACTTGAACTTCCACGACCGATCGAGTTCAACCTAATCACATAATCCTCGATTAACAGTTCGTACGGATAACGGCGACTAAATTGATTAGTTAAAGTCGATGACTCCAAGGTCGATTTGAAATGTGAAATTTGCATTCGATTATTACAACAAGACACATGGATAATTAGTTCGAGAATGAAATATACTTATAACGATAGTTTTGATTAATAAAAGTTCACCCATTTTGATTGTCTATGAGAGTTAAGCAACAGATCTACCCAAATACCCGTATTCCAACTCACATAACAACAATACCGAAAAATAACTTCCAGGATTTGATAGACTTACCTTAATAGACGAAGAACAATGAAGAATGATGATGAACCAACAAATAACAAGCTAGAAGAAATGAATAATGGATCGATCAACCGAGATAACCTTCTCCGGAGCTTGAGTAATCCTTGCCTTATGCCAAAACAAGTGTTTTGGGAGTCCAACAATTGTTTAAGGGGCTGGTAAGGGTCTGAAGAATGCTTGCTCAAGTGTTTTATGACGAGGGAAACGAAGGAGGATGTGTTAATTTATAACACACGATTGTGTTTTACGTACGCTAACACTCAAAGGTTTGTGTATGTAAAGAGCATTACGTACGTATGTCTTCTACTTAACGTACGTAATGGTCGATCAGAGGCTACTGCCCGGAATGCCCCCACCAATTACGTACGTAAGGGATCATAACATACGTAAGAAGCCTTACAATAGCATACGTTAAGTTTGACAATTAATGTACGTTACAAGTAGTTGACTCGTTTGCCTTCTAGCCCACCGAAAGTACCCAATCCGCATCAAAAGAAAGATTCTGGTCGGAAGACCAATTCCAGCCTTACGTACGTAATCTAGTAATGTTAATGTACGTAATGATGCGAATCTAACGTATGCTATGCATGACATATAGCGTACGTTAGTCACTCAGTCCCTTAGTTACTTATCTCATTTTAACCAACTCGGGTTGACTACCTTTTCACTCGTCAACAATTCCTCGGGAAACAAGATGTTGGACACCATCATATTCGCAATGATAATTGTCCAACGGCGTTAAGGTACGTCACCTCCATTCCATTCCGTTCCATTCACATCACACAATTGTATCCCAAAAACACTTTAATGAAACCACATAATATAAGAAGACAACATCATAAATGATAGAAATTGCATTTTAATTTATGAAGTACACGGTAATTAAAGCATGAAATACCCATGGTATTAGATACCATCCCCCTTAAAATAGTTTCGTCCTGAAACTAAGAAAATAACTCGGGATGACTTTCCCTCATGCTCGACTCTATCTCCCAAGTTGCTTCCTCCACGTCGTGGTGTGACCATTGAACTTTCACAAGGGGTATGACATTATTTCGTAATATTTTAATACGCCGATCCAAGATAGCGATCGGCACTTCTCTAAAGGTAGCATCATCAGAAATTTCCACTTCTTCGAAGTTGAGTTTGTGACTAGGATCATATACATACTTCCTTAATTGGGAGACGTGAAAGACATTATGCACTCATTCCAAATGCAGCGGCAGGGCTAATCGATACGCAAGCTTTCCAACTCGGTCCAATATCTCGAATAGGCCTATGAACCTTGGGCTTAACTTGCCATTCTGGACGAAACACCGGATACCTCGCATAGGCGATACTTTGACCCAAACATGATCCCCGACCGTAAATTCCAATGGTCGCTGCCAGTTCTCGGCATATGATTTATGCCGGCTTTGCACTGCTAACATATGTTTTCGAACAACATAGATCTTCTTAATGGATTCCTGGATCAGGTCTAACTCGGTAGCCATGGTGTCAAAAGCATCATCCCAGCATATCGGCGACTCGCATCTTTGTCCGTACAAAGCCTCAAATGGTTCCATATCTATGCTCGCGTGCCAGTTGTTTTTTTACGAAAAGTCTACTAACCCGAGATGATTAACCCAATCCTTACCCCAATCGAGCACACATGCCATAAACATATCTTCCAAGGTTTGTATCGTGTGCTCGGCCTGTCCATTCGTCCGAGGGTGATAGGCTGTGCTAAAATGCAACTGGGTTCCCATAGCTTTATGGACGGCTTTCCGATAACGGGACACATACCTGATGTCTCTATCCGATATGATGGATGAGGGAACGCCGTGCAATCTCACGACCTCCTTGATGAAAATAGTGGCTAACTGCTCTGTTCCGGTTGCTTCCTGAATTGGAATAAAATGTGCTGATTTCATTTACAGATCAACGATAACCCAAATTGTGTCCTTTCCTCCCACTGCCGTTGGTAACTTAGTAAAAAAGTCCATTGATATGATTTTCCATTTCCACTCCGGAATGGGTAAGGGTTGCATGATTATGGATGGTCTGCGGTGTTCTATTTTTACTTCTGGACACGTCATACATCGGGCAACGAATCTAGCCACTTCCTATTTCATATTTTTTCCACCAAAAACTCTGTCGCATATCCTTATACATTTTGCTTGCTCCGGGGTGAATGGAGTAGGGAGTGGAGTGTGCTTCTCTCAGTATAGTTTGCTTCATCTCGTCATTCGGCGGAATACAGATCCTATTCTTGAATCTCACCAAGTCCCCCTAGATTATAATCGGAAACATTTCCCCCTTTGATTCCCGCACCGATCGCACGTAGTTCTGGATCCTCCATCTGTGCTAGACGTATCTCATTTAATAAGGACGATTGAGCACAATTGTCCTAGACTGTGTTGTACCCATACTTCAGTACCACTCCTCCTGATGGCTTGCTGTAGTTCGGGTTGAACCGGTAGGCTGGATAACATTACTTCCTGTGTAGTTTTCCGACTGACTGCATCAGCTATGACATTAGCCTTTCCGAGGTGCTATGAGATTTCCACGTCATAGTCCTTGATTAGCTCCAACCAGCGCCTCTGCCTCATGTTTAATTCCCTCTGGGTGAATATGTATTTCAAACTCTTATGATCTGTAAAAATCTTACAAGTAACTCCGTAAAGGTAGTGCCTCCAAATCTTGAGGGCGTGTACCACTGCATCTAACTCTAAGTCATGCGTTGGGTAATTCATTTGATACGGCTTCAGTTGTCGAGATGCGTATGCAATAACTCTGTCATTCTGCATGAAGACACATCCCAGTCCATGTTTAGATGCATCCGTGTATATAATGAATCCTTCCGTTCCCAGCGGTAGCACTAACACTGAAGCAGTAGTCAGCCTACTCTTGAGCTCGTCAAAGATTTTCTGACAATACGTAGTCCAAACAAACTTGGTACGTTTCCTCAGTAGGTTCGTTAATGGTCGAGCGATACAGGAAAAAGCCTCGACGAATCTTCGATAATAACCCACCAATCCTAGAAAACTCCTTACCTCCTTGACGTTCTTCGGCGGTTCCCAACTCATTATCGTTTCGATCTTTTGTGGATCAACTTTAACGCCTTCCGCCGAGACGACATGTTCGAGGAAAATTACTTCCAGCATCCAGAATTCGCACTCTGCAAGTTTTGCATAAAGTTGGTGTTGCCTCAACACGCTGAGTACCTGTCTCAAATATTCTTCGTGTTCCTGTCGGCTTCAAGAATAAATTAGGATGTCGTCAATAAAAACCACGATGCACTTATCATGGAAATCGATTAAAACTCTGTTCATCAACTCTGTGAAAATGGCTGGGGCATTGGTCAAACCGAATGATACCACGATATACTCATTATGTCCATACCTCGATCGAAATGCAGTCTTGGGTATATCTTCCTCCTGAATCCTCAATTGGTGATGTCCGGACCTTAGATCGATCTTTGAAAACACAACTGCCCCCTGTAATTGATCTAGGAGATCATCGATCCTAGGAAGTTGATCATGATTCTTGATAGTGACCTTGTTTAATTCTCTATAGTCAATGCACAAGCGTAGAGAGTTATCCTTCTTTTCAACAAAGAGTACTGGCGCGCCCCACGGAGAGGTACCCGGGCGGATCAATACCTTCTCCAGCAGATTTTTGAGTTGTATCTTCAATTCTTTCATCTCGGTTGGTGCCATCCTGTAAGGAGCTTTGGAAATAGGTCTTGTTACCGGCTGAAGTTCAATGGAGAGATCAACTTCTCGGTGCGGCGGCAGCCCTGGTAGTTCATCAAGAAAGACATCTGAAAATTTATTCACCACCAGGATGTTCACAACCGAAAGTTGTGATGTATCCTCTTGGAGGACATAACACCAATAGTACATTTCTCGAGAGTTGCAGGAGACTTCCGGTGCAAGAAGGCTGAGAGACCCTTTCGTACTGAAGTGTTCTCGACCCTTGATAACATGTGTGGTACCATCGTAAGCCATGATGGAAATAGTCAAGTGGTAGGTATCTAATATCGTCCTATGCAAGGGCATCCAGTCCATACCTAAAATGATATCTTCATTCTGAAGTGGAAAAACCATAAGATTTGCAACCCATCCACGATCCTTGATGCGGATCTGGCAGTCTCGAACTTCTAGATTGCCACCTACTCTACTACTCTCGGGTAGTTTAACAGTAAAGGATTTACAAGGCACACAAGCAAGATTCAAACGTTCAACACATTCCACAGATATAAACGAATGTGTGGCTCCGGTATCAAATAGTACATAAACAGGCTGGGAGTTAACAAGAAGTGCACCTCAGATAGATGGCACGGACTGACCATCCGTAGCCCTTAGTTCGAATACATGGGACGGCAATGACTCGAAAAAGGATGCAGTACCACCGCCGCGCCCACGGCCTCGACCGGCACCATGTGGTGGTGGTTGAGGCTGATAGGGTGGAGTTCGGTAGTTGGAAACGGCAGGTGTCCTGGAGGATTGTACAGAGCCCTGTTCACTCTAATGAGGAGTTGAGTTCTGTGCAGGATTGGCTCGCCAGCAGTAACGAGACTTGTGTCCACTCTTTCCGCAGGAGAAAAATTTGGTAACCGACTTGTGACACCAGTCCTTGGTATATCCAGATACGCCATACTTGAAGCAGTCTTTATAGTAAGGCCGATCAGATGCACCCTTCTGTTGGTACGAAACTGCTGACTTAAAAGAAGACACGGACCACGAGTTCGTCTTGTTGGTACTCCCTGGCTGATTAGATGTCTTCTACTTCTTTGAATTATGTCCGGTGTCAGCGTTAACAACACGGCATATGCTGTGACTACGTCCTCGTACGCCCTCAGAGTCGTACAGTGGAATCCGACAGCATAACATTGTACATCTTCCGGCAACATCTGCGCAAGGTGACAGATTCATTTATCCTCTGATGGAACCATCTGTGAGACGTAACATAGCTCGGTACGGTAGGCCCGAATGATCTCTGGCACTGGCAAGTTCTGCGGTTCGGCACTAAAAAAGTCTTGTGCATGAGCGGTTTGGGCTGATGTAGAACAGTACTCGTTCCTCAATAGCCGGGCAAATTCAGCCCACCTGACTACTCGCTTTTCCGGCTTGTAAGTTCTCCACTAATGGGCAGCAGTGTCGTGGAGCTGATTAAGCACGAGCGGCACCTTTCGGTTCTTGGGACAACCATTCACATCGAAGGCGGTCTCCATTTTGGATATCCAATCGTCCACGTGTTTCTCCCCTGCTCCGTCAAACAATGGCGGTCTAGTTTTCAACATCTCACCCAGCCATCGGTCTCTCCGTGCATTTTCATCCACGATGATGACTGGTATCCATTCTGTTTGGTTGACTTGAGCGATCCCCATGGCAATAGCCGGGCGAGGGCCTGAATGAAATCCGGGTCCATGCCTTCAGGGTTGTTATTCTGGCGCTCTGCCTCCTAATCGTTTTGATTAATCGGCGGCGGCTGGTTCCCAGCTGGAATTGTCTAGGCAGTGTTCCTATCCTCGTTCTGGTTCACGGCGGAACCCTGAGCATCGTTTACTATCCTCCTAGCTCCACGGCATGCCATTACAGACAATATTAATCTAAGGGTCAGTTCAAGACACACTTATCTCATACAAATTACATGTCGCACCCAAATAGAAAACACATACACTACTTACTTACATTCCCCTGAAGAGTTACAGTAAAATTTTCGGAAATAAAAAGAAATTTTTCAAAAATATTTTTCCGACAGGAACCGAACTCTCTGATACCATTTCCTGTAACACCCCCAAAATTTCCCGTGGCATTACAGTTCCGTGAATCCCGTGTGGGACCCAGAAGGAAATTTTATGAACTTGATATTTTAAATAAGGTATTATAAAATGGGTGAGTCCATGGTTACATATCACGAAACGGAATGTCCTTGAAAGAACATAATTCAAAACACGATTATTACATAAACAGAGTTTTCGGAAATCAAATTAAAACATGCGCTAGCAGAACTCTATTCCAACACCATTCAAGCCTGATTAGAACCCTCGGGAATGTCCTACACATATTCAACAAATTTACATGGCACAATAAATTATGCCAGACAAACAAGGGTCAGAGAATGATGATCAATAATAGTATTACACAAAGAAATACACGATTTATTAACACCATACCACATAACATATATATGAGAATTCATAGTATAACCGACGTTGTCTTTCTCTTTTAACACATAAACCCCAAGGTCACAACCAAGGGTCACGGAAGTATCTACACAGAAATACTCCGGAACGTGGGTGCCATTTTAGGTCTTCTCCCTCAACACATTTCCACACGGATACCATTCAGGTTTTATCCCCAACACATCGGCCCATTCATAACACAATTTCCAGAGAAAGACAATCGTTCGGTATTCATCACACAACGGCACATTCATGTATTCCGAATATTGTAAATAAAATTAACACTTCTCGAGCAAGATTTTACTTGCCTTAAATCCGACGGTAAGTGTATTACGACAACTTGAACTTCCACGACCGATCGAGTTCAACCTAATCACATAATCCTCGATTAACATTCCATATGGATAACGGCGAATAAAGCTAGTTTCCCATTCCCTTTCCTAACTGAATTCTTAACTTAGTCCAATTTCACAAAACTAGTATCATATTTTATAAGCTCAATAGCAATACGCATTATTACGATTGTTTAATACTTTGATCTTCGATTGTTATAACTATTTTCTCAACAAGATTACTCCAACCTTAGTTTAGTTGCCAAAAATCGACTATAGTGTAATCGAGTTCTATTAACTACTAATGAAATTCTCTACTCCAAGTTCTCAATTCGGTGGGTTAACTTTTATACAATGATTTAATGGTTGATTCTTAACGATGGTAATACTATCAAGCTTGATTCCACCTAGTTAATTAACGTTTGATAATCATATTAGCAAAGTGGGCTACAATGAGTTTAGCATACGGTGATAGGATTCCTAACACAATTTCTCCTACAATTGATTCGTTAAGGTCAATGACTCCAAGGTCGATTTGAAATGTGAAATTCGCATTTGATTATTACAACAAGACACATGGATAATTGGTTCGAGAACAAAATATACTTAAAACGATAGTTTTGATTAATACAAGTTCACCCGGTTTGATTTTCTGCGAGAGTTAAGCAACAGATCTACCTAAATACCCGTATTCCAATTGACATAACAACAATACCGAAAAATAACTTCCAAAATTTGCTAGACTTACCTTAATAGACGAAGAACAATGAATAATGATGACGAACCAATGAAGAAACAGCTAGGAGGAATGAAGAATGGATCGATCAACCGAGATAACCTTCTTCGTAGCTTGAGTAATCCTTGCCTTATGCCAATACAAGTGTTTTGGGAGACTAAGAATTGTCTAAGGGGCTGGGAAGGGTCTGAAGAATGCTTGCTCAAGTGTTTTAGGCCGAGAGAAATGAAGGAGGAGGTGTTAATTTATAACACACGATTGTATTTTATGTACGCTAACACTCAAAGGTTTACGCACGTAAAGAGCATTACGTACATAATGTCTTCTAGTTAACATATGTAATGGTCGATCAGAGGCTACTGCCCGGAATGCCCCCACGTATTACATACATAAGTGTCATAACATACGTAAGCAGCCTTACAATAGCGTATGTTAAGATTGACAATTAACGTACGTTACAAGCAGTTGACTCGTATGTCTTCTAGCCCACCGAAAGTACCCAATCCGCGTCAAAAGAAAGATTCTGGTCCGAAGACCAATTCTAGCCTTACGTACGTAATCTAGTATTGTTAACGTAGATAATGCTGCGAATCTAATGTATGCTATGCATGGCATATAGTGTATGTTAGTCAGTCAGTCCCTTAGTTACTTATCTCATTTTAACCAACTCGGGGTGACTACCTTTTCACTCGTCAACATTTCCTCAGGGAACAAAACGTTGGCCACCGTCATATTTTCCCCGACAATTGTCCAACGGCGTCAAGGTACGTCACCTCCGTTCCATTTCGTTCCATTCACATCACACAATTGTATCGCAAAAGCACTTTAATGAAACCATATAATATAAGAAGACAACATCGTAAATGATAGAAATTGCATTTTAATTTATGAAGTACATGGTAATTAAAGCATGAAATACCCATGGTATTACAATACTTATTTTTAATAGTAACTTTATTGAGCTCCCTATCATCAATACATAACCGAAACATACCATCTTTCTTTTTCACAAATAAAACAGGTGCTCCCCAAAGTGAATGACTTGGACGAATAAAGCCCTTTTCGAGTAATTCTTATAACTGGATTTTTAACTCCTTTAGTTCGGTTGGTGCCATTCTACATCGTGATTTAGAGATAGGGGTAGTTCCATGTATAATATCTATTTCCAACTTGACTTCTCGGTCTGGTGGTAATCCTAGAAGATCCTCTGGAAATACCTCAGGAAATTCCTTAACCACGTCTACATCTCCAGGTTTTAATTCCATTTTATGAGAAGTATCTAAAATATTGGCCAAATAGCCGACACAACCCTTTCTTAATAACTTCTTAGCTTTTAGTGCAGTTATAATTGGTCAGAAGCAAGAATGAGAATTTCCGCTAAATGCAAACTGTTCTTCGTTCTCTGGTTGGAAGGTTGCTACCTTTTTTGTACAATCGACATGTGCACCATATTTAGAAAACCAATCCATACCAAGTATAACGTCGAAGTTTGATATTGGTAGAATGACAAGATCAGCATATAGCATCCTACCATCAATCCGAACCGTACAAGCCCTTATCATTTGGTTAGAGTCTATTTCTTCCCCACTTGGAGTAGCCACGTTATAGACAATTTCTAATAATTTCAGTTTAATGCCTAATTTTCTCATAAATGTTTTTGATGCAAAAGAATGCGTAGATCCTTGGTCTACCAATGTAAATGCAGGAATCCCGGATATTAAAATCGTACTTGAGACCACAGAAGCATTTGTATTAGCTTTTTCTCGTGTCATCGCAAAGACCCTTCCTTGAACTCTATTCTCTAAACTGGGGCAGTTCCTTGCCATATGTCCGAGTTTGTTACACTTGAAGAAAGTATTCGAGTTGGTGAAGCATTCCCCAAAGTGATTCTTCTCGCACTTAGGACATTTTGGTTTTTTTGTTAAATATGTCGTTGGATTGGGTCCAGCCTTAGGATATTTCTGATTAACTTTGCCTAGTTTTTGATTTGGCCTCTTCCCTTGTATTTTAGCAGCAAATGCTTGCCTCTTCTATTGATAAGCCTTCTGGATTTCTTTCTCGCCGGACTCCGCGATTAGCGCTTTATAAACCACATGTCGGAACTCAGTTGATGCTGACATCCTGACGTCCCTTCTAATTTTAGGGCGAAGTCCTCTCAGAAAATGTTCCATCTTCTCTGTATTATCCCCGGTGATGTATGGGACATACTTGCAACCTTCCTCGAATTTCCGAATATAATCTCAAACAGACATATCCCCTTCTTTCAACTCCAAGAATTCCTTCACCTTAAATGATCGTACATCCCTCGTAAAGTATTTATCATAGAAAGTTGTTTTAAATTTTTCCCAGGTAAGCCCTTCCATATTGACTCCAAGTTTGGCTCCTTCCCACCAGGTTCTTGCTTCTTTCTTGAGTTGGAACACCGCACAAAGTATCTTCTCAGCATCATCAATACGCATATAGTCAAAGATGACATCAAGTTATTTGACCCATTCTTCTGCAGCCATGGGATCAGATCCACCGTGGAAATCAGGAGGCTCCATCTTCCTAAATTTTTCATACACCGCTGGCCTATTATCATTTCTCGGATGTAGTGGAGGAGGTTCTTGATTCCTTTGCTGCATATCCAACAATCACTGCATTTGTTCACATGCGACCTTATGCATTTGTTGCATTAATTCAGCCAAATTATCCATAAGGTTCAGATTCTGGTCTTCTCTCGTCTTCCTCTTTGGTGCCATCATTTCTTATTTATCGCCCAGTCTTAACCCCATCATAAGTCAATAATAATTGCACAATCATATCAAGCATCAAATAATACATAAAATCTATGCAACATACCTCTAAATTTTGAAGTTTATCATACTTCCCAGTCGAGATCGTTCATATGCCATCTTTTTGTTTGTGGGAAAGATTCAAACCTTTGCTCCGATACCACAACTGTAATACCCCCTAACCTAATAGTTAAACCACAAGGGTTCGTACCATTAAGTCGGAAAATGCCACGAATTTTGTACTTTGAAAACTTTCAATTTGAACTCTTTAAAGTATATAACTCGGGAGTAATAACAAATTTCATGTCATGACGTATTATTTTTTTTATCATTATGAAAGTTTATTTATAAAAGTCCAAAAACATCAACTCCGAAAATAAAGCAAACTATTTTTATTCCTCTTGAAGTAGTACAAAAGATAATAAAACTCAACATAATCAAATACAACATAACAAAGCAGTCCTTATTCAAATTAATACATATCCTTTCATGGGTAATAAAGTCATTAGAATTATGGCATATTGACGGATCTCCGACTGCCGCTCCGAAGAGGAATGATCAACTTCTATGCATTTACATCGTCACTTGTATCATAAAAATATAATGAGCTAAAAGCTCAGTAAGATGATACTTCTTTAATAGCAATATAGCACATTCATCAAACAATTAATATTATACTTATACATATATATAAACATGTGTATGATCATGTTTGTTTTCTTTTTTTTTAAAAGAATATCCTTTCCTTTTTGGGGCCCTGGAAGCAGATGCTCGACTGACAGAAGTAGACCAAGGTTTTCGGAACCTGTTCTTATAATTGGCCAATATCATTTAAATTTTTGGTGGGTTACGCCACCATCTACGGGGTTCCCATACTGATCTTTCGACCAATGATATAAATCGTTTCCTCTATCAGTCTGTGGATTTTCCTGACCGATGTTTCTGCTGTATATATTCACCACCCTCTTTCCTTTTTCAGTCTGTGGGTCGTCAGTCCCTCCCGCATCCCGCGGCCTTCCACCGCCAATCAAGTACCATACTCCCCTTTTTGAAAACATTCTTTCTTCATTTTCAGTCAAAAATAATTGTATTTATTTTCCTTTCAAGATATCCTTTCATTTTATGTATGTGATGCATAATAAATCAATAATAGTCACATATAACACAGTTAATATATGATTCTTATGATACATCAAGGAAAAGCATCGATCTTACCTCAGGTCTTGTGCCTGTTGATGTGAAAAGATCAGTTTCATTTACTAGATGGATGTGCTAAAATCCTGAATTTTCAAAAATACATATTGAATTTCTTTGTTTTGCAATAAACTGATTTATTAATCGAATCACCATCAACCTGACCTATAATAATACTTTAAAATCAATCAAGTTTAGGTAATATATAATGAAACTTGATCAATCTTCAAATAAATCAACCAAATAGAGTTAGGGTTCTTTACTTAAAATTTAACATATTAGATTTCTTTGTTTTGTAATAATCTGATTTTATGTGATTAGTTACCCATTCAAAATAAGTCCAAACACTCTCAAATTTTTATATAGTATGCCTCTGATACTTAGAATAAGTACATGAAATTTCCTGATCTGAAACGAAGGAATTCTATATATTACACTAGGACTTCTAAAACATGGCAGATTTGACCTTATTATTGATATAGTCACTTTCTAAGCTTTCAAACCCCTTTTAATCATCTATATAATCATCATATTCGACCAAAACATCTTACTTACAGATATTATAGCATCTTCAAGCCTTCTAAACTTCTAATATAAGAAGAAAGTAAGGAAGAACTATAGAAACACAAGAGAACTCACCTTGATCAACAAAGAATTAGATGTCTTGATGTTGTTGTTGGTTTTGTTGATGTTTTCATTGATTCTTAATTGGAGGGATGTAAAGGGGAGGTTCTTGAGTCTTCTAAGAGATGTTATCTAAGTATTAGACATATCCTTACCTCTTAAAAAGGATCTTAAGTCGGTTGGAAGAGAGGAAGCTTCAAGAAGGTCGGTTTGGATAAGGATTGAATGAGTGAACCGAGTTTCTAATATTTGGACTGGCTCTTAAACATATAATACCGGTTACTGACTCTTAAGAGATGTATCAAGGTTTAGGTAACCGGTCTAATGTAATTATTTAATAATTTATGCACTAATAATGATTTAAAATCAGTTTTTGACATAAAGAAATTAAGCTAACTAGGAAAATTTCATTTCTTGGTATGATAAGTGTTGAATGATCAATTTAGGGATAATATTCTATTAATATTTTATGAAATAATCAATGTACACTTATCAAATAATTTTTCCCAAGAGGTATTCACCTAAATTCTCAACTCAAAATAATGTTAAAGTTGGCGGCGCGCACGACGACTAAACATCAAAGTGATTTGAGAATCATGGGAATTCAAAAGACTTTGAATGTGGAATTTCATTCATGCTGAGTTTATTTATTTTGTTTTCATGATAAAAGATTTGCTATATTTTAAATTTAAGATTCATCAACTCTAATGAGTTAACTATAATATATTGAAATCATTGTTGTTGCAATATTAGTAATTGTATTGAAGTACTACTTAAGCATGTAATACAATGTGGTTCAATTATCATGATATGGTTGATTACTTAATTTATTATCTTAAACAATGATTTGTAAAAAAAATTTAGGGCATTATAGTTATTACTTTATAATCGTTTAGCATATCGATATCCTTATTGAGAAACTGAGCTCCTCACTGCAACAAAACATCTTACAAAATAACTTTTATCATGTTAGAAGAGATAATTAACATGTCGTATAAAATATAATGAGAATGTAAATATCACTTATTCATGTTCATGAAAATCATCATTTATATGTTATATAATTTCATTTAAAGGCAAATATTTATTGACTTATTACGGATATGACTGGGGCGTTACAATCCCCCCCTCATAAAATTTCATCCCGAAATTTGTCATACCGAAAAGCTCTGGATATTTGCTTTGCATCTCTTCCTCTCTTTCCCATGTAGCTTCTTCTTCCAAATGATTCCTCCATAATACTTTAACTAGTTGTATTTCTTTGTTCCTCAATTTCTTTACCTTCCGATCAAGAATCTATACTAGTTTCTCTTCGTAGGCCATATGGGTAGATAACTATAATGGTTCATAGCTTAACACATGAGAAGGGTTCGGTATGTACTTCTTTAACATAGATACATGAAAGACATTATGGACACCAGATAGTGAAGGAGGTAATGCCAATCTATAAGCCCTGTCACCAATCCTTTCCAAGATTTCAAATGGTCCAACGTATCTTGGGATAAGTTTACCCTTTTTCCTAAATCTCATGATGCTCTTCATCGGAGACACTCTCAAGAATACATAGTCGCCGACTTCAAATTCCAGGTCTCTACTACGTGTATTTTCATAACTCATTTGTCTACTTTTGGCAGCTTTCATTTGTTCCTTAATCTTTTCTACTATCATTGCAGTTTGTTGAACTATTTCTGGACCCAAAAGACTTTTTTCGCCAACTTCATCCCAATGAACAGGAGATCTGCATTTTCTTCCATATAGTGTTTCATATGGTGCCATTCCGATCGTAGATTGATAGTTATTATTATAGGTGAACTCTACCAATGGAAGTTCTGTATTACAATTACCTTTGAAATCTAGTATGCATGCTCTTAACATATCCTTCAATATCTGAATAACTCTTTCTGACTATCCGTTAGTCTGTGGATGAAAAGTTTTACTGAAAGCAAGCCTCGTTCCCATAGCATTATATGAGCTTTTCCATAATGCCGATGTAAACTTAGGATCTCAATCAGATACTATTGATACTGGTGCTCCATGCAATAGGACAATTTCTTTAATGTACTCCTGAGCATACCGGTCCATATTAGACGTTGATTTTATAGGGAGAAAATGAGCAGATTTGGTTAACCTGTCGACAATCTCCCAAATTGAGTTGTAACCGCTTTGAGTTCGTGGTAGTCCGAGCACAAAATCCATTGTAATATGTTCCCACTACCACTATGGAATCAATAAGGGTTTTAATAAGCCTACCAGTCTTTGATGTTCCGTTTTAATTTGTTGGCAACTAAGACTTTCCGCCACGTATATCGCAACATCCTTCTTCATGTTAGGCCACCAGTAGTGATTCTGTAGATCTTTATACATTTTCGTGCTACCTGGATGTATTGAGTAAGGGATAGAATGAGCTTTCTTCAGAATATCCCCTCTGGTTGATACATCATCTGGAACACATAATCTCCCTTTATATGGCAAAACTTGATCGTTAGAAATTGAGAAGTCTGTCAAGTAACCTGTCTCGACCTTTTCTTTTAAACTACATAATTGAGGATCCGCCTTTTGTTCTTCTTTGATTCTATTAGAAGTGTAGGTTTCACTCCAAGAGATGATAACGAACACTTCTTTCCTTTGGGCACAATTTCCAAATCAAGTTTCAATAAGTCTAACAAAAGTGGTTTTTGTGTAGTAAGGAAGAAAGACATAGATTTCCTACTAACCGCATTTGCAACCACATTTGCGTTACCAGGATGATATTCAACCCTGCAGTCGTAGTCCTTTACCAGTTCTAACCATCTCCTTTGCCGCATATTCAGTTCCTTTTGAGTGAAGAAGTACTTTAAACTATTATGGTCCGTATATATTTCACATTTCTCACCATAGAGATAATGCCTCCAAATTTTTAATGCAAAGACAACAACCGCCAACTCTAAATCGTGTGTTGTATAATTCTTTTCATACTCCTTTAATAGTCTAGAAGCATAAGCTATTACTTTTCCATGCTGCATTAACGCCCAAACCATTCTTAGAAGCATCTGTATAGACTACGAATCCACTTGTACCCATAGGAGTGTCACGAATAGGGGCCGTGGTTAATCTATGCTTCAACTCCTAGAAAATCTTCTCATAGGCATCCGTCCAGATAAACTTTACATTCTTCCTTGTTAGCATAGTCAATGGAGTGGCAATCTTTGAAAATCCTTATACAAACCGTCGGTAGTAACCGGCCAATCCCATGAAACTATGAACTTCCGATACATTGGTAGGTGTTGGCCAGTTGCTCACAGCTTCCATTTTGCTCGGATCAACTAATATGACGTCCTTGGATACAACATGTCCTAGGAAAACCACTTTCTCTAGCCAAAATTCATATTTCTTGAATTTGGCATACAACTGTTTCTCCTTGAGAATCCGTAGTACAATTCTCAAGTGTTCTTTATGTTCTTCTTTGTTACATGAATAAATAAGAATATCATCAATAAATACCACCACAAACTTATCACGGAATTCTTTAAATACCTGATTCATTAGATCCATAAAGGCTGCAGGAGCATTAGTCAGCCCAAAGGGCATCACAAGAAATTCGTAATGACCATACCGCGTCATGAATGCAGTTTTATGGATATCTTCTTCTTTAACCTTCAGTTGGGGATATCCAGGACGTAGATCAATTTTTGAAACTACAGAAGCTCCTTGTAACTGATCAAAAAGATCGTCTATCCTTGGAAGAGGATACTTTTTTTTAATAGTACCTTTATTGAGCTCCCTGCAGTCAATACATAACCGAAACATACCATCTCTCTTTTTCACAAATAAAACAGGTGCTCCACAAGGTGAATGGCTTGGACGAATAAAGCCCTTGTCGAGTAATTCTTGTAATTCGATTTTTAACTCCTTTAGTTCGGTTGGTCTCATTCTATAGGGTGATTTAGAGATAGGGGTAGTTATAGGTATAATATCTATTTCGAACTCAACTTCTCGGTCTGGTGGTAATCCTGTAAGATTCTCTCGAAATACCTCAGGAAATTCCTTAACCACGTCTACATCTCCAGGTTTCAATTCCATTTTATGAGAAGTATCTAAAATATTAGCCAAATAGCCGACACATCCCTTTCTTAATAACTTCTTAGCTTTTAGTGCAGTTATAATTGGTAAGGAGCAAGAATGGGAATTTTCACTAAATGCGATGTAACACCCCAAACTAGGCGACTATTACAGTGTCGTGGACCCCCGACTGGGACCCACCAGGCGAATTAAAATTAATGACTTAAATAATATAATTGTAGTACTGAACCACATTATATATTTAATTACTCCGATGAGGAGTTTCAAGTACAACACACCCAAGATAATATAGAATACATGTATATTTTATATGAAGATAAAATATACAACACTGAACGAAAATGAGTATCCAAACGGAAATCTGCAGCAGAAATAAAATGAAGACAACATGAATGACTGAAAGGACTGGGGGCCCCTACTAGTATCACTGGGACTCCTCGCCGTCAACGTTCTCTTTCCGTGCCTTTGCATTTCCATGACCTGAAAACAATGTCCCCCAACGGGGCCAGTTACACAGAACAACAATCCTCAAGAGTTGAATATACACAATCATGATATATCTTTATTATGAAATTAAGCTGAAGAGGGCATCGTAGTACGCCCGTAATGGTATGTGCATGTGCACAAGACGAGTGACTGGACACACCCGCCCTTGTACCTAATTAGTCTCACGGAGGTACGTTACCGTGTGCACAGTCCATTGTGTCGGTGAACCCGAACACGTGACCATCATATGCCCGACTAAAAATTTCACACATCACCACCCGGCCACGCAATACGAACCCATAAGGTCATATGAACGAGAATGACCATGATGAATATTAATGAATAACAATCCGACAAAGTCAAGAATGACTCACCGAGATAAAATAATAGTGAAGTGAGTGATAGCTCAATGAAATGATTGGAACCGTCGTTCCTCGTGAATGAAGTGATTATTCGACAATTACAAGTCTCAATACATTTAATACATTATGAATGAATTATGATTATGACTGAACAACAACAAAAGGAATGAATATCCTTTTAACCGAGTAAGAATTAACTTACACAACACCGGTAAAGAATGTCCTTCCACGAAAAAACATCCTAAATGAGGTGTCGGTCGCGCGAACAGCCTTGAATAACACAATTACCAACAATCCGTTCAATATACAAATCAAACACGATTATAACTAACTCAAAACGTCGATACGACTCAACCAAGTTCATTGGGGCATTATATCAAACACGTTGTAACCACTCTTCGATTGTTTAAAACCAATCCTTAATTATACCAATATCAAATACCCAATGAGTGTTTCAAACCAACAAAACATCTTCAATACAATCAATAATCCAATATGAATATCCAATTCGTGATTTCAACAACAACTAATCGAAAACCTCCAAATCCAACTCAATATTCAAAGTGTTCTTGAATAATCCTTCAATAATTCAATGAATATTCATACAAACTCATAATCATATGTATATATCTTGATACAACATGATTATAACATCCAAAACATCATATCTCAACACAAAATCGAAATCCAAGATGTTGAAGAATTTACCTTTTGAAGATCCAAACACTTTGATCCGGTAAAATCGTGTTAAATCGACTATCCAAGCTTCCCAATCCAAGATATATGTTTAGACCACTCCTTAACAAGTGATGTGATGAAGAAAGTCTCTCCCAAAAACCTCTATCTCGGAACTCAAGTGAAGAAGGTGAAATGAGCGCAAAAATCCCGTCCAAGTCTATATAAACTTCCGAACGTTACGGCCGTAACTCGGCCTACTTACGGTCGTAACCTCCCCAAGTCAACGGCCTTACGGTCGTGACCAGCCACATCGTATGGGCGTAACTCGGTTTCGTTGAAATTTTGCCGACAGACTTACGGCCGTAACTGCACCTGCCTTACAGGCGTAACTCGACTCATACGGCCATACTCGGCAAGACTTACGGGCGTATGAAACCTTCGTCGAAACTGACCGGGCACCCTGCTCGAATCGTACGGCCGTAAAAGGCCAAGCCTTATGGCCGTACCTGCCTCATCTTACGGTCATATGCCGCAACCCTTACGGCCGTAAGCCCTATTCGTCCGACATGTCCTGAAAACCACGAATGCATGTTACGACCGTAGCCTGCCTATCCTTACGGCCGTAACTCACCTTCAGCCAAACATCCTTAAGCCAACGAATGCATGTTACGGCCGTAATGCATGATCAATTACAGCCGTAACTCACTGCTAGAAATGACACAGTCCGACAACTCCGTCTTCTCGTTACAAAAGGTGAATGATCCGACATACAATACTTGTATGAATGTAATTAAGTCCAATAACACGCGATAGATGATACTTCCAACATAAGACAATCATTCACGATGATTATGATAATACTCTCTTCTCGATCCACAAACGGAGATCAATGACGATCGGTAACTGATACACGGTTAAAAATATGCCAACGACGAATACAAATGAATGAATCATGAATGATGAGTGATTATTAATGAGTGAAAATTATTGCGTGAAAATTACTGACTGATAAATACTGAATGATAATGAATGAATTACAACCGTGTATTACATACTCCCCCCTTAGAAAGAGTTTCGTCCTTGAAACTTAGGGTCAAACAAATCGGGATAACTCTCCCGTATACTCTCCTCGGTTTCCCAAGTAGCCTCTTCGACTCCGTGTCTAGACCATTGAATTCAACCAAAGGAATCGTCTTGTTCCTTAACTGTTTGATTCGCCGCTCTAAGACTCGTATAGGACGGTCCTCATATGAATGATCATCCGCGATTTCGATTTCGCCGAACTGAAGTATGTGACTCTGGTCGGCAACATACTTCCGCAACTAAGAGACGTGAAACACATTATGGATTCGGCTCAACGCCGGAGGTAAAGCCAATCGATAAGCCAGACTGCCTACTCGATCCAAAATCTCAAACGGTCCAATGAATCTCGGACTCAACTTTCCCCGCTTCCCGAAATGGAAAATACCTCGACTCGGGGATACCCTGACCAAAACGTGGTCACCTGCCTCGAACTATAATGGTCGATGACGATTATCTGCATATGATTCTATCGACTCTGAGCGGTTAACAAATGACTCCTGATCAAATCTACCTTCTCACAGGCGGCTACAAGCATATCGGGCTCGGTGCCGATTGATTCTAATAAGTCATCCCAACACAAAGGAGATCGACAACGACGACCGTACAAGGCCTCGTAAGGTGCCATCTTAATCGAGGCATGCCAACTATTATTGTACGTGAACTCGATCAACGGTAGCTGGGCTTCCCAATCATCTTTCTAATCGAGGACGATGCCCTCAACATGTCCTCCAATGTCTGAATAGTTCTCTCTGATTGTCCACCGGACTGAGGATGAAAAGCTGTGCTGAAATTAAGCTGAGTTCCCATGGCACGATGAACTGATTTCCAAAAATGTGACACGAATCGTCCGTCACGATCAGTAAAAATACTCTTAGGATTACCGTGCAATCTCACTATCTCTTTGATGAACAACTGGGCAAGTCTCTCGGGACTCCACGTATCCTTATTCTCAAGGGAATAAGTTGAATTAGTTAAACGGTCCACAATTACCCAAATTGGATTCATGCAGCGACGATTCGTCGGCAAACTCGTGATGAAGGCCATAGAAATATCCTCCCACTTCCACTCTAGAATAGGGAGCGGTTTCAGCATACCCGCCGGTTGCTGATGTTCTATCTTGACTTGCTGACAGTTTATGCAATCTCGAAATCAATTCTGCGACTTCTCGCTTCATATTACTCCACTAGTAATTCGCCGGTATGCATAACCTATTCTTAAATCGCAATAGTCTATCCTCGTGGACCACAAATCCAGGGGCTTTCCCCTGAGCCACATCCTCTCGGATGCGCAATGAAAATGGGTCTGAACCCTGATTCACTCTGATCGCCTCCTCGAGTGGCAATGAAATCTCTAACATACAAAGTTGTCCTTGTACTCGCTGAACCCAGACCTCGATATCGGGTCGCAGGAATTCCTGCTGAAGATCCTTCTGAACTGTTAAACGAGTAAGCATTTGCCCCTGAACGGACTTGCGACTCAAGGCATCAGAGACAACGTTCGCCTTGCCCGGGTGGTATATTATCTCAATATCGTAATCTTTGATTAGTTCCAACCACCGCCTCTGTCGCATATTTAACTCCTTCTGAGTAAATATATACTTCAAACTCTTATGATCGGTGAATATTTGACAGGTAACGCCATAAAGATAATGACGCCAAATCTTCAATGCGAACACCACGGCTGCTAGCTCCAGGTCGTGGGTCGGATAATTCACCTCGTAGGGTCTCAATTGCCGTGAAGCATATGTTGGAATATTTATTCCACACATTATTTAAATTATGTTTTGATGATTAAAGTTGCTAAACAACAAAACAACATCAAGGCGAAGCAAAACAGCGAAGCAGACGAAGACGCAAAAAGCTGAGCAAAATGCATGTCTAGCGCACGCTAAGACATACATGTTAGCGCACGCTAACGGGGAGTAATCTGCATATCAGCCAAGTTCGAAGTTACCTGAAGGGAAGTCATCTGACGAGATAGCGCATGCTACACTTGCTCGTTAACGCACGCTATCGAGCCTTGTTACCGTTGTGAAGATATTCAAACTCAGAATGATGTATGCAGTGAAGCAAGCATAGCGCACGTTACAAAGAAGGAATAGCGCATGCTTAAAAAGTTTGAATACAACTCAATCAATCGGTTTGAGAGAATCTGAAACAAGTCAAAAGTGGAACGGTCAGTTTGACAAATCAAGCAACGGATATATTGGATTAGCACACGCTACATTTGTAATATTAATGCACGCTAATACAAGATGGTTACGTACGTAAGGAAGAAGTCATAACGTACGCTAAGGGAAGAAACGAAGCTACTAGATCAAATCGAACAGTCTAGCGCACGCTAATAGAGAAAGGCTAACGCACGCTAGCAAGTCAAAACTGTAACACCCCAAACTAGGCGGACATTACAGTGCCGTGGACCCCCGACTGGGACCTACTAGGAGAATGAAAATGAATGAATTACACAGGGTAAATGTAGTACCGAACCACATTACAACAATAATTACTCCGATGGGGAGTTTCATACAACACATCCAGGATAATACAAAATACATGTATATTTTATATGAAGATAAAATATACACACTGAGTGAAATGAGTATTCAAACGGAATGTCTGCAGCGGAATAAATGAAGGAAACATAAATGACTGAAAAGACTGGGGGCCCCTTCTAGTATCATTGGAACTCCTCGCCGTCAACCTGCTCTCCCCGTGCTTTCTGTAATATCCGCAATTTCAAATTTCGGTAATTTTCTTTTTTCAGAGGAAGTTCGTTTTGACAATGTAACACCCCGAGATATTCGGAATAATTACAGCGCCGTAAACCCTTTAGATAAGGATTTACAAGGCTATTTTTAGAAGAAGTGTAAAAACAATACAATCGAACAACTGAAGTTCAAATACAGATTTGGTTCAACCAATCAAATAAGTTAACTAATACAACCATATCGAATTGACTTTATTACAACAGACGTACTCGAGTACTAAACGAACCAAGAAGACCAAACACAATAACACCAATCACATCACTGAGCCATCTCATCGTCCTGTCGGTACTGTAGTTGCTTTCCCGCTCCTCGGCTACCTGAACATCAAAACAATGTCCACCCCCGAAGGGGTTAGCAAAACAATGCTAGTACAAGTATCATCGTACAATAAATCATTGATACATCACAAAACATGCAAAACGGACTTCCGCCACCGGAATCCAACGATGCGAATCCTCACGATTCCATCAACACAATATATGGTAATCCAGCGATCCAGCGCCCTCAGCATAGATCCCCATGATGATCCCGTCGGACCAACGCATGGTGGAAAACCCGTCCAGCGATCCAGCGCCCTCAGCATAGATCCCCATGATGATCCCGTCGGACCAACGCATGGTGGACATTCGATCCAGCGCCCTCAGCATAGATCCTCATGACCCCCTCGGATCATTTATACCATAATCAAACAATTATGCATACACATATGCATTTCAATATGTTCATCAATACGAACAAACAACAACGAATATCACGAAATTTCTAAGAAACACATCTCATATTCAACGATATGAATAAAACCACAAGTATGATAAATCGAACTCGACGTATGATACTTGCCTCGAAAATGGCAAGGACGAAACACTTCAATGTTCTCGACACGCTCGAAGGCCGCCTCCTTCGATCAACGTAACAAGCTTGAACCTTAACAAAAGGAACGATATACAAATCATCTCAAGTCGAACGATGGCCTAACAATTCGGTCTACGGCCGAAAGGCTCAAAAATAACCAATCTGCCTGGACTGCTTAGCGTGCGCTACGTACTCTACGTAATGTGCGCTAAGCAGGCTTGTTAGCGTACGCTATCGTGTAAGACTAGCGTGCGCTAGCCACGGTCCGCAAATCGACTTGGCCTGGTCTCATAACGACGCTTACGACGCTTCGGGCGTTAATCGACCCGATAGCGCACGTTAACTCACACGTGTTAGCGTGCGCTAATCTGCATGGCGTAATCAACCAAAACTGGGTTGAATGGTGAAGAACTCATGAATTCTACCGTGATAATACAAGTTATCTTCGGGCAAATCATGCTAATAAGGTTTGTGGAAGATTTATGATCGTGAAATACAAATATACGGATAGTCATCTCAATATCATATCTTTTCTAAGATCTTTAAGAAGTATTCTAAGTTCCGATTATTCCAAGTCCCAAAACACATGATTCCAACGTGAAACATACGAACTAGGTAATCTCCGATTACTAACCATAAATCGATTTGAAAACGCTTAGGAGTTCATACTACTAAGATGGTTCAAAGGTTCATACGATGAATAAGTGTCGAAACATCGAAAATATCCTTCTAACATGTGATGACCGATCATAAACAAAATAACTGGCTATCTAAACATGATCAGACGTCCTTAAGAACATTACTAACGTTGGTGAGGAATCACCTACCTCAAGTAGTGAAGAACACGGAGGAAAATGAAGCAATCCGACACCGAAAGCTTGAACAACAATCTCCAATGATGAACGATCTTCAATCACGAATCAGGATGTTGATATGAAGTGTTTGGGGTGAGGGAAGTTATGTTTTACGTGTAGGAATTCGGGTAATGAGAGTAGAGAGAACTGAAATCACGAATAGGATGCTGTCCTATTTATAATAAATGGCTATTAGCGCGCGCTAGACCCTGTTCGTAGCGTGCGCTAACGGCTCACAGTCTAAACTGTACTCGGCACTTAGCGTGCGCTACGCATATACCTGTAGCGTGCGCTAAGGCGTTGACTCGGCTTTTCCCCGAAAGCCGTCCAGGTACGTCCCGACACTATCCGACAGGAGTTCCCCGGCCAGCTCTCACCTACCGCACGTCTCAATCAATTTGACCGCGCATAGCGTGCGCTAAGGATACTCAGTAGCGTGCGCTATGAACCCACGTTAGCGCACGCTAAACATAGCTGATAGCGTGCGCTACATGTGCAGATTTACAATCTTTAAATCACAATCACGGAATTAAACGCTCGACAACATCGGATTATGAAATACGGAAAATAATACTCAAATCAAGTACAATCATTACAATATCACGAGTTCCAATTACATAACAGAAATCTCGGGTATTACATACAATTCTATCATGACCATTTCGTCATTCCGAGAATGATTAATTGTGCACTTTTTGTCATCCGAGTTCGTTTCGGTGTCGTTTTGTTGAGTTCCGTGTCCTTAATCGACCTTTTCACGTGGGAGTTCGACTTTGTTAGATCACCATTAATTTTTGGTAACTCCAAAAATTCTAAATCTTTGCAATATTATAGAGCATCGAGTTAGCTTTCCAATGGTTCAAACGGTGAGTCAATCGGAGTCCGGACGAGAGAGTTATGGTCGTTTTAGCTCACCCGCTCGTTATTGGCCGATCACTGCCGGCCGGACCCGACCGTGTCATCCGACACGGCCCGTGCCGTACTCTTCCGGATAAGCCTGAGACGACTGCCGACACGCCCGACCGTGTCCCAGGACACGGTCGAGTCATGCCGAGTCGCTGTCGGACGGGTCACTGTCGGAAGGCCCTCCGCGCCGCGACCGTGTCAAGCAGGACACGGTCGAGTCCCTGTCGGCCAGCTGTGCAACACGACCGTGCCGATCGGCACGGGCCGTGTCCGGCAGACAGTCAACCCCTATAAAAGGCCCTGCAGACGTTTTTCTTGCCATTTTTCACCTCCTTCTCCTCCTCTTCCGCAGCTGGGCGTGTTCTAAGCTTGAAGCCATGTTGTTTAACAACATATCCATGGAATTCTTTGGGTTATATCATCAATCATTCGTCCGATATCGTCCCTTGATCCAGCGAATCAAGGTTAGATCTTTAGAACCCTACTTTTGGTAAAATTGGGGGTTTTTCATGTTTTTGTCCGATTCGTTCCGTTTTGTCGATTAATTCATGATGAATATGATTAATCTTGTTGGTATTCTTAGTTTCCCTACGGATTCATGGTATATTTCGTGATTTTTACGGAATCGAGAGGGTTTGGTTGCGGTCCGCCCTCGTTGTTGTTTATATACGAATATACATGAATCGTAGGCGGATTTTCGGGTGTATTCCAATTCCGTATTCATTTAGAAATGGTTGTAATTGTATTCTTAGAATCATTAGGTTCGGTCTCGTTGGTTCCTAGCATTCGTCGGTGACTTTCCTTTCCGTTCGTTGCGTCGTCAATAATTCAAGGCAAGTATATTTTTGGAAACCTTTAAGCTTAACATGAAATGGTGATGTATATTACTTGTGTGTAACTCACCTCGTGTTGGCCCGACGGGGTCAAGGAGGGAAATCTATGCTGCCGCCCTGGATTTCACGAGTTTCGTACCGCTAGCCAACTCGGTAGGGTCCTTGTGAGGCCTCGAGTGAGAATGTATGCTGCCGCCCTGTTCTCACGGCATAGCGTGTGCGTGGTTTTGTTTTTCTGTAATTGTAGCCAACTCGGTAGGGTCCCTGCGAGGCCTCGAGTGAGAATGTATGCTGCCGCCCTGTTCTCAAGGCTAATTGTGGACTGTATATTTTCCGGAAAAGACATGTCTTATTTTGGTTTTCGAAATGATATTGGTGCATGTACTATGAAATGTGTAAGCGATTGGTTTGCCTTGAATACTTGTACTAGCGTAATTGCTAACCCCTTTGGGGACCCGTTGTCGGGGAAATTCTTGTTATGGATTTCAGGTTATGTTCACCAGAGCGGCGCTGGGATGGTACGAGGATGTCGGCCAAGGTTGTTGACATGTGCAATCGAGTCTTGTTATTTCTTACTGTCTCTTTTGATGTGGATGTTTTCCAAATTGTAAACTTATAGATTGTACTCGCGAGTACTTAGGCTTTTCCTTTCAGATTGTGATTGGTCTTCGTTGGAGTTACTGTATTTGTCGGTTGATGTTATTTATGCCGGTTGTACCGGACGTGTTGTTTTATGTTCTTATTGTTAATGATTGTTTCCTTGCTAACCGAGGCGGTTAGTCGAGTGGTGTTTTCTTGTGTTAGCCTGGTGGGTCCCATGTAGGGGTCCACGGCGCTGTAATTCTCCTCGAATATCTTGGGGGTGTTACAGAAATGGTATCAGAGCTCTAGGTTTATGGATACCTAGGCTTGTTGGTTATTTGGGTCTAGTTGTGTTTTGTTTTGCACATTGTCACACCGCTGCCGGCATCTCAGTACATCCAGTGCTCGTAAGTTTTCCTTACTCGATTCTCTTGTTTTCTCGTATTGAAATTCCACTTCTTGAACTGTGATTGCCTCTCTCGTACTTATCGTCGAGTTGTTTCTCGATCCATCCAGTTTGTGTACTTATGATTCTAGTATTGCGCCGTCCTTTGTCTCTCTGGAGTATGTGCGCCGTTCTGGGCTTGACCGTTTGTCGTTTTGTGAGCCTTCCATCGCTAAACTTCCTACCATTGGTGGGATCGTTGGTGATCGAAAGATCCGAGTTTCGCTCCGTGGTATATTGTGAGAGGGCTTGACTCTCTAGTCTTTTGTTGTATGATGGAATCTATGTTTGGTAATTAAGATATACTAAATGTATGTTGAGCCGAATGTACCGATGAGTTGGACACCGAAGGGTGCAGTATGATGTAGAAGTTTTGAACATTGATATGTTCCGGTATAGGTATTGATGGCAGAGTTTGTTGAGAAACTAACATAGCTGGTTTCGACATACGTCCAAATTGGTGATCTTTGGTTACACTGTCAAACTTGATGAGATAGTTTGACATATGCTTGGAATTAGTATTCCCGAGTTGCGCTTGTTGAATTGGTGATTTTTGAATGCCGTATATGCGTGTGTTCGGGAATTGTTAGTACTTGGCTAATTATTATTATTTACAACCAATGTGTTTCTATTAATAATAATACATGCGGCGTGCATGCTTGAAAATTTCTTAGACTTGATCGTATTGTGGGTTTTTGAAAAGTGACATGAATTTGGGCAAGCCAGCCTTGTATTTTCAAATAAAACCTTGTGTCGTATTTAAAGGTCGTTTTTAAAAGTGTTTAGGACATTTTATAAAATGCTACCACTGTTAAGCCCCTGTCGTGTTTAAAAGGGTCTTGAAAACGATTTTTAACTTATCGGTTTTATTTTCGAATAACTAGAGTATACGATTTTAAAATCAGATTAGCCTCGGAAAACCTAGGCTGTCGAGCCAAGTTGTGTTGGTTGAGTTTTGTCTCGTCGGATTTTGTCTGACTTAGTCGCATCGCGACGCGTCGTTTGAGATCATTGGTCGTGTTTAGTATCAAAGGGCGGTCGTCACTTACGTGTGACCTATGGATGTAAAACTCCCTTCCTTCTGTTGTGCCTCGTGTGACACGAGTTATTTGTATAATTAGTCGATTGAATGATGGAATCCTTCTGTGGATTTTGATTTCACGATGTGTGTTTATTAGACTCTCGTATTTGGTTTATACGAGGAGTGTCGTCACTACTGATGTATTTTCGTACCGTATTTTATCCGCTGCGTGAGTTCTTTCAAACGGCTTTCGGTATTCTGCAAACTGAGTTTTATTTCGTAAAACCGATTCCTTGAATCAAGTTTTGGCATTTTGGCCTTGAATATTTCATGATGGTTTGACAAATGAGTTTGTGAGTTTTGGAAAATATCACCGTCATTGGTCTTTTTAGCATTTTCGAAATGAGATGGGAAATCATGCTTAGCCTGGTAAATCCTTTTGAGAAGGGTTTACGGCATGTAATTTTTATGATATGTTCTGTTGTTGTCTTTGTGAATTGTTAGCGCACGCTATGCTTTACGGCTTACGCGCGCGAGAGTACGTTGGTAGCACGCTAAAGGGAGAATAGCGCACGCTACCTGGTAGTTCAGAGCAGTCCAGGAGCTACTGGACTGAGTCTGAAGTTCTCGTTAGCGCACGCTAACACTTGGGATTAGCGCACGCTAACAGTGTATTTTTGGTCAGGAGTTTTGTTTGGTGCCGTGATAGCGCACGCTAACCTTAATGATTAGCGCACGCTAATTTTGTCCAGTATAAATACCGGACACCAGTCTAGAAGTTGCATTTTTCTTCATTTTTCTTCTTCCTCCATGAGATTGAGACGTAGCGACTAGGTTTCGCATTGGGGCTGATTTTTTTTTTCTTCCATCCAAAGGTGTTTTGGAGTATCCTAGATGATTTATAACACCATCTAATCCATTGTTCTTCGCCGAATCCAGGCAATTTTTCTTGAATCCCTAGAGTTGACTTTTTTGGAGTTTTGTTCTTGATGTCGTTTTCCATCCGGTTTTGGATAAACCGATCGTTGTTTTAACGATGTTGTTAAGCATATTCTAGGGATTGTATATCACTGTCTTGATTGTGAACGATTTAATGAGTGTGCTATGATGTGTTTAAGTGAATATTGACAAGTGTGAATTCTGGGCATTTTGGCCTATTGTACTTCTGAAAAACCTTGAGTATCTTAGAAAATAAACCTCGAGACGTACTTTTAAAATGAATTATTTTCTCGTAGTACATACAAGGTGACACAACACGTTTCAAAATTCTTCTACCTCGAGGACCAAAATGCTTTGAGATATTTTCAATGTTTTAGAAACACTTTTATTTAGACCCGAGGGTCGAATATTCTGAAAGTTTTCACTAAGAGAAAGTGTCCTCATTTTTATCAAATGCGAAATGGTTCTCCAAAGTCTCGATAACGATGTTTCACGTTTGTACTTTTTGAAATGTGATACTCAAGATCAACCGGTGTTCTTCTAAATTATTTTCAAAATGAGGTTTTCGTTTTTAAAACCTATCCATTCCCGTTTGAGGTCTGGGTATATATGTATGATGTTCGCGTTGTCGTTATGATGTTTGCTCCCGAGTATGATCAGATTGGTGGCATGAATGTCGAGGCGTTGCCACGCATTTGTTGTGAGAGGTGGGATGTTAGTGTCGAATGTTACCGCCTCGTAGTGATTTCTACGTTGTCGCGCATGTACGAGCTGTTAGAGCTTGGTTTGGTATGACCGTGTGCATCGGTGATCGTTCCGTTATGTGTCGGTTGTTTAATGTCTTGTTACCTTGCTCCTGTTTTTGTGAATTTCGTGGATGAGGTCGGGGGTATTACCCATACTATTTTGACTTCTGTATTTTCTCTTTCTCTACTCTATCGGTTCGCTCGTGTTCGTTGATACTGTCTGAACTTGTTCTGTATTTCGGGTTCATCATTCGAACGAGCTGTGATCTTGTTTTGGGTCGATCTGGTTATCGCTGTGACTTTTCCGAGTTCGGTTCGATTCTTGTGAACCTTGTTCGGAAGTAACATCTTTTGGTTCTACTAGTTCTTTTATTCGAAGTGGATCGGATTTGGAACTTCTGTATTTTCGACTCTGTCGACTCGTTTATGTTCGTTGACATTTCTGAACTTTCCCTATCCCTTGCTTTTGTTGATCGAACGAGTGTGGTATTGTTTTGGAATAACTCGTTTGTCGCTGTGACATTTCAATCGCTATTCCCTATCCTGTGGATCTTATGGGAATGCATTCCTTGTAGTTCTCACCAGATCATCCTGGGAGTTGTTGTTTGAGTTTTATTATCCTTCGTGTTTCGGACATGATTGTTAGATTTTTGTTGTCTCGATCATTTGCTTGTTCAGTTTTTGTTCTCGTTTTGTGATCGTTGGGCATTCAGGCTCCTTCCTAATTCCCTTAAGTTTGGGAAATCAGTCTCGTTTTCGATCTTCCAACCCTTGGGCGGTGGAATTCAGTATTAATTCAGCGATTGGCTCGCGTTTCAATTGATGTACCGTTGGGTTGGTCAATCATATTGACTTTCGTTCGTTGTGTTTTGTGGTTGTCGGATAATTGACTTGGCTATATTATCCGTTTGATGACGCTTGTCATTTGT
Organism: Orobanche coerulescens; assembly: GCA_033398695.1. Lineage (NCBI taxonomy): Eukaryota > Viridiplantae > Streptophyta > Magnoliopsida > Lamiales > Orobanchaceae > Orobanche > Orobanche coerulescens. The sequence goes on along the minus strand of CM065810.1, from coordinate 96,612,415 downwards.
TGGTTTTATTGTATCCCTAACGGCGACATTGTGTTGGTCGTCGTGGAGCGTGTTTTCACGCCGTATGTCTCTTTGCGTTTCTTGCAGCGTTTCGCCGTTGGGCGCGAGTTTTCTATTTTTGTGTATCTCGTTGAGTTTTCCTGGCGGGTATATTGCTCCCCCCTACTTGTTTTAAGTTTCGGGACGAAACTTCTTTTAAGGAGGGTAGAATGTAATATCCGCAATTTCAAATTTCGGTAATTTTCTTTTTTCGGAGGAAGTTCGTTTTGACAATTCTATCATGACCATTTCGTCATTCCGAGAATGATTAATTGTGCACTTTTTGTCATCCGAGTTCGTTTCGGTGTCGTTTTGTTGAGTTCCGTGTCCTTAATCGACTTTTTCACGTGGGAGTTCGACTTTGTTAGATCACCATTAATTTTTGGTAACTCCAAAAATTCTAAATCTTTGCAATATTATAGAGCATCGAGTTAGCTTTCCAATGGTTCAAACGGTGAGTCAATCGGAGTCCGGACGAGAGAGTTATGGTCGTTTTAGCTCACCCGCTCGTTATTGGCCGATCAATGCCGGCCGGACCCGACCGTGTCGTCCGACACGGCCCGTGCCGTAATCTTCCGGATAAGCCTGAGACGACTGCCGACACGCCCGACCGTGTCCCAGGACACGGTCGAGTCATGCCGAGTCGCTGTCGGACGGGTCACTGTCGGAAGGCCCTCCGCGCCGCGACCGTGTCAAGCAGGACACGGTCGAGTCCCTGTCGGCCAGCTGTGCAACACGACCGTGCCGATTGGCACGGGCCGTGTCCGGCAGACAGTCAACCCCTATAAAAGGCCCTGCTGACGTTTTTCTTGCCATTTTTCACCTCCTTCTCCTCCTCTTCCGCAGCTGGGCGTGTTCTAAGCTTGAAGCCATGTTGTTAAACAACATATCCATGGAATTCTTTGGGTTATATCATCAATCATTCGTCCGATATCGTCCCTTGATCCAGCGAATCAAGGTTAGATCTTTAGAACCCTACTTTTGGTAAAATTGGGGGTTTTTCATGTTTTTGTCCGATTCGTTCCGTTTTGTCGATTAATTTATGATGAATATGATTAATCTTGTTGGTATTCTTAGTTTCCCTACGGATTCATGGTATATTTCGTGATTTTTACGGAATCGAGAGGGTTTGGTTGCGGTCCGCCCTCGTTGTTGTTTATATACGAATATACATGAATCGTAGGCGGATTTTCGGGTGTATTCCAATTCCGTATTCATTTAGAAATGGTTGTGATTGTATTCTTCGAATCATTAGGTTCGGTCTCGTTGGTTCCTAGCGTTCGTCGGTGACTTTCCTTTCCGTTCGTTGCGTCGTCAATAATTCAAGGCAAGTATATTTTTGGAAACCTTTAAGCTTAACATGAAATGGTGATGTATATTACTTGTGTGTAACTCACCTCGTGTTGGCCCGACGGGGTCAAGGAGGGAAATCTATGCTGCCGCCCTGGATTTCACGAGTTTCGTACCGCTAGCCAACTCGGTAGGGTCCTTGTGAGGCCTCGAGTGAGAATGTATGCTGCCGCCCTGTTCTCACGGCATAGCGTGTGCGTGGTTTTGTTTTTCTGTAATTGTAGCCAACTCGGTAGGGTCCCTGCGAGGCCTCTAGTGAGAATGTATGCTGCCGCCCTGTTCTCAAGGCTAATTGTGGACTGTATATTTTCCGGAAAAGACATGTCTTATTTTGGTTTTCGAAATGATATTGGTGCATGTACTATGAAATGTGTAAGCGATTGGTTTGCCTTGAATACTTGTACTAGCGTAATTGCTAACCCCTTTGGGGACCCGTTGTCGGGGAAATTCTTGTTATGGATTTCGGTTATGTTCAAATGCACGAGCGGCGCTGGGATGGTACGAGGATGTCGGCCAAGGTTGTTGACATGTGCAATCGAGTCTTGTTATTTCTTACTGTCTCTTTTGATGTGGATGTTTTCCAAATTGTAAACTTATAGATTGTACTCGCGAGTACTTAGGCTTTTCCTTTCAGATTGTGATTGGTCTTCATTGGAGTTACTGTATTTGTCGGTTGATGTTATTTATGCCGGTTGTACCGGACGTGTTGTTTTATGTTCTTATTGTTAATGATTGTTTCCTTGCTAACCGAGGCGGTTAGTCGAGTGGTGTTTTCTTGTGTTAGCCTGGTGGGTCCCATGTAGGGGTCCACGGCGCTGTAATTCTCCTCGAATATCTTGGGGGTGTTACACTTTCGCCTTGCCATGACCTGAAAAACAATATTCCCCAATGGGGTCAGTTACACAGAACAACAATCCTCAAGAGTTGAATAAACACAATCATATATATGTTGTATAAACCACAAGTTCGATCAAAAATGAATCGGTTAGATTATAACCCAATCTTGTTGAAAACATACGCAATCAAACATGCTGTATGAATCAACTAACAGTACGGCTCAAAGGGTGGCGCCACACTACGCCCGGGATAGAAATGTGTCCGTGCACAAGCCACCAACGAGTATCGATCGAATACACGTGTGGTCTTGTACCTAATCAGTCTCACGAAGCAATCAACTCGTATGCACAGTCCAATGTGAGGCCAACAACCTACACACGACTTAAATGTGCCCGACATGAAAATCATACACATACCAACCGGCACGCCAGTATGACCCGGAATGCCACGAGATAACAAAGTGACATCGAAAATCAATAATGACTCACCGAGATGAAATGATAGTGAAATGAATGACAGCTCAATGAAATGATTGGAACCGTCGTTCCTTGTGACTGAAGTGATTAATTGACAGTGACAAGTATTGATACGGTTAATACAATAATGAATGAGTTATGATTATGAATGAACAACAACAAAAGGAATGAATATCCTTTTAACCGAGTAAGAATTAACTTACACAACACCGGTGACAATTATCCTTCCACGAACAACGTCCTAATTGAGATATCGGTCGCTCGAACAACCTTGAATAATACAATTACCAACAATCCATTCAATATACGAATCAAACATGAATATAACGAACTCAAAACGTCAATACGATTAACCAAGTTCATTGGGGCATTATATCGAACACTTTGTGGCCAAACTTCGATTGTTTATAACCAAACCTCAATAATACCAACATCAAATCCCCAAGAAGTGTTTCAAACCAACAAAACATCTTCAATACGATCAATAATCCATTATGAATATCCAAAATCGTGATTTCAACAACAATTAATCAAAAACCCCCAAATCCAACACAATATTCAAAGTGTTCTTGAATAATCCTTCAATAATCCAATGAATAATCAAACATGTCCATAATCATGTGTATATCACTTCATACAACATGATCTTAACATCCAAAACATCATATCTCAATACAAAATTGAAATCTAAGGGGTTTGATGAATATTACCTTTGAAGATCCAAGTACTTTAATCCGATGAAATCGCGTTAGATCCACAATCCGAGCTTCACGATCGAAAGGAGATGAAGAAAATCAAACACTCAAGTGATAGATGATGAAAATTCTCTCCCTCAAGCCTTCTCTCTCGGACAAGGTGGATGAAATGAAAAAAATGAGTGAATCTCGCTGAAAAAACGCAATTATAGTGCTGACTGCACTGTGTGCCGTGGCCCGGCCGAAGTGTGCCGCGGCACAGGACCAAAATTGCCCCCAGTGATCGGCAGTGTGCCGCGGCCCGGACGAATGTGCCGCGGCAGTGACTCGGCAGTGTGCCGCGGCCCTGTCGGCATGAGCCGCGGCTCACAGTACAGACGGGTCGGCCAAAATAATTGCAACACGAGTGTGCCTCGGCCCAGACGGGTGTTCCGCGGCAGTGACTCGGCAGTGTGCCGCGGCCCTGTCTGCATGAGCCGCGGCTCACGGTACAGGCTGCTCGGCCAAAAATTGGAAAATGTGTGTGTCGCGGCGCACACTCCTTGTACCGCGGCCCACACCCCCCTTGGGTCCTAAAATGAAGAAAAATGATCCGGGAAGGGAAAGAAGCAATAGGAATCAATATTTGGGAAACAATAACACGAAATGGAAGTGCGAAAACCCCAAAACGGTGGTTCCAAGCAATGATTACAAGGGTTCGTCCAACAAAAACACGATTTGAACAATGAAGAGATTTGAAATGACATGAACTCCAACATCAACATCGACTAATGAATCATTTACAACAATCAAGATAATACTCTTGTCTCGATTCCCGAATAAGGTAGATACACTGAACAATATCGATACACAACTCGAAGTTATTCCGAACGGTGAACACGGATGAATGATTATTAACAAGTGAAAAATTACATAGTGACAATTACCGAATGAAATTACTGAATGATAAAGACTGAATTACAACAGGGTATTACATACACCCCCCTTAAAAGAGTTTCGTCCCCGAAACTAAGGGTCAAACAGCTCGGGATAACTCTCCCGCATACTATCCTTGGTTTCCCAAGTAGCCTCTTCGACTCCGTGTATAGACCACTGAATTTTAACCAAAGGAATCGTCTTATTCCTCAACTGTTTGATTCGCCATTCTAACACTCGTATGGGACGCTCCCCATACGAATGATCATCCGCGATCTCGATTTCGTCGAACTGAAGTATGTGACTCGGGTCGGCAACATACTTCCGTAGCTGAGAGACGTGAAGTACATTATGAATTCGGCTCAACGCCGTAGGTAAGGCCAAACGATAAGCTAGCTCGCCTACTCGTTCCAAAATCTCAAACGGTCCAATAAATCTTGGAGTCAACTTTCCCCGCTTCCCGAAACGGAAGATACCTCGACTCGGGGATACCTTGACCAACACGTGGTCACCTGTATCGAACTCTAATGGTCGATGACGATTATCTGCATATGATTTCTGTCGACTCTGAGCGGTCAACAAACGACTCCTGATCAAAGATACCTTCTCACGGGCGGCTATAAGCATATCGGGCTAGGTGCCGATTGATACTGATAAGTCATCCCAACACAAAGGAGATCGACAACGATGACTGTACAAGGCCTCGTAAGGTGCCATCTTAATCGAAGAATGCCAACTATTATTGTACGTGAACTCGATCAATGGTAGCTGGGCTTCCCAATCATCTTTCCAATCGAGGACGATGCCCTCAACATGTCCTCCAATGTCTGAATAGTTCTCTCTGATTGTCCGCCGGACTGAGGATGAAAAGCTGTGCTGAAATTAAGCTGAGTTCCCATGGCACGATGAACTGATTTCCAAAAATGTGACACGAATCGCCCGTCACGATCAGAAACAATACTCTTAGGAGTATCGTGCAATCTCACTATCTCTTTGATGAACAACTGGGAAAGTCTCTCGGGACTCCACGTAACCTTATTCTCTAGGAAATGAGCTGACTTAGTTAAACGGTCCACAATTACCCAAATTGTATTCATGCCACGACGATTCGTCGGCAAACTCGTGCTGAAGGCCATAGAAATATTCTCCCACTTCCACTCTGGAATAGGGAGCGGTTTCAGCATACCCGCCGGTCGCTGATGTTCTATCTTGACTTGCTGACAGTTTAAGCAACCTCGAAATCAATTCTGCGACTTATCGCTTCATATTACTCCACTAGTAATTTTGTTTCAAGTATTTATACATCTTGCTAGACCCCGGGTGAACGGAATAAGGGGTAGCATGAGCTTCTCTCAAAATCGAGTTTTTCAACTCGTCATTCGCCGGTACGCACAACCGATTCTTAAAACGCAAAAGTCCATCCTCATGGACCACAAATCCGGGGGCTTTCCCCTGAGTCACATCCTCTCGAATGCGTAACAAAAATGGGTCCGAACCCTGATTCTCCCTGATCGCCTCCTCAAGTGGCGATGAAATTTCCAACGTACAAAGTTGCCCTTGTACTCGCTGTAACCAGACCTCGATCTCGGGTCTCAGAAATTCCTGCTGAAGCTCCTTCTGAACTGTTAAACGAGCAAGCATCTGCTACTGAACGGACTTACGACTCAAGGCGTCGGTGACAACGTTCGCCTTGCCCGGGTGGTAAAGGATCTCGATATCATAATCTTTGGTTAGTTCTAACCACCGTCTCTGTCGCATATTTAACTCCTTCTGAGTAAATATATACTTTAAACTCTTATGATCGGTGAATATCTGACAGGTAACGCCATAAACATAATGACGCCAAATCTTCAATGCAAAAACCACGGCTGCTAACTCCAGGTCGTGGGTCGGATAATTAACCTCGTAAGGTCTCAATTGCCGTGAAGCATAAGCAATAACCTTCCCATTCTGCATGAGTACACATCCGAAACCCTGTCCGGACGCATCACTATAAACCACAAATCCTTCCGTCCATTGCGGCAAGGAAAGTACAGGTGCTGAAATTAACCAGCTCTTGAGTTTCTCAAAACTCTGCTGACACGCGTCGGACCACGTGTATTTCTTATCCTTTCGCAAAAGGTTCGTCATTGGTTGAGCGATTTTAGAAAATCCTTCCACAAACCGCTGATAATAACCGGCTAATGCGAGAAAGCTTCGGATTTCCTTAACATTCTTCAGAGGTAACCAATCTTGGATAGCCTCCGTATTCTGAGGATCAACACGCACTCCATCTCATGAAATTACATGCCCGAGAAAAGTCACTTCGGACATCCAGAACTCACATTTGGAAAACTTTCCATAAAGTTGCTCTCGTCTTAACACATCGAGAACCTGATGAAGATGAACCTCGTGTTCCTCTCAGTTACGAGAATAAATCAAAATGTCATCGATGAAGACAACAACAAATTAATCCAAAAAGTCAATGAAAACCCGATTCATTAACTACATGAATACCGCAGGTACATTAGTCAATCCAAACAGCATAACCACAAACTCATAATGACCATAGCGTGTTCGAAACGCCGTCCTTGAGATATCCGACTCCTGAATCCGCAACTGATGATATACAGATCTTAAGTCGATCTTGGAAAATATGGAAGCTCCCTGAAGTTGATCCAAAAGATCATCGATACGGGGTAAAGGATACTTATTCTGGATCGTCGCCCGGTTCAATTCCCGGTAATCAATACACAAGCGGAACGAACCATCCTTCTTCTTGACAAACAACACTGGTGCTCCCCACGGGGATGCACTCGGACGGATATAACCTTTCTCGAACAACTCCTCAAGTTGGTTCTTTAATTCCTGCATTTCGGTCGGGGCCATCCGATACGGTGCCTTCGATATCGGGGATGTACCGGGCTCCAACTCAATCGTGAATTCCACATCTCTCTGTGGAGGCAAACCAGGTAACTCGTCTGGAAAAACATTGGCATATTCCCTCACTACCGGAATATCCATCAACATTACTGATGGTTTCTCGGTTTTGGTCAAATAGCACCAATAACCAACACACCCCTGACTGAGTAATTTCACTGCTTTCATCAAGTTAATGACCTTACCAGAACAGCCGGGATTAACTCCCTGAAAAACACATTCAACCCCATCGTCTGAAATGATAGTGACCATACGCTTACGGACACTAATGATGGCATCGTGACGATCCATCCAATCAATACCCAAAATGACGTCGTCTCTCGGTAAATCTACCAAGATTAGGTCTGCTAGCCATACACGTCCCTGAAGCTGAATCGGACAATTCTGAATCTCACGATTTCCGATAATTCGTCTACCATCAGGTAGACCAATGACATAAGGCTCACAACTAGTAGCACTACCCATACGTAGTCTACTCAAACATGACTAGGAAATGAATGAATGCGATGCACCAGTATCAAAAAGGGTACACACAGGTTGAGATAGAATATCGAGTGTACCTGAGATCATTCGGGCCTCTGGATCGTCGTTCTTCTTCATCTCGTAAATTCGGGGCTTGCCGGCCCCCGAACCAGACGCTCTCATCTGATAGCTCTTGGCTCCGTCTTTGTTAGCTCCTGTCGTCTTGAACAACGCTGACTGAGTGGCCTGATTCTGCACCGCTGAATGTCCTGGGGCCTGAGATGACGCCGGAGTGGGTTTAGAGTCCCTTCGGCAAAAACGGGCCCTATGCCCAGCAATTCCACAGTTATGGCACGTGACAGTCTGTTTCGGACATTTGGTGCTGAAATGACCCTGTTCTTCACAGTTGAAACAGGTGATGGCCGAACTAGATGCTCGAAACTGAGATTCTTCGGTTTTAGGCGCCATAGGAGATCGCTCAGAAAAGGTAGAGCCCGCACGTGGTTTCTTGAAAGTGGCCTGACTGCCGTCAGACTGATTACAGTTCTTAGACTTCTTGCCAGCAGACGGAGGTTGTTGCTTAGCAATCTCCTTAGCAGTAAGCTCGTAAGTAAGAGATTTCTCGATGAATTCGGCCAGAGTGGTGCAATTATGATTAAGCAACTGTAGCCGCATATGAGGTTTCAGCCTCTTGCTGAAATACTTGATCTTGTCCGCCTCAAAGTGAATGATAGATGAGGCGAACGGAAGAAGTTCCTAAAATTTTTCGGCAATGGCAAGAACATCGTCGTCCGTTGAGAGGTCGGGAGTGAGTAATTCTGACAATTTAGCCTCCCTGAGTGGGGCTGGATAATACCTCTCCATCATGAGAGTTTTGAACTGATCCCAAGTACATGATCCATCGGTGGGCTTCAATGATAACCACCATGAATGAGCGCTCTTACCAAGATAGTAGGCCGCAACTGAAACTTTATGCCCATCAGGGCAATCCACCATAGCAAATAACTTCTCGAAATGCTCAAGCCAATGAACAATATCCGCCGGCTCAGATGAGCCCTCGAAGGTAGGTGGTCGCTGGCGAGAGATGTCACCAATGATACTGCTTACACCCCTCTCTTGCCTCTGAGGTGGCGGTGGAGGAGCCTGTTGATTCTGAGTAGTTGAGTTATGCATTTTCTCCATTAGTTGAGCCATCTAAGTTATTTGGGCCATCATGCCCTACATAAAAGCGAGTGGGTCCACCCGAACACCTTCTGACTGAGCTGTATCACGGGTACGACTCCCCGATAGTGAATGATCACGTCCAGGTGAATGAGTGGCAGCATCGCTGCTCGATGAATTAGCATTATTTCTCGCGTTCGCACGTGTATTCACACGAGCTCTGGGGATTTGGCCCGCACCGCGGCCTCGTCCTCCGCGTCCTCTTCTTGCTCTCTCCATACTGAAGTAGGAAAGTCACATGATGATTATATTCCCCGCATGAATATCATGTTATGATTATGTCATGAGATGATGAAAATGAACATACACGCTCTAACACAGTGATTACATGAATGATTAACTGAGGCGACATGATTATCTGATGAAATTCTTGAAATGATTATCTTGAACAAGTTAACAAGATTAATGATATGATCTTCCAGATCAACAATTGAGTATTGAAATGAATTGAGTGATTAATGAGTTAACATGACCGTCCTGGTCTAAATAAAAATGATGATTGAGGATTGTTAACTGATGAATTATGAATGAATGATTATTGCCAGAAATTATACCATGGCGTTAGAAATCTTACAGTTCCTGGTCTGATTGGCTCGGCATTTGCACAGGTCACACGTGACGCGAACGTCCAATGATACTAGTCCGATGACGATGATTTCAAATGAGACATGACTCGGAAGGTAGTATTAAAAACCACGCTACGATACCAACTCTGTAACACCCCAAACTAGGCGGACATTACAGTGTCGTGGACCCCCGACTGGGACCCACTAGGCGAATGAAAATGAATGAATTACACAGGGTAAATATAGTACCGAACCACATTACAACAATAATTACTCCGATGGGGAGTCTCATACAACACATCCAGGATAATACAGAATACATGTATATTTTATATGAAGATAAAATATACAACACTGAGTGAAATGAGTATTCAAACGGAATGTCTGCAGCGGAATGAATGAAGGAAACATAAATGCTGAAAAGACTGGGGGGCCCTTCTAGTATCATTAGGACTCCTCGCCGTCAACGTGCTCTCCCCGTGCTTTCGCCTTGCCATGACCTGAAAAACAATATTCCCCAACGGGGTCAGTTACACAGAACAACAATCCTCAAGAGTTGAATAAACACAATCATATATATGTTGTATAAACCACAAGTTCGATCAAAAATGAATCGGTTAGATTATAACCCAATCTTGTTGAAAACATACGCAATCAAACATGTTGTATGAATCAACTAACAGTACGGCTCAAAGGGTGGCGCCACACTACGCCCGGGATGGAAATGTGTCCGTGCACAAGCCACCAACGAGTATCGATCGAATACACGTGTGGTCTTGTACCTAATCAGTCTCACGAAGCAATCAACTCGTGTGCACAGTCCAATATGAGGCCAACAACCTACACACGACTTAAATGTGCCCGACATAAAAATCCTACACATACCAACCGGCACGCCAGTATGACCCGGAATGCCACAAGATAACAAAGTGACATCGAAAATCAATAATGACTCACCGAGATGAAATGATAGTGAAATGAATGACAACTCAATGAAATGATTGGAACCGTCGTTCCTTGTGACTGAAGTGATTAATTGACAATGACAAGTACTGATACAGTTAATACAATGATGAATGAGTTATGATTATGAATGAACAACAACAAAAGGAATGAATATCCTTTTAACCGAGTAAGAATTAACTTACACAACACCGGTGACAATTATCCTTCCACGAACAACTCCTAATTGAGATATCGGTCGCTCGAACAACCTTGAATAATACAATTACCAACACTACGTTCAATATACGAATCAAACACGAATATAACGAACTCAAAACGTCGATACGATTAACCAAGTTCATTGGGGCATTATATCGAACACTTTGTGGCCAAACTTCGATTGTTTATAACCAAACCTCAATAATACCAACATCAAATCCCCAAGAAGTGTTTCAAACCAACAAAACATCTTCAATACGGTCAATAATCCATTATGAATATCCAAAATCGTGATTTCAACAACAATTAATCGAAAACCCCCAAATCCAACACAATATTCAAAGTGTTCTGGAATAATCCTTCAATAATCTAATGAATAATCAAACATGTCCATAATCATGTGTATATCACTTCATACAACATGATCTTAACATCCAAAACATCATATCTCAATACAAAATCGAAATCCAAGGGGTTTGATGAATATTACCTTTGAAGATCCAAGTACTTCAATCCGATGAAATCGCGTTAGATCCACAATCCGAGCTTCACGATCGAAAGGAGATGAAGAAAATCAAACACTCAAGTGATAGATGATGAAAATTCTCTTCCTTAAGCCTTCTCTCTCGGACAAGGTGGATGAAATGAAAAAAAATGAGTGAATCTCGCTGAATAAACGCAATTATAGTGCTGACTGCACTGCCGCGGCCCAGCCGAAGTGTGCCGCGGCACAGGACCAAAATTGCCCTCAGTGATCGGCAGTGTGCCGCGGCCCGGACGAATGTGCCGCGGCAGTGACTCAGCAGTGTGCCGCGGCCCTGTCGGCACGAGCCGCGGCTCACAGTACATACGGGTCGGCCAAAACAATTGCAACACGAGTGTGCCGCGGCCCGGACGGGTGTGCCGTGGCAGTGACTCGACAGTGTGCCGCGGCCCTTTCGGCATGAGCCGCGGCTCACGGTACAGGCTGCTCGGCCAAAAATTGGAAAATGTGTGTGCCGCGGCGCACACTCCTTGTGTCGCGGCCCACACCCCTCTTAGGTCCTAAAATGAAGAAAAATGACCCGGGAAGGGAAAGAAGCAATAGGAATCAATATTTGGGAAACAATAACACGAAATGGAAGTGCGAAAACCCCAAAACGGTGGTTCCAAGCAATGATTACAAGGGTTCGTCCAACAAAAACACGATTTGAACAATGAAGAGATTTGAAATGACATGAACTCCAACGTCAACATCGACTAATGAATCATTTACAACAATCAAGATAATACTCTTGTTTCGATTCCCGAATAAGGTAGATACACTGAACAATATCGATACACAACTCGAAGTTATTCCGAACGGTGAACACGGATGAATGATTATTAACAAGTGAAAAATTACATAGTGACAATTACCGAATGAAATTACTGAATGATAAGGACTGAATTACAACCGGGTATTACAAAAACAGCCAGCAATGGCTAGTTTATGGAAAATGCCTATAAATACCATTCCTATGGTATTGTTTGATAACAACAACTCCAAGCATTCAAGACATTGATCTTATATTCATATACTTGCATTGTTGTTGTAATATTGAGCTTATATTGTTAGTTTGAGTGTTTATACATTCAACATTATACACGAGAGGTAAAAGAAAAGATATGATTGGATTCAGTGTTATTAGGATCAAGTATCCGGCATTGTTAGAATCACAATCGATATCTAAGTGAGGTTTATCTAATACCCATAGAAAGCTAGAGTGGTTTATTCCTTATCCAATAGAAAAGGAAAAACGGTTTTACTCGGACCGATAGAAGATGAGCTTGTAACGGTAATCCCTCGACCGATAGAAGAGAGGTGTAGCGGTTTTGATCTTAATCCTAAAGAAAAAGATACATCGAGAGAGTACGTAGGATTCATTAATAGCCGAACCTCTATAAATCCTTGTGTGATTTATTTTCCGCAAATTATTTACGCTTCTGCACAAACGGTGCAAATATCCGATTTCCTGCCAACAATTGGTATCGGAGCGGTACTCCAATACGTGGCTTAACATCCGAGGAGAACATCCAAAATGGCGTTTCAAATAGCTCCAGTTGAAGGCTTTGCTCTCAACCGACCACCATTTTTTGATGGATCGAATTTCATGACTTGGAAGAAGAAAATGTCTATTTTCATCCGAGCTTACGATATCGAATTATGGAAGGTGATATGCCTTGGTCCCAAAATTCCGACGAACTCAAACGGAACTCTCAAAACCTTTGAAGAGTATGACGATGCGGATTGGAAAAACGACCATTATAATTGCAAAGCCACGCCTGAATCAACTATCCACGAAGTGGAAGAACAAGCTGCCAAACATGTTTTGACTACTAGTGCACGAGACATACCTTTCTTAAGAGCAGGGCAGTCCGATTTAAAATGTCCTTTCTAACCGCACTTGTAACACTTTTCCCGTTGGGTTTTTATTCGCCTCACGCTGAGGAGCCTTGCTTTTTACATTGAGAGTTGTCACTTGCTTTTGGCCCATTTGTTTCTTCTTCTTCCCCCACTTGGATTCAGAAGTTAAAACACAAGTAGCCACAAGAACTTGATACCCTTGCCTAAAGAGACCTTCTGCACCTTAAAGCTCTGTCAACAATTCCTCCAAGGTATACTCCCTACGATTTATATTGTAGTTTAGGCGGAACTGCTGAAAGCTCCTAGTTAAGCTGCCTAGAATGATATCGACCAGAGTTTCTGTATCGATAGTAGCCCCTAAGATACCGAGTCTGTTTAGATGAGAAATCATCTTTAGAACATGATCTCTTACCGGGTTCCTTCAGGCATTTGGGTTGTCATCAAGACCCTTATAGCATTTTGTCTAGCCGCCCGGTTCTGATGACCAAACATCTCGCCGTGATTTTTCATCATTTCTGTAGCCATGACCATACTCTGATGCTGATGTTGCAATACATTTTCTAAAGAAGCCAAGATGTAACAGCGAGCCATCTCATCAGATTTCTTTCATCCGCAGAATTCTTTCACCTCATCGCGTGTCAAATCCGCATCTAGCTCCAATGGGCATTCCTCAGTTAGAACAAACTTGTGTTCTTCAGCAGTCAGGACAATATTAAGATTATGTTTCCAATCAGCAAAGTTAGTGCCATCTACTTTGTTTTCTTTGAGAATTACAGCAAGTGGATTGAAAGACATCTTGAGATAAAAATTAAAAACATTCATCACATAATACATAGCAAAATATATTGAAAAACCTCAAAACACAATATATATGCTAGCAACCAACACCTCTAAAAACCCGCATACATATGCAAGCCACGATCGTGTAGATGTTTATACACATATTTTTCAAGTAGAGTTTTACGTCTTTAATTTTACTATCTAGTCAATTTACATTATGACAAGTAAAATTAATAGTTGGTTCCTCCTGGCCATGTATTAATTAGCATAGATTCCAATGGGGAGCTTATTAATTAATACACCTAAGTGAACACCATAATTTAACAACCTTAAAGTGTTATCTTTTAAATAATAGTCCTACAGATGGAGAGGTCCTATCATAAAAAATAATATTTACCTTTTGTTATCATTTGAAATTCAAAACTAGTGAACCTGTAATTAGCAAATCTGGTATGGAGGAAGACCCAAAAGTCAAAGTGCATGATAATTACTTCATAATTTAAATTAATTATGGAAGTCACTTTGATTTTATTTTAAAAAAATAAATCAATTTGATCACTTTCTTATTTTAGCCTTAAGGTTTTTAATTTTCTCGTCCTAACATGCAAGAAACATATCACGTATACATTCATACATGTCATACATTCAAAACAGTAAAACCAAAATAAAGCATGGATAATTAAATTATCCAATTATCATGGTCTTCTTCCTAGAATTGAATCCGAGAAAATCTTTGACTCGATTTCTCCCACTGCTTGTCACTCTTCCCCATCCGGGCTGTGAATTTCTAAAATTAAAGTTTCACTTTTATGCAAAATTAATTACATAAAATAAATCCAATTTTAAATTCCGACTCTTCGGCGGACGCAACGAACGGCGGTGAAACGGATCGAGCCAAAAACGGACGACCTGACCCGAACCGAGAACCGGCCCGAAACAGGCTGCCCGCGGCCCTCGGCAGCAGTTCGACGCCTTGGCAGTGCAGCCGTGTCGCTCAAGAGCGCCTGTGTCTTTGCTCGGCCATGGGCCCAGCCGATCCGGCCCTGCTCGCTCTACTTCTTCGTGACTTCGTCTTCTCCGAATTTGATTATAATTTTACACAAAATAAAATACATTGAATTTACAGCGAGATTGCACGAAAAAATAATATCCTAGATCTACCCACGAATTTTCTCACGGGAAAAATCTTTATATGCCTCAAAACCGGGCCAAACCAATAATTGCATAAATAATAAAAATAAAAAAATAAACATTCACATAACCATGATAATTAGATCATATTTCATGCAAGAATACATCTAGAAAAACACTCCAACATCAAATTACATGAATATTTAAATTTCTATTAATTAATCACCAAAATTGATTAAAATAGCAAAAGCCTAAAATCTGGCTCTGATACCAATTGTTGGAAATAAAACACAGCCGAAGCGAAAAGTTGATAAATGCGTTTTACGCATCCACGAGCACGAAACCTATTTTGGCATGCTAATTAATTAACTACTAAGATTAATTAGCAATTTAAATATTATTTATTATTTATTAATAAATATGTTGGTAAATTAAATAGCCTAATCTAGATCAAGGATCATATGATATTACTTTTTGAAGCGTAATGGTTGCTTGCTCCTTGATCTTCTTATATTTCTACCTTTAGATCTTCTAGAGTATGATCCGCCTTAATCCGGACGTTGTGTAGGCAATGAGCTACTGAATCTTGCTTGGACAAAAATGGATCGGCCGAACCAAGTTATTATGAGTCACTCGATTTTTCTTATTTTTCTAGTATTATATAAACACTCTTAGAAAATTGATGTGTTATCTAAATTATAAAATCAAATACACAAGTCAAGATCTACAATTAAACACAGGAAGAAAAAAATTGAATCTCCCTTTACACAAGATGTCACACGGCCGAACCCCCTCTTAATGTCGTATTTATAGGCTTTGAACTACTCTAGGGATCTTAAGGAGGATTAGGGTTAGGACTCCTAGTACAACCCAACTTTCCATATTAATCCCTTTCCTGATATGGTTGAGTTCACTAATATTAATTCAGTCCACTATAGAATTAATATTGCACTTCCAACCGAAATCCAAATTTACAAAATCGGTCTCATTATTTAAATATATTATTTTCCATGTTTAAGATATCGAATGTCCATTAATTAATTTACGCTACTGACAGCTTTAATTATTCAATATCTTATCCTACAGTAGTCCACTCGAACCCTATTATTATATCCAGAATTAAATCCACCTGCAGGGTTTAATATAATAATCGAGCTCCTCAAGGGGACATCATCAACCCGCACGAGTCGGGACACGATTTCTAGTAATAATAAAAATTATCATATAAATAATATTATTGTAACACCCCCAATCCACTCAGGGATATTACACGCCGTAGACCCCTTTCCTCAAGGATCTACCAGGCTGGTAAACAACGTCGAACATCTCAACAATGCCTTTAAGGCTAAAATGACTCAGTATATCGATTTGGTCTTTCAATAAATACATACAACTCAATACATGCCCACGCAGGGGTCGAAATACAAAACGTTCCCGTACAACGGGGAAAAATATACTGCAGTGGAAATAAAATACAACTGAACCAATACAACAACGTACAGTTCCTCATGTGATTAGTATCGATCATCTTTCATCATCCTTCATGCCGACCCCGTGTTATGCTCCCAAAACCTGAATGCAAAAACAGACATCCACCCCCCGAATACTCGGGGGTTAGCAAAACTCCACTGTTTTGCTAGTGCAAGAACAAAGTGCAAAATACGAGTAATACAATTCACATTCCACGAATAACAATAACCAGGAATCCTCAAAAATCCAAACGTAACGAAAAGTACTTCCCGAGGCAAGAGTTTGGGTAAACATTCCAAAACCGAAAGTTCACAAATCAAGGGAAACAATTTATAAAACAGTTTAAAATGCCATCGAGAGTTTTAACAGAAAACAATTTAGGATAACCGAATCCTTATCTTTCCAAAATCAAGAGGGGTCACATCCCAAAGGTTTTGTTTTCACAATTGAAACCAACAACAATACACAAGGTTAAAACCCATGTCACGCGTCCTCGACGGACATAAAATACACACGCACCCGTGAAGTTTCACTCGTGAATCCAGGGCAAAACCATTGGACTCCTTCCGTGGCCCCATCGAACCCTACCGAGGTGAGGAAACACATTCACAAAACATACACACGCACTCGTGAATCCAGGGCTATACCATTGGACTCCCTCTGTGGCCCCGTCGAACCCTCCCGAGGTGAGCAACATTCACAAAACATGCACACGCACTCGTGAAGTTTCACTCGTGCATCCAGGGCTATACCATTGGACTCCCTTCGTGGCCCCGTCGAACCCTCCCGAGGTGAGCAAACACATTCACAAAACATACACACGCACTCGTGAAGATTCACTCGTGAATCCAGGGCTATACCATTGGACTCCCTCCGTGTCCCCGTCGAACCCTACCGAGGTGAGCAAACACATTCACAAAACATACACGCACAGGCATCGCCTAGGACCGGGACGCCGCCACAAATCCCACCCGAGGCCTCGAAGGACCCTCCCAAGCTGGCTAGCGAAACAATCAAGCACAGGCATCGCCTAGGACCGGGACGAAGCCACAAATCCCACCAGAGGCCTCTAAGGACCCTCCCGAGCTGGCTAGCGAAACAATCATGCACAAATAACATATCACACCAAGGATATCCAAACAATTCACCCAGAGGCAACAAAAGCAAAGCACGGCAAAATTGTCAAATCACAACGCACCGAAAAGAGATAATATATGTAAATATATTATCAAAGCATAATAACAACAACAAGCGAATTCATAGGGTTCACTTAACCATTGACGAAGCACAATATTCACAAAACACACGCATTTTGAAAGTGAGCCCTTAACGAGGCTAAACTGAATCTTCTGAAAGTTCAAATCAAACGATCAAACAAACACATAGAGACGATCACTAATTATCATATTCCCAAAACAAGAATTGTATGGACAAGGTACTTGCCTAGGAACCACGATCGTAATAAGACGACGGATAGAATGCGGTCGAATAGCCCCGAACTCCCGAACACTATCAAGAAGGCGATAGCACCGAAATTACTACGGGAAAACACCACACGAATCATCAATCACCAATGGAATTCAACATCGGAATCATCGAGCACCTATAATCCTCCGTAAGGAACAATTAAACATGATTACGACGAGAATCAAGGCCGAAAACAACGGAAATCCCAACAAACTATCAAATGGAACTCATTCGAACATTTAATCGAACATTAAATGTTCAAGACCCTTCAAGAACAAAGAAATCACCCCTCGGGTCGAACGAACCAAAGATACGAGTATCCAATCCGTAGAACAAGTTCAAAACACCGTTTATACAACAATTAATTGATCAAAAATGGATTGGAATCGAAATCAAAAGGAAAATCCCCAAAATCTTCAAAAACAAGGGTTCAAGTCAAAATACCTTAATTCGGACGAAGAACACGGATTAGATGATGTTAATAATCATGATTCAAGCTTCCCAACTGATGTATTACTGATCTCCGATCAAAACCATCAATTTCTATCGAAGGATCACAAAAAATGAAGAAGAAAAGTGGAAATGGCCGAGTGACCCGTGCCCAGGCCTTAAATAGGCCGAGACCTGCCGGACGCTTACGTACGTAACCGGCCATGGCTTACGTACGTAACCGGCCATGGCCGAACTCACTGCCCAGAAATGCCGACAGCATTACATACGTAACCGGCCGAGCCTTACGTACGTAACCGGCCTTACGTACTTAACTGCCGGTCCCTTCCGGCCGTAACTCGGCCAGGGCTGGCCTGGCCCCAACATGCCAGGCCATGACTCGGCCGTGGCCAACTCCGACGACCCGGACGATCCCGAAAACCGAACCTGAATATGAATCGAAGATACGGTTACGAAGTACTCGCAAAGACGAATCCGATCACTAAGAGAACACATGATTCCAACCACCCGAAGACTCGAAATTCGACAACGGGAGTAATTACCCCAAACTTTGGGAAATTACAAAAATGGCCCAAAACGTCCGAAATACACGATACACGATCGAAACACCAAACTAAAGCTCGCAACATGAATAATAACATTAAATGAACTTACAAGAAACTCGAAACAATAGTTTCGGATGAGATTCGCTAGAATCGAACTCAAGTGCGGAAAGTCGCTAAATGCACGGAACTCAACAAAACGACACCGAAACGAACTCGGACGTCGAAAAGTGCATAATTAAACATTCTAAGAATGACGAAACGGTCAGAAGCGAGTCGTCAAAGCGGACTCCTGCGAAAAAAAAGAAAATTACCGGAAATCAAAATCGCGGATATTACATACTACCCTCCTTAAAAGAAGTTTCGTCCCGAAACATAAAACAAGTAGGGAGGAGCAATATCTTGCCAGGAAACACTCAACGAGATACACAAGAAACACGTAACTTACGCCCAACGGCGAAACATTACAAGCAACGCAAAGGAACAAACGGCGTGAAAACACGCTCCACGACGACCAACACAACGCCACCTGTAGCGACATAATAAAACCAACAAGTGACAAGCATCATCAAAAAAATAATACAATCAAGTCGATTATCCGAACTATCACAAACCACAAAGCACCTGTTACAAGGAACACGCACAGTCGAGAAAACAGAAAATAAATACAAAACGATCCACAAGGACAATCACAAATAATTCGGACTACGCTAAAATCCTCAAAAAGCATACTAGGCATCTCTGTGCCCTTTCGGAGCAGAGACGCAGCCTCGATCCCCAAATATCTCAACTCTGTCTCGTAATGCACGGCTCGGTGACCCACCTGGCCACACTCGAAACAGTTGACTAATAGTGAACGACAATTCCTCGCGGTACGAGAACAGGCAACAACAGTCAGACAACCCCGATCGAAAAACAACGATCGAATAACAATGACCGAACAACAACGATCGAATAACAACGATCAAATAATAATGATCGGACAACAACGATCAAATAACAATGATGGAACAACAACAATCGAAAAGCAATGATCGGGTAACAACGATCAAACAACAACGATCGACCAGCAATGATCGAATGACAATGGTTGAACAATGACTCCGAAGTTTACACTTCAACTCAAGACATCAAAAGAACTAGTAGAACCAAAAGATGTTACTTCCGAACAAGGTTCACAAGAATCGAACCGAACTCGGAAAAGTCACAGCGATAATCAGATCGACCCAAAACAAGATCACGGCTCGTTCGAACAATGAACCCGAAATACAGAATAAGTTCAGAGAGTATCAACGAACACGAGCGAGTCGATAGACTTGAGAAAGAGGAAATGCAGAGGTCCAAAACAATACGGGTATTACATTCGACCTCTTATAAAAGAAGGTCGTCCCCGCAACTCACAATAACGGAAACAAGGCAACAACACAAAGGCAGCTGACATAAACATTCCCCATGGGCCTCTTAGAGCCGATCCTGATATCTGTGCTGAAGTTCGTGACCCGAAAGACTCGGAACCCAACTCGCAAAACTGGATCCTGTGTCTCTCGAGTCCACACTTGAAATGTGTTACTCGCGAGAAGGACAATTGGTACGTGCCTGCCCCCGGCACACCATGGTTGAAACACCTCGGCTCGGCATACCGAATATAAAAATGCTCGATACAATGGAACATAACATCACAAAGCAACAAACCAGAGATGCCAATTCTACACAACATATCAACGTAAGGTAGACCGCATACACAGAATCATAGCAACGACGGCATCATTCGGCGATCTCAATGGCCCGAACGATAACCAACACATAATCACAAAACATCATACAAATATTACCGGACCGCAAACAGGAACGATAGGTTTTTGAAAACAAAAACTACCTTTGAAAAAAAATATGATTTTGGAAACACTAGTTGATCTTGAGTATCACCCTTCAAAAAGTAGCACAGACACCATTATCGAGACTTTGAAAACTATCTCGCGCTTGATAAAACCAGGACACTTCCCTTTTGGTGAAAGACTTTCAGAAATATTCGACCCTCGGGTCTAAGCAAAATATTTCTAAATAATTGAAAATATCTCAAAATATTTTTGGTCCTCAACTGGAAAATTTTTGAAATGTATTGCGGCACTAGAAAGCACCTTGAAAACACCGCAAGAAAATAATTCATTTTAAAAGTACGTCTCGAAATTTAATTTTCTAAGATAATCAAGGTTTTCAAAAAAATTCAATAGGCCAGAATGCCCAAAACTCACAAAATCCTTTATCAAACCGTCATAAAACATTCAAGCCAATGTGCCAAAACTCGATTTAAGGAATCAGTTTTAAGAATTAGAACTCAGTTTGCAAAATACTGAAAATGATTTTGAAAGGACTAACACAACGGATAAAATACAGTTCGAAAACACCTTAGCAGCGACACTACTCCTCATATAAATAAAACATTAGAGTCGAATACCCACATATCACGGAATCAAAATCTACAGAAGGATTCAATCAATCAACGATATAAACATACAAGCAGCTCATGTCACACGAGGCACAACACAAAGAAGGGGGACTTACATCCACAAGTCGCACGAAGGTGATGATCGCCCCACGATACTAATCACGACCAACCAACCAACTCAGACGACGCGTCGCGACATGACTCAGTCAAATAAAATCCGACGAGACAAAACTCAACAGACATCACTAAACCCGACAGCCTAGGTTTCCACAACCTAAAGCTCTGATACCATTTATGTAACACCCGTAATCCACTCAGGGATATTACACGCCGTAGACCCCTTTCCTCAAGGATCTACCAGGCTGGTAAACAACGTCGAACATCTCAACAATGCCTTTAAAGCTAAAATGACTCAGTAGACCGATTTGATCTTTCAATAAATACATACAACTCAATACATCCCCACGCAGGGGTCGAAATACAAAACGTTCCCATAAAACGGGGAAAAATATACTGCAGCGGAAATAAAATACAACTGAACCAATACAACAACATACGGTTCCTCATGTGATTAGTATCGATCATCTTTCATCATCCTTCATGCCGACCCCGTGTTATGCTCCCAAAACGTGAACGCAAAAATAGACATCCACCCCCCGAATACTCGGGGGTTAGCAAAACTCCACTGTTTTGCTAGTGCAAGAACAAAGTGCAAAATACGAGTCATACAATTCACATTCCACGAATAACAATAACCAGGAATCCTCAAAAATCCAAACGTAACGAAAAGTACTTCCCGAGGCAAGAGTTTGGGTAAACATTCCAAAACCGAAAGATCACAGATCAAGGGAAACAAATTATAAAACAGTTTAAAATGCCATCGAGAGTTTTAATAGAAAACAATTTAGGATTACCGAATCCTTATCTTTCCAAAATCAACACGGGTCACAGCCCAAAGGTTTTGTTTTCACAATTGAAACCAACAACAATACACAAGGTTAAAACCCACGTCATGCGTCCTCGACGGACATAAAATACACACGCACATGTGAAGTTTCACTCGTGAATCCAGGGCAAAACCATTGGACTCCTTCCGTGGCCCCGTCGAACCCTCCCGAGGTGAGCAAACACATTCACAAAACATACACACGCACTCGTGAAGATTCACTCGTGAATCCAGGGCTATACCATTGGACTCCCTCCGTGTCCCCGTCGAACCCTACCGAGGTGAGCAAACACATTCACAAAACATACACGCACAGGCATCGCCTAGGACCGGGACGCCGCCACAAATCCCACCCGAGGCCTCGAAAGACCCTCCCAAGCTGGCTAGCGAAACAATCAAGCACAGGCATCGCCTAGGACCGGGACGAAGCCACAAATCCCACCAGAGGCCTCTAAGGACCCTCCCGAGCTGGCTAGCGAAACAATCATGCACAAATAACATATCACACCAAGGATATCCAAACAATTCACCCAGAGGCAACAAAAGCAAAGCACGGCAAAATTGTCAAATCACAACGCACCGAAAAGAGATAATATATGTAAATATATTATCAAAGCATAATAACAACAACAAGCGAATTCATAGGGTTCACTTAACCATTGACGAAGCACAATATTCACAAAACACACGCATTTTGAAAGTGAGCCCTTAACGAGGCTAAACTGAATCTTCTGAAAGTTCAAATCAAACGATCAAACAAACACATAGAGACGATCACTAATTATCATATTCCCAAAACAAGAATTGTATGGACAAGGTACTTGCCTAGGAACCACGATCGTAATAAGACGACGGATAGAATGCAGTCGAATAGCCCCGAACTCCCGAACACTATCAAGAAGGCGATAGCACCGAAATTACTACGGGAAAACACCACACGAATCATCAATCACCAATGGAATTCAACATCGGAATCATCGAGCACCTATAATCCTCCGTAAGGAACAATTAAACATGATTACGACGAGAATCAAGGCCGAAAACAACGGAAATCCCAACAAACTATCAAATGGAACTCATTCGAACATTTAATCGAACATTAAATGTTCAAGACCCTTCAAGAACAAAGAAATCACCCCTCGGGTCGAACGAACCAAAGATACGAGTATCCAATCCGTAGAACAAGTTCAAAACACCGTTTATACAACAATTAATTGATCAAAAATGGATTGGAATCGAAATCAAAAGGAAAATCCCCAAAATCTTCAAAAACAAGGGTTCAAGTCAAAATACCTTAATTCGGACGAAGAACACGGATTAGATGATGTTAATAATCATGATTCAAGCTTCCCAACTGATGTATTACTGATCTCCGATCAAAACCATCGATTTCTATCGAAGGATCACAAAAAATGAAGAAGAAAAGTGGAAATGGCCGAGTGACCCGTGCCCAGGCCTTAAATAGGCCGAGACTCACGGACGCTTACGTACGAATCGCCATGGCTTACGTGACGTAATCGCCATGGCCGAACTCATCGCCGTAAATGCCGACAAGATTACATACGTAATCGCCGAGCCTTACGACGTAACCGCCTTACGTATTTAATCGCCGGGTCCTTCCGGCCAATCGCTGTGGCCGCCTGGCCCCAACATGCCAGGCCATGACTCGGCCGTGGCCAACTCCGACGACCCGGACGATCCCGAAAACCGAACCTGAATATGAATCGAAGATACGGTTACGAAGTACTCGCAAAGACGAATCCGATCACTAAGAGAACACATGATTCCAACCACCCGAAGACTCGAAATTCGACAACGGGAGTAATTACCCCAAACTTTGGGAAATTACAAAAATGGCCCAAAACGTCCGAAATACACGATACACGATCGAAACACCAAACTAAAGCTCGCAACATGAATAATAACATTAAATGAACTTACAAGAAACTCGAAACAATAGTTTCGGATGAGATTCGCTAGAATTGAACTCAAGTGCGGAAAGTCGCTAAATGCACGGAACTCAACAAAACGACACCGAAACGAACTCGGACGTCGAAAAGTGCATAATTAAACATTCTAAGAATGACGAAACGGTCAGAAGCGAGTCGTCAAAGCGGACTCCTGCGAAAAAAGAAAATTACCGGAAATCAAAATCGCGGATATTACATACTACCCTCCTTAAAAGAAGTTTCGTCCCGAAACATAAAACAAGTAGGAGGAGCAATATCTTGCCAGGAAACACTCAACGAGATACACAAGAAACACGTAACTTACGCCCAACGGCGAAACATTACAAGCAACGCAAAGGAACAAACGGCGTGAAAACACGCTCCACGACGACCAACACAACGCCACCTGTAGCGACATAATAAAACCAACAAGTGACAAGCATCATCAAAAAAATAATACAATCAAGTCGATTATCCGAACTATCACAAACCACAAAGCACCTGTTACAAGGAACACGCACAGTCGAGAAAACAGAAAATAAATACAAAACGATCCACAAGGACAATCACAAATAATTCGGACTACGCTAAAATCCTCAAAAAGCATACTAGGCATCTCTGTGCCCTTTCGGAGCAGAGACGCAGCCTCGATCCCCAAATATCTCAGCTACTGTCTCGTAATGCACGGCTCAGTGACCCACCTGGCCACACTCGAAACAGTTGACTAATAGTGAACGACAATTCCTCGCGGTACGAGAACAGGCAACAACAGTCAGACAACCCCGATCGAAAAACAACGATCGAATAACAATGACCGAACAACAACGATCGAATAACAACGATCAAATAATAATGATCGGACAACAACGATCAAATAACAATGATGGAACAACAACAATCGAAAAGCAATGATCGGGTAACAACGATCAAACAACAACGATCGACCAGCAATGATCGAATGACAATGGTTGAACAATGACTCCGAAGTTTACACTTCAACTCAAGACATCAAAAGAACTAGTAGAACCAAAAGATGTTACTTCCGAACAAGGTTCACAAGAATCGAACCGAACTCGGAAAAGTCACAATGATAATCGATCGACCCAAAACAAGATCACGGCTCGTTCGAACAATGAACCCAAATACGTAATAAGTTCGTAGAGTATCAACGAACACGAGCGAGTCGATAGACTTGAGAAAGAGGAAATGCAGAGGTCCAAAACAATACGGGTATTACATTCGACCTCTTATAAAAGAAGGTCGTCCCCGCAACTCACAATAACGGAAACAAGGCAACAACACAAAGGCAGCTGACATAAACATTCCCCATGGGCCTCTTAGAGCCGATCCTGATATCTGTGCTGAAGTTCGTGACCCGAAAGACTCGGAACCCAACTCGCAAAACTGGATCCTGTGTCTCTCGAGTCCACACTTGAAATGTGTTACTCGCGAGAAGGACAATTGGTACGTGCATGCGCCCGGCACACCATGGTTGAAACACCTCGGCTCGGCATACCGAATATAAAAATGCTCGATACAATGGAACATAACATCACAAAGCAACAAACCAGAGATGCCAATTCTACACAACATATCAACGTAAGGTAGACCGCATACACAGAATCATAGCAACGACGGCATCATTCGGCGATCTCAATGGCCCGAACGATAACCAACACATAATCACAAAACATCATACAAATATTACCGGACCGCAAACAGGAACGATAGGTTTTTGAAAACAAAAACTACCTTTGAAAAAAAATATGATTTTGGAAACACTAGTTGATCTTGAGTATCACCCTTCAAAAAGTAGCACAGACACCATTATCGAGACTTTGAAAACTATCTCGCGCTTGATAAAACCAGGACACTTCCCTTTTGGTGAAAGACTTTCAGAAATATTCGACCCTCGGGTCTAAGCAAAATATTTCTAAATAATTGAAAATATCTCAAAATATTTTTGGTCCTCAACTGGAAAATTTTTGAAATGTATTGCGGCACTAGAAAGCACCTTGAAAACACCGCAAGAAAATAATTCATTTTAAAAGTACGTCTCGAAATTTAATTTTCTAAGATAATCAAGGTTTTCAAAAAAAATTCAATAGGCCAGAATGCCCAAAACTCACAAAATCCTTTATCAAACCGTCATAAAACATTCAAGCCAATGTGCCAAAACTCGATTTAAGGAATCAGTTTTAAGAATTAGAACTCAGTTTGCAAAATACTGAAAATGATTTTGAAAGGACTAACACAACGGATAAGATACAGTTCGAAAACACCTTAGCAGCGACACTACTCCTCATATAAATAAAACATTAGAGTCGAATACCCACATATCACGGAATCAAAATCTACAGAAGGATTCAATCAATCAACGATATAAACATACAAGCAGCTCATGTCACACGAGGCACAACACAAAGAAGGGGGACTTACATCCACAAGTCGCACGAAGGTGATGATCGCCCCACGATACTAATCACGACCAACCAACCAACTCAGACGACGCGTCGCGACATGACTCAGTCAAATAAAATCCGACGAGACAAAACTCAACAGACATCACTAAACCCGACAGCCTAGGTTTCCACAACCTAAAGCTCTGATACCATTTATGTAACACCCGTAATCCACTCAGGGATATTACACGCCGTAGACCCCTTTCCTCAAGGATCTACCAGGCTGGTAAACAACGTCGAACATCTCAACAATGCCTTTAAAGCTAAAATGACTCAGTAGACCGATTTGATCTTTCAATAAATACATACAACTCAATACATCCCCACGCAGGGGTCGAAATACAAAACGTTCCCATAAAACGGGGAAAAATATACTGCAGCGGAAATAAAATACAACTGAACCAATACAACAACATACGGTTCCTCATGTGATTAGTATCGATCATCTTTCATCATCCTTCATGCCGACCCCGTGTTATGCTCCCAAAACGTGAACGCAAAAATAGACATCCACCCCCCGAATACTCGGGGGTTAGCAAAACTCCACTGTTTTGCTAGTGCAAGAACAAAGTGCAAAATACGAGTCATACAATTCACATTCCACGAATAACAATAACCAGGAATCCTCAAAAATCCAAACGTAACGAAAAGTACTTCCCGAGGCAAGAGTTTGGGTAAACATTCCAAAACTGAAAGATCACAGATCAAGGGAAACAAATTATAAAACAGTTTAAAATGCCATCGAGAGTTTTAATAGAAAACAATTTAGGATTACCGAATCCTTATCTTTCCAAAATCAACACGGGTCACAGCCCAAAGGTTTTGTTTTCACAATTGAAACCAACAACAATACACAAGGTTAAAACCCACGTCATGCGTCCTCGACGGACATAAAATACACACGCACATGTGAAGTTTCACTCGTGAATCCAGGGCAAAACCATTGGACTCCTTCCGTGGCCCCGTCGAACCCTCCCGAGGTGAGCAAACACATTCACAAAACATATACACGCACTCGTGAAGTTTCACTCGTGAATCCAGGGCTATACCATTGAACTCCCTCCGTGGCCCCGTCGAACCCTCCCGAGGCGAGCAAACACATTCACAAAACATACACACGCACTCGTGAAGTTTCACTCGTGCATCTAGGGGTATACCATTGGACTCCCTCCGTATCCCCGTCGAACCCTCCCGAGGTGAGCAAACACATTCACAAAACATACACACGTACTCGTGAAGTTTCACTCGTGAATCCAGGGCTATACCATTGGACTCCCTCCGTGGCCCCGTCGAACCCTCTCAAGGTGAGCAAACACATTCACAAAACATACACGCACAGGCATCGCCTAGGACCGGGACGCCACCACAAATCCCACCCGAGGCCTCGAAGGACCCTCCCGAGCTGGCTAGCGAAACAATCAAGCACATGCATCGCCTAGGACCGGGACAAAGCCACAAATCCCACCCGAGGCCTCTAAGGACCCTCCTGAGCTGGCTAGCGAAACAATCATGCACAAATAACATATTGCACAAATGATATCCAAACAATTCACCCAGAGGCAACAAACGCAAAGCACGACAAAATTGTCAAATCACATCGCACCGAAAAGAGATAATATATGTAAATATATTATCAAAGGATAATAACAATAACAAGCGAATTCATAGGGTTCACTTAACCATTCACGGAGCACAATATTCACAAAACACACGCATTTTGAAAGTGAGCCCTTGACGAGGCTAAACTGAATCTTCTGAAAGTTCAAATCAAACGATCAAACAAACACATAGAGACGATCACTAATTATCATATTCCCAAAACAAGAATTGTATGGACAAGGTACTTGCCTAGGAACCACGATCGTAATAAGACAATGGATGGAATGCGGTCCAATAGCCCCGAACTCCCGAACACTATCAAGAACGCGATAGCACCAAAATTACTACGGGAAAACACCACACGAATCATCAATCACCAACGGAATTCAACATCGGAATCATCGAGCACCTATAATCCTCCATAAGGAACAATAAAACATGATTACGACAAGAATCAAGGCCGAAAACAACGGAAATCCCAACAAACTATCAAAGGGAACTCATTCGAACATTTAATCGAACATTAAATGTTCAAGACCCTTCAAGAACAAAGAAATCACCCCTCGGGTCGAACGAACCAAAGATACGAGTATCCAATCCGTAGAACAAGTTTAAAACAATGTTTATACAACAATTAATTGATCAAAAACGGATTGGAATCGAAATCAAAAGGAAAATCTCCAAAATCTTCAAAAACAAAGGTTCAAGCCAAAATACCTTGATTCGGACGAAGAACACGGATTAGATGATGTTAATAATCATGATTCAAGCTTCCCAACTGATGTATTACTGATCTCCGATCAAAACCATCGATTTCTATCGAAGGATCGCGAAAAACGAAGAAGAAAAGTTGAAATGGCCGAGTGACCCGTGCCTAGGCCTTAAATAGGCCGAGACCTGCCGGACGCTTACGTACGTAACCGGCCATGGCTTACGTACGTAACCGACCTTAGGTACGTAACTGCCGGGCCCTTCCGGCCGTAACTCGGCCAGGGCTCGCCTAGCTCCATCATGCCCGGCCATGACTCAGCCATGGCCAACTCCGACGACCCGAATGACCCCGAAACCCGAACCTGAATATGAATCGAAGATACGGTTACGAAGTACTCGCAAAGATGAATCCGAGCACTAAGAGAACACATGATTCCGACCACCCGAAGGCTTGAAATTCGACAACGGAAGTAATTACCCCAAACTTTGGGAAATTACAAAAATGGCCCAAAACGTCCGAAATACACGATACACGATCGAAACACCAAAACAAAGCTCGCCATGAATAATAACATTAAATGAACTTATAAGAAACTCGAAACAACAGTTTCGAACGAGATTCGCTAGAATCGAACTCAAGTGCGGAAAGTCGCTAAATGCACGGAACTCAACAAAACGACACCGAAACGAACTCGGACGTCGAAAAGTGCAGAATTAAACATTCTCATAATGACGAAATGGTCAGAAGCAAGTCATCAAAATGGACTCCCGCAAAAAAATATCGGAAATCAAAATCGCGGATATTACAATTATTGCCCAAGATACAAAGCTTATTGAGTCAATCACTTTGACTCTCACCCATGGTAAATCAAAGCAATAAATATTATAAATACACAATTAAATATGTGGGAATCAATTTTTTAATACCAAAGCATAAAATTGATAAGTTCTATAGCCCCATTCATAAAACTATAAGTTTTTGGTACCATTTTGATTGAAAAGACTAAAATGTCCTCTCTTTTTGTGTTAAAAGTTGACTTCTCTCTTTTTTTTTATATATTTATTTTAAACTATTTTTCTTCTCTTTTTTCTTTTTTACTTTCCTCCTCCGATCGATATTAATATCCAGGAACCAAAATTTAACTACAAACATATACATCAAAACAACACAGCCATTTTATTTTTGACAAAGGGTCTCTCAAAAAATCTTATAGAAATCACAAGATTGTTCGAAAATAAAAGTTGACGTTGAAATAGGACTTCATTTGTCGTGCTTCTGAGTTCATAAAGAAGGTATGTATCATTATTTGAACGATGAAAAAAAAATTCCAGATCTGTTCTTACGGACACGATCGCTGCACACGATGGGAAGCCACCGTATGCAACGATCGTGTCCAACGGCGTCTTAACGACCTTAACATCGTGCGCAACACTAACGTGTACGATCGCTTAACACGATCGTATAAAATCGTGTGCGGCGATCGTGTTCATGGACGAAACTTGCACACGATCACCGCACGGTAGTGTACGACCGTGTGCATCGGTCGTGTCCAAGGCGCACCGTAATATTGTTCGCTCATTTTTCGAATAGTTATTCATCTTTTTGTAATCAGATGTCGTGGCAGCGTATTTTGATACATCACGGTGGTCATTGGGAGCGATCGACATATGTAGACGGGGACTCCTTTTTGTCTATATCGACACGAGCAAAGTTAGTCGTGCAAACCTCGTGGGGGTTATCAGAGAGGGTTTGGGTGGTCCAAATGAGTCCGATTACAAATTATGGTACTTGACACACATGGCCAAAGGAAACAAAGTAAAAGTCCTATTAAGGGGCGATACCGAGATACTTCGATTACTAGTAGAATACAAGGAGGATCCTGAGGTCTATGTTGAGAACAGCAGCTCCTCCACTCCCGAGGTTAATATGGGATGTAGCAGCTCGAGAGTAGAGCCCGGCAACATAAATTATGACATGCCTTCCAAAGAGTATCAATACGAGGAAGATGAGGAAGACGAGGAAGATGAGGAAGATGAAGAGGTGCATACATCCGAAGATGAAGATTGTTGTAAAGACTTGCTTGAGTCACTATCTACGGAATTTCTTGCTTGGGTTCGCCAACCGGCCCAAATGGATAGGATTATGAGTCGTCGGAACTTCTCATCCGACCATCAATCTGCGAGCGAGCATGAGCATCTACAATCAATGCGTAACTGGATCATTCCATTTCCGGACCCCGGTAGTGCCGGGACTTTGGGTTGGGTCGAGCCTCCACCTAAGCACGGTCGGCTAGAGGTGGGGTCCACCTTTCGTTCGAAGACGAGTTGAGGATAAGCGTAGGAATGTATCATTTGGAAAACATGCTACAGTGTATCACTGATCGTTCCGCCGATAAACGTATAGTGTTTGTCTGTAAGAGTGGGCGAAGAAATTGTCAGTTTAGGTTGTGTGCTATTGAGGGTGCAACTATTTGGAGAATTACTAAGTTGACATTGGAGCACAGTTGTTACCCTGATTTGAACCGTGCTGCCGCACGATCGGTCACTTCTGAGGTTGCCGCCCATTATTTTGCTAAAAGATTGACCGGTGAGGGGGTCACTTTGAGGCCAAAGGAGATGATTGCAGAGATGTGTAGGGAGTATGGCATTGACATGCTATACAGTTTTGCTCTCCGGACGAGGAATATAGCGATAGAGAATACATATGGCGGCTTCGATGAGTCGTATCTGAGGCTCCCATCTTATCTGTATTTGTTAAAACAGCGTAATCCAGGGACAATTTATGATTTGCAGACGACTCGTGAGGGAGTGTTCCGCCACATGTTCGTTGCACTCGGACAGAGTATTAGGGCATTTGATACGTGCCTTCGACCGGTGATTATAGTTGATGGGACCCACCTAAAGGGAAGGAATAAAGGAACTCTATTTGCGGCCGTCACATTTGATGGGAACGAGCAAGTTTTTCCTCTTGCTGTTGGTCTCGGTCCGTTAGAGAACGACGAGTCATGGACTTTTTTTCTTTATAACGTGCGCTGATGCTACAATCCGACGTAAGATTTACTGATTGTGAGTGACCAACATAAGAGCATTCAGAATGCTGTTCGAGCCGTCTATCCGAATGCATTCCACGGGTTTTGCTATCACCATCTTGCAAAAAATCTGACCTCCTATGGTGCGCATGCTATAGGACTCTTTAGAACTGCTGCCTACACGCATCGAGAAGAAGTTTTTGAAAACTACTTTTCGAAACTACATATCGAAAGCCCTAATGGGCGCATGTGCGCCTTTCTCAAATTGGGCCAGAGAGGTGGGCTAGGTCGAAGTGTCCGGTGCGACGCTATAACTTCTTGACATCCAATGTCGTTGATTGATTTAATAATCGTATGTTGTGGGCTAGACGTTTACCTGTTTGCTCGTTACTTGAGATATTTCGCCTAATTTTAGAGAATTGGTTTGATGAGAAGCGGGGAGAAGCTACGTCAAGAGACCATGAGTTGACAATGCACACTTTTGAAAAGCTTTCTAACTCTGTGCAAGCCAGTCTGACTCTTACCGTTCGAGCTACCACCCCACTTGTTTATAAAGTCGAAGAAAACAAAGTTTCTTATGAGGTCGACCTTCGAACATGGACATGTTGTTGTCGTGAGTTTGATTTGGATCAGATTCCATGTCGTCATGCCGCTGCCGCTATAAGGTACATGTCTTTGCTGTTGTGTGCACGATCGTTTCCCACGATGGGCACGATCGTTACCCACGATTGGCACGATCGTTTCCCACGATGGGCACGATCGTTACCCACGATGGGCACGATCGTAACCACGATCGCCCTTATCGTAACCACGATCGCCCTCATCGTAACCACGATCGCCCTCATCGTAACCACGATCGCCCTCATCGTAACCCACGATGGGACACACGATGGGCACGATCGTAACACAATGGGCACGATCGTAACACACGATCCCCGTGATCGTAACACACGATCGTGACCCCACGATCCCCGTGATCGTAACACACGATCGACGCGATCGTGTTTTCCCATCGTTTGCAAAACAGGGATGGTCTGGATTTATCACCTCATCAATATAAAAAATACATTATCCTATACAACATCCTTGACATAATTGCTTATTGTAACAGCGTGCGGCAATGGTTTGTCCGTGTATGATTTTGTTAGTCGTTATTTCAAGCAACAAGGCCTTAGAGAGACTTATAAGGAGCATATTAGTCCCATCCCACATCCTGATGAGTGGAATGTCCCACCGGAGATCTCATCCATCGTTTGCGTACCTCCAGAGGAGGTAATGCGACAAGCCGACCAAGGATGAGTCGCGCACGGTCCATTGTTGAAAATTTGCACGCAGTGGACGGCCTCGGGTGTGCGGTAGGTGTAAAGGAACCGGCCACAATAGAAAATCTTGCAAAGCATTCATTCCCATAGGGGTGTGGATTTGAATATCCCTGAAGAAACTCAAGAAATCGATGCACAACCGAGGCAAAGGCGCCGCGTAAGAAGAGGTGTAGCATTTGCCGTAATGATGACCATGACATAAGGGGATGTCCATACCGTGAAACTTAAATTCCTTATGTATTTTTATATCATGTGACTTACTAGCAACAATAATGTGTTGATATTTTGATCGACCATGTATTGATTCAAGATTCGATTATTAGTTGAAATGCATAATTTTGTGTATATTTTCTTTACCTTTGAATTGAAATTTAAGTGTTCAAGAATGTAAAGCAAATAAAGGTGACTATGGAGCCAAACATTAACCATAACAAAGTAGCTCACTTCAAAGAGCAATAGTTTACAGCTCCAAAGCATATAACTTTACAAAACAAATTTTAATCACCATCACACAAAATATCTAATAATAACATAACGAAAACAATCAATTGGATCCCTTTTCCCCAATCACTTTGTATCTTTAGTCTTGTATCACCGTCTTCATGAACTTCCTCTTCCAAAATAACTTTTTGCTTTTATTCTCGAAATCTCCAAATCATTATCATCATCACCATCTAGTATGACCGGAGTGCTCGCAAGGTTTTTAAATAGACCTGTTTCATGAAACACATTAATTTGCAATGATAGTCACTACACATACAACAAAATCAAAAACTTACTCGAGCATTGAGTATCTTCCTCTCGGCCTAGTTCTCAGTATGGTGGGTTGGGAGTAGGTATCCTCCTTCTTCTTTTTGGTGGTGGTGCTTCGCTTCCTCCTAAATCGGTTTCGTAATCGCCGCTCATTTCGCGTATTTGATTTTAATGAATTTTAATCGATGTTAATTGATTAGGGTTTGAAGTGAAAAAGGGGTGGAGACCGACCGACGATGGGATTTTAAAGTAAAGGGGGGGGGACCTGGGATTTTATAATAAAGGGGGGGGGGACCGACTTATAATAAAGGGGGGGGACCGACTTATAATAAAGGGGGGGGACCGACGGGATTTTATAATAAAATAATGACCTTTGAAGTAAACACGACCGTGTACACGATCGCCGCGATCGCGTGTTCCAATCGTGTGACACGTTGGCAACCAGGTGTCAAATTGGCGCTGTATCCACGTATGCAGACGACCGTGTACACGATCGCCGCGATCGTGTGTTCCAATCGTGTGACACGTTGGCAACCAGGTGTCAAATTGGCGCTGTATCTACGTATGCACACGATCGTGTACACGATCGCCGCGATCATGTGTTCCAATCGTGTGACACGTTGGCAACCAGGTCTCAAATTGGCGCTGTATCTACGTATGCACACGATCGTGTACACGGTCGTGGCCACGATTGAACAAGCGATCGTGTGCACAAGAACGTCAAGAATTTTCACCAATTTCTCAAATTACTCGTCAATTTAGGTGTTGTTACTTATATATTAACAAATAATTGTTAATGATACACTTATATAACAAGTTATTGATTGAATTACCATAATATATTGCATATCATGTGTCGTCCAATTGTTCTATTAGTACGTACGGATAAGTTCAATCATCTGGATGAATGACCTCATATACTAATGAATTACGACGAAATGACAAATAGGAGTTCGTATAAGAAGCCATATTGTAATTAATGTTTGAACAAGCGATCGTGTGCACAAGAACGTCAAGAATTTTCACCAATTTCTCAAATTACTCGTCAATTTAGGTGTTGTTACTTATATATTAACAAATAATTGTAATGATACACTTATATAACAAGTTATTGATTGAATTACCATAATATATTGCATATCATGTGTCGTCCAATTGTTCTATTAGTACGTACGGATAAGTTCAATCATCTGGATGAATGACCTCATATACTAATGAATTACAACGAAATGACAAATAGGAGTTCGTATAAGAAGCCATATTGTAATTTATGTTTGAACAAGCGATGTTTGAATCACAAAACATCATTCTAGATAATACAATACTTCAAATTTGCAAAAATATCAAAAGTTCATATGCACACGATCGTGTACACGGTCGTGGCCACGATTGAACAAGCGATCGTGTGCACAAGAACGTCAAGAATTTTCACCAATTTCTCAAATTACTCGTCAATTTAGGTGTTGTTACTTATATATTAACAAATAATTGTTAATGATACACTTATATAACAAGTTATTGATTGAATTACCATAATATATTGCATATCATGTGTCGTCCAATTGTTCTATTAGTACGTACGGATAAGTTCAATCATCTGGATGAATGACCTCATATACTAATGAATTACAACGAAATGACAAATAGGAGTTCGTATAAGAAGCCATATTGTAATTAATGTTTGAACACGCGATCGTGTGCACAAGAACGTCAAGAATTTTCACCAATTTCTCAAATTACTCGTCAATTTAGGTGTTGTTACTTATATATTAACAATTATTTGTTAATGATACACTTATATAACAAGTTATTGATTGAATTACC
The DNA here is from genome assembly GCA_033398695.1 of Orobanche coerulescens. NCBI lineage: Eukaryota > Viridiplantae > Streptophyta > Magnoliopsida > Lamiales > Orobanchaceae > Orobanche > Orobanche coerulescens. The sequence continues at coordinate 96,576,504 of CM065810.1, read as the reverse complement.
ATAATATATTGCATATCATGTGTCGTCCAATTGTTCTATTAGTACGTATGGATAAGTTCAATCATCTGGATGAATGACCTCATATACTAATGAATTACGACGAAATGACAAATAGGAGTTCGTATAAGAAGCCATATTGTAATTAATGTTTGAACAAGCGATGTTTGAATCACAAAACATCATTCTAGATAATACAATACTTCAAATTTGCAAAAATATCAAAAGTTCATATGCACACGATCGTGTACACGGTCGTGGCCACGATTGAACAAGCGATCGTGTGCACAAGAACGTGGCCACGATTGAACAGGCGATCGTGTGTTCAATCGTGGTCGCGTGTTCAATCGTGGCCACGATTGAACACACGATCGTGTGCACGGCCGGTCCCACGGTCGTGTGCACACGGTCATGCCAGCCATCGTGCGCACACGACAGCATCAGACGCATGACCGTGGGTAGGTTGCACACGATCGCAACACACGATGGCCACGATCGTGTGCATCCATCGTGTGTAACACAGAGCCAACACATTCAGATTTAACAACACTCACACATTCATCCAAAACTGTCTAAATACAACATAAATATTGTACAACACAACATAAACCATTCTACATGTCTAAAGACAACATAAAGATTTTAGCAGCTAGGCCATATCGATATTTGTTAATATATTTTTCATTAAGTTCCTTGATTTGATGCCTTGCTCCTGGGTTTGCAGAGACGAGTCGATCCAAGTACATGCACGCGAAGGGGCCACAACTGTGATTGTCGCTCGTATGAACCGTAGCTCTCGTGGCATAATTTTGAAACTCATCTCCGTGTCATACTTCGTTTTCGATTGGTTGTTCATCCAATACCCGGATTGAGCTAGCACACGAGGCATCGACGCAGACCTGGTCGCAGCTGGTTGAAGCGGTAACGACCATCTTCGTGGTGGTGTGACAAGGAATCGTACAACTCCACGGTCCATGCTATGATGTCAATCTTGATAGTCACCCAGTGGCTTTGGTCGAGGCAACAAATGGCAATGATCTATTCAAACACAATATGTAATCATATAAGATCATCACATCAAACATAGCGAATCATTTATAAATATAAATTTCAAATCGCAACAAATCGTCAATTATATATAAATATAAATTTCAAACTTACTTCGTTGCAATTTAACCATGGAACCGCATGTGGTGTATCAAGACCTGTCATGTAGTCCTCGATGCATTTAGGAATTTTCCACTCCTTGTAAACCGGCTTCCCCGTCACCTTGATGCCAAGTGGATCATCCGGATGGAGTCTTGCAAACTCGTTGGCCAAAACTAACTACAAAAAGCCAAACCACAAAATTAATAAATATCGATATCAAACCAATGATATACAAGTGAGTAGGTTATAGAACTTACGTAAAATAGGAGCCGGCAAGTACAAAGGCCAACTCTACCGACACCAACACTACGGACTCCTCCGAGCCTCGCTCGAGTCGCAAGCACATACAGCCTATCACCTCGGCATCGAAGTCTTCACGGCTAGACTCTATCCGGTCAAATAACGCCTGGTGAGAGCATGCCCGGTCTCCAAACACCGGACAATAGCATCACGTGGCTGCTCCCTCCTAAACTGTAGGTACAACTTCTTCAGAGCCTCGCTATCTCTGGGAGGCGCAACCACAAAAGGCTCTCGAAGAGCAGCAGATGGTCGACTCACTCTCGGTGGAAGACTACGCTCACCCAAATGTTGCGTTCGGCACTCTCACCATCTTCGTCACCCTCGGATCCCTCTCACAACTATAACGATCGAGAGTCAGACAATGGCCGCCGATCTCAAAACCGGCCGCTCGATCCGAAATGGAGGTTGCCGCTCAGACCACCACCCTCACTGCGAAACATCGATCGTAATGATGCTCGTCCCGAAACCATCGAACATCGTCCCATATCACAAACGGCGCCTCAAATGGCTCATACCGATGCTCGTAATCAAGGGGCCGCCGAGTCCGCTCAACGTAATGATGAATTCGAGAATGGTGACTGTGGCCGGACCTCGGAATGGTGGGTAGGCGGATGCCGAGAATGGTGACTCGCCGACGCCGAGAATGGTGACTCGAATGATGACTAGCCGACGATGAGAATGGTGACCGTGTGCCGCGCCCGAGACCGAGTGACGTGGAGGGTCGGGAATCCTCCGCCGGCGCCGCTATCGAGGCGTAATGACGAGGCCTATCATGGCTCCCACCGAGTAGTGTACGGCTCCTAGAACGCCTATGCATAGGTCCGAAGAAATCCACGATCCCGTAAAGCACCCGGCGAGAAACTCGAGCAATAACCGGACTCGGGAATCGTCGTACAAGATCGCCTTCAAACGGCGATCGAAGTACTCATCCTCGCTCGTGTCTCGGGTGTGGTCCGACAAGGAAGTCCGTGGACACAACACACCCTCTCTGGCCGCCTCTCCCGGTCGATGTCTCCCCACCATGTACCGGTGGGGTACTGCCGGCGTCGCTTCGACACTTTATGTGCCGACTCATATGTAATCAATTTTCCTGACCTTCTTCAACCTATCCATAACTTTCTTCCTCGGGATCGGCGCAGCTCATCCGCCTTATTCCTCACGGCTATTCTTACAGCTTAATGAACTTAACGTCATAAGGCGAGCCATTCTCAAAGCTCGTAGTAATACTCCGCCTCATCCTCCTCCGGATGCGGTAAAGAGGAAGTACTTTGTGCCGCAACAATAGTCATTAAAGCATACCATTAGATGGGCAATCACATAATGTTGAAGAGATGAGTGAAGTTAGGAGAAAATACGTTTACAAATTTATGTACCTTATCGTCGAAGAAATGAGTGAAATCACAAAACATCTTCCTCGTAGTCCACATCAAACACCGGGGACTTGGACGCTTTATCTCGACTACCACACAATGCTCCCAATGCAGAATCATCTCATAGGACCATATTTGTAAAGCCCAAACAGACCATAGAAGTGATAGTCCTTGTGCTCTTGTCCCTCCTTCATGGCAACGTTGCCTATGTAGTAAGATAAAACCCCAAAGGCATAAGAACCCCAAGGAAACATATCCCATCTCGAAATCCTCCACTAATGCCCATGCCCATGTCTCGACCATCATGGCGTCACGGCATAGGAGAAAGTCGTCGTAGATAAGCAAATTGGCACCCTTGAGATAATCTCTTAAATCTCTACCAAAATCTCGAGCATTGAACCTCTTCCGCAACACTAACCTTAATGTTTTTGCCATGGAGTAATCTTAGGAAAATACCGTCGGACGGAAGGAGATGGTCGTCCTGGGGATGGAAGGTAGAGTTTCCAAAATGGAGTCCCGTGATCAAGGCGAAATCACGGGCGGTAAAACGAATGGTCCTCCCGCAAACCTGGAACCACGACTCATCCGGGGGGATTTGATCACCCTCCAATTGACGAGCAATCAAGTGATGTAGGGCAGTATTTGAACTCCCATTCCTCCTAACTTTAATCAAGCGCCCCATGACCCCCTCGGTCAAGCTCTCGATAGCTCGATCAAGAACAAATGAATTGCGGCCCATACTCCTTAATGTCTCAATGATCTCTTTAAATACCGCCTCCCGTATGTAAAGATTCACTTGACGTGTAACAAAACGCAATGTCGGTCTCTTCCATACGCAACCACTGCAATATGGACATACAACTCATAAGAATATGATAAAATGCTTAAGAGAACGAAAAAAAATTACGCCTTGCACACGATCGCATGCACACGATCGATGCCCGTCGTGTGAAGACCATCGTGTGTCACACGACGGTTCACACGATGGGAAACGATCGTGTGCGGCGATCGTGTGCAAGGCAGAGCTTTTGCACTTCTAGCACACGACGGCACACACGATCGCCGACCGTCGTGTGTAGCCATCGTGCCCACGAAAGACCATCGTGTACACGATGGTCTCATCTTCTTCAGACGATCGTGGGAAGATGAACAACCATCGTGGCACGATCGTTTGTGAATGAAATACACTAACCGCGGCTCATTGACGAATTGCTCTTCGATGGAGTGCCACTAGCGGAACTTCCGCGTCTTCGATTCATTGTGGTAGTCGGAGGTCGACATTTTCTTGCCGCGAAGGGTTTCACGACGGGAGACTTTTTTTGCAGAGAGGAGGAGAGTTTTTTGCAATATTGAGTTGTGGGACCTTTTTTTATTGTTGTTTAGTTTTAATAATCTTCCTTTTTCTTTTTTAGTTTTTTTTTTTCTCTTATTGGTAGACTTTAAGGGTAATAAAGTCTTTTAACACATTTTGGTATCAAAAACTTATAGTTTTATGAATGGGGATATATAACTTGTTACTTTTATGGTTTGGTACTAAAAAAGAGAGATCCCATTAAATATTACTCCCTCCGTCCCACCGATCTTGGTTCATATTCTTTTTTGGGCCGTCCCAAGATACTTGATCATTTTCTTTTTAAGACAACTTTATCTCTCACAACTTTAAATAATATATATTCACACCATCACTTTATACACTACTTTTCAGTTTTTCTTAAATCTCGTACCGAAAATAAAATGCTCAAGATGGGTGGGACGGAGGGAGTATATACTTAGAATTAAGAAATAATAACTATCTGAGATTTACGTTTTTCTTACAATCAGTATAGAAGACACTATCTCACTTTGATCCAGTTCAACATATGGAAATACGCTAATGCATGCTAATAGTGAAGACCAACTAATCTCAAGCATACACTACAACCTTTCATATAATTTATCTAATAATTATGTGTAAGTTATGAACTATTATATTATTTTATAAGGCACCGATAATGTGATCTTCCGTGTGACACCAACACACCACATTATCAACAATATAAAGTAATTAGATATTTCATTTTCCTAACCATAACGTGAATAAATATGCAAAATATGTGATTAAATATAATTTATATTTTCATAGGTACTTACAGGAAAATAAGGTAATACAAGCATAAAGTATGCTTTGCAGTATACAACCCTAACACGGTTGAGTTTACTTGGTAGCCTACTATTTTGAGCTCATTTATTCACTCCATGATGGTTAATAGTTGGCTGGTTAAACTTATAAGAAGCTTGAGTCGGCAGCTAGAATTTTTATTTGGTCGGGGGATCGCTCTCATCAGAATTCTTGCACAATTGATTGGAGCAGAGTCTGTTCCCTTTTAGAGGAAGGCAGCCTTGCGATCCATTCTATTTTCACGATGAATGGATCTTTTCTATTCTGTGTGGCTTGGGTTCTTTTGCAGGATAATTTAATTTATGGTTGTATCTTTCATCAACGCTTTCTCTGTCATAGCTTAGAAGCACACAGAGTTGTATCTTCTTCTATATAGGGGGTACATAATCATATTCCTCGATTGCATAGTAACTCCAGTTGGGTCGTGGGTACTGGTGCGAAAATCAATTTTTGATGGGATAATTGGTTAGGTTACGTTATTGGTGATCATCTAGGCATTCCTCATCATCTTAGGAATGTCCACTCTTATATCATTAATGGATTTTACTTTGATGGTGTTTGGCATTTACTTCCCAAATCGCGTAGGCATCTTCGTCAGTCTTTCAGCCTCGGAATCGATTGATCACATTTTCGTGGAATTTGCTATTAGAGAATTTTGGAACAACTTGGAGCACGCTTTTCTCACCAAATTTCCATTCTATTATGGTTTTGATTACTTTATTCTTCAGGTAATGAGTTTGAGGTTCAGAAAATAGCGCAGGAATATTTGGAGGTTTTCTATTATCACGGCCATTTGGGTGATTTGGCATTTTCATTGCGAGGTACTTTATGGCAGGAGCAAATTCTATTTACCTTCTCTTCGGTCTCTTCTCTGGAATCTTCTCAAAGACTGCAATAACATGAATATGGGGTATGGACAATACAATGGAGCATCTGATTCATCTTTGTTCTTTAGGCATTGTTGGGAGGTAGTGCATTCCTATTTATCCAATTTTTGTTAAATGATACCTGCTGCCATCGGTTGGATGAAGGTTAATACGAATGACATGGCTAAGGGATGCATGGGGGAGGGATCTGTTGGTTTTGTTTCTCGTAATAGTTTGGGGCAGGTATTTGGTACTCTTACTTCTTTTATTGGTTCTTGTTTCGCTTTCCAAGCGGAGTTACTTGCGACCGTCAATGTTATTGAAGTTACCTACTCTAGGGGGTGGAAATACTTATGGCTCAAGTTGGACTCCATGTATGTTGTCAGTATATTTTCTGACAGTCGTCTCCCGATCCCACACATCTTTCGAATTAGATTAGCTTATCTTCGGCAGATCATTATGGGTATGTATTTTAGGGTCTCCCACATTTACAGGGAAGGTAATTCGGTGGCCGATTGCCTTTCTAAGCGGCAAGTTTCTTATGAATGGTTGATGGTTCTCAGGATTTTCTTCATTATCATCTCCAGCAAGATCCCTCTCCTATGTACTATGCTCGGTTCTAGTTTATTTGTATCTTAACGCTCAAGCACTCTTTTTCCCGAAAATAGGTTTTCCCACTAGGTTTTTCTACGGTAGGGTTTTTAACGAGGCTTGCTGGTGTGGGGGATGGGTCTTCTGGTGGATTTAGGTTTTTATGGTTTGTCGCATGTGTGTTATTTGTGTTCTATCATGTGACACGGTCGTGTCTATTCCCTAACACGTCCATGTCGCTCTACACGGTCGGCCGCCTCATTTTTCTAGGCCGTTTTGTGGCAATTGCTTCCATTTTTTGAATTTTTGCATACTTTGGTGTTTTATTTGATTTTTCGCTTTTCTTTTGCGCTTGACCCACATGTAGGTTTTGCCTGAGTATTTTTATTTTTCATTTCGCTCCAGACTGCCCGCATGTGGGACCAAGTGGAGCGGACTTTTCTGTCTCTTGTATATTTTTCTGAATGTTTCAATAAATTGACCTTGATGAGTAAAAAAGAATCTAAGTTAAACATAAAATAATTATTAACGATGTATTAAGTAGTAATATGATCAAGAAACTAGATAACTCGTTAAGAATGCACCACCTCGTGGTATTTTTCAGTTCTATGATCCAATTAGCATTTTATTCGAGCATGATGCACGATTTCAACCAAAGTTCAACACAGAATCATGTATAGTGATATATTCAACAATAATATTATTCGAAGACTACATTAAACTAGTTAAGAATGCCCCATTGTCAATGTTTCACCCTCAGGTATATTTTTCAGCTCTACGATTGAACTTGCATTTTATTCGAGCATGATGCATGAATCCAATTTCAACATGAAATCATGTATAGCGATATATTGAACAACAATATTATTGGTAAACTAAATTAAACACGTTAAGAATGCACATTGTCGATGTTTCAACATCAAATGGTATTTTTCAGCTCTATGACTGAGCGTAAATCATATTCGAGTATGATGCATGATGTCGACCCATATTCAACCCAAGCAGAGTGAGACTGCTATCTTTACATGTCAAGCCGAATAATAGGTAGACACAAAGGCTCCTAAGGAAGCTTCTTGGATTAAGAAGTTCACCGAGGAATTTCTAGTGGCGCCTTACATAGAGCGGCCTACGGTGCTATTTTGCGACAACGACAGAGATATTGCACAGGCTAAGGAGCCTAGGGCACAGCAAAACGACAGAGATATTGCACAGGCTAAGGAGCCTAGGGTTCACCACAATACCAAACATATTGATATAAATTATCATTTTGTAAAAGAAATGGTTCATAAGGGAAATGTTACACTGTATAGAGTAGACGCGACAAATTATAACGTTGCTGATCCACTAACCAGGCCACTGTCTCAAATGGCCTTAGAGCGACATCTGGAGAGTATGGGTATTAGATACCATAGTTTGTGGCATTTAGTGCAAGTGGTATATTGTTAGGATATGCCCTCGTATGCCACTCAGGGGATGAGAGAGTGAGTGTATTGTCTTGTAATCATGAACGTCAGATGAATAAGTTATTTATTATTGCTATATTATTCTATATCATTGGCATCATGATTTGATATATAGAATAATATCCCTCGCATTTGAGAAAAAATATTCCACTCCTTTTAAGATCAGGAGATAGGCACTTGAAGTGTTTTAGGATATAGTGCTTAACTAGTTCACAAGTCGATAAAACTTAACTGGGCATTAATTTTAGACATGACTTGTATAACATGTACTTTGACAAGTAGAGTGCCTGCCTTCAGTAAGAGTTATTGAGAGCACACATTATAGGTATGCTAATGGGATTAGTGTACTCTGACACAACTCACCTTGATTCAGTCACATAGATTTCACTACGGGATAGTGAATGACTGGATCGAATGGTTGTGATATGTATACATGAACCTTTGACTTGAGGATTCAGTAGTAGATGTGCTTGTGATTAAGTTAGTCACTAGAGTAGTTTGATCCAATCACCGAGAAGTGGGGTCAACTTCGAAGTGCGACTTGACAGGCAAGTAGCAGTCTCTACTAAATACCAAATAGGATTCTTTCCTGTAAGTGAGCAGGTACATGTCCTATGCGGAAAATGGCAAATAAGATCATTAAGTCTTCAGCCAAAGCATTTACAGCTAGTTGTATTTACTACACGAAAGCTCGATGATCTCAGTTTGCAGTAACAAAAGCATATAATCAAGTTACAATAGGGTTTGACATTGTCGTGGCCCTAATACTTGATCGGGACATATGATTGAAGAGTTTATACGCATACGGTATTCATAACGGAAAGGTTCTTGGAAAGATCACTATCATCGATTCTGAGTTGGGTTACGGTGTATGCCACGAGACTGGTTAGGTGGTACTAACACTCTTTGTATCCTCCCAATGCAAACTGGGACGAACTTACAGAGTCGTGGCACGGGAATAGACAATGGGTTATATTTAACTTACTCTCACATGGTTAATATTGGGCATAGATATCTAATTTAATTTAATGAATAAATTAAATCAATTTTGTGAATTAAATAATTTACTGGGTAATTAATTTATTCATATTGTTTCTTAGAGAAGTTAATATAATTAATTAATAAGATTAGTTAATTGTATTAATATTAAAACGTATTAAAGTTTATCTATCGGTCTAGATACACAATGGTTCATTTCAAAAACCAAAAATGAACCACCCCAATAATGTTCACATGCTTCACCCCTTCCCCCCTTCTCATCGTGAATGATATTCTTTATTATCAACTTTGCCTTTGTTAAGACATAATAATGTGAGGGAAGATTTTACACACTTGGTGTAATTTCTAATGAAAGGCTTTTGGTATTGTGTGAGTTGTTTATGTTATAAAACATATCAAAAAATTCATCCTCCTCCCGTGAGGAAACATTTCGGCCGTGAGGAATTTTTAGGGAAAGAGAAATCTTTCTCAAGTCTTATACTCAAGTTTAAGTGTATTTAAGAGAAGAAAATTATTTATAAAATACTTAGAGTATCTATAAAATAAATATAAGCTATTTCTATTTATTTCTAGTCTTATACTTCGTGAATAAGAAATGGTGTTTTTGGTTCTCGGAATTTTGCGAAAGCTTTTTATCAACATTTAATCAAAGGTCTTCAAGGGTGTGATTTTTAAATTCATGCTTTGAATTATTATATTCGTATATATGATGCTTGATCGATCTTGTTCAGGGATTCGGTTATTGATTGGATCTATTAGATTATTCCGCTGCACCTTCGACTTTGGTCCCTGGATCCCAACAAATTTAACCCTGCATATTTGGTAGGGCATTTTTGGTGGATTTGATAGATTGTTCTCAACTAGTCCACAATGATGATTATGGTTATATGTAGATGATAATATCTCTTCGATTGTGAGAGTATTTCACCATACTGAGGGCTTTGTCCCGTTGTTTTTTAATTTGTTTAGATTGGTTTGAACCATGCCCGTAAGATGCCCGATTAATTATGTCAGTGGGTTTTTGGGGGGACGTCACCTATTAGTTTTAACCGTGTGTGTTTATTCTTATCGTTGTTATGTATCAAGGTTAAGGGCATTGTGAAGAACCTGAACTGAATCTCTCTTCCCGGACTTTGTAGCCATTTTTCCTCCGCGTTCAAATTATCAAGGCAAGTACTTACATTACATTTGATTATATTACCTCTTGTTTCCGTTGTGATATTGTAAAATATGAAATGTGATTCGAGATGTCCACCTCAGGACGGTTCGACGGGACCTCGGGGGACCTGTGCAAAGGGTCCTGGTCACGGATGTGGTTTCCCACCTCGGGATGGTTCGAGGGGACATCGGGGGATTTGTGCTAAGGGCCTGATCACGGGAACTACCTTTGAGTGTTTTGTAATGATGATTTGTTTAAACAATTTACGGCTATTCTGGAATATTGAAAACTATTATACTGAAAATGAGAAACGTTTGTTTTGAAACACCTTATGTAATTCTATATTTGCACTTGCTATTTGAGTGCTAAACACTTAAATATGAGAAATACTTCTTATGCATTTCAAGTGATGTTTCCACTAAGGAGCCGGCACGGGCACAAATGGGAATGACGGCTAACATAGATGTTAAAAGCTCGGGTCTAATATTTGGTTGTTAGTATATATGTGTTGTTAGGTTATCATGGATGTTTTTTGGTTGTTGAATAATTGTGTATCGGATTCGGTCCAGAATAAAAACCCAACAGGAAATAAGTTTTGCACATAAAACACGTGCTCATCCAAATCTAGAGGGATCGATTAACAATCGTATACTAGAAGAAAAATGAGGCCGAAGAAATATTACCTTTTTTGAGAGAAAACGGATCGGCCGATTAGATGTGTTAAATGTTGATGATATTTTTCCGTCAATCCAAAAGCTTGAACTGGTCCAGCACCAAAAGTACGATGCCTCTACTTCACAAGCGTGGGCTTGAAGCATCCGGAAAAAATCTCCTCTTTCTCACTTGGCAATGTGCTGCAGCTAGTATGTGAGGGGAAAGGAAACTCTCTTTCTACAAGATCAGGTTAAAAACATGTTGGATTAGAAGGAGGGAGAGGTAGTATTTATACTACTTTTCTTAGACCTTTAATATCCTTAAAAGGACAAAATCGCCCCCTTAAGCCATTAAGATCGGCCGCCCCAAACTGGGCTCCTCCCGGGCCATTGTGAGCTTAGCATCTAAATCCAATTGGTCCGTGTATATTGCCATTTATTTTAATTAACCCAATTAATTAATTAAAAAAATACTATATAATATTCATAAATAATTCCTTCAAGAAATTATTCAATTAATTAAATAATCGATTCAATGAATTAAAGTAATTACCCACTAATATAATTTATTTAACTACTCCGTGATAATTTATCTAATAAATTAATAAGACATCCAATACCTACTATTCACAAGAGAGAGAATTAGTTCATTTTAATCCAGTGTATTTCCAGTTGCACGACTCTGTAGGTTCGTCTTAGTTAACAATGAGAGGATCCAAAGAGTTAGTAAAATCTAGCCAGACCCGTGGCTCATACTGTAACCCAACTGAGATCGAATGATTAGGATCATTCTAAACCTTTTGTGTTATGAATATCGTATATGTGTAAACCCTGCATGCAGATGTCCAGGTCAAGTTTTAGAGTCAAGGTAAAGTCAAAATCTAAGACAACTCGATGCTATGCCATTTTAGTGCAAATCAATATCACTATCGTGTATCAAATACGACCAACTCATTTGCTTTGGCCAAAGACTTTTGATCTTATTTGGCACTAACCGCATATGACATACACCTGCTCACTTACAGGAGAAACAATTATTTCTTGATATTCAGTAGACTGCTACTTGCCCATCAAGCTGCACTTCGAGGTTGAACCTTACCTTGAGGTATCATAAATCAAACTACTCTAATGACTAACTAAATATCACAAATACATCTTCTACCGAAACCTCAAGTCATAGGTCCAAGCACACCTATCATAACCTTATGATTAAGTCATTTACTATCTTATAGTAGATACCATATAACTGAATCGAGGTGAGTCATATCCGAGTATACCAATATCATTCGTATACCAAAAGAAATATTCCCACTACTTCTAAGTGAAGAAATGAATGTTCCTACTCAATTTTGCATGGACATTATTTTGATTTATTTAACAAAACAGCAATGTCAATGACATATAGTAAATAAAGAAATAACAAATGCCTTTTCATAAATAAATCCATACTTATATATTAATGCCTAAAATCTCACATCCTCAAGATGACACTCGAGGGCATACTCTAACAATCTTCCCCTTGCACTCAACACCACAAACTATGATATCTAATCTCCATATTATTTAGATGTCTCTCCAAGACAATATGTGATATTGGCTTGGTGAGCGGGTCGGCAAGATAATTTATTGAGTATACTCTCTATAGTTCAATGAATCAATTCTTCACCATGGCTATGACAATGTGATACTTTCTCTAAATATTTTTCGTCTTATAATGAGACCTGGGCTCTTTAGCATATCTAACAGCTCCTTCATTGTTGTAGTAAAGCGGCATCGGTATCTCTACACTTGGGACCGCTTTAAGTTATTCAAGGAACTTCTTGATACAGAATGCTTCCCTTGATGCCTCTTAGGCAGCTTGATATTCAGCCTGACAGGTGGAATGTGCAGTTGCAGTTTTCTTGGAACTCATCTAAGAAAATGCTCCACCATTCAGAATAATATATACCTTGAAGTGGATCTCCCTTTATCCACGTCGCCTCCGAAATCAGAATCCGTGAATCCATCCACCCTAAGTTCTCCACCACCGTATGTGAGAATCATTTCTTTAGTCCGTTTAAGGCGTTTCAGAATGTTCTTAATAGATGTCCAATGTTCTTTATGCGGATTTGCCTAAAACAGACTAACCATGCATGCTCAAAATGTATGCAATGTCCAATCTCGTGTATAAATTTGCATACATGAGTCTATCCACTGCCAAGGCATAGGGTACCTGTCTCATCTCCATTTTATCTTCCTCACTTTGAGGGCACATATCAATGGAGAGTTTTATTCCATGTCGTATGGGGTAAGAACCCTCTTTTAGAATCTTCCATCCTAAATCTATTCACTAGTACAAATCTGGGATTTTGTCACACATGCTGTTTTTTGAATGTCCACACAGTCAGATATTTGTGTGACTAAATATACGAGAATAAAATAAACAGCCACACTTGATCCGACTTATGTGACCATTTCAGAATTTCATTGTCACACATTTAAATATTTATGTGACTAGAGGTAACTGGTAAATTTTTTTTGATTATTTAGTCACTTATAATTTAGGATGTGTGACAGATACAAGTAAGTTTGAAACATTAGTCACACTATATATATATATATATATTTATATATATATATATGTATGTGTGTGTGTGTGTGACAAATATATGTCACACGATTGAACAGTGTGACCAAAATCCATATATGGTCACATGAAGTAATTGTGTATGTGGCTAAATCATATAGTCAAGTTTGTCGCACATTATTTAAAAGTGACTGCTATTTTTTGCTGAATATTTAGCCACATATGAATTTGAAATGTGTGACAACTGAAAAATAAGTTTGAAGCATTAGTCACGATATGTATTTAAAAGTGACAAATATATGTCACAAACTTGAACAATGTGACCAAATACCATATATGGTCACACTAAAATATTTACAACTTAGCCATTCCCTCAAAAGTTTTCCCCAAAATTTGAATTCCCACTCCTTTTTTCCCCAAAGTTATTAAGCGGGGTTTTCCCTCTTATCTTTTAAACTAATTGACTGAAACCCTACATCATTTATCCTCTTATCATTAGACCCACCACTGCACCTTCTTCTCTGAACAAAATCACATCAGTATACACCACCTCCACTGTACAAGCACTCGCACACTGACACGCACTTTGCTCTTACCACCTATCACCGATTCACATCCAGAGTGTTTATACTCCAAATGGGATTTCATGTCTATTCATCTTACGAATCATGTACTTTAATGCGTTTATTCTTCGATCTCATCACCAATTTTAGTTACTTTCATGAATCTTTGCTGGTTCTTTGATTATTGGAACCTGAAGGTAGGGTTCTATTATTAAATGTTGGATGAGAAATTAATGTTGGAATACTATTTGTTATCGATTTTGTATGCTACAATATTATTTGTATACTAGGTTTTAGTGCATTTATAGTTCTTTGTGTATTACAGGTAACACAAAAACAATGGCGACACCAATGGCAGAAGGCACATCATTTGAAGATGACCAGCTTGCATCCATGTCCACTGAATACATTCAACACGCTTCACATCTACTTGATAACTAGATTCGTATTCTTAAAGTAATTACTTTTTCAAATATCTGTTTGTTTTATAATGGGTTTTTTGAATTTGATTGGTTGGGTGGATATAAATACAGGAGGAGTTGCAAAGAACGAATTTGGAATCGGATTCGTTTATGGAGAAGATTAAATTGAATAAGCAGTTGCCTTATTTGGTTGGCAATATTGTTGAGGTACTACTTTTTTTTAGGTTGTTTATGTTTAGTTTTTGTTAGTTTATGATGATGTGAAGTTAGGGTTATTTGGTTGAGTATGAGATAAAAGGGAAAGTAGTTTAGTTCTTGTTGTTAAAGTTTTAGGTTGTATTTTGTGAATTTTATATTATAGAGATATAATTGTTGTTTAAAGGGCGGTGAAATCTATTTCGGGTTTAGTTGTTCACAAATTGATGGGAATGAGAAGTGCAATGCCGTTGCATTTGTGCTTTTTAACTTAATAAATTTAGTGGGATGCTTGAATAGGGACATGTGGTGTTTGATGCTTCCTGTATTTTGGAAATAGACTCCAATATCAAAATTTTGTGAACAAGGTTTATAATGTGCCTTTTGTATTGATAGTCCATTTTCTGAGTTGTGTTATCCATAATGGCAATGTGTTCTACATCCATGAATATTTGTTATGAATAAGGCGCTGGTCTACGGAACCAGAGATTCTGGGTTCGATCCCCAGCGGAGTCGAATTATTGTCTAATTTTAAACTCTCCCTGTGGGTGTCTTCTTGACATCCATTGCCGGTCCCAATCCCGGATAAAAGAGGATGGTTGCGGTAGGTTAGTGACAGCCAGCGTAAAACTCATCACATTCCATGGACATGAATCAAACATTGAAAATCGTTAGGGCGTCTTCTCAGAAGCGACGCGCTGCATTTCATAGGACCGGGTGCAGTGATAAGTATGCGAGGGTTGCTAGGGCGTCGCCCAGAAGCGGCGTGCCACCTTTACATCTGAGGGTGGTGTCAAATGAGCAAGGATGCGCTACACTTCATAGGCCCGGGTGTAGTGGAAAATATGCAAGGGTTTCTAGGTCGTCGCCCGGAAGCGGCGCGCCACCTCGAAGTATGGGTGTGGTGTCAAATGTGCAAGAATCCTTGCAGCATGGACGGGGACAGACAGAGAAGTTAGTTCTTACGGCTAGTAAGAGTAGTAAGGTGCAGTTTGGAACTTGGAACGTTGGCTCTTTGACGGGGAGATCAGCAGAAGTGGGGGAGGTTATGAAAAGGAGGAGAATTCACATAATGTGTCTACAAGAGACTAAGTGGGTTGGCGAGGAGGCAAGAGTGTTAGCTCCTTGGGGTTACAAGCTTTGGTACTCTGGAAAGGATAGAAGTAGAAATGGAGTGGGTATCGTCATTGATAAAGAATTCATTGATGATGTGGTGGAAGTGTCAAGAAAGAACGATAGAATAATGAGTATTAAGCTTGTGATAGGGGATGAGTTTCTAACTATCATAAGTGCTTATGCACCACAAGTAGGATTGGATGCATCGATCAAACAAGAATTTTGGGAAGATTTGGAAGAGGTTGTCGAACGAATTCCTATGGGTGAGAAATTGATCATTGGTGGTGACCTCAATGGGCATGTCGGTGTTAGCAGAGATGGCTTTGAGAGCATTCATGGTGGCTTTGATTTTGGGGAGAGGAATGAAGCAGGAAATGGTATATTAGATTTCGCATTAGCTCATGAATTGGGTATTATGAACACTTGGTTCGAGAAAAGGGACTCTCATTTGGTGACATATAGAAACGGAGGTAATGCAAGTCAGATTGATTTCTTTTTAGTAAGGAATGTTTGGAGGAAAAGTTTTACTAATTGCAAGGTGATACCCAGTGAGAGTGCTGCAACACAGCATAGAGTTGTGGTGCTTGACTTTCGAGGTATGAGGCACTTAAGAAAGAGAAGACCACAAGTTGACCCTCGAATTAAGTGGTGGAAGCTCCAAGGGGAGAGTCGACATACTTTTGTGGCTAAGATTGCTGATAGTGGTATTTGGTCTGATTGCACGGAGATGGATATAGATTCGATGTGGAACTTGTTGGAGCATAACATAAAGGAAGTTGCAAAAGAAGTCCTAGGAGAATCTAAAGGAAACAGACCATCAAGTAAGGACACATCTTGGTGGAATGATGAAGTTAAGCAAGCGATAAAGACCAAACGTAAATGTTATAAGGTACTGAGTAAATGCTCGAGCGATGAGAATTATGAGAAGTACAAGAAAGCTCGAACAGAAGCTAAAAAGGCAGTGCGAAATGCCCGAGCAAAGGTCAATCAATAATTATATGTAAGATTAGATACTAAAGAAGGGGAAAAAGATATCTATAAACTTGCTCGAATGAGAGAGAAGAAGACGCGAGATATTGGAAAAGTTAAATGTGTAAAAGATACTGACCAAAAAGTTTTGGTTCAAGATAAAGAGATAAAAGAGATATGGAGGTCATACTTTGATACCCTATTCAATGGCCATCAAGAACAAGATATTGGGAATTTAAACATCCCCTCAAGTATGGTTAACCGAGAGTTTAAGAGAAGAATTCAAAAGGGTGAAGTGACAATTGCATTGAAGAAGATGGGGTCAAAAAAAGCAGAAGGACCAGATGGTATACCTATTGAAGTTTGGAGGTGTTTGAGGGAGAAAGGGATCGAATGGGTAACTATACTTTTCAATAAGATTTGGAGAAGCAATAAGATACCATCAGCATGGAGGAAAAGTATTCTCGTCCCTTTGTATAAGAACAAAGGTGATGTTCAAGATTGTTCTAACTATCGCGGAATTAAACTAATGAGTCATACCATGAAGTTGTTGGAACGAGTGATTGAACAAAGGATCAGGAAATGTGTGAAGATAACAGAAAATCAGTTTGGATTTATGCCTGGAAGATCGACCATGGAAGCAATTTATCTTATCCGGCAGTTGATGGAACATTATCGAGATAAAAAGAAAGATCTGCATATGGTTTTTATTGATTTAGAGAAGGCATATGATAAAGTACCAAGAGAAGTACTTTGGTGGGCCTTAGCAAAGAAGGGTGTATCGCGGAAATATATTGACATTATAAAGGACATGTATGAGGGAGCTAGTACAAGTGTACGTACTAATGTTGGGAGGACAGAAGAATTCCCTATTACGATTGGGGTGCATCAAAGATTTGCTCTTAGTCCTTTTATCTTTGCCATAATTATAGACGAATTGACAAGAGAAATTCAAAATGACGTTCCGTGGTGTATGATGTTCGCAGATGATATTGTGTTGATTGATGAAACGAAGGTTGGAGTGCAACAGAAATTGGAACTTTTGAGGGATACTTTGGAAGCTCGAGGCTTTAGGCTGAGCAGAAGTAAGACTGAATATATGGAGTGTAGGTTTAGCGAAAACAGTGATAGAGAGGTGGGGATGATCACATTTGATGGGAAAGTTGTTCATGGATCCACTGTCTTTCGGTATCTTGGATCTATTATCCAAAAGGATGGAGAGCTAGATGGCGATGTGGCTGACAGAATAAAGGCAGGGTGGTTGAAGTGGAAGAGTGCCACAGGGGTTTTATGTGATCCTGGCATTCCTCATAGATTAAAGGGTAAATTTTACCGCACGGCAATTAGGCACAATTGTTATATGGCACCGAGTGTTGGGTCAGAAACAGTGTCACGTTCAAAAGATGAATGTGGCAGAGATGCGTATGCTACGATGGATGTGTGGTCATACAAAAAAGGATCGGCTCAGAAATGAGGTGATTAGAGAGAAGGTAAGAGTTGCGTCTATAGAAGACAAGATGATGGAGAATCGATTACGATGGTTTGGTCATGTGAGAAGAAGACCTATTGATGCCCCAGTGAGGAGGCTAGAAAGTTGGGGAACAAGTAATGTTGTGAAAGGTAGAGGAAGACCCAAGAAAACTTGGATAAAGATGATTGAAAATGATATGCGGTTTCTTGGAATTGGAGAAAGTATGGCGATGGAGAGACAAATGTGGCGGGAAAGAATACGGATGGTGGATGGAGTCTGATTCTTCTTTTTTTTTTTTTATTTCATGTTATCTTTTAATTCATTTTTCAGGATTTTTTTTTATTCTCTTTTTTTATTTGCTTTTTTCTCTACTTTTTCCCTCTTTTTTTCTTTTATGTTATTTATATAACGATTATTGACGGTTTCAAAGTTTGATTCATGTTAGCCGACCCCAAATCATTTTGGGACTAAGGCTTAGATGTTGTTGTTGTTGTTGATGTGTAGATGTTTATTGGTGATGGTGCAAAACTTGTTCGTGATGCATTTCAACTGGCCAAAGAAAAATCTCCTTGTATCATCTTTATTGACGAAATTGATGCTATTGGTACAAAGCAGTTTGATAGGTATGTATACCACTTTACTCTCTGCGATATTACCCTGTCAGTACCATTTTTATAGATTTTCTCTTGTGTTATTTCGTTGGAAGTGTCATAAAGCTACTATATATTTCACACACTTCCCTCATACATGTCTCATGTGAATGCAGTGAAGTTAGTGGGGATAGGGAGGTGCAATGACCTATGTTGGAACTGCTTAATCAGAAGGGTTTGAGTTGGATGCATCTATGAATGGGGAGGTTCTATCTTTGCTTAACGTTAAAGGTCGAATGATAAGTAGCCATTCTGATGGAACCATCAAGGTTTGGACCTAAATAAAAGTTGATATTACATGTGTGAACCTACATTGAGGTCTTACCTGTAACACCCCCGATATATTCAGGAATATTACAGCGCCGTAAATCCTTTACATAAGGATTTACAAGGCTGAAGAATTGAACAGACATTAAAGGGTACTAACGAATGGAAATAATGGATTTAAGATACAACAGTTCTTACCAAATACTGAAAGTACAATTGTTCAACAGGAACTCAATAACACATCACTAAATTCAAATCCACCACAAATGACTTCGTACTCGAGTACTTATTGAAATAACGAATAAACACAGATAAATAAACCCCGCCGAAACATCACTCTGCACCCTCGTCGTCATGCAGCTCCAGTGGTTGTTTTCCCGCTCTCCTGGATCCTGAACATAAACAAAATGTTCACCCCCGAAGGGGTTAGCACAACGATGCTAGTACAAGTACCACAACATATTATACATATCTCACGAAGAATAATAACGTAAACGACAAAATACCAACGAGTCTTCTCCTATGAGAAACTCATAAACGACATACACAACTGATAATCACAACATGATATCATAACATACACATGGTAATTTCGTCGATCCAGCGTTCACTGCCTAGAACCCACGATGATCCCGTCAGACCAACCCGTGGTGGAAAAACCCATCCGATGATCCAGCGCACGCTAGCATAGATCCCCCGATGATCCCGTTGGACCAACACGAGATGGACATACAATAACGACATACATGCACGACAATATGTATAACAACAATACATAAAACAATTAAGGTACTTGCCTCGATTTGAAGACAAGAACAGTACTTCGACGAAAACGAACACTCGAAGGTCGTCCTCCTCAATCAATCACGTAACAAGATCAAACCTTAACAAAAGAAATGATATAGGATTTATCTCACGTCGTACGAATGTTTAACAATTCGATTTACGGCCAAAAGTTCATAAAATGCAATCTGCCTGAACTGCTTAGCGCACGCTAAGTGCTCTGTGTAGCGTGCGTTTAAGTCTACTCGATAGCGCACGCAAACAACAAAGCCTAGCGTACGCTAACTATGCATGGTCAGTACTTCACTGACCAGCCGACTGACTCGTCTGATGGTCTAGTGTACGTTATGTACCAAACATAGCGTACGCTAACTCGTGCTCGATAGGGCACGTTAATATTCATAGCATAGCGTGCGCTATCTATGCATGGCAGTTTACTGCTGAGCAGTAAACTGTTCTTATCATGATCAAAACAATGACATCTTCCGTGATAACTCATGTTACCTCCATGAATATCATGTACACAAGATTATGAATGATCTTACGGGTAACAACAACTTCGGATTCAAGGATATGCATACCATATAAAACCATATTCCATATAATTCTTCATATGACGATTCGAAAAGCTTAATGGTTGATATCAACACCTTATATCCATCGAAATCATCATGCTGTAGTTGTTTAACATTCCATCTATACTAGGTAAAACCTTCCATGATCAATCCCTTAGATTCATCTAACAATAATGATTGTTAAAGTCAAGTCCACGATTATTATGAAGTCATCTTACTAGATTCGAATTACCAATGATAGAAGCTTCCTTTACTTTGTTCAATGTAATAAGATTCGAATCATGATGATCATAATCAAGGTACTTAAGGCTTAATCATCTCAACATTCCAAACATGATATACTATGGATAATTCATCTATGAAAATCAATATCTCGCTAACATGATAATCCAAATCGTTAGAATCCAACTCTAAGCCTGGAGATAGATTGAACATACCTTAATATGATGAAAATCACTGAACCGTACGGTAGAATCCGACTCCGGTTGGTTTGTATGCCACTCCAAGGTGTTATTCCACTTCAATGATTACTCCCAAGTGATAACCAATATACAAACACCAACAAGATGTGTTCTAAGTGTGTAGGAGGATTATTTCAACTCTCTGAACTCTCAAGGATGAAGAATGGGTGAAAGAAATGAAAGCCAAAACAGTTGTTGTCCCATTTATAATATTCTGCATTCTAACAAGTTAGCGCACGCTACTAAGCATTCCTTAGCGTGCGCTAATAATGGTTGACTTCAGAATTGTCCGGGTTCGTCCGCGGGAATCTTATCCGGACCCATGTCCCGGCTGGCGCATGTGCTAGCCGTCCCGCTCAATAATTGAGTTCTTAGCGCACGCAACTCCTATCTGCATAACGTGTGCTAATAGTAGCCCGATAGCGTGCGTTAAGATACATTCTTAGCGTGCGCTATCACGAGTTTGCATGAGAAATTTTGCATGCTTCTATACTTATGTACAATGATATCAATGTACGAAATATCATACTCCAATAATCAAAACCACCAATCCGAATAATACAGGGTTTGAATACAGATGAAATACACCGCAATAAATCCGGATATTACATTACCGGGCTGTGAATGATTGGTAATCATTTTCATATTTAGGTATGGGATACTAGTAAAAAGGCAATACGCTTAATTCAGGAGGGTCGTGAACACGCAAAGGCTGTCACATGCCTCTATGTTCCACCTTCAAGTGATAAGCTGTATAGTGGTTCCTTGGACAAAACAATTCAGGTATGCCTTTCATTTCTTTTTATATTACTTTTATAGGAATGTTCAACCCGGTCATGGATCATATTGGCTGAAAGTTACTTATAGTCTATATTCAATGCATATATCTCCTTAATCGATTTCATTAAAACATTATTGTAAAATTACTAATCAAGTAATAGTAGTTAATGTACCATTATTTATAATTATTTTTAAAAACCAAACTAAATAGTGTTTGTGGGTCAAGCCAATCTGGACCCGTGTTAATACATACTAAAGATGACATGTATTCACCTGAATCTATTCGGACTCATGACCTGCTAACTGGATAATCAAGTTAATACTGATTCATCTGTTCATTAACATATATGGGTAGTCAAACCAAAAGGAATTCATTGTATTCAGGCTCATGATGTAAAGGAGTCAGTCCATGGGTTGACAGCTGAGGCTAATTTTGCATATTTTTTCTCTCAGGAGTTAAGGTTCGATCTGTGAAACGAGACATACTTTAAGAAATTTATAGCAACAAAATTCGAAGTTACAAAATATTGACTAAACTAAACTTCTACAGGTTTATAGCTGGTTGGGAGTTATCAAGAACATAAACATCAAACAAACAGTCAAGAGCCTTGCCTTGATCGGCAATAAACTATACTGTGAATGCAGTGGTTTCAGCATACAGGTAAGCGTTTCTCTATTCCATTTTAAACCTCAAAGAAATAAAACACCACGATAACTGAATTATAGTAATTTGACACTCAAGATATAATCAAGTGATTATTTTTATAGGTCTCAATTTGGCCTCATGTACTTAAAAATTGCTATTAAGTAAGTCTTCATCTACTTTGATGTTAATTCTTCGACATGTTCAATAAATTGTTTAGAGGTCTTACGACAATTCATTTCTTACGTTTTTTGTGGTTGAAGATAGTAGATATTACTATACCAGAGCTACTACAGATGTTCACAGCATAGGTTGTTTCATATGGTTCTGAATCGTTATGCTCATTAGTGCCCCAATGCCAAAATGGGTATGGTTTACTGACCTGTCAAGTCTTGGTTATAATAATAAAAAAAAAAGTCTTGGTTATAATAAGGTTGTTTGCGTTTTTCTCTTGTGCAGAGAGTATAAAAAACTTGCACTGGATAGTCGTATACCTTTGGCACTTTTTCAGTCATTATCAGCTTCATATTATGTTGCTGCTCAATGTTTTAGGTAAACACTTTTCATTACGTAGTAAACATGATTTCTTGTCTTTCAGTCTTCGTTATGCCCTTCTGTTCCAGTATATTGAAAGCTAGTATCAGCATTTAATCGCTTATGTACAGGCAGAGATCTATGTATTACCACATGGAAATATTTAAGAAGGTTGACGTCATTGTGACCCCGATAACAGGGTATGATAAACACAGCCTTGAAATTATCAGCACATACTCTTTATATTAAACATGCACTTATCTTTTGTCATTGATATAATTATTTTTTACTTTTACAGCATGATTGCTCCTATGATTCACCCAAGCGCACTCACCAGTGGTGAATCAGATCTCGAGGTTACAGGTTCTTTATTAACCATACTCAACTGAGAATCCAAGAATCTTCTCCTGATATAACATTTTACTCTTCTACTAATTGTGCTAGCCTTATGAGTATGATGTTCTCCGTTATTTCATTAAGGGTCTGATCTATCAGTTATACCCGTCTCATAGAGATAGGACCCACAAAAGTGAAATGACCTTTTGTTTAACTACATATGTTATGTTATTTCTTCAGGCAACCTGATGAAATTTGCGGTAACAACAAATGTTCTTAGATTCCCAGCCATTTCTGTCCCTGTAAGTGTTGAAATTATGAAAAGCCAATCACCCCGATAACTTGTCACTTGATTATCTGATATTTTAGTGTTAAAAATCATATTTGATTACTAATTTATTTTCTTTTTTTTAATGGCTGGATGATTAGTTTCATAGCAGCTGCAACAAACTCACTCTCTTAAACCATATTATTTTGCTTTCCAAGATTGGTTACGATAAGCAAGGACTTCCAATAGGCTTACAACTTATCGGACGGCCTTGGGGTGAAGCTACATTTTTTCGTCTGGCTGCTGCCATAGAGGTAACATACTAACATCCATCCTAAGCAAATATATACCCTTTGAACTTTACGGTCAAAATGTCAAAGTGACTACTTAGAAATCAGATCAATAAGGACTTTTCACAAAATTGTTCATTTATTAAGAAACATATCCAAATTTATAGCAATTAAATTGGGAAATAGTTCATTTGAGCTTAAAAGTCATAGCGTAAGATAAAAATTCCATAGTTAGTCAGGCATTTTTGACATTTTTAGAAAATTATTCTCTGCTAATTTATTTCTTTTCATCTATTGCAGGACTTTAGTCAAGAGATTTGACCTCCATAATATTAGAGCTACTGAGCTGATACTGTCTAATGGCATGCTAGAATTATGTCTCTCGTGAAACCATGCAAAGGCATGCTAGGATGGCAAAGAGTCAAAAGTCTTGAAATTATGGTAGTTGAGAATTTGATTATGTACGACATTACAATTGTATATTTGGTTCAGTTATATACATTCGAGTTATATTCAATTTGAAATTGCTTTTTGTTTTTAATTCTGTTATATATATATATATATATATATATATATATATATATATATATACTCATTCCAGCAGCACTGACATAGTACTAGCAGTAATAACTTGCTCCAGTAGTACTAACTTAGTACTGGCATTAGTAACTCTGCTCCAGCAGTACTAACTTAGTACTAGTAGTAGTAACTCTGCTCCAGCAGTACTAACTTAGTACTAGCAGTAGTAACCCTGTGACTAAAAGATGCACTCACATAATATGGTCACGCTTATCAACATTATTGGTCACTCTTTGTTTAATTCGATGTGTGACTAAATATTACAAAATACCACGCAAACTAAAAATTCATGTGACCATTGGATGAATAATAGTCATACAAAATACACATTTCTTCACTTTAAACAGCACATGGTCACACTTATTAACACTTTTGGCCACTTTTTGCTTAATTGTATGTGACTAAATACCAGAAAAAATATGCTTTGTGTGATTAAATATTACAAAAGGCCACACAAACATAAAATTCTTGTGGCCATTGGATGATCAATAGTCACACAAAATACACATTTCTTCACTTTAAACAGCATATGGTCACACTTATTAACACTTTTGGCCATTTTATGCTTGATTGTATGTGACTAAATACCCAAAACAAACATGCTTTGTGTGACTGAATATTATAAAAGGCCACACAAACATAAAATTCATGTGGCCATTGGATGAACAATAGTCACACAAAATACGCATTTTATTCACTTTAAACAGCATATGGTCGCACTAATTAACACTTTTGGCCACTTTATGCTTGATTGTATGTGACTAAATACCCAAAACAAACATGATTTGGGTGACTATATATTACAAAAGGCCACATAAACATAACATTCATGTGGCCATTGGATGAACAATAGTCACACAAAATACACTTTTACTTCACTTTAACACCATATGGTCACACTTATCAACACTTTTGGCCACTTTATGCTAAATTGTATGTGACTAAACGTACAAAAAAAATATGCTTTGTGTGCTTGTACAGTATTTACGGTCACACTTGTTAACACTTTTGGTCACTGTTTTTTAATGGATACGGACACTAACTCCAAAACGTGACCATAAACACCCTACGGTCACGCGACCTTTTGTCACACACATTCGAAAACACATGTGTGACTATATGTATATCGTCACACTTTTTTGGTGTAGCCAAATCCACTTTTTGTTCTAGTGATTTAAGATCTTTTTATATTGAGGGCTTGAGATAGTCCTATCATTTTCATTGCTCTATCCCTGTAGATGCGACTTTCCAGAAAATAGGAAGCTTCTCCCATGTCTTTCATGGACAATGTGCTAGAAAGCCAAGATTTCCCAGAACTGCAACCCCGTGCCATTTCCTATTAGTAGAATGTCATCTACATATAGTACTAGAAATGCAATCTTGCTCCCACTAAACTTTATGTTAACACAAGGCCCTTCATCATTTTACACGAAGTCGAATTCGTTGACTGCTTCGTCAAAATGATGATTCCAACTTCACGATGTCTGCTTCAAACCATAAATGCATGTTGAAGCTTGCACACTTTATGAATATCGGTAGTAGACACTAAGCCTATAGACTGTTCCATATATATTTTCTCCTCGAGGTTTCCATTAAGGAAAGTGTTGGTCACGGTTTACATTAATGACAGCTTAGGGTGGGTGAATAAGTTGTACTTTTTTTTTAAGTTTATTAATATGCTTAGCGGAAGGCTAATGCAAGTTGTGGTAAGTACAACAACTAAGATATCTCCTATAGCTTGATGCTTACAGGGTTTAGAATGAGTATACACGAACCACAGGCAGTAAATAAATGATAAATACAGGAAGTAAAGACACATGTTTAATATGGTTTAAGGCAACTTCCTCTACGTTCACAGGTCCTCCACATAGGAGCAAATGTTTACTAAAATCAAGAATACACAACTAGATGATTTTAACTAAACCAACCAATATATCATTCACACAGATTGATACACCTGACTCTAGCTTTAGGCTGTTCAGAAGATTAGTTGTAAGATTCCTTAGACTAACTTCTTCTCACACAGATTGAAGCTCGTCATAAACTCTCTTCATCCCACACAGGTCAGAGAGGTTCCAAATAGTCCACATAGGGCTAATGTACTCGAAGTATAAGGTTTGGTATTGCAAGTATCCCGGACATCAGCTATATGCTTTAAGATCGTGACTATAGTGTGTTGTTCTCAGTTGAGGACTGAATATTTCTTCAATCAAGATAGCGCTGTAGGCTTGAAGAATTTGATTGCTCGTGAAGATAACAAATGCTTAAGTTATTCAGATTTTTTGATCCATCAATTTTATTGAGTGAGCAAGCCCCGTGGATTGGGCTATTTATAACCTCAGAAATAGATCTATTAGAAATGTAGCCGTTGACCAGTTGGTGAGATGTGGACAGTTCAGATTGGTGGCTTGATGAATGATCGAATTAAAGTGTCTTTAGCATTTAATACTTCAAAAACTTCTTTTGGCCTTCATTAAATGCTCTTCAATCCACAGTCTTTTTGGCTGTATTAAATGATGTCCTGTCAGCATTAAATGCATCTTTGCAACCATGAATAATTTATGAATAAAAAATAACTTATTTCACTGCGGTGTAAAGGTCTAAGTATTGACCTGTTGCATTTATATATTACTTTTCATATGTAAAATAACTACAACAACTTTGCTGTAGCCAACAGTCTTTTTGCTGTAAGCCGAATCTTCATATACTGTAGGTAAACGACTATTGAGCGTTGTACGAAGATTGCTGTAAGACCAGGATGAAGGATGCATTTGTCAAAACACTTGGGGTACTTTTATCCCAACAGAAAGCCATATTCACGTCCATCTTCCATATCTTATAATTGTAGTGGGCAGCTATGGCAAGCATCACATGAATAGACTTAATCATGGCAACTGGTTAGAAGGTCTCTTGGTAATTGATCCCTTCCTTCTGGCATAATCCTTAGCCACAATCCAAGATTTGTAGGATTCTGCAATGCCATACCCATTAATCTTTCTTTTGAAGATCCATTTGTTCCGAATGGGCACTTTGCCCTCCGGTCGATCTACTAAAGTCCATACCTAATTGCCATGTATTGAGTGTATCTAAGCTTCTATGGCCTCTTGCCACTTCACATAGTCCACCTCTACCGTCACTTGATCATATGATGTAGGGTCATTCTCTGGGCTACCATCTGTTTGGCGGAGACCTAGTTCCTCCAGATGCATGTAGCCATACCTCTCAGGTTTAATAGAAATGCTACTAGACCTATTCGGTGGTAGAGGTTGTGTTTCAAAAGGTTCGGTTCTTTCTTCTTGCATAGGTGTCTCTTCAAGAGTTTCTATATGGTCTTCCCAAGGAACATTTCTACCTGCTCCACCTTCCTTAATGAACTCATCTTCCAGTGTTCTTGTAAAGCAAAAACGATCCTACAATCCTCGGGCATGTAGAATAGATAACCTATCAAATCAGTGGGGTATACAATGAAACGTCCCTTAACATACCTATTCAATTTCTCATCCTTTGTCTTCTTAATATATGCGGGGCATCCCCAAATCCTAATGTAATTAAGACTTGGTTCTACCTCTCCACATCTCATGTGGTGTTGTTGGAATGGACTTGGAAGAACATCAGTTCAAGATTTGTGCAGCAGTAAGTAGTGCATGCCCCCAGAGGTGAATCGACAAATCAGTATAGTTTAGCATTTATGGAACCATGTCCAACAAGATTCGATTCCTTCTTTCTGAAACACCATTCAACTGGGAAGTAGTTGGAGGTGTAAGTTGTAATACGATTTCATGTTCTTTGAAGAACTCATCAACCTATCCTCATATACTCGTCTAGTCGGTCCAATCAAAGTTCCTTAATATGATTACAAGTTTGATTTTCAACTAGTACCTTAAATTCCTTGAATTTTGAGAAGGCTTCGGATTTGTGTTTCATCAGGTACATAAAGCCATACCTTGTATGATCATCAATAAATGTGATGAAATAATGGTATCCATCTCATGCTGTTTCTAAAGCACCACATATATCGGTATGAATAAATCCAAGTTTATCAGCAGCTCTTTTAAAAATCCCTATGAAGGGAGACTTGGTCATTTTGCCTTTAAGGCAAGACTCATAAGTAGGATAGGGACCCGATCTATATGGGCCCATGATTCCATATTTCTCTATCTTGTGAATCATGGTCTGAATAACATTACTAAGTCTAAGATGTGTAATATCCGGATTTATTACAGTGTATTTCATCTGTATTCAAACCATGTATTATTTCGGATTGGTGATTTTGATTATTGGAGTATGATATTTAGTGCATTAATATCATTGTACATAAGTATAGCAACTTGCAAAATTGCTCATACAACCTTGTGATAGCGCACGCTAAGAATGTATCTTAACGCGCGCTATCGGGCCATTATTAGCGCACGCTATGCAGGTATGAGTAACGTGCGCTAAGGACTCAATTATTGAAGGGCAGCTGCCTGCGCCAATGGGACATGGGTCCGGATAAGATTCCCGCCGACGCACCCGGACAAAATCAAGTCAACCATTATTAGCGCACGCTAAGGGATGCTTAGTAGCGTGCGCTAACTTATCAATAATGCGAAATTATAAATGGGACATCAACCGTGTTGGCTTGCATTTCTTTCGCACTTTCCTCAATCTTGAGAGTTCAGAGAGTTGTAGAAATACTCCCATACACTTAGAACACATAGTGTTGATATTTATACATTGGTTACCACGTGGAATGTTCATGGAAGTGGAATAGCACCTTGGAAGGGCATACAACCAACCGGAGTTGGATTTTACCTTATGGTTCAGTGATTTCGTCATTTTAAGGTATGTTCAATCTATCTCCAGACTTAGAGTTGGATTCTAACGATTTGGATGATCATGTTAACAAGATATGGATTTTCATAGATGAATTATCCAAGTATATCATGTTTGGAATAGTGAGTTGTATAAGCCTGGAATACCTTGATTATAATCATCATGATTCGAATCTTAGTATATTGAATATGTGAAGAGAAGCTTCTATCAATGGTTAACCGAATCTAATAGATGATTTCATAATAATCTTGGACTAGACGTTAACATCCTTATTGTTAGATAAATCTAAAGGTCTGATCATGGAAGGATTTATCTAGTATAGGTAGGACGTTTATCAACTTCAGTGGGATAATATGGACTGATATAGAGGTGTTGATATCAACCGTTTAGCTTTTCGTATTGTCGTATGAAGATTTGAAGTCGGAAAAGAATATGGTTTTATATTGGCATGCATATCCTTGAATCCGAAGTTGTCTTTATCCGTATAATCATTCATGAGGGTGTAGACATAGTATTCATGGAAGTAACATGAATTATCACGCAAGATTTCGTTGTTCCAAACATGGCAAGAACAGTTTACTGCTCAGCAGTAAACTGCCATGCAGAGATAGCGCACGCTATGATATGCAGTGTAACGTGCGCTATCGAGCAGATGTTAGCGTGCGCTACGTTTGGTACGTAACGTACGCTAGACCATCAGGCGAGTCAACTGGCTGGTCAGTGAGGTACTGACCATGCATCGTTAGCGTGCGCTAGGCTCTGTTGTTTGCGTACGCTATTGGACAGACGTAACGCACGCTACACAGAGTACTTAGCGTGCGCTAAACTATTCGGGCAGATTGCAGTTTATGAACTTTTGACCGTTAATCGAATTGTTTAACATTCATACGACGTGAGATAAATCCTATATCATTTCTTTCGTTAAGGTTTGGTCTCATTACGCGATTGATTGAGGAGGACGACCTTCGAGTGTTCATTTTCGTGGAAGTATTGTTATTGTCTTCAAATCGAGGCAAGTACCTTAATTGTTTTATGTATTGTTGTTATACATATTGTCGTGCATGTATGTCGTTATTGTGTGTCCACCTCGTGTTGGTCCGACGGGATCATCGGGGGATCTATGCTAGCGTCATACTGGATCATCGGACGGGTTTTCCACCACGGGTTGGTCGACGGGATCATCGTGGGTTCTAGGCGATGAACGCTGGATCGATGGAATTACCATGTGTATGTATTGATATCATGTTGTGATTATCGATTGTATGTTATGTTTGAGTTTCGTAGGAGAAGACTCGTTGGTATTTTGTTGTTTACGTTATTATTATTCACCGTGAGATATGAATAATATGTTGTGGTACTTGTACTAGCATCGTTGTGCTAACCCCTTCGGGGTGAACATTTTGTTTGTGTTCGGGATCCGTGAGAGTCGGGAAACAACTCTGGAACAGATGAAGACGAGGGTGCAGTGATGTCCAGAACGGGTTTATTTATCTTTCGTTTATTCGTCATTTCAATAAGTACTCGAGTACAAAGTAGTTTGTGGTGATTTGAATTTGGTGATGTAATATTGAGTTCTGTTGGACAAATTGTACTATTTCCGTATTTTGGTCAGAACTAATGTACTGTAATTCCATTATTTCCATTAAATCGGTACCTTTTTATACTTGTTCAATTCTTGACCTTGTAAATCCTTACGTAAAGGATTTACGGCACAGTAATATTCCCGAATATATCGGGGTGTTACGAATATGGTATCGGAGATAAGATTATGGATATCTTGGCCGTTGGGTTAAAATAGGGGTCATTTATGTCTTTTGGGGTAACCGCCGTGAATGACATCACCGCACCGCCACGTCTTCATGCGAACGGTGGTTGTAAGTTCCTAAACTCTATCTCGTTCTTTGCATATTGTATTTCTTTATACTCGGATATTAGAACGATGTTGTTTTCTGTATATTGAGTATTTATGCTTACGTATGTTGAGAGGCGGACGTGGACGTGGTCGCGGTCGTGGACGCGGACGGAGAAATGCCGAAAGGGAGGCGTCGCCTTCTAACCGGGCAGATCATAGCTCGTGAGCCGCATGACAATCTGTTAATAATGAACCGAGATCCTGCTTGTGCAGATCCTTCGTCAAGTGGTGAACCGGATGACTCGGTTCGCCTGTGTCGTGGACCGAATGCAAGTGGCGGTAGGACTACGGCAGGGAGAGAGACAAAGGGATCCCAGATATGGGAAATCGAGGTGACCGGTGGTCGCAAGAAGTGGCAAAGATGCAACCACCCAAATTCGACGGTATTTCGAGACTCCCACCAGGATCATTGGTTAAAGGAGCTGGAGAAAATCTTTGCCGTAATCAACCGCCCAGACGACCGGAAAGCCTCTATCGCTCAATATTTTCTGATAGGAAGCGTCCGAATGGTGGGAAGCCATCCGGCCGGTAGACCATGATGCCGATTGGACAGAGTTTAGATTGATGATGGAAGCTCAAGATTGCCCTCGTCCCGTGAGGGAAGCCAAAGTTCGGGAGTTTTTCTCCGCTCGGCCTTCCGATGTGCCAAGATCCCGTGCGATCAAGACGTTTAACCAACAGTGGCATTTGTTCGACATCCGTGAGCAGAGATGCGTAAATGATGATCCATTTCGATATGAGAATGAAACCAAGTTCAGAGGTACATGTCCGGATTTGAATGTACCACACTCCGCCAATACCGGGATAAGGCGTTGGCATATGAGATCAAGGAAGCGGCCATGGAGAAATTTGCGGAAACCAAGAAACAGAAAGTCTCGGTACTTTTACAGCACAAGAACAGTGGGGCCCGTAAGGCCCAGTCATCCTTTCACTCTTTCAGAAACCTCCGCACCCGACTAGGAGCGGAAAGAACTTCGGGCGACATCAACTTTTACCGATGTTACCAGAAATGCTTTAACTGCGCCCAGACGGGGCACTATCGACGGAATTGCCCCTTCCTGCCGTGATTTGTTTTGATTGTGGACGAGAGGGACATCGGCCGGTGTTTTGTGAAGAGGTGCTAAATCTTTTAGAGCCCGTACACCACAACCACCCGAAGGAGGCCAGTATTCCACAGACGCAGCAAAGTGTTCAGATGCCTCAGAATTTTGGCCGCGGGCGAGGCAGAGGACAATGGGACCGAAAGGGGACATCGAGTGCCGGATCTGCTCCCCCACGTCTGTACGAGATGAGGAGGACAGACGATCGATCTTCTTGTCGCATCGCAGTGCATCGTCCAGATCCTTTCCCAGCCAGTTAGTGTTTTATTTGATACTGGAGCTACACATTCTTTCATATCCTTGTCTTGTGTAAATCGTTTGAATATTTCCGGTTTTCATGCTTGTGAACCTTATGTGGTTGGGTTACCGAATGGAGAAAGAATTGTCGGAAACTTAGAAACTAGAAATTTCCCTGTATCATTTGGAGGCAGAGAGTGGCTCTCAAATCTGATCATGATAGAAATGCAAGGAGATGACCTGATACTCGGAGACGATTGGCTTAATCGGTACGGAGCAATTGTAAACTATCGAAGGAGGAATATCTCGCTGATCGCTGACGATGGTTCCGAGATTTTGTTTGAGGGATGGAAACCGGGAAGCTCAGGAAAGTTGATCAAGGCGATGAAAGCTGTCAAATTGTTGAAACAAGGCTGTACCGGGTACTGGTGTTACGCAATGAAGAAAGAAGACGAAATGGTGGAACTTTCATCTATTCTTGTTGTGAACGAATTTCCAGATGTATTTCCTGATGAATTACCTGGGCTACCTCCACGAAGGGATGTAGAATTTACTATTGAGCTGGAACCTGGAGCAACACCAATTTCTAAGGCGCCGTATCGTATGGCACCTACTGAGATGTACGAACTGAAGAAGCAGCTGGAGGAGTTACTGGGCAAGGGCTATATTCAGCCAAGCGTTTCACCCTGGGGAGCGCCAGTTCTCTTTGTCCGAAAGAAGGATGGATCGCTCCGACTGTGTATTGACTATCGAGAGCTGAACAAGATGACGATTAAGAACAAGTATCCGTTGCCACGGATTGATGATTTGTTTGACCAATTGCAAGGAGCAACAGTATTTTCTAAGATCGATCTGAGATCAGGATACCATCAACTGAGGATTAAGGAGTCTGATGTTCCGAAATCAGCGTTCAGAACCCGCTACGGGCATTATGAGTTTGTAGTGATGCCGTTTGGTCTCACTAACGCACCTGCTGTATTTATGCAATTGATGAACAGAGTGTTCATTGAATTTTTGGATAAATTTGTGGTCGTGTTTATTGATGACATTCTGGTGTATTCTAAGAGTCCTAAGAACATGCGCGGATTTGCGGATTGTATTGGAACTCTTGAGAAACGAGCAATTGTACGCCAAACTATCTAAGTGTGAATTTTGGCTAAAAGAAGTAATGTTCCTCGGCCATGTGGTGTCAGCTAGAGGAGTCCGAGTGGATCCTCAGAAGATCGAGGCAATATTGGATTGGAAGCCTCCAAAGAACGTGAAAGAGGTCCAAGCTTCTTAGGACTTGCTGGATACTATCGTCGATTCGTGGAAGGGTTTTCTAAAATATCCCGCCCACTTACTCGACTCCTTCGTAAAACTCAAAATTTTGAGTGGAATGAATTGTGTCGATTAGCTTTGATGAATTGAAGAAGAGATTGACGACGGCACCGATTCTATCACTTCCGCAGGAACCGAGGATTCATAGTTTACAATGATGCTTGAACCAAGGACTTGGGTGCGTGTTGATGCGAATGATAAGGTGATCGCTTATGCATCGCGACAAGCGAAACCTTATGAAGTGAATTACCCGACACATGATTTGGAACTAGCAGCGGTGGTTTTTGCCTTGAAGATTTGGAGGCATTATCTGACGGACTCACCGCGATCTTTACGGATCATAAGAGTCTCAAGTACATATTCAGTCAGAAAGAGTTGAATATGCGGCAAAGAAGATGGTTGGAACTAATTAAGGACTATGACTTGGAGATTTTATATCATCCAGGCAAAGCGAATGTAGTGGCCGATGCACTTAGCCGCAAGCCTGTCTCTATTCAGATGCTGGAGACATTGACCTCCCAACTTAGCCTTCAGCGAGAGATGATTCGTGAAGGGATTGAAGTGTGGTTACAGAGAGTCCAGGAACAACTGTGCGTGATGGAAATAACTTCGTCATTAACCGAAGAAATCAAATCTAGACAGGCAGATGACCCTCCGATGATTCGGTTGCATGACTAAGTGATCAAAGGAAAGGCCAACGGATTCATAATTCTTGACGATGGAGTTTTTAAATTTCAGTACCGACTCTGCGTTCCCGATGTTTATGTTCTGAAACAGACGTTTATGAAGGAAGCTCATAGTTCTCCCTATTCTATCCACCCGGCACCAAGAAATGTATAAGGACTTGAAGCGAATTTACGGTGGGGCAACATGAAGAAAGACGTAGCGGACTATGTTTCAAATGCTTGACTTGTCGGCAGTTAAGATCGAACATCAACGGCTCTTTGGAATGTTGAAGCCGCTCCCGATCCCCGAATGGAAGTGGGAGGACATATCAATGGACTTCATCACTAATATGCCGAAAACCAGACAGAATGAACATGATTTGGGTGATAGTTGATCGTTTAACCAAATCGGCTCATTTTCTAGGCATTAAGGATACGTGGGGACCGAGAGGTTGGCACGAGTCTTTATTTCGAGAGATAGTTCGATTACATGGTACGCCGAAGACCATTGTTTCGATCGAGACGGCCGTTTGTGTCTCACTTTTGGAAGGCGGTTCATAAGGCCTTGGGGACCGAATTGAACTTGATGCTGACTTATCACCGCAATCGATGGACAATCCGAGAGAACTATACAAACGGTGGAAGATATGCTAAGGGCACATGCCTTAGATTGGTCAAACGATTGAGAAGTTCATCTACCATTGATTGAATTTACTTACAACAATAGTTGGCATGCTTCCATTAAGATGGCACCGTTTGAGGCATTATACGGAAGGAGATGCAGATCGCCCTTATGTTGGGACGATTCATCGGACTTGATCGAACAGAACTGAGTTGATCGAGCGGACTCGAGAGAAGATAGCCTTGATTCGTGAAAGGCTGGCCGATCGCCCCAGTCGCCAAATCCTATGCGGGACGTCGCCGCCGCCCATTGGAGTTCGATCGAGATCACGTACTTCAAGGTTTCTCCTACCGGGGAATCTTTCGTTTCGGTAGGAAAGGGAAGCTGAGTCCGAGATATATCGGACCATTTGAGATCCTCGAGAGAGTTGGGGAGTTAGCCTACAGATTAGCATTACCGCCGTCATTGTGTCATGTTCATAACGTGTTCCACGTATCCCAGTTGCGAAGATATATACGAGATCCAGTCATGTCATCGATTTGGCGAGATCGAAGTCGAGCAGATGGGACGCTTGAAGAAAGACTACCAAGATACTCGAGTCGAGTTAAGCAACTGAGGAACAAGTCAATCGTTTTGGTCAAAGTTCAGTGGTCACGTCATGGAACGGAAGAAGCCACTTGGGAAACGGAAGCTGATATGAAGTTTAGATATCCCGAGTTATTTTCGTCTTGAGTTTCGGGACGAAACTCCTTTTTAGTAGGAGAGTATGTAATATCCGGATTTATTACAGTGTATTTCATCTGTATTCAAACCATGTATTATTTCGGATTGGTGATTTTGATTATTGGAGTATGATATTTAGTGCATTAATATCATTGTACATAAGTATAGCAACTTGCAAAATTGCTCATACAACCTTGTGATAGCGCACGCTAAGAATGTATCTTAACGCGCGCTATCGGGCCATTATTAGCGCACGCTATGCAGGTATGAGTAACGTGCGCTAAGGACTCAATTATTGAGCGGGGCAGCTGGCTCGTGCGCCAGCGGGACATGGGTCCGGATAAGATTCCCGCTGACGCACCCGGACAAAATCTGAAGTCAACCATTATTAGCGCACGCTAAGGGATGCTTAGTAGCGTGCGCTAACTTATCAATAATGCAGAAATTATAAATGGGACATCAACCGTGTTGGCTTGCATTTCTTTCGCACTTTCCTCAATCTTGAGAGTTCAGAGAGTTGTAGAAATACTCCCATACACTTAGAACACATAGTGTTGATATTTATACATTGGTTACCACGTGGAATGTTCATGGAAGTGGAATAGCACCTTGGAAGGGCATACAACCAACCGGAGTTGGATTTTACCTTACGGTTCAGTGATTTCGTCATTTTAAGGTATGTTCAATCTATCTCCAGACTTAGAGTTGGATTCTAACGATTTGGATGATCATGTTAACAAGATATGGATTTTCATAGATGAATTATCCAAGTATATCATGTTTGGAATAGTGAGTTGTGTAAGCCTGGAATACCTTGATTATAATCATCATGATTCGAATCTTAGTATATTGAATATGTGAAGAGAAGCTTCTATCAATGGTTAACCGAATCTAATAGATGATTTCATAATAATCTTGGACTAGACGTTAACATCCTTATTGTTAGATAAATCTAAAGGTCTGATCATGGAAGGATTTATCTAGTATATGTAGGACGTTTATCAACTTCAGTGGGATAATATGGACTGATATAGAGGTGTTGATATCAACCGTTTAGCTTTTCGTATTGTCGTATGAAGATTTGAAGTCGGAAAAGAATATGGTTTTATATTGGCATGCATATCCTTGAATCCGAAGTTGTCTTTATCCGTATAATCATTCATGAGGGTGTAGACATAGTATTCATGGAAGTAACATGAATTATCACGCAAGATTTCGTTGTTCCAAACATGGCAAGAACAGTTCTTGCTTTCGTGATGGCGCCATGCGAGATAGCGCATGCTATGATATGCGATGTAACGTGCGCTATCGGCGGATGTTAGCGTGCGCTACGTTTGGTACGTAACGACGCTAGACCATCAAGCGAGTCAACCGGTGGTCGGTGAGGTGCGACCATGCATCGTTAGCGTGCGCTAGGCTCTGGTGTTTGCGTACGCTATTGGACAGACGTAACGCACGCTACACAGAGTACTTAGCGTGCGCTAAACTATTCGGGCAGATTGCAGTTTATGAACTTTTGACCGTTAATCGAATTGTTTAACATTCATACGACGTGAGATAAATCCTATATCATTTCTTTTGTTAAGGTTTGGTCTCATTACGCGATTGATTGAGGAGGACGACCTTCGAGTGTTCATTTTCGTGGAAGTATTGTTATTGTCTTCAAATCGAGGCAAGTACCTTAATTGTTTTATGTATTGTTGTTATACATATTGTCGTGCATGTATGTCGTTATTGTGTGTCCACCTCGTGTTGGTCCGACGGGATCATCGGGGATCTATGCTAGCGTCATACTGGATCATCGGACGGGTTTTCCACCACGGGTTGGTCGGCGGGATCATCGTGGGTTCTAGGCGGTGAACGCTGGATCGATGGAATTACCATGTGTATGTATTGATATCATGTTGTGATTATCGATTGTGTATGTTATGTTTGAGTTTCGTAGGAGAAGACTCGTTGGTATTTTGTTGTTTACGTTATTATTATTCACCGTGAGATATGAATAATATGTTGTGGTACTTGTACTAGCATCGTTGTGCTAACCCCTTCGGGGTGAACATTTTGTTTGTGTTCGGGATCCGTGAGAGGCCGGGAAACAACCACTGGAAAGATGACGACGAGGGTGCAGAGTGATGTCCCGACCGGGTTTATTTATCTTTCGTTTATTCGTCATTTCAATAAGTACTCGAGTACAAAGTAGTTTGTGGTGATTTG
Source organism: Orobanche coerulescens (assembly GCA_033398695.1). NCBI lineage: Eukaryota > Viridiplantae > Streptophyta > Magnoliopsida > Lamiales > Orobanchaceae > Orobanche > Orobanche coerulescens. The sequence goes on along the minus strand of CM065810.1, from coordinate 96,538,723 downwards.
AATTTGGTGATGTAATATTGAGTTCTGTTGGACAAATTGTACTATTTCCGTATTTTGGTCAGAACTAATGTACTGTAATTCCGTTATTTCCATTCGTCAGTACCTTTTTATACTTGTTCAATTCTTCAGCCTTGTAAATCCTTACGTAAAGGATTTACGGCGCTGTAATATTCCCGAATATATCGGGGGTGTTACAAGATGCTACTTTAACGCTTGGTTAGATTAATCTCTACCATATTTTCTAGTCATCATATTAACAATAGTTTTATTTTGTAAATTTATATGATAGTGACCATTTAGTAATGTGGCTGAGCCAACTAAGTTATTCTTAAAATAAATCTTGCAAGAACCATCATCAATGAAAAAATGGTACCCTTTTCTATCCGTAACAGGAATTGAAACAATGTTGTTGTGCCCCTTGGGCAAAGCTAACACATCAATCAAACCTAAAATTAAACCAGATTCCAAATCTAAGAGAAGCGATCCAATGTCGGTAGCTTCCACTGAATATTCGCTTTCAACTATTACCATCAATTCCCCAGCTACAAACCGCCTACTACATTCCAGAACTTGATTTATAGTGTAAATGTGAGAACTAACACCAGAATTTAGTATCCAAGTAGAAAATACAGTAGCAGTATAATTTGTTCCCAAAACTAAAAGTTCTACACCTGATGCACCATCGAACTTCGGACAATACTTCCTCCAGTGGCCCAGCTCATCGCATTTCAAGCATCTGTCTGTTGGTTCGGCCTTACTTGCTTTCTGAGCCATGGGAGCTTTTCCCTTTCCCTTTCCGACCACAACTTTGGGCCCTATCTGCTTCATGTTCTTCTTCCTCTTATTGGACTTGTGAGGCCCAAAAGAGATAAATTGGTTACAACAGATAAACAATTTTTCCTTTTCTATCGAATAAGGAAACAACCGGTATATCTTTCTATAGGTACTAGACAAAACTGAATGGATTTAGATTATAATTCTAACAGTGCCGGCTCCACGATCCTAATAACACCGAATCAAATATACAATCCTTTCTTTTCTCTCGTGTATGAATGAGTGAATCAAACACTCAGACTCTTACCAATTAAGCTCATTTACAATAATAAATAATGTGTATGAATAGCTCAGATGAATGAATAATATGCATGAAGTTATTATATGTTGAATACCGAAGGAAGTGGTATTTATAGGCTTCAAAGCCTCAACTAGCCATTGCTGCCTACTGCTTTATAGCGTATGCTATATCATCTCCTTAGAGGACTTGCATTGTTAGATACGCTATCATCTGTTTAGTGCAGTCCAGTATCTATGTTTTGTTCCTTTGTGTACGTTAGCTCATGTCCTTAGCATACATTAATGCTTATATGTTCGTTGTATCACTTGACCTTCTAGAGTCAATCCAATGGATTGATTATTTGAATTTGAATCATCATTGCGACCGTTAACAACATAGTGTAGCGTATGTTAACCTTGTAAAGGTTTCGTACGTTAAGTCCATCACTAAGCGTGCGTTAAGCGTATATATCCATTGTATCAGTTGAGCTTCTAGAATACTCCAATGGCTGATATTTGAATTTGTATTTTGAACTTGATAGGGTTATGTACGTTAATATTGTCATGTCGCATACGTTAGCTTCACTGTTTTGATTACTTGTAATTCGTTGCGTGTCCTCCGTAGAGTATATTATCACGGTCAAAAGTGTCCTTTGAAATAATCATTCCATTAGCTTTTGCTTTACCGATTTTCTTTCTATTTTTCTTTAATCATTTCACCATATTCATGATTACCCCTTTTTATTTTCCTTTTTCTTTTCTTTTCTTTTGCTTTCCTTTTGAATTTCTATCCGACTCTTCAGTCTTCGACTGATGCTGTCTAATTATTATTTTTCTTGATCATCAACACATCATTAACATACTTTTATATATTTGTATGGAATAAAATATTCCAAGAAGTATACCCTATGGTGAAACTATTCGGTCTAGTCACTTGTGTAAAAGAGTAAAACTGAACTCTAACATGAAAGAACTAAGCGCTAACCATTACATCCTTGGAATGAGAGATTACGACATTATTTTAGGCATGGACTGGCTAAGATATTACTATGATGCTATAATATGAGAGGAAAGTAATGATTAGGAAGCCAGAGAGGACAAATTTCTGCCTTATGGCATTAGAAGTAAGTCCATACCATGGATCCTTTCAACCCCTTGAGCTCGTGAGGGTAGCATCAAGGGGTTTGCGTAAGCTATAGATGGTACTTTTGTATATGAAGGGAGATTATGTGTGCCTAAAGATGAGATACTATAACGAGAGTTGCTAGAGGAAGCACACAATATGCCGTATACGGCGCACCCAGGAGCTACAAATATGTATGGTGACTTACGGAAACTGTTTTCGTGGAGGAGTATGAAGAGAGATATTGGACTCTTCGTCCAAAGGTGTTTGGTATGTCAACAAGTTAAAGCCGAACCCCAACAACCATCAGGATTACTTAAGCCATTGGAAATTCTTGAGTGAAAATAGGAGCATGTAACCCTAGACTTTGTTATCGGGTTGCCCCAATCTGCTAGTGGAAATACTGCTATTAGGGTCATTTTTGATAGAGTGACTCAGTGAGCACACTTCTTACTGCTAAAGATGACCCTTTATATGGATCAATATGCTCAATTGTACATCCGGGAAGTCTTGAGATTGCATGGGATTCCCATATCGAAAGTATCTGATAAAGATACGATATCCACTTCTAAGTTTTGGAGGAGTTTACAGAAGGCAATAAGAACGAAGCTCAGGTTTAGTACTGCTTATCGTGCGCATACTGATGGTCAGTCTGAAAAGATGATACAAACCTTAGAGGATATTAAGGTCAAGCGTCCTAGGCCTTTTAGATAAGTGGGAATATTTCTTGCCCTTAGTAGAATTCGCATGTAACAACAGTTATCATGTAACTATTAGGATGGCCTCATACGAGCCACTCTATGGGAGAAAGTGTAGAACATCGTTATCCTGGATTGAGGTTGGAAAATAAAAAATATTGGGACCCGAATTGATCGAACAGAAGGTTTTAGAGGTTGCAAAGATCCAAGATCGGATCAAAACAGTACAAAATAGACAAAAATCACATGTCTGATTATTGAAGGAAAGACTTGCATTTTGAAGTGGGAGACCATATTTTTTTTAAGGTAGCTCTGGTAAGAGGAGTAGTAAGATTTGGTGATAAGGGTAAATTGAGACCAAGGTTCGCTGGTCCATTTGAAATCCTTAAGAGAGTCGGTGACTTAGAATATAAATTGGCATTACCACCATAATTATCATCTGTGCACAATTTGTTTCACATGTCTATGCTAAGGAAGTATGTTAATAATCCGACTCATGTGTTCAACTACAAATAAATGCAGGTTGACAAGGATCTTTCATACGAAAAGGTTCCAGAGGTCATCTTGGAACGCAAATTATGAGATAGAAATAAAAATGTGTCGTTGGTCGAGGTGCAGCATCGACATCATCACTAGGACGAAGCTACATGGGAGCACGAGAAAGAAATGTGAGTTGCTTATACCAACTTCTTTTTAACTGGTGAGCAACGAATTTCGAGGATGAACTTCTATTTAGGAAGGTAGGTTGTAACGCCCGACCTTCTATTTTACTATCTAAAATTTATTGGGCCCAACTTGATTAATTTTGAGTTCATTTAAGATTATTTAATTCTTAATATGTGAGACCTATGTCCAAAATGATTACATAATTTTTTTAATTCATTATTACATGCAAGTCCAATCAATTTTATATTTAAAAGGAATTTGGACCATCAATTAGACCCATATATTTTAATTTGGATCATGCCTTTTGTTTTCATTTTGGGTTACTTGACCTAACCGATTGAGAGTGCATCAATTTTTATTCATCAATACATATTAGAATAATCTCCTCAATTAATAATTAAGCATTAACAACTTAATTAATCAAATTATAAAAAAGCAAATCATCTTCAAGATAATTAATTAAAAAAATAAAAATATAATACACTCCCACACAAATCTTTCATCAGTTGAGAGACCATTCTACATCAAGTTTAGAAGTAGTTTTGATAATCAATAAAATTTCATATTCTTCTATCCATTTGGCTTTTTATTCCTGAGCCTTATTTACTACGTGGCTTCGATTCACCTGTTCCGAATCTGCACATGTTTTGTTGACCGAACACGCTGTCAACAAATTGGCGCTAGAAGAAGGGCCGCTGAACCTCCAAATATCAATATTTCAATCGAAGTTGTAGGAACTTTGTCCCTTCAACAGTATCATGTCTCAAGGAAGTTCCAAGCACCAACGACCTGGGGAACCAGATCCCCAACGCGCCACGGAGGAAGAAAACATGTTCAAGATGGCAGAATGCTTCAAGCACCCCGCGTTCATTCAGGGAATGAGTGCGCCCTCATGGTGCGTGTCACCCATGTAACACCGCCGTGATATACGATGATATTACAACGCCGTAGATTCTCTTTTGGATAACCTACCGGGCTAATATACATAAAACTCATTAAAATTAACAAACCGCAACGTTCATTTATTTAAAAGAAAAAACTGTCTCCAATACGACATATATTACAAAACCAAATAACACATCGTCCCATAGGATTACGACTGATACAATAGTCCACAGCTGATACAACAGCACCATAAACAATGAAAAACAACACAATGACAACACATGACAGTACCCGCGTGAGTACAAAACCAAAACATAACCATGACCTTGACAAAATGACCACCAACTCAAACTAGTACACGATATCAATGCTGCCCACCAAGCTCGAGTCCACCCTGTGCTGGCTCTCCCATTGGGCCTGAACCTGAATACACAACAAGTATATCCACCGACGAAAGGGTCAGAAAAATGCCGGTGCAAGTACAACGATTACAGAATATGTACAACTAATGAATATTCATCAGAAATCACAATGCCATCACAAATATTCCGGAATACAATACCATAATCATCATCACAAGATAACCTCCCTAGTTGTACTGGCCCTGTACCCACATGGGATACACACCCCATAGAGTCCTCGTCAGGCCCTCCCCAGTGTACAACCCAACCAACTGATCCGTAGAACACAAAGTCTAATGAAATCCCAGGGGACCGCGTTGGTTTTACTTGGCTCACACGTACTCAATAAATACATGGCACAAATCATATTTTCTCAAAATCACATTTTTACATATTCAAACGAAGTACAATAAACAAAATCAAAGTACTTGCCTTGGTTGGAAATGATACAAGAATAATGAACGGGAAGACGTGAGGTCCAAACCCCTTCAACGATTCGATCCTAGTTCAACAAAATACCAAATAAAATACCATACTATAAAAATGGAAGGATTTACCCCAAGTTTTGCCCTTAGGGACCTTTAATCAAATACTACGAAGACAACATAGTTCAAATCCAAACTACGGAGGAAAACTTGGAATTTAATCCATGAACTTGGAGGAAAATGAAGGATTATGATTACAACATCATAATCTAGCACAAATCTAAGCTAAAATAGATTAGAATCAAAGATCTTAACAAAAACCCCAAAATCTGAAGAACTAGGGTTCAAGCGGATTTTACCTTGATTTGGACGGTGAAATTTTATGAGATGTTGATAACTTGGTGTTAGGAACTCAAAAATATTGTTGGATGATGAAATCCAACCAAAATCTACACTCTTATACGCTCAAGAACACTCAGCCACCGTAGGAGGAGAAGAAAGGGAAGAAAAGGTTGAAAAATGATGGTTCTAGAGCATGCCCAGCATATATATACTGGGAAGGATTAGCGCACGCTACGGCTAAAGTTTAGCATGCGCTAACGGGCTGAAAGGCAGTTCAGTGTTGAATAGAAAAGACGGTCTAGAACCTACTTTCTGACCCCGTAGCGTGCGCTACCCATATATATTAGCGCGCGTTATCGATCGACACTAGCGCGCGCTAACTCCGAAAAATAGCGTGCGCCACCTGCTATCACCCACAGTCCAGAAACGTTCTGCCCTTACTATCCTGCCTACCTAGCGCGTGTTACCAACCTTTAACGTATGCTAACACACCCGTAATAACGTACGCTAGTCTTCCATTAGTGTACGTTAATGCCTCAGTCTAAAGCCGAGAAAGCTCACTGCCCAGAAGGCCTAACGCGCGCTAATGCACAAGAGTAGCGTGCACTACTCTCACCTGGTTAGCGTGCGATCAGTGTAGTCTAGCGCGCACTAACAGCTACTATCCAGCATACAATTCGTGAAATCCGGCCAGAACGAAGCAATCCAAAATCACAAAACCCAACAGTTACCAACTATGAACACTCCAATTGCCAATCATCACTACCCTCAAATTCAAATAACCACAATACAACAAGATAAATCCAAAATAACACACATGAAATACACGGTTATTACAACCTAAAGTGGCAATCCCCAGTTAAAAGGCCAAAAAGACCAATCTGAGGCCCATTCTCAAACGACCCGTCTGGCCGTCGCCAGGTAGGATAAGAAGAGAGTCATCTCCCGAGTCGTCAAAGAAGTGCTAGTGGCTCACGGTGAAAGTCCTCATCCATATCGAAGCCACCCTTCCCCCTACCCCATATCAGTTTTCGAGCGACTGGGGGGTGAAAGAAAAGTGGAAACGTGGCTTCGGCTCGAACTGCCCGGAGTCGGGATGAGGCTGAAGCTGAGACTACTCGTCGGTCCCATGTTCTGGAAAAAATATATACACAAGCTCCGTTCGAAAACTCTAGTGAGATCGATTTCCTCAAGAAGCATCTCACCGAGCTAGAAAGCAAACAACAACAGCCGTCTCCAAGTTCAGGATGGCTTGACTGCCAGGAGAGCCCCCTTTCTCCCAGCGACTTGGCGGAGCCTCTCCTGGAGAAGCTAAAGGTCCCCAAAATCCCACCATATAATGGTGAGACCGACCCCAATGCCCACCTAGGGCATTATAATTCTTGGATGGACCTGCACGGGTCCCACGAGCTCAAAGGTGGTACCTATCATTCCCCCATTGTTCTATCCAGATATGGGCTCAACTCCACGCGGTGTTCCGATCCCACTTCATGGGATCTTAGGTATGCATTGCCCCGCGCTCTCCCATTACTTCAATTGTGCAAGTACCCAATGAGTCCCTTAGGAACTATAAATCCCGCTTCAATAAGCAAATATTGAAAATGGAACCCATGTTTGATGATGCGCTGGCTATCGCTGCGCAATTCGGCCTTTTGAAAAATTCATTCTTCCACTGGACGGTGTGCCAAAACACCACGTGCACTTATCAGGAATTCTTAGAACATGCCAGTTGTCATATTGCCATGGAATTGGCCATGCCGGCCCCAATATTAGTCATGTCGTCCGACCAGCGGGGGCCAAGCAAGAGAAAAGAAGAAATGAGTGACCCCATGCGCGAGCACCATCGTGACAGTAAGGTTGTGGGCACCTATAAAACCGGCCCAGCTGTTCGAAACTTTAGGGAATGAAAAATCGAGCTTATGTCTAATTACACTGATACCTACTCGATAGGGACTGCAGCCATATTTGAGCAAATCAACAACCTCAGCCTGTTCCTGGTCCCTAGGCCAATATATAAACACCCGAAAGAAATGAATCTGACCTGCTTCTGTAAATATCACGAATCTATAGGTCCTAATACCGAGCAATGTTGGGACCTTGTCGCAGCCGATGACAATATATTGAGGCGATTTACCCGGAATCATCCCAGGGATCGCAATAACCGGGCCAAATCGGCCCAAGGAAAAAGCAATCTAGTACCTCCCCCACCTAAATCCCCCCAGGAGATAATCACAGTGATGGGAACCGCCACGAGGGAGGATCATCGGTGGAAACGGCAGAGGAAAGCCTCCGTACGAGAGGCTGTAACCTCATATAAATGATCTGATCGCCGACTGGAAGGTTTTCTGTCAGTGGCGGAAGGATCCTCCAAAAACTCCTAACTCGCGGTCACTCTCGACGAATCCGATGCCGATGGCCTAGACCATCCTCATTCAGATGCCCTCATTTAATGGGGATCCCAGTGCATCGGGTTTTCGTAGATTCAGGGGCCTACGCCAGCATCATCTACCTTCACACTCTATGCAGAATGAAGGTAGGTCAATCTTATGTTCGTCCATGCAAAGAATACATCCACGGCTCTGCAAGCTGCCCACTCCACTGAGGAAGATTGATCTCGCCTTAGACTTTGACCAGGGGACGATCAAGACTACAATGATCACAATATTTAAGATCATTGACATGCACACTGGCCAACCTATGATGTCAAGGTTGAGGGCCACCCAGTCCACATACCACCTGTGCATAAAGTTTCCCACTCGAGATGGCGTCACGGTCTATAGGGGGATCAACATGCAGCCCGGGAATGCAGTCTCAACATCCGGGTTTGCGAAATAAATGCTATTGAGAGTTCCCCAAGTGAATTACCTAGAGAATCGGGGACAACAAGATCCAAACAGTCGCAGGATTGCTCCATACAAGATCCTAAAGTAGAAAGTTTTGGGACCGCTCGGACCTCCGACTTAGAGGTCAACTGGGATACAGACCGGGTTCGTGGGCCTAGGAAAGAGCCCATCATGGAGGAACACCCTGTCGACCCGTGGTTTCAGAAGTCGAAGAGGAAAATCTGCCACACCGAACTGGTAGAGGAGCTAGATCTCATTAGCATGGATGATACTAACCCTGTCCGATAACTTAAGATCAGTCATAATCCATAGGAGCTGGTGTGTTCTGAGCTAATCTCCCACCTAAGGCAAAATCTCGACGTTACATGGACTCATACAGATATGGATGGAATTGACCTAGAACTTGCCTGCCACCGGCGGAATATAGACTACAGCTCCAATACGATCGTACAGAAGTGGAAGAAGTTGGGGCCCGAGAGGCAGAGGGGATTGGAATAAGAAATGGAGAATCTAGTCGATAATAAATTCATCTGGAAGACCCCTTATCCGACCTGGGTAGGCCGACCAGTCCTGGTTAAGAAGCTGATCGGGCTATGGTGGCTCTGCATCGACTTCTCCAATCTCAACAAGGCCTGCCCAAAATATAGGTACCCCTACCCACATTAATTACATGGTCTACGCAATGTTCGGCCATGAGCTGATGAGCTTTATGGAGGCGTAATCTGGATACAACCAAATCAGGATGCATCCTGCTGGCGAGGAGAAAACTTCGTTCTATTCAGCCCGTTGCTTATACTGCTACCGTATGATGCCTTTCGGACTCAAGAATGCCGGCGCAACCTATCAATGTATGGTAAATATGTTCTATAATTTGATAGGTCATATGATGGAAGTATATTTTGACAATATTCTTGTGAAATCCTTGCATTCGGCCAACCATGTAAATGATCTAAATAAAATGTTTGTGGTTTTTCATGAGTATAAGATGATGTTGAACCTAAAGAAATGTTCGTGTGAGATAGAATCAGGGAAGTTCCTCATCTACATGGAAATCCAAGTAGGAATCGAAGCCAATCCCAATAAAATCCAAACAGTGACTGAACTTGTCCTCCCAAATTCGGTCATAAAGGTTCAGAGCCTCATAGACCGATTAGATGCGCTAAATCGTTTCAACTCTCGATCTACGGACAAATGCAGACTGTTATTCGAGGCCGTAAAGAAGAACAAGGGCTTAAATTGAACCGACCAGTGCCAGAAAGCCCTTGAGGCAATCAAGGAAGTTTTAACTGAATCGCCAATCTTGCAACAGTCGGCCCGCAAAGAGCAACTGTACTTGTAGCTTGCTGCTGACATCGCTATTATCACTGCCGTCATCCGAATGAAATATCGATACAACATCCCGTCTAATATGTTAGCCAGGCTCTTCACTATGCCGAGATTAGGTACACTCCTATGGAAAAACTGGCCTATGCTCTTATAATGTCATCCCCATAAAGTGAGGCCTTACTTCCTCAAACATCAGATAATCGTCATAACAAGCTATCCCCTAAAGCAAGTCTTTCACCGACCCGATGTTTCTGGCCGGATGACCAAGTTGGCCATCGAGCTCGGGCAGTTCGATATAATCTTTGAATCGCAAATTGCCACAAAGGGTCAGGTCCTCACAGATTTCATTGAGGAATTTACTCCGACAATCACCCGAGAGGACGACTGACCCGAAAGATGGCCGCTCTATGTAGACGGCTCGTCTACCACCAACCGAGCAGGCACAAGAGTTGCTGCTCAGTCCCGATCAATAGTTATTATGTTTTGATGTCTATCTAGACTTAGTGGCCACCAACAACGAGGCCGAACATGAAGCCCTCCTGACCGGACTAGAGATGACGACTTCTTAGGCCTCACCAACCTCACCATTTTTAGAGATTCTCAGTTGTTCATCAACCAGATCAATGGAGAGTATGAGGCTAAAGAACCTAAACTTATCAAGTATCTCCACATGGCCTGAACTCGGCTGTGGTTTATGATTCATATTAAGGTATTGTTGTTGATTGTATCGAACGTTTTGTTGTGGGAGTATACTCCCAATTTTCACTACCTTTGATATCGTTGGTCTCGTTGATCGTTGTTGTCACTCTGGTGACTTCTTTGATCCTTGATGGTTTTGTGATTAATTGAGTTTCATTGTCATGTTGCATCGTGACACATTTAGATTCATACCTGCGTGCTGATTAGTCATGTGTAGGATTTTTACTTCGTGAGACTAATTAGTTACATTATCCTATGTATATCATGGATTCATTTATACGGGGTGGACATGTACACGAACAAATTTCCGGATTGGGCGTACTGTGATGTCCATCTTGAGCCATGCCGATTGGTCGTTCATACACCATGTTTTATTAGGTATGTTCGACGGTTTGCGACTGGTTGTTCATACGCCCGAGAGGTATGTTCAACAATCGGATTTGTTTCTTTGAGATCTATTATATGTGATTTGTATAACATATTGAGAATTTATTATCATGTATATCTGACCCTGTGTTTGGGCAAAATACTTGTTGTTTGTGTGTTAGGTCACGAGGAAAGGGCATGGCGTGGAGCCTCATTGTGACGGTGAAGGGTTTTAAAGATACTAGTTTTGGGGGGGCGAGTCTTCTTTTTCTGGTTATGAATAAATCGTGTATTTTTATTTTAGCTTTGTGGTATTTCTTTTAATTTGTATTATTATTTGAGGTATACTCCATCTTCATATGGTTTATACGTGTAATTAAATCCTGTATGTCATGGCAATTATAGCCGCATAATGTATAAACTCATCGTCGGAGTGATGGAAAATAATTTGTGTTGGAATATTTATTACACATATTCATAAATAGTGTTTTGATGATTAAATTGCTAAACAAAACAAAACAACAAAGAGGCGAAGCAAAACAACGAAGCAGACGAAGTCACAAAAAGCTGGACAAAATACAAAGCTAGCGCACGCTAGACATATAAGTTAGCGCATGCTAACGGGTCCCAACTGCAGATTAGACGAGTTCGAAGTTACCTGAAGATAGGTCATCTGGTGAAGATAGCGCACGCTACTCATGAACATTAACGCATGCTATCGAAGGCATTTTACCATTGCGAAGACATTCAAACACAGAATGACGTATGCAGTGAAGTAAGCCATAACGCACGATACTTACAAGGAATTGCGCAAGCTAAGGAATTTGAATTCAAGTCAATCAATCCGTTGGGGAAAGTCGGAACAAAAGTCATAAAGAATCAAACAGTCAGTTTGACAAAATCATGCAACGGATATATTATTAGCGCACGCTACAATGAAGGGTCAACACACGCTAATATGTGTACTTAACGTAGGCAATGGACAAAGCTAACGCCGCTAAGGAAGAAAGACAGTAGCCACTGGACTGACGCTACACGCGATAGCGCACGCTAAGGAAGAAGCCTAGCGCACGCTAAATAACAACTGGCAGTAACGACGAATTTGTGGAAGAAGGCTATAAATACCAAGTGAGTTGGTATCAATCAACGCAACAACATTGAGCAATTCATATACACTTGAGATATCATTATAAACATTATAGTTGTTCTTGAGCTTAAATTGATAGTGATTGAGTGTTATACACAAAATCATACACGAGTGAGAAAAAGAAAAGATACGATTGGATTCAGTGTGATTAGGATCAAGGATCCGATATTGTTAGAATCGCAATCGCTATCTTAGTGAGGTTTATCTAGTACCGATAGAAAGCTAGAGTGGTTGATTCCTTGTCCAATAGAAAAGGAAAACGGTTTAACTTGGACCGACAAAAAGACAAGTAAGAGAACGGTTTTACTCTGACCGATAGAAGACGAGCTTGTAACGGTAATCCCTCGACCGATAGAATAGAGGTGCAGAGGTTTTGATCTTCATCCTATAGAAAAAGATACCAAGAGAGAGGACGTAAGCACGTTTGGCCGAACCTCTGTAAATCTTTGTGTCATTTATATTCCGCACCTTTATATTTACGCTTCCGCACAACGGCGCAAATACCTATTTTGCTCCAACAATTGGTATCGGATCGGTACCTCCAATAAGCGGCTTAACATCTGAGGAGTCGATCCAAATGGCGTTTCAACTTGCCCCTGCGAAGATCTTGCTCTTAACTGACCACCATTTTTTGATGGCTCAAACTTCATGATGTGGAAAAAAAAGATGTCAATATTCATCCGAGCGTATGACATCGAGCTTGTAATATCCGGTATTTTTCTTTCCCTTGTATTTTCATTTTTGGTATATTTCTCGGTCATAGTGACCCTCATGTATCTTTCAGTATGTTCTTCCTGTCAACTGTTGAATTTGTATTCTCGTTATTGTTCGTTGTTTCAACTTTCCTCATATGAGTTCGACTTTGTTAGATCACCATTAATTTTTGGTGACTCCAAAAATTATAAATCTTTGCAATATTATAGATCATCGAGTTAGCTTTCCAATGGTTCAAACGGTGAGTCAATCGGAGTCCGGACGAGAGAGTTATGGTCGTTTCAGTTTTTGGCCGAGCACTCCCAGGAGCCTTTCGGCCGATAGGGGGGGCCGATAGACTCTCTGCCGGCACTCTGTATGGGTATCGGTTGGGCCTATCGTCCGATAGGCCGGCCGATATGTAAATTTCTTCACCTTCGAACTTCCAATAGCCTTTCGGCCGAAAAGGGGGTCGATAGACTCTCTGCCGGCATCCCGTAGGGGTATCGGTTGACTGTCGGCCGATAGGCGGCCGATAGGTTCTGGCGTGTTGCACTATAAATGTGGTTTTGAGCGTGAACAGCTCATTCTTTCCCATTTTTTCCACCGAGTCGCGAGAGAGAGAGTTAGAGAGGGAGAGAGTTCTTCATCCGGGGTCGATTTTCATCATTTCTTTTCGGTTGTGAGGCTCGGATAATCAATCTAACGCGTTCTACGGATCTTAGTACTCGAATCTTCCAAGGTAATGCTCTAAAACCCTATTTCGATTAATTTGGGGGTTTTGGGTTTTCTTCCGATTCGTTCCGTTTCGTTGGTGGATTCATGATGTATACGATTGATATTGTTAGTATCTTTAGTTTTCCTACGGATTCATGGATATTTTGTGGATTTTTATGGAATCGAGAGGGTTTGGTTGTGGTCCGCCCTCGTTGTTATTTTTGTATGAATATACATGAATCGTAGGCGGGTTTCCGGGTGTATTCCTTTTCCGTAATCGTCTAGAGGTGGTTGTGATTGTGTTGTTCGAATCGTTAGGTTCATCCGTCGGTTCCTCACGGTCGTGCTTGATTCTTCCGTTCCGTTCGCGTCACCGTCTATTAATCGAGGCAAGTATCCTTATGAACTTACAATCTTGGCATAGTAGTTTTGTATGAGAAATTGTGTGTGTGTGTATGCTCACTACGGGTTAGACTCGACGGGGTCTCGGTAGGGGTCCACGGAGGTGTGGATCGACGAGCTTTGCTTTTAACCACTACGGGTTAGATCCGACGGGGTCTCGGTAGGGGTCCACGGAGGTGTGGATCGACGGTTAATTGTGGTGCATTTTACAAATGTGATTTGATATTGGCATTTCCGGAAATGAGTGCTTTCGAACGGTTTTCTTTATTGCATGCATTACTATATGTGTAAGATGTAAGTTGTTCATCTGGTTACTTGTACTAGCGTAATTGCTAACCCCTCTGGGGACCCGTTTTGGGGAAATTCGTTTTATGAATTTCAGGTCAGGTTCATCGGGACGAGCGGGCGCTGGACCAGTACACGGATGATGGCCATGCGTGATGATTGTGCATAAGAGATGTCTTAATGTCTTGTTGTCTTTTCATCTTTTATGGCTTTTGAACTAATAGCTGTACTCGAGTACTTAAGAGTTCTTGTTCGTCCAGATTGTATTGTTGTGTTTATGTTGTGTTGGATGATGATGTTCTATTGGCCGGTTGAACCGGTGGATTGTTCATTTTGCGTCTTTATGACGTGGTGTTATTTTATCGTTTGTGAGTCGTTGTGTATGATCTTTGTTCGGCTGGTGGGTCCCATATAGGGATTCACGGCGGCGTAATATACCTCGGATATCACAGGGTGTTACGTAAAATGGTATCAGAGCTCTTGGTTTATGGATTCCTTGGCTTTTGTGTTTATTGGGTCTTGTGTTGTTTGTTTTGCAGATCTTCGTCACGCTGGCATGTTTCCGGTACTACCTGTGTCAGTTTGTTTTCCTTTCTCTGTTCATTATTTCATTGTATAGTACCTTTGATTCTCGACTTGTGATTGTTCTTCTCTCGTACTTACCCTCGTATGGCTTTTGCTACTTATTTAACTCCGGTATGGATGCCGGAAGAGGTCGTGGTCGCGGTCGTGGTCGTGGACGCGGCCGGGACGTGGGGCGCCGGTGGGGCGGCCACGTCACGGATCTTGAGCAGCATGCGGCGACCGTCATAGCCATGCTTCTTCTCGAGGCGTGCGATCTTGGTATCGCGGCCGTTATGTAACAGATGGTGAACCAAATGGCGGCGATAGCTCAGCGGTTCAGAACCCGGATCGAGCCCACGCTAATCGGGAGGAGCGGACCGTTGGCTCCAAGATGTCATCAAGATGCATCCTCCTCGGTTTCGGGAGCTTCGGACCCGATGGGCTGGGAAGGGTGGATTAAGGAGATATCTAAGGTCTTCGTTGCCACTAAGCTGTCCCGAGGAACGTAGAGTCCCTATTGCTCAATACTTTCTCACGGGGGACGCTACGGATTGGTGGGAGGCCGTTGGGCCCAAAGACCATCTTTGCCGTGGGCTGAGTTTCAAGAGTTGATGGAGACCGAATATTGCCCGTGGCGATCGATGTGGCTCGGGTACATGCTTTTATGATGCTCAACCACGGGATATCCCGTAGCTCAAGCCATTGCCGATTTTAATAAGGAGTTGGGTTATGTGAAGACCCAAGTTGTCGAGGAGAGTGACAAGATTTTCCATTTCTCCAGACGGATGAAGTTGCCGATTCGGGACTATATGTCGGGGCTCGTATGCACTACATTGAAGGATTATCGAGTAGGGCCCTTGCTTATGATATGTCGGTGACGGCAAGTGAGGCGGCCCGCGAGAGTAAGAAGCGAAGTCCGCTGGGAACTTTTCGGGCCACAAGAGTGGGGGTCAGCAGAGATCCCAATCTGCTACCTTCCCCGCCGGCGGTGGTCCAGCTCGTTCCGCTGGGTCCTCGTGGAACTACCAGTGCTCCTTTCCGTGATGTGAAGTGTTTCAATTGTGGTCGTACGGGCCACATCAGTCGTACTTGTTTGAGCCCTTTGCTGACGTGTAATCAATGTGGCCAGCCGGGCCACAAGGCTGCTTTCTGTGCTGAGAGGGAGAAAATTCTTGGTGCCCGGGCTTCCATTCCAGCGCCTAGGGAACCAAGTGTGAATCAGGGATCGTTTGCTCCTCAGTCTCCGCCGAGTGCTAGTCGGGGGAGAGGTCGGGTTCAGCCCTCTAAGGGGGGAGCTTCTAGTGTTGGCTCCGCCCACCCGCGTGTCTATGAGATGCGGAGAGCCGATGATCCAGCGGCTACCGTAGCGACAGGTACCGTTTATATTCTTTCTCATCCTGTCAGTGTTCTTTTCGATTCCGGTGCTACGCATTCGTTTATATCTATGGATTGTGTGCGCCGTTTGAGTCTCGACCGTTTGACACCTTGTGAGCCCTTCATCGTTAAACTTCCTAGCGGTGATAGGATCGTTGGTGATCAGGAGGTTCGAGACTGTTCTGTGCTTATTTGTGAGAGGACTTGGCCCTCTAATCTTATTGTTGTGAGTATCGAGGGTGAGGATTTGATCCTTGGTGATGGTAGCTCGAGCGGCATGGTGCGATCATGAACTACCGCACGAGTCATCACTATGTTAGCCGAGGACGGCAGAGCACTTTTCGCGGGCGAAAGAGGGGAAGCCGAAACTTCGTTATTAACGCCTTGAAGGCGATGAAACTCTGCGTAAGGGATGTATCGGTTATTGGTGCTATGCCTTGAAGGCGGGGATGGTGGAGTCGAGCTTTCGTCGATTCCGATCGTTAATGAATTCCCGATGTTTTTCTGACGAGTTACGGATTGCCACCGGATCGTGAGGTCGAGTTCGCTATAGAGTTAGAGCCGGGTGCGGCTCCTATTTCGAAGGCACCCTATCGCATGGCACCTTCAGAGATGTCCGAGTTGAAGAAGCAGTTGAGTGAGCTTCTTGAGTCGGGGTATGTTCGACCGAGCGCCTCGCCTTGGGGCGCACCGGTCCTGTTTGTGCGGAAGAAGGATGGTTCGCTACGTTTGTGTATCGACTATCGCGAACTAAACAAGGTGACCATCAAGAACAAGTATCCTTTGCCGAGGATTGACGACTTGTTCGACCGATTGCGAGAGCTGCGGTATTCTCCAAGATCGATTTGAGATCGGGTACTATCAGCTCCGGGTGAGGGAGTCCGATGTACCGAAAACGGCTTTTCGGACGAGATACGGACATTATGAGTTTGTAGTTATGCCTTTCGGGTTAACTAACGCGCCGGCGGTGTTCATGCAGTTGATGAACAAAGTCTTTATCGAGTATTTGGATAAGTGTGTCGTCGTCTTCATTGACGATATTCTTATTTATTCGAGGAACGAGGAAGAGCATGCCCATCATTTGCGGATAGTGTTAGACATTTTGAGGGCCGAGCAACTCTATGCGAAGTTCTCGAAATGTGAGTTCTGGCTGAAGGAAGTGATGTTTTTGGGTCACGTGATTTCAGCCGAGGGGGTTCGTGTAGATCCGCAGAAAATTGAGGCAGTGTTGGATTGGGCATCGCCCACAAATGTGAAGGAGGTCCGTAGTTTCTTGGGTTTGGCTGGCTACTACCGTAGGTTTGTCGAGGTTTCTCGGCCCGACCACTTACACGGTTGCTCGAGAAATCCGAGAAGTTAAATGCGGACCGATGAGAGGCGATCGAGTTTTGAGGAGCTGAAGAAGCGGTTGACTTCAGCCCGGTTTTGGCATTGCCATGTGGCAACGAGGGTTTCGCCGTTTTTAGCGATGCTTGGGTCGTGGTCTTGGGTGCGTATTGATGCGGCCACGGCAAGACCATTGCCTATCTTGTCGAGGCAGTTGAGGCCGTATGAGCTTAACTACCCTACTCACGATTTGGAGTTAGCGGCGGTTGTCTTTGCACTCAAGATTTGGCGTCACTATCTTTTCGGCTCTGCATGTCGATTTTTACCGATCATAAAAGTCGAAGTACATATTTACTCGGCGAGAGTTGAATATGAGGCGGAGGAGGTGGTTAGAGTTGATTAAGGATTATGACCTCGAAATCCTTTATCATCCGGTAAAGGCGAATGTCGTGGCCGACGCCTTGAGTCGGAAACCGATTGCGTTGCGAACGCTTGAGGTCCTTACGCCTCGATCGAGCTTCGGCGGGCTTTGATCGGGTTAGATGTTGAGGTTTCTTTGCTGGATCTGTCGGGCAACTTTGTGCCTTAGAAATTTCGTCGTCTTTGATCGATGAAATTAAACTGAATCAATTAGAGGATCCGATGATTACTCAAATCCGAGAGAACGTCCTTAAAGGAAAGTCTCCTGGGTTTGTGATTCACGAGGATGGCGTTTTGAGATTCAGTCGGCTTTGTGTGCCGAACGACTCGGAGTTGAGGCGAGTATTTTACGGGAGGCCCATGATACACCTTATTCCGTTCTTCCTGGTACGAGTAAGATGTACAAGGACCTGAGGAGGAACTTCTGGTGGAATGTTCTGACGGAGGAAGTCGCACAGTTTGTGGCGAGATGTTTGACTTACCAGCAGGTCAAAATCGAGCATCGGCCATTGGTTATTGCGATCACTTCCGTCCGGAATGGAAATGGGAAGATATATCGATGGATTTCGTTACGAGTTTGCCGAGATCGAGGTCGGGCATGAATATGGTATGGGTGATTGTTGATCGCGACCAAGTCGGCACATTTTACGGGCATCAAGGACACTTGGGGCCGGAGAAGTTAGCTCGTGTGTTTATTGCGCGGATCGTGAGACTTCACGGTACTCAAGTCTATTGTTTCGGATCGTGACGGCCGTTTTGTATCGCACTTCGGCGGGCGGTGCATAAGGCGTTAGGTACCGGTTGCGTTTGAGTACCTCTTTTCATCCCGATCGGATGGGACGGTCGGAACGCACTATCCGGACATTCGAGGACATGTTGCGTGCTTGTGCCCTCGATTGGAGTAGTATTTGGGAGGAGCATTTGCCATTGATCGAATTCACGTACAACAATAGTTGGCACGCGTCGATTCGGATGGCACCGTATGAGGCACTTTATGGGCGGCGATGTCGATCGCCGATTTGTTGGAATGAGGCGTCCGATTTAGTCGGGACCGAGCCGGATGTCGTTTTAGAGACGAGGCGGAAGATAGAGTTAATTCGAACGGATGTTGGCGCCCGAGTCGACGAAGTCATATGCCGGCGTCCGTCGTCGACCTTTGGAATTCGAGGTGGGAGACCACGTTTTGCTAAAGGTGTCGCCGACGAAGGAGTTTTTCGTTTTGGGAAGAAAGGAAAGCCGAGCCCGAGATTTATTGGACCCTTTGAGATTCTCGGCGAGTCGGTGAATTAGCGTACCGTTTGGCGTTACCTCGGCCTTGAGTCATGTTCATAGCATTTTTCATGTTTCCCGGTTGAGGAAATATGTTCCGGATCCTAGTCACGTCATCGATTATGGCGAGGTTGATATTGCTGAAGATATTACTTTTGAGGAGCGTCCTTTGAAGATTTTGGAGCATCGTGAGAAACGACTAAGGCATAAGACCATCCCTTTGGTCAAAGTTCAGTGGTCGAGACACGGTGTCGAGGAGGCAACTTGGGAAACCGAGGATAGCATGCGTGCTAGGTACCCGGAGTTGTTTGTTTCTTAAGTTTCGGGACGAAACTTATTTTTAGAGGGGTAGAATGTAATATCCGGTATTTTTCTTTCCCTTGTATTTTCATTTTGGTATATTTCTCGGTCATAGTGACCCTCATGTATCTTTCAGTATGTTCTTCCTGTCAACTGTTGAATTTGTATTCTCGTTATTGTTCGTTGTTTCAACTTTCCTCATATGAGTTCGACTTTGTTAGATCACCATTAATTTTTGGTGACTCCAAAAATTATAAATGTTTGCAATATTATAGATCATCGAGTTAGCTTTCCAATGGTTCAAACGGTGAGTCAATCGGAGTCCGGACGAGAGAGTTATGGTCGTTTCGATTTTGGCCGAGCACTCCCGGGAGCCTTTCGGCCGATAGGGGGCCGATAGACTCTCTGCCGGCACTCTGTATGGGTATCGGTTGGGCCTATCGGCCGATAGGCCGGCCGATATGTAAATTTCTTCACCTTCGAACTTCCGGTAGCCTTTCGGCCGAAAAGGGGGTCGATAGACTCTCTGCCGGCATCCCGTAGGGTATCGGTTAGACTTTATCGGCCGATAGGCGGCGATAGGTTCTGCTGTGTTGCACTATAAATGTGGTTTTGAGCGTGAACAGCTCATTCTTTCCCATTTTTTCCACCGAGTCGCGAGAGAGAGAGTTAGAGAGGGAGAGAGTTCTTCATCCGGGGGTCGATTTTCATCATTTCTTTTCGGTTGTGAGGCTCGGATAATCAATCTAACGCGCGTTCTACGGATCTTAGTACTCGAATCTTCCAAGGTAATGCTCTAAAACCCTATTTCGATTAATTTGGGGGTTTTGGGTTTTCTTAGGTCGTTCCGTTTCGTTGGTGGATTCATGATGTATACGATTGATATTGTTAGTATCTTTAGTTTTCCTACGGATTCATGGATATTTTGTGGATTTTTATGGAATCGAGAGGGTTTGGTTGTGGTCCGCCCTCGTTGTTATTTTTGTATGAATATACATGAATCGTAGGCGGGTTTTCGGGTGTATTCCTTTTCCGTAATCGTCTAGAGTTGGTTGTGATTGTGTTGTTCGAATCGTTAGGTTCATCCGTCGGTTCCTCACGGTCGTGCTTGATTCTTCCGTTCCGTTCGCGTCACCGTCTATTAATCGAGGCAAGTATCCTTATGAACTTACAATCTTGGCATAGTAGTTTTGTATGAGAAATTGTGTGTGTGTGTATGCTCACTACGGGTTAGACTCGACGGGGTCTCGGTAGGGGTCCACGGAGGTGTGGATCGACGAGCTTTGCTTTTAACCACTACGGGTTAGATCCGACGGGGTCTCGGTAGGGGTCCACGGAGGTGTGGATCGACGGTTAATTGTGGTGCATTTTACAAATGTGATTTGATATTGGCATTTCCGGAAATGAGTGCTTTCGAACGGTTTTCTTTATTGCATGCATTACTATATGTGTAAGATGTAAGTTGTTCATCTGGTTACTTGTACTAGCGTAATTGCTAACCCCTCTGGGGACCCGTTTTGGGGAAATTCGTTTTATGAATTTCAGGTCAGGTTCATCGGGACGAGCGGGCGCTGGACCAGTACACGGATGATGGCCATGCGTGATGATTGTGCATAAGAGATGTCTTAATGTCTTGTTGTCTTTTCATCTTTTATGGCTTTTGAACTAATAGCTGTACTCGAGTACTTAAGAGTTCTTGTTCGTCCAGATTGTATTGTTGTGTTTATGTTGTGTTGGATGATGATGTTCTATTGACCGGTTGAACCGGGTGGATTGTTCTGTTTTGCGTCTTTATGACGTGGTGTTATTTTATCGTTTCTGTGAGTCGTTGTGTATGATGCTGTTCAGCCTGGTGGGTCCCATATAGGGATTCACGGCGCTGTAATATACCTCGGATATCCTGGGGGTGTTACAGAGCTTTGGAAAATAATATGTATTGGACCGAAAATTCCTCTTAATTTCAACAATACGCTTAAAACTTTCCAAGAATATGACGATTCCGATTGGAAAAATGACCATTACAATTGTAAGGCAACTCAACTTCTATATTATGCCTTAAATCCGGAAGAACATAACCGGATATCATCGTGTGATAGTGCCAATGAAATTTGGAAAATGCTTGAGGTAACACACGAAGGAACGTCTCAAGTCAAGGAGACGAAAATAAACACGCTCCTTCATGAATACGAACTATTTCAAATGAAGGACGATGAATCCATCACAATCATGCTCGATCGATTCTCGGTCATCCCAAATGGATTAGCATGTTTCAGAAAACCACTTTCGAGTAGTGAGAAAGTAAAGAAAATTCTCCGATCACTACCTCGAGAATGGGGTTGTACGGTAACGGCAATAATGGAATCTAAAGATTTAAATATTTCACGCCCCCACACCGGGGTTGGACGAGAACGCGACAGCTAACGTAATTAAATAACATTTATGATAATAGAATTACAGTAGAGCATTCAAATGCCAGATCTTAACCCGGTGAACTAAGTCTGGTTATTCAATGGAATAAACATTCATGAGTACAGCGGAATAGTTACATAAAGTTCAAAGAGTACAGCGGAATAGTTACATAAAGTTCAAAGAGTACAGCGGAGATCAGAATACTTTATTGATACAAGAATAAAAAGGAGCATTTATTTTAACATTCTAATACTTAGGTCTCGACAGTTCTTCAACGACGATCTTCACTGGTCATCAGCATTCATCTCGTCATCTTCTTGGGCCTCCTCATCAAGTGGGGTTTTAGAAAAACAATACAAATTGGAGTGAGAATAATGGATTCTCAGTGAGTTGGGTTGAGTATATTTTCTGAAATTATATGTATATAATTATTTTGAAATATATACTATTTTTACTCCCACCTTTGAAAATTTATCATTTATGGATGGTATAAGTTTCAAAATATAATGCAATGAATTAAGTTATGAGTGAACAGTCAATCTCCGTAGATTGCTGTTAAGTATGACAATATGTGGCGTCGAGCGCCTAGTGAGTATTTAGCTTCGGGAGGTCGTCTATATGACTAAGTCCCTCGGCCTCCTTATAACATCTTAGACCGTTATCAGTATTTGTCCTTTAACTATCGCCACGACCTTTGGTTTAATGACCGTAGCCTTGGGCATTTGTCGGACCGTCACTATAACTTTGGCCTTTGAGCTTATCGCTCTCACGCTAGGTGACGTGCTTCCTTATCTCTTATCTGGGCTCGGCATGTCCTTAATTGTGGGTTAGTGCCCGGATCATACTATAATCGCGATTATACCCTAAGTCTACGACCCAGTCACCTCCGAAACACTCCGTCCATTGGCTTCAAGGGAATAGGAAACGACGGTAGCCTTGTTCATGAACCGCAGCCGTGCTGCTCGATACAAGACATGGTCTAACCGTCCCTGACACAAATTTGGGACTCTAGAGGTGGCTCCTACAAATCAAGAGGTGGCCCCCAAATTTTAGGTCGGCCCTCGGTTTCGTATGGGCTCAAGAGGTGGCCCCCGTCTGCCGACGTGGCACTTTGCCCCGATAGGATTAGAGGCGAATCTGTCTGTAGCACTTTGTTTATATGGCACTTAGTTCCCGGTTAGATGTAATTATACGTTAGTCACATTGCGGTGAATGCACATAATATGGTCAGAGTCATATATCCAATACTTAGCGTAAATTGATTATACGATTGCGATTTGGAGTTTATTTGTGGCACGAGTTTTTATGAAATTATGGTTCCGTTATTGACATATCTTTGGAATATAATTGTGATTATTGATTCTAGACTTGAATCTTTGATTTTTGGTTTAAATTTTCCCAAATTACGGTTACGCCCATAATTCTTGTGAAACGGATTATTACGCCCATGAGGTTTGGTTTTCGTCACGGATGGTGACGAAACTTATGGGAGAGTTCATATTGAACTTGGAACTTCTTTGTTTGAGTGAACTTTCCAGAATTTTCATTTTCTGACTGATTTTCTAGAATTTTCAGTTTTGCCCCAAAACTATTAAAAATGTCGTTTTGACCCCAAAACCCAAAATTTGCTCCTATTGTTATATAGTTTTTCGGATATAATATTTATCCTTTTATAATTAATATTCTGGTCCATAGACCTGAAATTTATCTTATAATTCCATTTTTATTGAATTTTACTAATTGACCCCAATTTTACCAATTATTGCATTTTAGCCCCAAATCTTGAATCGACCTCCGCTCTCTACAAAATTTTAAGGTCAGAATATTTATTTCTATATAAGTTATGTCTTCAGTCCAGAAGGTGATCTTTTTACTTTGGTTCCAAATTTTTGAGGAATTTATCATTTGACCCCCTTATTTTGTCTTAATTTACACTTTTGGTCCGTAGACACCGGAAATGGATTTCGATTACTACGAAACTTTTAGGACAGAGGCTAAATGTGTTATTATGTCCACTTTGATGTTTCAAACTGAAATATATGGGTTTTATTTAGTAGTTTCACCATTTTGATGGATTTACACAATCTTCGTGTTTTGCCGATTTTAACCCGTTGACGTAGAAAATGATTTATGTTTCTTATAAAATTTTAAAGGTAGGTGATTAACTAGTGAATATATTGTATTTTCTGACCTTAAGTCAGATTACATCTCTTTTTTTTTTGTAATAATTTTCATAATTTTCTTTATCTTCACTTAATTCTTGTTTTGTGTCCGTTTTGATCATCCCATTTTTGCTAGGCCACAAATTAAACATCCAACTTCACATGCATGATCATATAACACAAATATACCTCTCCAAACATAATTTCTATAATATAAAGGAAGACAAAATCATACTTAATTGATAAGAAGTTTTGGGACATTTCACTTAAATCATCAAAATTGGCTAATTTCGCATGCAACAAGCTATAAACCATTATGCATGCTATTAGTATGAGAAAAGTGGACTATATGAACTCCATGGAAGGGACATACATCTTTGTTTAAGATAAATTGCATATTAAAGAGAGAAGAATAGTTTTACCCACATTAGTTCTTGAAGTGGTGAAGAGATCTAAGTCTTTGAACTAGTTGCACCAACCTCTTCTTTGCCTCTCCTCTTTTTATTTTGACCAATGTATACCACACCATAGATGATGAAGATGTGGGTTAAGTTAGTGTATGTAAGATATATCTAGGTATATATATATATATATATATATATATATATAGTGAAATTACCTTCTTAAGTTGAACATTTCTTCATCTCTTCTTTTCTTCTTCTTCTCTTATTTTCTTCTTGATTTCGGCCTCCTCTCTCCCTTACTCTCTTTAATTTTCAGATTTTGTTTGAGTAAGGGTGAATGTAATATCCGGATTTATTACAGTGTATTTCATCTGTATTCAAACCCTGTATTATTCGGATTGGTGATTTTGATTATTGGAGTATGATATTTCGTGCATTGATATCATTGTACATAAGTATAGAAACTTGCAAAATTGCTCAAGCAACCTCGTGATAGCGCACGCTAAGAATGTATCTTAACGCGCGCTATCGGGCCATTATTAGCGCACGCTATGAAGATAGGAGTTGCGTGCGCTAAGAACTCAATTATTGAGCGGGACGGCTAACACATGCGCCAGCCGGGACATGGGTCCAGATAAGATTCCCGCTGACGCACCCGGACAAATTCTGAAGTCAACCATTATTAGCGTACGCTAAGGGATGCTTAGTAGCATGCGCTAATTTGTTAATAATGCAGAATATTATAAATGGGACATCAACCGTTTTGGCTTTCATTTCTTTCGCCCTTTCTTCATCCTTGAGAGTTCAGAGAGCTGTAGTAATACTCCTATACACATAGAACACATCTTGTTGGTATTTGTACATTGGTTATCACTTGGGAATGTTCATGGAAGTGGAATAGCACCTTGGAGTGGCATACAACCAACCGGAGTTGGATTCTACCTTACGGTTCAGTGATTTTCATCATTTTAAGGTATGTTCAATCTATCTCCAGACTTAGAGTTGGATTCTAACGATTTGGATGATCATGTTAACAAGATATGGATTTTTATGGATGAATTATCCAAGTATATCATGTTTGGAATAGTGAGATGAATAAGCCTTAAATACCTTGATTATAATCATCATGATTCGAATCTTATTACACTGAATATGTGAAGAGAAGCTTCTATCATTGGTAAACCGAATCTAATAGATGATTTCATAGTAATCTTGGACTAGACGTTAACATCCTTATTGTTAGATAAATCTAAAGGTTTGATCATGGAAGGATTTATCTAGTATATATAGGACGTCTATCAACTTCAGTATGATATTATGGATTGATATAGAGGTGTTGATATCAACCGTTAAGCTTTTCGAATTGTCGTATGAAGATTTGAAGTCGGAATGGAATATGGTTTTATATTGGTATGCATATCCTTGAATCTGAAGTTGTCTTTATCCGTAAAATCATTCATAAGAGTACGAACTTGGTATTCATGGAAGTAACATGAAGTATCACGAAAGATTTCATTGTTTCGATCATGGCAAGAAACGATTCTTGCTCGTGAAAGCGCCATGCGAATAGCGCACGCTATGCTATGCGCTTAACGGCGCTTCTCGAGCACTAGTTAGCGTGCGCTACGTTTGGTACGTAACGTACGCTAGACCATCAGACGAGTCAGTTGGCTGGTCAGTGAAGTACTGACCATACATAGTTAGCGTACGCTAGGCTTTGTTGTTTGCGGGCGCTATCGAGCAGACTTAACGCACGCTACACAGAGTACTTAGCGTGCGCTAAGCGGTCGATCGGTGCATTTTATGAACTTTTGGCCGTAAATCGAATTGTTAAACATCCGTACGACGTGAGATAAATCCTATATCATTTCTTTTGTTAAGGTTTGATCTTGTTGCGTGATTGATTGAGGAGGACGACTTTCGAGTGTTCATTTTGTGGAAGTATTGTTCTTGTCTTCAAACCGAGGCAAGTACTCTAATTAGAATTGTTTATATTATGACAATTATGATGTGATTGTATCGTGTAAATATGTTGTGAATATATGTCCACCATGCGTTGATCCGACGAGAATCATCATGGGAATCTATAGTCAGTGTCTTTGGATCGTTGGACGTAGTTCCACCATGTGTTGGTCCGACGGGATCATCATGGGAATCTATATTTGTGTCTTGTTGGATCGTTGGAATACCATCAGTATGTTGAAACTGTTATGATATGATATGTGTTGTGGATATTCTCGTTGGAGAAACTTTTTATGATATAATTGTTGATTATATCACTGTTGTATGATTATTGTACTTGTACTAGCATCGTTGTGCTAACCCCTTCGGGGGTGAATATTTGTGTATGTTCAGGATCTAGGAGAGCGGAAAACGACCACTGGAGGTGCATGACGACGAGGGTGCAGAGTGATGTTCCGACCGAGTTTACTGTCTGTTATTTATTGGTTATTTTAATAAGTACTCGAGTACGAAGTCATTTGTGATGATTTGAATTTGGTGATGTATTATTGAGTTCTGTTGAACAATTGTACTATTTCTGTATTGGGTCAGAACTGTTGTACCGTAATTTCGTTATTTCCATTCGTTAGTATCTTTTAATGCCTGTTTAAATTCTTCAGCCTTGTAAATCCTTATGTAAAGGATTTACGGCGCTGTAATATTCCTGAATATATCGAGGGTGTTACAGAATATGGTATCGGAGCTAAGATTATGGATATCTTGGCCGTTGGGTTAAAATAGGGGTCATTTACGTCTTTTGAGGTAATCGGCCGTGAATGACATCACTGCACTGCCTACGTCTTCATGCGAACGGTGGTTGTAAGTTCCTAAACTCTATCTCGTTCTTTACATGTTGTGTCTCTTTATACTTGAATATTAGAACGATGCTGTTTCCTATGTATTAAGTACTTGTGCTTACAGTATGTTGAGAGGCGGACGTGGACGTGGTCGCGGTCGTGGAGGCGGACGAAGGAATGCTGAAAGGGAGGCGTCGCCTTCTAACCAGGCTAGTCATAGCTCAGGCGAGCCGCAGCAATCCATCAATAACGAACCGGAACCTGGTGTGCCAGAAATCCTTCGTCAAGTCGTGAACCAGATGACTCAGTTCGCTCAGGTCGTGGACCGAATGCAAGTGGCGGCAGGAATTCAGCAGGGAGATGGATAACAAAGGATTCCAGAAATGGGAAATCGAGGTGACCGATGGTTACAAGAAGTGGCAAAGATGCAACCACCAAAATTTGACGGCTTTTCCGAGACTCCCACTTGGGACCATTGGTTGAAGGAACTGGAGAAAATTTTTGCTGGAATTAATTGCCCGGACGACAGGAGAGCTCCTATTGCCCAAGATTTTACGATAGGGAAGCATCCGAGTGGTGGGAATCTATCCGACCTGCAGATCATGATGCCGATTGGACGGAATTTAAAATGATGATGGAAGCTCAGTATTGCCCTCGTCCTGTGAGGGAAGCCAAAATTCGGGAATTTTTCTCCACTCAACCATCAGACGAACCCGTATCCCAGACGATTAAGACGTTTAACCAGCAGTTAGAATTTGTTCGACATCTGGTCAGAACAGATGTGGAGATGATGATTCATTTTGAAATGAGGATGAAACCAGAAATCCAGAGGTACATGTCCGGTTTTGAATGTACCACTCTCCGCCAATACCAGGATAAGGCGTTGGCGTACGAAATAAAAGAAGCAGCAATAGAGAAGTTTATGGAGTCGAAGAAACAGAAAGTCTCTGGCACTTTTACAGAGCACAAGAGCAGTGGGCCCCGCAAGGCCCAGTCTTCTTTTTCTTTCAAGAAGCCTCCGCACCCATCTAAGAGCGGAATGAATTACGGAACAATGTCAGCCACGATGGATACAGCTAGGAAGTGCTTTAACTGTGGTCGCCCAGGCCACCTTTGGCGTGATTGTTTGCGCACTCCGGTTACATGTTTTGAGTGCGGACAGGAAGGGCACCGTGCGACGTTTTGTAAGGACGCCACTAAGTACAATGGAACCCATTCATCACAGCCAGTTCAGAAGGAAGCCAGTGTCCAACAGACGCAGCAAAGTGTTCAGATGCCTCAGAATTTTGGCCGCGGGCGAGGCAGAGGACAATGGGACCGAAAGGGGACATCGAGTGCCGGATCTGTTCCCCCACGTTTGTATGAGATGAGGAGGACAGATGATCAGGATGCTGCTGTCGCATCAGGTACTGTCCAAATCCTTTCCCAGCCAGTTAGCGTTTTGTTCGATACAGGAGCTACACATTCTTTCATATCTTTGTCTTGTGTAAATCGTTTGAATATTTCCGGTTTTCATGCTTGTGAACCTTATGTTGTTGGTTTACCGAGTGGAGAGAGGATTGTCGGAAATTTAGAAACTAGAAATTTCCCTGTATCATTTGGGGGCAGAGAGTGGCTCTCAAATCTGATCGTGATAGAAATGCAAGGAGATGACCTGATACTCGGAGACGATTGGCTTAATCGGTATGGAGCAATTGTAGACTACCGAAGGAGGAATATTTCACTGATCGCTGATGATGGCTCCGAAGTACTGTTCGAAGGATGGAAACCGGGAAGCTCAGGAAAATTGATCAAGGCGATGAAAGCTGTCAAATTGTTGAAACAGGGCTGTACCGGGTACTGGTGTTACGCAATGAAGAAAGAAGACGAAATTGTGGAACTTTCATCCATTCCTGTTGTGAACGAATTTCCAGATGTATTTACTTAAGAGTTATAGGGACTACCTCAACGAAGGGATGTGGAATTTACAATTGGTGGAACCGGAGCTACACCAATTTCCAAGGCGCCGTATCGTATGGCACCTCTTGAGATGTACGAATCAAGAAGCGGCTAGAGGAGTTCTTGGATAAGGGCTATATTCGACAAGCGTTTCACCACAGGGAGCGCCCGATTCTTTTCGTCCGAAAGAAGGATGGATCGCTCCGACTGTGTATTGACTATCGAGAGCTGAACAAGATGACGATTAAGAACAAATATCCGTTACCACGGATTGATGATCTGTTTGACCAGCTGCAAGGGGCAACGGTATTTTCTGAAATTGATCTGAGATTAGGATATAATCAGCTAAGGATTAAGGAATCGGACGTTCCGAAATCAGCGTTCAGAACTCGCTACGGACATTATGAGTTTGTAGTGATGCCGTTTGGTCTCACTAACGCACCTGCTGTATTTATGCAATTGATGAACCGTGTGTTCATTGAATTTTTGGATAAATTTGTGGTCGTGTTTATTGATGACATCCTGGTGTATTCTAAGAGTCAGGAAGAACATGCGCAGCATTTTCGGATTGTATTGGAACTTTTGAGAAACGAGCAATTGTACACCAAACTCTCTAAGTGTGAATTCTGGCTAAAGGAAGTAATGTTCCTCGGCCATGTGGTGTCAGCTGAAGGAGTCCGAGTAGATCCTCAGAAGATCGAAGCAATTATGAATTGGGAGCCTCCAAAGAACGTGAAAGAGGTCCGAAGCTTCTTGGGACTTGCTGGATACTATCGTCGATTTGTGGAAGGGTTTTATAAAACCTCCCGCCCACTTACTCGACTCCTGTAGAAAACTCAAAAGTTTGAGTGGAATGAATTGTGTCAGATTAGCTTTGATGAATTGAAGAAGAGATTGACGACGGCACCGATTCTATCACTTCCGCAGGGAACTGAAGGATTCATAGTTTCTGATGATGCTTCGAACCAAGGACTTGGGTGCGTGTTGATGCAGAATGATAAGGTGATCGCTTATGCGTCGCGACAACTGAAACCTTATGAAGTGAATTACCCAACACATGATTTAGAGCTAGCAGCAGTGGTTTTTGCCTTGAAGATCTGGAGGCACTATCTATTCGGGACTCACTGTCAGATCTTTACGGATCATAAGAGTCTAAAGTACATATTCAGTCAGAAAGAGTTGAACATGCGGCAAAGAAGATGGTTAGAACTGATTAAGGACTATGACTAGGAGATTTTATATCATCCAGGCAAAGCGATTGTAGTGGCCGATGCACTTAGCCGCAAGCCTGTCTCTATTCAGATGCTGGAGACGCTGACCTCCCAACTTAGCCTTCAGCGAGAGATGATTCGTGAAGGAATTGAAGTATGGTTACAAAGAGTCCAGGGACAGCTGTGCGTGATGGAGATAACTTCATCATTAACCGAAGAAATTAAATCTAGACAGGCAGATGATCCTCTGATGATTCGGTTACATGATGAATTGAGCCAAGGAAAGGCCCCCAGATTCATAATTCATGACGATGGAGTTTTGAGATTTCAGAACCGACTCTGCGTTCCCGATGTTGATGTTCTGAAACAGACGATTATGAAGGAAACTCATAGTTCGCCCTATTCTATCCACCCGGGCACCAGTAAAATGTATAAAGACTTGAAGCAGAACTTCTGGTGGGGCAACATGAAGAAAGATGTAGCGGACTATGTTTCGAAATGCTTGACTTGTCAGCAGGTTAAGATCGAGCATCAACGGCCTGCTGGAATGTTGAAGCCGCTCCCGATTCCTGAATGGAAGTGGGAGGACATATCGATGGACTTTATCACTAATATGCCGAAAACCAGGACAGGAATGAACATGATTTGGGTGATAGTTGACCGTTTAACCAAATCGGCTCATTTTCTAGGCATTAAGGATACGTGGGGACCAGAGAGGTTGGCACGAGTATTTATTTCGGAGATAGTTCGATTGCATGGTACGCCGAAGACCATTGTTTCTGATAGAGACGGTCGTTTTGTGTCTCACTTTTGGAAAGCAGTTCATAAAGCCCTGGGGACCGAATTGAACTTCAGTACAACTTATCACCCGCAGACTGACGGACAATCTGAGAGAACCATACAAACGGTGGAAGACATGCTAAGGGCCTGTGCCTTAGATTGGTCAAACAATTGGGAAGTTCATCTACCGTTGATTGAATTTACCTACAACAATAGTTGGCATGCTTCCATTAAGATGGCACCGTTTGAGGCATTATACGGAAGGAGATGCAGATCGCCCCTATGCTGGGATGATTCATCGGACTTGATCGGAACAGAACCAGAATTGATCGAGCAGACTCGAGAGAAGATAGCCTTAATTCGTGAAAGGCTGTTGACTACCCAGAGTCGCCAGAAATCCTATACGGACGTACGTCGTCGCCCATTGGAGTTCAATACTGGAGACCATGTACTTTTGAAGGTTTCTCCTACTCGGGGAATCTTTCGTTTCGGAAGGAAAGGAAAGCTGAGTCCGAGATATATCGGACCATTTGAGATCCTCGAGAGAGTTGGGGAGTTGGCATACAGATTAGCATTGTCGCCGTCATTGTGCCATGTTCATAACGTGTTCCACGTATCCCAGTTACGGAGGTATATACCAGATCCCAGTCATATCATTGATTTCGGCGAGATCGAAGTCGAGCAGGATGGGACATTTGAAGAAAGACCAGTCAAGATACTCGAGAGTCGAGTTAAGCAACTGAGGAACAAGTCAATCGTTTTGGTCAAAGTTCAGTGATCACGTCACGGAATGGAAGAAGCCACCTGGGAAACGGAAGCTGATATGAAGTTTAGATATCCCGAGTTATTTTCGTCTTGAGTTTCGGGACGAAACTCCTTTTTAGTAGGAGAGTATGTAATATCCGGATTTATTACAGTGTATTTCATCTGTATTCAAACCCTGTATTATTCGGATTGGTGATTTTGATTATTGGAGTATGATATTTCGTGCATTGATATCATTGTACATAAGTATAGAAACTTGCAAAATTGCTCAAGCAACCTCGTGATAGCGCACGCTAAGAATGTATCTTAACGCGCGCTATCGGGCCATTATTAGCGCACGCTATGAAGATAGGAGTTGCGTGCGCTAAGAACTCAATTATTGAGCGGGACGGCTAACACATGCGCCAGCCGGGACATGGGTCCGGATAAGATTCCCGCTGACGCACCCGGACAAATTCTGAAGTCAACCATTATTAGCGCACGCTAAGGGATGCTTAGTAGCGTGCGCTAACTTGTTAATAATACAGAATATTATAAATGGGACATCAACCGTTTTGGCTTTCTTTTCTTTCGCCCTTTCTTCATCCTTGAGAGTTCAGAGAGCTGTAGTAATACTCCTATACACTTAGAACACATCTTGTTGGTAATTGTACATTGGTTATCACTTGGGAATGTTCATGGAAGTGGAATAGCACCTTGGAGTGGCATACAACCAACCGGAGTTGGATTCTACCTTACGGTTCAGTGATTTTCATCATTTTAAGGTATGTTCAATCTATCTCCAGACTTAGAGTTGGATTCTAACGATTTGGATGATCATGTTAACAAGATATGGATTTTTATGGATGAATTATCCAAGTATATCATGTTTGGAATAGTGAGATGAATAAGCCTTAAATACCTTGATTATAATCATCATGATTCGAATCTTAATACACTGAATATGTGAAGAGAAGCTTCTATCATTGGTAAACCGAATCTAATAGATGATTTCATAGTAATCTTGGACTAGACGTTAACATCCTTATTGTTAGATAAATCTAAAGGTTTGATCATGGAAGGATTTATCTAGTATATATAGGACGTCTATCAACTTCAGTATGATATTATGGATTGATATAGAGGTGTTGATATCAACCGTTAAGCTTTTCGAATTGTCGTATGAAGATTTGAAGTCGGAATGGAATATGGTTTTATATTGGTATGCATATCCTTGAATCCGAAGTTGTCTTTATCCGTAAAATCATTCATAAGAGTACGAACTTGGTATTCATGGAAGTAACATGAAGTATCACGAAAGATTTCATTGTTTCGATCATGGCAAGAACGATTCTTGCTCGGTGAAAGCGCCATGCAGAGATAGCGCACGCTATGCTATGCAGTTTAACGTGCGCTATCGAGCACTAGTTAGCGTGCGCTACGTTTGGTACGTAACGTACGCTAGACCATCAGACGAGTCAGTTGGCTGGTCAGTGAAGTACTGACCATACATAGTTAGCGTACGCTAGGCTTTGTTGTTTGCGTGCGCTATCGAGCAGACTTAACGCACGCTACACAGAGTACTTAGCGTGCGCTAAGCAGTTCAGTCAGATTGCATTTTATGAACTTTTGGCCGTAAATCGAATTGTTAAACATCCGTACGACGTGAGATAAATCCTATATCATTTCTTTTGTTAAGGTTTGATCTTGTTGCGTGATTGATTGAGGAGGACGACTTTCGAGTGTTCGTTTTGTGGAAGTATTGTTCTTGTCTTCAAACCGAGGCAAGTACTCTAATTAGAATTGTTTATATTATGACAATTATGATGTGATTGTATCGTGTAAATATATTGTGAATATATGTCCACCATGCGTTGATCCGACGGGAATCATCATGGGAATCTATAGCTGTGTCTTGTTGGATCATTGGGAGTAGTTCCACCATGTGTTGGTCCGGGATCATCATGGGAATCTATAGTTGTGTCTTGTTGGATCGTTGGAATACCATCGGTATGTTGAAAGCTGTTATGATATGATATGTGTTGTGGATATTCTCGTTGGAGAAACTTGTTATGATATAATTGTTGATTATATCACGTTGTATGATTATTGTACTAGCATCGTTGTGCTAACCCCTTCGGGGTGAACATTTGTGTATGTTCGGGATCTAGGAGAGCGGAAAGCGACCCTTTGGAGGTGCATGACGACGAGGGTGCGAGTGATGTTCCGAATAGGGTTTCTTGTCTATTATTTATTGGTTATTTTAATAAGTACTCGAGTACGAAGTCATTTGTGATGATTTGAATTTGGTGATGTATTATTGAGTTACATTGAACAATTGTACTATTTACGTATTGGGTCGAAGCTGTTGTACCGTAATTTCGTTATTTCCATTCGTTAGTATCTTTTAATGCCTGTTTAAATTCTTCAGCCTTGTAAATCCTTATGTAAAGGATTTACGGCGCTGTAATATTCCTGAATATATCGGGGGTGTTACAGTGAAAGGAATGAGGGTGTTTGATTTTTAAAAGGGTTTAATGGGGTTGGGAAGTGGAATACTTGGGGAGAGAAAATGTAAGACATTGAGTCTTGCATAGGGGACAAGGATTCCCTTCCCACAAGTGTTCTTGGCCGTGGCTTGTGTGTGTGTGTGTTATTATATTATTTTTTGTTTGTATTTTAGGTGTATATAGATATAGGTATTAAGTATGTGTTAAATGAAGTGGCTAGTGATTAAATTGGGCTTTAAATTGTGATTCCAAGCCTTAGGGGTTTTATTTAGTTTGGGCTTTAGTCTTACGGTGTGTTTGTGCGTATATGTATTGATACAAATGGCCCATTAGGTATTTTATGTTCCCACTTCAAATTTTAATTAATTTGATTATTTGGTTCATAAAATAATTTACGAATAAATGAGTAAAACAAATGAAACTAGATGTAGATTAAAACAATTGTTATTGGTGTACATCATGATTTAGCAATTATACATGTAGTAAACTATCGAGTTTTATGGGGTTTTACATCCTCCCCTCCTTAAAAGGATTTGGTCCCCAAATTCCTACTCAAATAATTCGGGATACGATTTCTTCATTTCTTCCTCAGCTTCCCATGTGGCGTCTTCTTCTCTGTTGTGCTTCGACCAAATGACTTTGACTAACGGAATCTTCTTATTTCTCAGCTCGCGTATTTGTTGATCTACGATTCTGATCGGCTTCTCGATGTAGGTTAGATCTTCTTTGATTGGTGGCATGTCATGAGTGATGACATGCTCAGAATCCGGATGGTATTTCTTCAATCTTGAGACATGGAACACGTTGTGCATTCCGGCAAGCTCGGTTGGTAGCTCGAGACGATACGCCAAATTTCCAATTCGCTCTAGTATCGTGAAAGGTCCGACGTATCTGGGGCTAAGCTTTCCTCCTTTCCTTGAGTTGATTAATCCTTTACGTGGTGATAAGCGATGGAATACTTTGTCGCCCTTGTTGAACTCTAAATCTTTTCTCCTCTGGTCTGCATAACTCTTCTGCCGGCTTTGAGCAGTACGAATACGATCTCGAATGACTCGAACTTTGTCCATGGCATCTTCTACTAGATCGACTCTTGCTATCGAGTCTCGGTTCTGCTTGTTCTTTGGTGTCCATCAATCTCCCAATGTATTGGCGATCGACACTTTCTTCCGTATAATGCTTCATACGGAGCCATCCCAATCGTTGCCTGGTAGCTGTTGTTATAGGCAAACTCAGCTAAGGGTAGGTGGTTACTCCAACTCTTTTGAAAATCCAGTGCACATGCCCATAACATATCCTCAAGGACTTGGATCGTTTTCTCGGATTGTCCGTCCGTCTGAGGGTGTGCCGCAGTGCTGAAACTCAATGTTGTCCCAAGTTCTTGATGAAGACTCTTTCAAAATCTGGAGACAAATCTGGGATCTCGATCTGACACAATGTCTATAGGTACACCATGCAGTCTAATGATTTCTTGTATGTAAGTCCTTGCTAGCTTCTGCAGACTGTCATTCTTCCTTACGGGTAGGAAATGAGCTGACTTTGTAAGTCTATCCACTACTACCCAGATCGTGTTATATCTTCCGCTGGTTGTTGGTAGATCTGTCACGAAGTCCATCGCGACTAGTTCCCATTTCCATTCGGGAATCTCGAGCGGCTGTAGCAATCCTGATGGTCTTTGGTGTTCAGCCTTCACTCTTTGGCAAGTCAAACATTTTGCTACGAATTCTGCTACTTGGTTCTTCATGTTCACTCACCAGTAGTATTTCTTCATATCCTTATACATCTTATTACTGCCTGGGTGAATTGTATACCGAGAGCAGTGAGCCTCTGATAGAATTTTCTTCTTGAGTTCGTCATTATCGGGAACGCATGTACGGTGCTTGAATCTTAGTATTCCATCGTCCGACATGCTGAACTCAGATTTCTCGCCTTGTGCGATTCTTCCCTTAAGTTTACACAGTTTCCCATCATGAATCTGTGCTTCTTGAATCTCCTTAAGTAGGTCTGGCTTTGCTAATAAATTAGCACATAGAACATGTGTCTTAGCCTGCTTTGGGTTCCATTGGACTATTTCTCTCAAGGCGTTCCATTCTCTTACCATAAGTCTAGCTACACTGGTTTTCCTCCTCAGGGCATCTGCGACGACATTGGCCTTGCCCAGATGATGTTGAATGGTGAAGTTATAATCTTCAAGAAGTTCTATCCACCGTCTCTGTCTTAAGTTCAAATCCTTTTGAGAGAACAGGTATTTGAGACTCTTGTGGTCGGTGAAGATAGTGAATGTAGCTCCATAGAGGTAGTGCCTCCATTTCTTTAATGCGAATACTATCGCAGCGAGTTTAAGGTCATGGGTCGGATAATTCATCTCGTGGATTTTTAGATTTCGGGATGCATTAGCCACAACCTTGCTGTTTTGCATCAGCACTGTAACACCCCAAACTAGGTGGATATTATAGTGCCGTGGACCCCCGACTAGGACCCACCAGGCGAACGAAAGCTGATGAATTAAATAATATAATTGTAGTACCGAACCACATTATATTACCAAATACTCCGATGAGGAGCTTAAGTACATTACACCAGGACATGACAGAATACTAGTATATTTTATATGAAGATAAAATACACCACCCTGAATAAATAAACATCTCATACGGAATTTGCAGCGGAAATACAATTGAAGAGAAATAAGAATTTCTGAGGTGACTGAAATGACTGAAATAAACGGAATGACTGGGGCCCCTACTAGTATCACTTGGACTCCTCGCCGTCAACATGCTCTTCCCGTGCCTTTGCCTTGCCGTGACCTGAAAAACAATATCCCCTAACGGGGTCAGTTACACAGAACAACAATCCTCAAGGGTTGAAAATACACAAACATGATATATCGAAGTTATGAATTATCCTTAGTTATGAATTACGGTGAAGAGGAGTATCATAGTACGCCCGTAGTGTTCTGTGCAAGTGTACAAGACGAATGTCCGGACACACCCGTCCTTGTACCTAATTAGTCTCACGGAGTTAAGCTTTACCGTGTGCACAGTCCAATGTATCACTCCCGATACATTGCCATCGCGTGCCCGAATAAAAATTCCACACATCCGCACCCGGCCACGCAATATGAACTCAGAAGGTCATATGAACGAGAATGACCATAATGAACGTCAATGAATAATAATAATCTGACAAAGTCAAGAATGACTCACCGATATGAAAGTAATAATGAAGTGATTGATAGTTTCAATGAAATGATTGAAACCGCCGTTCCTCGTTAATGAAGTGACTATTTGACAATTACAAGTCTCAATATGATTAATACAATGATGAATGAGTTATGATTATGAATGATCAACAACAAAAAGGAATGAATATCCTTTTAACCGAGTAAGAATTTACTTACACAACACCGGTGACAATTATCCTTCCACGAACAACGTCCTAATTGAGATATCGGTCGCTGGAACAACCTTGAATAACACAATTACCAACAATCCATTCAACATACGAATCAAACACGAATATAACGAACTCAAAACGTCGATACGACTAAGCCAAGTTCATTGGGGCATTAAATCGAACACTTTGTGGCCAAACTTCAATTGATTACACCCAAACTTCAATAATACCAACATCAAAACCCAAGAAGTGTTTCAAACCAACAAAACATCTTCAATACGATCAATAATCCATTATGAATATTCAAATTCGTGATTATAACAACGATTAATCGAAAACCCCCAAATCCAACTCAAATTCAAAGTGTTCTTGAATAATCCTTCAATAATCCAATGAATAATCAAACATATCCATAATCATGTGTATATCACTTCATACAACATGATCTTAGCATCCAAAACATCAAAACTCAATACAAAATCTAAATCCAAGAGGTTTGATGAATATTACCTTTGAAGATCCAAGTACTTTAATCCGATGAAATCGCGTCAGATCGACAATCCGAGCTTCACAACCGAATGAAAATGATGAAAATCCAACACTCTAGTGACAGATGATGAAAATCCTCTCCCTCAAGCCTTCTCTCTCGGATGTAGGTGAAGAAATGGAGAAAAATGAGATGAACTCGCTCAACAAATGCAATTATAGAGTTGACTGCCCTGTGTGCCGCGGCTCAGCTGAAGTGTGCCGCGGCACAGGGCCAAAAATACCCCCCACTGGTCGGCAGTGTGCCGCGGCACGGACTAGTGTGCTGCGGTAGTGTCTCGGTAGTGTGCTGCGGCCCTGCCGGCATGTGCCGCGGCACAAGGTACAGACGGGTATGGCCGAAAATGCAATACGAGTGTGCCGCGGCCCGGACAGGTGTGCCGCGGCAGTGACTCGGCAGTGTGCCGCGGCCCTGCCGGCATGTGCCGCGGCACAAGGTACGGGGGGCTTGGCCAAAAACTGGAAAATGTGTGTGCCGCGGCGCACACTCCTTGTGCCGTGGCCCACACCCCCTTGGGTCCTAAAATGATGAAAAAGGACCCAGGAAGGGAATAAAGGCAATAGGAAATGATATTTGGGAACCAATAACACGAAATGGAAATACGGAAACCCCAAAACAGTGGTTCCAAGCCATGATTACAAGGGTTCGTCCATCAAGAACATGATTTGAACAATGAAGAGATTTGAAATGGCATGAATTCCAATGTCAACATCGACTAATGAATCAATTACCACGATCAAGATAATACTCTTGTCTCGATTCCCAAGTAAGGTTGAAACAATGAACAATATCGATACACAACTTGAAGTTATTCCGAATGGTGAACACAGATGAATGATTTTAATGAGTGAAAAAATTACATAGTGAGAATTACCGAATGAAAATACTGAATGATAATGACTGAATTAAGACCGGGTATTACATACACCCCCCCTTAAAAGAGTTTAGTCCCCGAAACTAAGGGTCAAACAACTCGGGATAACTCTCCCGCATACTATCCTCGGTTTCCCAAGTAGCCTCTTCGACTCCGTGTCTAGACCACTGAATTTTAACCAAAGGGATCGCTTTATTCCTCAACTGTTTGATTCGCCGCTCTAAGACTCGTATGGGTCGCTCCTCATATGAATGATCATCCGCGGTCTCAATTTCGTCGAACTGAAGTATGTGACTCGGGTCGGCAATATACTTCCGCAACTGAGAGACGTGAAACACATTATGAATTCGGCTCAACGCCGGAGGTAAGGCCAAACAATAAGCTAGCTTGCCTACTCGTTCCAAAATCTCAAATGGTCCAATAAATCTCGGACTCAACTTCCCCCGTTTTTCGAAATGGAAAATACCTCGACTCGGGGACACCTTGACCAAAACGTGGTCACCCGTCTTGAACTCTAGTGGTCGACGACGATTGTCTGCATAAGATTTCTGTCGACTCTGAGCGGTCAACAAACGACTCCTGATAAAAGCTACCTTCTCACGGGCGGCTATAAGCATATCGGGCTCGATGTCGATTGACTCTGATAAGTCGTCCCAACACAAAGGAGATCGACAACGACGACCGTACAAAGCCTCGTAAGGTGCCATCTTAATCGAAGTATGCCAACTATTATTATACGTGAACTCGATCAATGGTAGTTGGACTTCCCAATCATCTTTCCAAACGAGGACACATGCCCTCAACATATCCTCCAAAGTCTGAATAGTCCTCTTTGATTGTCCATCGGACTGAGGATGAAAAGTTGTACTGAGGTTAAGCTGAGTTACCATAGCACAATGAACTGATTTCCAAAAATGAGACATGAATCGCCCGTCACGATCAAAAACGATACTCTTAGGAGTACCGTGCAGTCTCACTATCTCTTTGATGAATAGTTGAGCAAGTCTCTCGGGACCGCACGTATCCTTAATCTCGAGAAAATGAGCTGACTTAGTTAAGCGGTCCACAATCACCCAAATCGTATTCATGCCACGATGACTCGTCGGCAAACTCGTGATAAAATCCATAGAAATATCTTCCACTTCCATTCTGGAATAGGGAGAGGTTTCAGCATACCCGTCGGTCGCTGATGTTCAATCTTGACTTGCTGACAGGTTAAGCATCTCGAAACAAATTCCGCAACTTCTCGCTTCATATTACTCCACCAGTAATTTTGTTTCAAGTCCTTATACATCTTGCTAGACCCCGGGTGAATGGAATAAGGGGTAGCATGAGCTTCTCTCAAAATCGAGTTTTTCAACTCGTCATTCGCCGGTACGCACAACCGATTCTTAAATCTCAAAAGTCTATCCTCATGGACCACAAATCCGGGGGCTTTCCCTTGAGTCACATCCTCTCGAATACGCAACAAAGCTGGGTCTGAACCCTTATTCTCCCTGATTTCCTCCTCAAGTGACGATGAAATGTCTAACATACAAAGCTGTCCCTGAACTCGCTGAAGCCAGACCTTGATCTCGGGTCTAAGGAATTCCTGATGAAGCTCCTTATGAACTATTAAACGAGCAAGCATCTGCTCCTGAACGGACTTACGACTCAAGGCGTCGGCGACAACGTTCGCCTTGCCCGGGTGGTAAAGGATCTCGATATCATAATCTTTGATTAGTTCCAACCACCGCCTCTGTCGCATACCATATATGGGTTTCAGCAACACCTGAAAAACTGTGTTCAAAAGTCCAAAAAGTGTTGCTGAAGGCAAAAAAATAGGCTACGGCTACACTTTGACCAAATTTGAAGGTGTTACAAAAACGGCCGCAACCATAGGGGTCTAAGGTAACAATTTTCTTGTTTTTGGTAACATGTGAAAAAAGTGTAACAATAGACCCCTATGCTAACACTTTTCTTGTCTGTGCCTACACTAAATTTTATGTTGCTATAGACTTAAGGCCACACTTTTATATATTTAGTGACACAAATGTTTGTGTAGCTGCAGACCAATGCTAACACTCATGAGGTCTAATGTAACATTAAATTGTGAAACACTTTGACATCTTTACCAACAACTTTAACACTATAGCTACACTTATATGTGAATAGTTCTAACTTTTTGCCAACACACTTCTAATCTTTGCCAACACAATTTTTATATTTTGCCAACAGGAAGAATTATAAATTAAAGTCTATGGCTACATTTTGCAGATTTTTACCAATATTTTTCATAGTAAAAAGCAACATGTTATATTGAAAAATAAATATTTCTATAACACAGTCAATAACACCCAAATACACTTACATAACCCAACATCCAAAATCTAACTTAAAATGCCATTCAATAATTATCTCAAGTAATATTTAATAGCTAAGAAAAAGTTATCATCGCAATCCATAAATATAACAAAATTAATCGATCACTTAGCAAAGTTTCATCATCTCAACCCCCCAAAACGGCACTCTAGTTGCTTCATGGTCTACGTCGAGCAGAACGTTTAGCATCTTCGACTTCTTTCCTCGCACTCAGTTGTAGAGCATGTTGTATTTGAGAATATCCCGCATTATCTTCCTCAGTTAAAGGAAGTTCCCAGCCTCCATTGCTATGCTGGCTAATTTGTGGCCCATTATTACCAATCACCAAACGAACCAACAATCAACTACATAGAACAACAATTAGCAAAAAAACTACATAGCACATCAGTTAAATTCTGATACAAAATACAGGACATACCATGATCATAATAAACTATAACTAAAGCGTGAAAAACTATCCTTATAAGCAACCAAGATTTGAATGCAAAAACACAACACTGATTTTTAAATAAAAAACCAAAGAGTTATTGTCTGTGCCAACTTTAAATGACCGTCATTTTTCGATCGCCAAACAGTTTAACGGACATTAATAACCACTTTATAGGGTGAACATCCTTCATACATCTAAACGGAAATGACACCAAAGATATACAAGTTGGTGATATATATGCCTGAATTATATTTCTCCATAATAATCATATATTTAAAATTTTGTCAAACTATGAGGTAACACACAACAAGCCTGCATCAGTTACTTCAAATTACATATTACAATCTTTATTATAAAAAATGAGATACCATTAGTAATATCCAAAAATAAAACGAAAAATGAAAAGAAGTATTCTTCTCCTTTGTACCTTATAATAAAAATACCCTAGTCTAATTTCCTGACTCTCTCCCTCAAGGCATGCTGGCCATTGAACTTGTTCAAAGAACCTTGAAAAAGGGTGTTAATTTGAGATTCTAGAATATTGACTTTAATATTCAGCATGCATGTTTGCATCTATGTAATTTAAAATTCTTAGTAAGCATACCTGATCTGGAGTCCATTATGCTGGACAGTAAAAAATTTCCGCTCTAGCAGTAGCACGCGTCGACTGAAAAAGGATAAACAAGTAGATTATAAGCATAGAAGTGGAAAGTGAGAATTATCAATAGGACATTAATAAGGAGTGCTTGGATTTGTTCCTTCGTGCAAAGATAAGAGTAAAACCATATCTAAAATTTAGTAAATTGTTGTTAGTGTTCAAGAAAGTTCGAATCTTGTTGTTGATACTGTCAAAGTGACAGACTTTCCTTATGAACTTGGAGCTTCACATGTGCATATCCATTTTAAAAAGTAGTAGTCAACATTGCATAAAAGAAAAGTTTAATTCTCATCCGTAGAAACTTTCTTGTTGAGGTTTATCTCCATCTGGTCCTGACTAGAACAACTTTCCGTAAGAAGTTGTCTCACAATTGCACCATATAATAGAGTAAATATATCAGAGTTCTGTAAATAAATTGAACTTGATCTTAAATAATTCATTAGGAAACCGATATATCTTATCATAGAATATATCTATTATCCTGAATTGGAAGTGAACCACTTTAGAATCACTTTGTATGTAATCTATATACCATCAACAAGTGTCTTACCCACGAATGTGGTCTATCAGGTCATCATCTGAAATCTTGGTCCTGACATAGCCAAAGATGTTTACTTCATGTGACTACAAGAAACCCTGTCAAGGAGGAACGAGCCTTAGGCCGTTAATATCATTTTTTTTACTATTTTATAGTTATTCTTATTATTCAATGTTAATTTTAATTATGTTTGGACCATGTTTAATTATTGGGCCATGGGCCTAAGTAGTACTTAAGGTTGTGATTAGGGCATTAATCGAATTATTGGATATTGAATTGAATTTTTAGTCTGTTCCTGAACATGTTATCATAGTTTTTCTGTTCTACTCCCTCTTCCGCTTAACATAGATGCTCCATCTTTAAAGTTGTAGGTATCGACGGTGTTTGCAACAGAGTTCCAGTGCTTCAAAAAGTGGAAATGAATACCACGTGTAAGTACTCTAGTTGGAGATACAGAGGCCAAGAAAATAGGCACAACGATGGATCATGGATGCAAATTAATCAAGCTTCGGTCGAGCTTTTAGAGCAAATTTAAGTTCGTGTAAAAATATTTGATCTAGAACTCGTAGAGCTTATAAATTAGTCTCAAACTGGAGCTCAATCAACAAAGGCATGGTTCATCTACAGTTATTTCAGAAAACAATATACACCTATAATACAACATAATTTTGATTTTTGAATTAATATGGACTGGTATATTTGGTCAATTTAAAATGTTTGTTAGTATATGTATCTTTTATATTTTACTCAAAAAAATACCATAAAAGTTATGAAATA
The DNA here is from genome assembly GCA_033398695.1 of Orobanche coerulescens. Taxonomy (NCBI): domain Eukaryota; kingdom Viridiplantae; phylum Streptophyta; class Magnoliopsida; order Lamiales; family Orobanchaceae; genus Orobanche; species Orobanche coerulescens. Next base: position 96,494,865 of record CM065810.1, on the reverse strand, counting down.
AAAAATGTTACCATGATATTATATTAGATATTTATTATGCTAATATAAAGGTATTATGATGATTGATATTATTATGTATGAAGATCATACCAAGAATGTTATTACTAACTGTATTCTTTATAACAAAACATTAGAAAAAGATGAAGCCCAAAAGCCGACACTATACCTGGGCTCTAGCCCAGCTAGCGAAAAAGCACAACCTCTGCAAGCTTAAGCTCAAGTCTCAAGTATTCCTTCAATCCAGTTTAATAGGCTTGCAAGCCATCTGTACTCATTGTTAGACCTTACCAACATCCCTTTAGTATCTACCACACAATAACCAACCAAAGACACAAGGTGTCGATGATGGACATGGCTGATGATCTCAACCTCAGCCTGAAATTCTCGTTCGCCTTGGCAGCTACCAGATTTAAGACTTTTCACAAAATAACAACGAAGTACTACTAATTGTTGAGACATACTACGAGCTAACCACCTAAACCCAACCTTAAACCTTAACAAGGTCACTGGATGAATCGAGGGCTGCACTTTGGGCTCACAGTCCTTGCAGGCTTCTCCAACGTGTTCATGAGATGTGAATATTCAGCTGATAGAAAGGGAAATGACAAAGACATGCTCGTACGGGAAATAGATAAATAAAGTTTAAGCACCGAAACATGAACTCATTTATTGCTGAAAAATAAATATTAATTTGGCTTCACCTTCTGAGGCCATTTTCATGAAATAAGTACGCAGTCCTAGAAGGCTTTATAAGACCCCTGAGGCCATTTTCTTCATACAAATACATTATACCACGACAAGCCATGTCAAATTTCAAAGCAAGCAAGTAGTCACAAAAGAAAGTGAACAAATATAAGCTTGAAGAAAATAAGAAGGCAACCAAATCACAGGAGCTCAAAAGCACTACATTTCAAGCATTAACAAGGCAAATTTGAAGAATAACCAACTAGCTAAAGCATATTTCTCACATCAACTCTTGAATAATGAACCTTGAAACGAAAAACACATTGGTCAAGTCACACACTCACTAACTCACACACACACAAACACAAACACACACATACTCACTGTGTAAACAACATCGAAGAAACCCTGATTTATGCAATTAATACCTGTAAAGAGTAGGATTAGAAGGGTCTTTCTTAATAGCCTAGATGTAAAGAGTTGCTGCTTTGAGATAATTCCCTACTTTGCAAAACTCAATGCCCAAATCTTTCAGTAAAATCTCTCTGCTATTTTCCTCCTGATTCAATAAGAAGAATTAAAAACCATTATCAAGAACCTCTACTGATATCAAAGGGTCTTACTCTGATTGTAGAAATTCAATAACTTCAGAGATCAGATTCAGTAATGAAACTACACTTCAGATGTATAGGGATTGGTAACAAAGAGTTGATTAGTTCTATATTAATCAACATTGAGATGTTATACATGTATTTATAGCAGCAGATTATTAAATATTTGTAAAACATACACAAACACGCACAAAATTAAAAGACTTACAAACTCATGCCAAACCTTTCTCAAATTCTTACTAACTAAAAAGACTTACAAACTCACGCCCCTTTAAAACTTCATCAGTTTCAAATCATCTTCCATTGATCTACGAATTAAAAGGCAAAATTCAGAATTTTTAGTCACATGCCAAACAACCTCCCTACACAATGTATTACAGTTGGTCAAAGAGCTCGGCAGCCTAACAGAGCAAAACACACAACAATCTCGCAATTATGGTTTATAAATATACAAACTCCAAGGCACATGGTACCACCTAAATAGCATAAACACAAAGAGAGAAGCAGATGACACAAAATGAATTGATCCCACAATTATGAAATCCACTATTTTTCATCTCTTTTTTCAAATCACAATAAAATGCAGAACATGAAAGCAAGCAGACTGTCATTATCACAAAATTTAGACACCAAACCTATAACATCATAGATGTAACATGCCCGTAAAATTACACCACATTTTTCATGCTTGCATTCATAGCTTGGCCCAGAACTGACCAACCAAATTAAATAAAAATAATAATAAAGTTTTTTTTCAAAACTAAATTGTCCCACATTAACAAAAAACCCGTGAGCCAACCAAGCAGAACTGCACACAACAAGATTAATAATTATAAAGGAAAAAAAATGATGAAAATGGAAAGAGATCAATGATGTACCCAAAACAGCAGCAAGTTTCTCAACATTTTGAGGTGACGAAAAAGCTTCGACAATAAGTAGTACCAAAACATATATACCTAATAATTAATAAAGCTTAATTAACAAATGAAGAAAACAAACAAGTGAATTGATACCTTCGAGTTGCAATGGTGAAAGAACTTGGGTAGAAGAAGAAAACTAGGTTTTGGGGGAAATCAGATTCCGTAATCCTTACAAATTTCGCCACCTACAAAATTCACAAAATCATACATTGGCAAAAACAAATCAATAGATTAGGGATCGATATATACCTCTTTGGACAGGCCTAACCATGTCTTCTTCCAAACTAAATGTCGTTGTTGCAACATCTCGATCTCGTTTCTCTGTTTCTCCGTAGATGAATGGAATCGCACATCTCTACACAAGATAACTATGTATCTCTCTTTCAAACTGTGCATGCAATTCAGATAACATAAAAACCCCAACTGAAACCCGTATAAATACTACAAACCATACCCAAATTTAAACCTATATACAAAAACTATAAGAATATGGTTTATACCCGTGAGTGGAAGCCCCAATTGAAACTTGTATAGAAGCCCAATTGCTAATTGTTGAGTAGAGAATCGTGTAGACTCGTGAAGAATCCGTAGAGATGGTGAAGAACCCTAATAGACCCGTGAAGAACACCTGTAGTTTATCACGTTTTTTTTTTTTGAGAGAGAGAGAGTTGAGTGGAGTGAGAGTTACAATAATAGGGAGTAGAGTGTTTTTCATCGGTTTTTGCACAATTATTGACCCGCTCATGAACCGGGTTGTTCTCGGTCTGGTTCGGTCCGGGTATTGTCTTCTCGGGTTTAAGGTATCGAGTACTATCGGTTTCGGTCCTTACCGGTTTTGGGTCCCAACTTCAATACTTGTATCCGGACCGCTAACGATTCGGGTGAGTATCGTTCCCAGGTATTTCGGGTGGGTTCTCGGGTATCTTGGATCATTAAAATCCATAATCACCAAAACCACATAATCGAAACAAGAATTAGGGTTTCTTTCAAATGTATGCTAAGGAAATTAAGAGATAAGGTCTTTTAAACTTATTTTTTTCTATACGTACTAATACATTATACAATATTTTGTACAATGTATGTTTATGAAAAAATACAGTTTTTTTACCGGGTTACCGGTTTCGGTCCTTATCGGTTTTGGTTCTAACTTTGGTACCAATATCCGGACCGTTAACGTTTTGGGTGAGTATCGGTCCCGGATTTTATCGGACGGTTCTCGGGCGGTTCTCGAGTGGTTCTCGAGTATACTTGGACCAGTAACAGCCCTACTCATGAAGCCCGCCTAAATTTTTTATTTTTTACTTGGACCTGCCTATTTTTTTGTTTTAGTAACAGTTTTTTTAATGATCAACTCCAACACCAATTCTAGCGTTACCATAGATACTGATTCATATCTATGGTAACACTGATAGATATCAATGGTAATACCAAAAAAAAGTATTGCCTTAGATCAATTTTAAGGCATGTAAGGCAACATTTTTGCTGGTAACACCGACAAAAGTGTCGTGCAAGCCCATATATGGTGTGGTCCTTCTGAGTAAATATATACTTCAAACTCTTGTGATCGGTGAAAATCTCATAGGTGACGCCATAAAGGTAATGACGCCAGATTTTCAAAGCGAACACCACGGCTGCTAGCTCCAGGTCGTGGGTCGGATAATTAACCTCGTAAGGTCTCAATTGCCACGAAGCATAGGCAATAACCTTCCCGTTCTGCATGAGCACACATCCGAGACCCTGTCCGGACGCATCACTATAAACCACAAATCCTTCCGTCCCTTGCGGCAAGGAAAGTACAGGTGATGACATTAACCGGCTCTTGAGTTCCTCAAAACTCCATTGACACGCATCGGACCACGTGTATTTCTTATCCTTACGCAATAGGTTCGTCAATGGTTGAGAGATTTTAGAAAATCCCTCCACAAACTGCCGATAATAACCGGCTAATCCGAGAAAGCTTCGGATTTCCTTAACATTCTTCAGAGGTAACCAATCTTGGATAGCCTCCGTCTTCTGAGGATCAACACGCACTCCATCTGATGAAATTACATGCCCGAGAAACGTCACTTCGGACATCCAGAACTCACATTTGGAAAACTTTCCATAAAGTTGCTCTCGTCTTAACACACCGAGAACCAGATGAAGATGAACCTCGTGTTCCTCTCGGTTACGAGAATAAATCAAAATGTCATTGATGAAGACAACAACAAACTGATCCAAAAAGTCGATGAAAACCCAATTCATTAACTCCATGAATACTGCAGGTGCATTAGTTAGCCCGAACGGCATAACTACGAACTCATAATGACCATAGCACGTTCGAAACGCCGTCCTCACGATATCCGACTCTCGAATTCGCAACTAATGATATCCAGATCTTAAGTCGATCTTGGAAAATACTGAAGCTCCCTGAAGTTGATCCAAAAGATCATCGATACGGGGTAAAGGATACTTATTCTTGATCGTCACTCGATTCAATTCCCGGTAATCAATACACAAACGGAACGAACCATCCTTCTTCTTGACAAACAGCACTGGTGCTCCCCACGGGGATGCACTAGGTCGGATATAACCCTTCTCGAACAACTCCTCCAGTTGATTCTTCAACTCCTGCATTTCGGTCGGGGCCATCCGGTACGGTGCCTTCGATATTGGAGATGTGCCAGGCTCCAACTCAATCGTGAATTCCACATCTCTCTGTGGAGGCAAACCAGGTAACTCGTCTGGAAAAACATCGGCATAATCTCTCACGACCGGAATATCCGTCAACATTATTGGTGACTTCTCGGTTTTGGTCATATAGCACCAATAACCAACACACCCCTGATTGAGTAACCTCACTGCTTTCATCAAATTAATAACTCTTTCAGAACAGTTGGGATTACTTCCCTGAAACACACATTCGACCCCATCGTCTGAAATGATAGTGACCATACGCTTACGGACACTAATGACGGCATCATGACGATCCATCCAATCAATACCCAAGATGACGTCGTCTCTCGGCAAATCCACAACGATTAGGTCCGCTGGCCATACACGACCATGAAGCTAAATCGGGCAATTCTGAATCTCATGATTTCCGATAATTCGTCTACCATCAGGTAGACCAATGACATAAGGCTCACAACTAGTAGCACTACCCAGACGTTGTCTACTCAAACATGACTCGGAAATGAATGAATGCGATGCACCAGTATCAAAAAGGGTACACACAGGTTGAGATAGAATATCGAGTGTACCTGAGATCATTCGTGCTTCTAGATCATCGGTCTTCTTCATCTCATAAATTCGGGGCTTGCTAGTCCCGGCACCGGATGCTCCTGTCTGCTGGCTATAGGTTCCACCTTTATTCTCTCCTGTCCTCTTGAACGACGCAGACTGAGTGGCCTGATTTTGAACAGCTGATTGTTTCGGGGCCTGAGATGACGCCGGAGTAGGTTTGGAGTCCCTACGGCAAAAACGGGCCTTATGCCCCACAATTCCGCAATTATGGCACGTGACAGACTGTCTCGGACACTTGGTGCTGACATGACCAAGATCCCCACAGTTATAACAGGTGATGGCCGAACTAGCCGCTCGTGACTGATATTCCGCGGGTTTAGACGTCACAGGAGGTCGCTCAGAAAAAGCGTAGCCCGCACGAGGTTTCTTGAAAGTGGCCTGAATGCCGTCAGACTGATTACGGTTCTTGGACTTCTTGCTAGCAGATGAAGGTTGCTGCTTAGCAATCTCCTTAGCTGTAAGCTCATAGGTAAGAGCTTTCTCAATGAATTCGGCCAGCGTGGTGCAATTATGATTAAGCAACTGTAGTCTCATACGGGGTTTCAGCCTCTTGCTGAAATACTTAATCTTATCCGCCTCGGAATGAATGATAGATGAGGCGAACGGAAGAAGTTCCTGAAATTTCTCAGCAATGGCGAGAACATCCTCGTCTGCTGAGGGGTCGGGAGTGAGTAATTCCGACAATTTAGCTTCCCTGAGTGGGGCTGGATAATACCTCTCCATCATGAGAGTTTTGAACTGATCCCATGTACATGATCCTTCGGTGGGCTTCAACGACAACCACCAAGAATGTGCGCTCTTACCCAGGTAGTAAGCCGTAACTGAAACTTTGTGTCCTTCGGGACACTCTACCATCGCAAATAACTTCTCGAAATGTTCGAGCCAATGAACAATATCCGCCGGCTCAGATGAGCCTTCAAAAGTAGGTGGCCTTTGGCGAGAGATGTCGCCGATGATACTACTCACATTCCTCCATTGCCTCTGAGGTGGCGGCAGAGGAGCCTGTTGATTTTGATTGACTGAGTTATGCATCGTCTCCATCAGCTGTGCTATCTGGGTCATTTGGGCCATCATGCCCTGCATAAAAGCGAGTGGGTCAACCTGGACACCTTCTGACTGAGCCGTGTCCCGGGTACGACTCCCCGATAGTGAATGATCACGACCAGGTGAATGAGTGGCAGCGTCGCTGCTCGAAGAATTAGCATTATTTCTCGCGTTCGCACGTGTATTCACACGAGCTCTCGGGATTCGGCCCGCACCACAGCCTCGTCCTCCTCGTCCTCTTCTTGCTCTCTCCATATGGAAGTAGGAAAGTCACATGATGATTATATTTTCCGTATGAATATCACATTATGATTATGACATGAGATGATGAAAATGAGCATACGCTCTAACGCAGTGATTACATGAATGATCAACTGAGGTGACATGATTATCTAATGAAATTATTGAAATGATTATCTTGAACAAGTTAACAAGATTAATGATATGATCTTCCTGATCAACAATTGAGTAATGAAATGAATTGAGTGATTAATGAGTTAACATGACCATCCTGGTCAAAATGAAAATGATGATTGTTAACTGATGAATTATGAATGAATGATTCTTATTGCCAGAAATTATACCATGGCGTTAGAAATATTACAGTTCTTTCGGTCTGATTGGCTCGGCATCTGCACGGGTCACACGTGACGCGAAAGTCCAATGATACTAGTCCGATGACCATGATTTCAAATGAGACATGACTCGGAAGGTAGTATTCAAAACCACTCTCCGATACCAACTCTGTAACACCCCAAACTAGGCAGATATTACAGTGTCGTGGACCACCAACTGGGACCCACCACGCGAACGAAAACTGATGAATTAAATAATATAATTGTAGTACCAAACCACATTATATTACCAAATACTCCGATGAGGAGCTTAAGTACATTACACCAGGACATGACACAATACTAGTATATTTTTTATGAAGATAAAATACACCACCCTGAATAAATAAACATCTCATACGGAATTTGCAGCAGAAATACAACTAAAGAGAAATAAGAATTTCTGAGGTGACTGAAATGACTGAAACAAACGGAATGATTGGGCCCCCCTACTAGTATCACTGGGACTCCTCGCCCTCAACATGCTCTTCCCGTGCCTTTGTCTTGCCGTGACCTGCAAAACAATATCCCCTAACGGGGTCAGTTACACAGAACAACAATCCTCAAGGGTTGAAAATACACAAACATGATATATCTGAAGTTATGAATTATCCTTAGTTATGAATTACGCTGAAGAGGAGTATCATAGTATGCCCATAGTGTTCTGTGCAAGTGTACAAGACGAATGTCCGGACACACCCGTCCTTGTACCTATCTAATCTCATGGAGTTAAGCTTTACCGTGTGCACAGTCCAATGTATCACTCCCGATACATTGCCATCGCGTGCCCGACTAAAAATTCCACACATCCACACCCGGCCATGCAATATGAACTCAGAAGGTCATATGAACGAGAATGAGCATAATGAACGTCAATGAATAATAATAATCTGACAAAGTAAAGAATGACTCACCGATATGAAAGTAATAATGAAGTGATTGATAGTTTCAATGAAATAATTGGAACCGCCGTTCCTCGTTAATGAAGTGACTATTTGACAATTACAAGTCTCAATATGATTAATACAATGATGAATTAGTTATGATTATGAATGATCAACAACAAAAAGGAATGAATATCCTTTTAACCGAGTAAGAATTTACTTACACAACACCGGTGACAATTATCCTTCCACGAACAACGTCCTAATTGAGATATCGGTCGCTCGAACAACCTTGAATAACACAATTACCAACAATCCGTTCAACATACGAATCAAACACGAATATAGCGAACTCAAAACGTCGATACGACTAAGCCATGTTCATTGGGGCATTAAATCGAACACTTTGTGGCCAAACTTCGATTGATTACACCCAAACTTCAATAATACCAACATCAAAACCCCAAGAAGTGTTTCAAACCAACAAAACATCTTCAATACGATCAATAATCCATTATGAATATTCAAATTCGTGATTATAACAACGATTAATCGAAAACCCCCAAATCCAACTCAAATTCATAGTGTTCTTGAATAATCCGTCAATAATCCAATGAATAATCAAACATATCCATAATCATGTGTATATCACTTCATACAACATGATCTTAACATCCAAAACATCAAAACTCAATACAAAATCGAAATCAAAGAGGTTTGATGAATATTACCTTTCAAGATCCAAGTACTTTAATCCGATGAAATCGCGTTATATCGACAATCCGAGCTTCACAACCGAATGAAAATGATGAAAATCCAACACTCTAGTGATAGATGATGAAAATCCTCTCCCTCAAGCCTTCTCTCTCGGATGTAGGTGAAGAAATGGAGAAAAATGCAATTATAGAGTTGACTGCCTTGTGTGCCGCGGCTCAGCTGAAGTGTGCCGCGGCACAGGGCCAAAAATACCCCCCAGTGGTCGGCAGTGTGCCGCGGCAGTGTCTCGGCAGTGTGCCGCGGACCTGTCGGCATGTACCGCGGCACAAGGTACAGACGGGTATGGCCGAAAATGCAATACGAGTGTGCCGCGGCCCGGACAGGTGTGCCGCGGAAGTGACTCGGCAGTGTGCCGAGGCTCTGCCGGCATGTGCCGCGGCACAAGGTACAGGGGGCTCGGCCAAAAACTGGAAAATGTGTGTGCCGCGGCGCACACTCCTTGTGCCGCGGCCCACACCCCCTTGGGTCCTAAAATGATGAAAAAGGACCCGGGAAGGGAATAAAGGCAATAGGAAATGATATTTGGGAACCAATAACACGAAATGGAAGTACGGAAACCCCGAAACGGTGGTTCCAAGCCATGATTACAAGGGTTCGTCCATCAAGAACACGATTTGAACAATGAAGAGATTTGAAATGACATGAATTCCAACGTCAACATCGACTAATGAATCAATTACCACGATCAAGATAATACTCTTGTCTCGATTCCCAAGTAAGGTTGAAACAATGAACAATATCGATACACAACTCGAAGTTATTCCGAATGGTGAACACAGATGAATGATTATAACGAGTGAAAAAATTACATAGTGACAATTACCGAATGAAAATACTGAATGATAATGACTTAATTAAGACCGGGTATTACAAGCACAGCTCCTAATTCTTCCTTTGAAGCATCGCTATATACCACAAATCCTTCACTCCCTTCAGGAAGTGTTAGAACAGGTGCGGTGGTGAGTTTTCTCTTGAGTTCCTGGAAACTTGTCTCACACTTATCATTCCACTCAAATTTAACGTGTTTCGGCATTAGTTTTGTGAGTGGTCCTGCGATTTTAGAGAAGTCTTTAATGAATTTGCGGTAGCAACCCGCAAGTCCAAGAAAGCTCCGAATCTCAGTGACCGTTTTTGGCCTCTTCCAGTCCAGAATAGTCTCCACCTTTGATGGATCTACTGCAATTCCTTCTCCTGATATTATATGGCCTATGAATGCTACTTCTCTTAACCAGAATTCACACTTGCTGAATTTGGCGTACAATTTATGCTTCCTTAGCGTCTCTAGCACCAACCTCAGGTGGGTTTCATGCTCCTGATCTGACTTGGAATAAACGAGTATGTCGTCAATAAATATCACTACGAATTGATCCAAATACGGTCAGAATACGCGGTGCATTAAATCCATAAATGCAGTCGGTGCGTTGGTCAATCCGAAAGGCATTACCACAAATTCATAATGACCATACCTAGTTTGAAAGGTAGTCTTCGGTATGTCATTCTCTTTGATCCTCAATTGATGGTATCCCTGCTGAAGATCAAACTTGGAGTAAACTGTCGCTCCTTGTAGTTGGTCGAATAGTTCGTCGATCCTAGGAAGTGGATACTTGTTCTTAACTGTAATGTTGTTAAGTTCTCGGTAATCAATGCACAATCTTAGCGTGCCATCTTTCTTCTTTACGAATAGCACTGGTGCTCCCCAAGGGGATGCTTGGCCAGATAAATCCAACCTCTAGCAATTTCTGCAACTGAACCTTCAGTTCTTGCAGTTCCAGTGGGGCCATTCGATATGGCGTTCTAGCCAAAGGTGCCTTCCCAGGAAAGATATCTATGTTAAATTCAACTTCCCTATCTGGAGGTAGAGAAGTGAGTTCCGTGGGGAAAATATCGGGGTATTCTGATATTACTGGTATTGCTTCAATCTCCATTTTGCTCTTTGGTTTGTTCATGACAAAAGCTAGATAACCCGTTGCTCCTTTTGAAATGGCCTTTCTTGCCTTCGTAGCTGATATAATTGGGTCCGAGTTAATTCTAGCACTCCCGTGTAGTTCAACTACAGGGTGTTCGGGTTTGCAGAATCGAACTATCTTAGAATGGCAATCGAGTTGTTCATAGCTCTTAGATAGCCAATCCATACCAAGTATGAGGTCATACTCAAGTATGGGAAGAGTATCAGGTCAGCAGGGAAGCATTGACCCTCAACTACAACTTCACAATTCCTAAATACCGAATCCGTTTCCGGGCTTGCACCCATAGGTGTGGACACCTCTAAGCTTACAGGCAGTGATTCCATACATACATTAAGTTTTTGTGCGTAATGGGGTGCAACAAAAGAATGTGATGATCCTGGATCTAATAATGCATGCGCAGAGTGGTTTGACACAAGAAATGTACGTTCCACCATGTCTATCGCATTAGGAGCTTCTTGTCCAGCTAAGGCAAAACTCTCGCTGGTGCTTTCCCTTTGCCCTTGCGATCATCCTTCTTGGCCACATTTTTCTGCTGATTGTTGTCTGGTGTCTCCCACTTCGGGCATTCTCTAGTCTGATGCTGATTATCTACACAGCGCAGGAACCTCCCTTGTTTCTTCCAGCAGTCCTCAGGTTTATGCCCCATCTTATTACAGTGCAGACAGGGCGGTAGATTGTTCACAGGCCTCTTTTCGGTGTTCTGGCCAGAAGTCTTGCGTTGGAATTTCTGGGGTGGTCTGGATGATAGGTTTGGTGCGGATCTCTTAAACTTTCCAGCGGTGCGCTTCTTCACCTGTCCCAGACGTGTCATCCCACTTTTGATTCGGGTTACAGCTTCGACTGCTTCCGCCATAGTCGTTACTCTCACTGGCAGCAGACTCTGTTGCAGAGAAAACCTCAATCCTCGGGTAAACTTGTACAACTTATCCTCCTCTGTGCTTACTAGTCCTGGTGCGAACTTGGAGAGTCGGTTGAACTGCGACTCATACTGAGCTACAGTCAAAGATCCTTGCTTCAGATGATAAAATTCATCTCGACGAGCCTCTCTAGCTGCTGAGACGTACTGGGTCCGAAAATCAGTTAAGAAATTGACCCAAGTTCTGGCACGATCCTCTATTATCCAGCGGGCATTAATGATCTTCCACCAATCATGCGCGGCAGCCTCGAGTCGAAACGTAGCCAACGTTATATGTTGATCATCGGTGTACTGGGATGCATTGAATATGCTCTCCATCCTTTCTACCCATAATTCTGCCTTGATGTCATCTGGTTCTCCATCAAACGTTGGCGAACTGAAACGTAAGAATCTCTCCAACATGCGGTCTTGTGTGCCTCCCGCAGTCCGATTATTGTGAGCTTGTTGTTGCAGGAAGTTTGTCAGTTGGGTTAGTGCTTGTGCTATGGCATCATTTGCAGCTCCTCCTTCGTTATTGCGTTGGTCTTGTTGTCCATCACGGTTAACTCGCGGGCGTCCTCTACGTCTATCAGCCATCTATAGCAGCTAATTATTTTTATAGTTAGCTTAGTTCGAGTTGTAAATACAGGGAATTTGAATGTGCACACTTTATTTTAAATCATTATTATCGTAGAATATGAAAATTGCATAATCATAATTAATGCATTCTAATAGATTGTTGTGACATAGAAAACTACATTTTCTGAAAAAGATAATTAGAAACTTAACCTACTTAATCGTCGTCCAAAATACCATAGACAAAACATTAAGTACATCACATCGTTATCATAATCAATTAAACATCAAGACGAGATCGTAGAAATAACATCCTCAATCCTCTCCCGGTTCCATCGGCTCCTCCTAGGGGTCCTCCTCCTCAGAGCTAGAGGATGCTGCAGACGTCCCTCCTGGCGGTGTGATCAGCAACTCAGGAATCAGCTCAGTCAGCTCGGCCATGTGACCTCTCATCGCATTAGAAAACTCCATATGTCGCTGGCGCTCTGAAGACAAGGTGCCCTCAAGCATCTCTACGTGGGAACTGAACTGGGAGCATGCGTGCTGAAGGTTCTGAATGACGGCCTCCTGCATCTTCACGTAATCATTTCGCTCATGCAATGCTATCTCCAAGCTCCGGCACTCCTCTCGACGAAATCCGAGTATCTGCATCGCCTCATCTCTCTGGCCGCGGTACATGCCAGTCTTCTGCCTAGCTCTAATCAGCTCCTTGGTCAGGGTCTGAATTCTTTGTTCGAGCGACTCGATTCGATCTTAGTCTCTTAGCTTCGCCCTAAACTGGTCTGCCCAGCTCTCTCTCCAGTGGGTAGCCTGCTCCTCCAAGAGCATCAGCTTCTCGATCAGGCGCATGACCTCAACGACCATCTCCATTTCAAAATCCATACCTACCAAACCAAGTTCTAAGTCAGTATTTCGTAAAAATCTAATGTCCGATATAAACTCTATTAAGCATGAATAATCATCAAGGCAGTGAACTTAATGATTCAATGAATATGCTTACGTGACACTTAGCAATCAAGGAATATTAATACCTAATTTTAGAAGAGTAAGGAGGTTCAATGGATTTCAGATAAACCGATAAGTAACATATACTATAACCATTTCAAGAGTTCAATAGAGGAATTGATTCAATCGGGGAATGCTACGAATACTTAATCAAGTATCTTAGCCGATGACTTAGGAACTTTTGAATATGACTGTGCATATTCCAAGTGAATTGCAACAAGCCGAAAGAGGTTTTTAATGGAAGTTGACTCGAGAAATCTACTTTAGGTCTCAATCTTATGGTTCACTTCGTCCTAGGTGGAATTCCCATCTAAGTCCAAAGAATCTTATCCTCGAAAAGCTCGATGTAAGTGTCCTTCTTACAAACCGAGCTCTGATACCACATCTGTCACGCCCCCACACCGGGGTTGGACGAGAACGCAACAGCTAACATAATTAAATAACGTTTGTGATAATAGAATTACAGTAGAGCATTCAAATGCCAGATCTTCGCCCGGTGAACTAAGTCTGGTTATTTGATGGAATAAACATTCATGAGTACAGCGAAATAGTTACATAAAGTTCAAAGAGTACAGCGGAATAGTTACATAAAGTTCAAAGAGTACAGCGGAGATCAGAATACTTTATTGATACAAGAATAAAAAGGAGCATTTATTTCAACATTCTAATACTTAGGTCTCGACATTTCTTCAACGACGATCTTCACTGGTCATCAGCATTCGTCTCGTCATCTTCTTGGGCCTTCTCATCTAGTGGGGTTTTAGAAAAACAATACAAATTGGGGTGAGAATAATGAATTCTCAGTGAGTTGGGTTGAGTATATTTTCTGATATTATACGTATATAATTATTTTGAAATATATACTACTTTTTACTCCCACCTTTGAAAATTTATCATTTATAGATGGTATAAGTTTCAAAATATAATGCAATGAATTAAGTTATGAGTGAACAGTCAATCTCCGTAGATTGCTGTTAAGTATGACAATATGTGGCGTCGAGCGCCTAGTGAGTATTTAGCTTCGGGAGGTCGTCTATATGACTAAGTCCCTCGGCCTCCTTATAACATCTTAGACCGTTATCAGTGTTTGGCCTTTAACTATCACTACGACCTTTGGTTTAATGACCGTTCGGACCGTCACTATAACTTTGGCCTTTGAGCTTATCGCTCTCACCCTTGGTGACGTGCTTCCTTATCTATTATCTGGGCTCGGCATGTCCTTAATTGTGGGTCAATGCTCGGATCATACCATAATCGCGATTATACCCTAAGTCTACGACCCAGTCACCTCCGGAACACTCTGTCCATTGGCTTCAAGGGAATAGGAAACGACGGTAGCCTTGTTCATGAACTGCAGCCGTGCTGCTCGATCCAAGACATGGTCTAACCGTCCCTGACACAAATTTGGGGCTCTAGAGGTGGCCCCTACAACCCAAGAGGTGGCCCCCAGATTTTAGGTCGGCTCTCGGTTTCGTATGGGCTCAAGAGGTGGCCCCCGTCTGCCGACGTGGCACTTTGCCCCGATAGGATTAGAGGCGGATCTGTCTGTGGCACTTTGTTTGTATGGCACTTAGTTCCCGGTTAGACGTGATTATACGTTATTCACATTGCGGTGAATGCACATAATATGGTCAGAGTCATATATCCAATACTTAGCGTAAATTGATTATACGATTGCGATTTGGAGTTTATTCGTGGCACGAGTTTTTATGAAATTATAGTTCTGTTATTGATATATCTTTGGAATATAATTGTGATTATTGATTCCAGACTTCATAAATTCCAATCTTTGATTTTTGGCTTAAATTTTCCTAAATTACGGTTACGCCCATAATTCTTGCGAAACGGATTATTACGCCCATGAGGTTTGGTTTTCATCACGGATGGTGACGAAACTTATGGGAGAGTTCATGTTGAACTTGGAACTTCTGTATTTGAGTGAACTTTCCAGAATTTTCAGTTTCTGACTGATTTTCTAGAATTTTCAGTTTTGCCCCAAAACTATTAAAAATGTCGTTTTGACCCCAAAATCCAAAATTTGCTCCTATTGTTATAGGGTTTTTCGGATATAATATTTATCCTTTTATAATTAACATTCTGGTCCATAGACCTGAAATTTATCTTATAATTCCATTTTTATTGAATTTTACTAATTGACCCCAATTTTACCAATTATTGCATTTTAGCCCCAAATCTTGAATCGACCTCCGCTCTCTACGAAATTTTAAGGTCAGAATATTTATTTCTATATAAGTTATGTCTTCAGTCCAGAAGGTGATCTTTTTACTTTGGTTCCAAATTTTTGAGGAATTTATCATTTGACCCCCTTATTTTGTCTTAATTTACACTTTTGGTCCGTAAACACCGGAAATGGATTCCGATTACTACGAAATTTTTAGGACAGAGGATAAACATGTTATTATGTCCACTTTGATTTCCAAACTGAAATATACGGGTTTTATTTAGTAGTTTCACCATTTTGATGGATTTACACATTCTTCGTGTTTTGCCGATTTTAACCCGTTGACTTAGAAAATAATTTACGTTTCTTATAAAATTTGAAGGGTAGGTGATTAACAAGTGAATATATTGTATTTTCTGACCTTAAGTCAAATTACATCTCTTTTTTTGGTAATAATTTTCATAATTTTCTTTATCTTCACTTAATTCTTGTTTTGTGTCCGTTTTGATCATCCCATTTTTGCTAGGCCACAAATTAAACATCCAACTTCACATGCACGATTATATAACACAAATATACCTCTCCAAACATAATTTCCAGAATATAAAGGAAGACAAAATCATACTTAATTGATAAGAAGTTTTGGGACATTTTACTTAAATCATAAAAATTGGCTAATTTCGCATGCAACAAGCTATAAACCATTATGCATGCTATTAGTATGAGAAAAGTTGACTATATGAACTCCATGGAAGGGACATGCATCTTTGTTTAAGATAAATTGCATATTAAAGAGAGAAGAGTAGTTTTACCCACATTAGTTCTTCAAGTGGTGAAGAGATCTAAGTCTTTGAACTAGTTGCACCAACCTCTTCTTTGCCTCTCCTCTTTTTATTTTGACCAATGTATACCACACCATGGATGATGAAGATGTCGGTTAAGTTAGTGTATGTAAGATATATCTAGGTATATATATATATATTGAAGATATATATAGATAGTGAAATTACCTTCTTAAGTTGAACCTTTCTTCTTCTCTTCTTTTCTTCTTCTTCTCTTCTTTTTTTCTTGATTTCGGCCTGTTCTCTCCCTTACTCTCTCTAATTTTCAGATTTTGTTTGTGTAAGGGTGAAAGGAACGAGGGTGTTTGATTTTTAAAAAGGTTTAATGGGGTTGGGAAGTGGAATACTTGGGGAGAGAAAATGTAAGACATTGAGTCTTGCATGGGGGACAAGGATTCCCTTCCCACAAGTGTTCTTGGCCGTGGCTTGTGTGTGTGTGTCATTATATTTTTTTTTTGTATTTTAGGTGTATATAGATATAGGTATTAAGTATGTGTTAAATGAAGTGGCTAGTGATTAAATTGGGCTTTAAATTGTGATTCCAAGCCTTAGGGGTTTTATTTAGTTTGGGCTTGAGTCTTATGGTGTGTTTATGTGTATATGTGTTGATACACATGGCCCATTAGGTATTTTATGTTCCCACTTCAAATTTTAATTAATTTGATTATTTGGTTCATAAAATAATTTACGAATAAATGAGTAAAACAAATGAAACTAGATGTAGATTAAAACAATTGTTATTGGTGTGCATCATGATTTAGCAATTATACATGTAGTAAACTATCGAGTTTTAGGGGGTTTTACAAAATAATCTTGATTTTAGAGCTCTGGTTGGTTCTCTTATCAACTACGAGATTGTTCTAAAATCTCAGAATGCCAAACCGAAGCCGAAGGAAAGATCGATAGCCATAAAGGCTAAGATGTCGAGATCTAAGGAAGAATCCCGGTGGACGAAAGCGACGAAGAATCGGCATATTATGCCAAGAATATTAATAAGTTCCAACACTTATTAAACCGGAGAAAAGAAGACATCCAATAGGGCGAATCTAAGAAATTCGACAACACTTGATTATGTGGTAAACCAGGCCACTTTGTAAAGAATTGTCGTGTAAAACCCAAGGAGGTTTTAATAGCAACATGGAGCGATGAAGACATAGATGAAGATTTTCTAAATCAAAATAATCTCGCTCTCATGGCCCGGAGTTCATTCGACGATAGCGACGTCGAAAGCCAAGTAAGTAATTCTTACGACGAACTTTTTGAAGCATTCGAGTTATTACATACGGATTATCAAAATGCTTTAAGTGAGATTAAATCTCTTAAATCTAAATATAAATCTTTGGAAATTGAAAATTCCAAAATTCTTGAAAAAGGGAAGTTTATTGAAATCGATCATTCCAAATGTATTGAAAACGAAAATATTTTAAAGGATGATCTTGTTAAAATTCAAACCGAGCTCAAAAATTTAACGAAGAATTTTTCTCTCGGAAACGAGAAATTTGAAAATATGCTCTCGGTTCAAAAATATACTTTAAATAAACAGGGGTTGGGATTCAAACCGTATTCTAAAAATGAATCCGTAAATTTCAAAATACTCCATGGTGAAAAATGTTTAAAAATTGGGCATCACATTTCGAACTGTAAACGCCCAAGACGGACGATTAAAATTAAGAAAATTTGGATTCCTAAAGGAACCACCATCCCAAATATCGTCTATATTTCGAAAGAAAAACCAACTATAGGTTGGATCCCCAAAAATTATTTTTTAACAATTGATATTTTACTCAGGGGTTGTAGGAGATAATATTTTCAGGGGGAGTTATACCCTTCTTAATGCATATAGTTATATTCATCAATGGGTATCATGCATTTTTATATTCAATTGGTATATATTTTATATACTTTTTGCTGAATACAAAAAGGGGGAGAAGGAGCAGAATCGGATAAAAAAATCATGAAAGAATGACTAGAAAAATAAAAAGTAAAAAGGAGGAGAAAATAATAACAATCGAAGAAGTCGAAAAGTAGAAAAAGAAAGCATACAAAAAGGAGGAGAATCGAAGGAGTTGAAAAATCAGAAATGAAGAAGTCGAAAATGACGGAAAAAGAAAAATGGGTGAAACTAACGAAACGGTCAATGCCGAAAACTTTGAAACGTACAAATATATACATTTTATTTTGCAGGTTTTATCCAATTCAAGAGTTGTTTTTTAATCATCAAAAGGGGCAGATTGTTGGAATATTTATTCCACATATTCATAAATAGTGTTTTGATGATTAAGTTGCTAAACAAAACAAAACAACAAAGAGGCGAAGCAAAACAACGAAGCAGACAAAGTCGCAAAAAGCTGGACAAAATACAAAGCTAGCGCACGCTAGACATATAAGTTACCGCACGCTAACGGGTCCCGGCTGCAGATCAGACGAGTTCGAAGTTACCTGAAGACAAGTCATCTGGTGAAGATAGCGCACGCTACTCATGAACATTAATGAACGCTATCGAAGGCATTTTACCGTTGCGAAGATATTCAAACACAAAATGACGTATGCAGTGAAGTAAGCCATAGTTCATGCTACTTACAAGGAATAGCGCACGCTAACGAGTTTGAATTCAAGTCAATCAATCCGTTGGGAGAAGTCTGAACAAAAGTCATAAAGAATCAAACGATCAGTTTGACAAAATCATGCAACGGATACATTATTAGCGCATGCTACAATAAAGGGTTAACGCACGCTAATATGTGTACTTAGTGTACGTAATGAACAAAGCTAACGCACGCTAAGGAAGAGAGACAGTAGCTACTGGACTGACGCTACACGTGATAGCACACGCTAAGGAAGAAGCCTAGCGTACGCTAAATAACAACTGGCAGTAACGGCTAGTTTGTGAAAGAAGGCTATAAATACCAAGTGAGTTGGTCTCAATCAACGCAACAACATTGAGCAATTCATATACACTTGAGATATCATTGTAAACATTATAGTTGTTGTTCTTGAGCTTAAATTGAGAGTGATTGAGTGTTATACACAAAATAATACACGAGCGAGAAAAAGAAAAGATACGATTGGATTCAGTGTTATTAGGATCAAGGATCCAACATTGTTAGAATTGCAATCACTATCTTAGTGAGGTTTATCTAGTACCGATAGAAAGCTAGATTGGTTGATTCCTTGTCCAATAGAAAAGGAAAATGGTTTAACTTGGACCGACAAAAATACAAGTAAGAGAACGGTTTTACTCGGACCTATAGAAGACGCGCTTGTAACGGTAATCCCTCGACCGATAGAAGAGAGGTGCAGAGGTTTTGATCTTCATCCTATAGAAAAATATAACAAGAGAGGGGACGTAGGTACGTTTGGCCGAACCTCTATAAATTCTTGTGTTGTTTATATTCCGCACCTTTATATTTATGCTTCCGCACAATGGCGCAAATACCGATTCTGCTCCAACAATTTGTGGTTCGGTACTATAATTATATTATGATTGATTTGTGTATTTGTATCACTTGGTGGGTCCCAGTCTGGGGGTTCATGACACTATAATAGCCTTTATTTTCGTGGTGTTATGCCGCTCACAAGAACTTTTTCGTATATCAAATGGATGTTGCGAGTGTATTCATGAATGGTAATCTAGCTGAAGAAGTGTACGTCGAACAACCTACAGGGTTTGCTAATAGGAGGAATCTAATCTAGTCTACACGCTAAGAAAAGCATTGTATAGACTTAAGCAATCACCTAAACCCTGGTATGAAACCCTGCCGCTTTATCTTATTAACAGCGAACTTGAGAAAGGTGTTGTCTATAAGACACTCTTCAAAATATATGAAGGTGATGACTTTATTATGGTTCAAATTTAAATGGATGATATTTTTTTCCGGATCAACTAAACTTGATATGTGTAAGAGGCTCTCTCAACTTATGCAAAGTAAATTTGAGATGAGAATGGTGGGAGAACTTTGTTATTTCTTAGGGTTGCAGTAAATAATTGCCTATAGATATATTCATCAACTAGGAGAAATATTGCAAGGAACTCCTCAATAAATTTGGGATAAACACATCAAAGTACTCATCAACACCCAGGAGAACTTCCACACAGATAAGTGCTGACGAAACTGGGTGGACCAATCAGTCTATATGAACCTAATATGCTCACTCCTGTACCTAACAACCAATAGTCCCGATATCCAATTTGTTGTAGGAGTGCATGCTTGACATTAGGTTGCACCTAAAGAGTCACACTTCATCCCATTCAAACGAATCCTTAAGTACGTTAAAGGAACAAAAAATGTAGGATTCTGGTATCCTAAGAAAGGAGTATTCGAATTGGTAGGCTACAACGAGTCAAACTTTTGAGGCTGTAAGATCGATGGGAAGACTACAAGTGGAACTTGTCACTTTCTTGTACCTAGACTTGTGTCATGGTTCAGTAATAAGCAATTGGACAACTCTCTTTCTATAGCTAACTCAGAATATTATGCTGTTGGAAGCTGCTATATGTAAGATCGAGGCTAATGAAACTCCTATCATGTGTGACAACATGAGTGCAATCACAATCACGCACAATCATGCATTGCACTAAAGGACCAAGCTGTTGGGTTTGGTACCGCCACTTGAAGGGAGGTTAATAGTATTGTGCAGAGTTTTTAAACTCCTTTGCGATATACGGAAGCGTATTTAAATGAAAAATATAAACAACATAAGATTTATAGAGGTTTGGCAAAATATGCCTACGTCCTCTATCCGTATCTGTTTCTATAGGCTTAAGATAAACCTTTCTGCCTTATCTTCTATTTGTCCGAGGTAAACCATTACAATCTTGTCTTTATGTCGGTACAAGATAAACCATTTTCCTTTTCTATTGGATAGGCATCAACCTTTATAGCTTTCTATCGGTACTAGAAGAACCTCACTTAGATTTAGATTATGATTCTAATAATACCGGAACCACGATCCTAATAATACCGAATCAAATCTACAATCCTTTATTTTCTCTCGTGTATGGTTAGTGAACTAAACACTCCAAATCTTATGAATTAAGTTGGATTACAACAACAATGATGAATATAACAATATCTAATGTATGTATACTTTGCTTGAAGTTGTTAAATAATACCAAATGCATTTGTATTTATAGGCTTGAGAGCCAAACTAGCCGTTGCTCCCTATCCTTCTTTAGCATGCGCTATTACTTCCTTTAGCATGCACTAAGTTGTGTTGCGTACGTTATCGTTCCATGGTTACATACATTAAGTGTTGATCAGATTAGTCCAGTAGCTTTTTCCTCTTTCTTTGGCGTACATTAGTATCCACCATAGCGTACGGTAATGATATATCCGTTACATTCAGTTGACCTTCTAGAATCAATCCAATGGATTGATTTATTTGAATTCGTAATTCAAACGTCCATAGCGTACATTATCTTATCTGACTTGTGTACGTTATCGTAGTCATTTTGCGTGCACTATGTATGTACTAGCATGCGTTATCTGCTTCAATGCAAAATACGGAACTCTCTATCTTGATGGCTAGCATGCGCTAGTTTATTCCATAGTGTGCGTTACTGCATGGTTCTTTGCTTTTCTGTTCAGCTTTTGTGTCTTCGACTTCTTCTTGATTCATTGTTTTTTATTTGTTTAACAACTTATCATCAAAACCTTAATTTGAATATATGGAATAAAATATTTCAACAATCTCCTCCTTTTTGATGATGACAAAACAACTATACTTTGATGGAATTTATACCTTCAAATATAAATTATATATACAGATCAAAGTTTTCGGCTTTGTCCGTTTCATTAGTTTTCTTCTCCCCATCATTCCTTCTCTTTTACTCTTTTAATCTTCTTCTCCCCCAGTATATTTTTTCTCCTTATTTTCTCTTCATTCTTCTCCCCCTTTTTGTCATTAGCAAAAAGTGCTTGAAAACCATAAAATCAATGAAAAATTAAATATGAACAGAAATGTATAAAACTCCCCCTTAAAAATATCTCTCCTTAAAAAATAACTTCCACTGAGTTAAATACCATTTATATTGAAATAATTAATTTTGAATTTTTGGGATCCAACCGACTCTTAGTCGTTTCTTATTTGGTAAATAGACGATGTTTGGTATTGTGGTTCCTTTTGGGATCCATATTTTCTTTATTTTGATCATTCATCTTGAGCTTTTACAGTTTAACATGTGATGCCCGATTTTAAACATTTACCATATTGGGTACTTAAAAATTTAAGGATTCATTTTGATCATTTTGTTTGAATCCTAATCCTTGTTTATTTAACGAAAAATTTTGAACACTAAGCAATTTTTTCAAATATCTCATTTCCGAGAGAAAATTTGTTCGTTAAATTTTTGAGTTCGTTTTGAACTTTTAATAAATCATTCTTTAAATTATTTTCTTTTTCAAGGCACAATGAATGATTATTTTCAATAGATTTCCCTTTTTCTTGTAATTTGGATATTTTGTTTTCCAAAAATTTACTTTTTATTTTAAGGGATTTCTTATCTTTCAGAGAATTTTAAAAATCAATGTGTAATAACTCGAAAGCATTATATAATTCATCGTGAGACGAGGTACTTACCTAGCTTTTGACGTCGATGTCTTCGTATGAGCTCCTTGCCATGAGTGCGATTTATTTTAAATATGTTCATCTTGTCGGTCTTCGTCACTCCAGTATTAGTACCTCCTTCTTAGAAGTCGAGCCACGACAACTTTTCGCAAAGTGGCTGGGTTTTCCCCAATTTCGATAATTATTGTCGAACCGAGTTGCCTCATTCCGGACTTGTGATTGTTGGTGCACTATTGGTCGGTATCGCCGTTTGGATTTAGAGTTATAAAACTCTATCGCGTTGCGGAAGCGATTAAAATAAAGGTGCGGAAATTAAATCGACACAGGATTTATAGAGGTTCGGCCAAATGTGCCTACGTCCTCTCTTCAGTATCTTTTTCTATAGGCTAAAGATCAACCTCTGCACCTCTCTTCTATCGGTCGAGGGATTACCGTTACAATTCTCGTCTTCTATCGGTCCAAGATTAACCGTAACTCACTTATCTTTTTGTCGGTCCAAGTTAAACCATTTTCCTTTTCTACCGGACAAGGAATCAACCTATCTAGCTTTCTATGGGTACTAGACAAACCTCACTCGGATATAGATTGCGATTCTAACAATGCCGGATCCTTAATCCTAATAACACCGAATCGAATTTTGTCCTTTTTTTTACCTCTCGTGTATGAGTTATCGTGTATAACACTCAAACTCTTATCAATATAAGCTCAAATACAACAACGATATAATGTATAACTATATCAGATCGATATCTCGATTGCTTGAAGTTGTTGTAGGTTAAATACCACAGGAAGTTGTATTTATAGGCTCCAAAGCCTCAACTAGCCGTTAGCAACATTTGCCTTTCTTACGTACGTTATGCGCCAACATTTACGTACGTTAAGCCTTTTACGCACGTTAGCTCAAATCCTTACGTACGTTATGCATAGTGCAAATCAGTCCAATAGCTTCTGTCTTCTGTATTACGTACGTTATCAAATCTCCCATTACATATGTTAACAATAGTCAAAATATCCATTGGTGTGATGATGTAAGCCATGACGTCACAACAGTCACATAGTTTGAATTCTGATTCAAACACTTCATTACGTACGTTAACCATACATCGTTACGTACGTTAAGTTTGACTCATTACGTACGTTATGCTACATGCATTACGTACGTTGTGTATGTTATTTCCAGCTTTTTGCGTCTTCGACTTCTTCGTTGTTTTGTTTCGCTTCTTTGTTGTTTTTCTTTGTTTAACAACTAATCATCAAAACTCGATTACTGAATATTTGGAATAAAATATTCCAACAATCTCCCCCTTTTTGATGATTACAAATCAACACCTTGAATGGGATAAAACCTGCAAAATATAAATATATATATTCTATGAATCAAAGTTTTCGGCTTTGTTCGTTTCGTTAGTTTCTCCCATCTTTTTTTTTCCTTTTCGACTTCTTCTTTTCATTTTTCAACTTCTTTATCTTTTTCGGGATTTTACCTTCTCGACTTTTCTTCGTCTTTTTCTTTTCTCCTCCTTTTATCATTTGTATATATATATATATATTTTTTTTATTTTTCTCGCCATTCTTCCATGACGCTTTTCTCGTCTTTTCTCCCATTATACTATTTTCTCCCTCTTTTTGTTATCAGCAAAAAGTGTATAAACTTATGATAAAAATAAGCATAAAGGGTAAATTGCCCCTGACAAATATCTCCCGTTAAAAATATAAACTCCCCCTGAGTAAAATATTTATTGATGAAAATTAAGTTTTGGGGATCCAATCGAAAGTTGGTCGTTTTGCATTTATGTAGACGATGTTCGGAATAGTGGTTCCTTTAGGAATCCAAATCTTTTTAATTTTAATCGTCCGACATGGGCTTTTACAATTTGAAATATGATGCCCAATTTTTAATTATTTATCACAACGGGGTATTTTGAAATTTAAGGATTCGTTTTTGGTATGCGGTTTGAATCCTAACCCCTGTTTGTTTAAAGTAAAATTTTGAACCGATAACATTTGTTCAAATTTATCATTACCGTATGAAAATTTCTTTATTAAACTTTTAAGTTCGTCTTGAACTTTCAAAAGATCATTCTTTAATATATTTTTATTTTTAAGGCATTGAGAATGATCGATCTCGACATTTTTCCCTTTTTCAAGAATTTTGGAAATTTCAGTTTCCAATAATTTATTTTTAGACTGGAGGGATTGTATTTTACTTAAAGCATTTTGAAAATCGGTATGTAATAATTCGAATGCTTCAAATAATTCATCGTGAGAGGATGTACTAACCTGACTTTCGACGTCGCTTTCATCGAATGAACTTCGTGCCATGAGAGCGAGATTATTTTGATTGAAATCATCATCTTCATCTTCATCGCTCCATGTTGCAACGAGAACTTCCTTCTTTGGATTCGCTCCGGCAATTTTTAGCAAAGTGGCCTGGTTTACCACAGATTTGACAGTTGTTGTCGAATTTCTTAGATTCGCCCATCTTGATGTCTTTCTTTCTCCAGTTTAATAAGTTTTGAAACTTATTTATATTCTTGGCATATTGTGCCGATTCTTCATCACTTTCGTCCACCGGGATTTCTTCTTTGCGCGACATTTTAGCTTTTAAAGCTATCGATCTTTCCTTCGGCTTCGGCTTGGCATTTCGAGATTTTAGAACAATCTCATAATTTATTAGCGATCCGACGAGGGCACTAAAATCAAGATTATTGAGATCTTTCGATTCTATAATCACCGTTACCGTGCCATACCATTCCCGAGGTAGTGATCGTAGGATCTTCTTTACTTTTTCACTACTCGAACGGGGTTTTCCATAACAAGCTAATCCATTTGTAATGACCGAAAATCGGTCGAGCATGATTATAATGGATTCATCGTCTTTCATTTGGAATAGCTCGTAGTCATGGAGAAGCATGTTAATCTTCGTCTCCTTGACTTGATTTATGCCTTCGTGTGTGACTTCTAGCATCCTCCATATTTCTTTGGCACTATCACATGATGAAATCCGGTTGTGTTCTTCCGGATTTAAAGCACAGTATAATAATTGCGTAGCTTTGCAACTATAGTGATCATTTTTCCAATCAGAATCATCATATTCTTCAAAAGATTTAAGCATATCGTCGGATTTGATTGGTTTTTTTGGACCAAGATATATCACTTTCCATAGCTCGATTGCATAAGCTCGGATGAATATTGACATCTTCTTATTCCATGTCATGAAGTTAGATCCATTGAATAATGGTGGTCGGTTCAAGGCAAGACCTTCGAGCGGGGCAAATTGAAATGCCATTTGGATCGTCTTCTCCTCGGATGTTAAGCCGCTTCTAGGAGGTACCTCTCTGATACCAATTGTTGGTGCACTATTGGTCGGTATCGCCATTTGGAGATAGAGTTATAAAACTCTATCGCTTTGCGGAAGACATTAAAATAAAGGTGCGGAAATTAAATCGACACAGGATTTAAAGAGGTTCGGCCAAACATGTTTACATCCTCTCTTCGGTATCTTTTTCTATAGACTAAAGATCAGCCTCTACACCTCTCTTCTATCGATCGAGGGATTACTGTTAAAATTCTCGTCTTCTATCGGTCCAAGATTAACCGTAACTCACTTATCTTTTTGTTGGTCCAAGTTAAACCATTTTTCTTTTCTATCGGACAAGGAATCAACCTATCTAGCTTTCTATAGGTACAAGACAAACCTCACTCGGATATAGATTGCGATTCTAACAATGCCGGATCCTTTATCCTAATAACACCAAATCGAATCTTATCCTTTCTTTTACCTCTCGTGTATGAGTTATCGTGTATAACACTCAAACTCTTATCAATATAAGCTCAAATACAACAATGATAAAATGTATAACTATATCAGATCAATGTCTCGATTGCTTGAAGTTGTTGTAGGTTCAATATGTAATATCCGGGGGTAAGTTTTTTTTTTGTTTCACTGTTGTGTTGTACGTATTCATTTGGAATGTGCAAGTGTTGTTGTATTTGACTGATACAATATATATTGTATTGGGATATTTCGGAATTGAAATATTTATACTTGTCGTCGGTTTGGTTTCATCGTTTGGATGTTGCTTGGTGTGTTTGGAATTTTGGATAAGTATACTAGCCATAACGTACGCTATATGTTTAACATTACGTACGCTGTGAACTGAGTTTTACGTACGTTAAACCTAGAGGGTTACGTACGTAATGTTGGGTATCAGATTGCATCTTTCGGCGTGTCGGACCGGGACAGGCTAGATTCGCGGAGTTCGATTGGGACAGGCAGGTCAACGCACATTACGTACGCTATACCTTGAGGTTAACGTACGTAATGGTGAGGTTTTTTACGTATGTAATTTAGTTAACATATGTAATGGGTACCCCGTTTTGAGGCCGTGAGTTTTGGACTACGTAGCGTACGCTACGTAGAGGCGATAACGTACGTTAAGGGGCATAACATACGTTAAGGTGGTGCTATAGCGGCCGTAATTAGCTTGTTAGGTTATATATTTTGGTTTTGTATTTCATTTCTTCACGAACCAAAACCAATTTCTCCCTAGAAATCATCCCTCTGCATCCCTTAGTGTATTTTCTAACTTGATTTGGAGCTTCATAACTTGGATTGTGTAACACCCCGAGATATTCGGAATAATTACAGCGCCGTAAACCCTTTAGATAAGGATTTACAAGGCTAATTTTAAAAGAAGTGTAAAAATAATCCAATCGAACAACTGAAGTTCAAATACAGATTTGATTCAACCGATCAAACGAGTTAACTTGTACAACCATATCGAAATGACCTTATTAAAACAGACGTACTCGAGTACTAAATGAACCAAGAAGACAAATCACAATAACAATAACATCAACCACATCACTGAGCCATTTCATCGTCCTGTCGATCGTGGTTGCCTCCCCGCTCCTCGGCTACCTGAACATCAAAACAATGTCCACCCCCGAAGGGGTTAGCAAAACAATGCTAGTACAAGTATCATAATACAATAAATCATCAATGCATCATAAAACATGCGAAACGGACTTCCGCTACCGGAATCCAACGATGCGAATCCTCACGATTCCATCAACACAATACAGGGTAATCCAGCGATCCAGCGCCCTTGGTATAGATCCCCATGATGATCCCGTCGGACCAACGCATGGTGGAAAACCCGTCCAACGATCCAGCGCCCTCAGCATAGATCCCCATGATGATCCCGTCGGACCAACGCATGGTGGACATTCGATCCAGCGCCCTCAGCATAGATCCTCATGATCCCCTCGGATCATTTATAAAATAAATCAATCAACTATGCATACTCATATGCATTTCAATATGTTCATCAATACGAACAAATAACAACGAATATCACGAGAATTTTCAGAAATACATCTCATATTCAACAATATGAACAAAACCACAAGCATGATCATAGTTTCAATATAATTCGAACTCGACATATGATACTTGCCTTGAAAATGGCAAGAACGAAACACTTCGATGATCTCAACACACTCGAAGGCCGCCTCCTTCGATCAACGTAACAAGCTCGAACCTTAACAAAAGGAATGATATACAAATCATCTCAAGTCGAACGATGGCCTAACAATTCGTTCTACGGCCCAAAAGTTCAAAATAAACAATCTGCCTGGACTGCTTAGCGTGCGCTACGTACTCTACGTAGCGTGCGCTAAGCCTGCCTGTTAGCGTACGCTATCGTATAAGCCTAGCGTACGCTAGCCACGATCGGCAGTTGACTGGTGACATCGTAGCGCACGTTACGTGCGTATCGTGCGTTAACTTAACCCCGATAGCGCCGCGTTAATTTACAAGTGTTAGCGTCGCTAACCTTGCATGGCGTATCGCTATGTAAAAGCTGGATTGAAAGGTGATGAACTCATAAATTCTATGGTGATACAACAAGTCATCCTCAAGCATGTCATGCTAATAAGGTTTGTGGAAGTTCCATGAACATGAGGTACAACTATACGGATAATCATCTCAACATCATAATTCATCTTCGATCTTCAAGAAAAATATTCCAAGTTCCGATTATTCCAAGTCCCAAAACATATCATTCCTTACGTAAAACATACGAACTAGGTAATCTTCATATACTGGTCGATTGGTTTTGAAGATACACAACATGCTTAGGAATCCACATACTAAAAGGTTCAATGAATCATACGATGAATAAGTGTTGAAACGTCGAAAATATCCTTCTAACACAAGATGTACGACTAATAACGAATCTAACTGACTAGATGAACATGATCAACATCCTTTAGAATACTACTAGTATTGGGGAAGAATCACCTACCTCAAGGTAGTGAAGAACACGGAGGAAATTGAAGCAATCCAACACCGAAGGCTTGAACACCAATCTCCAATGATATACGATCTTCAATCACGAACTAGGATGTTGATATGAAGTGTTTAGGATGAAGGAAGTTACGTTCTAAGTGTAAGAATTCGGGTATGGGAGAAGAAAGAACTGAAATCACGAATAGGATGCTGTCCTATTTATAAGAAATGGCCATTAGCGCGCGCTAAGCCCTGCTCGTAGCGTGCGCTAACGGCTCACTGACTTAACTGTATTTAGCACTTAGTTTGCGCTACGCATATACCTGTAGCGTGCGCTAAGGCGTTGACTCGGCTTTTCCCAAAAGCCGTCCAGGTACGTCCCGACACGATCCGAAAAGGGTCCCCCGGCCAGATCTCACCTACCGCACGTCTCAATCAATTTGACCATGCATAGCGTGCGCTAATGGTCCTCTGTAGCGTGCTCTATGAATCCATGTTAGCGCACGCTACACATAGCCGATAGCGTGCGCTACATGCGCAGAATTACATACACGAAATTATACGCTCGACAACATCGGATTATGAAATACGGAGAATAGTACTCAGACAAAAGTACAATCATTACAATATCACAAGTTCCAGTTACATAACAGAAATCTCGGGTATTACATCCTTCCTCCCTAAAAAGAAGTTTCGTCCCAAAACTTAAGATGAAAACAACTCCGGATATCTAGTCTTCATACTGTCCTCCATTTCCCAATTGGCCTCTTTGACTCCATGTCGTGACCATTGTACTTTAACCAAGTGTATTGGTTTCTTCCTCAATTGTTTCATCCGGCTCTCAAGTATCTTGATTGGTCTCTCTTCGAAGGTGCCATCATTAGCTATCTTGATCTCGTCGAAATCAATGATGTGACTGGGGTCCGGTACATACTTCCGCAGTTGGGATACGTGAAACACATTGTGAACGTGACTCAGCGATGGCGGTAAGGCCAACCTGTATGCTAAATCTCCAACTCTCTCGAGGATCTCGAATGGTCCGATATATCTCGGACTAAGCTTGCCTCTCCTCCCAAAACGGAAAATCCCTCATGTAGGAGACACCTTCAATAGTACATGGTCCCCAACGTCGAACTCTAAAGGGCGACGACGTACATCTGCATAAGACTTCTGTCGACTCTGGGCAGTCAACAGTCTTTCTCGAATCAAAGCTATCTTCTCTTGAGTTTGAATAATCAATTCCGGTTCCGTCCCGATCAAATCCGAAGAATCATCCCAACATAGGGGTGATCGGCATCTTCTCCCGTATAAAGCTTCAAATGGTGCCATCTTAATTGAAGCATGCCAACTATTATTGTAGGTGAATTCAACTAATGGCAAATGAACTTCCCAATCAGTTGACCAATCCAAAGCACAGGCTCTAAGCATGTCTTCTACAGTTTGAATAGTCCTTTCGGACTGGCCGTCCGTTTGGGGATGATAAGCTGTGCTAAAGTTGAGTTCAGTCCCCAAAGCCCTATGAACTGCTTTCCAGAAGTGTGACACGAAGCGACTATCTCGATCCGAAATAATGGTCCTCGGCGTCCCATGCAATCTGACTATCTCCGCAATAAATACTCGTGCCAATCTCTCGGGTCCCCATGTATCTTTAATTCCTAGGAAATGAGCCGACTTGGTTAGTCGATCAACTACAACCCAAATCATGTTCATTCCCGTTCTAGTCCTTGGCATACTGGTGATGAAATCCATCGAGATATCCTCCCACTTCCACTCAGGGATCGGAAGCGGCTTTAACATCCCGGTAGGTCGCTGATGTTCAATCTTAACCTGCTGACAAGTCAAACACTTCGAAACGTACTCCGTTACGTCCTTCTTCATATTCCCCCACCGGAAGATTTGCTTTAAATCCTTATACATCTTACTGCTGCCTGGGTGAATAGAATAGGGCGCGCTATGAGCTTCCTTCAAAATTGTCCGTCTCAAATCATCATCCTCGGGAACGCAAAGTCGACTCTGAAATCTCAGAACTCCATCGTCTTGTATCACGAATCCTGGGGCTTTTCCCTTCTTTACTTCATCACATAATCGAAGGGTCAGAGAATCGTTCAACTGCTTAGATTTGATCTCCTCGACTAGTGATGAAGTCAGTTCCATCACATACAGTTGCCCTTGGATTCCTGGTGCCCATACTTCAATCCCTTCGCGAATCAGTTCTTGTTGAATGCTGGTTTGGGACGTAAGAGCTTCCAAAACTCGAAGAGAAACAGGTTTTCGGCTCAATGCATCGGCTACTACGTTTGCTTTCCCCGGATGATAGAGAATCTTCAAGTCGTAATCCTTGATCAATTCCAGCCACCTTCTCTGCCTCATGTTTAATTCTTTCTGACTGAAAATATACTTGAGGCTCTTATGATCTGTAAAGATCTGACAATGAGTGCCGTACAAATAATGTCGCCAAATTTTCAAGGCAAAGACCACAGCTGCTAGCTCCAGATCATGAGTCGGGTAATTAACCTCGTACGGTTTCAATTGCCGAGAAGCATAAGCAATCACTTTATCCTTCTGCATCAACACACAACACAAACCCTGATTTGAAGCGTCGTTGTATACCATGAATCCATCAGTTCCCTCTGGCAGCGCTAATATAGGTGCTGTCGTCAGTCTCCTCTTAAGTTCGTCAAAACCAGCCTGGCACTTCTCATTCCACGTGAACTTTTGAGTTTTCTGTAACAGCTGAGTGAGCGAACGAGCAATTTTGGAAAATCCCTCTACAAAGCGGCGATAATATCTAGCAAGTCCTAAGAAGCTTCGGACTTCTTTCACGTTTTTAGGAGCTTCCCATTCCAAGATTGCTTCGACTTTCTTCGGGTCCACCTGAACTCCGTCAGCCGATATCACATGCCCAAGGAAGGTTACTTCCTTAAGCCAGAACTCGCATTTCGAAAGTTTTGCACACAGTTGTTCCTTCCTCAAGGTGCTCAAAACCACACGTAAATGTTCAGCATGTTCCTCTGCGTCCCTCGAATATATCAGGATGTCGTCAATGAAGACGACCACAAATTTATCCAAGTATTCCAAGAATACCCGATTCATCAATTGCATGAATACCGCAGGAGCATTGGTAAGTCCAAATGGCATTACTACAAATTCATAATGCCCGTCTTAGGATCCGGCGATTTCGGTTTATCCTATTCCTTAATTCTCAACTGGTGGTATCCCGATCGCAAGTCAATCTTCGAGAATACCCTTGCCCTTGCGCTTGATCAAACAAGTCGTCGATCCGAGGTATAGGATACTTATTCTTGATTGTCATCTTGTTGAGATCCCCGTAATCAATACACTCGGAGGGATCCGTCTTTCTTAGGACAAAGAGAACAGGCGCTCCCAAGGAGAAACACTCGGTTGAATATAACCTTTCGTAACAATTCCTCCAGGTTGTTTCTTGAGTTCATACATCTCGGTTGGCGCCATGCGGTATGGTGCTCTGGAAATAGGAGCTGCTCCAGGCTCTAATTCGATAGTGAATTCCACTTCTCTCTGCGGAGGTAATCCAGGTAGTTCGTCAGGAAATACATCTGAGAACTCATTCACAACTGAAATAGACGAGAGCTCTACTCCTTCCTCTTTCCTCATGGCATAGCACCAAAGTCCCTGACATCCCTGTTTCAGTAATTTCACGGCTTTCATTGCTTTGATCAATTTTCCCGAGCTTCCCGGTCTCCATCCTCGGAATAAGTGTTCAGATCCGTCATCAGCAATGATAGAAATGACTCTCTCTCGGTAATTCAGAACAGCTCCATAACGGTTGAGCCAATCATCTCCGAGAATTAAATCATCACCGTAGATGTCAACTACAATAAGATTTGATGGCCAATCTCTTCCTTCTATAGATACTGGGAAATCCCTAGCTTCTAGGGTTCCCACAATTTTCTCTCCGCTCTGTAATCCCACAACATATGGTTCACAATCAAATAAGCACGAGATTTTCAAACGATTAACACAGTTCAAAGATATAAAAGAATGCGTAGCTCCTGAATCGAACAAGACACTAACTGGTTGCAAAAGGATCTGAATCGTACTTGATGCAACAACTGTGTTCTGATCATCCTTCTTCATCTCGTAAATACGCGGAGGAACGGACCCAGCACTGGATGTCTCTCTCTTTCCAACGTTCTACTGCTGAAATCCACTCTGCTGCGTCTGGTTCACACTAGTGTCCTTCGGAATCGGTACAGGAATGCGAGTACCAGAAGATCGGGTTGCATTCCCACAAAATGTTGCGCGATGTCCTTCCTGTCCACACTCGAAACAGGTCACAGCAGGCGCGAAACAATCACGTCGAACATGTCCCGCTTTGCCACAGTTATAACACTTTTTCCCCGCGTCTGAAACAGTTGGTGCTGCCCGAAACTTCTTTCCACCTCGGGAAGGATGCGGAGGTCTCCTGGATGAATGAAAAGAGGACTGACCCCTGCGAGGCCCGCTACTCTTATCCTCCGTGAAGTTGCCAGACACCTTCTGTTTCTTTGCTTCCGTCGATTTCTCTACTGCTGCCTCCTTCATATCATAGGCCAACGCCTTGTCCTGATACTGTCGCAAGGTGGTACATTTAAATCCGGACATATACTGCTGAATTTCCGGCTTCATTCGCATGTCAAAATGGAAAATCTTCTCCGCCTCGGTCCTGACCAAGTGGCGCACATAAGTCAGGTGGTGATTAAAAGTCTTAATCACGTCCGTCACAGATGCTTCTGAGTTCTGTGGTGAGAAAAACTCTCGAACTCGGGCCTCTCTAACTGGGCGAGGACAATACTGCGCTTCCATCATCAATTTGAATTCCGTCCAGTCAACATTGTGCTCCTCCGGTCGAATGGCCTCCCACCGCCGAAAGCCTCCCGTCGAGAAGATACCGGCGACCGGAACCTTCCTATCGTTGGGACAGTTAATCCCCGCAAAAATCTTCTCTAGTTCCTTCAGCCAGTGATCCCAAGAAAGCGTCTCAGTCGAACCATCAAATTTCGGAGGATGCAATTTGACCACCTCGGTAAGCCATTTATCTCCCCGATTATCCACGTTATGCTGTTGTCCCATCGCCGTCTCCATGCGATCCACAACTTGAGCAAACTGGTTTATCTGGGCAACCACCTGCTGAAGCACTCCCGACACGTTAGGATCTGCATTATTATTTGTCGATCCCTACTGTCCCCCGGAATGGGAATCCATTCGACTAGCGGTTATCTCTGGGGTAGATACCGACTCTTCTTGTCTCGCATTTCCACGTCCGCGTCCACGACCGCGTCCGCGTCCACGACCTCCTCTCAACATACTGTAAACATAAATACTCAATATCCAGGGCAAACTTTCTCAAAGTACATCCATCAATGTTTACAAGACATGAATTAAATAAAACGGTAGTATTAGAGATTTAGGAACTTACAACGACGGTCCACACGACGATGCTGGCTCAGCAGTGATGTTACGAACGACCAATAATCAAATAACGTAAACAGACCCAACTAACCCGACTGCCAAGATATCCATGAATCTTAGCTCCGATACCATATTCTGTAACACCCCGAGATATTCGAATAATTCTACGCCGTAAACCCTTTAGATAAGGATTTACAAGGCTAATTTTAAAAGAAGTGTAAAAATAATCCAATCGAACAACTGAAGTTCAAATACAGATTTGATTCAACCGATCAAACGAGTTAACTTGTACAACCATATCGAAATGACCTTATTAAAACAGACGTACTCGAGTACTAAACGAACCAAGAAGACAAATCACAATAACAATAACATCAACCACATCACTGAGCCATTTCATCGTCTCCGTCTTGATCGTGGTTGCCTCCCCGCTCCTCGGCTACCTGAACATCAAAACAATGTCCACCCCCGAAGGGGTTAGCAAAACAATGCTAGTACAAGTATCATAATACAATAAATCATCAATGCATCATAAAACATGCGAAACGGACTTCCGCTACTGGAATCCAACGATGCGAATCCTCACGATTCCATCAACACAATACAGGTAATCCAAATCCGCCCTTGGTATAGATCCCCATGATGATCCCGTCGGACCAACGCATGGTGGAAAACCCGTCCAACGATCCAGCTCCCTCAACATAGATCCCCATGATGATCCCGTCGGACCAACGCATGGTGGACATTCGATCCAGCACCATAAATCAATCAACTATGCATACTCATATGCATTTCAATATGTTCATCAATACGAACAAATAACAACGAATATCACGAGAATTTTCAGAAATACATCTCATATTCAACAATATGAACAAAACCACAAGCATGATCATAGTTTCAATATAATTCGAACTCGACATATGATACTTGCCTCGAAAATGGCAAGAATGAAACACTTCGATGATCTCAACACACTCGAAGGCCGCCTCCTTCGATCAACGTAACAAGCTCGAACCATAACAAAAGGAATGATATACAAATCATCTCAAGTCGAACGATGGCCTAACAATTCGTTCTACGGCCCAAAAGTTCAAAATAAACAATCTGCCTGGACTGCTTAGCGTGCGCTACGTACTCTACGTAGCGTGCGCTAAGCCTGCCTGTTAGCGTACGCTAGCCACGGTCTGACAGTTGACTCGGCTGACATCGTAACGTACGTTACGTACGTATCGTGTGTTAACTTAACCCCGATAGCGCACGTTAATTTACAAGTGTTAGCGTGCTCTAACCTTGCATGGCAGAATACTGCTAACAGAAAACTGGATTGAAAGGTGATGAACTCATAAATTCTATGGTGATACAACAAGTCATCCTCAAGCATGTCATGCTAATAAGGTTTTTGGAAGTTCCATGAACATGAGGTACAAATATACGGATAATCATCTCAACATCATAATTCATCTTCGATCTTCAAGAAAATATTCCAAGTTCCGATTATTCCAAGTCCCAAAACATATGATTCCTTACGTAAAACATACGAACTAGGTAATCTTCATATACTGGTCGATTGGTTTTGAAGATACAAAACATGCTTAGGAATCCACATACTAAAAGGTTCAATGAATCATACGATGAATAAGTGTTGAAACGTCGAAAATATCCTTCTAACACAAGATGTACGACTAATAACGAATCTAACTGACTAGATGAACATGATAAACATCCTTTAGAATACTACTAGTATTGGTGAAGAATCACCTACCTCAAGGTAGTGAAGAACACGGAGGAAATTGAAGCAATCCAACACCGAAGGCTTGAACACCAATCTCCAATGATATACGATCTTCAATCACGAACTAGGATGTTGATATGAAGTGTTTAGGATGAAGGAAGTTACGTTCTAAGTGTAAGAATTCGGATATGGGAGAAGAAAGAACTGAAATCACGAATAGGATGTTGTCCTATTTATAAGAAATGGCTATTAACGCGCGCTAAGCCCTGCTCGTAGCGTGCGCTAACGGCTCACTGACTTAACTGTATTTAGCACTTAGCGTGCGCTACGCATATACCTGTAGCGTGCGCTAAGGTGTTGACTCGGCTTTTCCCGAAAGCCGTCCAGGTACATCCCGACACGATCCGACAAGGGTCCCCCGGCCAGATCTCACCTACCGCACGTCTCATTCAATTTGACCGCGCATAGCGTGCTCTAATGATCCTCTGTAGCGTGCGCTATGAATCCATGTTAGCGCACGCTACACATAGCCGATAGCGTGCGCTACATGCGCAGAATTACATACACAAAATTATACGCTCGACAACATCGGATTATGAAATACGGAGAATAGTACTCAGACAAAAGTACAATCATTAAAATATCACAAGTTCCAATTACATAACAGAAATCTCGGGTATTACAGATTGGAGCTTAGGAACTTGAAGATTGGAGTGGATTTTTGATGGTTTGAGGTTGTTCTTCATTTTTCAGGAGGTATGTTGATTAATCTTGTGTTTAACTCGATATTATGTTGATGTTGTTGTCGTGTAGTTCGTGTATTGATGATTTGTTGGAGGATAGTATGGTTATTCATAGTTTTTATGAACATGATGATATGGCTTGAGTTTGATTGTGTTCTTGGTGTTTAAGAATACTTGGAGGTTATAATTATGTCTAGGAAGGGTTATATTAAGATTTTTAGGTGATTAACATAGCCTTGAGATGATTATTATTGTTGGTTGTGTTCTTGAGAGATTATAACCATTTTAGTAAGGATTTATGATGAATTAGGAGGTGATTATCATAATTTCGAAATGGTTAAGTTAATATTGTTAATTAATCCGAAATTCTTGAGGAATTGGTGATTGATTTTGGTGGAGACATCATGTTTGTTGTGATGATGATGTTCTTGAGGTATTGATGATGATATTGGTGATTTTATCATTTTGAGATAATTGATTTCATGTTGTTCTTCATAATCCTTGTTGAATTGTTTTTCATAAGTGTTAAGAACATAATGATCATGTTAATTGATCGTTGAGGTGTTGGAGGGTGTTAGAATTCATAGTTGAGAACTATGATATTCGTTTGTGGAGTTTAACCGATTCGTGATTGAATCGAGATTGTCTTTGGTGTTGTATTATATTGATTTTGTGTTATTGAATGAATTGTATTTCATTCAAGGTTGTTCGAGTGTTTGTGATTGCCGGAGGACGCCATTCGTCGTTTGTTGGAGGATTTCATCGCCTTTGGTTTAAGGCAAGTTTTATACTTGTACTAATGAGACTAATGTTATCATGTAAGTGTATGAATGTGTTGTATCATTTCGAGACTTGGTCTCTCTATGATTTTGTTGATATCAAGGGATTGTTTGATACGATACCATTCGGCAAATTATGCTAAATGTTATTGTTGTTCGACAAAAGCTGTTCAACGCATTGAGATACTCGTTGTTGATGTTATTGTCGATAGCTGGTTCGCGGTATCGATGTATCGATTGTTGGTTTTGATATTGATGTCGGTTAAATACATTGTTGTGATCATTGTTATTGATATTGGTGTTTTGCTATTGATCTTGTAATTGGTCGATTGAAGGCATTAACGTATTCGATTATCATCTCCATCGTCGGTAAACGATTAAAGGTACTAAGGCATCCGTTGTATCATTGTTATCGATTGGCCAGTCTAAGGCAATCGAGGTATTGAATTGGGATTATCGAGGATAGTTCCCATTCGTTGTGTCATTGTTATCGTTTGGCCATTATAAGGCAATCGAGGTATTGAATTGGGATTATCGAGGATAGTTCCCATCCGTTGTGTCATTGTTATCGATTGGCCATTTAAGGCAATCGAGGTATTGAATTGGGATTATCGAGGATGGTTCCCATCCATTGTGTCATTGTTATCAATTGGTCATTCTAAGGCAATCGAGGTGTTGATTTGGCACTGTCGAGGATAGTTCCCATCTGCTGAGTCATTGTGATCGATTGGCCATTCCAAGGCAGTCGAGGTATTTGAATTGGGACCGCTGAGGACGGTGCCCATCCATGAGTTATTGTTGTCCTGTTGGCCGACTCAAGGCAGCACACTATCATTCTTGTGAACTCGGTAAATTTGTGATCGTTGAGGGTTGAGGATTCCGAGATTGTTGTGTTGTGATTGTCGATCATGTTAATCGGTCCTTAGGGATTGTGATCCCAGGATGGTTGTTTTGGATATTGTTGGTCGTGTCGATCTTTCATTATCCGTGTGTCATTGTTCACTTTGGTGAGTCTGTTGATCCTTATTGGATGTGTTATTCTTTGATTTTCGTTGTCATGTTGCATCGTGACATATCTGGAATCATATCTGCATGTCGATTGGTTATGTGTAGGATTTTTATCCAGGCACACGATGGTCATCCGTGGATGTTTCTGCATTGGACCATGCACACAAGACGTAGTTCGTGAGGCTAATTAGGTACATTGTCCCACATATATTCTAGATTCCGTATACGGGGTGGACATGTGCACGAACACATTTCCGGATCAGGAGTACTGTGATGTCCCTCTTGGGCCTTATTGGTTTGGTCGTTCATAGTCCATGTTGTATTGGATAGGTCCGACGGTT
Organism: Orobanche coerulescens; assembly: GCA_033398695.1. Classification (NCBI taxonomy): domain Eukaryota; kingdom Viridiplantae; phylum Streptophyta; class Magnoliopsida; order Lamiales; family Orobanchaceae; genus Orobanche; species Orobanche coerulescens. The sequence continues at coordinate 96,455,681 of CM065810.1, read as the reverse complement.
TGCGATGTGTTGTTCATACACCGAGGGGTATGTTCGACAGTCGGGTTTGTTTCTTTGAGATCCGCATTGTGATGATTGGCAGCTTCGGCTAAGTGGTTTTCAGACCATTATGATATTTTGGCAGCTTCGGCTGAGGGGCTTTTAAGCCACTGTAATGTATTGGTATTTCTGTTGGAGCCTTCGGGCATTGTGATTTATATCTAGTCAGCATTGGTTTGGTTTACCTTCGGGTAATTTCATTATTGTGTTCTATATTGATGAATCATCGTTGGGCACTTGTGTTCTAACCTGTTGAGCAGATATTGATTGTATGCCGTGGGCATAAAGTATTTCATGAATTCTAGGTTCTTACCTTGGTTTGTGAGCATCTCGTATTACCATTATTGTACCGTTTATTTTGTCTTTGGATGCATATCATGTTGTACATGTATTTGATATTCATTATCTGGATGACTGACCCCGTGGGGGCGGAACATGTTTTCATGTTTTAGGTGCTTGCGAGGAGAGAGTTGAGACACAGGGGCATGACTATGGAGATGAGGCATTCGAGCGATACTAGTCCCGAGTTGTTTTGGTGTTCGTGTTGGTCAGTCCGGTTGGAGTGTTCTCCATTTTGTCAGTCATTGTCATCATGTATTATCCGAGCAAGGCTCATGAATGTCGTTGTATTCTTATTTTGGCCCTGTAGGCCCATTACTGTTGTTGAAATTCCTTATCGGAATATTATGTCGGATATCATAGTAGGGACTGTGATTTCCCCTTTTGGTCAATTTGTTATGTTTTAGTCGTGTTCGCCTGGTGGATCTCCTGGTGTGGGGTCCACGGCAATGTAATAACCCAATGGGATTTGGGGGCGTTACAGAACATGGTATCAGAGCATGGGTTGTGAGATATCTTGATATGTGAGTTATGTGGCTCTACCGACGCGGTAGTAGTGGGGCTGTCAGGTTATGACAATTTGGACAGTCGGGTTTTGTGAGTCGTGATAGTTGGACGACTGTATGAGTCATTCCTTCATCGAGTCGTTGTCAGTGGAGACTAGTATCGCAAGGCATCGAAGCTTCGTATGACCTGAGTAAGGACTCGATTCTCTTTATGTTCATACATTCATTATGCCATTGATTATACATGTTTTGTTGAAACCTGTATGTGACATTTGTGTTACGATTGACTCATGATTATTTGTTTTGGAACGTGTGAGCTCTGTATTGGCTATGATTAGCATGATTGATGTGATTGTTTATCTGTTGAGTATGTATACTCGTGTTTGGCTATTGACTTAGCATTCTGCATTGGCCGTTGAGGCGTATTTGAGCTATGATCATGATCGAACGTTATTCTTTCAGTATGGATAGAGGAATATGAGGACGTGACAGAGGGGGTAAGGGCTGCAGAACGAGCCAGAATCTAAAACCTCATGTTTATACACGTGCGGATGCCGAGATGGATCAGAGTTTGGATGGTGCTGTTACCTACGCGACTGATTCCCCTTCGAGACGTCATACTCGAGAAGTCGATCAGACTGAGGGTGGACATGTCGAGCCTTTCTTGCTTATGAGGGGCATGATGGCCCAGATGACTCAGATAACACAAATATTGGAGACCATGCATGCCTCGGTGATTCGTGGTCCAGTGCAGCAGGGATCCAAGGTGCTGTTTTATGGGCAGACTGGGGGAGTGAGTCAGATTGTTGGCGATATCTCTCGTCAGAAGCCTACTTTTGAGGGTTCGTCGGAACCAGTTGATATTGTTCATTGGCTTGAACATTTTGATAAACTCTTCGACATGGTTCAATATCCAGAAGAGAGTAAGGTGGCAGTAGCGAATTACTACTTGAGTAAGGGCGCTTATTCTTGGTGGCTTTTTATGAAACCCACCGATCGTGATTGTGTTTGGAGCGAGCTCAAGACTCTCATGTTAGAGAGGTATTATCCGGCTTCACTTCGTGAAGCCAATCAGAGGTTTTGAACCCCAAATTCTTCGAGGACGAGGGTGTTAGTGTCATTGCTGAGAAGTTTCATGGACTTCTTCAATTTGCTTTGTCTATTATCCGTACTGAGGCGGATAAGATCATGTACTTTAGCAAGAGGCTAAACCCACAGTTGAGGATGTCGTTGTTCAATCATAACTGTGACTGACTTGGTGAATTCATCGAGAGGGCTCTTCGAGCAGAGCGTTTGATCAAGGAGCTTGCTCGAAAGAACCCTTCAGTTTCTTCTGGTGAGAGGACTAGGATGCCAGTTCGTTTAGAGGGACATCGGGCTCCGACGTCCAAGAGGTCGTGTTCTATCCGTCTTTGTGCTGGGAAAGTATCTTCATCTCAGACGACGAGTTCGACTGCTGTTTGCTTTAACTGTGATTCAGCAGGGCACGTTAGCACTCGTTGTATGGTGCCAGCTTTTGTTTGTTTCCTGTGTGGGAGGCAGGGACACATTCAGAAATACTGCAGGATTCCTGGTGTTAGTAGTTCTCGAAAGAGCTCATAGGCCTCGAGAGATTTTGTTACTCCAGTCCGTACTTCATCCAAGGGGCCCTATCGGGCTTCGGGATCCAGATGTAAGGACAGGCGAAGAGGAGCAGTGAGTTCAGATTTGGGTCTCCCTTGAATTGATGAGATCGAGGAGATTGATGATCTAGAGGATATCGATGTTGGGTACATTTGAGATGTAGCCTTGAATTGTATTTTTCTTTCTTTGATTTTCGGATTAATGTTTAACTTAATTTGTATTATGGTATTGTGGTTATTATTTGTTGTTGATCTATCTTGTAATGATAGTATTTGAGAATCTTGAGATTTGGGGTCGTTTGATGCGTTTTTCTTTCCTTTTGGTATCGTACCTGAGATTTCGTGATAATCTGGGTAATTGTTCATTGTGATTCGAGACGTCAAGTCGTGAGGACTTGTGCGTGCGATTGATAAGGTCCCGAGGACTATGACTGCGTTGTTATTATCTTTGCGTGGCGTGAGTCAGTGTTTGCATGGGCGTCCAGATTAGAACGGGGGAGTGTACACCGATGATTATAGACATGTATAATGGGCGGCTCCCATAGGGTGTGTACGCCGGTGTTATGAGTCATGTGGTTGGTACGACTTTCTGGCTGGTCTCTAGCAGAGGAGTTATGATTAGACTGATCTCGCACTTGGTTGAGTGTTTCTATCACTTGATTTTCGCCGTGTTCGGTCAGGGAAGATGCGGGGACCCGAGGGGATAGCCCAGTTACTCAGGCAGAGTTGTTCGTATTGAGGAATATTCTTGGAGATGTTGTTTTCAGATCCCGATGGATAGTTCATATCCCGAGTTGTGTTCGGGGACGAAACGCTTTTTAAGGGGAGAAGTATGTAATATCCGGGGGTAATTTTTTTTGTTTCACTATTGTGTTGTACGTATTTATTTGGAATTGTACAAGTGTTATTGTATTTGACTGATACAATATATATTGTATTGGGATATTTCAAAATCGAAATATTTATACTTGTCGTCGGTTTGGTTTCGTCGTTTGGATGTTGCTTGGTGAGCTTAGAATTTTGGCTAAGTATACTAGCCATAACGTACGATATATGTTTAACATTATGTACACTATGAACTGAGTTTTACGTATGTTAAACCTATAGGGTTACGTACGTAACATTGGGTATCAGATCGCATCTGACTTTCAGCGTGTGGGACCGGGACAGACTGGATTCCCGGAGTTCGATTTGGACAGGCAGGTCAACCCACATTACGTACGCTATACCTTGAGGTTAACGTACGTAATGGTTAGGTTTTCTACGTACATAATTTAGTTAACATACGTAATGGGTACCCCATTTTGAGGCAGTGAGTTTTGGACTACGTAGTGTATGCTACGTAGGGGCGATAATGTATGTTAAGGGGCATAACGTACGTTAAGGTGGTGCTATAGCGGCTGTAATGAGCTTGTCAGGTTATATATTTTGGTTTCGTGTTTCATTTCTTCACGAACCAAAACTGATTTCTCTCCCTAGAAATCATCCCTCTGCATCCCTTAGTGTATTTCGGCCTATTCCAACTTGATTTGGAGCTTCATAACTCGGATGAGAGCTTAGGAACTTGAAGATTGGAGTGGATTCTTGATGGTTCGAGGTTGTTCTTCATTTTTCAGGAGCTATGTTGATTAATCTTGTGTTTAACTCGACATTATGTTGATGCTGTTGTCATGTAGTTCATGTATTGATGATTTGTTAGAGGATAGTATGGTTCTTCATTGTTTTTATGAACTTATGATGAAGAACATGATGATATGGCTTGAGTTTGATTGTGTTCTTGGTATTTAAGAATACTTGGAGGTTATAATCATGTCTAGGAAGGGTTATGTTAAGATTTTTAGGTGATTAACATAGCCTTGAGATGATTATTGTTGTTGGTTGTGTTCTTGAGAGATTATAACGATTTTAGTAAGGATTTATGATGAATTAGTAGGTGATTATCATAATTTTGAAATGGTTAAGTAAATATTGTTAATTAATCCAAAATTCTTGAGGAATTGGTGATTGATTTTGGTGGAGACATCATGTTTGTTGTGATGATGATGTTGTTGAGGTATTGATGATGATATTGGTGATTTTATCATTTTGAGATGATTGATTTTATGTTGTTCTTGATAATCCTTGTTGAATTGTTTTTTAACAAGTGTTAAGAACATAATGATCATGTTAATTGATCATTGAGGTGTTGGAGGGTGTTAGAATTCATAGTTGAGAACTATGATATTCGTTTGTGGAGTTTAATCGATTCGTGATTGAATCGAGATTGTTTTTGGTGTTGTTTTCTATTGATTTTGTGTTATTGAATGAATTGTATTTTATTCAAGGTTGTTCGAGTGCTTGTGATTGCCGGAGGACGCCATTCGTCATTCGTTTGAGGATTTCATCGCCTTCGGTTTGAGGCAAGGTTTATACTTGTACTAGTCAATGAGATTAATGTTATCATCTATGTGTATGAATGTGTTGTATCATTTCGAGACTTGGTCTCTCTATGATTTTATTGATATCAGGGGATTGTTTGATACGATACCCTTCGGAAAATTATGCCAAATGTTATTGTTGTTCGAAAAAAACCGTTCAAAGCATTAAGATACTCGTTGTTGATGTTATTGCCGATAGCCAGTTCGCAGTATCGATGTATCGATTGTTGTTGATATTGATGTCGGTTTAAGACGTTGTGATCATTGTTATTGATATTGGTGTTTTGTTATTGGTGCTGTAATTGGCCGATTGAAGGCATTAACGTATTCGATTATCATCTCCATCATCAGTAACCGATTAAAGGTACTGAGACATCCGTTGTATCATTGTTATCGATTGACCATTCTAAGGCAATCGAGGTATTGAATTAGGATTATCGAGGATAGTTCCCAGCCATTGTGTCGTTGTTATCGATTGGCCATTCTAAGGAAATCGAGGTATTGAATTGGGATTATCGAGGATAGCTCCCATCCGTTGTGTCATTGTTGTCGATTGGCCATTCTAAGGCAATCGAGGTATTGAATTGGGATTATCGAGGATAGTTCCCATCCGTTGTGTCAGTGTTATCGATTGGCCATTCTAAGGCAATCGAGGTGTTGATTTGGGACTGTCGAGGATAGTACACCAGTGCGTTGCATGGGAAGAAATGTTTGATTGTTAATATATAAACTGTTGTTTTAAGAAATTACAACGTAATATGGCACATGTATATTCAACTTCTCAGTTACAATAATTTTTATTCATTTTTTAAACACACAAAATACGTAGCATAGATTAATACCAAAAAAAAAACTTAGATGTTTAAAGAATAGGTCAAACGCGTCTATGCTTCACATCTTAATTTCATTCACTAATCCATCATGGTAATCGAGTTTGGCTCCCCCAATCGTCAGCCCATCTCCAACATGTTTTCCCATCCGCTGAGTCATTGTGATCGATTGGTCATTCCAAGACAGTCGAGGTATTTAAATTGGGACCGCTGAGAACAGTGCCCATCCGTGAGTTATTGTTGTCGTGTTGGCCGACTCAAGGCAGCACACTATCATTCTTGTGAACTCGGTAAATTTGTGATCGTTGAGGGTTGAGGATTCCGGGATTGTTGTGTTGTGATTGTCGATCATGTTAATCGGTCCTTAGGGATTGTGATCCCAGGATGGTTGTTTTGGATATTGTTGGTCGTGTCGATTTTTCATTATCCGTGTGTCGATTTTGAGTTTCGTTGTCATGTTGCACCGTGACATATCTAGAATCATATCTGCATGTCGATTGGTTATTGTGTAGGATTTTTAGTCAGGCACAAATGGTCGTGCATTGATTGTTTCCGCATTTGGACCATGCACACGAGACGTAGTTCGTGAGGCTAATTAGGTACATTGTCTCATATATATTCTGGATTCCATATACGGGGTGGACATGTGCACGGACACATTTCCAGATCAGGCATACTGTGATGTCCCTCTTGAGCCTTATTGGTTTGGTCGTTCATAGTCCATGTTGTATTAGATACGTCCGACGGTTTGCGACGGGTTATTCATATGCCTAGGGGTATGTTCGACAGCCGGGTTTGTTTTTTTGAGATCCGCATTGTGATGATTGGTAGCTTCGGCTGAGTGGTTTTCAGGCCATTGTGATATTTTGGCAGCTTCAGCTGAGGGGCTATCAGGCCATTGTGATGTATTGGTATTTCCGTTGGAGCCTTCGGGAATTGTGATTTGTATCTAGTCAGCATTGGTTTAGTTTACCTTCGGGTAATTTCATTATTGTGTTCTATATTGATGATTCGTCGTTGGGCACTTGTGTTCTAACCTGTTGAGTAGGTATTGATCGTATGCCATGGGCATAAGTATTTCATGAATGCTCGATTCTTACCTTGGTTTGTGAGCATCTCGTATTACCATTGTTGTACCGTTTATTCTGCCTTTGGATGCATATCATGTTGTACCTGTATTTGATGTTCATTATCTGGATGACTGACATCGTGGGGGCGGAATATGTTTTCATGTTTTAGGTGCTTGCGAGGAGAGGGTTGAGACACAGGGGCATGACGATGGCGATGAGGCATTCGAGCGATACTAGTCCCGAGTTTTTTGGTGTTCGTGTTGGTCAATCCGGTTGGAGTGTTCTCCATTTTGTCAGTCATTGTCATCATGTATTATCCGAGCAAGGCTCATGGATGTCGTTGTATTCTTATTTTGGCCATGTTGGCCCATTATTGTTGTTGAAATTCTTTATCGTAATATTATGTCGGATATCATAGTAGGGACTGTGAGTTCCCCTTTTGGTCAGTTTGTTGTGTTTTAGTTGTGTTCGCCTAGTGGATCTCCTGGTGTGGGGTCCACGACACTGTAATAACCTAATGGGATTTTGGAGCGTTACACAATACCATAGGAAGTGGTATTTATAAGCTCCAAAGCCTCAACTAGCCGTTAGCAACATTTGCCTTCCTTACATACGTTATCCGCCAACATTTACGTACGTTAAGCCTTTTACGTACGTTAGCTCAAATCCTTTACGTACGTTATGCATAGTGCAAATCAGTCCAGTAGCTTCTGTCTTCTGTGTTACGTACATTATCAAATCTCCCATTACATACGTTAACAATAGTCAAATTATCCTTTGGTGTGATGATGTAATCCATGACGTCACAACGGTCACATATTTTGAATTCTGATTCAAACACTTTATTACGTATGTGTACCATACATCGTTACGTACGTTAAGTTTGACTCATTACGTTATGTATGTTATTTCCAGCTTTTTGCGTCTTCGACTTCTTCGTTGTTTTGTTTCCCTTCTTTGTTGTTTTCCTTTGTTTAATGACTAATCATCAAAACTCGATTACTGAATATTTGGAATAAAATATTCCAACAGCGATTTGAAGTCTCTTCTTCTCCGATTTAATAAGTTTTGATACTTATTGATGTTTTTGGCATAAAATGCCGATTCTTCATCACCATCATCAATCGGGATAGCTTCTTCCTTTGTTGACATCTTCTTAGCTTTTAAAGCTATAGATTTTTCCTTCAGTTTCGGCTTCATGTTCCGAGATTTGAGGACAATCTAGTAATTTATTAGCGAACTAACAAGGGTGTTAAAATCAAGAGTATTGAGATCTTTAGATTCCATAATTTCTGTTGTCGTGCCGTCCCATTCGTGAGGTAGTGATCATAATATTTTCTTGACCTTTTCACTAATCGGTAAGGGTTTTCCGAAGCATGTTAGCCCATTTGTAATAACCAAAAATCGGTTTAGCATATTTGTAATGGACTCTTCGTCTTTCATCATGAAAAGCTCGTAGTCGTGGAGAAGCATATTTATCTTCGTCTCCTTGACTTGATTTGTTCCTTCGTGAGTTACCTCTAACATTTTCCAAATTTCTTTAGCACTATCATACGAGGAAATCCCATTATGTTCTTCCGGATTTAAAGCACAATAAATCAATTGTGTTGCTTTGTTGTTGTAATGGTCGTTCTTCCAATCCGTATCATCATATTCTTCGAAGCTTTTTAGAGTACCATTGGAATTTGGGGGGATTTTCAGACCAAGATATATGACTTTCCAAAACTCAATATCATAGTCTCGGATGAATATTGACATCTTCTTCTTCCATGTCATAAAATTTGATCCATCAAAAAATGGAGGTCAGTTTAAGGCGAGGCCTTCGACTGGGTCATAATAAAGCGCCATTGGATCTTTTTCTCCTCGGATGTTAAGCTGACTATAAGAGATACCTCTTCGATACCAATTGTTGGGTTTGGTACCGCCACTTGAAGGGAGGTTAATAGTGCAGTTTTAAACTCTTTTGCGATATGGGGAAGCGTATTTAAATGCAGAATATAAACGACATAAGATTTATAGAGGTTCGGCCAAATATGCCTACGTCCTTTATCCGTATCTTTTTCTGTAGGCCTACTATAAATCTTTCCATCTTTTCTTCTATCAGTCTGAGGTAAACCGTTACCATCTTGTCTTTATGTCGGTCCAAGATAAACCGTTTTCCTTTTCTATCGGATAAGGAACCAACCTTTCGAGCTTTCTATCGGAACTATAAAAACCTCAGTTGGATTTAGATTATGATTCTAAAAATGCCGGATCCACGATCCTAATAACACCGAATCAAATCTATAATCCTTTCTTTTCTCTCGTGTATGGTTGAGAGAATTAAACACGCGAACTCTTATGAATTAAGCTTGATTGCAACAACAATAATGAATATAACAATATATGATGTATGTATACTTCGCTTCAAGTTGTTGTTAAATAATACCAAATGCATTTGTATTTACAGGCTTGAGAGCGAAACTAGCCGTTGCTCCCTGTCCTTCTTTAGCGCGCGCTATTTCTTCCTTTAACATGCGCTAAACTGTGTTGCGTGTAACACCCCTAAGATATTCAGGGTATATTACAGCGACGTGTACCCCTATGTGGGACCCACCAGGCTAACTAATTTATACTCTCGTCAAACCATCTCTGTTAGCGAAAAAATACACATCACCAAGACGCAAATTAAATAAAACACCCTGTACAATCGGTAAACCAAACTTAGCACTTTAGTATACAATCCATCCTCCAAATTTAAAACACCTAAGTACTCGCGAGTACTATCTATCAGTTTACAAGTTTGAAAAACAAACGTTTTAAAATGGACAACTGAAATAAAGGGACTGATTTACACACGTCAACAACCCTGGGTAGCATCCTCGTACTACTCCAGTGCCCGCTCGACCGGATGTCCGCAACCTGGAATTTATAACACAGATTTCCCAAAACGGGTCCCCAAAGGGGTTAGTAATTATGCGAGTATAAGTAGTCAAGGCAAACCATTTTCTTACACATCTCATAGTACATGCATCAAATCTTTTCAAAATAAAATCAAGACATGTCTTTTTTCAAAAAACAAACAGTCAATAATCACAGTTGAAAATCACCTAACACCGGGGCTAAACCACTGGTCCCATCCGAGGCCTCTATGGACCCTCCTGGATTGGCATAGTTAAAAATCACGCACATTACTCTCCTAGGACCGGGGATAAACCACTGGTCCCATCCGAGGCCTCTACGGACCCTCCCAGACTGGCTATCCAAACAAGCTCGTGAATCAGGAGCGAAATCACAGATTCCTCCGAGGCCCTGTCGTACCCTCCCGGAGTGAGCAAATCACACACATATACATTACCATTTCATGTTAAGCACAAGGGTTTCACAAGAATACTTGCCTTGAGAAATTGACGATGAAATGAACGGAACAATCAACCACGCTCGCTAGGAACCGACAACCATGAACCTAACGATCCGAGGAATATAATCACAATCAATTCTATATGAGTACGAAAATGGGATACACCTAAATGTTAGGAGTATGCCCTCGAATGCCACCCAGAGGATGTTGAGTGATGGTATTGAACTTGTTATTAATAATTCATTATTAAAAGGCAAATGAATGTTTCTTTATTTACTGGTAGTTACTGGCATTCCTGACTCGTAAATATGTATATAGAAACTAGTCCGTGTATTTGAGAGCAAAACACTACACTCCTTATCGGATAAGAGGATCGGCACTGGAAAGGTTTATGGCTCAAATACTTAATCATTAGTAAGTCGATGAAACTTGGCTAGGCGTGAAGTTTATGTAAGACTTGTATGACGTGTTCTTTGATGTAGAGAGTGCCTGTCGAACACTAATGGTTAGTGGGAGCACACGTTATAGGTATGCTAATTGAATTAGTATACTCGAACTGACTTACCCTCGATTCATCACACAGATTTCACTTCGGGATAGTTAATGACGGAATCGAAAGGTTGTGATAGGTATTCGTGAACCTTCGACTTTAGGATTTGGTAGGGATGTGCTTGTGACGTTAAGATTTTCATTAGAGTAGTTCTACCCAGAAAACCGGAAGGTGGGGGTCAACCTCGACATGCGTCTTGACGGGCAAGTAGCAGGTCCTACTGAATACCAAGATAGGATTCTTTCTCCTGTTAGTGAACGGGTTATATGTCCTATGCGGTTATTGGCAGATGAGATCATAAGTCTTTGGCCAAAGCATTGGAGCTAGTTGTAATGGATACACGAGATCTCGATGATCTCGATTTGCATTAACTCATGCATAACGTCAAGTACAGATAGGGTTTGACTGACCGTGACCCTATAACTTGATCGGGACATTTGAAAGAAGGGTTTATACGTATACTAGTATTCACGACAGAATGGTTCTTGAATGATCCCAATCATTCGTTCTCAGTTGGGGTACAGTGTAGGCCACCAGGCTAGCTTGGTGGTGCTACTACTCTTTGGTTCCTCCCATTGCTAACTAAGATGGACCTACCGAGTCGCGCAATAGGATTGACGACGGAATTAATCGAGCATATTCTCTCTTTAGAAATGTTAGATATTGGATATCTAATTTATTGGACATTGGATGTCTAATTAATTTAGGGACATTGGATGTCTAAATTAATTTATTGGATAAATTAATTTACGGCCTATTGAATTAAATAAATTACTGAGTGATTAATTTAATGCATAGATATAATTATTTCTTGGAGAAATTAATTATATTGTTTTATATTTGATATGATTAATTAATTGAATTAATTAATTCATATAAGTACATCGAAATGGAATAGGAGTTTATCTGTTTGGACTCTTGGGAGTCCGAAACGGACCGAACTATTCCTATCCTTCTAGATGGCCGCGCCCCACCCACATACTTCCCTTTGTCTTGGTCTTTTGTCTCCACCTTAAGTGGTGGAAGACCAATGACTTATTGAGGGGACAATATCTTTAGATATTTTTATGTACGTGATTTTGTGTGATTTGAATGAGAATAAAAGGTGAACACAACTATCTCTCTTGAGTTTGAGAGTATCACATGGTTCAAGCAAGAGAGAGAGGAAATATAGTTTTTCCATGTCTTATTCTTCATTTAGTTCTTTAGTTTTCTTGGAGGAAAAATAAAGAGATATAATTGAGAGAAATTTTGATAAACATACTTGGAGTATATTCATCAAATCAAATAGCTTCATCATCCGATTCTAGCCATAACCTTGGAGGTTAATTGGATGATCGTCGTTCCGTTCGTTTCTTCGGCACGTGGCAAGTAGAGACGCGGTGATTCTGGTGTTGGATCATTTAAGAGCTTGAAGGATCGGAGTCGTGGGAAGAGCATCTAAAGCTTGAGGAATCATCTTCAAGAAGTATACCATTTAATTAACGGACTACAAGGGTATGATTTCTAATCTTCCTTGTTTTCGTTTTATATTCGTATATACATAGCTTGATCGATCCTCATAGGAATTAGGATCGAATTACATTTGTATTATTGCTTCCGCTGCGCCTTCGTTTTAGGCATCGGATCCCAACAATTGTGTCGGAGCGTAGGTCTTGCGATCGTATATACGATATTTGCATTTGGAATGCTTGATTGGATGGTGAATGATTTGGAATCATTTATAGTCATAATCGTGGTATATGTTTTTCGTTCGTTGTAGTTATATCTTTCGTAAATTTATGTCTAAATATAAATCTTTAATTTATGGGAAATGTGATTTATATTGAAGATATGAAAGTCAGAAAATATTAATATTGAATATCCGGTCAAAAATGTAGCCCCGAATCATCGTTGGGCGACTTTTCGAACACATGATGGAGTCTGCCTAGGTGACCCGACCGTGTCACTTTTGACACGGGCCGTGTCAGGCAATCAGTTGGAAACTGCCGGGGTAACCCGACCGTGCCAATCGGCACGGGCCGTGTCAGGCAGGCAGATTCGTCCCGGCTTTGATTTTTTTGGTGTATTCTAGAAAATTAATCTCCCGCATATTAAATTGGATTTAATATGATTAAAATGATTTATGGTACTTCATTTTATAAGGGAAATTTGATTAATTGGAATACATGTGGAAGATCAAATTATTTTGAGCATTTTCATATTACCGGTTGTGTGAATTGATTGGACCAATTCTACTTATTGATTGGATCAATATATATATATATATATATACTGTATCTATTTATTTAGTATTTATTGGATGAATGCTTTTGAATAGGGATGTGGTTCATGGACTTAGTTTTGAATCGTTCGGTTTTATTCGATTGGGTTGTAAAGGCCGTTTTGAGCCTATTTATTTTACTAGAAATATTTGTATCTAGGATGCAATTTTTCAATGTAAAATTTATATGTAATGACGAAGACCAGAGGAAGATCCATTCGAGAAGACGAAGATTCAAGACCAAAGACTTCTAATTAGATTACGAAATTTTTGATTCTAGGAACGGTCCATGAACTACATGTTGGTGGTAACTAGGTTGTGAATGTTTATTCATATGGTATGAATGCTCAAATGCACTTAAATGAATTAATGTGCAAAGTGTAATATTAATCGCGAAAATTCTCCTACGACAAATTATTAAGTTTAAAAGGTTTCAAGGTTTTCCTTCCCTCCATCGAGCTTTCAGAAAATTGAAATCCAAACCGGATGTGTTATGCTTCCGAGTTATCGGGGTAGTTATTCGGGGAGTATGGATAAATTACCGGGAGGGCATTGGATGCCTTCGGTTGGAGCAAATTTTATCCCTAAAAACTTGTTCGGTTGCCGGATAAGATTCAATTGTGAAACTGATTTGCGTCGATGGTATAAACTTAAGTTGTTCACGAACCATAGAAAACGTATAGGTTGAGGGGAGTGAACAAGGGGAAAAATAAGATCGAATCATCCATTAGATGGGTTGGTGTTGGATACCACTTTATGAAGATTAATAGACTAGAAACCTATTCGGTTGCCCTCTATTAAAATTTATAAATAACTCGATCACCACTATGAAGTAAAGTGAATAATACTTCTGGATTTCACATGGGAGTGTGTTATTCTATTAAAAATAGTGGGAGTTGGGTTGAAGAAAAGAAAAGACCTTAATTCTATACTCAGATCATAATTGAACGAGTCACTAATTAACTTGTCGTACTTAATGCAGACAAACATAACTCTCAATTTAACAAATGAACCCACTCGCAATTCTACTCGAAAAAAACATCTTAATCGGACCTAACTTTGTAGATTGGATCCGCAATCTGATGATAGTCTCAGTATAGAGGCACTGGGACATGTCTTGGAGACGGACATTCTGGCACCTCCGGTGCGGACAAGAGCCAATCAGGAAGAGATTGAAAACCACTAAAAGTAGGTTAAGGATGACGTAAAGGTCCGTGATTCTATGATGGTTTCTATGTCTAATGAGCTTCAGAGATCTCATGAGAAAATGACTTCTGCTAGGCAAATTTTATCTCACTTAACCGAGCTTTATGTTGAGCACAGTCGAACTGCTAGATATGAGATATCCAAGCAACTGTTCGGTGTAAGGATGAAGGAAGGTGAAACGGTTGGGGACCACATCCTCAAAATGATATCTATGATCGAGATATTGGAGGCTCTTGATTTTAAGATGGATACTTCTCTTCAGACCGACCTTATCCTACAGTCTCTCCCTGATTCCTTCTCACAGTATGTAATGAATTTCAACTGCAATGAGATTGCGTGCAACTTAGCAGGGTTGATGAACAAACTCATGACCGCTCAGTCTCAGATGAAGACTCCTCGGATGAAAGAGTCTGCCCTTGTGATTTCTTCTGGACCTCGGAGGTCTAAGAATAAGAAGAAAAAGACCAAGAAGCACACGGGACCACGATTGAAGGACCTTAAGGGTAAGGGCAGGGCCCCGATGGTTCCGAAGATCAAGAATAAGAAAGACGCTTGTCTCAAATGCGGTGAGCTGGGCCACTGGGCTAGAGACTGTCCCATTCTTCATGGCACTTATAGAACTTTTAGTTTTGGAAACAAATTGTTCTGCTACTGTATTTTCTACTTCTTGGATACTGGATTCAGGTGCTAGTTCTCACATTTGTACCATGAATTAGGATCTGGAACAGAGTAGGAAGCTTGGAGCTGGGGAAGTGATGATTACTGTCAGAAGTGGGCATAGTGTCGAGGCAACTGACATAGTATCACTCCTTTTAGGTTTAGAATTCGGTTTTTTTTTTTACTTTAGAAGATGCACTTATTTTTCCCAAGTGGCATAAAAACACTGTATCCATTCCGGTCATGGAACGGAAAGGCTTTTCATTTTCATTGGTGATGGTTCCTGCAAAATTTATTTTAGAAATAAACTAGTGGGCACTGCTACATTGTTAAATGCACTGTATCATCTAAACCTTAGTAACAAAGTCGTTGTGAATACTAAGACTAGGAAACGTGGTAGGGATAAAACTAATCAAGTTTTTAAATGGAATCTTAGAATTGGTCATGTTGGTCAGACCAAGGTTTACAAAATGGAAAAAGATGGACTTATGGGTCCACTACTAGAAAAAACACTTTCTAAATCGGGTAAAATAGACATTCTAAATCGGTTAAATAACCGTTATAGATCCAGCCGATGTAGAAAGTCTGGACTTTCTACATCGGTTGTTTAACCGATCTAGAAAGTCGGCTTTCTACATCGGTTATTTAAACGATCTAGAATGTCTATTTGAACCGATCTAGAAAGTCTTATTTTTTTCCAAAAAAAATGACCCTAACCCAGCTCGGGTCCGACCCGACCATAGCCCGGCCCTGACCCGACCACAATCAGCACGGCCCGAGACCCAACCCGAGATCGAGCCTGACCCAATCTTGAAATATCAATCGTTTTCAATTTGTTTCCATGAGGATTTGAACCCTTGACCTTGTGGTTGGGGAGTGAAGTCCCAACCACTAGGCTAAGGTGAGTTGTTTAAGAAACTTGCATTTATATTAAATTTAAATATAATTTCTCGAGTGGGTTTTAAATCGGTTCTAAACTAACCGATCTAGAAAGTGTACTTTCTACATCGGTTCTCAAATAACCGATTTAGAAAGTCCACTTTCTAAATCGGTTCTAAAATAACCGATTTAGAAAGTCTACTTTCTAGATCGGTTCTAAAACAACCGATTTAGAAAATGATCATGTCACTTTTTAGATCGGTTATTTTAGAACCGATCTAGAAAGTGGACTTTCTAGATCACTTATTATTAGAACCGATTTAGAAAGTGGCCGCATCACTTTCTAAATCGGTTATTATAGAACCGATCTAAAATGTCCGATGTGAAATGGTATTTTTCTACTAGTGGTCCATTGGGATCGGATCCTTTCCTACTTGTGAATAATGCCTTAAAGGCAAAATGACTAAGTCCCCCCTCACATGGACTTTTGAAAGAGCCGCTGATAAACTAGAATTAATCCATACCGATGTATGTGGTGCGTTGGAAGCAGCACGTGATGGATATAAATATTTCATTACATTTATAGATGATCATACTAGGTATGGTTATGTATACTTAATAAAACATAAATCTGAGGCCTTTGAGAAATTCCAGGAATTTAAGGCCCTAGTCGAAAAAAAAACTGGTAATCATATCAAAGCACTTCAGTCGGACCGAGGTGGCGAGTATATGAGTACGGAGTTTAACGAGTTCCTAAAGGAACATGGAATAGTATCACAACTAGAACCTCCATGCACTCCTCAGTTAAATGGTGTATCAGAAAGAAGGAACTGGACCTTGTTGAACATGGTCCATTCTATGTTAGGCTATACTGACTTACCGATTTACCTGTGGGGGTATGCACTCCTGACTGCTGCTTATATCTTGAATAGATGTCCTTCCAAATCCGTTCCTAAAACTCCACATGAGATGTGGTAGGGCAGGAAACCAAGTCTTAATCACATTAGGATTTGGGGATGTCCCGCCTATGTCAAGAAGGCTAAGGTGGAGAAGTTCGAAGCGAGGTCCGTGAAGGGACATTTCATTGGATTCCCATCTAGGATGATGGGTTATCTATTATACATGCCCGAAGATCTAAGGATCGTTGTTGCTTTGCAAGCACACTTCTTGGAAGATGAGGTCATTCAGAAAGGCGGAGCAGGTAGAAGTATTTCTTTGGAAGAATACAATGAAACTCCTCAGGAGACACCTGTACAAGAAATTGGAATTGAACCTTCTAAAACACAAGTACAACCACCTTGTAGGTCTAGTAGGGTGTCTCATTTAGATGAGAGGTATGGCCTTGTGCACCTGTAGGAGCTGGGTCTCCATGAGGTTCCAGGTGATAGCCAAGAGACCGACCCAACGACCTATGACCAAGCGATGGTAGATGTAGACTCTGCGAAATGGCATGAAGCTATGGAAATTGAGATAGACTCGATGCATGTCAATCAGGTCTGGACTCTAGTAGACCGTCCCGAGGGCATAGTGCCTATTGGGAATAAGTGGATCTATAAGAGAAAGACTGAGGGGAATGGCAAGGTTGCTGCATATAAGACCAGGCTTGTGGCAAAGGGTTATACCCAAAGGTAAGGGATCGATTACCATGATACCTTCTCGCTCGTAGCCATGATCAAGTCTATTCGCATGATGCTTGCTATAGCTGCCTACCACGATTATGAGATATGGCAAATGGATATAAATACGGCTTTCCTTAATGGATTCCTCGAGGAGGAAATCTATATGGATCAGCCTAAAGGCTTTGTGTCCGAGGTCGATATTCAAAAAGTGTGCAATCTTCAGCGTTCCATTTGTGGACTGCAGCAAGCTTCATGTAGTTGGAACCATCATTTTGACGATGCAGTCAAAGAGTTTGACTTCGTGCAAAATGAAGAGGAACCTTGTGTATACAAGAGGGTTAGTGGGAGCAAGATCGCATTCTTAGTACTTGTTACGTGCTATTTTTGTACGCTTTATTGTCATTATTTTATCTCTATTTTGATTTAATTCTGCATAAATGAGCTCCTAATGCATTATGTTTACATGTTTTGAAGGAAATTTGAGTCCTAAAGCTTGAACGAAGAAAAATAGGCCAAAAATGACATTTTTCGATAGAGGGATGCGTCACACAAAGCTGGGCCGCGTCGCAGACACAACATGTGCAACCAGGCACAATATGTACTGGGGGACGCGGCACACTTACTACGGGTCGTGGGCCATACTGAATTTTTGCCCAGACTGGGCAGCGGTGTGATTAGGACCGCAGCAGACGTACTCCAGGCCGCGGCCCGCAGCGGCGGGAAACCTGATGATACTCCGTGATTTTGGCCGTTTTGGAGTCAAACAAAACCTAATTTTCTGGACGCAATTTGGAGGCATGAGAGGGTTATAAAAGCCAAGACAAGGAAAAAAATAAGGTATCGGATCAGAGAAGAGGGAAATACCTTGCGGCAAAGAACAGAACAAATGAAGAGAACGAAGGCAAGAGCACGGAAGGGGATGATTTCTTCAATCGTGTTTGAAATTCTTGATCCTTATGTTTAATTCTTGTATTTTTGTGTTGATTTCTAGTATTTCGGGCTAGATTCCCTAATTCTAAGATTGAGATGAAACCGAGATTATGATGAATTAACTCTTGATTTTACATTATTGATGTTTTTTCCTTTTTCATTGAGTTTTCCCGGTTGTTCTTAATGCTTTCATTTGTGTGGCCGATGATTGAATTGTTCTAGCTGCTTAACTTGAATCGGAAGAGGAAAGTGAGTAGTGATAATTGGGAGAAAACCATTTTATCTTATGAGATAGGAATATAATCATAAGAATTCTGAAGCTCGTTATTTAGAAGATTATAGATCTTTTTGGCTAACATCGAAATAACGCACCTAGGAATAGAGTGAATTGTTCGTGTTGGAAAATTCTACTGACCTTGGAAGAAGCATTAGATTAAATTAGATAATCTTCGCTTTCAATTAATTGGGAAATTAAGTAACTTATATAAATCAAGATTAATTTGGATTAATCACGGTGAATTCTTGATCCTTGATACTTCTCTTATTTGAAACTCCTTTTATCGGATAATTGATCTCTCGTTTATTTTAGTTTATCTCACTATCGAATTTATTAATAATTGTTCAACCCCAAATTTTTCGGTCGTTCAAATAAAACTAGGAATAACCAATAAATTGGTAATTAGCACATTAGTCCTCGAGGGAATGATACTCTACTCACTACTTTATTACTTGTATACGACAACATGCACTTGCGTTCACGAAAAATACGTAACAAGTTTTTGGCGCCATTGTCGGGGACTGATTGTTTTTGCTAATATCAATTTCAGTGTTTCTAGTCTTAATTTGAATATTATTTTATTTTTGTCTAAATTTGGTTTTATTTGTTTTCCTTTCAGGAATTCGTTTAATGCATGAGAAAATTTGGTAACGAAGGTTTATTTCCTTTGGATACCGAACTCGAACGCACTCTTCGGAAAAACAGGAAGGAAAAACGTGAGTTATCTATTTCGGATACCATGGGAGACAATACTAGAAATCAAGGGAATGATAACCCAAATCAACAGGTTCAACTAACATTGGCTCTCCGTGATTATGCACTTCCGCAGATCAATGCTAATTTTTTGGGGATTCGGCGCCCGACTATTCGAGCGAACCATTTTAAAATCGAGCCAGCTATGATTCAAATGGTGCAAGCAAGCCAATTTTGCGGATTGGCTAGTGATGACCCTAATGCTCATATTCCTTCATTCAAGAATAATGGTGTTATTGATAATGACATTCGTTTATGGCTTTTCCAATTTTCTCCAAGGGACAAGGGAAAGTTCTGGTTAAATTCACTCCCGCCAGGCTCTATCACAACATGGGTAGAGTTAGAATAAGCTTTTCTAGCTAAGTTTTTCCCACCGGCAAAGACAGCAAGACTCAGAAATGAGATAACTACTTTCGGACAGTATGATATGGAGTCACTACATGAGGCATGGGAGCGATATAAAGATTTTCTAAGGAGATGCCCCCATCTTGGTCTACCGGATTGGCTGCAAATTCAAACATTCTATAACGGATTGAGTGCTTCTACATGAACTCTAGTAGATGCAGCAGTTGGGGGTGCTTTAATGGGCAAAACTATGGCTGAAGCTTATTCATTACTGGAAGCTATGGCTGCGAATACTTATCAGTAGCCTTCTGAGCGTGTGAATCCGAAAAGAGTTATGGAAATTTCCGACAATGATCCAATATCTACGCTATCAGCTCAAGTTGCAGCTTTAACTCAACAACTCCAAGTTTTATCACACATTACTTCTACTGGCACCACGGAAACTTGCAATTGTGCAATGGTTCTCATCCAAGTGCTGAATGTCAAGTCGGGAATCCATTTGATCAATCTTAGGTGGAACAAGCTCAATTTTTGGGGAATGGGAATCGGTAAAATAACCCATATTCTAACACTTACAACCAAGGGTGGAGAAATCATCTAAATCTTTCATGGAAGAACGGACAAGCATTGAACAAACCTCCACAAGCTTAACAGCAGCCCCCTCAACCACCAAAGGTCTCTTTAGAAGATGCACTTGCTCAAATGGTGGCTAATACGAGTCAATTCATGGCTCGCACTGAAACTACTCTACAAAATCATTCCGCTTCTATTCGGAACTTGGAGGTTCAAATGGGGCATATTGCAAATATATTATCATCTAGACCCCAAGGTGTCTTACCAAGTGCTATCGAGCTGAATCCCAAAGAAAATATACAAGCTATTGAGTTACGAAGCGGAAAGGAACTACACGAGCAGTCCAAGGGAAAGAAAACAGCATTCCCGTTGAGAAAGTAAATAATGAGGAGCCCACTCAAGTAGAGACCACTATTTCCTCGAAGCCCAACCCAAAAGTAGTCTCGACCACTCATCCTACTTATGTGCCACCAGTCCCGTTTCCAAAACATCTACAAAATCAGAAGTTAGACAAGCAATTTTCTAAATTTCTCGATGTCTTCAAGAAATTGCACATTAATATTACATTTGCCGATGCTTTGGAACAAATGCCGAGTAATGTGAAATTTATGAAGGAGATATTATCTAACAAAAGAAAGCTCGAAGAATATGAAATGGTGGCACTCACTGAAGAGTGCAGCGCTATTTTGCAGAGAAAGCTCCCACCTAAATTGAAAGATCCAGAAAGCTTCACCATACCTTGCATTGTTGGAAACTCGTCCTTTGATAGAGCTTTATGTGATCTTGGCGCTAGTATTAATCTTATGCCCCTCTCTATTTTCAAGAAACTAGGTATTGGGGGGGCCAAGCCTACTACAGTCTCTTTACAACTAGCAGATAGATCCTTCAAGTACCCTAGAGGGGTAATAGAAGATGTCCTGTTCAGGGTTGATAAATTCATTTTCCCTGCTGATTTTATTGTGCTCGATATGGAAGAAGATCATGACATTCCATTTATATTAGGAAGACCATTCTTAGCGACGGGCAAAACTCTAGTTGACGTGGAAAAAGGGGATCTAACTTTACGAGTTCAAGAAGAGCAAGTTACTTTTAATGTGTTTTGATCTATGCAACATCCTAGAGATGTCGAAAATTACTTTCAAATTAATGTCATTGACTCGTGTGACAGAGCTCAGAGGTAGTAGCCCCACAAACCTTTGAGCTCCGGCGAACTGAAACGAGGTTATGACAGAGATCTGACTTATGATATGTATGCAGAAACGGAGTGTATGCTATATGCTGGAATATTCCAAAATTTCATGTGTCAGAAGCAAAGGAATACATGCCTATTTATATGCCATTCACACACCTGCATGGGTCAGGATTTAACAGCCACTAATGGCTATCATAATGCAGTCATTTATGCTGCATTATGCTCAGGAGTTACGAATTTCAAACAAATGGCAGGGGTTACGAAATTCAAACCTGCCATTAACTCATCCTCATTACGCTGGGAGGTTACAGACTGTATTGGCTGAATTTGAACAATCAGGATGTACCTGGACTGTATTCAGCTCTTTAACCACAATTTAATGTCATTAATTATGATATTAATTTAGGCTATTTTTCCAACATCTGGCGAAGCTGAGGTCGTCAGAAACCTCCGGTTGGGAAGCAAGTGGGTATTCCATTAGGAATCGAGACATATCAAATGTTGTGAGAAACATCAGCATTTTGTCCCTCCAACGACGGAAATCAGTTCCGCAGAATTTCGGTAACCTCCTCGTATAAATAGTAGACTCCATCTTCCAATATAAACCAGTCTAGAAAACAGCCTCATTACATCCCCTTGAACACGAACCTCTGGACCTCCAAATCCGATATCCACCGTTCAGAATTTAGATAGAGACCTTATGAAGTTATCGTCCAAAATTCAAGACAATCCAACGGTTGAAACTCCGGAAAACGTCCGAACAATATGGCTGACCTGACCAGAAAAATACACTACGCCATAAGTGCTCATATGCAACGCATATCTCCAGTGTTGCAAGGAAAAGTATTGCAATAGCCCTTTGATCTTTGGTCTTTTGCAATACTACTCAACTAGTGTTGCATTAGACCTGAATGCACTGTTGCAAAAGACGTTAATGCAACACCAACCTAAAGTATTGGATTATACATGAACTTAAAGCGTTGCAATAGACTAAATTATCTTAGTAATTACGAAAAATATTTTGAATATTTTTAAAAAATATCGTCAAATTTAAATTTTTTACACTAAAACAAAATAAATTATTTGAATTTGTTTAATCATTTTATAACAGACTTTTTATAAGAGCATATATAGTTTTTTACTTAAAAATTTTTTGGATTAAAATTAATAAATTTAAAAATATTAAAAAAGAAAATAATTCCTTAAAATTCTAACAAATAAAATATATTATATGAATACATATATTTTTCTTTTGAAATTATAATCTAAAATTAAAATAAAAAATTGAATTTATACATTCAACTCTTTAAAATATAATAAGAAATACTCCCTTCGTCTCAGTCTAAGTCGCTCATCTTTCAATTTTAGGTGTCCCACTCTAAATTGTTCGTTCCATTTTTGGTAAGTTCATGGCCCAGTAAAATAATTAAAAGTTCATACAACTTTAATATTTACAATAATTTACCCGCGGGTGACGGATAACCACGGACACCCGACCTTAATAGGTGCGGGTTTGGTGGGCATTTGGTATCCACGGATAGCTTAGAGGTATGAAATTGCTATCCATTAGATTCACAGGTACAGATATAGATAGTTACTATCCGTATCCGCGAAACACTATACCCGCAAAAACCATCCAAGAAGTACCCACAAAATATCCGAGTAGAGCCGACCCACACTCATTATTTCAAACACAACAAACAAAACCCTAAGCCTACCTAATTAGTTCAGCGGCGCCGCACACAGACTGACACCCTTCATTCTCTTATTCCTTCTCCCCCTTCATTCTGCACCCACCCGCCGTTCCCCGTAGGCCGTAGCCCCACCACAGCCGCAGACGCAGCGCCCTGCCAGCGCCGTAGAGCCTTTGCCACTGCCGCACACGCAGTGCCACAGCGCCCTGCCACCACCGCACACGCAGCGCCGCAGCGCCCCCGTCCCCACAGGCCGCAGAACCACCACCGCTGCACGGGTATTATACTATATCTCTCACAAGTTTTTTAGTATTTTTTTCTTCTTAGTTTTTAGTGTAACGAATAAAGGAGTGCTAGATAAATACTTTTTATAAGTCAATTAGAAAACTGAAGGATGATGACAGCCCTCCGGAGGGGTTTAACTTTGAACGTAAGTTGGTGTTCTGTGACTGGATCCATCATTTTTTACAAGTGTCATTTTGTTTGTGACAGGCTGTAACTCTTTGCTCAGTTGTCACCTTTTTCAACAATGTTTATGGCACTCTTTTCCTCGATGTCATCGTCCTCTGTAGCATATATATTTGGAGAGGAAGAGAGTTTTCATGAGGAGTACTTGTCAGTCAATGGGAGGGAGTATCCTCATGAGATTTTTCTGTCAGATGGGCGCTCCTCTGAGATTAAGCATACTCTTGCTGGCTGCCTTGCTCGAGCCTTGCCCACTTTTGCGACTGAACTCAGGCTTCCTGTGCCAGTGTCAACTCTTGAGCAAGGACTGGTATGCTTCAAATGTAGTGCAGGGTTTGATTTATTTATGACATTCTGTAGAGTTTATTTCTACGAAATGTGTCTGGTAGTGGAACTTGAAAGGTGTACAGAAAATAAAAAGATGTGTTTGGATATCTTTTGGGAAAATAGGGATGTATTATGAGCGACATGTGCAACTTTTATTGTTTTCCATGGTGGTTTGTTTGGACATTTTTGACTATAAAATGTCTTGTTAATGTTTTATTTGGTCAATTGGGGATATAATGAGGTGTATAGTTTATTCATTATTCCGTGGTTCTTCTTTATTCAATCTAACTAAGAAACTGTGTGTGAGAAGGGGAGGGGACATATTGATTAAACTATTTTCTTTTTTGCTTTGTAACCTGTCTTTCACATTTTTTAGGCTGAAATTAATTCATTCATCCTCTATTTATTTGTATGCTGCAGGGGCGCTTACTAGATACAATGTCTTTTATCGATCTCCTGCATTTAGGATGAAGCAATGTCATGTTATTATCCGCTTGTTTCTAGATGCTCTTTATGTTAGTAGAATTCCGCCACTTTGTAACCTGTCTTTCACATTTTTTAAGCTGAAATTAATTCGTTCATCCTCTATTTATTTGTATGCTGCAGGGGCGCTTACTAGATACAATGTCTTTTATCGATCTCCTGCATGTAGGATGAAGCAATGACATGTTATTATCCGCTTGTTTCTAGATGCTCTTTCTGTTAGTAGAATTCTGTCACTGACGCAATATATGCTGGGTAGAAGAATTATACTTCCCAAGGTGAGGCACTTATATCGTAAGCCTTATATGTTATGTGCTTGCATAGTGGACACTAGCAAGTTAGACCTCTGAAATCTTGTAGAAATCTTTTGAAGTTCCTCTGTGCTTCATGAGTTGCTTCACTGACAACTGACAATATCAGAGATGCATTCTTATATATGAGTTGCTCTTTGAATGAGAATACTTGTTATATTAGTTTCTTACCAATTTGAAAGTGCAGCTTTAGTATGTTCTGATTTGTAGTGTCAAAAATATCAGGGTATTTTTGTAATTTTAGAAGAATATTTGTTTTTTATTGTAATGAGGCGATACCCCACATATAGGTTTTTGTATTTAACCCTTTTATTTTATTTTATTTAGAGTAGAGAGATAGAGAGAAAGAGACTAAATAAGGGTTGATAACAAAGTACCCTTTAGGTTTGACCTAAATATAGGAAAACCCAACCAACTTTCATAATTCAATATTAATTGCTTACTGTTTTGGCTTTATGCATATGAATTTTATGAATTGCACTAATGCGAAACTTAAATTTTGTTTTGTAGAGAGCCAAAGATGCTAAGAAAAAGAATTTTGCATGGGGACCGAGAACTCATTCGCGAGCGAGTGCGGCTGCAGCTGGGAAGGAACCAAGGAACAATGGAACTGAAAATGAGAAGGAAGTGACAAGTTCATGCCGTGCACCAGCTTTAAAACCAACATGTAGTAAAGTGTTTCAACAGGTAACCAATGGAGTAGCTCGTGATTCCGTAAATACTTACTTAGCACTGAGGGTGTTGCATGCCGAATTATTAGTATAAGATTTGTTGGATAGTAGTTGGAGCTGGTATTTTGCATCGACTGTTTGTTGGGATGTTGGTACTTGGTACTGAATGGAAGGATGTGAATATTGGATGGTATTTTATTTGTATGGAATGATGTACGTACGAAATGGTTATTGCGAAAATTTTATTTAAAGTGTTGCATTTATCTTGCAGTTATTGTTGCATATTCTCCAATTAGTGTTGCATATTCTCAAATTAGTGCTGCATATAATAACCATATTACTGTTGGATATAAGAATAGTGTTGCACTATGTCTGGTGGGACCCACTGGTGATGTGGATGAGTGGGACCACTGCTGACGTGGCAAAAGTGCCTACCGTTGACGTGGCAAAAGGGCCCACTGCTGATGTGTCATTAGTTTGGACTCAACTTGTCTAAATTGTATTTTCCTCTAAGCCAATATTATTTTCTGTTGCATATATTTTGTTTTGTGTTGCACTATGTACAGAATGCAATACTTTTCCTCTGTTGCATTAGAAAGGAAAAGTGTTGGATTAGAGGTCAAATGCCACGTGATCAGATGCAACACCCACAAAGTGTTTGATATATCAATTTCTGGCCTAAGGCAACAGAAAATGTGGCATAATGCATCAATAGGAAGTGTTGCATATGAACACTTATGGCGTAGTGATATCTACGAATTTTCTGTTATGTTTTCTATTTGATTTCGAATTTTGTCTTACGGTTGTTATTTGTGGCTGTTGGGAATAATGGAAATATATAAATACAAGGAGAACAAATAATAGAAATGAAAATCTATGACGTAAATGCCAAGGCGAGAATTGGATTCTCTCTCCGTAAGACAAAATTGCTCCGCACTTGTGCACACAGTCTATAGCAAATGTCCCCAAGATACAACGACAAACTTTGAATATGAAATGTATGAACCTGAATATACTAGTATGAGTATAATGCTCGAAAACGAGTCAGATAATCAGTGAGTGAATTCATGAATCAATGTTTAACGATCAACTGTAAAGGCCTATTTATAGTCATAAGTGACTTTTCACGAAGTGGTGTGACCTTTCATCCCACCTTTAATCATGAACTAATGTGTTTGTTCATGAAAAGGTGTGATCCTTCATCTACTATTAAACATGAACCAATGCGACTTTTCATGAAAATGTATGATCCATTTTCCATAATTAACCACCAAATGTGGCTATTCGCAAATGGTCGTGACCTAGTAACCATCAAACATTATCTTATTTCAAGTATTATTCCTTGTAATTTAATTGCTCATTTATCCGAATTTGGATATGAACATATAAGTACGTACAATATATCTACTCAAAATAAATACCATGCCGAATTATTGTTTTACTACGATTTTTCATATCAAAATTTCCAACAACTTTTCCGTTTTAAAGAAGAACCGTCTAGACCGCAAGGAACCGTCCGAACCACACCAAACCCAAAAACCGACCCGTCTGAATATAATGTAATATAATATATTCTTATTAAACATAATCAATATTATAGAATAGAATATATTCTTAATAAAAAAATATAATATAAAATCCGAACCACATGAAATCGGTTCCGGTTCGGTTTCGGTTCGTCTCGGTTCCTACGCGGTTCGGTTCCGAGTCGGTTCGGACAAAAAAAACTTGCAAAACCAAACAGCGGAAAAATTATGCAATTCGATTTCTATTCCTGTATTTTTCTCCCTGGACTATCCCCGAGCCAATAGGATCCTAATATCGATGTGTTTATCGTTTTATTTATAGTTTTTTTCTTTTGGTGTTATTTGTCAACTCGTGGTGTATTATGACTTTGATGGCAGGAGATGATGGGAAAAATGCAACAAAAACTATTTGTAGTAAATTTTCAAGTGGCTATACATGTACAATTCATATTCAGACATCAAAGTTAATGTTGCATGAATTTGGTCGAAAAACAATGGACAACAAGTGAAGCACCGACTCACTTTGCTAACGTGCGTGAAGATACCGAGTGAGTGATGCTGTGAGCGTCGGCTCACCGCTATCACTCGATATAGAGGCCAAAGTGAGTGTCGATTTATCGTACAATAAAGAGATGTATCTTTTTCCTTAATTTGATTGTGACTCCCCCAATTTATAATCTAAGCTATAAACTGTTGGAATCGATAATGATTTTAATTTTATTTTGTAAAATTAAATATCATAGGATCGATCTACGATTCGAGTAGATGATCGTGGTATATTCACTTTCTCTAAAATGATTCCCGATGAGTGAGAAATAGAGAATTAAAGTTTGTCATATAATTATGAATTAATAAGGGATGGTATCCCACATTGAATAATGAACCATCGTTATTCTAGTATATAAGGAGTTACTTTTATTCATGTAATAATTAATGGCACATGTGTATGGGCTTAAAGCCCACACGCGCGCCGCCGCCCGCCCGCCTCGCCACGGCCTCGGCCGCATGCCGCGAGCCGCGTGTCGTGGACCTTGGGCCTTGGCCTTGGACTTAGACTTGGACTTGGATCTTGGATCTTGGATCTGACACGTAAGGATGTTCAGGAACATCCGTCAAGTGGTTAAAGAGCTGAATACAGTCCAGGTACATCCTGATTGTTCAAATTCAGCCAATACAGTCTGTAACCTCCCAGCGTAATGAGGAGGAGTTAATGGCAGGTTTGAATTTCGTAACCCCTGCCATTTGTTTGAAATTCGTAACTCCTGAGCATAATGCAGCATAAATGACTGCATTATGATAGCCATTAGTGGCTGTTAAATCCTGACCCCTGCAGGTGTGTGAATGGCATATAAATAGGCATGCATTCCTTTGCTTCTGACACACGAAATTTTGGAATATTCCAGCATATAGCATACACTCCGTTTCTGCATACATATCATAAGTCAGATCTCTGTCATAACCTCATTTCATTTTGCCGGAGCTCAGAAGTGCTTTCGGGAGAGCTACCCATCAGATCAATTGGAGTCTGTTTTAGTCGGATCCTCTACCGAGTTGAATCCAGAGCACGTAGCTTATTTGCGACACTTGGATGCTTCACCACCATTTTTCACTCGTAAACTTTGTGAGGAGCTCGGAAGTTCACCAATGCGAACCGTCCCATCGGTTGAGAAACCCCCAAAGCTAGAACTTAAGCAGTTGCCTAATCATTTGAAGTATGCATTTTTGGGGCGAAATGATTCCCTACCTGTCATTCTTTCTGCCATTTTGGCGGTTGATCAAGAGGATAAGTTATTAAGAGTATTGAGAGAATACAAATCTGCCTTGGGATGGTCTATTACGGATATCAAGAGAATTAGCCCTTCCATTTGTATGCATAAGATTTTAATGGAGGAGGACTATAAGCCTTCTGTGGAGCATTAATGTCGGTTAAATCCGAATATGAAAGAGGTGGTAAAAGTTGAGGTTTTAAAACTCCTCGACGCAGGTATGATCTTTCCTATTTCCGACAGTAAGTGGGTAAGTCCTGTTCAAGTAGTGTTAAAGAAAGGTGGGATAACCGTTATTCAAAATGATAATAATGAATTAATTCCCACTAGAATTGTTACAGGGTGGCATATGTGGCATATGTGCATAGTTTATACAAAATTAAATAAAGCCACTAAACAAGACAATTTTCCTTTACCGTTTGTTGATCAAAAGTTGGATAGATTGGCCGGACACGATTTTTACTGCTTTCTTGATGGTTATTCTGGGTATAATCAGATTTATATAGCCCCGGAAGACCAAGAAAAGACGACGTTTATATGTCCTTACGGCATTTTTGCTTATCGGCGCATGCCTTTTGATTTATGTAATGCGTCTGCCACTTTTCAATGGTGTATTTTCTGACATGCTAGAGCATTGTATTGAAATCTTTATGGATGACTTTTCTGTTTTCGGTGATTCGTTTGATCTATGTTTGCAGAATTTACAGAAGGTCCTGAAAAGATGCGAAGAGACAAATCTTGTGTTAAATTTGGAGAAGTGCCAATTTATGGTCCAAGAAGGCATTGTGTTCGGCCATCGCATATCCGCTCATGGAATTGAAGTCGATCGTGTGAAAATTGAAACGATTTAGAAAATGCCTCTGCCTACTTCAGTAAAGGGGGTAAGGAGTTTTTTGGACACATCGGGTTCTACCGTCATTTTATTAAAGATTTTTCAAAGATCACGAAGCCTTTGTGTAATTTGCTCGTGAAAGATGTCCCGTTTAATTTTAATGAGTTGTGTAAAGAAAGCTTCAATCTCTTGAAGAAGACTCTAAGCACCGCTGCTGTTATAGTCTCCCCAGACTGGAGCTTGCTGTTTGAATTGATGTGTGACGCTAGCAGTTTTGCCTTCTGGGCAGTTTTGGGACAGCGACAGGGAAAAGTACTTCATGTCATGTATTATGCAAGCCGAACCCTTGACGACGCCCAAAGAAATTATGCCACAACAGAGAGAGAACTATTAGACGTGATTTTTGCTTTTGATAAATTCCGAGCTTATTTATTGGGGACAAAAGTGGTCGTGTGGACTGACCATTCGGCTATCAAGTACCTTCTAGAAAACAAAGATGTTAAACCGAGGTTGATTAGATGGGTGCTTCTTCTACAAGATTTCAATTTGCATATACGAGATAAGAAAGGGACTGAAAATGTCATTGTAGATCATCTCTCACGTCTAGAAAATCCCTTGGAGAAAGCAGAGAATCATTCACCAATTGTGGAGAATTCCCCGGATGAGCAGCTCTACAAGCTAGGGTCACAACAAGCACCTTGGTATGCTGATTTAGTAAACTATCTAGCAAGCAATGTGATTCCCTCTGAGTTTAGTCGCCAACAGAAAAAGAAGTTGATCTATGATGCAAAATACTATTTATGGGACGATCCGTTTCTATTCAAAAGGTGCTCTGATCAAATGATTCGTCGTTGTATTCCTGATGAAGAAATATCTAGTGTTCTATATCATTGTCACTCTTCCCCATATGGTGGTCATTTTGGCGGGGTTCAGATTGCTTCTAAGGTTTTACAATTCGGTTTGTATTGGCCAACTCTATTTAAGGATGCTTATGCCTTTGTGTCGGCTTGCGACCGGTGTCAGAGGACTGGGAACATTTCGAGAAGGCATGAAATGCCATTGAACACTATTTTGGAGATAGAATTATTCGACGTGTGGGGGATCGATTTTATGGGCTCATTTCCACCATCTCATAAGAATCTTTTTATTTTGGTGGCGGTAGATTACGTGTCGAAATGGGTGGAAGCTATTGCGTCTCCGGAAAATGATTCGAGCGTCGTGGTAAAGTTTTTAAAAAAGTATATTTTTAACCGTTTTGGGACACCTCGAGCCATAGTGATCGATGGAGGAAAGCATTTTTGCAACAAATTTCTTGATCCCGTCTTGGCCAAGTATGGAGTCACACATCGAGTGGGAACCGGTTGTCACCCGTAGACGAGCGGGCAAGTGGAAATTTCTAACCGTGAGCTCAAATGGATTTTAGAGAAAACACTGAACTCCTCTAGAAGAGACTGGTCACTCAAGCTCGATGATGCTTTGTGGGCGTATCGTACCGCTTATAAAACCCTATAGGTATGTCACCTTATAGGTTGGTTTTCGGTAAGGCATGTCATTTGCCAGACTAAATGGAGCATAGGGCATATTGGGCTATTAAGAAACTTAATTTTGATCTCAATGCGGCTGGCGAGAGAAGTTGTTTGCAATTGGGTGAATTGGAGGAACTACGACATGATGCTTATGAAAACGCCAAGCTCTACAAAGAACGCACTAAGGAATGGCATGATAAGCGGATCTTTCATAGAGAATTTACTCTGGGACAACAAGTACTACTCTTTAATTATCGTCTGAAGTTGTTTCCCGGAAAGCTGAAATCGAGGTGGTCGGGGCCTTTCACTGTGGTTCAAGTGTTTCTTCACGGTGCAGTGGAAGTACAATGTGAAAATCGCAAATTTAAAGTCAATGGCCAGCGGTTGAAAATCTACACTGGTGATCCGATAGATGCGCAAAAGTCCACAGTCGTCATATCCACCGCGAATTGGATTCTAGCAGGGTCCGACTGAAGACGATAAACTTAGCGCTTCTCGGGAGGCAACCCGAGTAGTAGTAGTAGATTTTAGTTAGGGCCGTGGCACACTAAGTAAGGGTTGCAACACGCATAGACTCCAATCCACGCCTAACTTGCTGTACTATGGGCCGCGGCACGCATACGCTGAGCCACGGCACACTTACTCAGGAGCCGTAGCACCCTTACTCGTAACCACGGCACGCGCCTATACCTGACCGAACGCATTTTTTTCTGTACTGTGTGCCGCGGATCCTGCTGGAAATATTAAATCCCAGCCCTGAGGAGTGCACTTCAGACGAGAGGTAAAAAAAAGTTGATAAATGAGGGGCATGAGAAGACACAGGTTACAACTTCGGATCGGTTCTTCTTCTTGTATTTCTTCTTTGATTCTCAACTATCCAAGCCCAGGTAATCCATAAGTTTTCGGTTATATTTTCTGAAATTATTTTAAGGATTGAGAATTGGGTAAGTTTTCTTCTGTTGTTTGACGAATTCGCATATCTTCTGATTTCTAGCGAGATTTTGATCGAAATATATTAGGAATATCAATTGATCTTGATTATGTTGCGTGTTTTGTCATGGATTAGTGCCAAAAAAAATGTTTTTGGTGAATGAATTCACAAATATTTATTTTCTCTTGACTTGAGTTTATTCCCGCCAAGTGTTTGTAGTAATGCCCAAGTGAGACTTGTTTGAACTAAACATCATCGATCTTATGCAGTGAATACGATTATCTGAATAGTATATTCCCCCAACCCTAATGCTTATTTTGAGTTAAATTTTCACATCTTGTCTCTCGTATAAAATTGAGGAGTTTTAACGCTACATCCGTGTATATTTTTCTCACAGTTTATTAGTTTGTGGTTGGTGTCATGTTATGCCATTTCTTCATCTGATATCCTTATTTTAGTTTCCAGGAACTCGTAATGGCTCGTAAGCAGAAGTTAAGCTCTACCCGTGCTTTGACTCGATCATCTCCCTCGAGAGGGGAACCCTCTCAAACCCCGACACAGGGGCAATTCCAGCACCTCACTGACCCAGAGGTTCATCGACTATTCACTAAAAGGATTCACCCACGAACCATCATTCCTGAGAGGGGATTCACGTCCGCCCCTCAAGACGGTGAATTATTATCGATGATCACTGAGATGGGCTGGACACGATTCGTCGCACAGCCCGAAACAGCCGTCATTTCTATAGTGCACGAATTCTACACTCGTGCTTTGCTACATCCTGTGTATGGAGGGCCTATGTTAGGGAGACCGGACATTCATACAGAGGTCACTGTCCGTGGTCAGACGGTTGACTTTTCTACGGCGGTAATTTGATGTTTATACGAGTTACCCGAGGTCAATGAATCGGCTTTCACGATGGCGATGGGTAGCATCACGAGGGAGGTGTTGTTAGAAGCACTAACTCAGCCGAAATCTGTTTGAGAGATGTGTGTTCTGGGGTCCGAAGCCTACTTCTTCAAAAGCTCAAGCCTCAGTCGGCTAGGATGAGCCTGGTTATACTTCATATGCTCGCGGGTAGACCTTACTTCACAGATACGCTCAGTCCTAATGCCTCGCGCTCAACTGCTCTATGCCATCACTTCCGATATCAGATTCGATGTGGCCCCACGTCTGGCCCGGTCCATTCTACAGTGCATCAAGGGAGCGGCCAACATGGCACTGAAGCATCCCTCTCTGATCTGCGCTTTATGCCGCCAGTCAGGCATGGTCTGGTCGGATGACGAGCCTACCATCGCACCCCAGGGTCCGATAGACCATCGCATAATCTCTCATTTCGACCAGTGGGGTGGCGCGCGAGCGCACCCGCGAGGATGAGGTTTTATTTTGGATCAGCCACGTGAGCACTCGCATCCTATTCAGACTACCTCATAGCCTCTTCTTATCACTGATGACCTGACGAATGATGCTGAGGATCAAACAGATTCTGCTCCACCCCCAGCGAGAGATCACACTTTGCAGGCGATTTTTGACGGTCTGAGGGAGGAGATACGATCAGAGCGGGATAGTGTGATCGCAACTGTGCATCGTGAGATGTACCAGAAGATCCGTCGGGCCAATCGGCGTGCTGATAGGCGTTTAACTGCTAGGGACACGTACCATCAGGAGTATTTAGCAGTGTGGACGGACCATATCCTTCACCCAGACAGACCGTTCATACCTCCGACCATGCCACCTACACCACCTACTTCACCTGACGAGGCTGATGCTAGTACCTGAGCTTTTTTTTATTCAGGGGAGTACTTGACCTGCTGGTTTACTACTTATTCTTATTTTTATTTGTCTTCCATTAGGGACAATGTATTTCTTAAGTTTGGGGGGGAGTTAACTTTTAGTTTTAACTTAATTAGTTTGTCGTGCTTGATTTTCGATATCATTGTCACTTGCTTGTCTTCTTTGGTATTTTGGATATTGTTAATATTTCGTGAGTATGTTGTGCAGCCATGCGTAAGACTGGATATATAATTCTGAATTCTATTTGAAGAACTGGATAAGTCTAGTCGAGTCACCTTAGGCCATTTCATACTAGAGTACTCATTTCAGTCTGGTTTTTGCGTCATTGTGGAAGCCATGGAATTCAGGAAATGAGACAGACGTGTTTGTAGTGTTCACATTACACGAGCCACCGTATATATGTTTGGTTGCACTGTTCACCTAGCTAGTCGCCTAGTGACATTGGACTTGTAAGCATTAAACTAAGTTCCTACGATTAGGCATTGGTACAGACAGTTTTAATTCCCGAAAATATGAACAACCTTGCATGCTCTAGGATGGGAAGTCTAGTAATCGGGTGTATTCACATAACCCGTAGTTTACATTCGCGTAAAACGACAACCTTGAATAGACATGTGTAAGAGGTAGAATAATTATTTAGAAAAATAGCATCTCCTATGATAGAAAGCTAAGTAACAGGATGTATACACGTAATCCGTAGTTTACATTCGCGTAAAACAACAACCTTGAATCGGACGTGCCAAAAAAAATAAGATACTAGAGTTTTTTTCTCCGCTGTAGAGGGAGACTTAGTAACTAGGAGAATTCATGAGCCCCATGAGTGTCTTTTATGTCAAACGGTTCCCCAATACATGAGAACCGAAATCCACCCTAGGACTTTTCCGATGAAACATTCCGGGATTCGAAACCTAGTGGTTAACTCATTGTTCCTAATATCATAATAGTTATTAAAAGAGAAGGGATTTATGTCCGGGGAATGTCATTAGGGAAATCATATTAGTTGTGCTGCATTTCGTATGTTTATGCCACAAGGCTATGGGACTAGGCGAGTTAGTTTGTTATAACCTCACCATTCATATTGTCGGTCGGCTCATTTCATGTTTGTTGATCTTTGAGCCTTGACTATCTTCATGGGCTGAGATTAGCACGAAAAAGGGTTACCTTGAGGAATCATTGTCCGTAACATGACTCACTAGTACGATATTCGTATTATTCTTTGAGATTTTCAAGGTTGTATTAATAAGTTGAGAACTATGGATTTGCACGATTGTCCACGATACTTGTAGTTTGTTTGAAGTTGATTTTTGCTTGAGGACAAGCAAAGGCTTAAGTTTGGGGGTATTTATTACGTGTTATTTTTGTACGCTTTATTGTCATTATTTTATCTCTATTTTGATTTAATTCTGCGTAAATGAGCTCCTAATGCATTATGTTTACATGTTTTGAAGGAAATTGGAGTCCTGGAGCTTGAACAAAGAAAAACAGGCCAAAAACTACATTTACCGGTATAGGGACGCATCACACGGAGCTGGGCCGCGTCGCAGACACAACACGTGCAACTAGGCACAATCTGTACCGGGGGCCACGGCACACTTACTACGGGCCGTGGCCCGTATTGAATTTTCGCCCAGACTGGGCAGCGGTGTGATTAGGGCCGTGGCACACTTACTCCAGGCCGCGGCCCGCAGCGGCGGGAAACCTGATGATACTCCGTGATTTTGGCCGTTTTGGAGTCAAACAAAACCTAATTTTTTGGACGCGATTTGGAGGCATGAGAGGGTTATAAAAGCTGAGACAAGGACAAAAATAAGGTATCGGATCAGAGGAGAGGGGAATACCTAGCGGCAAAGAACAGAGCAAAGGAAGAGAACGAAGGCAAGAGCACGGAAGGGGACGATTTCTTCAATCGTGTTTGAAATTCTTGTCCCTTATGTTTAATTCTTGTATTTTTGTGTTGCTTTCTAACATGTCGGGCTAGATTCCCTAATTATAGGATTGAGATGAAATCGAGATTATGATGAATTAACTCTTGGTTTTACATTATTGATATTTCCCCTTTTTCATTGAATTTTCCCCGGTTGTTCTTAATGCTCTCAATTGTGTGGCTAATGATTGAATTGTTCTAGCTTCTTAACTTGAATCAGAAGAGGAAAATGAGTAGTGATAATTAGGATAAAACCATTTTATCTTATGAGATAGGAATATACTCATAAGAATTATGAAGCTCGTTATTTAGAAGATTATAGATCTTTTTGGCTAACATCGAAATAACGCACCTAGGAATAGAGTGAATTGTTCATGTTGGAAAATTCTACTGACCTCGGAAGGGGCATTAGATTAAATTAGATAATCTTCCCTTTCAATTAATTGGGAAATTACTAACTTATATAAATCAAGATTAATTTGGATTAATCACGGTGAATTCTTGATCCTAGATACTTCTCTTATTTGAAACTCCTTTTATCGGATAATTGATCTCTCATTTATTTTAGTTTATCACACTGTCGAATTTATTAATAATTGTTCAACCCCAAATTTTTCGATCTTTCAAATAAAACTAGGAAGAACCAATAAATTGGTAATTAGCACATTAGTCCTCGAGGAAACGATACTCTACTCACTACTTTATTACTTGTATACGACAACATGCACTTGCGTTCACGAAAAATACGTAACAGTACTATATGTAGATGACATTCTACTAATAGGAAACGATGTGGGAATGCTCGGTTCTGTCAAAGCTTGGCTTTCGAGTAATTTCTCCATGAAAGACTTGGGAGAAGCTACTTATATTCTTGGTATTCGGCTCTACCGGGATAGAGCGAAGAGGATGATTGGTCTTTCCCAAGCCCTCTATATAGATAAGATCTTAAAGCGATTTAAGATGGATGATTCTAAAAGAGGGTTCCTACCGATGCGACATGGAATAAAACTCTCCTTGAAGATGTATCCTCAAAGTGAGGAACAATGAAAGAAAATGAGTAATATACCATATGATTCGGCCGTGGGTAGCCTTATGTATGCTATGTTGTATACGAGACCTGACATTGCGCATGCTGTGAGCGTGGTAAGTAGGTTTCAGGCAAACCCAGGTAGGGAACATCGGACTGCCATAAAGAACGTTCTCAAGTACTTGAGAAGGACAAGAGATATAGTTCTTATGTATGGCGTTGGAGAACTGAATGTGATGGGCTTCACTGATTCAGACTTCCGAGGGCAGAAAGACGATTCGATGTCTACTTCTGTCTACATATTTACTCTTAATGGAGGATCGGTATCTTGGCGTAGTGCCAAGCAAAGCGCGACTGCTGATTCCACCAGTCAGGCTGAGTATCAAGCAGCCTCGGAGGCTTCCAAGGAAGGGTTCTGGATTAAGAAGTTTCTAGGAGAACTTCAAGTGATACCATGTGCTGAGCTGCATGTTCTGCTTTTCTGTGACAACGACGGAGCTATAGCACAGGCCAAGGAGCCGGGGTTTCACAATAGTACCAAACATATTGAGAGTAAGTATCATTTCGTAAGAGAATTTGTTCGCAAGGGATACATTGAGCTGCATAGAGTAGACTCAGCCGACAACGTGGCTGATCCACTGACCAAGCCACTTTTTTAGACTAGCTTGGAGCGTCATCTAGAGAGCATGGGTATTAGATACCATAGTGTGTGGCATTGAGTGTAAGTGGGAGATTGTTAGGAGTATGCCCTCGAATGCCACTCAGAGGATGTTGAGTGAGGGCATTGTACTTGTTATTATGTAATTCATCATTAAAAGGCAAATGAATGTTTCTTTATTTACTGGTAGTTACTGTCATTCCTGACTCGTAAATATATATATAGAAACTAGTCCGTGTATTTGAGAGCAAAACATTCCACTCCTTATTGGATAAGGGGATCGGCACTGAAAAAGTTTATAGCTCAATACTTAATCGTTCGCAAGTTGATGAAACTTGACTGGGCGTTAAGTTTATGTGAAGACTTGTATGACGTGTTCTTTTACATGGAGAGTGCCTGTCGAACACTAATGGTTAGTGGGAGCACATGTTATAGGTATGCTAATTGAATTAGTATACTCGAACCGACTCACCCTCAATTCGTCACACAAATTTCACTCTCGACAGTCAATGACGGAATCGAAAGGTTGTGATAGGTATTCGTGAACCATCGACTTGAGGATTTGGTAGGGATGTGCTTGTGACGTTAAGATCATTATTAGAGTAGTTCGACCCAGAAAACCGAAAGGTGGGGGTCAACCTCGACGTGCGTCTTGACGGGCAAGTAGTAGGTCCTACTGAATACCAAGATAGGATTCTTTCTACTGTTAGTGAACGGGTTATATGTCCTATGCGGTTATTGGCAGATGAGATCATAAGTCTTCGGCCAAAGCATTGGAGCTAGTTGTATTGGATACACGAGAGCTCGATGATCTCGATTTGCATTAACTCATGCATAGAGTCAAGTACAGATAGGGTTTGACTGACCGTGATCCTATAACTTGATCGGGACATTTGAAAGAAGGGTTTATACGTATACTGGTATTCACGACAGAATGGTTCTTGAATGATCCCAATCATTCGTTCTCGGTTGGGGTATAGCGCAGGCCGCCAGGCTAGCTTGGTGGTGCTACTACTCTTTGGTTCCTCCCATTGCTAATTGAGACGGACCTACCGAGTCGCGCAATAGGATTGACAACGGAATGAATCGAGCATATTCTCTCTTTATAAATGTTAGATATTGGATATCTAATTTATTGGACATCGGATGTCTAATTAATTTAGGGACATTGGATGTCTAAATTAATTTATTGGATAAATTAATTGACGGTCGAATGAATTAAATAAATTACTGGGTGATTAATTTAATTCATAGATATAGTTATTTCTTGGAGAAATTAATTATATTGCTTTGTATTTGATATGATTAATTAATTAGATTAATTAATTCATATAAATACATCGGAACAGAATTGGAGTTTATCTGTTTGGACTCTCGGGAGTCCAAAACCGACCGAACTCTTCCTATCCTTCTAGATGGTCACACCCCACCCACCTACTTCCCTTTGTCTTGGTCTTTTGTCTCCACCTTAAGTGGTGGAAGACCAATTACTTATTGAGGGGACAATATCTTTAGATATTATTATGTAGGTGATTTTGTGTAATTTAAATGAGAATAAAAGGTGAAGACAACTATCTCTCTTGAGTTTGAGAGTATCACACGGTTCAAGCAAGAGAGAGAGGAAAAATAGTTTTTCCAAGTCTTCTTCTTCTTCATTTGGTTCTTGAGTTTTCTTGGAGGAAAAATCAAGAGATATAATTGAGAGAAATTTTGATAAACATACTTGGAGTATATTCATCAAATCAAATAGCTTCATCATTCGATTCTAGCCGTAACCTTGGAGGTTAATTGGGTGATCGTCGTTCCGTTCTTTTCTCCGGCGCGTGGCAAGTAGAGACGCAGTGATTTCGGCACTGGATCATTTAAGAGCTTGAAGGATCGGATTCTTGGGAATAGCATCTAAGCTTGGGGAATCGTCTTCAAGAAGTATACCATTTAATCAACGGACTACGAGGGTATGATTTCTAATCTTCCTTGTTTTCGTTTTATATTCGTATATACGTAGCTTGATCGTTCCTCGTAGGGATTCAGATCGAATTTGATTCGTATTATTGCTTCCGTTGCGCCTTCGTTTTAGGCATCGAATCCCAACAATGAAAACCCACCTATGATTCATGTAAATTCATACAAAAACAACAACGAGGACGAGTCGCACCCGAACCCTCTCGATTTCACAAATACCACGATATTTACCATGAACTTGTAGGAAAAACATGAATACCACTAAGATTAATCACATACATCATGGATTAATCAACAACACGGAACGAATCTGACATAAAATCAAAAAAAAACAATTTCCCAAAAAATAGGATTTAAGAGATTACCTCGGATCGTAGATGAAGAACAAGTGTTGGTGTTGTTAATATACACCAAGAACTCAAGAAAGATGATAGCTGATGTGATTGGGAGAAGAAATCGCCTCTAGTTCGCACAAGCCGCGAGGAAGGAGATGAAGTGAGAAATATTACAATCTGAGGTCAACTCTCGGGTATATATAACCAGACGGTTTAGCGTGCGCTAACGGATTATGGTTAGCGTGCGCTAACCAGCCAACCCGGTCCAGAACCTTCGGTTTTGACCCGTTAGCGTGTGCTACCCGATAATTAGCGTGCGGTATAAGCCCCCTGTTACCGCGCGCTATCGACTTATAGCGTGCGCTACCTGTTCGTCTCCAGAGTCCAAAAAATTCTGCCTCAACTGGAATACCAAATTAGCACGCACTGCAACACACCTAGCATGCACTAAGTCTCAACCATAGCGTGCGCTAAACTGCTCGTCCAGAGAGCAGTAACAACCCATTGCCACTGATGTACTCAAATCATTAGCGCGCGCTACTGGCGAAGTTAACGCGCGCTGATCAACAAAATTAGCGTGCTCTAACGAGTGCATACAGTAATACAAAAAGCACTCAAAGATGGAAAGCGGCGAATTCTTCCCTGGATGAAAACAACGTGCACACAACACTAAATAATGGACTGAAGAAGACACACACACACGACGAGTTTGATCCCGAACTAAAGCACCAAAAGAAACCACGATTCCGACTACCCAAAGGTTCGGAAAACGACAATGATAGTAATTGCCGCATAACTTTGGGAAATTACAGAACGGCCCAAAAAATTTGAAATACACGATACACATCACAATATCCATAATTACATAAGATGGATTTACGGCAACCCCGAAATGGCGGTTCCGAATAACAATTACGAGAATCGGACCAAAAAGCGACGGAAATGACGATAAATGCGTAATTGAGTAAAACAAGTCCGAAACAAGCTCGGGTGACAAAAAGTCCACTATTAATATTCTCAAAATATCAATGCGGTTACAAGCGAGTCACTAAAAACGAAAAATACACCAAAATGAAAAATATCGGAAAAAGGAAATATGCGGATATTACATTCTCCCCTTCTAAAAACAAGTTTCGTCCCGAAACTTAAGAAACAAACAACTCGGGATACCTAGCACGCATGCTATCCTCGGTTTCCCAAGTTGCCTCCTCGACACCATGTCTCGACCACTACACCTTGACCAATGGAATGATGTTATGCCTCAGTCGCTTCTCGCGGTGCTCCAAAATCTTCAAGGGACACTCCTCGAAGGTAATATCCTCAGTGATATCGATCTCACCATAGTCGATGACATGACTAGGATCCGGAACATATTTTTTCAGCTGGGAAACATGGAAAACATTATGGACGTGACTCAAAGCCAGAGGCAATGCCAAACGATACGCCAACTCGCCGACCCTCTCTAGAATCTCAAAAAGCCCAATAAATCTCGGACTCAAGTTTTCCTTCTTCCCGAAGCGGAAAACTCCCCTCGTCGACACCTTTAGCAAGACGTGGTCTCCCACCTCGAATTCCAAAGATCGACAATTAACATCAGCATAAGATTTCTGTCAACTCTGAGCTGTCAACATCCTCTCCCGAATCAATTCCACCTTCTTTCTTTTCTCCAAAGCGATATCCGGTTCGGTCCCGACCAAATCGAACACCTCATTCCTACAAATCGACGACCAACATCGCCGCCCATAAAGCGCCTCATATGGTGCCATCTTGATCAACGCGTGCCAACTATTGTTGTACATGAACTCGATGAACGGAAAATGTTCCTCCAAATCACTGCTCCAATCGAGAACACAAGCACGCAACATATCCTCAAATGTTTGGATAGTGCGCTCCGACTGCCCATTGTTAGGCGTATTTTTATACGCTTATTTATCATTATTTTGTAGTATTTTGGAGAGTGAAATTGTCTAAATGAGCCTTTAATGCCTTAATTTTGTATGATTGACAGGAAATTGAAGTCCGGAAGCTAAAACGAGGCAAAACGGGCGAGCAGCCGTCTGGACTATGAGCCGCGGCACAAGGAAGCAGGGCCGCGGCACAGAAGACACCCACCAAAGGCGAGTAAATCGTACTGCATGCGCAGCCCGGCCAGTGAGCCGCGGCCGTAAGAAATTAAAGACGCCTGCATCAGTGAAGGCCCTGTGCCGCGGCACAAGTTTAGTGCGCCGCCTTTACTTGGCGTTTTTGGTTGTCCGCGCGAATTAGGGCCGTTTCGAAGCCAGTTTTCGACCTACGGATACGGACGCGATTTGGAGGATATGCTGAGCTATAAATAGGGTTTAAGACCCTAATTAATTATCTTTGGAGCTTGAATCTTTTGGAGCTTAAGCTTGGAGACGGCAGAAGAAGAGGGAAGCAGAAGACTTCAAAGGCAGAGGGCGGAAGCTGAAGAACGGAGGAATCCGAGCTTCATCTGCGTTTGATTTTTATGCTTTCATTTATCTATTCTGTATTTTCAATTATTAGTATGTCAGGCTAAAGCCCTAATCTAGGGTTTTGATGAAACCTATGTTTTGACGAATTTCTTGAGATTATCCAATTAATTACCTTTTTATTGAGTTGTCCCAATTGTGTTTAATGCTTGCAATTATCTGGCCAATAGTTGTATTGATTTAATCATTCAATTCGAATCGGGAGAGGAGATTTGGTGAGGAACTATTGGTGAGGACCGTTTTATTCTGTGAGATAGGAATATACTCATAGGAACTACGTGGCTTTTGGGAGATTTTATGCCTTTCGCCTATTGACGAATTAATTCACCTAGGGATAGAGTGCGTTATTCGCCTTTAGATAAATCTATTGACCTCAGGAGAGGCGGTAGAATATATTAGCAATCTCCGCCTTCAATAAATTGGGAAAATTATTTATTACGGATAATCGAGAGTAAATTCGGATAAATTGAGGTGGATTCAGAACCCTAGAATTATTCATCATTTGATTTCTTTTAGTCATGCTATCGTCTTCTACTGTTTAGTCGCTTAGTAATTCTTTTAGTTATTAATTGCAAAAACCCAAATTCGATTGTTCAAACAAAATTGGAATACATAAAAATCGGTAGTTAGAGATTCAGTCCTCGTGGGAACGATACTCTACTTATCACTTTATTACTTGTAAACGATGACGTGCACTTGCGTGTAAGAAATATCGCAACAAGTTTTTGGCGCCGTTGCCGGGGATTGAAATTTTCTAATATCGATTTAAGTATTTCTAGTCTTAATTTGAACGTTTTATTTTTATTTTTGTGTATTTAATTTCGTTTATTTGTTTTTTCCTTTCAGGACCTTTCGTGTAGTGCATGAGAAAACTCGGTAACGAAGGCCTACTACCTTTGGATACCGAGCTCGAGCGCACTCTAAGAAGGAATAAGAAGGAGAAAAGAGAGTTGCATTTACGGTCAACATGGCCGAGACTATCGAAGTCCAAGGAGGAGATAACCATGTGCGGCAAGTTCAACCGGAACTAGCTCTTCGAGATTATGCCATACCGCAGATCAATGCTAATTTTTCGGGAATCCGGCGTCCCACTATCCAAGCCAATAATTTTGAGATCAAGCCCGCTATTATTCAGATGGTGCAGGCGAGCCAATTCGTGG
Organism: Orobanche coerulescens; assembly: GCA_033398695.1. Taxonomy (NCBI): domain Eukaryota; kingdom Viridiplantae; phylum Streptophyta; class Magnoliopsida; order Lamiales; family Orobanchaceae; genus Orobanche; species Orobanche coerulescens. The sequence goes on along the minus strand of CM065810.1, from coordinate 96,412,390 downwards.
ATCCGAATGACGACCCGAATGCCCATATTGCTTCTTTCCTTGAGATATGCGACACGTTCAAGACTAATGGTGTCACCGACGATGCCATCCGATTGAGGCTTTTCCCTTTATCTTTGAGGGATAAAGAGAAATTTTGGTTAAATTCCTTACCTCCGGGGTCGATTACAACATGGGGGGGTTAGCGCAAGCCTTCCTTGCCAAATTCTTCCCACCTGCTAAGACGGCGAGGTTGAGAAACGAAATAACCACCTTTGGTCAGTACGACATGGAATCGCTCCACGAGGCGTGGGAGCGATATAAAGATTTGTTACGAAGATGCCCTCATCACGGCCTTCCTGATTGGCTTCAGATTCAGACGTTCTATCTTGGTTTGAGTGCTTCTACACGCACTCTCATGGACGCGGCCGCTGGAGGGGCCTTGATGGGAAAGTCTATGGCCGAGGCACACTCGCTTTTGGAAGATATGGCCGCAAATGCATACCAATGGCCATCGGAAAGATTTACACCGAAGAGAGTTATGGAAGTTTCAAGTAATGACCCGATTTCCACTTTGTCAGCTCAAGTCGCCGCTTTGACCCAACAGCTCCAAGCATTTTCGCACGCACCAGCCCCCGTTACCATAGAGACATGCAATTGGTGTAACGGATCACACCCGAGCGCGGAATGTCAAGTTGGAAACCCGTTCGAACAACATCAGATGGAGCAGGCTCAATTCGTGGGAAATGGGAATCGGCAGAATAACCCGTACTCCAACACTTATAATCCGGGGTGGCGCAATCATCCCAACTTTTAGTGGAGAAACGGACAGAACTCAAACCAGCCCCCGTTCACTCAGAATCAACAGCAGCCCTCTCCCGCTCCCAAAGTGTCTCTCGAGGAAGCACTTGCAAAATTGGCGGCAAATACGAGTCAATTTATGACCCGTATTGAAGCAACATTGCAAAATCATTCCGCTTCCATTCGGAACTTGGAGGTCCAGCTGGGCCAAATTGCTAATGTGTTGACAGCTCGCCCGGAGGGAGCATTGCCGAGTACAACAGAGACAAATCATAGAGAGAGTCTAAACGCAATCAGCTTAAGAAGTGGGAAAGAGGTGCTGGATCAGCCTGAGCGGTGTGAAAAGAAGAAGGAAATTGAGGAAAAGAATGATTTAGAGCCAGAGGAGTCGAAGGATTTGAAACCTTCAATAAAGTTGCCGGATAACTCAAAGACATGTGTACCCCCCATCCCGTTTCCGCAGAGATTACAGCAGAAAAAGGCGGACAAACAATTTCTAAGTTCCTTGACGTGTTTAAAAAGCTTCACATAAACATTCCGTTCGCCGACGTGTTGGAACAGATGCCGAGTTACGTTAAGTTCATGAAAGAGATATTATCGAAGAAAAGAAAGCTTGAGGAGTTTGAAACGGTCGCCTTGACAGAGGAGTGCAGTGCAATTCTTCAAAAGAAGCTCCCACCAAAATTGAAAGATCCGGGAAGCTTCAACATACCGTGCACCATGGGGAATCTCTCGTTTAAAAAGGCACTGTGCGATCTCGGTGCTAGTATCAACCTCATGCCTCTTTCGATTTTCAAAAAGCTGGATATTGGGGAAGCCAAGCCAACAACAGTCTCCTTACAATTGGCGGATCGATCGATTAAGTATCCGAGGGGAGTGATTGAGGATGTATTAGTCAAGGTTGATAAGTTCATCTTTCCGGCCGATTTCATCGTACTCGACATGGATAAAGATGAAGATATTCCAATCATCTTGGGACGACCATTTTTAGCGACTGGCCCAACCCTTATAGATGTGGAAAAAGGGGAGTTAACTCTGAGGGTCCAAGACGAGCAAGTTACTTTTCAAGTATTCAAATCTTTCCCATGTCCCGGAAGTGTTGGTAAAAGGTCACAAGGTGAAAGTGTAGATGTAGTTGAAAGAGGAAAGCACCGAAAACATAGTCGGTTGAAAAATTCAGATTCAGTGGCAGATGGTTCAATTTTTAAGAAGGATGTAGAACAAGTAGCATTTCTCGAGCATGAGGACAAATCTGCTGCAGTCTTGAGTGCGTTTGTGGAGGAGGAGAGTAAGCCGAAAGCCCAGCGGACAATTAGTCATGGAAAAAACGGGTGTTTCGGGAAGTTGTTTACGTCGAAACCTTTCCGCAAACAACATTTGATGACCGAACCGAAAGTCAAATCGCTAATGACCAATGGTCATAATTTTAACAAATATATGAACGGTTCGATGAACGGGGCGGAAACCAAATGGAGTTTGCGAAAAGCGAACTAATGTTTTCCAATAGGTCCGGCTGAAGACTATAAACTTAGCGCTTCTCGGGAGGCAACCCGAGTTCGTAGTTGTAGATTTTTGCATTTCTTTATTTTTCTTGCATTCGTGATTCTTATTTTTCATCATTTTTATGCTTCAATTTGCTTCTGCCTCTCGCTTTTAACGTGTTCTTCTCAAAATTCTGTGCAGAAAAGTTCCAGGGAAGAAACTGAAGTCTGAGCCGCGGCACAGGTATTGTGAGCCGCGTCACACATAAATCGTAAGGGGAGGCTAAACCAACTATACCCTGTGCCGCGGCACGGCATAAATGAGCCGCGGCACACTTGAGCACTGAGCCGCGGCACACGAAATCTGTGCCACGGCACATGACAAAACGAGAACACAGGTAAAAGGGACTGTACCCTGTGCCGCGGCTCACTTTAGCTGTGCCGCGGCACACAATACGGAATTCGAAGGGGCCAGGTACCTTATAACTCTCAATCGGCCGAACTCCCAGGTATGTTTTTCTTTTTCCCTTCCCTCTCCCTTACCTGCGCGCGAATCGGCCGAAGCATCCTTCAAAATTTTTTCTTGCGATTTCTTCTTGCAATCTTCACAAAACCAAAAGGTATGTTCCAATCTTTAATCTCTACTTGTTTATGGTTTAAATTTGAAAGTGTTTATGCTTTGGATGGATTGAACATGTTTATTCTCCTTCAAAATTTCTAGGATGGTTTAGGGAATAACATGGTAGTTTTAATCGAATTCTCATGGTTAGTTTGGAATATGAATGAGTTGAGTGTGTTGTGTTGATGATGATTGAATTGTGTTTCTGTTCTTGGGGGTTGAATCGAGCTATAGCCATGTTTATTCTTCAAGTAAACCCGTGCCCTCAAGGTGTTTGATAAATTGCCTAAGTGAAAAGTTTTCTTTGGAAAAGCAATCTTTTGAATTTTCGTGCAACGTATACGTTCTGAATTTACAGCAAGCCCAACCCTTACATCCAGGTTAAATGTTTAAGTCCAATTTCATCCTTCTCTCACGTATGAGCTATTTTGTTAAATTCGGGATTTCTGGCTGGACATCCTTAGCCGAGTGTAGATCATTGTTATTATTGTTTGCGTGAATAAACCCTCGTGTTGTACTTTTCAGGACTGATTATGGCGAGAACAAAGAAACTGAGCAAGAGAGCTAGGACCCAGTCATCCCCCACTCGAGGGGAGACCTCTCGTGGTCGGGCCGAGGCGGAGGGGCACCAATTTTCGGACCCTGAAATTCACAAGATATTCAATGAAAAGATCCGGCCACGACCGCTTATTCCAGAGAGGGGATTTACTCCAGCTCCTCAGGACGGGGAATTGCTCACTATGATTGATGATATGGGGTGGGCCAGATTTGCTGCACCCCCCGAGCCAGCGGTTATCTCGATTGTGCAGGAGTTCTACGCCAGTGCACTACTGAAGCACATTCGGGCAGGGCATAAATTGCCGTCATTAGAGTCTCGGACTCAGGTCGATGTCCGAGGGGTTACCGTTGATTTCTCCACGGCTGCTATTCGGAGGCTGTTTGGGCTTCCGGTGGTTGATGAGTCGGCCTATGACCGAGTGATGACCAGCCTCATGAAGGAGGCCCTGCTCGAGACCATTGCACAGCCCGATTCCGACTGGGAGCAGCGAGCACAGGGTTCTTCCACTTTCCACTTCAGGAGCTCGCGCCTCAGCCGGCTCGGGCGTGCCTGTCTTTATTTTATCTGCGCACGCATTGACCCCACCTCCCAGATCCATACTGTCTTTCTCTCCCGCGCCCGGACACTTTATGCTATCACTTCCGGGCTGCGTTTCGATGTGGCCCCCATCCTGGTCCGATCTATCTTCCAGTGTATCCAGGGGGGGCCAAGACGGGGTTGAAGCACCCCTCTCTCATCTGCGCTTTGTGCCGGCAGTCGGGGCTGACGTGGTCAGACGACGAGCCGATGCTTGCCCCCAGGCCCCGATTGACCACCGCATCATATCACACTTTGACCAGTGGGGAGGAGCGCCGGCGCACGCTCGGGGGAGAGGATTTCTGCTAGAGGAGGCCCACGAGGGGTCCCTCGAGCCGCTTTTGTTGACACATGGAGATGCCGGCCCGCCACCCGACAGAGCGAGGTTGCAGGAGTTGTTTGATGGGCTGAGGGAGGATATGAGGAGACAGAGAGAGGAGCAGAGAGAGGATCTGAGGAGAGAGAGAGAGGAGCTGAGAGAGGAGACGAGGAGAGAGAGAGATGAGATGAGGAGAGAGAGGGAGAGTTTGATGGCTGCCATGCGAGAGGAGCAGCGGACGGAGCGGGAGAGCGTTGTTGCTGCCGTCAGAGCCGAGATGCGAGAGCAGGCCCGCCGGGCCAGCCGACGAGAGGTGAGGCGTCTGGCTGCGAGGGATGCTTATCATCAGGAGCACCTCTCCGCATGGACGGCCCATATCATGCATCCCGACGGGCCATTTATTGCACCCGCCCGGCCAGCCACACCACCCTCCTCACCGGATGATGCCGGCACCAGCTCCTGAGCGGACTGGAGGGGAGTACTTGACCTTTTACTTTTATTGCATATCAGTTTTTGTCCATTGAGGTCAATGTACGTCCTAAGTTTGGGGGGGGGGGGAATTTACTTTCAGTTTCTACATTCATTGCTGTACTTTATTTCATTGTTGTACTCTATTTCGTTGCACTTTTCATTACTTTGCATAAAAATTTTTTAGATAGCCTTGCTTGTCTTAGTTTTTCTCCTTTATTCGTGAATTTTTCGTGCTTCTATTTGTGTGATACTGATGTTACGACACTATTTTCTCTCTGAAGAAACGGTCGAGTTTTAGTCGAGTTGTAGCCAGTTATTTCTGTTCTGCTTAGTATTCATTTATGTCCAAAATTTTTCGCGATTGTAGAGGTCTTGGCAGATAAGAGACGATACATACTTGTTTTAAAATCACCGTCAATACGTTTGGTTACATTTTTCGGTTAGTTAGTCGTCCAGTTATATTAGTCGTGTTGGCACTTAGATTGAGTTTAGAGTCGGTCAGTTTTTCCCAAAAGTCGACATATTGTTGTTCTATGAAGGGAAGTCTAGTAACCGGGGGCATTCGCGTGACCCGTTGTTTACTCTCGCGTAAAACTACGACCCTGATTAGACTAGTGATTTAGATATTTCACATGTGCCAATGATAGGGAGCCTAGTAACCGGGGGTATTCACGTGACCCGCTGTTTACTCTCGCGTAAAACGGCGACCTTGATTCGAACATGCGGAAATTATATATTCGAGTTGTTTCTCCGCTGTAGACGGGAACTTAGTAACTAGAAGCATCCATGTGCCCCATGAGTGTCTTTTACGTCAAACGGTTTCCCAATACATGAGAATGGAAGTTTCACCCTAGGATTATCCCGATGAAACATCCCGAGATCTTAACCTAGTGGTCAACTCGAATCAAATTTTTGAGCATATATATAAGGGAATACTGTCTGAGGTTTATTTGTTATGAAACTCGTGAAAATTGTGCCATTAGACTGTGGAACGGGACGAACTAGCTTGTTTATTTTAGCCTTTCATATTGACGGTCGATTTGACTCACATTTTGTTAATTTTTGAGCTGGATTTTCTTCATGAATGAGTGATTAGGACTGAACTTGATTACTTTGCGGAATCATTATTCTGAGTGCAGCTTGCTATTATGACACTTGTATTATTTAGAGAGAATTACAGGATAGTATTGATTAGGTTGAACACTATGAGTTGCACGATGATTCACGACATTCTTTTATTAAATTTAATTCTTTTTGCTTGAGGACAAGCAAAGGCTTAAGTTTGGGGGTATTTGTTAGGCGTATTTTTATACGCTTATTTATCATTATTTTGTAGTATTTTGGAGAGTGAAATTGTCTAAATGAGCCTTTAATGCCTTAATTTTGTATGATTGACAGGAAATTGAAGTCCGGAAGCTAAAACGAGACAAAACGGGCGAAAACGGCAAATCTGGACTATGAGCCGCGGCACAAGGAAGCAGGGCCGCAGCACAGGTAGACACCCAGCCAAAGGCAGAGTAAACTGTACTCTGTGCCGCGGCACAGCCCAGGTGAGCCGCGGCACAGAAGAAATTAAAGACGCCCAGGCATCCAGCTGAAGGCCCTGTGCCACGGCACAAGTTTAGTGCGTCGCGGCACACTTGGCGGTTTTTGGTTGTCCGCGCGAATTAGGGCCGTTTCGAAGCTAGTTTTCGACCTACGGATACGGACGCGATTTGGAGGATATGCTGAGCTATAAATAGGGTTTAAGACCCTAATTAATTATATTTGGAGCTTGAATCTTTTGGAGCTTAAGCTTGGAGACGGCAGAAGAAGAGGGAAGCAGAAGACTTCAAAGGCAGGGGGCGGAAGCTGAAGAACGGAGGAATCCGAGCTTCATCTGCGTTTGATTTTTATGCTTTCATTTATCTATTCTGTATTTTCAATTATTAGTATGTCAGGCTAAAGCCCTAATCTAGGGTTTTGATGAAACCTATGTTTTGACGAATTTCTTGAGATTATCCAATTAATTACCTTTTTATTGAGTTGTCCTAATTGTGTTTAATGCTTGCAATTATCTGGCCAATAGTTGTATTGATTTAATCATTCAATTCGAATCGGGAGAGGAGATTTGGTGAGGAACTATTGGTGAGGACCGTTTTATTCTGTGAGATAGGAATATACTCATAGGAACTACGTGGCTTTTGGGAGATTTTATGCCTTTCGCATATTGACGAATTAATTCACCTAGGGATAGAGTGCGTTATTCGCCTTTAGATAAATCTATTGACCTCGGGAGAGGCGGTAGAATATATTAGCAATCTCCGCCTTCAATAAATTGGGAAAATTTTTTATTACGGATAATCGAGAGTAAATTCGGATAAACTGAGGTGGATTCAAAACCCTAGACTTATTCATCATTTGATTTCTTTTAGTCAAGCTATCGTCTTCTACTGTTTAGTCGCTTAGTAATTCTTTTAGTTATTAATTGCAAAAACCCAAATTCGATTGTTCAAATAAAATTGGAATACATAAAAATCGGTAGTTAGAGATTCAGTCCTCGTGGGAACGATACTCTACTTATCACTTTATTACTTGTAAACGATGACGTGCACTTGCGTGTAAGAAATATCGCAACACCCATCCGTCTGAGGATGAAAAGAAGTGCTCAGACTCAACCGAGTACCCAACGCCTTATGTACCGCCTGCCAAAAATGCGATACAAAATGGCCATCACGATCTGAAACAATAGACTTCAGAGTACCGTGAAGCCTCATAATCTGCGCAATAAATACACGAGCTAACTTTTCCGGACCCCAAGTATCCTTGATGCCCAGAAAGTGTGCCGACTTGGTCAGACGATCCACAATCACCCAAACCATATTCATACCAGACTTCGACCTCGGGAATCTCATGACGAAGTCCATCGAAATATCTTCCCATTTCCATTCCAGAACGGGAAGCGACTGCAACAACCCGGCTGGTCGCTGATGCTCGATTTTGACCTGCTCACAAGTCAAATATCTCGCTACAAATTATGCGACCGCATCCTTCATATTATTCCACCAAAAGTTCCTCCTTAGGTCCTTGTACATCTTACTCGAACCAGGATAAACCGAGTAAGGCGTAGCATGGGCCTCACGCAAAATACTCTGCCTCAAATCTAAGTCGTTCGGTATACAAAGCCAACTCTAGAATCTCAACATACCATCCTCGTGAATCACAAATCCAGGAGACTTCCCCTTAAGAACATTCTCTCGGATTTGAGCAATCATCGGATCCTTAAACTGCTTCAGTTTAATTTCATCGATCAACGACGATGAAATTTCTAAAGCACAAAGTTGCCCGACAACTCCTGGCAACAAAATCTCAACATCCAACTCGATCAAATCACGTTGAAGCTTAGATTGAGATGTAAGTATCTCAAGTGTCCGTAACGTAACCGGTTTCTGACTCACGGCATCTGCCATGACGATCGCTTTGCCCGAATAGTAAACGATTTTGAGGTCATAATCCTTAATCAACTCTAACCACCTATTATGCCTTATATTCAACTCCCGTTGAGTAAATATATACTTTAGACTTTTATAATCGGTAAAAATCTGACATTCAGAGCTAAAGAGATAATGACACCAAATCTTGAGCGCAAAAACAACTGACGCTAACTCCAAGTCGTGAGTAGGGTAGGTGAGCTCATACGACCTCAACTGTCTCGACGCAAACGTAATAGTCTTGTCGTGCTGCATCAACACGCACCCAAGACCTTGACCCAAAGCATCGCTATAAACAGCAAAACCCTCGTTGCCACACGACAACACTAGAATCGGGGCTGAAGTCAAATGCCTCTTCAGCTCCTCAAAACTCGACTGCCTTTCGTCATTCCAGACAAACTTCTCAGATTTCTGAAGCAACTGTATAAGTAGCCGAGCCAGTTTCGAGAATCCCTCGACGAACCTATGATAGTAGCCAGCCAAACCCAAGAAACTACAGACCTCTTTCACATTCTTAGGCGGCGTCCAATCCAGCACTGCCTCAATCTTCTGTGGATCCACACGAACCCGCTCAGCTCAAATCAAGTGACCCAGAAACATCACTTCTGTCATCCAGAACTCACATTTCGAGAACTTCTCATAGAGTCGCTCGGTCCTCAAAATGTCCAACACCACATGCAGATGACGCGCATGCTCCTTCTCATTCTTCGAATAGATAAGGATGTCATCAATAAAGACAACTACATACTTATCCAAATAATCGATGAAAACCTTGTTCATTAACTGCATGAACACTGCCGGCGCATTGGTTAGCCCGAAGGGCATAACCACAAACTCATAATGTCTGTATCTCATCCGAAAAGTTGTTTTCGGGACATCAGACTCCTTCATCCAAAGCTGATAGTATCTCAATCTCAAGTCGATCTTCGAGAATACCGCAGCCCTCCTGCAACTGATCAAACAAGTCATCAATCCTTGGCAAGGGATACTTGTTCTTGATGGTCACTTTGTTTAGCTCGCGATAGTTGATACATAAACATAGTGAACCATCCTTCTTACGCACAAACAGGACCGGTACGCCCCAAGGCGAAGCGCTCAGTCGAATATACCCCGACTCAAGAAGCTCACTCAACTACTTCTTTAACTCAGCCATCTCGGAAGGTGCCATGCCATGCGGCGCCTTCGAAATCGGAGCCGCATACTGCTCTAACTCGATAGAAAACTCAACCTCACAATCCGGTGGTAACCCGGAAACTCGTTAGGAAAGACATATAGGAACTCACTAATGACTGGTATCGATGAAAACTCGACTCCACCTTCCTCCGCCTTCAAGGCGTAACACCAATAACCAGTACACCCCTTCTGTAGGAGTCTTATCGCCTTCAAGGCGTTAACTACGAACTTCTGGTTTCCCCTCTTTCACCCCGCGAAAAGATAACATGATGATGATCCTCGTGCGGTAGTTCATGATTGCACCATGCCGCTCGAGCCAATCATCCCCGAGAATTGAATCCTCACCCTCAATATCTACAACAATAAGATTATAGAGCCAAGCCCTCTCACAAATACCCATGGAACAATCTCGGATCTCCCGATCACCAACGATCCTATCACCGCTAGGAAGTTTAACGATGAAAGGCTCACAAGACGACAAATAGTCAAGACTCAAACGGCGCACACACTCCAGAGAGATGAACATATACATAGCACCAGAAACTAAAAGCACACTGACAGGATGAAAGTGATTATGAACGGTACCTATAGCCACGGTAACTGCTAGATTATCGGCCCTCCTCATCTCATATACACATGGATGAGCGTAGCCGACACTGGAAACTCCCCCTCTAGCGGGCTGGCACTGACCTCTCCCTCAGCCGACACTCTGCAGAGACTGCGGAGCAAACGACCCCTAGTTCACACTCAGCTCCTTAGGCGCTGGAAAAGAAGTCTGTGCACCAAGAGTCTGCTCTAAACAATCACAAAAGAAAGCCTTGTGGCCCACCTGGCCACAAGTATGACAAGTCAATGGCAAATGGGGACACTCCTGATTCCTATTGCCCGGTTGGACACAGTTAAAACATCTGAACACACGAGTGGGGGAACTGGCAGCACCTCGAAAGCCCCCATAAAAATGAACCGAAATGCCCGCAAGAACGTTAGCAGACTGAGACTTCTGCTGAACTCTGCAATGGCCTGAGAAACCAGAATATCTCGAGGCTGAGCATCATAAAAAGTATGGACCCGTGCCTGACGAACTGGCCACGGACAGTACTCAGCTTCCATAAGACATCTGAACTCGGCCCACGAAGCATCATGATCCTGAGGCCCGACAGCCTCCCACCAATCAGCAGTGTCCCCATTGAGAAAATATTGGGCGATAGGGATCTTGCGATCCTCAGGACAATTAGTGGCAAAAAAGATCTTGGACATCTCTTTGATCCACCCCTCCCCACCAATCAGGTCTGAAGCCCCAGAAAACTGAGAAGGATGCATCTTGGTGACATCCTGAAGCCAGCGATCTGTTCACCAAAGATGGGAAAGGGCCCGGGAAGCTGGCATAAAGTGGGGGCAGGAGAAGGAGAAAAAGATAGAGGCGGTACTTGAAGATAGTGTTGCTCAAGCCATCGGGAGACTGGCTAAACCAGCTCCATGTCAAGGAGCAGAGGGATACAAGGTAGTTGGTTCTCGACCTGAGTTCCAAAACCCTAAGTTCCCTTAGAAGGGCACTGTACAGAAACCGATAGAGATTCACTAGCCTACAAAAGGCAACCAAAAACAGACGAGTTAAAATCTTGGATGAGGAATGAACTGTTGCGGTACCTCTATATACTCATCAGGGAATCACCATTTTTTAATAACTGCAAGATGTTGGATGCTGCAGCAAATGACTTCTCGCGATTGCTAGCCGAAGGATAGCTCCCAATGCAAATAATGCTGAAAGGGAGATACATGAAGGGTGATCGACCTACTCACCCAGAAGACTGGATCCTAGAATATGATGTGGCTCCGGAAGGAAGAGGTCATTACAGGGATCGAGGCAAAGACCTCTTAGTTAACTGGTGGAAAGAAACCAAGTATGATCCCATTAGAAGATCATCCAGACATTATCGTAGATAAATCCTTCATGCTGTACTTTCTTCATTTTGTTCCCCAATGTAATTTAATTTATGAACAAGTACTGTAATCTCTTTAGTTATCGATAAAGATATTTGGTTCATTTTAAAATATTACAGCTCGTAATCTTTATTTACTATATGATTGCTTGATATTGAAAATAATTTCTAAATATTAAATTTTCTAAGTTTAAAGCTGTAAGAACTTGTCTATGAATAGTTTATAGATGGAGTTGTATTCAAAAAATTACTTACTATAAGATTGTACCTATGAGCCTATCATAAACTGAGTTGTAATACATTGTCTTGTAGGATTTGAAATTTTACGACATTGCTGCAAGCTGTTCAAATTTTAGTCTAAGTCCCAAAGATCAGATCATCCCACAAAAGACTTGAAGCTGGAAGTTTTAAGGGGTTTTGGCATTATCAAAAAGGAGGAAATTGTTGGGATAAAAGTACCCTAAATATTTTGATAAATGCATCATACAGCATGATTCTACAGCAATCTTCATATAGCGCTCAAAGAACGTCTACCATTGCATCTGGATCATGACAAAAAGATGGCATGACAACCGAATTTTGAGAAGACATTTTAAAGAATGAGACAAAGTGCTCCTTTTAGATTCCCGACTGTGTTTATTTTCAAGTAAGCTACGATCACAGTGGATAGGCCCTTACATAATTAAAGAGGTACTTTCTTAAGGAGCCGTGGAAATTTACCATCCAGTGAATAGAAATTTCAAAGTAAACGGTCAAAGGTTAAACCCATACTTAGGAGGTGAATTTTCGACAGCAAAGTTAATTGTTACACTTCAAATACCAAAATGATCAGACAAGAAGTCAAGTTAAGGATATTAAACAAAATGCTTATTGGGAGGCAACCCAAATTCTATTTATTAATGAATTTGATAACTGGAGAATTAGGATGGAAGCCCATCTTGCAGCCATGCAAGAAGAGATGATCTTTGTCATCCAGAAAGGACCTATCAAGATTAGGAAGGTCAATACAGCCTCAAGAATGGAAGCGAAACCCTATTCAGAGAAGCTCGAGAAGGAGCGCGATCAACGGACGACCGATGAGCGCAAGCGTGCAAACTTGGACAACATCGCCAAGAATGCGCTATATGTCACTCTTGACAAAGGTATATTCTGTAAGGTAAAAAGCTGTCAGACAGCCAAAAAAATCTGGGAAAAACTCAAGCCCATTTGCAAGGGAACTGAGCACTCAAAAGAAAATAAAATTTCTAAACTAACTCAGTAGTTTGAGTCTTTCGAAATGAAACCTACAAAAACGCTTGAGGAGCTTGACCACAGATTTACCGGCATTGTCGGTGAACTTGAATCATTGGTTAAAGTAAATACCTAAAAGGAGAAAATTTTGAAAATATTTAGATCACTCCCTGCCCGGTGGGACATAAAAACTACAGCTATGTGTGTGTCCTGCAACTTAAATGATATTTCTACTTTTGATCTCTTTTCTGACCTAAAGGCATTTGAGTATGATATAGGTAGGAGAAAGAAATATGAAGAGTCACCTGCCAAGACTACAACACTGGCTGCTGTATCTGACAGGAGACATAGTTCAGCACCCAGCACATCCAAGTCGGTACACAAGGCAGGAGACAGTGACGATGACATCCTGTCACAAGATGAAACGGCCTTGCTTATGCACAAATTCAAGAAGCTCATCAAACAGTCTGGAAAGACTCCATACAGTCCCAAGCCATTTAACAGGGTAATCTCTGAAGCCCCTTAATCTGGTGATTCTAACCAATGCTATAATTGCAGGAAGCCAGGACATTATGCAAATAAGTATCCTCATCTAAAAGTGCAAAAGTTGCCGGAAGCTGAGCAACAGGAAAAGGATGAGAAAAGACGTGCTTGGAGAAACAAGCTTAAGGCCCTAATTGATGAATTAGAAGCCTCGCCCACATCGAACAAGACCGAGGAGGTGATCACTGACAGTGACTCCTCTAACGATGAAATTGAGGATAAAGGATACATGTGCTTTATGGCTAAATAAATAGAGGATGATGATGACAGCGATGATGAAGTAAGCTTCAAGTCAACTATTCCTAGAAATGCATCACATACTTTTGAAAACATGATGAAGGAATTTAAAACATTCAAAAAGCCCATGAGACACTTAAGCGAGAAAATATACAGCTCGTCATTTTAAACCTAGAGCTGAAAGACGAAAATGACTTGCTTAAAAACAAATATGAAATTATATCTTTGGATTGCGAAAACAGCAAAGTCACTTATGATAAACTCATAAAAAGCAATCATCAACTTCCAAAAGATATAAATAAGGCAAAGTCTCATAGTGCGTGCAAGATAAATGATTATGCTTTACCCGAAGCTAAAGTAAAAACTCTCGAGAAATGAGAAGGAGAACTCGAGACCATCCTGAAATCATTTGAAAAATCTTCTAGAAGGATGGAAAAAATTCTAAGCACTGAGCAGCACGCCCACGATAATTGTGGCTTAGGATATGACTGTTCTCCCATAACGAAAAATCTAGTACGGTGTTCGTCAGGGGAGTGGAACCCATTTCTAAACCCGAAGTGGCCCCGAGTCCCGAAAAGGTTACAACTGGCCCTCCTCGTACAGCAAAGGCTGCGATTCCGCCGCCAAGTTCATATCATAAACACCGGAAACCTCAGCCTCCCAGACCTGTGAGACATAATCAACAATATGCTCATCGAGCATACCAACAGCACCAACAGCCATTTAGAAAGAAGGTTGTATCTAAGTATCAGAGGCACGCACCTCCGTACTACCAATAGTACATTGCGCCTAAATACTGGATATAAGAGCTCCGTTATCCACCCAAGAAATAGCCGCCCCGCAGTACCACCAACAGCTCTGGGAATCCAATTGAAAACCTAGAAGGCAAGCTGTAAGGCCGAAGAAAATGGTTGCCCCTCCAAGACGTCAATCGTACTGGAATCAAAATCCTAGATTTTTCATGCATAATAATCAAGGTTACAGCGAATATGTGCCTGCCCCACGTAAATATTGCAAGACTGGACCAAAAGTAACCTACAACAAACCAATTGCTGTCAGGCAAATTTGGGTACCAAAAGGCACTAAACATCCGTGGACCCAATAATAAAAGGGAACCTAAATCTACCTAAACTCTTTGCTTACAGGATACCAAAGAAAAGGACATCTCGTACTTTGACGGATGTTCTCATCATGTGACAGGTGATATTAGCAAGCTGTCGGAATATATTGAAGGTCATGGTCCAAAGGTACGCTTCAGTGAAAAATACAAAGGAAGAACAAGAGGGAAGGGAACCCTGCTTCTAGGAAAGTTTAAAGTCACTGACGTAGCTTATGTCGAAGACTTACAATATAATCTACTTAGTATTAGCCAGTTCTGTGACAAACTATTCTCGATAAAATTTTATATAGATCACTGTAGGGTGAAGGACATCAAGTAAAAGGAAGTCATCCTCACAGGAAGCCGATCGGGTAATATGTACATTGCTGACTGGAAGCCTACGAGCTCCACTATTCCTTGTTTTGTTGCCAAAGGCACTAAAGATCAAAGCTGGTTATAGCACAAAAGGATGTCGCACATCAACTTCAAGACTATCAACAAACTCGCTAGACTGGGAATGGTTAGAGGTTTATCCGATGTGTCATTTCATAAGAACAGCATATGTGGACCCTGTTAGAAAGGCAAGCAAGTTAATGTAATATCCGCATTTTTCCTTTTTCTGGTATTTTCCTTTTTGGTGTATTTTTCATTTTTAATGACTCGCTTATAACCGTATTGATATTTCGAGAATATTTAATACTGGACTTTTTGTTATCCGAGCGTGTTTCGGACCTATTTTACTCAATTCCGCATTTAATGTCATTTCCATCGCTCTTTGGTTTGGTTCTCATAATCGTTGTTCGGAACCGCCATTTCGGGGTTGCCGTAAATCCATCTTATGTTATTATGCGTGTTGTGAGATTTTGCTTGATGTTTCGATCATGTATCGTGTGTTTCCGATGTTTTGGACCATTTTGTAATTTCTCAAAGTTAAGGGGTAATTACTATCCTTGTCGTTTCCGAACCTTTGGATAGTCGGAATCGCCTTTCATTTTAGCGCTTTAGTTTCTGCCTCGAACTCGTTGTGAGTGTATCCATTGGTACACCTTTGTATCCTCTGATCAATCTTCGTCGAGACGTCGTGCATATCTGGCTTGCTGCCAGAGGCACATTATGGTCGTAAGCCAAGGCTGTTACAACCGTAATGTTCAACAGTTATGGCCATAACTTATTCTTTGTACGGCCGTAACCAAGCTTCGTTTTTTTTTTCATTCATTCATCCAGTGGGTGACTTACGGGCGTAATATTCACATGTTATGGCCGTAAGAATTGTTACGGCCGTAACCTTAAAATTGTGCGGCCGTAAGTGGGTTTCGTTTATTTGTACAGATTCTTACCCAGGGCCATTTATGGCTGTAAAGTGATATAATTACGGCCGTAATATTCACAAGTTACGGCCATATGTATGTGATGTTACGACTGTAACATCTGACAGTATATATACTGACAGTAGCCGAAATTTCCTCCTTTTTCACTCTCCTCTCTTCTCTTCGCGACGGGAGTGATACTTGGAGCTAGGGTCCATCCAATTTTCACCAAACTCCAATGGAGAAGTATATTCTAGCATCATAACATCAACCTAGCACCAAATCATCCGTTGCTCATCTTTGAATCAAGGTAAAATCTCTTAGAACCCTACGGTTGGGAAATTTGGGGATTTTCGATTTAATGTCCGATTTGTTCCGTGTTGTTGATTAATCCATGATGTATGTGATTAATCTTAGTGGTATTCATATTTTCCCTATGAGTTCATGGTAAATTTCGTGGTATTTATAAAATCGAGAGGGTTCGGTTGCGATCCGCCCTCGTTGTTGTTCTTGTACGAATTTACATGAATCATAGGTGGGTTTTCGAGCGTATTCCATTTTCGTACTCGTGTAGAATTGGTTGTGATTGTATTCTTCGAATTGTTAGGTTCGTGGTTGTCAGTTCCTAGCGATCGTGGTTGATTCTCCGTTCTGTTCGTTTCGTCGTTAATTACTCAAGCTAAGTATTCTTGTCAAACCTTTATGCTTAACATGAAATGGTAATGTATATGTGTGTGATTTGATCACTCCGGGAGGGTCCTACGGGGCCTCGTAGGAATCCAGTGGTTTAGCCCCGGATTCACGATCTTGTTGGCTAGCCAGTCCGGGAGGGTCCATAGAGGCCTCGGATGGGACCAGTGGTTTAGCCCCGGTCCTAGGCGATGCATGTGCGTGATTGTGATTTTAACTATGGGTAGTCCGGGAGGGTCTATAGAGGCCTCGTATGGGACCAGTGGTTTAGCCACGGTCCTAGGCAAGATTGAACTGTGATATTTGACTGTTTCTTTTCCGGGAAAAGACATGTCTGGTTTTCGATTTTGAAATGACTTGATGCATGTACTATGAAATGTGTAAGCGAATGGTTTGCCTTGATTACTTGTACTAGCGTAATTACTAACCCCTTTGGGGACCTGTTTTGGGGAAATTCTTGTTATGAATTTCAGGTGGCATTCACCCGGTCGAGCGGGCACTGGAACAGTACGAGAATGCTGGTCGGGGATGTCGATGTGTGCAATGGAGTCCCTTTATTTCTGTTGTCCATTTTGATGTGTTTGTTTTCCAAACTTGTGAACTTATAGATAGTACTCGCGAGTACTTAGGCACTTTTGATTTGGGATATGTTTTGTATATTAAATCGTATTTGTGAATTTAGGTGATGTTCTGTTTACCGGTTGTACCGGGTGATTTCATTTAGTTATTGTTGTGGTGTTGTGTGTTTCTCACTAACCGATATGGTTAGACGAGCGGTATTGTTTATTTAGCCTGGTGGGTCCCACGTAGGAGTCCACAGCGCTGTAATATACCCTGAATATCTTGAGGGTGTTACCGAAAATGGTATCAGAGCACTAGGTTTATGGATACCTAGGCTTGTTGGTTAATTGGGTCTATTTGCGTTTTATTTTGCACACCGTCATCCCACTGCCATCATCTCGGTAATTCCAGTATTTGTAAGTTTCCTTACTCGATTCCTTATTTTCTCGTATCGTACTTCTGTTCCTTGAACTGTGACTGTTTTCCGCTTGAACTTACCATCGTATTGCGTTTGCTACCTCTTATCTCCAGTATGGATGCTGGAAGAGGCCGAGGTAGAGGTCGTGGCCATGGTCGTGGACGCGGGGGGGGATGTGGGGCAGCCAGTGGGGCGGCCACATCACAGTCTTCTGGAGCCGGCAGTAATAATGGTCGTTAGGGCCATACTCCTACTCAAGACGACACAGCCGGCAATGGCGCCGACATTGGTGTTGCAGCTATGATGCAACAAATGGTGAACCAAATGGCTACGATAGCCCAGGTAGTTCAAAACCCAATTCTGGCTCGTACTGCTCAGGCCGGAACAGATCGTTGGCTTCAGGATGTCACCAAGATGCATCCTTCTCAGTTTTCTGGGGCTCTAGACCCGATTGACTGGTAGAGGTGGATCAAGGGGATGTCCAAGATCTTTGATGCCACTAACTGCCCTGAGGATCGCAAGGTCCCAATCGCCCAGTATTTTCTCAGTGGGGAGGCTGCTGATTGGTGGGAGGATGTTGAGCCTCAGGATCATAATGCTTCGTGGGCCGAGTTCAGAGACCTTATGGAAGCTGAATACTGTTCGTCGCCGGTTTGTCAGGCTAGAGTCTATGCTTTTTATGATGCTCAGCCTCGAGATATTCCGGTTTCTCAGGCCATTGCAGATTTCAACCGATAATTGGGCTACATGAAGGCCCAGGTTAAGGAGGAGAGCGAAAAGATTTGCCACTTTTCTAGGTGGATGAAACTGAGGATTCGTGATTACATGTCTGGACTCGCCTGCACCACCCTAAAGGACAATCAGAGTAGAGCTCTTGCTTATGATATGTCCTTGACGGCTAGTGAGGCAGCTCAAGAAAGTAGGAAACAGAAATCCGTCGGTAACTTTTCGGGTGACAAGGGCGGAGTTCAGCAGAAGTCTCAGTGTACTAATTTTCCTGCAGGTGGTTCGGAACATTTTTCTGGGGGCTTCCGAGGTACTGCCAGTGCCTCCACTCACGATATTAGATGTTTTAACTGTAGCCAGCTGGGCCATAGGAACCGGGACTGTCCTCATCCGCAATTGACCTATCATACTTGTGTCCAGTCGGTCCACAAGGCTTCCTTTTATGATCGTTTGGGGAAGGCTCTCGGTGCCCAGGCTTCTCTTCTAGTGCCTAGGGAGCCGAGTGTGAATTAGGGGTCATTTGCTCCATAGTCTCCACAGAATGTCAGCCGAGGGAGAGGTCGGGGCCAGCCCGCTAGAGGGGGAGCTTCCAGTGTCGGCTCCGCTCATCCGTGTGTATATGAGATGAGGAGAGACGATGATCCAGAGGCTACCATGGCTATAGGTACCGTTTATATCCATTCTCATCCTGTCAGTGTGCATTTCGATTCTGGTGGTACGCATTCGTTCATCTCTCTGGAATGTGTGCGCCGTTTGGGTCTTGACTGTTTGTTGCCTTGTGAGCCTTTCATCATTAAACTTCCTAGCGGTGATAGGATCATTGGTGATCGAGAGATCCGAGATTGTTCTGTTATTATTTGTGATAGGGCTTGGCTCTCTAATCTTATTATTGTGAGTATTGAGGGTGAGGATTTGATTCTCAGGGATGACTGTCTCGAGCGGCATGGTGAGATTATGAACTACCGCACGAGAATCATCACCATGTTAGCCGAGGACGGCACCGAGCACTCTTTCGCGGGGCGAAAGAGGGGAAATCAGAAGTTCATAGTTAACGCCTTGAAAGCGATGAGACTCCTGCGGAAGGGTGTACTGGTTATTGGTACTACGCCTTGAAGGAGGAGGATGGTGGGTCGAGGTTTCATCGATTCCAGTCGTTAGTGAGTTCCTGATGAGTTACCGGGGTTGCCACCGGACCGTGAGGTTGAGTGCACTATCGAGTTAGAGCCGGATGCGGCTCTGATTTCGAAGGCGCCGTATCGCATGGCGCCTTCAGAGATGGATCAGTTGAAGAAGTTGTTGAGTGAGCTTCTTGAGTCGAGGTATATTCGACTGAGCACTTCGCCTTGGGGCGCACCGGTCTTGTTTGTGCGGAAGAAGGATGGTTCACTGTGTTTATGTATCGACTATTCGGAGCTAAACAAGGTTACTATCAAGAACAAGTATCCCTTGCCGAGGATTGACGACTTGTTTGATCAGTTGCAGGGAGATGCGGTATTCTCGAAGATCGACTTGAGATCGGGATACTATCAGCTTCGGGTGAAGGAGTCCGATGTCCCAAAAACAGCTTTTCGGACGAGATACTGACATTCTGAGTTTGTGGTTATGCCCTTCGGGCTAACTAACGCGCCGGCGGTGTTCATGCAGTTGATGAACAAGGTTTTCATCAGGTATTTAGATAAGTGTGTCGTCGTCTTCATTGACGATATCCTTATCTATTCGAAGAATGAGGAGGAGCATGCGCATCACCTACGTGTGGTGTTAGACATTTTGAGGACCTAGCGACTCTATGGGAAGTTCTCGAAATGTGATTTCTGGCTGAAGGAAGTGATGTTTCTGGGTCACGTGATTTCAGCCGAGGGGGTCCGTGTGGATTCACAGAAGATTGAGGCAGTGCTGTATTGGGCAACGCCTAAGAATGTGAAGGAGGTCTGTAGTTTCTTGGGTTTGGCTGGATACTATCGTAGGTTCATCGAGGGGTTCTCGAAACTGGCTTGGCCACTTACACAGTTGCTTCATAAATCTGAGAAGTTCATATGAAATGATGAAAGACAGTCGAGTTTTGAGGAGCTGAAGAGGTGTTTGACTTTAGCCCCGATTCTAGCGTTGCCGTGTGGCAACGAGGGTTTTGCTGTTTATAGCGATGCTTCGAGTCAGGGTCTTGGGTGCGTGTTGATGCAGCACGACAAGACTATTGCGTATGCATCCTGACAGTTGAGACCGTATGAGCTCAACTACCCTACTCACGATTTGGAGTTAGCGGTAGTTGTTTTTGCGCTCAAGATTTAGCGTCATTATCTCTTTGGCTCTGCATGTCAGATTTTTACCGATCATAAAAGTCTGAAGTACATATTCACTCAGCGGGAGTTGAATATGAGGCAGAGGAGGTGGTTGGAATTGATTAAGAATTATGATCTCGAAATCCTTTATCATCCGAGCAAGGCTAATGTCGTGGCAGACGCCTTGAGTCGAAAAACGGTTACGTTGTGGATGCTTGAGATACTTATGTCTCAATCTGAGCTTCAGCATGATTTGATCGAGTTTGGTGTTTAGATTTTGTCGCCAGGAGCTGTCGGGAAACTTTGTGATTTGGAGATTTCATCATCGCTGATCGATGACATTAAATTGAAGCAGTTGGAGGATCCGATGATTACTCAAATTCGAGAGAATGTTCTTAAAGGGAAATC
The DNA here is from genome assembly GCA_033398695.1 of Orobanche coerulescens. Classification (NCBI taxonomy): domain Eukaryota; kingdom Viridiplantae; phylum Streptophyta; class Magnoliopsida; order Lamiales; family Orobanchaceae; genus Orobanche; species Orobanche coerulescens. Next base: position 96,391,510 of record CM065810.1, on the reverse strand, counting down.
TCCTGGATTTTTGATTCACGAGGGTGGTGTGTTGAGATTCTAGAGTTGGCTTTGTGTACTGAACGACTTGGAATTGAGGCAGAGTATTTTGCAGGAGGCCCATGCTACGCCTTACTCAGTTCATCCTGGTTCAAGTAAGATGTACAAGGACCTAATGAGGAACTTTTGTTTGAACGATATGAAGGAGGAGGTCGCACAGTTTGTAGCGAGATGTTTGACTTGTCAACAGGACAAAATCGAGCATCGGCGACCAGCCGGGTTATTGCAGTCGCTTCCCATTCCGGAATGAAAATAGGAAGATATTTCGATGGACTTCGTCACGAGATTGCCGAGATCAAAGTCTGGTATGATTATGGTTTGGGTGATTGTGGATCGTCTCACCAAGGCGGCACATTTTCTGGGCGTCAAGGATACTTGGGGTCCGGAAAGTTGGCTCGTATATTTATTACGCAGATCATGAGGCTTTACGGTACTCCGAAGTCTATTGTTTCGGATCGTGATGGCCGTTTTATATCGCACTTTTGGCAGGCGGTACATAGGGCATTGGGTACTCATTTGCGTCTGAGTACTTCTTTTCATCCTCAGATGGATGGGCTGTCGGAGCGCACTATGAAAACATTTGTGGATATGTTGCAGGCTTGTGCTCTCGATTGGAGTACTGATTGGGAGGAGCAATTGTTGTTGATCGAGTTCACGTACAAAAATAGTTGGCATGCGTCGATTACGATGGCACCGTATGAGGCGCTTTATGGGCGGCGATGTTGATCGCCGATTTGTTGGAACGAGGAGTCCTATTTGGTCGGAACCAAACCAGATATCGCCTTGGAGACGAGGAAGAAGGTGGAATTGATTCGGGAGAGGATGTTGACTGCTCAGAGTCAACAGAAATCATATGCCGATGTTCGTCGTCGACCTTTGGAATTCGAGGTGGGAGACCACATTTTGCTAAAGGTGTCGCCGACGAAGGGAGTTTTTCGCTTCGGGAAGAAGGGAAAGTAGAGTCCGAGGTTTATTGGGCCCTTGGAGATTCTAAAGAGGGTCGGAGAGTTGGCGTATCATTTGGCGTTTCGGCTTTGAGCCACGTCCATCGCGTTTTCCATGTTTCCCAGCTAAGGAAATATGTTTCGGATCCTAGTCATGTCACTTACTATGGTGAGATCGATATCGTTGAGAATATTACCTTCGAGGAGCGTCCCTTGAAGATTTTGGAGCACCGTGAGAAGCGACTGAGGCATAAGACCATTCCATTGGTCAAGGTGCAATGGTCGAGATATGGTGTCGAGGAGGCAACTTGATAAATTGAGGATAGCATGCGTGCTAGATACCCCGAGTTGTTTGTTTCTTACGTTTCGGGACGAAACTTATTTTTAGAGGGGTAGAATGTAATATCCGCATTTTTCCTTTTCCGGTATTTTTCATTTTGGTGTATTTTTTATTTTTAGTGACTCGTTTGTAACTGTATTGATATTTAGAGAATATTTAATAATGTACTTTTTGTTATCCGGGCGTGTTTCGGACCTGTTTTACTCGATTCCGCATTTAATGTCATTTTCATCACTATTGGTTCGATTCTCGTAATCATTGTTCGGAACCACCGTTTCGGGGTTTCCGTAAATCCATCTTATGTTATTATGCGTATTGTAAACTTTTGTTTGATGTTTCGATCGTGTATCGTGTGTTTCGGATGTTTTGGTCCGTTTTGTAATTTCCCAAAGTTATGGGGTAATTACTACCCTTGTCGTTTCCGAACCTTTGGGTAGTCAGAATCGCATTACATTTTAGCACTTTAGTTTCTGCCTCGAACTCGTTGTGAGTGTATCCATTGGTACACCTTTGTATCCTCCAATCGATCTTCGTCGAGACGTCATGCATATCTGGCCTGCTGCCAGAGGCACATTACGGCCGTAACCCAAGGCTGTTACGGCCGTAATGTTCAACAGTTACGGCCGTAACTTGTTCTTTGTACGTCCGTAACCAAGCTTCATTTTTTTCATGCATTGATCCAGTGGGCGACTTACGGGCATAATATTCGCATGTTACGACCGTAAGAATTGTTACGGACGTAACCTTAGAATTGTACGGCCATAAGTGGGTTTCATTTATTTCTCCAGATTTTTCCCCAGGGCTAGTTACGGCCGTAAAGTGATATACTTACGGCCGTAATATTCACAAGTTACGGTCGTGTGTATGTGATGTTGCGTCCGTAACATCTGACAGTATATATACTGACAGCGGCCGAGATTTCCTCATTTTCACTCTTCTCTCTTCCCTTCATGACGGGAGCAATCCTTAGATCTAGCGTTCGTCCGATTTTCACTCAAACTTCATTGGAGAAGTATATTCTAGCATCATAACATCAACCTAACACCAAATCATCCGTTGTTCATCTTTGAATCACGGTAAAATCTCTTAGAACCCTACTTTTGGGAAATTTGGGGATTTTCGATTTAATGTCCGATTCGTTCCGTGAAGTTGATTAATCCATGATGTATGTGATTAATCTTAGTGGTATTCATGTTTTCCCTACGAGTTCATGGTAACTTTTGTGGCATTTGTGAAATCGATAGGGTTCGATTGCGATCCGCCCTCATTGTTTTTTTGTACGAATTTACATGAATCGTAGGTGGGTTTTCGGGCATATTCCATCTTCGTACTCGTGTAGAATTGGTTGTGATTGTATTCTTCGAATCATTAGGTTTGTGGTTGTCGGTTCCTAGCGATCGTGGTTGATTCTCCGTTCCGTTCTTTTCATCGTAAATTACTCAAGGCAAGTATTCTTGTGAAACCCTTATGCTTAACATGAAATGGTAATGTATATGTGTGTGATTTGCTCACTCCGGGAGGGTCCGATGGGGCCTCGGAGGAATCCAGTGGTTTAGCCCTTGATTCGCGAGCTTCTTGGCTAGCCAGTCCGGGAGGGTCCATAGAGGCCTCGGATGGGACCAGTGGTTTAGCCCCGGTCTTAGGCGATGCATGTGCGTGATTTTGATTTTAATTATGGCCAGTCCGGGAGGGTCTATAGAGGCCTCGGATGGGACCAGTGGTTTAGCCCAGGTCCTAGGTAAGATTGAACTGTGATATTTGACTGTTTGTTTTTCGGGAAAATACATGTCTAGTTTTGGATTTTAAAATGACTTGATGCATGTGCTATGAAATGTGTAAGTGAATTACTTGTACTAGCGTAATTGCTAACCCCTTTGGGGACCCATTTAGGGGAAATTCTTGTTATGAATTTCAGGTGGCGTTCAGCCGGTCGAGCGGGCACTGGAGTAGTATGAGGATGCTGGTCGGGGATGTTGACGTGTGCAATGGAGTCCCTTTATTTCCGTTGTCCATTTTGATGTGTTTGTTTTCCAAACTTGTTAACTTATAGATAGTACTCGCGAATACTTAGGCACTTTTGATTTGGGATATGTTTTGTATGTTAAATCGTATTTGTGAATTTGGGTGATGTTCTGTTTACCTGTTGTACCGGGTGATTTCATTTAGTTATTTTTGTGGTGTTGTGTGTTTCTCGCTAACCGAGATGGTTAGACGAGTGGTATTGTTTATTTAGCCTCGTGGGTCCCACGTAGGGGTCCACGACGCTTTAATATACCCTGAATATCTTGGGGATGTTACAGTTAAGACCACCTTTAAAAGCAAGTCATACCTGTCCATGCACAAGGTACTCGATTTGCTACACATGGACCTCTACGGCCCGGTAGACCCTGTAAGTTTGGGAGGTAAGAAATAATGTCTTGTTATTGTTGACGAGTTTTCTAGGTATGCTTGGACAATCTTTCTCAGCAAAAAGAAATATACCACCACGAAGTGTCCAGAGCACCTGAAGAAGCTACAGAATGAGAAAGGGTTGAGTATCGTGTCCATTCGTTCGGACAGAGGCACTGAATTCACAAATCGCTTCATAGAGCAATACTGTACGAACAATGGAATACATCATGAATACAGAGTACCCCGAACTCCTCAACAAAATGTCATAGCCGAGCGAAAGAACAAGATGCTCAAAGAAGCAAAAAGGACCATGTTAGCAGCAAGCAAATTGCCGCAGTGGTTCTAGGGATAAGCAACAAATACAGCGTGCTACACACAAAACCATTGTATCATCAACAAGCATCACAACAAAACAGCATAAGAGGTATGGATATTTTTGGATGCAGGTGTTACGTTCTAAACAATGGTAAAGATCAACTCAAAACCTTCGACAAAAAGTTGGAAGAAGGTATATTTGTAGGATACTCCTCTGTCTGGAAAGCTTTCAGGATTTTTAACAAGAGAAAGCAGACAATAGAGGAATTCGTCCATGTAGTATTCGATAAACCCCATTGTGACCCTATAGTAGTACAAGAAATAACTCAGAACATCCAAATACTTTCCATTGATGATTCCCAAACTCCGATAGAACCTGTAAGATTAGAAGTAGTCGAAGCTGGTGTTGTACAAGCTGAAGCCGAGACTCCAGCACCACAAGATACAGCACGGGATGCTGAGTTAGAACCTGACATGAGATGGCTGAGATATCACCCCTAGTAGTTGATTATAGGATATATCGATGCTGGTATAACCACTCATAGGAGAATACAGAGTACACAAGGAACTGTAATCTATGCACATGAAGAAACAGATTCCAAAAAGTCTTAATTTCCTGTATGAAAATCTCAAGCTGAGCTTAGAAGACTAGCTATGTGCACTCTAGTTGTATTCTTAGCCTAATTTGAACATATTTCGACCAATGAAGCTCTGAATGATTCCCAGCGGATCACTTCTATGGGAGAAGATCTAAAGGGTTTTGAAAGAAGCAATATTTGGTATCTAGTACCCAGACCAGCTCATCAAGTTGTAATTGGAACTAAATGGGTATTTAGAAACAAAAATGATGAAAATGGACTTGTCATAAGAAACAAATCCTGACTAGTCGCTCAAGGTTACAGACAGGAAGAAGGCATAGGCCATAATGAAACTTTTGCCCCCGTATCCTGACTAGAAGCCATCAAGTTATTTCTAGCATTCGCCGCTTACAAGAAGTTTATAGTCTATTAAATGGACGTTAAGAGTGCATTCCTGATTGGAGATCTCACCGAAGAAGTCTATGTTGAAGAGCCACCAGGGTTTGTCAACACTGGCGGCGGATACCTAATATATAGGCTAAGGAAAGCATTGTATGGACTTAATCAAGCGCCTAGAGCCTGGTATGAAACCATGTCCCTGTACCTTATCAATAATATATTTGATAAAGGTGTCGTTGACAATACCTCTTCAAAATCCAGGAAGGTGGTGATCCTCTTATGGTGTAAAACTATGTAGATGATATTATTTTTGGTTCAACTAACCTTGATCCGTGTCAAAAGTTCTGTCATCTCATGCAAAGTAAATTTAAAATGAGTATGATGGTAGAACTTATCTATTTTCTAGGATTGCAGGTTAAGCAATTACCTACAGGCATATTCATCAACCAGGAAAAGTACAAAAAAGAGATGCTCAACAAATTCGGGATGAATAACTCCAAATCCTTGTCCACTCTCATGAGCACTTCTACATAAATTAGTGTTGACGAAGTTGGGAAGCCGGTTGATGAATCACTCTACAGAAAGATTATAGGCTCACTCCTGTACCTAACATCTAGCAGCCCGATATCCAGTTTGTTGTAGGAGTGTGTGCTTGGTATTAGGTAGCACCTAAGGAGTTACACTTCACCATAGCCAAACGAATCCTTAAGTATGTGAAAGGAACAACCGATGTAGGATTGTAGTATCCTAAGGAAGTAGGATTTGATAGGCTACATCGACTCGGATCTCGGAGGCTATAAGTTGGATATGAAGAGTACAAGCGGCACTTGTGACTTCCTTGGACCTAGACTTGTGTCATGGTTCAGTAAGAAGCAATTGGCCAAATTACTTTCTACAGCTGAGTCGGAATATTATGCTGCTGTAAGTTGATGTATGCATATTCTCTAGATACAACAACAATTACAAGACTATGGAATCAGCTCCAAAGAGACTCTAATCTTGTGCGGTAGCACGAGTGAAATTGCAATCACGTACAACCATGTATTGCACTCGCGAACTAAGCATATTGATATGAAGCATCATTTCATTAGGAATAATGTTGAGAATAGAGATTTTCGGTCGAGAAGATTCATACAGACATACAGTTATCCGACATATCTACAAAACCTCTCAGCACAACTAGATTATGCATGCTTCTCCAGGAATTGTGAATGTCGCAGCCAGACTCCCTGTAAGTTTTTACTTTTTACTCATCAATTGAGGGGGAATGCTGTAAGACCCAAGAATACAGTATCCACTTTATTTAACTGTACACTCAGAACAAGTCAGATCTTACTGTAGGAATAAGAAGGCATAAAACCTTTCTACAGCTGACATGTGCGTTAATTAAGGTGGAATACAGTACGACCCATGAATATAATATTAATTCAATATTACTTTAAGAATTGAACCCTATATATGCCTTTTAAGTTGGGACGTTGTATTTTTGCGGATACAACATATATACTGTAGGATATCAATTAATATTATAATCGTATCTAATTCATACACTTATACACAATAAACTATTTTTAGTCAAAGTGCTCTGTCTAAATTTAAAACATTTTATCCTTTAATAGTTTTTGTAACGCCCCGACTTTCTAGGGTGAATATTGGGGAAAATAAATAAATAAAAGATAAATTTTGAGAAAAATAATTTCTTTTGAGAATATAAAAATTCCCGCCTACAAAGTCGAGTCGCTACAATGACATAAAAATTAAATACCTTTAAATAGGGTAACATTTCATATTAGATACGAAGTAAAATTTGCGGCGGAAGAATAAATCATAATTTATAAATTTCAAATCCAAGTTTCCCCAAAAAGTTTCAAAACAGTTGACATAAAGAAAACAACATTTAATAAATTCCTTTTCATATGCTCCCTCGGCTCGCTCCTTCGTCCATCTGGCTCGGTTCAACCTGTGGGATCAAAAAAAGTGGGGGTGAGCTTCTTTCAGCTCGTGGAAATCTCACTGATCACAGTAATATACAATCTCATGGAAAACATAACATGAATAAACTATCATATCTTTCCTCAACATGAATGCATACTCACAATATTAGGTACAACATGAATCGAGCACGCATAACACGAATATTGAGATTGAGTAGGTGCCCCCGCAACAACATAAAACATACATGCAATACCACATATACATGAATCAAGCATGTGTGTGAATATTGGGTTGAGCAAGTGTCCCCACACAACATGAAACATACACGCAATACCACATATAACATGAATCGAGCACGTATGTGAATACTGGGTTGTGCAGGGGTCCCCACACAACATGAATCTTAAGATAACCTCTTACACGAATACAGGTGAGCCTGATTTACGACGTGTCTCATAATTTATATACATGAATTGAATATCACATATGCAGTCCAATTAAAGCAATTAAAATGATAACGAAAATTTCCACCTGAATAAATGATGATGTCTGACTTGAAATGAAGATGCTCAACTCACAGTCCTAAGCCCGTAATTTCTTGACAAAGTCTACATATGATAATAATAATAATAATAATAATAATAATAATAATAATAATAATCCTTACAATGTACTATCTATATAATAAATGAAAAGATACAAATATCACTATAATAGCTGAAAATAAATTACAGTTGCTTATTAATATTAACCGAAGAGTTAACATTATTAATGACTAAAATTAAATATTTAGGCAATAATTCGGATTAATTATTAATATAAATTGAAAGTCAAAGCTTTAATGTCTTGGTCAAAATAGGACTGAATTGAAGGTTTTTTTTAAAGTTGACTGGGTTAAATTTCGCATGAAATCAAAGGTTAAGGGCTGAAATTGAAGGACTGAAAAAATGTTGGGGTTAAAATTGAAGTAACTAGAAATCTGGGGTTAAATTGCATAACTCTAAAATTAAAGGGTATAAAACCCTATACACCCGATCGCCGCCTCATTATACTTCTCCCCCTGGTTCCTCACCCTCTCTCCCTAACCCTTCTTCTCAAAAAACTTTCTTCCGAATCAGTTCTCTCTCACATCTCCTCTCACACACACACACACAAATTCACTCACACATAAATTCATTCATACACAACCGAACACACACACACATATACTTCCTACAAACCACCGTCAACATGAATCAACTTCCCAAGGCATCCACGCGCGGACGGTGGCAACGACTTCAGTGCAAAGTGGCTCGGGGTGGACTGAAGGTGGCTAAAATCGTGCAGAAATCAGAGCAAAGTGGTGGTGGTGGCAGAACCGAAGGGTTTCCTATCGGACTATGTGGAAGCGGCAGCCGGATGGTGGCCGGATCTGTCACCGCCGAGGCAGAAGTCTTCACAGGTAGGGTTTGGATTTCCGTTTCTGGACCAATTTGGTGTTCTGATTTGAGTTCTGGTTTGGGCTTCAAAACTGGGGTTTCCGGATTTTGGGATCGGGTCTGAGATAGGCTCATTGATTTGGTTTTGGTGATGATGTTAATGAACATGAGGTTGTTGTTTCGGGCTCCGGTGGTTGGCCCGGCAGTTGACGATTGGGTTTCATAATAGTTCGGGCCTTATGAAGTTTTTGGTTCCGGCCATGAAGTTCAGCCGTGGGTTTGGATTGAATCTGGTGATGGGATTGAAATTTGGGCAAGTGTATAAGGTTTGTGATTCGGATTTGGCCATGATTTCGGGCCGAGTTGGTTGATGATATCTCAGAACGCGATGTTTTGCATAACAGTGGACAAGGTAAATTTGGGTTTGGTTGAAATTTAGTTTGTCGTTTTCTATCGATCTCTGGGGTCCGATTAGTCGGCTGTGATGGGTTCGGCCGTGGCCATGTTTTTGTCGGGATTGAATTCGTTAAACTAAATTTTGGTTTTACGGATTTTTGAATTAAATACACGAAGAAGAATATCAGAGATTGAGTATCGCGTCTTACCTCGTCGGAGAAAAGTCTGAGGTTCCGAAGGGGTTAGAACTTTCAGATTCAAGATTGGACACCCGGAAGAAATCTTCGAATGAGAAAACACGATGAACCTTGTTGTTCTGTATTGTATTGTATTTTTTTTGAACGATGGGAAGAACTGGGGTTGGGGACTACCGCGTAAAAGTTGTATTCTGTATTGTATTTTTATGCTGAGAGACAGTATATTTATACTGTATTGGATTAGGGTTAGGGTATAATTTTGGGCTTTAATATTATTCTGGGTCAGCACATGTTTGGGCCATTGATAATAATAATAATAATAATAATAATAATAATAATAATAATAATAATAATAATAATAATAATAATGCCAGGGCTTATCATTGTGTGTTGTGCTCTCGGTTGGGTGTTCCTCTTTTCACTGTTCAGGCACCGTGTTCAGCCTGTTATAAGGTATTTACTAGAGATATATATGGGGATCACGCTGTTTCGTGTGCGGGTATTGTTGGCATTAAACATCGGCATAACCTTGTGCGTGATGTTCTTGTTGATATATGTTCTCGGTCCGGAATTTCAGCTCGTAAGGAGGTGGATATTGGGCTTTATGGAGATAGGGACATATCCTTACGACCGGCTGATATATTACTTTACTCTTGGGATAGTGGGCGTGATGTATGTGTTGATCTTACGGGATCGTCGCCCTTGACGCAATCTGGGATGACTGATTTTATGCCAGGGCGTGTGGTCATTGATGTTGCACAACGTAAACGTGTCAAGTACGATGCTAAATGTGCGGATATTGGATATGGGTTTCTCCCCTTTTCATTTTCTACTTTTGGAGAACTTGAGAAGGATGCAGTAACCTTACTAAAGCGTATTCGACGATTCTCTATGACTCAAGACATTGGGGCACGTGCTGTGGTTCATATTTTTAATAGGATTGGTTTTGCTATTGCTAGAGGTGTGGGGCCCAGTTGGTTTCTCGGCTTCCCATTAATTTTTTGTAAACCCTTTGAGTTTTTAATAATAATAATAATAATAATAATAATAATAATAATAATAATAATAATAAATTAATAATAACAGTAGTATTAATAACATCGATACTAATAATAATATCGAGAGTAATATAAATGATGTTATAGAAATGATACTGGTAAAAATATTAATACCCTAAACATTATTATTATTATTATTAATACCTTTAATTATCATATTAACAAAAAATATGACTAATATTAAATGTTCTGAAATCAACTTGAAAAATTGACTCAGGTTTAGAACATATGAGATATCATCAAAATATCTGATCTTGTTAAATGATATTACATGAAGTTGACTTGTACGTGTAGTGAAAGTAATTGTACAACAATTATTCACTCTATAATGAAATGAGATTAAATGAAATAAAATGCATTATTAATATTATTAGTAGTAAATGATTACTAGAATGTAACTGACAAAAATGACTCGGGCTAGGACTTGTGATACGTCGAAATAAATGTTCTTGATCCTTTAAATTAAATTAAATAACATGAAATGCATTATAATATTATTATAAAATAATAATATTGCATTATAAAAATGGCGGATATTACATCCTATCCCTCTTAGAAAAATTTTCGTCCTCGAAAATAAATGATATACCTCGATTGAATAAATTTGGATAACGAGCTTGAAGTTCTTCCTCGCGCTTACGCCATTTGATCTTGACAAATACCTTTTCTTTGTTCCTCAATTGCCGAACTGATCGGTCGAGAATTAGTTCTGGTTGTTCTTCATAAGTAAGATCTTTGTTCAACTATACGGCGGTATAGTTGATGACATAGCTGGGATCGTGCACGTACTTCCTCAACAATGATACGTGGAAAATGTTGTGCACAGCCGAAAGTTCTGGGGGTAAAGCCAAACGGTAAGTTAACTCTCCAATCCGCTCGAGAATTTCGAATGGTCCAATGTATCTCGGTCTCAACTTGCTCCTTGGACCAAAACGAACAATTCCTTTGGTAAGATATACCTTCAGGAATACCTTGTCGCCAACACAGAATTAGAGATCTTTCCTACGCTTGTCGGCGTAAGACTTCTAACGATCCTGTGCTATCTTGATCCTCTCATGAATCTTTACCAACTGTCTGCTCGATCATCTCGAGACCCAAAATCCTCCTTTCACCTACCTTATCCCAATACAGTGATGATCGACAATTCCTACCGTATAAGGCTTCATATGGTGCCATACCGATCATCGACTGGTAATTGTTGTTGTAAGCAAATTCTACCAAAGGCAACAGTCGTTCCCAATTATTTCCCATATCTAGCACACATGCTCGCAACATATCCTCAAGGATTTGGATGGTCCTCTCGGACTGACCATCAGTCTGAGGATGATAGGCCGTACTAAAATTCAACTGCGTTCCCAAGGCTTCTTGCAAACTCTCCCAAAAATGCGATGTTAATCGAGTATCCCTGTCGAATACTATAGAGACTGGAACTCCATGCAACTTAATAATCTCCCTGATATAAAGTTGAGCATACTCATCCTTTTGAAAGTTCATCTTAATTGGGATAAAATGGGCTGACTTTGTGAGTCGGTCGACAACAACCCAAATAGCGTGGTTTTCTCTTTCCGTTCGAGGAAAACCTACCACAAAGTCCATCGTAATGTGTTCCCATTTCCATTTTGGGATATGAAGTGACTTAAGTAATCCAAAGGGGCGTTGGTGTTCTGCCTTCACTTGTTGACAAACTATACACCTTCGGACAAAATCTGCCACATCTCTTTTCAAACCTTCCCACCAAAATGTCCCCTTAAGATCTTGATACATATTTGTACTCCCAGGGTGTGCTGTATAGGGCGTACTATGTGCCTCCTTCAATATCGCTTCTCTCAACTTGACAACAATGGGCACACAAATCCTCCCTTCAAAGTACATTGTGCCATCATCGGACACACTAAAACCCTTATCCTCACCTGAAAGAGTACGTTCTTTCATCTTGACCAAGAAGTCGTCTTGTCCTTGACCTTCTTTGATCTGCTTCTTCAAGGTTGGTTGTACCACCAAACTAGCCAATAACGACTCAACTGGATTCGATGGTGTAGCCACCTCAAGGTTCATCCTTGCAAATTCCTTGATCAAGCTTTCCTCCTTGGTCAACAAACAAGTTGAAGTCTCATCTTGCCTTACGGCTCAGTGCATCAGTAACTACGTTTGCTTTACCGGGGTGGTAATGAATTGTACAATCGTAGTCTTTGACCAACTCAAGCCATCTACGCTGCCTCATATTCAATTCCTTCTACGTGAAAATATATTTCAGACTTTTGTGGTCTGTATAAATTTCACACTTACCTCCATAAAGGTAATGTCTCCAAATCTTCAAGGCATGAACTACCACTGCTAATTCCAAATCATGTGTAAGGTAGTTCAGCTCGTGCGGTTTAAACTGTCTCGAAGCATAGGCAACTACCTTGCCCTCTTGCATTAATACACATCCCAAGCCTTGCTTGGATGCATCACTGTAGATGACAAATTCTTTCGTCGGATCGGGAATCGTCAAAACTGGTGCAACAGTCAACCTTTGCTTAAGTTCTTGGAAACTCCTTTCGCATTTCTCATTCCATAAGAAAGCTTCTCCTTTTCGAGTCAATTTAGTCATAGGTGCAGCAATCTTCGAAAATCCCTCGATAAATCTCCGATAATAACCGGCTAATCCCAAGAAGCTGCGAACTTCATTTGCATTACTCGACACTTTCCAATCATTGACTGCTTCTACCTTAATCGGGTCAACCTCAATTCCTTTAGAAGTGACCACATGTCCCAAAAATGCAACTCGGTTAAGCAAAAATTCACACTTGTTGAACTTCGCATACAACTTCTCCTTACGCAGTATTCCCAATACTGTTCTAAGATGATGCTCATGTTCAACATTGGTCTTCGAATATACAAGTATGTCATCTATGAACACAATGAAAAACTTGTTCAAATAAGGTTGAAATACACGGTTCATAAGGTCGATGAGTACCGCTGGAGCATTAGTCAAACCAAATGGCATCACTATAAACTCAGAGTATCCATATCGAGTTCGAAATGCTGGGTCGGGATATCATCATTCTTAATCCTCAGTTGGTGATATCCGAATCTCAAATCTATTTTTGAGAATACTCCCGATCCCCCAAGTTGATCGAATAGGTCCTCTATTCTAGGAAGTGGATATTTATTATTTATCGTGAGTCGATTAAGCTCACAATATTCTATGCACATCCTCAAACTTCCGTCCTTTTTCTTCACGAAGAGCACTGGCGCACCCCATGGTGAAACACTCGGTCGGATAAATCCAGAGTCGAGTAGTTCCTGGAGTTGTACTTTTATCTCTTGCAATTCCTTAGGCGCCATCCTATAGGGAGCCTTCGATATTGGTTCCGCTCCTTGCACTAAATCAATTGAGTACTCAACTTGGCGATTCGGCGGAACTCCGGGAAAGTCTTCGGGAAAGACATTTGGATACTCCTTGATGATAGGTACATCAGCTACCGTCTTCTCCGAAGTCGTTTTCCCCACCACATTCACCAAGAATCCTTGGCAATCACTCTTCTTCAGCATCTTCATAGCTTTCATGGCTGAAATCACCTTCGGGGTACTAGAGTGTCTAACTCCCTCGAATACGGTCTTGACATCCACAGACGGGCATAATGTTACTCTCCTTTCGGAGCATTCAACTACAACTCTATGTTTGTCCAACCAATCCATACCCAAAATAACATCAAAATCATTGAGTTCCACTATGTGCAAGTTGGCTAAGAAGCTACGTTTGTTAATCTCTATCTTCACCTCATTAGTTATCGAGTCTACATGCACTACTCCCTCTGTCACTGCTAATAATCTCTATAACAGGAATAGGGGGTTGCGGCTCAATCCACAAAGTGACTTCATCGTCAGACTCGATGTCTGCCATCAAAACCTCCTTCATATTTTCGGCGAGATCCATCCTTGACTTTCATCGGGACCTTCTTCTGGATCTTCCTCTGGATCTTCTTCGGGATCCTCCTCCGAGTCTGCCTCGTCCGTAGAGTCGGCATCCCAATTTGCAGTTGAAATCTCCTCTCGAGCATACAACTCCAGTAGGTGTCCAGCGATGAATTGGAAATCATCTGTGGCCTCTCGCTCTTCTATCGATCTCTTGATGGCCTTTTTCCAAAGCCGGAAGATGCAGCAACTCCAGACTTCGGAAAATTTCTCCATCAAGTACTCTAGCTGGCGAGTGACGGAACCTTGTTTCCCAGATTTTAGCCACTTATTCAGTCTATTAATGACGTAGTGTGGCGCGTTTTCTGGTAGACTAGGGTCGTCCCACCAGTCCTTACGTGCTAGGAGACGCGAGTCAAAAGTAGCTGGGACCTTCTTACGTGGTGTCATTCTAGGTTTGGCCATTCTAATAGTTCGCACATACATATATAATTATGTAAATAAAAATGAAATGACATATGCATGAATAATGATTGAAACTTGGTACCTTGACGGAGTGACGAAGTGGCGAAGCTGAGAACATATGATACTTTTACATTTTATGGAGTCTACAGAAAGGTAAAACCCGCTCCGATACCACTATGTAACGCCCCGACTTTCTAGGGTGAATATTGGGGAAAATAAATAAATAAAAGGTAAATTTTGAGAAAAATAATTTCTTTTGAGAATATAAAAATTCTCGCCTACAAAGTCGAGTCTCTACAATGACATAAAAATTAAATACCTTTAAATAAGGTAACATTTCATATTAGATACGAAGTAAAATTTGCGGCGGAAGAATAAATCATAATTTATAAATTTCAAATCCAAGTTTCCCCAAAAAGTTTCAAAACAGTTGAAATAAAGAAAACAATATTTAATAAATTCTTTTTCATATGCTCCCTCGGCTCGCTCCTTCGTCCATCCGGCTCGGTTCAACCTGCGGGATCAATAAAGGTCGGGGTGAGCTTCCTTCAGCTCGTGGAAATCTCACTGATCACAGTAATATACAATCTCATGGAAAACATAACATGAATAAACTATCATATCTTTCCTCAACATGAATGCATACTCACAATATTACGTACAGCATGAATCGAGCACGCATAACACGGATATTGAGGTTGCGCAGGTGCCCCCGCAACAACATGAAACATACACGCAATACCACATATACATGAATCAAGCACGTATGTGAATATTGGGTTGAGCAGGTGTCCCCATACAACATGAAACATACACGCAATACCACATATAACATGAATCGAGCACGTATGTGAATACTGGGTTGTACAGGTGTCCCCACACAACATGAATCTTAAGATAACCTCTTACACGAATACAGGTGAGCCTGATTTACGACGTGTATCATAATTTATAAACATGAATTGAATATCACATATGCAGTTCAATTAAAGCAATTAAAGTGATAGTGAAAATTCTCACCTAAATAAATGATGATGTCTGACTTGAAATGAAGATACTCGACTCACAGTCCTAAGCCCGTAATTTCTTGACAAAGTCTACATATAATAATAATAATAATAATAATAATAATTATTATTATTATTATTATTATTATTATAATCCTTACAATGTACTATCTATATTATAAATGAAAAGATACAAATATCACTATAATAGCTGAAAATTGTAACACCCCCAATCCACTCAGGGATATTACACGCCGTAGACCCTCTCCTCGAAGATCTACCAGGCTGGTAACAACATTTAACATCTCGACAATGCCTTCAAGGCTAAATGACTCAGTAGACCGATTTGGTCTTTCAATGAAAATATACAACTCAATTACAACATATACCCACGCAGGGGTCAAAGTACAATAAACTCCCGTACAACGGGGACAATATAGCAGCGGAAAATAAAGTACAACTGAACCAACACACGATGTACGGTTCCTCATGTGATTAGTATCGATCATCTTTCATCATCCTTCGTGCCGACCCTGTGTTATGCTCCAAAACCTGAATGCAAAAACAGACATCCACCCCGAATACTGGGGTTAGCAAAACTCCACTGTTTTGCTAGTGCAAATACAAAGTGCAAATACGAGCCATACAATTCACATTCCACGAATAACAATAACCAGGAATCCTCAAAGATCCAAATGAAACGAAAAGTACTTCTCGAGGCAAGGGTTTGAGAAAAACCTTTAAAAATCGAAATACCATAAATCAATGGAAATAATTTATAAGACGGTTTAGAATGCCATCGAGAGTTTTAATAGAAAACCATTTAGGATTATCAAATCCTACTTTTCAAAATCCACAAGACAAAAGGGGTCACCGCCCCAAATCTTTACTTTCCGAAAAATGACATTTACCAACCCGTTGGGATTTTAGCCCCAGATCCATAAAACGACTTTTACAAAACCATTGGGATTTTAGCCCCAAATCTCATCAACTCACAGTACACAAGAACGACCACAAGGCTCGTCTCCCAACATCAAAATCCACAAATAAAGGATTTAAAACAAACAACAAAATACTCTAGTGCCATCCTAGCCAAGTAAGCCAAACGAGCACTTACCTCTTACACACTTAGTCGATGCATGCAATCATGAAAACACAGTTCCAAAACACTCATTTCCGGAAATGCCAATATCGAATCACATTTGTGAAATGCACCACAATTAACCGTCGATCCACACCTCCGTGGACCCCTACCGAGACCCCGTCGGATCTTACCCGTAGTGGTTAAAAGCAAAGCTCGTCGATCCACACCTCCGTGAACCCCTACCGAGACCCCGTCGGATCTAACCCGTAGTGAGCATACACACACACACGTTACTCATGCAATACTAACATACTAAGAATGTAAGTTCATTAAGAATACTCACTAGAGATGGCCATTAACTCGACACCATTACCAAACTCTTCAAAAACACAATAACAAGATTAAATACGGAATACACGATTCCATAACTTTAAACACATAGGAGTATCATCATAAAATCCTTCAACGTTCAAAATAATCAAATCATAATCAATTCTCAAAACACCGTTCACAAAACACACGCGTTTTGAAAGAAAGCCTTTAACGAGGCCAAACCGAAATCCTTTTGAAACTTCGTTTCAAACAACCAAACAAACACACTAATACGATCACCGATCATCATATCCACAAAATAAGAAAAGTATGGGCAAGGTACTTGCCTCGATATCACGAGCAATGGAAAAGTGAACGGATACGGCCGGGTAGCCCTCAAATCCCCGAACACTATCTAGAACGTGATAACACCGAAATTACTACGGAAAACACCACATGAATCATCAATCACCAACGAATTCAACATCGGAATCATCGAGCACCTATAATCCTCCGTAAGGAATAATAAAACATGATTACGACGAGAATCAAGGCCGAAAACAACGGAAATCCCAACAAACTATCAAAGGGAACTCATTCGAACATTTAATCGAACATTAAATGTTCAAGACCCTTCAAGAACAAAGAAATCACCTCTCGGGTCGAGCAGACCAAAGATACGAGTATCGATCCGTAGAACAAGTTCAAAACAACGTTTATACAACAACTAATTGATCAAAAACGGATTGGAATCGAAATCAAAAAGGAAAATCCCCAAATCTACAAAAACAAGGGTTCAAGCCACAATACCTTGATTTGGATGAAGGATTCAAGTAGAGGTCGAAAATCTTCAACAAGACTTGAGGAGGATGATCTCTACAAGTTTTGGAGCACTCAAATCGCCCAAAATCGCCATCAAATCGCCTAAGATGAAGGAGGAAGAAGAGAGGAGAAAAATGAAGTTTTTCTCTCGCAATCTGCTAAAAACGCAGAAAAATCCGTGTGCCGCGGCACAGACAAGTGTGCCGCGGTCGGGGCCACCAAAACGCCCAGAATTAGCTTAGTGCCGCGGCACGCGGCTGAGTGTGCCGCGGCTGCAGTGACCTCCTTCAACACCAAAAAGGCACACCGTGCAGTCTTCGCTATTTCGACCATAACTCCTTCGTCTGGACTCCGATTGACTCACCGTTTGAACCATTAGAAAGCTAACTTGATTCTCTATAATGTTGCATAGATTCAGAATTTTTGGAGTTTCCAAGAATTAATGGTGACTTTACAAAGTCGAACTCCCACGTGAAAAAGTCGATTAAGGACACGGAACTCAACAAAACGACACCGAAACGAACTCGGATGACAAAAAGTGCAGAATTAATCATTCTTGGAATGACGAAACGGTCAGGAGTGAGTTGTCAAAACGAACTTCCTCCGAAAAAAAGAAAATTACCGAAATTCGAAATTGCGGATATTACATTCTACCCTCCTTAAAAGAAGTTTCGTCCCGAAACTTAAAACAAGTAGGGGGGAGCAATATACCCGCCAGGAAAACTCGACGAGATACACAAAAATAGAAAACTCGCGCCCAACGGCGAAACGCTGCAAGAAACGCAAAGAGACATACGGCGTGAAAACACGCTCCACGACGACCAACACAACGTCGCCGTTAGGGATACAATAAAACCAACAAATGACAAGCGTCATCAAACAGATAACACAATCAAGTCGATTATCCGAACAATCACAAAACACAACCAACGAAAATCAATACGATTGACCAACCTAACGGTATATTGATCAAAACGCGAGCCAAACGCTGAACAAATACGGAATTCCACCGCCTAAGGGCTGGAAGATCGAAAACGAAACTAATTTCCCGAACTGAAGGGAATTACGAAGGAGCCTGAATGTTCACCAATCACGGAACGAGATCAACAAAAACCGAACAATCAAACGATCGAACCACAACGATCGAGACAACAAAAATCGAAGAATCATGTCCGAAACACGAAGGATAATAAAATTCAAACAACAACTCCAAGGTTCACATCTCGACTCGAGACAATATATGATCCGGTGAAAACAACAGGATGTGCATTCGCATAAGATCCACAGGAAAGGGGATAGCAATTAAAAAGTCACAACGACAAACGAGTTATTCCGAAACAATACCACACTCGTTCGGTAAACAAAAACAAGGGGTAGGACAAGCTCAGAAATGTCAACGAACATAAATGAGTCGACAGAGTCGAAAACATAAGAGTTCCAAATCCGATCCACTTCGAATAAAGAACTAATAGAACCAGATGACGTCACTCCCGAACAAGGTTCACAAGAATCGAACCGAACTCGAAAAAGTCACAGCGATAACCAGATCGACCCACAACAAGGTCGTAGCTCGTTCGGACGATGAAACCGAAATACAGAACAAGTTCGTAAAGTATCAACGAACATGAGCGAATCGATAGACTAGAGAAAGAGAAAATACAGAAGTCAAAATAGTACGGGCATTACCTCCGACCTCGTCCACGAAATTCACAAAACGGGAGCAAGGTAACAAGACATTAAACAACCGACACATAACAGAACCATCACCGATGCACACGGTCATACCAACCCAAGCTCTAACAGCTCGCACTTGCGCGACAACGCAGAAATCACCACGAGGCGACAATATTCAACACCGACATCCCACCTCTCACAAGGGGATAACACAACAAATTTGTGGAAAACGACTCAACACTCACACCGCCAATTCGGTCATACTCGGGAGCAAACATCAAAATGACAACGCGAACATCATACATATATACCCAGCCCTCAAACGGGAATGGATAGGTTTTAAAAACGAAAACCTCATTTTAATAATAATTTAGAAGAACACCGATTGATCTTGAGTATCACCTTTCAAAAAGTACAAACGTGAAACATCGTTATCAAGACTTTGGAGAACCATTTCGCATTTGATAAAAATGAGGACACTTTCTCTTAGTGAAAACTTTCAGAATATTCGACCCTCGGGTCTAAATAAAAGTATTTCTAAAACATTGAAAATATCTCAAAATATTTTGGTCCTCGAGGCAGAAAAATTTTGAAATATATTGTGACACCTGGATGTACCACAAGAAAATAACTCATTTGAAAAAAATATGTCTCGAAATTTATTTCTAAGATACTCAAGTTTTCGAAAATAATTCAATGCCAAAAAGGACGATGCCAAAAAGGCTAGAATGCCCAAAAATTTGTGTAATCACACGGAACATCATGGCGCTGTGGGTCCCGCGTCGGAACCCCAGGCTAAAAACCATTTACAAAAATGCCAAAAAGGCTGATGACGGTAATATTTCAAAAACTCACAGAAGCCATTTACAAAATGCTAAATACCGTCATAAGAATTTCGCCAAAATGATCAAGGCCATAATGCCAAAAACTCGGTTAAGGGAATCGGTTTTCGAAATAAAACTCGGTCGGTAAAATACCGAAAGTCATTACGAAAGAACTCACGCAATGGATAAAAGAAATACAATTCAACACGCACAATCCAAAGAACACTACTCCTCATAAGAACAAAATATTAGAGTCAAATAACCACATTGAACAAAACCACTGGCCCCATTCTAGGCCTCTAAAGACCCTACCGCACTGGCTAGTGAACAAGTCGAATGTGTATAAGCACAAAGCTTCCACAAGAGAACTTGTAAAATGTGCAAATCGATTCGAAAATCATCAGCAACGGACAAAAACAATAATAAAAAGACATCACAAGCGACGACACTCCTCGTATAAATCAAATACGAGAGTCGATTAAATACATATCGTGAAATCAAAATCCACATAAAGATTCCATCACTTAACAAATAATCATAAAAATAGCTCGTGTCACACGAGGTACAACACGAAGAAGGGAGACTTACTTCCACAGGTCGCACGAAGATGATGATCGCCCCACGATACTAATCACGACCAACAAACTCAAACGACGCGTCGCGACACGACTCAGTCAGATAAAATCCGACGAAACAAGACTCAAACAACACGACTTGACCCGACAGCCTAGGTTCCCTCGACCTAAGCTCCGATACCATTTATGTAACACCCCCAATCCACTCAGGGATATTACACGCCGTAGACCCTCTCCTCGAAGATCTACCAGGCTGGTAACAACATTTAACATCTCGACAATGCCTTCAAGGCTAAATGACTCAGTAGACCAATTTGGTCTTTCAATGAAAATATACAACTCAATTACAACATATACCCACGCAGGGGTCAAAGTACAATAAACTCCCGTACAACGGGGACAATATAGCAGCGGAAAATAAAGTACAACTGAACCAACACACGATGTACGGTTCCTCATGTGATTAGTATCGATCATCTTTCATCATCCTTCGTGCCGACCCTGTGTTATGCTCCAAAACCTGAATGCAAAAACAGACATCCACCCCGAATACTGGGGTTAGCAAACTCCTTTGTTTTGCTAGTGCAAATACAAAGTGCAAATACGAGCCATACAATTCACATTCCACGAATAACAATAACCAGGAATCCTCAAAGATCCAAACGAAATGAAAAGTACTTCTCGAGGCAAGGGTTTGAGAAAAACCTTTAAAAATCGAAATACCATAAATCAATGGAAATAATTTATAAGACGGTTTAGAATGCCATCGAGAGTTTTAATAAAAAACCATTTAGGATTATCAAATCCTACTTTTCAAAATCCACAAGACAAAAGGGGTCACCGCCCCAAATCTTTACTTTCCGAAAAATGACATTTACCAACCCGTTGGGATTTTAGCCCCAAATCCATAAAACGACTTTTACAAAACCATTGGGATTTTAGCCCCAAATCTCATCAACTCACAGTACACAAGAACGACCACAAGGCTCGTCTCCCAACATCAAAATCCACAAATAAAGGATTTAAAACAAACAACAAAATACTCTAGTGCCATCCTAGCCAAGTAAGCCAAACGAGCACTTACCTCTTACACACTTAGTCGATGCATGCAATCATGAAAACACAGTTCCAAAACACTCATTTCCGGAAATGCCAATATCGAATCACATTTGTGAAATGCACCACAATTAACCGTCGATCCACACCTCCGTGGACCCCTACCGAGACCCCGTCGGATCTTACCCGTAGTGGTTAAAAGCAAAGCTCGTCGATCCACACCTCCGTGGACCCCTACCGAGACCCCGTCGGATCTAACCCATAGTGAGCATACACACACACACGTTACTCATGCAATACTAACATGCTAAGAATGTAAGTTCATTAAGAATACTCACTAGAGATGGCCATTAACTCGACACCATTACCAAACTCTTCAAAAACACAATAACAAGATTAAATACGGAATACATGATTCCATAACTTTAAACACATAGGAGTATCATCATAAAATCCTTCAACGTTCAAAATAATCAAATCATAATCAATTCTCAAAACACCGTTCACAAAACACACGCGTTTTGAAAGAAAGCCTTTAACGAGGCCAAACCGAAATCCTTTTGAAACTTCGTTTCAAACAACTAAACAAACACACTAATACGATCACCGATCATCATATCCACAAAATAAGAAAAGTATGGGCAAGGTACTTGCCTCGATATCACGAGCAATGGAAAAGTGAACGGATACGGCCGGGTAGCCCTCAAATCCCCAAACACTATCTAGAACGCGATAACACCGAAATTACTACGGGAAAACACCACATGAATCATCAATCACCAACGGAATTCAACATCGGAATCATCGAGCACCTATAATCCTCCGTAAGGAATAATAAAACATGATTACGACAAGAATCAAGGCCGAAAATAACGGAAATCCCAATAAACTATCAAAGGGAACTCATTCGAACATTTAATCGAACATTAAATGTTCAAGACCCTTCAAGAACAAAGAAATCACCTCTCGGGTCGAACAAACCAAAGATACGAGTATCCAATCCGTAGAACAAGTTCAAAACAATGTTTATACAACAACTAATTGATCAAAAACGGATTGGAATCGAAATCAAAAAGGAAAATCCCCAAATCTACAAAAACAAGGGTTCAAGCCACAATACCTTGATTTGGATGAAGGATTCAAGTAGAGGTCGAAAATCTTCAACAAGACTTGAGGAGGATGATCTCTACAAGTTTTGGAGCACTCAAATCGCCCAAAATCGCCATCAAATCGCCTAAGATGAAGGAGGAAGAAGAGAGGAGAAAAAATGAAGTTTTTCTCCTCGCAAATCTGCTAAAAAAACGCAGAAAAAGCCCGTGTGCCGCGGCACAGGACAAGTGTGCCGCGGCCCAGGACAAGTGTGCCGCGGCCCAGGGCCACCAAAAACGCCTAGGAATTAGCTTAGTGCCGCGGCACAGCCTGAGTGTGCCGCGGCACACGGTACAGCCTCCTTCAACACCAAAAAGGCACACCGTGCAGTCTTCGCTTTTTCGACCATAACTCCTTCGTCTGGACTCCGATTAACTCACCGTTTGAACCATTAGAAAGCTAACTTGATTCTATATAATGTTGCAAAGATTCAGAATTTTTGGAGTTTCCAAGAATTAATGGTGACTTTACAAAGTCGAACTCCCACGTGAAAAAGTCGATTAAGGACACGGAACTCAACAAAACGACACCGCAACGAACTCGGATGACAAAAAGTGCAGAATTAATCATTATCGGAATGACGAAACGGTCAGGAGTGAGTTGTCAAAACGAACTTCCTCCGAAAAAAAGAAAATTACCGAAATTCGAAATTGCGGATATTACAAAAATAAATTACAGTTGCTTATTAATATTAACCGAAGAGTTAACATTATTAATGACTGAAATTAAATATTTAGGCAAAAATTCGGATTAATTATTAATATAAATTGAAAGTCAACGCTTTAATGTCTTGGTCAAAATAGGACTGAATTGAAGGTTTTTTTTAAAGTTGACTGGGTTAAATTTCGCATGAAATCAAAGGTTAAGGGCTGAAATTGAAGGACTAAAAAAATATTGGGGTTAAAATTGAAGTAACTAGAAATCTGGGGTTAAATTGCATAAGTCTAAAATTAAAGGGTATAAAACCCTATACACCCGATCACCGCCTCATTATACTTCTTCCCCTGGTTCCTCACCCTCTCTCCCTAACCCTTCTTCTCAGAAAACTTCCTTCCGAATCGGTTCTCTCTCACATCTCCTCTCTCACACACACACACACACACAAATTCACTCACACACAACCGAACACACACACACATATACTTCCTACAAACCACCGTCAACATGAATCAACTTCCCAGGGCATCCACGCGCGGATGGTGGCAACGACTTCAGTGCAAAGTGGCTCGGGGTGGACTGAAGGTGGCTAAAATCATGCAGAAATCGGAGCAAAGTGGTGGTGGTGGCAGAACCGAAGGGTTCCCTATCGGACTATGTGGAAGCGGCGACTGGATGGTGGCCGGATCTGTTGCCGCTGAGGCAGAAGCCTTCATAGGTAGGGTTTGGATTTCCGTTTCTGGACCAATTTGGTGTTCTGATTTGAGTTCTGGTTTGGGCTTCAAAACTGGGGTTTCCGAATTTTGGGATCGGGTCTGAGATGGGCTCGTTGATTTGGTTTTGCTGATGATGTTACTGAACATGAGGTTTTTGTTTCGGGCTCCGGTGGTTGGCCCGGCGGTCGACGATTGGGTTTCATAATAGTTCGGGCCTGATGAAGTTTTTGGTTCCGGCCATGAAGTTCAGCAGCGGGTTTGGATTGAATCTGGTGATGGGATTGAAATTTGGGCAAGTGTATAAGGTTTGTGATTCGGGTTTGGCCATGAGTTTGGGCAGAGTTGGTTGAAATTTAGTTCGTCATTTTCTATCGATCTCTGGGGTCCGATTAGTCGGTTGTGATGGGTTCGGTCGTGGACAAGTTTTTGTCGGGATTGAATTCGTTAAACTAAATTTTGGTTTTACGGATTTTTGAATTAAATACACGAAGAAGAATATCAGAGATTGAGTATCGCGTCTTACCTCGTCGGAGAAAAGTCTGAGGTTCCGAAGGGGTTAGAACTTCCAGATTCAAGATTGGACTCCCGGAAGAAATCTTCGAATGAGAAAACACGATGAACCTTGTTGTTCTGTATTGTATTGTATTTTTTTTTAACGATGGGAAGAACTGGGGTTGGGGACGGCTGGGCAGAAAAGTTGTATTCTGTGTATTGTATTTTTGTACTGCAGAGACAGTATATTTATACTGTATTGGATTAGAGTTAGGGTATAATTTTGGGCTTTAATATTATTCTGGGTCAGCACATGTTTGGGCCATTGATGATAATAATAATAATAATAATAATAATAATAATAATAATAATAATAATAATAATAATAATAATAATAATAATAATAATAATAATAATAATAATAACAGTAGTATTAATAACATCGATACTAATAATAATATCGAGAGTAATATAAATGATGTTATAGAAATGATACTGGTAAAAATATTAATGCCCTAAATATTATTATTATTATTAATAATACCTTTAATTATCATATTAACAAAAAATGACTAATATTAAATGTTCTGAAATCAACTTGAGAAATTGACTCGGGTTTAGAACATATGAGATATCATGAAAATATCTGATCTTATTAAATGATATTACATGAAGTTGACTTGTACGTGTAGTGAAAGTAATTATACAACAATTATTCATTCGGTAATGAAATGAGATTAAATGAAATAAAATGCATTATTAATATTATTAGTAGTAAATTATTACTAGAATATAACTGACAAAAATGATTTGGGCTAGGACTTGTGATACGTCGAAATAAATGTTCATGATCCTTTAAATTGAATTAAATAACATGAAATGCATTATAATATTATTATAAAATAATAATATTGCATTATAAAAATGGCGGATATTACAGTTTTAAAGACACCTAGACTTTACTGCC
The DNA here is from genome assembly GCA_033398695.1 of Orobanche coerulescens. Taxonomy (NCBI): domain Eukaryota; kingdom Viridiplantae; phylum Streptophyta; class Magnoliopsida; order Lamiales; family Orobanchaceae; genus Orobanche; species Orobanche coerulescens. The sequence goes on along the minus strand of CM065810.1, from coordinate 96,365,800 downwards.
TCAAATACTGTGATTTCAAAATTCAAATCGCCGCTTCGTGCAATAGTGGAAGACAAACTTTGGCAGAAGTGGGACCGCCTATTATTTCAAAATTGAAGGATTAGACGTACAATTTACATCTGAATCCATCATGTACGTTATTTCAAAAGGCGGTTCCCATCCCTTAAATCTGACCGTCTATAAATGAACGATCCTTTCGGCTAAGAGCATCACCTTGTCATACACCTTTCATAACTTGAAGGACGAACTGGTCCATGTTTTCTTTAAAATGAGAGATGAACCACTTCTCCTTTAACAACAAGTTCACATCTGTCAATTTCAGTTGATCCTTGGTAAGGTTTAGGGGGTTGTTCTCCATGAGGTTGAGGGAGTATCCAACTTCTGGTACCTCAATAGTTTCTTCTGCCTCTTCTTCTTAGGTAACACTTGGAAGTGTTAGGATGGGAATCACTTCTGCTATCATCTCAGAGGAATGAGCAGGTTGATCTTCAAGTAATGCTGGTGCAAGTGAGATCACTATCTGCATTTGATTTGAGGGATGATCTGGTTGTTCTTCAACAGGTGCAGATGCAGGTGATATCCCAATCTGCATCTCTTCCTCTTCTTCAGATGAGAGGTCATTGTAGAAGTCTCATTGGCCACTCCAATCGCTGAATATATCCCACAGGGCGCAACCCCTATGGAAGAAACAGTTGCTGCTCATACACCATATCCTGAGCCAGTGGCGGCTATGACAGAGAAAAAACTGTTTGCCAAGCTAGAAGGATCTGGTGAATTGGCTGCCCCTTCGGAGTCAAAAGCCTCAACTCCAAAAAGGGCACCCACCCCTATACATAATCCCACTTCCCATAGGGTACCCACCCCTATCACGAATCCCTCTCCCCAATAGGCTCTCACACCTATTGAGGATCCCAACCGGACAATAGATCCATCTCTTGTTCGGTATCCCTACCTGATGGATATTATCAATAACACTCTCCTTCAAGTCCAGATAGAGGAAGCCTTAGAGCGCTTTAAAATTTGGAAATCCTACAGGGTCGCACCCTACGACATCCTGTACAACTGGGAGGACTATAAGGAAGAAAATTTATTTTCTCTGGAGGTCACAGACACCCAGAACGTTGAGGTCTTGATCAGATGGGAAGATCACTTTTGCCTTGAGCCTATCACAAATTATTTCATGGCAAAAGAGAAGGCCAGACTCAAAGGGAAGTCACAGTCCACTGACAAGACTCCATCACCAAGTCACCGCTCCGACCCGGACTCTGACGACGATGATGAGACCTTACAGGCAGGTCTTCGGATAAGCCAAGAAGAGGCTCGGAAAGGAGAATTCGCCAACATCCAAGCCAAATAGGGCCAGGGTATATCCCATGAACAACATATGTCTCCGCCCCCGCAACAGGAAGAAGTATACCTTGAAGACAAGAAACAGGAGGAATTAGTCTCTCCTGTCATCAATGAAGAACCTGTTACTTCTCCCCTACAGTAAGCTCATCCTGTACAAGAAGAATCTGTCAAACAGACAGAGGAAGAAGAAGAAGACACCCGCCCTCTTATGGAACAAGTGGAAGATGAGAGTCGGCAGGAGGAATCAGTCCCTCCTGTAGTTACGACTACTGAAAACCAACAGAGATAGGAGGAATCAGTCCCTTCTATCTCCCAGACGGACCTTGCAGCTCATCCTTCAGAAGCCCCTACTTCCGAACAGGCTGAATCTCCTATCTCTACAAGTTCCCACTCTGAATCTGATGATGGTTTCCTTCCTAACGACAAACCATGCAAGCCCCATCACAATGTGGTTCTTAGACAGCTCGGAGAACCATCAAACTTGAAGCTTGCGCGCCCTGGCTCTCCGCATGCAGAGGCATGAATTGTGCAACTCCTAGCCATCGGTCGCCAAACTGTATTTCTGCAGGATGTCGTCAAGGCCCTGTATGACGTCGGAAAGGAGTTATAGTGGATGCACGAAGCAGCTTAGGACGAGCTCCCGGAGCTGAAAAAGGGCCATCAATGATGTGGAAGAGGCTTTTCGCCTCATGCCAACAGCACTGTGGCAAGCCATGAATCAATTAAAATAGCATCAGGAGCGGATCCTGAAGCAAGAGCAAGAGAAGCTTTGTGTCGCTGAAGCCAAGACTGTCGCCGCCCTTGAATATACTGGCTCAAAATTTACTGACCATGATCACAAGATTTATGATCTTACAGCAGTGGTTGCATGGATGGTTGATAGTGTCAATGATCTGAAGACCCAACATGCCGATATATGAAGCTCCTTCGGGATATTCACGCCAAGGTCTCGGATCTTGATGATGCCAAAAAGGGGGAAGAGTCTAGAGAGGCTTCCAGGAAGTGGAGGCTGTAGAGAGAAAGAAAAATGGAGGTTGCACTAGAAGAAAGTGTCGCTACTGCCATCGGACGACTGGTCGGACCCAGGCCAGGTCAAGGAGCGAAAGGATACAGTGTAACTGGTTCTAGACCTGAGTTCCAGGATCCTAATTTCCCATGTAAGAAAACAGTATGAAAGCTTGCTGAGACATTTCTCCCAACGGACCGACAGCCTTCAGCAGAGGATTTGAAAGCATGGAAAAAAAATAAACTACTGAGATACTTTTATACACTCATCAGGGAGTCCTCCATGTTCAACAGATTCAAACACTGGAGGATGCCGCTAACGAGTTCTCCAGGCTACTTGCAGAAGGAAAGCTTCCCTTACAGCTAAAGATGGAGTGTAAACACCAGAAGGGTGAACGGGTAATCCATCTGGTAGATTGGATTCTTGCCTACGACGTATTCCATGAAGGACGAGGGATCTACAGGGACTGAGGCAGAGACTCCTTAGTCAACTAGTGGAAAGGAACCAATTAGGATCCCTCTCGAAAGACTTGGAAACATTCACATTATAGGGACTAGCTTCTGTTAGTTATATGCTGTATTTTATCCTATTGTATGCTCTTCGATGCAGTATTTATTTTTATTTTTCAAGCCCTGTATTTTCAATCATCTATAAAGTTTTGTTGAGTATGGAAGCAGTTAGGAAACTCCATACAGCCTATCCATACAGCAAGAGATCTTCCTACAGAGCCCGGTCCTACAGTGCCAACATCATTATACAGCACAAGTGAAGAAATTTGGATGCAGTAATCTTGCTGTAGGAGTTTTACTTAGGAAACGTAAAACACATCCAACAGGACTGAAGAATAGATTTAAATTGTTGTGAAATAATCTTTGTTTATTCATAAAGTATTCACGGTGAAAGCAGCATTTATTGCTGATAGGACAACATTTAATGCGGTCAAAAGAGACACCACTATAAACGAGCTGAAGAGCATTTAATGCAAAGTCGAAAAGAATATGTGAAGCATTAAATGCGAATCGACTTTAATTCAAACATTCTGCAGCCGCCAATCAGAGTTGTCTAAATCTCACCAACCCACCAACGATTATATTTATAACGGTTATATTTCCAAGGTTATAAATACCCCCAAGTAAGAGGACATTAAACACTTACTGAACTTCGCGCAATACATCTGGCAATCAGCTCTGACAATACAAATATCAATCTAAGAAAGAGCAGTATATTTCCTGAGCATACATCATTATCAAAGCGAAGAAATATACAGTTCTCAATGCAAACATCACAGCATACAGCAATCGCTCATCAAAGCATACAACTGTTGTTTGAACTTGTTCTACCCTATCTTTACTGTTGAGATCAACCTTATCCCTGTGTGGACTAAGTTCGTGCTAGTTCCGACCTGTGTGGGAAGAATAACATTGAGGACGAAGCTTCAATCTATGTGAGAAGAAGCAAGTCAAAAGAGCTAAAGCCAGTCTATGTGAACAGCCCAAGCTGTGGTCACTATATCAATATGTGTGAACGATACAGAGACAGGTTTAGTTAAAGTCACGTAGTTTTGTACGTAGTGATTTTAATAAATATTTTACTCCTGTGTGGAGGATCAATGGACGTAGAGGGGTTTACCTCGAACCACTTATATCTCTGTGTTATTTACATTACGTACTTACTCTTTTCATTTATAATTGTGATTTTTAAAGTATACATTGTGAAAACCCTGTACGCATCAAGCAAGCAGGAGAGTACCTAGTTGTTGTACTTACAACAACTCAATATTAGTCATCCGCTACGCAAATAACTTCGAAAAATACAACTTATTGTATTCTCCCTTTCTAAACTGTTTACTATATACTCTTATGGCCAATACATACGTTTCATAAGGAATATGGGTGGGTTTCCACGAATAACTTGTTAAGGCATCACAAAGGGGAATTATCTCGTAGGAATGACTTAGAATTCAAGGTAAGAATATATAATATTAATATTAGCCTTGAAATTTCGAAAATGCTTCATAGTATATTACAAACAACGTGACTTAGAAAGCAAAATCATAAAAAGTATTTGCAGCGGAAAAACATGGTTGGTTACATATATGAATATGATGATATGTAACTAGGACTTAACATCGTTTCTAGACAAAAAAACTTCCACTCAGCACCCTCCATCACATCCCCTGCTCAACCTGCACATTTTAAAAGATATACCGTAATGCCCCGATTTTCGAGCATGCATTTATTTTTATGATTTATAGAAAGCGCATGAATGATTTTAAATGTCCAACAATTTATTTACGAATTTTATTTTCATTTATTAAATAAGATACAATTTTCCTTATTCGCATATCATAATTGTAGTTTACGCTCCAGGATCGAGTCCAAGTTCCCATATTATTATAACCCAATAGTGTTTATTTCTATAAATAGTCCAAGTCGAATTTCATTTAATTATGCCCAAAATATTATTTAGATGATTACTATAATAATTATTATTATGAATAATAATATTTCTATTATTATAGTTATCATTATTATTTTAGTTTTATGTAAGCCAACTATTTAATTAGTCCATTATTTTTATTATTATTAATATTAATAGTATTGTGTATTAATTTAATGGCCCAAGTCTTTTTCTTAGCCCAATTCAGATTTTCTTTCAAAAACCTAGCCCATAACTTCTTATACCCTAAAAGCTAATCTATACAGTATAAATATTGTATTCCTACTGCAGTCAACCCTACCAATACAGAATACACCATACTCCCAGCAAAACAGAATCGGCAGAATTACAACCCTAGAATACACACAATACAGACATATATTTTTTTCTTCCTTTCTTCCTGCAATCGACCGCTGTCCTGCCACGTCTTCTGCAGATTCTTCTTTTGTATTCCTCATAAAGGTAAAAATTTAATCCTAAAGTATTCTCATCTTACAGTTGAATTTTAGCTTGTTCTTCTGTTCTTGTTGTCATCCCCATCCCCCTTTAACCATGAATTCTATCAATTTCCGAAAAACAATTTGTACTCACCCTCAAATCATCCTACCATCAACACCACCATTCGTTCATAAAACCAAATCTAGTTGGAGTCAATTACACGACGGCACCACCTCCGGCCACAACGTGGAACTAACCACCTCCTTCAGCCAAAAACCAGACCCATTGGACCGAATTTCCAAATTCCAGAACTTGATCCACAATCTGAATCCAACCCATATCAATGAACTCGTCTGATTCGGGCCAACCTGTTAACCATAAATCTTAGCCATCCCCAAAAATCCATTAATCCGACCCAAAAAGAAAATCAGTCCCAAAACTAATTAGACCTGTTTCATCCCAAATCGAACCAGTATCGCCACTTACCTGCTCGCCGCGCCGCTTCACCGCCGCCTTCGCCTTCGCTGTCTCCGCTTACTGGAGAACAGAATCCCTAATCGGGACGCGACCTTCCATGATATTTGAGCGGTGTAGTGTGCGTGTGTCTGTTGATTATTATTTTTTTTCCTGTGTGTGAGTTTTTCTTCTGAAGCCGGAGAGAGTAAGAGAGTTTAGAGAGAGAGGAAGAATCGGGAGTGAGAGAGAGAGAGAGAGACTGAGGGCTGGGGAGATTGGGGTTAACCTGATGGCTACTCAACATGGCAAGTAGGGATTTTATATCCCAATATTTTGGTCAAATTTAATTTTACCCTTAAAGTTTTCGATTCTTTCAAATTGACCCAACTTACTTATAATTCTTCAATTTCTGTCCCTCAAAATTCTAAACTTCTCGATTTGACCCCAAATCAGATTTTTGGTGTATTTTAATTTCAGCCTTTAATTTTAAGTTTCTTCAGATTAACCCGAATCAATTTCTAATTCTTTTAATTTGATTCCAGTCAATATTTAATATTTAAAATCAGACCCCTTTTTACTCAATTAAAAATTGAATAATTTTTATAAATTTATTTTGGGCACTATTGATATTAAAAATTTAATTGTTATTTAGGAGACGAGGACTTGGAGCCTAGGACTTAAACTATATTCGAATCCCAATATTTTTCAAGGATCATCATCGTATTTCGAGGTGGGGATTTTACGCTTGTTTTATTTAATGCATGATGTTACTTGTATATATGCTTGTTTCTTGCCAAACATTTATGTGCTCAAAGCCTGCATTTTATTAACATTGTAGCCTCCAATGAGTACTAGGCATAATGTGCTCAAAGTTTGCATCTTATTAACATTGTAGCCTCCAATGAGTAGTAGGCATAATGTGCTCAAAGTTTACATATTATTTACGTTTTAGCCTCCAATGAGTAGTAGGCAGTATGCACAAACTTCACATATGAATGGCCCTCGGGCAATCACCAGGTTTAGGCATGTCATATCTACTTGACAACATGTATGTACTTAAATTTAACAAAGCATTCCCTCCTCACTGAGCGAGTTGAAAGCTCACCCCATTATTTAAACCTTTCAGGTTGAGGAGTCTGACGTGGCGGGCAAAGGCGTGCCGTGATAATAATATTTATCAGTTTTTTTATTTATTTTGTTCATTTAAAGTTTTAACTTTGGTTTCAATGTCATGTTGAATATTATGGATGTTTTTGAAATGTTGGGATTTATTTTATTTTTACTTGCGAAATGGATGACCTTATTTCAATTTCCGCTGCAATTACTCAATTATATTTTTGGGATATTTAATCTCCCTTGAAATTATTTTAAAAGACATTTTGAAAAGTGGTCGCTACATAAGTGGTATCAGAGCGGGTCTACGATTTTGTAGACTCGTTAAAATAATTTCTTTTTCAAACAAAATTTTCTTTTTCGCAAGTATTTAAAACTTTAATGGCATCTATGATTATTATCAGCCACTGTCGCCGCTCCACGTCGCCAAGGTACACATTTCAAGTTATGTTTATGTTGTAATCGTAATAAAATTTTACTGTTATGAGATTCAACGCATTTTTGAATTATGTTGCAATACCATGTTTATATTTTAGAGATGATATGCTATTAAGATTCAAAATAAATGTTGGATATGTACGCGCTTTCTTATAAATTTATAAATACATGTAAATGCGTTAGTATAGCACTGCTAGAACGTCTATTGGGAGCAGTTAACCCTTAGACGCGATGTATACTTTTATTTCGATCACTTATGAGGAGATTCCTGAGAAGTCATTGGCTATAATGCACCCTAGGGCCATGGCAACTCGTGGACGTGGACGCCCAGCTAACTGAGATGCTGATAATCTTGGAGGTCAGAATGCCAACGCTGGAGCTGGTGGTGATGGTAACGGAGGTCAAGATAACTACTATAATAATGAGCGAGGTCTTACCCAAGCACAGGTTGTGCAACAGTTCCGACGTTTCACACCACCATCATTCAATGGTCGAGAAGGACCAGCTTTTGTCGACGAATGGTTGATGTCGCTGGAGCGTACCCTTGAGCTCATTGGGTGCACCGATGCGCAAAAGATTCTTTGCGCCCAGTATCAAATGATAGAGGATGCTAGACATTGGTGGATGAGCTATTGTCGTTTGAGGCCGGCAGTCGAGCGTGCTGCATTAACTTGGGATTGGTTCAAAGAACTAGTGATGGAACAGTACTATCCACAGCACTACCGAGAGAAGATGGAGAGAGATTTCTGGAACCTTGAGCAAGGGAGCTTATCGGTTGAAGAATATGAGAGAAAATTCAACCAAATCAGCTTCTTTGTGGAGCACATGGTGGATACTGACCGCAAGAGGGCCCTTAAGTCCCGGAGTGGTTTACACCCAAGTATTCATCACATTGTGGCTGGTCATGGGGTGCTACCATATACCGAGACAGTGTTCCGAGCTCAAGAGGTTGAATCTAGTCAGAACATGAGTCCTCAACCAGCTGCTAAGTCATCTTCTAGGAAGAGAGGTTGGAATGGTAATCAATCTAAGTCGGCGGCTTCCAATAAGCAGAAGAAAGTAGATGAGAAATCTGGACTGGGTGCGCCGATACTAGGCCTGCATGCCCAAAGTGTGGTAGGAATCATGGTGGGGAGTGTTTATATATAAAGGGTGTCTGCTATAATTTCGGGAAGCTAAGTCATACAAGCCGATATTGTCCACAATCTAAGGGCAAAGGACAAGCATCGGGAGGTCAAGCTTGAGTCTATTCAATGAATCAGACCGATAATAGTCCCGTAACAGTATTAGGTATGCTTATGATCTCTAATGTGCCTGCTTTCACTTTGTTTGACACTGGTGCCACACACTCTTTTATGTCTGCAAAGTTTTATCATGCCATTGGTCATAGAAGCATTAGAACTGTTGAGTCTCTTGAGGTTAGCTTACCATCAGGAAATACGATCCTCACTAACAGAATGATTGATGAGAGTATTGAGATATGAGGAAAAGAATTTGATGCTAAACTATATTTGATTAGCTCGATGGATTTTGACGTGATTCTTGGTATGGACTGGCTAGATAGACATGATACCGGTATAAACTTCCGCGAAAAGAAGGTGACATTGAGGTGTTCCGAAGACGAGTCGATCACCATTTATGGTACTAAAAGTAGGGCAGTACCAAGAGTAATCACAGCCATGAAGGCACTGAGAAGTCTACAGAAGGAGGAATGTCAGGGTTACTTGGTGAGTTTAGTCGACAATTGTACTAATGAGGTGTCCCCTACAGACGTACCTATAGTATGGGAGTTTTTGGATGTGTTTCCAAAAGATTTGTCGGGAGTCCCACCCGACCGGTAAGTAGAGTTTAGCATTGATTTGGTCCCTGGGGTGTCCCCAACATCCAAAGCGCCATATAGAATGGCTCCGAAGGAACTTCAAGAATTGAAGGTCCAAATTCAAGTGTTGTTGGAACTCGGGTTTATTCATCCTAGTGTGTCACCATGGGGTGCACCAGTGCTGTTTGTAAGAAAGAAGGATGGGTAACTTCGGATGTGTATAGATTACAGAGAGTTGAATCGACTCACGGTAAAGAACAAGTACCCACTACTGAGAATCGAGGATCTATTCGATCAACTGAGGGGAGCTGGAACCTTTTCGAAGATCGATTTGAGGTCAAGGTACCACCAACTGAAGATTAGGGAGTGTGACATTCCCAAGATGGCTTTCAGGACCCGTTATGAGCATTTTGAATTTGTAGTGATACCATTTGGTCTGAGTAATGCACCGGCAGTCTTTATGGATTTGATGAACAGGGTGTTCCAACCTTACTTGGATAAGTTCGTCATAGTCTTCATAGATGACATCTTGGTGTATTCTAAGGACAAGGAACAACACCAAGATCATTTGAGGATTACATTAGGGACACTCTACAAAGAGAAGTTGTATGTCAAGTTCAAGAAAAGTGAGTTTTGGTTGAACAGAGTTGGATTTTTTGGACATGTGGTGACTTCTAAAAGAATTGAGGTAGATCCCGACAAGGTCGTAGCAGTGAGTAGTTGGGGAGTACCCATGAATGCGAGCGAAGTTCGCAGCTCTCTGGGCTTAGCTGGCTATTATAGAGGATTTATTGAAGGATTTTCGAAAATCGCCTCTCCTATGACCCAGTTAACAAGGAAGGGCATAAGGTTTGAATGGAGCGAGAGGTGCGAGGAAAGTTTTCAAGAGTTGAAAAGGAGACTGACCTCGGCACCAGTATTAACTATTCCTGATCCGACAGAAGATTTTGTTATATATAGTGATGCCTTAAACAGGGTTTGGGTTGTGTTCTGATGCAGCATGGTAAAGTAGTAGCCTATGCATCGTGACAACTTAAACCACATGAGTTGAACTATCCAGCGCATGATCTGGAGTTGGCTGTTGTAGTACATACGCTAAAGATTTGGCATCACTATCTCTACGGAGGGAAGTGTGAGATATACACAGACCATAAAAGTCAGAAGTATCTTTTCACAACAAAAGGATCTTAATATGAATCAAAGGCGATGCTTAGAATTGGTGAAGGACTATGAGTGTACCATCCATTACCACCCAAGTAAGGATAATGTGGTAGCTGATGCTTTGAGTCGAAAGACTAGGGGCGAATTAGCTTGCTTGACCGATCAGGAGAGTTTGATAAAGGAGTTCTCCCAGTTGAGAATTGAGGTAGTTGAGTCTTCAAAGAGTTCTAAAGCAATCCTATCATCTTTGGTCTTGCAACCAAACTTGAGGGATAAGATTAAGGAGGCTCAACCACGTGATAAGTTTTTGTGCAAGATGAAAGATCGAGCACAAGATGGAAGTATTGAGAAATTTGTCGTTGCCGCAGATGACGTTTTGACTTACGATGGGAGGTTGTGTGTTCCCAAGGATCCATCCCTTAGGAGGCAAATCCTTGAAGAAGCTCACAATGCACCATACTCCACTCACTCGGGAGGTACAAAGATGTACCACGACCTGAAGAAGTTCTTTTGGTGGAGAGGAATGAAAAGGGACATTGGTTTATTCGTGGAGAGATGTATGATATGTCAGTAGGTGAAAGCAGAACACCAACGGCCGGGAGGTTTACTTCAACCATTGGAAATCCCAGAATGGAAATGGGAGCATATCACAATGGATTTCGTAGTTAGTCTGCCGTGAACCGTGAGGAAGAACGATGCTATCTGGGTGATAGTAGATCGTCTGACGAGGTCATATCATTTTCTACCTGTGAGGATGACTTATACTATGGAACAGTATGCAAGGATTTATATTCGGGATATTTTGAGACTACATGGTGTTCCAATGTCGATCGTTTCTGATAGAGATCCGTGATTTATGTCAAAATTTTGGAAGAGTCTTCAGAGTGCATTGGGCACTAAGTTAAATTTCAGTACTGCATATCATCCGCAAACCGATGGTCAATCTAAAAGGACTATCAAAACACTCGAAGATTTGTTGAGGACGTGTGTTCTTGATACTTGTGGGAATTGGGAGAATATTTTACCATTAGTAGAGTTTGCTTATAACAATAGTTTCCAAGCAACTATACAAATGGCCTCGTATGAGGCTCTGTATGGAAGGAAATGTCGATCGCCCCTTTATTGGAGTGAGGTTGGAGAAGGAAAAATTTTGGGTCCAGAATTGATCGAGCAGACTGTAGAGAAGATAGCCGAGATCAGGAGTAAGATTAAGACCACCCAGGATCGACAGAAGTCTTACGCTGATAAACGAAGGAAAGATATCTAATTTGAGATTGGAGAAAAGGTGTTCTTGAAGGTAGCGCCGATGAAAGGAGTGATACGATTCGGTAAAAAGGGAAAGCTAAAGCCTTGTTATATCAGACCTTTTGAGATTTTGGGTCGTGTTGGTGATCTTGCTTATAGTTTGGTATTGCCATTAGAGTTATCGGGAGTGCACAATGTCTCCCACGTCTCCATGCTGAGAAAATACGTACATAATCCTGGTCATGTATGCAATTTCAAAGAGTTGCACGTAGCCAAGAACTTGACTTATGAGGAAGTACCTACAGCTATTTTGGAGCGTTACATACATTAGTTACGAAATAAAGAGGTTAAACTGGTGAAAGTTCAGTGGACCCGTCATGGACTGAACGAAGCGACTTGGGAACGTGAAGAAGAGATCCGTTCTAAGTATCCGACGTTCGCCATTGAAGGTACATAATTTAAATTTTCGAGGACGAAAATTTATTTAAGAGGGGTAGGTTGTAATGCCCCGATTTTCGAGCATGCATTTATTTTTATAATTTATAGAAAGCGCATGAATGATTTTAAATGTCCAACAATTTATTTACGAATTTTATTTCCATTTATTAAATAAGGTACAATTTTCCTTATTCACATATCATGATTGTAGTTTACGCTCCAGGCTCGAGTCCAAGTTTCTGTATTATTATAACCCAATAGTGTTTATTTCTATAAATAGTCCAAGTCGAATTTCATTTAATTATGCCCAAAATATTATTTAGCTGATTACTATAATAATTATTATTATGAATAATAATATTTCAATTATTATAGTTATCATTATTATTTTAGTTTTATGTAAGCCAACTATTTAATTAGTCCAATATTATTATTATTATTAATATTAATATTTTTGTCTATTAATTTAATGGCCCAAGTCTTTTTCTCAGCCCAATTCAGATTTTCTTTCAAAAACCTAGCCCATAACTTCTTATACCCTAAAACCTAATCTATACAGTATAAATACTGTATTCCTACTACAGTCAACCCTACCAATACAGAATACACCATACTCCCAACAAAATAGAATGGGCAGAATTACAACCCTAGAATACAGACAATACAGACATATTTTTTTTGCTTCCTTTCTTCCTGCAATCGACCGTTGTCCTCCCACGTATTCTGCAGATTCTTCTTCTGTATTCCTCGGAAAGGTAAAAATTTTAATCCTAAAGTATTCTCATCTTACGGTTGAATTTTAGCTTGTTCATCTATTCTTGTTGTCATCCCCATCCCCCTTTAACCATAAATTCTATCAATTTCCGAAAAACAATTTGTACTCACCCTCAAATCGACCTACCATAAACACCACCATTCATTCATAAAACCAAATCTAGTTGGAGTCAATTACACGACGGCACCACCTCCCGCCACGACGTGGAACCAACCACCTCCTTCGGCCAAAAACCAGACCCATTGGACCGAATTTCCAAATTCCAGAACTTGATCCACAGTCTGAATCCAACCCATATCAATGAACTCGTCTGATTCGGGCCAACCTGTTAACAATAAATCTCAGCCATCCCCAGAAATCCATTAATCCGACCCAAAAAGAAAATCAGTCCCAAAACTAATTAGACCTGTTTCATCCCAAATCGAACCAGTATCGCCACTTACCAGCTCGCCGCGCCGCTTCACAGTCGCCCTCGCCTTCGCCATCGCTGCTTACTGGAGAAAAGAATCCCTAATCGAGACGCGGCCTGCCATGATATTTGAGCGGTGTAGTGTGCGTGTGTCTATTGATTATTATTTTTTTTCCTGTGTGTGTGTTTTTCTTCTGAAGCCGGAGAGAGTAAGAGAGTTTAGAGAGAGAGGAAGAATCGGGAGTGAGAGAGAGAGAGAGACCGAGGGCTGGGGAGATTGGGGTTAACCTGATGGCTCCTCAACGTGGCAAGTAGGGATTTTATATCCCAATATTTTGGTCAAATTTAATTTTACCCTCAAAGTTTTCAATTCTTTCAAATTGACCCAACTTACTTATAATTCTTCAATTTCTGTCCCTCAGAATTCTAAACTTCTCGATTTGACCCCAAATCAGATTTTTAGTGTATTTCAATTTCAGCCTTTAATTTTAAGTTTCTTCAGATTAACCCGAATCAATTTCTAATTCTTTTAATTTGATTCCAGCTAATATTTAATATTTAAAATCAGACCCCTTTTTACTAAATTAAAAATTCAATAATTTTTATAAATTTATTTTGGGCACTATATTGATATTGAAAATTTAATTGTTATTTAGGAGACGAGGACTTGGAGCCTAGGACTTGAACTGCATTCGCATCCCAATATTTTTCGAGGATCATCATCGTATTTTGAGGTGGGGATTTTACGCTTGTTTTATTTAAAGCATGATCTTACTTGTATATATGCTTGTTTCTTTCCAAACATTTGTGCTCAAAGTTTACATATTATTAACGTTGTAGCCTCCAATGAGTAGTAGGCATAATGTGCACAAAATTTGCATATTTTTAATGTTGTAGCCTCCAATGAGTAGTAGGCATAATGTGCTCAAAGTTTGCATATTATTAACGTTGTATCCTCCAATGAGTAGTAGGCATAATGTGCTCAAAGTTTGCATATTATTTACGTTGTAGCCTCCAATGAGTAGTAGGCAGTATGCACAAAGTTCGCATATGAATGGCCCTCGGGCAATCACCAGGTTCAGGTATGTCATATCTACTTGACAACATGTATGTACTTAAATTTAACAAAGCGTTCCCACCTCACTGAGCGAGTTGAAAGCTCACCCCATTATTTAAACCTTTCAGGTTGAGGAATCTGACGTGGCGGGCAAAGGCGTGGCGTGATAATAATATTTATCAGCTTTTTTATTTATTTCGTTCATTTAAAGTTTTAACTTTGGTTTCAATGTCATGTTGAATATTATGGATGTTTTTGAAATGTTGGGATTTATTTTATTTTTACTTGCGAAATGGATGACCTTATTTCAATTTCCGCTGCAATTACTCAATTATATTTTTAGGATATTTAATCTCCCTTGAAATTATTTTAAAAGACATTTTGAAAAGTGGTCGCTACATATACAGGGATGAGTACAACGTACTCGTGAACATATTGCCAAAAGATAAAACATGCTTTCATATTTGATATCATGAATATAAGCAGTAACACACATGGGTTTTAAGAAAAGCCCGTGTTTACTAAGTAATTTCGTTTCATTGCACATATCATCAGATTCGACATATCTATAATTACTCCGGGAAGGTGGCCACCTCCGTGAATGTTACTCCCTGAGATCGGCCACTCCTAAGAGAGCTCACATTCTAAGTATTGTGTACACTAACCCTGGACAACGATCTTTATCTAGCTCAGGATCCGATCATTTCATAGGTTGGCAAGCCAATGGTGATAAGTTCATAAGAATCCACATAAAAAATTTTATGCATCATAATCATTGAAATCATAATTTGCTTGTAAAATATTTCTTCAAGATAGAGCAAAGCTCAAATCATTTTCATATAGAAAGCCCACCAAAATCATTTTTGTATAGAAAGCCCACCTGGACAATCAATAATCGCAAGCAAAATGAATTATGACTCTCCCTTGTGCTTCAGTCTGCTGCTCCACTTTTCATCAAAAACAACTAAGTTTAACAGTCGATCGAGCTTAACAAAGTCTAACGGACAACGGACTCGATCTACATGTTTGGGCATTAGGGCTTTTGGGGACTGATCAGGTGAGGATTTGACATGGACAACTTCCTCTGGTTCAGGTGACTTCCTTTTAAATATCTTGGACAAAGGTAGGTTGTCACTGTCAGAGTCATCTGCAGGTGCCACTTCAGGTGCATGTGACTTTTGTATAATCTCAGCTGCAGGGGGAGCTGATGTCATCTCCTCAGCAATCATCTCAGGTGGGTGTTGAGCAGATGCATCAGATTGGAACTTTTCTGAGTCCGAAGGTCCTCTGTAAAGGAAAGTTCCACTAGTCATTTCCGTAAGTATCTCAGCTGCTTTCAGCTTCTTATCTCCAAGCTTCTTCAATGTATCTTGATCCAGGTGACCAAGTCTTTTGCTGACATGGAAAGTATATGTTTTTCCTTTAGCTTTCCCAAGGAACTCCAAAATCCAACTAATGTGAGTTCCATAAGCTAGTATTTGTCTGAACTTCTTCTCATTATCATCCCAGCTGGCTTTGTTGACTTCCCAGACTTACTGCCTATAAATATAATCAGGCAGTTAATCCTCTCCCGCTGGATCAGGGCTCCCATCACAATATACTTGGCAGATGATAGTTGATTGAAACTTCTTGCCATGCCCATGACAATTTTGTTGGTAATGTCTGTAACACCCCAAACTAGGCGGATATTACAGTGCCGTGGACCCCCGACTGGGACCCACCAGGCGAATGAAAAAGGATGAATTACACAGGGTAAATGTAGTACCGAACCACATTACAACATCAATTACTCCGATTAGGAGTTTCATACAACACACCCAGGATAAAATAGAATACATGTGTATCTTATGTGACGATAAAATACACAACACTGAATGAAACGAGTATTCAAACGGAATGTCTGCAACGGAATAAATAAAGGAAACATGAATGACTGAATAAGTGACTGAACAGACTGGGGCCCCCTTCTAGTATCATTAGGACTCCTCGCCGTCAACGTGCTCTCCCTGTGCCTTTGCCTTGCCATGACCTGAGAAACAAATATCCCCAAACGGCCGGGCTTATACAGAACAACAATCCTCCAGAGTTGAATAAACACAATCATATAAATATGTAGTATAAACCACAAGTTCGATTAAAATGAAGCGGTTAGATTATAACCCAATCTTGTTGAAAACATACGCAATCAAACATGTTGTATGAATCAACTAACAGTACGGCTCAAAGGGTGGCGCCACACTACGCCCGGGATGGAAATGTGTCCGTGCACAAGCCACCAACGAGTATCGATCGAATACCCGCGTGGTCTTGTACCTAATCAGTCTCACGAAGCAATCGACTCGTGCACACCCAATGTGAGGCCAACAACCAACACACGACATAAATGTGCCCGACATGAAAATCCTACACATACCAACCGGCACGCCAGTATGACCCGGAATGCCACGATATAACAAAAGTGACATCGAAAATGAATAATGACTCACCGAGGTAAAATGATAGTGAAATGAATGGTAGTTCAACAAAAGGATTGGAACCGTCGTTCCTTGTGACTGAAGTGATTAATTGACAATGACAAGTTTTAATACGGTTAACACAATGATGAATGAGTTACGATTATGAATGAACAACAACAAAAGGAAATGAATATCCTTATAACTGAGTAAGAATCAACTTACACAATACCGGTGACAATTATCCTTTCCACGAACAACGTCCTAATTGAGATATCGGTCGCTCGAACAACCTTGAATTATACAATATCCAACAACTCGTTCAATATACGAATCAAACACGAATATAACGAACTCAAAACGTCGATACGATTAAATTAAGTTCATTGGGGCATTATATCGAATACGTTGTGGCCAAACTCCAGTTGTTTACAACTAAACCTCAACAATACCGACCTCAAATCCCCAAGAAGTGTTTCAAACCAACAAAACATCTCCAATACGATCAATAATCCGTTATGAATGTCCAAAAATGTGATTATAACGACAATTAATCGAAAACCCCCAATTTCAACTCGATAATCAAAGTGTTCTTGAATAATCATTCGATAATCCAATGAATCCTTATACAAACTCATAATCATATACATATCCCTTCATATAACATGATTATAACGTCCAAAACATCATATCTCAACACAAAATCGAAGTCCAAGGTGTTGAAGAATATTACCTTTGAAGATCCAAGTACTCTAATCCGAAGAACACGCGTTTAATCGAGTATCCAAGCTTCCCAAATGATTGAAGGTGATGAAAAATACACACTCAAATGATAATTGATGAAGAAAACTCTCCCTCAAGCTTCTCTCTCTCGTAAAAGGTGGAAAAAACTGGAAGGAATGAGCTGAAATGCTCAAAAAATGAATTTATAGGGGTTGACTACCCTGCCGGACGGCCCGCCCGCCGATCGGCACGGTCGTGTCGCACACCGCCGACAGAACTCGACCGTGTCCTCGCTTGACATGGTCGCGCGCGGAGGGCCTTCCGACGATGACTCCGTCCGACAATGACTTCGGCATGACTCGGCCGTGCAGGCGACACGGTCGGGCGTCTTTAGGCGATCAGATCTGGCTTATCCGGAAGGGTTCGACTCGCCGTGCCAAACGACACGGTCGAGTCACGGCGGGCAGACACTTCGGCATTTCCGGACGAGTACGGCACGGGCCGTGTCGGACGACACGACCGAGTCCGGTCGGCGGTGATCGGCCAAAAGCTGAAAAATGAGCGGGTGAGCTAAAACGACCATAACTCTCTCGTCCGGACTCCGATTGACTCACCGTTTGAACCATTGGAAAGCTAACTCGATGCTCTATAATATTGCAAAGATTTAGAATTTTTGGAGTTACCAAAAATTAATGGTGATCTAACAAAGTCGAACTCATATGAGGAAAGTTGAAACAATGAACAATAACGATACACAACTCGAAGTTTTTCCGAACGGTGAACACGGTGAAAGAACATGATGGATGAATGATTATAATTGAGTGAAAATACACTGAGTGACAATTACAGACTGATAATTACTGAATGAAAATGAATGAATTACAACCGGGTATTACAATGTCTAGGACATACTTGTACTCCTTCTTTAGGTCTCCCTTTTTGGCTGAAAGGCTTCCTCTATCTGGACTTGAAGGAGAGTATTATTGATAATATCCATCGGGGAGGGACTCCAAGCAACAGATGGCTCTATTGTCCGGTTGGAATCCTCAAAAGGTGTGGGGGCCTGTTGGGGAGAGGGATCCCTGACAGGGGTGGGTGCCCTGTTGGGAGTGGGACTCTGTACAGGGGTGGGTGCCCTGTTTGGAGTTGAGGCTTTCGGCTCCAAAAGGGCAGCCGATTCGCCAGATCCTTCTAACTTGGCAACCAGTTATTCCTCCGTCATAGCCGCCACTAGCTCGGGATCTGCTGTATGAGCAGCAACTGTTTCTTCCATAGGGGTTGGGCCCTGTGGTATAGATTCAGCGATTGTATAGTTTGATGGGACTTCTACAGTGACCGCTGTAGTCACCGTATGATCAGCCTTAGAAGATTTCTTCGTCTTCTTTCTTTTCTTCTCGACGGCTTTAGGGGAGCTGTTGTCGAGAATACTTATGTTTATCTTCTTCCCATCACTCGAGCTCTTCAGAGTGACATCCCTCGGGTCACTTGAGGTTAGCATGCTGTAGGGTTGGGCTGTCAGCAAGATTAGGTGTTTTGTTGTATACAGTGGCTCTTATTCCACCGATAAACTTTTTGGTCCCGATTTTCTTGGCATCTGTGGACTGCTTTACTCCGCAGAGAGTGGAGATGTGGTCCAGAATTAGGCCAAATGATTTATTGGCAGACCCTGGCTTAGATGCCTCTTCCTGAATGGGTTTCATAATGATTTGGCACCAGTTAACTTTTTCACCATACATGATGGCGGCCATCCTTCTGTATCTCAAGTTGGTGCACATTTCGAAAGCACCAGTTCTCTTTTTAACTACTCGACAGCAAAAATCATGAAGGTAGACGTATGGAAGGGTGAAGTTCTTCTTGTAGCAAGAAGGATGCACTACTACAAAATAACCATTTAACAGCGGTTATGCAAAAACCGCTGTTAAATTTGTGCAGTGGCACACATTGAAAATGTCATGAAAATGTAACAGCGGTTATAGTAACAACCGTTGTTAAAGTCCGACATTTAACGGCAGTTTTCAAGAAATCTTAGTCATATTTCATCTTTTAACATCGGTTGTTCTCATAACTGCTGTTAAACATTTATTATCTTGATTTTAACAGCAATTTTCTTCAAAACCGCTGTTAATGATCTCTTTATTTTTAACCACTCTCCTTTCTTTCTTCATTCTTGCTTCTTTCTTTCCTTTATTTATTCCCCGATGCTTTTGACTCCCCCCGAATCTGCCTCCCTGACGCTTCACAATCGACCCCCGACCTCCGCGACCTCCGCAACCTCCCCGACGCTTTGCAATCGACTGCGATCTTCTACATGGAAATGAAGTAAATATTCCGAACTTTCTTCTTTATTTCTATTTGGTAGGTGTGGGCACAAATCCTGGTTCCCATTTGGCCAAACCGGACCATTCCGGTCCCATTCCAAAAGTGTCCCGAACCATTTGGGATGGACAAATTTTGTCCTGAACGGTCCCGGACCGATCGAAAATAGGACAGGAGCGGGACCGGTAATTTTTGTCCCGTCCCGTCCCATTTGCCCCGAAATATGGATTTTATAAAATCAATATTAGATTTATAAGATTTTAATTTGTAAATTAATTTTTATCCCATAAATTAATTAGCCAAATATACCTATACTTACTAAATTATTGATAAATAATGCAAAATTTATAAAATTTTGATTATAAATTTGCAAATAAATATCCAAAAATACAAGAAAATATTTTCTAAATATATTTTTTATTATTTATATTTACCAAAAAAAGTCCCGTTTTGTCCCGGACCGTCCCGAACCCGTTCCGCTCCCGAAAATACCGGAACAAAATAGGAAGCACCCTTGTCCCGGACTGGTCCCGGATCGCTTATATTAATTGGGATCGGGACCGGGACCGACCCAATACCAAACCGTCCCGGACCGTGCCCACCCCTACTATTTGGTAATTATATCTAGTCTTTAAGGATTGTTGTGTGATGTGTGTGTTTATTATGTGTGTGTGTGTGTTGTGTGTATGTGTGTGTATTGGTGTGGTAGTGTGTGTGTGTGTGCAGTATGTGTGTATGAAGTGTGTGTGTGTGTATTGTGTGTGAGGCTGTATTGTGTTGTGTGTTGTATGTGTTGTGTGTGTATTGTTTGTGTGGTAGTGTGTGTGTGTGTGTGTATATTGTGTGTGAGGCTGTATTGTGTTGTGTGCTCTGTGTGTGTGTTGTGTGTGTATTATTTGTGTGGCAGTATGTGTGTGTATTGTGTGTGTGGCAGCGTGTGTTGTGTGTTGTGTGTGTGTTGTATGTGTTGTGTGTGTGAGTGTGTGTGTGTGTGTGTATTGTTTGTGTGGCAGTATGTGTGTGTGTGTGTGTGTATAGTGTGCGTGTGTGCAGTATGTGTTGTGTGTTGTGTTGTGTGCTTTGTGTGTGTAATGTATGTGCATGTGCACTATGTGTATATGAGTGTGTAATGTAGTTTTACATGTTATTTTCTTCTTGTTTGTCGTATAATTTAATCTATTTAGCTGAGTGTCTGTTTAATTGTGTGTGTTGCTTTTGATAACACTATTTTTTGAAACACAAATTATTTTGGGATAGATATGGTTAACTTCTTAAGGATCTTCTCCCTTTGGAATAGATGTTAACTTTCATCTTAAGGATCTTCTCCCAACAGTTCATGCAGATAGAGTTAGCAATCTTGACAAAGCCATAAGTTGACGTAGTATAAAGTTAATTCTATTTTGACAATCGTCGTTCATGTTTCTATTTTAAACAACAGTTATAGAACAACCATACCTTTGTCATTCTCTGTCAAAATTCAAAAAGTTACTAATCATATAGAAAGGAAATTCTTTTCCTTATAGGAAACAATAGCAAATTGAATTTCATAGTATGTGTAACAAAAAAAAAGAAATGGATCGAAGTTGGATGAATTCAAGTCTTGCGAGTGTGGAGTATGACAATGAAATTGAGCAATTTCTTAAATTTGCTCGACAACATCGCTCGAAACCCGATGAAAGATACTTTTGTCCTTATGTGAAGTGTATGAATGGGAGACGACATGAGGTTGACAATTCGTGAACATATTGTTTGTGAGGGGGTAAACACCAACTATACGATGTGGATATGCCATGGCGAAATTCATATCTTGGTAAATAAGAGATCGATCTCGTAGTTCAGTCCTGGGAAGGTGTTCCAACTGGAAATACTCATGTAGATATAGATGGTGATCAATTTGAAGAAATGATTCGTGATGTCAGACAAGAATCATTTCAAAGATCTCATGTTTATGATGCGTTGAAAAGTGATTCAGAGACTCCATTGTATCTGGGGTGTGAAATTTTCACACGACTATCTGCCGTGTTGATGCTGGTTAATTTGAAGGTAATAAATGGGTGGAGTGACAAAAGTTTCACCGAATTGCTCCAGTTGATGAATGAGATGCTATCAAAAGGCAATACATTGCCTAAGCGTACCTATGAAGCAAAGAAGGTTTTATGTCCGATGGGTATGGAGTATAAAAAAATATACTCTTGTCCCAATGATTGCATATTGTACAGAAAAGAGTTTGAAGAATTGCGTAAGTGTCCTAGGTGTGGGGTATCACGATGCAAAGTGAAGAATGATGGAGAGAACACACAACAAGGACCTCCCGCGAAGGTGTTATGTGTTGGGATTCGGTGCCTAAAACGAAGGCCCAACGGAAGCGGTAAAACGAAAATTAATTCGATCTGAATCCCTACGAGGATCGATCGAGCTACGTATATACGAATATCAAAAACGAATTCACAAGAGATATAGAAACTGACCCTTGTAGTCCTTTGATTAGATGGATAACCTTCTCTTGAGCTATTCCCCAAGCTTTGATTGATCTCTACGAATCCAATCCGCTCCAAGCTCTTAAACGATCCAACACCGAAAGCACCGCGTCTCTACTTGCCACGCGCCGGAAAAACGATCGGAACAACAACACTCGATTAACCTCTAAGGTTACGGCTAGAATCAAGTGATGAAGCTTTTTATTATTACACTCTAAGTGTATAATATATATATCTCTCAATTAATATCTTAATATTTCTCCAAGAGAATTCAAGATAAATGAAGAAGAAGTAAACACTTGGAAAAACTAATTTTCCCTCTCACTCTCAATCAATACTCACGGTTGGTGCAAGTAGTGTCTCTTGAGAGTTGAGATTTTCTACTCCTTTTATTCATCTTCCACAAGACAAAATCAACACCTTTAAGATCACATGATATATGTGTTCCCTCCAAAGTCTTTGGTCTTCCAATTAAAAAATTGGAGATAAAGACCAAGGATGAGGTTGGTGAGATTAGGCAGCCATCTAGAAGAACCGGGATGAGTTCGGTCCGTTTCGGACTCACGTGAGTCCAAACAGATAAACTCTGATTCCGTTCCGATGTATTTATATCAATTAATTAATCCAATTAATTAATCATATCAAATACATTATAACAAAATTAATTTCTCCAAGAAATAATTATATTCACAAATTAAATTAATCACCCAGTAATATATTTAATTCATTACGCCGTAAATTAATTTATCCAATAAATCAATTTAGACATCCAATGTCCTAAAATCAATTAGACATCCAATGTCCAATAAATTAGATATCCAATATCTAATATTTATAATGAGAGAACAAGCTCGATTCATTCCGTCATAAATCCTAATGCGCGACTCGGTAGGTCCGTCTCAGTCAGCAATGGGAGGAACCAAAGAGTAGTAGCACCACCTAGCCAGCCTGGTGGCTACTGCTATGCCGGCCGAGAAGCGAATGATTGGGATCATTCAAGAACCATTCATCGTGAATACCGATGGCGTATAAACCCTTCTTTCAAATGTCCCGATCAAGTTATAGGGTCACGGTCAGTCAAACCTCATCTGTACTTGACGCTATGCATGCGTTAATGCAAATCGAGATCATCGAGCTCTCGTGTATCTAATACAGCCAGCTCCAATGCTTTGGACAAAGACTTATGATCTCATCTGCCAACAACCGCATAGGACATATAACCCATTCACTAACAGGAGAAAGAATTCTATCTTGGTATTCAGTAGGACCTGCTACTTGCCCATCAAGATGCACGTCGAGGTTGACCCCCGCCTTCCGGTTTATAGGGTCGAACTACTCTAATGAAAATCTTGACGTCACAAGCACATCCATACTAAATCCTCAAGTCGAAGGTTCACGAATACCTATCATAACCTTTCGATTCCATCATTGACTATCCCGGAGTGAAATCCGTGTGACGAATCGAGGGTGAGTCGGTTTGAGTATACTAATCCAATTAGCATACCTATAACGTGTGCTCCCACTAACCATTAGTGTTCGACAGGCACTCTTCTTGTCAAAGAACACGTCATACAAGTCTTCACATAAACTTAACGCCCAGTCAAGTTTCATCGACTTGCGAACGATTAAGTATTTGAGCTATAAACTTTTCCAGTGCCGACCCCCTTATTCAATAAGGAGTGGAACGTTTTGCTCTCAAATACACGGACTAGTTTCTATATGTATATTTACAAGTTAGGAATGCCAGTAACTACCAGTAAATAAAGAAAACATCCATTGCCTTATATTGATGTTTTACATAATAACAAGTACAATGCCCTCACTCAATATCCTCTGAGTGGCATTCGAGGGCATACTCCTAAAAATCTCCCACTTGCACTCAATGCCACACACTATGGTATCTAATACCCATGTTCTCCAGATGATGCTCCAAGCTAGTCTGAGAAAGTGGCTTGGTCAGTGGATCGGCGAAGTTGTCGGCCGAGTCTACTCTGTGCAGCACAATGTATCCCTTGCGAACAAATTCTCTTACAAGATGATACTTCCTCTCAATATGTTTGGTGCTGTTGTGAAACCTCGGCTCCTTGGCCTGCACTACAGCTCCGTCGTTGTCGCAGTACAGCGGAACAGGCAGCTCAGCAGAACCCTTCCTTGGAAGCCTCTGAGGCTGCTTGATACTCAGCCTGACAGGTGGAATCAGCAGTCGCGCTTTGCTTGGCGCTACGCCAAGATACTGCTCCTCCATTAAGAGTAAATATGTAGCCAGAAGTAGATATCGAGTCGTCCTGCAGTCCTTGGAAGTCCGAATCAGTGAATCCCA
The DNA here is from genome assembly GCA_033398695.1 of Orobanche coerulescens. Lineage (NCBI taxonomy): Eukaryota > Viridiplantae > Streptophyta > Magnoliopsida > Lamiales > Orobanchaceae > Orobanche > Orobanche coerulescens. The sequence continues at coordinate 96,341,367 of CM065810.1, read as the reverse complement.
CCACATCCAATTCTCCACCGCCATACATCAGAACCATATCTCTAGTCCTTCTCAAGTACTTGAGAACGTTCTTTACGGCAGTCCAATGTTCCCTACCTGGGTTTGCCTGAAACTACTCACCACGCTTACAGCATGTGCGATGTCAGGTCTTGTACACAACATAGCATACATAAGGCTACCTACGGCCGAAGCATATGGTATATTACTCATTTACTTTCGTTGTTCCTCACTTTGAGGACACATCTTCAAGGAGAGTTTTATTTCATGTTGCATCGGTAGGAACCCTCTTTTAGAATCATCCATCTTAAATCGCTTTAAGATCTTATCTATATAGAGGGCTTGGGAAAGGCCTATTGTTCTCTTCGCTCTATCCCGGTGTTGTGTCAAGAATTAACACCTTCCGACCGGCGATCTACTAGGAGGACTGGCGGCCAGGGATTCTGCAGGCGGCCAAGTCGATTCTGCCGATCGGCGACACAGCGGCGAGCCTTAACCCAGTGGACGAGCTGCATCGACCGACCGAAGGCCCCAGGACAAGTCCCGGTATCGAGCGATCAACCTCAGAGACGATCGCCTCTCGGTACTCGGCGACGACCCTGGCAACCTACTAATGGACGATCTCCTCTCGGTACTCGACGACCTACCCTTGGTGACCGACCATTGGCGACCTCCATCCACTAGCCGATGGCGACCTCGGATGATCAGCTAGAGACGATCGCCTCATGTCGATCTCCACCGATGGCCATCCAGTCGACGAAGGCCGAGCCCCAGGACTGGCACCACGTGCAAGGGCCGAGACAAGATCCGCGAATCTCGGGCCATTGACCACAGTCTGACAGATTCTCTCTACCAGCCGACAAGCCGCCGAAAGCTTGTCAGTAGGGCCGCATGTTGACTGACTCCGGACACGTGATGGCTCCTTATTGGACCGCCCAGCTGTGGCAGCCTCTTCCTTGGACTTTAGCCCGACAACCAGCATCTTTCTTGGACTTTAGCCCGACAGCCCTGGAGATCGCCCCATTATAATATTAGCCGGCAGTCGATCGGCACCTTATTATAATGGCCGGCAGGCGATCGGCCACTACAGGACAGGACCCGGCTGCCCCTATATAAACAAGGCTCCCAGCACTTGTCCAGGGACCGAAACTCTTCTGCACTGAACCGAGACTTTGGACACTTCTTCAACTCCCTTCGGATTTCACACTATACAGAAGCAAACATCAAGCACTTGGCTAATCTCCAACTCTTGGCAACGGCTATCATTCGGTCTTACTTCTCCTGGCCTTTTTCTCCTCGAGCATATTATCGGCGGGACGAAGAACACCAAGCTTCGCTCAAGAGCCGGATTAACAGAGTCTTTTTACACTCATTGTATTTAGATTTCTCTCATTAATACTTGTATCCACGAATATTCGTATTAATAACATCTCGCGAGAGCATTCAAGCCCGGGCCTAACAAACCCGGCAAATCTTGTATTATTTATCTTCTCTCGGAAGTGCTCCCGCAATTGTTGTTTGTTGTCCGTCTTCCAGCAGTATTAATCTTCGGATAAATATTTTGGGCAACAACAATTGGCGCTAGAGGAAGGACATCCAACCCTCGATTTTTTATACCTACCGTCCCGAAGAACACTCACTGTTCTCAGGGCAGATACTTGAAGTGACACTTACTGCACTTCAAAGAAATCCTTCAGAAATCATGTCTTCCGCCTCCGCGTCGAAGAAAGCCGCTGACCAGCCGGCCAGACCTGTTCCGTCCCGGTCCGAGCCGCGGCCGATGGTGGAAGGTAGCCGCCGCGATCGAGACGCTCGACCCCATCCGGGAAGGCGGCCCGAGCCTCTCGCTCGATCGATTCGAACAATGAGCAGATCGAAGAGGCCATAGCCGTCCTTCGGGAGCGACGGAGTGCTCTCGGCGCGCCTCCGGCTCACGCCCCGGTCTCTCGCCGGAAGATCAGCGGAAGCTCAAGGCACTGCGGCGGCGATCGCCGGGAGGCTTTCGCCCGCAAGAAGAGGCGCTCGGCGGCGGGGCACGTCTGTCTTCGATCGCTGGCGGCCCGACACAGCGGCCAGGCGATCCGGCCTAGCTACGAGGCAGCGGAGTTGGTGTCCGTCACCGGGAGCTCGGCCTACCCGGCTCCCACAAGGCGATCCGGCCGCTGGCTCCGGCTCGCCAAATTCCGATGTCGGCGGCGGAGTCGGAGTCGGTACACGATCGCCTCGGCCCCCGCTCCCAAAGCCGATCCGCAAGAAGCCGAGCCGCGGCGATTGCCGCAATGCAACGTTAGATCGACGACATGAAGGTGCTCCTGCAATCCGGGGCAGGCGCCATGAAGACGATCTCCGCGCCGAGCGATCCGCTCGCGATCGACATCGAGCTCGCCCCCGTGCAGCACAAGATCGCTCCTCCTCAGACACCCGTGTACCAGGGGCGATCGGACCCCCAAACACACCTGCACAAGTTCAACATCTACATGACCGGGTGTGGGGCATCAGACGCGACCCGGTGCCGAATGTTCCCTCTGACGCTAGACGACCTCGCCCACCGGTGGTACACCTCGTTGCCACCTCGGTCCATAGGCTCCTTTAACGAGCTGGCGCACGTCTTCACGGAATACTTCGCCACCAGGGTCGCCCGGCCAGAAGGTCGCCATCGCATGATGCAAATCAGGCAGGGGGAACAGGAGTCCGACTCGGACTACATCGACCGGGTTGACATGATCATCCTCAACGGCGAGCCCATAAGCGATGAGACCGCCCTCTACGCGGTCCTAGGAGGATTTCAGGGTTTTTCGCCTATGTTCAGGCATCTCACGTAGAACCAACCTACAACCTACGCAGCCTTCCGGGCTAGAGCCGCAGATTTCCTGTCCAGGCAAAGGCTTCTTCTCAGCCTAGGAGTAGATCGATCGGCGCCCGTACGACGACCTCCAGTCTCCCGGCCCGATCGCTACTACCCAGCAGAGCCGGAGGACTCGATCCCCGCCTACAGTCCATTCTAACAGGATTGACTATCCTCCGCCCGATCGACAATTTCGACCTACGTATAAAGCGATCGGCCGCAGCGGCGATCGCCGATCTTCGGCGGATCGCAACATCATCAGCAACCCGGTGGACACGATCGCCATCTACAGTCCAGCATATAACATGACGGACTAAGGCATAAGATCGCCTCCACCGCGCATCATAAAGCCATGGTCCTGGCAGTCGATGGAACCGGCTGCTTCGGCCATGCAAGGTCCCTTTCGGCCGAGATCGCCCGCCCTTCGTTTAAATACGAGGCCGGCGGAGTCTGAGGGCTCTCAACGTGTCGGTGGACACATGCCACAACCCCGTCTCAACGTACACCGTCGAGGTCGGCCATCTCCATGGCTGGCCGAGGTGGAAGCAGAGCTAACAAGCCGCGGGCGTGGAGTTGATTCATCCGACGCTGCCCCGCGCAAGGACTCCTCTAGACCGAGACCGCACGCCCTTCGTTTAGATACGAGGCGAGGCGCAGCCTAACAGAGGACCCTCATAATAAAGTGAGTCACGAGACACTCATTGTCTTCGTGCACCAAGACACGGTCATGGAGTCGGTCCATCGATCTCCGTGACTGTGCACGATTCCTTAAACAAGCGAAACCACCAAGTTTCCGTGGGGGATCGGCCAATGTTGTTTTTTGCAGGTACAAGACCGAAAGATAGCTAAGCCAATCGACTATGATAGCCCAAGTCCGAGTCCCAAGTCAGCTCAGATCGCCCGTCCTCATCCATACACGATCACCAGCAAGAACCACCTCGCCCCATGTCTTCAACATAGGAGCAAGATGGGGGGCAATTGTTGTGTCAAGAATTAACACCTTCTGACCGGCGATCTACTAGGAGGACTGGCGACCGAGTTACTGCCGAGCGGCCAAGTCAGTTCTGCCGATCAGCGACCTGGCGACCGAGCCTTAACCCAGTGGACGAGCTGCATCGACCGACCGAAGGCCCCAGGACAAGTCCCGGTATCGAGCGATCAACCTCAGAGACGATCGCCTCTCGGTACTCGGCGACCGACCCTGGCGACCTACTAATGGACGATCTCCTCTCGGTACTCGACGACCTACCCTTGGTGACCGACCATTGGTGACCTCCATCCACTAGCCGATGGCGACCTCGGATGATCAGCTAGAGACGATCGCCTCATGTCGATCTCCACCGATGGCCATCCAGTCGACGAAGGCCGAGCCCCAGGACTGGCACCACGTGTAAGGGCCGAGACAAGATCTGCGAATCTCGGGCCATTGACCACAGTCTGACAGATTCTCTCCACCAGCCGACAAGCCGCCGAAAGCTTGTCAGTAGGGCCGCATGTTGACTGACTCCAGACACGTGATGGCTCCTTATTGGACCGCCCAGCTGTGGCAGCCTCTTCCTTGGACTTTAGCCCGACAACCAGCATCTTTCTTGGACTTTAGCCCGACAGCCCTGGAGATCGCCCCATTATAATATTAGCCGGCAGTCGATCGGCACCTTATTATAATGGTCGGCAGGCGATCGGCCACTCTGAGACGAGGACCATTTTATATAAACAAGGCTCCGGCACTTGTCCGAGGACCGAAACTCTTACGCCTTTGAACCGAGACTTTGGACACTTCTTCAACTCCCTTCGGATTTCACACTATACAGAAGCAAACATCAAGCACTTGGCTAATCTCCAACTCTTGGCAACGGCTATCATTCGGTCTTACTTCTCCCGGCCTTTTTCTCCTCGAGCATATTATCGGCGGGACGAAGAACACCAAGCTTCGCTCAAGAGCCGGATTAACAGAGTCTTTTTACACTCATTGTATTTATATTTCTCTCATTAATACTTGTATCCACGAATATTCGTATTAATAACATCTCGCGAGAGCATTCAAGCCCGGGCCTAACAAACCCGGCAAATCTTGTATTATTTATCTTCTCTCGGAAGTGCTCCCGCAATTGTTGTTTGTTGTCCGTCTTCCAGCAGTATTAATCTTCGGATAAATATTTTGGGCAACAACACCCTGTAGAGTCGAATTCCAAGAATATAGGTTGCTTCTCCCAAGTCTTGTATAGAGAAATTACTCGAAATCCAAACTTTTACAGAACTGAGCATTCCCACATCATTTCCTATTAGTAGAATATCATCCACATATAGTACTAAGAATGCGATCTTGCTCCCACTAACCCTCTTGTATACACAAGGTTCCTCTTCATTTTGCACGAAGTCAAATTCTTTAACCGCCTCGTCAAAACGAAGGTTCCAACTACGTGATGCTTGTTTCAGTCCATAAATGGAACACTTAAGCTTGCACACTTTCTGAATATCGACTTCAGACACAAAGCCTTTAGGCTGCTCCATATAGATTTCTTCCTCGAGGAATCCATTAAGGAAAGCCGTCTTTACGTCCATTTGCCATATCTCATAATCGTGGTAGGCAGCTATAGCAAGCATCATGCGAATAGACTTGATCATGGCTATGGGCGAGAAGGTATCGTGGTAATCAATCCCTTCCTTCTGGGTATAACCATTTGCCACAAGCCTGGCCTTATAGGCGTCAACCTTGCCATCACCATCAGTCTTTCTCTTGTAGATCCACTTGTTCCCAATAGGCACTATGCCCTTGGGGCGGTCTACTAGAGTCCAGACCTGATTGACATGCATCGAGTCTATCTCAGCTTCCATAGCTTCACGCCATTTCGCGGAGTCTAAATCCACCATTGCTTGGTCATAGGTCGTCGGGTCGGTCTCTTGGCTATCACTTGGAACCTCATGGAGACCCAGCTCCTCCAAGTGCATAAGCCCATACCTCTCACGTAAATGAGACACCCTACTAGACCTACGAGGTGGTTGTACTTGTGTTTCAGAAAGTTCGGTTCCAGTTTCTTGCACAGGTGTCTCCCGAGGAGTTTCATTATATTCTTCTAAAGAAATACTTCTACCTGCTCCGCCTTCCTGAATGAACTCATCTTCCAGTAAGTGTGCTTGTAAAGCAACAATGATCTTTCGATCTTCGGGCATGTAGAATAGATATCCCATCGTCCCAGATGGGAATCTAATGAAACGTCCCTTCGCAGACCTAGCTTCCAACTTTTCCACCTTAGTCTTCTTAACATAGGCGGGACATCCCCAAATCCTAATATAATTAAGACTTGGTTTCCTTCCCTCCCACATCTCATGTGGAGTTTTAGGAATGGATTTGGAAGGACATCTGTTTAAGATATAAGCGGCAGTCAGGAGTGCATACCCCCACAAGTAAATTGGTAAGTCAGTATAGCCCAGCATGGAACGGACCATGTTTAACAAGGTCCAGTTCCTTCGTTCTGACACACCATTTAACTGAGGAGTACCTGGAGGTGTTAGTTGTGAAACTATTTCATGTTCCTTAAGGAACTCGTCAAACTCCATACTCAAATACTCGCCACCTCGGTCCGACCGAAGTGCTTTGATATGATTACCAGTTTGTTTCTCGACTAGGGCCTTGAATTCCTGGAATTTCTCAAAGGCCTCAGATTTATGTTTCATTAAGTACACATAACCATACCTAGTATGATCATCTGTAAACGTAATGAAATATTGATATACATCACGTCTTGCTTCAAAGCACCACATACGTCGGTATGGATTAATCCCGGTTATCGTGGCTCTTTCAAATGTCCCTATGAAGGGGGACTTAGTCATTTTGCCTTTAAGGCAAGATTCACAAGTAGGAAAGGGATCTGATCCCAATGGACCCATAAGTCCATATTTTTCCATCTTGTAAACCTTGGTCTGACCAACATGAGCAAGTCTAAGATGCCATTTTAAAACTTGATTGGTTTCATCCCTACCACATTTTTTAGTCATAGTATTCACAACTACTTTGTTCTGAGATTTAGATGATACAATCCATTCAACAATGCAGCAGTACCCACTAGTTTATTTCTAAAATAAATTTTCCAGGAACCATCACCAATGAAAAATGAAAAGCCTTTTCGGTCCATGACCGGAATGGATACAATGTTTTTGTGCCCCTTGGGCAAAACAAGTACATCTTCTAAAGTCAAAACAAAGCCGGATTCTAAACCCAAAAGAAGTGATCCTATGTCGGTCGCCTCGACACTATGCCCGCTTCCATTTGTGATCATAACTTCTCGGCTCCAAGCTTCCTACTTTGTTCCAGATCTGATTCACGGTACAAATATGAGAACTAGCACGAGAATCCGTATCAGAAGTAGAAAATACGATGCGAGAACAATTTGTTTCCAAAACTAAAAGTTACGTACGAAGTGCCATGAAGAATCGGACAGTCTCTAGCCTAGTGGCCCGACTCACCGCACTTGAGACAAGCATCCTTCTTCTTCTTGTTCTTGAACCATCGGGGCCTTGCCCTTACCCTTGAGGTCCTTAACTTGTAGTCCGGTTTGCTTCTTGGTCTTTTCTTCTTGTTCTTAGACCTCAGGAGTCCGGAAGAAATCACAAGAGCAGACTCCTTCATCCGCAGAGTCTTCATCTGAGACTGAGCGGTCACAAGTTTGTTCATTAGCCCAGCTAAATTACATGCAATCTCATTGCAGTTGAAGTTCATAACAAACTGTGAGAAGGAATCAGGGAGAGACTGTAGGATAAGGTCGATTTGGAGAGAAGTATCCATTTTAAAATCAAGAGCCTCCAATCTCTCGATCATGGATATCATTTTGAGGACGTGTTCCCCAACCTTCTCACCTTCCTTCATCCTTGCACCGAACAGTTGCTTGGATATCTCATATCTAGCAGTTCTGCTATGCTCACCATAAAGCTCAATTAAGTGAGATAGAATCTGCCTAGCAGAAGTCATTTTCTCATGAGCTCTCTGAAGATCATTAGACATGGAAGCCATCATATAAGCACGGACTTTCACGTCATCCTTAACCCACTTTTCGTGGTTTTCAATCTCTTCCTGATTGGCTCGGGTCCGCACAGGAGGCGCCGGAATGTCCGTCTCCAAGACGTATCCCAGTGCCTCTATGCGAGGACAATCATCGGATGCGTAGCCAATCCACAAAGTTAGGTCCCATTAAGGTGTTCTTTTCGGCGAGTGCGAGTGGATTCATTGTCATATTGAGATTTGAGTCTGCATTAAGTACGATAGATTAATTAGTGACTCATTCAATTATGTTCTGAGTATAGAATTAAGGTCTTCTCTATTCTTGTTACCCAGCTCCCACTATTTTTATCGGAATAACACACTCCCATGTGAAATCCGGAAGTATCGTCGCTCGACTTCATAGTGGTGATCGAGTTCTTTATAAATCTTAATAGAGGGCAACCGAACAGGTTTCTAGTCTATTAATTTTCATAAAGTGGTGTCCAACACCAACCCATCTAATGGATGATTCGATTTTCTTTTTCCCCTTGTTCACTCCCCTCAACCTATACGGTTTCGATGGTTCGTGAACAAGTTAAGTTTATACCATAGACGCAAATCAGTTTCACAATTGAATCTTATCCGACAACCTATCAGGTTTCTAGGGATAAAATTTGCTCCAACCGAAGGCATCCAATTCGCTCCCGGTAATTTATCCGTCTTCCCCGAATGACTACCCTGATAACTCGGAAGCATAGCACATCCGGTTTGGATTTCAATTTCCCAAAAACTCGATGGAGGGAAGGAAAAACTTGAAACCTTATAAACTTAATAATTTATCGTGGGAGAATTTTCGCGATTAACGTTACACTTTGCACATTAATCGTTTAAGCGCGTTTGTGGCATTCATACAATATGAAACAACCATTCACAACCTAGTTGCTACCAACATGTGGTTCATGGACCGTTCCTAGAAAACAAAAACTCCGTAATATAATTACAAGTCTTCATCTTGAATCTTCGTCTTCTCGAAATGGATCTTCCTCCGGTCTTCGTCATTACATATAAATTTTACATTGAAAATTGCATCCTAGATACAAATTTTTCTAGTAAAATAAATAGGCTCAAAACGGCCTTTACAACCCAATCGAATAAAACGAACGATTCAAAAACTAAGTCCACCAACCACATCACCATTCAAAAGCATTCATACAATAAATACTAAATAAATGGAAAGCGTAGAGATACATTGATCCAATCAACAATACGAACCGATCAAATCGATTCACACAATCGGTAATATGAAAACGTTCAAAATAATTTGGTCGATCACAAGTATTCCAATAAATCAATTTTCCCTTATAAAATGAAATACCATAAATCATTTTAATCATATTAAATCCAATTTAAAATGAGGGAAATCATTTTTAGGAATACACGAAGCAAACAAGCCCGAAACGGGTCCAAAATAGGCCGAACCGCGGCCGAAAACGCCACCAGCGGCATGCGGGCTGCCGGCGACCACTGGCCGCGGCCCCTTGAGCTGGGCCGCGGACCCCGATGGCCGCCTGTGCCGGGCCGCAACAGCCACAGGCCGCGCCCCGAGCCCCGGGCTGCGCCTCCCCGGACCACCCCCGGACCGTCCAACGGCAATTCGGGGCTAGTTTTTCGACCGGATATCCAATATCTATATTCTCCAACATTCATATCTTCAATATAAATCATATTTCCAAGAAATTAAGATTTATATTTAGACATAAACTTACGAAAAATATAACTACAACGAACGTAAAAACATATACCATGATTATGACTAAAATGATTCCAAATCATTCACCATCTAATCAAGCATTCCAAATGCCAATGTCGTATATACGATCGCAAGACCTACGCTCCGATATCACTATTGGGATTCGGTGCCTAAGACGATGGCCCAACGGAAGCGGTAAAACGAAAATTAATTCGATCTGAATCCCTACGAGGATCGATCGAGCTACGTATATACGAATATCAAAAACGAATTCACAAGAGATATAGAAACTCACCCTTGTAGTCCGTTTATTAGATGGATAACCTTATCTTGAGCTATTCCCCAAGCTTTGATTGATCTCTACGAATCCAATCCGCTCCAAGCTCTTGAACGATCCAACGCCGAAAGCACCGCGTCTCTACATGCCACGCGCCGGAAAAACGATCGGAACAACAACACTCGATTAACCTCTAAGGTTACGGCTAGAATCAAGTGATGAAGCTTTTTATTATTACACTCTAAGTGTATAATATATATCTCTCAATTAATGTCTTAATATTTCTCCAAGAGAATTCAAGATAAATGAAGAAGAAGTAAACACTTGGAAAAACTAATTTTCCTTCTCACTCTCAATCAATACTCACGGTTGGTGCAAGTAGTCTCTTGAGAATTGAGATTTTCTACTCCTTTTATTCATTTTCCACAAGACAAAATCAACACCTTTAAGATTACATGAGATATGTGTTCCCTCCAAAGTCTTTGGTCTTCCAATTATAAAATTGGAGATAAATACCAAGGATGATGTTGGTTAGATGAGACAGTCATCTAGAAGAACCGGGATGAGTTCGGTCCGTTTCGGACTCACGTGAGTCCAAACAGATAAACTCCGATTCCATTCCGATGTATTTATATCAATTAATTAATCCAATTAATTAATCATATCAAATACATTATAACATAATTAATTTCTCCAAGAAATAATTATATTCATGAATTAAATTAATCACCCAGTAATATATTTAATTCATTAGGCCGTAAATTAATTTATCCAATAAATCAATTTAGACATCCAATGTCCCAAAATCATTTAGACATCCAATGTCCAATAAATTAGATATCCAATATCTAATATTTATAATGAGAGAACAAGCTCGATTCATTCCGTCGTCAATCCTAATGCGCGACTCGGTAGGTCCGTCTCAGTCAGCAATGGGAGGAACCAAAGAGTAGTAGCACCACCTAGCCAGCCTGGTGGCCTACACTGTACCCCGACTGAGAACGAATGATTGGGATCATTCAAGAACCATTCTGTCGTGAATACCAGTAAACGTCTAAACCCTTCTTTCAAATGTCCCGATCAAGTTATAGGGTCACGGTCAGTCAAACCCCATCTGTACTTGATGTTATGCATGCGTTAATGCAAATCGAGATCATAGAGCTCTCGTATATCTAATACAGCCAGCTCCAATGCTTTGTCCAAAGACTTATGATATCATCTGCCAATAACCGCATAGGACATATAACCCATTCACTAACAGGAGAAAGAATTCTATCTTGGTATTCAGTAGGACCTGCTACTTGCCCATCAAGATGCACGTCGAGGTTGACCCCCGCCTTCCGGTTTATAGGGTCGAACTACTCTAATGAAAATCTTGACGTCACAAGCACATCCATACTAAATCCTCAAGTCGAAGGTTCACGAATACCTATCACAACCTTTCGATTCCATCATTGACTATCCCGGAGTGAAATCCGTGTGACGAATCGAGGGTGAGTCGGTTTGAGTATACTAATCCAATTAGCATACCTATAACGTGTGCTCCCACTAACCATTAGTGTTCGACAGGCACTCTTCTTGTCAAAGAACACGTCATACAAGTCTTCACATAAACTTAACGCCCAGTCAAGTTTCATCGACTTGCGAACGATTAAGTATTTGAGCTATAAACCTTTCCAGTGCCGACCCCCTTATTCAATAAGGAGTGGAACGTTTTGCTCTAAAATACACGGACTAGTTTCTATATGTATATTTACAAGTTAGGAATGCCAGTAACTACCAGTAAATAAAGAAAACATACATTGCCTTATATTGATGATTTACATAATAACAAGTACAATGCCCTCACTCAACATCCTCTGAGTGGCATTCGAGGGCATACTCGTATATTCCCATTGTTCCAAGGTTCAAGCTATTGTTTGCTAATAAATATGATGCAAAGAATCTCACATGGCACGCAAATGAGATAAAATGCAATGGGCTAATTCGTCATCCAGCTGATGATGCACAATGGAAGAAAATAGATCATTTATTTCTAGATTTCGGGAGTGAGGCAAGAAACCTTAGGCTTGGACTTTCCACAGATTGAATGATTCCGTCCGGTAACTTAAGCGCCAAGCATAGCTCTTGGCATGTGTTACTTGTGATATATAATCTACCTCATTGGTTATGTATGAAATGGAAGTACATTATGTTGCCAATGATGATTTCAGGACCAAAACAACCAGGAAATGACATAGATGTTTATCTAAGTCCGTTGATTGATGACTTGAGAATCATGTGGGATGAAGGGATTTACGGGTTTGATGGTTACCACCAGCAAAGTTTCAAGATACGTGCAATGTTATTTTGTACGATTAATGACTTTCCTGCATATGGAAACTTGAGTGGATATAATGTGAAGGGACATCATGCATGTCTTATATGTGAACAAAACACATGCTACATCCAGTTGGAACATGGAAATAAAACAGTTTACACTGAAGAAGTCTTCAAAGTCAGCATTTCGCTCTAAGTATGGAAGCTGTTAGGAAACTCCATACAGCCTATCCATACAGCAAGAGATCTTCCTGCATAGTCCAATCCTACAGTGCCTGCATTATTATATTGGCATAGTTGAAGAAAGTTGGATACAGCAATCATGTTGTAGGAGTTTTACTTAAAAAAAGTAAAACACATCCAACAGGACTGAAGAATAGCTTTAAACCATTGTGAAATAAACTTTATTTATTCATAAAGTATTCATGGTTAAAGCAGAATTTAATGCTGATAGGATATCATTTAATGCTGCTGAAAGAGGCGACAGTCTGAACACGCTGAAGAGTATTTAATGCAAAGGCAAAGAGAATGTATGAAGCATTAAATGCGAATCACCTTTAATTCAAATATTCTGCAGCCGCCAAATAAGAGCTGTCTAAATATCACCAACCGGCCAACGGCTACATTTATAACAGATGTACTTCCAAGGTTATAAATAGCCCCAAGCAGAGGACATCAGATACTACGTGTAACACCCCCAAATCCATATGGGAATATTACACGCCGTAGACCCTTCCCACGAGGATCTACCAGGCTAAACATCACAGAGCGACCAAAGGCTTGACCATATGGGTCAAACAATAAAATAAAACGGATCATTAAGGTCAAATACAAATAAACTTTGCAGACCGATGAGGTTGCAAAACACAATCAACAGAAAATAACTCTTTACAACAGTACCCTCACAGGGGTCGAAGTACAGTACAGCGGAATACTAATTACAACTTGACAAAACAACAAGACCGTATCAACTCTCACTCTTGATTAGTGTCGTAGCTCATCATCTCTCGTGCCAATCCTCTGATAGATCCCTTGAACTTAGTATACCTGAAATTCATGAAACGCATTTTTCCCATTTAAGGGGTTAGCATTTGAATGGCTAGTACAAGTATCATGCTAAACGAAATGTAACAAGCAAATAGCAACCACGAATCAGATACGACAATCAACTACCAAAACATTCCCGAGAGATTTTAGCAAAAGAAAACAAGCTATGAAGCATTTGAAAATAAAATCATCATCTCGGGAATCATTAGAAATATGAACCATTAGGACCTAGAGTCCTGGATTTCAAACCTTTCGAAAATCTTAGGGTCTTAGCCCAAATCTCAAATTGTATTCCAACAGCCAACACGGATTGAGCCAATACAAGAATCATAACAACCAGTCCCGATACCGTGAACTTGTGTCACGTGTCACCGTAGGTCCTGTCGAACCCGCACGGTTGGACATACTGTGTCCTAACCCCATGGACCTGTGCCATTTGTCATCGTCGGCCTCGTCAGACCCACACGATTGGACCTCAGCACCACATACTAAGTTCTGATCCCATGGACCTGGGCCATGAATCCTCGTAGGCTCTGTCGCACCCGCATGAGTGAACTTAGCAACACAGCACAACATTCACATTCACATTATACAAACACGTTCACGATCAATCAACCAACTTGTCTATCACGACTCCACACAACTATCACACATAGCACAACCTCAACAATCAAACCATCAACACCAATAACACCTAATCAAGCATAACTCATGATCGAAACACAACACATTGCGCAACCACGTGTACAACCAATCAACAAGATTATCACAACCCTGCACACATAACACAACACACAATACACGTCCAAGCGTAAAATAAATCCGACACAATCATCGCAACCATCATGATTTCCTAGAGTATGAACAATCAAGTGCAACATAATCAACACGGAGTATTTATTGCAAATAACTCATATTTACTGCAATTGGTTTATAATCACGACATATGAAATATATATACTCATCGAGGTAAATTAATCATCGTAAATCTAACATGTAACCTCTATTCATAAGACATAAATCGTATAAACGTGATACTTGCCTCAATAACTGATATCGGACACTCCAACGAACACGGCTCGACCGGGAAACTCCGAATACCTACAACTTCCGCAAGATACAACCAAAACACGATCACAACGAGGATCAAGACCAATAACAACGGAAATAATATTAAACTATCGAAGGAATGCTCATTCGAACATTTAATTGAACATTAAATGTTCACGACCCTTCAAGAACACCAAAATCACCCATCGGGTTGAAGGAACCAAATATATGGACATTTTTTGGCCACTAAGTACACAGTATACAGATTGGAAAAGTGTTAGTACAACAAGCTGTACGATTTTTGAATATGAGTGCGTAGCGGAAGTTCGTTTAAGTGAGTTGCTGTAAATCCAGCAACTATGCTTTCTCCTTATAGCTTAGTGCATACAGGGTTTTGCAATGTATACTTGTATAAATCACAGTTATGAAAAAAATAAAGGCAGAAGGTAATAACACGTAATATAAAGTGGTTCGAGGTAAACCCTTCTACGTCCACTGGTCTTCCACATAGGAGTAAAATGTTTCTTAAAATCACTACGTACACAACTATGTGACTTTAATCAAACATATCCTTGTATCGTTCACACAGATTGATACAAAGACTGTATCTTTCAACCGTTCACACAGATTGGCTGTAGGCTTATTTGACTTACTTCTTATCACACAGATTGAAGCTTTGTCCTATTCGTCCCACACAGGTCAGAATATCTTTTCCTTAGTCCACACAGGGCTAAGTTTACTCGAGGGTAACAATGGTGAAATCACTGGTTTGAACAGCAGCTTGAACACTTGATGATCTTAGGCTGATGATGTGCTGTTCACGTTGACTATGTATATTTCTTCTCTCAGATATTGTTATATGCTCGAAGAAATATATTTGCTCTTGTAATCTTGATTGCCAGAATAATCTCTTCAGAGCTGCGATTATGAGTGAGTCAATCGTTCTTATTCGTCTTTTTCTATGGAAATGTCCTCTTGCATGGACTATTTATAACTTTGGAATAGATCTGTTTTAAATATGTTCATTGGCTGGTTGGTGAGCAAAAGTCCATTCTAATTAGTTGATTGACTTTCAAGATGCTAGATCCGGATTTTGCTTCATGTCTGAAGATCCATGTCGGTTGGTATTTAAATACTTTATCCAATCAGTATTTATATACTTCGTTCAAAATGGTGTTTTGACTTTTGTGAACAAAGCAGATTCCATCACAACGGACTTCGGTCTTGTTGGATAAGTGTTTGTTTTTCTAACACTTTCAGCCTGTATGCGGTATCCAACATGTTACGATTTTATTGCTGTAGTTGTAGACTTTCTTCAATGTTGTGTGGAAGGTGTTGTATGGAGATTCCAGACAGCTTCCATACTTAGTGGTATTTAGAATCCATTGCTGTATGATGGCTTTTATTCCCGAGACAGATTGTTGTATGTTGGAATTTATCAAAACAAGGTACATGATTATTTATTCCAACAATTTCCCCCTTTTTGATAATGCCAATACCTCTTAAAGATAACATCTTGATCCAGAGAGGCTGACTTCTTGGTCTTCTGTCGAAAGACCTGATTTTCAGCACTTAGTCTAAAAATGTGAACTGCTCGCAGGCAAGTTCTAAGAATTCGCAAACATCTACAGGGATGTGTATTACAACTTTAAACTTATGATTGGCGCACAGGCATAATCTTACAGTGTGATCTAGGTTGAATACAACTTAACCTATGAACTGTTCGCAGATAAGTTCTTTAACAAGTTCTATGATTGTTGTTTGCAGCAAATAAATTGAATTCGTAATCAAACAATCAAACAGAGCATAGATTACGAGCTGTAATCTTTCAAGAAAAAATTGATTTTTATTGATAAAGATCAAAAGATTACAATGATTGAAGAAGAAAGATACAGATATTGCATACTGCAAGAACAGACCAAGTACCATGATAAAGGAGCATCCGTGCTAACTCCTGTAATGAGCATGCCTCCAAGGCCTCCTGTGAGGATCATTGTCGGTTCCTATCCACCAATTCTCAAAGGAATCCTTGCCTCGGTCTAGATAGATCGCTTTTCCTTCATCCGATTTGTATAAGGCAAGTATTTAATCATCGGGATGAGTGAGCCAATCGCCTTTCTGGTGCCTTGATTTCATTTGAATCTCCATGGGAAGCAATCCTTTTTCTAACATCCTCGCAAATTCATCTGCAACCTCTGCCAGAGTCTTGAACTTGTTGAACATAGTAGATCCCCTGAGAAGTTTGACAAAATACCTCATCAGTTCATTTCTCCTCCAGTTCATCACTTCATCGGCTGTAAGCTGACGGTTGGCAGGAAGACGAATCTCTGGTGGTCTTTGAACATTGTTCTTCTACGGTACATTGGGATCATGGAACTATGGACGAGAACTAGTTACCCTATATTCTTTTGCAGCAGGCGAGGTCAAACAGCCTATTGCAGCAGTAACGCGCTCTTCTAGAGCAGCATCAACTTCTTTTTCTTTCTCAATCCTCCATTGCCGACCAGCCTCTCTGGCTTCTTCCCCCTTTTTGGCATCATCAAGGTAAGTGACCTTAGCATCAATGCTTTCCAGGAGCTTCATAGTGTTATCCTGTTTGGTCTCTATACTCGGGATTTTGTCAACCAGAGAACTGAGCACCAGAGACATGTCATCGATCTTTTTATCATGTCCTGAGAGCCTGGAGCCGGTTTCCTGTAGGGCGGCGACAGTCTTGGCTTCGGATATACGGAGCTTTTCTTGCTCTTGTTTGAGAATCTGTTCTTGGCGCTGTTGAAGTTGATAAAATGCTTGCCGTAGTGCACTAGGCACTATGCGAAATGCCTCTACAACTTTTGTGATTTCTCTTTTTAAGCCAGTTATATCATCAATCGCAGCCTCTCGCATCCAATCGAGCTCTTTGCTGACATCATATAGTACCTTCACGGCATCCTACATGAACACTGTTTGGTGGCCGATTGCTTGGAGTTGCTTTATTCGGGCCTCAATTTGCAGAGAGCCAGGGTGTGCTAATTTCTCATCCTCTGCTCCATTGAGTTGCACATGTCCACGTGAAGGCGTCGTGGTCTTTCATCAAGTAGGAATCCGGTATCGGACTCGAACTTGGAACTTATAGAGATTGGAGATGCAGGGGCATCTTGCGCGGGCTCGGCAAATGGTTGTGCAGCTTTGTCAGTCTCGACGACAGGGGGGCTGATTCCTCCTGTTCTTGTTGGTTTTTTGTAGTCATGCGTACAGGAGGGACCAATTCCTCCTGCTGACTCTCAGCTTCCGCCTGCTTTGGCAGAGGGACTGGTTCCTCTTTCGGGATATTGCAGGCTTCTTCTTGGGTAGAGATGGCTTGGTCTCCAAGATCAGTAACTTCTTGCTGTGCAGGAGGGACTGATTCCTCCTGTTTGTCCTGAGTGGCTTCTTGTTGAGGGCTGGGGGACTGGTGTCTTTCTGAGGTCCCCTGACCCTGTTGGTCTTGCATTCTGGATATTTCCCTTTCGTGGGCCTCTTCACGACTCATTCTCAGACCAACCTGTAGGGCGTCATCATCATCATCTGATTCGGAATCAGATTTCGGGCTGTTAGGAACTGTGTTACCGGATTTGACTTCCCTTTCAATCTGGCTGTTTCTTTTGCCAGATAATAATTTGTGATCAGCTCTTGGCAAAAGTCGTTTTCCCATTGAATCAAGACTCGGATGTCTTGAGTATCCGTGACCTACAGAGCAAAAGTTTCTTCTTCCTTCCACTCCTCCCAATTGTACAGGACGTCGTATAGAGCGACCCTGTAGTTCTTCCAAGCAACAAAGCGCTCAAAGGCTTGTTCGATGTGTACCCGGAGAATAGTTTCGTTAATGACAGTAGTGCGGGAGGGGCTCCGTATAGTATTTGGGTCTACTGTAGGAATGGGATCCGTAACAGGTGTGGGAGCCTATTTTGGAGATGGATCCCAAACAGGGGTTGCTACCCTGATGGGAGAGGGATCCTCTATGGGTGTGGGTTCCCTTGAAGGAGAGGCGGCTCTCGGCTCTGATGGGCAGCTGATTCGCCAGTTCCTTCCAATTTTCCAAATAATTGGTCATCCATCATAGCCGCCACTGGCTCGGGATCTGCAGACTTTGCAGCAATTATTTCTTCTGGAGGGGTTACGCCCTTGGGGTGTTGTACAGCGGGTTTCGCCGTAGTTGGGACATCTATAGATATCATTGTAATCTCAGTAGCTTTAGATTTATAAGCCTTCCTCGGATTCTTCTTCAGCTTCTCAATAGCAAGCGGTGATTTGATGTGAGATTCACTCCTTTTGTCTTTTCTTCTTCGATTTCTCTTCACTCCCGGACTTGAGAGTGACATCCCTTGGATCATCAGAGATGGGCAAATATCTGGCAAAGGGTCTTGTCGCAATTAGTCCGTCTTTGTTGTAGGCAGAGGGCTTACTTCCGCCAATGTACTTGCTAGGTCCAATCTTCTTGGATCCTTTGGATTGAGGGACATCGCACTTGGTAAGGATGTTGTTGAGTATAAGGCCAAACAACTTCTTCTGAGTACCAGGCTTGGATTCTTCTTCCTGTATCCTCTTCAGAACAATCTGGCACCAATTACTTGTTCGCCACACATGATTGCAACCTTCATTCTGAAATGAAGATTTGTGCACATTTCAAATGCGCCGGTTCTGTTCTCAACAACACGACAACAGAAATCATGTAAGTAGACAAAAGGCAGACAAAATCTTTTCTTGTGGCAAGATGGATGGACGGTTTTGTCCGAAGCATCGCCAATGAATAATCCCCAGTAAGCAGTGAGGAGTTATTGTGACCCAAAGGTCTCAAGCTCTTCCATCGTCAGATCATGAGACGGCATCCTGTAAATGTTTTCCAAAAGATCCCGGTCGATGCAGATCTGAACTCACGGACGGTAGCAGAAATGTCAGACACATCTCCTCCTCTTTTCAGAGAGAAAAATCTAACAGATGCGTCGAGATAGAATTCCTCAACAATACGCTCATCATAGAGCTCAGGATGAAGACTTCCAAGGCGGTAGAGGCCTTGTTGTCGGATTCTGGAAACAATTAGTTTCATCGCATCAACATCCGAGGATTCAATGTGAACTCTTTCAAGGACGACGGATCTGGCGAAGATTCGCCCATCGATAATGGAGTCTTTCTTCTTGAGGGACATAGAATATGTCTGAGAAGATGCCATTGATACTGAAGAAAAGTAAGTGAAGTAGCAAAGAAAGCAGCAAATGCAGTAAGCGATATAGGCTGTTTGCTCTTAAACTCGTTTAATATATATAAAGCGTAAAGAGTCGAAGGGAGCAAAAAACAATCCTTTTATATTGTGTAGAGAGAATTAGGGTTACAAAATAGTGAACGGTCAGATTTAAGGGATGGGAACCATCTTTGAAAAGAACGAACAGGATGAACTGAGATTAATTTGTATATCTTATCCAACTGTTTTTGAAAATGACAAGCGGTCCTACTTATGACAGTTCATACTCCCTCATTGCACGAAATGGCGGTTTTGAAATTATTAAAATCACGATGTTTGAGATAATGAAGTCCAAATGTCGTGTAAAGCATTAAATAATAAAACGTTTAAATTTTGAACAAAGCACGTGGACTAAAACTGTTTTTAGTACGAATAGTATAATAATATATATTAATTGATGTCCCATAGTATATGTACTGTATCCGAGACTAATACAGCATTCCACTTAAAAGGTACATACAGGATTCAATTTTTACAGCAATGTTTGGATTAATAGTGTATTCATGGGTCGTACTGTATTCCCCCTTAATTAATGCACACGTCAGCTGTAGGAATTTTCATGCCTTCTTTTATCCTACAGTGCTGTCTGATTGTCTGAGTCTACAGTTAATTAATGGTGGATAATGTATTCTTAGATCTTATAGCATTGCCCCTCAATTGATGAGTAAAAGCAAAAAAAACAACTTACAGGGAGTCAGGCTGTAGCATTCCTAATTCTTGTCGAAGCATACAGAATCTGGTTGTGCTGAGAGGATTTGTAAAGATGTCGGCTAACTGGATGTCTGTATGAACTTTCTCGATCCGAACATCCTTATTCTCAACATGATTCCGTATGAAGTGATGCTTCATATCAATATGCTTAGTTCGTAAGTTCACTACAGGATTGTGCGTTATTGCAATTGCACTCGTGTTATCGCACATGATTGGTGTTTCTTTGGCAATGATTACATAATTTGATAGCTGGTGTTGCATACATAGAACCTGCATACAGCAACTTCCAGCAGCATAGTATTCCGATTCAGCTGTTGAAAGCGAGTTTGCCAATTGTTTCTTACTGAACCATGACACAAGTCTAGGTCCAAGAAGTGACAAGTACCGTTTGTACTCTTCCTATATAGCTTGCACCCACCGAGATCCGAGTCTCTGTAGCCAACCAAATCAAATCCACCTTCCTTAGGGTACCACAATCCTGCACCGATTGTTCCTTTTACGTACTTAAGGATTCATTTGGCCATTGTGAAGTGTGATTCTTTAGGTGCTACTTGATACCGAGCACACACTCCTACAGCAAACTAGATATCGGGTTTGATAGCTCTTAGGTACAGGAGTGATCCTATTAGCTTCCTATAGAGTGATTGATCAACCGGCTTTCCAGCTTCAACAGCACTAATTTGCACGGAATTGCTCATGGGGGTTGACGATGATTTGGAGTTATTCATCCCAAACTTGTTGAGTAGCTCCTTGTTGTACTTCTCTTGGTTGATGAAAATTCATGTAGGCAACTGCTTTACCTGCAATCCTAGGAAATAACTAAGTTCCCCCATCATACTCATTTCAAATTTACTTTGCATGAGATGAGAGAACCTTTGGCATAAAGCAAGGTTAGTGGAACCAAATATAATATCATCTACGTATATTTGAACTATTAGCAGGTCATCACCTTCTTGTATCTTAAATATAGTCTTGTCCACAACACCTTTCTCAAATCCATTATTAGTTAGGTACGGGGACAGGGTTTCGTACCACGCTCTAGGTACTTGATTAAGTCCATACAGAGCTTTTCGTAGTCTGTATACAAGGTCTCCACCTTTTGTATTGACAAACCCTGGTGGTTGTTCAACATAGAGTTCTTCGGTGAGGTCTCCATTCAGGAATGCGCTCTTAACGTCCATTTGATATACTATAAAGCTCTTATGGGTGGCAAAAGCTAAGAATATCCTGATGGCTTCTAGTCTGGCTAAAGGGGCAAATGTTTCATCATAGTCTATGCCTTCTTCCTGTATGTAGCCTTGTGCGACTAGACAGGATTTGTTCCTAATAACAAGTCCATTCTCATCCTTCTTGTTTATAACTACCCATTTCGTACCAATTATAGATTGATGCTCAGGTCTGGGTGCTAGATACCATACATTTTTTCTTTCGAAACCATTAAGCTCTTCTTCCATAGAAGTGATCCAGTGAGAATTGTTCAGAGATTCTTTGGTAGAAACAGGTTCGGATTGAGCTAGGAATACAGCGAGTGTGCACATGGCAAGTCTTCTAAGTTCTACTTGAGATTTCCATATATAGAATGGATATTTCTCAGAATCGGGTTCTTCTTGCACACACAGTACAGTTCCTTGTGTACTTTGTATTCTCCTACGGGTAGATACTCTAGCATCAATGTCTCCTATGATTAACTCTTGTGGGTGATCTATCAACCATATTCTGTCGGGTTCTAGTTCGGCATCCCATACTGTATCTTGAGGTGTTGTAGTTTCAGCTTCAACTTGTACAGCATCAGCTTCAACTACCTCTGTTCTTACAGCTGCGGGGTTGATCTCTAAGTCCATGACAGACTCTATTGGAATTGCAGGGTCATTAATGGAGAGTGTTTGAATATTATGAGTCAGATCTTCTACTCCTATAGGATCATGGTGAGGTTCATCGAACACTACATGTACAGATTCCTCGACTGTCAGGTTCCTTTTGTTAAAGATTCTGCACCTCATAAACTTAGATGCTATATCCCTTTCTACCTTTGCTGACAGAGGAATATCCTACAAATATCCCTTCATCCGACTTCTCGTCGAAGGTTCTAAGTTGGTCTTTCCCGTTGTTCAGAACATAACATCTGCATCCAAATATGTGAAAATATGAAACTAGTGGAGTTTTGTTGTTCCATACCTCATATGCTATTTTATTGCGCTGCTTGTTGATAATACAACAGTTTTGTGTATAGCATGCTGTATTTGTTGCTTCACCACAGAACCGCTGCGGCAACTTGCTTGCGGCGATCATGGTTCTTGTTGCTTCTTTGAGCGTCTTGTTCTTTCACTCGGCAACACCATTTTGTTGAGGAGTCCGGGCAGCTAAGTATTCGTGATGTATTCCATTTTCCGAATAGTATTGCTCTATAAAGCGGTTAGTAAATTCGGTACCTCTGTCGGAACGAATGGACACGATACTGAACCCTTTCTCATTCTGAAGCTTTATCAGGTGCTCGGGCATCTTTTTTGTGGTTTCCTTCTTCTTGCTCAGGAGGATTGTCCAAGCATACTAGGGCTGAGAATTTCCCGTCGGGAAATCCCGAGTCCCGGTCCCGTCCCGAGTCCCGACGGGAAACGGGACCCCGAGTCCTGAATTTTTCAGGACCGGGACCGGGACCGGGACCTTAAACTTTGGTAATTTCGGGACTCGGGAGTCCCGAAATCCCGATCGGGACTATCCGAAGTCCCGATTGTAAATTTTAATTTCAATCAATTTTATTTTTCCTTTTCTGATTTCGGGACATTTCGGGACATTTCAGGACATTTCGGGACATTTCGAAAAATTATCCTCGGGATCGGGACCGGGACTTAAATTTATTCCAATTCGGGAATCGGGACTCCCGAAGTCCCGATCGGGACCGGGACCGGGACCGGGACCACCAAATTGGTCCATTTCGGGACCGGGACATTCGGGACTCGGGACCGGGACCTCGGGATGTCCCGATTCTCAGCCCTAAAGCATACCTAGAATAATCATCAACAACAACGAGACAATATTTCTTACCTCCCAAACTTACAGGGTCTACAGGACCGTAGAGATCCATATGTAGCATTTCCAGAACTCTTTGAGTGGACAGGTATGATTTACTTTTCATGGTGGTTTTGACTTGTTTTCCTTTCTGACAGGGTCCGCAGACGTTGTCTTTTTGGAATGACACATCGGGCAAACCTCTAACCATTCCCTGTCTAGCGAGCTTGTTGATCATCTTGAAGTTGATATGTGACATCCTTTTTTGCCATATCCAGCTTTGATCTGCAGTGCCTTTGGCAACAAAACATGGAATTGTGGAGCTCGTAAGCTTCCATTCAGTAATATACATGTTACTTGATCTACTTTCTGTGAGCACAACTTATTTGGTCAGAATATTCTTGACTCTACAGTGATCTATATAGAATTTCACCGAGAACTGTTTGCCATAGAACTGGCTAATACTAAGTAGATTATATTGTAAGCCTTCAACATAAGCTACATCGGTGACTTTGAATTTTCCTACAAGCAGGGTTCCTTTCCGTCTTGTTCTTCCTTTGGATTTGTCACCGAAGCGCACTTTTGGACCGCGACCTTCTACATAATTTGACAGCTTGCTTCTATCTCCTGTCATGTGCCGAGAACATCTGCTGTCGAAGTACCAGATGTCCTTCTCTTTGATGTCCTTTAAGCAAAGAAATTAAGTAGATTTAGGTCCCCTTTGATTTTTGGGTCCATGGATGTTAGTGCCTTTAGGTCCCAAAATTTGCCTGACAGCAATGGGCTTGTTGTAGGTTACTCTTGGTTCGTTCCTGCGATGTCTACGTGGGGCAGGCACGTAGTCATTGTAACCTTGGTAATTATGATGCATGTAAAAACGAGGGTTATTCTTATTAATCCAGTACGAATGTCCTCTTGGAGGTGGAGCCATTTTCTTAGGCCTTACAGCTTGCCTCCTGGGTCTCCAGTTAGATTCCCAAAGCTGTTGCTGATATTGCGGGGCGACCTATTTTCTAGATGGATAACGGGGCTCCGGTATCCAATATCTAGCGCCTGCATCTTGTTGGAAATCTTGTTGTGCGAGCCTTTGATATTTGGATACGACCTTCTTTTCGAATGGCACATGGCGTTCGATATGCTCGGGAGCATCTTTGTTGGTTACGCCTTACAGGTCCTTGAGGTTGAGGATTCTGCTATCAATGATATGACTTTGGTGGCGGAATAGCAGCCTTTGCTGTACGCGGGTCAGTTGTTACCTTTACGGGACTCAGGGTCTCTTCAGGTACATGAATGGGCTCCACACCCTTGACAAACACTATACTAGTTTTCCCTTAATTGGGGAATGAGTTGTATCCTAAGCCACTTTTATCATAAGCATATTGCCCGATGCTTAGAATTTCTTCAATCCTTTTAGATGATTTCTCGAAAGATTTCAAGATGGTCTCTATTTCTCCTTCTCGTTTCTCGAGAGTTTTTACTTTGGCTTCGAGTAGAGCAAAATCATTTGTCTTGCTCTCATTATGAGACTTAGTCTCATTTAGATCGTGAGCAAGTTGATGATTGCTCTCCATGAGTTTTTCAAGTGTGACTTTGCTGTTTTCACAATCGATGGACATTTTTTCGTAATTAATTTTCAGCAACTCATTTTCTTCTTTCAGCTCTAAGTTAGAAATTTCGAGTTGTATGTTTTCTGGTTTCAATGTCTCGTGGTCCTTTTGAATGTTTTTAAATTCATTCATCATATTTTCAAAAGTATGAGATACATTTACAGGAGTATTGGATGTTGAGCTTACCTCATCATCGCTATCTTCATCGTCCTCTATTTCTTTGGCCATAAAGCACATATATGCTTTATCTTCAAGCTCATCATCAGATGAGTCACTGTCAGTGACTGCCTGAAGACACTCCTCGGTCTTGGTTGATGCGGACGAGGCTTCTGATTCGCCAATCAGGGCCTTGAGCTTGTTTTTCCAAGCACGCCTCCTTTCATCTTTTTCCTATTGCTCGACTTCCGGAAACTTTTGGACTTTTAGATGCGGACACTTATTTGCATAATGACCTGGTTTCCTGCAGTTGTAGCATAGATTAGAATCACCAGATGGAGAAGATTCGGTATTTACCTTGTGAAAAGGCTTGCGCTTGTATGCGGTCTTTCCAGACTGTTTGATGAACTTTTTGAATTTGTGCATGAGAAGGGCCATTTCATCTTGTGACATGATATCATCGTCACTGTCAGCGGTCTTATGGGCAGATTTGGATGTGCTGGGCATGCTGTGTCTCTTGTTAGATATAGCAGCTAGAGCTGTAGTCTTAGCAGGTGACTCTTCGGCCTTCTCTCTCCTGTTAATATCATACTCAAAAGATTTGAGGTCACATAAGAGGTCAAAAGTATAAATGTCATTAAGATTACATGACACACGCATAGCTGTGGTTTTAATGTCCCATCGGGTAGGGAGTGATCTAAAAATTTTCAAATTTCTCCTTTTGGGTATATACTTTACCCAATGCTTCAAGTTCACCGACAATGTCAGTGAATCTGAGGTCAAGCTCCTCAAGAGTTTTAGAAGATTTCATTTCAAATGATTGAAATTGCTGAGTGAGTTTTGAAACTTCGTTTTGTTTTAAGAGCTCAGTTCCCTCAGAAATCATCTTGAGTTTATCCTAGATTTCCTTGGCTGTCTTACAGCTCTTTACCTTCGATAATATACCCTTGTCAAGAGTGACAAATAGCGCATTCTTAGCAACATTTTCGAGGTTCGCGCATTTGCGATCGTCGGTCATCCATTGCGCTCGCTCCTTCTCGAGCATCTCTGCATGAGGTTGTCCTTCTATTCTTGTGGCGGGATTAACCTTCATTATCTTGATAGGGCCATCTTGGATGACAAATATCATCTCCTCGTGCATGGCAGCAAGATGTGCTTCCATCCTAATTCTCCAATCATCAAATTCGTTAATAGAGAACATAGGAACCTTTTTTTATTATTGAGGTATCCATCTAAGAGAATAGGAAAGAAAAGACTGTTTTCAAAAAGAATGTGTGATTTTTGGATCTGATTCGGTTAAAAAAAATACAACTGCTTCTTTTTCGAATCAACCGCTCCGATACCACTCTTTGGCCACCAAGTATACAGTATATAGCTTGGAAAGTGTTAGTACAACAAGCTGTAAGATTTTCGAATATGAGTGCGTAGCAGAAGTTCGTTTAAGTGAGTTGTTGTAAATATATCAACTATGCTTTCTCCTGATAGCTTAGTGTGTACAGAGTTTTGTAATTTATACGTGTATAAATCACAGTTATGAAAACAATAAAGGCATAAGGTAATAACACGCAATATAAAGTGGTTCGAGGTAAACCCCTTTACGTCCACTAGTCCTCCACACAAGAGTAAAATATTTATTAAATCACTACGTACACAACTACATGACTTTAATCAAATCTATCCTTGTATCATTCACACAGATTGATACAAAGACTGTATCTTTCAACCGTTCACATAGATTGGCTGTAGGCTTCTTTGACTTGCTTCTTCTCACACAGATTGAAGCTTTGTCCTATTCATCCCACACAGGTCATAATATCTTTTCCTTAGTCCACACAGGGCTAAGTTTACTCAAGGGTAACAATGGTGAAATCACTGGTTTGAACAGCAGCTTGAACACTTGATGATCTTAGGCTGATGATGTGTTGTTCACGTTGACTGTGTATATTTCTTCTCTCAGATATTGTTATATGCTCGAAAAAAGATATTTTCTCTTGTAAGCTTGATTGACAGAATAATCTCTTCATAGTTTCTGCGATTATGAGTGAGTCAATCGTTCTTATTCATCTTTTTATATGGCAATGTCCTCTTGTATGGACTATTTATAACTTTGAAATAGATCCGTTATAAATATGTCCGTTAGCTGGTTGGTGAGCAAAAGTCGATTCTGATTCGTTGATTGGCTTTCAAGGTGCTAGAACTGGATTTTGCTCCATGTCTGAAGATTCTTGTCGGTTGGTATTTAAATACTTTATCCGATCAGTATTTAAATACTTCTTTCAAAATGGTATTTTGACTTTTGTAAATAAAGCAGATTCCATCACAACGGTCTTTAGTCCTGTTGGATAAGTGTTTGTTTTTATAACACTTTCAGCCTGTATGTTGTATCCAACATGTTACGATTTTATTGCTGTAGCTGTAGACTATCTTCAATGTTGTATGGAAGGTGTTGTATTTCCAGACAGCTTCCACACTTAGTGGTATTTCGAATCCTTTGCTGTATGATGGCTTTTATTCCTGAGACAGCTTGTTGTATGTTGGCAGTTATCAAAACAAGGTACACGATTGTTTATCCCAACAATATTCAATCCATAAAACATGTTTGACAACAACATCTAACACTAATCGATTCATCAAAACCGGATTGGATTCGGAATCAAGAACAAATCTCCAAAAAGTCAACTCTAGGGAAAAATACCTCGATCCGACGAAGAACAATGGATTAAATGACATTACAATCACCTAGAACTCTCCAAAACACCTTTAGATGGAGTAAAATCAGCCAAGAACTCGAACCCTAATCGCCCTCGTCTCAAACCCGTGGAGAAAGAAGGAAATGAAGGTGAAATGAGAAAACCCGACTACTGTCTAGTTTATATACAGGACAGCTTAACGTGCGCTAATCACCCGGATTAGCATGCGCTATCGAAACAACGAGCCGCCTAAAGAGCACAGTTAGCGTGCCCAAATAGCTCCAAAACTCATCATAACAACGATACTACCCAACGGAACGACAAACACGCACAAATTTGAATCGCAACCAACATGCGTCAATGCATGTCACACGAACATATAGGCACGAACAACGTACAATCCAATAAACAGTAGAAAAAAATTCCACGCAACCGGAAACGAAAATCTAGGGCATTACACTACGAACAACAATATACAAGTGATTATCTAGCGCAATACATCTGACAATCAGCTCTGACAATCATAATATCACGCTAAGAAAGAGCAGTATATTTACTGAGCATACAGCATCATCAAAGCGAAGAAATATAAATTCCTCAACGCAAACAACACATCGTACAGCGGTCGCTCATCAAAGCATACAGTTGTTGTTTGAACTTGTTCTACCCTCTTTACCATTGAGATCAACCTTAGCCCTATGTGGACTAAGTCCTTGCTAGTTCTGACCTGCGTGGGAAGAATAACATTGAAGACGAAGCTTCGATCTATGTGAGAAGAAGCAAGTCGAAAGAGCCAAAGCCAATCTATGTGAACGGACCAAACTATTGTCACTATATCAATCTGTGTGAACGATACAGAGAAAGGTTTAGTTAAAGTTACGTAGTTGTGTAAGTATTGATTTTAATAAACTTTTTACTCCTGTGTGGAGGACCAGTGGACGTAGAGGGCTTACCTCGAACCACTTATATTTGTGTGTGTTTTACGTTCCGGCCTTACTATTTTCATATCAACCTGTGATTTAAAGTATACATATTATGAAAACTCTGTACGCATCAAGCAAACGGGATAGTGCCTAGTTGTTGTTCTGCTACGCAAATAACTTCGAAAAACAAACAGCTTATTTAACCTCCTCCCCTTTCAAAGTTATTTACTGTATAGTCTGTGGCCAACATAGTTGTTAGATGAAGCACACAACACGCCTTATACGATGCACCCAGGAGGTACAAAGATATACCATGACTTGAGAAAAAAATGGTGGAGAAGTATGAGATATTAGATTATTTGTCCAAAGGTGCTTGGTGTGTCAGCAAGTTAAAGTCGGATACCAACGACCACCAGGGCTACTTAAGCCATTGGAAATTCTCGAGTGGAAATAGGAACCATGAACTTTGTCATTGAGTTGCACCGACCAGCTCAGGGAAATACTGTTATTTGGATCATCGTCGATAGACTGACCAAGTCGGCACACTCTTTTCCGGTGAAGATGACCTTTTATATGGATCATTATGCTCAATTGTACATCTGGGGAGTCTTGAGACTGCATGGGATTTCGGTATCGATATTGTCTGACAGAGATACAAGATCACCTCTAAATTCTCTAGAAGTTTGCACAAGGCAATGAGAACGGAGTTGAAGTGTAGTACCGCTTATCATCAACAGACTGATGGTTAGCCTGAGAGAACAATACAAAACTTAGAGGACATGTTGAGGTCATGCGTCTTGGATCTTAGAGATAAGTGGAAAAATTTCTTGCCATTAGTGGAATTTGCGTATAACAACAATTATCATGCGACTATTGGGATGGCCCCAACGGAGCACTCTATGGGAGAAAGTGCAGATCACCGTTATTCTGGACTAAGGTGGAGAAGAGAAGATTTTGGGACCCAAATTGATTGAGAAAATGGTTTCAGCCATTGCAAAGATCTAGGATCGGATCAAAGTAGCACAGAACAGACAGAAACCGTATACCGATCGTCGAAGGAAAGACTTGCAGTTTGAAGTAGGAGACCATGTTTTTCTTAAGGTAGTTACGGTCATAGGAGTAATAATGTTTGATAATAAGGGTAAACTAATATCAAGGTTTGTTGGTTCGTTTGAAATTCTTGAGAGAGTTGGTGACTTGGCATATGAATTGACATTGCCACCGGAATTATCAAACGTGCACAACGTTTTTCACGTGTCAATGCTAAGAAAGTATGTTCAAGACCCGAATCATGCGGTCAACTACAAAGAAATGCAAGTTGGCAAGGATCATTCGTACAAAGAGGTTCCGGAAGTCATCTTAGAATGTAAAATTTTGAGTCTCACGAATAAAAATGTGCCGTTGGTCAAGGTGCAGTGGCGACGTCACAACCAAGATAAAGCTACATGGGAGTGCGGGGAGGAGATGCGAACTGCTTATCCCGACTTCTTTTTATTTGGTGGGTATCAAATTTCGAGGCTGATGTTCTTTTTAGGAAGGTAGGTTGTAATGACCCGACCTTCTATTATAATAAATTGATTTTTTTTGACCCAAACTGGTTAATTTTACGTTCAATTAAAATTGTACGATTTCACATGTTAAAATCACCTCTAATAATTTTCTTAACAGTTGTAAATTTATGACACTTATAAGTCCAAATAGGCAGCATAAATTAAATCTAAATATTCTACGGACATTTTATTTTTACTTTTTATTTTTGGATATCCAATTGGTCATTGAAATTGCATCAATTTCATTTCATCATTTTATTTTACAGTAAAACCTCGATAAATGAATATTCGATAAATGAATAACCTCGTCAAATGAATAATTTTCTCCAATCTCAACTCTTTATAACATGTTCAAAATTTCCCTCGATAAATGAATAATTTCTCTAAATGAATATTTTTCTCCAGTCCCGATCATATTCATTTATCGAGATTTTACTGTAGAATACTCTCCTTTAGATAATTAAACATAAATGATTTAATTAATTAATCATAATAAAACATAATTAATACACTTAGAGGGCAAAACATAAATGACATATTTTGCCCTCTACAAATTCTGAAAATAAAAAATAATTATAAACAAAATAAAATACAAATAATAATAATAATATCTCAATAATTATTTACGACACGTATCTCATAAGAGTTCTAATAAGATACAAACACTCCCATAAATCCTACATATAAAGATAAAAATCAAACCAAACATACCCAGTATATTCCGCTCAGAACATGGTTTGGGGAGGGTAAGATGTACGCAGACCATGCCCCTACTTATTACGGTAGGGAGGCTATTTCCGTGAATACCTCACTTAGCAGACATGCGAGAATCTTGTGTGATAAATACAAAGGAAAACATATGATTCGAAAAAGCTCGAGACCATACCTGAGCCCATGGCTTGATCCACATGGGAGGTTGGCTAAGCGGAATTTGGCTACTTCACTCCCGATGAATGCTGCTCTAACAGAAGAGAGGTTGGCTCTGCGCACAGCTCCCTGTCAAAAATACACCACACGCAAAGACAATAGGATAAAATATACAATAAAAGTATAAATGCAATGTTCTAGGTCAAAGCTAATCGAGACAACCCAACCATGAGGCTCTCAACTACAGCACCGCTCCCTACAAAAGAATCCACAACTCTGATCTGGCGCCTCCAAGCGCACCTATCAACAGTCATGGTCTCGGAAAATCTAATCTCAGTTGCTCCTCCCACGTCCTCCTCGGTCTGTCTCTCCTCCTCTCCCCGACAACCATTAAACTTTCGACCCTACTCACCGGAGCAGATGCCTGCCTCTGCGGACGTGGCCAAACCATCTCCTACATATAAAGATCAATTCTTTAAACAAAGCACAAAATCAACAATACAATCTAACGGCATTAGGATAACAGTACAAGATATAAACACTCCCTTGGGTCCTACATATAAAAATCAATTCTCTAATCAAAGCAAAAAATCAACAATACAATCTCAGGGCATTAGGGATGACAGTACAAAAAAAAAAAATTACAATACAAGTAGGATAAGAAGATAAAAGTCTGCTATAACCAAAGAAGTCCTCTATGCTGCCCAGATCGTCTTCATCGAGCAATAATTCCAGCACCATCTGAGGATTCCCTTCGAGCATCCACGTCACTAAGCTTTCAAATCCATCAGAGGTAATCTCGTTGACTGTGTTCGACTATTTTGTGTATTCATGCCTTCGTTAGTTCTTTCCTTTCAATGATAATACTATCAATCCATCAATTTCCTACCCCTTACTTGAAAGATTTCAGAAACTAACTTAAACCAAAGAGAAATCATAAATTATTAATCCAGAAACCCGGTCGACTAAGAAATCATTCAGACCCTTATACCATCACAAATTCAGAAATCATTCATCACCAAACTCATTCTGACCCGTATAATCATTCATCGAACTCAATCCGAAAAACCCGTTCGGATCGAGCCGGACCTGGGTTCACCAAACCTGGGCCATCTTTCAGACGACGGATGTTTGGTATATTTCGAGTAATATTTTTATTAGTATTTTATGTATATAATTGTGTGTTTTGTGTGATAATTTATTCGTTTTATCATACATTTATATTATTTCATTTTGTTAGAATTTTCTATAATTTTATGTCATTTTTGGATAATTAATTAGAATTAAATTATATCTGCAGGTTAACCAATCGGTACAAGACATATCAATTGGTTCAAGGGTGATATTCTTACAAAATTCAAATATAGTCACGACTGGTCTTATTTTATTCGTCTCGTCGAGACGATCGTTTTAAAAAAAAAATCATCCGAAACCGAGTTCGTATGAAGAAGTTATGACCGTTCGAAGGACAATTAAATAGACGGATCATATTGTGCCACGTGTCAACACCTGATTGGACCGGAATTTCAACTCTGTGCTGATGTCATCCATGAGATCAGCACCTCATAGCAGGGGGTGGGATTTTAAAATTGTAAAAATTATTATTTTATTAATTTTGAAGTAGTATAAATAGGGGATGAATGTGTAGTGTTTGGGGAGGAGAAAAAATAGAGAGATATTATTGTAAGAGAGAGAAATAAAAATATTGTGTAATAAAATTATATTTGAGTAATAATATTATGGAATATTTATTTATTTGTTTTGTTATTATGAGTGAGTAATTTTCTTTTACTGGGGTTATGATGAAACTATGTCTATATTATTATTAATATTTATATAATAATTCCAAATAAATATTTTTAACGATTATGATTTTCGCTTCAATAGGGGAATATTATTTCATCAATTATATCACGTATTTTTTATAGTTATAAATTCCCCATTGCTTTGTGATTATTGATATTAGTTAATTTTTTTGATTATTTGTTTTCCATTAAATTGGATACATATAATGCTTAGAAATTACATTTTTCAAGCAAAGGAAAATATATATTTGAATTATAATTTTGTATTTATTGTCAAATCTATAGGGAAATAGTGAGATTGATTTCAGAATCTATTCTAATTTCTAATTAAAATATAAAATAAATAATAAATAGACATTGGTGGACTCTAAACCCTAGTAAATTATTTAAAATCAATTTATCTAAAATCTACTTAAAAATTAATGTTATTTAATGCAATTATTATAACATTCCAATATCAAATTATTTGGGACTAGGTTAGAATTTAATATAATTTGGTTCAAAACGATAGGAATAATTTGACTTCACTATTATAAATTCCTCCGTGGAATCGATATCATCGCATATCTACATCGAACAAATCGTGGCCATGCAGTATTAGACTAAAGAATCAACCAACAACAAGTTTTGGCGCCGTTTCCGGGAGGCGCAAACGAAGTCTGAAGGCACATGTACCAAGTTAGTTAAATTCTTCTACTAATTATTTATTTTACTGCTTTTCTTTATTATTATCTGTCTTTTTAATATCTATTTTAGACTATGTTAGTTGTAGAATTTATTTTATTCATAAAAATATTCGGAAAAATAATAAAAATTTATAATAATAAATATAAAAATATAAGTAATAATAATAAAAGCTACTGTTCATTTTCGTAAGAATAATAATAAAATAATAAAAAAAATTAAAAAAGTCCAAGAATATATAAAAATATAAAAAATCTGAAAAAATTTAAAAAAATCAGAACTTATTTATTTTTATTTTAAAAAAAAAAGATCTGGAAAATAATACAAAAAGTTTCAGACTTTAAGGTAATATTTTTGTAATTTTGGAATATTAATATTTAAAAAATCAAAATTTTTAATTTAAATTCGAAAAAATAAAAAATAATATAAATATATTAAAAAATAATCTGGAATATTATTTTCAGTAATAAATAAAAATCTGCGTTATTTTATTTTATTTTTAAAAGTAAAACCTGCTAGTTTTATTAAAAAAAATTACTTTTCATAAAAATCTAAAAAAAATCAGAATAAGAATTAATAATTTAAATAATCTGGAATATATATAATAAAAAAAATTCTGAACTTTAAATTTTTTTTAATAAAAACAGATTTTTTTTAAAAATAAATTACAATACTTTAATAAAAAAGGGAAAATACTAAAAAAAAATTAAAAACCTGAAATTTAAAAAAAAAAAAAAAACAGAAACAAAAATTTGTAAAAAAATATTTTTATTGTTTGCATAAATAAAATAAAAGTTTGTAATTTTTATTTTTATTTTTTTCTAAAAATCTGAATTTTTTTTTGAAAAATAAATAAATAATATATCTGGATATATATATATATATATATATATATATATATATCAGCTCAATATTATTATTCTAAATATATAAAAAAATTATAATAAATATAAATATATAAAAACTAAATATAAAATATAAAAAACAAAAAAAAATCAGAATTTTTTTAATTTTTATATCTTGTCTTTAGTTTTAATAGAATTTTCTAGTGGTAAATTTAGATTGTGTTTTTAGTTGTTATTTTTATTTACAGTATTCTTAGACATTTAGTTTAGTTGCAATATTTCTCGTCGTACAATTTAGTTTATCAATAGATATTGCTTCCGTAGATCAATTAGTAAATTTATTCCTTTGCAATCTATTACATCCTATAATTTTAGGAATAATTATAATAATTATCATTATTATTAATAATAATAATAATAATAATATAAAAAGACAAAAAATAATAATTAAAACAATAAAATCCTTTAAAAGATTCAACAAGGGATTGATATTTTTCACTCACTACTTTGTTCGATTTGAATAGAGAAAAGCTAAATATCAATCTTGTACAAATTGATTTTGAAAATCGATTGAATTTTGGCAAAAAGGCCTCTGTTGTACATGCCGAAGAAACTTGGATTTTAAGTGCGACTGCCATGACGCTCCAACGATCCGAAGTTCGATCGACTATCATAATTTGGTTTGTATGCAAAGTTAAAAAAATTGAAATATCGGTGAATGCAAGTTTGGCAACGAAATAATAAAGGTCGATTAACGAGAAGAAGATTGTCCTTAACTAAAATTGAAGTTCAACAAACGAAACCGAGACCAAAAATGGACGAAATCGAAAATCGGAATAATGAAGTTGCAAAAGAGAAAACTTTAATAGAATATTTTTCTCCAGTGAGTGCTAATTCTCCCTCTTGCATAGTGTTGCCTACGACTAATGCAACTCATTTCGAACTTAAACCATCAATAATTCAACTTCTTCCATCTTTTCAGGGTTTGGAAAGAGAAGATCCCTATATGCATGTCAAGGAATTTCTCGACATTTGTTCTACTTTCCGATTCCAAAATTTCTCTGATGAATCTGTCAAACTTAGACTGTTTCCATTTTCTCTCAAAGATAAAGCAAAATTCTGGCTAAATTCTCTTCAAGCAAGAACAATTACTATTTGGGACCAATTAGTGAATAAATTTCTCGCAAAATTTTTTCCAATGTCCAAAACTGATAGTCTTAGAAGAGAAATATCAGAATTTTTCCAAAAAGAAAATGAAGAATTTTATGAGTGTTGGGAAAGATTTAATGATTTAATTCTTAAGTGTCCCCATCATGGTTTTGAAATATGGCGTTTGGTAAAATATTTTTATGATAGTTTAACTCCAAACAATCGCCAATTAATCCAATCAATGCATGGTGGAAAATTTCTTCACCTTATTGGAGACGAAGCTTGGAATGCACTTGAAAATAAGTCAATTAATTCACAACAATGGAATTCACTCGACTCTAGAGCCAAATCGATGCATACGACCCCAAAAAAGGTGGAATTTACGAGGTTAAACAAGATGTTGAAATAAAATCTACTATAGATGATTTAGTACGAAAAATTGATGCGTTAGTCTTGAAGCAATCCATCCCCTCGTCAAACTCAAAACATGAATTTTGCATTTCATGTGCGGAATCATTTCATTCATCTCAATCTTCTCCCTCTGGTCCACAAAATCAAGAAATTTTTAATGAAGAAGTCAATGTGTTACATTCATATGGAACAACCCATTTGCTCCAACTTATAATCCAAATTGGAGGAATCATCCAAATTTTTCCTGGAAGCAAAACATGCCTCCAATGAATCAAGTAGGGCATCAAATGAATATGTCAAATCAACAAAATGTTCGTCCTAATCAATATCCTCCAAATACTTATCAGTATCCTTCTACAGTGCCAAAGAAACCATCTTTGGAAGATACGTTAACAATTCATGCAATCTACTCAACAAATGTTTCAATCAACTCAACAAGCTGTATGTTGTGTCACGATTTATTCATCCCAACACGCGATTGTTAGGCGTATTTTTATACGCTTATTTATCATTATTTTGTAGTATTTT
This sequence comes from Orobanche coerulescens, assembly GCA_033398695.1. Lineage (NCBI taxonomy): Eukaryota > Viridiplantae > Streptophyta > Magnoliopsida > Lamiales > Orobanchaceae > Orobanche > Orobanche coerulescens. The sequence goes on along the minus strand of CM065810.1, from coordinate 96,304,918 downwards.
GGAGTGTGAAATCATCTAAATGAGCTTTTAATGCCTTAATTTTGTATGATTGACAGGAAATTGAAGTCCGGAAGCTTAAACGAGGCAAAACGGTAAACGCAAAATCGACTATGAGCCGCGGACAAGGAAGCCGAGCGCGGCAAAGGAAGACACCACCAAGGGCGAGTAAAGTGTACTGCGTGCGGCACACCCATGTGAGCCGCGGCACGTAAGGATTTAATTACGCCCGGTATTCGATTTTGGCGATGTGCCGCGGCACAGGTTCAGTGAGCCGCGGCACACTTAGCGGGTTTGGTACGTCTGCGCGGATTTTGGGCCGTTTCGAAGCCAGTTTTCAACCAACTAATACGGACGCGATTTATGGAAGTGCTGAGCTATAAATAGGGCTTAAGACCCTAATTTAATCATGGGGGAATCATTGAATTAAAACCTAAGAAAGCTTAAGCTTGGAGACAGAAAAGAGGAGGAAAGCAGAGGAATTCAAGGGCGAGATAAGTCAAGAACGGAGGAATCCGAGCTTCATCTGCGTTTGAATTTTATGCTTTCGTTTATTTATTTTGTATTGTCAGTTTTTAGTATGTCAGGCTAAAGCCCTAATCTAGGGTTTTGATGAAACCTTTATTTTGACGAATTGATTGAGATTATCCAATTTATTACCTTTTTATTGAGTTTTCCCAATTATGTTTAATGCTTGCAATTATCTGGCCAATAGTTGTATTGATTTAATCATTCACTTCGAATCGGGAGAGGAGATTTGGTGAGGAACTATTGGTGAGGACCGTTTTATTCTGTGAGATAGGAATATACTCATAGGAACTACGTGGCCTTTAGGAGATTTCATGCTTTTTGCCTAGCGACGAGATAATTCACCTAGGGATAGAGTGCGTTAGTCGACGTTAGATAAATCTATTGACCTCGGGAGAGGCGGTAGAATATTTTAGCAATCTCCGCCTTCAATAAATTGGGAAAATTATTTATTACGGATAATCAAGATTAAATTCGGATAAATTAAGGTGGATTCAGAACTCTAGACTTATTTATAATTTGATTCCTTTTATTCAAGCTATCGTTTTCTGTTTAGTCTTTTATTAATTCTTTTAGTTATTAATCCAAAAACCCAACTTCGATTGTTCAAATAAAATTGGGATACGAAACGCTTGTAGTTAGAGATTCAATCCTCGTGGGAACGATACTCTACTTATCACTTTATTACTTGTAAACGATGACGTGCACTTGCGTGTAGGAAATATCGCAACAAGTTTTTGGCGCCGTTGCCGGGGACTGAAATTTTTCTAATATCGACTTAAGTATTTCCAGTCTTAATTTGAACGTTTTGTTTTTATATTTGCGTATTTAATTTTGTTTATTTGTTTTCCTTTTCAGGACCTTTCGTGTAGTGCATGAGAAGACTCGGTAACGAAGGCTTACTACCTTTGGACACCGAGCTCGAGCGCACTCTAAGAAGGAATAAAAAGGAAAAAAGAGAGTTGCAGACGACGGTCAAGATGGCCGAAAATATTGAAATCCAAGGAGGAGACAACCAAGTGCGGAAAGTTCAACCGGAACTCGCTCTTCGAGATTATGCCATGCCGCAGGTCAACGCAAATTTTTCGGGAATTCGGCGTCCCACCATCCAAGCTAATAATTTTGAAATCAAGCCCGCCATTATTCAGATGGTACAGGCGAGCCCTTTCTGTGGATTGCCGAAAGACGACCCGAATGCCCACATTGCTTCGTTCCTTGAGATATGTGACACATTTAAAACAAATGGTGTCACCGACGATGCCATCCGATTGAGGCTTTTCCCTTTTTCTTTGCGGGATAAAGCTAAATTTTGGTTAAATTCCTTACCGCCGGGGTCGATTACAACTTGGGAGAAGTTAGTGCAAGCCTTCCTTGCAAAATTTTTCCCACCAGCTAAGACGGCGCGGTTGAGAAACGAGATAACTACTTTTGCCCAGTTCGATATGGAATCGCTCCACGAGGCGTGGGAGCGATATAAAGAATTACTTCGAAGATGCCCTCATCACGGCATTCCTGATTGGCTTCAGCTGCACACATTTTATGGTGGTTTGAGTGCTTCTACACGCACTTTAGTGGATGCAGCCTCCGGAGGAACATTCATGGGAAAATCTATGGCCGAGGCTCACGTGCTTTTGGAGGATATGGCCGAAAACGCATACCAATGGCCAGCAGAAAGATTGACACCGAAGAGGGTAATGGAAGTTTCGAGCAATGATCCGATTTCCACCTTGTCAGCTCAAGTCGCCGCTTTGACACAACAGCTCCAGAACTTTTCGCACGCACCAGCCCCCGTTACCATTGAGACGTGTAATTGGTGTAACGGACCACACCCGAGTGCGGAATGTCAATTTGGAAATCCGTTCGAGCAAAATCAGATGGAACAGGCTCAATTCGTAGGAAATGGGAATCGACCGAATAACCCGTACTCCAATACTTATAATCCGGGGTGGCGCAATCACCCCAACTTTTCATGGAGAAACGGACAGAACGCACACCAGCCCCCTTTCACTCAGAATCAACAGCAGCCCCCTTCCGCTCCTAAAGTGTCTCTCGAGGAAGCGCTTGCAAAATTGGCGGCCAATACGAGTCAATTTATGACTCGGACGGAAGCTACACTACAAAATCATTCTGCTTCCATTCGGAATTTGGAGGTCCAGCTGGGCCAAATCGCTAATGTATTGACAGCTCGTCCGGAGGGAGCATTGCCGAGTACAACAGAGCCTAACCCTAGAGAGAGTCTTAACGCAGTTAGCTTGAGAAGCGGGAGAGAGTTGCTGGATCAGCCCGAGCAGGGTAAAGAGGAGAAGGTGATTGAGGAGTCGAAGGAATTAAAGCCAGAGGAGTCGAAGAACTTGAAGGCGGAGCTCACGAAGACATGTGTTCCCCCCGTTCCGTTTCCACAGAGACTACAGCAAAGAAGGGCGGACAAACAATTTTCTAAATTCCTTGAGGTGTTCAAAAAGCTTCACATAAATATTCCGTTCGCCGAAGCATTGGAGCAGATGCCGAGTTATGTCAAGTTCATGAAAGAGATATTATCTAAGAAGAGAAAACTTGAAGAGTTTGAAACGGTTGCCTTGACAGAGGAGTGCAGTGCAATTCTTCAAAAGAAGCTCCCACCTAAATTGAAAGATCCGGGAAGCTTCAACATACCGTGCACCATGGGGAATCTTTCGTTTGATAAGGCACTATGCGATCTTGGTGCAAGTATCAACCTCATGCCTCTATCGATTTTCCAAAAGTGAATATTGGGAAGCCAAGCCAACCACGCCTCCTTACAATTGGCAGATCGATCGATAAAGTATCCGAGGGGAGTGATCGAGGATGTTTTAGTTAAAGTCGATAAGTTCATCTTTCCGGCTGATTTCATCGTACTAGACATGGAGGAAGATGAAAATATTCCGATCATCTTGGGACGACCATTTCTAGCTACGGGCCGCACCCTTATAGACGTGGAAAAGGGTGAGTTAACTCTGAGGGTCCAAGACGAGCAAGTCACTTTTCAAGTGTTCAAATCGCTCCCATGTTCCGGAAGTGCTGATAAAGAGTCTCAAATTGAAAGCGTGGATGTTGTTGAAAGAGGAAAGCATCGAAAAAATCGTCGTTGGGAAAATTCAGATTTTGTGTTAAATGGCCCAAGTTTGAAGAAGGATGTAGAACTAGTGGCGTTTCTCGACCATGAAGAAAAATCTGCTGCAGTTGTGAGTTCGTTTGTGAAGGAGGAGAGTGAGCCGAAAGCCAAGAGAAAAATTAGTCATGGAGAAACCGGGTGTTTCGGGAAGTTTTTCAAGTCGAAACCTCTTCGCAAACAACATTTGATTACTGAACCGAGAATCGAACCGCTGATGATCAATGGTCGTAATTTTAACCAAAATATAAACGGTTCGATAAACGGGGCGGAAGCCAAATGGAGTTTGCGAAAAGCAAACTAACGTGTTCAATAGGTCCGGCTGAAGACTATAAACTTAGCGCTTCTCGGGAGGCAACCCGAGCTCGTAGTTGTAGAATCTTGCATTTCATTATTCTTCTTGTTTGTCGTGATTCTTAGTTTTCATCATTTTTGCGCTTCTATCTGCTTCTTCCTCTCGTTTTTAACGTCTTCTTTTCAAAATTCTGTGCAGGAAAGTCCTGTGGGAGAAATCGAGTATGAGCCGCGGCACGCTTATTGTGAGCCGCGGCACACATCATTCGCCAGGGAAGGCAAAACCGACTGTACTTTGTGCCGCGGCACGGCATAAGTGAGCCGCGGCACACTTGAGCAATGAGCCGCGGCACACGGAATTTAAGCCGCGGCACACGACAAAACGAGACACAGGTAAAAGGGACTGTACCTTGTGCCGCGGCACAGTTATTGTGAGCCGCGGCACACTATGCGGAATTTGAAAGGCCAGGTAGCATATAACGAGCATTCGGCCGGCATTTCCAGGTAAGCTTTCTTATTTCCTTGCCTTCCCTCCCCAGCGCGAACCGGCCGAAGCGATTCTTCAAATTTTTTCCTGCGATTTTTCTTAAAATCTTCAAAAAGGTACGTTTGAATCTTGAATTCTTATTTGCCTATGGTTGATATATGGAAGTGTCTATGCTTTAAATGATTGGAACATGTTTATTTTTCTTCATATAGTTTTGTGATTGTTAGAGAATAACAGGGTAGTTTCATCGAAGTTTCTTGATTAAATTGGAACATAAATGAGTTGAATGTGTTGAGTTGTTGCTAATTGAATTGCATTTCTGTTTTTGGGGGCTGAATCGAGCTAGAACTATGTTTATTCTTCAAGTAAACATGCACCCTCAAGGTGTCTGATAAATTGCCCAAATGAAAATTTTCTTTGAAAAAGCAATTGTTTTGAAGTTTCGTGCAACGTATACGTTTTCAATCTACAAAGAAGCCCAACCCGTACATCCATTGAGATGTTTAAGTCCAAATTCATCTTTCTCTCTCGTATGCGCTAGTGTCTTAATTTTGGAATTTGGTTTGATGTCTTTAGCCACGCATATATCATCGTTACTATTGTTGCGTAAATAAACCCTCGTGTTGTACTTCTCAGATCGATTATGGCGCGCACGAAGAAGTTGACCAAGCGTGCTAGACCGAGTCATCCCCTATGCGAGGAGACCTCTCGGGTCGGGCCGAGGCGGAGGGGCACCAATTTTCGGACCCGAGATCCACAAGATATTCAACGAAAAGATCCGTCGCGTCCACTTATTCCCGAGAGAGGTTTTACTCCGGCTCCTCGGGACGGGGAGTTGCTCATGATGATTGACGAGATGGGATGGGCTAGATTTACCGCACCTCCCGAGCCGGCAGTCATTTCGATCGTCCAGAGTTTTATGCCAGCGCTCTGTGAAGCACATCCGGCAGGCATACGGTGCCATCTCTAGAGTCTCGGACTCAGGTCGACGTCCGAGGGGTCACAGTTGATTTCTCCCCGACTGCTATTCGGAGGCTTTTTGGGTTTCCGGCGGTGGACGAGACAGCCTATGACCGCGTGATGACCGGCCTCACTAAGGAGGCCCTGCTTGAGACGATTGCACGGCCTGCATCGATCGGGAGCGAGCACAGAGCTCATCTACTTTTCACTTCAGAGCTCGCGCCTCGGCCGGCTCGGGCGAGCCTGGCTTTACTTTATTTGTGCCCGCATTGATCCCACCTCCCGATCCGCATGCTTTTCTCTCCCGCGCCCGGATACTTTTGCTATCACCTCCGGCTGCGTTTTGTTGTGGCGCCGATTCTGGTCAGATCTATCTTCCGGAGTATCCAGGGGGCCAAGACGGGGTTGAAGCACCCCTCCCTCATATGCGCTCTATGCCGGCATGGCCGACGTGGTCGGGCCGACGAGCCGATGCTTGCCCCAGTGCCCCGATCGACCACCGCATCATCTCGCACTTTGAGCGTGGGGCGGAGCGCCGCACACGCTCGGGGCGAGGATTTTGCTCGAGGAGGCTCATGAGGGATCCCCCGAGCCGCTTTTGTTGACGCACGGAGAGGCCGGCCCGCAGCCTGACAGAGCGAGGTTGGAGGAGCTGTTGGATGGGCTGCGGGAGGATTTGAGGAGACAGAGAGAGGAGCTGAGAGAGGAGTTGAGGAGAGAGAGAGAGACGAGATGAGGAGAGAGAGAGAGAGCTGGATGGCTGCCATGCGGGAGGAGCAGCGGGCGGCGCGGGAGAGTGTTGTTGCTGCCGCCAGAGCCGAGATGAGAGAGCAGCCCGGCCGCCCGACGAGCAGCGAGAGGCGTCTTGCTGCGAGGAGGCTTATCATCGAGCACCTCGCCGCATGGACGGCCCACATCATGCATCCCGACGGCATTTTATCGCGCCCGCCCGGCCACCACACCACCTTCCTCACCGGACGATGCTGCGCGCCACTCTGAGCATCGGGAGGGGAGTACTTGACCTTTTACTTTTCTTGAATTTCATTTTTGTCCATTGATGTCAATGTACGTCCTAAGTTTGGGGGATTTACATTCGATCTACATTCATTCTTTGTACTCTATTTTCTTGCTGTACATTATATTTTGTTGCACTTTTCTTTTCTTTGCGAAATTTTTTTTTTTATATAGCCTTGCTTGGCGTAGTTTTTATTTATTCGTGAATTTTAGTTCTTCTATTATGTGTGATACTGATGTTACGACACTGTCTTTCTCTCTGAAGAAGCGGGCGAGTTTTAGTCGAGTTGTAGTCAGTTATTTCTGTTCTGCTTAGTATTCAATTAGGTCCGAAATTTTTCGTGATTGTAGAGGAAGTTTTTGATAAGAGACGATACATACTTGTTTTTAAATCCCCATCATTACGTTTGGCTACATTTTCCGGAGAGTGAGTCGTACTGTTTCTTTAGTCGTGTTGGCACTTAAATTGAGTTTAGAGTCGGGCAGTTTTTCCCTAAAAGTCGAGATAATGTGTTCTATGAAGGGAAGTCTAGTAACCGGGGGTATTCGCGTGACCCGTTGTTTACTCTCGCGTAAAACGACGACCCCGATTAGACTAGTGATTTAGTGAGTTCACATGTGCCAATGATAGGAAGCCTAGTAACCGGGGGTATTCGCGTGACCATTGTTTACTCTCGCGTAAACGGCAACCTTGATTCGGACATGCGGAAATTTTGTATTCGAGTTGTTTCTCCGTAAACGGAACTTAGTAACTAGAAGCATCCATGTGCCCCATGAGTGTCTTTTACGTCAAACGGTTTCCGAATACATGAGAATGGAAGTTCCACCCTAGGATTATCCCGATGAAACATCCCGAGATCCTAACCTAGTGGTCGACTCGAATCAAATTCTTAAGCATATTTATATAAGGGGATACTGTCCGAGGTTTATTTGTTATGAGACTCGTGAAAAAAAAAAATTGTGCCGTTAGACTGTGGAACGCGACGAACTAGCTTGTTTATGTTAGCCTTTCATATTGACGGTTGATTTGACTCATGTTTTGTTGATCTTTGAGCTGAGTTTTCTTCATAAACAAATGATTAGGACTGAACTTGATTACTTTGCGGTATCACTATTCTGAGTGCAGCTCGCTTTTATGACACTCGTATTATTTAGAGAGAATGGCAGGATAGTATTGATTAGGTTGAACACTATGAGTTGCACGATGATTCACGACATTCTTTTATTGACTTTAATTCTTTTTGCTTGAGGACAAGCAAAGGCTTAAGTTTGGGGGTATTTGTTAGGCGTATTTTTATACGCTTATTTATCATTATTTTGTAGTATTTTGGAGTGTGAAATCATCTAAATGAGCTTTTAATGCCTTAATTTTGTATGATTGACAGAAATTGAAGTCCTAAGCTTAAACGAGGCAAAACGGCGTAACGGCAAAATCGACTATGAGCCGCGGACAAGGAAGCCGAGCCGCGGCAAAGGAAGACACCACCGAAGGGCGTAGTAGTCACTGTGTCGCGGCATGACCCATGTGAGCCGCGGCACGAAGGATTTAATTACGCCTGTATTCAGATTTTTGCGATGTGCCGCGGCACAGGTTCAGTGAGCCGCGGCACACTTAGCGGGTTTGGTACGTCTGCGCGGATTTTGGGCCGTTTCGAAGCCAGTTTTCAACCAACTAATACGGACGCGATTTATGGAAGTGCTGAGCTATAAATAGGGCTTAAGACCCTAATTTAATCATGGGGGAATCATTGAATTAAAACCTAAGAAAGCTTAAGCTTGGAGACAGAAAAGAGGAGGAAAGCAGAGGAATTCAAGGGCAGAAGGCGGAAGCTGAAGAACGGAGGAATCCGAGCTTCATCTGCGTTTGAATTTTATGCTTTCGTTTATTTATTTTGTATTGTCGCTTTTAGTATGTCGCTAAAGCCCTAATCTAGGGTTTTGATGAAACCTTTATTTTGACGAATTGATTGAGATTATCCAATTTATTACCTTTTTATTGAGTTTTCCCAATTATGTTTAATGCTTGCAATTATCTGGCCAATAGTTGTATTGATTTAATCATTCACTTGAATCGGGAGAGGAGATTTGGTGAGGAACTATTGGTGAGGACCGTTTTATTCTGTGAGATAGGAATATACTCATAGGAACTACGTGGCCTTTAGGAGATTTCATGCTTTTTGCCTAGCGACGAGATAATTCACCTAGGGATAGAGTGCGTTAGTCGACGTTAGATAAATCTATTGACCTCGGGAGAGGCGGTAGAATATTTTAGCAATCTCCGCCTTCAATAAATTGGGAAAATTATTTATTACGGATAATCAAGATTAAATTCGGATAAATTAAGGTGGATTCAGAACTCTAGACTTATTTATAATTTGATTCCTTTTATTCAAGCTATCGTTTTCTGTTTAGTCTTTTATTAATTCTTTTAGTTATTAATCCAAAAACCCAACTTCGATTGTTCAAATAAAATTGGGATACGAAAACGTCGGTAGTTAGAGATTCAATCCTCGTGGGAACGATACTCTACTTATCACTTTATTACTTGTAAACGATGACGTGCACTTGCGTGTAGGAAATATCGCAACAGCGATCGACTGTAAGGCCGAGCGACCAAGTCAACTCCAGTCAAACTATGGCTAGCTCGCCAAGTCGAAGATATTAGACCACCATCAGGTACCTAGCGATCGACTCCCAAGGCGATCGCCCTTCGGCATCTGACGATCGACTCTAGTGTCCGGCTAAGGACGGTCGACCTACGTCCCGAGCAGTGATGATCGCCCGTCAAAGTCATCGAGGATTGGATCTCAGAACAGCACCCACGTGCAGATCCACAAAAGGCGCTGACAAGATCTTCGCTGACAAGCAAGATCTTTTGCTGACAGACAAGACCTTTGACCACAGCCTGTCACCTACCTCACCTACCGGCAGGCGCGCCGAAAGTTGTCAGTAGGACCACCCGTGACAGCAACTCAGGACGCGTGTAAGCTCCCCATTGGACCGTACAGTTGACTGCCAGCAACTCCTGCAGACTTTAAGGGAACAAGCCCATGTGCTAAAGGACGATCGCCCGATTATTATAATGCAGAAAAGGCGATCGCCCGGCATACCCAAGTCCTATAAATAGAGAACCTCCTCCTACTGGAAAAAGGTTCCCAATTCATTTTGACCTACGGTTCGAAACTCATTTCACCAACAGTTGAGAACACACTTATCATCAAGCTCCCGGCTTTCTCACCGGAATCCATCTCAGGACTTCTCTCTCCGAATCTCTCGTCCAGAACACGATCGGCTGAAGCAGCAAGTCTCCACTAGACAGATTCCAAGGGATTCATAAGCCCCGGAGCCCAAGCATCCAGCTAAATACTCGCCGTGAGAGACTGTCGATCTCCCACCGCCGCGACTGTTCATCTCCTTTGTTACAAGAACTCACAGAGCATCAAATCTGGTTCTTCCGGCAATCTACACGCTCACTAGCTAAGATAACAAGAATCTTTACACTCATTGTAATTGTATTCTTACATTAGTACTTGTATCCCCGAATATTAGTATTAATAATATCTCGCGAGAGCATTCAAGCCCGGGACTAACAACCCCGGCCAATCTTGTGTTATTTATCTTTCTCACGGAAGTGCTCTTGCATTTGTTTGCTATTCCATCCATTCCAGCAATATCTATCTCCGGATAATATTTTGGGTAGCAACAATTGGCGCTAGAAGAAGGGGATCTAACCCTCAAACTTTTATTCCTACCGTCCCGAAGAACACTCACTGTTCTCGGGGCATATACTTGAAGTGACACTCACTGCACTTCAAAGAAAACCTTCAGAATCATGACATCCGCCGGTACATCGAAGAAAGCCGCTCTCCGAACCGCCGGACACCATATCCCGTTGATCAACCCCTGCCCAACGACAGGGGGAAGCCGCATCAACGCGAGACTCTCGATCCCGCATCCGAGAGATGGCCCCAACCTCTCACTCGATCAGTTCCAAACCGAGGAACAGATCGATGAGGCTATGGCCATCCTAGAGGAGCGACGGAGAGCATGCGCGTCGCCCGCGATAACTCCCTCGATCATCCGCCGCATGGGAAAACGGAAATTCAATGGGCTACTGACCGAGCGATCGTCAGAAAGCCCCAATTCGCGAGGAAAGGCTCTCGCGCGACCGGACGGATCCATATTCAATCGCTTGGGGCACGACCCAACCTGGCGACCGGGGCATCCTGTTTCCAATCTCGAAAAGACGGAATCCGAATCCGTCACCAGGAGTTCGGCCTATCCAACTCACTGCCGAACGCAGGTCAGCCATCTGACTCCCACCCCTATCGCCAGGGGATCAGTACTCAATCGCCTTGGCTCCCGCTCCGAGCGCCGAGCCGCAAGCAGTCAGGCCACGGCGATGGCCGCTATACAACGCCAGCTCGACGAGATGAAAGCACTCTTGGACACTGGGGCAAGCGCCAACAAAAAGATCGCCGGGCCGACCGAGCCACTCGCGGTCCACATCGAGCTTGCCCCCATACAACCAACGATCGCTCCTCCCAAAACACCTCTGTATGAGGGGAGATCGGACCCCGAAACCCACCTGAGTAAACTCTGAATCTACATGACTGGGTGTGGGGCATCTGATGCAACCAAGTGCCGGATCTTCCCGTTAACATTGGGCGAGCTGGCCCATAGGTGGTACGTCTCACTACCACCACGATCAATCACCTCCTTTAAGAAACTGGCGAATGACTTCGCGTCATACTTCGCCAGCAAGGTCGCCAGACCAGAAGGCCCCCACCGCGTGATAAAAATCAAGCAGGGGAAGGACGAGTCAAACGCAGATTACATCGACCGGGTAGACGAAATCATCCTCACCGACGAACCCGTCAGTGACGAGCTCGCTCTCTATTCGGTCATGGGGGGATTCCACGGACACTCTCCCATGTTTAGACATCTCTCCAAGGATATTCCCCCAACTTACGCGGTCTTCCGCGCTAAAGCTGCCAACTTTCTGGCCAGGCAAAGGCTATTCACCCTCCACCTAGGCAAGGAAACGCCACCTCTTGTCCAGAAGATAACGATCGGCAAAGCAAAGAAGGCGATCGCCAAGCCTCCCGGAGATCTCAAGGCTTTCGAGGGCATGGAAGTCCATCTCCTCCATACATTCAACAGAACTCCGGCACATATTTTCTATGCCATCAAGGGGCACGAAGAGCTCAAAAAGCCAAAGGCGATAAGGGACCACGGTCACCTGGACAACAATCAATATTGTGCATACCATAAGAGTCCCGGCCACAGCACCAACCAATGCCGCGACCTCCTCAAACAGCTCTGGCGATTGTTCGAGGAAGGCAAGTTGGACAGCTTATTGGCCTAGCCAAAGCCCCTACCAATCTCTAGACACGATCGTCCGAGTCCAACACAAAACAGGCTGGGAAGCTCATACGAGCCGACCCCTGGATCAACCTCGGCGACCGCTCTACATGCTTAAATCAAGAGAAGGAGACCACGGAAGTCTCCCCGATCTCCCTCCTTATTTAAGAAACTGGAGGACTCGCTCGCCATCTACAGTTCACCGTCTAACATGATGGACTAAGGCACGAGATCGCCTCCCCCGCACAACGTACACCGTCGAATGTCGGCATCCACATGACGATCCAAGGTGGAAGAGTGCAGCCATGGTCCTGGTGGTCGATGGAACCGACTGCTTAGGCCATGCAAGGTCCCTTTGGGCCAAGATCGCCCGCCCTTCGTTTAAATACGAGGCCGGCGTAGTCTGAGGGCCCTCCAAAATTAATTAGTGGACACGATCGCTCGCCCTCAAAGGTTCATCATCTAACATGGTGAACCCGGACAATGCGACGTGCCACAACCCCCGTCTCAACGTACACCGTCGAGGTTCGCCATCTTCATGGTGGGCCGAGGTGGAAGCAGAGCTAAACAAGCCTCGGGCGTGGATTTGAATCATCCGACGCTGCCCCGCGCAAGGACTCCTCTAGACCGAGACCGCACGCCCTTCGTTTAAATACGAGGCGAGGCGCAGCCTAACAGAGGACCCTCATAATAAAGTGAGTCGCGAGACACTCAATGTCTTCGCACATCAAGACATGATCAGGGAGTCGGTCCATCGAACTCCGCGATCGTGCACGGTTCCTCAAGACGAACGACCGTCCTCGAGGATTCGACAAAGTTGAAGACCGCTCACTCAACGAATTATTTTCATCCCCTTACTTCCGCCAAGTGAATAAAAACAAGGGGCAATAAGAGTGCGGACTACCTATACGACGATCGTCGCTATTCAACAACATACGGAGGTCGTCATTTTCAGCAAGTTGTGCAACGATCGAATTTGTTGTAAAAGTTATCTTTATGAGTTTATCAATTCATTTGGAACTACCCTCGCAACGATCTCTCCTCACACATTTGTACAAAGTCAAACAAAGACTCAAAAATAACCATTCATTCAAGTGATAAGTCAGAAATCCAAACGTTCATTTCATTACTTGAAAAATCAGAGTACACGGTCGCCCGAAGGCCTAAATGCTACAAAATAAAACTACAAAACTACAAGGAAATAAGCTAAAACATCAAAAATGAAGTGCCTCAGGCCCCTGCCTGGCCTTCACCATCAGCATCCGGCGCGGTCCCCTCACCTTCCGGAGCGTCGGTATGAGCAAGATTGGCCGGAGACGGATACCAGCTCAAATCCACGCCGATGTCCGCAAGATCCAATATCGGCAAGGAGAAAGCTGGATGGAGAGGATGCTCCACGGCATATGACTTGAAGTTCTCAGCTAGAGGCCCGACCTCCAAACCTCCCTTCCTGTCTGCTCGGATCGAGTCAGCGAACGCCAAATAATAGGCGAACTCGCTGACAAACTCCAAGTTTTGAAAGGGGTCAGCCTTGGTCGCCTCAACCTCTCCTTTCAGCTCCTCCATCGCCTGTTGCGACCCCTGGAGCTCAGCCTCCCTCGCAGCAACTTTTTCCCTCGCCTCCGTCAGGTCGCTGGTCAACCGAGCGATCGTCACCTTCTGGCGATCGGCCTCCTCTTCAGCAACCTTCTGTGCCTGGACGGCATTCTGCATCTGGTCCCGAAATCGGTCAACCGCGAGACGATATTGCTCAGTTTCCTTCTTCTCCAGCTCAAGCTCATGGCTCGCCCGCTTGGCCGCCTCCAGAGAGTCCTTCTCCATCGCCGCGATCTTATCAGCAAACTCGGCGTTCTCTTTCCGAGCCGCCTCGAGATCCGCCTGCGCAGCGAATAGTGGAGGGCCGCCTCAAACTCTGAGCACTGGATGACTCTAGGTCGCCGTCGAAGAGAAAGGGCGAGAACAGCGTGCATCGAACTCCCGATCGCTGACGAGCGATCGCATCCAGATCGGTCGTCCATGCCTTCGGCAGAGCAGAAGCAGCCTTGCTAACGTATGGAGGAATGTCGCAGGAATGGCGAGGAGATCGGCTCGCTAGGAAATCCACGACCATCGGCGGGCAAGACGGATCTGCGCGACGGACCCTGCATCAAAACAACAAAGTTAATACAACTCCTACGCAGATGCAATTTTCAACACAAAAATGCTATCTACCTCTCAGCCTTCTCGGGATCCCGACCGAAATACGATTTCCCTCGAGGGCTCTCAGCATCCGCGATCGCCATCTCCCGCATAAAAGCCACAGAGGGCGGCTCACTCTCCGGAGCAACGATGGTGATCGGAGGCACGGCGATCGTCACTTCATCGCCCGGGGCAGGAACCGAAGTTTCTTCCGGCCTCGGCCTCTTGCGATTCGCTCGAAGCCCCTCCTCCGGAACTTCCTCCTCAGCCACGACCGGCTCCACGCGAGGCTCCCCCTCCGGAACTATAGGCAACGCAACGGGTGGGGCCCGAGACGACCTCTTTTGGCGGAGTCGGCCTAGAACTCCAGGATTCGACATAGCGATCTCCGTCGGGGGCTCCAAAAACCGAGGAAAGCGAACCTCTACAGTTAAGACGGTCGATCAGCAATTAGATACTTTCCTCAAGTAAGACGATCGCCTAGAAATTGAAGGTCGCAGAAACTCATACCTGGCACCGAGAGATGTCTCGGGAAGCGGAATAGTCAAGCCGACAACCAACGACTCTCCTTATTGATCCAAGTGGCGTCAAGGTCGTCGTCCGACAAGCTCCTTATCCACTCCCAGACAACCAGAAAATCAAAGGGCAGCTCCTCGATCGCCGGAATATGAAAACCTGCAAAACCGAAATCAAATTAGATCAGTCCAAAATGCATCCAAACGAAGGTAGAGTCTAAACCCTTACCGGGATTCCTCTCCCGAAACTCAGTGGGGATCTCCAGTTCGCCCGAAGGATTGTCGCTCGCGGAAGCCCTCCACTTGCCGGCGACCCAGAACCACTTCGTCTGATCGCCCCGCATCTTATTCGGGACTCCGTGAATCACCCGACCAGATCAGCCCTGAATATGGAAACCGCCGACCAACCCCTTATGAGCCGTCAGTTTGAACAAATGGTTCATCTCCGACGGCGATGGGAGGCGGTACAGGCGGTGACCGCCGAAAAGGGTGAGAGTGCAGTTAATTTGGAGCCAGGCGTTTGGCGTCAGCTGAAGTGGCGCCACATTCCAAGCGGCCAACAGATGGGAGACAGCAAAGGATAGTGGGAAGCGCAGCCCGGCCTCCATAATCGCCTCATTCACGGCGACCATACCCATCGGAGGCTGGTCGGCTCGTTCATTCTCCGCCGGCGCGAACATGTCCACATCTGAAGGAACATGGAATCTTGTCCTCCAGACGGCCAGATCTTTCCTGGTCGTCGAACTCCGTATCTGGCCAAGCGACCACAACGATCGCTGCGCAACCCGGTACTGCGACCGTTTGGGAAGCACATAGGGGTAGGCGGCCGAGTATCCCCGGAAATCGAATCTCGGAGTAGGACCAGCCAACTTCTCCATTATCTCATCAAAAGCCTTATAGGCTACCAAAGCACCGTGTTGCTCCCAGTAGGCCCTAATCGCCTGATCTCTCTCAATCTGCGATCGTCTTTCTTCAGCAGCCGTCTCCTTAGCAACATCGGCCTCATTGAATAAAGCCTCGACTTCAGCAGGTCGATTCCGGCCCGAATAGCTTCACTGCCGTCTGTGTGGAAGACGGAAGAAGGTTCTCCTGACATCGATGTCCCGGTAGAAGCGGTACCCGCTCCACGTGATGATGATGTGCCGGCCATTGTCAAAGATAGAAAAGGAGAAAAGGATTTTTTCTTACCCGAAAGCGAAATCGAACGACGATCGGCACTAAGATCTTCAGAAAATTCGACAGCAAGTCCTTCTTTCTCCAATAAGTACGCGTGAGTATAAAACTGCAGCACCGCGCCCTTTTATAGGAGAAGGCAGGGACTCGTTTGCAATAAGGGAAACCTCAGGGGTCGGATCTCAAACGACGCATTAATTGACCCCCTCGAGACCCGCGTACGCGTCTTTTCAAGGACGCGTCAGCCGAGGAGTCATTAATGACCGTTGGCATCCTCCAATAGAAACCCGACACGTGCGCGGAGACTTTTCAACGCCCATAGCTTTTTCCCGCGTAGTTTAGCGGCCAACCAGGTCGTCCGAACTCAGGATATATCAGCTCAAAGACGATCGCCAGTTCAATGAAACGCAAAGTCGCTCGTCAAAAGTTCAGCGATCGCCAAGAGAGCCACCTCACCCCACGTTTCCAACGTATGAGCGAGCTGGGGGCAATTGTTGTGTCACGATTTATTCATCCCGACAGGCGATCGACTGTAAGGCCGAGCGACCAAGTCAACTCCAGTCAAACTATGGCTAGCTCGCCAAGTCGAAGATATCAGACCACCATCAGGTACCTAGCGATCGACTCCCAAGGCGATCGCCCTTCGGCATCTGGCGATCGACTCTAGTGTCCGGCTAAGGACGGTCGACCTACGTCCCGAGCAGTGATGATCGCCCGTCAAAGTCATCGAGGATTGGATCTCAGAACAGCACCCACGTGCAGATCCACAAAAGGCGCTGACAAGATCTTCGCTGACAAGCAAGATCTTTTGCTGACAGACAAGACCTTTGACCACAGCCTGTCACCTACCTCACCTACCGGCAGGCGCGCCGAAAGTTGTCAGTAGGACCACCCGTGATAAAGAATCGGGGACGCGTGTAAGCTCCTCATTGGACCGCATACTGATTGCCAGAACTCCCTGCAGACTTTAAGGGAACAAGCCCATGTGCTAAAGGACGATCGCCCGATTATTATAATGCAGAAAAGGCGATCGCCCGGCATACCCAAGTCCTATAAATAGAGAACCTCCTCCTACTGGAAAAAGGTTCCCAATTCATTTTGACCTACGGTTCGAAACTCATTTCACCAACAGTTGAGAACACACTTATCATCAAGCTCCCGGCTTTCTCACCGGAATCCATCTCAGGACTTCTCTCTCCGAATCTCTCGTCCAGAACACGATCGGCTGAAGCAGCAAGTCTCCACTAGACAGATTCCAAGGGATTCATAAGCCCCGAAGCCCAAGCATCCAGCTAAATACTCGCCGTGAGAGACTGTCGATCTCTCACCGCCGCGACTGTTCATCTCCTTTGTTACAAGAACTCACAGAGCATCAAATTTGGTTCTTCCGGCAATCTACACGCTCACTAGCTAAGATAACAAGAATCTTTACACTCATTGTAATTGTATTCTTACATTAGTACTTGTATCCCCGAATATTAGTATTAATAATATCTCGCGAGAGCATTCAAGTCCGGGACTAACAACCCCGGCCAATCGTGTGTTATTTATCTTTCTCACGGAAGTGCTCTTGCATTTGTTTGCTATTCCATCCATTCCAGCAATATCTATCTCCGGATAATATTTTGGGTAGCAACACTGTACAATCAAACTCACAGGCTATTTCTAAGCTTGAAACACAAATTGGTCAACTTGCAACAACTTTAGCCGAAAGAGAAAAGGGAAAATTTCCAAGTCAGTCCATCCCTACTCCTAAATGACAATATGAAGTAAATTCTTCTAACGCAGAAGTTCAGTCCATAACTATCCTTAGAAGCGGAAAAGAAATACAAAAGCCTGACTATGATCCGGAAGAAAAATCAAATGAACTACAAGTTTCAAAATCAAAAGATTCTAAAGAAAAAGAAAAGCCTTACGTCCCAAAAGCTCCATTTCCTGAAAGACTTATTCCAAAAGATAAAAGTGCGCAATACAAAGATATAATGGAAATATTTAAACAAGTTCGAATAAATATTCCATTTCTTGATGCTATTAAACAAGTGCCTGCTTATTCTAAGTTCTTGAAAGATCTTTGCACTGTAAAAAGAAGAACAAATGTTCCAAGAAAGGCATTTTTAGCTGAACATGTTAGCTCAATAATCCAAAATAAAACTCCCATTAAGTATAAAGATCCTGGTAGTCCTACAATATCTTGTGTCATTGGAGATCACATCATTAAACGAGCCTTGCTTGATTTAGGAGTCAGTGTGAATTTATTACCATATTCTGTTTATACACAACTTGGATTAGGGAGCTAAAATCAACATCTGTGATACTTCAACTAGCTGATAGATCTATAAAAATACCTCGAGGAATCGTAGAGGATGTTCTGATTCAAGTAGATAAATTCTACTTTCCTGTTGATTTTATAGTCATAGACACTGAACCTGTTGAGAATACCAAAGATCAAATCCCTGTCATTTTAGGAAGGCCATTTTTAGCTACTTCAAATGCATTAATTAACTGTAGAAATGGCATCATAAAATTTTCTTTTGGAAATATGACTGTTGAACTAAATATGTTTAACATTTCTCAACAACATGATGATCTTGATGATGTCTGTGAGGTAAATATGATAGAGAGTATGAGTCCTTATTTCTTTCCAAAAATAGATGATGATGATCTTTTTGAAAGCTGTCTTGCTCATTTTGGCTCAGATTTTGACATCGACAGTTCAATTAATGAAGTAAATTCTTTACTAGAGTCTACACCATTATTGGATAATGATAAATGGAAAGCTAAAACTGAACCACTTGAGAGTCAAATGAATAAAGAAGTACCAATTGAGGATTCAAAGATAGAGCTCAATCCATTACCTGAATCTCTAAAATATGCATTTTTAGGACCATCAGAAACCCTGCCTGTCATCATAGCATCTGATTTAGATGAAGAACGAGAAGATAAATTAATCAATGTCCTTAAAGAACATAAAGAAGTAATAGGCTGGACCATCTCCGATATTAAAGGTATTAGTCCTTCTATATGCATGCATCGAATTCACCTTGAAGAAAATGCGAAAACTTCCCGAGAATTTCAAAGAAGACTAAATCCTAATTTGAAAGAAGTTGTAAGAGCTGAAATAATCAAACTCTTAGATGTAGGGATCATCTACCCTATTTCTGATAGCTCTTGGGTCACCTGTTCATATAGTTCCAAAGAAATCGCATAACAGTAATCACGAATGAAGAAAATAAACTTGTTCCAACCAGAATTCAAATGGATGGAGAGTCTCAGATTGATTACGTAAAATTGAACTCATACAAGAAAAGATCACTTTCCACTTCCTTTTATTGATCAAATGCTAGAAAGGTTAGCCGGTCATGCTTATTATTGTTTTCTTGATGGATATTCTGGCTATAACCAAATTCCCATTGCTCCTGAAGATCAAGAAAAAACTACTTTTACCTGTCCTTTTGGCACTTTTGCTTACCGACGAATGCCATTTGGTCTGTGTAATGCACCTGCTACTTTTCAGCGGTGTATGATGAGCATTTTCTCTGACATGGTTGAGCGGTTTTTGGAAATTTTTATGGATGATTTTTCTGTATTCGGGTCTAGCTTTGATGAATATTTACACCACTTAACCCAAGTGTTGGTTAGGTGTAAGGAGAAAAATCTTGTCCTAAACTGGGAAAAATGTCATTTTATGGTTAAAAAGGAATTGTCTTAGGACATGTGATTTCTGAAAAAGGAATTGAGGTGGACAAATCTAAAGTTGATTTAATATCCAGTCTTCCACCCCCACGAACGATTAAAGAAATTCGGTCATTCTTAGGCCATGCTGGTTTTTACCGTCGATTCACCAAAGATTTTAGCAAAATCTCAAGGCCATTATGTAATTTACTTTCAAAAGCACACCTTTCGTATTTGATGATCATTGTCTAAAAGCTTTTAAGACACTCAAATCTATGTTGAGCTCTGCACCTATCATCAAATCTCCAAACTGAAATCTTCCTTTTGAAATAATGTGTGATGCATCCGACTATGTCGTCGGTGTAGTATTGGGTCAAAGAGAAAATAAATTACCAACTGTAATATATTATGCAAGTAGAACTCTAAATGATGCCCAATTAAATTATTCCACAACTGAAAAAGAATTGCTTGCAGTCGTTTTTGCCTTAGACAAATTTCGACCTTACTTGATTGGTTCGAAAGTCATAATTTACTCTGATCATGCTGCATTAAAATATCTTCTTTCTAAGAAAGATGTTAAACCTCTCTTGATCCGTTGGGTTCTATTGTTACAAGAGTTTGACTTAGAAATTCGAGATAAAAAAGGTGCTGAAAATGTTGTTGCTGATCATTTGTCTAGGCTAATCGTGAATTTTATTGATAAAGAACCTCCTATTAATGAGACATTCCCTGATGAACAACTCATGTCTGTTTCTCAAATACCTTAGTATGCAGATATTGTCAATTATCTTGTCACTGGTAACATGCCATCTCATTGGAATAACCAAGATAAAACAAAATTTTTAAACGAAGTAAAAAAATTCTTTTGGGATGATCCATATTTGTTCAAATATTGTCCTGATCAAATCATTAGGAGATGTGTGCCAGAACATGAACAACAAAATATCATTTCCTTTTGTCATGATCATGCATGTGGGGGTCATTTTAGTTCAAAGAAAACAACTGCTAAAATTCTGCAATGTGGTTTTTATTGGCCAACACTTTTCAAAGATACACATTCATATTGCAGCACATGTGATAGATGTCAAAGATTAGGTCGAATTTCTAAAAGAAATATGATGCCTTTAAGCCCAATTTTAATTATTGAAATATTTGATGTTTGGGGCATAGATTTTATGAGACCTTTTCCAATTTCTTTTGGCAATCTTTACATCCTTGTGGCCGTTGATTATGTTTCAAAATGGGTAGAAGCAATTGCTTGCAAAACAAATGACCACAAAGTCGTGGTAAAATTTTTGAAAGAAAATATTTTTTCCAGATTTGGAACACCACGAGCAATTATAAGTGATGGAGGAAAACATTTTTGTAACCAATTTTTGAATCATTTATTTAAAAAATATGGTGTTACACATAAAGTTGCTACTCCTTATCACCCTCAAACAAGTGGACAAGTTGAAATTTCAAACAGAGAAATCAAACATATTCTTGAAAAAACTGTTAATCCTACAAGGAAAGATTGGTCTTTGCGATTGAATGATGCATTGTGGGCGTACCGTACTGCTTTTAAAACTCCCATCGGAATGTCTCCATTTAGGCTTGTCTTTAGAAAACCATGTCATTTGCCTGTTGAATTGGAACATAGAACATACTGGGCCATAAAACGATTAAATTTTGCATTAGACATGGCTGGAATTCATAGGAAACTTCAACTAAATGAATTGGAAGAAATCAGAAATTATGCTTACGATTGTGCAAGGAAATATAAGGACAAAATAAAATTTTTTCATGATAAACACATTTTGAGAAAAACTTTTTCTCCGTCAAAAAGTCCTTCTTTTAACTCGTTTGTTATTATTTCCGTGCAAGTTGCGTTCACGATGGTCCGGTCCATTTATTATTCATACGGTCTATCCTCACTGAGTCAGAAATTGAAAATCCAAAAAATGGTAATATTTTTAAAGTGAATGGTCAACGATTAAAACCATATTTGGAATTAAAATCTTTTGAGGTAGAAGAGATTCTTCTTAAAGACCCTGATATTGTGGATTAATTTTCCATTGTGTTTGCCCGGTCAAGTGGCGGATAACGGTACTCCGTGGCTAGTAAAGTCGGATTTTTCAGTTTCCCACAACAACTGATTTTGTAGATATTTTTTTTTAATTTTAATTATGGAACAAACTTTGAAAACAATTGAAAAAAGATTTCCCTTTCTTAGTAAAAAAGTCATTTTGAAACTTTACCAAGCCAGAGTTGAAATGATGAGGTTGCTTATGAATAACGGCATACCTTTTGATATTCGATTCATTATTGAAGCCAAAGTGAGAATAGCGGGTGAATTCACGGAAACACCAACTAGATTTTTACGAGGGCTTGGAAAAAGTTCATATGCCAAGAAACGACGAGCAAAGAAAATCGCCGTTTGCTACAAATGTGCTAGGTGGAACTGTGATTCAAGATGTCGATCTTTAGGAATTCCTTCCACAAACAGAGAAGATAAAATTCAGTTCATCAAGGATGGTCTGAATAAGGAGAATTTAGATGATATCGAAATTTCTCTTGACACGCATCCTAGTGGACTCGTACATTACGGGATTCGATGTTTGTGGAATAAATTCAAACCAGAATATGAACAACGTCTTGGGAATCTGACGTTAAAAGACCCTGTTTGCCAATTTGTAAGAAAATTGGATGGGAAGCTTCTTCCCGACTCATAGAAGACGTTTAAGCCGTTTCTGAACGTAAAATCAGAGGAAGATGTGAGCCACAATCACAACTACTGTACATACAAGTGAGTTTCTTTACTTTTTGTCGTTTTTTTTTAGATTTTCTGAATTAAAAAAGTGATACGCAATCAATGCATTCATTATTCTATTGAGTAGTTGAAGCGCAATTAACGCGGTCACAGATTTTATAAATCTTTTTACTTTATTTTGCATCTATAAATAAACGTTGCAGTTGTTTCTTTTCTGCATCCCTCAAACTTGTATTCTTTTCATTATCTCTCTAAGTAATTTTCTTTTCAAAAAAATGGAATCATCATCTTCCGCAAAAAGATTTAACTCCATCTGCATTTTTGGTGGAGCTAGTCATGGGAAAGAGGCTTGCTTTACTGAAGCAGCCCACAACTTGGGTCGTACCTTAGGAAAAAAATGCATTCATGTAGTTTACGGAGGAGGAAGTCTAGGATTAATGGGATGTGCTGCTGCTTCTGCCTATATGGAAGGAGTAAAAGTGTTGGGAATCATTCTAAAACCTCTGGCTGAAAGTAAAATCACCGGAGCAACCATTGGAGATGAGTTCAGAGCTGTGAATATGCAAGACCGCATAACTCACATGATAAATAATGTTGATGCCTTTATCACCCTTCCCGGTGGTTTTGACACTCTTGAGGAACTTTTTCATGTGGTTACCAGAGCCTAGCTAAATGTTCATACGAAACCAATAGGTCTGCTAAATGTCAATGGTTTCTTCGATGGTTTATTATCTTTCATCAACTACTCTTCTGAAAAAGGTTTTATTTCTGAGCGTGCTAAACGAATCATAGTTGTTGCAACAATACCAGAAGAGCTGATCAAAAAACTTATTGCATTTGTTCCTGAACCTGACCCAGCTCTAGCTAATATTGTTTGGAAGGAAGATTTCACTGTGCGGAAACGCAAAATTGATACATTCCTTTCCCTCTGATATCCCACTTCATTCCTCTTGTTGTTTTTACTTTTTAGCGGGTGTAAAAATCGTGAAAATGATGGCAGCTTAAGGAGTTTCTTTTCGACCTCTTGACGCGCATCTATCCACGATTTATGTATTGTTATTTCTATTACTGTGCTTTTTCTTGTTTGTTTTTAATAAAAGTATTGATGGCAGCGTAAGGCGACTCTTCGGACTCTCTTGAAGCGCATCTAGGTTGTTTGTGTTATACTTCCGGGTATATATTTTCTTTTATTGTTTTGCCACATTTATTTCTTGCAGGTCTAAAAAAAAGGCTTGAGCGAAGCGTCGTCTTTCATAAACAGGGAAGCCTTATTTAAACCCTTACTCCATTGTTCTTTTTACACAATAAGGATATTGTTTATCATTAAGTGTGGGGGAAGGTGTATATCTATATCTATATCTATATATATATATACAATATTAAATAAAAAAATGTTGAAAATCACGGCACCATTTTCTTGAGAAAACGTTAGTGAAAAAATCATTTTTGGGATGTTTCACTGGTTTTGATAATGGATTTGGATGAAGGTGTATGGAATTCAGTACATAACACCCTTTTTGTGAGTTTTGAGCCTTAGAGCAATCCTTATATATACGCTCTATATTTTTTGTTGTGTGGTCAAACATATTGTGTTCATTCTAGAACTTGCTCATTTATACATTTCGAGACTACATTCATAAACTCTTGCATTAAGATGATAAAGGCAATTAGGATTAACCCCTTGTTGACTTATATTTTCCCACCCATTACATTTTATCCTTAGAAGTCCCATTGAGTATGAGCCTATTTCTTTGATCAAGCACATTACTTTAGCCATTATTCATTCTTGTTGATGACTCACCCATTTGCACCCTCTAGTCAAAGATTTAATTGTGAACTAGATGTGTGACAAATAGGGGCCGATGTTCATAAGAGTATTGTGGAGATTAAGAGAATTTGTTGAAAGTGAAAGGGTGTGAAGTACATTGGAGTATTGAACCGAGAAACAAAAATATAAATAAAGGCAAAAAAAAAAAGGCCTGAAAGAAGAAGAAAAAAAAGCGGGAGGTCAAGTGCGAAAATCATCACTATATATACATAAAATAGCACTTGAACTATCCCTTGAGGATACATAATTCCTTCCAGAAGATCCATTGCATATTTTTTCTTACACAAGAGTATGACCTTACCAGATGAATATTCAATTACCATGTACAGAATAACTTGGGGATGATGGTTTGAGAGTTTTCATTACAGAAGGGGGGGTGTTGATTGTTATTTGTAGGATTTGTTATGCATCTAAATTCACAATTGATCTTGGCTAGCAAACCTCATAATTTTCCCTTTATCCTACCCATACCCAAAGCCACGTTACAACCAAAAGAAAAGATCTTTTGATTTATGCATGAGTTTATTTTTAAGTAGTGGAGATTTGATTTTTGACCAAGCATATGGTAATGACACATTATACTTTGATATGAGTGAACTCTTCTCGAATATCCCGTATATACACTTGAGTGAAGAGTGATATCCATCATGAGGGTATTGAACCTTTTGACATTCGATTCTCAATGAAGTTGTTAGAATTTGGTGCGGCATCCTATTTTTCTCTGATCTCACTTGGGTCATGATCACTTGTTCTCTCTTGATATTGGTTTTGTCATGATTTTTTCAGCATATGAGTATTATAACTCGGGTATAAAATTTGCCCGAGGACGTGCAAAAGATAAGTGTGGGGGAATTTATTTGGTATATTTCGAGTAATATTTTTATTAGTATTTTATATATATAATTGAGTGTTTTGTGTGATAATTTATTTGTTTTACCATATATTTATATTATTTTATTTTGTTAGAATTTTCTATAATTTTATGTCATTTTTGGATAATTAATTGAAATTAAATTATATCTGCAGGTTAACCAACCGGTACAAGACATATCAATTGGTTCAAGGGCGATATTCTTACAAAATTTAAATATAGTCATGACTGGTCTCATTTTATTCGTCTCGTCGAGATGATCGTTTTAAAAAAAAATCATCCGAAACCGAGTTCGTATGAAGAAGTTATGACCGTTCGAATGACAATTAAATAGACGAACCATATTGTGCCACGTGTGAACACCTGATTGGACCGGAATTTCAACTATGTGCTGATGTCATCCGTGACATCAGCACCTCATAACAGCCGTGTATGATTAGGGGGTGGGATTTTAAAATTGTAAAAATTATTATTTTATTGATTTTGAAATAGTATAAATAGGGGATGAATGTGTAGTGTCTGGGGAGGAGAAAAAAGGAGAAAAAATAGAGAGATATTATTGTAAGGGAGAGAAATAAAAATATTATGTAATAAAATTATATTTGAGTAATAATATTATGGAATATTTATTTATTTGTGTTGTTATTATGAGTGAGTAATTTTCTTTTACTGGGGTTATGATGAAACTATGTCTATATTATTATTAATATTTATATAATAATTCCAAATAAATATTTTTAACGATTATGATTTTCGCTTCAATAGGGGAATATTATTTCATCAATTATATCACGTATTTTTTATAGTTATAAATTCCCCATTGCTTTGTGATTATTGATATTAGTTAATTTCTTTGATTATTTGTTTTCCATTAAATTGGATACATATAATGCTTAGAAATTACATTTTTCAAGCGAAGGAAAATCTATATTTGAATTATAATTTTGTATTTATTTTCAAATCTATAGGGAAATAGTGAGATTGATTTCAGAATCTATTCCCTGAATTTCTTGGAATTAAAATATAAAATAAATAATAAATAGATATTGGTGGAGTCTAAATCCTAGTAAATTATTTAAAATCAATTTATCTAAAATCTACTTAAAAATTAATGTTATTTAATGCAATTATTATAACATTCCAATATCAAATTATTTGGGACTAGGTTAGAATTTAATACAATTTGGTTCAAAACGATAGGAATAATTTGACTTCACTATTATAGTCCTCCCTGTGGAATTGATCTTGCACCGCATATCTACATCGAACAAATCGTACACTTGCGAGTATTAGACTAAAGAATCAACCCAACAACAACTGAATTCCTCGCTGTGAGTTGCAAATTCATGGCATGAAACTTCTTACCGATTCCATAAATCGATCGGACCCGTACTCACTAGACAAATTAACTAAACATCTACAGAAAGCTCAAACCTCTATGGAATTTCGGCTCTGATTTAAATAGTTGTTTCTCTCTTCTCCCGGATCGAGTCCGATACTGCCTCAAGTCCGAACCTTCGCCTGAAATCAACCCCTCAAACCCATTTCCCGCCCCCTACATACCTATGTCTCCGGTTCGCCGTCGAAGTATCGCGTGCGGGTAGCCGTTCGCTCGATGTGTGTGCGCACTTGCGAGCTCACAAGCGTCGACTTATGCTCTGAGTGGTTTTCCGGCAGGGAAGATGAGGGGATTTGAGAGGCACAGAGTAGAGAGCGATTGTATAGAGAGAGAGAATCGATCTGGAGAAATGTAGGGCAGAAGTGAGCCAGTCGAGACAATTCCAGAAGGGTTTATATTACCCTATATTTTGCAAGAGTTTTCAGTCTAGTTCTTAAACATTCTGAGTTTTTTAAATTCAGCCCCAGTTTGTTTTAAGTTCTGATAATAGACTCCAATTATCTTTTAATTAAATTCAATTCAGTTCTCGAATTAAGATATAACAAATTATGAATTTACGCTCTGGCTGGCCACCGAGCAATTTGCAACTCATTGGTAGATCCCCAGAGCTTGACATTATGGCTTCTAGAAGTTTTGGTCTATTTGTTTGAAATGAATCAAATCTTTAAATGTATACACATAAAAAATATTAAAAATATTATATGAAGTTTCATTGCCAGTTGGTCTTGGTATCATCACATTGTTACCCCACTGGTGCTGTATGCAAGTTTGACATGTTTAAACTAATTAAGGTTCTGCTTGTTGTAGGTCCATTGTGTCTGGGCTGCTGCAGAGGCTTATTCTGCTCCATCCATTGTGCTAACCTCTCGTTCTCATGACGGCCTTCATGTCTTTGATGACTTCAGAGAGGCATATTCTTGGTTGCGCCATAACACGGAGGTGGATGATAAAGTAAGTAGCTATTCTGCACCTCGATTTCCTGATATCTCTTTGCCAATTAATTGTTCTTCTTGTAACTCTTCTGCGAATTATGACACTGGTAAATCATGCTACTATCAGCAATCACCCTACATTTTGTAGTTGAGTAATGTGAGTACTAATGGAGTCGAGTATGCTTTTAAGCATAGTGAACCACTGCTATATATGATGAAACCATTATTTCATTAATGCTTCGAATGGTCAACATTTTCTGTGAAAATGGGTAGCTGATTGGAGTTGCAGGATTTGATGCCCTGGCAAAACATCATGGTGTGTAGTCCCTTCATATTTCTCTCTTGCCTGAACTTTTATAACATATTGAATAGAAATTGCTGATGAAGCCATGGATACTGCTCATAGGAAGCTCCAACCTTCTTAAATGTGTGTGTCCGCGCATTCTCACATGTGATTCACAAATAAAATTAGTTCCTTTCCTTGTATTTTTATATATCTAAGAGCTCCTCAAATCGATCTTCTAGACAAGTTCTGAATTTTTCTAACATTAGCACAATCATAATATGTTGAGCTTTTTTCTTTGCAAAAATCTGACTCATTTTTTGTTGTTCTTGCTATTGCTTCTGATTTCCGAAAGGTTGCATCTTGGTGGGACTATGGTTACCAAACAACTGCTATGGCAAACCGCACTGTTATTGTGGACAATAATACCTGGAACAACACACATATTGCAACTGTTGGTACTGCAATGTCCTCCCCGGAAAAGGCAGCTTGGGATATTTTCAACTCATTGGATGTGAAATATGTCCTAGTTGTTTTTGGAGGTTCTTAGTTACTAAATTGAGAAGACTTTTTCTTAAGGTATATAATGTCCGCACTCACAGCGAGTCTTCATTTTCAGGTCTTGTTGGGTATCCAAGTGATGACATTAACAAGTTTCTGTGGATGGTACGGATAGGCGGGGGTGTATTTCCTCACATTAAGGAACCTGATTATTTGGTGAGTAGTTAGTACAAGTACTTCTCTTTTTTTAAGGATTACTTTGTTTCTATGTACTAATCTTCTGTCTGTGTACAGTGGTGGATTTTGTCAATTTTGTTGATGAGTTTATATCAAACATATCTATTTGATAATCTTATCCAAAAAAGAAAAATTGGTAACAAATGTATTCGTTTTTTGATATATGATATACTTCAAACGCCTAATGTATTTGGTCGCTTTAATGATGTTGTCATTGACGAGTTTAGTTTTTTAAGTGTTATAATGTATTTCATTTCACACCATGGAGTTTTTAGTTGTGGGCTGTTCTATCCTTTCAGTGAAACCACTTCGCTCTCATGACCAATTGTATTCTCTTCCAGAATAATGTTTGTATATTCCACTATAAATTTCATTCAAAACTTGGTATGTAACTTCCACTTTCGTTAGGATTTGCACATCTTCTAATGTGGCAAAATGACCAAGTATGTTTATTATTTTGATGGGGTAAATGAAAGACTACATCTTTACCCGAATATTGTTCTGAGAGGTCAAAACATAAATTACTGATTCGGAGAAATTATGGTGCCCTCATAAAAAGGCATTCTTGAGTTCTTATGCTAGGAGAAATTATGGTGCCCTCATAAAAAGGCATTCTTGTCTACCCGTGCTTTATTTTTATTCGAAGAGCACCTTACTGTCCTTGTTTCGAAGGCATTTTTTTGCTGAGTTTATATCTTAAGTATTATAGAGTTTCTTTTGATTGGTCTGTCACACTAGATTTGTTTTTCTGATGGATAGAAGGGACATATACACTTTCCAGTCCGATATGGATCTCTCCTTACTAAGTGATAGTTTTCATCTGGTTATTAAATGTTGCTCCTGCTGCCTATTTTCTGGTCTGGTATATCTTGCTTTTTTAACTGAACAAAAATAGAGCTTTATTTACTGAATTTCATCATGGTGTTGTACAGAGAGATGGTCAGTACCGAATTGATTCTGAAGCAACTCCAACCATGCTTAACTGCCTCATGTATAAACTTTCATATTACAGGTATGTTTTTTTTTTTCGGGGATGTTTGTTTTTTTGTTCTGCTGCTTAGAAAATCATCATTTGCCTGTGCTTTGTCTTTTAGATTTGTGTAGACAGATGGTAGAGGCTTCGACAGGGTGAGGCATACTGAAATCGGGAAAAAGCATTTCAAACTCACCCACTTTGAAGAGGTAATCTTGATGTAGTTTGCACTCTTGATTCATATACCATCCTAATTCTCCATTAAAGCCTGGAGATGGTAGTTTAGTGCATGGTGATAGATCTGGAGAAGAGACTTACTATGATGAGCTTTTTTTGCGTGGTGCATTTCATTTTTGGTGTTTGTTGCAGTTGTGTTGCTCTTAAATTAATTTTCCTTGTTTGGTCCTGTAATTAGGTGTTCACCACTCATTGGATGGTCCGGATATACAAACTGAAAGCCCCAAGGAATAGAATCCACGCAAAGACCAAGAAATCTAAATCTGTAGGTAGAATTCCGCACTCGGTAGATCCTATTGTACGTATTGACCACTGACCATACATATGATACTAATTAATACGTCTACCCTTGGCAGAAAGCTAGCTCTATGTCCAGCTCGAAAAGAAGTGGAACAAGGAAGCATTAGCTCTACTTTACGATGCTCATACTCACTTGTGTACGTAGGTAGTACAGAACATTCTCATGACCGGACTTTTGTCTTTCATATAGAGAAAAAAAAAAAGTCATTTAAAGGATCTTGCGGTACCATCTATATATTGATTTATCAATTTGATAGGCTGCTAGAAGAGAGGTTTTCAACAATTTTTGATTTGCTGTTTAGACTGAGACAGAAGAAATCACATCTCTAGTCCCGTGTTCAGGGATAGGTCAGTTTCCAAGTTACTTGAATTCCCGTGTAAACCAAAACTCAATGATACAATTCGAATGATTGGTTTCAAGCTTTTTTCCTTGTATGAAATTGAGCTGCTCCTGTTGCATCACCATTGGGATATTATCCGAGCAAATTATTAGGTACACTTCCGAGTACCTTGGATGGTAATCCTAATGTACTTCACACTGAGTTTCTCTTTTTAATACTCCCTCCGTCCCGCCCAAAGGTTTACATTTCTATCAAAAAGTAGTCCCTTTGATAAGTTTACATATATCACTTTTTACAATCAAATCAAACAATCACTTTTTACTTTTTAATCTCCACCACTCATTCATCATCAATACTTTTTACTTTTTAATCTCCACCACACATTTAATCATCATTATTTATAACAATCATTACCTAAAATACACCAAATATACACCCTCTGTCAACCTTTGGCTGGGACAGAGGGAGTAATATTCTTTCTTCCTCTCTCAGTTCTCTTTTCTTTCCCCTTCAACTTCACACTCGCAACACACAATTCTTGGATACACGCTATTCCCAACACCACCATCCATGCAGAGGCTGATGAAAAGCGACGGTGATGCGACAAATAGATGGGGCTAGAGCAGGCGATTCTAATTGAATTCCAAAATGAATTTGGATTTTTTTTTTTTTTTGTTCTCTGACGGAGGTGGTGGTGGTTTGGTTTCTGTATACAAATTATTGTTGCGGCCGTGGGGAACTTGGACTTGGCTGAAAGGAAAACAACTGATTTACTTTTCTAATTAAATATGATGAATATTTATCGTAAAAGTGATGAATATTTAGTAGAAAATTGATGACCATTTTAAAATGATGAACATTAAGCATCTACCATAAAAGTGATGAACATTTATAATAAAAATATAGGAGAATGATCAGCCACTACCGGTTATATTGTAAATTCACAACTATCTTGGGTAATTTTTTTTTTTTTATCACTAGTTCATATTTTACTTACTAAGATTGATATACTTTTTTAATAATTATCATTTCAAGTAACATTCATTTTTTTTTATTTTCCATTTCTCTACTCAGTTTCTCATTATAAATTTATTGAACCAATTAATCGGTATCAATATTTAGTTTTTTATTACACCGTCTTTCTATCCACTTTCTTTTTTTAGAATTATTACCCCAATTAATCGGTTTCAACATTTAAAATTTTATATCTCTGGCCATTTTCTTTCTCTAAAATTATCACTCGATGTATCACTATCAACATTCAACATTGAACTTCCTCCTCTCTACCCACTTTCTCTCTCTAAAATCTCTCTCTAAAATACTACTTCAAGTAATCGGTTCCAACATTCAACTTCTTACTCCACATCTCTCTGCCACTTTCTCACTTTAGAATTAACACTCCAAGTAACAGTACCAATATTTTACTTTGTACTCCCACTCTCAACACACTTTCTTTCTCTAGAAGACCACCCTAAGTAATCCCGACTAATATTCAACTTTTTACTTTTTCCTCTTTGTACTCATTTTCTCTCTTTAGAATTACCACCACAATTAATCAGTACCAATGTTCATTTTTTACTCTCCCACCTTTCTACTCACTTTCTCTCTCTGGAATCACCACACCAAGTAATCAGTACCAACATTCAGCATTTTACTCCTCTATCTCTATCCACTTTTCACTCTAGAATTATCACCCCAATAATCGGTACCGGCATCTAACATTTTACTCCCCCGTCGTCTCTACCCACTCTCTTTATCTCCCTGTTCCTTAAGGGACACAACACAATTGCTGCAATGACGACAGGGGAATGAATAATAAATACAAATATACAACGTAATGGATATGTATCAAAGTGAAATTTAACACTATTAACCAATATATATGAATTTCATTGAACATAGGTACAGTTAGTGAAAATGATCAAAAGGAGAACATAGTATTAGGATCACAATTCTTAATTCATCCTTCCATCTTCCAAATCTAAGCTGATTATCGATTAGGGATTACCTCAGCTTTTTTAGGCGAAGCGTGGGGCGTGTTAACGGCTGTGGCAGGCATTTGCGGTGGGCGCAGGAACAATTTTTAAACCTTTCATGTCAATTCTCACAGCAAACTTGTTCGTTCCTCTCAGTTGAAGCCCTATCACCGAAGGGATTTATGTCTTTCCTCTGGACACCGAGTCTCATTTTTTATTCAGAAAGTCACACACACATACACACACGAGTCAAAAACAGGAACCCAACTTCCTCAAATCACTCAATACCAAAAATTCATTTTCTTTTTAGAATAGAAACCGAAAGAAACAAACCTGAAAAAATAAATCCTTGAAGGTCTGTGGCCGTCTTCAGCCCTCACCCACCGTCAATTCATACCAGAGAACCACCACCGCCACCGCCGTCGCGCTGAGAACCATCGAGCCAAGATCCACCACCTTCCTTAATTCCGTCGGGAGTCGAATCGAGATTTGTAGGGAGGTTCGATTCGTGTCCTTGGAATAAGGTTAGCAGGAAACCACCACTCGGGAACTTAGAAACTGCTGCCGAAATTTTCGCCGGCCGACAGTGAGACGGGATGCAGAGACGGAGAGAGAGTCGCGGGGGAGGGACAGAAGCAGACGATTCTTTCTCTTTCTTTGGGTTATGAACGGGAGGGGGTATGGGATTATGTTAATCAATTAAACCTTGGTTCATTTGGGCCATTGCCTCTTGTGGGACCGAGGGTTCGACTCTAGTGGGAGTCCGAGTGCGTGCATGTTATCATAGAAATTGGAGTAAAAAATTTGAGAGAGGAAATAATGGTAACCAATATTTGCTAAGTGTTTTTTTGGAGCCCAAATGAAAAAAATTGAACCTCAAAATATTAATTCCCGGTGTCAAGACATACACTTCGCTATTGTAAAAGAATTTTGGTAAAAAAAAAAATTTCACACTTTTTACTTCAGTAATTATCAAATTAGTGAAGTCCTTGTAACTTAAAATTTCTAATTACCTCCTGCTTTTTTATTTGGTACCATTTACTGAAGTCTATGTGAGTTTTTTACTTCAGTAAATTGAAAAGCGAAGTTGTTGTTTGTTTTTACTTTACTAATATACATTACCGAAGTGAGACGTACTGAAGTCTTTGATGTTTATTCTACTAGTGATAAGTAGGAAAATGCATTATTATTTTTCAGCTAGCAAAACGAAATAAAAATGAAACAAATTAGTAAAAAAAATTAATAACATCAAAATTTCAATTTAAAATTTCATGGATATTACACATAATTATTGGCACCTTTTATTCTATCCAGATAATTATTTTAAATTATTATTTTTAATTTTTAATTTTATAAATATTAAAGTTTTTTTAATTGGTTCATATCAAATATAATTAAAAAGTATTACTTCTGAATAAATGTCATACTCCACTTCAATCAAAATTAATTAGTTCTCAAGTAAAATATTATTTAATTTTAATTTTACATAAAAAAATATGATGTTTTTTTAAATAGTACATATACAGCAACACTATGTCATAAAATGTTATAGCATGTAATACTTTGCTACTAAGGCAACACTTTGTAAACATATACAACAACATCAAAAAAGCAATGTTGCACCAGGTAAAAATTTTAGAGCTATTACAACATTTTTGAGCGCAACACTAACAAAATCCGTTGCCGTAGGCCATCTATGGCGTAGTGTGAATAATCCGAACCCGAATGCGGATGCCTTGCTTCAGAATGTGATCCGTATGCACCCTCCACAGTTTGGCGGCGCCACAGACCCGTTAGGTTGGGAAGATTGGCTAGCGGAGTTGGATAAAATTTTTGAAGCGGTTGATTGCCCCGAAGTAAGGAAAGTGCCGATTGCTCAGTATTTCCTCACCAAGGAAGCCACTACATGGTGGAAAGTCATCAAGCCACATGATCGTGTTGCCACGTGGGATGAATTTAAAGAGCTTTTGGAGGCCGAGTTTTGTCCTTGGCCGGTGCGAGAGGGCCGAATTCGAGCCTTTTTCGAGGCTAAACCGCAGAATATTCCTGTTTCACAAGCAATTGTAGAGTACAACCAACAATTGATCCACGTGAAGGATCAAGTACGAAATGAGCGTGATAAGATCCGTTATTTTGATATGCGGATGAATTTGGACTTACGGCGGTACATGGACGAATTTGCTTGCACCACACTGAAGGAGTATCAGGACAGAGCTTTAGCCCATGATATGTTAAGCCCCGACAATGATACCGTTGGAGAATCGAATAAGCAGAAGGTTGTGGGGAATTTTTCTGGCTCTAAGAGTGGTAATTTCCAAAGGTCACAGACGACTAACCATTCTACCGGACAGTCGTCACGTTCTCCTAAAGGAAAGAGGGGTTTCCGTTCTACTCCGGGCACCACAAATCGCACGGTAACTTGCTATAATTGTGGTCGTCCAGGCCACGTTAATTCGGAATGCAAATTTCCGCCATTGAAGTGTCACACTTGCGGACAGATGGGACATAGAGCGACTTATTGTTCCGAACCAAATCAGACTTTGGACACTCGGGCTTGACACCACTTGACCAAGGCGTTAATCGGCGGCAATCTTTTGGTCAATCTCGGCGAATTTCGGCAAGGGCTGGGGAAGGGGTCGAACGCATTTGGAGAAACTCTAACGTCGGTTCGGTACAACCACGGGTCTATGAGATCGTCGAAGATGAAACCGATGCGGCGGTGGCTTGTGTACCATTCATATTTTATCTCATCCAAAGTGTGCTTTTTGATACGGGTGCTATACATTCTTTTATTTCCTTGGAGTGTGTATGCCGTTTGAATATAACTTGTATGACTGCTTGTGATCCCTTCATTGTGAAACTACCTAGCGGGGATAGAATTGTGGGGAACCGGGAGATTAGAGGTTCCGGTGATTATATCCGG
This sequence comes from Orobanche coerulescens, assembly GCA_033398695.1. Taxonomy (NCBI): domain Eukaryota; kingdom Viridiplantae; phylum Streptophyta; class Magnoliopsida; order Lamiales; family Orobanchaceae; genus Orobanche; species Orobanche coerulescens. The sequence goes on along the minus strand of CM065810.1, from coordinate 96,270,056 downwards.
TATGGAATGGTTATCGAATCTGATTGTAGTTGATATGGTAGGTGAGGACGTGATCCTCGGCGAGGATTGGCTTGATAGTCACCAAGCGATTATGAATTACCGTACTAAGGTTATCACCATGATGACTAAAGACGGATCCAGTACTCATTTTTGGGACGTAAGTCGGGCGATCCAAGTTACTTATCGGCGCCATGAGGGCCGTAAAACTTTTGAATAAAGGTTATGCGGGTTGTTGGTGTTATGCCTTGAAAATGGAAGGAGCGAAGTCGATTTCTCTTCGATTCGGTCGTTAATGAGTATCCCGATGTTTTTCGGATGATCTCCGGGACTACCGCGAGATCGGAGATAGAATTTTTGTGGACTTAGAGCCGAGATGCGGCTCCGATTTATAAGGCACCTTAGAATGGCACCTTAGAGATGCAAGAATTAAAGAATCACTTGGGAGAACTTACGGAAAGAGGGTACATCGGACCGAGCACTTCGCCTTGGGGCGCGCCTATTCTTTTTGTGAGAAAGAAGGATGGTTCACTACGTTTGTGCATCGACTACCGTGATCTGAACAAAGTGACCATCAAGAACAAGTACCCTTTGCCTCGTATAGGCGATTTATTTGATCGATTCGAAGTGCAATTTTCTCAAAAATTGATTTAAGATCAGGGTATTATCAACTCAGGGTGAGAGAGTCCGACGTTCCGAAGACGGCATTTCAGACGAGATATGGGCATTATAAATTTGTAGTTATGCCTTTTGGGTTGACTAATGCACCAGATATTCATGCAATTAATGAATAAGATTTTCATTGAGTATCTCGACAAGTGTGTAGTTGTCTTTATTGACGACATTTTGATCTATTCTCGAGATAAAGAGGAACATGCCCGACACTTGCGTTTGGTACTAGATATTTTGAGAATCGAGCACCTCTATGCAAAATTCTCAAGATGTGAGTTCTGGTTGGAAGAAGTTATGTTTCTCAGCCATGTGATTTCGGCCGAAGGGGTTCGTGTAGATCCGCAGAAGATTGAGGCAGTGCTAGATTGGGCACTGCCTAAAAATGTTAAGGAAGTTCGTATCTTTTTGGGCCTTGCTGGGTATTACCGTCGGTTTGTCAAGGGGTTCTCGAAACTCGCTCGGCCGCTTATGAAATTACTCCAGAAGACCGAAAAGTTTGTTTGGTCGGATGAGAGACAACAGAGCTTCGATGAGCTGAAGAGACGTTTGACTTCAGCGCCGATTTTAACTTTACCACATGGTAGTGAGGGCTTTGCGGTTTATAGTGGCGCTTGGTCAAGGTCTTAGCTGTGTGCTTATGCAGCATGATAAGACGAGAGCTTTTGCGTCACGACAACTAAAGCCGTATGAGATGAATTATCCTACTCACGATTTGGAATTGGCCGCAATTGTCTTCGCACTCAAGATTTGGCGGCATTATTTGTATGGTTCTCCGTGTCGGTTTTATACGATCACAAGATCCTGAAGTATATTTTCGATCGAAGGAGCTGAATATGAGACAGAGATGTTGGTTAGAGTTGATAAAGGATTACGATTTGGAAACTCTTTACCATCCCGAAAAGCGATGTCGTCGCAGATGCTTTGAGCCGCAAATCGGCATCTCTTCAAATGCTCGAGGTTCTTACATCTCGGACAAAAATTTGTCGATTTAATTGAGCTAGGGATAGAAGTTTGGCTTCAACGGTTTTTGGGACAATTGTGTACTCTCGAAATTACTTCGTCCTTGGTTGACGACATCAAAGGGAGGCAGTGGAGTGACCCGATGATTTCTCAACTGAAGGAAGATGTAATTAAAGGAAAAGCTCCTGGCTTTATGGTTCACGAGGATAGTATTATGAGATTTCAGGGCAGGCTTTGTGTTCCTAATGATCTAGAATTGAGGCGGAGAATTCTCCGAGAAGCCCATGCTACGCCTTACTCAATCCACCCCGGGACGAGTAAGATGTATAAGGACTTGAAACGAAATTTTTGGTGGAACAACATGAAGAAGGATGTCACGGAATTTGTACTACGGTGCTTGACGTGTCAACAAGTCAAGATCGAACATCAATGACCAGCGGGGTTGATGAAACCGCTTCCCATTCCCGAGTGGAAGTGGGAAGACATCTCTATGGATTTCATCACTGGTATGCCAAGAACTCGGGCCGGAATGAATATGATTTAGGTAATTGTCGATCGATTGACCAAGTATGCACACTTCTTGGGTATTAAGGATACTTGGGGACCAGATAGATTGGCTCGAACTTTTATAGCTGAGATTGTAAGGTTGCACGGTGCCCCCAAGACCACTGTTTCTGATCGAGACGGCCGTTTCGTATCGCATTTTTGGCAGGCCGTTCATCAGGCTTTGGGTACTGAGTTGAGATTGAGCACTTCCTTTCATCCTCAGTCGGACGGTCAGACAGAGAGGACGATTCAGACGTTGGAAGATATGTTGCGAGCTTGTGCCTTAGACTGGAGTAATGATTGGGAACTTCACTTACCGTTGATCGAGTTTGCCTATAATAATACTTGGCATGCATCGATCAAAATGGCACCCTTAGAGGCACTTTATGGTAGGCGATGTAGGTCGCCATTATGTTTGGACGAGGCTTCATAGCTAATTGGAACGGAACCGGATATGTTGATGGAGACTAAGGAAAAGATTTCTATTATCAGGATGATTCTTTGCCCGCAGTCGTCAAAAATCTTATCTTGATACTCGTCGACCACACGGAGTTTGAAGTGGGGATCATGTCTTACTTAAGGTGTCGTCGACCGGAGGAGTTTTCCGCTTCGGGAAAAAGGAAACTTAGTTCGAGGTATATCGGACCTTTCGAGATTTTGGACAGAGTTGGAGATTTAGCTTATCGCTTGGCGTTGCCTCCAGCTTTGAGTCATGTCCATAGTGTTTTTCATGTGTCTCAGTTGAGAAAATATGTGCTGGATCCGAGCCACGTTATCGACTACAGTGAGATTAATGTAGCCGAGGATATTACCTTTCCAGAGAGACCCGTGAAGATCCTTGAGCGTCGCGAGAAACAACTTCAGCATAAGACCATTCCACTGGTTAAAGTGCAATGGACGGGACATGGAGTCGAGGAGGCAATTTGTGAAACGGAAGAGAAGATACGGTCGGAGTACCCCGAACTTTTTATTTCTTAAGTTTCGGGACGAAACTTCTTTTTAGAGGGGGAGAATGTAATACCCGTACTTTTTATTGACTGTTTGACCTTGCCGTTCTTCTTATTTTGTTGCTCTGTAAACTCTTGGTGATGTGGTTGATATTGTTATAGAGTTTCGTATCTTGTTTGGATCACGATCGTGTTGTTTAGACCTTGCGGAAGTGTTCTGGGTCAGAAAAATAGCGTACGCTAGGCCTAGGCTAACGCACGCTAATTCTGTTTGAGTAGCGCACGCTAGCTTTGAGTCGTAGCGCGCGCTAAGGGACCAGTCAGGTCAGAACCAGTAGCTCGGACTGCTCTCTGGACTGGCGGTTAACGCGCGCTAGGAGTTCGTTAGCGCACGCTATTCGTGGTTAGTAGCGTACGCTAACATCCGTCCATGCGCACGCTAATGGGCTGATCGGCGAGGCGATGAGGTTGTCGGGTTTTACGGACTATCGGGTAACGTCGCTAGGCTTCGGCTAGCGCACGCTAAAAGAGTTGCATAACGCACGCTACGCCATAGCGGTAGCGCACGCTAAGGCTTGGCGAGTAGAGGACGGTATGTTACGGACTCCGATTCTTTGAGCGTCACTTTTTGGCTAGCGCACGCTAAAGAAAGGAGATTAGCGCACGCTAACGGGGCCGACAGAAGCCACTGGACTACCCGATGACCTCGCTAGCGCACGCTAATGAAGGAGGCGTAGCGTGCGCTAGACTGGGCGGATATATTGGACAGTTGACTTCCATTTCGTCATTTTTCATCCCTTTTCACTTATTTTCGACGGAAGAAGCTCAGGAGTGGCGATTTTGGGCGATTGGAAGCGATTTTTCGTCAAACAACAACATATTTGGTTGGAGAACAAGGATTTCACAACATCTAATCCATCCTAACGTCTAAATCAAGGTAAAAATCCTTAGAACCCTATTTTTGGGAATTTTGGGGTTTTTCCCAGATTCGTCCGATTTATCCATTTTGAAGCTTGAAAACCTTGAGATTATGATGTATCTATTCTATATACATGCTTTTCCTATGATTTTATGGATTGGATTGTGCCGTTTTCGGACTTGTGAGAGTTTGGGCGATTTTCCAACCTCTAGTTGTTTATCTGTGTATTTTCGTGAATCGTAGATGGGTTTCGGGAGTTTCTTCGTGAATTATGAGTATAGATTATTTATTATAATATCCCTTACGAATCGTTTAGGTGCCGGAAGCACGTTCTTGGACCTACCGAACTCATACTCTATTCAGTTCAATTTCTCGATGTCTCAAAGGCAAGTATATATTTATGATTGTACGTTCTCGACTTTGAAAGTAAGATATATGAATGGCATGTTTATTTATATCCACTCTGGGGCGGGCCGACAGGTCCCCTGAGGGTTTCGTAGCCTTTGGTGTGATTCAACAGATAATTTGGGTTAACCACTCTAGGGCGGACCGATGGGTCCCCTGAGGGTTCCGTAGCCTTTGGTGCGGTTCCATGGTTGATCATGTATGCATTGTTGTGATGCTATGAGATTTGGTTATTCCGGAATACTAGTCTTGAATTGATGAATTTACGGTTACCTTTACTTTATTGTCGAGGAGTATTGTGTTTCATACTTGATATACTTGCACTAGCTATTCGACGGCTAACCCCTTTATGGGGGAAATACTTTTTATGTATTTCAGGTTCCAGGAGAGCGGACAGGCAGGTATCGGGTCGGCATGAAGATGATGGGCAATTGTGATATTGTGTCTTTCCTCCGGTTATGTTTTGTGTTTCTCCATTCAGTATTGTTATACTGGAATGGCTATTGAATAATCGAGTATTGTTTTCCATTTTTCCTTGTTGTTCCGGCCTCGTCGAGGTATTGATTTGTGTTGTGATGTCTTTGGATACATTGGATATGTTTTGAATACCCTTTGTATTGTTCTTCATTCCATTGTATGTAGGTCTTCTCGGTTAAAATTTATAGTTCCGTATATGTTTAGCCTTGTGGGTCCCACGGTGGGGCTCACGGCGCTGTAATATTCCCTGAATAACTTGGGGGTGTTACAGAATCAGGTCAGCCTAATCCAAGATCATATCAATACAACATACGGACATGGTCCTGACACAAGACCTGCAAATGCATACTCATATGACAACGTCAATTTGCTCACAGCAATAACAACAACGTATACTTATGGTAATCCAACGATCCAGCGCACACAACATAGATTCCCATGATGATCCTATTAGATTAACACGTGGTGGATAACCCACAATATACATATGCACAACAACACATGGTAATCCAATGATCCAGCGCACACAGCATAATTTCCCATGATGATCCCGTCGGACCAACCCATGGTGGAAGTACTCGTCCAATGATCCAGCGCACATAACTATAGATTCTCATGATGATCCCGTCGAACTGACACATGGTGGACAAAGCAATCACAACACATATGCACGACACATAACAACATAACTGACATGCCTGACAACAACAGTACTTGAATGTATCAAAACATGATTGACACTAAATGACACAAATGATTAGAGCATTTGCCCTTAGTCCTTTGAGAGCAATCTCGATGTCAAAACCATCACCAATGATTACCCTCAATATTCGATGATCCAAAATACCACGAACTATAGATAACTCATATCCTCATCTTTACCATAATGTATCCTCGATACCCAAGTATATCAATACCAAATGTAAATCATATACGTTATGATTTAATTCCCAAAATCTGAAAACAACGTACAATTACAAATCTCCAGAGTTCACAATTATAATCATTGCTATACGAATTATAAATGATTGAACTTGGAACCATTTATTAAATATTATAAACTGTGCAAGTAATAACTTGCCTCGATACCGATACGGTGATAATGAAGCCGTTACCAATTTTCTTGTGTTCGTCTATAAGCTCCTCGGCCTTGACCAAAGCAATTCACGAGCATCCTCGAACTCGACCGCAAGGCACAGTTCTTATCAACAATCAATTATCACAACCTATTGTAATAATCGATAACAACAAGTTCGATAAAAATCAACGATCAATATTACCAATCAACAAACCCAACGGTTCCACAATATCTCGATTAAACATAAATCCGAACAACCCAAATCAATCAATCACAAATCCATAACCATAATACGATTCTAAAATCCGATAATCATATCAACAATTAACTCATCCCGATAACAAGGATTACATAACATACTCTATTCCGAATTCATCCTTCTATATGATTTAACAAGATTCCTCCTTGTTCATAATTGTAAATTCACCAAAAACAACTACGGTTATTATCGTCCATCCGAACTATCGAATAGCTCAATATCATGAATAATCGTAATCGATGTTAACCATAACCTCTCCGATTCAACCTCACATCATGATTCATTACTCATCGAGTACATACGAAAATGGCCACTACAATCAACGCAATATTGGTTCTAATCATCATCCGAGTTTATATCGAAACCAAGAACACCATGATTCCATAATCATGTTCATAACCAACAAAACAACATAATCGATATGTTTTAACATCTAAACCATTGTCTAACTCATAATCCGATATATATATATATACATCATATCATTTCCATATTCATCGTAATCTGAAGTAAACAACAACAACAACATCAAAACCCAAAATCAAAATGTCTCTTGAAGATAAACAACACAATTCATAACCACAAGAATCATATCAATATCCATATATCAAAAACAACATCATCGTAATTCGGTAATCCATCTTATAATCATATGTATCAGCTCGTTTATATAATAATCATCAACTCAAGAACACCAATATCCAATCCAAAATAAAATCCAAAGTGAATACTAATTACCTCTTCGAAGAAATGGGTTGATTCTCAAGTTTTACTCCGTTTCCAATCGCTCCCAAGTTCAATATTGTTAAACACGATCAACTCCATGATACTCAAGTGTTTTGGAACCTCAAAACCTCCTTCAAGACTCTCTCTATCGGGGGAAGGGAAGAAATGGCCGAAATGAATAACAATACCCAAATGCACATATTTATAGGCTCAAACATTACGTACACTACATGAACCATCTTAACGTACGTAACTTCCCTTACGTACATTATCCAACCTTGATAGCGTACGTAACTACAGTTCAGAGGCTACTGACCCATTTCGTTTAATTGCTTACGTACGTAACACCATGACATAGCGTACGTAATACAGAGTTGACTTACTACATTAGTATGTCTATTTAACGTACGTAATGAGCAAACCATAGCGTATGTTAACCTCTTCGTTGACTTGCCTTTCCACATCTGTGCCGAAAGTTGCCGACCACGGGACCCACCCATCGATCATAGCTCAGACCCTGTCCAATTCTCCTCATAATGTACGTTATGTACTCCACGTAACGTACGTTACGCTTATATCTTAGCGTACGTAAGCTCCTCAACTTACCGTACGTTATGGCTTCTGTACTTAGTCATTTACAACTGCTCCTGCCTGCCGTCTCAACATACCGGATACGTATACACGACATACTGAATACACATACTTGTTCCAATATTATTCTCATACGATATACCTGATATTAAAAGTACGATAACCTGATACACGATATCCTCAAATGTAATTTTTCGGCCAAGTACGACAATTATATCAATACAACTGTCGTAGTCCTTCAATTATTTTATCTATACTGTACAGATTCCACACTGTGCAGTATAATTCAGATAAAACAACATTAAACAACTATAGTAGAAATTCAGGATATTACACATAAAACATTGAAGATAGTCTATTCTACAGAGTCTACAGCTACAACAATAAAGTCATAACATGTTGGATATATCATAAAGGCTGAAAGTGTTGGGAAAACAAACACTTATCCAACAAAACTGAAGACCGTTGCGACAGAATCTACTTTATTCACAAAAGTCAAAACACCATTTTGAAAGAAGTATTTAAATATTAATTGAATAAAGTATTTAAATCCAACCGAGAAATAATCTTCAGACAAGGAGCAAAATTCGGACCAAGCATCTTGAAAGTCAAACATTCTGGAAAGAGCCAATCATAAAGGACTTTTGCTGACCAACCAGCCAACAGACATATTTATAACAGATCTATTCTAAAGTTATAAATAGTCCATGCAAGAGGACATTGCAAGAACCGGTAACATACAACACGATAATATACAAAAAGTATAACATACAACACGACGATATACGTATACTGATATTCATACATGAACAAACACAGAGAACAATATATCAAGCTTGCAAGAGCAAACATATTTCTTCGAGCATACTGCAATACATGAGAGAAGAAATACAAAAGTGCTCAACGTGAACAACACATCATCAACCTAAGCTCATCAAGCATTGAAGCTGCTGTTCAAAACTGTGATTTTACCTTTACCGTTGAAGAAAAGCATCAGTCCTGTGTGGACTGAAGATCCTTGCTTATTTGGACCTGTGTGGGAAGAATAACATTGTAAACGAAGCTTCGAACTGTGTGTGAAGAAGCAAGTCAAGAAAGAGCTCAAGCCAATATGTGTGAACGGCCCAAAGCTTCGGTCCCTGTATCAATCTGTGTGAACGATACAGAGATATGTTTAGTTATAGTCACGTAGTTGTGTACGTAGTGATTATAATAAACATTTTACTCATGTGTGGAGGACCAGTGGACATAGAGGGGTTTACCTCGAACCACTTTAAATTGTGTGTTATTTACATTCTATCTCTCCTTTTTTCTTTACTGTGATTTATACAAATATACACTGCAAAACCCTGTACGCACCAAGCAAACAGGAGAAAGCTTAGTTGCTGTATTTACAGCAACTCACTTAAACAAACTTCTGTTACGCACTCACATTTGAAAACCGTACAACTTGTTGTACTATTACTTTCCAAACTGTATACTGTATGCTTGGTGGCCAACAAGAAACATTATTGTAATTATTACAATCACATCTTTTCTTCCTCTAAAAAGCATTAGTGTAATTTAACATTTTCATTTCATATTCATTCTTCTTTCTAAAATTGTTCACTTCATCCTCATAAATTTTAACTCCGCCGTAGACAATAACTTTATTTTAACTAATCCCCTCCCTCTAAATCCGTCTCCAATTGCAGCGCGAAAGGGGTTCTGAGACTACCTACATTTGAATTAAATGAGAAAAAAAAAGAATAAAAAAGAAATGAAGAAGAATTACTTGATTGGAAGATGGGTTCCCTAAAATTAAATTTAAAGAATAAAGATGGTTTAGAAGGGTTTTTAATATTATCAAAACGAAAATCTTAATGGCCTAAATCCCGCCATGTAGCGTGAGCCAATGGGGATATACCACGTTACTGCCCATTTGCACTAGCCAATCACAATAAACTAACACAAAAAAATAGAAATAAAATCAACTCCTGTAAAGGGTATATCGGATTTTTCGTGTTGCCTGTCTGCCGAGAAAGTCTTGTCCTAAAAAAGTCTCCTGCTACAAAACCCGCCTTCAGTCTCACACGCATTGTGTTTATTTGTAAAATTCTCAATTTTCATAAAGAGAGATTGAATCAGGGCCGTCAATGGCGGCGCCGGAGACTCCAAAATCAACGACTCTCCGCCACGCTTTCGGAAATGTCCTTTCGTTATTCGTTCTGTTACTGATCGGTGCTCTCGCTTTCTCGATCCGTCTATTTTCCGTAAATCCTCTTCTCCCTTCGTTGCATGCCACTCTGTATTCTGCATCTTTGTGCATTCAGATACATGTGCTCGATCGGTTTTTAAATATAAAAAGATTCTGGTTAAAAGCCATATCTGGTGTTATCGGATTGTTTTGCTTGGTTTTGAAGAATTGATGTATATATTTTTAATTGTTTGGTTATTGACTTTTTGTTGATAGGTTATCAAGTACGAGAGTGTAATTCATGAATTCGATCCTTACTTCAATTATAGAGTGACACAGGTACGTTTGGTTTTGTTTACTGAATTTGTGACAATGCTTTCAGTCTTCATACAAATTCGTGTTAGAAAGTGAGTTTTTTAATTTTATTTTTTATTCAGTTTGATGATTATGTATGCCTTGCCGATTGTTACGAGAAGAAGCATTTCTTCAAAACTTTGTTGCTGAATCTAACGCATGAAATATGCTTTATATCTAATCATGTGCTAAGACTAAGATGCCAAGAGTGAGATTTAGATTTGGAAAGGCTAAAAATAGTTTCAAATTGAATAATATGTCATTAATGGAGATCAAATACAAATCACCAGTCCTGTATGTTGTAGTATTTTGTGAAGACTATGTATAGAGGACCATTTTTGTTTTGTGTTTTCTGTTACAATTTCATTTAAAACTATGAATGTGGACTAGCAACAAATAGCACCTATTACACATGCAAGCACTGTTATTAAGTTCTCAATTGAATCCTTTCTAAGATTGGTAGGAGAAGCATCACATATGCTCTAATGTGGATGTTTTTACTTTAGTCGTGTAGAAAAAATTGGATACTACCCAGGCTTTGGAGTGTGTGATGATCTAAGTTCTCCTTAGAATTTTATCTTGAAGTTGAAGTGATTTTTCATGCATTTGCTTGTTGAACAATGAACATTGTCAAACAAAGTTGGTAAAGGAATCATGTCTACCTATTTATGGAATATTTCATATATGTGTGTGTGTGTGTTTCGTTTTCAAGAAGCCATTTAAAGGGTGTAGTCGGGGCCGGTGCCAGCAAATTTGAGGCTCTAGACGAAAGTCATGAAACACACAAAAGAAGGTCTCTGAATCAATATTAAAGGCCAAAAAAGAGTAGAAAAACTGTTGGAAAATCTCAAACAAATGTGGTTAACTCCAAAAATATTTAAGGAGATCACAATTTCAGTTCTCGTAGACAATTCATCAAACAAGTTGATGGCAAAATAGAAAATCATGACAATCAAATCACTTACTAAAATTTAACTCAACCAAACTCCTAAATGATGGTTGTAGTGTTGATCTTTTGAGTTGTCGTCTCTAGTCTGATTTAGAAGTTTTTCACATAAAACTTCAGAAATATTTGAGTTTTCTATTTTAGTCTGATTTTGAGGCTCTTCAAGTAATATTAATTAAATAAAATTCAAACATAACACACTTAACTAAAAAAAATTAAATCGGTAGTTTAGTTTTGGGGAGGCCCCAGGCCTGGGCCTGGGCCGCCTCCCTCTGAAACCGACCCTAGGTGTAGTTGATTAATGCTTCAGAATATTTTACAAGCTGAAGAAACTTTTACACTTTTTTAACACTTTCAACATTGTGCTAAAAGTGTTGGTTGTCCAATCCTATCTATGACCTAAATTTAATTTTTATGATGATGATTCTTTCTTGGCTAAAGAATAATCATCTTCATCTCCTTAGTTTCCTTCTCTATGAATATGAAATTTTTGTTGAGTGTACTACAAGATGTTAGTACGCTTGTCAAAGTTGTAGCCTTATCCAATGTGCATTCTCTCCGCTTTACGATGTTTACCAGAGCTTGATTGTCATAGTTGTTAAGAGGCGCACACGTGCAGAGGTGCAGCATATGGTACCTCCACGCCCAAAGGTAGGTGAGTCTGTGTGCTTGACGTGCCTATGAAACATGGTAACTTTTAATATTTTTCTAGGAAAAGTGGAAAACACGTTTTAAAGGTTTCTTTTGATAGTTTGACATTTTATCTTTGTTAATTATTATGCTTTCTCATCATCATGTGTTTATGAGTTCTAGTTTTTTATTTCTTTTGTGCCGCACTTGTGTCAGTGTACACGCTTCAGGCGATAGGAGCCCTTCCCGCCCTTTATCTTTAACTACTATGTTGATTGTCCAATTCTTTCCGTGCTGTTGCTGCTCCAATCCTCTTCATCACGGATCAACCCTTATCCAGCTGCTGTTTCTCCATGTGTGTTACTGATGATCTATATTTCCGTTGCTATTTTTATTTAGGTCAAGTTATTTAGGGTTATAAGAAAGGAATGGGCCAGACTTTTGATTTGGAGCCATAATATGTTTGAGTATAGTTACTGTTTGTTATGTAAATATAAGGTTGCAGTCATTTAGAGGCATCAAAAGATCATCAAAACTTAGCGGCAGTTTTCTGCTTGGGCAGAAAGTTCTCTTCTCCTGAAGAAAATTGGTGCATTTATTTTTTCCTGCAGTTGAGTCAGTTGATATATTTTGAATTTTGTTCTCTCCACAAACCCTTGCTTCTATCACTTGATCTGATCTGGCGGATGGAAAACAAGATTGAGAAGATGGAGAAGGATGTTGACTGATTATCAGCATTTGATCGTATGCCAGCGAACATGGCATCGAGGAGTTGCTGATGTAGTGGGTCGCCAGGAAGGACTGCTGCCTCATGGCTACACATGCACAGTCCCTACTAGCCAGAATATCGCCAAAGTGTCGCAACGCTGCCCTGCTTATTCCCTCATGGAGACACTTGATCCACTTGATTGGAGCTTGACATGTACAGGAAGTTTATGGCAAATGGAAATTGTTTTCTAGCTCATCGTGTTTTTTATAGGAACCTGGCTGATTAGTTTACTCCAATTTGGAGACATCACACTGTGCAATCTTCTTTGATCCCACTGCCCATTTGTCCAAACTAAGTTGGCTGATGTTACCGACCTCACTGCCAATGTATTTCACATCATTATTTTTAACATGTTCGTTGAAGTAATCAGTCTCAGTCTGCTTTATTAATTATCTTGCTGTTTGTTCGTATGTGTAAATTATTTATATTCTTATGCTTCTTTATGTTGAATTGTTGATATCTATATAAGTCAGAGAAGGACGGTGACATGAGTTCTGTTAATTGCAGTATCTTACAAAAAGTGGAGTATATGACTTTTGGAATTGGTTTGATGACCGAACTTGGTAACTTTTATTGACAGTGCCTTATTTTTGTTCTACTGGAAAAGGTTATTTCCATTCCAGTTGTAATTAATATCAAACTTAGGACATTCTTTATTGCTTGAAAGGTATCCTCTCGGACGTGTGATTGGGGGAACTGTTTACCCTGGACTTACATTGACTGCGGGTACACTATGGAGGTGTGTATTACGCATAATTCAGTAGCAGTATATTTATAAGAGAAGTTATTTCTTTAATTGTCATTTTTATGAACTAATAATAGTTTAGGTATTTAAGATTTTGATCGAGTTAAGAATCAATAATCCTACCGTCTCTTTGATTTTCACTCCTGTGGCATTGCTGATATGATCTTTCAAATTCATTGGCAGGTTATTGAACTCCTTAAATATTCCTCTATCCGTGGAAACTGTTTGTGTGTTTACAGCTCCTATTTTTTCTGCCTTTGCTTCGTGGGCAACATATCTTCTGACAAAGGTTCTGCTTGATTAATTATGGCATCCTTCTAATGGTTACCAACTTACTATCCAAGCTGATGGAGATGTTAAACGTTTAAGTATGCTCTGTGTAGGAAGTGAAAGGGGTTGGTGCTGGGTTGACTGCTGCAGCTCTTCTGGCCATGGTAATATTCTCTTATAACTATGTTTAGTTTTAAGTACTTGAAAGTATGAATGGCAGCATCTTGCACTTTCTTTTATGCTAAAATTCTTGCACACTCTGTCACAGAAGCGCTTTGCAAATGCTTATTGCTGCATGTGTACAATGAGAAGACTCTGATTTTACACGTCACAGTCCTTTTGATGTTAACCTCTTTTTTTCCCAATTGCTCTTTGCAATTTTTCTTTCTTTGGGAAACCTTCGAAATAATTGATTTTGGATTGAGTGGTGAGCTATGGGTGTGTGGTGGCGTTGTTGAACGTTTGGGCTGGGGGAGGTGCAGTGATGGCCGTAGGTGAGCAGTTTTGGATAACCCAGGATGGTGGGTTGGCAGATGTTGAGCTGATAGGAGAGGTTATACTGGCCTGGATTAGTGGTGAGAGTGTCGTGGGAGTATCTTCATCTGCTAGATATTGGTGTGGTCTTGTGGTTTAAATTTGGGTGTGATGTGGCAATGGTGGTGGATAAGTTGATTGATTTCTTTCCTTTTTGGGTGGGCTTGTGGAGTGGGTTACTCATAATCTTGAATTTTTTTTGCCAAATAATTAATGCTATTATTATCTATACTGGCTCTTTTATATGCTGAATTTTGGAAGAATTCAGATATATGTTTCTTAGTATGTAAATGTGATATTGAGGCACTTTGTTGGTTTTTCAACATTCATCAAGTTTATAATAAGTGGTTTAGAGTATAACATGAGTTTGTAACTTTTGGCTTTGCATTTTACTATGTTCATGGATTTTGAATCTGAACTTCAATTGACATTGGCATTTGTTTCACTTTTCTCAGGTACTTTTGCATTAAGAAATAAGAATACCAAGTTGTAGGGGTGAAAACGGATCGGATACGGGCGGATAGTGCTCTTCCCGTATCCTAACCCATATTTTTCTCTCGGATTCGGAGTCGGATACGGAAAGGACGGATACAGATACGAATTCGGATTATTCGGAATACGGACACGGGACGGATACAGGCCGGATTCGGGCCGGATTCGAATAAATATAATCGGATAATATGTTTCATAGAAAAATAGTTTGGAAGTGATTGCAGCATATAAAAAAACTACCTACACAATATTTCATAAAAGTTCTAATGCGAACTATAGTAATTTTTTTAAAAATAAAATCATTTCATATTAAGGTTCCCTCATTTTTACTTATTCAGTCTCTCCCATAAAAAACATAAGCTCCATACTTAGCAAAGACTAAAGAGTGTTAATTGAATTGTTTTTAACAATTATTAATATATATATATATATATTGTTTAAGAACAATCCCGCCCGGATTCCATTCTCTTTGATTGAGTTCCCGCCTCAAGGTCAGCGATTCGGAGATTGATTTGAAGAGCAGAAAATGCGGATCTAAAACACTGGAAGCACGCTTGAATGGAATTTCAATCAAGTTGGGAATAGGGAGCGCAGAATGAAATGGAGAAGGCTTATATATATATATATATATATATATATATTCGGCACCTTATTTTGCTTGCTCGCATTCCCTCTCTGATTCTTCCTCTCCGACTTCATTCTCTCTCTCTCTCTCTCTCTCTATATATATATATATATATAAAATAATAAAGTATATTTAAAAAAAATTAAAAATATGGATATCCGGATTTAATATCCGGATTGGTATCCGGATAATATCCGATAAAATATGGGAAAACTCGGATACGGGCGGATATTGCAATATCCGAATTCTAACCCGCATCCGAATTCAACTATCCGGATCCGTATCCGAATCTGACCGGATACCTGTTTTTCATCCCGAATTCGATCCGGATCGGGCGGGAAATATCCGCCCAGTTTTCACCCCTACCAAGTTGTCATAATTAATTATCATATTTTACCTTTTTTCCTTTTATTTTCCAGTTTGCGAAAAGTTTGAGCATTATATTTATTTACAATGAACTTATTGTTAAGATACTTTTTTGGCCCCTTTTTTTGAGTGAATATTGAATGTAATGATTACTTCTCTTCCCTCGAACACTACAATTAACCCTACTGAATTTTTGTCTGGCTTATTGACTCTTCTCGAACCCTTTCATGCTATTTGTGATTAAGATAAATTAACTTAGTTTAACAACTCACTACTCAAAGAATTACGGCTGGAGTACTATAACTCCCCAACCTTGAAGAAGGGTTGAATAATTAAAAGGAAATGTAGTCTTATTTCAGCTGTAAGACCATTTTACTTTATTATTTTTCACACACGCACACATATATATTGAATCCACTCCATAGGGTAGGGATAGGGGGAGTCAAATTCAGGTGTAATCCCTAGTGGGGAGAATCCGTTGCCACTGGGCTAGCCTCAGTGGTTACTTCATTATTTTTTATATGAATATTGATACTTTTAGGGGTGAAAAAAGTTACTTTTCAAGAAAGATATTTAAAGTGCTTTGAAATGTATGACTTCTGATTAAAAAAAGTATGATCATCTTCTTTTAGTCTTACATTAATTTTTCTGTATGTACAATTATACAACTGGAAAAATAGATAGAGAAAATTATGATATTTTTGCTGGCTCTTTGATATATGAATTCAAAGTTATACTATGTATGACGACTGTGAAGTAGAAAGAAAAGCAAAAGAACTAAAACAATTGAACTAAGAGATAACTACCTGAAAGCAAACTAGGGACTCCCCATCATCTTTTGGCTGACGTTAAAATTTCTCACGGTGAGCACGATAAGGGTAATCTGTTCCGTAGAGAAAAAATGCCAGAGAGGGAAAATTGTTATTTTGAAATTTAGAGATAGAGAGCTTACAATTAAGACTTCAAGCTATGGTGAATGCTGAAGTTGATTTGGTGATTGTTTCAATGAATTGTTGTTGACTTTTTGCAAGCATAGTATGGGATTGGGATATATTATCTGAAGAAGGGTCAAGAAATGAGTATGGCTTGTCCATGTGAGAAAAGATTCAGAGTAAAGGTTGTCGGTCATTTGACATTGTGTTCACTAAAATTGATGACAGAATGAAATGTCTTGTATGGGCGTATAGGTTATTGTGATTGAACCATTTTCTCTGATTATAATGTCAGCTTTGCTCGATTGGAGCTCCCTTGAAGTAATAGTTGAATATATATCATATCATGGTGATAACTAGTGCAATCTTAAGTTTCTGTGGCCTGTGCTTGAAATGTTTTCTTTATATGGTTTTGTTCGTTGAACAATGGTCTTTATTTTTAGAACTTGCTGTTTTCTTGTTATGGTTAGCCTAGTTTTTTGGTACAATGGCATACTCACAAGCATTGTCGCCAAGAGCGTTCATGTATCGTAAACTGTCGCCTGAGTAAGAAATTTATTGGTACCACATATAGTTTTGGATATATTTATATGTACGCACACACACATATATATTATGAATTACTTGAAATTCAAAATAGCAGAGTTACCATTTTCCATCACTTTTTTTTTTTCATTTAATACAAATGAAGATCTGACATTTCTGTCTTTTCTTTGGTTTCAGAAAGTGAATTAGACTGAATGTATAAATGCATTAGAATTTAGAAGTTATGGTGATGTTGCGTGCTGGGGGTGATGGGTTTTGGTGATAGGGAATCTTTATGTATGGACTATTGAAATTAAATATACCTCTCTTGAATAAACATGAGCTATTAAAATTATTTTATACTTGCACAATGTTGCTTTCTTTTTCTAAATATATTTTTAAATACAAACTATAATGTTTATTTTGTTTTATTTCAATACAAAATATCTCGAGTTTTAAAGTATCACATTAACATTCAACTTCTATTTTCATAAGTTAAATAATTTATTTTCATGAATATGTATTTTCTGAGAATAACTTTACCCCTATGGAATTAATAAATCTCGAAAAAGTATTTTTCTAACCTCTGACAACTTGGCTAATGCCTCTTTTTACAAGTTTGGCTACTTGTGGCTTAATTTGGTATTTTTTTTTTGATGGGAATGTATTTGAAGTACTTGTTTGTTTCCAATGCGAAATGAAAATATTTTTGAATAATCGAGTGTTTTGAAGTATATGTGTAACGTTGAAGATGGAATTGAGGTGAAAGATGGAAAATATAATCATTTTATTCTAAAAAAATATTAAAACAAAAAAATGATATACTTCCAACAAATGTCTTGCCATCTCACCCTAAGAGAAGTTTGGGCAATGTCCATGCAAAGTCCACACCTCAACTTTTTGAAACAATTATGAAAAAGTTATATTGTAATATGAATCTTGTGAGTCAATATGGGCTCTCTTCATGCCTTAAGATTTTCTGAAGGAAAAAAAAGGAAGTGAAGGAGAAAGTGTTGGATTATTAGAGGCTTTGATGGCACCATGGTGTCCACAAAACTTTAGATGTGTTAGTTTTATAATAATTCATTTTTTTACTTCTATTTGAACTTTGAAGAGAACCTACAAGTAGTATGAAGGCTCCTGGATGGTTTCCCTGTAACAGAAAGATAGCAAACTATGAACTTGCTGGTGAAGAACATTGTGCTGCCATACCAAAACCTATCAGGGGTCTTTGTGGCCACTTTTCGAGACATCTTTCTGGTTATAGAGCAAGCTAGGTTAGCATCAAGAGAAATTAGAGACAAGAACAGAGGGTTCCAAATAGATTTCTGGGACAAGGGGCGGGGCTGATATCCCAAAGTAGCGTATAATCGAAAATTTCATGCCTATATACCTATATGCTTCTAATACAAGTACCCTGTTGTTTATTGTATTTGATGATCTAATAATTAGTGCATGTAGATGCTCTAATAGTACATGTAAATGCTCTGCTTTGTTTGTAGATGCTCTAATAGTACATGTAAATGCTCTGCTTTGTTTGAGAGTCTCCAATGTAAGTAATCAGCAGTCCTGTGCTTTCTTATTGCACAGGTACCATCATATATCTCTAGATCTGTGGCTGGAAGCTATGACAATGAAGCTGTGGCTATTTTTGCTTTGATCTTAACTTTCTATCTCTATTTAAAGGTGAAATATTGATGTGTTTCCTGTTTAATCACTTTTTATGCTGTATTACTATCTTTTTAACTACTAATTAATTACATGTAGTACATTAAATTTCCTAGTTTATTTTCCGGATCATGGTCTTGAAATATTGTAATGCTGGAAGCACTAATAGTTCCATTAACTGCAGACACTGAACACAGGATCTCTTTTTTATGCTACTTTCAACGCGATAGCATATTTTTACATGGTGGGTGTTCCTGCTGCCCCCTTTACCCTCCTTGCTGTATTTGACCTATGTTCCTACTGGTTTCACGGAATATGGAAATATTCATTCTTTGCATATATCTTTCAGGTTTGTTCTTGGGGAGGGTACACATTCATTATAAACCTTATTCCGATGCATGTGCTGCTATGCATTGTAACTGGTCGCTATTCGTCAAGGCTCTACATTGCTTATGCTCCGCTTGTAAGTATCTTAGCGTGCAAGAACTTATAGGATATCCAGTCTGGATTTGTGTATTTGCTTCAGATATGAAGGCTGAAGACGAGCAATACCCCTAACTGATAAACTGAAACATGTCGATGATTATGAGATTTTCAAAATTACGCCTTAATGTACGGAAGTTTGAGGGAAAAGGTTAGACACAATGTAAACCCTCCTGCCTATTAAGAAGGAAAAACTGATCTGAAGAATATATATCCCTTTAATAATGTTATTTAGGTTGAACGAAAAAGGGGCTCATTCCTCATGGATGAGTGGCTAGGGTCTAAACTTGGTGTTATAATGGAGTTCAAAGCCATTTATGAATCGAGTATTATCGAACTATTTTATGTAAACCTTTGTTTCACCAGACTGGCACTTAACATGAAGCTTGTCAGTGATCCTTCCATTCTAATTAAGACCTTTTTTGAAGATCATAGTGGTGACTGAGGAAATATATGCTGCATATGGTTCTGGAGACACTTTAAAGTAGTTCATGTATTTTGAGGATTTTGATCCAGATTTCCGAGCTAGCATTCGTGATGCTGTTAAATAAGCGATGACTAATGTTTCACTCAGTTCATGTGTTGAGTACCTTTCTTATTGCATCGGTTCACAAAGTTCTTACCAAATAGAAAATTGGTATACATGTAAAAATGACATGTGAAAATCAAGCCTGTTCTGAATCTGATGGAAATGAAAAATCTTTTTCAAGTGATGGTTTTATTCAATTCCGGAAAGAAGCCTAACTAGCATAGTATGTTCTGGGTGTTAAAGCTTTGTACTGCACAAATATATGACGTTCAAATATTTTGTTGGGATGCAATATCAAATATTTTTACATATTAGAAATATTGGAGTATCTGTTTAACTATGTGAATATGTTCACATACACATGATATTTATGTTATGCATATTTTTATTAGATTAATCTGTCACTGTCCCTGTTAACACCTTAGCTTCCTGAATGCAGGTAGTCTTGGGAACACTGTTAGCGGCTTTGGTGCCAGTTGTAGGTTTTAATGCTGTCATGACATCAGAGCATTTTGCTTCATTTCTTGTAAGTTTGTATATTGCACTTTCATCAATTAGTATATTCTTGTTGACTATATTTGTTTTTCTTGAAAAATTGTTTTTATGCTTAACACGTGCCATGAATTTGCCAATCGCTTTCTTAGTGTAATGTTTTCAAATTTTATAAAGGTTGAATTGGTATCAGTTTGCGTACATGTAGGAAGGTCTTTCATGATGTATATTGGTTACTACTTCAACACTTGTTGCATATGTGAATTCGAACTACTTCCGTAGTTTGATCTGCTCTGAAATGGTACCATAGATCATGGTTATCAAGTCGTCGACTACTCGATGACAAGTCGTCCTGTTGGGTTTTGAAAAAAGTTGCTGGACGACTTATTGAGTTTAGACGGTAAATTTGTTTTAACCGGAAACCGACCCAAAAATCCGAATTTTTACCCAGAAACCAACTGGTAAACTGGATTATAAATAAAAACTGGTTAAAGCGTTTGAAAAAACACACGTTTTTCCATCTCGTTTACACATTTTGTTTGCTAGCTACAACTTCAATTATGTTTGGATGTTATTATGCAGTGACTATTGGATATTTGTTGAATTTGAACTTTATATTCTATTAGTTTTGATGAAAACTCTGAAACTGTTGTATGTTTAGTTATATTATGTATTAAATCTAATTTTTTTTTATATATATATATATATATATATATATATATATATATACACATACATGAACTTCTTGTCGACTTGACACGACTAGTCGAACGACTTGTCGACTTGTCTTCCTGACAGTGCATGAGCGACTTGGCTCGACTTGGCATCGTGATAACCTTGCAATAATCATCTCCAGATTATAATAGTCATTGTATTATTTCAGTTCTATTTGTTTGTATTATTGTGATTATTTGTTTTAGTCCATGACAATAGTGTTGATTGAGCTGTTGATGAGCTGTCCCTGTCATAGTTGTCAATAGCGAATAGCGGTCTGTAGCTATCACAAGCCCGCTTAGCTATATAGCGATAGCGATGCGATAGCAGCCGCTATCTTAAAATATAGCAACAAGTTTGTAAATAAGTGATATATGTAAGTATATGGTAAGTACTCTAACAATTGTAATGCATATACATGTCAAACAAGTACCGTAATAACAAAATAAATTCATTAAAGAAGACGAGCGCACTGAACGGACGCGGCGAGTAGGGCAAGAGGAGGAAAAACCGTAGAAATGAAAAGAATATTGGAAAGTGTAAAGAAATGGGAGTGGGGGGTTATTAGGGCTGGGCCTTTTAGTTAGTATTTTTGAGAACAAAAAAAAACAAATTAAACTTAGCCGCCAGTACTGCCGCTATCGCTAAGTGGGCTTAGCCCAAAAACCGGTGTTTCATGGCCGCTACATTAAAACAGGTAGCATGTTGTGGTGAATAGCGATGGGCGGCTGCTTCACATTGCTACTCGCTATAGCGACCTTAGCGGCCACTATTGACTACTATGGTCCCTGTTTGTGAATGCCAATTGTGCTATCTCAATTTACTTGCCAATCTTTTTTGTCTTAGCTAGTTTAGAGAAATTTAGCCTTGTACAAGATAGATATCCTGATCATAGTTAAATGTGTCTGACAAAGTGGCAAGAAAGATTAGGACTTAATGACGACGCAAAGTCGAGCCAAGTCGCTTGAGTACCTTCAAGAACACTAGTCGACAAGTTAACCTACTAGTCGTAACAAGTCGACAAGTCTTTCATATACATATATTTAAAAGAGTTGGGCACTCGACCGCGCTGTGTCTGATGTAATATATAATTTAACTAAACACACATCAAATTCACAGTTTAAATCAAAAGTAATAGAAATAGTTATGTTTTTATTAAGATATAGGGTTATGCGAGTAGAGAGAGAGAGAGAGAGAGGGAGAGGGAGGGAGGGAGAGGGAGAGAGAGAGGGGGCGGGGGGCAAAGAACACCCTGAGTCGCCGGCTGAGGTATCCTATCGAGTGTCTTTGGAAAAAGGATGGAATATGCGCAAGTTTTATGTGTTTAACCTTTTTTTTTAAATTTTTTGGGTTGGGTTCCGGATCAAACCCATCAGCGTCCAAATCTAGAAGTTGTTGATTGACTTTTTCTAGAATCTCGACTAGTCGTCGTCTTCATATAACCATGCTTACCCTATGGAACCTTTTGTAGTGAATAGGGGATAGATATGGCCAAATAATATTACAATCCAGGGAAATTAAATTTGACTTTCTTGTATTAATATACATGTTACATGTGATTAGATTTGTTTCGCTAGTTTTTTTTTTTTTTTTTTTTTTTAATAATGATGGACACATCTAATTGTTGAATATCCTCAGTTCAATAAGAATTTGTTTTTCCGATGATAATGCTCAGGTCTTCATCATTATACACATTGTGGCTCTTGTTTATTACATCAAAGGAATTCTTCCGCCCCAAATGTTCAAAGTAGCAGTTACTCTTGTAGTGTCAGTTGGGCTGTAAGCTTCTCTTTTCTCTAGTCTCTTGTCAATCATTCTTGTTTGGAATGGAGATTAAATGAAATAAAGCATCTCAGGTTTAGCCACATTGGTGTATGTTGTATATTTTTCCATTATGTCGCCGTATTTTCCTCTTTCATTTTTAGTAATTCTGTAATTTTCTCCTCAAGTTTATTGTTTTGGGTCAGCCATGTAGACTAGAAGGGTAAGAGACATAAAAGTTTTCTGTGTTTGCTTATAGTTTATTTTTACTATTCAGGATAGTTTGTGGTGCTGTTTTGACTGTACTAATAGCATTGGTAGCTTCCAGTCCGACGAAAGGATGGAGCGGACGAAGTCTGAGCCTGCTAGATCCGTAAGTTCATGATTGTATTATGTTTGTGTAGTACATTATGCATTGCTCCAATCTTGTATGGTAAGTTGTTTTGTAAACTAAAGCTGTTCCACTATGCATTAGGAATGTGAAACTTTAATTTGTGACCTTACATCTGACAGGTCCTTTTTTTTGGTTCTATGATTTTCCAACTCTTATTAATAAAATGTTATAGTCTAGTGAGTTGATGAAATGGTTGGAGAATGATTGTTCTACAAGTCTATTTTGATCAATTTTACTTGACTACTTGTCATCGAATTGAGTTGAGGAGTCTTTGGGCATTGAGGACTAATTCATTCTCGTCTTCCTAATATTTTAGACAATATCATCATTTTCTGCTGATAGTGTTCTTGAGGGATTATTGTTAGCTGTTACTTAACTTGTACGTATCCATATATTTTGTATACCTAATGGAATATAAATGTGCTCGATTGACATAATTCACACTTTACCATCCTCCGTCCTACAGATTCTGGTAGAGTCAAAAGGAGGTTAAAGCTGGTTACTTTCTTTTTTGATTCCTGCTCTGCTAAAATTGTACTGAAGCGAGGAATTAGCTTTTGTTTTCAGATTCCAGTTCCCAGAGATAACTGTAGAACTAAAGCTGTTGCCAAAAGCTCCTCTTTTTGTTGTGACTATCCAGTCCTTTTTGGTATATATTTCCTTGTGCTTATGCTACATTGGGCATACGGCATACCTGTTGGAATATTTTAGCTTTGTTTCCCCAAATTTATTCATGTAAATGTGGAATTTAGTGTGCCTATCATGACTTGTTTGTTCTATTTGTAATTAATCATATTGGCAGCGTTTGGCATACTTATATTTTCTTTTTTCCCATTGTATTTTCTTCCCTACATGGAATTGAGAACAGAACTTATGCGAGTAAGTACATTCCAATTATTGCGAGTGTTAGTGAACATCAACCCCCAACATGGCCGTCTTACTTCATGGACATTAATGTTTTGGCATTTTTGGTTCCAGCTGGCATCGTTGTAAGTTCTCAATATTTTTATGGAAGTGGAGTTATTCTTATCCGATTTGATGTCTTATCCTCCATTTGTTGCTTTACTAATGGTCCTTTCTTTTTGAAATTCACAGGCGTGCTTTTTGCCACTGTCTGATGCAAGCTCTTTTGCAGTTCTTTATATTGTTACATCAGTATATTTTTCTGGTGTCATGGTATGGTATCCATGATTCCAAGTCCAACTCACATGCATCACATTGTCCTCTGTTAATCTGCTCCCAAACCATGTAACTTCTCTTTGATGATATGCTAGGTGCGCTTGATGCTTGTTCTCGCTCCAGCAGCTTGTATAATGTCGGGGATTGCTCTTTCAGAAGCTTTTGATGTTATTACTAGATCAATTAAATTTCACTTGCTTGGTGCAATGGAAAACCCTCATGACAATGTAAGCAAGCCATTCATCCTACAATTCATTGAAATAACTGATATTTAAGCTGCGGACTAAAATGCTTATGATCTTTATAAGGAACGGGATACTACTTATGTGGTGAACACTGAGAAGAATGAGGACTCGTCAAAGGAACGATCTTTTAGAAAAAGTAAGAAGAAGGAAAAAGAGAACACAGAGAGAGTCTCTATTGTAGCCCGGTTACAACAGAGGCTTCTAGTCTTACCCTTGGAGACTTCTCTCATTGCTGTTTTCTTACTCGTCTTGCTGGGTGCTTTCTATGTGGTATGTGATAAAGTCCTGATTGAATAATGTTTTCCCTTCAACCTGAACTTGCACAATATGTATATGAAGGAATCTTCCATGGTGGTCCATTCTTCTCGACCTTTGTGATTATTTGCTGTCAAGTTGATATGAGATGTCTTTTCGCTCATGATGAATTTATCTTAGTGAAAAACAAAAAAGAATACAAGGAAAACCATGAAGTTTTACTTTATGCAAAGTTGACTTAACCATGTTTTATGAACATGGACGTCAGAATTGTTGGGATTCTGTTAAAGAAAACACTCAATTTATCTGCTGGATTTAAGCTCTATGAATTACAATGAGTTTGGAAGCTGGTTTTCATGGTTATTATGTTTTATGCTCTGGCTGGCCACCGAGCAATTTGCAACTCATTGGTAGATCCCCAGAGCTTGACATTATGGCTTCTAGAAGTTTTGGTCTATTTATTTGAAATGAATCAAATCTTTAAATGTATACACATAAAAAATATTAAAAATATTATATGAAGTTTCATTGCCAGTTGGTCTTGGTATCATCACATTGTTACCCCACTGGTGCTGTATGCAAGTTTGACATGTATAAACTAATTAAGGTTCTGCTTGTTGTAGGTCCATTGTGTCTGGGCTGCTGCAGAGGCTTATTCTGCTCCATCCATTGTGCTAACCTCTCGTTCTCATGACGGCCTTCATGTCTTTGATGACTTCAGAGAGGCATATTCTTGGTTGCGCCATAACACGGAGGTGGATGCTAAAGTAAGTAGCTATTCTGCACCTCGATTTCCTGATATCTCTTTGCCAATTAATTGTTCTTCTTGTAACTCTTCTGCGAATTATGACACTGGTAAATCATGCTACTATCAGCAATCACCCTACATTTTGTAGTTGAGTAATGTGAGTACTAATGGAGTCGAGTATGCTTTTAAGCATAGTGAACCACTGCTATATATGATGAAACCATTATTTCATTAATGCTTCGAATGGTCAACATTTTCTGTGAAAATGGGTAGCTGATTGGAGTTGCAGGATTTGATGCCCTGGCAAAACATCATGGTGTGTAGTCCCTTCATATTTCTCTCTTGCCTGAACTTTTATAACATATTGAATAGAAATTGCTGATGAAGCCATGGATACTGCTCATAGGAAGCTCCAACCTTCTTAAATGTGTGTGTCCGCGCATTCTCACATGTGATTCACAAATAAAATTAGTTCCTTTCCTTGTATTTTTATATATCTAAGA
This sequence comes from Orobanche coerulescens, assembly GCA_033398695.1. Classification (NCBI taxonomy): domain Eukaryota; kingdom Viridiplantae; phylum Streptophyta; class Magnoliopsida; order Lamiales; family Orobanchaceae; genus Orobanche; species Orobanche coerulescens. Next base: position 96,244,144 of record CM065810.1, on the reverse strand, counting down.
GCTCCTCAAATCGATCTTCTAGACAAGTTCTGAATTTTTCTAACATTAGCACAATCATAATATGTTGAGCTTTTTTCTTTGCAAAAATCTGACTCATTTTTTGTTGTTCTTGCTATTGCTTCTGATTTCCGAAAGGTTGCATCTTGGTGGGACTATGGTTACCAAACAACTGCTATGGCAAACCGCACTGTTATTGTGGACAATAATACCTGGAACAACACACATATTGCAACTGTTGGTACTGCAATGTCCTCCCCGGAAAAGGCAGCTTGGGATATTTTCAACTCATTGGATGTGAAATATGTCCTAGTTGTTTTTGGAGGTTCTTAGTTACTAAATTGAGAAGACTTTTTCTTAAGGTATATAATGTCCGCACTCACAGTAGTCTTCATTTTCAGGTCTTGTTGGGTATCCAAGTGATGACATTAACAAGTTTCTGTGGATGGTACGGATAGGCGGGGGTGTATTTCCTCACATTAAGGAACCTGATTATTTGGTGAGTAGTTAGTACAAGTACTTCTCTTTTTTTAAGGATTACTTTGTTTCTATGTACTAATCTTCTGTCTGTGTACAGTGTTGGATTTTGTCAATTTTGTTGATGAGTTTATATCAAACATATCTATTTGATAATCTTATCCAACAACAACAACAACATCTAAGCCTTAGTCTCAAAATGATTTGGGGTCGGCTAACATGAATCAAACTTTGAAACCGTCAATAATCGTTACATAAATAACATAAAAGGAAAAAAGAGGGAAAAAGTAGAGAAAAAAGCAAATAAAAAAAAGAGAATGAATGAAAAAAAAAAAAAGAAAAAAAAAAGAAAAAAAGATAACATGAAATAAAAGAAAATAGGAATTAAAAAAAAAAAAAAAAGAATCAGACTCCATCCACCATCCGTATTCTTTCCCGCCACATTTGCCTCTCCATCGCCATACTTTCTCCAATTCCAAGAAACCGCATATCATTTTCAATCATCTTTATCCAAGTTTTCTTGGGTCTTCCTCTACCTTTCACAACATTTACTTGCTCCCCAACTTTCTAGCCTCCTCACTGGGGCATCAATAGGTCTTCTTCTCACATGACCAAACCATCGTAATCGATTCTCCATCATCTTGTCTTCTATAGACGCAACTCTTACCTTCTCTCTGATCACCTCATTTCGAGTCGATCCTTTTTGTATGACCACACATCCATCGTAGCATACGCATCTACGCCACATTCATCTTTTGAACGTGACAACTTTTCTGACCCAACACTCGGTGCCATATAACAATAAGCAGCCTAATTGCCGTGCGGTAAAATTTACCCTTTAATCTATGAGGCATGGATCACATAAAACCCTGTGGCACTCTTCCACTTCAACCACCCCGCCTTTATTCTCATGAGCCACATCGCCATCTAGCTCTCCATCCTTTTGGATAATAGATCCAAGATACCGAAAGAAAGTGGATCCATGAACAACTTTCCCATCAAATGTGATCACCCCGCCTCTCTATCACTGTTTTCGCTAAACCTACACTCCATATATTCGGTCTTACTTCGCTCACCTAAAGCCTCGAGCTTGCAAAGTATCCCTCCAAAGTTCCAATTTCACAGCACTCCAACCTTCGTTTCATCAATCAACACAATATCATCTGCGAACATCATACACCACGGAACGTCATTTTGAATTTCTCTTGTCAATTCGTCCATGACTATGGCAAAGAGAAAAGGACTAAGAACAGATCCTTGATGCACCCCAATCGTAATAGGGAATTCTTCTGTCCTCCCAACATTAGTACGTACACTTGTACTAGCTCCCTCATACATGTCCTTTATAATGTCAATATATTTCCGCGATACACCCTTCTTTGCTAAGGCCCACCAAAGTACTTCTCTTGGTACTTTATCATATGCCTTCTCTAAATCAATAAAAACCATATGCAGATCTTTCTTTTTATCTCGATAATGTTCCATCAACTCACGGATAAGATAAATTGCTTCCATGGTCGATCTTCCGCATAAATCCAAACCGATTTTGTTATCTTCACACATTTCGATCCTTTGTTCAATCACTCGTTCCCACAACTTCATGGTATGACTCATTAGTTTAATTCCGCGATAATTAGAACAATCTTGAACATCACCTTTGTTCTTATACAAAGGGACGAGAATACTTTTCCTCCATGCCGACGGCATCTTATTGCTTCTCCAAATCTTATTGAAAAGCATAGTTACCCATTCGATCCCTCTCTCCCCCAAACACCTCCAAACTTCAATCGGTATACCATCTGGTCCTTCTGCTTTCTTTGACCCCATCTTCTTCAATGCAATTGTCACGTCACCCTTTTGGATTCTTCTCTTAAACTCTCGGTTAACCATACTTGAGAGGATGTTTAAATTCCCGATATCTTGTTCTTGATGGCCATTGAATAGGGTATCAAAGTATGACCTCCATCTCTCTTTTATCTCTTTATCTTGAACCAAAACTTTTGGTCAAGATCTTTACACATTTAACTTTTCCAATATCTCGTCTTCTTCTCTCTCATTCGAGCAAGTTTATAGATATCTTTTTCCCCTTCTTTAGTATCTAATCTTGCATATAATTCTTGATTGACCTTTGATCGGGCATTTCGACCGCCTTTTTAGCTTCATTCGAGCTTTCTTGTACTTCTCATAATTCTCATCGCTCGAGCATTTACCCAAGACCTTATAACATTCACGTTTGGTCTTTATCGCTTGCTTAACTTCATCATTCCACCAAGATGTGTCCTTACTTGATGGTCTGCTTTCCTTTAGATTCTCCTAGGACTTCTTTTGCAATTTCCTTTATGTTGTGTTCCAACAAGTTCCACATCGAATCTATATCCATCTCCGTGCAATCGGACCAAATACCACTATCGAGAATCTTAGCCACAAAAGTATGTCGACTCTCCCCTTGGAGCTTCCACCACTTAATTCGAGGGTCAACTTGTGGTCTTCTCTTTCTTAAGTGCCTCTTACCTCGAAAGTCAAGCACCACAACCCTATCTTTGTGTTGCAAGACTCTCACCGGTATTACCTTGCAATTAGTAAAACTTTTCCTCCAAACATTCCTTACTAAAAAGAAATCAACTGAGTTGCATTACCTCCGTTTCTATATGTCACCAAATGAGAGTCCTTTTCTCGAACCAAGTGTTCATAATACCCAAGTCATGAGCTAATGCGAAATCCAATATATCATTTCTGCTTCATTCCCGTCCCCAAAACCAAAGCCACCATGAATGCTCTCAAAGCCATCTCTGCTAACACCGACATGCCCATTGAGGTCACCACCAATGATCAATTTCTCACCCATAGGAATTCGTTCGACAACCTCTTCCAAATCTTCCCAAAATTCTTGTTTGATCGATCCAATCCTACTTGTGGTGCATAAGCACTTATGATAGTTAGAAACTCATCCCCTATCACAAGCTTAATACTCATTATTCTATCGCTATTTCTTGACACTTCCACCACATCATCAATGAATTCTTTATCAATGACGATACCCACTCCATTTCTACTTCTATCCTTTCCAGTACCAAAGCTTGTAACCCCAAGGAGCTAACACTCTTGCCTTCTCGCCAACCCACTTAGTCTCTTGTAGACACATTATGTGAATTCTCCTCCTTTTCATAACCTCCCCACTTCGCCGATCTCCCGTCAAAGAGCCAACGTTCCAAGTTCCAAACCGCACCTTACTACCCTTACTAGCCGCAAGAACTAACTTCTCTGTCTGTCCCCGTCCACGCTGCAAGGATTCTTGCACATTTGACACCACACCCATACTTCGAGGTGGCGCGCCGCTTCCGGGCGACGACCTAGCAACCCTTGCATATTTTCCACTACACCCGGGCCTATGAAGTGTAGCGCATCCTTGCTCATTTGACACCACCCTCAGATGTAAAGGTGGCGCGCCGCTTCTGGGCGACGACCTAACAACCCTCGCATACTTATCACTGCACCCGGGCCTATGAAATGCAGCGCGTCGCTTCTGAGGAGACGCCCCAACGATTTTCAATGTTTGATTCATGTCCATGGAATGTGACGAGTTTTACGCTGGCTGCCACTAACCTACCGCAACCCTCCTCTTTTATCCGGGCTTGGGACCGGCAATGGATGTCAAGAAGACACCCACGGGCAGAGTTATTTGATAATCTTATCCAAAAAAGAAAAATTGGTAACAAATGTATTCGTTTTTTGATATATGATATACTTCAAACGCCTAATGTATTTGGTCGCTTTAATGATGTTGTCATTGACGAGTTTAGTTTTTTAAGTGTTATAATGTATTTCATTTCACACCATGGAGTTTTTAGTTGTGGGCTGTTCTATCCTTTCAGTGAAACCACTTCGCTCTCATGACCAATTGTATTCTCTTCCAGAATAATGTTTGTATATTCCACTATAAATTTCATTCAAAACTTGGTATGTAACTTCCACTTTCGTTAGGATTTGCACATCTTCTAATGTGGCAAAATGACCAAGTATGTTTATTATTTTGATGGGGTAAATGAAAGACTACATCTTTACCCGAATATTGTTCTGAGAGGTCGAAACATAAATTACTGATTCGGAGAAATTATGGTGCCCTCATAAAAAGGCATTCTTGAGTTCTTATGCTAGGAGAAATTATGGTGCCCTCATAAAAAGGCATTCTTGTCTACCCGTGCTTTATTTTTATTCGAAGAGCACCTTACTGTCCTTGTTTCGAAGGCATTTTTTTGCTGAGTTTATATCTTAAGTATTATAGAGTTTCTTTTGATTGGTCTGTCACACTAGATTTGTTTTTCTGATGGAGAGAAGGGACATATACACTTTCCAGTCCGATATGGATCTCTCCTTACTAAGTGATAGTTTTCATCTGGTTATTAAATGTTGCTCCTGCTGCCTATTTTCTGGTCTGGTATATCTTGCTTTTTTAACTGAACAAAAATAGAGCTTTATTTACTGAATTTCATCATGGTGTTGTACAGAGAGATGGTCAGTACCGAATTGATTCTGAAGCAACTCCAACCATGCTTAACTGCCTCATGTATAAACTTTCATATTACAGGTATGTTTTTTTTTTTCGGGGATGTTTGTTTTTTTGTTCTGCTGCTTAGAAAATCATCATTTGCCTGTGCTTTGTCTTTTAGATTTGTGGAGACAGATGGTAGAGGCTTCGACAGGGTGAGGCATACTGAAATCGGGAAAAAGCATTTCAAACTCACCCACTTTGAAGAGGTAATCTTGATGTGGTTTGCACTCTTGATTCATATACCATCCTAATTCTCCATTAAATCCTGGAGATGGTAGTTTAGTGCATGGTGATAGATCTGGAGAAGAGACTTACTATGATGAGCTTTTTTTGCGTGGTGCATTTCATTTTTGGTGTTTGTTGCAGTTGTGTTGCTCTTAAATTAATTTTCCTTGTTTGGTCCTGTAATTAGGTGTTCACCACTCATCATTGGATGGTCCGGATATACAAACTGAAAGCCCCAAGGAATAGAATCCGCGCAAAGACCAAGAAATCTAAATCTGTAAGTAGAATTCCGCACTCGGTAGATCCTATTGTACGTATTGACCACTGAACATACATATGATACTAATTAATACGTCTACCCTTGGCAGAAAGCTAGCTCTATGTCCAGCTCGAAAAGAAGTGGAACAAGGAAGCATTAGCTCTACTTTACGATGCTCATACTCACTTGTGTACGTAGGTAGTACGGAACATTCTCATGACCGGACTTTTGTCTTTCATATAGAGAAAAAAAAAAGTCATTTAAAGGATCTTGCGGTACCATCTATATATTGATTTATCAATTTGATAGGCTGCTAGAAGAGAGGTTTTCAACAATTTTTGATTTGCTGTTTAGATTGAGACAGAAGAAATCACATCTCTAGTCCCGTGTTCAGGGATAGGTCAGTTTCCAAGTTACTTGAATTCCCGTGTAAACCAAAACTCAATGATACAATTCGAATGATTGGTTTCAAGCTTTTTTCCTTGTATGAAATTGAGCTGCTCCTGTTGCATCACCATTGGGATATTATCCGAGCAAATTATTAGGTACACTTCCGAGTACCTTGGATGGTAATCCTAATGTACTTCACACTGAGTTTCTCTTTTTAATACTCCCTCCGTCCCGCCCAAAGGTTTACATTTCTATCAAAAAGTAGTCCCTTTAGTAAGTTTACATATATCACTTTTTACAATCAAATCAAACAATCACTTTTTACTTTTTAATCTCCACCACTCATTCATCATCAATACTTTTTACTTTTTAATCTCCACCACACATTTAATCATCATTATTTATAACAATCATTACCTAAAATACACCAAATATACACCCTCTGTCAACCTTTGGCTGGGACAGAGGGAGTAATATTCTTTCTTCCTCTCTCAGTTCTCTTTTCTTTCCCCTTCAACTTCACACTCGCAACACACAATTCTTGGATACACGCTATTCCCAACACCACCATCCATGCAGAGGCTGATGAAAAGCGACGGTGATGCGACAAATAGATGGGGCTAGAGCAGGCGATTCTAATTGAATTCCAAAATGAATTTGGATTTTTTTTTTTTTTTGTTCTCTGACGGAGGTGGTGGTGGTTTGGTTTCTGTATACAAATTATTGTTGCGGCCGTGGGGAACTTGGACTTGGCTGAAAGGAAAACAACTGATTTACTTTTCTAATTAAATATGATGAATATTTATCGTAAAAGTGATGAATATTTAGTAGAAAATTGATGACCATTTTAAAATGATGAACATTAAGCATCTACCATAAAAGTGATGAACATTTATAATAAAAATATAGGAGAATGATCAGCCACTACCGGTTATATTGTAAATTCACAACTATCTTGGGTAATTTTTTTTTTTTTATCACTAGTTCATATTTTACTTACTAAGATTGATATACTTTTTTAATAATTATCATTTCAAGTAACATTCATTTTTTTTTATTTTCCATTTCTCTACTCAGTTTCTCATTATAAATTTATTGAACCAATTAATCGGTATCAATATTTAGTTTTTTATTACACCGTCTTTCTATCCACTTTCTTTTTTAGAATTATTACCCCAATTAATCGGTTTCAACATTTAAAATTTTATATCTCTGCCATTTTCTTTCTCTAAAATTATCACTCGATGTATCACTATCAACATTCAACATTGAACTTCCTCCTCTCTACCCACTTTCTCTCTCTAAAATCTCTCTCTAAAATACTACTTCAAGTAATCGGTTCCAACATTCAACTTCTTACTCCACATCTCTCTGCCACTTTCTCACTTTAGAATTAACACTCCAAGAATAAGCACTAATATTTTACTTTGTACTCCCACTCAACACACTTTCTTTCTCTAGAAGACCACCCTAAGTAATCCCGACTAATATTCAACTTTTTACTTTTTCCTCTTTGTACTCATTTTCTCTCTTTAGAATTACCACCACAATTAATCGACTAATGTTCATTTTTTACTCTCCCACCTTTCTACTCACTTTCTCTCCTGGAATCACCACACCAAGAATCGCACTAACATTCAAAGATTTTACTCCTCTATCTCTATCCACTTTTCACTCTAGAATTATCACCCCAATAATCGCAGACTGCATCTAACATTTTACTCCCCGTCGTCTCTACCCACTCTCTTTATCTCCTGTTCCTTAAGGGACACAACACAATTGCTGCAATGACGACAGGGGAATGAATAATAAATACAAATATACAACGTAATGGATATGTATCAAAGTGAAATTTAACACTATTAACCAATATATATGAATTTCATTGAACATAGGTACAGTTAGTGAAAATGATCAAAAGGAGAACATAGTATTAGGATCACAATTCTTAATTCATCCTTCCATCTTCCAAATCTAAGCTGATTATCGATTAGGGATTACCTCAGCTTTTTTAGGCGAAGCGTGGGGCGTGTTAACGGCTGTGGCAGGCATTTGCGGTGGGCGCAGGAACAATTTTTAAACCTTTCATGTCAATTCTCACAGCAAACTTGTTCGTTCCTCTCAGTTGAAGCCCTATCACCGAAGGGATTTATGTCTTTCCTCTGGACATCGAGTCTCATTTTTTATTCAGAAAGTAACACACACATACACACACGAGTCAAAAACAGGAACCCAACTTCCTCAAATCACTCAATACCAAAAATTCATTTTCTTTTTAGAATAGAAACCGAAAGAAACAAACCTGAAAAAATAAATCCTTGAAGGTCTGTGGCCGTCTTCAGCCCTCACCCACCGTCAATTCATACCAGAGAACCACCACCGCCACCGCCGTCGCGCTGAGAACCATCGAGCCAAGATCCACCACCTTCCTTAATTCCGTCGGGAGTCGAATCGAGATTTGTAGGGAGGTTCGATTCGTGTCCTTGGAATAAGGTTAGCAGGAAACCACCACTCGGGAACTTAGAAACTGCTGCCGAAATTTTCGCCGGCCGACAGTGAGACGGGATGCAGAGACGGAGAGAGAGTCGCGGGGGAGGGACAGAAGCAGACGATTCTTTCTCTTTCTTTGGGTTATGAACGGGAGGGGGTATGGGATTATGTTAATCAATTAAACCTTGGTTCATTTGGGCCATTGCCTCTTGTGGGACCGAGGGTTCGACTCTAGTGGGAGTCCGAGTGCGTGCATGTTATCATAGAAATTGGAGTAAAAAATTTGAGAGAGGAAATAATGGTAACCAATATTTGCTAAGTGTTTTTTTGGAGCCCAAATGAAAAAAATTGAACCTCAAAATATTAATTCCCGGTGTCAAGACATACACTTCGCTATTGTAAAAGAATTTTGGTAAAAAAAAAAATTTCACACTTTTTACTTCAGTAATTATCAAATTAGTGAAGTCCTTGTAACTTAAAATTTCTAATTACCTCCTGCTTTTTTATTTGGTACCATTTACTGAAGTCTATGTGAGTTTTTTACTTCAGTAAATTGAAAAGCGAAGTTGTTGTTTGTTTTTACTTTACTAATATACATTACCGAAGTGAGACGTACTGAAGTCTTTGATGTTTATTCTACTAGTGATAAGTAGGAAAATGCATTATTATTTTTCAGCTAGCAAAACGAAATAAAAATGAAACAAATTAGTAAAAAAAATTAATAACATCAAAATTTCAATTTAAAATTTCCTGGATATTACACATAATTATTGGCACCTTTTATTCTATCCAGATAATTATTTTAAATTATTATTTTTAATTTTTAATTTTATAAATATTAAAGTTTTTTTAATTGGTTCATATCAAATATAATTAAAAAGTATTACTTCTGAATAAATGTCATACTCCACTTCAATCAAAATTAATTAGTTCTCAAGTAAAATATTATTTAATTTTAATTTTACATAAAAAAATATGATGTTTTTTTAAATAGTACATATACAGCAACACTATGTCATAAAATGTTATAGCATGTAATACTTTGCTACTAAGGCAACACTTTGTAAACATATACAACAACATCAAAAAAGCAATGTTGCACCAGGTAAAAATTTTAGAGCTATTACAACATTTTTGAGCGCAACACTAACAAAATCCGTTGTCGTAGGCCATCTATGGCGTAGTGTGAATAATCCGAACCCGAATGCGGATGCCTTGCTTCAGAATGTGATCCGTATGCACCCTCCACGCTTGGCGGCGCCACAGACCCGTTAGGTTGGGAAGATTGGCTAGCGGAGTTGGATAAAATTTTTGAAGCGGTTGATTGCCCCGAAGTAAGGAAAGTGCCGATTGCTCAGTATTTCCTCACCAAGGAAGCCACTACATGGTGGAAAGTCATCAAGCCACATGATCGTGTTGCCACGTGGGATGAATTTAAAGAGCTTTTGGAGGCCGAGTTTTGTCCTTGGCCGGTGCGAGAGGGCCGAATTCGAGCCTTTTTCGAGGCTAAACCGCAGAATATTCCTGTTTCACAAGCAATTGTAGAGTACAACCAACAATTGATCCACGTGAAGGATCAAGTACGAAATGAGCGTGATAAGATCCGTTATTTTGATATGCGGATGAATTTGGACTTACGGCGGTACATGGACGAATTTGCTTGCACCACACTGAAGGAGTATCAGGACAGAGCTTTAGCCCATGATATGTTAAGCCCCGACAATGATACCGTTGGAGAATCGAAGAAGCAGAAGGTTGTGGGGAATTTTTCTGGCTCTAAGAGTGGTAATTTCCAAAGGTCACAGACGACTAACCATTCTACCGGACAGTCGTCACGTTCTCCTAAAGGAAAGAGGGGTTTCCGTTCTACTCCGGGCACCACAAATCGCACGGTAACTTGCTATAATTGTGGTCGTCCAGGCCACGTTAATTCGGAATGCAAATTTCCGCCATTGAAGTGTCACACTTGCGGACAGATGGGACATAGAGCGACTTATTGTTCCGAACCAAATCAGACTTTGGACACTCGGGCTTCTGCCCCAGCACCACTTGACCAAGGCGTTAATCAGCGGCAATCTTTTGGTCAATCTCAGCAGAATTTCGGCAAGGGCTGGGGAAGGGGTCAGAACGCTGGAGGGGGAAACTCTAACGTCGGTTCGGTACAACCACGGGTCTATGAGATGCGTCGAACAGATGAAACCGATGCGGCGGTGGCTTCAGGTACCATTCATATTTTATCTCATCCAGTCCGTGTGCTTTTTGATACGGGTGCTATACATTCTTTTATTTCCTTGGAGTGTGTATGCCGTTTGAATATAACTTGTATGACTGCTTGTGATCCCTTCATTGTGAAACTACCTAGCGGGGATAGAATTGTGGGGAACCGGGAGATTAGAGGTTTCCCGGTGATTATATCCGGTATGGAATGGTTATCGAATCTGATTGTAGTTGATATGGTAGGTGAGGACGTGATCCTCGGCGAGGATTGGCTTGATAGTCACCAAGCGATTATGAATTACCGTACTAAGGTTATCACCATGATGACTAAAGACGGATCCGAGTACTCATTTTTGGGACGTAAGTCGGGCCAATCCAAGTTACTTATCAGCGCCATGAGGGCCGTAAAACTTTTGAATAAAGGTTGTACGGGTTGTTGGTGTTATGCCTTGAAAATGGAAGGGAACGAAGTCGATTTCTCTTCGATTCCGGTCGTTAATGAGTATCCCGATGTTTTTCCGGATGATCTCCCGGGACTACCGCCAGATCGGGAGATAGAATTTTTTGTGGACTTAGAGCCAGATGCGGCTCCGATTTATAAGGCACCTTAGAATGGCACCTTCCGAGATGCAAGAATTAAAGAATCACTTGGGAGAACTTCTGGAAAGAGGGTACATCATACCGAGCACTTCGCCTTGGGGCGCGCCTATTCTTTTTGTGAGAAAGAAGGATGGTTCACTACGTTTGTGCATCGACTACCGTGATCTGAACAAAGTGACCATCAAGAACAAGTACCCTTTGCCTCGTATAGACGATTTATTTGATCAGTTGCAGGGGCTGCAATTTTCTCAAAAATTGATTTAAGATCAGGGTATTATCAACTCAGGGTGAGAGAGTCCGACGTTCCGAAGACGGCATTTCAGACGAGATATGGGCATTATAAATTTGTAGTTATGCCTTTTGGGTTGACTAATGCACCAGCAGTATTCATGCAATTAATGAATAAGATTTTCATTGAGTATCTCGACAAGTGTGTAGTTGTCTTTATTGACGACATTTTGATCTATTCTCGAGATAAAGAGGAACATGCCCGACACTTGCGTTTGGTACTAGATATTTTGAGAATCGAGCACCTCTATGCAAAATTCTCAAGATGTGAGTTCTGGTTGGAAGAAGTTATGTTTCTCAGCCATGTGATTTCGGCCGAAGGGGTTCGTGTAGATCCGCAGAAGATTGAGGCAGTGCTAGATTGGGCACTGCCTAAAAATGTTAAGGAAGTTCGTATCTTTTTGGGCCTTGCTGGGTATTACCGTCGGTTTGTCGAGGGGTTCTCGAAACTCGCTCGGCCGCTTATGAAATTACTCCAGAAGACCGAAAAGTTTGTTTGGTCGGATGAGAGACAACAGAGCTTCGATGAGCTGAAGAGACGTTTGACTTCAGCGCCGATTTTAACTTTACCACATGGTAGTGAGGGCTTTGCAGTTTATAGTGACGCTTCGGGTCAAGGTCTTAGCTGTGTGCTTATGCAGCATGATAAGACGATAGCTTTTGCGTCACGACAACTAAAGCCGTATGAGATGAATTATCCTACTCACGATTTGGAATTGGCCGCAATTGTCTTCGCACTCAAGATTTGGCGGCATTATTTGTATGGTTCTCCGTGTCGGTTTTATACCAATCACAAGATCCTGAAGTATATTTTCAGTCAGAAGGAGCTGAATATGAGACAGAGATGTTGGTTAGAGTTGATAAAGGATTACGATTTGGAAACTCTTTACCATCCCAGAAAAGCCAATGTCGTCGCAGATGCTTTGAGCCGCAAATCGGCATCTCTTCAAATGCTCGAGGTTCTTACATCTCAGACAAAAATTTGTCAGGATTTAATTGAGCAAGGGATAGAAGTTTGGCTTCAACGGGTATAGGGACAATTGTGTACTCTCGAAATTACTTCGTCCTTGGTTGACGACATCAAAGGGAGGCAGTGGAGTGACCCGATGATTTCTCAACTGAAGGAAGATGTAATTAAAGGAAAAGCTCCTGGCTTTATGGTTCACGAGGATAGTATTATGAGATTTCAGGGCAGGCTTTGTGTTCCTAATGATCTAGAATTGAGGCGGAGAATTCTCCGAGAAGCCCATGCTACGCCTTACTCAATCCACCCCGGGACGAGTAAGATGTATAAGGACTTGAAACGAAATTTTTGGTGGAACAACATGAAGAAGGATGTCACGGAATTTGTACTACGGTGCTTGACGTGTCAACAAGTCAAGATCGAACATCAATGACCAATGGGTTGATGAAACCGCTTCCCATTCCCGAGTGGAAGTGGGAAGACATCTCTATGGATTTCATCACTGGTATGCCAAGAACTCGGGCCGGAATGAATATGATTTAGGTAATTGTCGATCGATTGACCAAGTATGCACACTTCTTGGGTATTAAGGATACTTGGGGACCAGATAGATTGGCTCGAACTTTTATAGCTGAGATTGTAAGGTTGCACGGTGCCCCCAAGACCATCAAGCTTCGATCGAGACGGCCGTTTCAGATCGCATTTTTGGCAGGCCGTTCATCAGGCTTTGGGTACTGAGTTGAGATTGAGCACTTCCTTTCATCCTCAGTCGGACGGTCAGACAGAGAGGACGATTCAGACGTTGGAAGATATGTTGCGAGCTTGTGCCTTAGACTGGAGTAATGATTGGGAACTTCACTTACCGTTGATCGAGTTTGCCTATAATAATAGTTGGCATGCATCGATCAAAATGGCACCCTTAGAGGCACTTTATGGTAGGCGATGTAGGTCGCCATTATGTTTGGACGAGGCTTCATAGCTAATTGGAACGGAACCGGATATGTTGATGGAGACTAAGGAAAAGATTTCTATTATCCGGGACTGATTGCTGACTGCCCAGAGTCGTCAAAAATCTTATGCTGATACTCGTCGTCGACCCCTGGAGTTTGAAGTGGGGGATCATGTCTTACTTAAGGTGTCGTCGACCAGAGGAGTTTTCCGCTTCGGGAAAAAGGGGAAACTTAGTTCGAGGTATATCGGACCTTTCGAGATTTTGGACAGAGTTGGAGATTTAGCTTATCGCTTGGCGTTGCCTCCAGCTTTGAGTCATGTCCATAGTGTTTTTCATGTGTCTCAGTTGAGAAAATATGTGCCGGGTCCGAGCCACGTTATCGACTACAGTGAGATTAATGTAGCCGAGGATATTACCTTTCCAGAGAGACCCGTGAAGATCCTTGAGCGTCGCGAGAAACAACTTCAGCATAAGACCATTCCACTGGTTAAAGTGCAATGGACGGGACATGGAGTCGAGGAGGCAATTTGTGAAACGGAAGAGAAGATACGGTCGGAGTACCCCGAACTTTTTATTTCTTAAGTTTCGGGACGAAACTTCTTTTTAGAGGGGGAGAATGTAATACCCGTACTTTTTATTGACTGTTTGACCTTGCCGTTCTTCTTATTTTGTTGCTCTGTAAACTCTTGGTGATGTGGTTGATATTGTTATAGAGTTTCGTATCTTGTTTGGATCACGATCGTGTTGTTTAGACCTTGCGGAAGTGTTCTGGGTCAGAAAAATAGCGTACGCTAGGCCTAGGCTAACGCACGCTAATTCTGTTTGAGTAGCGCACGCTAGCTTTGAGTCGTAGCGCGCGCTAAGGGACCAGTCAGGTCAGAACCAGTAGCTCGGACTGCTCTCTGGACTGGCGGTTAACGCGCGCTAGGAGTTCGTTAGCGCACGCTATTCGTGGTTAGTAGCGTACGCTAACATCCGTCCATAGCGCACGCTAATGGGCTGGTCGACAGAGGCAGTGAGGTTGTCAGGTTTTCTGGACTATCAGGTAACGTACGCTAGGCTTCGGCTAGCGCACGCTAAAAGAGTTGCATAACGCACGCTACGCCATAGCGGTAGCGCACGCTAAGGCTTGAGCAGAGTAGAGGACAGTATGTTCTGGACTCCAGTTGCTGGACGTCACTTTTTGGCTAGCGCACGCTAAAGAAAGGAGATTAGCGCACGCTAACGGGGCCGACAGAAGCCACTGGACTACCCGATGACCTCGCTAGCGCACGCTAATGAAGGAGGTGTAGCGTGCGCTAGACTGGGCGGATATATTGGACAGTTGACTTCCATTTCGTCATTTTTCATCCCTTTTCACTTATTTTCGACGGAAGAAGCTCAGGAGTGGCGATTTTGGGCGATTGGAAGCGATTTTTCGTCAAACAACAACATATTTGGTTGGAGAACAAGGATTTCACAACATCTAATCCATCCTAACGTCTAAATCAAGGTAAAAATCCTTAGAACCCTATTTTTGGGAATTTTGGGGTTTTTCCCAGATTCGTCCGATTTATCCATTTTGAAGCTTGAAAACCTTGAGATTATGATGTATCTATTCTATATACATGCTTTTCCTATGATTTTATGGATTGGATTGTGCCGTTTTCGGACTTGTGAGAGTTTGGGCGATTTTCCAACCTCTAGTTGTTTATCTGTGTATTTTCGTGAATCGTAGATGGGTTTCGGGAGTTTCTTCGTGAATTATGAGTATAGATTATTTATTATAATATCCCTTACGAATCGTTTAGGTGCCGGAAGCACGTTCTTGGACCTACCGAACTCATACTCTTTTCCGTTCAATTTCTCGATGTCTCAAAGGCAAGTATATATTTATGATTGTACGTTCTCGACTTTGAAAGTAAGATATATGAATGGCATGTTTATTTATATCCACTCTGGGGCGGGCCGACAGGTCCCCTGAGGGTTTCGTAGCCTTTGGTGTGATTCAACAGATAATTTGGGTTAACCACTCTAGGGCGGACCGATGGGTCCCCTGAGGGTTCCGTAGCCTTTGGTGCGGTTCCATGGTTGATCATGTATGCATTGTTGTGATGCTATGAGATTTGGTTATTCCGGAATACTAGTCTTGAATTGATGAATTTACGGTTACCTTTACTTTATTGTCGAGGAGTATTGTGTTTCATACTTGATATACTTGCACTAGCTATTCGACGGCTAACCCCTTTATGGGGGAAATACTTTTTATGTATTTCAGGTTCCAGGAGAGCGGACAGGCAGGTATCGGGTCGGCATGAAGATGATGGGCAATTGTGATATTGTGTCTTTCCTCCGGTTATGTTTTGTGTTTCTCCATTCAGTATTGTTATACTGGAATGGCTATTGAATACTCGAGTATTGTTTTCCATTTGTCCTTGTTGTTCCGGCCTCGTCGAGGTATTGATTTGTGTTGTGATGTCTTTGGATACATTGGATATGTTTTGAATACCCTTTGTATTGTTCTTCATTCCATTGTATGTAGGTCTTCTCGGTTAAAATTTATAGTTCCGTATATGTTTAGCCTTGTGGGTCCCACGGTAGGGCTCACGGCGCTGTAATATTCCCTGAATAACTTGGGGGTGTTACAGAATCAGGTCAGCCTAATCCAAGATCATATCAATACAACATACGGACATGGTCCTGACACAAGACCTGCAAATGCATACTCATATGACAACGTCAATTTGCTCACAGCAATAACAACAACGTATACTTATGGTAATCCAACGATCCAGCGCACACAACATAGATTCCCATGATGATCCTATTAGATTAACACGTGGTGGATAACCCACAATATACATATGCACAACAACACATGGTAATCCAATGATCCAACAAGACACAAAGATAATTTCCCATGATGATCCCGTCGGACCAACCCATGGTGGAAGTACTCGTCCAATGATCCAGCGCACATAACTATAGATTCTCATGATGATCCCGTCGAACTGACACATGGTGGACAAAGCAATCACAACACATATGCACGACACATAACAACATAACTGACATGCCTGACAACAACAGTACTTGAATGTATCAAAACATGATTGACACTAAATGACACAAATGATTAGAGCATTTGCCCTTAGTCCTTTGAGAGCAATCTCGATGTCAAAACCATCACCAATGATTACCCTCAATATTCGATGATCCAAAATACCACGAACTATAGATAACTCATATCCTCATCTTTACCATAATGTATCCTCGATACCCAAGTATATCAATACCAAATGTAAATCATATACGTTATGATTTAATTCCCAAAATCTGAAAACAACGTACAATTACAAATCTCCAGAGTTCACAATTATAATCATTGCTATACGAATTATAAATGATTGAACTTGGAACCATTCATTAAATATTATAAACTGTGCAAGTAATAACTTGCCTCGATACCGATACGGTGATAATGAAGCCGTTACCAATTTTCTTGTGTTCGTCTATAAGCTCCTCGGCCTTGACCAAAGCAATTCACGAGCATCCTCGAACTCGACCGCAAGGCACAGTTCTTATCAACAATCAATTATCACAACCTATTGTAATAATCGATAACAACAAGTTCGATAAAAATCAACGATCAATATTACCAATCAACAAACCCAACGGTTCCACAATATCTCGATTAAACATAAATCCGAACAGCCCAAATCAATCAATCACAAATCCATAACCATAATACGATTCTAAAATCCGATAATCATATCAACAATTAACTCATCCCGATAACAAGGATTACATAACATACTCTATTCCGAATTCATCCTTCTATATGATTTAACAAGATTCCTCCTTGTTCATAATTGTAAATTCACCGAAAAACAACTACCGGTTATTATCGTCCATCCGAACTATCCAAATAGCTCAATATCATGAATAATCGTAATCCAATGTTAACCATAACCTCTCCGGATTCAACCTCACATCATGATTCATTACTCATCGAGTACATACGAAAATGGCCACTACAATCAACGCAATATTGGTTCTAATCATCATCCAAGTTTATATCCAAAACCAAGAACACCATGATTCCATAATCATGTTCATAACCAACAAAACAACATAATCCAATATGTTTTAACATCTAAACCATTGTCTAACTCATAATCCAATATATATATATATACATCATATCATTTCCATATTCATCGTAATACGAAGTAAACAACAACAACAACATCAAAACCCAAAATCAAAATATCTCTTGAAGATAAACAACACAATTCATAACCACAAGAATCATATCAATATCCATATATCAAAAACAACATCATCGTAATTCGGTAATCCATCTTATAATCATATGTATCAGCTCGTTTATATAATAATCATCAACTCAAGAACACCAATATCCAATCCAAAATAAAATCCAAAGTGAATACTAATTACCTCTTCGAAGAAATGGGTTGATTCTCAAGTTTTACTCCGTTTCCAATCGCTCCCAAGTTCAATATTGTTAAACACGATCAACTCCATGATACTCAAGTGTTTTGGAACCTCAAAACCTCCTTCAAGACTCTCTCTATCGGGGGAAGGGAAGAAATGGCCGAAATGAATAACAATACCCAAATGCACATATTTATAGGCTCAAACATTACGTACACTACATGAACCATCTTAACGTACGTAACTTCCCTTACGTACATTATCCAACCTTGATAGCGTACGTAACTACAGTTCAGAGGCTACTGACCCATTTCGTTTAATTGCTTACGTACGTAACACCATGACATAGCGTACGTAATACAGAGTTGACTTACTACATTAGTATGTCTATTTAACGTACGTAATGAGCAAACCATAGCGTATGTTAACCTCTTCGTTGACTTGCCTTTCCACATCTGTGCCGAAAGTTGCCGACCACGGGACCCACCCATCGATCATAGCTCAGACCCTGTCCAATTCTCCTCATAATGTACGTTATGTACTCCACGTAACGTACGTTACGCTTATATCTTAGCGTACGTAAGCTCCTCAACTTACCGTACGTTATGGCTTCTGTACTTAGTCATTTACAACTGCTCCTGCCTGCCGTCTCAACATACCGGATACGTATACACGACATACTGAATACACATACTTGTTCCAATATTATTCTCATACGATATACCTGATATTAAAAGTACGATAACCTGATACACGATATCCTCAAATGTAATTTTTCGGCCAAGTACGACAATTATATCAATACAACTGTCGTAGTCCTTCAATTATTTTATCTATACTGTACAGATTCCACACTGTGCAGTATAATTCAGATAAAACAACATTAAACAACTATAGTAGAAATTCAGGATATTACACATAAAACATTGAAGATAGTCTATTCTACAGAGTCTACAGCTACAACAATAAAGTCATAACATGTTGGATATATCATAAAGGCTGAAAGTGTTGGGAAAACAAACACTTATCCAACAAAATCAAGACTGCTATGCATGTAATCTACTTTATTCACAAAAGTCAAAACACCATTTTGAAAGAAGTATTTAAATATTAATTGAATAAAGTATTTAAATCCAACCGAGAAATAATCTTCAGACAAGGAGCAAAATTCGGACCAAGCATCTTGAAAGTCAAACATTCTGGAAAGAGCCAATCATAAAGGACTTTTGCTGACCAACCAGCCAACAGACATATTTATAACAGATCTATTCTAAAGTTATAAATAGTCCATGCAAGAGGACATTGCAAGAACCGGTAACATACAACACGATAATATACAAAAAGTATAACATACAACACGACGATATACGTATACTGATATTCATACATGAACAAACACAGAGAACAATATATCAAGCTTGCAAGAGCAAACATATTTCTTCGAGCATACTGCAATACATGAGAGAAGAAATACAAAAGTGCTCAACGTGAACAACACATCATCAACCTAAGCTCATCAAGCATTGAAGCTGCTGTTCAAAACTGTGATTTTACCTTTACCGTTGAAGAAAAGCATCAGTCCTGTGTGGACTGAAGATCCTTGCTTATTTGGACCTGTGTGGGAAGAATAACATTGTAAACGAAGCTTCGAACTGTGTGTGAAGAAGCAAGTCAAGAAAGAGCTCAAGCCAATATGTGTGAACGGCCCAAAGCTTCGGTCCCTGTATCAATCTGTGTGAACGATACAGAGATATGTTTAGTTATAGTCACGTAGTTGTGTACGTAGTGATTATAATAAACATTTTACTCATGTGTGGAGGACCAGTGGACATAGAGGGGTTTACCTCGAACCACTTTAAATTGTGTGTTATTTACATTCTATCTCTCCTTTTTTCTTTACTGTGATTTATACAAATATACACTGCAAAACCCTGTACGCACCAAGCAAACAGGAGAAAGCTTAGTTGCTGTATTTACAGCAACTCACTTAAACAAACTTCTGTTACGCACTCACATTTGAAAACCGTACAACTTGTTGTACTATTACTTTCCAAATCAGTA
Organism: Orobanche coerulescens; assembly: GCA_033398695.1. NCBI lineage: Eukaryota > Viridiplantae > Streptophyta > Magnoliopsida > Lamiales > Orobanchaceae > Orobanche > Orobanche coerulescens. The sequence continues at coordinate 96,224,238 of CM065810.1, read as the reverse complement.
TCTTCAGATGCTACTAACAAGAAACATTATTGTAATTATTACAATCACATCTTTTCTTCCTCTAAAAAGCATTAGTGTAATTTAACATTTTCATTTCATATTCATTCTTCTTTCTAAAATTGTTCACTTCATCCTCATAAATTTTAACTCCGCCGTAGACAATAACTTTATTTTAACTAATCCTCCCTCTAAATCCGTCTCCAATTGCAGCGCGAAAGGGGTTCTGAGACTACCTACATTTGAATTAAATGAGAAAAAAAAAGAATAAAAAAGAAATGAAGAAGAATTACTTGATTGGAAGATGGGTTCCCTAAAATTAAATTTAAAGAATAAAGATGGTTTAGAAGGGTTTTTAATATTATCAAAACGAAAATCTTAATGGCCTAAATCCCGCCATGTAGCGTGAGCCAATGGGGATATACCACGTTACTGCCCATTTGCACTAGCCAATCACAATAAACTAACACAAAAAAATAGAAATAAAATCAACTCCTGTAAAGGGTATATCGGATTTTTCGTGTTGCCTGTCTGCCGAGAAAGTCTTGTCCTAAAAAAGTCTCCTGCTACAAAACCCGCCTTCAGTCTCACACGCATTGTGTTTATTTGTAAAATTCTCAATTTTCATAAAAGAGAGATTGAATCAGGGCCGTCAATGGCGGCGCCGGAGACTCCAAAATCAACGACTCTCCGCCACGCTTTCGGAAATGTCCTTTCGTTATTCGTTCTGTTACTGATCGGTGCTCTCGCTTTCTCGATCCGTCTATTTTCCGTAAATCCTCTTCTCCCTTCGTTGCATGCCACTCTGTATTCTGCATCTTTGTGCATTCAGATACATGTGCTCGATCGGTTTTTTAAATATAAAAAGATTCTGGTTAAAAGCCATATCTGGTGTTATCGGATTGTTTTGCTTGGTTTTTGAAGAATTGATGTATATATTTTTAATTGTTTGGTTATTGACTTTTTGTTGATAGGTTATCAAGTACGAGAGTGTAATTCATGAATTCGATCCTTACTTCAATTATAGAGTGACACAGGTACGTTTGGTTTTTGTTTACTGAATTTGTGACAATGCTTTCAGTCTTCATACAAATTCGTGTTAGAAAGTGAGTTTTTTAATTTTATTTTTTATTCAGTTTGATGATTATGTATGCCTTGCCGATTGTTACGAGAAGAAGCATTTCTTCAAAACTTTGTTGCTGAATCTAACGCATGAAATATGCTTTATATCTAATCATGTGCTAAGACTAAGATGCCAAGAGTGAGATTTAGATTTGGAAAGGCTAAAAATAGTTTCAAATTGAATAATATGTCATTAATGGAGATCAAATACAAATCACCAGTCCTGTATGTTGTAGTATTTTGTGAAGACTATGTATAGAGGACCATTTTTGTTTTGTGTTTTCTGTTACAATTTCATTTAAAACTATGAATGTGGACTAGCAACAAATAGCACCTATTACACATGCAAGCACTGTTATTAAGTTCTCAATTGAATCCTTTCTAAGATTGGTAGGAGAAGCATCACATATGCTCTAATGTGGATGTTTTTACTTTAGTCGTGTAGAAAAAATTGGATACTACCCAGGCTTTGGAGTGTGTGATGATCTAAGTTCTCCTTAGAATTTTATCTTGAAGTTGAAGTGATTTTTCATGCATTTGCTTGTTGAACAATGAACATTGTCAAACAAAGTTGGTAAAGGAATCATGTCTACCTATTTATGGAATATTTCATATATGTGTGTGTGTGTGTTTCGTTTTCAAGAAGCCATTTAAAGGGTGTAGTCGGGGCCGGTGCCAGCAAATTTGAGGCTCTAGACGAAAGTCATGAAACACACAAAAGAAGGTCTCTGAATCAATATTAAAGGCCAAAAAGAGTAGAAAAACTGTTGGAAAATCTCAAACAAATGTGGTTAACTCCAAAAATATTTAAGGAGATCACAATTTCAGTTCTCGTAGACAATTCATCAAACAAGTTGATGGCAAAATAGAAAATCATGACAATCAAATCACTTACTAAAATTTAACTCAACCAAACTCCTAAATGATGGTTGTAGTGTTGATCTTTTGAGTTGTCGTCTCTAGTCTGATTTAGAAGTTTTTCACATAAAACTTCAGAAATATTTGAGTTTTCTATTTTAGTCTGATTTTGAGGCTCTTCAAGTAATATTAATTAAATAAAATTCAAACATAACACACTTAACTAAAAAAAATTAAATCGGTAGTTTAGTTTTGGGGAGGCCCCAGGCCTGGGCCTGGGCCGCCTCCCTCTGAAACCGACCCTAGGTGTAGTTGATTAATGCTTCAGAATATTTTACAAGCTGAAGAAACTTTTACACTTTTTTAACACTTTCAACATTGTGCTAAAAGTGTTGGTTGTCCAATCCTATCTATGACCTAAATTTAATTTTTTATGATGATGATTCTTTCTTGGCTAAAGAATAATCATCTTCATCTCCTTGGTTTCCTTCTCTATGAATATGAAATTTTTTGTTGAGTGTACTACAAGATGTTAGTACGCTTGTCAAAGTTTGTAGCCTTATCCAATGTGCATTCTCTCCGCTTTACGATGTTTACCAGAGCTTGATTGTCATAGTTGTTAAGAGGCGCACACGTGCAGAGGTGCAGCATATGGTACCTCCCACGCCCAAAGGTAGGTGAGTCTGTGTGCTTGACGTGCCTATGAAACATGGTAACTTTTAATATTTTTCTAGGAAAAGTGGAAAACACGTTTTAAAGGTTTCTTTTGATAGTTTGACATTTTATCTTTGTTAATTATTATGCTTTCTCATCATCATGTGTTTATGAGTTCTAGTTTTTTATTTCTTTTGTGCCGCACTTGTGTCAGTGTACACGCTTCAGGCGATAGGAGCCCTTCCCGCCCTTTATCTTTAACTACTATGTTGATTGTCCAATTCTTTCCGTGCTGTTGCTGCTCCAATCCTCTTCATCACGGATCAACCCTTATCCAGCTGCTGTTTCTCCATGTGTGTTACTGATGATCTATATTTCCGTTGCTATTTTTATTTAGGTCAAGTTATTTAGGGTTATAAGAAAGGAATGGGCCAGACTTTTGATTTGGAGCCATAATATGTTTGAGTATAGTTACTGTTTGTTATGTAAATATAAGGTTGCAGTCATTTAGAGGCATCAAAAGATCATCAAAACTTAGCGGCAGTTTTCTGCTTGGGCAGAAAGTTCTCTTCTCCTGAAGAAAATTGGTGCATTTATTTTTTCCTGCAGTTGAGTCAGTTGATATATTTTGAATTTTGTTCTCTCCACAAACCCTTGCTTCTATCACTTGATCTGATCTGGCGGATGGAAAACAAGATTGAGAAGATGGAGAAGGATGTTGACTGATTATCAGCATTTGATCGTATGCCAGCGAACATGGCATCGAGGAGTTGCTGATGTAGTGGGTCGCCAGGAAGGACTGCTGCCTCATGGCTACACATGCACAGTCCCTACTAGCCAGAATATCGCCAAAGTGTCGCAACGCTGCCCTGCTTATTCCCTCATGGAGACACTTGATCCACTTGATTGGAGCTTGACATGTACAGGAAGTTTATGGCAAATGGAAATTGTTTTCTAGCTCATCGTGTTTTTTATAGGAACCTGGCTGATTAGTTTACTCCAATTTGGAGACATCACACTGTGCAATCTTCTTTGATCCCACTGCCCATTTGTCCAAACTAAGTTGGCTGATGTTACCGACCTCACTGCCAATGTATTTCACATCATTATTTTTAACATGTTCGTTGAAGTAATCAGTCTCAGTCTGCTTTATTAATTATCTTGCTGTTTGTTCGTATGTGTAAATTATTTATATTCTTATGCTTCTTTATGTTGAATTGTTGATATCTATATAAGTCAGAGAAGGACGGTGACATGAGTTCTGTTAATTGCAGTATCTTACAAAAAGTGGAGTATATGACTTTTGGAATTGGTTTGATGACCGAACTTGGTAACTTTTATTGACAGTGCCTTATTTTTGTTCTACTGGAAAAGGTTATTTCCATTCCAGTTGTAATTAATATCAAACTTAGGACATTCTTTATTGCTTGAAAGGTATCCTCTCGGACGTGTGATTGGGGGAACTGTTTACCCTGGACTTACATTGACTGCGGGTACACTATGGAGGTGTGTGTTACGCATAATTCAGTAGCAGTATATTTATAAGAGAAGTTATTTCTTTAATTGTCATTTTTATGAACTAATAATAGTTTAGGTATTTAAGATTTTGATCGAGTTAAGAATCAATAATCCTACCGTCTCTTTGATTTTCACTCCTGTGGCATTGCTGATATGATCTTTCAAATTCATTGGCAGGTTATTGAACTCCTTAAATATTCCTCTATCCGTGGAAACTGTTTGTGTGTTTACAGCTCCTATTTTTTCTGCCTTTGCTTCGTGGGCAACATATCTTCTGACAAAGGTTCTGCTTGATTAATTATGGCATCCTTCTAATGGTTACCAACTTACTATCCAAGCTGATGGAGATGTTAAACGTTTAAGTATGCTCTGTGTAGGAAGTGAAAGGGGTTGGTGCTGGGTTGACTGCTGCAGCTCTTCTGGCCATGGTAATATTCTCTTATAACTATGTTTAGTTTTAAGTACTTGAAAGTATGAATGGCAGCATCTTGCACTTTCTTTTATGCTAAAATTCTTGCACACTCTGTCACAGAAGCGCTTTGCAAATGCTTATTGCTGCATGTGTACAATGAGAAGACTCTGATTTTACACGTCACAGTCCTTTTGATGTTAACCTCTTTTTTTCCCAATTGCTCTTTGCAATTTTTCTTTCTTTGGGAAACCTTCGAAATAATTGATTTTGGATTGAGTGGTGAGCTATGGGTGTGTGGTGGCGTTGTTGAACGTTTGGGCTGGGGGAGGTGCAGTGATGGCCGTAGGTGAGCAGTTTTGGATAACCCAGGATGGTGGGTTGGCAGATGTTGAGCTGATAGGAGAGGTTATACTGGCCTGGATTAGTGGTGAGAGTGTCGTGGGAGTATCTTCATCTGCTAGATATTGGTGTGGTCTTGTGGTTTAAATTTGGGTGTGATGTGGCAATGGTGGTGGATAAGTTGATTGATTTCTTTCCTTTTTGGGTGGGCTTGTGGAGTGGGTTACTCATAATCTTGAATTTTTTTTGCCAAATAATTAATGCTATTATTATCTATACTGGCTCTTTTATATGCTGAATTTTGGAAGAATTCAGATATATGTTTCTTAGTATGTAAATGTGATATTGAGGCACTTTGTTGGTTTTTCAACATTCATCAAGTTTATAATAAGTGGTTTAGAGTATAACATGAGTTTGTAACTTTTGGCTTTGCATTTTACTATGTTCATGGATTTTGAATCTGAACTTCAATTGACATTGGCATTTGTTTAACTTTTCTCAGGTACTTTTGCATTAAGAAATAAGAATACCAAGTTGTAGGGGTGAAAACGGATCGGATACGGGCGGATAGTGCTCTTCCCGTATCCTAACCCATATTTTTCTCTCGGATTCGGAGTCGGATACGGAAAGGACGGATACAGATACGAATTCGGATTATTCGGAATACGGACACGGGACGGATACAGGCCGGATTCGGGCCGGATTCGAATAAATATAATCGGATAATATGTTTCATAGAAAAATAGTTTGGAAGTGATTGCAGCATATAAAAAAACTACCTACACAATATTTCATAAAAGTTCTAATGCGAACTATAGTAATTTTTTTAAAAATAAAATCATTTCATATTAAGGTTCCCTCATTTTTACTTATTCAGTCTCTCCCATAAAAAACATAAGCTCCATACTTAGCAAAGACTAAAGAGTGTTAATTGAATTGTTTTTAACAATTATTAATATATATATATATATATTGTTTAAGAACAATCCCGCCCGGATTCCATTCTCTTTGATTGAGTTCCCGCCTCAAGGTCAGCGATTCGGAGATTGATTTGAAGAGCAGAAAATGCGGATCTAAAACACTGGAAGCACGCTTGAATGGAATTTCAATCAAGTTGGGAATAGGGAGCGCAGAATGAAATGGAGAAGGCTTATATATATATATATATATATATATATATATATTCGGCACCTTATTTTGCTTGCTCGCATTCCCTCTCTGATTCTTCCTCTCCGACTTCATTCTCTCTCTCTCTCTCTCTCTCTCTCTCTATATATATATATATATATATATATATAAAATAATAAAGTATATTTAAAAAAAATTAAAAATATGGATATCCGGACTTAATATCCGGTTTGTTATCCGGATAATTTCCGATAAAATATGGGAAAACTAGGATACGGGCGGATTTTGCAATATCCGAATTCTAACCCGCATCCGAATTCAACTATCCGGATCCGTATCCGAATCTGACCGATACTGCTTTTCATCCCGACTGATCCGGATCGGGCGGGAAATATCCGCCCAGTTTTCACCCCTACCAAGTTGTCATAATTAATTATCATATTTTACCTTTTTCCTTTTATTTTCCAATTTATAAAAGTTTGAGCATTATATTTATTTACAATGAACTTATTGTTAAGATACTTTTTTGGCCCCTTTTTTTGAGTGAATATTGAATGTAATGATTACTTCTCTTCCCTCGAACACTACAATTAACCCTACTGAATTTTTGTCTGGCTTATTGACTCTTCTCGAACCCTTTCATGCTATTTGTGATTAAGATAAATTAACTTAGTTTAACAACTCACTACTCAAAGAATTACGGCTGGAGTACTATAACTCCCCAACCTTGAAGAAGGGTTGAATAATTAAAAGGAAATGTAGTCTTATTTCAGCTGTAAGACCATTTTACTTTATTATTTTTCACACACGCACACATATATATTGAATCCACTCCATAGGGTAGGGATAGGGGGAGTCAAATTCAGGTGTAATCCCTAGTGGGAGAATCCGTTGCCACTGGGCTAGCCTCAGTGGTTACTTCATTATTTTTTATATGAATATTGATACTTTTAGGGGTGAAAAAAGTTACTTTTCAAGAAAGATATTTAAAGTGCTTTGAAATGTATGACTTCTGATTAAAAAAAGTATGATCATCTTCTTTTAGTCTTACATTAATTTTTCTGTATGTACAATTATACAACTGGAAAAATAGATAGAGAAAATTATGATATTTTTGCTGGCTCTTTGATATATGAATTCAAAGTTATACTATGTATGACGACTGTGAAGTAGAAAGAAAAGCAAAAGAACTAAAACAATTGAACTAAGAGATAACTACCTGAAAGCAAACTAGGACTCCCCATCATCTTTTGGCTGACGTTAAAATTTCTCACGGTGAGCACGATAAGGGTAATCTGTTCCGTAGAGAAAAATGCCAGAGAGGGAAAATTGTTATTTTGAAATTTAGAGATAGAGAGCTTACAATTAAGACTTCAAGCTATGGTGAATGCTGAAGTTGATTTGGTGATTGTTTCAATGAATTGTTGTTGACTTTTTGCAAGCATAGTATGGGATTGGGATATATTATCTGAAGAAGGGTCAAGAAATGAGTATGGCTTGTCCATGTGAGAAAAGATTCAGAGTAAAGGTTGTCGGTCATTTGACATTGTGTTCACTAAAATTGATGACAGAATGAAATGTCTTGTATGGGCGTATAGGTTATTGTGATTGAACCATTTTCTCTGATTATAATGTCAGCTTTGCTCGATTGGAGCTCCCTTGAAGTAATAGTTGAATATATATCATATCATGGTGATAACTAGTGCAATCTTAAGTTTCTGTGGCCTGTGCTTGAAATGTTTTCTTTATATGGTTTTGTTCGTTGAACAATGGTCTTTATTTTTAGAACTTGCTGTTTTCTTGTTATGGTTAGCCTAGTTTTTTGGTACAATGGCATACTCACAAGCATTGTCGCCAAGAGCGTTCATGTATCGTAAACTGTCGCCTGAGTAAGAAATTTATTGGTACCACATATAGTTTTGGATATATTTATATGTACGCACACACACATATATATTATGAATTACTTGAAATTCAAAATAGCAGAGTTACCATTTTCCATCACTTTTTTTTTTTCATTTAATACAAATGAAGATCTGACATTTCTGTCTTTTCTTTGGTTTCAGAAAGTGAATTAGACTGAATGTATAAATGCATTAGAATTTAGAAGTTATGGTGATGTTGCGTGCTGGGGGTGATGGGTTTTGGTGATAGGGAATCTTTATGTATGGACTATTGAAATTAAATATACCTCTCTTGAATAAACATGAGCTATTAAAATTATTTTATACTTGCACAATGTTGCTTTCTTTTTCTAAATATATTTTTAAATACAAACTATAATGTTTATTTTGTTTTATTTCAATACAAAATATCTCGAGTTTTAAAGTATCACATTAACATTCAACTTCTATTTTCATAAGTTAAATAATTTATTTTCATGAATATGTATTTTCTGAGAATAACTTTACCCCTATGGAATTAATAAATCTCGAAAAGTATTTTTCTAACCTCTGACAACTTGGCTAATGCCTCTTTTTACAAGTTTGGCTACTTGTGGCTTAATTTGGTATTTTTTTTTGATGGGAATGTATTTGAAGTACTTGTTTGTTTCAATGCGAAATGAAAATATTTTTGAATAATCGAGTGTTTTGAAGTATATGTGTAACGTTGAAGATGGAATTGAGGTGAAAGATGGAAAATATAATCATTTTATTCTAAAAAATATTAAAACAAAAAAATGATATACTTCCAACAAATGTCTTGCCATCTCACCCTAAGAGAAGTTTGGGCAATGTCCATGCAAAGTCCACACCTCAACTTTTTGAAACAATTATGAAAAAGTTATATTGTAATATGAATCTTGTGAGTCAATATGGGCTCTCTTCATGCCTTAAGATTTTCTGAAGGAAAAAAAAGGAAGTGAAGGAGAAAGTGTTGGATTATTAGAGGCTTTGATGGCACCATGGTGTCCACAAAACTTTAGATGTGTTAGTTTTATAATAATTCATTTTTTTACTTCTATTTGAACTTTGAAGAGAACCTACAAGTAGTATGAAGGCTCCTGGATGGTTTCCCTGTAACAGAAAGATAGCAAACTATGAACTTGCTGGTGAAGAACATTGTGCTGCCATACCAAAACCTATCAGGGGTCTTTGTGGCCACTTTTCGAGACATCTTTCTGGTTATAGAGCAAGCTAGGTTAGCATCAAGAGAAATTAGAGACAAGAACAGAGGGTTCCAAATAGATTTCTGGGACAAGGGGCGGGGCTGATATCCCAAAGTAGCGTATAATCGAAAATTTCATGCCTATATACCTATATGCTTCTAATACAAGTACCCTGTTGTTTATTGTATTTGATGATCTAATAATTAGTGCATGTAGATGCTCTAATAGTACATGTAAATGCTCTGCTTTGTTTGTAGATGCTCTAATAGTACATGTAAATGCTCTGCTTTGTTTGAGAGTCTCCAATGTAAGTAATCAGCAGTCCTGTGCTTTCTTATTGCACAGGTACCATCATATATCTCTAGATCTGTGGCTGGAAGCTATGACAATGAAGCTGTGGCTATTTTTGCTTTGATCTTAACTTTCTATCTCTATTTAAAGGTGAAATATTGATGTGTTTCCTGTTTAATCACTTTTTATGCTGTATTACTATCTTTTTAACTACTAATTAATTACATGTAGTACATTAAATTTCCTAGTTTATTTTCCGGATCATGGTCTTGAAATATTGTAATGCTGGAAGCACTAATAGTTCCATTAACTGCAGACACTGAACACAGGATCTCTTTTTTATGCTACTTTCAACGCGATAGCATATTTTTACATGGTGGGTGTTCCTGCTGCCCCCTTTACCCTCCTTGCTGTATTTGACCTATGTTCCTACTGGTTTCACGGAATATGGAAATATTCATTCTTTGCATATATCTTTCAGGTTTGTTCTTGGGGAGGGTACACATTCATTATAAACCTTATTCCGATGCATGTGCTGCTATGCATTGTAACTGGTCGCTATTCGTCAAGGCTCTACATTGCTTATGCTCCGCTTGTAAGTATCTTAGCGTGCAAGAACTTATAGGATATCCAGTCTGGATTTGTGTATTTGCTTCAGATATGAAGGCTGAAGACGAGCAATACCCCTAACTGATAAACTGAAACATGTCGATGATTATGAGATTTTCAAAATTACGCCTTAATGTACGGAAGTTTGAGGGAAAAGGTTAGACACAATGTAAACCCTCCTGCCTATTAAGAAGGAAAAACTGATCTGAAGAATATATATCCCTTTAATAATGTTATTTAGGTTGAACGAAAAAGGGGCTCATTCCTCATGGATGAGTGGCTAGGGTCTAAACTTGGTGTTATAATGGAGTTCAAAGCCATTTATGAATCGAGTATTATCGAACTATTTTATGTAAACCTTTGTTTCACCAGACTGGCACTTAACATGAAGCTTGTCAGTGATCCTTCCATTCTAATTAAGACCTTTTTTGAAGATCATAGTGGTGACTGAGGAAATATATGCTGCATATGGTTCTGGAGACACTTTAAAGTAGTTCATGTATTTTGAGGATTTTGATCCAGATTTCCGAGCTAGCATTCGTGATGCTGTTAAATAAGCGATGACTAATGTTTCACTCAGTTCATGTGTTGAGTACCTTTCTTATTGCATCGGTTCACAAAGTTCTTACCAAATAGAAAATTGGTATACATGTAAAAATGACATGTGAAAATCAAGCCTGTTCTGAATCTGATGGAAATGAAAAATCTTTTCAAGTGATGGTTTTATTCAATTCCGGAAAGAAGCCTAACTAGCATAGTATGTTCTGGGTGTTAAAGCTTTGTACTGCACAAATATATGACGTTCAAATATTTTGTTGGGATGCAATATCAAATATTTTTACATATTAGAAATATTGGAGTATCTGTTTAACTATGTGAATATGTTCACATACACATGATATTTATGTTATGCATATTTTTATTAGATTAATCTGTCACTGTCCCTGTTAACACCTTAGCTTCCTGAATGCAGGTAGTCTTGGGAACACTGTTAGCGGCTTTGGTGCCAGTTGTAGGTTTTAATGCTGTCATGACATCAGAGCATTTTGCTTCATTTCTTGTAAGTTTGTATATTGCACTTTCATCAATTAGTATATTCTTGTTGACTATATTTGTTTTTCTTGAAAAATTGTTTTTATGCTTAACACGTGCCATGAATTTGCCAATCGCTTTCTTAGTGTAATGTTTTCAAATTTTATAAAGGTTGAATTGGTATCAGTTTGCGTACATGTAGGAAGGTCTTTCATGATGTATATTGGTTACTACTTCAACACTTGTTGCATATGTGAATTCGAACTACTTCCGTAGTTTGATCTGCTCTGAAATGGTACCATAGATCATGGTTATCAAGTCGTCGACTACTCGATGACAAGTCGTCCTGTTGGGTTTTGAAAAAAGTTGCTGGACGACTTATTGAGTTTAGACGGTAAATTTGTTTTAACCGGAAACCGACCCAAAAATCCGAATTTTTACCCAGAAACCAACTGGTAAACTGGATTATAAATAAAAACTGGTTAAAGCGTTTGAAAAAACACACGTTTTTCCATCTCGTTTACACATTTTGTTTGCTAGCTACAACTTCAATTATGTTTGGATGTTATTATGCAGTGACTATTGGATATTTGTTGAATTTGAACTTTATATTCTATTAGTTTTGATGAAAACTCTGAAACTGTTGTATGTTTAGTTATATTATGTATTAAATCTAATTTTTTTTTATATATATATATATATATATATATATACACATACATGAACTTCTTGTCGACTTGACACGACTAGTCGAACGACTTGTCGACTTGTCTTCCTGACAGTGCATGAGCGACTTGGCTCGACTTGGCATCGTGATAACCTTGCAATAATCATCTCCAGATTATAATAGTCATTGTATTATTTCAGTTCTATTTGTTTGTATTATTGTGATTATTTGTTTTAGTCCATGACAATAGTGTTGATTGAGCTGTTGATGAGCTGTCCCTGTCATAGTTGTCAATAGCGAATAGCGGTCTGTAGCTATCACAAGCCCGCTTAGCTATATAGCGATAGCGATGCGATAGCAGCCGCTATCTTAAAATATAGCAACAAGTTTGTAAATAAGTGATATATGTAAGTATATGGTAAGTACTCTAACAATTGTAATGCATATACATGTCAAACAAGTACCGTAATAACAAAATAAATTCATTAAAGAAGACGAGCGCACTGAACGGACGCGAGTAGGGCAAGAGGAGGAAAACCGTAGAAATGAAAAGAATATTGGAAAGTGTAAAGAAATGGGAGTGGGGGTTATTAGGGCTGGGCCTTTTAGTTAGTATTTTTGAGAACAAAAAAACAAATTAAACTTAGCCGCCAGATCGCCGCTATCGCTAAGTGGGCTTAGCCCAAAAACCGGTGTTTCATGGCCGCTACATTAAAACAGGTAGCATGTTGTGGTGAATAGCGATGGGCGGCTGCTTCACATTGCTACTCGCTATAGCGACCTTAGCGGCCACTATTGACTACTATGGTCCCTGTTTGTGAATGCCAATTGTGCTATCTCAATTTACTTGCCAATCTTTTTTGTCTTAGCTAGTTTAGAGAAATTTAGCCTTGTACAAGATAGATATCCTGATCATAGTTAAATGTGTCTGACAAAGTGGCAAGAAAGATTAGGACTTAATGACGACGCAAAGTCGAGCCAAGTCGCTTGAGTACCTTCAAGAACACTAGTCGACAAGTTAACCTACTAGTCGTAACAAGTCGACAAGTCTTTCATATACATATATTTAAAAGAGTTGGGCACTCGACCGCGCTGTGTCTGATGTAATATATAATTTAACTAAACACACATCAAATTCACAGTTTAAATCAAAAGTAATAGAAATAGTTCTGTTTTTATTAAGATATAGGGTTATGCGAGTAGAGAGAGAGAGAGAGAGAGGGAGAGGGAGGGAGGGAGAGGGAGAGAGAGAGGGGGGCGGGGGGGGGGGGGGCAAAGAACACCCTGAGTCGCCGGCTGAGGTATCCTATCGAGTGTCTTTGGAAAAAGGATGGAATATGCGCAAGTTTTATGTGTTTAACCTTTTTTTTTAAATTTTTTGGGTTGGGTTCCGGATCAAACCCATCAGCGTCCAAATCTAGAAGTTGTTGATTGACTTTTTCTAGAATCTCGACTAGTCGTCGTCTTCATATAACCATGCTTACCCTATGGAACCTTTTGTAGTGAATAGGGGATAGATATGGCCAAATAATATTACAATCCAGGGAAATTAAATTTGACTTTCTTGTATTAATATACATGTTACATGTGATTAGATTTGTTTCGCTATTTTTTTTTTTTTTTTTTTTTTTTTTTTAATAATGATGGACACATCTAATTGTTGAATATCCTCAGTTCAATAAGAATTTGTTTTTCCGATGATAATGCTCAGGTCTTCATCATTATACACATTGTGGCTCTTGTTTATTACATCAAAGGAATTCTTCCGCCCCAAATGTTCAAAGTAGCAGTTACTCTTGTAGTGTCAGTTGGGCTGTAAGCTTCTCTTTTCTCTAGTCTCTTGTCAATCATTCTTGTTTGGAATGGAGATTAAATGAAATAAAGCATCTCAGGTTTAGCCACATTGGTGTATGTTGTATATTTTTCCATTATGTCGCCGTATTTTCCTCTTTCATTTTTAGTAATTCTGTAATTTTCTCCTCAAGTTTATTGTTTTGGGTCAGCCATGTAGACTAGAAGGGTAAGAGACATAAAAGTTTTCTGTGTTTGCTTATAGTTTATTTTTACTATTCAGGATAGTTTGTGGTGCTGTTTTGACTGTACTAATAGCATTGGTAGCTTCCAGTCCGACGAAAGGATGGAGCGGACGAAGTCTGAGCCTGCTAGATCCGTAAGTTCATGATTGTATTATGTTTGTGTAGTACATTATGCATTGCTCCAATCTTGTATGGTAAGTTGTTTTGTAAACTAAAGCTGTTCCACTATGCATTAGGAATGTGAAACTTTAATTTGTGACCTTACATCTGACAGGTCCTTTTTTTAGTTAATATTATTATCAAACTATTATTAATAAAATGTTATAGTCTAGTGAGTTGATGAAATGGTTGGAGAATGATTGTTCTACAAGTCTATTTTGATCAATTTTACTTGACTACTTGTCATCGAATTGAGTTGAGGAGTCTTTGGGCATTGAGGACTAATTCATTCTCGTCTTCCTAATATTTTAGACAATATCATCATTTTCTGCTGATAGTGTTCTTGAGGGATTATTGTTAGCTGTTACTTAACTTGTACGTATCCATATATTTTGTATACCTAATGGAATATAAATGTGCTCGATTGACATAATTCACACTTTACCATCCTCCGTCCTACAGATTCTGGTAGAGTCAAAAGGAGGTTAAAGCTGGTTACTTTCTTTTTTGATTCCTGCTCTGCTAAAATTGTACTGAAGCGAGGAATTAGCTTTTGTTTTCAGATTCCAGTTCCCAGAGATAACTGTAGAACTAAAGCTGTTGCCAAAAGCTCCTCTTTTTGTTGTGACTATCCAGTCCTTTTTGGTATATATTTCCTTGTGCTTATGCTACATTGGGCATACGGCATACCTGTTGGAATATTTTAGCTTTGTTTCCCCAAATTTATTCATGTAAATGTGGAATTTAGTGTGCCTATCATGACTTGTTTGTTCTATTTGTAATTAATCATATTGGCAGCGTTTGGCATACTTATATTTTCTTTTTTCCCATTGTATTTTCTTCCCTACATGGAATTGAGAACAGAACTTATGCGAGTAAGTACATTCCAATTATTGCGAGTGTTAGTGAACATCAACCCCCAACATGGCCGTCTTACTTCATGGACATTAATGTTTTGGCATTTTTGGTTCCAGCTGGCATCGTTGTAAGTTCTCAATATTTTTATGGAAGTGGAGTTATTCTTATCCGATTTGATGTCTTATCCTCCATTTGTTGCTTTACTAATGGTCCTTTCTTTTTGAAATTCACAGGCGTGCTTTTTGCCACTGTCTGATGCAAGCTCTTTTGCAGTTCTTTATATTGTTACATCAGTATATTTTTCTGGTGTCATGGTATGGTATCCATGATTCCAAGTCCAACTCACATGCATCACATTGTCCTCTGTTAATCTGCTCCCAAACCATGTAACTTCTCTTTGATGATATGCTAGGTGCGCTTGATGCTTGTTCTCGCTCCAGCAGCTTGTATAATGTCGGGGATTGCTCTTTCAGAAGCTTTTGATGTTATTACTAGATCAATTAAATTTCACTTGCTTGGTGCAATGGAAAACCCTCATGACAATGTAAGCAAGCCATTCATCCTACAATTCATTGAAATAACTGATATTTAAGCTGCGGACTAAAATGCTTATGATCTTTATAAGGAACGGGATACTACTTATGTGGTGAACACTGAGAAGAATGAGGACTCGTCAAAGGAACGATCTTTTAGAAAAAGTAAGAAGAAGGAAAAAGAGAACACAGAGAGAGTCTCTATTGTAGCCCGGTTACAACAGAGGCTTCTAGTCTTACCCTTGGAGACTTCTCTCATTGCTGTTTTCTTACTCGCCTTGCTGGGTGCTTTCTATGTGGTATGTGATAAAGTCCTGATTGAATAATGTTTTCCTTCAACCTGAACTTGCACAATATGTATATGAAGGAATCTTCCATGGTGGTCCATTCTTCTCGACCTTTGTGATTATTTGCTGTCAAGTTGATATGAGATGTCTTTTCGCTCATGATGAATTTATCTTAGTGAAAAACAAAAAAGAATACAAGGAAAACCATGAAGTTTTACTTTATGCAAAGTTGACTTAACCATGTTTTATGAACATGGACGTCAGAATTGTTGGGATTCTGTTAAAGAAAACACTCAATTTATCTGCTGGATTTAAGCTCTATGAATTACAATGAGTTTGGAAGCTGGTTTTCATGGTTATTATGTTTTATGCTCTGGCTGGCCACCGAGCAATTTGCAACTCATTGGTAGATCCCCAGAGCTTGACATTATGGCTTCTAGAAGTTTTGGTCTATTTATTTGAAATGAATCAAATCTTTAAATGTATACACATAAAAAATATTAAAAATATTATATGAAGTTTCATTGCCAGTTGGTCTTGGTATCATCACATTGTTACCCCACTGGTGCTGTATGCAAGTTTGACATGTATAAACTAATTAAGGTTCTGCTTGTTGTAGGTCCATTGTGTCTGGGCTGCTGCAGAGGCTTATTCTGCTCCATCCATTGTGCTAACCTCTCGTTCTCATGACGGCCTTCATGTCTTTGATGACTTCAGAGAGGCATATTCTTGGTTGCGCCATAACACGGAGGTGGATGCTAAAGTAAGTAGCTATTCTGCACCTCGATTTCCTGATATCTCTTTGCCAATTAATTGTTCTTCTTGTAACTCTTCTGCGAATTATGACACTGGTAAATCATGCTACTATCAGCAATCACCCTACATTTTGTAGTTGAGTAATGTGAGTACTAATGGAGTCGAGTATGCTTTTAAGCATAGTGAACCACTGCTATATATGATGAAACCATTATTTCATTAATGCTTCGAATGGTCAACATTTTCTGTGAAAATGGGTAGCTGATTGGAGTTGCAGGATTTGATGCCCTGGCAAAACATCATGGTGTGTAGTCCCTTCATATTTCTCTCTTGCCTGAACTTTTATAACATATTGAATAGAAATTGCTGATGAAGCCATGGATACTGCTCATAGGAAGCTCCAACCTTCTTAAATGTGTGTGTCCGCGCATTCTCACATGTGATTCACAAATAAAATTAGTTCCTTTCCTTGTATTTTTATATATCTAAGAGCTCCTCAAATCGATCTTCTAGACAAGTTCTGAATTTTTCTAACATTAGCACAATCATAATATGTTGAGCTTTTTTCTTTGCAAAAATCTGACTCATTTTTTGTTGTTCTTGCTATTGCTTCTGATTTCCGAAAGGTTGCATCTTGGTGGGACTATGGTTACCAAACAACTGCTATGGCAAACCGCACTGTTATTGTGGACAATAATACCTGGAACAACACACATATTGCAACTGTTGGTACTGCAATGTCCTCCCCGGAAAAGGCAGCTTGGGATATTTTCAACTCATTGGATGTGAAATATGTCCTAGTTGTTTTTGGAGGTTCTTAGTTACTAAATTGAGAAGACTTTTTCTTAAGGTATATAATGTCCGCACTCACAGCGAGTCTTCATTTTCAGGTCTTGTTGGGTATCCAAGTGATGACATTAACAAGTTTCTGTGGATGGTACGGATAGGCGGGGGTGTATTTCCTCACATTAAGGAACCTGATTATTTGGTGAGTAGTTAGTACAAGTACTTCTCTTTTTTTAAGGATTACTTTGTTTCTATGTACTAATCTTCTGTCTGTGTACAGTGTTGGATTTTGTCAATTTTGTTGATGAGTTTATATCAAACATATCTATTTGATAATCTTATCCAACAACAACAACAACATCTAAGCCTTAGTCTCAAAATGATTTGGGGTCGGCTAACATGAATCAAACTTTGAAACCGTCAATAATCGTTACATAAATAACATAAAAGGAAAAAGAGGGAAAAAGTAGAGAAAAAAGCAAATAAAAAAGAGAATGAATGAAAAAAAAAAAGAAAAAAAAAAAGATAACATGAAATAAAAGAAAATAGGAATTAAAAAAAAAAAAAAAAACAGACACCATCCCCCAACCGTATTCTTTCCCGCCACATTTGCCTCGCCATCGCCATAATTTATCCAATTCCAAGAAACCGCATATCATTTTCAATCATCTTTATCCAAGTTTTCTTGGGTCTTCCTCTACCTTTCACAACATTACTTGCTCCCCAACTTTCTAGCCTCCTCCTGGGCATCAATAGGTCTTCTTCTCACATGACCAAACCATCGTAATCGATTCTCCATCATCTTGTCTTCTATAGGCAACTCTTACCTTCTCTCCGATCACCTCATTTCGAGTCGATCCTTTTTGTATGACCACACATCCATCGTAGCATACGCATCTACGCCACATTCATCTTTTGACGTGACACTCGTTTTACATTTCCAACACTCGGTGCCATATAACAAATGCAGCCTAATTGCCGTGCGGTAAAATTTACCCTTTAATCTATGAGGCATGCCGATCACATAAAACCCCTGTGGCACTCTTCCACTTCAACCACCCGCCTTTATTCTCGAGCCACATCGCCATCTAGCTCTCCATCCTTTTGGATAATAGATCCAAGATACCGAAAGAAAGTGGATCCATGAACAACTTTCCCATCAAATGTGATCACCCCGCCTCTCTATCACTGTTTCGCTAAACCTACACTCCATATATTCGGTCTTACTTCGCTCGGCTAAAGCCTCGAGCTTCCAAAGTATCCTCCAAAGTTCCAATTTACAGCACTCCAACCTTCGTTTCATCAATCAACACAATATCATCTGCGAACATCATACACCGGAACGTCATTTTGAATTTCTCTTGTCAATTCGTCCATGACTATGGCAAAGAGAAAAGGACTAAGAAACAGATCCTTGATGCACCCCAATCGTAATAGGAATTCTTCCATCCTCCCAACATTAGTACGTACACTTGTACTAGCTCCCTCATACATGTCCTTTATAATGTCAATATATTTCCGCGATACACCCTTCTTTGCTAAGGCCCACCAAAGTACTTCTCTTGGTACTTTATCATACGCCTTCTCTAAATCAATAAAACCATATGCGATCTTTCTTTTTATCTCGATAATGTTCCATCAAGCTATAGGATAAGATAAATTGCTTCCATGGTCGATCTTCCAGGCATAAATCAACCGATTTTCTGTTATCTTCACACATTTCACGATCCTTTGTTCAATCACTCGTTCCCACAA
Source organism: Orobanche coerulescens (assembly GCA_033398695.1). Classification (NCBI taxonomy): domain Eukaryota; kingdom Viridiplantae; phylum Streptophyta; class Magnoliopsida; order Lamiales; family Orobanchaceae; genus Orobanche; species Orobanche coerulescens. Next base: position 96,205,332 of record CM065810.1, on the reverse strand, counting down.
CTTCATGGTATGACTCATTAGTTTAATTCGCGATAATTAGAACAATCTTGAACATCACCTTTGTTCTTATACAAAGGGACGAGAATACTTTTCCTCCATGCCGACGGCATCTTATTGCTTCTCCAAATCTTATTGAAAAGCATAGTTACCCATTCGATCCCTCTCTCCCCCAAACACCTCCAAACTTGATAGGTATACCATCTGGTCCTTCTCGCTTTCTTTGACCCCATCTTCTTGATGCAATTGTCACTTCACCCTTTTGGATTCTTCTCTTAAACTCTCGGTTAACCATACTTGAGAGGATGTTTAAATTCCCAATATCTTGTTCTTGATGGCCATTGAATAGGGTATCAAAGTATGACCTCCCTCTCTCTTTTATCTCTTTATCTTGAACCAAAACTTTTTGGGCAGTATCTTTACACATTTAACTTTTCCAATATCTCGCGTCTTCTTCTCTCTCATTCGAGCAAGTTTATAGATATCTTTTTCCCCTTCTTTAGTATCTAATCTTGCATATAATTCTTGATTGACCTTTGATCGGGCATTTCGCACTGCCTTTTTAGCTTCTGTTCGAGCTTTCTTGTACTTCTCATAATTCTCATCGCTCGAGCATTTACCCAGTACCTTATAACATTCACGTTTGGTCTTTATCGCTTGCTTAACTTCATCATTCCACCAAGATGTGTCCTTACTTGATGGTCTGTTTCCTTTAGATTCTCCTAGGACTTCTTTTGCAATTTCCTTTATGTTGTGTTCCAACAAGTTCCACATCGAATCTATATCCATCTCCGTGCAATCAGACCAAATACCACTATCAGCAATCTTAGCCACAAAAGTATGTCGACTCTCCCCTTGGAGCTTCCACCACTTAATTCGAGGGTCAACTTGTGGTCTTCTCTTTCTTAAGTGCCTCTTACCTCGAAAGTCAAGCACCACAACCCTATGCTGTGTTGCAGCACTCTCACCGGGTATTACCTTGCAATTAGTAAAACTTTTCCTCCAAACATTCCTTACTAAAAAGAAATCAATCTGAGTTGCATTACCTCCGTTTCTATATGTCACCAAATGAGAGTCCTTTTTCTCGAACCAAGTGTTCATAATACCCAAGTCATGAGCTAATGCGAAATCCAATATATCATTTCCTGCTTCATTCCTGTCCCCAAAACCAAAGCCACCATGAATGCTCTCAAAGCCATCTCTGCTAACACCGACATGCCCATTGAGGTCACCACCAATGATCAATTTCTCACCCATAGGAATTCGTTCGACAACCTCTTCCAAATCTTCCCAAAATTCTTGTTTGATCGATGCATCCAATCCTACTTGTGGTGCATAAGCACTTATGATAGTTAGAAACTCATCCCCTATCACAAGCTTAATACTCATTATTCTATCGCTATTTCTTGACACTTCCACCACATCATCAATGAATTCTTTATCAATGACGATACCCACTCCATTTCTACTTCTATCCTTTCCAGTACCAAAGCTTGTAACCCCAAGGAGCTAACACTCTTGCCTTCTCGCCAACCCACTTAGTCTCTTGTAGACACATTATGTGAATTCTCCTCCTTTTCATAACCTCCCCCACTTCTGCTGATCTCCCCGTCAAAGAGCCAACGTTCCAAGTTCCAAACCGCACCTTACTACCCTTACTAGCCGCAAGAACTAACTTCTCTGTCTGTCCCCGTCCACGCTGCAAGGATTCTTGCACATTTGACACCACACCCATACTTCGAGGTGGCGCGCCGCTTCCGGGCGACGACCTAGCAACCCTTGCATATTTTCCACTACACCCGGGCCTATGAAGTGTAGCGCATCCTTGCTCATTTGACACCACCCTCAGATGTAAAGGTGGCGCGCCGCTTCTGGGCGACGACCTAACAACCCTCGCATACTTATCACTGCACCCGGGCCTATGAAATGCAGCGCGTCGCTTCTGAGGAGACGCCCCAACGATTTTCAATGTTTGATTCATGTCCATGGAATGTGACGAGTTTTACGCTGGCTGCCACTAACCTACCGCAACCCTCCTCTTTTATCCGGGCTTGGGACCGGCAATGGATGTCAAGAAGACACCCACGGGCAGAGTTATTTGATAATCTTATCCAAAAAAGAAAAATTGGTAACAAATGTATTCGTTTTTTGATATATGATATACTTCAAACGCCTAATGTATTTGGTCGCTTTAATGATGTTGTCATTGACGAGTTTAGTTTTTTAAGTGTTATAATGTATTTCATTTCACACCATGGAGTTTTTAGTTGTGGGCTGTTCTATCCTTTCAGTGAAACCACTTCGCTCTCATGACCAATTGTATTCTCTTCCAGAATAATGTTTGTATATTCCACTATAAATTTCATTCAAAACTTGGTATGTAACTTCCACTTTCGTTAGGATTTGCACATCTTCTAATGTGGCAAAATGACCAAGTATTTTTATTATTTTGATGGGGTAAATGAAAGACTACATCTTTACCCGAATATTGTTCTGAGAGGTCAAAACATAAATTACTGATTCGGAGAAATTATGGTGCCCTCATAAAAAGGCATTCTTGAGTTCTTATGCTAGGAGAAATTATGGTGCCCTCATAAAAAGGCATTCTTGTCTACCCGTGCTTTATTTTTATTCGAAGAGCACCTTACTGTCCTTGTTTCGAAGGCATTTTTTTGCTGAGTTTATATCTTAAGTATTATAGAGTTTCTTTTGATTGGTCTGTCACACTAGATTTGTTTTTCTGATGGAGAGAAGGGACATATACACTTTCCAGTCCGATATGGATCTCTCCTTACTAAGTGATAGTTTTCATCTGGTTATTAAATGTTGCTCCTGCTGCCTATTTTCTGGTCTGGTATATCTTGCTTTTTTAACTGAACAAAAATAGAGCTTTATTTACTGAATTTCATCATGGTGTTGTACAGAGAGATGGTCAGTACCGAATTGATTCTGAAGCAACTCCAACCATGCTTAACTGCCTCATGTATAAACTTTCATATTACAGGTATGTTTTTTTTTTTCGGGGATGTTTGTTTTTTTGTTCTGCTGCTTAGAAAATCATCATTTGCCTGTGCTTTGTCTTTTAGATTTGTGGAGACAGATGGTAGAGGCTTCGACAGGGTGAGGCATACTGAAATCGGGAAAAAGCATTTCAAACTCACCCACTTTGAAGAGGTAATCTTGATGTGGTTTGCACTCTTGATTCATATACCATCCTAATTCTCCATTAAATCCTGGAGATGGTAGTTTAGTGCATGGTGATAGATCTGGAGAAGAGACTTACTATGATGAGCTTTTTTTGCGTGGTGCATTTCATTTTTGGTGTTTGTTGCAGTTGTGTTGCTCTTAAATTAATTTTCCTTGTTTGGTCCTGTAATTAGGTGTTCACCACTCATCATTGGATGGTCCGGATATACAAACTGAAAGCCCCAAGGAATAGAATCCGCGCAAAGACCAAGAAATCTAAATCTGTAAGTAGAATTCCGCACTCGGTAGATCCTATTGTACGTATTGACCACTGAACATACATATGATACTAATTAATACGTCTACCCTTGGCAGAAAGCTAGCTCTATGTCCAGCTCGAAAAGAAGTGGAACAAGGAAGCATTAGCCCTACTTTATGATGCTCATACTCACTTGTGTACGTAGGTAGTACGGAACATTCTCATGACCGGACTTTTGTCTTTCATATAGAGAAAAAAAAAAGTCATTTAAAGGATCTTGCGGTACCATCTATATATTGATTTATCAATTTGATAGGCTGCTAGAAGAGAGGTTTTCAACAATTTTTGATTTGCTGTTTAGATTGAGACAGAAGAAATCACATCTCTAGTCCCGTGTTCAGGGATAGGTCAGTTTCCAAGTTACTTGAATTCCCGTGTAAACCAAAACTCAATGATACAATTCGAATGATTGGTTTCAAGCTTTTTTCCTTGTATGAAATTGAGCTGCTCCTGTTGCATCACCATTGGGATATTATCCGAGCAAATTATTAGGTACACTTCCGAGTACCTTGGATGGTAATCCTAATGTACTTCACACGAGTTTCTCTTTTTAATAATATTCTTTCTTCCTCTCTCAGTTCTCTTTTCTTTCCCCTTCAACTTCACACTCGCAACACAATTCTTGGATACACGCTATTCCCAACACCACCATCCATGCAGAGGCTGATGAAAAGCGACGGTGATGCGACAAATAGATGGGGCTAGAGCAGGCGATTCTAATTGAATTCCAAAATGAATTTGGATTTTTTTTTTTTTTTTTTGTTCTCTGACGGAGGTGGTGGTGGTTTGGTTTCTGTATACAAATTATTGTTGCGGCCGTGGGGAACTTGGACTTGGCTGAAAGGAAAACAACTGATTTACTTTTCTAATTAAATATGATGAATATTTATCGTAAAAGTGATGAATATTTAGTAGAAAATTGATGACCATTTTAAAATGATGAACATTAAGCATCTACCATAAAAGTGATGAACATTTATAATAAAAATATAGGAGAATGATCAGCAACTACCGGTTATATCGTAAATTCACAACTATCTTGGGTATTTTTTTTTTTCATCACTAGTTCATATTTTACTTAATAAGATTGATATACTTTTTTAATAATTATCATTTCAAGTAACATTCATTTTTTTACTCCCCATTTCTCTACTCAGTTTCTCACTATAGAATTATTGAACCAATTAATCGGTATCAATATTTAGTCTTTTATTACACCATCTTTCTATCCACTTTCTTTTTTTAGAATTATTACCCCAGTTAATTGGTTTCAACATTTAATATTTTATATCTCTGGCCATTTTCTTTCTCTAAAATTATCACTCGATGTATCACTATCAACATTCAACATTGTATTTCCTCCTCTCTACCCACTTTCTTTCTCTAAAATCTCTCTCTAAAATACTACTTCAAGTGATCAGTTCCAACATTCAACTTCTTACTCCACATCTCTCTACCACTTTCTCACTTTAGAATTAACACTCCAAGTAACAGTACCAATATTTTACTTTGTACTCCCACTCTCAACACACTTTCTTTCTCTAGAAGACCACCCTAAGTAATCCGGACTAATATTCAACTTTTTACTTCTTCCTCTTTGTACTCACTTTCTCTCTTTAGAATTACCACCACAATTAATCAGTACCAATGTTCATTTTTTACTCTCCCACCTTTCTACTCACTTTCTCTCTCTGGAATCACCACACCAAGTAATCAGTACCAACATTCAGCATTTTACTCCTCTATCTCTATCCATTTTTCACTCTAGAATTATCACCCCAATAATCGGTACCGGCATCTAACATTTTACTCCCCCGTCGTCTCTACCCACTCTCTTTATCTCCCCAAAATTACCAATTTAAGTAATCAGTACCAACATTCAATATTCTACTCTCCTATCTCTATCTCGCTTCTCTATAGAATTATCAACACAAGTAATCGATACTAATATTCAATTTTTTACTCACTCATCTCTCTACTCACATTCTCACTATAGAATTACCACCCAAGTAATTAATCTCTACCATAACTCCACAACAGTTATCAAAAATATTAATTATTCAGATAATATCATTACTTTTGCCGATAATATAATTATGTGCCTCGATAATAATATTACTTATTGTGATAACCATAAGAAAATGTACAAACCATAATCACATATCCATCCAATTAAATTTGTGAAACTCAAACCACTGGTTCAAAAAGAAAATAAAAAATAATCAACTAAGTTACAAGCACCCACAAGCCATTCTCAAACTAAAAAATCATAACAAACAAATAAGAAATACAACCATCTATTATAAATATAGAGAGAATTGAGAGAAATGAAGAGATCTTTTCAATCATGTATGTATGTATGTATATTACATACCAAGAACATGTCCTTTATATAGACTTATGATATAAGAGTTACAATGGAGATGAAGGCCAAAGACCCAGATTTGAAAAGGCAAATAACATCCACCATAATTATTCATAATACTCCCCATTGGATGTCTATTTTCAATAATCGTGCCTCATTAAAATCTTTCGAGGAAAAAACCTATTGGGAAAAAAATACTAGTAAAGGAAAAAGAGTACATCGATTTTGAAAATTTATTTTAAGTCTTTGAGTTGACGCATCCCAATCTTATACAACAACTTTTCAAAAGTTTCCGGGGGCAATGACTTTGTAAACAGATCTGCAAGATTGTCACTTGAACGAATTTGTTGAACTTCAATCTCTCCATTTTCTTGAAGGTCGTGTGTGAAGAAGATTTTGGGAGAAATATGCTTAGTTTTGTCGCCTTTGATATAAATCCATTTAATTGTTCAATGCATCATGTGTTGTCTTCAAATATTACTGTTGGAGTACTTCTATTATAACGCATGCCACATGATTCTCGGATATGCTGACAGATTGACCTCAACCAAATACATTCTCGACTGGCTTCATGTTGTAATATCCGTACTTTCTATCTTTAGCAGCTTTTATTTTCGATGTATGTCTATTTTTAGCTGCTCGCTTGTAACCATTTCAACGTTTTGAAACTATTTTGTTCTTTGTGTTTTTCCATTTGGACGATTTTTGGAGGTGTTTTTACGTATTTCGCTTTATGTTATGATGTTCGTCGCATGTACGTTCGATTCTCATAAAACCAGTTCGAATATATTGTTTCTTTGTTCCTACAAGTCCGTAAGGTATAATTATTCATGTTGTGGACGTCGGTTCAGCATTTCGATATCGTATCGTGATTTTCGGACATTTGGGCTGTTTTATAATTTCCTAAAAGTTTAGGGAAATTATTTCCATTGTCGTATTCCGAGCCTTCGGGTGGTCGGAATAGTGTTTTCTTTTAGCGCTTATGTTCGTCGTCACGAATATTTCGCAACTGTGTCTTCGGATTCCATCTTTTGTCGCTTTTCAATTTCGTGCTTTCTTAGGCAGTGAACTGCACTCACTAGTACTGAACTGCTGCATGTATAACGTACGTTATGCATGCTCTCTGTTGTGTCAAGAATTACACTCTCCGACCGGCGATCGCCTCGGAGATCGGGCGACCGAGTCACTGCCGAGCCGAGGCGAAGCTGACCGGCGACCGAGCGGCGAGCCTTAACCCAGCGGACAAGCTAAATCGGCCAACCGAAGGTCCCAGGACGAGTCCCGGTGCCAAGCGATCAACATCAAATACGATCGTCTCTCGGTACTCGGCGACCGACTGGAGACGATCATCTCTCGCACCTGCCGACCGACCCTTGGTGACCGACCAATGCCGACCCTCAGCAACTGGCCGATGGCGACCTTTGATGACCAGCTAGAGACGACCACCTCATGTCGATCAGCGCCGATGGCCATCCAGTCGGCAAAGGCCGAGCCTCAGGACAGCACCCACGTGCAAGGGCCGAGACAAGATCCGCGAATCTCGGATCATTGACCACAGCCTGTCAGCATCCGTCCACCAGCCGACAGGCCCGCCGAAAGTTGTCAGTAGGGCCCCATGTGACTGACTCCGGACGCGTGCTGGCTCTTCATTGGACCGCCAGTGTGGCAGTGTAACTTTGGACTTTAGGCGCCACCTCTTCCTTGGACTTTAGCCCGACAGCCCGGGTGATCGCCCCATTATAATATTGGCCGGCAGACGATCGCCCCATTATTATAATGGCCGGAAGGCGATCGCCCGCCAGAAGACAGGACCCGGCTGCCACTATAAATACACGGCTCCCTACACTTGTCCAAGGGACCGCGATTTTGGCTCACAAAACACTCTCTGCATTCCCACGAGATTCAACACCCAGCACTTGGCTATCTCCAACTCTTGGCAACAGCTATCATTCAGTACTTCTTCTCTCGGCCCCTCTCATCAAGAAGACAATCGGCAGGGACGAAGAACACCGAGCTTCACTCAAGAGCCGGATTAACAGAGTCTTTTTACACTCATTGTATTTAGATTTCTCCCATTAATACTTGTATCCACGAATATTTGTATTAATATCATCTCGCGAGAGCATTCAAGCCCGGGCCTAACAAACCCGGCAAATCCTGTATTATTTATCTTCTCTCGGAAGTGCTCCCGCAAATTGTTGTTTGTTGTCTGTCTTCCAGCAGTATTAATCTTCGGATAAATATTTTTGGGCAACAACAATTGGCGCTAGAGGAAGGGGCATCCAACCCTCAAATTTTTACACCTACCGTCCCGAAGAACACTCACTGTTCTCGGGGCAGATACTTGAAGTGACACGCACTGCACTTCAAAGAAATCTTTCAGAAATCATGTCTTCCGCCTCCGCGTCGAAGAAAGCCGCTGACCAGCCGGCCAGACCCCCCGTTCCGTCCCAGTCCGAGCCGCAGCCGATGGTTGAAGGCAGCCGCCGCGGTCATAGACGCTCGATCCCATCCCTGGACGGTGGCCCAAGCCTCTCGCTCGATCAGCTCCGAACCAAGGAACAGATCGACGAGGTCATGGCCGTCCTACAGGAGCGACGGAGTGCTCTCGACGCGCCTCCTGCTATCACCCCCTCGGCCGCTCGCCGGAAGTCCAAGTGGAAGCTCAAGGCGTTACTGGCCGAGCGATCGCCAGGAGGCTCTCGTCCGCAAGAAGAGGCGCTCGCCAGCCGGGGCACCTCTGTCTTCGATCGCCTGGGCAGTGACCGACTCGCGGCCAAGGGCGATCCGGCCCGGCCTACGAGACGACGGAGTTTGAGTCCGTCACCAGGAGCTCGGCCTACCCGGCTCTCAGAAGGCAGCCCAGCCGTCTGGCTCCCCTCGCCAAATTGCCGAGGTCGGCAGCAGTGGAGTCCGGAGATCGGTACACGATCGCCTCGGCTCCCACTCCCAAAGCCGATCCGCAAGTAACCGAGCCACGGCGATTGCCGCATTGCAACGTCAGCTCGACGACGTGAAAGCGCTCCTGGAATCCAGGGCAGGCGCCATGAAGACGATCGCCGAGCCAAGCGAGCCGCTCGCGATCGACATCGAGCTCGCCCCCGTGCAGCACAGGATCGCTCCCCCGCAAACACCCGTGTACGAGGGGCGATCGGACCCCCAGACGCACCTGAGGAAGTTCAACATCTACATGACCGGGTGTGGGGCATCAGACGCGACCCGGTGCCGAATGTTCCCTATGACGCTGGACGACCTCGCCCACCGGTGGTACACCTCATTGCCACCTCGGTCCATTAGCTCCTTTAACGAGCTGGCGCACGTCTTCACGGAGTACTTCGCCACCAGAGTCGTCCGTCCAGAAGGTCCCCTTCGCATGATGCAAATCAAGCAGGGAGAAGAAGAGTCCGACTCAGACTACATCGACCGGGTAGACGTGATCATCCTCAACGGCGAGCCCGTAAGCGATGAGACCGCCCTCTACGCCGTCCTAGGAGGATTTCAGGGTTTTTCGCCTATGTTCAGGCATCTCACGAAGACCCAACCTACGACCTACGCAGCCTTCCGGGCTAGAGCCGCAGATTTCCTGGCCAGGCAAAGGCTTCTTCTTAGCCTAGGAGTAGAGCGATCGGCGCCCGAGCGACGACCTCCGATCTCCCGGCCGGTCGCTACTATCCAGCAGAGCCGGAGGACTCGCTCACCGCCTACAGTCCATCATTTAACATGAGGGACTAAGGCTCGCGATCGCCTCCACCACACATCATAAAGCCATGGTCCTGGTAGTCGATGGAACCGGCTGCTTCGGCCATGCAAGGTCCCTTTCGGCCGAGATCGCCCGCCCTTCGTTTAAATACGAGGCCGACGTAGTCTAAGGGCTCTCCAACATTAATCAGTGGACACGATCGCCCGCCCTCAAGGTTCACCATCTAAAGATGATCTACCCGGACAAAGCGACACGTGCCACAACCCACGTCTCAACGTACACCGTCGAGGTTCGCCATCTTCATGGTTGGCCAAGGTGGAAGCAGAGCCAAACAAGCCGCGGAGGTGGAGTTGATTCATCCAACGCTGCCCCGCGCAAGGACTCCTCTAGACCGAGACCGCACGCCCTTCATTTAAATACGAGGCGAGGCGCAGCCTAACAGAGGACCCTCATAATAAAGTGAGTCACGAGACACTCAATGTCTTCGCGCATCAAGACACGGTAATGGAATCGGTCAATCGAACTCCGCGACTGTGCACGATTCCTCAAAACAAGCGAAACCACCAAGTTTCCAAGGGGGATCGGCCAATATTGTTTTTTGCAGGTACAAGACCGAAAGATAGCTAGCCAATCGACCATGATAGCCCAAGTCCGAATCCTAAGTCAGCTCAGCAAGATCGCCCGTCCTCGTCCTTACACGATCGCCAGAAAGAACCACCTCGCCCCATGTCTTCAACATAGGAGCAAGCTGGGAGGCAATTGTTGTGTCAAGAATTACACTCTCCGACCGGCGATCGCCTCGGAGATCGGGCGACCGAGTCACTGCCGAGCAGCCGAGGCAGAACTGCCGACCAGCGACCAGGCGGCCGAGCCTTAACCCAGCGGACAAGATAAATCGGCCAACCGAAGGTCCCAGGACGAGTCCCGGTGCCAAGCGATCGACATCAAATACGATTGTCTATCGGTACTCGGCGACCGACTGGAGACGATCATCTCTCGCACCTGCCGACCGACCCTTGGTGACCGACCAATGCCGACCCTCAGCAACTGGCCGATGGCGACCTTTGATGACCAGCTAGAGACGACCGCCTCATGTCGATCAGCGCCGATGGCCATCCAGTCGGCAAAGGCCGAGCCTCAGGACAGCACCCACGTGCAAGGGCCGAGACAAGATCCGCGAATCTCGGATCATTGACCACAGCTTGTCAGCATCCGTCCACCAGCCGACAGGCCCGCCGAAAGTTGTCAGTAGGGCCCCATGTGACTGACTCCGGATGCGTGCTGGCTCTTCATTGGACCGCCCAACTGGCAGTCGGCTGTAGCTTTGGACTTTAGGCAGACTGCCAGCCTCTTCCTTGGACTTTAGCCCGACAGCCCGGGTGATCGCCCCATTATAATATTGGCCGGCAGACGATCGCCCCATTATTATAATAGCCGGAAGGCGATCGCCCGCCAGAAGACAGGACCCGGCTGCCACTATAAATACACGGCTCCCTACACTTGTCCAAGGGACCGAGATTTTGGCTCACAAAACACTCTCTGCATTCCCACGAGATTCAACACCCAACACTTGGCTATCTCCAACTCTTGGCAACAGCTATCATTCGGTACTTCTTCTCTCGGCCCCTCTCATCAAGAAGACGATCGGCAGGGACGAAGAACACCGAGCTTCACTCAAGATCCGGATTAACAGAGTCTTTTTACACTCATTGTATTTAGATTTCTTCCATTAATACTTGTATCCACGAATATTTGTATTAATATCATCTCGCGAGAGCATTCAAGCCCGGGCCTAACAAACCCGGCAAATCCTGTATTATTTATCTTTTCTCAGAAGTGCTCCCGCAAATTATTGTTTGTTGTCCGTCTTCCAACAGTATTAATCTTCGGATAAATATTTTTGGGCAACAACACTCTCTTACGTATGCTATGTATACTGTTAACGTATGTTAACTCTTAGTCATAGCGTACGTTAACGTCTTCAGCAATTTGGGAAGAAGGTTCTGCCAGGTCCTTACGTTCGCTAAGTGCGGGTTGTTGGAACATTTTGTTTCATACATGCTATAATAATATTTTGATGATTTAAGTTTATACACAAAACAAAACAACAAAAAGGCAAAGCAAAGTATCGAAGGAAACAAAGTGCAAAAAGCTGTAATTATTCAAGGCTAACGTACGTAATCGCTCATACATAGCGTACATAACATATGGAGTTTTACGAACGTAATGAAAGTTGGATAACGTACGTAATGGTGTTAAAATTAGATGAACGTTGGGAAGAGTCAAAGTCAGAAAAGCAGCAACGGATATGTGACGTCAGCAGTAACGTATCCTTAACGTATGTAATGGGTGTTGGCTAACGTACGTAATGTTCCAGACGAATGCTACTGGACTAAAAATGGTACTTTCTAACGTACGTAAGAGAAGAAGGTTAACATACGTAATCATGTTAGCGTACGTAAGTGAATGAAGATAGCGTACGTAACATATGGAGTTTTACGAACGTAATGAAAGTTGGATAACGTACGTAATTGTGTTCAAATCAGATGAACGTTGGGAAGAGTCCAAGTCAGAAAAGCAGCAACGAATATGTGACGTCAGTAGTGACGTATCCTTAACGTACGTAATGGGTGTTGGCTAACGTACGTAATGTTCAAGACGAATGCTACTGGACTAAAACTGATACTTGCTAACGTACGTAAGAGAAGAAGGTTAACATACATAATCATGTTAGCGTTCGTAAGTGAAAGAAGATAGCGGCTGTAATGCAGTTTGAAGAGGCTACGGCTAGTTTGATTGATGAAGCCTATAAATACCACATCCTTGGTATTATTCCATACAACAACTTCAAGCAAAACATACATTCATCAGAGATTGATTTACTTACATTGTTGTTGTGATATTGAGCTTATATTGTTAGTTTGAGTGTTTATACATTCAACATATACACGAGAGGTAAAATAAAAGATACGATTGGATTCAGTATTATTAGGATCAAGGATCCGGCATTGTTAGAATCGCAATCGCTATCTAGTGAGGTTTCTCTAGTACCGATAGAAAGCTAGAGCGGTTGATTCCTTGTTCGATAGGAAAATAAAACGGTTTAACTTGGACCGACATAAAGACAAGTACGAGTGGTTTATCATGGACCAATAGAAGATGTGATTGTAACGGTTATCCCTCGACCGATAGAAGAGAGGTGCAGAGGTTTTGATCTTTATCCTATAGAAAAAGATACTGAGAGAGGATGTAGGCTCGATTATAGCCGAACCTCTATAAATCCGTGTGTCGTTTATTTCCCACTCATTATATTCAAGCTTCCGCAACACGGCGCATATTTCGATTTTGCACAAACACAGGTGTTACGTACGTTAAGGCCCTAACGTACGTTAACTCCCCATGTTAACGTATGTTAACTGCTATCAGGTATTTAAATACCTGAGTTGACCTCAGACGCGTCATTTTCCTTTTTTCCTTCTCCATTTGTCCGCAATTTGAGTTCCCTTGATCGTTTGGAGCGATTCTTGAAGATAAATCCATGGAGTTCTATAATCGATCGATTGTTGTACTCCAAACGAAGTTATCATCATCTTAATCCATCACTCTTCGCCCAAATCCAGCGTAATTGGCTAGAACCCTAACCCTTGTAATTTTTAGGGTTATTTCGGGATTTGTATAATTATGTACGAATTGTCTGTTGATATTGTAGTATTCGACGTCGACTAACGTTTATGAGTGTTTCCCAATTTGTTTCCATCAAGATTCAACCCGTGTGTGTGGTTGTGAAGTGTAGTTGGGGTTGTGGGTGTTTTCCACTCGATTATGTAATATTCGCACTTTCTATTTTTAGTAATTTCTATATTTAGTACTTTTTCATTTCGGACGACTCGCTTGTCTGTATTTTGATATTCTGAAGTTCTTTTGTTCTACGTTCATGGCCATCAGAATGAGTTTAGGAGTTGTTTTTACGAGATTTCGATTAGTGTGTAACTTTTCTGCATTTAGACTCGGTTCTCGTAAATTTTGTCCTAAACCGACATTTCATTACTTCTATGAGTTCCTTTAATATTTCTAGATTCGTTACAACTTTCGAAGATTGTTAGTTGGCCTCGAGTTATGATTCTCGAAAGTTTGGGCTGTTTTGTAATTTATTATAGTTTTGGGTATCACCTTTAAGAATTGTTGTCCGTTCCGTTGTATGGTTGGAATCGTACATATGGATAGGGAGATGATGCTTGCATGTTGTTTTTTCTTTTTATGTCTCCTTGTTCGCTGGTATCTATCGAGTTTCATGCCTTCCGAGCCGGGTGCAGTCAGCGCACGCTAGCGTTATATCTGTAGCGCGCGCTATGAGGGTATATCTAGCGCACGCTAGACTTATATAATTGCGTATGCTAATGCATATGGGTAGAGTACTCCAGGACTGGACAGAAGGTTCAATATTTCTGAACTGAACCAGGTAGCGTACAGTAACTAGCTGTTAACGTATGCTAATTGCTAACCTTATCGCATGCTAAACTGGTAGCAGCATACGCTAACAGGAGGATAGAAGCCTCTGACTGCTTTCTGCATTAGTATTCTGCACACTGTTAGCGCACGCTAAGCATTGTGTAGCGCGCGCTAAGTCTGTCTAGTATAAATAGGACAACAGTAGTTAATTCGTCATTTTTCCATCCTTTTCCCGTTCCTTTGGCGACCCGCGGCGAATTCAGGCTAGAAAGGTCGATCTCAGCCAGATATCATCATTTATTGATATCTTTGGGTTTCTTGTGCAGATTTATCATCATCAAATCATATTCCACCTTTTGAATCAAGGTATTCTTCGTAGAACCCTAGTTTTTGGGATTTTGGGGATTTTAGGGCGAATTCATATCTCTGAACCGAATTGGCTTTTATTGTTGTTAGATTTTGATAGTATGCTCGTAATCCTTAGTTTTCCTTGTGGTTTTGTGGACTGAAGTTCCGTTATTCCATCATTAATCAATTGCGACCCATTTTGCACCCGTAGTGTTCTACAAATCCTTCCAAAGGGGTAGAATCTAGGATAACCCTTTTGATTCTGTAATGTTGTAGTTAATTGTCTATCATTATGTTCTAGGAGCGAACCCTTGGAGTGAGTTTGGATTGTAGCCTCTCCGTTCACAGTTTCCTTTGCGTCGTATTATTCAAGGCAAGTACATGTATTACATTCCGTTATGTGTGTTAGGGTCTCGATACGAATGATGAAATGTGATATTGTGTGTGTGTGTGTGTGTGTGTTATTGTTCTTCCACCCGGAGCGTTCGACGGGGCGTCTGGGGGTCGATACCAAGGGGTACGGCCGCGGAAGTAGTTTCCCACTCGGAGCATTCGACGGGGCATCTGGGGGTCGATACTAAGGGGTACGGCCACGGTTACCAAGTGTGGATGGTTGTGATATTGAGATGAGTTGATATACTGTTTCGATGTTAATGTGATATTCCAGAATATGAATTTCAAATGTTTTCCAAATAAATTAACTGTGTTGAATCGTTTCTGTATATAATGAAGTGTAATTGTGTACTTGCACTAGCTATTCGAATGTTAACCCCTTAAATGGGGGGAAATGCGTCTTATGCATTTCAGATATCGGGCGAGTTGAGGAACCGGCACGGGACACGCATGCAAAGGATGGCCCATCAAGATGATGAGTCTCGAGTCGGTGTCATTTCTTTTTACTATATTTATTCAGTTATTGATTAATAATGTCATTGAAGTCCCCTGCGTGGAAAATTGAATACATGTCACTCTCTGTTTCGTTGGTGTTGAATTAAACTGTTTTGGCTGAGGCCGCGGCCCTAATTATTATTATTAAGGAGTCTTATGGGATTTATTTTGTGTATTATATGTCTTGTGTTAGCCTGGTAGACCTTGTGAAGGGTCTACGGCGTGTAATGTCCCTTATGAGATTTGGGGTTATATTTATGGTATCAGAGCCTTGGGTTATGAATACCTAGGCTGTTGGTTAATTTTGGGCCTGTCAGTTGTGTCGTAAGAGTCAGTTGTTGAGCCTAATATCATCGTGCTACCATCTCTTTGTGCGAGCCATGGATGTAAGTCTCCTGGAACTCTTACATTTCTGTATTTCATTTATCTTTGGGTATATTGGAACTGTGAGTTGTGGTACTAACTTTGTAAATTGTGAATTTTTATGATCGTGTTCTTTTCAATCCTTTTTCTTCAGTATGTTGAGAGGTCGCGGTAGACCAGCTAGGGGATGCGGCCGAGGCCGTGGTCGTGGTACTAGTAGTGAAGAAGTTTTGCTTTCTCAGTCATCTGCAGATTCGGCCTCTCATTCAGTGCCAAATACTCTACCCTTGAGTTCTGACGGGCAACATAATTTATCAATCAGTCAGGATCATCCATCGGGTAATAATTCCGACACTGGAGCTACTGCGGTACTTCAGTAGTTAGTATCTCAGCTCGCTCAGATAGCTCAGGGTGGGTGTCAGAATTCGCCCCCGACACCGGAAGACGAAGCTAGTAAATGGCTTCAGAAAGTGACTAAGATGCACCCCCCTCGTTTTGCTGGCTCTACTGACTCCCTAGGTTGGGAGAATTGGCCTTTTCAGTTGGGGAGGACATTTGATGCTGTAGCTTGTCCTGACGAAAGGAGGGTACCTATTGCTCAGTACCTCCTAGATAAGGAGGCTGCACAGTGCTGGTAGGCTGCGATGCCCAGGGATCGTTTAGCCACCTGGGAGGAGTTTAAGACCGCTATGGATGCAGAATACTGCCCATGGTGGGTTCGAGAGCGTAGGATCGTGGTGTTCTTTACTATTACGCCTCAGGATGTACCGATCTCTCAGGCCATCATCACTTATATCCAGCAGTTCGGATACGTGAAAGAGCAAGTGAGGACCGAGGCTGATAAGATTCGCTACTTTAATATGCGCATGAAGCCACATATCAGACAGAGCATGGCACCAATCGTGTGCTACATTGAAAGAGTACCAAGATCGTGCTCTAGCGATTGAGATGGCAGTTCTGGAGTCATAGTTGGGTTCCGAGGCAAAGAAATAGAAGACTATTGGTAGTTTCCCAGCCGGTAAGGGTGGTCGGTTTTCGAAGTCTCAGTCTGATCCTGTATCTGGTAAGAGGTCGTTTCATCAGGTCGGAGGGTCTCAAAGTAACCGTTCAGTCCAGTCCACTGTACCTGGCGGCAGAGTTTGTTTTAACTGCAATCAATACGAGCATTTGGTGAAGGATTGTCCACTTCCGTTAGTTAATTGCTTTACTTGTGGGCAGACCGGGCATCGGGCAGTACATTGCGAGAAGGCTACCAGGGCCTCCAGAGCACCGACTACCACTACAATTCAGAAGGAGTATAGTGTTGATCAGGGGACTCTAGTCACTCGGGTTCCTTAGAGTTCAGGCTGTGGTAGGGGTCGGGGTCAGCCAGATCGCCGTGCGGTATCGAGTTCGGGCTCAGTACACCCCCAGATATATCAGATGAGATGTACGGAGGAGATAGATGCTCCGGTGGCAGTAGGTACCACTCAGATCCTTTCTCATCCAGTTTCGGTGCTTTTTGATTCGGGTGCTACTCACTCTTTTATTGCTTCAGATTGTATATATCGTATCGATATTGACTACTTGTTTGAGTGTTAACCGCTCTTAGTGCGTATGCCTAGTGGGGATCATATGGTTGGGAACCGGGAAGATAAAGATTGCCCATTGAGGATCGAGAGTCGGGGATTAGCCCTCGAACCTCATTGTTGTAGACTTTAAGGGTGAGGATTTGATCCTCGGGGATGATTGGTTGAATCGTCATGGTGCTATCATGAACTATCAGACTCGTACTATCTCGATAGTGGCCGAGGATGGCACGAAGCATACTCTTGTCGGTTGTAAGTCGGGTAGATCAGGGAATGTGATCAGCGCCCTGAAGGCGATAAAACTTTTAAACCAGGGTTTTGTAGGCTTATGGTGTTACGCTCTGAAGGCGGAAGATGGTGGAGTTGACATGTCGCCGATTCCAGTTGTTAGCGAATATCCTGACGTATTTCCGGATGACTTGCTGGGATTACCACCTCAGCGGGAGGTTGAGTTTCCTATT
Organism: Orobanche coerulescens; assembly: GCA_033398695.1. Classification (NCBI taxonomy): domain Eukaryota; kingdom Viridiplantae; phylum Streptophyta; class Magnoliopsida; order Lamiales; family Orobanchaceae; genus Orobanche; species Orobanche coerulescens. Next base: position 96,187,688 of record CM065810.1, on the reverse strand, counting down.
GATCTTGAGCCGAATGCGACTCCTGTTTCTTGAGCACCGTACCGTATGGCACCGTCGGAGATGTTGGAGTTAAAGAAACAGTTGGTGGAATTGCTAGATAAAGGGTATATTCGACCGAGCGCATCACCTTGGGGTGCGCCTGTGCCTTTTGTTAAGAAGAAGGATGGATCGCTTCGTTTATGTATCGACTAACGAGAACTAAACAAGTTGACCATTAAGAACAAATACCCTTTACCTTGATCAGCTTCAAGGAGCGATGGTCTTCCCAAAGATTAATTTGCGATCGGGTTATTATCAGTTAAGGATTTGGGATTGCGACATACCTAAAGCTGCCTTTCAGATGAGATATGGTCATTACGAATTTGTGGTTATGCCTTTCGGGCTAACCAATGCCCCAGCAGTGCTCATGCAGTTGATGAAAAAAGTTTATATCGACTACCTGGACAAATTTGTGGTCGTCTTTATCGAAGACATTCTTATCTATTCCAGGAGTCAGGAGGAGCACGCATTGCATCTCCGGATTATGTTAGACACCTTGAGAGATGAGCAGTTGTATGCGAAATTTTCTAAGTGTGAGTTTTGGCTCAAGGAAGTGACATTCCTCAGGCATGTGATTTCAGCAGAGGGAGTTCGGGTTGATCCGAAGAAAATAGAGGCAGTGTTGGCATGGGAACCGCCTAAGAATGTAAAAGAAGTGAGGAGTTTTCTAGGACTTGCGGGCTATTATCGTAGGTTCGTAGAAGGATTTTCTCAGATCGCTCCACCACTCACGCAATTAGTTCAGAAAACCCAGAAGTTCGAGTGGAACACAGACAGACAGGATAGTTTTGAGGAGTTGAAGAGACGGTTGACTACCGCACCAGTTTTAGCTTTGCCTCAAGGGAACGAGGATTTTGTGTTGTATAGTGATGATTTGGGCCTCAGACTCGGATGTGTTTTGATGCATAGAGATAGAGTAATTACTTACGCATCTCGTCAGTTGAAAACTTATGAAGCAAATTACCCTACACATGATTTGGAGTTAGCTGTGGTCGTATTCGCTTTAAAAAATTGGAGGCATTATCTCTATGGGTCGTCATGTAAGATTTATACGGATCACAAGAGTATGAAGTATATATTCAGTCAAAAGGAGTTGAACATGAGACAGCATAGGTGGTTAGAGTTTAAAGATTATGATCTTGAGATTCTTTACCATCCAGGCAAGGCCAATGTAGTGGCGGATGCTTTGAGTCGTATGCCGATGGCTCTACAGATGTTGGAGGTACTTACACCTCAAAGTAGAATCCAGCGGGATTTGATTTGTCAGGATATCGAGTTTTGGGTTCATAAAGTTCAGGGTCACTTGTGTGCATTAGAGATCACTTCGTCGTTGATTGATGATATCAAGTTGAGTCAGTATAATGACCCACTTTTAGTCCAGTTGAGAGAGAATGTGAAGAAAGGGAAAGCTCTCGGGTTTGTGGTTCAGGATGATGGAGTTTTGAGATTTAGAGGCGGATTGTGTGTACCTAGTGATGTCTAGTTGAGACAGAAAATCTTGAAAGAAGCTCATACTACGCCTTATTCCATATATCCTGCTACTAGCAAAATGTACAAGGATGTAAGGAGTAACTACTGGTGGAGTAACATGAAGACAGACGTTACCGAGTTTGTGTCGAGGTGTTTGACCTGTCAGCGGGTTAAGATCGAGCATCAGCGACCCACGGGGTTATTACGACCACTTCCCATCCTGGAGTGGAAGTAGGAGGACATTTCTATGGATTTCATTACCAATATGCCTAGGACTCGGACTGCGATGAATATGATTTGGGTTATTATCGATCGACTAACCAAATATGCTCATTTTATGGGTATTAAGGATACTTGGGGATCGGAGAGACTAGCACGGGTATTCATTACAGAAATCGTGAGGTTTCATGGGACTCCTGAGAGTATTGTTTCGGATCGAGATGGCCGATTTGTATCATATTTTTGGCAGGTTGTTCATCGAGCTTTGGGAACTGAGTTGAGACTCAGCACATCTTATCACCCTCAGAGAGACGGACAATCGGAGCGGACAATACAGACACTGGAGGATATGTTGAGAACCTGTGCTTTAGACTGGAAAGATGATTGGGAGTCACACCTGCCGTTGATCGAGTTTACGTACAACAACAGTTGGCATGCTTCGATCAAAATGGCGCCTTTTGAGGCTTTGTACGGAAGGAAGTGTAGATCACCATTGTGTTGGGACAATGCATCTGAGTTGATTGGTACTGAACCAGATCTAGTAGTTGAGACGAGAGAGAAGATTGCCTTGATCCGTGAGAGGTTGTTAACGGCCCAGAGTCGACAGAAGTCCTATGCTGACATGCGTCGTCGGCCGTTAGAATTTGAGATTGGAGATCATGTTTTGCTGAGGGTATCGCCGACTCGGAGAGTTTACCGCTTAGGCCGGAAGGGAAAACTTAGTCCGAGATATATTGGACCGTTCAAGATTTTAGAGAGAGTTGGAGAGCTTGCATATCGGTTAGGGTTGCCGCCGTCCTTGAGTCACGTGCATAACGTGTTTCATGTTTCCCAACTTAGGAAGTATGTACCGGACCTTAGCCATATTATCGATTTTGTAGAGATTGAGTTAAGTCCCGACATTATCTTTGAAGAGAGACCGACTCAGATTTTGGAGCGTCGGGTGAAACAACTTAGACACAAAACCATTCCACTGGTTAAAGTGCAATGGTCGAGACACATATCAGAGGAATCCACATGGGAGACTAGAGATGTTAAACGGGCTAGCCCTAGCGGTTCCGGGCTAGCCCTAGCGGGTTTCGGGCTAAACGGTCCGAGCTAAAAAAGCCCGGATTTAAACGGGCTAGGAAATATTGGCCCTAACCCTAACTCTAACGGGTTTCGGGCTAAACGGGCTAAATATTTAAAAAAACTATTTTTTATTTTTTTATAAGTAAAAAAAACAATAACAATATATTTTATATATATAGTAACAACTATACTATAATAAATATAACAAAAAATACAATTTTATATATATATATATATATATATATATATATACACACACACTATATTAACAAATACAGTAATAGTATATATTATATATAATATTAATATATATTATATATATAATATTAATATAGTGTATGTATATATATATATATATATCGGGCTTCGGGCTAGCCCTAGCGGGCCAGCTATTCTAACAGCCGGGCTAAACGATCCGGGCCAAAAAAGCCCGGATTTAAACGGGCTAGGAAATATCGGCCCTAACCCGGTTTTTTGACGGGTTAAACGGGCCAGCCCTACGGGCCCGAGCCCGTTTAACATCTCTATGGGAGACAGAAGAAAATATGAAGTCGAGATACCCGAAGTTATTCGCTTTGTATGTTTCGGGACGAAACTTATTTTTAGGGGGAGAGAATGTAATATTCGCACTTTTTATTTTTAGTAATTTCTATTTTTAGTACTTTTTCATTTCGGACGACCCGCTTGTATGTATTTTGATATTCTTAAGTTCTTTTGTTCTGCGTTCATGGCTATCCGAATGAGTTTCGGAGTTGTTTTTATAAGATTTCGATTATTGTGTAACTTTTCTGAGTTTAGACTCGGTTCTCGTAAATCTTGTCCTAAACCGACATTTCATTACTTCTACGAGTTCCTTTAATATTTCTGGATTCTTTACAACTTTCGTAGATTGATAGTTGGCCTCGAGTTATGATTCTCGAGAGTTTGGGCTGTTTTGTAATTTATTATAGTTTTAGGTATCACCTTTAAGAATTGTTGTCCGTTCCGTTGTATGGTTGGAATCGTACATACAGATAGGGAGATGGTGCTTGCTTTTTGTTGGTTTCTTGTTATGTCTCGTTGTTCGCTGGTATCTATCGAGTTTCATGCCTTCCGAGTCGGGTGCAGTCTGGTTGAGTTTCCTAACTGTACTCTGTACAAGAACAGTTAGCGCACACTAGCGTTATATCTGTAGCGCGCGCTATGAGGGTATATCTAGCGCATGCTAGACTTATATAATTGCGTACGCTAATGCATCTGGGCAGAGTACTCCAGGACTGGACAGAATGTTCAGTATTTCTGAACTGAACCAGGTAGCGTACACTAACTAGCTGTTAACGTACGCTAATTGCTAACCTTAGCGCATGCTAAACTGGTAGCAGCGTATGCTAACGGGAGGACAGAAGCCTCTGACTGCTTTCTGCACTAGTATTCTGCACACTGTTAGCGCACGCTAATCATTGTGTAGTGCGCGCCAAGTCTGTCTAGTATAAATAGGACACCAATAGTTAATTCGTCATTTTTCCATCCTTTCCACGTTCCTTTGGCGACCCGCGGCGAATTCAGGCTAGAAAGGCCGATCTCAGCCAGATATCATCATCTATTGCTATCTTTCGGTTTCTTGTGCGGATTTATCATCATCAAATCATATTCCACCGTTTGAATCAAGGTATTCTTCGTAGAACCCTAGTTTTTGGGATTTTGGGGTTTTTAGGGTGAATTCATATCTCTGAACCGAATTGGCTTTGATTTTTGTTAGATTTTGATAGTATGCTCGTAATCCTTAGTTTTCCTTGTGGTTTTGTGGACTGAAGTTCCGTTATTCCATCATTAATCAATTGAGACCCATTTTGCACCCGTAGTGTTCGACAAATCCTTTCAAAGGGGTAGAATCTAGGTTAACCCTTTTGATTCCGTAGTGTTGTAGTTAATTATATATCATTGTGTGCTAGGAGCGAACCCTTGGAGTGAGTTTCGATCATAGACTCTCCGTTCACAGTTTTCTTTGCATCGTATTATTCAAGGCAAGTACATGTATTACATTCCGTTATGTGTGTTACGGTCTCGATACGAATAATGAAATGTGATATTGTGTGTGTTGTTGTTCTTCCACCCGGAGCGTTCGACGGGGCGTCTGGGGGTCGATACTAAGGGGTACGACCGCGGAAGTGGTTTCCCACCCGGAGCGTTCGACGGGGTGTCTGGGGGTCGATACTAAGGGATACGACCACGAGTTACCAAGTGTGGATAGTTGTGATATTTAGATGAGTTGATATACTGTTTTGATGTTAATGTGATATTCCGGAATATGAATTTCAAATTTTTTCCAAATGAATTAGCTGTGTTGAATCGTTTCTGTATATAATGTAGTGTAATTGTGTACTTGCACTAGCTATTCGAATGCTAACCCCTTAAATGGGGGAAATCCGTCTTATGCATTTCAGGTACCGGGCGAGCTGAGTAGCCGGCACGGGACACACATGCAAAGGATGGCCCAACATGATGATGAGGCTCGAGTCGGTGTCATTTCTTTTTACTATATTTATTCAGTTAGATTAATGAGGTCATTGAAGGCCCCTGCGTGGGCAATTGAATACATGTCACTCTCTGTTTCGTTGGTATTGAATTGACCTGTTTTGGCCGAGGTCGTGGCCCTACTTATTATTATTAAGGTGTCTTATGGGATTTATTTTGTGTATTATGTGTCTTGTGTTAGCCTGGTAGACCTTGTGAAGGATATACGGCGTGTAATGTCCCTTATGGGATTTTGGGTGTTACAGATTATTGGTGTTGTTTGGGACTGATTCGTGTTAATCTTTCGTCTAGGAACGGACGTTGTCATTCCGGGTCATTCCTAGTCATTGTAGATCTCCCGTTTCGATCACAATGTCTCAAAGGCAAGTACTTTACATTTGTTTGTGTATTCTAGCATTAATTTATGGCTTTGCGTGTATGTGTGGATGTGAATGCATATGTTCACCCAGGGATTGGTCTGACGGGGCCTCTAGGGATACGTAGTGCCGTGTGTGTGCGTATCATGAACTGGGGTTAACCACCCTGGGATGGTCCGACGGGGCCTCTGCGGGGTACGGTGGCCGCGAGTCTCGTTCCAACGGTTAACCTTCAAAATGTTTTGTTGGAGAACTATGTTTTGTGCATGTGCACCTTAATATTCCGGAATATAAGTGTTTAGAAAATATTTTTGGCGCATATATTATGTGTGTAGAATGATAGTTCAAATGGTATTGTACTTACACTAGCAGTTGGCGCTAACCCCTTAAATGGGGGAATACTTTTGTATTTCAGGTATAGGTCCAAGGGACGAGCAAGCACGCGGCCAGTATGAGAATGATGGGCAAGAGTGACACTTTTCAGTTAGTCGACTGAGTCATTTCCTGTCGTTGATTTTTAAATTAATTGTATCATTTGCTTCAGTACTCGAGTAGTTTCCTCATTTTGATTGTATTATTTTGGACCCAGTTCAGGAAGGTGTACGATTGTTGGGTTAATATCGTTTGCAACAGATTGTTTATTGTCATTTGTCTTTATTAAGTAACGGTGTATTTAATGCGTAGTGTTGGTCGTTGGTCTCGGGTAGTTGAGATGTGTGTTAGCCTTGTGGACTCAAAGGGTTGGGTCCACGGCGCTGTAATATGCCCTGAACGTCTTGGGGGTGTTACATAAAATGGTATCAAAGGTTTATGGATACCTAACTTGACACATTGCGTTGTCATGTGTTGTTCATTCTTAGTATCGTGATGTGTTTTATGTTTGAACTTCACTCACTAGTTACTTCTTCAGAGTGCCTGTTGGTAGAAGACGCGGACGCGGTAGGGGACGTGGCGCAGCCAGTCGGGCGTCCATGTCCAATAGCTCTGAAGCTGGTTCGGCAGTGCCGTCTTTGTAGAGCAGTGTTCAGCCTAGTGTAGAAGGTCATGAGGACCAGTCTGCTAGCCTCGGTAATACTAATGATAACATCGGGGTAGCTAATATTCTGCAGCAAGTAGCGAATCAAATGGCGCTACTAACTCTGGCGGTCCTGGTTAATCAAGCTAACGCTACTCCGATTCCGCCTACTGGTCCTGGTACCGACAAGTTGCTTTAGGATGTGATCCTTATGCGTCCTCCACAGTTTGATGGTACTTCTGACCCTTTTTATTGAGAGAGTTGGCTATTTAAGATGAATAAGGTATTCGAGGCAGCAAACTGCCTCGAGACGAGGAAAGTACCAATTGCTCAATACTTTCTCGCCAAGGAGGCGACGACTTGGTGGCAGGCAGTGAAACTGCGTGACTGGGCAGCTACGTGGGATGAGTTCCCGGAATTGATGGAGGCTGAGTATTGCCCATGACCGGTGAAAGAGGGAAGGATTAGAGCTTTTTTTGAGGCAAAACCCCAGGATATTCTCATCTCACAGGCAATTAAAGATTATAATCAGCAGCTACATTACATGAGGAATCAGGTCCGAGATGAACAAGAAAAGATCCACCACTTTGACATGCGGATGAAACCGAGGATTCGCCACTACATGGCAGGCCTCGGGTGTACAACTCTGAAATATTATCAGAATAAGGCGATGACCTTCGAGATGTCTTTTTCTGCTACGGAGGTGGCATCGGAGGGTAAAAAGCAGAAGACTTCCGGTCAGTTTTCGGGAAGTAAGTTTGGCGGACATCAGAAGACGCAATCCAGATCGCGACCTATGGTGGGTCAATCCCGATCATTTAGGGGAGGTCACGGTTCTATGTCTGCTCCCACTGTTCCTGCTCGTGGTCATACTTGTTTTAACTGTGGTCGTCCAGGACATATGATGGGCGAGTTTGACAAGCCGCCGCTGCAGTGTCATAATTGTGATCGCCTGGGGCATCGTGCTACATATTGTGGAGATGTGAGTCAGGTACCAGTTACTCAAGCGTCGGCCCCGGCTACGAGGGAACGGAGCGTGAACTAGGCTCCGACATCTAATCAGCCTCAGCAGAGTTTCGGCAGGGGTCGATGACGTGGGCAGTCTTCTAAAGGGGGAGAATCTAGTGCGGGATTTGTTCCGCCCCGTGTGTATGAGACGAGACGAGCTGAAGATCCTGACGCGACAGTGGCTACAGGTACCATCCACATACTTGACCATCCTGTTTCTGTACTTTTTGATTCTGGTGCTACACATTCTTTCATCTCTTTGAATTGTGTGCATCGTCTGCGTGTTAATTGTTTGGTTGTATGTGAACCATTTATCGTGAAACTGCCTAGTGGAGATAGTATCATGGGGGACCGTGAGGTTAGATATTTTCCGGTAAGTATCACGGGAAGGGCTTGGCCTTCTAATCTGATTGTGGTAGACATTAAGGGCGAGGATTTGATCCTTGGTAAGGATTGGTTAGACATGCATGGGGCGATCATGAATTATAGAGCGAGGACCATTTCGATGTTATCCTCTGACGGTACCGAACACTCCTTTGTGGGACGCAAATGGAGTAGATAGAAATTATTAATCAGCACATTGAAAGCGGTGAAATTTCTTCGAGGAGAGTGCTGTAACACCCCCAAAACCATAGGGGAATATTACACACCGTAGACCCCTTTTCACGAGGATCTACCAGGCTAAGCTTTACAAAATGACCAAATGCTTGCCCGGCCAGGGTCAAACCATAAAATAATACAGACTGTTAAGGTCACTTACACGTGAATACACAGACCGATGAGGTCACACAATTCAATCAACAAAACTGACTTATAAAACATTACCCACACAGGGGTCAAAATACGATACAACGGAAGACTGAAATCAACTTTGACAATACAACCAAACTCTACCATCTCTCAACTCTTGATTAGTATCGTAACTCGTCACTTCCTGTGCCATTCATGTGACTGCTCCCCTGAACCTTCATGTACCTGGACGCAAGACAGACATCCACCCCCCAATTACTTGGGGGTTAGTAAAACTCCACTCTTTTACTAGTGCAAGTATAATACGATACGAAATGCAACAAGTAAATAGCAACCACGAGTTTACTACGGAAATCAACTATCAAAATGTTCCCTAGAAGATTTAGAATTTCGAACTCGAACAAGAAATATTTGAAAAGGAACTCATTAGATCGATTTTTTTAAGTAGAAACTCCTTTGGACCTCAAGTCCCAATTTACAAAACCATTTCGAAAACATTAGGGCCTCAGCCTGATTCTCATTTCAAAGCACACTAGTTAAGATATCATTCCGCGACCCATTTTTAACCTTTGGAGTCGACCCTTAACCTTTGTATATGTCAGAGTACATCGTTAGGAGTCGACCCTTAACCTTTGGAGCCGTGTCGGGGCTGCTAGGACAATCCTGCTGTCCTGCAGCTAGTGATTACGGCCGTAAGATGTTTCCCATTACGGCCATAAGCTCATAGATGTTATGGCCGTAAGCTAATGGATGTTACGGCCATAAACAACGTGTTGTTACGGCCATAAGATTTTGACTACCACGGAGTAACCTTGTCGTTATAGTTGTATCCGCACCCTTTACTAATCATTTGATTGCAGTAGACATAGTTGTATGGACCGCCAGTGACGACCGTGATTGTAGTGTCGCACTCGGTTGGTTATCTTGTATAGGTATTGTTGGCGTGTTGTTGAACGTTACCATCCTTGTAGAAATTGTGGTTGTACACTTAAGTGTTGTGACCGCATAATGTGATTTGATCATGCTATTCTATGTTATTATATGGATGTGGTAGTTAATCTATAGAAATATTGAGAGCGAGTACAAGAGGTTATCCACCCGAGATTTGTTTGACGAACCTTTGGGGGTCGATGCCGAGAGCCATGACCATGGATTATCATGTGTTTTATTCTTTGTGATGGTTGGAGTGATGACATGTGATTACCCTGTATGTCGTTAACGATGATAAGGATATATGTATTGACAAGGCCATTTTGAGGATATCGTTCATCGAGAAGATTAAAGTTTCAACGTGTTGTTTTGTAAATAACTTCAAGCAAAACAGTGTTGATAATGGGTTTATGGTTTTGGTTAAATGACGAGGTATTAAAAATGTTTTCAAAAATTTCGTTTCAGCAAAATCTTTCAAACTCACGAATTTTAAAATATTAACAGTTGAACAAATACCTCGAAAAAATTTTATTTTTAAAGAATGTTACAAGTGATTACCCTGTATGTCGTTAACGATGATAAGGATATATGTATTGACAAGGCCATTTTGAGGATATCGTTCATCGAGAAGATTGAAGTTTCAACGTGTTGTTTTGTAAATAACTTCAAGCAAAACAGTGTTGATAATGGGTTTATGTATTTACAAAACTCTCGTTTCGTTTCGTCGAACCTACCCATTTAACATATCTGATCTGAACCCATCAGACCGTTAATAAATTATTGAGAATATTTTCGAGTCTATATATAAGTCCTATTCCGCATTACCGGGCCACAAATAAAATTAACCATATTCCATACTTAATCAAATGACGTTATTAACCTCACTGACCGAACATTTACGTGATACTTGTGAAACACGTCAAATTGATAACTGTGACTGTCCGGGAACTAAGTGTTATACAAACAAAGTGCCACGGATGGGTCCGCCTCTAACTCTATCGGAACAAAGTGCCACGTCGACGGACGGGGGCCACCTCTTGAGTCCATATGAAACAGAGTGCCGACCTACAATCTGGGGGCCACCTCTTGAGCTGTAGGAGCCACCTCTAGAGTCCCAAATCGTGTCAGGGACGGTTAGACCGAGTCTTGGATCGATCAGCGCTGCTGCGGTTCATGAACAAGGCTACCGTTGTTTCCTATTCCCATAACCGAGGAACGGAGTGTTCCGAGGGACCTGGGTCGTAGACTTAGGGTATAATCGCGATTATGGTGTGTTGGTGCCCAAAATGATGAAGACTATCCTCACTGTACCAACATGAGTCTTTTCTAGCGCGCTTTGTCCTCACTCACGCGCACTTGGGAAACTTTCCAGGGGGTCACCCATTCCATAACTACTCCAGGCCAAGCACGCTTAACTTTGGAGTTTCTATGAGATGGATACCAGAAAAAAAGATGCATCTTGTTGGTATGAGTAGTCCAAATCAATTCATTTAACCACTTTCTAGTACAGATCTCACAAGTCGAATCGCAAGCCGCGCCTCGCGCATTTTTAAGCTCATGCAGGCAGGATGCTGGACCGAAGCCCAACAATCCCCCTCCCAAGACTGGCCAAAGATCTCAGCCCCATAGTCTGGAAACCTCCGCGAACTAGATTTGATCACACAGCCCTCTAGCGGCTAGATTCATTCACACAGTCCTCCAACACTTGACATCAGCATTTGTTCCAGCTCCGTTTACCTTCTGCTGCGCCAGTATCTCAGTTCCAGCATACTAGATTTGATCACATAGCCCTCCAGCACCTGACAACCTCCACATCGCCAACATCTTAGTTACGGACAACTGGAAACATTTGCTGCATGCCCGCCTCTTAGTTCCAACACTCTGGCAGCCTCCACTGTAGGATACTTCGAGGGAATCCGCACCCGTGACCTGCTCTGATACGAATTGTTGGTCCCCAAGAATGATGGGGGAACTTAGTTATTTCCTAGGTTTGCAGGTAAAGCAGAGCCTGGTACGAAACCTTGTCCCAGTATCTAACCAACAACGGATTTGAAAAAGGTGCTGTGGACAAGACCTTGTTCAAAATACAGGAAGGTGATGACCTTCTTATGGTGCAAATCTATGTGGATGATATAATTTTTGGTTCAACTAACCTTGCTTTGTGTCAAAGGTTCTCTCATCTCATGCAAAGTAAATTTGAAATGAGTATGATGGGGGAACTTAGTTATTTCCTAGATTTGCAGGTAAAGCAGTTGCCTACAGGTATTTTCATCAACCAGGAAAAATACAGCAAGGAGCTTCTCAACAAATTTGGAATGAATAATTCCAAATCATCGTCAACCCCCATGAGCACTTCCGTGCAAATTAGTGCTGATGAAGCCGGAAAGCCGTTTGACCAATCACTCTACAGGAAGCTCATTGGTTCGCTCCTGTACTTAACGGCTATCAGGCCCGATATCCAGTTTGGTATTGGAGTGTGTGCGAGGTATCAAGTAGCACCTAAGAAATCACACTTTAATACAGCTAAACGAATCCTGAAGTACATTAAAGGAACAGTCGATGTAGGACTATGGTATCCTAAAGAAGGCGGATTCGATTTAGTTGGATACAACGACTCGGATCTCGGAGGCTGCAAGCTAGATAGGAAGAGTACAAGTGGAACTTGTCACTTTCTCGGACCTAGACTCGTTTATTGGTTCAGTAAGAAGCAATTGGATAACTCTCTTTCCACGGCTGAATCTGAATACTATGCTGCTGGTAGTTGCTGTATGCAGATCCTTTGAATGCAGCAACAGTTGTCAGATTATGGAATTGAAGCCAGAGAGACTCCAATCATGTGTGATAGCACGAGTGCAATTGCAATAACGCACAATCCTGTCCTGCACTCGCGCACTAAGCATATCAACATGAAGCATCATTTTATAAGGAATCACATCGAGAACAAGGATGTTCGCCTTGAAAAAGTTCATACAGACATTCAGTTGGCCGACATCTTCACCAAGCCACTCGACACAGCCAGATTCAACATGCTTAGACAAGAATTGGGAATGCTACAGCCCGACTCCCTATAAGTAATTTACTGTTTTTACTCAACAATTGAGGGGGAATGTTGTAAGACCCAAGAATACAGTATCCAACGTTAATTATCTGTACACTCAGAACCGTCAATACAGCACTGTAGTGAGCAAAGACATATGAATCCTACAGCTGAAGTGTGCAATAATTAAGGGGGAATACTGTAGGACCCATGAATACAGCATTAATCGAAAAATTGCTGTATGGAATTTAAAACCTATATGTACCTTTTTAAGGGGGAATGCTGTATCGACGCGGATACAGCACATACTATAGGATTTCGATTCAGTATATATATAATATTATATTATTTCATTTTAAAATAATTTCTGTCCACGTGCCCTGTTTTTATATCAAACGTCATGTACATTAAATGCCTTACACGACATCTGGACAACTGAATCTCAAAATCCGTGATGTTTTAAATTTTTTATTGTTTTAAAACCGCCATTTCAGGCATTTAGGGTGACACAAATGTCAGAAGTGGGACCTGTTTATATTTTAAACATTTTAATGGATTAGTGTACCAGTTACACTCAGTCCATCTTCACCGTCGATTTCAAAAACCGGTTCTCATCCCTTAAAATCTGACCATTCGTACTCTGCAAAACCCTATTTCGCCACCCAACTATAAAAGGACTGATACTGCCATTAGAGACTCTTTACGCTTTCTACAAAAATTAAGAGTTCTCAAGCAAAAACAGCCTACACAGCTTTCTGCATTTTACTGCATATTACGTGTTTTCTTCTTCACTTTTTCTTGAAAAATCATCAAATGGCTGGACAAACTTCTTCTCCTGCTCTCAAGAAAACCGCAAACATCATCGATGGATGGATCTTCTCAAGATCTGTTGTCATTGAACGCCTTCTCGCTGAAACCAATGATGTCGAACCCATGGAGTACATCATCACTTGTCTTCGTCAACAAGGCCTCTATCGCCTTGGAAGTCAAACTGCTGACAAATATGATGTTCATATGGTTGAGGAATTTTACCTCAACGCCGCCGTACGCTTTTTGTTGCTGGCCCAAGGAGGTCACGTTGCTGACATAACCGCTACCATTCAAGGAGTTGAGATCTGTGTTGATAGCGATCTGCTCCAGAATATCTACAGGCTACCTGGTGATGGCCTGACAATGGATCAACTTGAGACGTTTGGGTCTCAAGAGCTGATAACCAAGTTTTATGGGCTATTCACCGGCTCAACTGTTGTTGACATGGTTCAAACCACCTGTCACAAAAAGAATTTTTGTCTGCCTTATGTATATTTGCATGATTTCTGCTGCAGGATCATTGAGAATCGAACTGGTGCGTTCGAAATGTGTACTAATCTGAGGTTCAGCATGATGGTGGCAATTCTAACCTGTGAAAAGGTCAACTGGTGCCAGATAATCCTGAAGCGCTTGCAAGAGGAAGTATGCAAGCCTGCCACCCAGAAGAAGTCATTTGGTTTAATGTTAAACCATATCTTGACGAAATGAGGACTGTCGCAATCCGCTGATGCAAAGAAGAACAACTCCAGGATATACCTAGGAGGCGTCAAGCCTACTGCGTATAACCAGAGCACCATGGTCTGCAACCACCCGAAAACCAAATATATGCCAGTTTCTGCAGACCCAAGAGATGTGTCTTTGAAGTCCCAGGACGTGGAGTCTTCAAAGAAGAGGAAAAGATCTCACAGCAAGAAACCCATTGCTGGTGAGAAGCCAAAGAAGAAACTAAGGAGGCTTTCTAAAGCCAAATCTACCAAGCCCTCCGAAGTAGTTTCTACCGTGGCTCAACCCACTGAAGAACAACCCCAGGGCCCAAACCCTTTGGAAGAGGTGTCCACTAATGTATCGACAGTAGATCCTGAGCCTTTGGCGGCTAGGACGGATGATGGAACATCTGCCAACGAAAAAGACTCTAGCGAGTCGGCTGCCCCTATGGAGCCAAACGCTACTTCTCCTATACGGGATTCCACACCCGTACAGGATCAATCTTCCTTCGGGGCACCATACCCTGTAAGGAATCCCACTTCCCTACAGGATCCCACACCTGTAGAGGAACCCCTCGCTACAGCGGATCCAGACGTTGTACGCAGTCCCTCCCCTGACACCATTATCCACAAAACTCTTCTCTCTGTTCAGATCGACCATGCTTACGAAAGATTTCTGAAATGGAAAGGCTACAGGCTAGATCCGTATGAAACATTATACAACTGGAGTGATTGGAGCCAAGAAGAAAGATTTGTATCAGAAGTGATGGACTCAACGGAAATTGAGACCCTGATCCGATGGGACAATCCCTTCTGCAAAGAACTAATTGAAAGCCATCTTCTGCAGAAATCTGACGCAAGAAGGAAAGGTAAAGATAAGTCAGAGGACTCTCCCCCAAATCCAAAAGACGACGATGACAATGAATCAGACGACGATGACGATGCTTTACAAGCTGGTCTGAGAATGAGTTGTGAAGAGGCTCAAGATAGAGACGCCTCTCCACCAAAGGATGATGAAGGGCCGTCAACTCGAAGCAAGCCCCCTTCGCCATAGCAAGAAAACATTCCCGACGAGGAGAAATCAGTCCCTCAAGTCGAGGAGGAAGGAACAGTTTTGGAACAGGCACCCGAGCCTGCCACCGCTCAAGAAGAAGTAGTTGTCACTGAGAGACAACAGGAGGAATCAGTCCCTTCTGTATCCATGTCTACCGACGATCCTTCGCAACAGGAGGACACACAACCCCCTGCCGCCGAACCAGAACAAGCTGCTCCCGCCCCTTCAACCATGGAATCCAAGGACGGTAATGCACCTGAGGATGTCCAACTCAATTTACGCCCAACCGTAAATTAGAGGAGGTTGAACTGCTCTGAAGATTTTGCTCAACCAGATTCTCCGATTTCTGCCGCTAGGAAAGAGCGCCTGCGTGCTCTTGGTATTCAAACTGTATTCATCGAGGATGCAGTGAATGCTCTGTCTTCAGTTGAAAAAGCCTTGAATTGGATGTATACTTCTGCCTTGGAAGAGATGACCACCTTACAGCATGAAGTTTCTCGAGTAGTCGAGGCCTTCATTATTTTGCCAGAAGCATTTAAACAAGCACTGAAAATCATGGAAGACAAGCAAGAGCAACTCATGAAGGAAGAGGCAACCAAAACACGCATCGCTGAAGCCAAGACCGCATGTTCTATGATCGAAAATAGTTCTCAATTGCGAGCCCACGACAAATGTATCAAGGACATGTCGCAGGCACTTTCCTCCCTTGTAGAAAGAATGACTAACATCGAGACGAACCAGGATGATGCATTAGAGATCCTAGGACGTCTTTATGATGCCAAAAAGGGGGAAGAAGCAAGATAAGCTGCAAGGAGAATCAGGTTACAACATGAAAGGGAATTTGAGTCCGCTCAAGACAGCATCACTGCTGAGTTAATCAAGCTAGCCCCTCCCTCTCAGAGTTTTAAGGTTTCAGGCTCCCGAGCTGAATTTCATGATCCAAATGTCCCGTGGCAAAGTCTAATCCAGAGACTTTTTGAAATTCGTCTGCCGACCAACCGCCATCCTACTGCCGATGAGGTGAAGCAATGGAGGAAGAACGAACTGATGAGATACTTTGTTAAACTCATCAGGGAATCCTCCATCTTCAAGAGCTATAAGACTTTAGCGGAGGCCGCAGACAAATTTACGAAGATGTTAGAAGAAAGAAAACTCCCTCTCCAGCTAGATATGAAGAGCAAGCACAAAAGAGGAGATCGGATCACCCATCCAGAAGACTGGATTCTTGCCTTTGATAGATCCTATGAAGGAAGAGCTATATACCAGGATCGAGGCAACGATTCCTTACAGAACTAGTGGCGTGGTACCGAGAATGATCCAGGGATAAAGCCATGGAGACATGCGGACTACAGATAGGAGCTGAAATCCTTGTATATTATTTTTGTTTTGTAATTTCTCTTCGAAACAGCAAACCATGTACTCAATTTATTTTGAATATCAATAAAAGTGTTTGTTTGTCTTGAAAGATTACAACTCGTAATCTACTGTGTTGATGTATGATTACTTAAATTGTTTGATAACAATCTCAAGTATAGGAAACTTGATTGAAAAATAAGTTGTATGAACTTGTCTACGAATAGTTCATAATTTCAGTTGTAAGATTAGAATACATTGTAAGATTGTGCCTGCACGCCAATCATAAGCTTAAGTTGTAAAAATTCTTAGCTGTATCGAACTCGCCTGTGAGCAGTTCATTAATTAGACTAAGTTGCTGAAAGACAGACCTTTTGACAAAAGACCAAGAAATCTGCCAGAAGTCATCAAAGAAGATTATTTCATGAAGAAGGTTTTGGCATCATCAAGAAGACTTGAAAGTTAGAAAGATAAAGTCTTGGCAAATTGTCAAAAAGAGGGAAATTGTTGGGAAAACAAGAAACCTTTATCGAAACAGCCGGGATATTCAATCCCTGTATCGAATAGTATTGATAAGAGGTTTTGACATATATGCCAATCCGCATACAGTAAAGGAAACTGTATCGAAGAGTTGAAATGTCAACCTGTATCGAAGACCTGTCTCGAATCCAGCATATAGTGGAACCCTTCAGTACAGCAAAGAAGTCTTATAAAGACCAAGTATGGAAACTATCTCGAATCACCAATACAGTTATCTTCCATACATCTCTCAATAGGATAAAGAAGGAATCTTCAGAAGTCAAGTCCCGTTGAATAAAGAAGTATTTAAATACTCAAGGATAAAGTATTTAAATACTGTCAGTCAACAGATCTTCAAATCCCGCTAAATCCGGATCGTGCTTTTAATCCCGTTGGAACGGAATCTTGCTCAATGGATACATCTCAACGGATATATATTTCAGAGACTATATATATATATCTCATGAAGGCATTGAAGATCAGTTACCGAAATCGAAATCATTCAAAGCTATCAAAGTTATCATCAGAGCAAAATATATCTCCAAGCTTACTGCAACTCAGATAAAAGAGATATACAGTGCTCATCATCTTGAACAACACTTCATCAGCTAGAATCTCATAAAGTAAAAGTTGTTGTTCATACTCTGTTCTATACTTTGAACAAACCCAGATCAGCCCTGTGTGGACTGAGGAAGACGAAGCTTCAGAACTCTGTGTGAAGAAGTCAGTCAAGGTTTAGCTCAAACTAATCTGTGTGAACGGTTGAAGCTAAGATCTTTATATCAATCTATGTGAACGATATACTGATTGTATACTGTTATAATTACGTAGTTGTATACGTAGTAATTATAATAAACATTTTACTCCTGTGTGGAGGACCAGTGGACGTAGAGGGGTTTACCTCGAACCACTTTAAATACTGTATTATTTACCTTCAGTTTTTACTATTTTATTTACTGTGATTATTTAAGTATACACTGTACACCTAGTTGCTGTATCCACAGCAACTTACTATATCTAAGACTTCCGCTACGCACTCAGATTTAAAATCAATACAGCTTGTTGTTTAAACTACTTCCCAAGATGTATCCAGTATACTTTGTGGCCAACATGGTATTGACCCACAGCTAAGGGCATACCGAGCCCAGATAAGAGATAAGGAAGCACACGCTAAGTGTGAGAGTGAAGGCTCAGCATCTTGGGGCGATGGTCCAAATCTTGGGGCGACGACCTATCTTGCTAGGAGTGATAAGGAGAGTTTAGAATCCAAAGTCCACATCGGCAGGATTCGAAACTGAATTGACTGATCGACTGATTGACTGATTGCTTGACTTGATATCCATCCATGGGAACTGGATTATAATATTACAACTACAACAATGATTATTGTTTGTAAAATTTCGACATAATTGTAATTGTTCTCATTTTTTTTTATAATTGACAAAATCATGCATCACTTAAAAATTTTCAAAGGAAAGAGCCACACTCGCACACGATCACCCACTCACTGAGACCTTTTGTCTCACCCCACCATTTTCCCTTTTAAACCAGAGAATGAGCAAACAGCAGAGGACGAAGAAGGCTTCGTGGAAGAGGCCGAATAGAAGAATGCCTTCAAGATTTAGGACTTATGTTCTTAGAATTTCTGTTGTTATCCCAACTTGTAATAGTTAGTTATGCTTCGTACTTAATTCGTTTGGTATTTTCCGCTGCAAACTTATGAACAGTGTAATTTCGATTATCAGCTTGTCACAACGAATCTTAGTACATCGGGATAAGATGTTTGTTTTAAAATATTATCAAATCGTTATTTTGCTTTCGCTATTTATTGTCGCATTCTGATTGATTGATCGACCGATGCGTCTCATCCTCATCCTTCCTGATGTTGGGGGTGTGACATGTAGTTTACGGAGGAGGAAGTCTAGGATTAATGGGACGCGCTGCTGCTTCTACCTATATGGAAGGAGTAAAGTGTTGGGAATAATTTCAAAACCTCTGACTGAAAGTAAAATCACCGGGGCAACTATTGGAGATGAGTTTAGAGCTGTAAATATGCAAGATCGCATAACTCACATGATGAATAATTCTGACGCTTTTCCGGTGGTTTTGGCACTTTTGAGGAATTTTTTCATGTGGTTACCAGAGCCCAGCTAAATGTTCATATAAAACCAATAGGTCTGCTTAATGTCAATGGGTTCTTTGATGGTTTACTATCTTTTATCGATTACTCCGCTGAAAAAGGTTTTATTTCCGAGCGTGCTAAACGAATCATAGTCGTTGCAACAACATCAGAAGAACTAATCAAAAAACTCAATGAATTTGTTCCTCAACCAGATCCAGCTCTAGCTAATATTGTCTGTATGGAAGATCTCACTCTGAGAAAACAAAAAGTGGATTCATTCCTCTCTCTTTGATAACCCATATCGGACCTCTTATTATTTTTACTTTATGTCGTGTGTAAAAATTGTGCTAAATGATGGCAGCTTAAGGAGTTTCTTTTTGATCTCTTGACGCGCATCTATTCACGATTTATGTATTGTTATTTTTATTGTCATATTTTTTTTGTTCTTAATAAAAGCATTGATGGCAACGTAAGGTGACTCTTCGAACTTTCCTGAAGCGCATCTTAAAAATTGTGTTATACTTCAGGGTATATTTTATTATTTTTTTCTTTTGTTGTTTGACTCGTATATTTTTTCATGCAGATCCAAAAAGGCGTTAGCTCAAGCATCAATTTTCATAACAGGGGTATTCTGTTTTTTTCTCTCTTGCTTTTTATTATATTTTTTTAAACCGAGGATAGTTTCATTTTCAAGTTTGGGGGTGGTGTATTTTGATTCTTTTGGTGTGTTTGGTATTTTGGTGTGTTTAGCTTTGATTATTATGATGTGTTTTGATTATTTTTGTTATTTGGCTTTGATTTTTTTAATGTATATATATATATATTTATTTTGTTTATTTGTGAGATTTCTAGATTTGGCCATAACACCAGTAAGTTAGCTATATACAAGTTTCAAAAATCGTTTTAACCGGTTAAAAAAAAATTATATATTCCAGAATTTTTGAGCCTTAGTCCATCTTTCCAAGCCTTATAATTATCATTTAAAATCAAGTCATTTGTTACCTTGAGAAAAAAAGAATCAGTCGGTTGATGAAAAATAGAAATGAAATTTTCTTAATTTGAGGAGTTTTTGATTTTTCATGATTATCTAATAAACGATTTTTCTGCAAAAAATCTATTTCGCCTAAAAAAAGAGATGGAAAATGTGTTGGTGAAAAGAGCTACACATTAGCCAATAACGATGTGATCACCTAAAAAAAGATGGAAAATATGTTGGTGAAAAGAGCTACATGTTAGCAAATAACGGTGTGAAAGATATCACCTAAAAAAAGATGAAAAATGTGTTGGTGAAAAGAGCTACACATTAGCAAATAACGGTGTGAAAGCTACCACATGCTAGTTCGAGTTATTAAGTCTATAAAAGGGATGTAGATTATGAGCAGATTTGAATTAATTAGTGGCTGATTTTCAATACACTTAATTTCATGAACAATCACAATATTTGATGACACCGATGAAATTCTTCTTCATATTGAGTCAAAAAAATAAACGAGTGATCGAGAGCAACCTTTAAAGGGAGTCGTGTGTGTCATGAGTGGGAAAGAAATAATCAATCTTTTGGAGAGTAACCTTGTATTTTGGAATTACAAAAATTAAAATCGTGTTTTATCTTTAAAATTATTTGTAGATTTATTTAGGATCTTGATTCATTTCTATCTACTGTATAAAGCTGGTTGCTGTGTAAATGGCATTTTGATCTCTTTTTCTCTTTATATATATAAGTATTGTTCTTAATTTGTATGTGTATTATTTTAATTTGTGTCTTATTTCTTTCCCCTTATTTATTTTGAGTATGAATAATAAAGAGTCTTGCTCAGGACTAGCAAGAATTCAAGTGTGGGATATTTGATTAGTGCATATTTGATCTAAAAATTCATATACAAAATATCTCTTTTTCTGGCATAATCATACGGATTTGTGATAAAAAATTAATTATTTTAAAGATATGTTAAAACATGAGCTAAAAATATTTATTTTACAGATTACTGACATGAAACGTCAAAAATGACGAAAAGCGGAACCAAATCCGAGATCAGAATTTTTTCAAGGACAAAGTATACAAAACGACCAAGACAAAAACGGCGCATATCATGGCCGTATCTTCGGCCGTTTCTCACACGGCGCATATCATGACCGTATCTAGCGTCGTTTCATTCACGGCCGGCATTTTCCGACGGGTCCTTGCGCGTGTTCCGGATAAAACCGAGTCACTTTACAACACGCGAGACAACATGACGCAAATCATGGCCGCTTCTTCGGCCATTTCTAACACGGCGCAAATCTGGCCATTTCTTCAGCCGTTTCTCACACGGAAATACAACCCGGTGCAAAATGGGCCTTTTCCCAGCGCCGTTTTCAGGCAGATATTTGTTGAATTTTCCACCTTTAGCCTCTTGTGAACTCAACCACAAGATATTTTATTTAGGGTCAAAAATCTGAAAAATCAAAGACATGCATGATGGGAGAAGTGTGAACAAAGAAAAAATCAAGATACTACAACACATCTTTTGAATTAAATAATCCATGCTATTCTTGAAAATCACCTATAAAAGGACACCTTTATCCATTGCAAAAACAACTCCTCTTCTTGCCAATAAACACCCCTTTCTTTTAGCAAGATATTTTCCTTAGAACTCTCTACTTTAGTGTAACACCCTGAGATATTCAAGGTATATTACAGTGTCGTGGACCCTACATGGGACCCACCAGGATAGACACGAATTACCACAGTAAAATCACACATCATCTAGATGAAAATCAAATAACACGCCCGGTACAACCGGCGGAATAATCAACATCGGCAACCATAAATAACTTCAACAGATACAATTCACAATCCGAAGAGAAAAGCCTAAGTACTCGCGAGTACAATCTATAAGTTTAGAAAATAGACAACAACCAACGAAAATAAAAGGACTCAAATGCACATGTCAACGACCCTGGCCAGCATCCTCATACTATCCCAGCGCCCGCTCGTCCGGCTGATCATAACTTAAAATTCATAATAAGAATTTCCCCAAAATGGGTCCGCGAGGGGTTAGGAATTACGCTAGTACAAGTAATCAAGGCAAACCATACGCTTACACATTTCATAGTACAATGCACCAAATCATTTCAAAATCAAAACCAGACATGTCTTTTCCGGAAACAAACAGTCAATCAATTTGCCTTGGGAACAGGGCTATACCATTGATCCCGCTCGAGGCCTCTAAGGACCCTCCCGAGCTGGCCATATCAGAAAACAAATCACGCACGCGCATCGCATTGGGAACAGGGCAATACCATTGATCCTGCTCGAGGCCTCTAAGGACCCTCCCGAGCTGGCTAGCGAAACAAACTCATGAATCCAGGGCTATACCATTGGATTCCCTCGAGGCCCCGTCGTACCCTCCCGAGGAGAGCAAAGCACACACAATATACATCACCATTTTATGTTAAGCATAAAGGTTTCCAAAAGTACTTGCCTTGAATAATTGACGACGCAACGAACGGAAAGGAAATTCACCGACGAACACTAGGAAACAACGAAACCGAACCTAATGATTCTAAGAATACAATCACAACCATTTCCAAATGAATGCGGAAAAGGAATACACCCGAACACCCACCTACGATTCATGTATATTCGTACAAGAACAACAACGAGGGCGGACCACAACCAAACCCCCTCGATTACGAATATACCACGAAACATACCATGAATCCGTAGGAAAACCATGAATTCCAATAAGATTAATCATATTCATCAGGAATTAATCAACAATATGGAACGAATCGAACAATAAAACCAAAAACCCCTAATTTACCCAAAGTAGGGTTCTTAGAAGATTTACCTTGATTCGGACGGAGGAAGACAATTACAGTGATGATAAACTACACTAGGAACACAATACTTGATTCCCCAAGAATTTCCACGGGCAAAACTTGAAGAATCACTCAAATCTCTCTAAGAACACTCGCTGCGGACGAAAGGAAGGAAATGAAGAATGTCGTGAATGCAAGGTCAACTCAGGTTTATAAAACCTAGCCTCTCATTACATACGTTAACGTACATCGATTAACGTACGTTACGCTTATTACGTACGTAACACACAGGTGTTAGCGTACGTAATGGCTCGGAAGAACAATATGCCCAAAATGCTAATGCCGTTAGCGTACGCTACATCAGATGGCTAGCGCACGCTACAAGGAGGTCCTACGTACGTAAGGTCTCGACCAAATCCGGGCAGACTCCCTGTCCAAAACACTGAAGGCCATAACGTACGTTACCACCAGGGTATTACGTATGTTATGTGCATGTCGATAGCGCACGCTAGGAAGCATGCATAACGCACGTTATGCATGCAGCAGTTGAGCACTGCTGAACAAAGTTAGCCGCACCGTGTAACACCCCCAAATCCCATTGGGTTATTACAGTGCAATGGACCCCACACCAGGAGATCCACCAGGCAAACACGACTGGAATACATCAAATTAACCAACAAGGGAAATCACAGTCCCTACCATGATATCCGACACAATATTCCGATAGGGAATTTCAACGAGAACAGTGGGCCTACATGGCCAAAATAAAATAAAACATCCACGAGCCTTACTCGGATAATATAAAATGACAACGACTGAACAAAACTGGAGTACTCCTAACTGTCCGACCGACATGAACACCAAAACATCTTGGACTAGTATCGCTCGAATTCCTCGTCGCCATCGTCACGCCCCTGCGGCTCAACTCTCCCTTTGCAAACACCTAAAACATGAAAACATGTTCCTCCCCCACGGGGTCAGTCATCCAGATAATGAATATCAAATACATGCACAACATGATATGCATCCAAAAGCAGAATTAAATGGTACAGCAATGGTAATACGAGATGCTCACAAACCAAGGTAAAAACCGAGCATTCATGGAATACTATGCCTACGGCATACCATCAATACCTGCTCAATAGGTTAGAACACAAGTGCCCAATGGCAAATCATCAATATAGAACACAATAATACATTACCCAAAGGTAAACCAAGCCAACGCTGAAATAGATACGAATCATAATGCCCGAAGGCTCCAACAGAAATACCAATACATCACAATAGCCTGAAAGCTCCTGATCCCAAGCTGTATATCATAATGGCCTGAAAGCCGATCAGTCCGAAGCTGTATGTCATCACAATGGCCTGAAAGCCGAACAGCCCGAAGCTGTATATCATCACAATGGACTGAAATCCGAACAGCCTGAAGCTATATATCATCACAATACGGATCTCAAGAAAACAAACCTGACTGTCGGACATACCCCTCGGTGTATGAACAACCAGTCACAAATCGTCAGACATATCTAATACAACATGGACTATGAACGACCAAAACAATATGGCTCAAGAGGGACATCACAGTACGCCCGATCCAGAAATGTGTCCGTGCACATGTACACCCCGTATACGGAATCCAAAATATACGTGGGACAATGTACCTAATTAGCCTCATGAACTACGTCTCGTGTGCACGGTCCAATGCGGAAACATCCACGCATGACCATCATGTGACTGGCTAAAAGTCCTACACATAACCAATCGACACGCAGATATGATTCCAGATATGTCACGATGCAACATCACAACGAAACTCAAAGGATAACACATCCAATAAGGGTCAAAAGACTCACCAAAGTGAACGATGACACACGGATAATGAAAGATCGACACGACCAACAATATCCAAAATAACCATCCTGGGATCACAATCCCTAAGGACCGATTAACGCGATCAACAATCATAACACAACAATCCTCAAACCTCAACGATCACAAAATTAACGAGTTTACAAGAATGATAGTGTGCTGTCTTGAGTCGGCCAACACGACAACAATAACTCACGGATGGGCACCGTCTTCGACAGTCCCTGTTTAATACCTCGATTACCTTAGAACGGTCAATCGATAACAACTCAACGAATGGGAAATGTCTTCGACAGTCCCAATTCAATACATCGATTAACTTAGAACGGTCAATCGATAGCAATGATACAACAGATGGGAAATGTCTTAGACAGTCCCAATTCAATACCTCGATTGACTTAGAACGGCCAATCGATAACAACAATACAACAGATGTATCAGCACCTTTAATCGGTTACCGATAACGAAGATGATAATCGAATACGTCAATGCCTTCAATCAGCCAATACAACATCAATAGAAAAACACGGATATCAATAACAACGATCACAACATATCTCAATGGAACATCAATCAACAATAACAATCAATACGTCTATACCGCGAACCGGCTATCGACAACAATATTACCAACAAGTATCGCAATTCCTTGAACTGGCCATTTACGAACAACAATAATATTTGGCATAATTTGCCGAAGGGTATCGTATCAAACAATCCCCTGATATCATAAAGAGACCAAGTCTCGAAATGATACACACATTCATACACATACATGATAACATTAATCTCATTGACTAGTACAAGTATAAAACTTGCCTCAAACCGAAGGCGAGAAAGTCCTTCCACGATAAACGTCCTCCCACGAAACGACGAACGACATCCTCCGACCATCATGAGCACTCGAACAACCTTGAAAGAAATATAATTCATTCAATAACATAAAATCAATAGAAAACAATACCAAGGACAAATCCCGATTCAACCCCGAATCGGTTATACTCCACAACAACGAATATCATAGTTCTCAGCTATGAATTCTAACATCCTCCCGACACCACCATGATCAATTAACATGATCATTATATTCTTAACACTTGTGAAAACAATTCAACAAGAATCACTTAAGAACAATCATCAAATCAAACATCTCAAAATGATAATATCACTAATATCATCATCAATACCCCAAGAACATCATCATCTCCACAAACATGATGTCTAAACAATAATCAATCACCAATTCATCATGAATTCGGATTAATCAACAAGATTAAATCAACCATTGTAAGATTATGATAATCATTACATAATTCATCATAATTCCTTACAAAAATGGTTGTAATCCCTCAAAACCACAACCAACAACAATAATCATATCAAGACTATGCTAATCATATAACAATCTTAACACAATCCTTCCTAGACATGATTATAACCTCGAAACATTCTAAAACATCAAGAACAACTCCTCCTCAAGACAAAATCATCATGTTCTTCATCACAAGTTTACAAAAACTCACAAGAATCATGATATACTCCAACAATCAAATAATACCAGAAGAAAACAATAACAACAACATCATCAAACTAGAAAATCACTTGAAGAACAAGAGATTAAGGGAACTTACCAATGAAGAACAAGAAGAACTCTCCAAACACTAAAGGAGCACCAACAAGCTTCCAACTCTAAGCTCCAAATCAAGCTATGATGATCAAAAACAAGATGGAAGAGGCTAAATATCAAGAACAAGTACAGAGGGACAGAAACTCGATTTTGGTTCGTGAAGAAATGAAATACGAAACCAAGATAAATAGACTGGCAAGCTCATTACGTACGCTATACGCCAATGTTAACGTACGTAAGGGCCTTTACGTACGCTATGTCAAAACATTAATGTACGTAAAGCGAAATCGAGAACTAACTGACCAAAAACACGAAGACCTTAACGTACGTAAACAAGAACCATTTACGTACGTTAACAGCTGCATGGATCACGTACGTAGAGCTCACCTCTTAACGTACGTAAGGATCCGTTGACTGCAATAGTCAGATCGGATCAAAGATACCCGAGACCCACCGTCCAAAAGTCGAGTCCGAGGAAGGTTCCCTCCGCCTACCACTCATTACGTACGTAGCATGAACATCATAACGTACATAATGCCTAAAGCCTAACGTACGTTAAGCGCACAAGCTAACGTACGTTAGCTCAACAAAGTGAACAACCAAGTCGTTCCACCAACTCTCAATCGGAATGAACGGACTACAAACCCACCTCAACAAACACGAATGATACAATACAACGACATTGGTACAATTCCAAATGAATACGTACAACTCAACAGTGAAACGAAAAAAAAATTACCCACGGATATTACATAGTCCCCCCCTTAAAAAGAGTTTCGTCCACGAAACTAAGGGTACACAACATGGGATAAGAACTATCCATCGGGATCTGAAAACAACATCCCCAGGAATACTCCTCAATACGAACAATCCCGCCTGAGCAACTTGGCCACCCCCACGGGTCCCCACATCTCCTCTACCTAAACAAGCCAAAAAAAATCAAGTGATAAAATACTCAGCCAAGTGCGAGATCAATCGAATCATGACTCCTTCGCCAGAGACCAGCCAGGAAGTCGTACCACCCGCATGACTCGTAACACCGGCGTACACACCACGCGGGAGCCGCCCATTGAACATGTCTACAGTCATCAGTGTAACTTCCCTGTTCTCGTCGGCATCAGACTCCCATGCAAACACTGACTCACGCCATAAAAGGAAAACAACAACGCACATATAGTCCTCGAGACCATATCAATCGTACGCCCCAGTCCTCACGACTTGACATCCCGAATCACAATGAACAATTACCTAGATTATCACGAAATCTTGGCTACAACACCAAAAGGAAAGAAAAATGCATCAAACGGCCTCAAATCTCAAGATTATCAAATACTATCATTACAAGATAGATCAACAACAAATGGTTCACAACCACAATATAATAATACAAATTAAGTCAAACATCAGTCTAAAAATCAAGGAAAATACAAATCAAGGCTACATCTCAAATGTACCCGAAATCAACATCCTCCCGATCATCGAGCTCCTCGATCTCATCGACTCGAGGAAGACCCAAACTTGAACTCGTTGCTCCTCCTCGGATGTCCTTTCCTGTGGCTCCAGAAGCCTCATAGGACCACTTGGATGAAGTACGGATTGGAGTAACAAAATCTATCGAGGCCCGTGAGATCTCTTAAGACCTATTGGCACTAGAACTCCTACAGTATTTCTGAAGGTGTCCCTGCCTCCCATACAGAAAACAAACAATAGCTGGCACAGTACAACGAGTGCTAACATTCCCCTATGAATCACAGTTAAAACAAACAACAGTCGAACTCGTTGCATGAGAAGAAGATGCTTTCCTAGCACGAAGAGGACTAGAAGACGACCTATTGGACGTCGGAGCCCGATGTCCCTATGAACGAACCGGCCTCCTAGTCCTCCCACCAAAAGAAGCTGAAGGGTGTTTCCGATCAAGCTCCTTGATCAAAAGCTCTGCTTCAAGAGCCTTCTCGATGAATTCACCAAGTGTGTTACAATTATGATTGAACAACTGCATCCTCAACTGCGGGTTTAGCCTCTTGCTAAAGTACTTGATCTTATCCGCCTCAGTACGGATAACGGAAGAAGTAAACTGATGAAGTCTTTGAAACTCCCCAGCAATAACAATA
Source organism: Orobanche coerulescens (assembly GCA_033398695.1). NCBI lineage: Eukaryota > Viridiplantae > Streptophyta > Magnoliopsida > Lamiales > Orobanchaceae > Orobanche > Orobanche coerulescens. The sequence continues at coordinate 96,159,306 of CM065810.1, read as the reverse complement.
ACACCCTCGTCCTCGATGGATTCGGGGTTCAAAACCTCTGACAGCTTGGCTTCACGAAGTGGAGCCGGATAATACCTCTCTAACATGAGAGTCTTGAACTCGCTCCAAACATATTCACGATCGGTGGGCTTCACAGAAATCCACCAAGAGTAAGTGCCTTTACTCAAGTAGTAAGCCACTACTGCCACCTTACTCTCTTCCGGACACTGAACCATGTCGAAGAGTTCATCAAAATGTTCAAGGCAATGAACAATGTCAGTTGGTTTCGACGGACCCTCAAAAGTAGGCGGCCTCTGACGAGAGATATCGCCGACAATATGACTCAGTCTCCCAGCCTGTCCATAAAACGACACCTGGGATCCCTGCTGCGGTGGACCACGAACCACTGAGGTCTGCATGGTTTCCATTATCTGCGTCATCTGAGTCATCTGGGCCATCATGCCCCTCATAAGCAAGAAAGGGTCGACATAACCACTCTCAGTCTGATCGACATCTCGAGTATGTCGTCCCGAAGGAGAACCGGTCACATACGACACATCTCTGGCCGAATTCTAATCCATATCGGCATCTGCACGCGCATAAACATGAGGTTCTGGGTTCCGGCCTGCTCTACAGCCTTTACCCCCTCTGTCACGTCCTCGAACTCCTCTTTCCATACTGAAAGAATAACGTTCGATCATGAACGAAGCTCAAATACGCCTCAACGGCCAATCCAGAATGCTAAGTCAATAGCCAAACACGACTATACATACTCAACAGATAAACATTCACCTCTAATATGCTAATCATAGCCAATACAGAGTCCACACGCTCCAAAACAAATAATCATGAATGAATCGTAACACAAATGTTACATACAAGTTTCAACAAAACATGTGTAATCAATGACATAATGAATGTATGAACATAAAAGAGAATCGAGTCCTTACACAGGTCATACGAAGATTCGAGGTCTTGCGATACTAGTCTTCACTGACGATGACTCGATGAAAGAAAGACTCATACAGTCGCCCAACTATCACGACTCACAAATCCCGACTGTCCAGATTGTCATAACCTGACAGTCCCACTACTACCGCGTCGGTAGAGCCACATAAATCACATATCAGGGTATCTCACAACCCAATTCTCTGATACCATCTTCTGTAACACCCCCAAATCCCATTGGGTTATTACAGTGCCATGGACCCCACATCAGGAGATCCACCACGCAAACACGACTGAAATACATCAAATTAACCAACAAGGGAAATCACAGTCCCTACCATGATATCCGACACAATATTCCGATAGGGAATTTCAACGACAACAGTGGGCCTACATGGCCAAAATAAAATATAACAACATCCACGAGCCGTACTAGGATAATATAAAATGATAACGACTGAACGAAATTGGAGTACTCCAAACTGTCTGACCGACATGAACACCAAAACATCTCGGACTAGTATCGCTCGAATGCCTCGTCGCCATCGTCATGCCCCCTGTGGCTCAACTCTCACCTTGAAAACACATAAAACATGAAAACATGTTCCGCCCCCACGGGGTCAGTCATCCAGATAATGAATATCAAATACATGCACAACATGATATGCATCCAAAAGCAGAATTAAACTGTACAGCAATGGTAATACGAGATGCTCACAAACCAGGGTAAAAATCGAGCATTCATGGAATACTATGCCCACAGCATACGATCAATACCTGCTCAACAGGTTAGAACACAAGTGCCGAACGGCGAATCATCAATATAGAACACAATAATACATTACCCAAAAGTAAACCAAGCCAACGCTGAAATAGATACGAATCATAATGCCCGAAGGCTCCAACATAAATACCAATACATCACAATGGCCTGAAAGCCCCTCACCAAGTCAGATATCATAATGGCTCAAAGCCGATCACCCAAAGTCAGATATCACAATGGCTCGAAAGCCATGCACTCAAGCTGTATATCATCACAATGGCCTGAAATCCGAACATCCTGAAGCTATATATCATCACAATACGGATCTCAAATAAAAAGCCTGAATGTCGGACATACCCCTTGGTGTATGAACAACCAGTCGCAAATCGTCGGACATATCCAATACAACACGGACTATGAAATACCAAAACAATATGGCTCAAGAGAGACATCACAGTACGCCCGATCCGGAAATGTGTCCGTGCACATGTCCACCACCTATACGGAATCCAGAATATACGTGGGACAATGTACCTAATTAGCCTCACGAACTACGTCTCGTGTGCACGGTCCAATGCGGAAACATCCACGCATGACCATCATGTGCCTGGCTAAAAATCCTATACATAACCAATCGGCACGCAAATATGATTCCAGATATGTCACGATGCAACATCACAACGAAATTCAAAGGATAACACATCCAATAAGGGTCAAAAGACTCACCAAAGTGAACGATGACACACGGATAATGAAAGATCGACACGACCAACAATATCCAAAACAACCATCCTGGGATCACAATCCTTAAGAACCGATTAACGCGATCAACAATCACAACATAACAATCCGGGAACCCTCAACCCTCAATGATCACAAAATTACTGAGTTTACAAGAATGATAGTATGCTGCCTTGAGTCGGCCAGCACGACAACAATAACTCACGGATGGGCACCGTCTTCGACAGTCCCAATTCAATACCTCGATTACTTTAGAACGGTCAATCAATAACAACTCAACGGATGGGAAATGTTTTCGACAGTCCCAATTCAATACGTCGATTACCTTAGAACGGTCAATCGATAACAACTCAACGGATGGGAAATGTCTTCGACCGTCCCAATTCAATACATCGATTACCTTAGAACGGTCAATCGATAACAATGATTCAACGGATGGGAAATGTCTTCGACAGTCCCAATTCAATACCTCGATTGCCTTAAAACGGCCAATCGATAACAACAATACAACAGATGTATCGGCACCTTTAATCGGTTACCGATAACGAAGATGATAATCGAATACGTTAGTGCCTTCACTCGGCCAATACAACATCAATAGAAAAACACCGATATCAATAACAACGATCACAACAATATCTCAATGGAACATCAATCAACAATAACAATTGATACGTCGATACCGCGAACCGGCTATCAACAACAATATTACCAACAAGTATTGCAATGCCTTGAACTGGACATTTACGAACAACAATTATATTTGGCATAATTTGCCGAAGGGTATCGTATCAAACAATCCCCTAATATCAAAAAAATCATATAGAGACCAAGTCTCGAAGTAATACACACATTTATACACATCATGACAACATTAATCTCATTGACTAGTACAAGTATAAAACTTGCCTCAAACCGAAGGCGAGAAAGTCCTTCCACGATCAACGTCCTCCCACGAAATGACGAACGACGTCGGACCATCACGAGCACTCAAACAACCTTGAATGAAATATAATTCATTCAATAACATAAAATCAATAGAAAACAATACCAAGGACAAATCCAGATTTAACCCCGAATCGGTTAAACTACACACCAACGAATATCATAGTTCTCAACAATGAATTCTAACATCCTCCCGACACCTCCATGATCAATTAACATGATCATTATATTCTTAACACTTGTGAAAACAATTCAACAAGAATCACTTAAGAACAATCATCAAATCAAACATCTCAAAATAATAATATCACTAATATCATCATCAATACCCCAAGAACATCATCATCTCCACAAACATGATGTCTAAACAATAATCAATCACCAATTCATCATGAATTCGGATTAATCAACAAGATTAAATCAACCATTGTAAGATTATGATAATCATTACATAATTCATCATAATTCCTTACAAAAAATGGTTATAATCCCTCAAAACCACAACCAACAACAATAATCATATCAAGACTATGTTAATCATATAACAATCTTAACACAATCCTTCCTAGACATGATTATAACCTCCAAACATTCTAAAACATCAATAACAACTCCTCCTCAAGAAAAAATCATCATGTTCTTCATCACAAGTTTACAAAAACTCATCAAGAATCATGATATACTCCAACAAACAATCAATACCAGAAGAAAACAATAACAACAACATCATCAAACTAGAAAATCACTTGAAGAACAAGAGATTAAGAGAACTTACCAATGAAGAACAAGAAGAACTCTCCAAACACTAAAGGAGCACCAACAAGCTTCCAACTCCAAGCTCCAAATCAAGCTATGATGATCAAAAACAAGATGGAAGAGGCTAAATATCAAGAACAAGTCCAGAGGGATGGTTCTAGGGAGAGAAACTCGATTTTGGTTCGTGAAGAAATGAAATACGAAACCAAGATAAATAGACTGGCAAGCTCATTACGTACGCTATACTCCAATGTTAACGTACGTAAGGGCCTTTACGTACGCTATGTCAAAACGTTAATGTACGTAAAGCTAAATCGAGAACTAACTGACCAAAAACACGAAGACCTTAACGTACGTAAACAAGAACCATTTACGTACGTTAACAGCTGCATGGATCACGTACGTAGAGCTCACCTCTTAACGTACGTAAGGATCCATTGACTGCAATAGTCAGATCGGATCAAAGATGCCCGGGACCCACCGTCCAAAAGTCGAGTCCGAGGAAGGTTCCCTCCACCTCCACTCATTATATACGTAGCATGAACAGCATAACGTGCGTAATGCCTAAAGCCTAACGTACGTTAAGCGCACAAGCTAACGTACGTTAGCTCAACAAAGTGGACAACCAAGTTGTTCCACCAACTCTTAATCGGAATGAACGAACTACAAACCAACACACCTCAACAAACACGAATGATACAATACAACGGCATTTGTACAATTCCAAATGAATACGTACAACTCAACAGTGAAACGAAAAAAAAATTACCCACGGATATTACACACCCGGCGGTCCGAAAACTAGACACAACACAAGGACAGATTCCAGAAGTGTAAACTCGAAATAATCCCGACAACGAAGATAAGCGCTGAAGGAGAATACAATTCCAACTACCGAGAAATTTGAGAAACGACAAAGAAAGTAAAATTCCTTAAACTTATAGGAAATTACAAAATGGCCCAAACGTCCGAAAATCACGATACGGCGTCGGATCAATAAACCGAAACTCACAACATGAACAAATCAACCATACGAACTCATGCAACCGAAGAAATTACAAAATCGAACGGTTCTACGAGAATCGGACGTCCATGCAACAATACATGACATAAGATGGAATAATATCAAAACACCTCCGAAACTCATCCAAATGGAGATCCAAGAATAAAATAGATTCAAAATGTCGAAACGGTTACAAGAGAATTGCTAAAAACAAAAAATACACCAAGAATGAGAATACCAGGAAAAGAAAAATGCGGATATTACATTCTACCCCTCTAAAAACAACTCGAGGTACCTAGCACGCATGCTATCCTCGGTTTGCCAAGTTGCCTCTTCGACACCATGCCTCGACCACTACACTTTGACCAAAGGAATGGTCTTATGCCTCAGTCGCTTCTCACGGTACTCCAAAATCTTCAGGGGACGCTTCTCGAAGGTAATATCCTCAGCGACATCGATCTCACCATAGTCGATGATGTGACTAGGATCTGGAACGTATTTCCTCAGCTGGGAAATGTGGAAAACGCTATGAACGTGACTCAAGGCCGGAGGTAGTTCCAAACGGTATGCCAACTCACCGACTCGCTCGAGAATATCAAAGGGTCCAATAAATCTCGGACTCAACTTCCCCTTCTTCCCGAAGCGGAAAACTCCCCTCGTCGGCGACACCTTTAGCAAAACATGGTCTCCCACCTCGAACTTCAAAGGTCGATGATGAATGTTGGCATATGACTTCTGTCGACTCTGAGCAGTCAACATCCATTCTCTAATCAATTCCACTTTCCGCCTCGTCTCTAAAGCGATATCCGGTTTGGTCCCGACCAAATCGGACGCCTCATTCCAACAAATCGGCGATCGACAATGCCGCCCATAAAGTGCCTCATATGGTGCCATCGAAATCGATGCGTCCCAACTATTGTTGTACGTGAATTCGATCAATGGCAAATGCTCCTCCCAGTCACTGCTCCAGTCGAGAGCACAAGAAACATATCCTCAAACGTCTGGATAGTGCGCTCTGATTGTCCATCTGACTGAGGATGAAAAGAGGCACTCAAACGCAAACGAGTACCCAATGCCTTATGCACCGCCTGCCAAAAGTGCGATACAAAACGGCCATCCCGATCCGAAGCAATAGCTTTCGGAGTACCGTGAAGCCTCACAATCTGCACAATAAACACATGAACCAACTTTTCCAGGCCCCAAGTATCCTTGATGCCCAGAAAATGTGCCGACTTGGTCAGACGATCAACAATCACCCAAACCATATTCATGCCCGATCTCAATCTCGGCAAACTCGTGATGAAGTCTATCGATATATCTTCCCATTTCCATTCCGGGATGGGAAGTGACTGCAATAACCCGGTCGATCGCTGATGCTCGATTTTGACCTTCTGACAAGTCAAACATCTTGCTACAAACTGTGCGACCTCCTCTTTCATATCATTCCACCATAAATTCATCCTTAGGTCCTTGTACATCTTACTCGATCCAGGATGAACGGAGTAAGGCGTAGCCTGGGCCTCATGCAAAATACCTTGCCTCAATTCCGAGTCGTTCGGCACACACAGACGACTCTGGGATCTCAATACCCCATCTTCATGAATCACAAATCCAGGAGACTTTCCCTTAAGAACATTCTCTCGGATTTTAATAATCATCGGATCCTCCAGCTGCTTCAGTTTAATTTCATCGATCAGAGATGACGAAATATCTAAAGCACAAAGTTGCCCTACGACTCCAGGCAATGAAATCTCAACACTCAACTCAATCAAATCCCACTGAAGCTCAGATTGAGACGTAAGGATCTCAAGCGTCCACAACGCAACCAGTTTCCGACTCAAGGCGTCGTCCACGATGTTCCCCTTGCCCGGATGATAAAGGATTTCGAGGTCATAATCCTTAATCAACTCTAACCACCTACTCTGCTGAAGGATTTTGAGGTCATAATCCTTGCTCGGTTGAATATACCCCCACTCAAGAATCTCACTCAACTGCTTCTTTAACTTGTCCATCTCTGAAGGTGCCATGCGATACGGCACCTTCGAAATCGGAGCTACACCCGGCTCTAACTCGATAGCAAACTCTACCTCATGGTCCGGTGGTAACCCCGTTAACTCGTCAGGAAACTCATTAACTACTGGAATCGATGAAAGCTCTACTCCACCACTCTCCACCTTCAAGGCGTAGCACCAATAACCAGTACACCCCTTTCGCAGGAGTCTCATCGCCTTCAAGGCGTTAATTACGAACTTCTGGTTTCTCTTTCGCCCCGTGAAAGAGTGCTCGGTGCCATCCTCGGCTAGCATGGTAATGATCCTCGTGCGGTAGTTCATGATTTCACCATGCCACTCGAGCCAATCATCCACGAGAATCAAATCCTCACCCTCAATACCCACAACAATATGATTAGAGAGCCAAGCCCTCTCACAAATAAACACAGAACAGTCTCGGACCTCTCGATCACCAACGATTCTATCACCGCTAGGAAGTTTAACGATGAAAGGCTCGCAAGGCGATAAACAGTCAAGACTCAAACGATGCACACACTCCAGATAAATGAATGAATGCGTAGCACCCGAATCAAAAAGCACACTGATAAGATGAGAATGAATGTTAATGGTACCTATCGCCACAGTGGCCGTTGGATCATCGGCCCTCCTCATCTCATAGACACGCGGGTGGGCGGAGCCGATACTAGAAGCTCCTCCTCTATCGGGATGACCCCGACCTCTCCCTGGACAGGCACTCGGTGGAGACTGCGGAGCAAATGAGTCCTGGTTCACACTCGGCTCCCTAGGTGCTGGATGAGAAGAACGGGTACCGTGGATCTCTCTGATCTGTTCACAGAAGGAAGCCTTGTGGCCTATCTGACCACAAGTATGACAAGTTAACTGTAGGCGAGGACACTCCCGGTTCTTATGACCCGGCAAGCCACAGTTAAAGCATATGAGTTCACGATCGGAGGTTCTAGCAGCACCTCGAGAACTCCCAAAAAAATGAGACGAACTGCCCGCAGGAACATTTGACTGAGATTTCTGCTGGCCTCTGCCCTTATGACCAGAAAAATTCCCGACGGACTTCTGCTTCTTGCACTAACGAGCCACTTCACTGGCCATCACCTACATATCATACGAAAGATCCCTACTCTGATAATCCTTCAAAGTGGTGCAGACGAGTCCAGACATATAGTCCCGAATTGACAGTTTCATCTGTCTGGAAAATTGAAAAAATTTATCGCTCTCCTCGACAACTTGGGTCTTCACGTAGCCTAACTCCTTGTTGAAATCGGCAATAGCTTGGGAGACAGGAATATCCCACGGTTGAACATCATAGAAGGCATGGACTCAAGTCTGTCTAACCGGCCACGGGCAATACTCAGTCTCCATCAGGTCCTTAAATTCTGCCCACGAAGTAACGTGATCCTTAGGCCCAACAGCCTCCCACCAATTAGTAGCATCCCCAGTGAGAAAATACTGGGCAATAGGGACCTTGCGGTCCTCGGGACAGTTGGTGGCAACAAAGACTTTTGATATCTCTTTGATCCACCCCTCCCAGCCAATCGGGTCTGAGGCTCCCGTGAACTGAGGAGGACACATCTTGATGACATCCTGAAGCCAACGGTCAGCTCCGTCCCGAGCAGCGTGGGTCGAATTCTGAACCGCCTGGGCTATCACCGCCATTTGGTTCACCATTTGTTGCATAACAACCGCAACACCAAGGTCGGCGCCATCTTGAGAAGAAGCATGGCTATGTCGGTCACTGCTGCTGCCAGCTCCCGAAGAATGCGATGTGGCTGCCCCACCGGCTGCCCGACTGCCTAGGTATCCATAAACCTAGGTCTCTGATACCATTTTCTGTAACACCCCGAGATATCCAAGGTATATTACAGTGCCATGGACCCCTACATGGGACCCACCAGGCTAGACACGAATTACCACAGTAAAATTACACATCATCCAGATGAAAATCAAATAACACGCCCGGTACAACCGGCGGAATATTCAACATCGACAACCATAAATAACTTCAACGAATACAATTCACAATCCGAAGAGAAAAGCCTAAGTACACGCGAGTACAATCTATAAGTTTAGAAAATAGACAACAACCATGTCGAATGGAACAACGAAAATAAAAGGACTCAAATGCACATATCAACGACCCTGGCCAGCATCCTTGTACAATCCTAGCGCCCGCTCGTCCGGCTGATCATAACCTAAAATCCATAACAAGAATTTCCCCAAAACGGGTCCCCAGAGGGGTTAGCAATTACACTAGTACAAGTAATCAAGACAAACCATTCGCTTACACATTTCATAGTACAATGCACCAAATCATTTCAAAATCAAAACCAGACATGTCTTTTCCAGAAATAAACAGTCAATCAATTTGCCTTGGGAACAGGGCTATACCATTGATCCCGCTCGAGGCCTCTAAGGACCCTCCCGAGGTGGCCATATCAGAAAACAAATCACGCACGCGCATCGCCTTGGGAACAGGGCAATACCATTGATCCTGCTCGAGGCCTCTAAGGACCCTCCCGAGCTGGCTAGCGAAACAAACTCATGAATCCAGGGCTATACCATTGGATTCCCTCGAGGCCCCGTCGTACCCTCCCGAGGAGAGCAAAGCACACACAATATACATCACCATTTTATGTTAAGCATAAAGGTTTCCAAAAGTACTTGCCTTGAATAATTGACGACGCAACGAACGGAAAGGAAATTCACCGACGAACACTAGGAAACAACGAAACCGAACCTAATGATTCTAAGAATACAATCAGAACCATTTCCAAACGAATACCGAAAAGGAATGCACCCGGAAACCCCCCTACGATTCATGTATATTCGTACAAGAACAACAACGAGGGCGGACCACAATCAAACCCTATCTATTATGAAAATACCATGAAATATACCATGAATCTGTAGGAAAACCAAGAATACCAATAAGATTAATCATATTCATCATGAATTAATCAACAATATGGAACGAATCGAACAATAAAACCGAAAACCCCCAATTTACCCAAAGTAGGGTTCTTAGAAGACTTACCTTGATTCAGACGGAGGAAGACGATTACGGTGATGATAAACTACACTAGGAACACAATACTTGATTCCCCAAGGATTTCCACAGGCAAAACTTGAAGAGTCGCTCAAATCTCTCTAAGAACACTCGCTGCGGACGGAAGGAAGAAAATGAAGAATGTCGCAAATGCAAGGTCAACTCAGGTTTATAAAACCTGACCTCTCATTATGTACGTTAACATACATCGGTTAACGTACGTTACGCTCATTACGTACGTAACACATAGGTGTTAGCGTATGTAATGGCTCGGTAGAACAATCTGCCCAAAACGCTGATGTCGTTAGCGTACGCTACATCAGACGGCTAGCCCACGCTACAAGGAGGTCTTACGTACATAACACTGAAGGCCATAACGTACGTTACCACCAGGGTATTACGTACGTTATGTGCGTGTCGATAGCGCATGCTAGTAAGTATGCATAATGCACGTTATGCATGCAGCAGTTCAGCACTGCTGAACAAAGTTAGCCGCACCGGGCGGTCTGAAAACGAGACGCAATACAAGGACAGATTCCAGAAGTGTAAACTCGAAATAATCACGACAACGAAGCTAAGCGCTGAAGGAGAATACGATACCAACTACCGAGGAATCCGAGAAATGACAAAGAAAGTAAAATTCCCTAAACTTAAAGGAAATTACAAAACGGCCCAAACGTCCGAAAATCACGATACGACGTCGGATCAATAAACCGAAACTCACAACACGAACAACTCAACCATACGAACTCGTGCAACCGAAGAAATTACAAAATCGAACGGTTCTACGAGAATCGAACGTCCATGCAACAATACATGACATAAGACGGAATAATATCAAAACACCTCCGAACTCGTCCAAATGGAGAAACTCCAAGAATAAAATAGATTCAAAATGTCGAAACAGTTACAAACAAGTTGCTAAAAATGAAAAATACACCAAGAATGAGAATACCGGGAAAAGAAAAATGCGGATATTACATTTAGTTTGTATTTCATTTTAGTTTGAAGTTTTTCTTTCATTTAGTTTGTAATTGAAAAGTGCTTGATCAATAAGCACTTAGTATTTTACTTAGTGTTTTACTTTCAATTTTTGTAAACTTGTAACCTTTGAACAAGTTTGAAGTTATATTTTGAAGTATATTTCTTGCACTTTGATACATCATATTCAAGTAAGTTTTCATCTATTGCCATTGAGTTCTATATATATATATATATATATATATATATATATATATATATATATATGTATATCAATTATTTCTATTATAATTTTAGTTTGTATAAACCAATGAGTAGCTAATCTTTCTTCCTAGGGGAAGGGGGATTTCTATTAGGTTATATATTAAGTATTTGATTGATTTACACTATTTTGATTAAAAAGGATTAATTGATTTAAATAGTGATTGATCATATCCTATTTCTACTAATGAAACCTCCTTGATTGATTGTTAAGTGAATTGGAGACATAGCTTTTCAATCTATCAAGTGTTTATCTTGTTATCAACATCTTAAGATTGCGAAAGTGATTAAGACACCTTTGAATATGAAAGTTATGAGGTGAAAAGTTGATTACTCGATGAACAATCGTTTATCCTAAAAATAGTCTAGTTAAAGAAATGAAAGGACTAATTGGTTTAAATAGAGATTGATCATATCCTATTTCTACTAGTGAAACCTCCTTGATTCATTTCAATCTATCAAGTGTTAATCTTGTTATCAACATCTTAAGATTGCGAAAGTGATTAAGACATCTTTGAATACGAAAGTTATGAGGTGAAAAGTTGATTACTCGATAAACATTCGTTTCTCTTTTATATCCGTGTAAATCAGTTCCTATACTTAATTAAAAACCTAATTTAATGAACCCGTAATCCCTAGATTTTATTAATTTCCAACTCATTTTAATTCTATTCATTTTCACTAGTTAGAAATAGTCTACATTAAAAATAGTCTACTTCAAAAATAGTCTACTTATAAATAGTCTAGTTATAAATAGTCTTAATATAAATAATCTAGTTATAAATAGTCTAGTATAAAAATAGTCTATTTATAAATAGTCTTAATATAAATAGTCTAGTATAAAAATAGTCTCATTATAAATAGTCTTAATATAAATAGTCTAGTATAAAAATAGTCTCATTAAAAATAGTAGTATTAAAAATAGTCTTACTAAAAATAGTCTTATATAAAATAGTCTCATTAAATAGTAGTATTAAAAATAGTCTTACTAAAAATAGTAGTATATAAAATAGTCTCATTAAAAATAATCTTATTAAAATAATCTTATTAAAAATAGTCTAGTTTATAAATAGTGCATTTAATTTAATTAGCACAAAAAACCCAATAATCTATTTTAGAATATTTTAGTATTTATTTCTCGCAATCTGTAACAAAATATTATACGAAGCCCTGTTGAACAATCTTCGAGAGAAAAGACCTTAGTAGAACTTACCACAACTACTTCTACCTCGTATATATTTGCGAGGACTCAAAAACTCCTATTTTTAGGATAAGTTTATGTTGATCATTCACCCCCAAAGGGTTAACACAACGATGCTAGTACAATTATACAACAATGATTTATTCAACAATCCCTGAATAATAACGTCAATAATATCAACAATAATCACAACAAGTCTCTCCAACGAGAAACAGTAACAATGTACAACATATCATATCAATCTCAACATACTCGTGGTATTCCAACGATCCAGCGCACACAGCTATAGATTCCCATAATGATCCCGTCGGACCAACGCATGGTGGAAATACCTGTCCAACGACCCAGCGCACAAAGCTATAGATTCCCATGATGATCCCGTCGGCCAACGCATGATGGACAAACTATCACAACACATATGCACAATACAAAAACAACATAACCGACATCAATACGAATAATTATAATTAAGTTTCTTGCCTTTGAAAGATGGCAAGAAATAAACACTTCACGACTTCAACAAACTCGAAGGCATTCCTTCGATCAACCATTCACAAACCTCGAACCTTAAACAATAGGAAAATAGCGACAACTCAACTTACGTAATAAAACTAATGGATACACAACTAACATACGAGCGTTGATTGTTCACAACTATGGTCACGCACACTATCTTACGAATGGTTGGTTACACGATCAAATCATCGGACGAACACTAGTTGGATTCTACAGAATCATGCTACGTGGACAATAATGATATCGACTTCTACAATAACAAGGGTAGGCATATCATCAACCTTCCTACTCCAACTCTTTTAACAACTTCCAAAGTAGTTCGGCTAAACAACGATTCATAACAAGAGTATGATCATAAGAATACTAACAAATTCTCGAAGGGAGATGAAACAATCGTGTTCTAGGTTCAATTCGATTATCCTCAACATAATCAATCCATTCTAACCAAGAAACTAACGAAGTTTATCAATTCAAACACCTCTTACGAAATACGAAATAATCTTGGTGAAACTCCTAGAATACATATTCTTGAACACTTCGACTCTAGGTGATGATATTAACATGACATTGGTATATAACTCGACCAAAACATACCACAATCTCAGAAACTACGTCCTATGATTCAACATACCAAGGTTCGATCACAATTCTCTTAACAACGAAGAACAATCCAAGTATGACCAAACCAACCTTCCCAAAACATGATATTCGATTACTACGACATCCTTGAAACATAATAATCTCAGTAATATACTCAAGAAACCGAATTCAAGGTTGGGTTTAGTGTCAACACACCTTTCACGAAGAATAATAGTGAAAACGATCGGTATAACTTGACACCATAGGCTTGAACACCAATCCGAGATGTCTATGATCTTCTAAACAAGGTAGAGAGGCTATATAAAGATTATATGTGAGGGAGAAAGCTCTCTGGACTTGCAAAAATCAGCCAAATGATGAAAGGAGGCGAGCTGAAATGAAATGGGGTGCTGCCATATTTATAAAACTCAGACCTTTACGTACGTTAACCTCACAGCCTTACGTATGTTACCATATTAACGTATGCTATCTGAAATCTTTAGCATACGTTAACGTCCGACAGTAGCTACTGCCTCATTTTCTGGCCTCCTTAACATATGTTAACCATTACCATTTACATACGTAATAAGCTCTGCGTAGCATATGCTATCTTAATCCTTTAGCGTACATTGTGCCTCGTTGACTTGCTTTATCAAAAATCTGTCCGGATCACGCAGGAATCTTATCCGTATCCATCCCCATCCCAAGATAGCCCATACGCCGACCAACTTTATCTGCCTGACTGCCTGTTACGTATGCTATGCTTCATCCATAGCGTACGCTATACTCAGTTCATAACGTATGTTAAGCTCATCTGCTAGCGTACTTTATGACGTAGCTGCATGCATGAATTTGCAAACTCTTCCTAATATGATCGTGACTATTTGGAATACGAATACAGGAAAACTCACACTTCGACTATAGATACCCCAAAGTCGAATCTTACAAGGTTCAAATACAGATGAAAATACTCAACAATTATCCGGATATTACATACTCTCCCTCTAAAAAGTAGTTTTGTCCCGAAACTTAAGACGAAAATAATTCTGGGTATCTAGACTTCATACTGTTCTCTGTTTCCCAAGTGGCATCTTCGACTCCGTGTCGCGACCATTGAACTTTAACCAAGGTGATTAGTTTATTCCTCAATTGTTTGACTCGACACTCGAGTATCTTGATTGGTTTTTTTTGAACGTGCCATCGTTAGCGATTTTGATCTCGCTGAAATCAATTACATGACCGGGATCTGTTATGTACTTCCGTAACTGAGACACGTGAAACACATTATGAACATGACTCAGCGACGGTGGTAAGGCCAACCTGTACCCAACTCCCCCACTCTCTCAAGAATCTCGAATGGTCCGATATATCTCGGACTCGGCTTTCCTTTCCTCCCAAAATGAAAAATTCCCCGAGGAGGAGAAACCTTTAAAAGCATGTGGTCCCCAATTCCAAATTCTAACAGTCGACTGCGCACGTCTGCATAAGATTTCTGCCGACTCTGGGCAGTCAACAGCCTTTCACGAATCAACGCTACCATCTCTTGAGTCTGTACTATCAACTCCGGTTCCGTCCTGGTCAAGTCTGATGAATCATCTCAATACAGGGGTGATCTATATATCCTCCCGTATAACGCTTCAAAAGGTGCCATCTTAATGGAAGCATGCCAACTATTGTTGTAAGTGAATTCAATCAACGGTAGATGAACTTCCCACTCAGTCGACCAATCTAGGGCACAAGCTCTCAGCATGTCTTCTACTGCTTGAATAGTCCTCTCGGACTGTCCACCAGTCTGAAGATGATAAGACAAACATCAAGGCTTTCCCAATTTTTTCTTAGTTTTTCTTCTCTTTTAGGAATAGGATTTGGGAATTTTCTTTCCCAAATAAATTAATTTAGGGTTTATACTTTTCAATATCTCTTTTAATTCATGTAACGTACATTTACAATTTCCAATCAAATAATATATCTAAGTTTACTTCATGCAATCAAATGCCAAATGATGTCAGTAGAAGTTATGTATGTCATTTTCTACTCATGTCTTCATGTATAAGTCTTAAATTTTCTTATAGAATTTGTTCTCTCTATTTCCTACTTTATTTCTCATGGTTAATTGCTACATTTTTCTTTTATTTTTAGGGACTACTTTGAGTGCTCACTGGGTGTTTGATGAAATGCCTAGATGAGTTTCTTAGACTAATTTTTTAGGTTTAGGGCTTGAGTGAACTAATTCACATTCTGAGCTCCATTTTACTCGATTAACTATATTCTACTCCAATTGAATTGGTCTCTTAAATCAATTATTGACACTTCTTTATTACTTTGAGTCAATTCGAGGCTAAGTATGGATTCTAAATGGATAGTACTTTATTTAGAACCTAAATATAATTCGAGAGGCTATTATCTAGTTGGACGAATAATTATAAGGGATAATTCAGAGAGTATATATTCTACTTAATTGTCACTCCAAGCATTTGATTGATGTAAAATGAAAGCGGGAATAGAGAATAAGAAATATGATCCATAGACGTTGCATTTTACTCACTTCCCTTTACTTTATAGATTCACTTGCTTCTACTTATTTAATTACTTGCTCTCACTTACTTTCTTGTCTGGCATTACATTTATTAGTTGATGACCTCCATTAGGACTTACATTTTATTTATCCTTTTTTGCCAGTTTAAGCAAACATACAAACTCGCAACGCAAACTTTTCTTTAAGAGACGACTCGAGTTGGGTTTCCACTACGACGGTTCACCCTATTCTCTTACAGTGAGATTTTAATACAATTATACACTTGATAAAATATTTTAGCGCCGTTGTTTGGTATATTTTGAATAATATTTTTATTAGTATTATATATATATAATTGTGTGTTTTGTGTGATAATTTATTTGTTTTACCATATATTTATATTATTTCATTTTGTTAGAATTTTCTATAATTTTGTGTCATTTTTGGATAATTAATTGGAATTAAATTATATTTGCAGGTTAACCAACCGGTACAAGACAGATTAATTGGCTCAAGGGTGATATTTTTACAAAATTCAAATATAGTCATGATTGGTCTCATTTTATTCGTCTCGTCGAGACGATCGTTTTAAAAAAAATTCATCCGAATCCGAATTCGTATGAAGAAGTTATGACCGTTCGAAAGACAATTAAATAGACGGACCATATTGTGCCACGTGTCAACACCCGATTGGACCGGAAATTCAACTCTCTGCTGATATCATCCATGACATCATCAATAATTGGCATCCGTGTATTATTGGGGGTGGGATTTTAAAATGTTAGAAATTATTATTTTATTAATTTTATAGTAGTATAAATAGGGGATGAATGTGTAGTGTTTTAGGAGAAAAAAAAAGGAGAAAAAATAGAGAGATATTATTGTAAGGGAGAGAAATAAAAATTTTGTGTAATAAAATTATACATTTGAGTAATAATATTATGGAATATTTATTTATTTGTGTTGTTATTATGAGTGAGTAATTTTCTTTTACTGGGGTTATGATGAAACCATGTCTATATTATTATTAATATTTATATAATGATTCCAAATAAATATTTTTAACGATTATGATTTTCGCTTCAATAGGGGAATATTATTTCATCAATTATATCACGTATTTTTGATAGTTATAAATTCCCCCTTGCTTTGTGATTATTGATATTAGTTAATTTCTTTGATAATAAAAACTTATAATAATAAATATATAATATAATTATTAATAATAATAAAAGCTACTGTTCATTTTCGTAAAAATTATAATAAAATAATAAAAAATAAATAAAAAAGTCCAAAAATATATAAAAAATATAAAAAATCTGAAAAAATTTAAAAAATTCAGAAATTATTTAATTTTATTTAAAAAAGATCTGAAAAATAAAACAAAAAGTTTCAGACTTTAAGGTAATATTTTTGTAATTTTAGAATATTAATATTAAAAAAATCAAAAATTTTAATTTAAATTCGAAAAAAATAGAAAATAATAAAAATAAATTTAAATAATCTGGAATATTATTTTCTGTAATAAATAATAATCTGAATTATTTTATTTTATTTTTAAAAGTAAAACCTGCTAGTTTTATTAAAAATTTACTTTTCCTCAAAATCTAAACACAATCCGCTTAAGACTTAAGAATTTAAATAATCTGGAATAGATATAATAAAAAAAACAGAATTTTTTTAAGAAAATAAATTACAATACTTTAATAAAAAAGGGAAAATACTAAAAAAAAAATTAAAAACCTGAAAATTTATAAAAAAAAAAACAGAAACGAAAATTTGTAATAAAAAAACTATTTTATTGTTTTCATAAATAAAATAAAAGTTTGTAATTTTTATTTTTTTTCTAAAAAAATCCAATTTTTTTTTGTGAAAAAAATAAATAATATATCTGGATATATATATATATATATATATTAGCTCAATATTATTAGTCTAAAAATATAATAAAATTATTAGAAATATAAAAATATAAAATATAAAAAAAATAAAAAATATAAAAAAGATCAGATTTTTTTTTTTAATTTTTATATCTTGTCTTTAGTTTTAATAGAATCTTCTAGTGGTAAATTTAGATTGTGTTTTTAGTTGTTATTTTCTATTTACAGTATTCTTAAATATTTATTTTGGTTGCAATATTTCTTGTCGTACAATTTGGTTTATCAATAGATATTGCTTCCGTAGATCAATTAGTAAATTTATTCCTTTGCAACCTATTACATCCTATAATTTTAGTAATAATTATAATAACTATCATTATTATTAATAATAATAAAAATATAAAAACTCAAAAAAAATAATTAAACAATAAAATCCTTTAAAAGATTCAACAAGGGATTGATATTTTTCACTCACTATTTTGTTCGATTTGAATAGAGAAAAGCTAAATATCAATCTTGTACAAACTGATTTTGAAAATCGATTGAATTTTGGCAAAAAGGCCTCTGTTGTACATGCCGAAGAAAGTTGAATTTTAAGTGCGACCATTGTGACGCCTCCAACGATCTGGAAGTTCGATCGACTATCATAATTTGGTTTGTATGCAAAGTTAAAAAAATTGAAATATTGGTGAATGCAAGTTTGGCAACGAAATAATAAAGGTCGATTAACGGGAAGAAGATTGTCCTTAACTAAAATTGAAGTTCAACAAACGAAACCGATACCAAAAATGGACGAAATCGAAAATCGAAATAATCAAGTCGCAAAAGAGAAAACTTTAATAGAATATTTTTCTCCAGTGAGTGCTAATTCTCCTTCTTGCATAGTGTTGCCTACAACTAATGCAACTCATTTCGAACTTAAACCATCAATAATTTAACTTCTTCCATCTTTTCACGGTTTGGAAAGAGAAGATCCCTATATGCATGTCAAGGAATTTCTCGACATTTGTTCTACTTTCCGATTCCAAAATTTCTCTGATGAATCTGTCAAACTTAGACTATTTCCATTTTCTCTAAAAGATAAAGCAAAATTCTGGCTAAATTCTCTTCAAGCAAGAACAATTACTACTTGGGACCAACTAGTGAATAAATTTCTCGCAAATTTTTTTCCAATGTCCAAAACTGATAGTCTTAGAAAAGAATATCAGAATTTTTCCAAAAAGAAAATGAAGAATATTATGAGTGTTGGGAAAGATTTAATGATTTAATCCTTAAGTGTCCCCACCATGGTTTTGAAATATGGCGTTTGGTAAAATATTTTTATGACGGTTTAACTCCAAACAATTGCCAATTAATCCAATCTGTAACACCCCCAAACCGCTTGGGAATATTACAGCGCCGCAGACCCTCTCTGTGAGGATCTACCAGGCTAAAAACAAAAACAATACTTCACATTACATGCCGACATGGCTACATAATGAACTGCTAGGCCGATTTGGTCTTTTACCACAATACCATACATCAAACATATACAACTCGACTTAAAACTCATACCCACGCAGGGGTTGGAATACATCAATATACCCATAAAATGGGAAAACTACACAACGGAGAGCCAAATACTGAGACTCTACCAAAATACTCAACGAATGGTCTTCATGTGATTAGTATCGTCGTCTTCCATCATCCTTCATATCGAACCTGTGATTCGCTCCCCAACAACCTGCAAGTACCTGGACGCAATACAGACATCCACCCCCCGAATACTCGGGGGTTAGCAAAACTCCACTGTTTTGCTAGTGCAAGTATAAAACAGAAATACAATCCATACGTAACATACTCCAAGAATATAAAAATCTTGAATATATTTCCCGAGATAATTCACTTAATCAAAATAGTTTGATTTATAAAAGGTAGGAATAGAACCATGAATCTCACACAAAATATTTTACGATCTCGGGAGTTTGAAAACATTTGGAATTAAGGAATTCTCAAGTCTTTCGAAAATACTTGGGGACACGGCCCAAAATCATCTTTCCAAAATACGATTCCAATAATAAAACGCGGGTTCACAATCCAATTCACAACACACGGGGTCCAAGACCCAAATCACAGAACACAGGGTCCACGACCCAATTCACATAACATATGTTCCTAAGGATTATTCGCGTCCCGTGCTAACAAGCCACGAACCTCAGATGCTCCCGTAGAACATACCCGAGTGAATAACCCAATAGGAAACCATACCAAATCACATGTCCTCGTGACAACAGTCATAGAACCATTCCAAACCACAACCATAAGTTATCCCGGCATCGCGCTAACTGTAACATCCCGAGATATTCGGAATGATTACAGCGCCGTAAACCCTTTAAGTAAGGATTTACAAGGCTAATTAAAAGAAATATGAATATAATCCAACAATACCACAGAAATTCATTTTACAAAACCGGTTCCAACTGATCCAACGAGTTAATTAATACAACCATATCGAAATGATATTAATAAGACACGCGTACTCGAGTACTGAAAATGAACCAAGAGGACAATCAAAAGAAACAACAAACATCACTGAACCCCTTCGTCGTCACATCGGTACTGTGGCTGTTTCCCCGCTCCTCGGCTACCTGAACATCAAAACAAATGTCCACCCTCGAAGGCGTTAGCGAAACGATGCTAGTACAAGTATCATATTAAACAAATTGAATATGCATCAACAATACATAACAAGATACACCACACGGACTTCCGCTACCGGAATCCGACAATGCGAATCCACAAGATTCCATTAACACAGCATGGGTATTCCAATGATCCAGCGCCCTCAGCATAGATCCCAAGATGATCCCGTCGGACCAACATGAGATGGAAAAACCCGTCCAATGATCCAGCGCCCTCAGCCTAGATCCCAAGATGATCCCGTCGGACCAACACGAGGTGGACATCCGATCCAGCGCCCTCAGCATATATCGTACAACATACACAAACACAACTCATGCATACATATATGCCAAAATGCTATGTCCATCAACATGAACATAAAAACACTAGATAACGAATATCATGACAATTCAACGAATTAATTCCCATGTTCAATAGCATGAATAAACCACATGCATGCTCAAAATACCAATATTAACACATTACAATACTTGCCTCGAAGATGGCAAGAACTAAATACTCCAATGATCTCAACACACTCGAAGGCCGCCTCCTTTGATCAACGTAGCAAGCTCGAACCTTAACAAAAGAAATGATATAGAATTCATCTCAAGTCGTACGAATGCCTATCAATCCAGTCTACGTCCGAAAGCTCTAAAAATGTAATCTGCCTGAACTACTTAGCGTACGCTACGTACTCTACGTAACGTGCGCTAAGTCTGTCTGTTAACGTACGCAACTGACCAAGTCTAATGTACGCTAGATATGTACTGACAGTTCTCTCTGATCAGCCGACTGACTCGATTAATGACATAATGTACGTTACGTACCGAACGTAGCGTATGTTAACTCATTCCCGATAGCGCACGTTAATATACATATCTTAGCGTGCGCTAACCATGCATGGCAGTTTACTACTGGGCAGAAAACTTGATCTAATGGTGATAAAACTCATGAAATCTTCAGTGTTAATACATGCCATCTCTGTGCATATCATGCTCATACGGTTTGTGAAAGATCCTTATGGATTAAACGACTACGAGATACAAGGATACGTATAATCATCACAACACCATAATTCATCTTGATCTTCAAGAAAGTATCCTAAGTTCTATTCACTCTATGTGCCAAAATGAATGATTCCATTATGTAAAAACATAAGAACTTGATAATCTCCATAAACTGATCATAATCGGTTTTAAGCTTCATGAATATGCTAGGAGTTCAAATACTAAAAGGTTTAATGGATTATACGATTAATAAGTACCGAAACATCGAAAATATCCTTCTAACTCATGATGTTTGACTACTTACGAATTTAACTGACTAGATAATCCCAAATCATGATCAAAACGTCCTTCATAATACTACTAATATTGGTGAAAAATCACCTACCTCAAAGTAGCGAAGAACACGAAGGAACTTGAAGGAATCCAACACCGAGGGCTTGAACACCAATCTCCAATGATCTACAATCTTCAAACTCGTGCTAGGAGGGGGATATGAGAGGTTAAGGATGGAGGAAGTAACTCTCTATGCTCAAAAATTCGGATTTGGGAAGTGAAAAGATCTGAAAAATGAAAAAGTATGCTGTCCTATATATAGAAAAGGGTTATTAGCACGCGCTAGTCCCTATCCATAGCGTGCGCTAACGGTCATACGAAGCTTACTGACTTCACTGTACTCAGCATTTATCGTGCGCTATCCTCATATCAGTAGCGTGCGCTAACGCATTGACTTGGCTTTTCCCGAAAGCCGTCCAGGTTCATCCTGACATGATCCGACCGAGATCCTCAGCCGATCTCACCTACCACCCTGTCTTAATCATGATGACTACGTATAGCGTGCGCTAAGGTTCATGCACAGCGTGCGCTACAGATCCAGATTAGCGTACGCTACACTTAGTCGATAGCGTGTGCTACATGCGCAGAATCACAATTTAGATCACATTAATGAAATCATGCGCTCAACAACACCGGATCAAGAAATATGGAGAATAATACTCAGATCAAAATGCAACAAATACAATATCACAAGGTTCAAATACATATCATAAATCTCGGGTATTACATCCTTCCTCCCTAAAAATAAATTTCGTCCCGAAACTTAAGATGAAAACAACTCCGGATACCTAGTCTTCATGTTGTCCTCCGTTTCCCAAGTGTCCTCTTCAACTCCATGTCGTGACCATTGTACTTTAACCAAGGGTATTGGTTTATTCCTCAATTGTTTGATCCGACTCTCAAGTATCTTGATTGGTCTCTCTTCGAAGGTGCCGTCATTAGCTATCTCGATCTCATCGAACTCAATGACATGACTGGGATCCGGTACATACTTCCACAATTGGGATACGTGAAACACATTGTGAACGTGACTCAGCGATGGCGGTAAGGCCAACCTGTATGCTAAATCCCCAACTCTCTCGAGGATCTCAAATGGTCCGATATATCTCGGACTTAGCTTACTTTTCCTCCCAAAACGGAAAATTCCTCGTGTAGGAGACACCTTCAATAGTACGTGGTCTCCAATGTCGAACTCTAGCGGGCGACGACGCACGTCTGCATAAGACTTCTGTCGACTTTGGGCAGTCAACAGTCTTTCCCGAATCAAAGCTATCTTCTCTTGAGTCTGAACTATCAATTCCGGTTCCGTCCCGATCAAGTCCGAAGAATCATCCCAGCACATGGGTGATCGGCATCTTCTCCCGTACAAAGCTTCAAATGGTGCCATCTTAATAGAAGCATGCCAACTATTGTTGTAGGTGAATTCAATCAACGGCAAATGAACTTCTCAATCAGTTAACCAATCCAAAGCACAAGCTCTAAGCATGTCTTCTACTGTTTGTATAGTCCTTTCGGACTGACCGTCCGTTTGAGAATGATAAGCCGTGCTAAAGTTCATCTCGGTCCCCAGAGCCCTGTGAACTGCCTTCCAGAAGTGCGACACGAAGCGACCATCTCGATCTGAAATAATGGTCTTCGGCGTCCCGTGCAATCTGACTATCTCTGCAATAAATACTCGTGCCAATTTCTCGGGTCCCCACGTGTCTTTAATTCCTAGTAAATGAGCTGAATTGGTTAGTCGATCAACTATAACCCAAATCATGTTCATTCCCGTCTTGGTCCTCAGCATATTGGTGATGAAATCCATCGAGATATCCTTCCACTTCCACTCAGGGATCGAAAGCAGCTTTAACATTACAGCAGGTCGCTGATGTTCAATCTTAACCTACTGACACGTCAAACACTTCGAAACGTACTCTGCTACGTCCTTCTTCATATTACCACACCAGAAGTTTTGTTTTAGATCCTTATACATCTTACTGCTGCCCGGGTGAATAGAATAGGGTGCGCTGTGAGCTTCCTTCAGAATTGTCCGTCTCAAATCATCATCATCGGGAATGCAAAGTCGACTCTGAAATCTCAGAACTCCACCATCTTGTATCACGAATCCTAGGGCCTTTCCTTTCTTTACTTCGTCACATAACCGAAGGATCAGAGAATCGTTCAACTGCTTAGATTTGATTTCTTCGACTAGTGACGAAGTCAGTTCCATCACATATAGTTGCCCTTGGACTCCTGGTGACCATACTTCAATCCCTTCACGGATCAGTTCTCGTTGAATGCTGGTTTGGGACGTAAGTTCTTCCAACACTCGAAGAGAAACAGGTTTACAGCTCAATGCATCAGCTACTACATTTGCTTTACCCGGATGATAGAGAATTTCCAAGTCGTAATCCTTGATCAATTCTAGCCACCTTCTCTGCCTCATGTTTAATTCTTTCTGACTAAAAATGTACTTGAGGCTTTTATGATCTGTAAAGATCTGACAATGAGTGCCGTATAAATAATGTCGCCAAATTTTCAAGGCAAAGACCACAACTGCTAACTCCAGATCATGAGTTGGGTAATTTACTTCGTACGGTTTCAACTGCCGAGAAGCATAGGCAATCACCTTATCCTTTTGCATCAACACACATCCTGCACTCGATTTGAAGCATCGCCGTATACCATGAATCCATCGGCCCATCCGTAATGCTAATATAGGTGCTGTCGTCAGTCTCTTGTTAAGTTCATCAAAACCAGCCTGGCATTTCTCATCCCACGTGAACTTTTGAGTTTTCTGTAACAGCTGAGTGAGCGGACGAGCAATTTTGGAAAATCCCTCTACAAAACGGCGATAATATCCAGCAAGTCCTAAGAAGCTTCGAACTTCTTTCACGTTATTAGGAGCTTCCCATTCCAAGATTGCTTCGACTTTCTTCGGGTCTACCTGAACTCCGTCAGCTGATATCACACGCCCAAGGAAAGTTACTTCCCTAAGCCAGAACTCGCATTTGGAAAGCTTCGCATAAAGCTGTTCCTTCCTCAAGGTGCTCAAAACCACATGCAAATGCTCGGCATGCTCCTCCCTGTCTTTCGAATAGATCAAGATGTCATCAATGAAAACGACTACAAACTTATCTAGGTATTCTAAGAATACCCGATTCATCAATTGCATAAATACCGCAGGAGCAATGGTAAGTCCGAATGGCATCACCACGAATTCATAGTGCCCGTACCGGGATCTGAAAGCAGATTTCGGTATATCCAATTCCTTAATTCTCAACTGATGATATCCTGATCGCAAGTCAATCTTCGAGAATACCCTTGCCCCTTGCAGTTGATCAAACAAGTCATCGATCCGAGGTATAGGATACTTGTTCTTGATCGTCACTTTGTTAAGCTCCCTGTAATCAATACATAATCGAAGGGATCCATCTTTCTTCCGGACAAAGAGAACGGGTGCTCCCCAAGGAGAAACACTAGGTTGAATGTAACCCTTCTGCAATAATTCCTCCAGTTGCTTCTTTAGTTCATACATCTCGGTTGGCGCCATGCGGTATGGTGCTCTGGAAATAGGAGCGGCTCCAGGCTCTAATTCGATAGTGAACTCCACCTCTCTCTGCAGAGGTAACCCAGGTAGTTCGTCAGGGAATACATCTGAGAATTCATTCACAACTGGAATAGACTAGAGCTCTACCCCTTCTTATTTCCTCATGGCATAGCACCAAAGTCCATGACATCCCTGCTTCAGTAATTTCACAGCTTTCATTGCTTTGATCAATTTTCCCGAGCTTCCCGGTCTCCACCCTCTGAATAAGTGTTCAGATCCGTCATCAGCAATGATAGAAATGACTCTCTTTCGGTAATTCAGAATAGCTCCATAACGGTTGAGCCAATCGTCTCCGAGAATTAAATCGTCACCATGAATGTCAACTATAATAAGATTCGATGGCCAATCTCTCCCTCCTATAGACACTGGAAAATTTCTAGTTTCTAGGGTTCCCACAATTCTCTCTCCACTCGGCAAACCCACAACATATGGTTCACAATCAAATAAACACGAGATTTTCAAACGATTAACACAGTTCAAGGATATGAAAGAATGTGTAGCTCCGGAATCGAATAAGACACTAACTGGTTGCAAAAGGATCTGAATCGTACCTGATGCAACAGGCGGTGTTCGATCGTCGATTTCCTCATCTCGTACGGTAGCGAGGAACGGACCCGGCCTTTGGATGTTTCTCTCTTCCCAACATTCTGCTGCTGAAATCCACTCTGCTGCGTCTGGTTCACACTTATCTCTTTCGGAACTGGCGCTGGAGTGCGAGTACCAAATGATCTAGTCGCAACTCCACAGAAAGCCGCATGGTGCCCTTCTTGCCCACAGTCGAAACAAGTCACAGAAGATGCGGGGCAATCACCTCTAATATGCCCTGCTTGACCACAATTATAGCACTTCTTTGATGCGTCCGAAACTACTGATGTTGTCCGGAACTTCTTTCCACCTCGAGAAGGATGTGGAGGTTTCCTAGATGAATAAAAGGAAGACTGGCCCTTGCGGGGCCCACCACTCTTGTTTTTTGAGAAGTTGCCGGGCACTTTCTGCTTCTTTGCCTCCATCGATTTCTCCACCGCCGCCTCTTTCATGTCGTAGGCCAGCACTTTGTCTTGATACTGTCGCAACGTAGTACACTCGAATCCGGACATGTACTGCTAAATCTCTGGCTTCATCCGCATATCGAAATGAAAAATCTTTTCTGCCTCCGTTCTGACCAAGTGTCTCACACAAGTCAGCTGATGATTAAAAGTCTTGATTATATCTGTCACAGATGCTTCCGAACTCTGTGGTGAGAAAAACTCTCGAATTTTTGCCTCTCTAACTGGACGAGGACAATACTGTGCTTCCATCATTAGTTTGAATTCCGTCCAATCAGCATTATGATTCTCGGGTCGAATAGCTTCCCACCAGTCAAAAGCCTCCCCACTCAGAAAATACTGGGCAATAGGAACTTTCCGGCCCTCAGGACAGTTGATACCCGCGAATATCTTCTCTAACTCCTTTAGCCAATGATCCCAAGTAAGTGCCTCAGCAGATCCGTCAAATTTTGGCGGGTGCAATTTGACCACCTCAGCAAGCCATCTGTCTCCCCGGTTATCCTCGTGGTGCTGCTGTCCCATCGCTGTCTGCATGCGGTCAACTACCTGAGCGAACTGGTTTATCTGTGCCACCACCTGTTGAAGCACTCCCGACATGTGAGGATTCACATCGTCATTCGCTGATCCCTGCTGCCCTCCAGAATGGGAATCGGTTCGACTAGCCGATAATTCTGGGGTAGTTGCGGAATCCTCCTGTCTCATGTTACCACGTCCGCGTCCACGACCGCATCCGCGTCCACGTCCTCCTCTCAACATACTGTAAACACAATTTCTCAATATCCAGGACAAAATTTTCAAAATAAAGCCCGTCAAATACTCACAAAACAGAAATCAAGTAAAAACGGTAGTATAAGAGATTAGGAGACTTACAACCACGGTCCACATGACGACTTTGGCTGAACAGTGATGTTACGAATGACCCGTAAATCAAATAACGTAAACAGACCCAACTAAAACCCGAATGCCAAGATATCCATGAATCTTAGCTCCGATACCATATCCTGTAACACCCCGAGATATTCGAAATGATTACAGCGCCGTAAACCCTTTAAGTAAGGATTTACAAGGCTAATTAAAAGAAATATGAATATAATCCAACAATACCACCGAAATTCATTTTACAAAACCGGTTCCAACTGATCCAATGAGTTAATTAATATAACCATATCGAAATGATATTAATAAAACACGCGTACTCAAGTACTGAAAATGAACCAAGAGGACAATCAAAAGAAACAACAAACATCACTGAACCCCTTCGTCGTCACATCGGTACTGTGGCTGTTTCCCCGCTCCTCGGCTACCTGAACATCAAAACAAATGTCCACCCCGAAGGGGTTAGCAAAACAATGCTAGTACAAGTATCATATTAAACAAATCGAATATGCATCAACAATACATAACAAGATACACCACACGGACTTCCGCTACCGGAATCCGACAATGCGAATCCACAAGATTCCATTAACACAATATGGGTATTCCAATGATCCAGCGCCCTCAGCATAGATCCCAAGATGATCCCATCGGACCAACACGAGGTGGAAAAACCCATCCAATGATCCAGCGCCCTCAGCCTAGATCCCATGATGATCCTGTTGGACCAACACGAGGTGGACATCCGATCCAGCGCCCTCAGCATAGATCGTACAACATACACAAACACAACTCATGCATACATATATGCCAAAATGCTATGTCCATCAACATGAACATACAAACACTAGATAACGAATATCATGACAATTCAACGAATTAATTCCCATGTTCAATAACATAAATAAACCTCATGCATGCTCAAAATACCAATATTAACACATTACACTATTTGCCTCGAAGATGGCAAGAACTAAATACTCCAATGATCTCAACACACTCGAAGGCCGCCTCCTTCGATCAACGTAGCAAGATCGAACCTTAACAAAATAAATGATATAGAATTCATCTCAAGTCGTACGAATGCCTATCAATCCAGTCTATGTCCGAAAGCTCTAAAAATGTAATCTGCCTGAACTACTTAGCGTACGCTACGTACTCTATGTAACGTGCGCTAAGTCTGCCTGTTAACGTACGCAACTGACCAAGTCTAACGTACGCTAGCTATGTACTGACAGTTCTCTCTGATCAGCCGACTGACTCGATTAATGACATAATGTACGTTACGTACCGAACGTAGCGTACGTTAACTCATTCCCGATAGCGCACGTTAATATACATATCTTAGCGTGCGCTAACCATGCATGGCAGTTTACTACTGGGCAGAAAACTTGATCTAATGGTGATAAAACTCATGAAATCTTCAGTGTTAATACATGCCATCTCTGTGCATATCATGCTCATACGGTTTGTGAAAGATCATTATGGATTAAACGACTACGAGATACAAGGATACGTATAATCATCACAACACCATAATTCATCTTGATCTTCAAGAAAGTATCCTAAGTTCCATTCATTCTATGTCCCAAAATGAATGATTCCATTATGTAAAAACATAAGAACTTGATAATCTCCATAAACTGATCATAATCGGTTTTAAGCTTCATGAATATGCTAGGAGTTCAAATACTAAAAGGTTTAATGGATTATACGATTAATAAGTACCGAAACATCGAAAATATCCTTCTAACTCATGATGTTTGACTACTTACGAATTTAACTGACTAGATAATCCCAAATCATGATCAAAACGTCCTTCAGAATACTACTAATATTGGTGAAGAATCACCTACCTCAAAGTAGCGAAGAACACGAAGGAACTTGAAGGAATCCAACACCGAGGGCTTGAACATCAATCTCCAATGATCTACAATTTTCAAACTCGTGCTGGGAGGGTGATATGAGAGGTTAAGGATGGAGGAAGTAACTCTCTATGCTCAAAAATTCGGATTTGGGAAGTGAAAAGATCTGAAAAATGAAAAAGTATGTTGTCCTATATATAGAAAAGGGTTATTAGCGCGCGCTAGTCCCTATCCATAGTGTGCGCTAACGGTCATACGAAGCTTACTGACTTCACTGTACTCAGCATTTAGCGTGCGCTATCCTCATATCAGTAGCGTGCGCTAACTCGTTGACTTGGCTTTTCCCGAAAGCCGTCCAGGTTCATCCCGACATGATCCGACCGAGATCCTCAGCCGATCTCACCTACTACCCTGTCTTAATCATGCTGACTACGTATAGCGTGCGCTAAGGTTTATTCACAGCGTGCGCTACGGATCCAAATTAACGTACGCTACACTTAGTCGATAGCGTGCGCTACATGCGCAGAATCACAATTTAGATCACATTAATGAAATCATGCGCTCAACAACACCGGATCAAGAAATACAGAGAATAATACTCAAATCAAAATGCAACAAATACAATATCACAAGGTTCAAATACATATCAGAAATCTCGGGTATTACACTAACAAGCCACGGACCTCGAAGTCCCCGCAAGACATACCCGATGATAACCCCCATAGGTTATCCCGGCATCAGACTAGCAAGCCCCGAACCTCGGAGTCCCCGCAAGACATACCCGGATTGGATAACCCTACGGTCACGCCCGACCCATACTAGCAAGTATGGATCTCGGAGATTCAACAATCTTACCCGGAGGCACATCACTTTCAACAATCACATAACAATGAGCAGAACATCAAGCCAAGCAACACTTAAACATCACAACCTCCTTTCAAGGGAGTAACAACTAATATCACACACAATACGTTCTTACCGAACAAGTACACATAATATTACGTAATCCCCTGCAAAGGACTACGGTCTATTAAACTCACTCGAAGTGATCATAACATCTTTCAACATACAAAACCAACACACATATTCTGAGAACACATATATTCACGAAGTACACGAATTATTGTTGAAAGACAACATTTATCGAGAACATACCGATCCCTTTTTACGTTCATTAAACATTGGGTTTCGCATAAAATCATTTATCAATAATTACGCCTATGAAACATGAAATGTATGGACAAGATACTTGCCTAGATATCACGAGCGACGGAACGACGAACGGGCACGATCGGGTAGCCTTCGAACTTACAAAAACGACCAAGACTTCGACAGTCCACGAATACTACGAAAATAGTACCACCATGAATCAACAATACTAATCAAAATCCGAAACGATCCTAAAAACAACAAGGATCTAAGTGTTCTCAAAGAAATCAAGAATCGTTGATCCGGGTGATAAAAATCGATGAACAGTTAACAAAATCTGAAGATTACGGTCAAGACAACAAGAACAAACAACCAATCGGACGAGATCGGTTAAGAATCACAAATCCAAGCAAAAACCCCAAATTCGAGAAACTAGGGTTCTACAAAGAGATTACCTTGATTTGGACCAATAAGACGATTAGATGTTGTTAAACATCTACAAATCTGCTCGAAGATGAAGCTAGAAGAAGAAGGTCGCTCAAAATCGCCTCTAGAGCTCACTCCCGTCGGAAGGGATGAAGAAAAATGGGAAATGACGACTTAATGCTGCTGTCTAGTATTTATACTGGACAGTTATTAGCGCGCGTTAAACACCCTACATTAGCGTGCGCTAATGGGGTCAACGCTCCAAAGAATCCGCCTAACACAGCTAGCGCGCGCTAGCAAAAAGCCGTAGCATGGGCTAACGGGTCACAAAACCAGTCCAGTAGCCCTTGGACATAACTGCACCTACCGGGTAGCGTGCGCTAGAAAGAAGAAAGAGCGTGCGCTAAGCAATCGATAGCGTGCGCTAGCTATCGACCTTAGCGTGCGCTAACAAAGCCCCAGTCCCAGTCCAGTAGCTCCTGGACTGCCTCTGTACTGCTAGTTAGCGTGCGCTACACATTCAGTAGCGTGTGCTAAACACCTCGCAGTAGCGTGCGCTCTGCCTCAAGCATTAGCGTGCGCTACACCACAAAAACTCAAAAACTCACATAGTGATCCGAAACGCCTCCAAATACATGTCCCAACGAGGCACACCCAAATATGGCACAAAATTCCAACAATGAGGAGAATAAAAATCCGATAAAACCCAAAAAATTCAACGATTCCGGAACAAAAATTTCGGGTATTACATTCTACCCCTCTTAAAAGAAGTTTCGTTCTCGAAACTTGAAACATAGAACGAACGACGCAAAACAAACTCAGATAACACACGATATCCGTTGCTAAAATAACAAAACACAACGAACGAAAATCAATACAGTTGAACAATTCAACAGTACATTAATCAAAACACGAGCTATTCGCTGAACCAATACGAAATTCCACAGCCCAAGGGTTGAAAGATTGAACACAAAACTAATTTCCTGAACTTAAGGAAATTACGATGGAGTCCTAACGCTCAACAATCACGAAACGAGATCAACAAAAACCGAACAATCAAACGATTGAATTACAACGATCGAGGCACAAAAGTCGATCAGTCATGTTCGAATTATGACGAACAATAATACTCAAAACAACAACCCCAAAGTTCACATCTCGACTCAAGATAATATACGATCCGGTGAAGACAACAAGATGTGCATTCACATTAGATCCACAGGAAATGGAATAGCAATTGGAAAGTCACAACGACAAACGGGTTATTCTGAAACAATACCACAGCTCGTTCGATCAACAAAAGCACAAGAAAGGACAAGTTCAGAAAATGTCAATGAACATAAACGAGCCCACAGAGTCGAAAGTATAGAGTTCAAAATCCGATCCACTTCAAATAAAAGAAGTTAATCTCCGGAATTCGAAACAATAGAGCAAGGGAAATAACTCAACATACAACTGATAGACCACGCCCCTCAGGAACTACTCGGAGTCAATCCTGTTATCAATGCTCAAGTCCGTGCCTCGGAAGGCTCGGTAACCATCTCGCAAAACTGTACCCGGTGTCCCTTGAGTCCACACCTGTAACACGTTACTAGCGGGGAAAGACAATGTGCACGAACATGTCCCGCCACATTACAGTTAAAACATCTTCTGGCTTTACCAAGAGTCAAAGCAGACAACTTGGAACTCTCAGTTCCACGCATCGAGCGATGGAGCTTCACAACGGAGAGACTACTACGTTGCAATTAGAAACACCGACTCCCGTACTGTCCACACGGTCATCGGACTTCCTCTGTTTCTTCGACTCGGGCACAAGCTCAGACGATAACGAAGCTAGTTCACGGGCTAATGCTCGATCTTGATAGTCCCTCAACGAAGTGCAATTGAATCCATACATATACACGCGAATATCCAGCTTGATCCATCTGTCAAAGTGAAGGATCCCCTCTTCCTCGGT
Organism: Orobanche coerulescens; assembly: GCA_033398695.1. Taxonomy (NCBI): domain Eukaryota; kingdom Viridiplantae; phylum Streptophyta; class Magnoliopsida; order Lamiales; family Orobanchaceae; genus Orobanche; species Orobanche coerulescens. Next base: position 96,126,253 of record CM065810.1, on the reverse strand, counting down.
TCTCACCCGATCTCGCACATAACTGAGTTGTTTGCTATAATCGATGATAGCCTGAGACACCGATAAATCTTGCGGTTCTGCCAAGTAGAATTCGTGAATCCTCTGCTCTCTAATCGGTTTCGGACAGAACTCAGCTTCCATAAATGCTTGGAACTCCGCCCACATGACATCACGATCACGAGGTTTAACAGCTTCCCACCAATTAGCGGCATCTTTGTCAAGAAGGTACTGAGCGATAGGTACCTTCCGCTCTTCAGGACATCCGACAACCTCGAAAATCTTTCCCAACTAGAAAATCCAACCATCCAGCCCAACGCATTTGCAACACCGGCAAATTGAGGGGGATTCATATGAACTACCTCGCGAAGCCATTGATTTACACCGATGTTCTGACTCGCGTCAATGCTACGTTGAACCACCTGGGTCAACTGAGTCATCTGAGTCGCTACTTGTTGCAATATAGTAGCAACACCCAAACTAAAATCATTCCCGGCGACATTCTCTCAATTCCGCATTTGATCCCCGTGGCTATCAGCACCACAGTTACGACCACGACCTCTGCCCCTCGGCATACTAACAAACAACAACCTATGGCAACGGAAGATCATAACACATAGAGAGATATTCACATCTCCGTCTTTAATCAAACACCATTAAATCATATACATATTACAATTTAATTTAGGCTAGAGCACAATATACAAACTATTATCCCGACAATCTTCATTTATAATGCCGTTGTTATGTGAATTATAAATGCAATAAAATTAAAGTCATTCATTGTATCAAAATCATTTTCTGTACGGGTTCCGCGCCGAACTCACCAAGTTGAAAACCATTTTCAAAAACGTTCAAAAATGCTAAAAGGCCGATGATGGTAATATTTTCCAAATACTCATCAAAAGTCATTTTCCAAATACCAAATACCGTCATAAAATACCATTTGAAATCACAAGGCGAAGACGCGAAAACTCAATAGTTTCAAAATATACGTTAAGTCACCCGACAAAAGGGTTAGGAAAAAGGGTCAACGAAATAACTCAAATTTACGAGCCCGAAAGGTCATACCAAAAAGTCATTTTGAACTTTACACACGCAGCGGACAAGAACACAGTTCAAATTACACATAACCACACACAACAATTGTTATTCATGAACAACACACATAGAGTATGGTCTCAACCGGTCAGCCTAACAATCGCAAAAGTTAGACTTACGGCCAGAATGTAGTTTCTGAGCTTCTGCTCAGACCGACTAGTGTATAATTTAACAGAGACTTAGCGTGCGCTAGCCATGCCACGTTAGCGCGCGCTAGCTATTCTAATCCAGCAACACATTCATGAACATATACCAAATAATGCCAAAAGTCGAAGGTTACAAATAAACAACAACATACGAATCCAAACGCCAACAATTTACATCCTCACTACATATCTTTTAACCGAAAGGTTGAAGGTGAAAGTCATGTATCAAGTAAACTTTTGGTAGACCTCTTTTGAGCATTTAAAAAAAAAATCAAATTTTGAAAATTTTCAATGCAAGATGAAAATAAAATGTATGTAATTGAATTCTCGAAATCTTCGGCCTCAAGGTCATCATACGAAAATTAAATCATTTTTCCTCCTCGAAGGATGTTTTTAAATAGAATTTACGTGACTTCCCCAAAACATTTGAAGTTTAAAAGACCACATTAATAAACTTTTATTGAGTAACCAATCCAAAACACCACTCCTGTAAAAACGATTTCACACAAAGATGTATACATATATACATACATACCGGTACTACTCTTCATTCCAACATAATACGAGAATCAAACAAGTATGGAGTGTAATATCCGCGTTTTCTATTTTTAGAAATTTCTATTTTTGGTGCATATTCGTTTCGGACAACTCGCTTGGCACTGTTTTGTAATTCTGAACCTATTTTGTTCTTGGAGTTTTTCCGTTTAGACGGGTCTCGATAATGTTTTTACGTAATTTCATCTTGTGTTATATTTTGTCTCATGTGTATTCGATTCTCGTTAAACTCGTTCGATTTCATCATTTTCTTACTTCCATGAGCTCGTATGTTTGAGAAGAGCATGTTGTGAGTTTCGGATTGTTAATACGACGTTGTATCGTGATTTTCGGATGTTTGGGCCGTTTTTGTAATTTCCTAGAAGTTTAGGGAATTTGTTCCTTGTTCGACTTTGGTTGTGTACCTCCGATCGTTTTTGGGTTCCGTACTTCCATTTCGTGTTATTGTTGCCCAAATATCGATCCCTATTGCTTTTATTCTCTTTAGGATCATTTTTCGTCATTTTGGGACCAGGGGGTGTGGGCGCGGCACACCCGTGTGGCACTTGCCGGCCAAAACCGATCAGTGTGCCGCGGCACGATCAGCAGGCCGCGACACACGCCAAATCTGCGCGCGGCACACTTCGAATGAGCCGCGGCATAACGAGCGGTCGGCCGATCAGGCGCAATTTTGGCCTGTGCCGCGGCCTGATTCAGGTGCGGCACACAACGCGGTCAGCGCTATATCTGCGTTTTTATTCAGCGTGAGCCACTCATTTCCCTTCCCTTCTTCAACCGTGCGAGAGAGAGTGGCTTGAGAGGGAGATTTCCTCCATCTATCACTTAATTGTGTAAGTTTCTTCATTTCTTTTCGATCGGGTGGCTCGGATTGCGGATCTAACACGTGGTTTTCGGATTTGAGTGCTTGATTCTTCAAGAGGTAAGAACTCCTTTGACCCTAGTATGTTTTTGGGGAGGGTTTGGTGGTGATCTTGTGTTTTAATCCGAATTAACCGATGTTGTTGTTAGATTTTGATAGTATACTCGTGACCCTTGGTTTTCTTGTTATTGGTTGGGATGAAATCCCGTTATTGTACCGTTGACCGATTTCATTTCCTTATGCACGCGTGGTGTCCGATGAATTGTCCCAACGGGTAGAACTAGGATGAATTTCTTCGTATTCATGATGTTGAGATTGGTTGTATATCATTACTGTGTTAGGGTCGGATTTGAGAGGATTGTTCGGACCGTAACCTATTCCTTCGTCGTTTCCTTCCCGTCGTATTATCCAAGGCAAGTACATGTATTCTATTTCATTATGTGTGTACGGTTTTGATGCGAATGATGTAAACTGGTTTATTGAACGATTGTGTTGGTTACTCTTCCACCTGGGGATGGCATGGGCCCTCTGGGGGCCGATACTAATGGGTACGGCCACGAAAGTGGACTTGGGTGCGTGCGTTGATGTTCTTCCACCTGGGGATGGTTCGACGGGACCTCTGGGGGCCGATACTAATGGGTACGGCCGCGGAAGTGGTTTCTCACCTGGGGACGGTCCGACAGGACCTATGGGGACCGATACTAATGGGTACGGTTGCGAGTTACCAAGCGTGGATAATTGTGATGTGGAAAACTTGTTGATATACCATTTTGGTGTTAATGTGACATTCCGGAATATTGATTTTCAAATGATTTTTCCTAATGAATTGTTTGCGTTAAATCGTGTATGTATATAATGTTGTGTAATTGTGTACTTGCACTAGCTATTCAAATGCTAACCCCTTAAATGGGGGAAATGTGTCTTATGCATTTCAGGTACCGGGAGGACTGAGGAGCAAGCACGGGACATGCATGCAAAGGATGGGCTGGCTTGATGATGTGGCTTGAGTATGCATTTTTTATGTTTTGTCATTGCATTGTTGAGTATTGAAGTTAGACTGTTTACTTTGAAACTTGGTTTAAGTCCCCTGCGTGGGCAAGGAATTGGTTTTTATCTTATATTCATATACTCCGTTAAAATGTTTTGGCCGAGGCCACGGCCTTACGTACTTTTTGGAGTGCATCATTTGGGATCATATTATGGTTTATGTGTCTTGTGTTAGCCTGGTAGACCTCACGAGGGTTCTACGGCGTGTAATGTCCCATTTGTGAATTGGGGTTTTACATTTATGGTATCAGAGCTTAGGTTTTGAATACCTAGGATGTCGGTTAATTTTGGGTCTGTTAGTGGCGTCATTTATAGTCAGTCGTTGAGCCTAATATCATCAGGCTACCGTCTTTTCGTGCGACCCGTGGCTGTAAGTCTCCTCGAACTCTTATATTCCTGTAATTCGTTTTCTTGCGTTGTTCGGGATTGTGAATTGTGATACCAACTTTGTCAATTGTGAATCTTTCTGATTTTGTCCTTTTCATTCTTCCTCTAGTATGTTGAGAGGTCGTGGTGGTAGACCAGCTAGGGGACGCGGCCGAGGCCGTGGTCGGGGTGCTGATAATGAAGAGGGCTCACTTTCTTAGTCCTCTGCGGACTCAGCCTCTCACTCAGTGCCGTCGGGTAATAATGCCGACGCTGGCTCTTGCCGTACTTGTGATTAGTAGCTCAGCTTGCTCAGATAGCTCAGGGCGGACGCCAGAATCCGCCCCCGACACCTGAAGAGGAGGCTAGTAAATGGCTTCAGACGGTGACTAAGATGCACCCTTCTCGTTTCTCCGGAGCTTCTGACTTCCTCGGTTAGGAGAATTGGCTCTTTCAGTTGTCCAGGACCTTTGATGCCGTAGCTTGCCCTGAAGACAGGAGGGTACATATCACCCAGTACCTCCTGGATAAGGAAGCTGCGGAATGGTGGGAGGCCATTGTGCCCAGAGACCGTCGAGCTACTTGGGAGGAATTCAAGGCTGCTATGGAAGCAGAGTATTGTCCACCGCTATCAAGGAGCGCGACTGTGGAGTTCTTCACCGCTACACCTCAGGATGTGCCTATTTCTCAGGCCATCATTTCTTACAACCAGCAGTTGGGTTTCGTAAGAGATCAAGTGAGAACGGAGGCTGATAAAATCCGTTACTTCAATATGCGCATGAAGCCGCATATTAGGCAGAGTATGGCACCACTCATGTGTGCCACTTTGAAGGAATACCAGGATCGCGCTCTGGCGATCGAGATGACTGTCCCGTAATCAGAGACGGTTACGGAAGCTAAGAAGTAGAAGACTACCGGCGGGTTCTCGGCCGGTAAAGGTGGACAGTTTTCGAGGTCTCGTTCTGCTCCTACACCAGAGAAGAGGCCGTTTCATCAGGCCGGTGGATCCTGTGGTCGTTCGATCCGGATCTGGCACCTGGCGGGAGAGTTTGTTTTAATTGCAGTCAGCCCGAGCACGTTATGAAGGATTGCCCATTTCCGTTAGTTGCTTGCTTTACTTGCGGACAGACCGGACATCGGGCAACTCATTGTGAGAGGGCGACCAGGGCCGTTAGAGTTCCGACTACCACTACCGATCAGAAGGATCACAGTTTTCCAGCCACTCATGTTCCGCAGGGTTCGGGTCGTGGTAGGGGTCGGGGTCAGCCGGATCGCCATGCAGCCTCGAGTTCGGGTTCAGTTCACCCCCGATTGTATCAGATGAGGCGCACAGAGGAGGCAGACATTCCGGTGGCGTCAGGTACCACTCAGATCCTTACTCATCCAGTTTCCGTGCTTTTTGATTCGGGTGCTACCCATTCCTTTATTGCATCGGATTGTGTGAATCGTATTGGCTTTAACTGCTTGTTTGAGTGTGAACCTTTTGTGGTGGGTACGCCTAGCGGGGATCGTATGGTTGGGGACCGGGAAGTTAGGGATTGCCCCGTGAGAATCGGGAGCCGAGATTGGCCCTCGGATCTCATTGTTATAGACCTTAAGGGTGAGGATTTAATCCTCGGGGATGATTAGTTAGAGCGTCACGGTGCTATCATGAACTATCGGACTCGTACCATCTCGATAGTAGCCGAGGACGGCACCGAGCATACCCTCATCGGTCGAAAGGCGGGGAGATCGGGGAGTGTGATTAGCGCCTTAAAGGCGATGAAACTTCTGAACCATGGTTGTGTCGGCTATTAGTGTTACGCTCTGCAGGCGGAGGATGGTGGAATTGACATGTCGTCAATTCCAGTTGTTTGTGAGTATCCCGATGTTTTCCCAGACGACTTGCCGGGATTACCACCGCAGCGATAGGTGGAGTTTCCTATCGATCTTGAGCCGAATGCAGCCCCTATTTCTCGAGCACCGTACCGTATGGCACCGTCGGAGATGTTAGAGTTGAAGAATCAGTTGGGAGAATTGTTAGATAAAGGGTATATTCGACCGAGCGCATCGCCTTGGGGTGCGCCCGTACTCTTTGTTAAGAAAAAGGATGGGTCGCTTCGTTTATGCATCAATTATCGAGAATTAAACAAGTTGACCATCAAAAATAAATACCCTTTGCCCCGGATCGACGACTTGTTCGATCAGCTTCAGGGGGCGACGGTCTTTTCGAAGATCGATATGCGATCGGGTTACTACCAGTTGAGAATTCGGGACATCGATATACCGAAAGGTGCCTTTCGGACGAGGTATGGCCATTACGAGTTTGTGGTTATGCCTTTCGGGCTAACTAACGCCCCAGCAGTGTTCATGCAGTTAATGAACAAAGTTTTTATTGAGTATTTGGACAAATTCGTAGTCGTTTTCATCGACGATATTCTTATCTATTCTCGGAGTCGGGAGGAGCATGCCCTACATCTCCGGATTGTATTAGACACCTTGAGGGATGAGCAGTTGTACGCGAAGTTCTCTAAGTGTGAGTTTTGGCTCGAGGAAGTGACGTTCCTCGGGCATGTGATTTCAGCAGAGGGAGTTCGGGTAGATTCGCAGAAGATAGAGGCAGTGATGGCTTGGGAGCCGCCTAAGAATGTGAAGGAGGTGAGGAGTTTTCTGGATCTTGCCGGCTATTACCGTAGATTCGTCGAGGGATTTTCTAAGATTGCTAGACCACTCACTCAGTTGCTCCAGAAAACTCAGAAGTTCGAGTGGACTGCAGACAGGCAGGACAGCTTTGACGAGTTAAAGAGACGTTTGACCACCGCACCCGTTTTAGCATTACCTCAGGGGAACGAGGATTTTGTAGTGTATAGTGATGCTTCGGGCGTTGGTCTAGGATGTGTTTTGATGCAGAGAGACAGAGTGATTGCTTAAGCGTTCCGCCAATTGAAACCTTATGAGGTAAATTATCCCACGCACGATTTGGAGTTAGCTGCGGTCGTTTTCACCTTAAAGATATGGAGGCATTACCTCTATGGATCGTCTTGTAAGATTTTTACGGACCACAAGAGTCTGAAGTATATCTTCAGTCAGAAAGAGTTGAATATGAGACAGCGCAGGTGGTTGGAGCTAATTAAAGATTACGACCTCGAGATACTTTACCATCCGGGTAAGGCTAACGTAGTGGCTGATGCGTTGAGACGGAAGCCAATGGCATTACAGATGTTAGAGGTACTTACACCACAGAGTAGGATCCAGCGAGATTTTATTTACCAAAATATTGAGGTTTGGGTTCAGAGAGTCCAGGGCCAGTTATGTGCGTTGGAGATCACTTCGTCCTTGACTGATGATATCAAGGCGAAACAGTATGATGATCCATTTTTAGTCCAGCTGAGGGAGGATGTGAGGAAAGGGAAAGCCCCTGGATTTGTGGTTCACGATGATGGAGTTTTGAGGTTTCGCGGCAGACTTTGTGTGCCGAGTGTTGTTGAGCTGAGACAGAAGATCTTGAGTGAAGCTCATGCTACACCTTACTCCATACATCCTGGTGCGAGTAAAATGTACAAGGATGTGAGGAGAAACTACTGGTGGAGTAATTTGAAGACGAATGTTAGCGCGTTTGTGGCGAAGTGTTTGACCTGTCAGCAGGTTAAGATTGAGCATCAGCGACCCGCAGGGTTGCTATGACCACTTCCCATTCCGGAATGGAAATGGGAAGACATCTCTATGGACTTCATTACCGGGATGCCTAGGACTCGGACCGGAATGAACATGATTTGGGTTATTGTTGATCGACTAACCAAATCAGCTCACTTTCTGAGTATTAAGGATACTTGGGGACTGGAGAGGCTGGCCCGAGTGTTTATTGCGGAGATCGTGAGATTGCATGGGACTCCTAAGAGTATTGTTTCAGATCGTGATGGCCGTTTTGTATCACATTTCCGGGCAAAGGTTCACCGAGCTTTGGGGACCGAGTTGAGACTCAGTACGTCTTACCACCCTCAGACTGACGGACAGTCGGAGCGGATGATCCAGACGTTAGAGGATATGTTGAGAGCCTGTGCCTTAGATTGGAAGGATGATTGGGAGACACACTTGCCGTTGATCGAGTTCACGTACAACAATAGTTGGCATGCCTCGATCAAAATGGCACCATTCGAAGCGTTGTATGGAAGGAGGTGCAGATCACCGTTGTGTTGGGACGATACGTCCGAGCTAATCGGTACCGAGCCCGACATGATAGTTGAGACGAGGGAGAAGATTACCCTGATTCGTGGTAGCTTGTTGACAGCCCAGAGTCGCCGACCGTTGGAGTTTGAGGTGGGAGATCACGTCTTGCTTAAGGTGTCGCCGACTCGGGGAGTTTACCGCTTCGGTCGGAAGGGTAAACTTAGTCCGAGATATATCGGGCCGTTTGAGATTTTAGATAGAGTCGGAGAGCTTGCGTATCGATTAGGCTTGCCGCCGTCCCTGAGCCACGTGCATAACGTATTTCATGTTTCCCAACTTAGGAAGTACGTATCGGACCCTAGCCATATTATTGATTTTGGAGAGGTCGAGTTGGGGCCCGACATTACCTTCGAGGAGAGGCCGATTCAGATCTTAGAGCGTCGAGTTAAGCAACTCAGGCACAAAACCATTCCTTTGGTCAAAGTGCAGTGGTCGAGGCATGGATCCGAAGAAGCCACGTGGGAAACGGAGGAGAGTATGAGGTCGAGATACCCCGAGTTATTCGTGTTGTAAGTTTCGGGACGAAACTTATTTTTAGGGGGAGATAATGTAATATCCGCGTTTTCTATTTTTAGTAATTTCTATTTTTGGTGCATATTCATTTCGGACAACTCGCTTGGCACTGTTTTGTAATTCTGAACCTATTTTGTTCTTGGAGTTTTTCCGTTTAGACGGGTCTCGATAATGTTTTTACGTAATTTCATCTTGTGTTATATTTTGTCTCATGTGTATTCGATTCTCGTTAAACTCGTTCGATTTCATCATTTTCTTACTTCCATGAGCTCGTATGTTTGAGAAGAGCATGTTGTGAGTTTCGGATTGTTAATACGACGTTGTATCGTGATTTTCGGATGTTTGGGCCGTTTTTGTAATTTCCTAGAAGTTTAGGGAATTTGTTCCTTGTTCGACTTTGGTTGTGTACCTCAGATCGTTTTTGGGTTCCGTACTTCCATTTCGTGTTATTGTTGCCCAAATATCGATCCCTATTGCTTTTATTCTCTTTCCGGATCATTATTCGTCATTTTGGGACCCGAGGGGGGGGGGGGTGTGGGCCGCGGCACAAGGATTGTGCGCCGCGGCACAAGGATTGTGCGCCGCGGCACACATCACCCACCGTTGTCCGAGCAAAGCATCTTGTGTCGCGGCACAAGGATTGTCTTATTTGCGGCTTCTGGCCAGTCGATCTGTGGCACACTTGTCCGGCCGCGGCACACCGTGTGGCACTTGCCGGCCAAAACGGTATCAGACGTGCGCGGCACTGTCCGGCAGGCCGCGGCACACGCCGAATCTGCGCCGTGGCACACTTCGAATGAGCGCGGCCTGGCAACGGTCGGCCCGATCACCGGGGCAATTTTGGCCTGTGCGCGGCATGATTGAGCCGCGGCACACAACGAAGTCAGCGCTATATCTGCATTTTTATTCAGCGTGAGCCACTCATTTCCCTTCCCTTCTTCAACCGTGCGAGAGAGAGTGGCTTGAGAGGGAGATTTCCTCCATCTATCACTTAATTGTGTAAGTTTCTTCATCTCTTTTCGATCGGGTGGCTTGGATTGTGGATCTAACACGTGGTTTTCGGATTTGAGTGCTTGATTCTTCAAGAGGTAAGAACTCCTTTGACCCTAGTATGTTTTTGGGGAGGGTTTGGTGGTGATCTTGTGTTTTAATCCGAATTAACCGATATTGTTGTTAGATTTTGATAGTATACTCGTGACCCTTGGTTTTCTTGTTATTGGTTGGGATGAAATCCCGTTATTGTACCGTTGACCGATTTCATTTCCTTATGCACGCGTGGTGTCCGATGAATTGTCCCAACGGGTAGAACTAGGATGAATTTCTTCGTATTCATGATGTTGAGATTGGTTGTATATCATTACTGTGTTAGGGTCGGATTTGAGAGGATTGTTCGGACCGTAACCTATTCCTTCGTCGTTTCCTTCGCGTCGTATTATCCAAGGCAAGTACATGTATTCTATTTCATTATGTGTGTACGGTTTTGATGCGAATGATGTAAACTGGTTTATTGAACGATTGTGTTGGTTACTCTTCCACCTGGGGATGGCATGGGGCCTCTGGGGGCCGATACTAATGGGTACGGCCACGGAAGTGGACTTGGGTGCGTGCGTTGATGTTCTTACACCTGGGGACGGTTCGACGGGACCTCTGGGGGCTGATACTAATGGGTACGGCCGCGGAAGTGGTTTCTCACCTGGGGACGGTCCAACGGGACCTCTGGGGACCGATACTAATGGGTACGGTCGCGAGTTACCAAGCGTGGATAATTGTGATGTGGAAAACTTGTTGATATACCGTTTTGGTGTTAATGTGACATTCCGGAATATTGATTTTCAAATGATTTTTCCTAATGAATTGTTTGCGTTAAATCGTGTATGTATATAATGTTGTGTAATTGTGTACTTGCACTAGCTATTCGAATGCTAACCCCTTAAATGGGGGAAATGCGTCTTATGCATTTCAGGTACCGGGAGGACTGAGGAGCAAGCACGGGACATGCATGCAAAGGATGGGCTGGCTTGATGATGTGGCTCGAGTATGCATTTTTTATGTTTTGTCATTGCATTGTTGAGTATTGAAGTTAGACTGTTTACTTTGAAACTTGGTTTAAGTCCCCTGCGTGGGCAAAGAATTGGTTTTTATCTTATATTCATATACTCCGTTAAAATGTTTTGGCCGAGGCCACGGCCTTACGTACTTTTTGGAGTGCATCATTTGGGATCATATTATGGTTTATGTGTCTTGTGTTAGCCTGGTAGACCTCACGAGGGTTCTACGGCGTGTAATGTCCCATTTGTGAATTGGGGTGTTACATGGAGTAAGTATTCACGAGGCACAATTAAACTCCACATAATAACGCAGAATCACATAAACTCGTATAACACGAGACACAACAAAACAGGAAGACTTACATCCACAGATCGCACGAAGATGATGGTTGCACCTCGATATTAATCACGATCGACAACTCAGACGACCCGTCGCGACACTACTCAGTCAGACCGAATCTGACAAGACAAGACCCGACAACACACAACTCAACCCGACAGCCTAGGTTTCCTCAACCTAAGCTCCGATACCATATTTTGTAACACCCCCAAACCGCTTGGGAATATTACAGCACCGCAGACCCTCTCCGTGAGGATCTACAAGGCTAAAAACAAAAACAATACTTCACATTACATGCCGACATGGCTACATAATGAACTGCTAGACCGATTTGGTCTTTTACCACAATACCATACATCAAACATATACAACTCGACTTAAAACTCATACACACGCAGGGGTTGGAATACATCAATTTACCCATAAAACGGAAAAACTACACAACGGAGAGCCAAATACTGAGACTCTACCAAAATACTCAACGAATGGTCTTCATGTGATTAGTATCGTCGTCTTCTATCATCCTTCGTATCGATCCTGTGATCCGCTCCCCAACAACCTGCTGTTGGGTACGGATTCGGATATTTGCGCCGTTTGCGGAAGCGTAAATAAAAAAATGTGGAAAATAAAGGACACGAGGATTTATAGAGGTTCGGCTATAAACGAACCTACGTCCTCTCTTTATCTTTTTCAATAGGTTAAAGATAGAAACCTCTATGCCTCTCTTCTATCGGTCGAGGTATAACCGTTTACAATCACGTCTTCTATTGGCCCGTGATAAACCTCTCGTACTTGTCTTTGTGTCGGTCCAAGTTAAACCGTTTTCCTTTTCTATCGGACAAGGAATCAACCGCTCTAGCTTTCTATGGGTACTAGATAAAACTCACTTAGATAGCAATTGCGATTCTAACAATGCCGGATCCTTGATCCTAATAACACCGAATCCAATCGTATCTTTTCTTTTACCACTCGTGTATGTTTTCATGAACTCTCACTCAAACACTTACAATTAAGCTCAATATCAACAACAAGAATGTGTGTAATAATATCATAAGAATAGACTATTTGCTCAAGGTTGTTGTACTCAAACAATACCATAGGAATGGTATTTATAGGCTCCATCATCAAACTAGCCGTTAGCTGCCAGGCTGCTCATAACGTACGTTATATGCTCTCCATTACGTACGTAAGCCTCATTACGTACGTTAACCATGGCTGGTTACGTACGTTAGCATCTTCACAAAACAGACCAGGGAGTTTCGTCGTTTTGGGTTACGTACGTTAGTATAGACTTCGTTACGTACGTTAAGCCTTACGTCACTGATGACGTCATATATCCGTTGCATGCTTTTTGACTTTGACTCGTCCAACGTTCATCTGGTTTGAATTGTGTTACGTACGTTATCCCTCATCCATTACGTACGTTAGCTTCATCATATTACGTACGTTAACAATGTCTTGTTACGTACGTTAGCTTTGTTTTTCTCCAGCATTTTGCACTTCGTTTTCCTTCGATGCTTGCTTCGTCTCTTCGTTGTTTTGTTTTGCTTATCAACATTAATCATCAAAACACTTTTAATTTATGTATGGAACTAAATGTTCCAACAATCTCCCCCTTTTTGATGATTACAAAACAAAACTTCGTCGATGGGATTTACCTGCAAAAATACAAATATATATATGTGTATAGACCAAAGTTTTCGACTTTGTCCGTTTCGTTAGTTTCTTCTCCCATTTATTTTTCGACTCCTTCTTTCTTTTCTCCTTTTATTTTCTCATTTTCAAATTTTTCATCGTCTTTTTCGCTGTCTCCTCATTTTTCTTTTCCTTCATTTTCGACTTCTCCTTATTTTTGTTCAACTCCTTCGTTTTTCCAATTCTTTTTGTATGCTATCGATTTTCTTCGATTTCTTTTCTCCCCCTTTCACTGTTAATCACAGTTTTGACTTATTTCTCCATTCTCCTATCTCTCCCCCTTTTTGTATTCATCAAAAAATGGATAAAATATCAATTGAAAATAATACCAAAATATAAAATATGCATGATACAATTTATGAATAATTGCATAAAGGGTAAAAACTCCCCCTGAGAATAATATCTTCCCTAAAAATATACTCCCCCTGAGTAAAATACAAAAATCAATTTTTGGGGATCCAACCTATAGTTGGTTTTTGTTTCGAGACATAAACAATATTTGAAATATTTGTTCCTTTAGGAACCCAAATTTTCTTAATTTTTATCGTCCGGCGAGGGCTTTTGCAATTTGAAACGTGATGCCCGGTTTTCAAACACTTTTCACAATGGGGTATTTTAAAGTTAACGGATTCATTTTTCAAACGTGGTTTGAATCCTAACCCCTCTTTATTTAAAGTATATTTTTGAACACATAACATTTGTTCAAATTTATCGTTGCCGCACGAGAATTTTCTTGTCAAAGACTTTAGTTCATCTTGAACTTTTATAAGATCATTCTTCAAAATATTCTCATTTTCAATGCATTTCGAATGATCGATTTCGACAAATTTTCCCTTCTCGATAATTTTGGAATTTTCAATTTCCAAAGATTTAATTTTACACTTAAGGGATTTAATTTCCGATAAAGCATTTTGGAAATCCGTATGTAATAACTCAAATGCATCAAAAATTTCATCACGGGAGGATGTACTTACTTGGCTTTCGACGTCGCTGTCGTCGAACGAACTCCGGGCCATGAGAGCGAGATTATTTTGATTGATGAATTCATCATCTTCGTCTTCATCGCTCCAAGTAGCCACGAGGACCTCATTCTTGGGTTTGGCACGGCAATGCTTAGCGAAGTGGCCTGGGTTTCCACATATTCGACAAGAGTTGTCGAATTTCTTCGTTTCGCTCGAGATATCCTTCTTCCTCCGGTTTAATAATGTTTGAAATTTATTAATATTCCTGGCATAATATGCCGCTTCTTCATCGCTTTCCTCCACCGGGGTTTCTTCTTTCTTTCTCGATATCTTAGCCTTCATGGCTAATGATCGTTCCTTCGGCTTTGGCTTGACACTTCGTTGTTTTGTTTTGCTTATCAACATTAATCATCAAAACACTTTTAATTTATGTATGGAACTAAATGTTCCAACACCTGCAAGTACTTGGACACAATACAGACATCCACCCCCCGAGTACTCGGGGGTTAGCAAAACTCCACTGTTTTGCTAGTGCAAGTATAAAATAGAAATACAAGCCATACACAACATACTCCAAGAATATAAAAATCTTGAATATATTTCCCGAGATAATTCACTTAATCAAAACAGTTTGATTTATAAAAGGTAGGAATAGAACCATGAATAGCACACAAAATATTTTATGATCTCGGGAGTTTGAAAACATTTGGAATTAAGGAATTCTCAAGTCTTTCGAAAATACTTGGGGACACGGCCCAAAATCATATTTCCAAAATACGATTCCAATAATAAAATGCGGGTTCACAACCCAATTCACAACACACGGGGTCCAAGACCCAAATCACAGAACACAGGGTCCACGACCCAATTCACATAACACATGTTCCTAAGGATTATTCGCGTCCCGTGATAACAAGCCACGAACCTCATATGCTCCCGTAGAACATACCCGAGTGAATAACCTAATAGGAATCCATACCAAATCACATGTCCTTGTGACAACAGTCACAGAACCATTCCAAACCACAACCATAAGTTATCCCGGCATCGCGCTAACAAGCCACGAACCTTGGAGTCCCCGCAAGACATACCCGATGATAACCCCACAGGTTATCCCGGCGTCGGGATAGCAAGCCCCGAACCTCGGAGTCCCCGCAAGACATACCCGGATTGGATAACCATACGGTCATGCCCGACCCATACTAGCAAGTATGGATCCCGAAGATTCAACAATCCTACCCGGAGGCACATCACTTTCAACAATCACATAACAATGAGCAGAACATCAAGCCAAGCAACACTTAAACATCACAACCTCCTTTCAAGGGAGTAACAACTAATATCACACACAATACGTTCTTACCGAACAAGTACACATAATATTACGTAATCCCCGACAAAGGATTACGGTCTATTAAACTCACTCGAAGTGATCATAACATCTTTCAACATACAAAACCATCACACATATTTCGAGAACACATATATTCACGAAGTACACGAATTATCGTTGAAAGACAACATTTATCGAGAACATACCGATCCCTTTTTACGTTCATTAAACATTGGGTTTCACATAAAATCATTTATCAATAATTACGCCTATGAAGCATGAAACGTATGGATAAGATACTTCCCTCGATATCACGAGCGATGGAACAACGAACGGGCACGATCGGGTAGCCTTCGAACTTCCAAAAACGACCAAGACTTTGACAGTCCACGAATACTACGAAAATAATACCACCATGAATCAACAATACTAATCGAAATCCGAAATGATCCTAAAAACAACAAGGATCTAAGTGTTCTCAAAGAAATCAAGAATCGTTGATCCTGGCGAAAAAAATCGATGAACGGTTAATAAAATCTGAAAATTACAGTCAAGACAACAAGAACAAACAACCGATCGGACGAGATCGGTTGAGAATCACAAATCCAAGCAAAAACCCCAAATTCGAGAAACTAGGGTTCTAAAAAGAGATTACCTTGATTTGGACCAATAAGACGATTAGATGTTGTTAAACATATACAAATCCGCTCGAAGATGAAGCTAGAAGAATAAGGTCACTGAAAATCACCTCTGGAGCTCACTCCCATCGGAAGGGATGAAGAAAAATGGGAAATGACGACTTAATGCTGCTGTCCAGTATTTATACTGGACAATTATTAGCGCGCGCTAAGCACCTCAATTAGCGTGCGCTAACGGGTCAACGCTCTAGAGAATCCGCCTAACACGATTAGCGCGCGCTAGCCAAAAGCCGTTGCGTGCGCTAACGGGTCACAAAACCAGTCCAGTAGCCCCTGGACAGAACTGCACCCACCGGGTAGCGTGCGCTAGAAAGAAGAAAGAGCGTGCGCTAAGCAGTTGATAGCGTGCGCTAGCTATCGACCTTAGCATGCGCTAACAAAGCCCCGATCGATCCGGTAGCTCTGGATCGCCTCTGGATCGCTAGTTAGTGTGCGTTACACATTCAGTAGCGTGCGCTAAACACCACGCAGTAGCGTGCGCTATGCCTCAAGCATTAGCGTGCGCTACACCCCAAAAACTCAAAAACTCACATAGTGATCCGAAACGCCTCCAAACACCTGTCCCAATGAGGCACACCCAAATATGGCACAAAATTCCAACGATGAGGACAATAACAATCCGATAAAACCCCAAAAATTCAACGATTCTGGAACAAAAATCTCGGGTTTTACACAATCAATGCATGGTGGAAAATTTCTTCACCTTATTGGAGATGAAGCTTGGAATGCACTAGAAAATATGTCAATTAATTCATAACAATGGAATTCACTCGACTTTAGAGCCAAATCGATGCATACGACCCCAAAAAAAGGTGGAATTTACGAGGTTAAACAAGATCTTGAAATAAAATCTACTATAGATGATTTAGTATGAAAAGTGGATGCGTTAGTCTTGAAGCAATCCATCCCCTCGTCAAACTCAAAACATGAATTTTGCATTTCATATGCGGAATCATTTCATTCATCTCAATCTTGTCCCTCTGGTCCACAAAATCAAGAAATTTTTAATGAAGAAGTCAATGTGTTACATTCATATGGAAAATCTTCGGACAGTCCATTTGATCCAACTTATAATCCAAATTGGAGGAATCATACAAATTTTTCCTGGAAGCAAAATATGCCTCCAATGAATCAAGGAGGACATCAAATGAATATGTCAAATCAACAAAATGTCCGTCCTAATCAATATCCTCCAAATACTTATCAGTATCCTTCTATAGTGCCAAATAAACCATCTTTGGAAGATACGTTGCAACAATTTATGCAATCTACTAAACAAATGTTCCAATCAACTCAGCAAGCTGTACAATCAAACTCACAGGCTATTTCTAAGCTTGAAACACAAATTGGTCAACTTGCACCAACTTTAGCTGAAAGAGAAAAGGGAAAATTTCCGAGTCAATCCATCCCTAATCCTAAAGGACAATATGAAGTAAACTCTTCTAACGCAGAAGTTCAGTCCATAACTACCCTTAGAAGCGGAAAAGAAATACAAAAACCTGACTATGATCCGGAAGAAAAATCAAATGAACCACAAGTTTCAAAATCAAAAGATTCTAAAGAAAAAGAAAAGCCTTACGTTCCAAAAGCTCCATTTCCTGAAAGACTTATTCCAAAAGATAAAAATGCGCAATACAAAGATATAATGGAAATATTTAAACAAGTTCGAATAAATATTCCATTCCTTGATGCTATTAAACAAATGCCTGCTTATTCTAAGTTCTTGAAAGATATTTGCACTGTAAAAAGAAGAACAAATGTTCCAAGAAAGGCATTTTTAGCTGAACATGTTAGCTCAATAATCCAAAATAAAACTCCCGTTAAGTACAAAGTGTAACACCCCAAACTAGGCGGATATTACAGTGCCGTGGACCCCCTACTGGGACCCACAAGGCGAATGAAAATGAATGAATTACACAGGTAAATGTAGTACCGAACCACATTACAACATCAATTACTCCGATGAGGAGTTTTATACAACACACCCAGGATGATACTGAATACAAGTATATTTTATATGGAGATAAAATATACAACAATGAGTGAAATGAATATTCAAACGGAATGTCTGCAGCGGAATAAATGAAGAAAACATAAATGACTAAATAGACTGGGGCCCCTACTAGTATCACTGGGACTCCTCGCCGTCACCGTGCTCTCCCGTGCTTTAGCCTTGCCATGACACGAAAAACAATATCCCCAACGGGAAATCGATTCTGAGAACAACAATCCTCAAGGGTTGAAAATACACAATCATGATATATCCGAAATTATGAATTATCCTGCCGAAACATACGCAATCAAACATGCTATATGAATCGACTATCAGTACGTCTCAAAGGAATGGCGCCACACTACGTCCGGGATGGAAATGTGTCCGTGCACAAGCCACCAACGAGTATCGATCGAATACACTTGTGGTCTTGTACCTAATCAGTCTCACGAAGCTATCAACTCGTGTGCACGGTCAATGTGAGGCCACCAACCAACACACGACTATAATGTGCCCGACATGAAAATCCTACACATACCAACCGGCACGCCAGTATAACCCGGAATGCCACAATATGACAAAAGTGACAACGAAAATGAATAATGACTCGCCAAGATTAAATGATGGTGAAATGAATGATAGCTCAATGAAATGATCGGAACCGTCGTTCCTTATGACTGAGGTGATTAATTGACAATGACAAGTTTTGATATGGTTAATACAATGATGAATGAGTTATGATTATGAATGAACAACAACAAAAGGAATGAATATCCTTTTAACCGAGTAAGAATTAACTTACTCAATACCGATGAAGAATGTCCTTCCACGAACAACGTCCTAAATGAAATGTCGGTCGCTCGAGCAACCTTGAACAACAATAATTACCAACAACCGATCAATACACGAATCAAATACGATCATAACCGACCCAAACGTCGATACAACAATATCCGAACTCGTAGATGTACTCTTAACGAAAACGTTGAGAATATCCTTCCCGTTGGTTAAAACCAAACCCAAATTATCGAACCAACTCCAAAATGATTGATTCAAACCAGCAAAACATTATCAATGACATCAATAATCTCATAGAAATCCACAATTCAAGTTTATAAAAACGACAATCGGAAATCCCCAAAATAACCGAAGTCAACCCCAAGGGTTCTTGAAATAATTCCGAAAATAACCATTAAATCCGTAAGAATATACTTATCCAAGGTAGATAATCCATATCTAACATATTCCAATGATAATCCAAGCTTACGAAGAAATCGGAAGGAAAACCCAAAACTCCGAAATTCTAGATCCAAGAGATTAATACCTTTGATTCGATGTGATGAAGATGATGAAATGATGATCAATCCGAAAGATGAGCTTGCAGATGATGATTGATGATTACACCTCGAAGAATCCTCTCCGAATCGCTCGAAATCGCCCAAAATTACCGAAGGAATGAAATGAGATGAATAAATGACGAACTCTGACTAAACTGTCCAATTTATAGTCAGTCCAGGTTAGCGTGCGCTAGCCCTTATGCGTAGCGTGCGCTAACGAGTAATTTGGGTAGTCCAGTACCCACTGTCCGAACACGGTAGCGCGCGCTACGTACCTTCTTGTAGCGTGCGCTACGGCCATACTACTAGCGTGCGCTAAGACCCATTATTAGCGTGCGCTAACGAAATATTGATGCCCAGCCCTGGAGTCCAGAAAACTGTCTGACCTCTGATCTGACCCCGATAGCGTGAGCTACAACCATTGTTTAGCGTGCGCTAATATATCGGTTGCGTACGCTAACAACAACTCATAGCGTGCGCTATGAATTAATCCAGTGCAGTCCAGTAGCCACTAGACTCAACCTGATCCGTCCTTAGCGCGCGCTACACCTCATATTAGCGTGCGCTACTTCAACCCACTAGCGCGCGCTACTTACCAATCGTAGCGTGCGCTGCCTGCTCACTGCGGTCCGGTACCTTTCCGGAGCCTAAGGTAACCTTAGCGTGCGCTAAAGCTGAGTGGTAGCGTGCGCTACCTATACCCAATTAGCGTACGCTAAAAGGAGTATGTAGCGTGCGCCACTCCTCATGCACAGCTCGCAACGAAAATGACAATGATGATAAACACGGCACGAAACTCCAATCAGATTAGTGATGAATGACGATTGATAAACGATACAATTACTCTGAATGATGAATACCATGACTAAATATGAGTGACAAATGATCAATAATGAATGAAATTACTGAGTATCAATTACTGAACGATAAATACTGAATGATAGTTACTGAGTGATAATTACTGAATTACAACTGGGTATTACATACACCCCCCCTTAAAAGAGTTTCTTCCCCGAAACTAAGGGTCAAACAACTCGGGATAACTCTCCCGCATACTATCCTCGGTTTCCCAAGTAGCCTCTTCGACTCCGTGTCTAGACCACTGAATTTTAACCAAAGGAATTGTCTTATTCCTCAACTGTTTGATTCGCCGCTATAAAACTCGTATAGGACGTTCCTCATATGAATAATCGTCGGCGATCTCGATTTCGTCGAACTGAAGTATGTGACTCGGGTCGGCAACATACTTCCACAATTGAGAGACGTGAAATACATTATGAATTCGGCTCAACGCCGGAGGTAAAGCCAATCGATAGGCTAACTCGCCTACTCGATCCAAAATCTCAAACGGTCCAATGAATCTCGGACTCAACTTTCCCCTCTTTCCAAAACGGAAGATACCATGACTCGGGGATACCTTGACCAACACATGGTCGCCAGCCTCGAACTCTAATGGTCGACGACGGTTATCTGCGTATGATTTCTGTCGACTCTGAGTGGTCAACAAACGACTCCTGATCAAAGCTACCTTCTCACGGGCGGCTATAAGCATATCGGGCTCGGTGCCCAATGATTCTGATAGGTCGTCCCAACACAACGGAGATCGACAACGACGACCATACAAGGCCTCGTAAGGTGCCATCTTGATCGAAGCATGCCAACTGTTACTATACGTGAACTCGATTAATGGTAGTTGGGCTTCCCAATCGTCTTTCCAATCGAGGACGCATGCCCTCAACATGTCCTCTAAGGTCTGAATAGTCCTCTCTGATTGTCCGTCGGACTGAGGATGAAAAGCGGTACTGAGATTAAGCTGGGTTCCCATAGCACGATGAACTGATTTCCAAAAATGGGACACAAACCGTCCGTCACGATCGGAAACGATACTTTTAGGAGTACCGTGCAGTCTGACTATCTCTTTGATGAACAGTTGAGCAAGTCTCTCGGGACCCCATGTCTCCTTGATCTCAAGGAAATGAGCTGATTTGGTTAAGCGGTCCACGATCACCCAGATCGTATTCATGCCACGACGACTCGTCGGCAAACTCGTGATGAAATCCATAGAAATGTCTTCCCACTTCCACTCGGGAATAGGAAGGGGTTTGAGATACCCACTTGATCGACGTTCAATCTTAACTTGTTGATAGGTTAAGTATCTCGAAACAAATTCTGCGACTTCTCGCTTCATATAACTCCACCAGTAATTTTGTTTCAAGTCCTTGTACATCTTGCTAGACCCCGGATGTACATAATAAGGGGTAGCATGAGCTTCCTTCAAAATCGAGTTTTTCAACTCGTCATTCGCCGGTACGCACAACCGATTCTTAAACCTCAAAAGTCCATCCTCGTGGACCACAAATCCAGGGGCTTTCCCCTGAGCCACATTCTCTCGGATGCGCAACAATGATGGGTCCGAACCCTGATTCTCTCGGATTTCCTCCTCGAGTGACGATGAAATCTCTAACATACAAAGCTGCCCCTGAACTCGCTGAAGCCAGACCTCGATCTCGGTTCTAAGGAATTCCTGCTGAAGCTCCTTCTGAACTGTTAAACGGGCAAGCATCTGCTCCTGAACGGACTTACGACTCAAGGCGTCGGCGACAACGTTCGCCTTGCCCGGGTGATAGAGGATCTCGATATCATAATCTTTGATTAATTCCAACCACCGTCTCTGACGCATATTTAACTCCTTCTGAGTAAATATATACTTTAAGCTCTTATGATCGGTGAATATCTGACAGGTAACGCCATAAAGATAATGACGCCAAATTTTCAAAGCGAACACCACGGCTGCTAGCTCCAGGTCGTGGGTCGGATAATTAACCTCGTAAGGTCTCAATTGCCGTGAAGCATAGGCAATAACCTTCCCGTTCTGCATGAGTACACATCCGAGACCCTGTCCGGACGCATCACTATAGACCACAAATCCTTCCGTCCCCTGCGGCAAGGAAAGTACAGGTGCTGACATTAACCGGCTCTTGAGTTCCTCAAAACTCTGTTGACACGCGTCGGACCACGTGTATTTCTTATCCTTCCGTAAAAGGTTCGTCATGGGTTGAGCGATCTTAGAAAATCCCTCCACAAATCGCCGATAATAACCCGCTAATCCGAGGAAACTTCGGATTTCCTTAACATTCTTCGGAGGTAGCCAATCTCGAATAGCCTCCGTCTTCTGAGGATCGACACGAACCCCGTCTGATGAAATTACATGTCCGAGAAACGTCACTTCGGACATCCAAAACTCACATTAGGAAAACTTCCCATAAAGTTGTTCTCGCCTCAACACGTTGAGAACCAGATGAAGGTGAGACTCGTGTTCCTCCCGGTCACGAGAATAAATCAAAATGTCATCGATGAAGACAACAACAAACTGATCCAAAAAGTCGATGAAAACTCGATTCATTAATTCCATGAATACCGCAGGTGCATTAGTTAGCCCGAACGGCATAACCACAAACTCATAATGACCATAGCGCGTGCAGCAGCATCCTCGCGATATCTGACTCTCGAATCCGCAACTGATGATATCCAGATCTTAAGTCGATCTTGGAAAATACTGAAGCTCCCTGAAGTTGATCTAAGAGGTCATCAATACGGGGTAAAGGGTACTTATTCTTGATCGTCACCCTGTTCAACTCCCGATAATCAATACATAAGCGGAATGAACCATCCTTCTTCTTGACAAACAACACTGGTGCTCCCCACGGGGACGCACTCGGTCGGATATAACCTTTCTCGAACAACTCCTCAAGTTGGTTCTTTAATTCCTGCATTTCGGTCGGGGCCATCCGGTACGGTGCCTTCGATATCGGGGACGTACTGTGCTCCAACTCAATAGAGAATTACAAATCACTCTGTGGAGGCAAACTTGTTAACTCGTCTTGAAAAACATAGGCCTATTCCCTCTCCACTGGAATATCCGTTAAAATTACTTATGATTTCTCGGTTTTGGCCTTAAAGCACCATTAACCGACACATCACTTATTTAGTAATCTTACTGCTTTCTTCAAATTAATGACTTTACGAACAGTAGGGATTACCTCCCTGAAACACACATTCGACTCCATCGTCGAAATGATAGTGACCAAACGCTTTGACACTAATGATGGCATCATGACGATCCATCCAATCAATACCCAAGATGACGTCGTCCCTCGGCAAATCTACTACGATTAGGTCCGGCCATACCACGACCATGGCCGAATCGGACAATTTTGAATCTCACGATTCTGATAATTCGTCTACCATCGGGTAGGCCAATGACATAAGGCTCACAACTAGTAGCACTACCCGCACGTAGTCTACTCAAACATGACTCGGAAATGAATGAATGAGATGAACCAGTATCAAAAAGGGTACACACAGGTTGAGATAGAATATCGAGTGTAACTGAGATCATTCGGGCCTCGGGATCATCGATCTTCTTCATCTCATAAATTCGGGCTTGCCGCCCCCGAACCGACGCCCTCCGTCGATAGCTCTTAGCTCCGCCTTTAGCTCCTGTCGTCTTGAGCGACGCCGACCGAGTGGCTTTGATTACGCACCGAATGACTCAGGGGCTTGAGATGACGCCGAGTGGGTTTAGAGTCCCTACGGCAAAACGGCCCTATGCCCGGCAATCCTGATTGTGGCACGTAATGATCGCCGGACATTTGGTGCTGAAATGACCTGTTCCTCACAGTTGAAACAGTGATGGCCGAATCGCCGCCGCGATCGAGATTCCGCGGGTTTAGACGCCGTGGGAGGCCGCTCGTAAAAGTAGAGCCCGCACGTGGTTTCTTGAAAGTGGCGACTCCCGCCGATCGATTACGTTCTTGGACTTCTTGCTAGCGACGAAGGTTGCCGCTTAGCAATTTCTTAGCAAGAAGCTCTTAGGTAAGACCTATCTAAATGAATTCAGCCAACGAGGAGCAATTATGATTAACTGAAGTCTCATACGGGGTTTCAGCCTCTTGCTGAAATACTTGATCTTGTCCGCTTCTGAGTGAATGATAGATGAGGCGAACGGAAGAAGTTCCTGAAATTTTTCGGCGATGGCGAGAACATCATCATCCGCCGAAAGGTCGGGAGTGAGTAATTCCGACAACTTGGCCTCCCTGAGTGGGGCCGGATAGTACCTCTCCATCATGAGAGTCTTGAACTGATCCCAAGTACATGATCCGTCTGTGGGCTTCAACGATAACCACCATGAATGAGCGCTCTTACCGAGATAGTAAGCCGCAACTGAAACTTTATGCCCTTCAGGGCAATCCACCATATCAAATAACTTCTCAAAATGCTCAAGCCAATGAACAATATCCGCCGGCTCAGATGAGCCCTCAAAGGTAGGTGGTCGCTGGCGAGAGATATCGCTAATGATACTTGGGGACACGGCCCAAAATCATATTTCCAAAATACGATTCCAATAATAAAATGCGGGTTCACAACCCAATTCACAACACACGGGGTCCAAGACCCAAATCACAGAACACAGGGTCCACGACCCAATTCACATAACACATGTTCCTAAGGATTATTCGCGTCCCGTGATAACAAGCCACGAACCTCATATGCTCCCGTAGAACATACCCGAGTGAATAACCTAATAGGAATCCATACCAAATCACATGTCCTTGTGACAACAGTCACAGAACCATTCCAAACCACAACCATAAGTTATCCCGGCATCGCGCTAACAAGCCACGAACCTTGGAGTCCCCGCAAGACATACCCGATGATAACCCCACAGGTTATCCCGGCGTCGGGATAGCAAGCCCCGAACCTCGGAGTCCCCGCAAGACATACCCGGATTGGATAACCATACGGTCATGCCCGACCCATACTAGCAAGTATGGATCCCGAAGATTCAACAATCCTACCCGGAGGCACATCACTTTCAACAATCACATAACAATGAGCCGAACATCAAGCCAAGCAACACTTAAACATCACAACCTCCTTTCAAGGGAGTAACAACTAATATCACACACAATACGTTCTTACCGAACAAGTACACATAATATTACGTAATCCCCGACAAAGGATTACGGTCTATTAAACTCACTCGAAGTGATCATAACATCTTTCAACATACAAAACCATCACACATATTTCGAGAACACATATATTCACGAAGTACACGAATTATCGTTGAAAGACAACATTTATCGAGAACATACCGATCCCTTTTTACGTTCATTAAACATTGGGTTTCACATAAAATCATTTATCAATAATTACGCCTATGAAGCATGAAACGTATGGATAAGATACTTCCCTCGATATCACGAGAGATGGAACAACGAACAGGCACGATCGGGTAGCCTTCGAACTTCCAAAAACGACCAAGACTTTGACATCCACGAATACTACGAAAATAATACCACCATGAATCAACAATACTAATCGAAATCCGAAATGATCCTAAAAACAACAAGGATCTAAGTGTTCTCAAAGAAATCAAGAATCGTTGATCCTGGCGAAAAAAATCGATGAACGGTTAATAAAATCTGAAAATTACAGTCAAGACAACAAGAACAAACAACCGATCGGACGAGATCGGTTGAGAATCACAAATCCAAGCAAAAACCCCAAATTCGAGAAACTAGGGTTCTAAAAAGAGATTACCTTGATTTGGACCAATAAGACGATTAGATGTTGTTAAACATATACAAATCCGCTCGAAGATGAAGCTAGAAGAATAAGGTCACTGAAAATCACCTCTGGAGCTCACTCCCATCGGAAGGGATGAAGAAAAATGGGAAATGACGACTTAATGCTGCTGTCCAGTATTTATACTGGACAATTATTAGCGCGCGCTAAGCACCCTGAATTAGCGTGCGCTAACGGGGTCAACGCTCTAGAGAATCCGCCTAACACAGTTAGCGCGCGCTAGCCAAAAGCCGTTGCGTGCGCTAACGGGTCACAAAACCAGTCCAGTAGCCCCTGGACAGAACTGCACCCACCGGGTAGCGTGCGCTAGAAAGAAGAAAGAGCGTGCGCTAAGCAGTTGATAGCGTGCGCTAGCTATCGACCTTAGCATGCGCTAACAAAGCCCCAGTCCCAGTCCAGTAGCTCCTGGACTGCCTCTGGACTGCTAGTTAGTGTGCGTTACACATTCAGTAGCGTGCGCTAAACACCACGCAGTAGCGTGCGCTATGCCTCAAGCATTAGCGTGCGCTACACCCCAAAAACTCAAAAACTCACATAGTGATCCGAAACGCCTCCAAACACCTGTCCCAATGAGGCACACCCAAATATGGCACAAAATTCCAACGATGAGGACAATAACAATCCGATAAAACCCCAAAAATTCAACGATTCTGGAACAAAAATCTCGGGTTTTACACAATCAATGCATGGTGGAAAATTTCTTCACCTTATTGGAGATGAAGCTTGGAATGCACTAGAAAATATGTCAATTAATTCATAACAATGGAATTCACTCGACTTTAGAGCCAAATCGATGCATACGACCCCAAAAAAAGGTGGAATTTACGAGGTTAAACAAGATCTTGAAATAAAATCTACTATAGATGATTTAGTATGAAAAGTGGATGCGTTAGTCTTGAAGCAATCCATCCCCTCGTCAAACTCAAAACATGAATTTTGCATTTCATATGCGGAATCATTTCATTCATCTCAATCTTGTCCCTCTGGTCCACAAAATCAAGAAATTTTTAATGAAGAAGTCAATGTGTTACATTCATATGGAAAATCTTCTGATACCCATTTGATCCAACTTATAATCCAAATTGGAGGAATCATACAAATTTTTCCCCGGAAGCAAAATATGCCTCCAATGACTCAAGGAGGACATCAAATGAATATGTCAAATCAACAAACTGTCCGTCCTAATCAATATCCTCCAAATACTTATCAGTATCCTTCTATAGTGCCAAATAAACCATCTTTGGAAGATACGTTGCAACAATTTATGCAATCTACTAAACAAATGTTCCAATCAACTCAAATAAGTCGTACAATCAAACTCACAGGCTATTTCTAAGCTTGAAACACAAATTGGTCAACTTGCACCAACTTTAGCCGAAAGAGAAAAGGGAAAATTTCCGAGTCAATCCATCCCTAATCCTAAAGGACAATATGAAGTAAACTCTTCTAACGCAGGTTCACCATAACTACCCTTAGAAGCGGAAAAGAAATACAAAAACCTGACTATGATCCTAAGAAAAATCAAATGAACCACAAGTTTCAAAATCAAAAGATTCTAAAGAAAAAGAAAAGCCTTACGTTCCAAAAGCTCCATTTCTGAAAGACTTATTCCAAAAGATAAAAATGCGCAATACAAAGATATAATGGAAATATTTAAACAAGTTCGAATAAATATTCCATTCCTTGATGCTATTAAACAAATGCCCTTATTCTAAGTTCTTGAAAGATATTTGCCTTGTAAAAAGAAGAACAAATGTTCCAAGAAAGGCATTTTTAGTGAACATGTTAGCTCAATAATCCAAAATAAAACTCCCGTTAAGTACAAAGTGTAACACCCCAAACTAGGCGGATATTACAGTGCCGTGGACCCCCTACTGGGACCCACAAGGCGAATGAAAATGAATGAATTACACAGGTAAATGTAGTACCGAACCACATTACAACATCAATTACTCCGATGAGGAGTTTTATACAACACACCCAGGATGATACTGAATACAAGTATATTTTATATGGAGATAAAATATACAACAATGAGTGAAATGAATATTCAAACGGAATGTCTGCAGCGGAATAAATGAAGAAAACATAAATGACTAAATAGACTGGGGCCCCCTACTAGTATCACTGGGACTCCTCGCCGTCACCGTGCTCTCCCCGTGCTTTAGCCTTGCCATGACCTGAAAAACAATATCCCCCAACGGGGTCAGTTACACAGAACAACAATCCTCAAGGGTTGAAAATACACAATCATGATATATCTGAAATTATGAATTATCCTGTCGAAACATACGCAATCAAACATGCTATATGAATCGACTATCAGTACGTCTCAAAGGAATGGCGCCACACTACGTCCGGGATGGAAATGTGTCCGTGCACAAGCCACCAACGAGTATCGATCGAATACACTTGTGGTCTTGTACCTAATCAGTCTCACGAAGCTATCAACTCGTGTGCACAGTCCAATGTGAGGCCACCAACCAACACACGACTATAATGTGCCCGACATGAAAATCCTACACATACCAACCGGCACGCCAGTATAACCCGGAATGCCACAATATGACAAAAGTGACAACGAAAATGAATAATGACTCGCCAAGATTAAATGATGGTGAAATGAATGATAGCTCAATGAAATGATCGGAACCGTCGTTCCTTATGACTGAGGTGATTAATTGACAATGACAAGTTTTGATATGGTTAATACAATGATGAATGAGTTATGATTATGAATGAACAACAACAAAAGGAATGAATATCCTTTTAACCGAGTAAGAATTAACTTACTCAATACCGATGAAGAATGTCCTTCCACGAACAACGTCCTAAATGAAATGTCGGTCGCTCGAGCAACCTTGAACAACAATAATTACCAACAACCGATCAATACACGAATCAAATACGATCATAACCGACCCAAACGTCGATACAACAATATCCGAACTCGTAGATGTACTCTTAACGAAAAACGCGTTGAGAATATCCTTCCCGTTGGTTAAAACCAAACCCAAATTATCGAACCAACTCCAAAATGATTGATTCAAACCAGCAAAACATTATCAATGACATCAATAATCTCATAGAAATCCACAATTCAAGTTTATAAAAACGACAATCGGAAATCCCCAAAATAACCGAAGTCAACCCCAAGGGTTCTTGAAATAATTCGAAAATAACCATTAAATCCGTAAGAATATACTTATCCAAGGTAGATAATCCATATCTAACATATTCCAATGATAATCCAAGCTTACACGAAGAAATCGGAAGGAAAACCCAAAAATCCGAAATTCTAGATCCAAGAGATTAATACCTTTGATTCGATGTGATGAAGATGATGAAATGATGATCAATCCGAAAGATGAGCTTGCAGATGATGATTGATGATTACACCTCGAAGAATCCTCTCCGAATCGCTCGAAATCGCCCAAAATTACCGAAGGAATGAAATGAGATGAATAAATGACGAACTCTGACTAAACTGTCCAATTTATAGTCAGTCCAGGTTAGCGTGCGCTAGCCCTTATGCGTAGCGTGCGCTAACGAGTAATTTGGGTAGTCCAGTACCCACTGTCCGAACACGGTAGCGCGCGCTACGTACCTTCTTGTAGCGTGCGCTACGGCCATACTACTAGCGTGCGCTAAGACCCATTATTAGCGTGCGCTAACGAAATATTGATGCCCAGCACTGGAGTCCAGAAAACTGTCTGACCTCTGATCTGACCCCGATAGCGTGCGCTACAACCATTGTTTAGCGTGCGCTAATATATCGGTTGCGTACGCTAACAACAACACATAGCGTGCGCTATGAATTAATCCAGTGCAGTCCAGTAGCCACTGGACTCAACCTGATCCGTCCTTAGCGCGCGCTACACCTCATATTAGCGTGCGCTACTTCAACCCACTAGCGCGCGCTACTTACCAATCGTAGCGTGCGCTACTTATAACTCACCTGCAGTCCAGTACCTTCTGGACTGCAGCCAAGGTAACCTTAGCGTGCGCTAAAGCTGAGTGGTAGCGTGCGCTACCTATACCCAATTAGCGTACGCTAAAAGGAGTATGTAGCGTGCGCCACTCCTCATGCACAGCTCGCAACGAAAATGACAATGATGATAAACACGGCACGAAACTCCAATCAGATTAGTGATGAATGACGATTGATAAACGATACAATTACTCTGAATGATGAATACCATGACTAAATATGAGTGACAAATGATCAATAATGAATGAAATTACTGAGTATCAATTACTGAACGATAAATACTGAATGATAGTTACTGAGTGATAATTACTGAATTACAACTGGGTATTACATACACCCCCCCTTAAAAGAGTTTCTTCCCCGAAACTAAGGGTCAAACAACTCGGGATAACTCTCCCGCATACTATCCTCGGTTTCCCAAGTAGCCTCTTCGACTCCGTGTCTAGACCACTGAATTTTAACCAAAGGAATTGTCTTATTCCTCAACTGTTTGATTCGCCGCTATAAAACTCGTATAGGACGTTCCTCATATGAATAATCGTCGGCGATCTCGATTTCGTCGAACTGAAGTATGTGACTCGGGTCGGCAACATACTTCCACAATTGAGAGACGTGAAATACATTATGAATTCGGCTCAACGCCGGAGGTAAAGCCAATCGATAGGCTAACTCGCCTACTCGATCCAAAATCTCAAACGGTCCAATGAATCTCGGACTCAACTTTCCCCTCTTTCCAAAACGGAAGATACCATGACTCGGGGATACCTTGACCAACACATGGTCGCCAGCCTCGAACTCTAATGGTCGACGACGGTTATCTGCGTATGATTTCTGTCGACTCTGAGTGGTCAACAAACGACTCCTGATCAAAGCTACCTTCTCACGGGCGGCTATAAGCATATCGGGCTCGGTGCCCAATGATTCTGATAGGTCGTCCCAACACAACGGAGATCGACAACGACGACCATACAAGGCCTCGTAAGGTGCCATCTTGATCGAAGCATGCCAACTGTTACTATACGTGAACTCGATTAATGGTAGTTGGGCTTCCCAATCGTCTTTCCAATCGAGGACGCATGCCCTCAACATGTCCTCTAAGGTCTGAATAGTCCTCTCTGATTGTCCGTCGGACTGAGGATGAAAAGCGATCGAGATTAAGCTGGGTTCCCATAGCACGATGAACTGATTTCCAAAAATGGGACACAAACCGTCCGTCACGATCGGAAACGATACTTTTAGGAGTACCGTGCAGTCTGACTATCTCTTTGATGAACAGTTGAGCAAGTCTCTCGGGACCCCATGTCTCCTTGATCTCAAGGAAATGAGCTGATTTGGTTAAGCGGTCCACGATCACCCAGATCGTATTCATGCCACGACGACTCGTCGGCAAACTCGTGATGAAATCCATAGAAATGTCTTCCCACTTCCACTCGGGAATAGGAAGGGGTTTCAGCATACCCGCCGGTCGCTGACGTTCAATCTTAACTTGTTGATAGGTTAAGTATCTCGAAACAAATTCTGCGACTTCTCGCTTCATATAACTCCACCAGTAATTTTGTTTCAAGTCCTTGTACATCTTGCTAGACCCCGGATGTACATAATAAGGGGTAGCATGAGCTTCCTTCAAAATCGAGTTTTTCAACTCGTCATTCGCCGGTACGCACAACCGATTCTTAAACCTCAAAAGTCCATCCTCGTGGACCACAAATCCAGGGGCTTTCCCCTGAGCCACATTCTCTCGGATGCGCAACAATGATGGGTCCGAACCCTGATTCTCTCGGATTTCCTCCTCGAGTGACGATGAAATCTCTAACATACAAAGTCGCTTCGAACTCGCCGGGCTGACTCGATCTCGGTTCTAAGGAATTCTCGCCAAGCTCCTTCGAATCTGTTAAACGGGCAAGCATCTGCTCTGAACGGACTTACGACTCAAGGCGTCGGCGATAACGTCGCCTTGCCAGTGATAGAGGATCTCGATATCATAATCTTTGATTAATTCCAACCACTGCCTCTCGACGCATATTTAACTCCTTCGAGTAAATATATACTTTAAGCTCTTATGATCGGTGAATATCGGCATGTAACGCCATAAAGATAATGACGCCAAATTTTCAAAGCGAACACCACTACTGCTAGCTCCGTGTCGTGGGTCGGATAATTAACCTCGTAAGGTCTCAATTGCCGTGAAGCATAGGCAATAACCTTCCCGTTCTGCATGAGTACACATCCGAGACCCCGTCCGGACGCATCACTATAGACCACAAATCCTTCCGTCCCCTGCGGCAAGGAAAGTATAGGTGCCGACATTAACCGGCTCTTGAGTTCCTCAAAACTCGTTGACACGCGTCGGACCACGTGTATTTCTTATCCTTCCGTAAAGGTTCGTCATGGGTTGAGCGATCTTAGAAAATCCCTCCACAAATCGCCGATAATAACCCGCTAATCCGAGGAAACTTGGATTTCCTTAACATTCTTCGGAGGTAGCCAATCTCGAATAGCCTCCGTCTTCGAGGATCGACACGAACCCCGTCTGATGAAATTACATGTCCGAGAAACGTCACTTCGGACATCCAAAACTCACATTAGGAAAACTTCCCATAAAGTTGTTCTCGCCTCAACACGTTGAGAACCAGATGAAGGTGAGACTCGTGTTCCTCCCGGTCACGAGAATAAATCAAAATGTCATCGATGAAGACAACAACAAACTGATCCAAAAAGTCGATGAAAACTCGATTCATTAATTCCATGAATACCAGTGCATTAGTTAGCCCGAACGGCATAACCACAAACTCATAATGACCATAGCGCGTGCGAAACGTCATCTCGCGATATCCGACTCGAATCCAGAATCGATGATATCCAGATCTTAAGTCGATCTTGGAAAATACTGAAGCTCCCTGAAGTTGATCTAAGAGGTCATCAATACGGGGTAAAGGGTACTTATTCTTGATCGTCACCCTGTTCAACTCCCGATAATCAATACATAAGCGGAATGAACCATCCTTCTTCTTGACAAACAACACTGGTGCTCCCCACGGGGACGCACTCGGTCGGATATAACCTTTCTCGAACAACTCCTCAAGTTGGTTCTTTAATTCCTGCATTTCGGTCGGGGCCATCGGTACGGTGCCTTCGATATCGGGGACGTACCAGGCTCCAACTCAATCGTGAATTCCACATCCCTCTGTGGAGGCAAACCAGGTAACTCGTCTGGAAAAACATCGGCATATTCCCTCACCACCGGAATATCCGTTAACATTACTGATGATTTCTCGGTTTTGGCCATATAGCACCAATAACCGACACATCCCTGATTGAGTAATCTTACGGCTTTCATCAAATTAATGACTTTACTGCAGTAGGGATTACCTCCCTGAAACACACATTCGACTCCATCGTCTGAAATGATAGTGACCAAACGCTTTCGGACACTAATGATGGCATCATGACGATCCATCCAATCAATACCCAAGATGACGTCGTCCCTCGGCAAATCTACTACGATTAGGTCCGCTGGCCATACACGACCATGAAACTGAATCGGACAATTTTGAATCTCACGGTTACCGATAATTCGTCTACCATCAGGTAGGCCAATGACATAAGGCTCACAACTAGTAGCACTACCCAGACGTAGTCTACTCAAACATGACTCGGAAATGAATGAATGAGATGAACCAGTATCAAAAAGGGTACACACAGGTTGAGATAGAATATCGAGTGTAACTGAGATCATTCGGGCCTCGGGATCATCGATCTTCTTCATCTCATAAATTCGGGGCTTGCCGGCCCCCGAACCGGACGCTCCCGTCTGATAGCTCTTGGCTCCGCCTTTAGCTCCTGTCGTCTTGAACGACGCTGACTGAGTGGCCTGATTCTGCACCGCTGAATGACCTGGGGCTTTAGATGATGCCGGAGTGGGTTTAGAGTCCCTACGGCAAAAACGGGCCCTATGCCCGGCAATCCCACGCCAGGCACGTGATGATCGCCGGACATTTAGTGCTGAAATGACCTGTTCCTCACAGTTGAAACAGTGATGGCCGAATCGCCGCTCGCGATCGAGATTCCGCGGGTTTAGACGCCGTGGGAGGCCGCTCGAAAAAGTAGAGCCCGCACGTGGTTTCTTGAAAGTGGCACGACTCCGTCGATCGATTACGTTCTTGGACTTCTTGCTAGCAGACGAAGGTTGCCGCTTAGCAATTTCTTAGCAAGAAGCTCGTAGGTAAGAGCTTTCTCAATGAATTCAGCCAACGTGGTGCAATTATGATTAAGTAACTGAAGTCTCATACGGGGTTTCAGCCTCTTGCTGAAATACTTGATCTTGTCCGCTTCTGAGTGAATGATAGATGAGGCGAACGGAAGAAGTTCCTGAAATTTTTCGGCGATGGCGAGAACATCATCATCCGCCGAAAGGTCGGGAGTGAGTAATTCCGACAACTTGGCCTCCCTGAGTGGGGCCGGATAGTACCTCTCCATCATGAGAGTCTTGAACTGATCCCAAGTACATGATCCGTCTGTGGGCTTTAACGATAACCACCATGAATGAGCGCTCTTACCGAGATAGTAAGCCGCAACTGAAACTTTATGCCCTTCAGGGCAATCCACCATATCAAATAACTTCTCAAAATGCTCAAGCCAATGAACAATATCCGCCGGCTCAGATGAGCCCTCAAAGGTAGGTGGTCGCTGGCGAGAGATATCGCTAATGATATTGCTTACACCCCTCTCTTGCCTCTGAGGTGGCGGCGGAGGAGCCTGCTGATTTTGATTGACGGAGTTATGCATCGTCTCTATCAACTGAGCCATCTGGGTCATTTGGGCCATCATGCCCTGCATAAATGCGAGTGGGTCAACCCGGACACCCTCTGACTGAGCCGTGTCCCGGGTACGACTACCCGAAAGTGAGTGATCGCGTCCAGGTGAATGAGTGGCAGCGTCGCTGCTCGATGAGTTAGCATTATTCCTGGCATTCGCACGTGTATTCGCATGAGTTCTCGGGATTCGGCCCGCTCCACGGCCTCGTCCTCCACGTCCTCTGCCAGCCCTTTCCATACTGAAGTGGAAAGTCATATGATGATTATATATCTCGCATGAGTATCACATTATGATTATACTATGAAATGATGAAAATGAGCATACGCGCTCAAATACAGCGATTACATGAATGATTAATTGACGTGACATGATTATCTGATGAAGTTACTGAAATGATTATCTTGAATGAGTTAACAAGATTAATGATTTGATCTTCCTGATCAACAACTGAATAACGAAATGAATTGAGTGATTAATGAGTTAACCTGACCGTCTTGGTCAAATGAAAATGATGGTTGAGGATTGTTAACTGATGAATTATGAATGAATGATTAATGCCAGAAATTATACCATGGCATTAGAAATCTTACAGTTCTTGGTCTGATTGGCTCGGCATTTGCACAGGTCACACGTGACGCGAAAGTCCAATGAAGATGATTTCAAATGAGACATGACTTGGAGGGTAGTATTCAAAACCACGCTCCGATACCAACTCTGTAACACCCCAAACTAGGCGGATATTACAGTGCCATGGACCCCCTACTGGGACCCACCAGGTGAATGAAAATGAATGAATTACACAGGTAAATGTAGTACCGAACCACATTACAACATCAATTACTCCGATGAGGAGTTTTATACAACACACCCAGGATGATACTGAATACAAGTATATTTTATATGGAGATAAAATATACAACAATGAGTGAAATGAATATTCAAACGGAATGTCTGCAGCGGAATAAATGAAGAAAACATAAATGACTAAATAGACTGGGGCCCCCTACTAGTATCACTGGGACTCCTCGCCGTCACCGTGCTCTCCCCGTGCTTTAGCCTTGCCATGACCTGAAAAACAATATCCCCCAACGGGCCGGGCCATACGTAACAACAATCCTCAAGGGTTGAAAATACACAATCATGATATATCTGAAATTATGAATTATCCTGCCGAAACATACGCAATCAAACATGCTATATGAATCGACTATCAGTACGGCTCAAAGGAATGGCGCCACACTACGTCCGGGATGGAAATGTGTCCGTGCACAAGCCACCAACGAGTATCGATCGAATACACTTGTGGTCTTGTACCTAATCAGACTCACGAAGCCATCAACTCGTGTGCACACCCAATGTGAGGCCACCAACCAACACATGACTATAATGTGCCCGACATGAAAATCCTACACATACCAACCGGCACGCCAGTATGACCCGGAATGCCACAATATGACAAAAGTGACAACGAAAATGAATAATGACTCACCAAGATTAAATGATGGTGAAATGAATGATAGCTCAATGAAATGATCGGAACCGTCGTTCCTTATGACTGAGGTGATTAATTGACAATGACAAGTTTTGATACGGTTAATACAATGATGAATGAGTTATGATTATGAATGAACAACAACAAAAGGAATGAATATCCTTTTAACCGAGTAAGAATTAACTTACTCAATACCGATGAAGAATGTCCTTCCACGAACAACGTCCTAAATGAAATGTCGGTCGCTCGAGCAACCTTGAACAACAATAATTACCAACAACCGATCAATACACGAATCAAATACGATCATAACCGACCCAAACGTCGATACAACAATATCCGAACTCGTAGATGTACTCTTAACGAAAACGTTGAGAATATCCTTCCCGTTGGTTAAAACCAAACCCAAATTATCGAACCAACTCCAAAATGATTGATTCAAACCAGCAAAACATTATCAATGACATCAATAATCTCATAGAAATCCACAATTCAAGTTTATAAAAACGACAATCGGAAATCCCCAAAATAACCGAAGTCAACCCCAAGGGTTCTTGAAATAATTCCGAAAATAACCATTAAATCTGTAAGAATATACTTATCCAAGGTAGATAATCCATATCTAACATATTCCAATGATAATCCAAGCTTACACGAAGAAATCGGAAGGAAAACCCAAAAATCCGAAATTCTAGATCCAAGAGATTAATACCTTTGATTCGATGTGATGAAGATGATGAAATGATGATCAATCCGAAAGATGAGCTTGCAGATGATGATTGATGATTACACCTCGAAGAATCCTCTCCGAATCGCTCGAAATCGCCCAAAATTACCGAAGGAATGAAATGAGATGAATAAATGACGAACTCTGACTAAACTGTCCAATTTATAGTCAGTCCAGGTTAGCGTGCGCTAGCCCTTATGCGTAGCGTGAGCTAACGAGTAATTTGGTAGTCCAGTACCCACTGTCCGAACACGGTAGCGCGCGCTACGTACCTTCTTGTAGCGTGCGCTACGGCCATACTACTAGCGTGTGCTAAGACCCATTATTAGCGTGCGCTAACGAAATATTGATGCCCAGCCCTGGAGTCCAGAAAACTGTCTGACCTCTGATCTGACCCCGATAGCGTGCGCTACAACCATTGTTTAGCGTGCGCTAATATATCGGTTGCGTACGCTAACAACAACTCATAGCGTGCGCTATGAATTAATCCAGTGCAGTCCAGTAGCCACTGGACTCAACCTGATCCGTCCTTAGCGCGCGCTACACCTCATATTAGCGTGCGCTACTTCAACCCACTAGCGCGCGCTACTTACCAATCGTAGCGTGCGCTACTTATAACTCACCTGCAGTCCAGTACCTTCTGGACTGCAGCCAAGGTAACCTTAGCGTGCGCTAAAGCTGAGTGGTAGCGTGCGCTACCTATACCCAATTAGCGTACGCTAAAAGGAGTATGTAGCGTGCGCTACTCCTCATGCACAACTCGCAACGAAAATGACAATGATGATAAACACGGCACAAAACTCCAATCAGATTAGTGATGAATGACGATTGATAAACGATACAATTACTCTGAATGATGAATACCATGACTGAATATGAGTGACAAATGATCAATAATGAATGAAATTACTGAGTATCAATTACTGAACGATAAATACTGAATGATAGTTACTGAGTGATAATTACTGAATTACAACTGGGTATTACACAAAGATCCTAGTAGTCCTACAATATCTTGTGTCATTGGAGATCACATCATTAAATGAGCCTTGCTTGATTTAGGAGCCAGTGTGAATTTATTACCATATTCTATTTATACAAAACTTGGATTAGGGGAGCTAAAATCAACATATGTGATACTCCAACTAGCTGATAGATCTATAAAAATACCCCGAGGAATCGTAGAGGATGTTCTGATTCAAGTAAATAAATTCTACTTTCTTGTTGATTTTATAGTCATAGACACTGAACCTGTTGAGAATACCAAAGATCAAATCCCTGTCATTTTAGGAAGGCCATTTTTAGCTACTTCAAATGTATTAATTAACTGTAGAAATGACTATTGGGATTCCACAGAAAATAAACGCAGCGGAAGAATAACGGAATCCCTAAGAGGATCGATCAAGTAACGTATATACGAAAAGAAAAATACGAAGATCAAGGAATCAAAGTCCCATACCTATGATGTCTCTGAAAAACTTTCGTATGATGATGATGATGATGAAGAGCCCTTCGTTCCAAGCACCTAAAGCAAGATGCCTCTACTTCACACGCCGGAACTTGATGGAAAAATCGACAAGCTTCCTTTCTTCAAGAATGCGGCTAGGGAAGCTTGTAGGAATTTTCTCTCTCAATGTATTCTTCTTATATCTTGTCTCTAAGATCAAGATGAAGTTTTCAACCTTACTCTCTCACTCAAATTCGTCATTTTGAGTTCATCCAAGAAGAAGTTATCCTCACTCCTTTTTAAAGACTTTTATTTATAAAAAAATGAAAGTCTTCCTTTAACACATGATTGAGGGTATAAAATACACCTCACATATGTCACCTAGTGACATAAAATAAGTTTAAAAGAGACAAGAGAGGGAGGGGGACGGCCTTAAGGGAAATTTCCAAGAAGGCGGGTCGAATTTACTCGGCTCGTGTACTGGATGTTCGTCAAAACGAATCCCTCATGTATCGGATGTTCGTCAAACGAATCCGTTTTATTTCCAATGTGTTTGGACTAATTAATTAATCCAATTAATTAATTATATCAAACACAAATATATATTTCTCTAAGAAATATAATTTATGAATTAAGGTAATCACCCAGTAACCTACTTACAATTCATAAGACCGCTATTTGATTTATCCGATAAATCAAACTTAGATATCTAATATCTAATATTATAAGAGAGATTATTAATTCACATTTATCCACCAATGATCCTATTGCGCGACTCCGTAGGTTCGTCTCAGCCGGCATTGGGAGGAACCAATGAGTGCGGGCAGCACTTAGCCAAACTAGCGGGCCGCATCAGAAACCCCGATCGAGAACGAATGAACGAATCATTCCAGAACCATTATGTCGTGAATACTATATACGTATAGACCCTTCATCAGATGTCCCGGTCAAGTCTTCGGGTCACGGTAAAGTCAAACCCTACTGTTGACTAAACTCTATACATGTGTTAATGCAAATCAAAACCGACTGATTAATAGTGTATCTAATACGACTATATCAGAATGCTTTGGCCAAAGACTTATGATCTTATTTGCCATTAACCGTAAAGGACATTCGCATGCTCACTAACAGGAGATAGAATCCTTTCTTGGCGTTCAGCAAAGACTGCTACCTGCCCGTATAGTCTGCACTTCGAGGTCGACTCAGCAATTAAGCAAATGAGTCTAACTACTATAATGACAAACTAAACGTCACAGACACATCTTCTACTGAACCCTCAAGTCAAAGGTCCACGTATACTATCACAACCTTTTGATTCGTCATCGACTCTCCGAGAGTGAATACCGTGTGACTGAATCGAGTATGAGTCATGTTCGAGTATACTGGTCCCACCAATATACTTATAACTATGCTATCAAGACGTGCACACATCCTAGCATCAGTTATACAAGTCTTATTAAAACTTAATTTCCTGTTAAGTTTTATCGACTTGCGAACTAGTTAAGCATTCGAGCTCTAAACACTTCTAGTGCCTATCTCCTTATCTCCATAAGGAGTAGAATGTTCACTCTCAAATGCAAGGACTATTATTCTATATACCAAATCACAATGCGAGTGATATATAATAATATAGAAATAATAATTGCCTTATTAAATATAATATTCATAATTATAATACAATTGCTCTCACTCTCTCATCCTCTGAGTGGCATTCGAGGGCATATTCCTAACAATCTCCCACTTGCACTCAATGCCACAAACTATGGTATCTAATACCCATACTATCCATATGTCTCTCTAAGACCTTCTGAGATAGTGGATTGGTAAGCGGATCAGCAACGTTATTTGCTGTGTCTACTCTCTGCAGTGTAACATTCCCATCCCGAACCATTTCTCTAACAAAATGATATTTTATCGCAATATGTTTGGTGTTGTGGTGAGCCCTAGGCTCCTTAGCCTGTGCAACAGCTCCGTCGTTGTCACAAAACAGTGTCACGGGCTTCTCTGCGATAGGAACCACTTGAAGTTCCTCATTGAACTTCTTTATCCAAAAAGCTTCTTTAGCAGCCTCCGTGGCTGCCTGATATTCGGCTTGACATGTAGAGATAGCAGTCGAACTTTGCTTGGCACTTCTCCAAGAAACTGCCCCACCATTCAGAGTAAAGATATACCCTGATGTGGACATCTGAGCATCCATGTCCCCCGAAAAATCTGAGTCTGTATAACCCATCACTCTTAGTTCTCCACCGCCGTATGTAAGAACCAAGTCTTTAATCCTCCTTAGATACTTAAGAATATACTTCACAGCAGTCCAATGTTCCTGCCCTGGATTTGACTGAAACCGACTTACTACGCTCATAGCATAGGCAATGTCCGGTCTAGTGCAAATCATAGCGTACATAAGGCTACCTACGGCCGAAGCATAGGGCACCTTACTCATTTCCTTTCTGTCTTCCTCACTTTGAGGACACATCTCTAAGGAAAGTTTTGCACCATGTTGCATAGGAAGGAACCTTCTTTTAGAATCTTCCATCCTAAATTGCTTCCGGATCTTTTCTATATAGAGGGCTTGGGAAAGACCTAACATTCTTTTCGCTCTATCTCGGTAGAGATGAATACCCAGAATATAGGTAGCTTCTCCCAAGTCTTTCATTGAGAACTCTTTAGAAAGCCAAGCTTTCACAGAACTGAGCATTCCTACGTCGTTTCCTATAAGTAGAATGTCATCTACATATAGTATTAAGAATGCAATTTTGCTCCCACTAACCTTCTTGTAAATACATGGCTCTTCTTCGTTTTGGACAAAATCAAACTCTTTGATTGTCTCGTTAAAACGAAGATTCCAACTCCGTGAAGCTTGCTTCAGTCCATAAATGGCACGCTGAAGTTTGCATACTTTATGAATATTGGTTTGAGATATGAATCCCTTAGGCTGTTCCATATAAATCTCCTCCTCGAGGAATCCATTTAGGAATGCCGTTTTCACATCCATTTGCCATATTTCATAATCTAAGGGGGCTGCTATAGCAAGCATCATGCGAATAGACTTAATCATAGCTACAGGCGAGAAGGTCTCGAAGTAATCGATTCCTTCTCTTTGGGAATAACCCTTTGCCACAAGCCTGGCCTTATAAGTATCAACCTTGTCATCTCCATCAGTCTTTCTCTTATAGATCCATTTGTTTCCAATAGGCACTATGCCTTTAGGACGATCTACTAAAGTCCAGACCTGATTAGCATGCATTGAGTCTATCTCAGCTTCCATAGCTTCTTGCCACTTGGTGGAGTCAACGTCTACCATCGCTTAGTCGTATGTAGAAGGATCATTCTCTTGACTAATTTCTGTCATCTCATGGACACCCAGTTCCTCTTGATGCAGATAGCCATACCTCTCAGGTAATTGAGAAATTCTACTAGACTTGCGAGGTTGTATTTGTATTTCAGAAGGTTCGGTTCTTATATCTTGCATAGGTGTCTCATTTGGTGTTTCTTTTATTTCTTCCAAAGAAATATTTCTACCTGCCCCTCCTTCCTGAATAAACTGATCTTCCAGGAAGTGTGCTTGTATAGCAACGATGATCCTATGATCTTCATGCATGTAGAATAGATATCCCATGGAATCCCCTGGATATCCTATGAAACGACCTTTCACAGACCTAGTTTCCAATTTCTCTACTTTAGTCTTCTTGACATAAGCAGGGCATCCCCAAATCCTAATGTGATTAAGACTTGGTTTCCTACCTCTCCACATCTCATGGGGAGTCTTAGGAATGGATTTGGAAGGACATCTGTTCAAGATATGTACAGCAGTAAGGAGCGCGTAACCCCACAGATAAATCGGTAGATCATTATAGTTAAGCATGGAGCGAACCATGTCCAACAAGGTTCGGTTCCTTCTTTCTGATACACCATTTAATTGTGGAGTAGCTGGAGGAGTGAATTGTGACACTATTCCTAGTTCTTTTAAGAACTCATCAAATTTGGTACTCATGTACTCACCACCCCGGTCTGACCGAAGAGTCTTAACACGGTTACCTGTTTGATTTTCAACTAGGGCTTTAAATTCCTTGAATTTATCAAAAGCTTCAGACTTATGTTTCATTAAGTACACGAATCCATACCTGGTATGGTCATCAGTGAATGTAATGAAATACTGAAAGCCGTCTCGTGCCACTTCAAAAGGGCCACAGACGTCGGTATGGATCAATCCAAGTTTTTCAGCAGCTCTTTCAAAAGTCCCTGCGAAGGGTAACTTAGTCATTTTGCCTTGAAGGCAAGATTCACAAGTTGGATAGGGATCTGATCCCAATGGACCCGTAAGCCCATCTTTTG
Organism: Orobanche coerulescens; assembly: GCA_033398695.1. Taxonomy (NCBI): domain Eukaryota; kingdom Viridiplantae; phylum Streptophyta; class Magnoliopsida; order Lamiales; family Orobanchaceae; genus Orobanche; species Orobanche coerulescens. The sequence goes on along the minus strand of CM065810.1, from coordinate 96,083,602 downwards.
CCATTTTATGAACCTTGGTCTGATCGATATGACCAAGTCTAAGATGCCACTTAAGTGCTTGGTTCGTTTCATCCCTACCACGCTTCCTAGTTACAGTGTTCACACTTGTCTTATTCTTTAAATTTAATTGGTATAAACCATTTAATAATGTAGCAGTACCAAGTACCAACCAATTTATTTCTGAAATAAATACGAGAGGACCCATCACCAATAAAGAAGTGAAATCCCTTTCGGTCCATGACCGGAATTGATACAATATTCTTGTGCCCCTTGGGCAAAACAAGTACATCTTCTAAAGTGAGAATAAAACCAGATTCTAAATCCAACATAAGGGATCCGATATCAGAAGCCTCGAAACTATGCCCACTTCCGACGGTGACCATCACCTCCCCTGAATCCAGCTTCCTACTTCGTTCTAGATCCTGATTCATTATACAAATGTGAGAACTCGCACCGGAATCAAGGATCCAATAAGTAGAATATACAGTTACAGAACAATTTGTTTCTAAAACTAGTAGTTCCGTACCTGAAGGCGCATTACGGTCAAGCTTTGGACAATACCTCTTCCAGTGGCCTAGCTCACCGCGGTTGAGGCATACATCCGTTTTCTTGGCCCCTTTGCTCTTTTGAACCATTGGGGCCTTGCCCCTTTCCTTGTCGATCTTGGCTATCGGACCTAACTGCTTCTTGTTCTTTTTCTTCTTATTCTTGGACTTCCAAGTCTTAGAAGAAATCACAAGTGCAGCTTCTTTTCCCTTTGTCTTCATCTCGAGATAGGCGATCGTCGTTTGTTCATTAGCTTGACTAAGTTACATGCAATCTCATTGCAGTTGAAGTTCATGACAAATTGGGAAAAGGAGTCAGGAAGTGACTGCAGGATAAGGTCAGTTTGGAGAGATGCATGCATCTGAAAATCAAGAGCTTCCAATCTCTCAATCATCGAGATCATCTTGAGGACATGGTCCCCAACCTTCTCTCCTTCCTTCATCCTCGTGCCGAATAATTGTTTTGATATCTCATATCTAGCAGTTCGGCTATGCTCTCCATAGAGCTCAGCCAGGTGTGCTAAGATGGCTCGTGAAGACGCCATCTTTTCGTGGGCACGTTGAAGCTCATTGGTCATTGAGCCTAACATGTACCCTCACACTCTTATGTCGTCTTTTACCCATTTCTCATGGGCATCGACATCTGCCTGATTGGCTCGGGTTCTTGCAGGAGCCGCTGGGATGTCCGCCTCCAAGACGTATCCCAGTATTTCCATAGTTAGGACAATACTCAAGTTCCGAAGCCAGTCCACATAATTCGGACCAGTCAGGACGTTCTTTTCAAGTAGTATAGCGAGTGGGTTCATTGTCATATTGAGAGTTTTGTTAACTGCAGAGAATAATATGAGATTCGTTAGTGATTGTTTAATTATGATCCGAGTAAAGAATTTAAGGACTTTCTTTATTCATAACTCGGCTCCCACTATTTTATCGGCATTTACACACTCCCATGTTAAATCCGGAAGCCTTGGGTGACTTCATAGTGGTGATCGATTTCTTTACAAAGTTTAATAGAGGGCAACCCATACGGTTTATATTCTATTATTCTTTATAAAGTGGTGTCTAATACCAACCCATCTAATGGATGATTCGATCTTCTTTTACCCCTAGTTCACCTGCCCTCAACCCATTCGGTTTCTATGGCTCGCTGAACTATCTAAGTTTAAACCGTCAACTCCTATTAGTCTGACAATTGAATCTTACCCGGCAACCCATACGGTTTATAGGGGTTTGACTTGTCACAACCAAAGGCATCTAATGCACTCTAGGAATTTATAAACTTTCCCCAAAAATATTACCCCGACATACTCGGAAGAATAATATTCCGGTTTAGATTTCAATTTTCCATGAGTTTGGCCGAGGGTAGGAAACCTCGTAACCTTTATAACTTAGTGTTTGTAAGTGGGAGTATTAACGCGATTATGTGTTACACTTTGCACATTAATCCGTTTATAAGCGCGGTTTGTGGTTTGTCAATCATTCAAAATGAAAAACAATAAATAGCAACCTAGTTACTACCAACATATAGCTCATGGACTTTTTCCTAAGTATTGGGCCAAGCCAAATAAAGAAAGGAAAAATACAGTATTGATCCTTCGTCTTCTAGTCGGTCGTCTTCGGTCTTCGTCATAGCCATATGAATAATTACATCATTGAACAATACGTCCTATAATACATATTTTCTAGTAAAAATAAATAGGCTCAAAATGGCCTTTACAACCATATCGAATCGAACAAATCAACAACTAAGTCCACGAGCTATATCACCATCACATAAGGCATTCCATACAACATGTAATGGTAAATGAAATTAAATAATCAATTAATATATTAATCCAATTAATATAAAAATTAATCTATTTAATTTCTACAATATTAATCAAATTAATATTTATAATCGTCATTTTAATCCGTTCAAAGTAATCCGGCCAAAACAATATTCTCGTCTAATAATTTTCCTTAATAAAAAGATATTCCAAATATTTTATTAAATCCAATTAAATCCAATTTAAATTTGAAAATTATTACAACGAAATATAAACACAAAAATGGAGTCCGGAAAATCCGATGTCGTGCCCACCACGGCCCGATTCAAAATCGGGCCGAAAACCCGAGAATCGCCCGACCAAGTCACTCTCGGCCACTGCCCGGCAGGCTGGCCGACCAGCTCTGATAGCCTACCGAGTCACTCTCGGCCGGCCAGCAAGAGCCCGATGAGCTGCCACGGCTGCGTCTTCGTGCGGTATTCGTGTTTAACCCCGTTTTCTCATTTTTTCGACTCGCCTAAAACGAAAAAGTTTCTTAACTTCATGAAGAACTTATAAATCAACAAAAATCAAATTTTTCAGATTTATAATTCACATAAAATAGTCGAAACTTGACTTACTACGAACGATTAAATTTCTTCGATTATATCTATTATGATTCTAAATCATAAACATCATCAAATAACATTCCAAATGCAAAGATGATCGTATATACGATATATTTGACCTTGCTCTGATACCACTGTTGGGATTCCACAGAAAATAAACGCAGCGGAAGAATAACGGAATCCCTAAGAGGATCGATCAAGTAACGTATATACGAAAAGAAAAATACGAAGATCAAGGAATCAAAGTACCATACCTATGATGTCTCTGAAAAACCTTCGTATGATGATGATGATGATGAAGAGCCCTTCGTTCCAAGCACCTAAAGCAAGATGCCTCTACTTCACACGCCGGAACTTGATGGAAAAATCGACAAGCTTCCTTTCTTCAAGAATGCGGCTAGGGAAGCTTGTAGGAATTTTCTCTCTCAATGTATTCTTCTTATATCTTGTCTCTAAGATCAAGATGAAGTTTTCAACCTTACTCTCTCACTCAAATTCGTGATTTTGAGTTCATCCAAGAATAAGTTATCCTCTCTCCTTTTTAAAGACTTTTATTTATAAAAAAAATGAAAGTCTTCCTTTAACACATGATTGAGGGTATCAAATACACCTCACATATGTCACCTAGTGACATAAAATAAGTTTAAAAGAGACAAGAGAGGGAGGGGGACGGCCTTAAGGGAAATTTCCAAGAAGACGGGTCGAATTTACTCGGCTCGTGTACTGGATGTTCGTCAAAACGAATCCCTCGTGTATCGGATGTTCGTCAAACGAATCCATTTTATTTCCAATGTGTTTGGACTAATTAATTAATCCAATTAATTAATTATATCAAACACAAATATATATTTTTCTAAGAAATATAATTTATGAATTAAAGTAATCACCCAGTAACCTACTTACAATTCATAAGACCGCCATTTGATTTATCCGATAAATCAAACTTAGATATCTAATATCTAATATTATAAGAGAGATTATTAATTCACATTTATCCATCAATGATCCTATTGCGCGACTCCGTAGGTTCGTCTCTGCCGGCATTGGGAGGAACCAATGAGTGCGGGCAGCACTTAGCCAGCCTAGCAGGCCGCACTATAAACCCCGACTGAGAACGAATGAACGAATCATTCCAGAACCATTATGTCGTGAATACTATATACGTATAGACCCTTCATCAGATGTCCCGGTCAAGTCTTCGGGTCACGGTAAAGTCAAACCCTACTGTTGACTAAACTCTATACATGTGTTAATGCAAATCAAAACCGACTGATTAATAGTGTATCTAATACGACTATATCAGAATGCTTTGGCCAAAAACTTATGATCTTATTTGCCATTAACCGTATAGGACATTCGCCTGCTCACTAACAGGAGATAGAATCCTTTCTTGGCGTTCAGCAAAGACTGCTACCTGCCAGTATAGTCCGTACTTCGAGGTCGACTCAGCAATTAAGAAAATGAGTCTAACTACTCTAATGACAAACTAAACGTCACAGACACATCTTCTACTGAACCCTCAAGTCAAAGGTCCACGTATACTATCACAACCTTTCGATTCGTCATCGACTCTCCGATAGTGAATACCGTGTGACTGAATCGAGTATGAGTCATGTTCGAGTATACTGGTCCCACCAATATACTTATAACTATGCTATCAAGACGTGCACACATCCTAGCATCAGTTATACAAGTCTTATTAAAACTTAATGTCCCGTTAAGTTTTATCGACTTGCGAACTAGTTAAGCATTCGAGCTTTAAACACTTCTAGTGCCTATCTCCTTATCTCCATAAGGAGTAGAATGTTCACTCTCAAATGCAAGGACTATTATTCTATATACCAAATCACCATGCCAGTGATATATAATAATATAGAAATAATGATTGCCTTATTAAATATAATATTCATAATTACAATACAATTGCTCTCACTCTCTCATCCTCTAAGTGGCATTCGAGGGCATATTCCTAACAATGACATCATAAAATTTTCTTTTGGAAATATGACTGTTGAACTAAATATGTTTAACATTTCTCAACAACATGATGATCTTGATGATTTCTGTGAGGTAAATATGATAGAGAGTATGGGTGCTTATTTCTTTCCAAAAATAGATGATGATGATCTTTTTGAAAGCTGTCTTGCTCATTTTGGCTCAGATTTTGACATCGACAGTTCAATTAATGAAGTAAATTCTTTACTAGAGTCTAAACCATTATTGGATAATGATAAATAGAAAGCTAAAACCGATCCACTTGAGAGCCAAATGAATAAAGAAGTACCTATTGAATATTCAAAGATAGAGCTCAATCCATTACCTGAGTCTCTAAAATAGGCATTTTTAGAACCATTAGAAACCCTGCCTGTCATCATAGCATCTGATTTAGATGAAGAACGAGAAGATAAGTTAATCAATGTCCTTAAAGAACATAAAGAAGTAATAGGCTGGACCATCTCTGATATTAAAGGTATTAGTCCTTCTATATGCATGCATCGAATTCACCTTGAAGAAAATGCGAAAACTTCCCGAGAATTTCAAAGAAGACTAAATCCTAATTTGAAAGAACTTATAAGAGCTGAAATAATCAAATTCTTAGATGTAGGGATCATCTACCCTATTTCTGACAGCCCTTGGGTTAGTCCTGTTCATATAGTTCCAAAGAAATTTGGCATAACTGTAATCACGAATGAAGAAAATGAACTTGTTCCAACCAGAATTCAAACTGGATGGAGAGTCTGTATTGATTACAGAAAATTGAACTCTGTTACAAGAAAAGATCACTTTCCACTTCCTTTTATTGATCAAATGCTAGAAAGGTTAGCCGGTCATGCTTATTATTATTTTCTTGATGGATATTCCGGCTATAACGAAATTCCCATTGCTCCTGAAGATCAAGAAAAAATCACTTTTACCTGTCCTTTCGGCACTTTTGCTTACCGACGAATGCCATTTGGTCTGTGTAATGCACCTGCTACTTTTCAGCGGTGTATGATGAGCATTTTCTCTGACATGGTTGAGTGTTTTTTGGAAATTTTTATGGATGATTTTTCTGTATTCGGGTCTAGCTTTGATGAATGTTTACACCACTTAACCCAAGTGTTGGTTAGGTGTAAGGAGAAGAATCTTGTCCTAAACTGGGAAAAATGTCATTTTATGGTTAAAAAAGGACATGTGATTTCTGAAAAAGAAATTGAGGTGGACAAATCTAAAGTTGATTTAATATCCAGTCTTCCACCCCCACGAACGATTAAAGAAATTCGGTCATTCTTAGGCCATGCTGGTTTTTACCGTCGATTCATCAAAGATTTTAGCAAAATCTCAAGGCCATTATGTAATTTACTTTCAAACGACACACCTTTCGTATTTGATGATCATTGTCTAAAAGCTTTTAAGACACTCAAATCTATGTTGAGCTCTGCACTTATCATCAAATCTCCAAACTGGAATCTTCCTTTTGAAATAATGTGTGATGCATCCGACTATGCCGTCGGCGTAGTATTGGGTCAAAGAGAAAATAAATTGCCAACTGTAATATATTATGCAAGTAGAACTCTAAATGATGCCCAATTAAATTATTCTACAACTGAAAAAGAATCGCTTGCAATCGTTTTTGCCTTAGACAAATTTCGACCTTACTTGATTGGTTCAAAAGTCATAATTTACTCCGATCATGCTGCATTAAAATATCTTCTTTCTAAGAAAGATGCTAAACCTCGCTTGATCCATTGGATTCTATTGTTACAAGAGTTTGACTTAGAAATTCGAGATAAAAAAGGTTCTGAAAATGTTGTTGCTAATTATTTGTCTAGGCTAATCGTGAATTTTACTGATATAGAACTTCCCATTAATGAGACATTCCCTGATGAACAACTCATATCTGTTTCTCAAATACCTTGGTATGCAGACATTGTCAATTACATTGTTACTAGTAACATGCCATCTCATTGAAATAATCAAGATAAAACAAAATTTTTAAACGAAGTAAAAAAATTCTTTTGGGATGATCTATATTTGTTCAAATATTGTCTTGATAAAATCATTAGGAGATGTGTGCCAGAACATGAACAACAAAATATCATTTCCTTTTGTCATGATCATGCATGTGGAGGTCATTTTAGTTCAAAGAAAACAATTGCTAAAATTCTGCAATGTCGTTTTTATTGGCTAACACTTTTCAAAGATACACATTCATATTGCAGCACATGTGATAGATGTCAAAGATTAGGTCGAATTTCTAAAATAAATATGATGCCTTTAAACCCAATTTTAATTATTGAAATATTTGATGTTTGGGGCATAGATTTTATGGGACCTTTTCCAATTTCTTTTGGCAATCTTTACATCCTTGTGGCCGTCGATTATGTTTCAAAATGGGTAGAAGCAATTGCCTGCAAAACAAATGACCACAAAGTCGTGGTAAAATTTTTGAAAGAAAATATTTTTTCCAGATTTGGAACACCACGAGCAATTATAAGTGATGGAGGAAAATATTTAAAAAATATGGTGTTACACATAAAGTTGCTACTCCTTATCACCCTCAAACAAGTGGACAAGTTGAAATTTCAAACAGAGAAATCAAACATATTCTTGAAAAAACTGTTAATCCTACAAGGAAAGATTGGTCTTTGCGATTGAATGATGCATTGTGGGCTTACCGTACTGCTTTTAAAACTCCCATCGGAATGTCTCAATTTAGGCTTGTCTTTGGAAAACCATGTCATTTGCCTGTTGAATTGGAACATAGAACATACTGGGCCATAAAATGATTAAATTTTTCATTAGACATGGCTGGAATTCATAGGAAACTTCAACTAAATGAATTGAAAGAAATCAGAAATGATGCTTACGATTGTGCAAGGAAAGATAAGGACAAAATGAAATTTTTTCATGATAAACACATTTTGAGAGAAACTTTTTCTCCTGGTCAAAAAGTCCTTCTTTTTAACTCTCGTTTGTTATTATTTCCAGGCAAGTTGCGTTCACGATGGTCTGGTCCACTTATTATTCATATGGTCTATCCTCACGGAGCTGTAGAAATTGAAAATCCAAAAAATGGTAATATTTTTAAAGTGAATGGTCAACGGTTAAAACCATATTTGGAATTAAAATCTTTTGAGGTAGAAAAGGTTCTTCTTAAAGACCCCGATATTGTGAATTAATACTCCATTGTTTGCCCGGTCAAGTGGCGGATAACGGTACTCCGTGGCTAGTAAAGTTGGATTTTTCAGTTTCCCACAACTGATTTTGTAGATATTTTTTTTTATTTTTAATTATGGAACAAACTTTGAAAACAATTGAAAAAAGATTTCCCTTTCTTAGTAAAAAAGTCATTTTCAAACTTTACCAAGCCAGACTTGAAAGGATGAGGTTGATTATGAATAACGGCATACCTTTTGATATTCAATTCATTATTGGAGCCAAAGTGAGAATAGCGGGTGAATTTATGGAAACACTAACTAGATTTTTACCAGGGCTTGGAAAAAGTTCATATGCCAAGAAAAGATGAGCAAAGAAAATCGTCATTTGCTACAAATGTGCTAGGTGGAACTGTGATTCAAGATGTCGATCTTTAGGAATTCCTTCCACAAACAGAGAAGATAAAATTCAGTTCATCAAGGATGGTCTGAATAAGGAGAATTTAGATGATATCAAAATTTCTCTTGACACGCATCCTAGTGGACTCGTACATTATGGGATTCAATGTTTGTGGAATAAATTCAAACCAGAATATGAACAACGTCTTGGGAATCTGACGTTAAAAGACCCTGTTTGCCAATTTGTAAGAAAATTGGATGTGAAGCTTCTCCCCGACTCATAAAAGGCATTTAAGCCATTTCTGAACGTAAAATCAGAGGAAGATGTGAGCCACAATCACAACTACTGTGCATACATGTGCATATCTTTACTTTTTGTCGTTTTTTTTTAGTTTTTCTGAATAAAAGATGTGATACGCAATAAATGCATTCATTATTCTATTGAGTAGTTGAAGCGCAATTAACGCGGTCACAGATTTGATAAATCTTTTTACTTTATTTTGCATCAATAAATAAACATTGCAATTGTTTCTTTTCTGCATCCCTCAAACATGTATTCTTTTCATTTTCTCTCTAAGTAATTTTCTTTTCAAAAAATGGAATCATCATCTTCCACAAAAAGATTTAACTCCATCTGCATTTTTGGTGGAGCTAGTCATGGGAAAGAGGTTTGCTTTACTGAAGCAGCCCACAACTTGGGTCGTACCTTAGGAGAAAAATGCATTCATGTAGTTTACGGAGGAGGAAGTCTAGGATTAATGAGACGTGCTGCTGCTTCTACCTATATGGAAGGAGTAAAAGTGTTGGGAATCATTCCAAAACCTCTGGCTATAAGTAAAATCACCAGAGCAACCATTGGAGATGAGTTCAGAGCTATAAATATGTAAGACCGCATAACTCACATGATAAATAATGTTGATGCCTTTATCACCCTTCCCAGTGGTTTTGGCACTCTTGAGGAACTTTTTCATGTGGTTACCAGATCCCAGCTAAATGTTCATACGAAACCAATAGGTCTGCAAAATGTCAATGGTTTTTTCGGTGGTTTACTATCTTTCATCAACTACTCTTCTGAAAATGGTTTTATTTCTGAGCGTGCTAAACGAATCATAGTTGTTGCAACAACACCAGAAGAGCTGATCAAAAAACTTATTGCATTTGTTCCTGAACCAGACCCAGCTCTAGCTAATATTGTTTGGATGGAAGATTTCACTGTGCGGAAACGCAAAATTGATACATTTCTTTCCCTCTGATATCCCACTTCATTCCTCTTGTTGTTTTTACTTTTTAGCGAGTGTAAAAATTGTGAAAATGATGGCAGCTTAAGGAGTTTCTTTTTGACCTCTTGACGCACATCTATCCACAATTTATATATTGTTATTTCTATTACTGTACTTTTTCTCGTTTGTTTTTAATAAAAGTATTGATGGCAGCGTAAGGTGACTCTTCGGACTCTCTTGAAGCGCATCTAGGTTGTTTGTGTTATACTTCTGGGTATATATTTTCTTTTTTTGTTTTGCCACACTTATTTCTTGCAGGTCCAAAAAAAAGGGCTTGAGCGAAGCGTCGTCTTTCATAAACAGAGAAGCCTTATTTAAACCCTTACTCCATTGTTCTTTTTACACAATAAGGATATTGTTTATCATTAAGTGTGGGGGAAGGTGTATATATATATATCTATATCTATATATATATATATATAAAGAGGTTGAAAATCACGGCACCATTTTCTTGAGAAAGGTTAGTGAAAAAATTATTTTTGGGATATTTCACTAGTTTTGATAATGGATTTGGATGAAGGTGTATGGGATTCAATACACAACACCCTTTTTGTGAGTTTTGAGCCTTAGAGCAATCCTTATATATAACGCTCTATATTTTTTGTTGTGTGGTCAAACATATTGTGTTCATTCTAGAACTTGCTCATTTATACATTTCGAGACTATATTCATAAACTCTTGCATTAAGATGATAAAGGCAATTAGGATTAATCCCTTGTTGGCTTATATTTTCCCACCCATTATATTTTATCCTTAGAAGCCCCATTGAGCTTGAGCCTATTTCTTTGATCAAGCACATTACTTTAGCCATTATCCATTCTTGTTGATTACTCATCCATTTGCACCCTCTAGTCAAAGATTTAATTGTGAACTAGATGTGTGACAAATAGGGACCGATGTTCATAAGAGTATTGTGGAGATTAAGAGATTTTGTTGAAACTGAAAGAGTGTGAAGTACATTGGAGTATTGAACCGAATAAAAAAATATAAATAAAGGCAAAAAAAAACGGCCTCATAAAAAAAAGCGGGAGGTCAAGTGCGAAAATCATCACTATATATACATAAAATAGCACTTGAACTATCCCTTGAGTGATGCATAATTCCTTCCAGAAGATCCATTGCATACTTTTTCTTACATAAGAGAATGACCTTACCAGATGAATATTCAATTACCATGTACAGAATAACTTGGGGATGATGATTTGAGAGTTTTCATTACAGAAGGGGGGGGGGGGTGTTGATTGTTATTTATAGAATTTGTTATGCATCTAAATTCACAATTGATCTTGGCTAGCAAACCTCATAATTTTCCTTTTATCCTACCCACACCCAAAGCCACGTTACAACCAAAAGAAAGACCTTTTGATTGATGCATGAGTTTATTTTAAGTAGTGGAGATTTGATTTTTGACCAAGCATATGGTAATGACATATTATGCTTTGATATGAGTGAACTCTTCTCGAATATCCCGTATATACACTTGAGTGAAGAGTGATATCCACCGTGAGGGTATTGAATCTTTTTGCATTCGATTCTCAATGAAGTTGTTTGAATTTGGTGCGGCATCCTATTTTTCTCTGATCTCACTTGGGTCATGATCACTTATTCTCTCTTGATATTGGTTGTCATGAATTTTTCAGCATATGACTATTATAACTCGGGTATAAGATTTGCCCGAGGACGTGCAAAAGATAAGTGTGGGGTAATTTGTTTGGTATATTTTGAGTAATATTTTTATTAGTATTTTATGTATATAATTGTGTATTTTGTGTGATAATTTATTCGTTTTACCATATATTTATATTATTCATTTTGCTAGAATTTTCTATAATTTTGTGTCATTTTTGGATAATTAATTGGAATTAAATTATATTTACAGGTTAACCAACCGGTACAAGACAGATCAATTGGCTCAAGGGCGATATTTTTACAAAATTCAAATATAGTCACGACTGGTCTCATTTTATTCATCTCGTCGAGACGATCGTTTTAAAAAAAATTCATCCGAATCCGAGTTCGTATGAAGAAGTTATGGCCGTTCGAAGGGCAATTAAATAGACGAACCATATTGTGCCACGTGTCAACACCTGATTGGACCGGAAATTCAACTCTCTACTGATGTCATCCATGACATCAGCAATAATTAGCAGCCGTGTATTATTGGGGGTGGAATTTAAAAATGTTAAAAATTATTATTTTATTAATTTTGTAGTAGTATAAATAGGGGATGAGTGTGTAGTGTTTTAGGAGAAAAAAAAGGAGAAAAAATAGAGAGATATTATTGTAAGGGAGAGAAATAAAAATATTGTGTAATAAAATTATATTTGAGTAATAATATTATGGAATATTTATTTATTTGTGTTGTTATTATGAGTGAGTAATTTTCTTTTACTGGGGTTATGATGAAACCATATCTATATTATTATTAATATTTATATAATAATTCCAAATAAATATTTTTAATGATTATGATTTTCGCTAGGGGAATATTATTTCATCAATTATATCACGTATTTTTGATAGTTATAAATTGCCCCTTGCTTTGTGATTATTGATATTAGTTAATTTTTTTGATTATTTGTTTTCCATTAAGTTGGATACATATAATGCAAGAAATTACATTTTTCAAGCGAAGGAAAATCTATATTTGAATTATAATTTTGTACTTATTGTCAAATATATAGGGAAATAGTGAGATTGATTTCAGAATATATTCCCTGAATTTCTTGGAATTAGAATATAAATTATATAATAAATAGACATTAGTGGATTCTAAACCGTAGTAAATTATTTAAAATCAATTTATCTAAAATCTACTTAAAAATTACTAGTTATTTAATGCAATTATTATAACATTCCAATATCAAATTATTTGGGACCAGGTTAGAATTTAATTTAAATTTGGTTCAAAACGATAGGAATAATTTTACTTCACTATCATAGTCTTCCCTGTGGAATCGACCTTGCACCGCATATCTACATCGAACAAATCGTGCACTTGCGAGTATTGGACTAAAGAATCAACAAACAACAGCCATTTTCGTGGAAAGATTTAGGATATAGTTATTTGTATGTTTGTCTTATGTTTTTCATTCTTTAGTCTAGCTTCTTTTTCCTCATTTTTTTATATCTTTACTTTGTTCGACAACATCACCAAATAAAAACTGATGCCAATGTCGGGGAAAGCTTTAGATAATTGTTATTTTTTTGTTCTTTTCGTGCTTTTAAAAATAGACATTCTCATTTTTATCTTTATTTCTATTTTGCGCACTTTGTACACATTTAATCTCTTTTTGCTTGATTTGGCATTTTCTCTTGTGTTTTTGTGCGAGGTCCATCATCAAAGGCACAATGACTATGTCAAAATAGCCTCTTCATGGCACAACTTCTCCGAGCGGAAACCAGACGCTTAATTACCAAAGGATGTGGGATATGTTTATGTAATACTCGGATTTTCAGAATAAATTTTTCGCATTATTTTATCTGAGATATACTGTATAATTTGGTATCTATACAGTATGGATAAAATAAATTGAGGACCGAGACAGTTATACTTGCGTAATTGACGTGTTTGATTGACAGTTATATTGAGGATTTGTTGTATCAGGTGTAATATCCGGATTTATTACAGTGTATTTCATCTGTATTCAAACCATGTATTATTTCGGATTGGTGATTTTGATTATTGGAGTATGATATTTAGTGCATTGATATCATTATGCATAAGTATAGAATCATGCAAAATTGTTCAAGCAACCTCGTGATAGCGCACGCTAAGAATGTATCTTAACGCGCGCTATCGGGCCATTCGTAGCGCACGCTATGCAGGTATGAGTAACGTGCGCTAAGGACTCAATTATTGAGCGGGACAGTTAGCTCATGCGCCAGCGGGACATGGGTCCGGATAAGATTCCCGCTGACGCACCCGGACAAATTCTGAAGTTAACCATTATTAGCGCACGCTAAGGGATGATTAGTAGCGTGCGCTAACTTGTCAAAATTGCAGAATATTATAAATGGGACAGCAACCGCTTGGGCTTTCATTTCCTTCGTCTATACTTCATCTTTGAGAGTCCAGAGAGCAATAATCTACCTTCTAAACACTTAGAACATGTATGAGTGATCATTGAATGATTGAGTATCACTTGTGAAGTGATCCTTGAAGAGAAGTGACACCTTGGAGGGGCACGTAACCAACCGGAGTCGGATTACACCTTGTGGTTCAGTGATTTCGGCATATTAAGGTATGTTCAACCTATCACCAGTCTTAGATTTGGATTTCCAATGGATATGATGATCATGTTAACGGGATATTGAATTTCATTAGTGAATTATTTCAACAACATCATGTTTAGAAGATTGGCATGTCTACAATTACGATATTATTGTTGGAACCTTGAAGTTGGAATCCTAAGTACTTCAAATGATGGGAGAAATATTCGGAAGTTAACAATCCGTATGATTTATATTATTTTTGTGATCATGATTTGGTAAAGATGTTATAAGAATTTAAAGGGAGAATCATCTTAGGAAATATTCTTTCGTATAAGTCGGAATTGTTAGTTCACCTCAAGATGAAGTCTGAATATGTATAATGATAGTAGAATCTAATACATCAACCGGAGATCACCAACTTTGCATGAGAATTGTAATCAAGATGGTTTATGGTGTCATGATGATTATACGTATATTTGCATCTTGAAGTTGATATCATACTGGAGATTATTCATAAGAGTAAGAACTTGGTATTCATGGAAGTAACATGAATTATCACGAAGGATTTCATTGTTTCGTTCATGGCAAGATTTCTTGCTCGTGATGGCGCCATGCGAATAGCGCACGTTATGTTATGCGGTTTAACGTGCGCTATCGAGCACTAGTTAGCGTACGCTACGTTTGGTACGTAACGTCGCTAGACCATCGACGAAGTCGATTGGTGGTCGGTGAAATCGACCATGCGTCGTTAGCGTGCGCTAGGCTTTGTTGTTTGCGTGCGCTATCGGGCGACGTAACGACGCTACACGAAGTACTTAGCGTGCGCTAAGCTCTTCGGCATTGCGGTTTATGAACTTTTGACCGTTGTTTAATTGTTAAACATTCATACGACGTGAGATAAACTCTATATCATTTCTTTTGTTAAGGTTTGGTCTCGTTACGTGATTGATTGAGGAGGACGATCTTGAGTATTCATTTTCGTGGAAGTATTGTTATTGTCTTCAAATCGAGGCAAGTACGAATTGTTTTATGTATTGTTGTTATACATATTGTCGTGCATGTATGTCGTTATTGTGTGTCCACCTCGTGTTGGTCCGACGGGATCATCGGGATCTATGCTAGCGTCATACTGGATCATCGGACGGGTTTTTCCACCACGGGTTGGTCTGACGGGATCATCGTGGGTTCTAGGCAGTGAACGCTGGATCGATGGAATTACCATGTGTATGTATTGATATCATGTTGTGATTATCAGTTGTGTATGTTATGTTTGAGTTTCTCGTAGGAGAAGACTCGTTGGTATTTTGTCGTTTACGTTATTATTATTCACCGTGAGATATGAATAATATGTTGTGGTACTTGTACTAGCATCGTGTGCTAACCCTTCGGGGTGGACATTTTGTTTGTGTTCGGGATCCGTGAGAGCGAGGAAACAACCACTGGAACTGTATGACGACGAGGGTGCAGAGTGATGTCCCGACCGGGTTTATTTATCTGTTGTTCATTCGTTATTTCAATAAGTACTCGAGTACGCAGTCGTTTGTGATGATTTGAATTTGGTGATGTATTATTGAGATCTGTTGAACAATTGTACTATTTCTGTATTTGGTCAGAACTGATGTACTGTAATTCCGTTATTTCCATTCGCAAGACACTTTTATACTTGTTCAATTCTTGACCTTGTAAATCCTTATGTAAAGGATTTACGGCTGTAATATTCCCGAATATATTGGGGGTGTTACAGAATATGGTATCGGAGCTAAGATTATGGATATCTTGGCCGTTGGGTTAAAATAGGGGTCATTTATGTCTTTTGGGATAACCGACCGTGAATGACATCACTGCACTGCCTACGTCTTCATGCGAACAGTGGTTGTAAGTTCCTAAACTCTATCTCGTTCTTTGCATATTGTATCTCTTTATACTCGAATATTAGAACGATGTTGTTTCCTGTATATTGAGTATTCATGCTTACAGTATGTTGAGAGGCGGATGTGGACGTGGTCGCGGTCGTGGACGCGGACGGAGAAATGCCGAAAGGGAAGCGTCGCCTTCTAACCAGGCCAGTCATAGCTCAGGCGAGCCGCAACAGTCTATTAATAATGAACCAGATCCTGCTGTACCGGATATCCTTCGTCAAGTGGTGAACCAGATGACTCAGTTCGCCCAGGTCGTGGACCGAATGCAAGTGGCGGTGGGACTACAGCAGGGAGAGAGACAGCAAGGGATCCCAGATATGGGAAATCGAGGTGACCGGTGGCTGCAAGAAGTGGCGAAGATGCAACTACCCAAATTCGACGGTATTTCTGAGACTCCCACAGGATCATTGGTTAAAGGAGCTGGAGAAAATCTTAGCCGGAATCAACCGCCCAGACAATAGGAGAGCCTCTATCGCTCAATATTTTACGATAGGGAAGTGTCCGAATGGTGGGAAGCCATCCGGCCTGTAGACCATGATGCCGATTGGACAGAGTTTAGATTAATGATGGAAGCTCAAGATTGCCTCGTCCTGTGAGGGAAGCCAAAGTTCGGGAGTCTTTCTCCGCTCGGCCTTCGATGTGCCAGTATCCCGTGCAATCAAGGCGTTTAACCAGGTGGCATTTGTTCGACATCCGGTCGAGCAGATGCGAAATGATGATTCATTTCGATATGAGAATGAAACCAGAAGTTCGAGGTACATGTCCGGATTCGAGTGTACCACACTCCGCCAATACCAGGATAAGGCGTTGGCATATGAGATCAAGGAAGCCATGGAGAAATTTTCGAATCCAAGAAACAGAAAGTCTCTGGTACTTTTACGAGCACAAGAACAGTGGGGCCCGTAAGGCCCAGTCATCCTTCCATTCTTTCAAGAAACCTCCGCACCCGACTAGGAGCGGAAAGAACTTGGGCGACATCAACTATTACGATGTTATGAGGAAATGCTTTAAGCTGCGCCCAGACAGGGCACTATCGACGGAATTGCCCCCTTCCTGCCGTGACTTGTTTTGACTGTGGGCGAGAGGACATCGGGCGGTGTTTTGTGAAGAGGCTGCAAAGTCTTTTAGAGCCCGTACACCACAATCCAGAAGGAGGCCAAGATTCCACGACGCGGCAAAGTGTTCGATGCCTCGAATTTTGGCCGCGGCGAGGCGAGAGGACAATGGGGCCGAAAGGGGACATCGAGTGCGGATCTGCTCCCACGTGCATGCGAGATGAGGAGGACAGACGATCAAGATGTCTTTGCCGCATCAGTCTTGTCCGCATCCTTTCCCGGGTTAGCGTTTTATTCGATACAGGAGCTACACATTCTTTCATATCTTTGTCTTGTGTAAATCGTTTGAATATTTCCGGTTTTCATGCTTGTGAACCTTATGTTGGTTTACCGAGTGGAGAGAGGATTGTCGGAAATTTAGAAACTAGAAATTTCCCTGTATCATTTGGAGGCAGAGTGTGGCTCTCAAACCTGATCGTGATAGAAATGCAAGGAGATGACCTGATACTCGGAGACGATTGGCTTAATCGATATGGAGCAATTGTGAACTACCGAAGGAGGAATATATCGCTGATCGCTGACGATGGTTCCGAGATTCTGTTTGAGGGATGGAAACCGGGAAGCTCAGGGAAATTGATCAAGGCGATGAAAGCTGTCAAATTGTTAAAACAGGGTTGTACCGGGTACTGGTGTTACGCGATGAAGAAAGAAGATGAAATTGTGGAACTTTCATCCATTCCTGTTGTGAACGAATTTCCAGATGTATTTCCTGACGAGTTACCTGGACTACCTCCACGAAGGGATGTGGAATTTACCATTGAGCTGGAACCCGGAGCTACACCAATTTTCAAGGCGCCGTATCGTATGGCACCTACTGAGATGTACGAACTGAAGAAGCAGCTGGAGGAGTTACTGGACAAGGGCTATATTCAGCCAAGCGTTTCACCCTGGGGAGCGCCAGTTCTTTTCGTCCGAAAGAAGGATGGATCGCTCCGATTGTGTATTGACTATCGAGATCTAAACAAGATGACGATTAAGAACAAGTATCCGTTGCCACGGATTGATGATCTATTTGACCAGTTGCAAGGGGCAACAGTATTTTCTAAAATTGATCTGAGATCAGGATACCATCAACTGAGAATTAAGGAGTCTGATGTTCCGAAATCAGCGTTCAGAACCCGCTACGGGCATTATGAGTTTGTAGTGATGCCGTTTGGTCTCACTAACGCACCTGCTGTATTTATGCAATTGATGAACCGTGTGTTCATTGAATTTTTGGACAAATTTGTGGTCGTATTTATTGATGACATCCTGGTGTATTCTAAGAGTCCGTAAGAACATGCGCAGCATTTGCGGATAGTATTGGAGCTTTTGAGAAACGAGCAATTGTACGCCAAACTTTCTAAGTGTGAATTCTGGCTAAAAGAAGTAATGTTCCTTGGCCATGTGGTGTCAGCTAGAGGAGTCCGAGTAGATCCTCAGAAGATCGAAGCAATATTGGATTGGAAGCCTCGAATAACGTGAAAGAGGTCCGAAGCTTCTTAGGACTTCTTTGGATACTATCGTCGATTCGTGGAGGGGTTTTCTAAAGTCTCCGCCCACTTACTCGACTTCGAGAAACTCAAAAGTTTGAGTGGAATGAATTATGTCGATTAGCTTTGATGAATTGAAGAAGAGATTGGCGACGCACCGATTCTATCACTTCCGAGGAACTGGAGGATTCATAGTTTACAGTGATGCTTCGAATCAAGGACTTGGGTGCGTGTTGATGCAGAATGATAAGGTGATCGCTTATGCGTCGCGACAACTGAAACCCTATGAAGTGAACTACCCAACACACGATTTGGAGCTCGCAGCAGTGGTTTTTGCCTTGAAGATTTGGAGGCATTATCTGTACGGGACTCACTGTCAGATCTTTACGGATCATAAGAGTCTCAAGTATATATTCAGTCAGAAAGAGTTGAACATGCGGAAAAGAAGATGGTTGGAACTGATTAAGGACTATGACTTGGAGATCTTATATCATCCAGGCAAAGCAAATGTAGTGGCCGATGCACTTAGCCGCAAGCCTGTCTCTATTCAGATGCTGGAAACGCTGACATCCCAACTTAGCCTTCAACGAGAGATGATTCGTGAAGGGATTGAAGTGTGGTTACAAAGAGTCCAAGGACAGCTGTGCGTGATGGAGATAACCGTCATTAACCGAAGAAATCAAATCTAGACAGGCAGATGATCCTCTGATGATTCGGTTGCATGATGAAGTGATCAAAGGAAAGGCCCCCGGATTCATAATTCATGACGATGGAGTTTTGAGATTTCAGAACCGACTCTGCGTTCCCGATGTTGATGTTCTGAAACAGACGATTATGAAGGAAGCTCATAGTTCGCCCTATTCTATCCACCCAGGCACCAGTAAAATGTATAAGGACTTGAAACAGAACTTCTGGTGGGGCAACATGAAGAAAGACGTAGCGGACTATGTTTCGAAATGCTTGACTTGTCAGCAGGTTAAGATCGAACATCAACGGCCTGCTGGAATGTTGAAGCCGCTCCCGATTCCTGAATGGAAGTGGGAAGACATATCAATGGACTTCATCACTAATATGCCGAAAACCAGGACAGGAATGAACATGATTTGGGTGATAGTTGATCGTTTAACCAAATCGGCTCATTTTCTAGGCATTAAGGATACGTGGAGACCAGAGAGGTTGGCTCGAGTCTTTATTTCGGAGATAGTTCGATTGCATGGTACGCCGAAGACCATTGTTTCTGATCGAGACGGCCGTTTTGTGTCTCACTTTTGGAAAGCAGTTCATAAGGCCTTGGGGACCGAATTGAACTTGATGACTTATCACCCGCGATCGACGGACAATCTGAGAGAACTATACAAACGGTGGAAGACATGCTAAGGGCTTGTGCCTTAGATTGGTCAAACGATTGGGAAGTTCATCTACCGTTGATTGAATTTACCTACAACAATAGTTGGCATGCTTCTATTAAGATGGCACCGTTTGAGGCATTATACGGAAGGAGATGCAGATTGCCCCTATGCTGGGACGATTCATCGGACTTGATCGGAATAGAACCAGAGTTGATCGAGCAAACTCGAGGGAGGATAGCCTTAATTCGTGAAAGGCTGTTGACCGCCCAGAGTCGCCAGAAATCCTATGCGGACGTACGTCGTCGCCCATTGGAGTTCAATACTGGAGACCATGTACTTTTGAAGGTTTCTCCTACCCGGGGAATCTTTCGTTTCGGAAGGAAAGGAAAGCTGAGTCCGAGATATATCGGACCATTTGAGATCCTCGAGAGAGTTGGGGAGTTGGCATACAGATTAGCATTACCGCCGTCATTGTGCCATGTTCATAACGTGTTCCACATATCCCAGTTGCGGAGATATATACCAGATCCCAGTCATATCATTGATTTCGGTGAGATCAAAGTCGCACAGGATGGGACGTTCGAAGAAAGACCAGTCAAGATACTCTAGAGTCGAGTTAAGCAACTGAGGAACAAGTCAATCATCTTGGTCAAAGTTCAGTGGTCACGTCATGGAACGGAAGAAGCCACTTGGGAAACAGAAACTGATATGAAGTCTAGATATCCCGAGTTATTTTCGTCTTGAGTTTCGGGACGAAACTCCTTTTTAGTAGGAGAGTATGTAATATCCGGATTTATTACAGTGTATTTCATCTGTATTCAAACCATGTATTATTTCGGATTGGTGATTTTGATTATTGGAGTATGATATTTAGTGCATTGATATCATTATGCATAAGTATAGAATCATGCAAAATTGTTCAAGCAACCTCGTGATAGCGCACGCTAAGAATGTATCTTAACGCGCGCTATCGGGCCATTCGTAGCGCACGCTATGCAGGTATGAGTAACGTGCGCTAAGGACTCAATTATTGAGCGGGACAGTTAGCTCATGCGCCAGCGGGACATGGGTCCGGATAAGATTCCCGCTGACGCACCCGGACAAATTCTGAAGTCAACCATTATTAGCGCACGCTAAGGGATGATTAGTAGCGTGCGCTAACTTGTCAAAATTGCAGAATATTATAAATGGGACAGCAACCGCTTGGGCTTTCATTTCCTTCGTCTATACTTCATCTTTGAGAGTCCAGAGAGCAATAATCTACCTTCTAAACACTTAGAACATGTATGAGTGATCATTGAATGATTGAGTATCACTTGTGAAGTGATCCTTGAAGAGAAGTGACACCTTGGAGGGGCACGTAACCAACCGGAGTCGGATTACACCTTGTGGTTCAGTGATTTCGGCATATTAAGGTATGTTCAACCCATCACCAGTCTTAGATTTGGATTTCCAATGGATATGATGATCATGTTAACGGGATATTGAATTTCATTAGTGAATTATTTCAACATCATGTTTAGAAGATTGGGATGTCTACAATTACGATATTATTGTTGGAACCTTGAAGTTGGAATCCTAAGTACTTCAAATGATGGGAGAAATATTCGGAAGTTAACAATCCGTATGATTTATGTTATTTTTGTGATCATGATTTGGTAAAGATGTTATAAGAATTTAAAGGGAGAATCATCTTAGGAAATATTCTTTCGTATAAGTCGGAATTGTTAGTTCACCTCAAGATGAAGTCTGAATATGTATAATGATAGTAGAATCTAATACATCAACCGGAGATCACCAACTTTGCATGAGAATTGTAATCAAGATGGTTTATGGTGTCATGATGATTATACGTATATTTGCATCTTGAAGTTGATATCAT
This sequence comes from Orobanche coerulescens, assembly GCA_033398695.1. Classification (NCBI taxonomy): domain Eukaryota; kingdom Viridiplantae; phylum Streptophyta; class Magnoliopsida; order Lamiales; family Orobanchaceae; genus Orobanche; species Orobanche coerulescens. Next base: position 96,061,914 of record CM065810.1, on the reverse strand, counting down.
ACTGGAGATTATTCATAAGAGTAAGAACTTGGTATTCATGGAAGTAACATGAATTATCACGAAGGATTTCATTGTTTCGTTCATGGCAAGAATAGCATCGCCGCAGAAAGCGCCATGCGAATAGCGCACGCTATGTTATGCGATTTAACGCGGCGCTTATCGAGCACTAGTTAGCGTCGCTACGTTTGGTACGTAACGTCGCTAGACCATCGACGAGTCGATTGGTGGTCGGTGAAATCGCGACCATGCGTCGTTAGCGTGCGCTAGGCTTTGTTGTTTGCGTGCGCTATCGGGCGACGTAACGCACGCTACGAAGTACTTAGCGTGCGCTAAGCTCTTCGAGCGGATTGTAGTTTATGAACTTTTGACCGTTGTTTAATTGTTAAACATTCATACGACGTGTGATAAACTCTATATCATTTCTTTTGTTAAGGTTTGGTCTCGTTACGTGATTGATTGAGGAGGACGATCTTCGAGTATTCATTTTCGTGGAAGTATTGTTATTGTCTTCAAATCGAGGCAAGTACCTGAATTGTTTTATGTATTGTTGTTATACATATTGTCGTGCATGTATGTCGTTATTGTGTGTCCACCTCGTGTTGGTCCGACGGGATCATCGGGGGATCTATGCTAGCGTCTTGTTGGATCATCGGACGGGTTTTTCCACCACGGGTTGGTCCGCGGGATCATCGTGGGTTCTAGGCGATGAACGCTGGATCGATGGAATTACCATGTGTATGTATTGATATAATGTTGTGATTATCAGTTGTGTATGTTATGTTTGAGTTTCTCGTAGGAGAAGACTCGTTGGTATTTTGTCGTTTACGTTATTATTATTCACCGTGAGATATGAATAATATGTTGTGGTACTTGTACTAGCATCGTGTGCTAACCCCTTAGGGGGTGGACATTTTGTTTGTGTTCAGGATCCAGGAGAGCGGGGAAACAACCACTGGAACTGTATGACGACGAGGGTGCAGAGTGATGTCCCGACCGGGTTTATTTATCTGTTGTTCATTCGTTATTTCAATAAGTACTCGAGTACGCAGTCGTTTGTGATGATTTGAATTTGGTGATGTATTATTGAGATCTGTTGAACAATTGTACTATTTCTGTATTTGGTCGGGCGATGTACTGTAATTCCGTTATTTCCATTCGTCAGCACCCTTTTATACTTGTTCAATTCTTCAGCCTTGTAAATCCTTATGTAAAGGATTTACGGCGCTGTAATATTCCCGAATATATTGGGGGTGTTACATGAGGTTGAACTGATTTGGATGTCAGGTATATTGTATGAGAATATTTTTGGGTTGAGTATATGTGTATTCAGTATGCCGTATGTTCGTATCCAGTATGTCGAGACGAACAGGAACAATTGGATTTTTGGCTAAGTATATAGGCCATTATGTACGCTAAATTTCAGAGCTGACGTACGTTAAGTTGATAGTGTTACGTACGTTATGGCTAATATATTACGTACGTAACAAGAGAAATCAGACAGTTGGGCCCAGTGTCGGCAGCTTTCGGCACAGATGTGGACAGGTGAGTCAACGGATGGAGTTATGTACGTTATACAGGGTGTATTACGTACGTAATACGAGTATAATACTGTAGCAAGTCAACGTACGTATTACGTACGCAACGGAATAAGTGTTACGTACGTTACGGGGCGGCTGGCCGAGTCGTGGCCAAGAGGACCTGTAGTGGCCGAGCATGGTCGGCAGTGACTCGCATGGATGGCCGATCACGGTCGACAGTGACTCGCTGGGGGCTAGGACTGGCCGATTACGTACGTAGTGGCTGGCGATTCTGGCCGTAAGGGCCGATTACGTACGTAAGGAAGCTGCCGGTTACGTACGTAAGGCTGTCGGCCAAAATGGACAGAAGGGTAGGCCACGGCCGGCTACGTACGTAAGGACCCGCCGGTTACGTACGTAAGGTACCGGTAGGTCTCGGCCTATATAAGGCCTGTACCGAGTCACATCCGGCATTTTTCATTTTTCTTCGTTCCTTCCGCAATTTTTCACCATAGATTGATGGTTTTGAGTAGAATCAACTTATAACAACATGTTTTGGAAGTTGGAATCATGGATTAACATCATCTCCACCCAGATCGAAGGTAAGAACACCTAAACTTTTGGTTTTTGGATGTTCTTGAGGTTTCTTGGTGTTTTGGCCGATTTGCTTCGTTTTGATTCAGATTATTGATTGAACTTGATTGTAAACTCGTAATCATTCAATACTCTTGAAGTTTTGTGGAAAAAATTCGAGTATTTTTTTGAATAATCGATTGAATTGGACTATGCCTTCAAAATGTTCGATGAAATGTCTCAATGAGTAGAACTTGGAAAATTCTACACGTTTTCATATGAATGATGGTTGAATTGATATTGTTGTGATGATTCTTGGTATTTACGAGAATTTTGTTAAGGGAAGATAATGAATTGGTGATCAAATGATTCGATTATGTTGTTATGATTATGGAATTGTAGTATTCTCGATGTTCTTGGTAGTTTGTTGCGGTTCATGATGTTATGAGAAGTATATATATTGAAGGACATGATTATATATACCTTGAATTGTGAATAAGGATTGTTTAGATGTTAGAACACATCGAATTATGTCGTTTGAGGATTTTGAATGTGATGTCGGAATAAGTTGTGTTCTTTAGGAACTCTTGGATTATATATGAATTGATGAACATGTTTAAGTGATGTTGGTATTTTGGATATGAATATGGAATATTCATATCTATAACTAAGTTATGTGTTTTGGTACAATATTCGTATAGGAATACGAATATGATTTTCAGGTTTGATAAGATTATGATTCACTTTTGAGTTTGAGAATTCATACGTATTGGACAAGTGTTCAAATCGAATAATGGAATTATTTGAAACCTTTGGAATATGGTTATCTATAATGTTGAATTAATCGGATAGTCCGTTTGGTGATGATAATCGGTAATTGATTTATATTATGAATTTACAAGGAGGAAACTTGTAATCGTATTTAAGATTGAAGTTGGAATCGATAATGCTTAGACACTTGGTTAAATTGATTATTGATATGATCTTCGGATTGTGGAATCATATTATGGTTTTGAATTCGTGTTTGATTGGTTTGGGTGGTTTGGATATGTGTTTAATCGGGATATTGTAGAACCGTTGTGTTTGTTGATCAGTTATTGATTGTTATTTGTGATCATCGAGTTACGGCTTGTATTGTGGATATGAGTTCGTATTTGTTGAGTTGGATTATTTGGTTTTATGTATATGATCAAGTTTTCGTTGAACCGTTGAGTTTGTTGGTTGGGTATGTCGGTTATTGATTTTTATCGAATGTGTGTTAATCGGTTATTGCAATAGGTTGATATGTTTTGATCGTGGATTATGACCGTTGTGTTGCGGTTGAGGCTAAAGAGTTCGTAGATAGATTTTGGTCGGGACTGAGGAGCTCGTATACTAAGGCAATAGATTTTGGTAACGGCTTCGTGGTATCGATATCGAGGCAAGATTCTACTTGTTCAGTTTATAATATTTGATGAATGGTTTCGTTTTCATTTCATTTATAATTCGTATAGCAATGTTGTTAGAAATATAAGTTGTCGGGATAATGATTTGTATATGTTGTTACCCAAAATATTATCCGGAGATGATATTGCTGGAATGATCGAGTAACAAATAAATGCGAGAACACTTCTGTGGGAAAATAAATAACACAAAATTTGCCGGGGTTGTTAATCCCGGTCTTGAATGCTCTCGCGAGATGTTATTAATATAAATACTTTGGAGTACAAATATTAATGTTAGAATCTATTACAATGAGTGTAAAGACTTCTAGTTATCTTAGCTATAGAGCGTGAAGATTGCCGGAAGAACCAGATGTGAAGCTCTGTGAGTTCTTGCTTTTGATGTTCTGTAAGTGTGTATGAATATCGCTGTGAATGTGTGAGTATTCGTCTGATGAGTCTCTTGATCTCTATGTACGTTTTTCACTGTCCCTAGACCACTGTTGGAGGCCTGCTATTTATAGGAGACAAGGTTGCTGGGTCCTCTCCGGCGATTACGGGCGACCGCCGTATTCTATATTAGAATAATGTGGGCGATCGTCCTATCACGTGGGGCTATTTCCTTAAAGTCCGAGGCTGCTGCTGGCAGCCAGCTGTGCGAGCCAATGGGAAGCCTGCACGCGTCCTGAGTCGCTGTCTGGGGAGGACCCACCTTGTACCTTTCGGCGGGCTTGTCGGTAGGTGTGAGGTTGGTGACAGGCTGAGGTCAAAGGTCTTATTCTGCGGCCCCTTTTGTGGATCTGCATGTGGGTCTACGTCCGAGATTCAGTCTTCGATTACTTTGATGGGTGTCAGATTCACATGCAGTATGGGACGATCGTCCACAGTCAGGTATCATCGGTGATCGCCAGATGCCTAGAGACGATCGCCTTGGACGCCGATCACTAGATGCTTATCCATCGTCTGTCTTCTTTGACTGGTTTCTGACCATCGTGCCGATCGCCATCGAGGCGTATAAATCGCCGCACAACAATTGCCCCCCAGCTCGCTCCGATGTTGAAAACATGGGGTGAGATGGCACTGTTGGCAATCGCCTGTTTTAGACGATTGGCTCGTCTGCTTATGATAAGGACGATCGTCGCCTGGACGATCTGATTTCGAACCCGGACGATCTCCTTATGCGCTGGAAATAGCGGGAAATGGAGGCGGGCTCTTGAAACGTTTCAGGGACATGCGTCGCGCTATCATTGGGGGAGTCCGACGGTTTTGTCAGACTTGTCATCTGGCGTGCCCTCGAAACGACGCATACGCGGGTTTCAAGGGCTGCATTTAATGTGTCCCCTCCCCGACGGTTGCACTCCATCCCTCGGGATTTCACCTATTTGCACAAAGTTTCCTGCACTCGCCTATAAAAGGTCTAGGGCCATTATACTTCCACTCTTTATGCGCCCCTGCTTTTCAGTCGATATTTTGGTGAATTTTTTTTTTCGAAGATTCTTGTGCCGACCGACTTTCCTTTTAGGTAAGAACACAAATTTTCTCTTCCCCTTTACTTTTAAGATCATGTCTGGAGGAGGATATAAAACATTCGAGGCCGGTAGCTCCTCTGCCGTCGCGGCTTCGCCTGACCGGGAGGAAACCCCCGTGGGTCTTCATATGGAAATGGTCGTCGAGGCCATTCGTGCGGGAATTGCACCCGCGGAGATTGAAGAGCTTTTTAATGAAGCTGACGTGGCGAGATCGGCGGCGGCGATGAGGCAGAGGGATCCGCCGGTGGATGAGGATGACGCGGTGAGGCTATACTGGGAGCAACACAGTGTTTTCGGCCGGGCCTTTTTGGACTTCGCCAGTCTCATGGAGGGGATTGCCGGACCGTGTCCCGAGTTTGATTTCGAGGCATATTCCGCCGCTCACCCCTATGAACCTGTGAGGCGGACGGCGTTTCGGGCTGCTGACCCTTCTCTGTGGACTCTTGGTCAGATTCGGAGCTCGGTGACGAAGAAAGACTTGAGTCTCTGGAGGGTAAAATTCCATATTCCCTCTGACGTCTCGCTGCACGTGCCCTCGGAGAACGAACGTGCCGATCAACCTCCTGAGGATCTGGTCGCCGTTAATGAGATGATTATGGAGGCCGGCCTGCGGTTCCCCTTGCCATTCGCCGTGTCATATCTGTTGATCACCTGGAATTTGGCGCCGCTCCAGCTGACGCCGAACGCCTGGCTACAGATCATCAGCACTTTGACAATTTTTGGCGGTCACCAGTTGTTCCGTCTCCCTTCTGCGATGTAAATGAACTATCTCTTCAAACTGACTGCGCAGAAGGGGTCGGTCGGCGGTTATCACATTCAAAGTCGAATGGGAAGAGTGGTCCTCGGGGTGCCGAAAAAGACTCGGGGCGACCTGGAAAAATAGTGCTGGGTCGGCGAAGCGTGGAGGTCGGCATCGAGTGATAGGCCGGAGGAAGAGTTGGAGATCCCCACCAATTTTTGGGAGAGGAATCCGAGTAAGGGTTTTAACTCTCCCTTTGATCGGATACGTCTTGGACTGATCTAATTTTGTTTCCTTTTTACAGGTTCTCTTGTTCCAGCGATTGCCGACCTTCCTTTCGATTTTCTGATCGTCTGGGAGGGAATTCGAAGTCTGTCGGACTCCTTCATTGATGTTCGCTCAGTCAACCAAGAACTTCATCGGTTGGGAGATCGATTGTTTCGCTACCCTCGCCATCTGAAGGTTCCAGGTATGAAGTCTTACTTTCTTTCTTCTGTATGTCGATCGTCTGGCTTGAAGTAGATGTCTAACTTTGTTTGAACTTCTTCTTTGACAGAGATCCATTTCCCCCGCTACGCCAAGCCACCGCAAGAGATCGCAATGTCGAACCATGGTCTCTTGGGCCGTCTTCACCAGGGCAAGAAGACGGGTCATGCCCTTGCGACGACGTCTCGTCCCGTCCCTGCGGTGAGGCCTGCTACGGTGCCGGTCGTCGAGCCGGAAGTTCGGGAGGAAGAACAACTCCAGCGCAACCGCAAGAGGCGGAGGCTGGAGGAGTCCCTGTCGACTGCTGAGGCGGACGTATCCATTTTAGAGCCGCCGGTTGCCGCAGCACCTATCTCTGCTGTTCCGATGGCGGAGGGGTCCAGCCCCAGGCCCTCGACCGGCTTCCTGAAAACTGCGGCGATCGCCGAAGCTGAAACTCCTCGGGGCAAGCCCTTTTTTGGCCGCGACCCCGAGTTGGTCAACAGGTAAGACCGGTTTGATCTTTCTGAGTTAGGCTATTTGTGTAAGGCATATACTAACTCCTTTGTTTCTATTTGTTTGTGTTGCAGGGTCCGTCTTGCCGACCCGGATGTCTCGCCGATGGTGTTAGATTTCTTGGCGAGCAAGTCTCCGCGCCAGTCCCTCGAGGTTTTTTCTTATGTCTCCCGGGCCATCAACTCCCTTCCTAAGGCCTGGACGACCGACCTCGATGCGATCGCTCGTCGGCGTTCGGGAGATGTCATGCAGGCGACGCTCTCCCTGACTCTCCAGGCGGCGACGATGGCCGCCCAAGCCGCTAAGGATTACGAGGGGCGACCCTCTAATGCTCGCCTTCATCAAGATCTCGAGATCGCTCGGAGCCAGAATGCCGAGTTTGCTAACCGGATCAAGGCCATGGAGAAGGAACAAATCGAGACGATCAAACTGGCCAAACAAGACCTCGACCGGATGAAGCAAGAGCTTAGCCGGTCCGAGGAAGTGGCCGATCGGTTCCGCGACCAGATGACGGACGCTTGTTGGTTGCACGCGGCTTCGCAAGAGGAGGCGACTGGGTTGAAGGCGACAGTGGATCGTCTCAACAGCGAGCTGGATAAGGCGAAAGGTGAAGTGGCCTCCAAGATAGCCGAGCTTGCGGATGCTGAGAAGATGACTGCGGGTTTGAGGGAGCAGTTAAGGGAGATCGAGACCGATCCCTACTTTAATGTGGGATACGTCGGCGAGTTCGCCTATTATATGGCCTACGCAGACGCTATCCGTGCCGCCAAGAAGGTAGGGATCGAGGTTGGCTCTATGATGGAAACCTTCAAGGCCTACGTACTCGAGCATCCCTTGCATCCAGACTTTTCCTTGCCGATCCTCGACCTCACCGACTTGGGGATCGACTTGAGCTGGTATCCTTTTCCGGATAAACTTATTTATCCTGAAGTCGATGAGGGAGCGTGTACCGATCCGCCTGCTGGGGGCGATGGCCAGTCGGGGGCGGCCTGAGTGATTTTTGTTTTCCTTCGCATGTAATTTTCTGTTTTTCTTTTGTATTGCCTTCGGGCTTGAATGTACCAATTTTTCGAATGGAATAAAATACTCCTTTTCCGTATCTGATTCTTCACATGTACGATCGTCTCTATTGAATATTTGCATATGCATTTATACGAGTGTTTATGTAATTGCATCTGATGCCTTGTTCGCCTGATTGACTGTTTGAATGTTGAATGGATCCGTATGCATTGGTACACTTGAAAATTCTTACTTGTAAATTTCTTGCATGTGTGTGTTTGAACGAATCCGATCGTGTATGGTCCCTTCCTCCCGCTCGTCTTTCAGGAATAGCTCCACTTTGCCCCTTGTTTTTGTTTACTTAGTGTAAGTAAGGGGACGAAAATAGTATGTTGGACGAGCTATCTTGAGTTTTGCCAATTCTTTGAGGGGGGACGACTTTGTGCACGGTCGCTGAGTTCGATGGACGACCTCCGTAACCGTGTCTTTATGTGCGAGGGACATTCCATCTGTATGTATGTCCCGTGACTCACTTTATTGTTAGGGTCCCCCGTTAGGCTACGCCTGCCTTGTGTTTAAATGAAAGGCGAACGGTCTTGGTATGGAGAAGTCCTCGCAAGGGGCGTCGTCAGTTTATTCGACTCCGCATCCGTGGCTTGTTAGCACTTTTGTACCTCGGGTTGGCATGTTAGATGGCGACCCTCGATGGTATACGTTGTGATGGGGTAGGGACGCATCGCCTTGCCCGGGTACATCATGTTAGATGATGTACTTTTGAGGGCGTGCGAGCGTATCCACGGATTTAATTGGAGGGTCCTTCGGCTACGATCGCCTCGTATTTAAACGAAGGGCGAGTGATCGCAGCCCAAAGGAACTTTGCATGGACGAAGCTGTTGGTTCCATCGACCTCCAGGCCCATGGCTGCACTTTTCTACCTCGGATCGCCATGTTGAATGACGACCCTCGACGGTATATGTTGTGCTTGGAGGGGCAATCGCTTGCATAGATCTGTCAAGTTTAGACGATGACCTCTTGTAAGGCGAGCGAGCCATCCTCTTTTTAGTTGCTCGTTTTCGTCGAGGCGAATCATATAGATGGGACAGGAAAATCTCATTTTACTCTTTACACATTGGGTAACTGAAACTGAATACAGAGTTTTCACTGGTAGTATTTCTTCAAATGTACGACGTTCCAGGGATACTGGTCCGGAGTGCCGTCCGGTTGCTCAAGTTCGTAGGCTCCCCTAGTTAGCCACTTAGATATTCTGAAGGGGCCTTCCCAATTTGGGCCAAAGACTCCTGTGTGAGTCTGGACCTTTTTGAGGACTAGGTCGCCCACTTGGAACCGTCTTTCTTTGACCTTCGAATTGAAGAATTTCTCGGATCTCCTTTTGTGGATTGTGTTCTTCATTTCCGAGGTCAGTCGCCGTTCTTCGAGCATGTCCAGGTTGATCCGCCTGGCCATGTCATTGTCCATCGTCATCTCTTGTTCGGTTCGGTGGATTAGGACGGCGATCTCCGAAGGGATCACTGCTTCTGTTCCGAAGGCGAGGGCGAATGGGGTTTCGCCGGTTGAGTTCCTGGTCATCATTCGATATGACCACAAAACATCTGGAAGCTCGCTCGCCCATCGTCCTTGTCTGGATTCGAATCGTGCTTTGATTGTATGTTTGAGGATCTTGTTTACAGCCTCTACCTGCCCGTTTGTCTGGGGTGGTAGGGGGCCGAGAACAACATTTTGATTCCCCACTTCTCGCAGAATTGCATGACTTCCAAACCGTCGAACTGCTTCCTGTTGTCGGAGATTATAGCCTGGGGTAGCCCGAATAGGCATATGATATTCTTCCATATGAACTTAATTACTTGTTCTTGGCCGATTTTGTTGAGTGGCTCGGCCTCAGCCTATTTTGTGAAGTAATCGACCCCTACAATGGCAAATTTATATCCTCATGGCGCCGTTGGCAAGAGACTGATGAGGTGGATGCCCCATTGGGCGTACGGCCATGGGCTGTACATAAAGGTGAGCTACTCGGGGGAGAGTTTGATGTTTGGGCCCATCACTTGACACCTGTGACACGATCTGGCATAGGCGATTGCATCTTTCTGAAATGAAGGCCAGAAAAAACCTTGCCTGGTTGTTTTGTGGATGAGAGCTCGCCCGCCAGCATGGTTCCCACAGATCCCGTCATGGATCTCGGCTAAAACGAGCCGGCCTTCCTCCGGCGTAATGCACTTGAGAAGGGGAAGGCTGAAAGCTCGCTTGTAAAGCCGGTCGTCCAGTAGGGTGTATCTGGTTGCACGGAGTTGAAGCTGGCGAGCTTTGATACGGTCGTCAGGGACCGTTCCGTCCTTTAAGTATTTAATGAACAGAGTCATCCAGTTTTCCTCGGCAATGGCAATTGTGGTAACCAAGTTTCTGTCGATCGCCGGGTTTGCTGATTTCCTGATTTGGATGTTAGATAAATCGGCCGCCCCATCTGATGATGCCAGTTTGGATAGGGCATCGGCCTGAGAATTGTGCTCTCTCGGGACTTGTTCGATTAGCACTTACTCAAATTTCGTGCACATTTCAGCGACCAGCTCTTGGTATTTGATCATTTGTTCGCCGCGCGCCTCATATTCTCCCTTGACTTGGTTCACGACCAAGAGGGAGTCCATGAAGATGTGGAGACGGCGAACATCCAGGGCGAGGGCTAGATCGAGCCCACCCACCAAGGCTTTGTATTCAGCCTCATTATTGGTTGCCCGAAACCCGAAACATACATCATTTGTGAAACTTTGGCCATCGGGGCTGATGAGGACAGTCCCTGCCCCTGCTCGCGAGTTGGTTGCCGAGCTATCCACGTACAACTTCCAAGCAGGGCGACCGATCTGGGTCGGACTGGGTGGGAATGTTAATTCTACCACAAAGTCCGCCAGAGCTTGGACTTTGATCGCCGTGCGAGGAGCGTACGTGATACCGTATTGGGCGACCTCTAGCGACCACTTGAGGAGTGGCCCGTTAGTGTTGGGCCGGTGCAGGACTTGCCTTAAGGGGAGAGTCGTCAGGTCCTCCACTTAATGTTCGAAGAAGTAGGCCCTTAGCTTGCGAACACCCATGACTAGAGCGTAGGCGATCTTCTCCAGAGGCGTGTATCGCGTTTCCGCGTCATGAAGTGCTTGGCTAATGAAATAGATCGGCAAGTGGGCTTGCCCCTCTGCTCGTACTAAAACAGCACTTAGCGCGACCTCCGAGGCCGCCAGGTAAAGGAATAGTTTTTCGCCGGGGATCGGCTTTGCCAAGATCTGGGGGTTAGATAGATATTCCTTGATTTTGGCGAATGCTATCTGACTCTCCTTTGTCCATGCGAACCTCTTGTTCTTTATGGTCGCGAAGAATGGCTTTCTTTTATCCCCGAGCCGAGATATGAAACGTTTGAGGGCAGCTAGACAACCAGTGAGGCGTTGCACTTGTTTGATATTCCGTGGTTTCTGCATGTCGAGGATTGCCTGGATCTTGGTGGGGTTTGCCTCGATCCCTCTTTGGCTCACGATGTGCCCCAAGAACTTCCCAGAGCTTACCCCGAAGTTGCATTTCTTGGGGTTTAACTTCATATTGAACTTATCAAGGATGGCGAACGTCTCGGCAAGGTCATTGAGGTGATCTTCCTTCTTGAGGCTTTTGACCACGATGTCGTCAATGTAGACCTCCATGGTCTTGCCGATCTGGTTGGCGAACATCCCGTTGACTAGTCGTTTGTAGGTCGCCCCTGTATTCTTCAAGCCGAACGGCATTAGGACCCAAAAGTATATGTCTTTTTCCATGTGGAACGATGTGTGCTTTATGTATTTCTCCGCCATTGGGATTTGATGGTATCCGGCGAAGTCATCCATGAACGACATCATTTCGCAACCTGCTGTACTATCGGCCTTGTGATCAATATGAGGCATCAGAAAGTGGTCTTTTGGACATGCCACGTTGAGGTCGGTGAAGTCGATGCATAACCTCCATGAGTTGTTCGGCTTTTTGACGAGCACCGCGTGGGCGACCCACTGTGGTTCGTCTGTAGCTACTCCGATTAGTTTGTTATCGAGTAGTTTTTTGACTTATATGTCGAGCGCTGCGTACTTCTCAGGACCGAATTTCCTACGTTTCTGGTGAACAGGCTTCCTTGCCGAGTCGATCTTTAGATAGTGGCAAGCGTGTTCTGTACTTATGCCAACCATATCTTGATGTGACCAGGCAAAGACTCCGATGTTCTCACGTAGTAAATTGATTAGATCCTCCTTTAATTTGTGGTCGACTCTTGTGTCGATCTGTACTTCCCACTCCGGGCGGGCCGAATCTATCGTTACACATTCTAACTCTTCAATGGGGATGGTCGCTTCTCGTTTGGAATGATTTCTGGACTCGATCCTTGGATCGATGTCGAGGTTTGGCTCAAAACCGATCCTTGGCTCGATGTCGTCCATTAATCGATGTGAGATGGCGTCCTCTGAGTCGGGTTGGTTCGATGTGCTTGGCTCGTCGATCTCCATTGGTTGATGGTCGATCGTCTCGATGTTACAAATAGCACGGGAAGTATTGAAAGAAGTTGCGACACAGGAGTAATTCAAACATTTCTTAGCCATTAGTTGGTCTCCTTTTACAGTACCGACCGTCCCATCGGCAGTGGGGAATTTGATACAGTAAAAGAAAGAGGAGGCGACCGCCTCGAAGGTTTCTAGAAATGGGCGACCTAGGAACCCATTATAGATGCTGGGCCTATCTATGATTACAAAATTTAGGTTCCTAGTAATCCTAACCTTGGGATCGTAGTAACATATTAGCTCGACAAAGAGCTTGATCCTTCCATAGGCTTGGACTGTGCTGTCGCCGAACCGTTGGAGCACGGTGTCAAATGGCTTGATAAACTTGGTCAGGTTGCCGAGCTGGTCAAGAGCGTATTTGAATATGATATTGCAAAAGCTCCCATTGTCAACAAGCACGCGATCGACCATTTTCCCAAGGATACATGCAGAGATCACCAATGAATCCTCTTTGGGGCACTGCACTCCCTCCCTATCCTTGTTGGAGAAAGTGATCAGCGCGTCTTTGGAGACGGTCGGCTCTGGAGGTACCACAACATGGACCCTGCGAACGCCCTTAGCTCGGCCTTCCACTTTCTATTTGACATGGTGGAAACTGGGGAAAGGCCTCCGAGGTTCCCATCTCCAGACTGAAGCATATTAATCCGGCCGCCAGGGTTGATCGGAGGGATCGATTCATCAGAGTACTCCGGCTCATTCTGCTCGATCCTTGTGACCAGATTGGAAGGGATTCCATCGTTCTGTCGGCATTCGCGCCCTCCTGTCCTCTCTGCTCGAGGCTCTGGCTTGGTAACAAAGTTATCCAATTTGCCTTCCTCAAACAGTCGCCAGAGTTATTTGAGGAGGTCGCGGCACTGGCTGGTGTCGTGGCCGGGACTCTTATGGTAGGCACAGAATTTGCTGTGGTCTAGATGACCGTTGTCCCTTATCGACTTTGGTTTGTTGAGCCACTCGTGCCCCTTGATGGCGTTAAAGATGTGGGCCGGAGATAGATTGAGGTTGCGGAGGAGGTGAACCTCCACATCCTCGAATGTTTTAAATTCACCAGGCGGCTTTGCGACCGCCTTTCTGGGCTTGGCGACCTGCCTGATTTTCATCATGCGGTGGGGACCTTCTGGCCGAGCAACTTTGGCGGCGAAGTACGACGTGAAGTCGTTCGCCTGCTTCTCAAAACAATTAATCGAGTGAGGTGGTAGTGAGATGTACCACCTGTGGGCGAGGTCGCCCAATATCAATAGGAACATCCGACATTTCGTCGCGTCCGATGCTCCGCATCCGGTCATGTAAATCCGGAATTTGCTCAAATGGGTCTCAGGATCCGATCTCCCCTCATATAGAGGTGTTAGAGGGGGAGCGATCTTCGGTTGAACTGGGGCGAGCTCGATCTGGATCGCGAGTGGCTCACTTGGTCCCGCGATCGATCTCCTGGTGCCTGCCCCAGTTTCTAGGAGCGCCTTCATTTCATCGACTGGCGCTGCATGGTGGCCATCGCCGTAGCCTGACTGCTCGCTGATTGGCTCCCGGAGCGTGAGCCAAGGCGATCATGTACTGATCCCCTGGCCTCATGGTAGATGATGAGTTCTCCGCCACCGGGCTCAGTTCTTGGGCGAGCGGGGACCCGTTGGCCGGCTTGTCTTCTGGGAGTCAGATACGCCAAACTCCTAGTGACGGATTCGGACTCAGACACCTCCCGGCTGGGGCTTGAATGTCCGGGTCGCCACGAGGGATCACTCCATAGGCGGCTGAAGACGGAGTCGTCCCGCCTTACGAGAGCCTTTTCCTGTGGCTCGGGGCTTTCTGTCAATTTCTCAACAATCCCCTTGAGTTTCCGCTTGCCTGCTCGGCGGATGGCTGACGGAGTAATAGTGGGCGAATTGCATGCCCTCCGTCGCTCCCTGAGGATGGCTATAGCCTCCTCAATCTGTTCCGCGGTCTGGAACTGATCGAGTGAGAGGCTGGGACTGTCCCTCGGGGGCGGGAGTGAGAGTCTAGCGTCGTCGCGGTCACCTTCCGCCGTAGGTTGGGATTCGGTCTGGGCCGGAATGAGATGTCCAGCAAATCGTAGGGTGGCTCTTTTGGAGGTCGTTGCAGACGTCATGTTTCTGAAGGCTTTCTCTTTTAAGAACAGTGAGTGTTTCTCCAAGTATATGCCCGGAGAATAGTGAGTGTTCTTCGAGATGGTCGGAATAAAAATGATGGTTAAGATGCCCTCCTTCTAGCGCGAATTGTTGTTACCAAAAATATTATTCGGAGATGATATTGCTGGAATGATCGAGTAACAAACAAAATGCGAGAACACTTCCGTGGGAAAATAAATAACACAAGATTTTCCGGGGTCGTTAATCCCGGGCTTGAATGCTCTCGCGAGATGTTATTAATATAAATACTTTGGAGTACAAATATTAATGTTAAAATCTATTACAATGAGTCTAAAGACTTCTATTTATCTTAGCTATAGAGGGTGAAGATTGCCGGAAGAACCAGATGTGAAGCTCTGTGAGTTCTTGCTTTTGATGTTCTGTAAGTATGTATGAATATCGCTGTGATTGTGTGAGTATTCGTCAGATGAGTCTCTTGTTCTCTCTGTACGTTTTTCACTATCCTTAGACCACTGTTGGACGCCTGCTATTTATAGGAGACAAGGTTGTTGGGTCCTCTCCGGCGATCGTGGGCGACCGGCGTATTCTATATTAGAATAATGTGAGCGATCGTCCTGTCACGTGGGGCTGTTTCCTTAAAGTCCGAGGCTGCTGCCGGCAGCCAGCTGTGCGAGCCAATGAGAAGCCTCCACGCGTCCTGAGTTGCTGTCTGGGAAGGACCCACCTTGTACCTTTCAGCGGGCTTGTCGGTAGGTGTGAGGTTGGTGACAGGCTGGGGTGAAAGGCCTTATTCTGCGGCGCCTTTTTTGGATCTGCACGTGGGTCTACGTCCGATATTCGGTCTTCGAAGACTTTGACGGGTGTCGGATTCACATGCAGTATGAGACGATCGTCCACAGTCAGGTATCATCGGCGATCGCTAGATGCCTAGAGACGATCGCCTTGGACGCCGATCACTAGATGATTATCCAGCATCCGTCTTCTTTTACTGGTTTCTGACCATCGTGCCGATCGCCATCGAGGCGTATAAATCGCCGCACAACAGTATATCGTACTCTGTTTGTAATAAATCATAAGGTATATGATTTAATTGTGTTCAGGGGAGACGTGAGTTATCTTTGGTCAAGGATATAGAAAATCGGATATCGAGGATAGTTATCGTGATGACATAAGTATCAGGGTAAAGGTTTATTGGTATTGAATGGATGGTACCTTATTTAAGATTATTTGTATAACTGTGTATTCGTTCAGGGATGTTGTTCGTGGAAAGGATGTTCTCTTCGGCTTTGAGGTAATTTATGTATTGTTCAGTTATGAGATAATTATTATGTTGAGTTGTTGTATATGTTGTATGTTGAGGCTTCGTATATTGAGATTCGTACTGGTTGTTCGTTGAGGGATGTTGATCCCAGGACTATTGTTGGTATTAATGGTTGTGTTGATCGTCTCATTGGAGGATGTTGATGGATATGGTCCTCGGCTTTGAGGGAATCTATGCATTTGTTCAGTCATGTGGATAATTAGTATGTTGAGTTGTTATATATCTTGAGGTTTCGTGTAATGAGTTTCGTATCGGTTATTCGTTGAGGGATGTTGATCCCAGGACTGTTGTATTGAGATCATAGATCGTGTTGGTCATTCATTTGCGGATGATGATCCTATGGTTGATGTTTTGGATATAGATTAGTCGTGTCGACTTTTCATTTTCAGTCTGTTGTTGTTCACTTCGGTGAGTCTTTTGATCCTTATTGGATATGTGTTTCATTGAGTTTCGTTGTCATGTTGCATCGTGACATATCCGGAGTCATATCTGCGTGCCGATTGGTTATTGTGTAGGATTTTTAGCTGGGCACACTATGGTTATTTGTTGATATTTCCACATTGAACCGTGCACACGAGACGTAGTTCGTGAGTCTAATTAGGTACAAGACCACACATGTATTTGATCGATACCCAGGGTGGCTTGTGCACGAACACATTTCCGGATCGGGCGTACTATGACTTCCATCTTTGAGCCATATTGTTTGGTCGTTCATCCTTCATTTATGGTTGGGTATGTTCGACGGTTTGTGACTGGTTGTTCATACGCCCGAGGGGTATGTTCGACAGTCGGAGTTATTTCTTTGAGATCCATTATCGTTGATCATTTGGAGTTTACCTTGTTGATGGTATTCTCGGTTATTGTTGGTCCTTTGTTGATCATTTGGAGTTTACCTTGTTGAGGGTATTCTTGGTTATTGTTGATCTTTGTTGATCGTGTTGGGAGTTTACCATGTTGAGGGTACTCTCGGTTATCATTGATTCTTTGTTGGTCGTGCTTGGAGTTTGTCATGTTGGTGATATTTTCAGTTGACGTATCGGTTGATCATTGTTATTGATAGTATGAGCATTCGGACTATACATCGATGTTTCGGGATTTGTATTCATTGTCATGTGATAGTTGATCTACAGAAATGTTGTGTATTATTGGTTTATCCAGGTTGAGATTTGATTGTGTAATCCAACGGACAGGATTTGGCACAGACTGGATTATTTCCACACTTATGAGTTATGATGATGTTTTGAGGATTGTTGGTATTTTTGGAATACATTACAGATAATTGTTGTTGAGTTCATTTTGTCATTTGAGAATGCGAAATATGGATCATGGTAAGGATTGATTTAGTATGGATTGCTATGAATCAGTAAGTTTATAACGGTAAGATTACTTTGGTAGTATTCTTACTATATTATTACATTGGTATGTAATTATTTATGATGATGTGATCGATATCATTGTTGAGTATTGTGGTTGACCCCGTCATGGGCTTTATTTTTAGGTACTTGGAGATCGAGCTAGTAGTGTTCGTGAAGGGGTGAGCTTCCCGGGTGATACTGGCTGTGACATGATTTTGAGTATCGAGTATTCTTTTCTGGTTGTTTTATTTCCACTGCAAATGTGTATTTTGAACTGCATTTATCCGCTGCGTATGTATATTTCAAAATGGCTTTTCGGTATCTTTATCCGCTGTGTGTGTGTATTTTAAAAGGGCCTTTTTGGCATTTTGCGAACTTGGGTTATTTCGTTAAACCCTTTTTCCTAACTATTTTATCGGTACGTTTAAGGGGTGACTTAACGTACACTTTGAACTGTCGAAATTTGGCATTTCGCCTTGTATTTTCAAATGGTATTTTATGACGGTATTTGAGAACTATGTTTTTGGAAATATTTGAGTATTTTCAAAATATTACCGTCATCGGCCTTTTTGGCGATTTTGAACGTTTTGTAAATGGTTTTTAGCCTGGTGGGTTCCGGCGCGGGGCCCATGGCGCTGTAATAACCCGGATGATTTTGGGGGTGTTACAGAAGATGGTATCGGAGCTTGGGTTTTGTGAAACCCAGGCATGTGTGTTATGTGGCTCTACCGATACGGTAGTAGCGTGATTTTTGAAAATGAGTTTTTCTGACTTTTGAGTCGAACCGATTTTTGGAGTTTCCAAAAATTTTGAGATTCTTTTCAAATTGCTAATTGTGATATTGGTGTGTGTTGGTATTGTATTGAGACTTCGTGTGGGAGTCGTGTGCTAGTATCATGGGAGATCATCGACTTCACGCACCTGTAAGTATATTGGTTTGGTTATTCGCTTGTGGTGACACTTGATTGTTTTTGTGATGAGTTGGAAATTTTGGTTGATCTGTTGTTTGTGGCAAGGTTGCAAGTTTCGAGGACGAAACTTATTTTACGGGGGGTAGTATGTAATACCCGGATTTTCAGTATAATTTTTTCGCATTATTTTATCTGAGATATACTGTAGAGTTTGGTATCTATACAGTATGGATAAAATAAATTGAGGACCGAGACAGTTATACTTTTGTAATTGACGTGTTTGATTGACAGTTATATTGAGGATTTGTTGTATCAGGTTGAACTGATTTGGATGTCAGGTATATCGTATGAGAATATTTTTGGATTGAGTATATGTGTATTCAGTATGCCGTCTGTTCGTATCCAGTATGTCGAGACGAACAGGAACAATGGGATTTTTGGCTAAGTATATAGGCCATTACGTACGCTAAATTTCAGAGCTAACGTACGTTAAGTTGATAGTGCTACGTACGTTATGGCTAATATATTACGTACGTAACAAGAGGAATCGGACAGTTGGGCCCAGTGTCGGCAGCTTTCGGCACAAATGTGTGCAGGTGAGTCAACGGATGGAGTTACGTACGTTATACAGGGTGTATTACGTATGTAATACGAGTATAATACTGTAGAAAGTTAACGTACGTATTACGTACGTAACGGAATAAGTGTTACGTACGTTACGGGGCGGCTGGCTGAGTCGTGGACGAGAGGACCTGTAGTGGCCGAGCATGGTCGGCAGTGACTCGCAGGGATGGCCGATCACGGTCGTCAGTGACTCGCTGGGGGCTAGGACTGGCCGAATACGTACGTAGGCTGTGGCCGGTTACGGTCGTAAGGTCCGATTACGTACGTAAGGAAGCTGCCGGTTACGTACGTAAGGCTGTCGGCCAAAATGGACAGAAGGGTAGGCCACGGCCAGCTACGTACGTAAGGTCCCGCCGGTTACGTACGTAAGGTACCGGCAGGTCTCGGCCTATATACGGCCTGGACCGAGTCACATACGGCATTTTTCATTTTTCTTCGTTCCTTCCGCGATTTTTCACCATAGATTGATGGTTTTGAGTAGAATCAACTTATAACAACATGTTTTGGAAATTGGAATCATGGATTAACATCATCTCCACCCGGATCGAAGGTAAGAACACCTAAACTTTTGGTTTTTGGATGTTCTTGAGGTTTCTTGGTGATTTGGCCGATTTGCTTCGTTTTGATTCAGATTGTTGATTGAACTTGATTGTAAACTCGTAATCATTCAATACTCTTGAAGTTTTGTGGAACGAATTCAGGTATATCTTTGAATAATCGATTGAATTGGACTATGCCTTCAAAGTGTTCGATGAAATGTCTCAATGAGTAGAACTTGGAAAATTCTACACGTTTTCGTATGAATGATGGTTGAATTGATAATGTTGTGATGATTCTTGGTATTTATGAGAATTTTGTTAAGAGAAGATAATGAATTGGTGATCAAATGATTCGATTATGTTGTTATGATTATGGAATTGTAGTATTCTCGATGTTCTTGGTAGTTTGTTGCAATTCATGATGTTATGAGAAGTATATATGTTGAAGGACAAGATTATATATACCTTGAATTGTGAATAAGGATTTTTTAGATGTTAGAACACATCGAATTATGTCGTTTGAGGATTTTGAATGTGATGTCGGAATAAGTTGTGTTCTTAAGGAACTCTTGGATTATATATGAATTGATGAACATGTTTAAGTGATGTTGGTGTTTTGGATATGAATATGGAATATTCATATCTATAACTAAGTTATGTGTTTTGGTACAATATTCGTATAGGAATACGAATATGATTTTCGGGTTTGATAAGATTATGATTCACTTTTGAGTTTGAGAATTCATACGTATTGAACACGTGTTCAAATCGAATAATAAAATTATTTGAAACTTTTGGAATATGGTTATCTATAATGTTGAATTAATCGGATCGTCCGGATTGGTGATGATAATCGGTAATTGGTTTATATTATGAATTTACAAGGAGGAAACTTGTAATCGTGTTTAAGATTGAAGATGGAATCGGTAATGCTTAGACACTTGGTTAAATTGATTATTGATATGCTCTTCGTATTGTGGAATCGTATTGTGGTTTTGAATTCGTGTTTGATTGGTTCGGGTTGTTTGGATATGTGTTTAATCGGGATATTGTAGAACCATTGTGTTTGTTGATCGCTTATTGATTGTTATTTGTGATCATCGAGTTACGGCTTGTATTATGGATATGAGTTCGTATTTGTTGAGTTGGATTATTTGGTTTTATGTATATGATCGAGGTTTCGTTGAACCGTTGAGTTTGTTGGTTGGATATGTCGGTTATTGATTTTTATCGAATGTGTGTTAATCGGTTATTGCAATAGGTTGATATGTTTTGATCGTGGATTATGACCGTTGTGTTGCGGTTGAGGCTAAAGAGTTCGTAGATTGATTTTGGCCGGGGCTGAGGAGCTCGTATACTAAGGCAATGGATTTTGGTAACGGCTTCGTGGTATCGGTATCGAGGCAAGTTTCTACTTGTTCAGTTTATAATATTTGATGAATGGTTTCGTTTTCATTTCATTTATAATTCGTATAGCAATGTTGTTAGAAATGTAAGTTGTCGGGATAATGATTTGTATATCGTACTCTGGTTGTAATAATCATAAGGTATATGATTTAATTGTGTTCAGGGGAGACGTGAGTTATCTTTGGTCAAAGATATAGAATATCGGATATCGAGGATAGTTATCGTGATGACATAAGTATCGGGATAAAGGTTTATTGGTATTGAATGGATGGTACCTTATTTAAGATTATTTGTATAATTGTGTATTCGTTCAGGGATGTTGTTCGTAGAAAGGATATTGTCTTCGGCTTTGAGGTAATTTATGTATTGTTCAGTTATGAGATAATTATTATGTTGAGTTGTTGTATATGTTATATGTTGAGGCTTCGTATATTGAGATTCGTGCTGGTTGTTCATTGAGGGATGTTGATCCAGGACTATTGTTGGAGTTAATGGTTGTGTTGACCGTATCATTGGGGGATGTTGATGGATATGGTCCTCGGCTTCGAGGTAATCTAAGTATTTGTTCAGTCATGTGGATAATTAGTATGTTGAGTTGTTGTATATGTTGAGGTTTCATGTAATGAGTTTCGTTCGTATCGGTTATTGTTGATCCCAGGACTGTTGTATTGAGATCGTAGATCGTGTTGGTCATTCATTTGGGGATGATGATCCCAGGGTTGATGTTTTGGATATTGATTAGTCGTGTCGATTTTTCATTGTCAGTCTGTCGTTGTTCACTTCGGTGAGTCTTTTGATCCTTATTGGACATGTGTTTCTTTGAGTTTCATTGTCATGTTGCATCGTGACATATCTGGAGTCATATCTGCGTGCCGATTGGTTATTGTGTAGGATTTTTAGCTGGGCACACTATGGTTATGTGTTGATATTTCCACATTGAACCGTGCACACGAGACGTAGTTCGTGAGGCTAATTAGGTACAAGACTGTTGCTACCCAAAATATTATCCGGAGATAGATATTGCTGGAATGAATGGGCAGCAAACAAAGTGCGAGAGCACGTCCGTGGGGGGTGTATATAACACAAGATTTGTCAGGTTTGTTAGGCCCGGGCTTGAATGCTCTCGCGAGATGTTATTAATACTAATACGTTGGGGTACAAATATTAATGTAAGAATGTAATTACAATGAGTGTAAAAAATCCTAATTATCTAGCTGTTGAGTGCCGAGTTCTTGAACTGCAGGGAGTTCTTGCTCTCGTTTCTGCCGACTGTCTTATGAGCTAAGAGGTTTCGAGAGTGAGAGATAGAAAGATGTCCGAAGTGTATAGCGTAGCCAAGAGTGAGAAAGCCAACTGAGTCCATAGAAAAGCAGAGAGAGCCTGTTCCAAGTGCAGGAAGCCTTCTATTTATAGTAGCTGAGATGCCTTTTCCTGACGGGCGATCGCCTTTCTTGTAATATAATAAGGGGGCGATCGTCTTTTAGCGGCATGGGCTGGCAGACAGCTGTGCGGACCAATGAGAAGTCTGCACGCGTCCTGAGTCGCTATCTCGGAAGGTCCTACTTTGCACCTTTTCGGCAGGTCTGTCGGTAGGTGGGATTGGTGTCAGGCTGTGGTCAACGATCCATGTTCTGCGGCGCCATTCGCGGATCTACACATGGGTCCTTGCTTCGAGCTTCGGCCTTCGCAGACTTGGCGGATGCTAGCCTCGCGTGGCATGAGGAGGTCGTCCTTGTCCGGGCACCAGAGTCGATCGCCAGGTGCCAAGAGACGATCGCCTTAGATGTCGATCGCTCGGCACTTGGGTTTGATCTGGGATCCCCGTTCTTGTAGGCAAGTCTGCCTTGGTCTATTCGACTCTGGCTCGGTCGCCCGGCATTTGTGCCGATTGCCTGTTGAGGTGTATAAATCTCGATACACCAATTGCCCCCCAGCTTTCTCCGATGTTGAAGACATGGGGTGAGGTGGTTCTTATTGGCGATCGTTGAGGATAAAGACGGGTGATCCGTTGTGCGGACTTTGGTCTCAGATTTGGGCGACCTGATCGATTGGCGAGCTATCTTCGGTATTATACCTGTGATCTTCAATTTTATAGATCCCTCGTGGACGGCCATTTGTTTCGACCTTGAGGAACCGTGCACAGTCGCGTAGTTCGATGGACCGACCTCCATGACCGTTTCTTGTGCGCGAGGGATATTCCACCTGTAGGTTTGTCTCGCGACTCACTTTATTGTGAGGGTCCTCCGTTAGGCTGCGCCCGCCTCGTATTTAAACGAAGGGCGTGCGGTCTTGGTCTGGAGGAGTCCTTGCGCGGGGTGTCATCGAATTAATCGACTCCACGTCCACGGCTTGTTAACACTTTTCTACCTCGGATCGTCATGTTAGATGGCAATCCTCGATGGTATACGTTGTGACGGGGGTAGGGACGCGTCGCATTGTCCGGGTCCACCAAGTTAGAGGATGCACCTTTGGGGTCGGGTGAGCATGTCCACTGATTTGTTTAGAGGGTCCTTCGGCTACGCCCGCCTTGTATTTAAACTAAGGGCGAGCTATCACAGCCCAAAGGAACCTTGCATGGACGAAGCAGTCGGTTCCATCGACTTCTAGGACCATGGCTGCACTCTTCTACCTCGGATCGTCAAGTTAGATGGCGATCCTCGATGGTATATGTTGTGCTGAGGGAGGCGATCTTGTGCCTTAGTATATCATGTTAGATGATGAGCCGTAGATGGCGAGCGAGTCCTCCATTTTCGGAGATGTTGTTTGATTCTGGCGATCGGGTTGGAAGACTGGTGATCGTCGTTCTGACGCCGATCGCGGCATTTGATTCTTTCCGCCCGGGGCTCCGGCTATGTAACTAGACTGTCCAGCTTGCCCTCCTCAAACAATCTCCAGAGTTGTCTGAGGAGGTCGCGGCATTGATCGGTGCTGTGGCCGGGACTCCTGTGGTAAGCACAGAACTTGTTGCGGTCCAGATGACCGTGGTCCCTTACTGCCTTCGGCTTGCTTAGCCGTTCGCGCCCCTGGATGGCATAGAAAATTTGAGCCGGAGATAGACTGAGGTTATGTTAGAGATGGGTTTCCACGTCCTCGAAGGTCCTGAAATCTCCGGGTGGCTTGGCGACCGCCTTATTGGATTTGGCGATCGTCGTCTCTGCCCCCTCATCTTGGCGAAGGGCGAGCAACCTTCGCCTGGCCAAAAAGTCTGCGGCCTTGGCGCGAAAGAGTGCGTAGGTTGGGGGGATGTCCTTCGTAAGGTGCCTGAACATGGGCGAAAGACCATTGAATCCCCCTAGAACCGAGTACAGGGCGATCTCGTCACTTACGGGTTTGCCGTTGAGGATAATCTCATCTACCCGGTTGATGTAGTCTGCGTCGGAATCTTCTTCCCCCTGCCTAATTTTCATCATGCGATGGGGACCTTCTGGTCGAGCAACCTTGGCGGCGAAATACGTTGTGAAGTCGTTCGCCAGTTGTTCAAAGGAACTGATTGATCGCGGTGGCAATGAGATGTACCACCTATGGGCCAGGTCGCCCAATGTTAATGGGAACATTCGGCACCTGGTCGCGTCTGATGCCCCGCATCCGGTCATGTATATCTGGAACTTGCTCAGGTGAGTCTCAGGGTCCGATCTCCCCTCGTACAAAGGTGTTTGAGGAGGAGTGATCCTTGGCTACACGGGGGCAAGCTCGATCTAGACCGTGAGCGGCTCACTCGGCCCAGCGATCTTTCTCTCGGCACCTGCCCCAGTTTCTAGGAGCGCCTTCATGCCATCGAGCTGGCATTGCATTGCGGCCATCACTATGGCTTGGTCCCTCGTGGTTTGGCTCTCGGAGCGGGAGCCTAGGCGATCGAGTACCGATCTCCTGACTCCGCGGGAGGCGATGAGGTCGTCGCCGCCAATCTTGGTTTTTTGGCGAGGAGGAGCCAGACGGATGTCCTGCCCTCTGGGAGTTGGATAAGCTGAACTCCTGGTGACGGATTCGGGCTCCGTCGTCTCATGGCTGGGGCCAGAATGCCCCGGTCGCCAAGATGGGTCGCTTCCTAGGCGACTGAAAACAGACCCGTCCCGCCTCGTGAGTGCTTCTGCTCGTGAATCGGGGCTTCTTGACGATCGCTCGA
The DNA here is from genome assembly GCA_033398695.1 of Orobanche coerulescens. Lineage (NCBI taxonomy): Eukaryota > Viridiplantae > Streptophyta > Magnoliopsida > Lamiales > Orobanchaceae > Orobanche > Orobanche coerulescens. The sequence continues at coordinate 96,037,208 of CM065810.1, read as the reverse complement.
CAAGTAACCCCTTGAGCTTCCGCTTGCCCGCGCGGCGGATGGCCGATGGGTTAATTGCGGGTGCGTCGAATGCTCTTCGTCGCTCCCTTAGGATGGCCATAGCCTCCTCGATCTGTTCCGAAGTTTGGAACTGGTCGAGTGAAAGGCTAGGGCCGTCCCTCGGGCGCAGGATCGAGAGTCTCGCGTCGCCGCGTCTACCCTCTACCGTAGGCTGGGGCTCGGACTGAGCCGAAATAAGGCGTTCGGCGGTTCGGAGAGTGGATCTCTTCGATGTGGTGGGAGACGTCATGAATATGAAGGCTTTTCTTTAAAGGACAATGAGTGTTTCTTCAAGTATATGCCCCGGAGTACAGTGAGTGTTCTTCGAGACGATTGGAATAAAAATGAAGGTTAAGATACCCTTCCTCTAGCGCCAATTATTGTTACCCAAAATATTATCCGGAGATAGATATTGCTGGAATGGATGAGCAGCAAACAAAGTGCGAGAGCACGTCCGTAGGGGTGTAAATAACACAAGCTTTGCCGGGTTTGTTAGGCCCGAGCTTGAATACTTTCAGGAGATGTTATTAATAATAATATGTTGGGGTATAAATATTAATGTAAGAATGCAATTACAATGAGTGTAAAAGGTCCTAGTTATCTAGCTGTTGAGTGCCGAGTTCTTGAACTGCAGGGAGTTCTTGCTCTCGTTTCTGCCGACCGTCTTATGAGCTAATAGGTTTCGAGAGTGAGAGATAGAAAGATGTCCGAAGTGTATAGCGTAGCCAAGAGTGAGAAATCCAACTGATTCCGGAGAAAAGCAGAGAGAGCCTGTTCCAAGTGCAGGAATCCTTCTATTTATAGGAGCTGAGATGCCTTTTCCTAACGGGCGATCGCCTTTCTTGTAATATAATAAGGGGGCGATCGTCTTTTAGCACATGGGTTGGTTGCCTTAAAGTCCGCGGCATGGGCTGGCAGATAGTTGTGCGGACCAATGAGGAGTCTGCACGCGTCGTGAGATGCTGTCTCGGGAGGTCCTACTTTGCACCTTTTGGCGGTTCTGTCGGTAGGTTGGATTGGTGACAGGCTGTGGTCAACGATCCATGTTCTACGGCACCATTCGCGGATCTGCACATGGGTCCTTGCTTCGAGCTTCGGCCTTCGCAGACTTGGCGGATGCTGGCCTCGCGTGGCATGAGGCGGTCGTCCTTGGCCGGGCACCAGAGTCGATCGCCAGGTGCCAAGAGACGATCGCCTTAGATGTCGATCGCTTGGCACTTGGGTTTGATCTGGGATCTCCGTTCTTGTAGGCAAGTCTGCCTTGATCTATTCGACTCTGGCTCGGTCGCCCGACATTTGTGCCGATCGCCTATTGAGGTGTATAAATCTCGACACAACAAACACCACACGTGTATTTGATCGATACCCGGGGTGGCTTGTGCACGGTGTAATATCCGCAATTTTTGATTTTCGGTAAATTTCTTTTTTCGGTCGGAGTCCGTTTTGACGACTCTCTCATGACCGTTTCGTAATTCTGAGAATGATTAATTCCACACTTTTTGACATCCGAGTTCGTTTCGGTGTCGTTTCGTTGAGTTCCGTGCTTTTTAGCGACTTTTCCGCACTTGAGTTCGATTCTTGCGAATCTCGTTCGAAACTGCTGTTTCGTGCTTCCCGTAAGTCCGTTTAACTTTGTTAGACGTGTTGTGAACTTCGGTTTGGTTATTCGATCACATATCGTGATTTCCGGGCGTTTTGGGCCATTTTGTAATTTCTTGAAAGTTACGGGTATCCGTATCTGTAATTGTTGTCTCGACCCGTTTCTTGGTCGTGTATGATTAATTATGATATTATCTTTTCATTTCAGGTCGTTGATGTTGTCCGCGAACTTTTCGTCGTGTTCGTTCCGTACGTTTTCGGAAATCGGGTCGTCGAGCCCTGGCGGTTGCGGGACTGGCCGGACGGTTGCGGGACTGGCCGGATGATTGCGGGCACCGGACGGATGGGTGCGGCAAGAACCGACGGAGCGTACGCTACGGCCGGAAGGCTGCGCGCGCTAACCGACAGGTGTAGCGCACGCTACCGGATGGCCTAACGCACGCTAGCAGGTCTGGACAGTGGAGTCCTGGGGGTTCTGGAATCGGTCAGGATCGGCAGGTAGCGCACGCTACTGTCGGACGCTGCGTACGCTACGGCCGGCAGGTAGCGCACGCTACGGCCGGAAGGCTGCGCGCGCTAACCGACAGGTGTAGCGCACGCTACCGGATGGCCTAACGCACGCTAGCAGGTCTGGACAGTAGAGTCCTGGGGGTTCTGGAATCGGTCAGGATCGGCAGGTAGCGCACGCTACTGTCGGACGCTGCGTACGCTACGGCCGGCAGGTAGCGCACGCTACGGCCGGAAGGCTTCGCACGCTACCTGGCCGAGCAGTCTAGTCCAGAAGGCTACTGGATCGCGGCCTGGGCCGATAGCGCACGCTAGCTCGGCAGCCTAGCACGCGCTAGTCCGGCCCAGTATAAATGTGGCTGAGCAGTCACATTTCATCTCGTTTTTCACTTCCTTCCTTCTCTGTCCGCGACTGGCGATTCATAGGTGACGAAGCCATGTTGTTTAACAACAAATCCACGAAGTTCTTGAGTTCATAACATCAATCAATCATCCGTTATCATCCTTTGATCCAGCGAATCAAGGTAATCTTACCTTAGAACCCTAACTTCGTGAATTTGGAGGTTTTTGCATTTTCGTCCGATTCGTTCCGTGTTGTTGATTAATACACGATGGGTATGATTAATCTTGGTAGTATTCTTGTGTTTAACATCATTTAATCCATTGTTCTTCGTCGAATCGAAGTATATTTCTTGATTTTCTTCGAATTGACTTTTTGGGGGATTTGTCCTCGATCTCATTTTTCATCCGTTTTCGATGGATCGATTATGGTTAAATGATGTTGTTAAACATATTCTATGGATTGTATATCCATATTTCAACTTGGAATTCCGTTTTCGTGTTTTGACGGGACGAATCGTGTTCTTGGCCGTTTTGGGGGAAATGCTTGAACTTTCGTCTTTCGTTCTTTGAATTCAACGGCTTTAAGTCGTGTTAGTGAATTCATTTCATTGTTGTTATTGTCCTTCGTAGTTTATGAACGCGAGTTGGCGATCGGTGGAGTCGGCGGGTTCGTAGTCGGTTCGTGTCAACCCACTTCGGTCGATTCTTCGCGTTGTTCTTATTCGAGGCAAGTATCTTGCCCATACATTTCATGTTTCGTTGATATAATTCATGATAAATGATTTTATGCGAAATCCAATGTTTAATGAGCGTAAAAAGGGATTGGTATGTTCTCGATAAATGTTGTCTTTCAACGATAATTCGTATACTTCGTGAATATGTATTCTCAGAATATGTGGTTTGGTATGTTGAAAGATAACATGATCTCTTCGAGTGAGTTAATAGACCGTAATCCTTTGCCGGGGATTACATATTGTTATTGTGTACTTGTTCGGTAAGAACGAAACGTGTGTGATATTAGTTGCTACTCCTTGAAAGGAGGTTGTGATGCTTAATGTTGTTTGGCTTCATAAGTGATTATTGTTGTGTGCTTGATGCATGTGATGTGCCTCCGGGTATGATTGTTGAATCTCCGGGATCCATACTTTCTAGTATGGGTCGGGCGTGACCGTAGGGTTATCCAAATCGGGTATGTCTTGCGGGACTCCGAGGTTCGTGGCTTGTTAGCCCGATGCCGAGATAACTTGTGGGGTTATCATCGGGTATGTCTTGCGGGAACTCCGAGGTTCGTGGCTTGTTAGCACGATGCCGGGATAACTTATAGTTGTGGCTTGATTATGTAAGTATATGTGCTTTTAGTCACGTGACTGCGGTTACGGTGACATGTGATTTGATATAGTTTCCGTGTGGGTTATTCACTCGGGTTTGTTCTATGGGAGCATCTGAGGTCCGTGGCATGCTAGCACGGGACGCGAATAATCTATGGAAACAGGTTGTTACGGTATGATCGGGTCGTGGACCCCACTTGTTGTTATCAAATTTATGTTTTGGGAAAATGACTTTTGGGCTGTGTCCCTAAATGTTTTCGAAAGGCCTGAGAATTTGTAAATCCCAATGTATTCAAAACTCCCGAGGTCGTAAAATGTTTTTCACAAGATATATATAGGGTTTACCCTATCTTTTGATTTAATCGTTTGATTAAGTGAATCACCTAGGGAAGTATGTTTATGATTAACATGTTTCTTGGAGTATGATATGTATGGCTCGTTTTCGTATTTATACTTGCACTAGCAAAACAGTGGAGTTTTGCTAACCCCCGAGTATTCAGGGGGTGGATGTCTATTTTTGCATTCAGGTTTTGGAGCATAACACAGGGTCGGCACGAAGGATGATGAAAGATGAACGATACTAATCACACGAGGATCCGTTGATGTCGTATTGGTCTAGTTGTATTTTCTTTTCCGCTGCAGTATCTTTTCCCCGTTGTACGAGAGTTTATTGTATTTTGACTCCTGCATGGGTATGTGTTTGTAATTGAGTTGTATATTTTATTGAAAGACCAAATAGGTCTACTGAGTCATTTAAGCCTTGAAGGCATTGTCGAGATGTTAAATGTTGTTACCAGCCTGGTAGATCCTCGAGGAGAGGGTCTACGGCGTGTAATATCCCTGAGTGGATTGGGGGTGTTACATAAATGGTATCGGAGCGCTAGGTTGTGGAAACCTAGGCTGTCGGGTCAGTGGTGTCTATTGAGTTTTGTCTCATCGGATTTAGTCTGACTGAGTCGTGTCGCGACGCGTTGTTTGAGTTTGTTGGTCGTGATTAGTATCGTGGGGCGATCATCATCTTAGTGCGACTTGTAGCTGTAAGTCTCCCTTCTTTGTGTTGTGCCTCGTGTGACACGAGCTATTTTTATGATTATTTGTTAAGTGACGGAATCCTCTTATGGATTTTGATTTCTTGATATGTGGTTATTTGACTCTCATATTTCGTTCATATGAGGAGTATTGTTGCTGGACTGTGCATGTTGAACTGTATTTCTTTTATCCGCTGCGTGAGTTCTTTTGTAATGACTTTCGGTATTTTACCGACTGAGTTTTATTTCGAAAACCGATTCCCTTAACCGAGTTTTTGGCATTATGGCCTTGATCGTTTTGGCAAAATTCTTACGACAGTATTTAATACTTTGTAAATGGCTTTTGTAAGTTTTTGAATTATTACCGTCATCGGCCTTTTTGGCATTTTTGTAAATGGTTTTTAGTCTGGTGTGTTCCGGCGTGGGACCACGGCGCTATAATGTTCTGTGTAATTACCTGAAATTTTTGGGCATTCTAGCCCATTGAACTATTTTTGAAAACCTTGAGTATCTTAGAAAATTAAAATTCGAGACGTACTTTTAAAACGAATTATTTTCTCGCAGTACTTTCAAGGTGCCTTCTAGTGCCGCAATATGTTTCAAAATTATTCCAATTGAGGACCAAAATATTTTGAGATATTTTCAATTATTTTTAGAAATGCAGTTGCTTAGACCCAAGTGTCGAATATTCTGAAAGTTTTCACTAAAAGAAAGGTGTCCTCATTTTTGTTCAAACGCAAGATGATTTTCAAAGTCTCAAAAATGATGTTTGTTCAACTTTTTGTAAAATGATACTCAAGATCAACTGGTGTTTCCAAACTGTCTTCAAAAGGTGGTTTTCGTTTTAAAACCCATCATTTCCTGCTTTTGGTCGGAGAAAGTGTGTATGATGTTTGTATTGTTGTTAGGGTGTTAGCCTCCGAATTGTGATTGAATTGGTGGTGTGAACGTTGAGTCGTTCGCCACGCATATGTTTTGTTAGCCCTCTGTGAGAGGTGTGAACTGGTGTTTACTGTTTATCGCCTCGTGGTGATTTGCGTGTTGTCGCACTAGTGTGAGCTGATAAAGCTTGGATTTTTGTGCGTTATACACATGGGTGATTATTTCATGATGTTTGTGATTGTGTGCTGGCTATCGTTCGGGATGTTGTAATCGTCGAACGATGCCGTTGTTGTTGTGATTTTTGTATGCGTTGATATGTTATGCTGAGTTGGCATCTCCGGTATGTTGTTTTGCGGTGTTTTGTTCCATTGTATCGAGCATTTATATTTTCGGTATGCCGAGCCGAGACGTTTCAACCGTGATGTGCCGGGGCATGCACGTGTATATTGTCCTTCTCGTCGGTAGCACATTTCAAGTGTGGACTCGAGGGACACCAAATTCAATTTTGCGAATTGGCTACCGAGACTTTCGGAGTTCGCGCTTCAGCGCATTTATCAGAATCGGCTTTGAGAGGCCTTTGAAGGATGTTTCTGTCGGTTGCTTGTTGTGTTGTCGCCTTGATTTCGTTGTTGTGAGTTTCGGGGACGACACTTCTTTTAGAAGAGGTCGAATATAATACCCGTATTGTTTTTGGCTTCTGCATTTTCTCTTTCTCAATTCTATCGATTCGCTCGTGTTCGTTGATACTTTTTGAGCTTGTTCTGTATTCCGGTTTCATCGTTCGAACGAGTTGTGATCTTGTTGTGGGTCGATCTGGTTATCGATGTGACTTTTTCGGGTTCAGTTCGATTCTTGTGAACCTTGTTCGGGAGTGACATCATTAGGTTCTACTAGTTCTTTTATTCGAAGTGGATCGGATTTTGAACTTCTGTATATTCTACTTTGTCGACTCATTTATGTTCGTTGACATTTCTGAGTTTGTCCTGCCCCTTGTTTTTGTTTATCGAACGAGTGTGGTATCGTTTTGGAATAACTCGTTTGTAGTTGTGACTTTTCAATCGCTATTCCCTTTCCTGTGGATCTTATGGGAATGCATGTCTTGTTGTTCTCACCAGATCATCCTGGGAATTGATGTTTGAATTTTATTATCCTTCGTGTTTCAGACATGATTGTTCGATTTTTGTTGTCCTGATCGTTTATTTGTTCGGTTTTTGTTCTCGTTTCGTGATTGTTGAGCGTTCAGGCTCCTTCGTGATTCCCTTAAGTTCGGGAAATTAGTCTCGTTTTCGATCTTCAAACCCTTGGGCGGTGGAATTCCGTATTTGTTCAGCGATTGGCTCGCGTTTTGATTGATGTACCGTTGGGTCGGTCAATCTTATTGATTTTTGTTCGTTGTGTTTTGCGATTGTTCGGATAATTGACTTGATTGTATTATCCATTTGATGACGTTTGTCACTTGTTGGTTTTATGATATCCCTAACGGCGACGTTGTGTTGGTCGTCGTGGAGCGTGTTTTTCACACCGTATATTCCGTTGCGTTGTTTGTAACATTTCGCCGTTGGGCGTTAGTTACGCATTCTTGTATATCTCGTTGAGTTTTTCCTGGCGGAATATTCCTTCTCCCTACTTGTTTTAAGTTTCGAGACGAAACTTCTTTTAAGGAGGGTAGAATGTAATATCCCCAATTTTCGATTTTTGGTAAATTTATTTTTCTGTCGGAGTCCGTTTTGATGACTCGCTCATGACCGTTTCGTAATTCTGAAAATGATTAATTCTACACTTTTTGACATCCGAGTTCGTTTCGGTGTCGTTTCGTTGAGTTCCGTGCTTTTTAGCGACTTTTCCGCACTTGAGTTCGATTCTTGCGAGTCTCGTTCGAAACTGCTGTTTCGAGCTTCCCGTAAGTCCGTTTAACTTTGTTAGACGTTTTGTGAACTTCGGTTTTGTTATTCGATCACATATCGTGATTTCCGGGCGTTTTGGGCCATTTTGTAATTTCTTGAAAGTTACGGGTATCCGTATCTGTAATTGTTGTCTCGACCCGTTTCTTGGTCGTGTATGATTAATTATGATATTATGTTTTCATTTCGGGTCGTTGATGTTGTCCGCGAACTTTTCGTCGTGTTCGCCCGTGACGTTTTCGAAATCGGTCGCCGAGCACAGCGGTTGCGGATCGCCGACGGTTATGGATCGCCGGACGACAGGGCACCGGCCGTACGGGTGCGGCAAGAACCGGCGTAGTGTACGCTACGGCCGGAAGGCTGCGCGCGCTAACCGGCAGGTGTAGCGCACGCTACCGGATGGCCTAACGCACGCTAGCGGGTCTGGACAGTGGAGTCCTGGGGGTTCTGGAATCGGTCAGGATCGGCAGGTAGCGCACGCCATCGTTTGACGCCAGACGCTACGGCCGGCAGTAGCGCACGCCACGGCCGAAGGCCGCGACGCTACTGGCCGAGCAGTCTAGTCCGTAGGCTCTTGGATCGCGGCACAGCCGAGAAGCGCACGCTAGCTCGGCGACTTAGCGCGCTAGTCCGGCCCAATATAAATGTGGCTGAGCAGTCACATTTCATCTCGTTTTTCACTTCCTTCCTTCTCCGTCCGCGACTGGCGATTCATAGGTGACGAAGCCATGTTGTTTAACAACAAATCCACGAAGTTCTTGAGTTCATAACATCAATCAATCATCCGTTATCATCCTTTGATCCAATGAATCAAGGTAATCTTACCTTAGAACCCTAACTTGAATTTGGGGTTTTTGCATTTTCGTCCGATTCGTTCCATGTTGTTGATTAATACACGATGGGTATGATTAATCGTGGTAGTATTCTTGTGTTTAACATCATTTAATCCATTGTTCTTCGTCGAATCGAAGTATATTTCTTGATTTTCTTCGAATTGACTTTTTGGGGGATTTGTCCTCGATCTCGTTTTTCATCCGTTTTCGATGAATCGATTATGGTTAAATGATGTTTTTAAATATATTCTATGGATTGTATATCCATATTTCAACTTGGAATTCCGTTTTCGTGTTTTGACGGGACGAATCGTGTTCTTGGCCGTTTTGGGAGAAGCGCTTGAACTTTCGTCTTTCGTTCTTTGAATTCAACGGCTTTAAGTCGTGTTAGGGAATTCATTTCATTGTTGTTATTGTCCTTCGTAGTTTATGAACGCGAGTTGGCGATCGGTGGAGTCGGCGGGTTCGTAGTCGGTTCGTGTCAACCCACTTCGGTCGATTCTTCGCGTTGTTCTTATTCGAGGCAAGTATCTTGCCCATACATTTCATGTTTCGTTGATATAATTCTTGATAAATGATTTTATGCGAATTCCAATGTTTAATGAACGTAAAAAGGGATTGGTATGTTCTCGATAAATGTTGTCTTTCAACGGTAATTCGTATACTTCGTGAATATGTATTCTCAGAATATATGTGTTGGTTTGGTATGTTAAAAGATAACATGATCTCTTCGAGTGAGTTAATAGACCGTAATCCTTTGCCGGGGATTACGTATTGTTATTGTGTACTTGTTCGGTAAGAACGAAACGTGTGTGATATTAGTTGCTACTCCTTGAAAGGAGGTTGTGATGCTTAATGTTGTTTGGCTTCATAAGTGATTATTGTTGTGTGCTTGATGCATGTGATGTGCCTCCGGGTATGATTGTTGAATCTCCGGGATCCATACTTGCTAGTATGGGTCGGGCGTGACCGTAGGGTTATCCAAATCGGGTATGTCTTGCGGGGACTCCGAGGTTCGTGGCTTGTTAGCCCGATGCCGAGATAACTTGTGGGGTTATCATCGGGTATGTCTTGCGGGGACTCCGAGGTTCGTGGCTTGTTAGCACGATGCCGGGATAACTTATGGTTGTGGCTTGATTATGTAAGTATATGTGCTTTTAGTCACGTGACTGCGGTTACGGTGACATGTTATTTGATATAGTTTCACTGTGGGTTATTCACTCGGGTTTGTTCTATGGGAGCATCTGAGGTCCGTGGTTTGCTAGCACGGGACGCGAATAATCTATGGAAACAGGTTGTTATGGTATGATCGGGTCGTGGACCCCACTTGTTGCTATCAAATTTATGTTTTGGGAAAATGACTTTTGGGCTGTGTCCCTAAATGTTTTCGAAAGGCCTGAGAATTTGTAAATCCCAATGTATTCAAAACTCCCGAGGTCGTAAAATGTTTTCACAAGATATATATCGGGTTTACCCTATCTTTTGATTTAATCGTTTGATTAAGTGAATCACCTCGGGAAGTATGTTTATGATTAACATGTTTCGTGGAGTATGATATGTATGGCTCGTTTTCGTATTTATACTTGCACTAGCAAAACAGTGGAGTTTTGCTAACCCCCAAGTATTCGGGGGGTGGATGTCTATTTTTGCATTCAGGTTTTGGATCATAACACAGGGTCGGCACGAAGGATGATGAAAGATGAACGATACTAATCACACGAGGATCCGTTGATGTCGTATTGGTCTAGTTGTATTTTCTTTTCCGCTGCAGTATCTTTTCCCCGTTGTACAGGAGTTTATTATATTTTGACTCCTGTGTGGGTATGTGTTTGTAATTGAGTTGTATATTTTATTGAAAAACCAAATCGGTCTACTGAGTCATTTAAGCCTTGAAGGCATTGTCGAGATGTTAAATGTTGTAACCAGCCTGGTAGATCCTCGAGGAGAGGGTCTACGACGTGTAATATCTCTGAGTGGATTGGGGGTGTTACACACGGACACATTTTCGGATCGGGCGTATTATGACTTCCATCTTTGAGCCATATTGTTTGGTCGTTCATCCTCCATTTATGGTTTGGTATGTTCGACAGTTTGTGACTGGTTGTTCATACGCCCGAGGGGTATGTTAGACATTTGGAGTTATTTCTTTGAGATCCATTATCGTTGATCATTTGTAGTTTACCTTGTTGATGGTATTCTCGGTTATTGTTGGTCATTTGTTGATCATTTGGAGTTTACCTTGTTGAGGGTATTCTTGGTTATTGTTCATCTTTGTTGCTCGTGTTAGGAGTTTACCATGTTGAGGGTACTCGCGGTTATCATTGATTCTTTGTTGGTCGTGCTTGGAGTTTGTCATGTTGGTGATATTCTAGGTTGACGTATCGGTTGATCATTGTTATTGATCGTATGATCATTCGGACTGTACGTCGATGTTTCGGGATTTGTATTCATTCTCATGTGATAGTTGATCTACAGAAATGTTGTGTATTATTGGTTTATCCAGGTTGAGATTTGATTGTGTAATCCGATGGACAGGATTTGGCACAGATTGGATTATTTCCACACTTATGAGTTATGATGATGTTTTGAGGATTGTTGGTATTTTTGGAATACATTACAGATAATTGTTGTTGAGTTCATTTTGTCATTTGGGCCATTTTGTAATTTCTTGAAAGTTACGGGTATCCGTATCTGTAATTGTTGTCTCGACCCGTTTCTTGGTCGTGTATGATTAATTATGATATTATGTTTTCATTTCGGGTCGTTGATGTTGTCCGCGAACTTTTCGTCGTGTTCGTTCCGTACGTTTTCGGAAATCGGGTCGTCGAGCCCTGGCGGTTGCGGGACTGGCCGGACGGTTGCGGGACTGGCCGGACGATTGTGGGCACCGGCCGTACGGGTGCGGCAAGAACCGGCGTAGTGTACGCTACGGCCGGAAGGCTGCGCGCGCTAACCGGCAGGTGTAGCGCACGCTACCGGATGGCCTAACGCACGCTAGCGGGTCTGGACAGTGGAGTCCTGGGGGTTCTGGAATCGGTCAGGATCGGCAGGTAGCGCACGCTACTGTCGGACGCTGCGTACGCTACGGCCGGCAGGTAGCGCACGCTACGGCCGGAAGGCTGCGCACGCTACCTGGCCGAGCAGTCTAGTCCAGAAGGCTACTGGATCGCGGCCTGGGCCGATAGCGCACGCTAGCTCGGCAGCCTAGCGCGCGCTAGTCCGGCCCAGTATAAATGTGGCTGAGCAGTCACATTTCATCTCGTTTTTCACTTCCTTCCTTCTCCGTCCGCGACTGGCGATTCATAGGTGACGAAGCCATGTTGTTTAACAACAAATCCACGAAGTTCTTGAGTTCATAACATCAATCAATCATCCGTTATCATCCTTTGATCCAGCGAATCAAGGTAATCTTACCTTAGAACCCTAACTTCGTGAATTTGGGGGTTTTTGCATTTTCGTCCGATTCGTTCCATGTTGTTGATTAATACACGATGGGTATGATTAATCGTGGTAGTATTCTTGTGTTTAACATCATTTAATCCATTGTTCTTCGTCGAATCGAAGTATATTTCTTGATTTTCTTCGAATTGACTTTTTGGGGGATTTGTCCTCGATCTCGTTTTTCATCCGTTTTCGATGAATCGATTATGGTTAAATGATGTTTTTAAATATATTCTATGGATTGTATATCCATATTTCAACTTGGAATTCCGTTTTCGTGTTTTGACGGGACGAATCGTGTTCTTGGCCGTTTTGGGAGAAGCGCTTGAACTTTCGTCTTTCGTTCTTTGAATTCAACGGATTTAAGTCGTGTTAGGGAATTCATTTCATTGTTGTTATTGTCCTTCGTAGTTTATGAACGCGAGTTGGCGATCGGTGGAGTCGGCGGGTTCGTAGTCGGTTCGTGTCAACCCACTTCGGTCGATTCTTCGCGTTGTTCTTATTCGAGGCAAGTATCTTGCCCATACATTTCATGTTTCGTTGATATAATTCTTGATAAATGATTTTATGCGAATTCCAATGTTTAATGAACGTAAAAAGGGATTGGTATGTTCTCGATAAATGTTGTCTTTCAACGGTAATTCGTATACTTCGTGAATATGTATTCTCAGAATATATGTGTTGGTTTGGTATGTTAAAAGATAACATGATCTCTTCGAGTGAGTTAATAGACCGTAATCCTTTGCCGGGGATTACGTATTGTTATTGTGTACTTGTTCGGTAAGAACGAAACGTGTGTGATATTAGTTGCTACTCCTTGAAAGGAGGTTGTGATGCTTAATGTTGTTTGGCTTCATAAGTGATTATTGTTGTGTGCTTGATGCATGTGATGTGCCTCCGGGTATGATTGTTGAATCTCCGGGATCCATACTTGCTAGTATGGGTCGGGCGTGACCGTAGGGTTATCCAAATCGGGTATGTCTTGCGGGGACTCCGAGGTTCGTGGCTTGTTAGCCCGATGCCGAGATAACTTGTGGGGTTATCATCGGGTATGTCTTGCGGGGACTCCGAGGTTCGTGGCTTGTTAGCACGATGCCGGGATAACTTATGGTTGTGGCTTGATTATGTAAGTATATGTGCTTTTAGTCACGTGACTGCGGTTACGGTGACATGTTATTTGATATAGTTTCACTGTGGGTTATTCACTCGGGTTTGTTCTATGGGAGCATCTGAGGTCCGTGGTTTGCTAGCACGGGACGCGAATAATCTATGGAAACAGGTTGTTACGGTATGATCGGGTCGTGGACCCCACTTGTTGCTATCAAATTTATGTTTTGGGAAAATGACTTTTGGGCTGTGTCCCTAAATGTTTTCGAAAGGCCTGAGAATTTGTAAATCCCAATGTATTCAAAACTCCCGAGGTCGTAAAATGTTTTCACAAGATATATATCGGGTTTACCCTATCTTTTGATTTAATCGTTTGATTAAGTGAATCACCTCGGGAAGTATGTTTATGATTAACATGTTTCGTGGAGTATGATATGTATGGCTCGTTTTCGTATTTATACTTGCACTAGCAAAACAGTGGAGTTTTGCTAACCCCCAAGTATTCGGGGGGTGGATGTCTATTTTTGCATTCAGGTTTTGGAGCATAACACAGGGTCGGCACGAAGGATGATGAAAGATGAACGATACTAATCACACGAGGATCCGTTGATGTCGTATTGGTCTAGTTGTATTTTCTTTTCATTGCAAGATCTTTTCCCGTTGTACAGGAGTTTATTATATTTTGACTCCTGTGTGGGTATGTGTTTGTAATTGAGTTGTATATTTTATTGAAAAACCAAATCGGTCTACTGAGTCATTTAAGCCTTGAAGGCATTGTCGAGATGTTAAATGTTGTAACCAGCCTGGTAGATCCTCGAGGAGAGGGTCTACGACGTGTAATATCTCTGAGTGGATTGGGGGTGTTACACACGGACACATTTTCGGATCGGGCGTATTATGACTTCCATCTTTGAGCCATATTGTTTGGTCGTTCATCCTCCATTTATGGTTTGGTATGTTCGGCCAGGATCGGTTGTTCATACGCCCGAGGGGTATGTTAGACATTTGGAGTTATTTCTTTGAGATCCATTATCGTTGATCATTTGTAGTTTACCTTGTTGATGGTATTCTCGGTTATTGTTGGTCCTTTGTTGATCATTTGGAGTTTACCTTGTTGAGGGTATTCTTGGTTATTGTTCATCTTTGTTGCTCGTGTTAGGAGTTTACCATGTTGAGGGTACTCGCGGTTATCATTGATTCTTTGTTGGTCGTGCTTGGAGTTTGTCATGTTGGTGATATTCTAGGTTGACGTATCGGTTGATCATTGTTATTGATCGTATGATCATTCGGACTGTACGTCGATGTTTCGGGATTTGTATTCATTCTCATGTGATAGTTGATCTACAGAAATGTTGTGTATTATTGGTTTATCCAGGTTGAGATTTGATTGTGTAATCCGATGGACAGGATTTGGCACAGATTGGATTATTTCCACACTTATGAGTTATGATGATGTTTTGAGGATTGTTGGTATTTTTGGAATACATTACGATAATTGTTGTTGAGTTCATTTTGTCATTTGGGCCATTTTGTAATTTCTTGAAAGTTACGTATCCGTATCTGTAATTGTTGTCTCGACCCGTTTCTTGGTCGTGTATGATTAATTATGATATTATGTTTTCATTTCGAAGTCGTTGATGTTGTCCGCGAACTTTTCGCCGTGTTCGCCGTGACGCTTTCGGAAATCGGGTCGCCGAGCCACAGCGGTTATGGATCGCCGGACGGTTGCGGGACTGGCCGGACGATTGTGGGCACCGGCCGTACGGGTGCGGCAAGAACCGGCGTAGTGTACGCTACGGCCGGAAGGCTGCGCGCGCTAACCGGCAGTGTAAGCGCACGCTACGGATGGCCTAACGCACGCTAGCGGGTCAGGACAGTGGAGTCCTGGGGTTCTGGAATCGGTCAGATCGGCAGGTAGCGCACGCTATCGTCGGACGCTGCGCAGACGCTTACGGCCGCGAGTAGCGCACGCTTCGGCCGGAAGGCCGCGACGCTACGGCCGAAAGTCTAGTCGAGAAGGCTCTTGGATCGCGGCTCGGGCCGAGAAGCGCACGCTAGCTCGGCGACTAGCGCGCGCTAGTCCGGCCCAGTATAAATGTGGCTGAGCAGTCACATTTCATCTCGTTTTTCACTTTCTTCCTTCTCCGTCCGCGACTGGCGATTCATAGGTGACGAAGCCATGTTGTTTAACAACAAATCCACGAAGTTCTTGAGTTCATAACATCAATCAATCATCCGTTATCATCCTTTGATCCAGCGAATCAAGGTAATCTTACCTTAGAACCCTAACTTCGTGAATTTGGGGGTTTTTGCATTTTCGTCCGATTCGTTCCATGTTGTTGATTAATACACGATGGGTATGATTAATCGTGGTAGTATTCTTGTGTTTAACATCATTTAATCCATTGTTCTTCGTCGAATCGAAGTATATTTCTTGATTTTCTTCGAATTGACTTTTTGGGGGATTTGTCCTCGATCTCGTTTTTCATCCGTTTTCGATGAATCGATTATGGTTAAATGATGTTTTTAAATATATTCTATGGATTGTATATCCATATTTCAACTTGGAATTCCGTTTTCGTGTTTTGACGGGACGAATCGTGTTCTTGGCCGTTTTGGGAGAAGCGCTTGAACTTTCGTCTTTCGTTCTTTGAATTCAACGGCTTTAAGTCGTGTTAGGGAATTCATTTCATTGTTGTTATTGTCCTTCGTAGTTTATGAACGCGAGTTGGCGATCGGTGGAGTCGGCGGGTTCGTAGTCGGTTCGTGTCAACCCACTTCGGTCGATTCTTCGCGTTGTTCTTATTCGAGGCAAGTATCTTGCCCATACATTTCATGTTTCGTTGATATAATTCTTGATAAATGATTTTATGCGAATTCCAATGTTTAATGAACGTAAAAAGGGATTGGTATGTTCTCGATAAATGTTGTCTTTCAACGGTAATTCGTATACTTCGTGAATATGTATTCTCAGAATATATGTGTTGGTTTGGTATGTTAAAAGATAACATGATCTCTTCGAGTGAGTTAATAGACCGTAATCCTTTGCCGGGGATTACGTATTGTTATTGTGTACTTGTTCGGTAAGAACGAAACGTGTGTGATATTAGTTGCTACTCCTTGAAAGGAGGTTGTGATGCTTAATGTTGTTTGGCTTCATAAGTGATTATTGTTGTGTGCTTGATGCATGTGATGTGCCTCCGTGTATGATTGTTGAATCTCCGGGATCCATACTTGCTAGTATGGGTCGGGCGTGACCGTAGGGTTATCCAAATCGGGTATGTCTTGCGGGGACTCCGAGGTTCGTGGCTTGTTAGCCCGATGCCGAGATAACTTGTGGGGTTATCATCGGGTATGTCTTGCGGGGACTCAGAGGTTCGGTGATTGTTAGAACGATTCCGGGATAACTTATGGTTGTGGTTTGATTATGTAAGTATATGTGCTTTTAGTCACGTGATCAAGTTACGGTGACATGTTATTTGATATAGTTTCACCGTGGGTTATTCACTCGGGTTTGTTCTATGGGAGCATCGAGGTCCGTGGTTTGCTAGCACGGACGCGAATAATCTATGGAAACAGGTTGTTACGGTATGATCGGGTCGTGGACCCCACTTGTTGCTATCAAATTTATGTTTTGGGAAAATGACTTTTGGGCTGTGTCCCTAAATGTTTTCGAAAGGCCTGAGAATTTGTAAATCCCAATGTATTCAAAACTCCCGAGGTCGTAAAATGTTTTCACAAGATATATATCGGGTTTACCCTATCTTTTGATTTAATCGTTTGATTAAGTGAATCACCTCGGGAAGTATGTTTATGATTAACATGTTTCGTGGAGTATGATATGTATGGCTCGTTTTCGTATTTATACTTGCACTAGCAAAACAGTGGAGTTTTGCTAACCCCCAAGTATTCGGGGGGTGGATGTCTATTTTTGCATTCAGGTTTTGGAGCATAACACAGGGTCGGCACGAAGGATGATGAAAGATGAACGATACTAATCACACGAGGATCCGTTGATGTCGTATTGGTCTAGTTGTATTTTCTTTTCCGCTGCAGTATCTTTTCCCCGTTGTACAGGAGTTTATTATATTTTGACTCCTGTGTGGGTATGTGTTTGTAATTGAGTTGTATATTTTATTGAAAAACCAAATCGGTCTACTGAGTCATTTAAGCCTTGAAGGCATTGTCGAGATGTTAAATGTTGTAACCAGCCTGGTAGATCCTCGAGGAGAGGGTCTACGACGTGTAATATCTCTGAGTGGATTGGGGGTGTTACACACGGACACATTTTCGGATCGGGCGTATTATGACTTCCATCTTTGAGCCATATTGTTTGGTCGTTCATCCTCCATTTATGGTTTGGTATGTTCGACCAGGATCGGTTGTTCATACGCCCGAGGGGTATGTTAGACATTTGGAGTTATTTCTTTGAGATCCATTATCGTTGATCATTTGTAGTTTACCTTGTTGATGGTATTCTCGGTTATTGTTGGTCCTTTGTTGATCATTTGGAGTTTACCTTGTTGAGGGTATTCTTGGTTATTGTTCATCTTTGTTGCTCGTGTTAGGAGTTTACCATGTTGAGGGTACTCGCGGTTATCATTGATTCTTTGTTGGTCGTGCTTGGAGTTTGTCATGTTGGTGATATTCTAGGTTGACGTATCGGTTGATCATTGTTATTGATCGTATGATCATTCGGACTGTACGTCGATGTTTCGGGATTTGTATTCATTCTCATGTGATAGTTGATCTACAGAAATGTTGTGTATTATTGGTTTATCCAGGTTGATATTTGATTGTGTAATCCGATGGACAGGATTTGGCACAGATTGGATTATTTCCACACTTATGAGTTATGATGATGTTTTGAGGATTGTTGGTATTTTTGGAATACAGTACATATATTGTTGTTGAGTTCATTTCGTCATTTTGAGTATCGAGTATTCTTTTCTGGTTATTTTATTTCCGCTACATATGTGTATTTTGAACTGCATTTATCCGCTGCGTGTGTATATTTCAAAATGGCTTTTCGGTATCTTTATCCGCTGCGTGTGTGCATTTTAAAAGGGCCTTTTTGGCATTTTGCGAACTTGGGTTATTTCGTCAAACCCTTTTTCCTAACTATTTTATCGGTACGTTTAAGGGGTGGCTTAACGTACACTTTGCACTGTCGAAATTTGACATTTCGCCTTATATTTTCAAATGGTATTTTATGACAGTATTTGAGAACTATGTTTTTGGAAATATTTGAGTATTTGCAAAATATTACCGTCATCGGCCTTTTTGGCTATTTTGAACATTTTGTAAATGGTTTTTAGTCTGTTGGGTTCCGGCGCGGGGCCCACGGCGCTGTAATATCCCAGATAATTTTGGGGGTGTTACAGTTTAACCTCATTATAGACCTAATGAATAAGCCACCTCCTTCTCATTGTAGTTTTAAAACTGCTTCGGATCCTTATGTGCAAAATTAATGGACTACGCCAAATGTGGATCCTAGTCCCAACTATTGGGGTACAATCCTTCCCCCGATTGAAACTATAATTCTTTTCTTGCTCCATCAACATATGAGTCAAACAATTACTATCAACCATCTATAAGTGGGTACAACTACAATGATCAAAATTTATGGTCTCTGCCTCAAAATTACTACACTCATCACTAGGAGTCCAGTGACTAATATACGCCCGATTCTCTTATGATTATGAGTCAATGCTTATTATTCGAGCTCTAATATCCGAATTTTCAGTATAAATTTTCCGCATTATTTTATCTGAGATATACTGCATAGCTTGGTGTCTATACAGTATGAATAAAATAAATTCAGAACTGAGACAGCTGTATTGGTAAAATTGTCGTAGTTGTTTGACAATTACATTGAGGATATCGTGTATCCGATTATTTTAATCTTGACATCGGGTCTATCATATGAGAACATTATTGGATTGAGTATATGTATTCAGTATGTGAATGTACGTATCCATTTTGTCGAGACGGACGAGAAGAGTTGGAAATGGCTAAGTATAGCTTGATTACCGTGCGCTAATTTTCAAGTATAACGCATGCTATCGTTCATGGTTAGCGCACGCTAGAGGCAGAATGTAGCGCACGCTAGTGCAGATCAGATCAGAGGGAATCTGCGTGTGGACCCGGCTACTTTCGGCGCATGTTCCGATAGGGTCAACGGTTGTTTGTCCTGTAGGATTAGCGCACGCTAAAGCATGAGGCTTAACGCACGCTAATTGTAGATCGGTAAAAGGGAATCTTATCCTTGTCAGATGCTTTTGGCATGTGGGTCACGAGCATCTTCGTGGTAGGTGTAGACTGTAGCAAGTCAACTGATATTAGCGCACGCTAAATGCAAGGACTTGCGTACGCTAAACAGTGTAAGTTACGTACGCTAATGCATGGGCATTACGTACGTAAGCACATGTCTGGCTTGACGGTAACCTGCAGGATCGCGATAGCGCACGCTAACAAAAGTCAGTTAGCGCATGCTAAGGCTGTTGCGCACGCTAAACATGAGATGTTAGTGCACGCTAGTAATGTATTCTATATAAGGGGACAGACGGGTGTTATGAAGCATTTTGTCCATTTCTTTCCTTTCACTCGATAGAGAGAGCTTTGGAGGTACTTGAGGTCCAGAAACACTCCGAGATGGTGATCTTTATAAAGATTAAGATAGAGAGCATGGATTAAAGCCTTGTTCTTCAAGTTATTCATGATTCTTGGAATGAAGTTCAAGTGTTCTTCTTCTTGGTTCGTCTAATCCAGGTAATTTTCGTATCCCTTTGATAGTAGTTCGTTTTTAAGGACTATTACTTGTGAGAGAACATGTTGGATAATCATGTGGTGATTTTTATGAGACCTAATGTAACGCCCCCAAAATGAACCGGGACGCCACAGTGCCGTAGATCCCATGAGGGACCCACAAGGCAAGTTTTGAAAATATTTTATTAAAAGTGGTAATATACGGAAGTAGTTAAGAAAGTATTCGTGCATCCCAAGGTACAAATGCAAATAGTGTCCGTACATACGGTTATTACACAACGTGGAATGTTCAAATTGATTTAAGAAATTAACAGGCCTTCTTCCAACACAGCTCACGCCTGGCCGTAACCTTCGGGGGTGTCCTGCACAAATTCAACAAATTTACCTGGCACGACATGTCGTGCCAGTAACCTAGGTCAGAAACAATCCCAACCAAACTCAAAAGTAAAATCTAATAATTTCCAGGAATAAAGTTATCACCGAATGTTCCATGTTATTCCTTTTTATCAGCACATAAACTCCCAAGGTCGCAACCAAGGGTCACGGAAGTATCTACACAGGAATACTCCGGACGTGGGTACCATTCAGGTTTTATCCCGCAACACGGTCCAACAAGAAAACTCCCAAGGCCGCGGCCAAGGGTCACGGTAGTATCTACTTGGGAATACTCCGGACAGGATAATCGTAAGAGCACCATTCCACAATGGTAACATTTACTATGTCTAAAATTATAAGACGTAAAGTCTGAGCAAGATTCACTTGCCTCAAATCCGACGCGAGTTATTTCCGGATGAGGCAACGGCTTGAACGATCGCACTTGGAAATCTGACCTATTACATGTTTGTCGATTAACATCTCGTGATATTAATAATGATCAACGACGTTCCTCCCCCTCCCGTCTGTTAAAACCCTATCCTAATTGTTTATGATGTCGGAATCGAATTTCTCCATTTTTTATCCATAATGCGTGCCATTAAGTTCTTAGGTTCGGCAACATTCTCTATAAGTTATCCGTCCGCTAAACAATAGTGTTTTAACACAATATTCCTAGTTAATTATAACCGACAATCACCAAGATTTCATCGTTGTCTTAATATGCAAGTCTAGAACGATTAATCCATCGTCTTAACATGTTTCGGTATCTATTTGGCTAGAAATTGTTGGTAACTTCATCAAGGATTCATTAACGGTTTTATTCAACATGATAGTATGGTTATATATGAAATCCTTCAAGATGATTCCGAGAAGTTGGTGATTAGCAATATGATTATGAGGTCCAATTTCAAGCTTGATGGATATCGATTAACAATTGCGATAGCTATATACCGGTTCAATTATTACGGAGGGTTCTAAGCTACCCAAGGCATCCGAGATTTACTAAAACTTACTAAACAATACTGAAATGAGTTCAAGATTGAATAAACTTACCTTAATTGACAAAAGATGATGAAGAACGACGGTGGACGAAGGAGAACGAGAAGATAACACCTTCAAGACCTTCCCCGAAGCTTGATTAACGCACTCTAATAGGATAACACTTGAATTGGGAGGCTAGAATTGGTTCAATGATGGTGGAGAGTAGTGTACAAGGAAGAGGGATGATTTTTGGGACGGAAGAAATGAAAGGCAAGGTGTTCTTTTATAAGCTTAGGTTGCCCTTACGTACGTTATGCCTCACGCATTACGTACGTAAGAGGCTTTACGTACGTTATGGCAAAATACTTAACGTACGTAAAGAACTCACTGGAACTATTCACCCACATCGTTACGTACGTAACGAAAGCGGGTTTACGTACGTAACACCTCGTTGACTTCCCTGTCGCAATCACGCTGAAAGTTGGTCGGCACGCGTACTACCGGACGAAGATTCCTGTCCGAAGACCGAAGACCGTTGTTACGTACGTAAGGGCCAACATATAACGTACGTAATGGCTCAGACATAGCGTACGTAATGAGTCGGAGTATAACGTACGTAAAGGACAGTTTTGTTTGTCAAATTATCATCACATTAATTTATCATGACACGACTCCCTCTCCATGTCGTCCGGAAATCTCTCGGGGAACAAGACGTTGGCCACCGTCATATTCGCACCGATAATTACCTAACGACATCGAGGTATGTCACTGAAAGTTCATCAATCATCATGCCATAACAATACACGAATAATAGATGCGATGCCGTACAACCATATTATACAGAATATGTTTTATTGCAATGGAGTACATTTATTTATCAAACAGGAAAAATAGACGTGAGCGTCCAACGTAAAAAGCATGTAATACTGGTGGTATTACATACCACCCCCCTTAAAATAGTTTCGTCCCGAAACTAAGAAAATAACTCGGGATGATTCTCTCTCATGCTCGCCTCGGTCTCCCAAGTCTTTTCTTCTGTACCGTGGTGCGACCACTGAACCTTAACAAGGGGTATGTTCTTGTTCCTTAGTGTCTTTACGCGTCGATCCAAAATCGCTGTTGGAACTTCCCTAAAGGTAGCATCATTGGAAATCTCTACTTCCTCGAAGTTGATCTTGTGGCTAGGATCGTACACGTACTTTCTCAGCTGGGAGACGTGGAAGACATTATGCACTCCGTCTAACGATGGCGGTAATGCTAGCCGATAAGCGAGTTTACCGACTCGGTCCAGTATTTCGAACGGGCCAATAAATCTCGGGCTTAGCTTGCCCTTCTGGCCGAAGCGTCGAATGCCCCGCATTGGCGATACTTTAACCCAAACATGATCCCCAACCATAAATTCCAACGGTCGCTGTCGGTCCATAGCGTAAGACTTTTGGCGACTCTGTGCTGCCAACATGTGTTTTCGAACAATGGATATCTTCTTAATGGATTCCTGGATTAGATCCAACTCGGTGGCGATGACATCGGATGCATCGTCCCAACATAGGGGAGACTTGCACTTTCTTCCATACAGGGCCTCAAAGGGGGCCATGCCTATGCTTGCATGCCATTTGTTGTTGCGAAAATTACGCTGGCAGAGGTGTTTAGCCTGATCCTTGCCCCAATCGAGTACACATGCTCTCAACATATCTTCCAGTGCATGGTGCGTTACTGTTTGTCCATCCGTTTGAGGATGATAGGCGATCTTGAAATGCGATTGAGTACCCATGGCACAGTGGGACCTTCGAAGCGGGACACGTATCTAGTGTCTCTATCCGAAATAATCCCCGAGGGAACGCCATGTAATCTCACGATTTCCCGAACAAAGATGGTAGCCAGCTGTTCTATTCCGATGGCCTCCTGAATTGGAATGAAGTGTGCCGACTTTGTCAGTCGGTCTACAATAACCCATATCGTGTCTTTTCCCCGCCGTCCTTTGGTAACTTGGTGACAAAGTCCATTGATATGCTCTCCCATTTCCATTCCGGAATGGGTAAGGGCTGCATGATTCCGGCCGGTCTACGGTGTTCAATCTTCACGTGTTGACATACCATACATCGAGCGACAAACCTTGCTACCTCTTGCTTCATATTCTTCCACCAGAAACTCTTTCGCAGGTCCTTGTACATTTTGCTCGCCCCGGGATGTATCGAATAGGGAGTAGAATGAGCTTCCTTAAGTATAGTTTGCTTAAGATCGTCATTAGGTGGGATGCAAATCCGGTTCTTGAATCTAACTAAGCCCCCTTGGATCCTGTAGTCTGAAATAACTCCTCCTTTGGCCTTTGCGCCTATCGCACGAAGTTCTGGATCCTCCATCTGTGCTAGGCGTATCTCGTCCAGCAAGGACGAGCGAATATCAATCGAGCTCAAGCGTCCCCCGGCGGTGTTGTATCCACACTTCAATGTCATTTCTCCGAGATCTTGCTGCAACTCCGGTATCTTGTCAAACCGAATAGTGTCACCTCCTGCGCATTTTCCGACTCGGTCGTGCTCTGACGTTGGCCTTACGTGGTGATATAGAATCTCTACATCGTAATCCTTGATTAGCTCCAGCCAACGCCTCTGTCTCATATTTAACTCTTTCTGCGTGAAAATATACTTTAAACTCTTGTGGTCCGTAAAGATCTTACAGGTAACCCCATATAGGTAATGTCTCCAGATCTTAAGAGCGTGGACCACTGCAGCTAGTTCCAAGTCATGTGCCGGGTAGTTCACCTCATAAGGTTTAAGTTGACGTGAGGCGTAAGCGATAACCCTGTCATTCTGCATGAACACACATCCTAACCCGTGCTTAGACGCATCGGTGCATATTACGAAT
This sequence comes from Orobanche coerulescens, assembly GCA_033398695.1. NCBI lineage: Eukaryota > Viridiplantae > Streptophyta > Magnoliopsida > Lamiales > Orobanchaceae > Orobanche > Orobanche coerulescens. The sequence goes on along the minus strand of CM065810.1, from coordinate 96,013,215 downwards.
CCCTCCATACCCTGCGGTAGTACCAACACTGGGGCAGTAGTAAGCTTCCTCTTCAGCTTGTCGAAGCTCTCCTGACAATCCGTTGTCCAAACAAACTTGGTGTCCTTCCTAAGCAGATTTGTTAATGGCTGAGCGATACAGGAGAAGGCCTCGACAAACCGTCGATAATCTCCTGCCAATCCCAGGAAACTTCTCACCTCTTTGACATTCCTAGGTGGTTCCCAATTCATAACTGTCTCGATCTTCTGGGGGTCTACTTTAACGCCTCCTGCTGAAATCACATGTCCCAAAAAGGTTACCTCTGGCATCCAGAACTCGCATTTAGAAAGTTTAGCATACAATTGATGTTGCCTTAAAACGCTCAACACCTGCCTCAAGTGTTCCTCATGCTCCCATCGGCTTCGGGAATAAATTAAAATATCCTCAATGAAAACCACCACACACTTATCGAGAAACTCTGTCAGAACCCTGTTCATCAATTCCATAAAAACAGCTGGAGCATTAGTCAGGCCGAACGACACCACCATGTACTCGTAGTGCCCATATCTCGATCGAAATGCGGTCTTAGGAATATCCTCCTCTCGAATTCTTAATTGGTGATATCCCGAACGTAAGTCGATCTTTGAAAACACGGTCGCCCCTTGCAGTTGGTCCAGTAAATCATCAATCCTTGGAAGTGGGTAACGGTTCTTAATAGTGACCTTATTAAGTTCCCTGTAATCGATACACAGGCGCAGAGAGCGGTCCTTTTTCTTCACAAAAGAACTGGCGCACCCCATGGCGAAGTACTCGGACGAATGAGCCCCTTCCTTAGCAATTCTTCGAGTTGTGACTTCAGTTCCTTCATTTCGGCTGGTGCCATCCTGTATGGTGCCATGCAGATAGGCGTCGTTCCTGGCTCAAGTTCGATTGAGAGATCGACCTCCCTATGTGGTGGCAATCCAGGTAGTTCATCGGGGAATATGTCCGGAAATTCGTTCACTACAGGAATATTAGCAACCGACAATTGTGACGTGACCTCCTGAAGAATATAGCACCAGTAATACGCTCCTCGATCATCACGAGGTGCTACTGCTGAAAGGAGACTGAGGGACCCTTTTGTGCTGAAGTGCTCTCGACCTCTAATCGTGTGAGTGGAACCGTCATGGGTCGTAATGGAAACGGTCAGGCGATAGGTATCCAATACCGTCTTGTGCTTCGTCATCCAGTCCATACCTAAGATCACATCTTCGTTTTGGAGTGGAAAGACCATGAGATTGGCTGTCCAGCCCAGATTATTGATACGAATCGGACAGTCTCGAACTTCCAAGTTACCCTCCACCCTGCTGCCCTCGGGTAGTTTAACAGTAAAGGACTCATAGGGTACACAAGGGAGATGTAAACGGTTAACACATTCTACGGATATAAACGAGTTGCTCCAGTATCAAACAGTACATGAACAGGCTGAGATTTAATAAGGAGAGTACCTGAGACAGCAGGAGTGGTCGGGTCGTCAGTAGCCCTTAGTTTGAACATGCGGGACGGCAGTGTCCCCGAGGAGGGTGCAATACCTCCCCCGCGACCACGTCCTCTTCCGGCACCGTGTAGAGGAGACTGGTGAGGTGGAGATCGGTAGTCGGACATGGCAGACGCTCTGGATGTCTGTACCGAGCCTTGTTGACTCTGAGGAGCTGGGTTTGGAGTAGGTTTGATCCGAGAAACGATGGCGAGACATGTGCCCGCCTCTTCCGCATGAAAACACTTTGTCGATGCTTTACGACACCGACTCATGGTATGCCCCTGCTATGCCACAATTGAAACGACTATGGAGAGAAGGCCCGTCGGATGTTCCTTTCTGTTGGGGCCATTTGCCGATTTGGAGAAACCCGATTCCCAAATTCACTCTTTGGTGCTCCGGTGATTTCTTGTCTTACGCTTCTTTTGGTTGTGCCGGCATCCGAATCGACAACCGTACCGGCGTATCCGTGACCACGTCCTCATATGCCCTCAACGTGGTGCAATGAAACCCCGCCGCGTAGCGTTGAACATCCTCCGGCAACCGTTGAGCAAGGTGACAAATTGGCGGTCTTCGGATGGAACCATCTGTGCGACATAGCTTAGCTCGGTCTGTATGCCCGAATGATTTGCATCTTGGCAAATTCGAGGTCTGCGCTGAAGTAGCTCCGCGCTCGTGCGGTCTGAATCGATCGGGGACAGTACTCGTCTCTCAATAGTTTGGAAAACTCGGGCCATCCGACTATTCTGTCCTCTCGCTTATAGGTCCTCCACCATCGGCCGCGGTGTCACGGGTGGTTGATTCCAGTGGCACTTTCCGGTTTCTGGGCGTGCCGATCACCTCGGCGATCTCCATTTCCGAGATCAATCGTCACGTGCTTATCCACGACCCGTCGAATAATGGCGGTCGGCCTTCAACATTTCTCGGCCAACGGTCCTTCCGGTGTTTTCTTCTATGTTAATGACTAGTACATTACGCCGGTTGACCTGAGCGATTCCCATAGCAATGGCCTGGGTGAGAGTCTGAACAAAGGCTGGATCAAATCCCCCGTTGTTCTGGTTTTCCGCTTCCTGTTCGTTCTGATTAACAGGCGGTGGTTGATTTCCGGCTGGGTTAGTTTCTCCGGTGTTTCTGTATCCCTGCTGCTTCATAGCGGAACCTTGTGCGTCATTTACGTTTCTTCTAGCTCCTCGACGTGCCATTGGTGATGTTCGTTCAATCTAACAGGTTAGTTTAATGCAAACATTCTTTGAGTCCTTACTGAATCCAAATATCATACTTGATCCATAAGAATTTACATGTATTTTACCTCGACATCCCTCGAGGAGTTACGGTCGTCAGGAGTGTTGGATTTAGAAGGCAAAACGTTTTCAAAATATTTTTAGTAAAACTTTCCACGTGAGTGTTTAGGCTATGATACCATTTTCTGTAACGCCCCCAAAATGAACCGGGACGCCACAGTGCCGTAGATCCCATGAGGGACCCCCAAGGCAAGTTTTGAAAATATTTTATTAAAAGTGGTAATATACGGAAGTAGTTAAGAAAGTATTCGTGCATCCCAAGGTACAAATGCAAATAGTGTCCGTACATACGGTTATTACACAACGTGGAATGTTCAAATTGATTTAAGAAATTAACCGGCCTTCTTCCAACACAGCTCACGTCTGGCCGTAACCTTCGGGGGTGTCCTGCACAAATTCAACAAATTTACCTGGCACGAAATGTCGTGCCAGTAACCTAGGTCAGAAACAATCCCAACCAAACTCAAAAGTAAAATCTAATAATTTCCAGGAATAAAGTTATCACCGAATGTTCCATGTTATTCCTTTTTATCAGCACATAAACTCCCAAGGTCGCAACCAAGGGTCACGGAAGTATCTACACAGGAATACTCCGGACGTGGGTACCATTCGGGTTTTATCCGCACACGGTCCAACAAGAAAACTCCCAAGGCCGCGGCCAAGGGTCACGGTAGTATCTACTCGGGAATACTCCGGACAAGATAATCGTAAGAGCACCATTCCACAATAGTAACATTTACTATGTCTAAAATTATAAGACGTAAAGTCTGAGCAAGATTCACTTGCCTCAAATCCGACGCGAGTTATTTCCGGACGAGGCAACGGCTTGAACGATCGCACTTGGAAATCCGACCTATTACATGTTTGTCGATTAACATCTCGTGATATTAATAATGATCAACGACGTTCCTCCCCCTCCCGTCTGTTAAAACCCTATCCTAATTGTTTATGATGTCGGAATCGAATTTCTCCATTTTTTATCCATAATGCGTGCCATTAAGTTCTTAGGTTCGGCAACATTCTCTATAAGTTATCCGTCCGCTAAACAATAGTGTTTTAACACAATATTCCTAGTTAATTATAACCGACAATCACCAAGATTTCATCGTTGTCTTAATATGCAAGTCTAGAACGATTAATCCATCGTCTTAACATGTTTCGGTATCTATTTGGCTAGAAATTGTTGGTAACTTCATCAAGGATTCATTAACGGTTTTATTCAACATGATAGTATGGTTATATATGAAATCCTTCAAGATGATTCCGAGAAGTTGGTGATTAGCAATATGATTATGAGTTCTACCATTATTCATTCCAATTTCAAGGTTGATGGATATCGATTAACAATTGCAATAGCTATATACCGGTTCGATTATTACGGAGGGTTCTAAGCTACCCAAGGCATCCGAGGTTTACTAAAACTTACTAAACAATACTGAAATGAGTTCAAGATTGAATAAACTTACCTTAATTGACAAAAGATGATGAAGAACGACGGTGGACGAAGGAGAACGAGAAGATAACACCTTCAAGACCTTCCCCGAAGCTTGATTAACGCACTCTAATAGGATAGCACTTGAATTGGGAGGCTAGAATTGGTTCAATGATGGTGGAGAGTAGTGTTCAAGGAAGAGGGATGATTTTTGGGACGGAAGAAATGAAAGGCAAGGTGTTCTTTTATAAACTTAGGTTGCCCTTACGTACGTTATGCCTCACGCATTACGTACGTAAGAGGCTTTACGTACGTTATGGCAAAATACTTAACGTACGTAAGGAACTCGCTGGAACGATTCACCCACATCGTTACGTACGTAACGAAAACGGGTTTACGTACGTAACACCTCGTTGACTTGCCTGTCGCAATCACGCCGAAAGTTGGTCGGCACGCGTACTACCGGACGAAGATTCCTGTCCGAAGACCGAAGACCATTGTTACGTACGTAAGGGCCAACATATAACGTACGTAATGGCTCAGACATAGCGTACGTAATGAGTCGGAGTATAACGTACGTAAAGGACAGTTTTGTTTGTCAAATTATCATCACATTAATTTATCATGACACGACTCCCTCTCCATGTCGTCCGGAAATCTCTCGGGGAACAAGACGTTGGCCACCGTCATATTCGCACCGATAATTACCTAACGACATCGAGGTATGTCACTGAAAGTTCATCAATCATCATGCCATCACAATACACGAATAATAGATGCGATGCCGTACAACCATATTATACAGAATATGTTTTATTGCAATGGAGTACATTTATTTATCAAACAGGAAACATAGACGTGAGCGTCCAATGTAAAAAGCATGTAATACTGGTGGTATTACACCCAATGTGATTATGATAAGAGTTTTCGGATGTTATTTAAGATTCTTCATGTTAATGGTGATTCGTTTAACTTGATGAGGTTGAATCATGGATTTCTGAATCATGATAATTTCAGTGGTCGCTTTAGATGAGTTAAATCATGATATGAGGTTGAATTCCAGATTGAGTATGATATGATCCTTGTTATCGAGTTGGTTTGATTGTTGATGTTGTTATTGATATATGGACATTGATATGATCCTTGTGATAGTTATGGTGTCGTTTATCTTCGAGAGATATGGAGATTTATGTCTCCCTTCATTTCGGATTTTGATGTTAAGATGATATAAGGATATATAATGGTTTTGATTATAAATATGGATAAGATGATTAAAACCAACATTATGTTGATTTTAGTTTCGTGTTCTTGATAAAATGTGGATCATGATGATGAGATTGAATTTGGAAAAAGTTATTATTAATCTTGGAGTATGATTTTCTTTTCATTCGGATTCGTAGTCGCAAGGTGTTAGTCGATGATTGGAATGCATGCCACTGTACAGCATTAGCGCACGCTAAGCTTACTGGCTAGCACACGCTAACAGGAGCAACTTAGCGCACACTACGTTATGCGTTTAACGTGTGCTAAGTAGGCAGACAATGCAGTATTTTTGTGTTGTGATTATGAATTCGTGATGGTTTAATTTGGTTTGTTCAGACTGCGTTTATTTGAGGTTTTTGTTGAACCATTGAGTTCGATTGGTTGGTTATGCCGGTTGTTGATTATTATCGGACATGTTGTCATTTGATTATTGCATTAGGTTGTGATAATTGATCGTGGATTACGACCGTTGTGTTGCGGTTGAGGCTGAGGAGTTCGTAGTTTGCTTTTGATCGGGGCTGAGGAGCTCGTAGAAAAAGGCAATGGGTTTGGTAACAGCTTCGTGGTATCGGTATCGAGGCAAGTTTGCACTTTTTCAGTTTATAATATTTGATAAATGGTTTCGTTTTCATTTCATTTATAATGCGTATAGCAATGTTGTTAGAAATGTAAGTTGTCGGGATAATGGTTTGTATATCGTGCTCTGGTTGTATTAAATCATAAGGTATATGATTTAATTGTATTCAAGGAAGACATGAGTTATCTTTGGTCAAGGATATAGAATATCAGATATCGAGGATAGTTATCGTGATGACATAAGTATCGGGATAAATGTTTATTGGTATTGAATGGATGGTACCTTATTTGAGATTTATAACTGTGTATTCGTTCAGGGATGTTGTTCGTGGAAAGGATGTTGTCTTCGGCTTTGAGGTAATTTATGTATTGTTTAGTTATGAGATAATTATTATGTTGAGTTTTTGTATATGTTGTACGATGATGTTTCGTATATTGGGATTCGTATTGATTATTTTGTTGAGGGATGATGATCCCAGGGCTGATTATATTGAGATCGTTGATCGTGTTGATCATTTTTCAGGGACGATGATCCCAGGATTGTTGTTTCGGATATTGATTAGTCGTGTCGAATTTTCTTTGTCAATTTGTCATTGTTCACTTCAGTGAGCCTTTTGATCCTTATTGGATATGTGATTCTTTGAGTTTCGTTGTCATGTTTCATCGTGACATATCTGGAGTCATATCTGCATGCCGATTGGTTATTGTGTAGGATTTTTAGCCGGGCACATGATGGTTATGCATGGATGTTTCCGCATTGAACCGTGCACACGAGATGTAGTTCGTGAGGCTAATTAGGTACATGTCCCACCTATATCCTGGATTCCGTATACGGGGTGGACATGTGCACGGATACATTTCCGGATCGGGCGCACTGTGACGTTCATCTTTTGAGCCATATTATTGGGTCGTTCATAGTTCATGTATGATTGGATATGTTCGACGGTTTGTGACTGGTTGTTCATACGCCTGAGGGGTATGTTCGACAGTCAAAGTTATTTCTTTGAGATCCATTATTGTTGATCATTTGGAGTCTACCTTGTTGAGGGTATTCTCGGTTATTGTTGGTCCTTTGTTGATCATTTGGATTCTACCATGTTTAGGGTATTCTCGGTTATAGTTGATCCTTTGTTGATCGTGTTTGGAGTTTACCACGTTGAGGGTATTCTCGGTTATTGTTGATCCTTTGTTGATCGTGTTGGGAGTTTACCATGTTGAGGGTACTCTCGGTTATCATTGATCCTTTGTTGGTCATATTGGAGTTATCATGTCGATGATATTCTTAGTGATGTATTGGTTGATCATTGTTATTGATCGTATGAGCATTCAGACTGTATGTCGATGTTCGGGATTTGTTATCATTATCATGTGGTAGTTGATCTACAGATATGTTGTGTATTATTGGTTTATACAAGTTGAGATTTGATTGTATAATATGATGGACATGATTTGGCACAGATTGGATTATTTCCGCACTTATGAGTTATGATGATGTTTTGAGGATTATCGGTATTTTTGGAATACAGTAGAGATGATTGTTGTTGAATTCATTTCGTCATTTGAGAATACGAAATGTGGAATATGTCAAGGATTGATTTAGTATGGATTGCTATGAATTGGTAAGGTTATAACGGTAAGATTACGTTGGTAGTATTCTTACAGTATTATTACATTGGTATGTAATTATTTATGATGATGTGATCGATATCATTATTGAGTATTGTGGCTGACCCCGTCGTGGGCTTTATATTTAGGTACTCGGAGATCGAGCTAGTAGCGGTCGTGAAGGGATGAGCTTCCCAGGTGATACTGGCTGTGACATATATTTGAGTATCGAGTATTCTTTTCTGGTTGTATTTCCGCTGCAAATGTTTATTTTGAACTGCATTTATCCGCTGCGTGTGTATATTTCAAAATAGCTTTTCGGTATCTTTATCCGCTGCGTGTGTATATTTCAAAATGGCTTTTCGGTATTTTTACCAGTGTGTGTATTTTAAATGGCCTTTTAGCATTTCATAAACTTGGGTTATTTCGTTAAACCCCTTTTCCTAAACTATTTTATCGGTACGTATAAGTGGTGGCTTAACGTACATTTTAAACTGTTGAGATTTGGCATTTCGCCTTGTATTTTCAAATGGTATTTTATGACGGTATTTGAGAACTATGTTTTTGAAAATATCATTTGACATTTTTAAATGTTTTTGAAATGGTTTTTAGCCTGGTGGGTTCCGGCGCGGGACCCACGGCACTGTAATATCCCGGATGGTTTTGGGGGTGTTACACGAGCTACCTTCCGGCCCAGATTTATCATATTCCAACAATAATGCTCGTTCTCTATCACATATCGACAATCACCAATGGGAAGTTCAACGAAGTGCATCAATGCCTTATAATCATCACCAATAATGTCACGCCCTCACATCGGGTAAGAAGAGGGCGCGACGCGGCAGTATAATCACTCGATATTTACAACCACATTTACATGGTATATAGCGGAAGCAGAATAAATAGCTGAAATAATTCGAGGTGAAACTCAGCCAGATGTACTGAGTCTCACAATGAGTGATAGTAAATATCTCAAACAATGATTGAATAAAATAGCAGAAGACGACATAACACTTCAATATTATTACGACATCAGTCTCAACAGCAGAAAAAGGTAATAAGTATATTACAAAATTCATAAAGTCTTCGACGAAGTCAGCCGGTTTCTTCTTCGTTATCACCTTCAACATTCTGTTCTTCGTCTGATTTAAAAATCAAAAGGTGGGGTGAGAAAAAAGGTCTTTGGGATTGAATGACTGTGTGCAAGTGTGGCTTGTTTCTTTTATAAAAATATTTATGTGATTGCATGCCTTGATATTTTTAAAAATATGGTATAAATATTGTTTTAGAAATATCAAGATATTTCGTGCAATAATCTTTAGCTTATATGAGAGTAACTGTATCAAGCCACGTGGATAACAAATAGAAACAATCAATCAATCAATCAGTCAATAAATACACTTTAACTTCAGAACCTTCCGATTTGAACTTGGAACCTAAGCTCTTCCTTGTGACTCCCAATAATTTAGGACGTCGCCCGAGTAGTTTGGTCACTAAGCCCAATCACCTTATATCTGATCTGGATAGTGTTGGGTTTTTATCGAACTAATAAGATTTATGATCTCATCATATATCGAAATAGAGCAGCGGAAGTATAATATAATATGTAAAGACTCTCCGAGGATCCAAGTATATTAACAAAGTACAAAGAACAAGATTGTTACCTCTTGTAGCGTGTTTTCGATCGAGCCTTCTCGAGATGTCGTAAGAAGCAAGCATCCTCTATATATCTACAGAACGAATAACTCCCGAGCGTCTAATAGATTGCTAGCTCCGATTCAATAAAGATTGCACTTAAATCAATTTGAATATAGGTATGTTCTTGATTATGGTAAGAACAAGAACACCAAGAATATTATTCAAATGTTCTTGAACTTTGATCTAAAATAACAAATATGAATCTGAATCAATATGTTATTAAAGATCAAACTCATAAGATTATATGAAGATTAGATGAGTATTCTAAATACTTTCTTGGTCAAAGAATCAATCTTCAAAGATATGAAGATATGGTCTTGATTCTTTTGATTATTCAACTCTTGAATAGTATCTTCAAGACTTTGAGAGAGAGAGAAATATCAAAATCAGATTTTTGATTCTCTCTACACAAATATGTCTTCACTTGTGATCAAGTCTTATTTGAGGGCTATCACAAGACACTCTTATATAGTCCTGTATATGGCTAAGGGTTCACCAACTTATAATCAACCGGAACAAAATAGTTGCTCTGCTCGTTTAAGTGTATGACCCTGTAGGTTCTAATTAATATGGAAATGAGTATAAAAAATGATTTTATGACTCATAAATCATAAGTGCCCTCTAGCTAGGCATTATGACTATCCGCATTAAAAGAATTAATTCGGCGGCACGAACGAAATCCCGTTACTATATAATATTTAATCCCCTCGTCACGCGATATCCTAATTAAGCATAAGGCATAAATAAGTCGAACTTATATAGCTTAATTAATATTCTTGATCTCAAGTTACAATTGTCCAATTCGAATATTTATCAATAACTCTTTATTGATCAATTTGAGCATGTCCATGCATTTAAATAATTTAACTTTATCAAGGGCCCGTGGATATCTTCTCCGTTTTATAGGAGGGACAATTCCCCTCTGGACAAACTACTTCCATCCGCATAAATCATACCATATCCAATCACAAACTGTATGGTCCCTTGTTACAGAAGACGTTGGTATTGTGTTAAAATACGATACTCATTATATGGGAAACTATAGTGCCTTTAGGTAATAATGACTTAAATAATATGTAACAATCAGAGGAATTACAATGACTTAATCCATATATAATTCTCTTTATTAGGTCATATCCAATACGATGTATCTACATGTATCTATGACGTGATATAACATCTCATGTTCATGACTAGTAAAATATAGCCATCGTATCATTATCATACTAGTAATCATATTACTGGGGATATCTAGAATAAATATTCTTTAATGCTTTAACGAGCTTTACTATCAAGTCACATACTTGACGATCGTAAATAGAATATTAATTTAATAATATAATCAATATTATATAATAATAAATGTCTCCACATTATTTATAAATAGTAGACTTAGAGCATTATAATAACAATCTCCCACTTGCTCTTAGTCCTATACAGACATAAACTGAAGACCCTAGCCTTTATATGACCATCATGCTTCGCTTGATAAAGCGGCTTGGTTAAAGGATCCGCTATGTTATTATCCGTGTGAACTTTAGATATCCTCACATCACCACGAGTGACAATCTCTCGAATGAGGTGAAACTTTCTAAGTACATGTTTGGATGATTGTTGTGATCTTAGTTCTTTAGCTTGTGCAATAGCTCCATATCACAGTACAAATTTACTGGATCTACAATGCAACGAACCACATCCAGTTCACCAATGAACATCCTCATCCAAACAGCTTCTTTAGCTGCTTCCGAAGCAGCTATGTACTCAGCTTCCATTATAGAATCAGTTGTGGTTGGTTGTTTGGAACTCTTCCAGCTAACAGCACCACCATTCAAGCAAAATATATATCCAGACTGTGATTTTGAATCATCTTGGTCTGTCTCAAAACTGGCATCGACATAGCCATTAAGGACTAACTCACTATCTTGACCACGATATATCAAGAACATATCTTTAGTCCTTCTCAAGTACTTAAGTATGCTTTTGACTAACGGTGCAGTGAGCCTCACCAGGGTCAGACTGTATCTCCTGATTGCACTCAATGTAAATGATACATCTAGTCTAGTACATACCATGGCATACATAATAGATCATATAGCCGAAGCATCAGGTATCAAGCTCATTCTATCTCTCTCTTCCTTCGAACAAGGACTTTGAGTTTTACTGAGCTTTATGCCATGTGACATAGGTAAGAACCCTTTCTTACTATTAAGCATACTGAACCGTTTCAGTACCTTATTAACATATGTACTTTGACTTAGGGCAAGGAGCCTTTAAGATATATCTCTATAAATCCTTATACACAGTATATAGATAGCTTCCCCTAAGTCCTTCATTGTAAAACATTTAGTTAGCCAAAGTTTAACACTTTGCAAAGTAGGGATGTCATTTCCAATGAGTAGGATATTATCCACATAGAGTACTAGAAAAACAATTGTGCTCCCACTAATCTTCTTGTATACACAAGGTTCAAATTTATTTTTAATGAAACCAAACTCTTTGATTTTTTTCATCAAAATGAAGATTCCAACTCTGGGATGCCTACTTCAAACCATAAATGGCTTTTAGAAGCTTACATACTTTATTAGGATTGTTAGGATCGACAAAACCTTTGGGATGTATCATATACATATCCTAATCTAACTTCCCATTAAGAAAAGCGGTTTTGACATCCATTTGCCATATCTCATAGTCATAATATGCTGCTATGGCAAGTATAATTCTAATTGATTTAATCATTACGACTGGTGAAAAGGTTTCATCAAAGTCAATACCATGAGTCTGTCTGTATCCTTTAGCCACGAGTCGTGATTTGTATGTTTGTACAATGTCATCCATGTAACACCCCCAGATCCGACCGAGAATATTACAGCACCGTGGGCCCCGAGATGGAACCTACAAGGCTAAAGGAGATGTTCGCAAACATTTACAGATACCCACGAGGCAAACGACGGTACTATCTTTTAAAAACATTCGAAGACTTAATAAAATCCGTTTATCAAAACCGTCGTACAATATCTTTTGAAACCACAAGGTTCGAAATACCAAAAACTCAACAGTTTAAAAACATACGTTAAGCTATCGCTTAAAAGTACCGGAAAAATAGTTTAGAAAACGATTGCCAAAGCAACCTAAGTTACCAGATACCAATAGGCCATTTAAAAATACTCACGCAGCGGAAAAGACAACCAACTAAAAATACTCTAGCATCGGAATATAACAACAGATCAGGAAGCTCAACACATAAACACATGCCCTAGCCAGTATCCTCTGGGAAGCTCATCTCTTCATGACCGCTACAAGGTCGATATCCAAAGAACCTAAAAAGAAAGTCCACGACGGGGTCATCCATAATATCCAACAATGGTAACCATCACATCACATCAATAATTACATACCAATGAGATACTAAGTAAGAATACTACCAATGTAATCTTACCGCCATAACTTTACGAAAGTTTACGATACATATCCTCAACAATACAATAAACTAATACCTAAATATATGTACTACATCTCAACAATGCTCAAGGTTCTCAAAACATTATCATAACTCACTGTTACGAAATTCACTAACTCTGTCAAACCCAATCCATCAAGTATCATTATCAAATCTCAACACGAAAACCGATTGTCCATTAAAGACATACACCACGGGAAATACGGAACATACCTCAGGATATGCAATGCCACGACGAATCACGTCAATCTAATTCGAGATCAGATCAATACAACATACGGACATGGTCCTTGTAACACCCCCAAATCCTATTGGGTTATTACAGTGCCGTGGACCCCACGCCTGGAGATCCACCAGGCGAACATGACCAAAATACATTAAATTAACAACAAGGGAAAATCATAGTCCCTACCATGACATCCGACACAATATTCCGATAAGGAATTTCAACAACAAAAGTGGCCTACATGGCCAAAATGAAATACAACAGCATCCACGAACATTTGTTCGGGTAATACAACACGACAACAACTGACAAGACTGGAGTACACTCCAACTGACTGACCAACAATGAACAACTCGGACTAGTATCGCTCGAATGCCTCGTCGCCATCGTCATGCCCCTGTGTCTCAACTCTCTCCTCGCAAGCACCTAAAACATGAAAACATGTTCCGCCCCCACGGGGTCAGTCATCCAGATAATGAACATCAAATACATGTATAACATGATATGCATCCAAAGGCAGAATGAAACGGTACAATGATGATAATAATACGAGATGCTCACAAACCAAGGTAAGAACCGAGCATTCGTGAAACACTATGCCCACGGCATACTATTAACACCTGTTCGACAGGTTAGAACATAAATGCCCAACGGTGAATCATAATCACAGAATACCACAATGAATTACACGACATGAACCAAGCCAGAACTGAATTAAATATGAATCACAATGCCCGAAGGCTCTAATGAAATTATCAAGACTATCACGAAGGCCTAAAAGCCACACAGCCGAAGCTGTCAAAAATCACAATCACCTGAGGCCAAAACAGCCCGAAGCTGTATCGATTAGGGCCAAGGCCACGGCATGAAACCGTATCACCATTAGGGCCGAAGCCACGACACGAAGCCGTATCACAATTAGGGCCGAAGCCACGGCATGAAAGCCGTATCACAATTAGGGCCGAAGCCACGGCACGAAGCCATATCACAATTAGGGCCGAAGCCACGGCATGAAAGCCGTATCACAGTTTGATAGTGTGCTGCCTTGAGTCGGCCAACACGACGACAGTGATTCACGGATGAGTACCCTCCTTGACAGTCCCAATTCAATACCTCGATTGCCTTAGAACGGCCAACCGATAACAATGATGCAGCGGATGATTTAATGAATGATTGAGCACTTCGATTACCTTAGAACGGCCAATCGATAAGAGTAATATGATGAATGATTGAATACCTCGATTGCCTTAGAAAGGTCAATCGATAACAATGATATATTGAATGATTGAACATTTCGATTTGCCTGAGAACGGCCAATCGATAACAATGATATGAAGGATACCTCGGCACCTTTAATCGGTTACCGACGACGAAGATGAGAAATGAATACGCCAATGTCTTTAATCGGCCAATACTGTTTTAATGAAAACCCCAACAGGAATAACAATGATCTCAATGATGTTTTAGATTGACATCAATATTAGCAACAATCGATACATCGATACCGCGAACCGGCTATCGACAATGACATTAATAACGAGTATCACGATGCCTTGAATCGACCGTTAACGAACAATAATAAACATTTGGCATAATTGCCGAAAGGTATCGTATCAAACAATCTCTTAATATCAATGAATTCATGAAGAGACTAAGTCTCAGAATGATACAACACATTCATACACATATATGATGACATTAATCTCATTGACTAGTACAAGTATAAAACTTGCCTCAAACCGAAGGCGAGAAAGTCCTTCCACGAACAACGTCCTTAATGAAATTGTCGGCTGCTCGAACAACCTTGAAAAACACATATACCAACAATTCGCTTAATATACGAATCCAACATGATCATAACCAATTCAAAAGTCGATACAACACTACCCAAAACTCATTGGGGCATTAAAACAAGCATGTTGTAAACAATCTCCCATTGTTTACAACTAAACCCAATAATATCGAAAACCAATATCCAATGAATGATTCAATCCTACAAAACTCCATGAATACCATCAATAATACAATAGGAATACTTAAATCGAGATTTCAACAACATCTAGTCGAAAACCCCCAAAATTCCAAAGTCAACCCGTAAGGGTTCTTGAACAATTCCTCAATGATTCCAAAATTCCGAAAATTACACCAATGAATCCGTAAGAATACAAATATCCAAGATAGATAATCCATATCTAACATTATCCAACATAAAAGCAAGCTAATTCGAAGAGATCGGGGCTAAAACCTTCAAATCCCGAAATTCAAGATTCAATGAAAATTACCTTGATTTGGAGTGAAGAAACTGATTAAGTGATGATTATTCCAATCACTAAGCTTGGAGATGTTGATAGATGTTTGCAGCTCAAGGAGACCTTTCCGAATCGCCCAATCTCGTCCGAAATAGATGAGAAATGAAGAAATGACGAAGGTTGGACTGAACTGTCCTATTTATACTATCCCAGCTTAGCGCGCACTATCTCCTGATATTAGCGTGCTCTAACGGGTGTACCGGGTAGTCCAGTACCCCCTGACTGAATCGTTAGCGTGCTCCAAGTACCTTTGGTAGCGTGCGCTAACAGCCTTTCTTAGCGTACGTTAACCTTATGTTAGCATGCGCTACCTGATAGTTGATGTCCAAAATCCTGGAGTCCAGAACCTACTGTCCTATGCTCTGAGCGCGTTAGCGTGCGCTACTCTGAAGTCTTAGCATGCGTTACCAGCATAGTTAGCGTACGCTACTTACCACTCGTAGCGTGCGCTACGAATTTCTCAAATCAGCCCAGTACCTTCTGGACTGTCTGTTTCACTTGCACTAGCGTGTGCTAATACTGAATCATAGCGTGCGTTACATGCACTCCATTAGCGCGCGCTAGACAGAATGTGTAGCGTGTGCTACCTCACAAATTGAAATTAAAACATGATGATGATGACAATAATCTCCGCTCGATCTCAAACAGCGATGAATGACAACAACTACTGATATGATCCCAAAATACGCCGAATGGTGGTTACAACTGAATGAACATGAGTGATGAATGGTTATTACTGAGTGAAAAAAATTTCTGAGTGACAGTTACTGAGTGAAAATAAATGAATTCTCAACCGGGTATTACATACTCCCCCCCTTAAAAAGAGTTTCGTCCTCGAAACTAAGGGTAAACAACTCGGGATATGAATTATCCATCATGATCTGAAAACAATAATGCACATATAGTCCTAGGGACCAAATCAATCGCACGCCCAAGTCCCCAAGACTTGACGTTTCGAACCACAGTGAACAATTTCCCAAATTATCACGAAATCTCGAGTACAACGCCGAAGGGACGAACTCCCAACAGTTGACCCAAATCTCAAGATTCTCAAATATGATCATAATAAAATAAATCAAGAATAAATGATCCACAGTCACGATACATTACTACGGATTGAGTTACACAGTCATCCAAAAACAAGGTTACATCTCAAATGTACTCAACATCGTTACCCTTCCATATCATCGATCTCCTCTATCTCAACGATTTAAGGTAGACCCAAATCTGAACTCACCGCACAATATGATACCGGAAGGTCACAAGAACAAAATGATCATAATGAATCATAATGAATCGAAATCCAACAAGGATTAAGAATGACTCGCCAAGGTGAATTAATAACGCAATGAGTGATGTCTCAATGAAGTGATTGGACCGTTGTTCCTCGTGAATTGAATGATTAGTTCATAATGACAAGTCTCAACATGATTGATGTATATGATGAATGAATGAACGATAATGAAATGAATGATTATCCTACTACCGAGCAAGAATTAACTTGCTCAAAACCGGTGATGAATGTCCTTACCTCGGGCTCTCGAGGCCTGATAGGACCCCTTGAATGAAGTACGGACTAGAGTAATAAAATCCCTCGAGGCTTATGAGTCCACTCGAGATCTACTGGCACTAGAACTCCTGCAGTATTTCTGAAGGTGCCCCGGGTTCCCACACAGAAAACAAACAATAGATGGTACCGTACACCGAGTATTAACGTGTCCTGCTGAATCACAGTTAAAGCAAACAACATTCGAACTTGTCGTCTGAGAGGAAGGTGCTTTCTCAGCACGAAGACGACTGGAAAATGACCTCTTGGACGTCGGAGCCCGATGTCCCTCTAAACGAACCGACATCCTAGTCCTCTCACCATAAGAAACTGAAGGGTATTTCTGAGTAAGCTCCTTGATCAAAATCTCTTCTCCAAGAGCCTTCTCGATGAACTCACCCAGCGAATTACAATTGTGATTGAACAAATGCATTCTCAACTGCGGATTTAGCCTCTTGCTAAAATATTTGATCTTATCCGCCTCAGTACGGATAACTGACGAAGCAAACTGAAGTAGTCC
This sequence comes from Orobanche coerulescens, assembly GCA_033398695.1. Lineage (NCBI taxonomy): Eukaryota > Viridiplantae > Streptophyta > Magnoliopsida > Lamiales > Orobanchaceae > Orobanche > Orobanche coerulescens. The sequence goes on along the minus strand of CM065810.1, from coordinate 95,995,787 downwards.
CTGAAACTTCTCAGCAATGATAATAACACCCTCGTCCTCGACGGATTCTGGGTTCAAAACATCTAACAACTTGGCTTCACGAAGTGGAGCCGGATAATACCTCTCTATCATGAGAGTCTTGAACTCATCCCAACCACAATCGCGATCGGCGGGTTTCACAGAAAGCCACTACGAATAAGCACCCTTACTCAAGTAATAAGTCGCTAATGCCACTTTACTCTCTTCCGGACATTGAACCATGTCGAAGAGTTTATCAACATGCTCAAGCCAATGAACAATATCAGCTGGTTCCGACGAACCCTCAAAAGTAGGCGGCCTCTAACGAGAGATATCGCCAACAATCTGATTCACTCCTCCAGTCTGTCCATGAAACGGCACCTGGAATCCCTGTTGCGGTGGGACACGAACCATCAAGGTCTGCATGGTCTCCATCATCCGCGTCATCTGAGTCATCTGGGCCATTATGCCCTGCATAAATATGAATGGGTCCACCCGATCACCTTTCGATTGAGCTGCCTCTCGGGTACGACTCCCTGACAGTGAATGATCATCTGACAGTGAATGAGTAGAATAGCTGACTGATGAACACATGTTATCCCTCGCATTAGCGCGGGCATTCACACGAGATCCCGGGTTTCGGCCCGCACCGCGGCCTCTTCCCCTGCGTCCTCTGACAGCTCTATCCATACTGAAGCAGGAAAGCCACATGATAATTATAGATCCCACATGAATATCGCATTATGATTAAGTTACAGAATGATAATAATGAGCATACATGCTCTAACACGATGAATGCATTAATGATGCAATGAAATGATCGTCAGCATGATGCCGGAATATGATAAGATCGCATGAAAAATCAAGTGTGTTAACATGATTATTTGATGAAATTCCTGAAATAATTATCTTGAACAAGTTAATAAGGTTGAAAATGCATTTTACAAGATCAGCAACTGAACAGGGAGGTTCACTGGGTGATGAATGGATTAACTGAGCAGTGAGATTGACTGAGTGATGAATGAATTAATTGAGGAATGAGATTGACTGAGTGATGATGAATTAACTGAATAATGAGATTGACTGAGTGATGAATTAATTAACTGAGTTATGAGATTGACTTAGTGATGAATGAATTAACTGAGTCACGAGATTGACTAAGTGATGAATGAATTAACTGAATCATGAGATTGACCGAGTGATGAATGAATTAACTGAGTCATGAGATTGACTGAGTGATGAATGAATTAACTGAACAATGAGATTAACTGAGTGATGAATGAATTAACATGATCGAAAAGATCAAAATGATGATTGAGGATTGCTAACTAATGAATGAGTTGATCCTTAACGCTTACACAAGTCCATCGTGCTCCAAACCAATTAGTCATGAATCAATCATAACACTAATATCACATATAGGTTTCAACAAAGCATGAATAATTAATGACATGATGAATGTATGAACATAAAGAGAATCGAGTCCTTACACTGGTCATACGAAGCTTCGAGGTCCCATGATACTAGTCTTCACTGATGACGACTCGATGAATGAAAGACTCGTGCAGTCGTATTAATATTACGACTCACAAAACCCGACTATCCAGATTGTCATAACCTGATAGTCCCACTACTACCGCATCGGTAGAGCCACATAACTCACATATCAGGGTATCTCACAACCCAAACTCTCTGATACCATCTTCTGTAACACCCCCAAATCCTATTGGGTTATTACAGTGCCGTGGACCCCACGCCAGGAGATCCACCAGGCGAACATGACCAAAATACATTAAATTAACAACAAGGGAAAATCATAGTCCCTACCATGACACCCGACACAATATTCCGATAAGGAATTTCAACGACAAAAGTGGCCTACATGGCCAAAATGAAATACAACAGCATCCACGAACATCTGTTCAGGTAATACAACACGACAACAACTGACAAGACTGGAGTACACTCCAACTGACTGACCAACAATGAACAACTCGGACTAGTATCGCTCGAATGCCTTGTCGCCATCGTCATGCCCCTGTGTCTCAACTCTCTCCTCACAAGCACCTAAAACATGAAAACATGTTCCGCCCCCATGGGGTCAGTCATCCAGATAATGAACATCAAATACATGTATAACATGATATGCATCCAAAGGCAGAATGAAACGGTACAATGATGATAATAATACGAGATGCTCACAAACCAAGGTAAGAACCGAGCATTCGTGAAACACTATGACCACGGCATACTATTAACACCTGTTCGACAGGTTAGAACATAAATGCCCAACGGCGAATCATAATCACAGAATACCATAATGAATTGCACGACATGAACGAAGCAGAACTGAATTAAATATGAATCACAATTCCCGAAGGATCCAATGAAATTATCAAGACTATCACGAAGGCCTAAAAGCCACACAGCTGAAGCTGTCAAAAATCACAATCACCTGAGGCCAAAACAGCCCGAAGCTGTATCGATTAGGGCCAAAGCCACGGCACGAAATCGTATCACCATTAGGGCCGAAGCCACGGCACGAATCCGTATCACAATTAGGGCCGAAGCCACGGCATGAAAGCTGTATTACAATTAGGGCCGAAGCCATGGCATGAAAGTCGTATCACAATTAGGGCCGAAGCCACGGCACGAAGCCGTATCACAATTAGGGCTGAAGCCACGGCATGAAAGCCGTATCACAGTTTGATAGTGTGCTGCCTTGAGTCGGCCAACATGACGACAGTGATTCACGGATGAGTACCCTCCTTGACAGTCCCAATTCAATACCTCGATTGCCTTAGAACGGCCAACCGATAACAATGATGCAGCGGATGATTTAATGAATGATTGAGCACTTCAATTACCTTAGAACGGACAATCGATAAGAGTAATATGATGAATGATTGAATACCTCGATTGCCTTAGAAAGGTCAATCGATAACAATGATATATTGAATGATTGAACATTTCGATTTGCCTGAGAACGGCCAATCGATAACAATGATATGAAGGATACCTCGGCACCTTTAATCGGTTACCGACGACGAAGATGAGAAATGAATACGCCAATGCCTTTAATCGGCCAATACTGTTTTAATGAAAACCCCAACAGGAATAACAATGATCTCAACGATGTTTTAGATTGACATCAATATTAGCAACAATCGATACATCGATACCGCGAACCGGCTATCGACAATGACATTAATAACGAGTATCATGATGCCTTGAATCGGCCGTTAACGAACAATAATAAACATTTGGCATAATTGCCGAAAGGTATCGTATCGAACGATCTCTTAATTTCAATGAATTCATGAAGAGACTAAGTCTCGGAATGATACAACACATTCATACACATATATGATGACATTAATCTCATTGACTAGTACAAGTATAAAACTTGCCTCAAATCGAAGGCGAGAAAGTCCTTCCACGAACAACCTCCTTAATGAAATTGTCGGCCGCTCGAACAACCTTGAACAACACATATACCAACAATTCGCTTAATATACGAATCCAACATTATCATAACCAATTCAAAAGTCGATACAACACTACCCAAGACTCATTGGGGCATTAAAACAACCATGTTGTAAACAATCTCCCATTGTTTACAACTAAACCCAATAATATCAAAAACCAATCTCCAATGAATGATTCAATCCAACAAAACTCCATGAATACCATCAATAATACAATAGGAATACTTAAATCGATATTTCAACAACATCTAGTCGAAAACCCCCAAAATTCCAAAGTCAACCCGTAAGGGTTCTTGAACAATTCCTCAATGATTCCAAAATTCCAAAAATTACACCAATGAATCCGTAAGAATACAAATATCCAAGATAGATAATCCATGTCTAACATTATCCAACATAAAAGCAAGCTAATTCGAAGAGATCGAGGCTAAAACCTTCAAATCCCGAAATTCAAGATTCAATGAAAATTACCTTGATTTGGAGTGAAGAAACTGATTAAGTGATGATTAATCCAATCACTAAGCTTGGAGATGTTGATAGATGTTTGAAGCTCAAGGAGACCTTTCCGAATCGCCCAAGCTCGTCCGAAATGGATGAGAAATGAAGAAATGACGAAGGTTGGACTGAACTGTCCTATTTATATTATCCCAGCTTAGCGCGCGCTATCTCCTGATATTAGCGTGCTCTAACAGGTGTACCGGGTAGTCCAGTACCCCCTGACTGAATCGTTAGCGTGCGCCAAGTACCTTTGGTAGCATGCGCTAACAGCCTTTCTTAGCGTACGTTAACCTTATGTTAGCGTGCGCTACCTGATAGTTGATGTCCAAAATCCTAGAGTCCAGAACCTACTGTCCTCTGCTCTGAGCGCGTTAGCGTGCACTACTCTGAAGTCTTAGCGTGCGTTACCAGCATAGTTAGCGTACGCTACTTACCACTCGTAGCGTGCGCTACGAATTTCTCAAATCAGCCCAGTACCTTATGGACTGTCTATTTCACTTGCACTAGCGTGTGCTAATACTGAATCATAGCGTGCGTTACATGCACTCCATTGGCGCGCGCTAGACAGAATGTGTAGCGTGCGCTACCTCACAAACTGAAATTAAAACATGATGATGATGACAATAATCTCCGCTCGATCTCAAACAGCGATGAATGACAACAACTACTGATATGATCCCAAAATACGCCGAATGGTGGTTACAACTGAATGAACATGAGTGATGAATGGTTATTACTGAGTGAAAAAAATTTCTGAGTGACAGTTACTGAGTGAAAATAAATGAATTCTCAACCGGGTATTACAGTCCTAACACAAGACCTACAAATGCATACTCATATGACAACGTCAATATGCTCACATCAATAACGACATTGTATACTTATGGCTACCCATAATATATATGCACAACAACACATGATAAAATCAACGATGTGAATCCACATGATTCCATCAACACAACACTGGGTAATCCAACGATCCAGCGCCCCCATCATAGATCCCCATGATGATCCCGTCGGACCAACATATGGTGGAAAACCCATCCAACGATCCAGCGCCCTTAGCATAGATCCCCATGATGATCCCGTCGGACCAACGCATAGTGGACATCCGATCTAGCGCCCTCAGCATAGATCGCTTGATCCCTTCGGATCAACACAACATAAACAATACAATTATGCATACACATATGCAAATCAATATGTTCATCAACATGAACAACATATGAATCAATAACATGAACGACACTATGATAAACAACTAGGACAACCTCATGTTTAGCAACATGAATGACAACCTGCATGATCAACATCATCAACACTAAACCGAAATCAAATTAAGATACTTGTCCCGAGTCCTTCAGGAGCAATCTTGAAGTCAAATCATCACTGCAATTATCCTCAGTGCTCGGGAATCCAAACGTTCCATGGACTATAGATACTCATATCCTCATCTTTATCATAATGTAACCTCGATACCCAAATATGCTATTAACCGAAATAAATCATATACATTATGATTTAACTTCCAGAATCGGAAAGACAACATATAATCCAAATCTACAGAATTCGCAGTAATAATCATTGCTATATGCATTATAAACGAAATGAAACTGAAACCATTTATTAAATATTATAACTGAGCAAGTAATAACTTGCCTCGATTAACCACTAGTCTGATCAATCCAACTCAAACCATCATGAATTCATAACCACAACACGAAAATATTACACTGTCTGCCTACTTAGAGCACGTTAAACGCATAACATAGCATACGGTAAGTTGCTTCCGTTAGCATGCGCTAGCCAGCAAGCTTAGCTTGCGCTAATGCTGTATAGTTGCATGCATTCCAAGCATCGACTAACACCTTGCGACTACAAATACGAATGAAAAGGAAATCATGCTCCAAGATTAACAATAACTTTTCCAAATTCAATCTCATCACCATACTCGAAATCATATTCGTATTCTTATATGAACATTATATCAAAACACATATTTTAGCTCTAGATACGAATATCCCATATTCATATCCAAAACACCAAGCTCCTATACATAAGTATCATATCATATCCTTCAAGAGTTCTTCGAGAACATGAGATATCCGAAATGACATTCAAAACTACATAACCCGATGTGTATATCATCATGAAGAAGATATCAATAATCAACAATTAGACCAATCCGATAACAAGGATCATATCATACTTAATCTGGAATACAATCTCATATCATGATTCATATGAAATCAACATAATTCAGAAATCCATCTTTCATCTGGTTAAACGAAACACAATTCTTAAAGCATGGAGAATCTTAATTAACATCCGAGAACTCTTATCAAAATCCCATTAAATCTCATATAACATCATCACAAGATAATCTAACTCGCTTCCTCACAAGTAATCATCCATAAAACGAACCACTATCAAAGGGATACGAAATTACCATGTATAGATGAACCAAGAAGAAGAAGAATTGAACTCCTTTCCAAGAATCATGAATAACTTCAAGAACAAGGCTTTAATCCATGCTCTCCATCTTAATCTTGTTAAAGATCATCATCTCTCAGTGTTTAAGAACCTCAAATACCTCTCAAGGCTCTCTCTATCGGTTCACATGAAGAAATGGATGGAAATCACGAATAATGGCCAACAACACTTATATATATACTGTACATTATTAACGTACGCTAGCATCATCATCTCACGCTTAGCGTGCACTAACTGTCTTTGTTTAGCGTGCGCTATCGCAGTCCAGAGGCTACTGCCTTGCTTCGCACATCAGCTTATGTACATAATGCCCATGCAATAATGTACGTAAATTACACGGTCTAGCGCACGCAAATTCTTGGACCTTAGCGTGCGCTAATTGTAGTTGACTTGCTACAGTCTGCACTTACCCCCATGTCCCCACATGTCGAAAGTAACCTGATAAAGCCAAGATTCCTTTGGACCGATCTGATTAGCATGCGCTAATCAACATGCATTAGCGTGCGCTAATCCTTCATAACAAACATCCACTGACCTGGCCGGAACATGCGCCAAAAGTGGTCGGGTCCACACGTAAATTCCCTCTGAGCTGTTATGCACTAGCGTACGCTAACCTATGTCCGTAGCATGTGCTAAACCTGCACGATAGCATGAGCTATTCATGAATATTAGCATGTGCTAACAAGGCTATACTTAGCCATTTCAAGCTTATTCTTTGTCCAACGTCTCAACATACTAGATACGTATACACGACACACTGTATCCTCAAATGCAATTGTCGACTAAGTACAAAAATTATACCAATACATATATCTCAATCCTTCATTTATTTTATCCATACTATACAGATTCCACGTTGTACAATATAACTCGAATAAAATAATATTAAACAACAATAGTAGAAATTTCGGATATTACAATCCATGTCCTTTTTCTTTGTAAAGATCCATTTGCAACCAATTGATATGGAACCTTCAGGAAGATCAATCAAAGTCTATACTTGATTATCATACATGGATTGCATTTCGGATTTCATCCTTTCAAGCCAACTTTCGCATTCAGTGCTAGTAGTTGCTTCATTGTAGGTTGTGGGTTCATATAGATCCATCCACATTGTTGTCATCTGTGATGAGAAATACATATCTCTCAGGTTCATGATGATAATGTATAGACCTACGTGGAGATGGTATAGAAGAATTGGTCTCAACATCTCTATGTGAGTTTAAATCAGTTTTATCTAAAGGTTCAGTATCTATTTGAGGCTCTCTCATCTAATCAAGAGTTATTTTGCTCCCAGTATTTTTCTTGGAAATAAATTCTTTCTCAAGGAATACTCCAGATCGAGCAACAAACACTTTGTTCTCTAATGGGATGTAAAAGTAATATCCTTTAGTTTCCCTAGGATATCCCACAAAAAGACATTTATCCGATTTGGGTGATAATTAATCACTGATAAGTCACTTCACATAAGCTTCACAACCCCAAATCTTAAGTAAAGACAAAACAGGTTGTTTCCTTGTCCATATCTCATATGGTGAGCTTTGAACTGATTTAGATGGTACTTGATTTAAAATGAACGCAGAAGTTTCTAAGGCGTAAACCCAAAAAGAAAGTGGAAGATCAGCATGACCCATCATCGATCTAACTATGTCTAACAAGGTTCGATTTCTCTGTTCCGACACACCATTACATTGAGGTGTTCCAGGTGGAGTTAGTTGTGAAACAATTTCACAACTTTTGAGATGATCGTCAAATTCATGGCTCAAATATTCACCACCACGATCTGATCGTAGTGCTTTATTAGTTTTGCCTAACTGATTTTGTACTTCATTTTGAAATTGCTTGAATTTTATAAACGACCCATACTTATGACTCATTAAGGAGATATATCCGAATCTGCTTGAGTCATCCGTGAACGTTATGAAGTATTGGAAACCTCCTTTAGCATTTGTATTCATTGGCCCACAAACATCAGTATGTATTAAGCCCAATAAATCTGCGGCTCTCAGTATGGCCCGTGAAAGGAGCTTTGGTCATTTTGCCTAATAAGCAAGATTTGCACATATCATATGATTCTAAATCAAATGTGTCTAAGATTCCATCATTATGGAGTTTGGTTATGCGTTTCTCGTTTATATGGCCCAAACGACAATGCCAGAAATATGTTTGGTTTAAAACATTTGATTTAAGTCTTTTGAAATTTATGTTACAGACAGATTTGGAACTTTCAAGATTTATGGGATATAATCTCCCACTCATCAAGGCATCTCCATAAAAAATATCTATATTAAATATGGACATTACACTATTCTTAATAGTAAAGTCATAACCTTCCAAATCAAGGCAAGCAACTGATATAATGTTTCTACCCATAGCAGGAACGCAATAACAATTATTAAGTTCCAATACAAGTCCACTTGGTAGCTTTATATCATAAGTCCATACGGCAATAGCAGCAACTCTTGCTTTATTTCCAACACATAGGTCCATTTCACCTTTTGCCAGTTGTCTACTCCTTCACAGCCCCTGCGCATTCACACAAATGTGAGCTTCACTACCGGTATCTAATACCCATGATGAAGCTATAACAAGAATACCTGAAGCAGCAGTCTCACTGCCCTTCCATTTCCTCATTTCTTCCAGGTAGACCTTGAAATTCCTTTTCCAATGACCAATTTCATTGTAGTGGTAGCAAGTCCCTTCTTTGAGTTGTTTCGATGACTTATTGAAAGGTTTAAGCTTGGGTTTAGGCAACATTTAGATTTTACCCTTACCTTTATCTTTAGGGGCCATCTTATTCCCTTTCTTTTCATTCCATTTCTTTTGAACCATTAAAGCATTAGGAAAAAATTTCTTAATGTTCGTCTAAGTTTGTTTTAGCATACCATGCAACTCAGTAGTAGTTTTCTCCATGTTGTGCATGTTGATGTTTACGGTAAACTGATCGTACTCTGAAGGCAGTGATGCTATGATCATATCTGTAGCGAGTTCCTAACTGATATGAGGTCCTAGCCTTTCAAGATTCTCAATGTAGCCTTTCATCTTAAGGACATGAGCACTCACAGAAGTACCTGAAGACATTACACAACCATTCAATGCCTTCGTAGTGGCAAACCTCTCCTGACGGGCTTGCTCTTGGAATATTTCCTTAAGCTGACCCATCATTTCATAAGCTTCCATATCCTCGAACTGTATCTGCAGCTTCGAGTTCATGGTTGCTAGCATAAGGCATGTCACATCCAAAGAATCATTCATATGCTTACTATAAGCATCTTTTTGAGCTTTGGTGGCGGTTGATTCCGGTTCATCAGGAATTGGGTTTTCGAGAATGTACTACTTCTTTTCAGCTTTGAGAACAATTCTCAAGTTCCTTCACCAATCAAGGTAATTAGTGCCAGAAAACTTTTCTTTGTCAAGAATTGGTCGCAATGAGTTTGTATTGATTGACGCTACTGATTCTACAATATTGATATGCAAAGTTATTTGTGAGATATATTGATTTTAAAATCTAACGATCAAGTAAATGCAAGTACAACTATGGCATGTCCCTCGCAAATAAAAGAAGTTTAGTTTTTATCAATAGAGATGACATCTTATGTCAACATGTTAGTCTCAAATATTATGTATCACATACACATATATGAATTATAATATAAGGATCAAATAACCACAGACACAGCTTTGGCATGTCCCCTATAATTAAAAGATGCTTTAGATTATCATTTGGGATGACATCTTATGTCGTTTTAATCGTATTAATCCCAAATAATCCATAGGTCCAAAACTGTTTTGTATAACCTATATAAGTCTTAACCATTTTAAACATATGTATAAGCTTGTTTATTCATCTCGCCTCCTTAAGATAAAATCCATACATCCTGCTTTGGCAGACCCATATTAGAAATAATCGAAAGTTTGTTGAGTGTTTTGAAAATGGTTGGCTTTTGAGACTTATGTTTCATATCAATTGATTTTAATAAAACTATTTTATCAAAATTTGATTATCTGAAAATATTAACCATGTATCACATACATGTAAAAGTTTTAATGAGTTAGATTTATTTGGAAATAACGATTATTAAGCAAATAAAAAATATGATGCATCTCATACAGTCATATGCTAATTTAAATATGATGCATCTCATACAATCATATGCAATGTAAATATGATGCATCTCATACATACACATGAATAATATGGTGTGGTGTGGTATAGCCATAGATCCTATTATGATATTCGTTAATATCAATAGGTCGTTCGGTGTAATCTTCGATAACGCCTTTCTTCTTGAATTCCTTGTAATTAGCTCGTCTCCTTCGTCTTCCTCTTATAGCTAGAACTATTCTAAACTATATCTTTACATTTAGTGATAGAAACCTCGACTTACATTCTAGGGGAGTAAGATGAGAATAGAAATTACAATAAGATAATAAGAAGGCACGACCTACAAGTCGTACTATGAATATTACAACCATAATCGAATCATCAATCTAATTGATCTAGTACGGCTATACCAACCACGATGCATAAACCATTTAAGCATTCATAAGCACATATAATATATAAAATGTACTAAATATCGACAATCGATAAGTTATATAATATATAAAATATGCTAAATATCGACAATGGATAAGTTATAAAGTTCCGAGGGCCAAAACATGAAACTGGGTAAAACGGGAAACAAATTTCCAGGAATACACGAAGAAAACGAGGCCGAAACGGATCCGAAAGTGGCCTGGACCGCGGTCCGAACAGCCTGGACCGCAGTCCCTTGGTCCAGACTGCACGACACACAGGCTAGGACACAGGCCAGCACACCGGCATGGACCGCGGTCCCCTTCCCCAAACCACTCGGCAACCTTGTTCCATCACTCCACCATGTACTTTTTTTTTGAGTTTTTGAGTATACATCTTATGTATATAACAACTAATACCTTTTGAGCAATTAAATGTATAAATCAAGTAGATCAAATCTATATTTGTACAACCTCTGAATCAAAATATAATTATGTTCTTATAAAATTTTTAAAGAAGCATAATCTTTACATAAACAAATTTATGTTCATATGCACCTCTTAATATTCATAATCCTAACATAAAATGTATATGTAGATCAAATCATATGTTCTTTGATTCTTGGATTATTAGTAGAACTAAATTATCACACGAATCTCCATATATCAAAGAACCATATATGTCAAGATCAAACATATAAATCAATATATATATATATATCACCATATACATATTAAGATAAGCATCATATATAAATAAATAAATAAATATATATATATATGTATAGATCGAAACACAAATCTATTAAAATTATATATATCACCATATATATAAATATACACAGATAAAATTTATATATCATATATATAAACATCATATATCACATATATGAACATCATATATCAACATATATGAAAATCGAAACAATGAAAATTTACTAGTCGCTCCGATACCACTGTTGGGTTTTTATCGAACTAATAAGATTTATGATCTCATCATATATCGAAATAAAGCAGCGTAAGTATAATATAATATGTAAAAACCCTCCGAGGATCCAAGTATATTAACAAAGTACAAAGAACAAGATTGTTACCTCTTGTAGCGTGTTTTCGATCGAGCCTTATAGAGACGTTGCAAGAAGCGAGCATCCTCTACGGTATCCACACAACGAACAAGTCCCTAGCATCTAACGGATTGCTAGCTCTGATTCAATAAAGATTATACTTAAATCAATTTTAATATAGGTATGTTCTTGATTATGGTAAGAACAAGAATACCAAGAATATTATTCAAACGTTCTTGAACTTTGATCTAAAATAACAACTATGAATCTTATTCAATATGTTATTAAAGATCAAACTCACATGATTAGATGAAGATTAGATGAGTGTTCTAAATACTTTCTTGGTCAAAGAATCAATCTACAAATATATGAAGATATGTTCTTTATTCTTTTTATTATTCAACTCTTCAATATTATCTTCAAGACTTTGAGAGAGAGAAATATCAAAATCAGATTTTTGATTCTCTCTACACAAATATGTTTTCACTTGTGATTAAGTCTTGTTTGAGGGCTATCACAAGACACTCTTATATAGTCCTCTACATGGCTAAGGGTTCACCAACCCTTTCACCAACTTGTAATCAACCGGAACAAAATAGCTGCTCTGCTCGTTTAAGTGTGTGACCCTCTAGATTCTAATTAATATGGCAATGAGTATAAAAACAATTTTATGACTCCTAAATCATAAGCGGCCTCTAGCTATAAATTATGACTACCCGCATTAAATGAATTTATTCGACGGCACGGACGGAATCCCGTTACTGTATAATATTTAATCCTCTCGTCACGCAATATCCTAATTAAGCATAAAGCATGGATAAATCGACCTTATATAGCTTAATTAATATTCTTGATCTCAAGTTACAATTGTCCAATTCAAATATCTATCAATAACTCTTTATTGATCAATTTGAGCATGGCCATACATTTAAACAATTTAACTTTATCAAGGGCCCATGGATATCTTCTCCGTTTTATAGGAGGGACAAGTCCCCTCTGGACAAACTACTTCCCTCTGCATAAATCGTACCGTATCAAATCATAAACTGTATGATACCTTGTTACAGAAGACGTTGGTACTGTGTTAAAATACGATACTCATTATGTAGGAAACTATAGTGTCTTTAGGTAATAAGGACTTAAATAATATATAAAAATCAGAGAAATTATAATGACTTAATCCATATATAATTCTCTTTGTTAGGTCATATCTAATACAATGTCTCTACATGTATCTATGGCGTGATATAACATCTCATTTTCATGACTAGTAAAACATAGCCATCGTATCATTATCATACTAGTAATCATATTACTAGGGATATTTAGAATAAATATTCTTTAATGCTTTAACGAGCTTTACTATCAAGTCACATTCTTGATGATCATAAGCAGAATATTAATTTACTAATATAATCAATATTTTATAATAATAAATGTCTCCACATTATTATTGAACAGTAGACTTAGAGCATTATACTAACAGATAGGACATGTCCTAATCGTGGGTTTTTCTACAGATCGTGTCATAATCGCGATTATCCCACATTCTACGACCCCGATCCCTCAGAACACTCTATTTATCAGTTTTGGGAATAGGCAACAACAACAGCCTCATCAAGGACCACAGCCGCACTGCTTGATCCAGGTTTTGGTCAAATTGTCCAGACTCGATTTTAGGATTCTAGAGGCGGTTCCCACAAGTTCAAGAGCTGGCCCATGGATTGTGATGCGTCACTCCGTCTCGTATAGACTCAAGAGGTGGCCCCAATCCGAAGACGTGGCACTTTGCCTCACTGAGTTTGAGGCGGCCCCGTCCGTGGAACTTAGTTTCCATACCAATCACATGTATCAGATAGACACGATACAATGCATGCTCAAGCGCACTTTATTTTAATCACACAATTAAAGATAAGACTTAGCATATATTGGTTGCGTTAGGTTTCAAATATTTAAATTGTGGCACGAGTGTTAAGAATTGGACACTTAAATTATAACTTACATAATGATAAATTAGTAGTAATTGATTCCAAAATACTAACGACTTGGGAGGAGTTTGAGTTAGTTGAGTTGACACAAAAATCAGTTTGAATCTGAATTTTTGGTTATTACGTATTCATCCTGATTTTCATAGGTTATTATCTCGAGGGCATCACTGTTTCGAAATTCATTCAGATAGTGGTAAAGTTTTATGAGATGATTCGTTAAACCGGAATTTTAAGAATTACAAGTTTCTCCTGAACTTTTGGATTTTATTCGAGAATGTTTACTTCTTTCATTTCTACCCCAATTTTAATGTAAATAACAATTTCAACCCCTTTAAATTCGGAAAATGAATTCCGATTGTTATAAATCTTTACAGATAGAATACTTATACTTTAATAATCCTCATTTGTTGTCGAGAATCATAAAAACTTTCTGTCCCGGTATTTTTTTAGAACATACATTTTGGCCCCAAAATTATTTGAAAATTACGTTTTTAACCCATAGACTTTGAAAACGAATACCGACTTTTAGAAACTTCATGGTTAACAAGTACATATTTATCTAAATTATATTTTCAGTCCAGAAATATTATTTTTAACCTCAGCCTCGAAAAGTTTCGAGGATTTACAATTTAACCAAAAGTTATTTGTTTTTTGTGTCATTTTAGTTCGTAGACTTAGAAAACAAACTCCGTTATGCATGAAACTTTATGGACATGATGTATTGTTAGGAATATGCCCTCGAATGCCACTAAGAGGATGAGAGAGTGAGAGTACTTGTATTGTAATTATGAATATTATATTTAATAAGGCAATTATTATTTATATATTATTGTATATCAGTGGTATGGTGATTTGGTATATAGAATAATAGTCCTTGCATTTGAGAGCAAACATTGTACCCCTTATGGAGAAAAGGAGATAGGTAATAGAAGTGTTTAGAGTTCGAATGCTTAACTAGTTCGCAAGTCGATAAAACTTAATTAGGCATTAAGTTTAGACAAGACTTGTATAATGTGTACTTTGATATATAGAGTGCCTGTCTTCGCTAATGACATTAGAATACTCGAACACGACTCACCTCGATTCGGTCACATGGAAATCACTCTGGAATTGGCAATGACTGAATCGAAAGATTGTGATAGGTATACGTGGACCTTTGACTTGAGGTTTCAGTAGGAGATGTGCTTGTGACATTAAGTTATTCATTAGAGTAGTTCGCTCCAATGGCCAGTTGGTGGGGTCAACCTCGAAATGCAACTTAGTGGGCAAGTAGCAGTCTCTACTGAATACCAAGATAGAATTCTTTCTCCTATAAGTGAGCATGTAAATGTCCTATGCAGTTAATGGAAAATGAGATCATAAGTCTTTGGCCAAAGCAGTTAGAGCTAGTTGTATTTGATACACAAGAGCTCGGTGATCTCAGTTTGCATTAAACAAGTGCATAGAGTCAAGTTACAATATGGTTTGACTTTACCGTGACCCTAATACTTGACCGAGACATATGATTGAAGGGTTTATACGTATATGGTATTCACGACATAATGGTTTTGAATAATCCGATCATTCATTCTTAGTTGGGCTACGGTACAGAGCGCTAGATTGGCTAAGTGTTACTCCTACTCCTTGGTTCCTCCCATTGTCGACTAAGACGGACCTATGGAGTCACGCACAAAGATATTTAATGGATAAAATGTGTATTTATTATCTCTTCATTAATATTAGAATTAGATATCTAATTTGATTTATTTGATAAATCATGCGGTCTAGTGAATTAAAATTAATTACCGGGTGATTAATTTAATTCATAAATAATTATTTTTTGGAGAAATATATTTATAATTTTGTATTTTATAAAATTAATTAATTAGATTAATTAATCAAGTATAAATACATTTGAGATAAAACAAAGTGTATTAGACACGCGAACTTCCGGTACATGAACCGAGTGGCTCGGCTCGTTTTTTCTCACCTAAAATCAAGTGGGCCGCCCCCCTTATCTCCTCCCACCTTGAATGATGCTTCCTTATTTGTTTTGTTATTGTGTTGGGTGTGTTTGACTTGATTAACACATGGGAAGATACGATAGCAAAATCATCATGATCTTGAAATAATATCTCACCATGTTATAAAACAAGACAACACACACACACACACACAAAAACACACAAAA
Organism: Orobanche coerulescens; assembly: GCA_033398695.1. Lineage (NCBI taxonomy): Eukaryota > Viridiplantae > Streptophyta > Magnoliopsida > Lamiales > Orobanchaceae > Orobanche > Orobanche coerulescens. The sequence continues at coordinate 95,979,571 of CM065810.1, read as the reverse complement.
ACCGGCCATAAGCAAGGGGAGATAGATGAGAGAAAAACTTTCATCATCTTGTTCATCTTAGAGAGAAAGAACAATAAAGGAAGAGAAAAGAAAATACTATATCAATTCCTAGCCGTGTTCTTTGAGAACGAATTGATATAATATTTTTTCCGATCAATATCCAACGCGTGATAACATAGAGACACTCAACTTCTTTGGCGTTTTGATCATTCATCAAGCTGCAATGAATTGGATTCGTGTTCGTGTTGGTGACCGAAAATGATCAAAGCTTTGCTCGGGAATTTCTCCTTCAAGAAGATATTATCAAAGGTCTACGAGGGTATAACTTATAAATTATATCTTCGTCAATTTTATATTCGTCTATATGATGCTTGATCGATCTATTTTTGGGTTTTGGTTTTATCCAGTTAGACCGGCTTTATTTTCCGCTGCGTTTCTCATTTTTATTCACCGAATCCCAACAGTAGTATCGGAGCGAGTTCTTGCAATCGTATGCACGATATTTAGCATTTGAAATGCTTGTTTGGATGTTCTTATGATTTGGAATCATAATCGTTTTAATCGTTGATTTTCAATTGTTCGTCTAAAAATTAATTTTTCATGATTTAATGTTACAATGTAAATCTATTTTTATTTTGAAAAACTGATTTATATGTGTAATATAAAGATTAGAAAAATATTATTTTTGAAATTGGTGCGAAAAAATGAGCTGAAAATGAGAACGGACCCAGCATCTTGGAGCTGGTCAGGCACTGTCGTGTGGTCCCGTGCAGCGGATCGCGATCCGGTCATGTGGTCTGTGTAATATCCGCAATTTTCGATTTCCGGTAATTTCTTTTTTTCGGCGGAAGTCTGTTTTGACGACTCGCTCATGTCCGTTTCGTCATTCTGAGAATGATTAATTCTACACTTTTTGACATCCGAGTTCGTTTCGGTGTCGTTTCGTTGAGTTCTGTGCTTTTTAGCGACTTTTCCGCACTTGAGTTCGATTCTTTCGAATCTCGTCCGAAACTGTTGTTTCGAGTTTCCCGCAAGTCCGTTTAACTTTGTTAGACGTGTTGTAAACTTCGGATTGGTTATTCGATCACGTATCGTGATTTCCGGGCATTTTGGGCCATTTTGTAATTTCTTGAAAGTTACGGGTATCCGTATCTGTAATGGTTGTCTCGACCCGTTTCTTGGTCGCGTATGACTAATTATGGTATTATGTTTTCATTTCGAGTCGTTGATGTCGTCCGTGAACTTTTCGTCGTGTTCGTTCCGTGCGTTTTCGGAAATCGGGTCGTCGAGCCCTGACGGTTGCGGGACTGGCCGGACGGTTGCGGGACTGGCCGGACGATTGCGGGCACCGGCCGGACGGGTGCGCGAGAACCGGCGTAAGCGCACGCCTTCTGGCCGGAAGGCTGCGCCGCTAACCGGCAGTGTAGCGCCTGCCGCCGGGTGGCTTAGCGTCGCTCGGGCACAGGCGATGGGGTTTCGAGGTTACGGACTCGGTCGGGATCGGCGGGTAGCGCACGCTACGCCGGCGTAGCGCGCTAGTCGGCGGCGTAGCGCCGTCGGCCGGCTAGCGTCGTTACTGGCGGGCGGTTGATCCGATGGCTCTTTGGGCAGTCGGCTAGCGCCACGCGAGCCGGCCGTAGCGCACGCTAGCGGGAGTCGGGTCGACAGGTTTGGTCGGCAGGGTTGGTCGGTGATGCCGGGTCGTGTGGGCCCTGGCCGAGGGTACTCGGCCGATACCGGCCGATAGCGCACGCTAGTCCGGGAAGGCTAGCGCACGCTAGGCTGGCCCAGTATAAATGTGGCTGAGCAGTCACATTTCACTTCGTTTTTCACTTCCTTCCTTCTCCGTCCGCGAGTGGCGATTCATGGGCGACGAAGCCATGTTGTTTAGCAACAAATCCATGAAGTTCTTGAGTCCATAACATCAATCGATCGTCCGTTATCAACCTTTGATCCAGCAAATCAAGGTAATCTTCCTTAGAACCCTAATTTCGTGAATTTGGGGATTTTTGCATTTTCGTCCGATTCGTTCCGTGTTGTTGATTAATTCATGATGGGTATGATTAATCTTGGTAGTATCCTCGTGTTTAGCATCATTTAATCCATTGTTCTTCGTCGAATCGAAGTATATTTCTTGATTTCCTTCGAATTGACTTTTTGGGGGATTTGTCCCGATCTCGTTTTTCATCCGTTTTCGATGGATCGATTATGGTTAAATGATGTTGTTAAACATATTCTATGGATTGTATATCCATATTTCAACTTGGAATTCCATTTTCGTGATTTGTGGAGCGAATCGTGTTCTTAGCCGTTTTGGGAAATCCGTGAACTTTCGTCATTCGTTCTTTGAATTCAACGGCTTTGAGTCGTGTTATGGAATTCATTTCATTGTTATTATTTGTCCTTCGTAGTTTATGAACGTGAGTTGGCGTTCGGTGGAGTCGGCGGGTTCGTAGTCGGTTCGGGCCAACCTACTTCGGTCGATTCTCCGCGTTGTTCTTATTCGAGGCAAGTACCTTGCCCATACTTTTCTCGTTTTATGGATATGATGATCGGTGGTCGTCTTGATGTGTTTGTTTGGTTATTTGAAATGAAGTTTCAAAGGATTTCGGTTTGGCCTCGTTAAAGGCTTTCTTTCAAAACAAGTGTGATTTGTGAACGGTGTTTTGAGAATTGATTATGATTTGGTTATTTTGAACGTTGAAGGATTTTATGATGATACTCCTATTGTTTAAAGATATGGAATCGTATATTCCGTATTTAATCTTGTTATTGTGTTTTGAAGAGTTTGATAATGGTGTCGAGTTAATGGCCATCTCTAGTGAGTATTCTCAATGAACTTACATTCTTAGCATATTAGTATTGCATGAGTAACGTGTGTGCGTGTATGCTCACTGCGGGTTAGATCCGACGGGGTCTCGGTAGGGTTTCACGAAGCTGTGGAACCGTGAGCTTGCTTTTAACCACTGTGGGTTAGATCCGACGGGGTCTCGGCAGGGATCCACGAAGCTGTGGGTCCGCGGTTAATTGTGGTGCATTTTACAAATGTGATTCGATATTGCATTTCCGGAAATGAGTGCTTTTGAATGGTTTTCATGATTGCATGCATTGACTAAGTGTGTAAGAAGTAAGTTGTTCATTTGGCTTACTTGGCTAGGATGGCACTAGAGTATTCTGTCGTTTGTTTTAAATCCTTTATTTGTGGATTTTGATGTTGGGAGACGAACCTTGTGGTCGTTCTTGTGTACTGTGAGTTGATGAGATTTGGGGCTAAAATCCCAATGGTTTCGTAAGAGTCGTTTTACGGATTTGGGGCTAAAATCCCAACGGTTTGGTAAAGGTTATTTTACGGAAAGTAAACTTTGGGGCGATGACCCCTTTTATCTTTTGGATTTTGAAAAGTAGGATTTGATAATCCTAAATTGTTTTCTATTAAAACTCTCGATGGCATTCTAAACCGTTTTATAAATTACTTCCATTGATTTATGATATTTCGATTTTGAAATGTTTTCTCAAACTCTTGCCTCGGGAAGTGCTTTTCGTTTTATTTGGACCTTTGAGGATCCTTGGTTATTGTTATTCGTGGAATGTGAATTGTATGGCTCGTATTTGCACTTTGTTCTTGCACTAGCAAAACAGTGGAGTTTTGATAACCCCCGAGTATTCGGGGGGTGGATGTCTATTTTTGCATTCAGGTTTTGGAGCATAACACAGGGTCGGCACGAAGGATGATGAAAGATGATCGATACTAATCACATGAGGAACCGTATATTGTTTATTGGTTCAGTTGTACTTTATTTTCCGCTGCTATACTTTTCCCGTCGTACGGGTGTGGTTGTATTTTGTCCCCTGCGTGGGCATGAGTTGTATTTGAGTTGTATGTATTTGTGGAAAAACCAAATCGGTCTACTGAGTCATTGTAGCCTGGAAGGCATTGTTGAGATGTTAAATGTTGTTACCAGCCTGGTAGATCCTCGAGGAGAGGGTCTACGGCGTGTAATATCCCTGAGTGGATTGGGGGGTGTTACATAAATGGTATCGGAGCTTAGGTTGAGGAAACCTAGGCTGTTGGGTCAAGTCGTGTTGTTTGAGTCTTGTTTCGTCGGATTTTATCTGACTGAGTCGTGTCGCGACGCGTCGTTTGAGTTTGTTGGTCGTGATTAGTATCGTGGGGCGATCATCATCTTCGTGCGACCTGTGGAAGTAAGTCTCCCTTCTTTGTGTTGTGCCTCGTGTCACACGAGCTATTTTTATGATTATTTGTTAAGTGGTGGAATTCTTATGTGAATTTTGATTTCACGATATGTATTTAGTCGACTCACGTATTTGATTTATACGAGGAGTGTCGTCGCTTTTGATGTCTTTTTATTGTTGTTTTTGTCCGTGGCTGATGAATTTCGAATCGATCTGCACGTTTTACAAGTTCTATTGTGGAAGCTTTGTGCTTATACGCGTTCGACTTGTTCACTAGCCAGTGCGGGAGAGTATTTTATCAGTGGTTTTGTTCTGAATGTGATATTTTATCGTTTATTTCCGTTTAAAGACATGTATTGTCTTGATTTTAAACGTTTTGATGCGTGTGCTAGGAGTTGTTTTAGTGAACGTCGGTATGTGTGAGTTTTGGGCATTCTGGCCTATTGGATTTTTGAAAACCTTGAGTATCTTAGAAAAATAAACTTCGAGACATACTTTTCAAATGACTTATTTTCTTGTGGTACATCCTAGGTGCCACAATATATTTCAAAAATTTTCTACCTCGAGGACCAAAATATTTTGAGATATTTTCAACACTTTTATTTAGACCGAGGTCGAATATTTTGAAAGTTTTCACTAAGAGAAAGTGTCCTCATTTTTATCAAATGTGATATGGTTCTCCAAAGTCTCGATAATGATGTTTCACGTTTGTACTTTTTGAAAGGTGATACTCAAGATCAATCGGTGTTCTTCTAAATTATTTTCAAAATGAGGTTTTCGTTTTTAAAACCTATCCATTCCCGTTTGTGGGCTGGGTATGTAAGATGTTTGCATTGTCATTTTGATGTTTGCTCCCGAGTATGATCGAGTTGGCGGCGTGAGCGTTGAGTTGTTTTCCACACATTTGTTGTGTTAGCCTCCGTGAGAGGTGGGATGTTGGTATTGAATGTTACCATCTCGTGGTGATTTCTGCGTTATCGCGCATGTGCGAGCTGTTAGAGCATGGTTTGGTATGATCGTGTACATCGGTGATCGTTCCGTTATGTGTCGGTTGTTTAATGTCTTGTTACCTTGCTCCCGTTTTTGTGAATTTCGTGGACGAGGTCGGAGGTAATGCCTGTACTATTTTTGACTTCTGTATTTTCTCTTTCTCGAGTCTATCGATTCGCTCATGTTCATTGGCGCTTTATGAACTTGTTCTGTATTTCGATTTCATCGTTCGAACGAGTTGTGATCTTGTTGTGGGCCGATCTGGTTATCGGTGTGACTTTTTCGAGTTCGGTTCGATTCTTGTGAACTTTGTTCGGGAGTAACATCATTTGGTTCTACTAGTCCTTTTATTCGAAGGGATCGGATTTTGAACTTCTGTATTTTCTACTTTGTCGACTCATTTATGTTCGTTGACATTTCTGAGCTTGTCCTGCCCTTGTTTTTGTTTATCGAACGAGTGTGATATCATTTCGGAATAACTCGTTTGTCGTTGTGACTTTTCAATCGCTATTCCCTTTCCTGTGGATCTTATGGGAATGCATGTCTTGTAGTTCTCACCAGATCATCCTGGGAGTTATTGTTTGAACTTTATTGTTCTTCGTGATTCGAACATGATTCTTCGATTTTTGTTGTCTCGATCGTTTGTTTGTTCGGTTTTTGTTCTCGTTTCGTGATTATTGAGCATTCAGACTCCTTCGTAATTCCCTTCAGTTCGGGAAATTAGTTTCGTTTTCGATCTTCCATCCCTTAGGCGGTGGGATTCCGTGTTTGTTCAGCGGTTGGCTCGCGTTTTGATTGATGTACCGTTGGGTTGGTCAATCATATTGATTTTCGTTCGTTGTGTTTTGTGATTGTCGGATAATTGACTTGGCTATATTATCCGTTTGATGACGCTTGTCATTTGTTAGTATTATTATATCCCTAACAGCGACGTTGTGTTGGTCGCCGTGGAGCGTGTTTTCACGCCGTATGTTCCTTTGCGTTGTTTGTAACATTTCGCCGTTGGGCGTTAGTTACGCATTCTTGTGTATCTCGTTGAGTTTTCCTGGCGGAATATTTCTTCTCCCTACTTGTTTTAAGTTTCGGGACGAAACTTCTTTTAAGGAGGGTAGAATGTAATATCCGCAATTTTCGATTTCCGGTAATTTCTTTTTTTCGGCGGAAGTCTGTTTTGACGACTCGCTCATGTCCGTTTCGTCATTCTGAGAATGATTAATTCTACACTTTTTGACATCCGAGTTCGTTTCGGTGTCGTTTCGTTGAGTTCTGTGCTTTTTAGCGACTTTTCCGCACTTGAGTTCGATTCTTGCGAATCTCGTCCGAAACTGTTGTTTCGAGTTTCCCGCAAGTCCGTTTAACTTTGTTAGACGTGTTGTGAACTTCGGATTGGTTATTCGATCACGTATCGTGATTTCCGGGCGTTTTGGGCCATTTTGTAATTTCTTGAAAGTTACGGGTATCCGTATCTGTAATGGTTGTCTCGACCCGTTTCTTGGTCGCGTATGACTAATTATGGTATTATGTTTTCATTTCGAGTCGTTGATGTCGTCCGCGAACTTTTCGTCGTGTTCGTTCCGTGCGTTTTCGGAAATCGGGTCGTCGAGCCCTGACGGTTGCGGGACTGGCCGGACGGTTGCGGGACTGGCCGGACGATTGCGGGCACCGGCCGGACGGGTGCGGCGAGAACCGGCGTAGCGCACGCCTTCGGCCGGAAGGCTGCGCGCTAACCGGCAGTGTAGCGCACGCCGGGTGGCCTAGCGTGTGCTCGGGCACAGGCGATGGGGTTTCGAGGTTCGACTCGGTCGGGATCGGCGGGTAGCGCACGCTACGCCGGCGTAGCGCGCGCTAGTCGGCGGGCGTAGCGCCGTCGGCCGGCTAGCGTCGTTACTGGCCGGCGGTCGATCCGGTGGCTCTTTGGGCCAGTCGGCTAGCGCCGCGAGCTTGGCCGTAGCGCCGCGCTAGCGGGAGTCGGGTCGACGAGTTTGGTCGGCGGGGTTGGTCGGTGATGCCGGGTCGTGTGGGCCACGGCCGAGGGTACTCGGCGATCTGGGCCGATAGCGCACGCTAGTCCGGGAAGGCTAGCGCACGCTAGGTCGGCCCGATATAAATGTGGTGGCGATCACATTTCACTTCGTTTTTCACTTCCTTCCTTCTCCGTCCGCGAGTGGCGATTCATGGGCGACGAAGCCATGTTGTTTAGCAACAAATCCATGAAGTTCTTGAGTCCATAACATCAATCGATCGTCCGTTATCAACCTTTGATCCAACGAATCAAGGTAATCTTCCTTAGAACCCTAATTTCGTGAATTTGGGGATTTTTGCATTTTCGTCCGATTCGTTCCGTGTTGTTGATTAATTCATGATGGGTATGATTAATCTTGGTAGTATCCTCGTGTTTAACATCATTTAATCCATTGTTCTTCGTCGAATCGAAGTATATTTCTTGATTTCCTTCGAATTGACTTTTTGGGGGATTTGTCCCGATCTCGTTTTTCATCCGTTTCCTATGGATCGATTATGGTTAAATGATGTTGTTAAACATATTCTATGGATTGTATATCCATATTTCAACTTGGAATTCCGTTTTCGTGATTTGACGGAACGAATCGTGTTCTTAGCCGTTTTGGGGGAAATCCGTGAACTTTCGTCATTCGTTCTTTGAATTCAACGGCTTTGAGTCGTGTTATGGAATTCATTTCATTGTTATTATTTGTCCTTCGTAGTTTATGAACGTGAGTTGGCGTTCGGTGGAGTCGGCGGGTTCGTAGTCGGTTCGGGCCAACCTACTTCGGTCGATTCTCCGCGTTGTTCTTATTCGAGGCAAGTACCTTGCCCATACTTTTCTCGTTTTATGGATATGATGATCGGTGGTCGTCTTGATGTGTTTGTTTGGTTATTTGAAATGAAGTTTCAAAGGATTTCGGTTTGGCCTCGTTAAAGGCTTTCTTTCAAAACAAGTGTGATTTGTGAACGGTGTTTTGAGAATTGATTATGATTTGGTTATTTTGAACGTTGAAGGATTTTATGATGATACTCCTATTGTTTAAAGTTATGGAATCGTATATTCCGTATTTAATCTTGTTATTGTGTTTTGAAGAGTTTGATAATGGTGTCGAGTTAATGGCCATCTCTAGTGAGTATTCTCAATGAACTTACATTCTTAGCATATTAGTATTACATGAGTAACGTGTGTGTGTGTATGCTCACTGCGGGTTAGATCCGACGGGGTCTCGGTAGGGTTTCACGAAGCTGTGGAACCGCAAGCTTGCTTTTAACCACTGTGGGTTAGATCCGACGGGGTCTCGGCAGGGATCCACGAAGCTGTGGGTCCGCGGTTAATTGTGGTGCATTTTACAAATGTGATTCGATATTGCATTTCCGGAAATGAGTGCTTTTGAATGGTTTTCATGATTGCATGCATTGACTAAGTGTGTAAGAGGTAAGTTGTTCATTTGGCTTACTTGGCTAGGATGGCACTAGAGTATTCTGTCGTTTGTTTTAAATCCTTTATTTGTGGATTTTGATGTTGGGAGACGAACCTTGTGGTCGTTCTTGTGTACTGTGAGTTGATGAGATTTGGCGCTAAAATCCCAATGGTTTCGTAAGAGTCGTTTTACGGATTTGGGGCTAAAATCCCAACGGTTTGGTAAAGGTTATTTTACGGAAAGTAAACTTTGGGGCGATGACCCCTTTTATCTTTTGGATTTTGAAAAGTAGGATTTGATAATCCTAAATTGTTTTCTATTAAAACTCTCGATGGCATTCTAAACCGTTTTATAAATTACTTCCATTGATTTATGATATTTCGATTTTGAAATGTTTTCTCAAACTCTTGCCTCGGGAAGTGCTTTTCGTTTTATTTGGACCTTTGAGGATCCTTGGTTATTGTTATTCGTGGAATGTGAATTGTATGGCTCGTATTTGCACTTTGTTCTTGCACTAGCAAAACAGTGGAGTTTTGCTAACCCCCGAGTATTCGGGGGGTGGATGTCTGTTTTTGCATTCAGGTTTTGGAGCATAACACAGGGTCGGCACGAAGGATGATGAAAGATGATCGATACTAATCACATGAGGAACCGTATATTGTTTATTGGTTCAGTTGTACTTTATTTTCCGCTGCTATACTTTTCCCATCGTACGGGTGTGGTTGTATTTTGTCCCCTGCGTGGGCATGAGTTGTATTTGAGTTGTATGTATTTGTGGAAAGACCAAATCGGTCTACTGAGTCATTGTAGCATGGAAGGCATTGTTGAGATGTTAAATGTTGTTACCAGCCTGGTAGATCCTCGAGGAGAGGGTCTACGGCGTGTAATATCCCTGAGTGGATTGGGGGTGTTACAGTCTGGCCCTGCTCGGCAGCCTGCCAGCCACTGCCAGATAGTGGATCGTGGTTCGGACCTGCTCGGCAGCCTGCTGGGCAGCTCCCGGTTTGGCCGGGTCGTGTGTTTTTCGATTCTGTCTTTTATATTTCGTTTGGTGATTAACTGTAATATCCGCAATTTCGGATTTCCGGTAATTTTTATTTTTCGGCAGAGGTCTATTTCGATGACTCGCTTTTGACCATTTCGTCATTTTGAGAATATTTAATTCTACACGTTTTGTCATCCGAGTTCGTTTCGGTATCGTTTTGTTGAGTTCCGTGTTCTTAAACGACTTTTCCGCACTTGAGTTCGATTCTCGTGAATCTCATCCGAAACTGTTGTTTCGAGTTTCTCGGAAGTTCATTTAATGTTATTATTCATGTTGTAAGCTTCGGTTTGGTGTTTCGATCGTGTATCATATATTTCGAACGTTTTGGGCCATTTTCGTAATTTCCCAAAGTTTGGGGTAATTACTCCCGTTGTCGAATTTCGAGCCCTCGGGTGGTCGGAATCGTGTGTTCTCTTAGTGTTCGTATTCGTCTTTGTGAGTACCTCGTAATCGTGTTTTCGGTTTACTTTCAGGTCTGAGTTTCGGGATTTTTCGGACCGTCGGATCGACCGAGTCCTGGTCGGCCAGGCCTGGCCGAGTAACGGCCGTAATGGCCCAGCAGTAGCGGCCGTAAGGCCTGTTATGTACGTAACATCCTGCCGGTTATGTACGTAACATGTCCGGCAGAATCAGTACAGAGAGTTCGGCCCTGGACGATTACGTACGTAGGCCATGGCCGATTACGTACATAAGCGGTCGGCCATGGCCGATTACGTACGTAAGCGGTCGGCCAGGGTCGGCTATTTAAGGGCCTGGACCGAGTCATCCGGCCATTTTCACCCTTTTTCTTCGTTTCTTCGCGTTTCTTCGTCAATAATGGATGGATTTGGATGGATATGACATAGAGCAACATGTTTTGGAAGTTGGAATCATAGATTAACATCATCTTCCACCCGGATCGAAGGTAAGAACACCTAAACTTTTGGTTTTTGAATGTTCTTGAGGTTTCTTGGTGTTTTGGCCGATTTGCTTCGTTTTGATTCATATTATTGTTAGAACTTGATTGTAAACTCGTAATCATTCAATTCCCTTGAAGTTTTGTGGAACGAATTTGAGTATTTCTTTGAATAATCGATTAAATTGGACTATGCCCTCAAAGTGTCCGATAAAATGCTTCAATAGGTAGAACTTGGAAAGATCTATACATTTTCGTAGAATTGTGATTGAATTGATATCGTTGTGACTTAGGAACGAAATTCTTGTGAAGAACTCGAGTCGGAACCCTTCCGTTCGTTGCCTTCTTTGGGGTCCGAGCTTTCCGGTCGAACCGTGTTCTTCGGAGCGTTCGGTAGCGGTTAGTAAGGCAAGTATCTTACTATACGACTTGTATCTTGCGACTATTAATCACGTATGAGATTTATGATGATTTTGCTTGCCTTTGTAAATATGTTTCGTTTGAGTTGGTTGCGTTTTCCGCAATTTGAAGGCTTTGTGATAATAGTGTTATATTGGTATACGTGTTAGGCGTTGTGCCATTTGTGCAGGATTGCGATGTATATATGAGATGGTTGTACACGTGGTTGTGCAATGTATTGTGTACCGAACGTGTGTTATGTTGGTTAAGTGTTGTTGATTGATGATAGTTGTTGCGAGTGTTGAGGTTGTGTTATGTGCGTGCGATGTACGATTTTGTGGCGATCAATGTGATCGATTAATTCTGCTCATTGTTGTATGTAATGCGAATGTGAATGTGAATATGTGTGTGAGAACTAAGTTCACTGTGTTGGTTCGACGGGACCTACGAGGATTCGTGGCAGTGGACTACGGGGTCAGAACTTAGTGAGGTACTGAGGTCCAATCGTGCTGGTCTGACGAGGCCTACGATAACGCATGACAGTGGACCATGAGTTTCGGACACAGTGCGTCCAACCGGGTGAGCTCGACGGGGCTTACGGTGACACGTGGCAGTAGACTACCATGTCAGGACTGTGTGTGATTATTGTGATTGATATAGTCCGTGCGGCTTGTTATGCCTACGGAGACACGTGACAGTGGATCACGGTGTCGGAATTGATTATGTCTGGTTAATAGTCCGTGTGGGTTGTTGAACCTACGGAGACACGTGATAGTGGATCACGGTGTCGGAATTGATTATGTTTATTTAATTGTGCGTGATGTAGTCCGTGCGGGTTGTTGAACCTACCGAGACACGTGACAGTGGATCACGGTGTCATGAGCATGATACTTTTCAAATCAAAGTTTTTAAAGGAAAAGTTTTATGAAAATGAATGTTGGACCGAGTCCTAAGCTTGAGTAAATGTTTCCCGTATTGTAAACTGTTGAGTTATTAAACAAGATTTGGGTTAAGGCCCTTAAGTTTTTCGAAAGGTTTTGTGAATCAGGACTTGAGGTCTTAAGGTTTTGAAATTCTAAAAATTCCCGAGATGATCATCTTATTTTCGAATGCTTCATAGCTTATCTTCCCTTGTGAAAACCTCCCAGGAATTATTTGATACTTGATTATTATATTTGATTCACGATTATTAATTGCTTGTTACATTTCGTATGATTTGATACTTGCACTAGTAAAACAGTGGAGTTTTACTAACCCCCGAGTAATCGGGGGGTGGATGTCTGTTTTGCGTCCAGGTACATGCAGATTCAGGGGAGCAGTCACAGGATTGGCACAAGAGGATGATGAGCTGCGATACTAATCATGAGTTGAGAGTTGTTCTGATTTTTGTTGTGTTGTCAGAGTTGATTTCAGTCTTCCGCTGTATTGTATTTCGACCCCTGTGTGGGTAATGTCGTTTAAGTCAGTTTTGTTGATTGGGTTGTGTGACCTCATCGGTCTGTGTATTCACGTGTAAGTGACCATAACGGTCTGTATTATTTTATTGTTTGACCCTGGTCGGGCAAGCATTTGGTTGTTTATGGATGTTTAGCCTGGTAGATCCTTGTGGAAAGGGTCTACGGCGTGTAATATTCCCAAATGGTTTTGGGGGTGTTACATTAACTTCCCACAAATTAAATTGGATTTAATTTGATTAAAATATAATTATAGTAATTTTATTTTTTAAGGGAATTAATTTAATGAAATATTTTTTTGTCCGAGACAAATTAAAATTAATAATTACGTGAATTAATTGGATTAATTCCAATTATTGGATTAATTTTTGTTGATTAGATAAATATTTAGATTCACCATTATTGCCATTTATTTTAGTGTGATTGTTGCATTAATTTTGAATGGGGATGTAGTTCATGGACCTAGTTTTGAATCGTTTGTTTTGTTCAATTGGGTTGTAAAAGCCGTTTTGAGCCTATTTATTTTACTAGAAAATTTGTATAAGATGCAATTTTTTAAATGTAAAATTTATATGTAATGACGAAGACCGGAGGAAGATCCGCTCGAGAAGACGAAGATTCAAGACCGAAGACATGTAATTAGATTATGATATTTTTGTTCTAGGAACGGTCCATGAACTGCATATTGTTAGTTTTAGGTTGTGTATGTTTTCATATTATATGACAAACAAACAAACAGACAAACCACGCTTATAAACGGATTAATGTGCAAAGTGTAACATATAATCGCGTTAATACTCCCACTTATAAACACTAAGTTATAAAGGTTACGAGGTTTCCTACCCTCTATCAAACTCATGGAAAATTGAAATCTAAACCAGAGTATTATTCTTCCGAGTTTGGCGGGGTAATATTTTTGGGGAAGGTTGATAAATTCCTATAGTGCATTAGATGCCTTTGGTTGTGACAAATTAAACCCCTAGAAATCGTATGGGTTGTCGGGTAAGATTCAATTGTCATACTAATAGGAGTTGACCGTTTCAACTTAGATAGTTCGGCGAGCCATAGAAACCGAATGGGTTGAGGGCAAGTGAACTAGGGGTAAAAGAAGATCGAATCATCCACTAGATGGTGTAATACCCGTAATTTCAATTTCTGGTAATTTCTTTTTTTCGGCAAAAGTCCATTTTGACGACTCGGTCATGACCGTTTCGTCATTCCAAAAATGATTAATTCTGCACTTTTTGTCATCCGAGTTCGTTTCGATGTCGTTTTGTTGAGTTCCGTGCTTTTTGGCGACTTTTCCACACTTGAGTTCGATTCTTGCGAATCTCGTTCGAAATTGCTTTTTCGAGTTTCCCGTAAGTCCGTTTAACTTTGTTAGACGTGTTTTGAACTTTGGTTTGGTCATTCGATCACGTATCGTGATTTTCGGGCGTTTTGGGCTATTTTGTAATTTACCCAAAGTTGTGGGTATCCGCATTCGTATTTGTTGTTTTGACCTTTTTCATGGTCGCGTGCGATAAATTGTTGCATGTTATTTCTTTTCGGATTGATGTTGTTGTCCGAGAGCATTTCGTCGTGTTCGTTTCGTGCATTTTCGGGAATTCGAGTCGTCGAGTCTTGGCGGCTAGGCACTGGCCGGCCACGTGCGCAAGGGACTTGCCAGGCGCGCACGAGCGTGGCGCACGATCTGGTACTCGTGCAGCCCTGACTGCACACGCATGAGCGAGTGCTCGTGCCCAGTGCTCGTGCGTCCCGACAGTTGTTGACAGTGGGCGCGCACGACCGGCCGCTCGTGCGTGCCTGCTCGTGCGTCGCTAGGCAGTATATATGGTCGGGCAGACTACTTCTTCGCCCGTTTTTTATTTCATTCTTCTCCTTCCGCGGCTGGAATCTTGGACATGTCGAAGCCATGTTGTTGAACAACATATCCATGAAGTTCTTGAGTTCATATCATTCATTGATCATCCTATATCATCATTTGATCCAGCGAATCAATGTAATCTTTCTTAGAACCCTAGTTTCTTGAATTTTGGGGTTTTTGGGTTTTTGTCCGATTCGTTCCGTATTGTTGATTAATCCATGATGGGTATAATTAATCTTGGTATTATTCATGTGTTTAACAACATCAAATCCTTGTTTTTCGTCGAATCAAGGCATTTTGACTTGAACCCTTGTTTTTGAAGATTTTAGGGATTTTCCTTTTGATTTCAATTCCAATCCGTTTTTGTTCAATTAATTATTGTATAAACGTTGTTTTGAACATGTTCTATGGATTGGATACTCGTATCTTTGATTCGTTCGACCTGAGGGGTGATTTCTTTGTTCTTGGAGGGTCTCGAACATTTAATGTTCGATTAAATGCTCGAATGAGTTCCCTTCGATAGTTTATTGGGATTTCCGTTGTTTTGGCCTTGATTCTCGTCGTAACCATGTCTTATTGTTCCTAACGGAGGATTAAAGGTGCTCGATGATTCCGATGTTGAATTCCGTTGGTGATTGATGATTTGTGTGGTGTTATTCTCGTAGTAATTGCGGTGTTATCGCATTCTTGATTGTGTTCAGGAGTTCGGGGCCGTTCGACCGTATTTCATCCGTCTTCTTGTTGCGATTGTGGTTTAGAGATAATTACCTTGTTCATACGCTTCTCGTTTTGTGGATATGATGATCGGTGGTCGTCTGGGTGTGTTTGTTTGGTTATTTTAAATTGAATTTTCAAAAGATTTGTTTTGGCCTCGTTAAAGGCTCTCTTTCAAAATGCGTGTGTGTTTTGTGAACGGTGTGTTTTGGGAATTGATTATGATTTGATTATTTTGAACGTTGAAGGCTTTGATGATACCCCTGCTGTTAAAGTTATGGAATCGTGTATTCCGTGTTTAATCTTGTTATTGTGTTTTGAAGAGTTGATAATGGTGTCGGATTAGTGGCCATACCTAGTGAGTATTCTTGATGAGCTTACATTCTTAGCATATTAGTATTGCATGAGTAACGTGTGTGTGTGTATGCTCACTACGGGTTAGATCTGACGGGGTCTCGGTAGGGCTCCACGAAGCTGTGGAACTGCGAGCTTGATTTTAACCACTACGGGTTAGATCCGACGGGGTCTCGGTAGGGGTCCACGAAGCTGTGGGTCCGCGGTTAATTGTGGTGCATTTTACAAATGTGATTTGATTATGGCATTTCCGGAAATGAGTGCTTTTGAATGGTTTTCATGATTGCATGCATCGACTAAGTGTGTAAGAGGTAAGTTGTTTGTTTGGCTTACTTGGCTAGGATGGCACTAGAGTATTTGTCGTCTGTCTTTAAACCTTGGGTTGTGGATTTTGATGTTGGAAAAAGAACCTTGTTATCATTCTCGTGTACTGTGAGTTGATAAAATTTGGGGCTAAAATCCCAACGGTTTTGTAAAGGTCATTTTACGGAAAATAAACCTTCGGGGTGGTGACCCCTTTCGTATTTCGAGTTTTGGAAAGAGTAGGATTCAATAAATCCTAAATTTGTTTTCTATTAAAACTCTCGATGGCATTTTAAACCGTTTTATAAATTGTTTCCCTTGATTTGTGATCTTTCGGTTTTGGAATGTTTTACCCAAACTCTTGCCTCGGGAAGTACTTTCTTGTTATGTTGGACTCTTTGAGGATTCTTGATTGTTATTATTCTTGGAACTTGAATTGTATGGCTCGTATTTGCACTTTGTACTTGCACTAGCAAAAAGTGGAGTTTTGCTAACCCCCGAGTATTCGGGGGATGGATGTCTGTATTGCATTCAGGTTTTGGAGCATGGCACAGGGTCAGCATGAAGGATGATGAAAGATGAACGATACTAATCACACGAGGACCCATTTGATGTTATATTGGTTTAGTTGTATTTTATTTCCGCTATAGTATTCTTTCCCCGTTGTACGGGAGTGTGTTGTATTCAACCCCTGCATGGGCAAGTATTGTAATCGAGTTGTATGTTTTTATTGAAAGGCCAGATCGGTCTACTGAGTCTTTTTAGCCTTAAAGACATTGTTGAGTTGTTCGTTTGTTGTTACCAGCCTGGTAGATCCTCGAGGAAAGGTTCTACGGCGTGTAATATCCCTGAGCGGATTCGGGGTGTTACAGATGGGTTGGTGTTAGACGCCACTTAATAAAGAATGATAGAATAGAAACTGTATGGGTTGCCCTCTATTAAACTAAATAGAAATCGATCACCACTATGAAGTTAACTGTGACTTCCAAATTTCACATGGGAGTGTGTAAATGCCGATAAAAATAGTTGGAGCCAAGTTATGAATAAAGAAAGTCCTTACATTTTTTACTCGGATCATAATTAAACAATCACTAGCGAATCTTAAATTATTCTCTTCAGTTAACAAAATCACTCAAAATGAGAATGAACCCACTCGCTATACTGCTTGAAAAGAACGTCCCGACTGGTCCGAACTATGTGGACTAGCTTCGGAACTTGAGGATTGTCCTCACTATGGAAATGTTGGGATACGTCTTGGAGGCGGACATTCCAGCAGCTCCTGCAAGAACCCGAGCCAATCAGGAAGATGTCAATGTCCATGAGAAATGGGTAAAAGACGATGTAAGAGTGTGCGGGCACATGTTAGGTTCAATGACTAATGAGATTCAATGTGTCCATGAAAAGATGACGTCTTCGAGAGCCATCTTAGCGCACCTGGCTGAGCTCTATGGAGAGCATATTTGAATTGCTAGATATGAGATATCAAAGCAATTATTCGGCGCCAAGATGAAGGAAGGAGAGAGGCTTGGGGACCATGTCCTCAAGATGATCTCAATGATTGAGAGATTAGAAGCTCTTGATTTTTAAATGCATGCATCTCTCCAAACTGACCGTATCCTGCAGTCACTTCCTAACTCCTTTTCCCAATTTGTCATGAACTTCAACTGCAATGAGATTGCATATAACTTAGCTGGGCTAATAAACAAACTGACGAATGCCCAGTCCCAGATGAAGACAAAGGGAAAGGAAGCGATACTTGTGATTTCTTCTGGGACTTGAAAGTCCACGAATAATAAGAAAAAGAACAAAAAGCAGTTATGTGCAATAGCCAAGATCGATAAGGGAAAGGGCAAGGCCCCAATGGTTCAAAAGAGCAAGGGGCCAATAAAATGGATGTATGCCTCAACTGCGGTGAGCTAGGCTACTGGAAGAGATACTGTCCATAGCTTGACCGTAATGCGCCTTCAGGTACGGAACTACTGGTCAAATTATTCTGTAACTATATATTCTACTTCTTGGATACTTGATTCCGGTGCGAGTTCTCATATTTGTACAATGAATCATGATCTGGAACGAAGTAGGAAGTTGGATTCAGGGGAGGTGATGGTTACCGTCGAAAGTGGACATAGTGCCGAGGCTTCTGATATTGGATCCCTTAGGTTGAATTTAGAATCTGGTTTTATTTTTACTTTAGATGATGTACTTGTTTTGTCCAAGGAGCATAAAAATATTGTATCAATTTCGGTCATGGACCGAAAGGGATTTCACTTCTTTATTGGAGATGGATCATGTCGAATTTATTTTAGAAATAAATTTGGTGGCAATGCTACATTATTAAATGGTTTATTGTAACAACCCCATAGCCATCCATGAATATTACAGCGCCGTGGGCCCCGAGATAGAATCCACAAGGCTAAAGGACATTTTCGCAAACACTTATAAATGCCCAAGAGGCGAACAACAGTACTATCTCTAAAAAAACATTCGAAGACTTAATAAAGTCCGTTTATAAACTGTTGTAAAAATCTCATTTGAAACCACAAGGACCAAAATGCCAAACCTCAACAATTTAACAACATACGTTAAGCTATCGCTTACACACGATTGCCAAAGTCACCTAAGTTACCAGATACCAAAAGGCCATTTAAAAATACTCACGCAGCGGAAACAGACAAACAATTAAAATACTCTAGCAGCGGAATACAAGAACTGATCAGGAAACTCAATTCACAAATATATGCCCTAGCTAGTATCCTCCAGGAAGCTCATCTCTCCACGACTGCTACAAGCTTGATATTCCAAGAACCTAAAAAGAAAGCCCACGACGGGGTCAGCCATAATATCCAACAATGATAACCATCAGATCACATCAATAATTACATACCAATGAATAAGTAAGAATACGACCAATATAATCTTACCGCACTACGCCATAAGTGCTCATATGCAACACATATCTCCAGTGTTGCAAGGAAAAGTATTGCAATAGCCCTCTCATCTTTTGTCTTTTGCAATACTACTCAATTAGTGTTGCATTAGACCTTAATGCTCTGTTGCAAAAGACGTTACTGCAACACCAACCTAAAGTGTTGGATTATACGTGAACTTAAAGCATTGCAATAGACTAAATCATATTAATAATCACGAAAAATATTTTAAATATTTTTAAAAAATATCGTCAAATTTAAATTTTTTTACACTAAAACAAAATAAATTATTTGAATTTGTTTAATCATTTTATAACAAATTTTTTATAAGAGCACATATAGTTTTTTACTTAAATTTTTTTTGGATTAAATTAATAAATTTAAAAAATATTAAAAAAGAAAATAATTCCTCAAAATTATAATAAATAAAATATATTATATGAATACATATATTTTTCTTTTGAAAATTATAATCTAAATTTAAAATAAAAAATGAATTTATACATTCAACTCTTTAAAATATAATAAGAAATACAAATTAAAATTTATTAATATTAATATTATAAAAGATTGAAAAATAAAAATGCATTTATCATCAAAACATTTGGACAACGGCACGCCGAGGTGGCCAAATCTCGATTTAAAAATGGACATTGAAAACATGGGTCTTGAAAAGATTGGGAGATGCTAATCCCGATCTAAAACTGGACATTAGAGATGTTAATCGGGCCCGGTCCCACCGGACCAGCCCGTTTAACCGCTAAAAAATAGGGTTAGGGCCAAAATATCACAGCCCTTTTAAATCCGGGCCTTTTTGGCCCAGACAGTCTTGGCCTAAGCAGGCGGGCTACAAACTCTGGGTTGGCCGCCCAGGCCGATCTAAAATTGAAATTTATTTAGATTAATTAATTAACCTATTTTCTCCTGTTTCCATCGGCCGCAACCTACAAATTTCACCTTGCACAGTTCATATCCCTAACTTCCTCTCCCTCACGCCATCGTCAATCGTCATTCATCTTCGTCGCTGCTTGCCTGATTCACACAATCACCACATTGACCTTGCCTGGCAGAGCCGATTCGCACTGAGTTCACGGTTGCCCTTCATATCCCTTGCAGAGTCGCCGTCGTGCGCCTCATCAACTCGCCGCCGTCCACCGCCCTGCTAAGTGAGTATTCCAGTCACCGTCGCATGTCTCATCAACTCGCCGCCGTCCATCAACCTTTCTAAGTGAGTATTCCAGTCGATGATTTCAAATATTAGCTTATTCTCCGCCATATTCATCATCTAGTAATTGTGTATTAGAGATGACATTTTCATGTTGAGGTCGAATTATTGTAAGTGGAACGTGTGTAGAATAATTATCTTAGAATTCACTTTCAGCTGACTCACTATGGAGATCAATTCTCGGACTCACTATGCATTGGTGAAACCTAAGAAGGTAAGAGTAGTTGAGGATGTGATAGCTGCTCAGATGGGTCAGATTGCTGAGAAGGTGTCTCAGGAGAAGATTATATCGCTGCTTGAACAAATCAACACTCAAACGACAAAATAAACGAAAGTAACAATAACAAGGCACAAGAGTGTTCTTGATGATGAGTAGCTTACCGGTAATCTGCTTTGAATTCTCATCTATGATTTATATGAGCTGAAGTAAAAATATATGTTTGTAATGTCCATCCTCTATGTAGTTCTGAGATTTGAGTTTTATTTTTTATTTCTAGCTCTGTATCCATTTCGATTGAGACTATGTATTGGTTTTTCATATAGTTTTTTTAAAAAAAAAAATCAATTAATATGTTCTTTTCCCCATAAACTCAAAGTTTCATTGAAACGGCAAAGACAATATGTATGGCTCATATAGGAAAGAATCTCGACAGTTTTAAATTTTTTTTGTTTCCTTTCTTGATGTGACGCTGAAAAACCTAACTTGACTAAATGGACTGAAAAAAACAGTTTACATCCGATATGGGGTGTTACTCGGATGCATAAATTTTCTCCGACGTAGGTTTTATGTTATTCTTTACAGGTAGCACTGGTGAGCCTAGCTAAAAAGAATGAAGGACTTACCATTCCCGGTTATACGCATTTGCAGAGGACACAACCTGTTCTGCTCCAACATCAGCTTTTGGCATATGTTGAACAGGTCTGAATTTATGTAAATATGCTCCATCTTACTCGTATATGGATTTTTAGTCTTTACACTTACTCTTGTTGAGGCTTGTTTTATTGTCCCCTACTCTTTAAGTGTACTAATAAATATATTTATGCCAAATATTAATATGTTTATACAATCTTAGGATTGCAGAAATACTCGGAGATTCCCATTCATGCATTGATCAGGACCTTCTAGTTCATAGCACTTATGACCCAAAGCATTACCTTTAGTACTCTCCTTTTAATCTCAGGACCTTCTAGTTTAATGCTTTGGGCTACAAGTTAAGGTACAATGAGATGTACTGAATTATTAACTCTTCAAACTGTGCTAATATTATTAACTCTTGTAGTGTTCTCGGTGTACTCATAATTCATATTCGATGGATAAAGCATGGGTGAATCTGCCAAGGTTTTCACTCTAAGCTTAAATAGTAGTTTCATAGTTGCATGTTGTCTTATGCCAGCTTTGTAATATGTATAATTTTGTTTGTAGGCCAACTGCTGCTTTCAGGGAAGGAGTAATATATATGGTATGGATAAGACATCCGATATTTAGTAAGTATTATTTAGTAATTAAAAATAAACCCAACTCCATATTTCATTTCAAATATTGATATATTTAATTTTCTTGTAGACCAATATTCAGCAGATGCTTAATTCTGGACATCAAGCCGAGGCAGATGCGTTGGTCACTAAAGACAAGGAACAGGGCAACAACTGGCTAGTGTGAATGGGAGGTAAAAGGTCCGGAGAACAAGCTCCTGCTCTTGCTCCTTCAGACTATGTGCAGGATGTTGTGTCGAGATTTATACATCTCAATAGGCGATCGGCACAGAGACCGGGAGACCGAGCCAGGGTCAAATATATCAAGGCAGACTCGCCGATCGGAGATCCCAGATCAAACCCAAGTGCCGAGCGATCGACATCTAAGGCGATCGTCTCTTGGCCCTTGGCGATCGACTCTGGTTCCCGGCCAAGGACGACCGCCTCATGCCACGCGAAGCCAGCATCCGTCTGGTCGGCAAAGGCCGAAGCTCAGGACAGAGACCCACATGCACATCTGGAAAAGGCACCACATAACATGGATCGTTGACCACAGCCTGTCACTAATCTCACCTACCGACAGACCCGCCGAAAGGTGCAAAGTGGGACCTCCTGTGACAGCAACTCAGGACGCGTGCAGACTTCTCATTGGTCCGCACAGCTGGCAGCCAGCCCATGTCGCGGACTGTAAGGTAGACAGCCCATGTGCTAAAAGACGATCGCCCCTTATTATATTACAAGGAAGGCGATCGCCCGAGCATCTCAGATCCTATAAATAGAAGGCTTCCTACACTTGGAAAGCTCTCTGGCTTTCGGTCTGGATTTTCTTGCAGCTATCTCTCGGCTTTTCTCTCTCAGCACCTCTTAACCACAAGACGATCGGCAGAGACGAAAACAAGAACTCCCTGCAGTTCAAGAACTCAGAGCAACTCTAGTTCTTCCGGCAAGCACTCAACAGCTAGATAAATAGGGTCATTACATTCCTTGTAACTGTACCCTTACATTAATATTTGTACTGAAACGTATTCGTATTAATAACATCTCGCGAGAGCATTCAAGCCCGGGCCTAACAAACCTGGCAGATCTTGTGTTATTTCCATTCCCATGGACATGCTCTCGCAACTTTGTTTGCTGCCCATCCATTCCAGCAATATCTATCTCCGGATAATATTTTGGGCAACAACAATTGGCGCTAGAAGAAGGGGATCTAAACTTTCATTTTTATTCCTACCGTCTCGAAGAACACCCACTATTCTCCGGGGCATATACTTGAAGAGACACTCACTACTCTTCAAAGAAAGCTTTCAGAATCATGACTTCTACCTCCACATCGAAGAAAGCCGCTGGCCGATCCGCCGAACGCCTCATTCCATCTCAATCCCAGCCCCAGCCTATGGCAGAGGGTAGCCGCGGCGACCCGAGACTCTCGATCCCTCCCCCGAGGGACGGCCCAAGCCTCTCGCTCGATCAGTTCCAAACCGCGGAACAGATTGAAGAGGCTATGGCCATCCTACGGGAGCGACGGAGAGCATTTGACGCGCCCGCTATAACCCCCTCGGCCATCCGCCGCGTGAGCAAACGGAAGTTCAAGGGGTTAATGGCTGAGAGATCGCTAGGAGGCCCCAATTCGCAAGAAATGGCGCTCGCAAGGCGGGACACCTCCGTTTTCAGCCGCCTAGGAAGCGACCCATCATAGCGACCGGGGCATTCTGGTCCCAGCCATGAGACGACGGAGCCCGAATCCGTCACCAGGAGTTCGGCATACCCAACTCCCAGAAGGCAGGCCGACCATATGACTCCTCGCCGAAGAACCAAGATCGGCGGCGACGACCTCATCGCCTACCGCGGAGCCAGGAGATCGGTACACGATCGCCTCGGAACCCGCTCCGAGATCCAAACCACGAGTGACCAAGCTACGGCGATGGCCGCGATGCAACGCCAGCTCGACGACATGAAAGCGCTTCTAGAAACTGGGGCATGCGCCAATAGCAAGATCGCCGGGTCGAGCGAGCCACTCGCGGTCCACATCGAGCTCGCCCCCGTGCAGCGTAGGATCGCTCCTTCGCAAACACCTTTGTATGAGGGGAGGTCGGACCCCGAGACTCACCTGAGCAAGTTCCGAATCTACATGACCAGATGTGGGGCATCAGACACGACCAGATGCCGAATATTCCCGCTAACGCTGGGCGACCTGGCCCAGAGGTGGTACATCTCATTGCCACCGCGATCCATCAGTTCCTTTGAACAACTGGCGAACGACTTCACGTCGTACTTCGCCGCCAATGTCGCTCGACCAGAAGGCCCCCACCGCATGATGAAAATCAGGCAGGAGGAAGACGAGTCTGATGCAGACTACATCGACCGGGTAGATGAGATTATCCTCAACGGCGAGCCCGTGAGCGATGAGATCGCCTTCTACTCGGTCCTAGGGGGATTCGATGGTCTTTCGCCTATGTTCAGGCACCTTACGAAGGACATCCCCCCGACCTACGTAATCTTCCACGCCAAGGCCGCAGACTTTTTGGCCAGGCAGTGGTTACTTTTTCACCTATGAGCAACGCGATTGGCGACCGAACGACGATCACCAGTCTTCCAACCCGATCGCCATTATCAAGCAACATCTCCGAAAATGGAGGACTCGTTCGCCATCCACAGTTCATCATCTAACATGATGGACCAAGGCACGAGATCGCTTCCCCCACACAACGTATACCGTCGAGGATCGCCATCTAACTTGACGATCCGAGGTAGAAGAGTGCAGCCATGATCCTGGAACTCGATGGAACCGACTGCTTCGGCCATGCAAGGTTCCTTTGGGCTGCGATCGCTCGCCCTTCGTTTAAATACGAGGCGAGCGTAGCTGAAGGACCCTCCAAACAAATCAGTGGACACACTCTCCCGCCCTCAAAGGTTCATCATCTAACTTGGTGGACCCGGACAAAGCGACGCGTCCCTACCCCCGTCACAATGTATACCATCGAGGATTGCCATATAACATGGCGATCCGAGGTAGAAAAGTGCTAACAAGCCGCAGACGTGGAGTCGATTAATCCAACGACGCCCCGCGCAAGGACTCCTCCAGACCAAGACCGCACGCCCTTCGTTTAAATATGAGGCCGGCGCAGCCTAGCGGAGGACCCTCATAATAAAATGAGTCACGAGACCAACCTACAGTTGGACTGTCGCTCGTGCATAAGACACGGTCATGGAGGTCGGTCCATCGAACTCCGCGACTGTGCACGGTTCCTCAACGACGAAACAATTAGCTTTCCACGAGGAATCAGCTAAATTGAATATCGCAGGTACAAGACCGAAGATAGCTTTCCAAGCGATCAGTTCGCCCAAATCCAAGACAAAGTCCGCTCAACGGATCGCCCGCCTTTATCCTGAACGATCGCCAGTGGAACCACCTCACCTCATGTCTTCAACATCGGAGCAAGCTGGGGGGCAATTATTGTGTCGATATTTATACATCTCAATAGGTGATCGGCACAGAGACCGGGAGACCGAGCCAGGGTCAAATAGATCAAGGCAGACTCGCCGATCGGAGATCCCAGATCAAACCCAAGTGCCGAGCAATCGACATCTAAGGCGATCGTCTCTTGGCACTTGGCGATCGACTCTGGTGCCCGACCAAGGACGACTGCCTCATGCCACGTGAAGCCAGCATCCGTCTGATCGGCAAAGGCCGAAGCTCAGGATAGAGACCCACATGCAAATCTGGAAAAGGCGCCGCATAACATGGATCGTTGACCACAGCCTGTCACTAATCTCACCTACCGACAGACCCGCCGAAAGGTGCAAAGTGGGACCTCTTGTGACAGCAACTCAGGACGTGTGCAGACTTCTCATTGGTCCGCACAGCTGGCAGCCAGCCCATGTCGCAGACTTTAAGGTAGACAGCCCATGTGCTAAAAGACGATCGCCCCTTATTATATTACAAGGAAGGCGATCGCCCGTCAGAAAAGGGCATCTCAGCTCCTATAAATAGAATGCTTCCTACACTTGGAAAGCTCTCTGCTTTCGGTCTGGATTTTCTTGCAGCTATCTCTCGGCTTTTCTCTCTCAGCACCTCTTAACCGAAAGACGGTCGGCAGAGATGAAAACAAGAACTCCCTGCAGTTCAAGAACTCAGAGCAACTCTAGTTCTTCTGGCAAGCACTCAACAACTAGATAAATAGGGTCTTTACATTCCTTGTAACTGTACTCTTACATTAATATTTGTACTCAAAAGTATTCGTATTAATAACATCTCGCGAGAGCATTCAAGCCCGGGCCTAATAAACCGAGCAAATCTTATGTTATTTCCATTCACATGGACGTGCTCTCGCAACTTTGTTTGCTGCCCATCCATTCCAGTAATATCGATCTCCGGATAATATATTGGGCAACAACACAGGACTTGACCACAAAAATAAAGCGTAACATGGAAATTGAATTAGAAGCCAAGGTAAACAAGAAAGTGCAGGAGAATATCACGTGTCTTGAACAGTTTCGGAGATGCTAATCCCGATCTAAAACTGGAGTTGACATCGGAGACTCCAACCTTGTCAAGTGAACAAGATGACAACGGTACACCTGTGACACAAGGTGGCACTTCTACGTAGAAATTGAGATATTTAATTATGTCTAGTATTTAGAACTTTGGTCACTTGGTACTCTTGAATTAGACTTGGTAATTTGGTCTAAAGTTAGACTCTAGTTATGGTGTTGCATGTATAAGTTGGTATTTTGCGTCGACTGTTTGTTGCGATGTTGGTATTTGGTAATGAATGGCAGGGTGTGAATATTGGATGATATTTTATTTGTATGGAATGATGTACGCACGAAATGGTTATTGCGAATTTTTTATTTAAAGTGTTGCATTTATCTTTCAGTTATTGTTGTATAATCTCAAATTAGTGTTGCATATTTTTAAATTAGTGTTGCATATAACAACCATGTTAGTGTTGGATATAAGAATAGTGTTGCATTATGTCTGGTGGGACCCACTGCTAACATGGATGAAGTGGGCCCCACTACTGACGTGGATGAAGTGGGACCCACTGCTGGCGTGGTAAAAGGGCCCACTGTTGATGTTTCATTGGTTGTGGGCCCTACTTTTGTAAATTGTATTCTCCTCTAAGCCAACACTATTTTCTGTTGCATATATTTTATTTTGTGTTGCACTATGTACATAATGCAACACTTTCCCTCTGTTGTATTAGAAAGGAAAAGTGTTGGATTAGAGGTCAAATGCCACGCGATCAGATGCAACACATACAAAGTATTGGATATATCAATTTCTGGCCTAAGGCAACAGAAAATGGGGCATAATGCAACAATAGGAAGCGTTGCATATGAGCACTTATGGTGTAGTGCCGCCATAACTTTACCAAACTCATAATAATTCTCATCAGAATAACCATTATCGCAATGCACATATCGTAATCTCGATTAATCAATTAACTCAAATATAACGTCCATACGGCACTTCAAGCAATACCCAAGATTCTCAAAACATCATCATAACTCGCAATACAGAAATATACCGACACTGACCAATTCAATCCATCAGAAATAAACATCATCAAATCTCAACACGACAATCGATTGTCCATCCCTGGACAAGAACCAAGAAGGAAAATACGGAACATACCTCAGGATACGCGATGCCATGGCGAATCATGCCAGTTTAATCCAAGATCAGATCAATACAACATACGGACATGGTCCTAACACAAGACCTACAAATGCATACTCATATGACAACGTCAACATGCTCACATCCATAACAATAATGTATACTTATGGCAGACCCATAATATACATATGCACAACAACAACACATATGTTAATCCAACGATCTAGAGCGCATATCTATAGATTCCCATGATGATCCTGTCAGACCAACGCATGGTGGAATTACCTGTCCAACGATCTAGCGCACACAGCTATAGATATCCCATGTTGATCCCGTCGGACCAACGCATGGTGGACATATAACAACAATGTACAATTGCACAAAACAACATTACACAATGCACGACAACAACAATGCACAAATGCATGACAACAACAATACACGTATGTATCACAACATGGTCGACATAAATGACAAAAATGATTAGAGTACTTGTCCCGAGTCCTTCGAGAGCGATCTCAATGTCTAAACTATCACCAACCATTAGCTTCAATATTCGACGGTCCAGAATGTCATGGACGGTAGATAATTCATATCTTTGTCTATACCACAATGTATCTTCGATACCCAAGTATACCAATAACAAAAGTAAATCATATACATTATGATATAATTCCCAAAACTCAAATACAACATATAATCCCAAATATCTTGTGATTACGATTATAACATTGCTATACGAATTATAAACGAATGAAATAGAAACCATTCATTAAATATTATAAACTGAGCAAATAATAACTTGCCTTGATACCGATGAAGCCGTTACTAATTCCATTGCCTTCGTCTACGAACTCCTCAACCCCGACCAAAGCAATCTACGAACATTATTGCATATGACCGCAAAGCATGGTTGTAATCACCGATCAATAATCTCAATCTATTACAATAATAGATAAACAACAAGTTCGATAACAATCAACAATCGATATAACTAATTCACAAACCCAACGGCTCGGCAATATCTCAATTAACCACTAGTCCAAACAATCCAACTCAAATGGTCATGAATTCATAACCGAAACAGGATATACTACACTGCTTATCCACTTAGCGCACATTAATCACTTAACGTAGCGTGCGCTAAGTCGCTTTCGTTAGCGTGCGCTAGCCAGTAACACTAGCGTGCGCTAATGACATGCAGTTGCATGCATTTCAGGTACCGATCAACATATGGCGATTATCAAGAACACTAAGTGATTCGAAACCATGTTCATTGCTATCAAAACAACGAAATTCGATATCCTTTAACATATAAATAATCATCCAATTCATAATCCAAGTCATATATTCATAGATCATCTTCTTCCTCAATATCAACATATGAATACCAAGAACCATATCAATACTTCCATAATCTATCACTACAGAGAGTAATCATCAACAATAACATCAACATCTGAAAATGAGGAGAAGGATTAACCAACTTATCTAAAGAAGACGAACAACACAATTCAAACCACAAGAATCATATCAATATCCATATATCAACAACAACATCATCATAATCCAGTAATCCATCTCATAGTCATGTTTATAAACTTGCTTATATGATAATCATCAACTCAAGAACATCAACATTCAATCCAAAACGAAATCCAAAGGTTAAGAGTAAATACCTCTTTGAAGGAATGGATTAATTTCCAAGGTTGAATCCATTCTAAATCACTTACAAGCTTCAAATGTTGTTAGGAACGATCAACTCCACCATAATCCAGTGTTTGGAACCTCAAACATTTCTCTAAAAACTCCATCTATCGGTTGCAAGGAATGAATGGACGAAATGAAGAATAATGGCCAACTGCACATATATATACTGTACATTATTAGCGTGCGCTAACTTACTTTGTTAGTGTGCGCTATTGAGGTCTAGAGGCTACTGACTTACTTCGTACAATGATTTACGTAAGCAATGCCCATGCAATAGCGTACATAATTGCCTCTATTTAGCATACGCTAGTGTCCGATCATAGCGTACGCTACTCATAGTTGACTCGTTTGTATGTAAGCTCCAAAGATGGGTCCACACGCCGAAAGCTCTGACAAGGATAAGATTCCCTTTGGACCGACCTGATGTTAGCATGCACTAACAATATGCATTAGCTTGCGCTAATCCTTCATAAAAAACATCCGTTGCTCTTGTCGGCACATGCGCTGAAAGTGGACGGGTCCACACGTAGATTCCTTCTGATCTGGTCTGTACTAGCGTACACTATTCTTTGCCTCTAGCGTGCGCTAAACCTGTACGATAGCGTGCGCTAAGCTTGAACATTAGCGTGCGCTAATCAGACTATACTTGGCCACTTTCAGCTATTCTTGTCCAACGTCTCAACATACAAAATACGAACATACAGCATACTGAACACGTATACTACTTCCAATAATATTCTCATATGATACACAATATCCTCAACTACAATTGTCGACCAAGTACGATAATTATACCAATACAGATGTCTCAGTCCTTTATTTATTTTATCCATACTGTACAAATTCCACGTTGTACAACATAACTCGGATAAAATAACATTAAACAATAGTAGTAGAAATTTCGGATATTTCATTTATACCATTTGAATCTAAATAATAAAACACATGTGAACACTATAACTAGGAAGTATGGTAGGGATGAAACAAACCAAGCACTTAAGTGGCATCTTTAACTTGGTCATATTTGTCAGACCAAGGTTCATAAAATGGAGAAAGATGGGCTTACGGGTCCATTGAGATCAGATGCTATCCAACTTGTGAATCTTGCCTTCAAGGCAAAATGACTAAGTTACCCTTCACAGGGACTTTTGAAAGAGCTGCAGAAAAACTTGGATTGATCCATACCGACGTCTGTGGCCCTTTTGAAGTGGCACGAGATGGCTTTCAGTATTTCATTACATTCACTGATGATCGTACAAGGTATGGCTTCGTGTAATTAATGAAACATATGTCTAAAGCTTTTGATAAATTCAAGGAATTTAAAGCCCTAGTTGAAAATCAAACAGGTAACCATGTTAATACTCTTCGGTTAGACCGAGGTGGTGAGTACATGAGTACCGAGTTTGATGAGTTCTTAAAAGAACTAGGAATAGTGTCACAATTCACTCCTCCAGCTACTCCACAATTAAATGGTGCATCAGAAAGAAGGAACCGAACCTTGTTGGACATGGTTCGCTCCATGCTTAACTACACTGATCTACCAATTTATCTGTGGGGTCACGCCCTCCTTACTTCTGCATATATCTTGAACAGATGTCATTCTAAATCTGTTCCTAAGACTCCACATAGGATGTGGATAGGTAGGAAACCAATGTAACATCCCAAACTAGGCGGATATTACAGTGTCGTGGACCCCCGACTGGGACCCACCAGGAGAATGAAAATTAATCACTTAAATAATATAATTGTAGTACCGAACCACATTATATCATTAAATTACTCCGATGAGGAGTTTCATTACAACACACCCAAGATAATACAGAATACATGTATATTTTATATGAAGATAAAATATACAACACTGAATAAAATGAGTATTCAAACGGAAGTCTGCAGCGGAAATAAAATGAAGAAACACGAATGACTGAAAAGGACTGGGCCCCCCTACTAGTATCACTGGGACTCCTCGCCGTCAACGTTATCTTCCCGTGCCTTAGCCTTGCCATGATCTGAAAACAACATCCCCCAATGGAGTCAGTTACGCAAAACAACAATCCTCAAGAGTTGAACAATATACAACAATCACATAAATGAATTAATGAATTAAGTTGAATGATGAGCATCAATGTACGCCCGAATGAAATGCGTAAGAGCACAAATAGCCGAGTGCTCGGAGTCCCACATATACACCCGCTATTGGCGTAATTAGTCTCATGGTCCAATGTGTCCGGAGTCCCGCGTATACACATTACCATGCGCACAGTCCAATGTGTCCGGAGTCCCGCGCATACACATGACCATAGTGTGCTCGACTAAAATTCCACACATGCGCCAACCGGCCATGCAATATAATTCCAGAATATCACCAGAACAAAAATGACCAAGGTGAGAAGTAATGAATAGAATCCGATAAGGATCAAGAACGACTCACCGAGATGAAATAATGATACAACGAGTGATAACTTCAATGAAATGATTTTGGAACCGTCATTCCTCGTGTGTTACATGATGAGTTGATGAATTCGAGTCTCGACATGAACGATATATTATGAGTGAATTACATGTATGAATGAACAACAACGTAAGGAATGAATATCCTTTTAACTGAGTAAGAATTTACTTACGCAATACTGGTGTTGAAATGTCCTTCCTCGAACAACGTCCTAAAAAGAGATGTTGGTCGCTCGAACAACCTTGAATAACACAACTACCAATAATCCACTCAATATACGTATCAAGCATGAATTACGACTAACTCAAAGGTCGATACAACAATATCCAAACTCATTGAGGCATTCAAACAACCACTTAGCGAACATCAACCCTTGATTATAACCTAAACCCAAATATATCAAAACCAACTCCAAAATGAGTAGTTTAATCTAACAAAACACCTTCTATGATATCAATATTCCAACAGGAGACCACAACTCGAAGTTACGGCAACTAAAATTGGAAACCCCCTAAAAACAACCAAAATCAACATCAAGGGTTCTTGATTAAATCTCCAAATGTTCATAAAATCCGAAAAACATATCAATAAATCCGTAGGAATACATTTATTCAAGGTAGACAATATATATCTAACATATTCCAACAACAATTCAAGCTTACACGAGAAATCGGAAGGAAAATACACAAAATCCGAAATTCTAGATCCAAGAAATAATTACCTTGATTTGATGTGTTGCAGAGGATGAAATGATGATAAATCCAAATGATAAGCTTGAAGATGATGATGGATGAGTGCAGCTCAAAAAGATCTCTCAGAATCGCCCAAAATCGCCCGGAATCGAAGTACGAAGTGAAAATGATGAATCTGAGCCGGACTGTCCTATTTATAGTAATTCGAGTTTAGCGCACGCTAAGCCCTGATATTTAGCGTGCGTTAACGGGGATTCTGGGTAGTCCAGTACCCTCTGTCCGAAATGGTAGCGTGCGCTACGTACCTTTTGTAGCATGCGCTACAACCATATACTTAGCGTGTATTAACCTTGTGTTAGTGCGCGCTAACTGAATATCTGATGCTCAGTAACTGAAGTCCACAATCTCCTGTCCTCTGACCTGCTCGCGATAGCACGTGCTACATCCAATAATCAGCGTGCGCTACTTCCCCATTAGCGTATGCTAAAATCCACTCATAGCTTGCGCTAGGATTTATTCCAAAATCAGTCCAGTACCCACTGGACTCTGCCTGATCGGCTTAGTGCGCGCTACACTGACTGCATAGCGGGCGCTATCCAAACTTACTAGCGTACGCTACTTACCATTCATAGCATGCGCTACTCCAACTCGACCGCAGTCCATTGCCTTCTGGACTGCAGGCCTGAACCACATTAGCGTGCGCTAATACTGAGAGGTAGCATGTGCTACCCGTACTCAATTAGCGCACGCTAAAGAGAGTACGTAGCGTGCGCTACTCCTCACACATAGTCCACTATGAAGATGACAATGATGATGACCACGGTTCTATCTTCCAACCAGGTAGGACGATGAATAATAACTGATGTATGATACAATTACTCTGATCGGTGAATACAATGAATGAATATGAACGATGAATGATCATTAATGAGTGAATAATTACTGAGTGACAATTACTGAATGATAATTACTGAATGATAATGACTGAATGAAAATGACTGAATTACAACTAGGTATTACATACACCATGAATGAGCGCTCTTACCCAGATAGTAAGCCGCGACTGAAACTTTGTGCCCTTCGGGATACTCCACCATGGCAAACAACTTCTTGAAATGCTCGAGCCAGTGAACAATATCCGCCGGCTCAGACGAGCCCTCAAAGGTAGGTGGTCTTTGGCGAGAGATGTCGCCAATAATACTGGTCACACTCCTCTCCTGCCCCTGAGGTGGCGGCGGAGGAGCTGAGTTCTGCATCGTCTCCATGAGACGTGCCATTTGAGTCATCTGGGCCATCATGCCCTGCATAAAAGCGAGTGGGTTAACCCGAACACCCTCTGAATGAGCTGTGTCCCGGGTACGACTCCCTGACAGTGAATGATCATTTCCAAGAGAATGAGTGGCGTCATCGCTGCTCGATGAATTAGCATTATTCCTCGCATTCGCACGTGTATTCACACGAGTTCTCGGGGTTCGGACCGCACCGCGGCCTCTTCCCCTGCGTCCTTTGCCAGCTCTTTTCATACTGAAGTGGGAAAGTCACAAGATGATTATATATCTCGCATGAATATCACATTATGATTAAGTTATGAAATGATGAAAATGAGCACACGTGCTCAAACACAATGATTACATGAATGATCAACTGAAGTGACAAGATTATCTGATGAAATTCTTGAAATGATTATCTTGAACAAGTTAACAAGATTAATGACACGATCCTCAAGATCAACATTGAAATGAACTGAGTGATTAATGAGTTAACATGATCGACATGATCACAAATGAGTGATTGTTGACTGTTGAATGATGAATGAGTGATTCTTATTGCCAGAAATTATACCATGCCGTCATAAATCATACTGTTCTTTGGTCTGAGGGGCTCGGCTCTTGCACGGCTCACACGTGAGGCGAAAGTCCAATGACACTAGTCTGATGAACGATGATTTCAATGAGACATGACTCGGAAGGTAGTATTCGAAGCCAACTCCGATACCAACTCTGTAACACCCCAAAGTAGGCGGATATTACAGTGCCGCGGACCCCCGACTGGGACCCACCAGGCGAATGAAAATTAATGACTTAAATAATATAATTATAGTACCGAACCACATTATATCATCAAATTACTCCGATGAGTAGTTTCATTACAACACACTCAAGATAATACAGAATACATGTATATTTTATATGAAGATAAAATATACAACACTGAATAAAATGAGTATTCAAACGGAAGTCTGCAACGGAAATAAAATGAAGAAACACGAATGACTGAAAAGGACTGGGGGCCCCTACTAGTATCAGTGGGACTCCTCGCCGTCAACGTTCTCTTTCCATGCCTTAGCCTTGCCATGACCTGAAAACAACATCCCCCAACGGGGTCAGTTACACAGAACAACAATCCTCAAGAGTTTAACAATATACAACAATCACATAAATGAATTAATGAATTAAGTTGAATGATGAGCATCAATGCACGGCCGAATGAAATGCGTAAGAGCACAAATAGCCGAGTGTCTGGAGTCTCGCATATACACCCGCTATTGGCCTAATTAGTCTCACGGTCCAATGTGTCCGGAGTCCCGCGTATACACATTACCATGCGCACAGTCCAATGTGTCCGGAGTCCTGCGTATACACATGACCATAGCGTGCCCGACTAAAATTCCACACATGCGCCAACCAGCCATGCAATATAATTCCGGAAGATCACCAGAACAAAAATGACCAAGGTGAGGAATAATGAATATAATTCGATAAGGATCAAGAACGACTCACCAAGATGAAATAATGAAACAACGAGTGATAGCTTCAATGAAATAATTTTGGAATCGTTGTTCCTCGTGAGTTACATGATAAGTTGATGAATACGAGTATCGACATGAACGATATATTATGAGTGAATTACATATATGAATGAACAACAACGTAAGGAATGAATATCCTTTTAACCGAGTAAGAATTTACTTACTCAATACTGGTGTTGAAATGTCCTTCCTCGAACAACGTCCTAAAAAGAGATGTCGGTCATTCGAAAAACCTTGAATAACATAATTACCAATAATCCGCTCAATATACGTATCAAACATGAATTACGACTAACTCAAAGGTCGATACAACAATATCCAAACTCATTGAGGCATTCAAACAACCACTTAGCGAACATCAACCCTTGATTATAACCAAAACCCAAATATATCGAAACCAACTCCAAAATGAGTAGTTCAATCCAAAAAAACACCTTCTATGATATCAATATTCCAATAGGAGACCACAACTCGAAGTTACGGCAACTAAAATCGGAAACCCCCTAAAAACAACCAAAGTCAACATCAAGGGTTCTTGATTAATTCTCCAAATGTTCATCAAATCTGAAAAACATATCAATAAATCCGTAGGAATACATTAATTCAAGGTAGATAATCCATATTTAACATATTCCAACAACAATCCAAGCTTACACGAAGAAATCGGAAGGAAAATACCCAAAATCCGAAATTCTAGATCCAAGAAATAATTACCTTGATTTGATGTGTTGGAGAGGATGAAATGATGATAAATTCAAATGATAAGCTTGAAGATGATGATGGATGAGTGCAGCTCAAAAACATCTCTCCGAATCGGCCAAAATCGTCCGGAATCAAAGTGAGAAGTGAAAATGATGAATCTGAGCTGGACTGTCCTATTTATAGTAATTCCAGTTTAGCGCACGCTAAGACCTGATATTTAGCATGAGTTAATGGGGATTCTGGGTAGTCCAGTACCTTCTGTCCGACACGGTAGCATGCGCTACGTACCTTTTGTAGCGTGCGCTACAACCATATACTTAGCGTGTGTTAACCTTGTGTTAGCGCACGCTAACTGAATATCTGATGCTCAGTAACTGAAGTCCAGAACCTCCTGTCCTCTGACCTGCTCGCGATAGCGCATGCTACATCTAATAATCAGCATGCGCTACTGCCCCATTAGCGTATGCTAAAATCCACTCATAGCGTGTACTAGGATTTATTCCAAAATCAGTCCAGTACCCACTGGACTCTGCCTGATTAGCCTTAGCGCGCGCTACACTGACTGCATAGCGGGCGCTATCCAAACATACTAGCGTACGCTACTTACCATTCGTAGCGTGCGCTACTCCAACTCGACTGCAGTCCAGTGCCTTCTGGACTACAGGCCTGAACCACATTAGCATGTGCTAATACTGAGAGGTAGCGTGCGCTACCCATACTCAATTAGCGCACGCTAAAGAGAGTACGTAGCGTGCGCTACTCCTCACACATAGCCCACTATGAAGATGACAATGATGATGATCACGGTCCGATCTTCCAACTAGGTAGGACGACGAATAATAATTGATGTACGATACAATTACTCTGATCGGTGAATACAATGAATGAATATGAACGATGAATGATCATTAATGAGTGAATAATTACTGAGTGACAATTACTGAATGATAATTACTAAATGATAATGACTGAATGATAATTACTGAATGATAATGAGTGAATTACAGCCAGGTATATTACAACCAAGTCTTAATCACATTAGGATTTGGGGATTCCCTGCTTATCTCAAGAAGACTAAAGTAGAGAAATTGGAAGCAAGGTCTGTGAAAGGTCATTTCATAGGATATCCAGGGGAATCCATGGGATATCTATTCTACATGCACGAAGATCATAGGATCATCATTGCTATACAAGCACACTTCCTGGAAGATCAGTTTATTCAGGAAGGAGGCGCAGGTAGAAATATTTCTTTGGAAAAAATAAAAGAAACACCAAATGAGACATGTGTAAAAGATATTAGAAGTGAACCTTCTGAAATACAAACACAACTTCGCAAGTCTAGTAGAATTTCTCAATTACCTGAGTGGTATGGCTATCTGCATCAAGAGGAACTGGGTGTCCATTAGATGACAGAAAGTAGTCAAGAGAATGATACTTCTATATACAATCAAGCGATGGTAGATGTGGACTCCGTCAAGTGGCAAGAAGCTATGGAAGCTGAGATAGACTCAGTGCATGCTAATCAGGTCTGGACTTTAGTAGATCATCCTAAAGGCATAGTGCCTATTGGAAATAAATGGATCTCTAAAAGAAAGAGTGATGAAGATGGCAAGGTTGATACCTATAAGGCCAGGCTTGTGGCAAAGGGTTATTCCCAAAGAGAAGGAATCTATTACTTCGAGATCTTATCGCCTGTAGCTATGATTAAGTCTATTCACATGATGCTTGCCATAACAGCCCACTTAGATTATGAAATATGGCAAATGGATGTGAAAATGGCATTCCTAAATGGGCGAGGAGGAGATTTACATGGAACAGCCTAATGTATTCATATCTCAAACCAATATTGATAAAGTATGTAAACTTTTACGTGCCATTTATGGACTGAAGCAAGCTTCGCGGAGTTGGAATGTTCGTTTTAATGAGACAGTCAAAGAGTTTGATTTTGTCCAAAATGAAGAGGAGCCCTGTATTTACAAGAAGGTTAGTAGGTGCAAAATTGTGTTCCTGATACTATATGTAGATGACATTCTACTTATAGGAAACGACGTAGGAATGCTCAGTTCTGTTAAAGCTTGGCTTTCTAAAGAGTTCTCAATGAAAGACTTGGGAGAAGCTACCTATATTCTGGGTATTCACCTCTACTGGGATAGAGAGAAAAGAATGTTAGGGCTTTCTGAAGCCCTCTACATACAAAAGATCCTGAAGAGATTTAGGATGGAAGGTTCCAAAAGAGGGTTCCTTCCTATGCAACATGGTGCAAAACTTTCCTTAGATATTGTTGTTACCCAAAATATTATCCGGAGGTAATATTGCTGGAATGATCGAGTAACAAACAAATGCGAGAACACTTCCGTGAGAAACTAGATAACACAAGATTTGCCGGGGTTGTTAATCCCGGGCTTGAATGCTCTCGCGAGATATTATTAATAAATATACTGTCGAGTACAAATATTAATGTTAGAAACAAATACAAGGAGTGTAAAGATTTCTAGTTATCTAGGTTTTAGAGCGCGTAGATTGCCGGAAGAACCAGATAGGTAGATCTGTGAGTTCTTGCTTAGGAGATAAGATGGATATGTATGAATATCACTATGAATG
This sequence comes from Orobanche coerulescens, assembly GCA_033398695.1. Classification (NCBI taxonomy): domain Eukaryota; kingdom Viridiplantae; phylum Streptophyta; class Magnoliopsida; order Lamiales; family Orobanchaceae; genus Orobanche; species Orobanche coerulescens. The sequence continues at coordinate 95,941,717 of CM065810.1, read as the reverse complement.
TGTAAGCAGTTGCTAAAAGAGTCTTTGATTTTCTCTTTTGTGTGTATTTTTGCACTGAATCTGTAGTCAAATTCGCGTCCCTTTGCTGCTGCGGTGAGTTCCCTATTTATAGGGGACAAGGTAGTTGGGATCCCTGGGGCGATCGCCGGCGACCGCCGTTTTTTATATTATAATAAGGTGGCCGATCGTTCCGTCACGTGGGGCTGTTCCCTTAAAGTCGTGGCTGCTGCTGGAGTCAACCGTGTGAGCTGGTGAGAGGCCAACACGCGTCTGGGCGGCATGTGAGGAGGACCCACTTTGTACCTTTCGGCGGCTTTGTCGGTAGGTGAGGTAGGTGACAGGATGAGGACAAAGGTCTTTATCTGCCGGTATCTCTGAAGATCCGCATGTGGGCCACCGTCCAAGATTCGGTCTTTGATGACTTTGACGGACGCCGGACCCATACGTGGTCATGAGATGATCGTCTCTGGTCCGCTCATTATAGACGATCGTCAGATATCAAAGGACGATCGCTAGGTGCCAAAAGACGATCGCCGTATTGCGCCGAACTCTAGGAGTTTGTCCAGAGTATGCCTTCCACGATTGGCTTCTCTGGTCGTGATGCCGATCGCCTATCGAAGCGTATGAATCGCCGCACAACAATTGCCCCCCAGCTCGCCTCGATGTTTGAAAACACGGGGTGAGGTGGCACTGTGGCCGATCGTCAATGTTTAAACGATCAGCCGATCTGAATTCAAATATGGATGACCCTCTTTTACGTCGGGAGCAGTGGGAAAAGAAGGCGGGCTTTTTGAAGTGGCAGGGACACGCGTCGCGCCGCGGTTGGGGAAGTCCGACGGTTTGTCAGACTTGTCGGCTGGCGTGCCCTCGAAAAGACGCGTACGCGGGATCCGAGGACATTTTTTAATGCGTCCCCACGTGACGGTTGCGATCCAGCCCTTGGGGTTTCTCCTATTTGCATATAGGCCCTCGTCTCCATCTATAAAAAGGGCAGGGCTTCTCCTATTTCATTTTTTTTTTATTTTTACGCGTCCTTGGTATCCATAGCCGAAATTCTGCAGAAATTTCAGGAGCTTTTTGTGCCGATCTCCTACTTTTTTCTAGGTAAGAACAAATTAACCTTCTCCCTCTCTTTACTTTCTAATATGTCGGGAGGATCAAAAGGATTCGAGACCGGAAGTTCTTCTGCCGCTGCCGCGTCGCCCGGACGGGAGGAGGTTCCCGTTGGAGTGGATATGGAGACGGCCGCCGAAGCTATTCGTGTAACACCCCCAAGACGTTCAGGGCATATTACAGCGCCGTGGACCCCACACTGTGGAATCCACCAGGCTATCATAACAACAAGACATTCGACAACGAAAAACTATCATTAATAAAACGACAATTCAAATAAAAGACTACAAACCGACCATTAAATTCTGACATCAAATCCATTTCCCAAAACGGGAACACAACATTAACAATTTCAAACAGGAAGTACTCGAGTACTTAAACCAATTTTATAATACATAAATCCCAAAATCAGACATCAATAGTAACCGACAGACATAACATCGAAAATCAAATACTGGACAATATCATGCTTGCCCATCATCCTCATACGTCCCGAGTGCTCGTTTATCCCCACGATCAATACGAAATACAAAAGTATTTCCCCCATTTAAGGGGTTAGCGACAACTGCTAGTGCAAGTACAATCCATTTGAACTACATTCTAATCAGATGAATATATGCGCCAAAAAGTCATTTTAGAAAACATTTTATATTCCGGAATATTTACAATCACAAAACACATTATCTCCAACAAATCACAATTCAAAGTTAACCGTTGGTACGAGACTCACGGCCACCGTACCCCGCAGAGTCCCGTCGGACATCCCTGGGTGGCTAACCACAGTTCACGATACGCACACTCACGGCAATATGTATCCCTAGAAGCCCCGTCGGACCGTCCCTAGGTGAACATACACATAACCATCCACAACAACCACGATACAGCCATAATTCAAATACTAGAACATGTAAACAAATGTAAAGTACTTGCCTTTGAGACATTCTTCGAAGAATCGGAAGTGAAAAATGACTACGGATGATCCGAATGGAAAACGACGGTTCCTAAACGAAGAATTAGCATAACTCAGTCCCAACGGACATCAATAATCGAAAGGAATACTCCCAAAACCCCGATTACAATTAACGACAAAAGACGTTCAATCAATACGGGTGAGGGTTTACGCAAAATCTCCCCGTATTGATAATTCACGGATTAAAATCAAGGAAACTGGATTTGGAATCATTCAATAATCACAATCGGTGAAGAATATCGTAACATATATGAACAATTCGGAATTAAACCCTAAAATCCCGAAATCCCCCAAAACGTCAAAATTAGGGTTCCTGAGGAATTACCTTGGATTCGACTGATGGAAGATGTGAATGTTGTAGATTAATCTCCCTTGGTACACAATAATCAATCTCTAAAGGAAATCCACGGATTGTTCTGGACAAATCGCTCCAAATGCACTCAAGAACACTCACGTCGCGAGAAGGGTTGAATAAGAATGAAAAGAAATCGACCGAGGTTAAGTCGGGTTTAAAACGCCGACGTTACGTGCGTTAACACAAGTCGTTAACGTGCGTTATGATGGTTACGCACGTAACCCAATGCCGTTAACGTCGTAACCAAATGTACATCTTGGTGTGAAGGGTCATAACGTCGTTATGGATCATGCATAACGACGTTATGCACGTAATGCACCGATTCGAACACCAGTGCCGCATACGATTCGACGACGAACTACAACACGAGGATAGAATCAAAAGTGTAAATACGAGGTATTCATAACAAGGAAGTTGAGTGCTCGAAAGTAAATGCACTCCCAACTACCGAGGAATCCAAAATACGACGAGGAGATAAATTTCCCTAAATTTATAGGAAATTACGAAAATGACCTAAGCGTCCGAAAATCACGATACGACGTCGGATTTACAAACCGGAAGTCTCAACATGACCAACTCAACCATAAGGACTTGTACAAACCAAGAAACAACGGAAACGAACGAGTTTTACGAGAATCGAACGTTCATACGGCAAAACATATCATAAAATGAGATTATGTGAAAACATCATCAAAACTCGTCCAAATGGAAAAACTCTAAGAACAAAGTAGATTCGAAATGTCGAAACGGTTACAAGCGAGTCGATAAAAATAGACATTCACCAAAAATGGAAACTGCTAAAAATGGAAAAATTACGGATATTACAATTCGAGCGGGGATTGCACCCGCGGAACTCGAAGAGATTTTCAATGAAGCCGAAGTGGCGAGGACGGCGGCGACGGCGGAGCAGGGGGGCTCGCCGGCGGAGGAGGATGATTTGGTGCGGGAGGCTTGGGAACGAGAGAGTAGATTCGGCCCCGCCTACATGGCTTTTGCTCGGATGATGGAAGCGATCGCCGGACCCTGTCCGGAATTCGATTTCGAAGCCTACGCCGCCGCTCACCCTTACGAACATGTGAATCGGACAGTCTTTCAGGCCGCCGTCCCGTCTTCGTGGACTCTCGGACAGATCCGGAGTACGGCGACCAATAAAGATCTGGGCCGTTGGAGGGCCAAATATCACATCCCTTCTGATGTCTCCCTTCACGTGCCCTCGGAGAATGAGCGCGCCGACCAACCGCCTGAGCACATGGTTTCCGTCAACGAGATGATTATGGAGGCGGGTCTACGATTCCCGTTGCCATTCGCCGTCTCCTACTTGCTGATCGCCTGGAATTTGGCGCCCCTTCAACTGACGCCGAATGCTTGGCTGCAGGTCATCTGCACGTTGACCCTGTTTGGCGGTCATCGGTTGTTCCGCCTTCTTTCTGCGTTGGAGATGAATTATTTGTTTAAATTGGCCGTGCAGAAGGGGTCAATCGGCGGCCATCATATCCAAGGTCGACTCGGGAGAGTGGTCCTCGGTGTATCGAGTAAGACCAGGGGCGACCTGGCTAAATGGTTTTGGGTCGGTGGGGCATGGCGATCGGCATCGAGCGACAGGCCAAATGAGGAGTTGGAAATCCCCACCACTTTCCGGGAGAGGAATCCGAGTAAGGATTTTAACTCTCCCCTCGTTTGAGCTTGTCTTGGACTGATCTAATTTTCGTTTTCTTTTTGCAGGACCTCTTGTTCCAGCGATCGTCGACCTTCCATTCGATTTCTTGATCGTTTGGGAGCGGATCCGCGCTTTGCCTGATTCCTTTATCGACGTTTGTTCTCTTGGTACCGAAGCTCATCGGTTGGGAGCTCGATTGTTTTGCTACCCCCGTCACTTGAAAGTTCCAGGTATGAGCTTAAGTGGTGCTTCCTTTCTTGACGATCGTTTCCATGAGGTCGTTTTGTTTTGTCTAACTTGTTTATGTTTCTCTTTTGTCAGAGGTTTATTTTCCCCGAATTTCCGAACCGACTGCAGAGATCGCCATGTCGAACCCGGGACTCATCGGTCGCCTTCACTTGGGCAAGCGGACTGGTCGCGTTCCTGCGACAACGTCTCGCCCTGCCCCGGTGACGAGGCCTGCTGAGGTGCCGATCGCTGAACCGGAAGCTCACGATGAGGAACAGCTCCAACGCCGCAAGAGGCGGAGGGCGGAGGAGTCCCCGTCGATTTCAGAGGCGGATGTATCAATTCTAGAGCCTCCGGTCGCTGCGGCTCCTATCTCTGCCATCCCGATGATGGAGCGACCAGGCTTCAAACCAACGGTCTCCGGCCCCCAGCCATCCGGTAGCTCGGCGAAGAAAGTGGCGATCGCCGATGTGGAAACCTCCCGGGGCAAGCCTTATTTCGGGCGCGATCCCGAACTGGTCAATAGGTAAGAAAAGATCAAACTTTTCTGAGTTAGGCATTTTGAGCATGGTATGGGCTAACTCCTTGATTTCCTTGGTTTGCGCTGCAGGGTTCGTCTCGCCGACCCGGACGTCGCCCCCATGGTGCTGGACTTCCTGTCGAGCAAAGCTCCGCAAACTTCTCTCGAAGTCCCTGCTTACGTTCGCCAGGCTATTACTTCTCTGCCCAAGGCTTGGACGACCGACCTTGATGCGATTGCTCGTCGGCGATCCGAGACGCCATGCGGCGGCCGTTGCCACAGCTCTTCAGACGGCGACGATGGCCATCCAGGCTGCTCGGGATTTTGAGGGGCGACCCTCCGCTGCTCATCTCCATCGCGAACTTGAGACCGCCCAGAACAGAAATATTGAGGATGCCAACCGGATCCGGTCTATGGAGAAGGAGTATGAGGAGACGGCCAAACGGGCTAAGCTGGACGCGGATCGATTGAAGCAGGAGCTGAGCCGCTCCAAGGAGGCTGCCGATCTATCCTGTGCTAAGGAGAAAGAAACTCGCCAGAAGCTCGAGGCTTCGCAGGAGGAGGCGACCGGGTTGAAGGCTGTGATGGATCGGCTCAGCAGTGAGCTGGAGGCGGCGAAGAGAGAGCTGGAGCAGGCCAGGGGCGAGAATGCTGCCAAGGCGGCCAAACTGACGGAGGTCGAGAAGACAGCCGTGGATTTGAAGGGGCAGCTGAAGGCGATCCAGGCCGATCCCTACCTCAACGTTGCGCTCGTCGGCGAATTCGCTTATCAGTTGGCCTTTGCTGATGCTGTTCGAGCCGCTAAGAAGGCAGGGATCGAGATAGGTCCCCTGATGGAGAACTTCAAATCCTATGTCCTCGAACATCCTATGCATCCAGAATTCTCCTTGCCGATCCTTGACTTCGTCGACCTCGGGATCGACTTGAGTTGGTATACCGGCAAACTCATTCATCCCGAGGTCGATGGGGGTGCCCAAGCCGACCCGCAACCCGAGGGCGAAGACCAGCAGGCGGGGCCTTGAGAGGCATTGAGAGGCATTTTTGTTATTCCTCCGTAACTTGTACTTTTTGTTGTAATGCCTTCGGGCTTCGAAATGTATGAAGCTTGTGTTTATGAATAAAATACTCCTTTTTTTTTTATTCTGCGTAATGTATTACATGCGATCGCCTTAGACTGTTTGCGTGCAATTTTTACGACTACGTGTATATTTGCTTTCGACTTTTTTGTTCGTCCGGCCGATTGTCTGAGTGTTCAATGCATTGACATGTTTTGAATTGGAATTCTTACTTGTAATTTTCGTCGGACGACCTCGATCGCAGTGCATGTGTTTGAGCGAAGCCGATTGTGTTTGGGATTAGCTCGACCCATATCTGCCCCCTTGTTTTTGTTTATATATCGCAAGTAAGGAAACAAAAACTTGTTTGGCGGGTGAGCTATCTTCGTTGTGCCGATTCTGAAGAATCAAGTACGGTTGGGGTGTTCGATGGACCGACCTCCCCAATCGTGTCTTTGTGTGCGAGGGATATTGTGTATCCCGTGACTCACTTTTTGTTAGGGTCCTCCGTTAGGCTACGCCTGCCTTGTGTTAAAACGAAAGGCGGGTGATCTCGGTCTGGAGGAATCCTTGCGCGGAGTGTTGTCGGTGTATTCGACATCACGTCCGCGGCTTGTCAGCTCTGCTTCCACCTCGGCCCGCCGTGAAGATGGCGACCCTCGACGGTGTACGTTGAGACGGGGGTAACGGCACGTCGCATTGTTCGGGTTCACCACGTTAGATGGTGTACCTTGAGGACGTGCGATCGGGCCTATTGATTGTTTTGGAGGGTCCTTGGGCTACGCTGGCCTCGTATTTAAACGAAGGGCGGGCGATCTCAGCCCAAAGGAACCTTGTATGGGCGGAACTGTCGGTTCCATCGACACCCAGGACCATGGCTGCATCAATTTTACCTAGGATTTTCGTGATCAGCGATCGTCGGCGGTATGCGATATACCTGGTGGGGCGATCGCCATAATAGATGGGATAGGAAAAGATCTCATTATATTCCTTGGACATCATTGAAATTGAATACAAATTTATCACTGATAGTATTTTTTCAGATGCACGGCGTTCCAGGGGTATTGGTCCGGAGTACAGTCGGGATGTTCCAGTTCGTAGGCTCCTTTAGTTAGCCATCTGGAAACTCTGAAAGGCCCTTCCCAGTTCGGACCTAAAACGCCTGTGTGGGTTTGAATCTTCTTAAGGACGAGATCGCCCACTTGAAATCTTCTTTCTCTGACCTTCGAATTGAAGAACTTCTCGGCTCTCCTTTTGTGGATTGTGTTCTTCATTTCTGAGGTCAGCCGTCTTTCTTCGAGCATGTCTAGGTCGATTCGTCGGGCTATATCGTTGTCGGTCGTCATCTCCTGTTCGGCTCGATGGCTGAGGACGACGATCTCTGAAGGAATCACCGCTTCTGTTCCGAAGGTAAGGGCGAACGGAGTTTCACCGGTTGAATTGCGGGTCGTCGTTCGGTAGGACCACAGAACGTCTGGGAGTTCGCTCGCCCAACGTCCTTGCCTGGATTCGAGTCGCGCTTTAATCGTGTGTTTGAGGATCTTATTCACTGCCTCTACCTGCCCGTTCGTCTGAGGGTGATAGGGCGCTGAGAATAACCTTTTGATTCCCCATTTCTCACAGAATTGCATGACTTCTAAACCGTCGAACTGTTTTCCGTTGTCGGAGATGATGGCCTGGGGCAGACCGAATCGGCATACTATGTTTTTCCATATAAACTTGATCACCTGTTCCTGGCCGATCTTGTTCAGTGGCTCGGCCTCTGCCCATTTGGTGAAATAATCGACCCCTACGATGGCGAACTTACAGCCCCCTGGAGCCGTTGGCAAGGGACCTATAAGGTCGATGCCCCATTGCGCAAATGGCCAAGGGCTATACATCGAAGTGAGCTGCTCGGGTGACAGTTTAATGTTGGGGCCCATTATCTGACACCTATGACACGATCTGGCGTAGGCGATCGCGTCTTTGCGTAGTGATGGCCAGAAAAATCCTTGTCTGGTTGTCTTGAGGATGAGGGCTCGCCCGCCCGCATGGTTTCCACAAATCCCGTCATGGATCTCAGCTAAAACGAGCCGACCTTCCTCCGGTGTAATACACTTGAGGAGGGGAAGGCTGAAGGCTCGCTTGTAAAGCCGATCGTCCAATAGGGTGTATCTGGTCGCGCGAAGCTGGAGTTGGCGAGCTTTAACACGATCGTCAGGGACCGTTCCGTCCTGTAAATATTTGATGAATGGGGTCATCCAATTCTCCCCGGCGTTGGCGACTGTGTTAATCAGATTCCTGTCGATCGCCGGCCTTGCTGACTTTGTGATTTGGATATTAGAGAAATCGGCTGCCCCATCCGATGATGCTAGCTTGGAAAGAGCATCGGCCTGGGAGTTGTGCTCTCTGGGGATTTGTTCGATTAGTACTTCTTCAAATTTTGTGCACATTTCGGCGACCAGCTCTTGGTATTTGACCATCTGTTCGCCGCGTGCCTCATATTCTCCCTTTACTTGGTTTACGACCAAAAGGGAGTCCATGAAGATATGGAGGCGACGAACATCCAGGGCGAGGGCCAGATCAAGCCCGCCTACCAGAGCTTCGTATTCGGCTTCATTATTGGTCGCCCGAAAACCAAAACGCACAGCGTTAGTGAAACTCTGACCGTCGGGGCTAATGAGGACAATCCCTGCCCCTGCTCTCGCATTGGTCGCTGAGCCATCCACGTATAATTTCAGTGGTGTCTATCGACTGGCCGGACTGTGAGGGAACGTTAATTCCACCACGAAATCCGCCAGAGCTTGGCCTTTGATCGCCGTGCGAGGAGCGTAAGTGATGCCGTATTGGGCGATCTCCAGCGGCCACTTGAGGAGTCGCCCGTTGGTGTCCGGTCGGTGCAGGACTTGTCTTAGAGGTAGAGTTGTTAGGACTTCCACTTGGTGATCGAAGAAATAAGCCCTCAGCTTACGAACACTCATGACAAGGGCGTAGGCGATCTTCTCTAAAGGCGTATAACGTGTCTCAGCGTCGTGGAGCGCCTGGCTAACATAGTAGATTGGCAAGTGGACCTGCCCCTCTGCTCGCACCAGAACGGCACTCAGCGCGACCTACGAGGCCGCCAAGTAAAGGAATAATTTTTCACCGGGGATCGGCTTTGCCAGGATCTAGGGGTTAGATAGATATTCCTTTATTTTGGCGAATGCTACCTGGCTTTCTTTCGTCCACGCGAACTTCTTGTTCTTGATGGTCGCGAAGAAAGGCTTGCTTTTATCGCCGAGCCGTGAAATGAAACGGTTGAGGGCGGCTAGACAACCTGTGAGGCGTTGCACCTGTTTGATGTTTCGTGGTTCCTGCATGTCAAGGATCGCCTGTATCTTGGTAGGGTTCGCCTCGATCCCCCTTTGGCTCACTATGTGCCCCAGGAACTTCCCGGAGCCCACCCCGAAGTTGCATTTCTTGGGGTTCAGCTTCATGTTAAACTTCTCAAGGATGGCGAACGTCTCGGCGAGATCGCTGAGGTGATCTTCCTTCTTGAGGCTTTTGACTACGATATCGTCAATGTAGACCTCCATGGTCTTGCCGATCTGATCGGCGAACATCCTATTGACTAATCGCTGGTAAGTTGCCCCTGCGTTTTTCAAGCCGAACGGCATTCTGACCCAAAAGTATATGTCTTTTTCTGTGTGGAAAGATGTGTGTTTTATGTCTTCCTCTGCCATTGGGATTTGATGATATCCGGCGAAGGCATCCATAAACGACATCATTTCGCAACCTGCCGTGCTATCGACCAGGTGATCGATATGAGGCATTGGGAAGTGATCTTTTGGACATGCCGCGTTGAGGTCGGTGAAGTCTATGCATAATCTCCAGGAGCCAGTTGGCTTTTTGACGAGCACCGCGTTGGCGACCCACTGTGGTTCGTCTGTTGCTACTCCGATCAATTTGTTGTTGAGTAACTTCTGGACTTCTATGTCGAGCGCCGCGTATTTCTCGGGGCCGAACTTCCTACGCTTCTGGTGAACAGGCTTCATCGCCCGGTCGATCTTCAGATAGTGGCAGGCGTGTTCGGGACTTATGCCAACCATATCTTGATGCGACCAGGCAAAGACACCGATGTTCTTACGTAGCAAGTCGATCAGATCTCACTTTAATTCGCGGTCGATGCTTGCGCCGATCTGTACTTCCCGTTCTAGATGATCTGGATCCATCGTAATGCTTTCCAACTCTTCGACAGGAACTGTCGCCTCTCGTTTGGTACGATCTCCGGACTCGGTCCTTGGATCGATGTCGAGACTTGGCTCGAAACCGATCCTTGGCTCGATGTCGTCCGTCGATCGATGAGAGATGGCGTCCCCTGAGTCGGGTTGGTACGAAGTGTTAGGTTCGTCGATCTCCATGGGTTGATCGTTGGTTGCTTCAATGTTACATATAGCATGGGAAGTATCGAAATAAGTAGCAACACAGGAGTAACTCAAACATCTCTTTGCCATTAGCTGATCTCCCTTTACAGTACCGACCGTCCCATCGGCAGTGGGGAATTTGATACAGTAAAAGAAAGATGAGGCGACCGCCTCAAAGGTTTCTAAAAAGGGGCGACCTAGGAACCCATTATAGATGCTGGGCCTATCTATGATTACAAAGCTTAGGTTCCTAGTAATCCTAACCTTGGGATCATAAAAGCATACTAGCTCAACAGAGAGCTTGATCCTCCCGTAGGCTTGGACTGTGTTGTCGCCGAACCCTTGAAGCACGGTGTCGAAAGGCTTGATGAATTTGATTAGGTTGCCGAGTTGGTCTAGGGCGGATTTGAATATGATGTTGCAGAAACTCCCATTGTCGACCAGCACGCGATCGACCGTCTTCCCGAGGATGCAAGCGGAGATCACTAGTGCATCCTCTTTGGGACATTGCACTCCCTCCCTGTCCTTATTGGAAAAGGTGATGAGCGCGTCTCTAGAGATGGTCGGTTCCGGAGGAACTACAACATGGACTCCGGCGAACGCCCTCAGCTCGGCCTTTCGCTTCCTGTTCGACACGGTGGAAACCGGGGAAAGACCTCCGAGGTTTCCACCTCCGGCTTGAAGCATGTTGATCCGACCGCCAGGGTTGATCGGTGGGACCGATTCATCAGAGTATTCCGGCTCATGCTCGATCCTGGCGACCGGATTGGGAGGAGTTCTCTCGCGTTGTCGGCGTTCGCGCCCTCCGGTCCTTTCCGTTCTTGGTTCCGGCTTGGTGACCAAGCTGTCCAGTTTGCCTTCCTCAAACAGTCGCCAGAGCTGTCTGAGGAGGTCGCGGCATTGGCTAGTGTTGTGGCCGGGACTCTTATGATAGGCACAGAATTTGCTACGGTCTAGGTGACCGTGGTCCCTTATTGGCTTTGGCTTGGAAAGCCACTCGCGACCTTTGATCGCGTTGAAGATGTGTGCCGGAGATAAGTTGAGGTTGTGAAGAAGGTGGACCTCCACATCCTCGAAGGCTTTGAACTCGCCAGGCGGCTTGGCGACCGCCTTTCTGGGCTTGGCGACCGCCTTCTTCTGGGCATGGGAAGGTGCTTTTCCTTCTTCGGGCGGTCCCTCTTCTAAGCGGAGTGAGAGCATCCTCTGTCTGGCCAGGAAACCGGCGGCTTTGTTGCGGAAGATCGAGTAGGTCGGGGGGATATCTTTTGTGAGGTGTCTGAACATGGGCGAGCGTCCGTGGAATCCGCTCATAACTGAGTTGAGAGCGATCTCGTCGCTGACGGGCTCACCGGTTATCTCGTCTACCCGGTCGATGTAATCCTCATTCGATTCATCCTTCCCCTGCTTGATTTTCATCATGCGGTGAGGACCCTCCGGGCGAGCGACTTTGGCAGCGAAGTACGACGTGAAGTCGTTCGCTAGCTTCTCAAAGCAATTGATTGAGCGAGATGGCAGTGAGGTGTACCATCTGTGGGCGAGATCGCCCAGAGTTAATGGGAACATACGACATTTCGTCGCATCTGAAGCTCCGCATCCGGTCATGTAGATCCGGAATTTGCTTAAATGGGTTTCCGGATCCGATTTCCCCTCGTATAAAGGTGTTTGTGGGGGATTGATCGTTGGTTGGACTGGGGCGAGCTCGATCTGAGTCGTGAGTGGTTCGCTTGATCCAATGATCGATCTCCTGGCGCTTGCCCCATTTTCCATGAGCGCCCTCATCTCATCGAGCTGGCGTTGTATGGCGGCTATCGCCGTCGCCTGACTGCTTGCCGATTGACTCTCAGAGCACGAACCAAGGCAATCGTGTATTGATCCCCTAGCTCCGTGGTGAATGACGATCTCCCTACCAGAGGGTTCCCTTCTTGGGCGAGCAGGAATTCGCCGACTGATCTGTCTCTTGGGAGTCGGATATGCCGAACTCCTGGTAAAGGATTCAGATACCGATGTCTCCCGGCTGGGGCCTGAGTGCCCAGGTCGCCATGAGGGATCGCTCCCTAGGCAGCTGAAGACGGAATCGTCCCGCCTTACGAGAGCCTTCCCCTGTGGCTCGGGACTTTCTGTTGATTTCTCAACATAGATCCCCTTGAGCTTCCTTTTGCTTGCCCGGCGGTTAGCTGACGGGGTGATGGTAGGTGTATCGCGGGCCCTCTGCCGTTCCCTGAGGATGGCTATAGCCTTCTCAATCTGTTCCGATGTCTGGAACTGATCGAGTGAGAGGCTAGAACCGTCCCTCGGGGGCGGGAGCGAGAGCCTAGCGTCGCCACGCTCGCCTTCCGCCGTGGGCTGGGATTCGGTCCTCGCCGGAACAAGATTTCCGGCAGATCTCAGGGTGGCCCTCTTGGAGGTTGTCGCTGATGTCATTTTCTTGAAGGTTTTTCTATTGAAGAGCAGTGAGTGTTTCTTCAAGTATATGTCCGGAGAACAGTGAGTGTTCTTCGAGACGGTAGGAGTAAAAATGAAGGTTTAGACACAAAACGGCCCCTTCCTCTAGCGCCAATTGTTGTTACCCAAAATATTATCCGGAGGTAATATTGCTGGAATGATCGAGTAACAAACAAATGCGAGAACACATCCGTGAGAAACTAGATAACACAAGATTTGCCGGGGTTGTTAATCCCGGGCTTGAATGCTCTCGCGAGATATTATTAATAAATATACTATCGAGTACAAATATTAATGTTAGAAACAAATACAAGGAGTGTAAAGATTTCTAGTTATCTAGGTTTTAGAGCGCGTAGATTGCCGGAAGAACCAGATAGGTAGATCTGTGAGTTCTTGCTTAGGAGATAAGATGGATATGTATGAATATCACTATGAATGTGTAAGCAGTTGCTAAAAGAGTCTTTGATTTTCTCTTTTGTGTGTATTTTTGCACTGAATCTGTAGTCAAATCCGCGTCCCTTTGCTGCTGCGGTGAGTTCCCTATTTATAGGGGACAAGGTAGTTGGGATCCCTGGGGCGATCGCCCGCGACCGCCGTTTTTTATATTATAATAAGGTGGCCGATCGTTCCGTCACGTGGGGCTGTTCCCTTAAAGTCAGGGGCTGCTGCTGGAGTCAACTGTGTGAGCCAGTGAGAGGCCAACACGCGTCCTGGGCAGCATGTGAGGGGAGGGCCCACTTTGTACCTTTCGGCGGCTTTGTCGGTAGGTGAGGTAGGTGACAGGATGAGGACAAAGGTCTTTATCTGCCGGTATCTCTGAAGATCCGCATGTGGGCCACCGTCCAAGATTCGGTCTTTGATGACTTTGACGGACGCCGGACCCATACGTGGTCATGAGATGATCATCTCTGGTCCGCTCATTATAGACGATCGTCAGATATCAAAGGACGATCGCTAGGTGCCAAAAGACGATCGCCGTATTGCGCCGAACTCTAGGAGTTTGTCCAGAGTATGCCTTCCACGATTGGCTTCTCTGGTCGTGATGCCGATCGCCTATCTAAGCGTATGAATCGCCGCACAACAGATATGTTTCCTCAAAATGAGAAAGTCAGAAAAAAATGAGCAAGGTACTCTATGCTTCGGCAGTAGGGCCTCATGTATGCTATAATTTGCACTAGATCGAACATTGCCTAAGCTGTGAGTGTCGTAAGTCGGTTTCAGTCAAATCCAGAGTAGGAATATTGGACTGCTATGAAGAACATTCTTAAGTACCTAAGGAGGACTAAAGACTTAGTTCTTACATATGGCAGTGGAGAACTTAGAGTGATGGGTTATACAGACTCAGATTTTTCGGGGGACATGGGTGCTCAGATGTCCACATTTGGGTATATCTTTACTCTGAATGGTGGGGCAGTTTCTTAGAGAAGTGCCAAGAAAAGTTCGACTGCTATCTCTACATGTCAAGACGAATATCAGGCAGCCACAAAGGCTGCTAAAGAAGCATTTTGGATTAAGAAGCTCACTGAGGAACTTCAAGTGGTTCCTAATGCAGAGAAGCCCGTGATGCTATTTTGTGACAATGACGGAGCTGTTGCATAGGCTAAAGGATCCTAGGGCTCACCACAACACCAAACATATTGCGAGAAAATATCATTTTGTTAGAGAAATGGTTCAAGATGGGAATGTTATACTGCAGAGAGTAGACACAGCAAATAACGTTGCTGATCCGCTTACCAAGCCACTATATCAGAAGGTCTTAGAGAGACATCTAGAGAGTATGTGTATTACATACCATAGTTTGTGGCATTGAGTGCAAATGGGAGATTGTTAGGAGTATGCCCTCGAACGCCACTCAGAGGATGATAGAGTGAGAGTATTTTTATTGTAATTATGAATATTATATTTAATAAAGCAATTATTATTTCGATATTATTATTTATCACTCGCATTGTGATTTGATATATAGAATAATAGTCCTTGCATTTTAGAGCAAACATTCTACTCCTTATGGAGATAAGGAGATAGGTACTAGAAATGTTTAGAGCTCGAATGCTTAACTAGTTTGTAAGTCGATAAAACTTAATTGGGCATTAAGTTTAGACAAGACTTGTATAATATGTACTTTGACATGTGGAGTTACTGTTTTCACTAAGGGTTAGTGGGAGCATATGTTATAGGTATGTTAATGAAATTAGAATACTCAAACATGACTCACCTCGATTCGGTCACATAGAAATCACTCTCGGATTGTCAATGACTGAATCAAAAAATTGTGATAGGTATACGTGGACCTTTGAATTGAGGTTTCAGTAGGAGATATGCTTGTGACATTAAGTTAGTCATTAGAGTAGTTCGATCCAATCGCCATTTGGTGGGGTCAACCTCAAAATGCAACTTAGTGCGCAAGTAGCAGTCTCTACTGAATACCAAGATAGAATTCTTTCTCCTGTAAGTGAGCGGATAAATGCCCTATGCGGTTAATAGCAAATGAGATCATAAGTATTTGGCCAAAGCAGTTAGAGCTAGTTGTATTTGATACATAAGAGTTCGGTGATTTCATTTTACATTAAACAAGTGCATAGAGTCATGTTACAATAGGGTTTGACTTTACCGTGACCCTATACTTGACCGGGACATATAATTGAAGGGTTTATACGTATACGGTATTCACGACATAATGGTTTTGTATGATCCTATCATTCGTTCTTAGTTGGGTTACGGTACGGAGCGTTAGACTGGCTATGTGTTACCCGTACTCCTTGGTTCCTCCCATTGCCAACTAAGACGGACCTATGGAGTCGCGCACAAGGATATTTGATGGATAAAATGTGTATTTATTATCTCTTCATTAATATTAGATATTAGATATCTAATTTGATTTATTTTATAAATCATTAGGTCTAGTGAATTGAAATTAATTACCGGGTGATTAATTTAATTGATAAATAATTATTTCTTGGAGAAATATATTTATAATTTTGTATTTGATAAAATTAATTAATTGGATTAATTAATTAAGTATAAATACATTTGAGATAAAAAAAAGTGTATTAGACACGCGAACTTTCGGTACACGAATCGAGTAGCTCGGCTCGTTTTTTTCCACCTAAAATCAAGTGGGTCGCCCCCTTATCTCCTCCCACCTTGCATGATGCTTCTTTATTTGTTTTGTTGTTGTGTGAGGTGTGTTTGACTTGATTAACACATGGGAAGATAACATAGCAAGATCATCATGATCTTGAAATAATATCACACCATGTCATAAAACAAGACAACACACACACAAAAACACACAAAAATCGGCCATAAGCAAGGGGAGAGAGAGGAGAGAAAAACATTCATCATCTTGTTCATCTTAGAGAGAAAGAAGAAGAAAAGAAGAGGAGAGAAAATACTATATCAATTTCTAGCCGTGTTCTTTGAGAACGAATTGATATAATATTTTTTTCGATCAATATCCGACGCGTGATAACGTAGAGACACTCGGCTTCGGTATTTTGATCATTCATAAAGCTACAATGAATTGGATTCGTGTTCGTGTTGGAGACCGGAAACGATCAAAGCTTTGCTCGAGAATTTCTTCTTCAAGAAGATATTATCAAAGGTCTACGAGGTATGACTTCTAAATTATATCTTCGTCAATTGTATATTCGTTTATACGATGCTTGATCGATCTGTTTTTGGGTTTTGATTTTATCCGGTTAGACTGGTTTTATTTTCCGCTACGTTTTTCGTTTTTATTCACTGAATCCCAATATATATATCCATAAATACATATTATTTATGGTCTAAAATAATTTAATTTTTTTCTACTCCATTAATTTTAAGAAATTGCAATACATGCACTTAAAATCCAAATTTCCTCGTTTATGTCTCAATTTGCCATAAATAAATTATTTAAACACCATAACACAACCACATAACACATATATGAACATAATAAAGTCATAAGTATAGATATTTTAATGATGCTTTAACATGCACATGTATATTTCTACAATAATTAGTTATACGAATAAAATGTAAATTTTTGCATGTAAAATTATAATTTACCGCCATAAATCAATTCAAACAAATTATCCATCATATAAATCATTAAATTTTAGTGAGAGCATGGATCATTTCAAACTTTTGAAGCAATTAAGGATTTTTTTAAAGGATTTTACGCCCACCTCGATTTCTTGGTTGATGTGTTCGAGTATAGGTCTTGTAGTTGAAATGGAATCTCCTCCTTGTCACTCCTAGGGTTGAATCAAGTTACCAAGAGACACCAAGAGTATTAATTACATATTAATTTTTGGGTTAGAATAACAAGAATAAAGAAAATGGGAACTAGGGTTTGAAGTTTATTTCTTCTTATTATTATTATCTCTTTCTCTCTTTTCGTAGCGACCATTTTTCTAAATATGATTCTTCTAATTTTAAGAAGAGTAAATAAAAATTTTGCAGCGGAAATACATTTTTAAGAAAAATAAACTTAATAATCGCAAGTAATATTTTCAAGTCACCATTAAATAAAACAAACTTCGACGTGAAATTAAAACAAATCGAATACTTGTTCGTAAAACATAGTTTTAGAGAAATGATATTTAATAAATAAACATTTAATCATCAGCTTGATCATCCCACTCTCAATCGCATGCCACATCGAGCTCCTCAACCTGAAAGGGGTTAAATAGTGGGGTGAGCTTCCAACTCGCTCAGTGTGGAGAGTACGCAATATGTCTACATTAATTACTAAATATATTAGCAAGTATAAACAACATGGTGATAAATTCTAAGCCGTCGGCTGGCAGAAGGCTTTATGCACAATTAAGTGCTTCTGACTGATTTGCACATTTAAGTGCTTCTGACTGATTGCACATTTAAGTGCTTCTGACTGGTTGCACATTTAAGTGCTTCTGACTGATTGCACATTTAAGTGCTTCTGACTGATTTCACGTGCACATACGAGACAATATATAAAGCAATTAAAATAAACAAAAGCGTAATAAATCCCCACAACTGGATAAAATGCAGTTCTGAACTTGAATGTGATGAGATGCTTGACAAGCCAATTCTAGGCCTGTAAATTCTTGTTATTATCTACAATTAATAATAACAAAAAATTATTATTATTATATGATTCAGAATTAAATTATGAGTGAATAATAATAGTAATTAAAAATGTCAACATGTTAAAAGATTGGCCGAAAGGGACCGATTTTTAAAATATTGAATCTGGCTGGGGGAATTAAAAGGATTGGAAAAATTTAGGGACTGAAATTAAATACACTGAAAAGTTGATTGAAGTAAAATTGCAGAAACTAAATATTTAAGAACTGAAATTGAATGAAATGAAGAGTTAATAGGGGCCAAACCAAAAGTTCTGAAATTCTGGGGTGTTAAATTGTTTGACAGAAAATAATTGGGACATAAAATCCCACACACGTTAAATGGAACAGATCTTTCATCTCTCGATCTCACTCGGTTTCTGTCTCTCTCTCTCTGTCTGTCCTCATTTTCTCTCACCCAGATATCTCTCTCTAACCTAATGTAAATCTCACGGCAAAACTCACATGCACAGGAGACATATGGGTGTAAACACAGTGCGATGAAGTTGGGTTTTCGATTCGCGGCCACGGAGGGCTGACGAAGTGTGGGAGGCTGATGAAGATGGTAGCTCAGGCGGTCCGAATTTGATTCAATTCTGATATGCTTTCAGGTGGATGGTTTTGATTTATGAGATTATTGTGTGGGAGATCGATTGGAATTTGAGATGGAGGTCGATTTGTGTTGGGTTTTGGTCAGGAGGTTCATGGTTGCGTTCGGGTTGTGATTTTCAGTTTTGGGAATTGGTTTCTTGGTGGTGGCTAAGGTAGAAATCGTGGGTTGGTTGAACAGGTAATTTGGTTTCTGAGTTTTGTGATCTAAGTTTTTCTGAATCTTCTTGTGTGTGTGTGTTTTCTGGCCAACAAGGAATTCGGTGGCCATAAGTAGAATTGATTCCTCCGGCTAGGTTTCGATTGAACTAAAGAGAATGAGGGAACACTTTCTGCTGTGAAAATATAGATGTATAGTCGAAGAAATTTACAAAAGGATTTTACCTGGTGTTGTGTAATCGTTGGGCGATTCTGAGAGGCTGGGAGGGTGACGTAATTTCTTGTGATTTTGTGTAATAATGTAGATTACTGAGTTTGCTGTATTCTATTTTTGATTTGATGATATTGAGTTATTTATGCAGAAATTATTAACTAACCCCTCCCCATGATGCATAACTCCCTCCCCATGATGCCCATCACTCCACTTCTGTTAACTTCCAACTGAGAAGTGGAGTTCCTACTAATTCTGATCGTGGCTATGTATTGCAGCTTGGGCTGGAGATTTGGACTTGGATGAATATTAATTAAGATGATTAATGTTAATGGATTGGGCTTGATGGACTTACAATATTTGGGCTGAATATTATAATGGGTTTGGCTTAGGCCGGCCCAAAATGAATGGATTAAAATTAATTAAAATGGACTTGTGAAATCTTATGGGTAACGATTAATATTGCTTAAAATTTGACTCGGGCCTAGAAACGACGAGATGAAACAACGAATTAAAATGAGAAATGCAACGAAACAAATCACATGACTTGTCATAATAATGGTATAAATGAATTTGCATGATCATGAAATAAAATGAATTAATGATAAATTATTCGGGCATTAGTTTAATAAAATTGAACATGTTTTCTATAATTCACAATAAATGTATATGCGAAATCGGGGCGTTACAACCTACCCCCTTTAACAAATTTTCGTCCTCGAAAATTAAGTTCCGTACCTTGAAAAATAAATGTTGGATACTTAGAACGGATCTCCTCTTCACGTTCCCAAGTTGCCTCATTTGGTCCATGACGACTCCATTGAACTTTCACCAATTTAACCTCTTTATTTCGTATCTGGTGTACCCTACGCTCCAGAATATCTATAGGCACCTCCTCATAAGTCAGATTCTTGGCTACATGCAACTCTTTGAAATTGCATACATGATCAGGATCGTGTACGTATTTTCTCAGCATGGAGACGTGAAAGACATTGTGCACTCCTGATAATTCCATCGGCAATGCCAAACTATAAGCAAGATCACCAACACGACCCAAAATCTCAAAAGGTCCGATATAACGAGGCTGTAGCTTTCCCTTTTTACCGAATCGTATTACTCCTTTCATCGGCGCTACTTTCAGGAACACCCTCTCTCCAATCTCAAATTGGATATCTTTCCTCCGTTTATCCGCATAAGACTTCTGCCGATCCTGGGCAGTCTTAATTCTACTTCTGATTTCGGCTATCTTCTCTACAGTCTGCTCGATCAATTTTGGACCCAAAATTTTTCCTTCTCCAACCTCACTCCAATAAAGGGGCGATCGACATTTCCTTCCGTACAGAGCCTCATACGGGGTCATTTGTATAGTTGCTTGGTAACTATTGTTATAAGCAAACTCCACTAACGGCAAAATATTCTCCCAATTCTCACCAGTGTCAAGAACACACGCCCTCAACAAGTCTTCAAGTGTCTTGATAGTCCGCTCAGATTGACCATCGGTTTGCGGATGATATGCAGTACTGAAATTCAACTTAGTGCCCAAAGCACTCTGAAGACTCTTCCAAAATTTCAACGTAAATCGCGGATCTCTATCTGATACGATCGACACTGGAACACCATGTAGCCTCAAAATCTCCCGGATATAAATGCATGCATATTGTTCCATCGTAAGTCATCCTCACAGGTAGAAAATGAGATGACTTCGTCAAACGATCTACTATCACCCAGATAGCGTCGTTCTTCCTCACGGTTCGTGGCAGACCAACCACGAAATCCATTGTGATATGCTCCCATTTCCATTTTGGGATTTCCAACGGTTGAAGTAAACCTCCTGGCCGTTGGTGTTCTGCCTTCACCTGCTGACATATCATACACCTCTCCACAAATACACCAATGTCCCGTTTCATTCCTCTCCACCAAAAGAACTTCTTCAGGTCGTGGTACATCTTTGTACCTCCCGGGTGAGCGGAGTATGGTGCATTGTGAGATTCTTCAAGGATTTGCTTCCTAAGGGATGGATCCTTAGGAACACATAACCTCCCATCATAAGTCAAAACGTCGTCTGCGGAAACGACAAACTTCTCAATACTCCCAGCTTGTGCTCGATCCTTCATCTTGCACAAGAACTTATCACGTGGTTGAGCCTCCTTAATCTTATCCCTCAAGTTTGGTTGCAAGACCAAAGATGATAGGATTGCTTTCGAATGTTTTGAAGACTCAACTACCTCAATCCTCAACTGGGAGAACTCCTTTATCAAACTCTCCTGATCGGTCAAGCAAGCTAACTCGCCTCTAGTCTTCCGACTCAAGGCATCAGCTACCACATTAGCCTTACCCGGATGGTAATGAATAGTACAATCATAGTCCTTCACCAATTCTAACCATCGCCTTTGCCTCATGTTAAGGTCCTTCTGTGTGAAAAGATACTTCAAACGTTTATGGTCTGTGTATATCTCACACTTTCCTCCGTAGAGATAGTGACGCCAAATCTTCAGCGCATGTACTACAGCAGCCAACTCCAGATTATGCGTTGGATAGTTCAACTCATGTGGTTTAAGTTGTCTCGATGCATAGGCTACTACTTTACCATGTTGCATCAGAACACAACCCAACCCCTGCTTTGAGGCATCACTATAAATAACAAAGTCTTCCGTCGGATCAGGAATCGTTAATACTGGTGCCGAGGTTAGTCTCCTTTTCAACTCCTGAAAACTTTCCTCTCACTTGTCGTTCCATTCGAACCTCACGCCTTTCCTTGTTAATTGGGTCATAGGAGTGGCGATTTTCGAAAATCCTTCGATAAATCTCCTATAATAGCCAGCTAGGCCCAGAAAGCTGCGGACTTCGCTCGCATTCTTGGGTATTCCCCAACTACTCACTGCTACAACTTTATCGGGATCATCCTCAATTCCTTTTGAAGTCACCACATGTCCAAGGAATCCAACTCTGTTTAACCAAAACTCACATTTCTTGAATTTAGCATACAACTTCTCCTTGCGAAGTGTCTCCAATGTAATCCTCAAATGTTCTTGGTGTTGTTCCTTGTCCTTAGAATACACCAAGATGTTATATATAAAGACGATCAGAAACTTATCCAAGTAAGGTTGGAACACCCTGTTCATCAAATCCATAAAGACTGCCGGTGCATTACTCAAGCCAAAAGGCATCACTACAAATTCAAAATGTCCATAACGGGTTCTGAAGGCCATCTTGGGAATGTCACACTCCCTAATCTTCAGTTGGTGATACCCCGACCGTAAATCAATCTTCGAAAAGGTTCCGGCTCCCCTCAACTGATCGAATAGATCCTCGATTCTCGGTAGTGGGTACTTGTTCTTCACCGTGAGTCGATTCAGCTCTCTGTAATCTATACACATCCGAAGTGACCCATCCTTCTTTCTTACAAACAGTACTGGTGCACCCCAGGGTGACACGCTAGGACGAACAAATCCGAGCTCCAGTAGCTCTTGAATTTGGACCTTCAATTCTTGAAGTTCCCTCGGAGCCATTCTATATGGCGCTTTGGATGTTGGGGCCGCCCCTGGGACCAAATCAATACTAAACTCAACTTGTCGGTCGGGTGGGACTCCCGGCAAATCTTCTGGAAACACATCCAGAAACTCTTGTACTATAGGTACGTCTGTAGGGGACACCTCGTTAGTACGAGTGTCGACCAAACTCACCAAGTAGCCCTGACATTTCTCCTTCCTTAGACCTCTGAATGCTTTCATGGCTGTGATTACTCTTGGTACGGTCCTACTCTTAGTACCAGAAAAGGTGATCTACTCACCTTCGGAACACCTCAATGTTACCTTCTTCTCACGGCAGCTTATATCGGCATCATGTCTATCGAGCCAGTCCATACCAAGGATCACATCAAAATCCATCGAGTTAATTAAATACAGGCTAGCGTCGAATTCTCTACCTCCTATCTCAATATTCTCGTCAATCATTGTATTAGTGAGGATCGTATTTCCTGACGGTAAGCTAACCTCAAGAGACTCAACAGTTCTAATGCTTCTATGACCAATAGCATGATAAAACTTTGCAGACATAAAAGTATGTGTGGCACCAGTGTCAAATAAAGCAAAAGAAGGCACATTAGATATCATAAGCATACACGACCTTTGTCTTTGGGATTCTCATCTGCGTCCTTTTGGGTCAAAGAATAAATACGAGCCTTTCCTCCAGAACCTTGACCTTTGGCCCTTTGGAGATGACAATTCGAAGCTGCATGCCCTGGCTCCTTGCATCTGTAGCAAACACCTTTTCCATATAAACACTCCCCGCCATGATTATTACCACACTTCGAGCACTCTGGCTTACTGGTTTGAGGCTTAGGTCCGGACCTTTGATCAACCTTTGCTTGCTTATTAGAGACCATGGCCTTATTTTGGTTTCCATTCCAATGCCTCTTACTGATATTAGGCTTCGTAGACTGTTGTTGATCCAGATTATGGCTAGCCTCAACCTCTTGGGCTCGAAAAACTGTCTCGGTATAGGGTAGCACCCCATGACCAGCCACGATGTGATGAATACTCGGGCGTAAACCACTCTGGAACTTAAGGGCCCTCTTTTGATCTGTATCCACCATGTGCTCCACAAAGAAGCTGATTTGGTTGAATTTTCTCTCATATTCTTCAACCGTCATTCCTCCTTGTTCCAGGTTCCAAAACTCTCTCTCCATCTTCTCTCGGTAGTGCTGTGGGTAGTACTGTTCCATCACTATTTCCTTGAACCGATCCCATGTTAATGCAGCACGCTCGGCCGCCGGCCTCAAACGCCAATAGCTTATCCACCAGCGTCCAGCATCCTCCACCATTTGATATTGGCCACAAATAATTCTTTGCGCATCGGTGCACCCAATGAGCTCAAAGGTGCGCTCCAGCGACATAAACCATTCATCAACGAAAGCTGGTCCTTCCCGACCGTTGAATGTGGGTGGGGTGAAACGTCGGAATTGTTGCACGACTTGTGCCTGAGTAGGAGCTGGCACGTTATTGTTGTGGTTATCCTGACCTTCATCACCACCACCAAGGTTAGCATTCTGACCACCGAGATTATCTGCACCTCGGTTAGCTGGGCGTCCACGTCCACGAGTTGCCATTATCCTAAGGCATACCACACGCAACGATCCTTCAGTACTTACCCAACGAGAGGGAGAAATAAAGTGGAGCGTTACACTGCATCTATAGGTTGAGCACCAGAGATTTCTAGCAATGATGACTTTCGCATGTCACACATATACTTATGAATTTATAAGAAAACAATTTCATGCCCAAATATTTTATCATAAAATTCTTATGTACAAAATAGACTGAAGATGCATCTATAATGCATGAATCATGGTTGATCTGGTAAACTGCATTTATCACATAATGAATAATAATAACTTAATATACCTTGGAGTCGACGTGGAGCGGCAGAGGTGGATGATCATAATTGCTAAAGATATATTTGACTACTTGCGAAAATGAAATTTTAGTTTAGAAAAAGAAACCATTTTAACGAGTCTACAGAATCGTAGACCCGCTCCGATACCACTTATGTAGCGACCATTTTTCTAAATATGATTCTTCTAATTTTAAGAAGAGTAAATAAAAATTTTGCAGCGGAAATACATTTTTAAGAAAAATAAACTTAATAATCGCAAGTAATATTTTCAAGTCACCATTAAATAAAACAAACTTCGACGTGAAATTAAAACAAATCGAATACTTGTTCGTAAAACATAGTTTTAGAGAAATGATATTTAATAAATAAACATTTAATCATCATCTTGATCATCCCACTCTCAATCGCATGCCACATCGAGCTCCTCAACCTGAAAGGGGTTAAATAGTGGGGTGAGCTTCCAACTCGCTCAGTGTGGAGAGTACGCAATATGTCTATGTTAATTACTAAATATAGTAGCAAGTATAAACAACATGACTGATAAATTAAGCCGTCGGCTGGCAGAAGGCTTTATGCACAATTAAGTGCTTCTGACTGATTTGCACATTTAAGTGCTTCTGACTGATTGCACATTTAAGTGCTTCTGACTGGTTGCACATTTAAGTGCTTCTGACTGATTGCACATTTAAGTGCTTCTGACTGATTTCACGTGCACATACGAGACAATATATAAAGCAATTAAAATAAACAAAAGCGTAATAAATCCCCACACCTGGATAAAATGCAGTTCTGAACTTGAATGTGATGAGATGCTTGACTCAACAATTCTAGGCCCGTAAATTCTTGTTATTATCTACAATTAATAATAACAGAAAATTATTATTATTATATGATTCAGAATTAAATTATGAGTGAATAATAATAGTAATTAAAAATGTCAACATGTTAAAAGCTTGGACGAAAGGGACCGATTTTTAAAATATTGAATCTGGCTGGGGGAATTAAAAGGATTGGAAAAATTTAGGGACTGAAATTAAATACACTGAAAAGTTGATTGAAGTAAAATTGCAGAAACTAAATATTTAAGAACTGAAATTGAATGAAATGAAGAGTTAATAGGGGCCAAACCAAAAGTTCTGAAATTCTGGGGTGTTAAATTGTTTGACAGAAAATAATTGGGACATAAAATCCCACACACGTGAAATGGAACAGATCTTTCATCTCTCTATCTCACTCGGTTTCTGTCTCTCTCTCTCTCTCTGTCTGTCCTCATTTTCTCTCACCCAGATATCTCTCTCTAACCTAATGTAAATCTCACGGAAAAACTCACATGCACAGGAGACATATGGGTGTAAACACAGTGCGATGAAGTTGGGTTTTCGATTCGCGGCCACGGAGGGCTGACGAAGTGTGGGAGGCTGATGAAGATGGTAGCTCAGGCGGTCCGAATTTGATTCAATTTTGATATGCTTTCAGGTGGATGGTTTTGATTTATGAGATTATTGTGTGGGAGATCGATTGGAATTTGAGATGGAGGTCGATTTGTGTTGGGTTTTGGTCAGGAGGTTCATGGTTGCGTTCGGGTTGTGATTTTCAGTTTTGGGAATTGGTTTCTTGGTGGTGGCTAAGGTAGAAATCGTGGGTTGGTTGAACAGGTAATTTGGTTTCTGAGTTTTGTGATCTAAGTTTTTCTGAATCTTCTTGTGTGTGTGTGTTTTCTGGCCAACAAGAAATTCGGTGGCCATAAGTAGAATTGATTCCTCCGGCTAGGTTTCGATTGAACTAAAGAGAATGAGGGAACACTTTCTGCTGTGAAAATATAGATGTATAGTCGAAGAAATTTACAAAAGGATTTTACCTGGTGCTGTGTAATCGTTGGGCGATTCTGAGAGGCTGGGAGGGTGACGTAATTTCTTGTGATTTTGTGTAATAATGTAGATTCTTGAGTTTCTTTGTATTCTATTTTTATTTGATGATATTGAGTTATTTATGCGAAATTATTAACTAACCCCTCCCCATGATGCATAACTCCCTCCCCATGATGCCCATCACTCCATACGTTAACTTCCAGTAGAAGTGGAGTTCCTACTAATTCGATCGTGGGTATGTATTGCGGCTTAATGGAGATTTGGACTTGGATGAATATTAATTAAGATGATTAATGTTAATGGATTGGGCTTGATGGACTTACAATATTTGGGCTGAATATTATAATGGGTTTGGCTTAGGCCGGCCCAAAATGAATGGATTAAAATTAATTAATATGGACTTGTGAAATCTTATGGGTAACGATTAATATTGCTTAAAATTTGACTCGGGCCTAGAAACGACGAGATGAAACAACGAATTAAGATGAGAAATGCAACGAAACAAATCACATGACTTGTCATAATAATGGTATAAATGAATTTGCATGATCATGAAATAAAATGAATTAATGATAAATTATTCGGGCATTAGTTTAATAAAATTGAACATGTTTTCTATAATTCACAATAAATGTATATGCGAAATTAGGACGTTACAGTTTTCTTCACTCACTCTCAGCCCTCTCTCTCTCTCCATTAGTGCTGATTTTGGCTGTCAAATGAGGGGGAAAGGATATTTTCTAAGTATTTAAACATATCATGGTCAAATGTGGACATGAGGAAAGGATGGTCTTCTCTTGGCAGGTTGTAAAACCCAAAGTTTTGAACATATTAAAATATCCTTTAATCTCGAATCTATAAAAGACGTTTAATTATTTAAAATATTGCATTACGATTATAATCTAAGTATTTAAATCGTTAACATTTAAACAAATTAATGTAATACGAATATAAGACTTATACTGAAATAATTTGTACGCATTTAAAATTGTCACACGTTTTCTATTTTTGTCCCTAGGCGAATGATATATTGTACACAAACATATAGAATCGTTAATCATGTCAAGGTTCGTGATGAGTTAAATTTGGCAAAGTCTTCTATCAAATCCCCATAATTTAGGCATTTTCCTTTTTGAAATTCCTCCCCACTCACCTATATATATCACACACACATACTTCACAAAACTAAAAACCCTAAAACCTAAAACTAAAACCGGTGGCTACCTAGTTCTATACCAATCCCATTCGATCGAGGCACACACAAAGGAAGTCTTGGTAGCATATTGAAGGTCTCGGGTGCGTTGGTATGATTAAACACGTTATATGATGACTTAAATGAATTCTGGAATTAAGATAGTTTGTATATTTGAATTTGTGAATGAGATAGGTCATTATATATAATGATTCAATTCAGCTTATTTTGATGGAAACCTAGTTTTTTGTCTTAGTTAAGTTCTCCAATCAGTTTGGAGTGATTTCGAGTTGTTTTGGTCGTGTTTTTGATTTTTGTGTAATTAAGTGTTGAATCTGAAATTCAGGAGTTTGAAATCAGTATATAACTTCTATATGATTAGTAATACCATGAATTTTTTGAAATTTTTCCTTGATGGTTTAATAGCTCGTTGAGGCGGATACTTTTTGGGTACAACTGCAGGTCGGTTTTCTAAATAGTCTGAGTTTGAGTATTTTTCGTTTGGGGTTAAACTAACAAATAAATTCTGGGAAAATTCGTGTGGGTTTTAAAGACATTAAAGTACCTCTGTGAATTTTTGTAAATTTTACTTTTGAGTTATGATGTTGTTCAAAAATTTGTCAAGTTGTAACCTGTTCATAGATAAAAGCTGATAAAAAGGTTAAAAGGCTAATAAAGGTTAGGGTTGTATTGAATTTATCTCCAGGTATGCTGTCAGGTTTTTTGGTCATATTCAAAGGGGTCCATTTTAAAGATACCAACGTGTTTTTAAGTTATTCTTGAGTCTATAATCAAGTTATGGAAAAGTACTTTCTGAATATGTAAGTCTTGTAATTTTTAGAACTCTAGAGAATGTCTTTTATGATTTTACAAGTTCAAGTGTCAAACCTGTCAATTAGTAATCCAAATTTCAACCTTGGTTTATGATTTTTGTTTTGAAATCAGTAAGGAATCATTAACTCAAATTGGATAGAGCTTAAATATAAGATGTATTTGGCCTATGTGATTTTTGGTGGAATTTTAAGAGTAGTACATCATGGTCTCTTAATTGCTTACTTTTTGAGTCTCAGATGTGTCACCGAATCTGGACTAGTTTTGATAAGGAATTTTTGTTCTATAGCTATACTACCCGGAAATTCTACAAAAATTACACAAAGCAGAAAACATATGTACCTACCTGGGGTAATTTTTCTAAGGCTCCAGGAGGTGCACAAGTATACTTTAAAAATCCAGAAACGTGATACATGTTTTGATATTAAAAGCTGAGTTTTCTTAAAAAGGTGATTACACACTCAAAGTCTATTATATTACTAAAATGAGTAACCAAATTCATTTGGACTTAAAGTAATACTTGGTTATTGATCCGTATAGGTTCTGTGAAGCGGGAGTGATCCTGTATCTTGTGATCCATCTATCTTTGCTTACTTTTGCTGTTGAATAAGGTACAGATATTCCGTACTCTTTCAGCAAGAGTACAACTACTTTCTCTCTCATGACCTTTCTCTCTCTTCTATATTATTTGCCTATCTTATTTTGGACTGTTGATATTCGAACTCTTCGTTTGAACCTTTGACATTGCATCTTTAATTTGATACATGTGAACTAAACCTTGTTGGAATATTTATTCCACACATTATTTAATTGGTGTTTTGATGATTAAAGTTGCTAAACAACAAAACAACATCGAGGCAAAGCAAAACGACGAAGCAAATGAAGACGCGAAAAGCTGAGTAAAATACATGTCTAGTGCACGCTAAGACATATATGTTAGCGCACGCTAACGGGGAGCAATCTGCATATCAGCCAAGTTCGAAGTAAGCTGAAGTGAAGTCAGCTGATGAGATAGTGCACGCTACACGCTATCATTAACGCACGTTATCGAGGTCTTGTTACCGTTGTGAAGGGATCCAAACACATAATGACGTATGCAATGAAGTCTGCATTAGTGCACGCTACAAAGAAGGAATAGCGCACGCTAAGCAGTTTGAATCAAGTCAATCAGAACGTTGGGAAAAGCAGGTCAAAGTCAGCATATCAAACGGATGCTTTGACAAGTCATGCAACAGATATATTATATTAGCGCACGCTACAATGTGTTATTAATGCACGCTAATACAAGATGGTTACGTACGTAAGGCAGAAGGCATAACGTATGCTAAATAAGAAACGAAGCTACTAGACTGAAACTGGGAACAGTCTAACGTACGCCACATGAAAGACATTACGCACGCTAAAGCAAAATGTGCGATAACGCACACTAAGAAGGAAGAGCTAGCGCACGCTAGCTAGTCAACTGGCAGCAACGGCTAGTAAGGAGGAAGAAGGCTATAAATACCAAGGAGTTGGTATTATTCCACAAAAAAAACAACATTGAGCAAAGCATACATACGTGTTATATCATTGTAAACATTATAGTTGTTGTTCTTGAGCTTAATTAAGAGTGATTGAGTGTTATACACAAGATCATACACAAGCGAGAAAAAGAAAAAATACGATTTGATTCGGTGTTATTAGGATCAAGGATCCGGCATTTTTAGAATCACAATCGCTATCTTAGTGAGGTTTATCTAGTACCGATAGAAAGCTAGAGTGGTTGATTCCTTATCCAATAGAAAAGGAAAAACAGTTTTACTCGGACCGATAGAAGACGAGCTTGTAACGGTAATCCCTCGACCGATTGAAGAGAGGTGCAGAGGTTTTGATCTTAAACCTATAGAAAAAGATCTAGAGATAGAGGACGTAGGCACATTTGGCCGAACCTCTATAAATCGCTGTGTCATTTATTTTCCGCATCATATTTACGCTTCCGCATAAAACGGCGCAAATATCCGATTTTATACCAACAATTGGTATCGGAGCGGTACTCCAATATGCGGCTTAACATCCAAGAAGAAAAAGATCCAAAATGGCGTTTCAAATATCTCCAGTCGAAGGCCTTGCTCTCAACCGACCACCATTCTTTGATGGCTCAAATTATATGACCTGGAAGAAAAAGATGTCGATATTCATTCGATCATATGACATCGAGATTTGGAAGATTATATGTCTTGGCCCGAAGGTTCCAATCAAACCCGATGGATCGCTTAAAAATTTTCAAGAATACAACGACGAGGATTGGAAGAACGACCACCTAAATTGTAAGGACACTCAATTTCTATCCTGTGCCTTAAATTCGTAAGAAATCAATCGTGTTTCATCGTGTGAAAGCGCTAAAGAAATATGGAAAATTCTTGAAATCACACACGAAGGGACGACTCAAGTCAGGGAGATGAAGATCAATATGCTTCTCCATGACTATGAATTATTCATGATGAAAGGTGACGAGTCCATCACCAATATGCTCGATCGATTTTCGGTCATCACAAATGGACTAGCTTCATTCGGTAAACCATTGTCTAGTAGTGAAAAAGTTAAGAAAATTTTACGATCACTACCTAGCGAATGGGACAGCATCGTGACCGCTATTATGGAATCCAAAGATTTAAATACTCTCGATTTTAGTGCTCTCGTCGGTTTTCTCATCAACTACGAGATAGTTCTAAAGTCTCGGAATGCCAAACCAAAAACGAAGGAAAGATCGTTAGCCATGAAGGCTAAGATGTCTAAAAAGAAAGAAGAAATTCCAGTGGATGATAGCGACGAAGAAATGGCATATTATGCCAAGAACATTAATAAGTTCCAACACTTATTAAACCGGAGAAAGAAGGACATTCAAGCGGGCGAATCGAAGAAACCAGACAACACTTGTCGATTATGTGGTAAACCAGGCCACTTTGCTAAGAACTGTCGAGTAAAGCAAAAGGAGGTTTTAATCGCAACATGGAGCGACAAAGATCCCGATGAAGATTTTCTTGACCAAAATAATCTCGCTCTCATGGCTCGGAGTTCATTCGACGATAGCGACGTCAAAAGCCAAGTAAGTAACTCCTACGACGAACTCTTTGAAGCATTCGAGTTATTACATACGGACTATCTAAATGCTTTAAATGAAATTAAATCCCTCAAGTATAAATATAAAAATTTGGAAATTGAAAATTCCAAAATACTTGAAAAAGGGAAATTTGTTGAAATCGATCATTCGAAATGCATTGAAAATGAGAATATTTTAAAAAATGATCTTTTAAAAGTTCAAGATGAACTAAAAGTTTTGACAAAGAAATTCTCGTGCGGCAACGATAAATTTGAACAAATGTTATGTGTTCAAAAATATACTCTAAAAAAAGAGGGGTTAGGATTCAAACCATGTTCGAAAAACGAATCCGTCAATTTCAAAATACCCCGATGTGAAAAATGTTTGATAATTGGGCATCACATTTCAAATTGCAAAAGCCCAAGACGGACGATAAAAATTAAAAAGATTTGGGTTCCTAAAGGAACAATTACTCCAAACATCGTCTACGTTTCAAAAGAAAAACCAACTATAGGTTGGATCCCCAAAAATAAATTTTAACAAATAATTTTTTTAAAGGGGAAGATAATACTTTCAGGGGGAGTTTATACCCTTATTAATGCATATTCATTGGTATCATGCATATTTATATTCCATTTGATATACTCTATTTTTTTATATATTTTTTGATGAAGACAAAAAGGGGGAGAAGGAAATGAATTGATAAAAATGAAAAAAATAAAAAGAAAACATACAAAAAGGGGGAGATAAAATGAATTAGTTGAAAAATTAAAAAATGAAGAAGTCGAAAAAGAAGAAAAAGAAAAGGATTGGAGAAACTAACGAAACGATCAAAGCCGAAAACTTTGATTCGTATATATATACATATATTTTATTTTTAAAGAGTTTATCCAATTCAAGAGTTGTTTTGTAATCATCAAAAAGGGGGAGATTGTTGGAATATTTATTCCACACATTATTTAATTGGTGTTTTGATGATTAAAGTTGCTAAACAACAAAACAACATCGAGGCGAAGCAAACGAAGACGCTAAAAGCTGAGTAAAATACATGTCTAGCGCACGCTAAGACATATATGTTAGCGCACGCTAACGGGGAGCAATCTGCATATCAGCCAAGTTCGAAGTAAGCTGAAGTGAAGTCAGCTGATGAGATAGCGCACGCTACACGCTATCATTAACGCATGCTATCGAAGTCTTGTTACTGTTGTGAAGGGATCCAAACACGGAATGACGTATGCAATGAAGTCAGCATTAGCGCACGCTACAAAGAAGGAATAGCGCATGCTAAGCAGTTTGAATCAAGTCAATCAGAACATTGGGAAAAGCAGGTCAAAGTCAGCATATCAAACGGATACTTTGACAAGTCATGCAACGGATATATTGTATTAGCGCACGCTACAATGTGTTATTAACGCACGCTAATACAAGATGGTTACGTACGTAAGGCAGAAGGCATAACGTACGCTAAAAAAGAAACGAAGCTACTGGAATGAAACTGGGAACAGTCTAACGTATGCCGCATGAAAGACATTACGCACGCTAAAGCCAAATGTGCGATAGCGCACGCTAAGAAGGAAGAGCTAGTGCACGCTAGCTAGTCAACTGGCAGCAACGGCTAGTAAGGAGGAAGAAGACTATAAATACCAAGGAGTTGGTATTATTCCCCAAAAAAAAACATTGAGCATAGCATACATACGTGTTATATCATTGTAAACATTATAGTTGTTGTTCTTGAGCTTAATTAAGAGTGATTGAGTGTTATACACAAGATCATACACGAGCGAGAAAAAGAAAAGATACAATTTGATTCGGTATTATTAGGATCAAGGATCCGGCATTGTTAGAATCACAATCGCTATCTTAGTGAGGTTTATCTAGTACCGATAGAAAGCTAGAGTGGTTGATTTCTTATCCAATAGAAAAGGAAAAATGGTTTTACTCGGACCGATAGAAGACGAGCTTGTAACGGTAATCCCTCGACCGATTGAAGAGAGGTGCAGAGGTTTTGATCTTAAACCTATAAAGATCTTGAGAGAGAGGACGTAGGCACGTTTGGCCGAACATCTATAAATCGCTGTGTCATTTATTTTCCGCATCTTATTTACGCTTTCGCATAAAATGGCGCAAATATCCGATTTTATACCAACAAACCTTTGATATTAGCTCTTGATTATTCGAACCTTTGATATTGAACTTTGACTATATGAATGAGACCTAAACTTTGATTTGGACTTGTACTTTTTGACCCTTCAGTATTTACCCAGGTATTATCTGTTCCCAGTTATGGGGGGTCCGTGACCGTAGCATTGATGCACCAATGTTATGATTCTAGTGTGGTTGGAGAGATGTACCACACCGTCCCTTATCTGCTATCTGCTATGGCCATTATTATGATTATGAATTGTTTGTAGGGGCGTATGGATGCATCCTAAATTTGTTTATTATTTGTTTGGGCTACTATGATGATATGGATACATATTATATTTGTTTGGTGATTGGGCATGCGTGCAT
The DNA here is from genome assembly GCA_033398695.1 of Orobanche coerulescens. NCBI lineage: Eukaryota > Viridiplantae > Streptophyta > Magnoliopsida > Lamiales > Orobanchaceae > Orobanche > Orobanche coerulescens. The sequence continues at coordinate 95,908,048 of CM065810.1, read as the reverse complement.
GCAGTCCCTTCAAATTTGGGAGTTGATCACTCCATTGGGCTACTATTTGTTTGGGTCTGGGGTAAAATACTGAATCCACATTCATACACTTTATACTTAAACTTTGATATCCTTTTGATTATCCATTGACACCATATGTATTCTATCTTCGCATTCCTTTGATTATCTTATCTCATTTGATCTGTTTTCTTATTTGCTTTATATCTGTTCATTGAGCTTTTTATGCTCAGCCGCTTTTCTTCTCCATGCGGCAGGTACTTAAGCTAGGAGCGGGGTTATTAGCTTGGGGATGAGAGAGAGTGGATTACCCTATAGCTTTGTTTAAATAATGGACTTTATTTCCTTATCGTTATTTCCAGATTTCGGACATTTGTATCGTACTTTCTTTTGTTTGGTTTCGGGGACACTTGGTGTTGTTTTAGTCGCCTTTTGATACTCTTTTGATAATTTTTATTTAAGACTTCCACTGTTTGATTTGAATCTGTTGTATCTGATATGTCCCTATAAAGTGACGCTTCTACACTTGCCAGGTTGGGGCGTTACAAATTTATGGTATCTCAGCGACTGGGTTTGAATCTTCAGGGCTTAGGCCATGACCTGTGAGATTGGGTAGATGATAGGCTTTCGTTTCGTCTTTCCTTTTCGTACTTACATTCGTTTGTCTTTCGATAATCATTTGGTATTTTTTTAGATGGTGAACACACGCAATGGCGTTGGTGGTGATAACCCTCCTAATTATGATGGTATGGTTGCTCGAGCAGTAGCTGCTGCTATACCTCATATTCTTGAGACTCTACGAAATACTGACGGGGCTAGGAACAACAATGAGGGTGTTCATGTGTGGATTGAGCATTTCAAAAAGTTGAAGCCCATCTCTTTCAAGTCCGCCACTACTCCTACCGAGGCGGAGGACTAGATTACTCATTGTGAGAAGCTGTTTCAGGTAGTAGGTTGTCCTGATGAGGTGAAAGCATGTTTAGCCGCTTTCAAGCTTGAGGGTGATGCCCTCAATTGGTGGAAGGCGCATGTTCAGGCGAAGGGCGATAATTATGCTGAGACGTCTACTTGGGTAGTGTTTCGTGAAACTTTTTATAAGAGGTACATCCCTTTCTCAGAACAGCAAAGATACGAAAGGGAGTGCGGAGTACATGGAGCGTTTTCTTAGGTTGGCTAGCTTAGTGGGACCTACTGTGACTGGGGATGCACACAGACAGGCTCGTCACTACAAGTGGGGATTGAAGCATTGGGTGCTTGACCGTATTGTTAACACGGAGTTTGCTGATGTGTCGATGGTTTGTGATGCGGCACGTAATATTGAGCTATTACATGAGGGTGGAGTGTCAAACAAGAGGAATCGTGATGGGGACAGGATACAGTCTGGGTCTTCTGGGAAGCAGACCCGGGGTTTTGACCATCGGGGTCGTTACGGCGGTGGTTTTGATTACATGATGCGTTCGGACCGTCAGTTTGAGCACAGGGGACAGTTCAACCGGGGACATGATCAGGGTCGACAGGTCCAGAGGGGTTCTGATTATAGATCTTCGGATAGGCATGGTGACAGGTCGGGTAACACCAACAAAAGGCAGTATTCGAGGGGCAACCAACAAAATAGGTACTCGGGTTCTGGATCTTCGCATCAGCAATACCGTTCTAGGAACTCATCGGGTCAGCAGAGGCATGCTGAGATTTTTCCACCGCCACCACTTTGCCCTACATGTGGTAAGGCACATCCCGGGCCATGCCACAGAGCTTCGGGAGCTTATTTCGAGTGCGGTGCCACTGATCATCGGGTGAAGTATTACCCAAAGAGGACTAGCATTGTTCCTACAGGCTCTTCTCAACCTTCTACTTCCTCCGGCCGTGTTTACTCTCTTACTCATTAGCAGGCGGGTAAATCTACAGGTACCATTACGGGTTTTCTGAATATTGGTGATCATACCGCATTTGTTTTATTTGATACTGGCGCAACTCATTCTATTATATCTGTCACATTCTCTAAGAAACTGAAATTAAGCCCAACACCATTAATTGATCCCTTATCTATATCTGCGCCTATGAAAAACAACGTTATCATTGATCATGAGTTTATTGATTGTCCGATATATTTTGATGATCGCATATATCCGGCTAATCTTCTTCCACTTGACATGTTTGATTTTGATTTGATTCTTGGTATGGACTGGTTGGCTTCTCACCAAGCCACTATTGATTGTCATGCGCGGAAGGTTATATTTGGAGATTTGTTTAAACCTGAATTTGTGTACTCTGGTTCCCAACCACTTCTATCTGTTAAGATCGTATCTGCTTTGAAGGCGCGTACTTTGATATCCCACGGTTGTGCGGGTTTTATCGCTTCTATTCAGGACACTTCGAAGGAGAGTCCTACTATCGACAGTATCCGAGTTGTCCGTAATTTTGCCGATGTATTTCCGGAAGAGCTTCCGGGCCTTCCTCCTAATCGCGACGTAGAATTTGGCATTGATTTGATTCCGGGTGCGGAACCCATTTCTAACGCTCCCTACCGTATGGCTCCTGCGGAACTAAAAGAGTTGAAAGATAAACTGCAGGAACTCCTTGAGAATGGATTCATTCGTCCAAGTGTATCTCCTTGGGGAGCACCTATACTGTTTGTGAAGAAGGACGGTAGTATGAGATTGTGTATAGACTACCGGGAGTTGAATCGTATTACCATCTGTAACTGTTATCCTTTGCCTCGTATTGATGATTTGTTTGATCAGCTCCAAGGAGCTAAATGTTTCTCCAAGATCAATCTTAGGTCCGGTTATCATCAGCTTCGGGTTAAGGAGTAGGATATCCCTAAGACTGCTTTTCGAACTCGCTATGGACACTATGAGTTTTTGGTTATGCCTTTCGGATTGACTAATGCTCTGGCAGTGTTTATGGATCTTATGAACCGCGTATTCCATTCTTTTCTTGACAAGTTTGTTATCGTTTTTATCGACGACATTTTGGTTTATTCGAAGTCCGAGGAGGAGCACGAGCAGCATCTTAGTACGGTTTTGCAGATTTTGAGGCAGGAGAAGTTGTATGCGAAGTTATCCAAGTGTGAGTTCTGGCTTAGTCAAGTTGCTTTCCTTGGTCATGTTGTATCTGCTAGTGGTATCACTATGGATCCGGCGAAAGTTGAGGCTATCACTAAATGGCCGAGACCTACTACGGTGACTGAAGTTCGGAGTTTTCTTGGTTTGGCAGGTTACTATCAGAGATTTGTCAAGGGATTCTCACAACTCGCCTCACCATTGACTAAGCTGATGAGGAAGGGATTGAAATTTGATTGGATCGATGAATAAGAAGAGAGTTTTGAAACTCTGAAGCAGAAACTTATGTCACCTCCCATTTTGACACTTCCATCTGGTACAAGCGGATATCAGATTTATAGTGATGCTTCCAAGAAAGGGTTAGGTTGTGTTTTAATGCAGCACGGGAAGGTTATTACGTATGCCTCATGCCAGTTGAAACCCTATGAGGAGAACTACCCTACGCATGATCTAGAGTTGGCTGTAGTTGTTTTTGCTCTTAAGATCTGGAGGTATTATCTGTATGGGGATTCTGTTGATATCTTCACGGATCATAAGAGTCTCAAGTACATATTTAACCAGAAGGAGTTGAACATGAGACAGCGTAGATGGTTGGAGTTACTCAAGGACTACGACACTAACATTCAGCATCACCCGGGTAAGGCTAATGTAGTTGCCGATGCTCTTAGTCGTAAGTCGGGTATGATTGCTAGTCTGAAATTTGAGCCTACGATTTTGCATGATCTTGAGCTCATGGAGGTGGAGTTCTGTCTGCCTGGGCGCGACAGTTATTGGGCTAGCTTGAAGGTTGAGTCTAACTTGATCTTGAAGATTAAGGAAGCTCAGCGTGACAATGGTGATTTAAGGGCCATTGTTCAGAATGTGGAAGAGGGGAAACAGTCTGAATTTCGGGTTGATGATGACAGCATTGATTGGTTAGGAGATCGCCTTTGTGTTCCAAGCGATCCTGAACTTCGTGGGACAGTTATGTCAGAATCTCACAGTTCTCCTTTCACCATACATTCGGGATCTACTAAAATGTATCGGGATTTGAAACAGCAATTATGGTTGAACGGGATGAAGCAGGATGTAGCTTCGTATGTTGCTAGGTGTTTGACTTGCCAAAAGGTAAAGATTGAGCACCAAAGAGCTAGTGGTCTTTTGCAGCCGTTAGAGATTCGCCAGCGGAAGTGGGAAGAGATAACGATGGATTTTGTTATGGGTTTACCAGTCACACGAAAAGGACATGATGCGATCTGGGTGGTCGTTGATCATCTAACCAAGTAAGCTAATTTCTTACCGATCAAGAAAGTTTATGGTGTAGCGAAGTTGGCAGAAATCTTCCAGCAGGAGATTGTTAGATTGCACGGCACTCCGGTTGCGATTATTTCTGATAGAGATCCGAGGTTTACTTCGCGTTTTTGGAAGGCGTTACATAAGGCTTGGGGCTCTCGTCTTAAGTTCAGTACCGCTTTTCACCCACAGACGGATGGTCAATCTGAGAGAACTATCCAAACATTAAGGACATGTTACGAGCTTGTGCACTTGATTGGACTGGTAGTTGGGAAGAGTACTTGTGTTTAGTCGACTTTGCGTATAACAACAGTTGGCACGCTAGTATTCGGATGGCACCATACGAGATGTTATATGGGCGTAAGTGTAGATCACCTACTGTGTGGGACGAAGTAGGTGAACGGATTATTGAGGGTCCTGAAATGATTGAGATCACCAACGAAAAGGTGACTATTGCTAGAGAGAGGCTTAAGGAAGCCAGGTCCAGACAGAAGAGTTACGCCGACAAGCACCGACGTGAGTTAAAGTTTCAAGTTGGCGACCGAGTATTTCTGAAAGTTTCTCTTTTTCGCGCCGTCAAACGTTTTGGCATTAAGGGCAAGTTGAGTCCTCGTTTTACTGGTCCTTTTGAGATTTTGGAACGTGTGGGAGAGGTGTCTTATCCTTTGGCTCTTCCACCTAAGCTAGCACATGTGCATAACGTTTTCCATGTATCTCTTTTACGGGGATACAACTATCATCCTCTACATGTGGTGTCATACCCTTTTAACCAGATTCAACCAGACATGTCACTTCCGGAAGAACCGGAAGCCATTCTTGATAGGCAGGAGAGAGTCATGAGAAATAAGGTCATTCGCTTTGTTAAGATTCTTTGGAAGAACCACCGAGCACGCGAGGCGACCTAGGAAACCGAAGAGCCTATACGAGCCAGCTACCCTCATTTCTTTTCGTAGTCTGGTATGCTTTCGTTTTGTTTCGTTACCTTTCCTTTTTCATTTTCGAGGACGAAAAAATTTTTTTTGGAGGGGAAGAGTTGTAAAACCCAGATTTTTGAACATGTTAAAATACCATTTAATCTCGAATCTATAAAAGACGTTTAATTATTTAAAATATTGCATTACGATTATAACCTAAGTATTTAAATCGTTAACATTTGAACAAATTAATGTAATACGAATATAAGACTTATACTGAAATAATTTGTACACATTTAAAATTGTCACACATTTTCTATTTTTGTCCCTAGCCGAATGATATGTTGTACACAAATATATGAAATCATGAATCATGTCAAGGTTCGTGATGGGTTTTAAATTTGGCAAAGTTTTCCATCAAATCCCCATAATTTAGGCATTTTTCTTTTTGAAATTCCTCCCCACTCGCCTATATATATCACACACACATACTTCACAAAACTAAAAATCCTAAAACCTAAAACTAAAAACGGCGGCTACCTAGTTCTCTACCATTCCCGTTCGATCGAGGCGTGCACAAAGGAAGGCTTGGTGGTAGATTGAAGGTCTCGGGTGCGTTGGTATGATTAAACACGTTATATGATGGCTTAAATGAATTGTCGAATTAAGACAGCTAGTATACTTGAATTTGTGAACGATATAGGTCATGATATATAATGATTTAATTCAGTTTCTTTTGATGAAAACCTAGTTTTATGTCTTAGTTAAGTTCTCCAATTAGTTTGGAGTGATTTCGAGTTGTTCTGGTTGTGTTTTTGATTTTTGTGTAATTAAGTGTTGAATCTGAAATTCGGGAGTCCGAAATCAGTCCACTTTGTTGATTTTTTATTCAAAAACTATAATGAGTTGGGCCATGAAACTATCCAGTATGTAACTCATATATGATTAGTAATACCATGAATATTTGAAAATTTTTCCTGGATATTTTAGTAGGTCGTTGAGTCAGATACTTTTTGGGTACAACTGCAGGTCGGTTTTCTGAATAGTCTAAGTTTGAGTATTTTTTGTTTGGGGTTAAACTAACAAATAAATTCTGGGAAAATTCGTGTGGGTTCAAAAGACATTTAAGTACCTGTGTGAATTTTTGTGAATTTTACTTTTGAGTTATGATGTTGTTCAAAAATTTGTCAAGTTGTAACCTGTTCATAGATAAAAGCTGATAAAAAGGTTAAAACGCTAATAAAGGTTAGGGTTGTATTGAATTTATCTCCAGGTATGCTGTCAGGTTTTTGGGTCATATTCAAAGGGGTCCATTTTAAAGATACCAACGTGTTTTTGAGTTATTCTTAAGACCAAAATCAAGTTCTGGAAAAGTACTTTCTGAATATATAAGTCTTGTAATTTTTAGAAGTCTAGAGAATGTCTTTTATGGTTTTACAAGTTCAAGTGTCAAACCTGTCAACTAGTAATCCGAATTTCAACCTTGGTTTATGATTTTTGTTTTGAAATCAGTAAGGAATCATTAACCCAAAGTGGAAAGAGCTTAAATATAAGATGTGTTTGGCCTTTTTAATTTTTTGTGGAATTTTAGGAGTAGTACATCATGGTCTCTTAATTGCTTACTTTTTGAGTCTCAGATCTGTCACCGAATCTGGACTAGTTTTGATAAGTAATTTTTTTTTCTATATCTATACTACCTGGAAATTCTAAAAAAATTACACAAAGTAGAAAACATATGTACCTACCTGGTAATTTTTCTAAGGCTCCAGGAGGTGCACAAGTATACTTTAAAAATCCAAAAACGTGATACATGTTTTGATAGTAAAAGATGAGTTTTCTTAAAAAGGTGGTTACACACTCAAAGTTTATTATATTACTAAAATGAGTAACCAAATTCATTTGGACTTAAAGCAATACTTGGTTATTGATTTGTATAGGTTATGTGAAGCGGGAGTGATCCTTTATCTTGTGATCCATCTATCCTTGATATCTTATGACCTTTCTCTTTCTTCTATATTATTTGCCTATCTTATTTTGGACTATTGATATTCGAACTCTTAATTTGAACCTTTGACATTGCATCTTTGATTTGATACATGTGAACTGAACCTTTGATATTAGCTCTTGATTATTCGAACCTTTGATATTTAACTTTGACTATATGAATGAGACCTACACTATGATTTGGACTTGTACTTTTTGACCCTTCAGTATTTACCCAGATATTATCTGTTCCCAGTTATGGGTGGTCCATGACCGTAGCATTGATGCACCAATGTTATGACTCTAGTGTGGTTGGAGAGATGTACCACACAGTCCCTTATCTGCTATCTGCTATGGCCAGCATTATGATTATGAATTGTTTGCGGGGGCGTATGGATCCATCCTAAATTTGTTTGTTATTTGTTTGGGCTACTATGATGATATGGATACATATTATATTTGTTTGGTGATTGGGCATGCGTGCATGCAGTCCCTTCACATTTGGGAGTTGATCACTCCATTGGGCTACTATTTGTTTAGATATTTGTTTGGGCCTGGGGTAAAATACTGAATCCACATTCATACACTTTATACTTAAACTTTGATATCCCTTTGATTAGCCATTGACACCATATGTATTCTATCTTTACATTCCTTTGATTATCTGATCTCGTTTTTGATCGGTTTTGTTATTTGCTTTATATCTGTTCACTGAGCTTTTTATGCTCAGCCGCTTTTCTTCTCCATGCGGCAGGTACTTAAGCTAGCAGCGGGTTTATTAGCTTGGGGATGAGAGAGAGTGGATTACCCTATAGCTTTATTTAAATAATGGACTTTATTTCCTTATCGTTATTTCCGGATTTCGGACATTTGTATCGTACTTTCTTTTGTTTGGTTTCGGGGACACTTGGTGTTGTTTTAGTCCACGTTTGATACTCTTTTGATAATTTTTATTTAAGACTTCCGCTGTTTGATTTGAATATGTTGTATATAATATGTCCCCATAAAGTGACGCTTCTACCCTTGCCGGGTTGGGGCGTTACAGAGGTGGTGACATGCATGTTGATTTACAAGATACAAAGGTGGTGATTTCCTCACCCTTCTCTTGTTTATGGCTGGCCTCAATTTATTTTTATTATTTTTCTACTTTATTTTTGTTTTGATTATAATGTGTATAAATTTAGGACTATATGTTGAATTTGAGGTTAAGTTGAGTTAAACTTTGATTTTGGGCTTCAATTATGGTCAAGTATGGACATTGGATCGATATGTATTTAATCTAATAGATAGAGGTTAGGTTGTAAGTCCAATTAGTAATTTGATAATTTATTTAGATTTAATTAGTTTTATTACTTAATAAATATTAAATATTTCAAAATTATGAAATAAATAAATAAATAAATATTGATCACACTTAATTAGTAATAATAATATTGACTATTTATGTATTCAATATAATTTTATTGAGTTTTGGGTTATATATAATAATTTGTAGATACATAATTTTTGGACCGAAAGGTAGGGTTTTACATCCTCCCCTCCTTAAAAGAATTTGGTCCCCAAATTCCTACTGGAACAACTCGGGATGCAATTTCCTCATTTCGTCAACTTCCCAAGTGGCGTATTCGTCGTGGTGTGGTTTGTCCATATTACTTTGTCGAGTGGAATTTGTTTTTTCCTGAGTTCTCGTACTTCTTGATCAATAATCTTGATTGGATTCTTCTTGTATATTAAGTTCTTCATAATTGGAGGAATATCTTCAGTGATTATGTGGGTGGGGTCCGGTTGGTACATCTTCAATCTTGAAATATGAAATATATTGTGCATGCTTGTGAGGTTAGAAGGCAATTGGAGCGATAAGCTTTTCTCGATAATCTTGAATGGACAGATATATCTCGGGCTAAGTGTTCCTCTCTTGTTTGAAGTGATTAAACTTTATCGAGGTGATGATCTCAAAGACACTCAGTCACCATTCTCGAATATTAGATCTTTTCTTCTATGGTCCACATGGCTCTTCTGTCGACTTTGGGCTGTGTGTATACTTTCTTTGATTAGATAGACTTTTCATTTAGTTGGATCAAATTCACTCTCGGTACTGGTGGTCGTGTCTTGCATGTTTTTGGAGCCCATTGATCGTCAACTTCCTAATGAATTGGGTATCTGCATTTTCTTCTGTAGAGAGCCTCATATGGTGCCATTCCAATTATAGCTTGATAGCTGTTGTTGTATGCAAATTCAGTCAAGGGTAGATGATTATCCCAATTACCCTAAAAATCTAACGTGCAAGCACGTAGCATATAATCGAATGTTTGTATTGTTCTCTCAAACTGTCCTTAGGTTTGCGGATGTTCTGTTGTACTAAACTTAAGGAAGTCCGAGTTCCTTATGAAAGACTTTCCAGAATCTTGATACAAATATTGGATCTCTATCAGATAGAATGCCGATTGGCACTCCGTGAAGTCAGAATATTTCTCGGATTTAAGTTTTAGCTAGCTTTTGTAAACTCTCATCTTTCTTGACTGGCAAGAAATGTGTTTATTTTGGCAACCTATCTACGATGACCCAAATCATATTATAACCTCTTTTTTTCATAGGTAAGTCTGTGACAAAATCCATGGTTATCATCTCCCATTTATATTCTGGGATGTCTAATGGTTGCAGTAGTCCATAGGGTCACTGATGTAGCACCCAGAGATATGGATTATTTCAGCGCGTAAATCCTTTATGTAAAGATTTACTAGGCAAATAAATAAATCAAAGTTATTATTACAAACCGATTTTTTTAAAGTAAACGAAAACAATGATTAGAATCCATCAATACATAACCATACAAATCAACACAAAGAAACAATGTACTCGAGAACTTATTCAAACACGAATGCAAACTGAAAGAACTTCTCCAGACAACTAAAATCATTGTGCACCCTCGTCATCATGTTGCCCCTGCAGTTGTTTTCCCGCTCCCCTGAATCCTGAACATAAAATACATGTCCAACCCCAAAGGGGTTAGCAAAAAAATGCTAGTACAAGTATTATAATTATACAACAAGAGATTATTCGACAATTCAATGAAGAATAATAACAACTTACAAAGTTCTCCTACGAGGGGACCTACAATGCATTACTCAATATGACAATCTCAATATACACATGGTAATCCATGATCCGGCATTCACTGCCAAGATCTCAAGATGATCCCGTCGGATTAACACATGGTATAAACCCATCCATTTATCCAGTGTACGCTAGCGTAGATTCCAAGATAATCCTCTCGGACCAACATGTAGGGAAAAACAATAACGACACATATATGCACGATAACATGAATTACATTAATACGACAAAAACATAATTAAAGTACTTGCCTTATGATGATGACAAGGATTAAATACTTTCGAGTAATGTCAACATACTCGAAGGACGTCCCCTCGATCAACCACTTGAAAAATTCGAACCTTATACAAAAGAAATAATGAAGAGTTCAACTTGCGTATTCATAACTAGCACACGAGCATCTAATGTTCTTATGATATGATTGAGTTAATCATCCTACATATGACCGGTTTTGATGGTTCAACGATATGATGAACACTTAGTCAGACTTTCAACATGCATCATGAGAATCGAATGGTAATAACGGGGATGATTTTACGACGTCTATGAAATTCAAGCATATTCAAGTCATCAACAATTCAATACTCAAACCGTGATGATCAACTCAAATATATACGGTTCAACTGTTCGACGGTGTAACACCCCCTAGATATTCGAAGCATATTACTGTAATATCCGGGGGGATTTTTTTTGTTTTTACTATTGGGTTGTACGTATTCATTTTGAATTGTACAAGTGTTGTTGTGTTTGACTGATACAATATAAATTGTATTGGGATATTTCAGAATCGAAATATTCCTGCTTGTCATCGGTATTGTTTCGCCCTTTGGATGTTTCTTGGTGAGTATGGATTTTTGGCTAAGTATACTAACTGTAGCGTATGCTATATGTATAGCATTATGTACGCTATGTGTTGAGGCTTACGTACGTTAAACTGGAAGGGTTACGTACGTAACGATGTGTTAGCAGGTCGCATCTGGCTTTCGGCATGTGGGGCCAGGCGAGGCTGGATTCCCGTGGCTTGATTGGGACAGGCAGGTCAACGCCTATTATGTATGCTATGCATGGTTGCTAATGTATGTAATGGTGAGGTCATTACATACGTAAGTTTTTGTTAATGTAGGTAATGGATGCCCCGTTTTGAGGCAGCGAGTTTTGGACTACATAGCGTACGCTATGTAGAGGTGCTAATGTACGCTATATGCATAACGTACGTTAATGTAGGAAGATAGCAGCCATAATGCAATGTGCAGATTATAAAGATATGTTGCGTCTTTTATTTTCTCACGATCCATTTTCGATTTCTCTCCATAGAAATCATCCCTCTGCATCCCTTAGTATATTCCAGCCCCTTCCAACTTGATTTGGAGCTTTATAACTTGGATTGGAGCCTGGGAGCTTGACGATTGGAGTGTTTCTTGAAGGGTTTGAGGTTGTTCTTCATTTTTCAAGAGGTATGTTGGTTAATCTTGTGTTAATCTCGAGATTATGATGATGTTGTTGTCGATTAGTTCGTGTATTCATGGATTGCTGGAGATAGAATGATTCTTGATGAGTTTTATAACTTATATTAAGAACTTGGCGATTATGGCTTGGGTTTGATTATGTTCTTGATGTTTAAGAATACTTGGAGATTATAATCATGTCTAGGAAGAGTTATGTTAAGATTTTTAGATGATTAACATAGCTTTGAGATGATTATTGTTGTTGGTTGTGTTCTTGAGAGATTATAATCATTTTATATAGGATTATGATGAGTTATGTAGATGATTATCGTAATCTTGAAATGGTTAAGTTAATCTTGATGATTAATCCGAATTCTTGATGAATTGGTGATTGATATTGGTAGAGACATCATGTTTGTTGTGTTGATGATGTTCTTGAGGTATTGATGATGATATTGGTGATATTATCATTTTGAGATGATTAATTTGATGTTGTTATTGATAATCCTTGTTGAATTGTTTTTCAAAAGTGTTAAGAACATAATGATCATGTTAATTGATCATTGAGGTGATTGGACAATGTTAGAATTAATAGTTGAGGACTATGATATTCGTTTCTGTGGTTTGATCGATTCGTGTTTGAATCGAGGTTGCCTTTTGTGTTGTTTTTGATTGATATTGTGTTATTGAATGAATTGTATTTCACTCAAGGTTGTTCGAGTGCTTGTGATCATTGGAGGATGTCATTCGTCGTTCGTCGTTTGTTGGAAGATTTCATCGCCTTCGGTTTGACGCAAGTTTTATACTAGTACTAGTCAATGAGATTAATGTTATCATATATGTGTATGAATGTGTTGTATCATTTCGATGCATAGTCTCTTCATGATTTTCGTTGATATCAGGGGATTGTTTGATACGATACCCTTCGTCAACTATGCCAAATGTTATTATTGTTCGTTAATGGCCGGTTCAAGGTATTGAGATACTTGTTGTTAACGTTGTTGTCGATAGCCGGTTCTCGGTATCGATGTATCGATTGTTATTATTGACTGATGTTCCATTGAGATATGGCTGTGATCATTGTTATTGATATCAGTATTTTTCTATTGATGTTGTATTGGCCGATTGAAGGCATTGACGTATTTGATTAACATTTCCGTCGTCGGTAGCCAATTAAAGGTATTGAGGCATCCGTTGAGTCGTTGTTATCGATTGATCATTCTAAGACAATCGAGGTATTGAATTGGGACTGTCGAGGATAGTTCCCATCCGCTGAGTCGTTGTTATCGATTGGTCGTTCTAAGACAATCGAGGTATTGAATCGGGACTGTCGAGGATAGTTCCCATCCGTTGAGCCGTTGTTATCGATTGGCCATTTTAAGGCAATCGAGGTATTTGAACTGGGACTGCAGAGGACGGTGCCCATCCATGAGTTATTTTTGTCGTGTTGGCCGGCTCAAGGCAGCACACTATCATTCTTGTGAATTCGAAATTTTGTGATCATTGCCGTTTGTGATTAATTATGTTTTGGAGGCTAGTCTCGACTAGTGCTCGATGGGTAAGTTTGGGGCTTGAACCTTCGCGGTTGGTTTTCCATCACCTACAGTTCAGTAGGTCACGGTCATGTTGATGATCTCATTATGGGTAAGTTTGGGGCTTGAACCTTCGCGGTTGGTTACCCAACACCTACAATTCATTAGGTCACGGTCACTGGGTGATCTCATTATGGGTAAGTCTGGGGCTTGAACCTTCATGATTGGTTTCCCAGCACCTGCAATTCAGGAGGTCACGGTCATTGGATGACCTCATTGTGATACAGTTTCGTGTTGTGTGGCTTCGGCCCCTCATTGTGATATAGCTTCGTGATGTGTTGCTTCGGCCCCTCATTGTGATATAGCTTCGTGTTGTGTGGCTTCGGCCCCTCATTGTGATACAGCTTAGTGATGTGTGGCTTCGACCCTCATTGTGATACAGCTTCGTGCTGTGTGGCTTCTGTAACACCCCCAAGACGTTCGGGGCATATTACAGCACCATGGACCCCACCCATTGGAATCAGCCTAACACACAAACTCGACATTACGACAGTGATAAACATCATCAACATACGAACGACTTCTCAATCCAAGACATACAAAATAAGTAAATCGAACCCAACATTGCAATTCAACGTCAAAACCAACCCCAAATAGGGTACACAATAATTACAATGTTCAAAAGAAAGAAGTACTCGAGTACTAAAACAACGACATGATTAATAAAATTTATAATACATGACATCAACGAACGACCATTGAACAGAATCACCCTTGCCCATCATCCTCGTATTGTCTGCATGCTCGTTCGCCTCCAAGACCTATACCTGAAATACAAAAGTATTTCCCCCATTTAAGGGATTAGCGACAACAACTAGTGCAAGTACAATCCATTTGAACTACCATTCTAATCAGATGAAATATGCGCCAAAATCATTTTAGAAAATATTTTTATATTCCTGAATATCACGGTGCACAAGAACAAAACATAGTTCTCCAACAAAACATTACAAAGGTTAATCGTTAGTACGAGACTCACAGCCACCGTACCCCACAGCGGCCCCATCGGACCATCCCTGGGTGATTAACCTCAGTTCATGATACGCATACACACGGCACTACGTATCCATCGAGGCCCCATCGGACCATCCCTGGGTGAACATACTCATTCACATCCACAACATACACGGGAAGCCATAATTCAAATACTAGAATATGCAAACAAATGTAAAGTACTTGCCTTTGAGACATCCTCGACGAGACGGAAAGTAAACGACGGCTACGAATGACCCAGAGTAACCACGATCGCTCCTAAACGCAAGGTTAACACAACTCAGTCCTAAACGATAACAATAATCGAACGAAATACACCCACAACCCCGATTACAATCTTAACAATACGTATACGAACCATACGGGCAAGGGTTTTCACAAAACCTCCCCAAATCAACAATCCACAGATTAAACACGACGGAAACGGATGGGGAATCACTCGATAACAATAATCGATAAGAAATATAGCAACACAACCGAACAATACGAGTTTAAGAGGATAAATTCCGAAAACCCCCCTAAAATTGACAAAGTTAGGATTCTAAGCCAAAATACCTCGGATTTCGGGTGGAGGAAGATGATTACGATGATGATAAACTTGTTGGGAGAACCACAAACAATCGATTACAGACCCCACTGATTTATCTTGAAGAATCGCTTGAAATCGCCTGGAAGAACTCCAACCGCGGACAAGGAAGGAAGAAAGGAGAAAAATGACGCGACTGGATCTGTTCAGGTATTAAATACCTGACTACTCGTTACGTACATTAACATGGAGAGGTTAACGTACGTTAAGCCTCTTACGTACGTAACACTCATATAGTTAACGTACGTAAGAGTTTGGCAGAACAATCTGCCCAATTTGTTGAGGCCGCTAGCGTACGCTACATCAGACAGTTAGCGTACGCTATAAGAAAGCTTACGTACATAAAACCCATGAGTTAACGTACGTAAGGACTCGGCAGAAACTTGTCAGAACCTACTGTCCAAAAGGCTGAGGACCATAATGTACATTAACACTAAGGTTTAACGTACGTTATACGTGTACCAATAGCGCATGCAAGAAAACATGAATAACATACGTTATTCATGCAGCAGTTCAACACTGCTGAATGCAGTTCATTGCTCAGGGAAATATGAAGTCAAAACGCAACACAAGGACAGAACCCAAACATAAATATGAAGTATTCGCGATGACGAAGCTAAGTTCTAAAAGAAAGTATGATTCCGACTACCGGAAGATTCGAAATACGACAAAGGAGATAAAATTTCCTAAACTTATAGGAAATTACAAAACGGCCTCAAACGTCCCAAAATCACGATACGACATTGAATTTAAGAACTGAAACCCGCAACATGAATAATTCAACCACACGGACTCATGGAAACAAAGAAACAAAGAAATCGAACGAGTTTTACGAGAAGCGAACATACATGCGACAAAACATAACATAAAGCAAAATTACGTAAAAACACCTCCGAAACTCATCCAAATGGAAAAACACCAAGAACAAAATAGATTCAAAACGTCAAAACGGTTACAAGAGAGTCGATACGCCAAAAATAGAAATTGCCAAAAATAGAAAGGTACGGATATTACATTCTCCCCCTCTAAAAAGAAGTTGCATCCCGAAACTTAAGGATCAAAAATCTCGGGGTATCTCGCATGCATATCTTCCTCCAATTCCCACGTCGCTTCCTCCACTCCATGCCTCGAACATTGCACCTTAACCAAGGGGATGGTTTTGTGCCTTAACTGTTTATCCCGACATTCCAAAATTCTAACTGGTCTCTCCTCAAACGTAACATCCTTCTCGATCTCCACATCCCTGAAGTCAATAACGTGAGTCGGGTCTGGAACATACTTCCTCAACTGGGAAACATGAAAAACACTATGCACATGGCTCAAAGACGAGGGTAATGCCAAACGGTAGGCCAACTCTCCAACTCTTTCAAATATCTCGAAAGGTCCAATATACCTTGGACTAAGCTTCCTCTTTTTCCTAAAACGAAAAAATCCCTTCGACGGAGACACTCTCAACAAGACATGATCCCCTACCTCAAACTCCAAGGGTCGACGCCTAACATCCGCATAGGACTTTTGTCGACTCTGATCTGCCAACATTCTCTCTCGAATCAACTTGACTTTCCTCCTAGTCTCCAACACAAGATCCGGCTCGGTGCCAACTAAATCAGACGGCTCATTCCAACATATCGGTGATCGAAATTGTCGGCCATAAAGCGCCTCATACGGTGCCGTCTTAATCGACGCATGCCAACTATTATGATAAGTAAAATCGATCAGGGCCAGATATTCCTCCCAATCACTGCTCCAGTCTAGCGCGCACGTGCACAACATATCCTTGAACGTCTGAATAGTACGCTAGGACTGTCCATCGGTCTGAGGATGGAAATATGTACTCAAATGCAAATGTGTCCCCAGTGCCTTATGTACCTCCTGCCAAAAATGTGATACAAACCGACAATCTCTATCCGAAATAATAGTCTTCGGCATACCATGAAGTCTCACGGTCTGTGAAATAAAAAAACGAGCCAATTTTTCTGGACCGCAAGTGTCCTTGATGCCCAGAAAATTTGCCGGCTTAGTTAGTCGATCCACGATCACCCACACCATATTCATTCATGTTTTTGTCCTCGGCATATTCGTGACAAAATCTATAGAAATGTCCTCCCACATCCATTCCGGAACGGGGAGTGGTTTCAACAACCCGGTGTAACACCCCCGATATATTCAGGAATATTACAGCGCCGTAAATCCTTTACATAAGGATCTACAAGGCTGAAGAATTTAACAGACATTAACAGGTACAAATGAATAGAAGTAACGGAATTAAGATACAATGATTCGACCAAATCGAAAATACAAATGTTCAACAGAAACTTATTAATACATCACCAATTCAAATTCATCATAAACGACTACGTACTCGAGTACTTATTGAAATAACCAACACACAACAGTCAAATAAACCCGGCCGGAACATCACTCTGCACCTTCGTCGTCATGCAGCTCCAGTGGTTGTTTTCCCGCTCTCCTGGATCCTGAACATAAACAAAATGTTCACCCCCGAAGGGGTTAGCACAACGATGCTAGTACAAGTACCACAACATATTATTCATATCTCACGAGGAATAATAACGTAAACGACAAAAATACCAACGAGTCTTCTCCTACGAGAAACTCATAAATGACATACACAACTGATAATCACAACAAGATATCATAACATACACATGGTAATTCCGACGATCCAGCGTTCACTGCCTAGAACCCACGATGATCCCGTCAGACCAACCCGTGGTGGAAAAACCTGTCCGATGATCCAGCGCACGCTAGCATAGATCCCCCGATAGTCCCGTCGGACCAACACGAGGTGGACATATAATAACGACATACATGCACGACAATATGTATAACATCAATACATAAAACAAATAAGGTACTTGCCTCGATTCGAAGACAAGAACAATACTTCCACGAAAATGAATACTCGAAGGTCGCCCCCCTCAATCAATCACGTAACAAGCTCGAACCTTAACAAAAGAAATAATATAGAATTCATCTCATGCCGTATGAACGTCTAACAATCCAAAATTACGGTAGGATGTCCTTAAAATGCAATCTGTCCAGATCGCTTAACGCATGCTACGCATCCTATGTAGCGTACGTTAATGCTACTCGTTAGCGGACACAGTACACACAGCCTAGCGTACGCTAACCAGGCATGGTCAGTGCCTCACTGATCAGCCGACTGACTCGCCTGATGACTTAACGCACGCTAAGTTCCAAACGTGGCGTACGCTAAACATACTCAATAGCGCACGTTAATTCACGTAGCTTAGCGCACGCTAAGCGTGCATGGCAGTTCACTGGAGGGAAGCAGATTAAACAAATGGTGATGAAGTAAGCGAATTCCTCAGTGATTAATGTTTGTTATCCGACTTCATGTTATGTTCATAAACTTTATGAATGATCTCACGGATAATAACAACTTCGAGATGCAAGTATACATATAATCATCACAACACCATAATCCATCTTGATTACAATTCTCGTGCGAAGTTTGTTGATCTCCGGTTGATGTATTAGATTCTACTATCCTTATACACTTTCAGACTTCATCTGGAGGTGAACTAACAATTCCAACTTATACGAAAGAATATTTCCTAAGACGATTCTTCCCTTAAGTTCTTATAACCGAAAATAATACCACCTCCAATTTATGATCACTAAGATAACATAAATCATACGTATAATAAACTTCAGAATGTTCTCTTATCACTTGAAGTACTAGGATTCCAACTACGAGGTTCCAACGATAATATCATAAGCATAGACATTCCAATCTTAAAACATGATGTTTGTTGAATAATTCACTAATGAAATTCAATATCACGTTAGCATGATCATCTAATTCCTTAGAATCCAAATCTAGGGCTGGAGATATGTTGAACATACCTTAATATGACGAAATTACTGAACCGAAAGGTAGAATTCGACTCCGGTTGGTTGTATGCCACTCCAAGGTGCTTCTCCACTTCAATGATCACTCACAAGTAATATCCAATATTCAAGGATCGAGAAGATGTTTTCTAAGTGTGTTAGAAGGATAATTATTGCTCTCTGGTCTCTCAAGAATGAAGTATAGACGAAGGAAATATAAGCCAAAACGGGTTGTTGTCTCATTTATAACATTTCTGCACTTTAGCTAATTAGCGCACGCTACTAAGCATTCCTTAGCGCGCGCTAATAAGAGTTGACTTCAAAACTGTCCAGGTTCGTCCGCGGGAATCTTACCCGGACCCATGTCCCGGCTGGCGCATGTGCTAGCCGCCCAGCTCAATAATTGAGTGCCTAGCGCACACAACTCCTACATACGTAGCGTGCGCTAGTAGTAGCCGATAGCGCGCATTAAGCTACATTCTTAGCGTGCGCTATCACAAGTTTGCATGAGAAATTTTGCATGTTGATATACTTATGTACAAAGTTACCAACGAAAGAAATATCATACTCCAATAATCAAGATCACAAATCCGAATAATACAGGGTTCGAATGCAGATGAAATACACAATAATAAATCCGGATATTACATACTCTCCTACTAAAAAGGAGTTTCGTCCCGAAAATCAAAACAAAAATAACTCAGGATATCTGGACTTCATGCCAGCTTCCGTTTCCCATGTGGCTTCTTCCACTCCGTGACGTGACCATTGAACTTTGACCAAAATGATGGGTTTGTTCCTCAACTGCTTAACTCGACTCTCAAGTATCTTGACCGGTCTTTCTTCAAACGTCCCATCTTGAGCGACTTCGATTTTGCCGAAATCAATGACATGACTAGGATCTGGTATATACCTCCGTAACTAGGATACGTGGAACACGTTATGAACATGGCACAATGACGGCGACAATGCCAATCTGTATGCCAACTCCCCAACTCTCTCAAGGATCTCAAATGGTCCGATATATCTCGGACTCAGCTTTCCCTTCCTTCCAAAACGAAAAGTTCCTCGAGTAGGGGAAACTTTTAAAAGTACGTGGTCTCCCGTACTGAACTCCAAAGGGCGACGGCGTACGTCTGCGTAAGATTTCTGGCGACTCTGGGCGGTCAACAGCCTTTCACGAATCAAGGCTATCTTTCCTCGAGTCTGTACGATCAACTCTGGTTCTGTCCCGATTAAGTCTGATGAATCGTCCCAACATAGGGGCGATCTACATCTCCTCCCGTATAATGCCTCAAACGGTGCCATCTTAATAGAAGCATGCCAACTATTGTTGTAGGTAAATTCAATCAACGGTAGATGAACTTCCCAATTAGTTGACCAATCTAAGGCACAGGCCCTCAGCATATCTTCCACCGTTTGAATGGTCCTCTTGGATTGTCCGTCAGTCTTCGGGTGATAAGCTGTACTGAAGTTCAATTCGGTCCCCAAGGCCTTATGAACTGCTTTCCAAAAATGGGACACAAAACGGCCGTCTCGATCAGAAATAATGGTCTTCGGTGTACCATACAATCGAACTATCTCCGAAATAAATACTCGTGCCAACCTCTATGGTCCCCACGTATCCTTAATGCCTAGAAAATGAGCTGATTTGGTTAAACTATCAACTATCACCCAAATCATGTTCATTCCTGTCTTGGTTCTCGGCATACCAGTGATAAAGTCCATCGATATGTCCTCCCACTTCCATTCAGGAATCGGGAGTGGCTTCAACATTCCGGCAGGCCGTTGATGCTCGATCTTAACCTGCTGACAAGTCAAGCATTTCGAAACATAGTCCGCTACATCTTTCTTCATGTTTCCCCACCAGAAATTTTGCTTCAAGTCCTTATACATCTTACTGGTGCCCGGGTGGATAGAATAGGGCGAACTGTGAGCTTCCTTCATAATTATCTGTTTCAGAACATCGACATCGAGAACGCAGAGTCGGTTTTGAAATCTCAAAACTCCATCATCATGAATTACGAATCCAGGGGCCTTTCCCTTGATCACTTCATCACGTAACCGAATCATCAGAGGATCATCTGCCTGTCTAGATTTGATTTCTTCGGTTAATGATGAAGTTATTTCCATCACGCACAATTGTCCTTGGACTCTTTGTAACCACATTTCAATTCCTTCTCGAATCATTTCTCATTGAAGGCTAAGTTGGGAGGTCAGCGTCTCCAGCATCTGAATAGAAACAGGCTTGCGGCTGAGTGCATCGGCCACTACATTCGCTTTGCCTGGATGATACAAAATCTCCAAGTCATAGTCCTTAATAAGTTCTAACCATCTTCTTTGCCACATATTCAACTCTTTCTGACTGAAGATGTACTTGAGACTCTTGTGATCCGTAAAGATCTGACAGTGAGTCCCGTACAGATAATGCCTCCAGATCTTTAAAGCAAACACTACTGCTGCTAGCTCCAAATCATGTGTTGGGTAATTCACTTCATAAGGTTTCAGCTGTCGCGACGCATAAGCGATCACCTTATCATTCTGCATCAATACGCATCCGAGCCCTTGGTTCGAAGCATCACTCTAAACTATAAATCCTCCAGTTCCCTGTGGAAGTGATAGAATCGGTGCCGTCGTCAATCTCTTCTTCAATTCATCAAAGCTAACCTGACACAACTCATTCCACTCAAACTTTTGAGTTTTCTGCAGGAGTCGAGTAAGTGGGCGGGAGATTTTAGAAAACCCTTCCACGAATCGACGATAATATCCAGCAAGTCCTAAGAAGCTTCAGACTTCTTTCACGTTCTTTGGAGGCTTCCAATCCATAATTGCTTCGATCTTCTGAGGATCTACTCGAACTCCTTTAGCTGACACCACATAGCCGAGAACATTACTTCCTTTAGCCAGAATTCACACTTAGAAAGTTTGGCGTACAATTTTTCGCTTCTCAAAAGTTCCAATACAATCCGCAAATGTTGCGCACGTTCTTCCGGGCTCTTAGAATACACCAGAATGTCATCAATGAACACGACCACAAATTTATCCAAATATTCGATGAACACTCGGTTCATCAACTGCATGAATACAGCAGGTGCGTTAGTGAGACCAAACGGCATCACTACAAACTCATAATGTCCGTACCGAGTTCTGAATGCTGATTTCGGAACATCTGATTCCTTAATCCTCAGCTGATGGTATTCTGATCTCAGATCGATTTTAGAAAACACTATTGCTCCTTGCAACTGGTCAAAAAGATCATCAATCCGTGGCAATGGATACTTGTTCTTAATCATCATTTTGTTCAGTTCTCGATAGTCAAATACACAGTCGAAGTGATCCATCCTTCTTTGGGACAAAAAGAATTGGCGCTCCCTAGGGGGAAACGCTTGGCTGAATATAGCCTTTGTCCAGTAACTCCTCCAGCTGCTTTTTCAATTCATACATCTCAGTAGTTGCCATACGATACGGCGCCTTAGAAATTGGTGTAGCTCCGGGTTCCAGCTCAATGGTAAATTCTACATCCCTTCGTGGAGGTAGTCCAGGTAACTCGTCAGGAAATACATCTGGAAATTTGTTCACAACAGGAATGGATGAAAGTTTCACCATTTCGTCTTCCTTCTTCATTGCATAGCACCAGTATCCGATGCAGCCCTGTTTCAACAATTTGACAGCTTACATCGCTTTGATCAACTTTCCTGAGCTTCCCGGTTTCCATCCCTCAAACAGTGTTTCGGAACCATCGTCAGCGATCAGCGAGATATTCCTCCTTCGGTAGTTTACAATTGCTCCATATCGATTTAGCCAATCGTCTCCGAGTATCCGGTCGTCTCCTTGCATTTCTATTACAATCAAATTTGAGAGCCACTCTCTGTCTCCGAATGATACAGGGAAATTTCTGGTTTCTAAGTTCCCGAAAATCCTCTCTCCACTCGGTAAACCAACAACATAAGGTTCACAAGTATGAAAACCAGAAATATTTAAACGATTTACACATGACAAGGATATAAAAGAATGCATAGCTCCTGTATCGAATAAAATGCTAATTGGCTGGGAAAGGATCTGGACAGTACCTGATACGACACCAGCATCCTGATCGTCTGTTCTCCTCATCTCGTACAGTCGTGGGGGAACAGATCCATCACTCGATGTACCCTTTCGATCCCACTGTCCTCTGCCTCGCCCGCGGCCAAAATTCTGAGGCATCTGAACACTTTGCTACGTCTGTTGGATACTGGCTTCCTTCTGGACTGGCTGTGGTGTACGGGCTCTGAAAGACTTTGCAGCCTCTTCACAGAACACCGCACGCTGTCCCTCTCGACCACAATCAAAACAAGTCACGGCAGGTAGGGGGCAACTTCGTCGATAGTGCCCCGTCTGGGCGCAGTTAAAGCATTTCCTGGTAACATCAGTCATGGTTGATGTTGCTCCGAAGTTCTTTCCGCTCCTAACTCAGTGCAAAGGTTTCTTGAAAGAATGAAAAGATGACTGGGCCTTGTGGGGGCCGCTGCTCTTGTGCTCTGTAAAAGTACCAGAGACTTTCTGCTTCTTGGATTCCGTAAATTTCTCCATAGCTGCTTCCTTGATCTCATACGCCAATGCCTTATCCTGGTATTGACGGAGTGTGGTACATTCAAAACCGGACATGTACCTATGGATTTCTGGTTTCATCCTCATATCAAAATGGATCATCATTTCTGCATCTGTTCTGACCAAATGTCGAACAAATGCCAGCTGTAGGTTAAACGTCTTAATTGCCTGAGATACTGGCACATCTGAAGGCTGAGCGGAGAAAAACTCCCAAACTTTGGCTTCCCTCACAGGACGAGAGCAGTACTGAGCTTCCATCATCAATCTAGACTCTGTCCAATCAGCATCATGGTCTACAGGCCGAATGGCTTCCCACCATTCGGACGCTTCCCCTATCAGAAAATATTGAGCGATAGAGGCTCTCCGGTCGTCTGGGCAGTTAATTCCGGCAAAGATTTTCTCCAGTTCCTTCAACCAATGGTCCCAGGTGGGAGTCTCAGAAATACCGTCGAATTTGGGTGGTTGCATCTTCGCCACCTCTTGCAGCCACCGGTCACCTTGATTTCCCATGTCTGGGATCCCTTGCTGTCTCTCTCCCTGCTGTAGTCCCACCGCCACTTGCATTCGGTCCACGACTTGGGCTAACTGAGTCATCTGGTTCACCACTTGACGAAGGATCTCTGGTACAGCAGGTTCCGGTTCGTTATTGATAGATCGTTGTGTCTCGTCTGGACTATGACTGGCTTGATTTGAAGGCGACGCTTCCCTTTCTGCATTCCTTCGTCCGCGACCGCGACCGCGTCCACATCCACGTCCGCCTCTCAACATACTGTAAGCACAAATACTCAATATACCGGAAACAATACCATTCAAATTCTCAAGTACAAAGGAATATAACATGTAAAAGATGAGATAGAGTTTAGGAACTTACAACCACCGCCCGCACGAAGACGTATGCAGTAAAGTGATGTTATTCGCGGCCGGTTACCTCAAAAGACATAAATGACCCCTATTTTAACCCAACGGCCAAGATATCCATAATCTTAGCTCCAATACCATATTCTGTAACACCCCCGATATATTCAGGAATATTACAGCGCCGTAAATCCTTTACATAAGGATCTACAAGGCTGGAGAATTTAACAGACATTAACAGGTACAAATGAATAGAAGTAACGGAATTAAGATACAATAGTTCTGACCAAATACTGAAAATACAAATGTTCAACAGAAACTTATTAATACATCACCAATTCAAATTCATCATAAACGACTACGTACTCGAGTAATTATTGAAATAACCAACACACAACAGTCAAATAAACCCGGCCGGAACATCACTCTGCACCCTCGTCGTCATGCAGCTCCAGTGGTTCTTTTCCCGATCTCCTGGATCCTGAACATAAACAAAATGTTCACCCCCGAAGGGGTTAGCACAACGATGCTAGTACAAGTACCACAGCATATTATTCATATCTCACGAGGAATAATAACGTAAACGACAAAAATACCAACGAGTCTTCTCCTACGAGAAACTCATAAATGACATACACAACTGATAATCACAACAAGATATCATAACATACACATGGTAATTCCGACGATCCAGCGTTCACTGCCTAGAACCCACGATGATCCCGTCAGGCCAACCCGTGGTGGAAAAACCCGTCCGATGATCCAGCGCACGCTAGCATAGATCCCCCGATGATCCCGTCGGACCAACACGAGGTGGACATATAATAACGACATACATGCACGACAATATGTATAACATCAATACATAAAACAAATAAGGTACTTGCCTCGATTCGAAGACAAGAACAATACTTCCACGAAAATGAATACTCGAAGGTCGCCCCCCTCAATCAATCACGTAACAAGCTCGAACCTTAACAAAAGAAATAATATAGAATTCATCTCATGCCATCCGAACGTCTAACAATCCAAAATTACGGTAGGAAGTCCTTAAAATGCAATCTGTCGGGACTGCTTAACGCACGCTACGCATCCTATGTAGCGTATGTTAATGCTACTCGTTAGCGCACGCAGTACACACAGCCTAGCGTACGCTAACCAGGCATGGTCAGTGCCTCACTGATCAGCCGACTGACTCGCCTGATGACTTAACACACGCTAAGTTCCAAATGTGGCATACGCTAAACATACTCGATAGCGCACGTTAATTCACGTAGCTTAGCGCACGCTAAGCGTGCATGGCAGTTCACTGGAGGGCAGCAGATTAAACAAATGGTGATGAAGTAAGCGAATTCCTCAGTGATTAATGTTTGTTATCCGACTTCATGTTATGTTCATAAACTTTATGAATGATCTCACGGATAATAATAACTTCGAGATGCAAGTATACGTATAATCATCACAACACCATAATCCATCTTGATTACAATTCTCGTGCGAAGTTTGGTGATCTCCGGTTGATGTATTAGATTCTACTATCCTTATACACTTTCAGACTTCATCTGGAGGTCAACTAACAATTCCAACTTATACGAAAAAATATTTCCTAAGACGATTCTTCCCTTAAGTCCTTATAACCGAAAATAATACCACCTCCAATTTATGATCACTAAGATAACATAAATCATACGGATAATAAACTTCAGAATGTTCTCTTATCACTTGAAGTACTAGGATTCCAACTACGAGGTTCCAACGATAATATCATAAGCATAGACATTCCAATCTTAAAACATGATGTTTGTTGAATAATTCACTAATGAAATTCAATATCCCGTTAGCATGATCATCTAATTCCTTAGAATCCAAATATAGGGCTGGAGATAGGTTGAACATACCTTAATATGACGAAATTACTGAACCAAAAGGTAGAATTCGACTCCGGTTGGTTGCATGCCACTCCAAGGTGCTTCTCCACTTTAATGATCACTCACAAGTAATATCCAATATTCAAGGATCGAGAAGATGTTTTCTAAGTGTGTTAGAAGGATAATTATTGCTCTCTGGTCTCTCAAGAATGAAGTATAGACGAAGGAAATGTAAGCCAAAATGGGTTGTTGTCTCATTTATAACATTTCTGCATTTTAGCTAATTAGCGCACGCTACTAAGCATTCCTTAGCGCGCGCTAATAAGAGTTGACTTCAAAACTATCCAGGTTCGTCCGCGGGAATCTTACCCGGACCCATGTCCCGGCTGGCGCATGTGCTAGCCGCCCAGCTCAATAATTGAGTGCCTAGCGCACGCAACTCCTACATACGTAGCGTGCACTAGTAGTAGCCGATAGCGCGCGTTAAGCTACATTCTTAGCGTGCGCTATCACGAGTTTGCATGAGAATTTTTGCATGTTGATATACTTATGTACAAAGTTACCAATGAAAGAAATATCATACTCCAATATTCAAGATCACAAATCCGAATAATACAGGGTTCGAATACAGATGAAATACACAATAATAAATTCGGATATTACACCCGGCTGGCCACTGATGCTCGATTTTGACTTGCTGACAAGTCAAACACTTAGCCACAAACTGCACTACCTCATTCTCCATGTCATTCCACCAAAAATTCTTCCTCAAATCCTTATACATTTTGCTCGAGCCCGGATGGACTGAGTAAGGCGACGCATGAGCCTCCCGCATAATGCCCTGCCTTAATTCCAAGTCATTCTAAACACACATATGACCTTGAAATCTCAACACACCATCTTCATGAATCACGAATCCCTGGGCTTTCCATTTCACCACATTCTCGCTGAGTTGAATAAACATCGGATCTTCTAATTATCTAGAATTAATGTCATCCACCAGAGACGAAGGGATCTCAAGAGCACACAATTGCTCAGCATTCCCTAGTAACACAACCTCAATACTCAACCCCATCAACTCTTGCCGGAGCTCTGGCTGTGCCGTGAGCAACTAAAGTGTCCGAAGCAATACTGATTTCTGACTCAATGCATCTGCCACCACCTTGCCTGGATGATAAAAGATTTTGAGATCGTAATCCTTGATTTACTCCAGCCACCTCCTCTGCCTCTTATTCAATTCCTTCTGTGTGAAAATATAGTTCAGGCTTTTGTGATTGGTGAAAATCTGACATGACGAGCCGTACAAGTAATGACGCCGGATCTTCAACGCAAACACAACTGCAGCCAACTCAAGATCGTGGGTAGGGTGATTCAACTCATATGGTTTCAACTGACGGGAAGCATAGGAAATCGTCTTCCCGTGCTGTATGAGTATAGCTGATTCTTTCATTTCATACGCCAGGGCTTTGTCTTGGTACTGGCGGAGAGTGGTGCATTCAAAACCTGACATGTACCTCTGTATTTCCGGCTTCATTCTCATATCAAAGTGAATCATCATTTTTGCGTCGTATCTAACCAGGTGTCGAACAAACGCCAGCTATTCATTTAATGTCTTAATTGCCTGAGTCACCGGCACATCCGAAGGCTGTGCGGAGAAAAATTCTCGAACCTTAGCTTCTCTCATCGGACGAGGGCTGTACTGAGCTTCCATCATAAGTTTGAACTCTTCCCAACCGGCATCATGATCAACAGGTTAGATGGCTTCCGACCATTCAGACGCTTTTCCTGCTAGAAAATACTGGGCAATGGGGGCTCTCCGGTCATCTGGACAGTTAATCCGGAAAAATACTTTCTCTAATTCTCTCAACCAGTGATCCCATGTCGGCGTCTCAGAAAATCCATCGAATTTTGGTGGGTGGATCTTCGCCACCTCTTGTAGCCATCTGTCTCCTTGATTTCCCAAGTCTAGGATGCCTTGTTGTGTTTCCCCTGGCTGCAATCCTACCGCTACTTGCATCCTGTACACAACTTGAGAAAATTGAGTCATCTAGTTGACCACCTAACAAAGGATGCCGGGAACGGCAGGATTGCCATTTGTCTCCACTGTATGTTCTCGTTCATTATTAGCGGACTCCTGCTGTTCGCAAGAATTAGAGTTAGCCTGATTTGACAGTGAATCAGGAACAGAAGGTGAAGCTTCTCTCTCAGCATTCCTACATCTGTGTCCACGACCACGAACACATCCACCTCCTCCCCTCAACAGACTGCAAGCATAAACCCTCAATATATAGGGAATAATATCATCCTAACGTTCAAGTATAAAAAGGTATAACATGTAAAGGACAAGATAGTGTGTAGGAAACTTACAACCACC
Organism: Orobanche coerulescens; assembly: GCA_033398695.1. NCBI lineage: Eukaryota > Viridiplantae > Streptophyta > Magnoliopsida > Lamiales > Orobanchaceae > Orobanche > Orobanche coerulescens. Next base: position 95,879,527 of record CM065810.1, on the reverse strand, counting down.
ACTCGCACGAAGACGTAGGCAGTACAGTGATGTTATGCGCGACCGATTACCTCAAAAGAAATATACGATCCCTATTTTAACCCAACGGCCATGATATCTATTATCTTAGCTCCGATACCATATTCTATAACACCCCGAGATATTCAGGATTATTACAGCGCCGTAAATCCTTGATATAAGGATTTACAAGGCTAAGGATTTAAAAGCAACATCTATTAAGTACCAATCATAGAAATAATTATTACATCACCAATCCAAAACAGACAAATCAATCCACGTCCGATTAGAAACTTCAAAGACGACAAAACAATAACGTATTCGAGTACTTTATTAAAACAACACAAACATACGACAAATTAATCTGACCGTAACATCACTCTGCAACCTCGTCGTCATGCAGCTCTAGTGGTTGTTTTCCCGCTCTCCTGAATCCTAAACATAAAACAAATGTTCACCCCTGAAGGAGTTAGCACAACAATGCTAGTACAAGTACGATAATTATACAACAATGATTTATTCAACAATCCCTGAATATTAACGTCAATAATATCAACAATAATCACAACAAGTCTTTCCAACGAGAAACAGTAACAATGTACAACATATCATATCAATCTCAACATACTCGTGGTATTCCAACGATCCAGCGCACACAGCTATAGATTCCGATGATGCTCCTGTCGGACCAACGCATGGTGGAAACACCTGTCCAACGATCCAGCACACATAGGTATATATTCCCATGATGATCCGGTCGGAGCAACGCATGGTGGACAAACAATCACAACACATATGCACAATACAAGAACAACATAACCGACATCAATACGAATAAATATAATTAAGGTACTTGCCTTTGAAAGATGGCAAGAAATAAACACTTCACGACTTCAACAAACTCAAAGGCCGTTCGTTCGATCAACCATTCACAAACCTCGAACCTTAAACAATAGGAGAATAGTGATAACTCAACTTACGTAATAAAACTAGTGGATACACAACTGACACACGAGCGTTGATCATTCACAACTATGGTCAAGAACACTATATTACGAATGGTTGGTTACACGATCAAATCATCGGACGAACACTAGTTGGATTCTACAAAATCATGCTACATGGATGATAATGATATCGACTTCTATGATAACAAGGGTAGGAATATCATCAATCTTCCTACTCCAACTCTTTTAACAACTTCCTAAGTAGTTCGGCTAAACAACAATTCATAAAAAGAGTATGATCATACGAATACTAACAAATTCTCGAAGGGAGATGAAACAACCGTGTTCTAGGTTCAAATCGATTATCCTCAACATAATCAATCCATTTTAACCAAGAATATAACGAAATTTATCAATTCAAACACCTCTTACGAAATACGAAATAATCTTGGTGAAACACCTAGAATTTATCTTCGTGAACATTTCGAATCTCGGTGGTGATATTAACATGACATTGGTATACAACTCGACCAAAACATACCACAATATCACAAACTACGTCCTAGGGTTCAACATACCAAGGTTCGATCACAATTCTCTTAACAAAGAAGAACAATCCAAGTTTAACCAAATCAATCTTCCTAAAATATGATATTCGATTACTGCGACATCCTTGCAACGTAATAATCTCAATAACACACTTAAGAAACCGAATTCAAGGTTGGGTTTAGTGTCAACATACCTTTCACGAAAAATAACGATGAAAATTTTCGGTAGAACTCGACACCGTAGGCTTGAACACCAATCCAAGATGTCTACGATCTTCTAAACCAGGTAGAGAGGCTATATAAGGATTATATGTGGGGGAGAAAGCTCTCTGTACTTTCAAAAATCAGCCAAAGGATGAAGGAAACGAGCTGAAATGAAAAGGGGTGTTGCCATATTTATAAAACTCAGACCTTTACGTACGTTAACCTCACAACCTTACGTATGTTATCTTCTTAACGTACGCTATCTGAAATCTTTAGCGTATGTTAACGTCCGACAGTAGCTACTGCCTCATTTTCTGACCTCCTTAACGTACGTTAACCATTACCATTTATGTACGTAATAAGCTCTGCTTAGCATACACTATCTTAATCCTTTAGTGTACGTTATGCCTCGTTGACTTGCTTTATCAAAAAGCTGTCCGGATCACGCAGGAATCTTATCCTTATCCGTCCCCATCCCAAGATGGCCCATACGCCGACCAACCTTATCTACCTGACTACCTGTTACGTACGCTATGCTTCGTCCATAACATACGTTATCCTCAGTTCATAACGTACATTAAGCTCATCTGCTAGCGTACGTCATGACGTAGCTGCATGCATGAATTTGCAAACTCTTCCTAATATGATCATGACTGTTCGGAATACGAATACGAGAAAAATCACACTTCGATTATAGATACCACAAAGTTGAATATTACAAGGTTCAAATACAGATGAAATACTCAACAATTATCCGGATATTACAGACGGGGGCTTTACGAGAAAATACCAACGGTTAACCTTTGAAATATTTTGTTGAAGAACTATGTTTTGTGCATGTGCACCTTAATATTCCGGAATATAAATGTTTTAGAAAATGTTTTTGGCGCATATATCATGTGTATAGAATGATAGTTGAAATGGTATTATACTTGCACTAGCAGTTGGTGCTAACCCCTTACATGGGGGAAATACTTTGTATTTCAGGTATAGGTCCACGGGATGAGCGAGCACGCGGTCAGTATGAGGATGATGGGCAAGAGTGACACTGTTCAGTTAGTCGACTGAGTCATTTCATGTCGTTGACTTTTAAATTGATTGTATCATTTGCTTCAGTACTCGAGTACTTTCTTTGTTTTGATTGTATTATTTTGGACCCAGTTTGGGAAGGTGTACGATTGTTGGGTTAATGTTATTTAGAATAGATTCTTTATTGTCATTTGTCTTTATTAAGTAACAATGTATTTAATGCATAGTGTTGGTCGTTGGTCTCGGGTAGTCGAGATGTGTGTTAGACTTGTGGACTCAAAGAGTTGGGTCCACGGCGCTGTAATATGCCATGAACGTCTTGGGGGTGTTACAACATCACGGTGTGAAATTGGTACAATGACGCAACTACTTGACAAATAGATGTTAGGAATATATGCCCTCGAATGCCACTCAGAGGATGAGAGAGTGAGAGCAATTGTATTGTAATTATGAATATTATATTTAATAAGGCAATTATTATTTCTATATTATTGTATATCACTGGCATTGTGATTTGCTATATAGAATAATAGTCCTTGCATTTGAGAGTGAACATTCTACTTCTTATGGAGATAAGTAGATAGGCACTAGAAGTGTTTAGAGCTCGAATGCTTAACTAGTTCGCAAGTCGATAAAACTTAACAGGACATTAAGTTTTAATAAGACTTGTATAACTGATGCTAGGACGTGTGCACGTCTTGATAGCATAGTTATAAGTATATTGGTGGGACCAGTATACTCGAACACGACTCATACTCGATTCAGTCACACGGTATTCACTCTCGGAGAGTCGATGATGAATCGAAAGTTTGTGATAGTATACGTGGACCTTTGACTTGAGGGTTCAGTAGAATATGTGCCTGTGACGTTTAGTTTATCATTAGAGTAGTTAGACTCATTTGCTTAATTGCTGAGTCGACCTCGAAGTGCGGACTATACGGGCAGGTAGCAGTCTTTACTGTACGCCAAGAAAGGATTCTATCTCCTGTCAGTGAGCAGGCGAATGTCCTATACGGTTAATGGCGAATAAGATCGTAAGTCTTTGGCTAAATCATTCTCATATAGTCGTATTAGATACACTATTAATCAGTCGGTCTTGATTTGTATTAACACATGTATAGAGTCTACCCAACAGTAGGGTTTGACTTTACCGTGACCCGAAGATTTGACCGGGACATCTCATGAAGGGTCTATACGTATATGGTATTCATGACATAATGGTTCTGGAATGATTCGTTCATTCGTTCTCAGTCGGGGTTTACAGTGCGGCCCGCTAGGCTGGCTAAGTGCTGCCCGCACTCATTGATTCCTCCCAATGCCGGCTGAGACGAACCTACGGAGTCGCGCAACAGGATCATTGACGGATAAATATGAATTAATAATCTCTCTTATAATATTAGATATTAGTGATTTATCGGATAAATCAAATAGCGGTCTTATGAATTGTAAGTAAGTTACTCGGTGATTACTTTAATTCATAAATTATATTTCTTAGAGAAATGTATATTTGTGTTTGATATAACTAATTAATTGGATTAATTAATTAGTATAAACACATTGGAAATAAAATGGATTCGTTTGACGGACATCCGATTCACGAGGGATTCGTTTGACGAATATCCAATACACGAGCCGAATTAACTCGACCCGTTTCTTGGAAGATTCCCTATAAGGTCCTCCCTCCTCTCTACTTTGTCTCTCTCTCATTATATAATATACTTGTGGGATCATGTGAGGAGTAGAGATGGTTTAAAAAGCATCTTCTACATGTGAGGCTTAGTATTATTGTGAAAAGAAAGTCTTTTAATCATAAAAGTCTCCTTCTTCCTTCCCCAAGTTAATTTTTCGTTTTTGAGAGAGCTTCAAGAGTGAGAAAAATTTTCTACAGCATATACTTGATCTTAGAGACAAGTTATTAGTAGAAAATAAATTCCTACAAGCTTCCCTAGCCGCATTCTTAGAGAAAGGAAATTTGCTGATTTTTCCGTCAAGTTCCGGCGTGTGCAGTAGAGGCACCGTGCTTTCGGTGTTTGGAACGAAGGGCTCTTCATCATCATCATCATCATACGAAGGTTTTTTAGAGACATCAAAGGTATGGGACTTTGATTCCTTGATCTTCGTATTTCTTTTCGAATATACGTTACTTGATCGATCCTCTTAGGGATTCCGTTTATTCTTCCGCTGCGTTTATTTTCTGAGGAATCCCACCAATAGCACGACCCACGGTTTGCAACAAAGCTCTGAGGGTCCATAATGAGAACAATCATACGACGAAATACGACATACAGTGTCACACGCAAAAGCATACGATCAATACGGTTAATGAGACGACAAGATGCACTTGACGAAAACCACAACACGACACACCACACAACACACAATGGAGAAGTAATTCCACGTAATTATCATCGAGAATAAAAATATCCAGCACAAAATGATAAATAATTTCGGACAACAGAAACAAAATTCTCAGATATTACATTCTACCCCACTAAAAAGAAGTTTCATTCCGAAACTTAAAATGAAGAGCGGCAGACAAACAAAGAGAAACAAACACTCTGCTCAGCTCCGAAAAGTCACGAACAATGTCCAAATGCAAAATTCCTCGAAATGCGATGAACTGACTAAGTGTTAAGGTTGTATACTGCAAAGCATACTTTATCCTTGTATTACCTTATTTCCCTGTAACTACCTATGAGAATATTAATTACATTTAATCACATCTTTTGCATATTTATTCACGTTATGGTTATGCAAATATCCTGTATAATTATTTTATATTGTAGATAATGTGGTGTGTTGATGTCACACAGAAGATCACAGTATCAGTGCCTTATAAGATAATATAATAGTTCACAACCTATATAATCCTAGATAAATTATGTGAAAGATTGTAATGTATGCTTAAGATTAGTTGGTCTTGACTATTAGCATGCATTAGCGTATTTGCATACGTTGAACTAGGTCGCAGTGAGATAGTGTCTTCTGTACTGACTGTAAGAAGAAAGTAAATCTCAGATAATTATTATTTCTTAATTCTAAGTATATACATTTAATTGCGTATTTATAATATTTATTGTTTTGATTTACCATAGGTGGGTGTCACAATGATTGACTCAATAAGCTTGGTATCTTGGGCAATAATATTAATTATATGGTACCTAAGATTATAACTAAAAATCGTGACCCGATCAACCGGGCTTATCATGTCCCTTGAGGCACTCGAAAGGATTATTATCTTAAACCCTGGCAGTGGAATTAATTTTTCAATATAATAATAAAAGTTGAGTGGTTATACTCTTGTAAAAGAAATTAATTAATTAAAGATGTCAGTAGATTAAATTAATTAATGGACATGCGATATCTTAAACATGGGAAATAATTAATATAAAAAGGAGCCCAATTTCGTAATTTGGGATTTGGGTAGGAAGTGCAATATTAACTCTTTAGTGGACTGAATTGGTATTTAATAGACTCAATATATTTATTAGGAAAGACCTAGCATGGAAATTTGAGGTCTATTAGGAGTCCTTTTCCTAATCCTCCTTAAGATCCTATAGTAGCCCATAACACCTAGAAAAAGGGACAATGGGTTCGGCCGAAACACACTTGTGACAGTCCAAGAAATTCCAACTTTTATGCTTTGTATTTAGTTGTGGATATTGACTTCTGTCTTCGATTCCACAACTGGATAACACAATATTTTCCTAAAATGCATAAATATTCAAGAAAAATGGAGGGGACATCGTAAGGCTTTTTTGGAAGAAGGCTCGGCTGATCCACTGGTTGTTCAAGGAAGTCCGGAAGATTGTTGCCCACACGATATCCGGATTTAGGCAGGATATACTCTAGAAGATCTTAAGGTAAAAATACAAAAATATCAAGTAGAAATTCAAATACTTCACTCTAAAGGTAACGTACTCTAAGATCGTTTAGATCTAGGTAGAATATTACAAATTATCATATTTAGACGCGTAAATATATATTGTTCGTTTAAATTGTTAATCTGCGTAATTAATTATTTGACGAGCCTAAATAGATCCGATTCTTGAGGGCCGATTTTGAGTAAACCTAAACCCGCCGTTTCTACTGCATTTTATTTCCATCAATTGATATCGGAGCCATGCTTTAGATTTCGTTCAATTTAATTAATTTTGTGAGTAATTGCTAGCAATTTAAAAATATTCATATACTATGATCTTTGGAATATTTTGCTAGAATTTGTCTTGCACGTGAATATGGTCCAATTATCATGGCTATATAATTTTTTATTTTAATTTAACGCGTTTTGGTAATTTGGCCCGTTTTGAGGCATGTATAAGTTTTTCCCATGAGAAAATCCACGGGTAGAATAGGATTTTATTTTTCCTTGTAATTTTATTGTAAATTCGTTGTATTTGTAACACCCCCAATCCGCTCAGGGATATTACACACCGTAGAACCTTTCCTCAAGGATCTACCAGGCTGGTAACAATATCGAACATCTCAACAATGCCTTTATAGCTAAAATGACTCAGTAGACCGATCTGGTCTTTCAATAAAATCATACAACTCAATCTCAATACATGGCCACGCAGGGGTCAAATACAAAATACTCCCGTACAACGGGGAAAATACTGCAGTAGAAATAACGTACAACCGAACTGATACAACAACCTACAGGCCCTCATGTGATTAGTATCGATCATCTTTTATCATCCTTCATGACGACCCTGCGCTATGCTCCCCAAATCCTGAATGCAATACACACATCCACCCCCCGATTACTCGGGGGTTAGCAAAATTCCACTATTTTGCTAGTGCAAGTACAAAGTGTAAAATACTCATACAAGAATCCTCAAAGATTCAAACATAACAAAAAGTACTTCCCGAGGCAAGAGTTTGAGTAACACTTCCCAAATTCGAAAGATCACAAATCATGAGAACAATTTGTAAAATGGTTTAAAATGCCCTCAGGAGTTTTAACGGAAAACAGTTTAGGATTATCGAATCCTTTTCTTTCCAAAATCAACAGGGATCACAGCCCAAAAATTTGCTTTCTCGAATAAAACAACAACAACAATTCACAGGGTTCAAAACCCATGTCACGAGTCCTCGACGGACATAAAGTCAGCCACACATAACCACCCAAGATACGAAATCTCGGTCACACCCAAGGTACTCGACCTGGTCAACACATCCAAAATCATATACATAACACCGTGAACACATACCACGTCATCTCACGGTTGGATCAATCACTTGTTGTCTCCTGACCACATGATCACATGTCATGTGTCACCGTAGGTTCCTTACACCACCGTGATCACTTGCCACATCATCTCACGGTTAGATCAATCACTTGTTGTCTCCTGACCACATGATCACATGTCATGTGTCACTGTATGTATCCCGAGGCTTTCACGGTTGGATCAATCACTTGTTGCATCCTGACCACATGATCGCATGTCATGTGTCACCATAGACCCCGCCCATATACACACATTCACACACATAGCACAGCACACCAAGGATATCCAAACAATTCACCCAAAGACAACAAACACATAGCACGACACAAGTGTCAAATCCCAACATACCGAAATGAGATAATATATGTATATATATTATCAAAGAACAACAAGACCAAGCGTATTCACAGGGTCCACTTAACCATTCACGAAACACACCATTCACAAAACACACGCGTTTTGAAAGTGAGCCCTTAACGAGGCTAAACCGAATCATTTGAAAGTTCACTTCAAACAAACAAACAAACAAACATACCAAGACGATCACCAATCATCATATCCACAAAACAAGAAATATATGAACAAGGTACTTGCCTCGAATAACCACAAACACGGAGAATCGACCGGAGTGAGGAGACTCGAACCGTCTACGAATTGCCAACTCCGCCAAACGATAACCTGTGATAATAAACTACGAACGACAACAATAACAATGAAAATGAATTTCAAAGTACGACCCAAAGCCGCCTAATTAAAGGAACAAACGACGGAAGTTCAAGGGTTTCCCCCAAAACTTCCAAGAACACGAATCGACCCGACAAAAACATGAAAACGGAATTTCAACCCGTGGGTTATGATCAACACGAATAGATAATGACAATAGAACCAACAATCTCGGATTGAAATCACGAAATCGAGACAAACCCAAATATCTCAAATAGGGTTCTAAAACCTTACCTTGATTCGGAGAAGAAGGAAGTCTAGATGATGATGAACACGAAGAAGACCCACCGAGATGATTACTACCATCAAAGGCCGATGAAAGCTCGTCCAAATCCACCCCAAATCGCCAAAAACGCCGCAAGGGAGAAGGGAGGAAGGAAATGACCCGAAATCGGTCAACCCTCAAATATATATACCTACGCGAAGCTAATGTACGTAATCCATAAGCCTTAACGTACGTTAGTGATGTTACGTATGTAAGGAACAAGACGTTACGTACGTAAGAGTCATCCAGACTCAACTATCCGAAAACCTGAACAAGGTAACGTACGTAACGAATGCTGTGTTACATACTTAAGAGGGGCATCGATAGCATACGCTACCGATGAAGAATAGCGTGCGCTAATCATCTGGCAGTACAGAACAGCTGCGAGATGTCATATCCGAAAAGGATCGCTGATGCGACGAACACGAATCACTACGGTCGAACAAGATAAGTAGTACAATAATAAAAACACGAGCTCAAATTTAAAACAAACACATGATCCCGACACCCCGGAGGTAGGTAAAATCGAGTACGAAAACAAGTACCCAAAACTTTGGGAAATTACAAAACGGTCCCAAATGTCCGAAAAAATCATGATACGACAACGAATAATCAAACCGAAGCTCACAACACGTATAACAATGTTAAATGAACTTACGAGAAACACGAAACAATAGTTTCGAACGAGATTCGCAAGAATCGAACTCAAGCGCGGAAAAGTCACTTAAGAACACGGAATTCAACAAAATGACACCGAAACAAACTCGGACGTCAAGAAGTGCAGAATTAAATATTCTCATAATGACGAAACGTTCACAAGCGAGCTTTTAAAATGGACTCCTGCCAAAAAAAAAAAAAGAAATTTACCGGAAATCTTAATTGCGGATATTACAGTATTTTATTTTGTGTAAAATTATAATCGAATTGGAGTACACAAAGCACGAAGGAAAAGGAGTCCCGCGCGAAAAGGAGTCTCAATTGGATGAACCGCCCGAGACTGACAAGCTGCCGGTCAGGTCCGGCCGCGGGTATGCGGTCCAGGCCGCCGATCAAGCCGCGGATCGGGCCGGGTCAGGCAATGGTCGGGATGGTTCGGGTTGGTTCATCTGGTGTATGGTCCTATTCGTCTTTCCGCCATTTGTTGCGTCCGTTGGTGCACAATATTTAAATTTGGAATTTTCTTGCGCAATTAATTTTGCATGGAAAAGAAAGATTCTAAAATTTGGAAATTTTTGGGCCAATAGGGAAGATATGACGAGATGCTTGAAGCAGTGGGAGTTATCGAGCCGAATATTTTATTACTATTCAAAACGACGAATAAAAGTCATGATAATTGGATTTAATTATCTAAGTTTTTTATTAATGGTTTTTATTGTTTTGGATGTATGACATGTAGGAATATATGGGTGATATGTTTCTTGCATGTTAGGATGAGAGAATTAAAAATCTTAAGGCTAAAATAACTAAGTGATTAATTTGATTTATTTTTTTAAATAAAATCAAATTGGCCTCCATAATTAATTTAAATTGTGTGTAAACGTCCACACGATCGTGGCCTGCATATACAGGTTTTTCTAGGTGTTGGTTGGCAAATATATTTTGCTATGTATTATGTGATGGATGTTTTAATTTTATCTCAGATGTCTTTCATCCACTTGCTGTAATTCTCAAAGAAAGCAATCTAGATGACCATAATTTTACTGATTGGAAACATAATCTTAATATTGTCCTGACTGCTGAGGAACACAAGTTTGTTCTAATCGAGGAATGCCCATTAGAACCAGATACGGATTCGACACTAGATGAGGTGAAAGAATACCGCAAATGGAAGAAATCTGATGAAATGGCTCGCTGTTACATCCTAACTAAGTATATAATATTTAATTGTGTATTTATAATATTTATTATTTTGATTTACCATGGGTGAGAGTCACAATGATTGACTCAATAAGCTTGGTATCTTGGGCAATAATATTATTTATATGGTACTTAATATTATAACTAAAAATCGTGTCCCGATTAGTCGGGCTTATCATGTCCCTTGAGGTACTCAAAAGGATTATTTTATTAAACCATGCAGGTGGAATTAATTTTCCAATGTAATAATAAAAGTCGAGTGGTTAAACTCTTGCAAAAGAAATTAATTAATTAAAGGTGTCTGTAGCTTAAATCAATTAAAAGGACATGCAATATCTTAAACACGGGAAATAATTAATTTAAAAAGGAGCCTAATTTTGTAATTTAGAATTTGGGTAGGAAGTGCAATAATAACTCTTTAGTGTAATAAGCTGATATTTAATAAGCTCAATATATTAAGAAAGCCTAGTATGGAAATTTTTGGTCTATTAGGAGTCCTTTTCCTAATCCTCCTTAATATCCCTAGAGTAGCCCATAACACCTAGAAAAAGGGACAATGGGTTCGACCGAAATACACTTGTTACAGTCCAAGAAATTCCAATTTTTCTGCTTTGTGTTTAGTTGTGGATCTTGACTTCTGTCTTCGATTCCACAATTGGATAACACAATATTTTCCTAAAATACCAAAATATTCAAGAAAAATAGAGAGAAAATCGTAAGGCTTTTTTGGAAGAAGGCTCGGCTGATCCACTGGTTGTTCAAGGAGGTCCGGAATATTGTAGCCCACATGATATCCGGATTTAGGCGGGATATACTCTAGAAGATCTAAAGGTAGAAATACAAGAAGATCGAGGAGAAATTCAAATACTTCGCTTCAAAGGTCACATATTATAAGATCTTTTAGATCTACGATGAGTACTACAAATTATCATGTTTAGACGCGTAAATATATATTTTTCGTTTTAATTTCTTATTAATCTGTGTAATTAATTATTTGACGAGCCTAAATAGATCTGATTCCTGAGGGCGGATTTTGAGTAAACCTAAATCCGCTGCTTCTGCTACGATTTATTTCCATCAATTGATATCGGAGCCGGCCTTTATGTTTCATTTAATTTAATTAATTTTTTGATTAATTGCAAGCGATTTAAAAATATTCATATATTATGATCTTTGGAATATTTTGCTAGAATTTGTCCTGCACGTGAATATGGTCCAATTATCATGGCTAGATGATTTTTTATTTTAATTTAATGTGTTTTGGTAATTTGACCCATTTTGAGGCATGTATAAGTTTTTCTCGTGATAAAATCCACGGGTAGAATAGAATTTTATTTTTCCTTGTAAGTTTATTGTAAATTCGTTGTATTTTATTTTGTGTAAAATTATAATCGAATTGGAGTACACAAAGCATGAAGAAAAAGGAGGGCGCAAAAAGGAGTACCAATCGGACGAACCGTCCGAGACCGACAAGCTGTCGGTCAGGTCCGGCCGCGGGTATGCGATCCAGGCCGCGGATCGTAACACCTCCAGAGCCATCCGGGAATATTACAGCGCCGTGGTCCCCAAAAAGGAACCCACAAGGCTAAAAGATATTTTTACAAGCATCTCAAATATGCCTAAGCCGCGATGACGGTAATATCTTTAAAAATATTCGAAGACTTTATAAAATTCATTTATCAAAACCATCGTAAAATCTCATTTGAAACTACAAGGCCCAAAATGTCAAAACTCAACAGTTTAAAAGCATACATTAAGCCATCGCTTATACGTACCGACAAAATAGTTTAGAAAATGATTTTCCAAAATAAACCCAAGTTCTCAAAATACTAGCAACCATTTTCAAACATACTCGCAACAGATATAGCAATTGACTAAGAAAGACTATTACAGCAGAAAAATGACAACTAGTCAAAGTACACAATTTACAAACACATGCCATAGCCAGTATCCTCCGGGAAGCTCATCATGATGCATATTTCATCAAGAACGTACAAAGTCTTCCACTGCAATCAACATAACATCGGTTCTAATTATCAAATCCATATTTATATCCAAAACCATCTTCATAATGAAAAAAACCACATAATCCAATGTGTTCGAACATCTATATCATTATCTAACTCATAATCCAAGGTATATATCATCAAACTCTCCAACATACACTTCACCTAATGTCAACAACCACAATAATACCACCTTAACCATCATCATATGAATTAATCATCAATAACAACTTCAAAATCCGAAAGTAAGTGGAGGGGTAAACCAACATGCTTCCTAACAAGTAAACATCCTTCCAAAAACTGGGCTACAATCAGAGGGATATGAATATTACCTTGTATTGATGAACTACGATGAAGAACAATCGAACTCCTTCCAAACGTACATTATGTACTCTTCGTAACGTACATTATGCTTGTATGTTAACATACGCAAGCTCTTATGCTTAACATGCGTTATGGCTTCTATACTTGGACATTTATGACTGTTCTTGCCTATCGTCTCGACATACCGAATACATATGCACGACATGCTGAATACATATACTCCTTCCAACCACATTCTCAATGATACACTTGATACACAATATCCTCAAATGCAATTGTTGACCAAGTACGCCAATTATACCAATATAACTTTTATTTTATCCCTACTGTACAGATTCCACACTGCGTAATATAACTCGGATAAAATAACATTAAACAACTATAGTAGAAATTTAGGATATTACATTCTACCCCACTTAAAATAAGTTTCATCCTCGAAACTTGCAATCCGTCATAAACAACAATTCAACCAAAATATCCAGAATCATCAGAAAACGATCAATCATCACCAAAAGCGAATAACCGAAATAGTATACTTGCAAATGCGTGAAGTCGATTATCTCCCGTAATTACTATCAAATGACTCCCCTTCAACGCCTCAACACGCTTACTATCACAATTTCATGAATTCAAAAAAATGCATCATTATAACTCAATTATGGAATAATCAATCCATGTCAAAGCCTGTCTGCCTGATTACACAATCAAGTCCTAATCCTGATAAAACAAATAATACACAATACATCTGTGAAAAAACTGCCCAAAACAATGGCAACAAATGCCGAAACATCGACACAAAGTCCGAACGCTCATACGATCAATAACAATGATCAACCAATACTTCAACCGAGAATACCATCGACATGATAAACTCCAATATGACCAACCAAAGGTCAAAACACAACCGAGAATATCATCAACATGATAAACTCCAATATTACTAATGAACGATCAATAATAACTGAGAATACCCTCACACGGTAAGCTCCAATAAGATCAACACAGAACCATAGAGACAGATATATGAAAGGGTAAAATTCTCAAAACGTTACACAAATCACATACAATGGATTTCAAGAAACACGCCCAACTGTTGAACATACCCCTTGGCGTATGAACAACCAGTCGTAAACCGATGAACATACCCTATCCTACATGGAGTATGAACGACTAATCAATGTGGCTCAAAAGTCAAAAATCACTATATCAAAATCACGCTACTACCACACCAATAGAGCCACATAGCACCTATGCCCCGGTTCTACAAAATCCAAAGTTCCAAATCATATTCTGTACATGAATCTACAACACGCAGCATATTCCTCTTATCTGATCAACCAACCGGTCATCCCTGGATAACCAAACTACCATACTAAAGTTTGAATCTCTTTTCATCGTACCATTGATGTGTTACCCAGTTTGTGAGTCTCACTCATAACTTCACCATGATATGTATTATGTACTAAATTTGTGTGTATACCAATCACATTTTCAAAACGGCCTTGAAATCATATAATATTGTCAATAAAACCCAATTTTCGAAAGTTCTTTCAAGAATTTCAAAATCAAGACATATATAGTCGTAACCACAAAAATCATTTTCTGAAAAAAAAAATTTTAAACAGGCTCGCTTATGCCAAGTTCTAAAAATACTAGCAACCCATTTTCAAACATACTCGCAGCGGATATAGCAATTGACTAAGAAAGACTATTACAGCGGAAAAATGACAACTAGTCAAAGTACTCAATTTACAAACACACACCATAGCCAGTATCCTCCGGGAAGCTCATCTCTTCACGACCGCTACAAGCTCGATATCCCAAGAACCTAAAAACAAAGCCCACAATGGGGTTAGCCATAATATCCAACAATGATAACGATCACATCACATCAATAATTACGTATCAATGAAAATACTAAGTAAGGATACTACCAATGTAATCTTACCGCCATAACTTTACCAACTCGTGATAATCCTTACCAAAGTAATCCTTACGAAAATTGACATCTCGTATCCTCAATAACACAATAAACTCATACCCAAACATCTGTACTGTACCCCAAGCAATACTCAAGGTTCTCAAAACATCATAACTCATTGATACGAAATATATCAACTCTGACCAATTCAATCCATCGGATATCATTATCAAATCTCAACACGAAAATCGATTGTCCATCTAAGACAAATACCAAAAGGAAATATGCAACATACCTCAGGATACGCAATGCCACGATGAATCACGTCAGTCTAATCCGAGATCAGATCAATACAACATACGGACATGGTCCTAACACAAGACCTACAAATGCATACTCACATGAAGACATCAATATGCCCACAACAATAACAACAATGTATACTCAATGGAAATCCGATGATCCAGCTCACACAGCATAGATCCCAAGATGACCCTGTTAGATAAAGACGAGGTGGATAACCAATAATACACATATGCACAACAACAACACATGGTAATCCAACGATCTAGTGCACACAACATAGAGTCCCATGATGATCCCGTTGGACCAACGCGTGGTGGAAATACCTATCCAACGATCCAGCGCACATAGCTTTAGATTCCCATGATGACACCGTTGGACCAACTTATGGTGAACATACGACAACAATGCACAACTGCATAATGATAACAATACACAAATGCATGACAACAACAATAAATGAATGTATCACAACATTGTAAAACCCGACAAAAATCATGTAAGCGAAAATCATGTAAGCGGTAGACTCAGTAAATATAGTTGTAAGATATCATCTCATTGTCATGAATCAAAATTTTGTTACGAACCCTTTGATGTTTCGATTGATTAATTGTTAATCGCCCAAATTTAAATTTTTATTATTAAATATTTATCACACATAATTAATTAAATAACATACTAAAATAACTAATGGGGCAAGACCTAAAACATTAACTTAATATATTGGGCTCAACCCAACATACTTTACAACTAAACTAACTAATAACCCAACCCAATACAATAATAATAACTTATACACTTAAATTAAAAAAATATATATATAATATACATATATTGTATAAGAGACGACCAAGAAGGAGAGAAAGAGGGTGATGTGTTCTAGAGCCTTTACCCTCACCCATGACACATGTCCCTAATCTTCCATGCAACTCCACTTCCCAAGCCCTAATAACACACCATAAATTCCCAAGCCCTAATAACACACCATAAATACCTACACTATTACCTAGCCACCCTTTACATTTTCAACACAAAAAATTCTGCACATAGGAAGAGAAAGAGAGAGGGCCAAAAATTAGAAGAAGGAGGGAGGAAGAAAGAATTCAAGCAAGAACTAGGTAATCCAACTCCCTACATCTCCTTGTGTAACACCCTGAAAAGGGGGCCATTACAGTGCCGTGGACCCCACACTGGGACCCACCAGGCGATACCCAAAACAGATTAAAAATGCAATACTTGTGATACCGAACCACAATAAATAGTATTTAATCTGATTAGGAATTTACAATAACATGGCCAACGGCCTTATTATACACAGGATCCAGAAACGCAAGTATAAACCATATGGAGATGGAATATCCCTCAAATAATAATACATTCGGTAAACAATTTAAATAAAGCGGAAAGATAAAATTACATGGTTTTGAACGTAACCGGACAACAGAAAGACTTGGGCCCCCCGAACTAGTATTCTTCGAACCCTTCGCCGTCACCATGATCTTCCCGCCTTGCCTTTTTCTCGACCTAAAACTCAACACAAGTATTGTAATGCCCGGATAATTATTGTGTATTTATCTTGTAAGATTCAACCTTGTGATGTTATATTCGGAGGGTGGTTTCCCGTATTTCGTACCCTTACGTTTTGGTATCTCCAGCATTCTGCATACATGGTTCTGCACGTGTTAACGTACGCTATCAGGCGTCCATAACGTACGCTAAGACTGCAGTATTACATGCGTTATCTGATGTGCTTAACGTGCGTAAGCTAAGTCAACTTGGGATCGGATAAGGGTCGGCGTGTGGGGGCCAAGGAAGGGTCCGGGGAAGATTCGTGTGATGTTCCGCGTGAACCTGGACATAGGTGTTACGTATGCTATGGTGCATGTTTTACGTACGCTAAGGACATGAATATTACGTACGTAAAACCATTGTGATTACGTACGTAAGGCAATGCCAAAATCAGGCCAGTGAGTTCTGGTTAGACGACTATGTACGCTAAAGCTAGGGTATAACGTACGTTAAGTTTTTTACGTACGTAAAGTTATTTGCATAACGTACGTAATGCCCAAAATTCTATTTATAGCCCTCGACCCTTTTTCATTTCTCACCTTTCCTTTGGCCAATTTTTCGTGTTCTGGAGATCTTTCATCACCTCTTATCCTTCATATAATTTTCTGGGACGATTCTTGGGAAGCTTAGGCCTTGTAGATTGGTGTTCAAGCTTCCGGTGTTTGAGTTTATTCAAGTACTTCGTTGTTCATCAATTTATTGAGGTAGGTGATCCTTCACCAACTAATTTAGCATGATCTTAGTAACGTTTTGGACCTGTTTTGAGTAGACCGAATTAGTTATCTTCTTGAGGAGCCTTTCATCATGGTTTAGAAGATTAAATTCAATTATTTTCGATTCCTCTTGGTTGTTGAAATCATTGAGCAAACCCTCTAGTGATTAGACTATTGATTGGTGCATATTGAGATTTGTAAACCCAATTATATCTAGTTTTCGAAGATTATCTTAGTTCATGAGAATGGTATGATCGAACATTTCGGTGGAAAATTAACGGATTGAACTTAAGGATTAATTCGTAGAAGGAGATGATATTGAAACTAGTGAACAAGTCTTTATGATGATTCATTGAAGTTTCGGATATCTTGTTATAATAGAACATGATTAGAATCCTCCTATGATGAATTCCATGTTTTGTTGTACCAATCAACCGAAGGAATTGTGTTGGAACTTAGAAAGTATTCTATTGAGCTATTGCAAGGACAAATAGCGTAGTATCGGTTCAACTAAATTGTGTTAGGGCAAAATAGTCCATCGCCATTATAGTGTGTATCATGCCTTTTGATGATTCATTTGATGATTTGAATGATTATCCGGAACCGTTAGTTATACCGACATTATTGTTCGATGAAGGTTTGCATTCCGGTGAGCCGACCAAGTGAGAATTCTCCAAACGGATTGAAGACTCTTGATAGTGGAAATTCTTGTCGCCATTTGTTGAGGCAAGTATCGTATTTTGAAATTTTGTGAATAATTGATGAATTTGATCATGCATCTGGTTTATTCGTGTTGTTGACATGAGATTATTTCATTAAATTGTCATGACATTTGCTATCGATTTATTGTACGTTCATGTTGATGAACATACCGATTTTCTTGCATATGTATATGCATAGTTGTGTTATGTGTAAGTTGTGATGATCCGAAGGGATCAAGCGATCTATGCTGAGGGCGCTGGATCGGATGTCCACCTCATGTTGGTCCGAAGGGATCATCTTGGGATCTATGCTGAGGGAGCTGGATCATTAGACGGGTTTTTGCACATCGTGTTGGTCCGACGGGATCATCTTGGGATCTATGATGAGGGCAATGGATCGTTGGAATACCCATGTTGTGTTGACTCAATCTTGTGGATTCGTATTGTTGGATTTCGGTAGAGGAAGTCCGTATTGTGTATGTTTTTATGCATTGTTGTTGCAAATTTGTGTGTTCCGATACTTGTACTAGCATTGTTTTGCTAACCCCTTCAGGGGTGGACATTTGTTTGATGTTCAGGTAGCCGAGGAGCGGGGAAGCAGCCACAGTACCGCCATGACGATGAAGTGGCTCAGTGATGTTAAATGTTGTTGTTGTGTTTCGTTCTCTTAGTACTCGAGTACACCTATGTCATTGATGTTTTGGATATGTTGTATTAATGGACTTTTCGAATCTTTGAAACTGGTTTGGTATTGTAACCTTATTGACACTTTGATATTGTTTTCTGTATGTTTCCAATTTAGCCTTGTAAATTCTTATATAAAGGATTTACGGCGCTGTAATTATTCCGAATATATCGGGGTGTTACAGATTATGGTATCGGAGCTAAGATTTATGGATATCTTGGAAGTCGGGTTTAGTTGGGTCTGTTTACTTTATTTGAATTACGGGTCGTTTGTAACATCACTGCTCAGCCAGCATCGTCATGTGAACCGTAGTTGTAAGTCTCCTAATCTCTCATACTACTGTTTTGCTTAATTTTTGTTTTGTGAATATTGACAAACTTTATTTTTGAAAATCTTGCCCTGGATATTGAGTATTCGTGTTTACAGTATGTTGAGGGGTGGTCGTGGATGCGGACGCGGTCATGGACGCGGACGTGGTAATGTAAGGCAGGTGGATTCGGCGTCTACCCCAGAATTATCGGCCAGTGGAACCGATTCCCATCCTGGAGGACAGCAGGGATCAGCAAATAATGACCTAAATCCTAACATTCCGAGAGTGCTTCAACAGGTGGTTACACAGATAAACCAGTTTGCTCAGGTGGTTGACCGCATGCAGACGACGATGGACCAGCGGCACAATGAGGATAACCGAGGGGACAAATGGCTTACTGAAGTGGTCAAATTACACCCACCAAAATTTGATGGTTCTGTTGAGGCACCTACTTGGGATCACTGGTTGAAGGAGTTAAAAAAGATATTTGCGGGGATTAACTGTCCCGAGGACCGGAAAGTTCCAATTGCCCAGTATTTTCTGACTGGAGAAGCTTCTGACTAGTGGAGGCCGTTCGACCGGAGGATCATAATGCTGACTGGATGGAATTCAAACTAATGATGGAGGCACAATATTGTCCTCGTCCAGTCAGAGAGGCTAGAGTTTGAGAGTTTTTCTCACCACAGTGTTCGGAGGCATCGGTAACAGATATAATCAAGACTTTTAATCACTAGCTAACCTGTGTGCGGCATTTGGTCAGAACCGAGATAGAAAAGATTTTTCATTTCGATATGCGGATGAAGCCGGAGATTCAGCAGTACATGTCCGGATTCGAGTGTACTACCTTGCGGCAGTATCAGGACAAAGCGCTGGCCTACGACATGAAGGAGGCAGCGGTGGAGAAATCGATGGAGGCAAAGAAGCAGAAAGTGTCCAGCAACTTTACGGAGAACAAGAGTAGTGGGCCCCGCAAGGGCCAGTCCTCATTTTATTCATCTAAGAAACCTCCGCATCCTTCTCGAGGTGGCAAGAAGTTCCGGACAGCATCAACGGTCTCAGACGCATCAAAAAAGTGTTATAACTGTGGTCGAGCAGGGCATATTCGACGTGATTGCCCCGCATCTGCTGTGACTTGTTTCGATTGTGGGCAGGAAGGGCACCGTGCGGCTTTTTGCGGAGTTGCAACTAGATCTGTTGTTACTCCCACTCCAGTATCAGTTTCGAAGGAGATGAGTGTGAATCAGACACACAAAGTGGTTTCCAGCAGCAGAATGTTGGGAAAAGAGAGACATCCAGTGCTGGGTCCGTTACTCCGCGCCTGTACGAGATGAGGAAGTCAGACGATCAGAACACTGCTGTTGCATTAGGTACGATTCAGATCCTTTTGCAACCAGTTAGTGTCTTATTCGATTCAGGAGCTACACATTCTTTCATATCATTGAACTGTGTTCACCGTTTGAAAATCTCGTGTTTATTTGATTGTGAACCTTATGTTGTGGGTTTGCCGAGTGGAGAGAGAATTGTGGGAACCCTAGAAACTAGAGATTTTCCAGTATCTATAGAAAAGAGAGATTAGCCATCAAACCTTATTGTGGTTGATCTCCATGGTGACGATCTAATTATCGGAGATGACTGGCTCAACCGTTATGGGGCTATTTTAAATTACCGAAAGAGAGTCATTTCTATCATTGCTGATGACGGATCTGAACATTCATTCAAAGTATGGAGACCAGGAAGCTCGGGAAAATTGATCAAAGCTATGAAGGCAGTGAAATTACTGAAGCAGGGTTGTCACGGATTGTGGTGCTATACCATGAAGAAAGAAGAAGGAGTAGAGCTCTCATCTATTCCAGTTGTGAACGAATTCTCAGATGTATTCCCTGACGAACTACCTGGGTTACCTCTACGGAAAGAAGTAGAGTTTAATATCGAATTAGAGCCTGGAGCCGCTCCTAATTCCAGAGCACCATACCGTATGGCGCCAACCGAGATGTATGAACTAAAGAAGCAGCTGGAGGAATTATTGCAGAAGGGTTACATTCAACCTAGCGTTTCTCCTTCGGGAGCACCCGTTCTCTTTGTCCGGAAGAAAGATGGATCCCTTCGATTGTGTATCGATTACAAGGAGCTAAATAATTTGACAATCAAGAACAATTATCCTATACCTTGGATCAATGACTCATTTGACCAACTACAGTGGGCCAGAGTATTCTCTAAGATTGACTTGCGATCAGGATATCATCAGCTGAGGATTAAGGAATCAGATATACTGAAATCTGCTTTCAGATCCCGATACGAGCATTATGAATTTGTAGTGATGCCATTCGGACTTACCAATGCTCCTGCGGTATTTATGCAATTGATGAATCAGGTATTCTTAGAATACTTGGATAAGTTCGTGGTCGTTTTCATTAATGACATCTTGATCTATTCGAAAGACCCATAGGAACATGCCGAGCATTTGCGTATTGTTCTGAGCACCTTAAGGAATAAACAGCTGTATGCGAAACTTTCTAAATGTGAGTTATGGCTTAAGGAAGTGACCTTCCTTGGGCATGTGATATCATCTGACGGAGTTCAAGTAGACCCGAACAAAGTCGAGGCAATCTTGGAGTGGGAATCTCCAAATAACGTGAAAGAAGTCCGGAGTTTCTTAGGACTTGCTGGATATTATCGCCATTTGTAGAAGGATTTTCCAAAATTGCTCGTCCACTCACTCAACTATTGCAGAAGACTCAAAAATTCATGTGGAATGAGAAATCCCAGGCGGGTTTTGATGAACTTAAGAGAAGACTGACAACAGCGCCTATACTAGCTTTACCAGATGGAATTGATGGATTCATGGTGTACAGCGATGCTTCAAACCAGGGTCTGGGATGTGTATTGATGCAAGGGGATAGGGTGATTGCCTATGCCTCTCGACAGTTGAAACCATACGAAGTTAATTACCCGACTCATGATCTGGAGTTAGCACCTGTAGTCTTTGCTTTAAAAATTTGGCGACATTATTTATATGGTACTCATTGTTAGATCTTCACAGACCATAAGAGCCTCAAGTATATTTTCAGTCAAAAGGAATTGAATCTGAGGCAGAGAAGGTGGCTGGAATTGATCAAGGATTATGACCTGGAGATTCTCTATCATCCATGGAAAGCAAACGTGGTAGCTGATATACTAAGCTGCAAACCTGTTTCTCTTCGGGTATTGGAAGCAATTACATCTCAAATTAGCATTCAACGAGAACTAATCCGCGAGGGGATTGAAGTGTGGTCGCAAGAAGTCCAAGGGCAATTGTGCGTGATGGAACTATCTTCGTCATTAGTCGAAGAAATCAAATCTAAGCAGTGGGATGACTCTCTGATTCTTCAGTTACGTGACGAAGTAAACAAAGGGAATACCCCAGGATTCTTGATACAGGATGATGGAGTCCTGATATTTCAAAGTCGACTTTGTGTCCCCAATGATGATGCTTTGAGACAGATAATTCTGAGGGAGGCTCACAGCACGCCCTATTCTATTCACCCGGGCACCAGTAAAATGTATAAGGATTTAAAACAAAATTTCTAGTGGGGAAATATGAAGAAAGACATGGCAGAATACATTTCGAAGTGTTTGACCTGTCAGAAGGTGAATATTGAACATCAGCGACCTGCCGGAATGCTGAAACCACTTCTGATCCCTGAGTGGAAGTGGGAGGACATATCGATGGACTTCATCACCAATATGCCACGAACCAAGACAGGAATGAACATGATTTGGGTTATAGTTGATCGACTAACCAAGTTGGCTCATTTTCTCGGTATTAAAGACACATGGGGACCCGAGAGATTATCAAGAATGTTTATTACAGATATAGTCCGGTTGCATGGGATGCCGAAGACCATTATTTCAGATCGAGATGGTCGCTTCGTGTCGCACTTCTGGAAGGCAGTTCACAGGGCTTTGGGAACCGAGCTGAACTTTAGCATGGCGTATCATCCTCAGACAGACGGTCAGTCCGAAAGGACTATACAAATAGTAGAAGACATGCTTAGAGCTTGTGCCTTGGATTGGTCAACTGATTGGGAAGTTCACTTGTCGTTGATTGAATTCACATATAACAATAGTTGGCATGCTTCTATTAAGATGGCACCGTTTGAAGCTTTATACGGGAGAAGATGTAGATCACCCCTGTGCTGGGATGATTCTTTGGACTTGATCGGGACGGAACCAGAATTGATAGTTCAGACTGAAGAGAAGATAGCTTTGATTCGTGAAAGGCTGTTGACTGCCCAGAATCGACAGAAGTCTTATGCAGATGTGCGCCGTCGCCTGCTGGAATTTGAGACCGGGGATCATGTGCTATTGAAGGTTTCTCCAACCCGGGGAATCTTTCGTTTTGGGAGGAAAGGAAAGCTGAGTCCGAGATATATCGGACCATTCGAAATTCTTGAAAGAGTTGGAGAGTTGGCGTATAGATTGGCCTTACCGCCATTGTTAAGTCATGTTCAAAATGTTTTCCGTGTATCCCAACTGCGGAAGTATGTACCGGATCCCAGTCATGTAATTGACTTTGGCGAGATTGAAATGGCGAATGATGGCTCGTTCGAAGAAAATCTAATCAAGATACTTGAGAGTCGAGTCAAACAATTGAGGAATAAACCGATCTCCTTGGTAAAAGTTCAGTGGTCTCGGCATGGAGTTGAAGAAGCAACTTGGGAGACGGAAGATAGTATGAAGTCGAGGTACCCGGAATTGTATGCGATTTAAGTTTCGGGCCGAAACTTCTTTTTAGAGGGGTAGTATGTAATGCCCGGATAATTATTGTGTATTTTTCTTGTAAGATTCAACCTTGTGATGTTATTTTCGGAGGTTGGTTTCCCATATTTCGTACCCTTACGTTTTGGTATATCTAGTATTCTGCATGCATGGTTCTGCACGTGTTAACGTACGCTATCAGGCGTCCATAACGTACGCTAAGAATGCATTATTATGTACGTTGTATGATGTGCTTAACGTACGTAAGATAAGTCTACATGGAATCGGATAAGGGTCGGCGTGTGGGGGCCAAGGAAGGGGCCGGGGAAGATTCGTGTGATGTTCCGCGTGAACCTGGACATAGGTGTTACATACGTTATGATGCATGTTTTACGTATGCTAAGGACATGGATATTACGTACGTAAAACCATTGTGATTACGTACGTAAGGATATGCCAAAATCAGGCTAGTGAGTTCTGGTCAGACGACTACGTACGCTAAATCTAGGGTATAACGTACGTTAAGTTTGTTACGTACGTAAGGTTATTTTCATAACGTACGTAATGCCCAAAATTCTATTTATAGACCTCGACCCTATTTCATTTCTCACCTTTCCTTTGGCCGATTTTTCTTGCTCTAGAGATCTTTCATCACCTCTTATCCTTCATATAATCTTCTGGGACGATTCTTGGGAAGCTTAGGCCTTGTAGGTTGGTGTTCAAGCTTCCGGTGTTTGAGTTTATTCAAGTTCTTCATTGTTCATTATTTTATTGAGGTATGTGATCCTTCACCAACTAATTTAACATGATCTTAGTAATGTTTTGGACCTGTTTTGAGTAGACCGAATCAATTATCTTCTTGAGGAGCCTTTAATCATGGCTTAGAAGATTAAATTTAATTATTTTCGATTCCTCTTGGTTCTTGAAATCGTTGAGCAAGCCCTCTAGTGATTAGACTATTGATTAGTGCATATTGAGATTTGTAAACCCAATTATATCTAGTTTTCGAAGATTATCTTAGTTCATGAGAATGGTATGATCGAACATTTCGGTGGAAAATTAACGGATTGAACTTAAGGATTAATTCGTAGAAGGAGATGATATTGAAACTAGTGGACAAGTCTTTATGATGATTCATTGAAGTTTCGGATATATTGTTATAATAGAAGATGATTAGAATCCTCCTATGATGAATTCCATGTTTTGTTGTACCAATCAACCGAAGGAATTGTGTTGGAACATAGAAAGTATTCTATTGAGCTATTGCAAGGACGAATAGCGTAGTATCTATCGGTTCAACTAAATTGTGTTAGGGCAAAATAGTCCATCGCCATTATAGGGTGTATCATGCCTTTTGATGATTTATTTGATGATTTGAACGATTATCCAGAACTGTTAGTTATACCGACATTATTGTTCGATGAAGGTTTGCATTCCGGTGAGCCGACCAAGTGAGAATTCTCCAAACAGATTGAAGACTATTGATAGTAGAAATTCTTGTCGCCATTTGTTGAGGCAAGTATCGTATTTTGAAAGTTTGTCAATAATTGATGAATTTGATCATGCATATGGTTTATTCGTGTTGTTGACATGAGATTATTTCATTAAATTGTCATGACATTTGCTATCGATTTAATGTACGTTCATGTTGATGAACATATCGATTTTTATTGCATATGTATATGCATAATTGTGTTATGTGTAAGTTGTGATGATCTGACGGGATCAAGCGATCTATGCTGAGGGCGCTGGATCGGATGTCCACCTCGTGTTGGTCCGACGGGATCATCTTGGGATCTATGCTGAGGCCGCTGGATCATTGGACGGGTTTTTCCACCTCGGGTTGGTCCGATGGGATCATCTTGGGATCTATGCTGAGGGCGCTGGATCGTTGGAATACCCATGTTGTGTTGATTGAATCTTGTGGATTCGTATTGTTGGATTCCGGTAGCGGAAGTCCGTATTGTGTATGTTTTTATGCATTGTTGTTGCATATTTGTGTGTTCCGATACTTATACTAGGCGCATTGTTTTGCTAACCCCTTCGGGGGTGGACATTTGTTTTGTTGTTCAGGTAGCCGATGAGCGGGGAAGCAGCCACAGTACCGCCATGACGATGAAGTGGCTCAGTGATTTAAATGTTGTTGTCGTGTTTCGTTTTCTTAGTACTCGAGCACGCGTATGTCATTGATGTTTTGGATATGTTGTATTAATGGACTTTTCGTATCTTTGAAACTGGTTTCGTATTGTAACCTTATTTACACTTTGATATTATTTTCTGTATGTTTCCAATTTAGTCTTGTAAATTCTTATACAAAGGATTTACGGCGCTGTAATTATTCCGAATATATCGGGTGTTACAAGTATTTCGCCCAACACAGGGTCAGATATACATGATAAATGATTTCTCAAGACATTATATAATTCACATATATATTAGATCTCAAGAAAAACATCCCGACTAACGAACATACCCCTCGGGCGTATGAACGGTTAGTCACAAAACGTCGAACACATCCAAATATACATAGACTATGAACGACCAAAATAGTACGGCTCAAGATGGACATCACAGTACGCCCGATCCGGAAATGTGTCAGTGCACATGTCCACCACGTATATGGAATCAAGGATATACGTGGGACAATGTACCTAATTAGCCACACGAACTACGTCTCGTGTGCACAGTTCAATACGGAAACATCCACGCATGACTATATATGTGCCTGGCTAAAAATCCTACACAATAACCAATCGGAATGCAGATATGATTCCGGATATGTCACGATACAACATGACAACGAATTCAATAAATCACATATCCGATTAAGGATCAAGAAACTCACCGAAAAGACAATAAGGATCAATGATATCAACGGTTCAAAGTGACGAACATGGGAATGCAACAGAACATCATCAAGAATAATATCAAATCACGGATCACAAATTCATATGTGTTCCATATACACGAAATGCATAACCATCACAAGAATCCAAACATCATTATATCCAAGCAAGATAACTTGACTCAATACGGAGACGAGAATAATCCTTCCTTGTCGGGCGAACGAACGGTCCTTGACTAATATCGGTTACTCGAACAATCAACCTTGAATGAAATATACTTCACTCAATAACACATTCATATAATCATAGATATCGAATTTAGTGAGACGACATCCTAATTTCCATTTAAATAGTTCAACTTTCTCAAGACATCGAAGTTCTATTCCAAGAACTTTATTTACTTCATTCCACTCTTACAATTGGTTTACAAGACATTACCGAATATTTGCATGAATAGGAATTTATCAATAATATGTTAAACAATTATCTTGTATCATTTAAGCCAATCAAGAACATCATAATTGATCAAAGTGAAAATCTGCCTAACCTTGTTCAATCACTATGTTAAATTTTATTTAGTTATAAATCCATATTATGATCATGAAGATTAACTCATATTAACAACATCCTTATAATATTCTTACCAACCTAAAGAATCGAATATCACACCTATGAATTCACCTAGCTTAGGTCCAAGAACTTCATTCTAATCTTCCAATATTCATCAAGGTGTTCTTAAAACATTTTATGACAACAATTCCAACAATCAACCTTAACTACAAGGAGACAAGGATTATTACTATCTTAACGATGTTATTAGTCCAGCAAGAAAAGTGTGATTCTATAAAACATGCTTACCACCATTTAAAACATCAAGAATACATCATTCCAAACCCTTAATTATCATATTCATCACTAAGTTGTTAAAAGCTTAACTACAAACATGTTTTACTTGATTAATTCAACATTAGGTGTAGTATACTCTATCACTAACATTATAACTATGAAATTATAGAGTGAAGTCGTACAACATACCTTCAGAAATGAAGAACAAAACACCAAAACCACAAGAACACACTCCAAGCTTCAAGAATGACTCTAAACTTCCAATCAACAAGCTCCAAATTAAGATGCAAAGCTCAAACACAAGTTGGAAGTAGGTAGAATTGGTCTAGGGAGGCAGGGGGATGATTATAGGGGAGAAAAATAGGAGTTTGGATGTGCAAACTGAAAGACACAAGTCGTCTTTTTATAACTGCACAATTCGTTACGTACGTTATCCACATGTGTGTAACGTCCGTTAGCCACTTTACGTATGCTACCTCAAAAGTGTTACATACGTAATCTAGTACTAGAGGCCACTGACTCAAAACACGAACATCATTACGTACGTAATGGCTTGGAGCATTACGTACGTAATGTAGGTCAACTAGGCTGCCTCAAACGTCAGATATTCGAATCACGCCCGATCCCACATGCCGAAAGTTGAGATCGGATAAGACTACAAGCATTACGTACGTAAACAGCACTTCCTTATGTATGTAAAACCAACAAGATAGCGTACGTTAGGCTAAGGTCTTAGCGTACGTTAAACACATAATTACTAACCCAAAAATGTACCTATCTATACTGTAATATCCGCGTTTTCTATTTTCGGTAATTTCTATTTTTGATGTATGTTCGTTTCGGACAACTCGCTTAGCACTGTTTTGGAATTCTGAATCTATTTTGTTCTTGGAGTTTTTCCGTTTAGACGGGTCTCGATAATGTTTTTACGTAATTTCATCTTGTGTTATATTCTGTCTCATGTGTAGTCGATTCTCGTTAAACTCGTTCGATTTCGTCGTTTTCTTACTTCCATGAGTGAGTAGAGCATGTTGTGAGTTTCGAATTGTTAATCCGACGTTGTGTCGTGATTTTTCGGATGTTTGGGCCGTTTTTGTAATTTCCTAGAAGTTTAGGGAATTTGTCCCTTGTTCGACTTTGGTTGTGTACCTCAGATCATTTTTGGGTTCCGTACTTCCATTTCGTGTTATTGTTGCCCAAATATCGATCCCTATTGCTTTTATTCTCTTTCCGGATCATTTTCCGTCATTTTGGGATCTGAGGGGGGGTGTGGGCCGCGGCACAAGAATTGTGCGCCGCGGCACACACATCACCCAGCTGTTCTCTGAGCAAACTATACCGTGTGCCGCGGCACAAGGATTGTGCGCCGCGGCACACAGCCGAGTCAGTGCCGCGGCACACTTATCCGGGCCGCGGCACACTTGTGTAGCTCTTGCCGGCCAAAACCGACTGTACCGCGTGCCGCGGCACAGTCCAGCAGGGCCGCGGCACATGCCGAATCTGCGCCGCGGCACACTTCGAATGAGCCGCGGCACAACAAGCGGTCAGCCGATCACTGGGCGCGATTTTTGGCCCGGTGCCGCGGCACAGTTCAGATGAGCCGCGGGACACAATGCGGTCAATGTATATCAGCGTCTTTTCAGCGGTTGCAGCTCATTCTTTCCCTTCCCTTCTTCAACCGTGCGAGAGAGAGATACTTGAGAGGGGGTTTTCCTCCATTTATCATTTATTGGTGTAAA
Source organism: Orobanche coerulescens (assembly GCA_033398695.1). Taxonomy (NCBI): domain Eukaryota; kingdom Viridiplantae; phylum Streptophyta; class Magnoliopsida; order Lamiales; family Orobanchaceae; genus Orobanche; species Orobanche coerulescens. The sequence goes on along the minus strand of CM065810.1, from coordinate 95,850,026 downwards.
TTTCTTCATCTCTTTTCGATCGGGTGGCTCGGATTGCGGATCTAACACGTGGTTTTCGGATTTGAGTGCTTGATTCTTCAAGAGGTAAGAACTCCTTTGACCCTAGTATGATTTTGGGGAGGGTTTGGTGGTGATCTTGTGTTTTAATCCGAATTTTACCGATGTTGTTGTTAGATTTTGATAGTATACTCGTGACCCTTGGTTTTCTTGTTATTGGTTGGGATGAAATCCCGTTATTCCACCGTTGACCGATTTCTTTTCCTTATGCACGCGTGGTGTCCGATGAATTGTCCCAACGGGTAAAACTGGGATGAATTTCTTCGTAATCATGGTGTTGAGATTGGTTTTATATCATTATTATGTTAGGGTCGGATTTGAGAGGATTGTTCGGACCGTAACCATTCATTCGTCGTTTCCTTCGCGTCGTATTATCCAAGGCAAGTACATGTATTACATTCCGTTATGTGCGTATGATTTTGATGCGAATGATGTAAATGGTTTTATTGAACGAATGTGATTGTTTCTCTTCCACCTGGGGATGGCGTGTGGCCTCTGGGGGCCGATACTAATGGGTACGGCCACGGAAGTGGACTTGGGTGCGTGTGTTGATGTTCTTCCACCTGGGGACGGTTCGACGGGACCTCTGGGGGCCGATACTAATGGGTACGGCCGCGGAAGTGGTTTCTCACCTTGGGACGGTCCGACGGGACTTCTGGGGACCGATACTAATGGGTACGGTCGCGAGTTACCAAGCGTGGATAAATGTGATGTGGGAAACCTGTTAATATACTGTTTTGGTGTTAATGTGATATTCCAGAATATTGGTTTTCAAAATGATTTTCCTAACGATTTACTTGTGTTGAATCGTGTATGTATATAATGTTGTGTAATTATGTACATGCACTAGCTATTCGAATGCTAACCCCTTAAATGGGGGGAATGCGTCTTATGCATTTCAGGTACTGGTCGAGCTGAGGAGCTGGCACGGGATGCGCATGCGAAGGATGGGTTGGCATGATGATGTGGCTCGAGTCTTCATTTTTTCTGTTTTGTCATTGCATGTGTTGAGTACTGGAGATATATTGTTTATTTTTAAACATGGTTTAAGTCCCCTGCGTGGGCAACGATTTGGTATTTAACTTATGTCTCATGTACTCCGTTAAAATGTTTTGGCCGAGGCCACGGCCTTATTTACTTTTTGGATACACCTTTTGGGTTATCATTGTGGTTCATGTGTCATGAGTTAGCCTGGTAGACCTCACGGGGGTTCTATGGCGTGTAATGTCCCTTTTGTGAATTGGGATGTTACAATTATGGTATCGGAGCTTTAGGTTTTGAATACCTAGGCTGTCGGTGAAATTTGGGTCTGTCAGTTGCGTCATTAGAGTCAGTTGTTGAGCCAAATATCATCATGCTACCGTCTTTTCGTGCGACCCGTGGCTGTAAGTCTCCTCGAACTCTTATATTTCTGTAATTCGTTTTCTTGCGCTGTTCGGAATCGTGACTTGTGTTACCAACCATGTGAATTGGGAATCTTTCTGATCTTGTTCTTTTCTTATTTTCCTTCAGTATGTTGAGAGGTCGTGGTAGACCGGCTAGGGGATGCGGCCGAGGCCGTGGCCATGGTGCTGATAATGAGGAGGGCTCACTTTCTCAGTCCTCTGCGGACTCAGCCTCTCACTCAGTGCCGTCGGGTAACAATGCCGACGCCGGGGCTACTGCCGTACTTCAGCAGTTGGTAACCCAACTTACTCAGATAGCTCAGGGTGGACGCCAGAATCCGACCCCGACACCGGAGGAGGAGGCTAGTAAGTGGCTTCAGACGGTGACTAAGATGCACCCTCCTCGTTTCTCCGGAGCTTCTGACTCCCTCGGTTAGGAGAATTGGCTCTTTCAGTTGTCCAGGACCTTTGATGCCGTAGCTTGCCCTGAAGACAGGAGGGTACACATCGCCCAGTACCTCCTGGATAAGGAAGCTACGGAATGGTGGGAGGCCGTTGTGCCCAGAGACCGTCGAGCTACTTGGGAGGAATTCAAGGCTGCTGTGGAAGCAGAGTATTGTCCGCCGCCAGTCAAGGAACGCAGAATTGTGGAATTCTTCACCGCTACACCTCAGGATGTGCCTATTTCTCAGGCCATCATTTCTTACAATCAGCAGTTGGGTTTCGTGAGAGATCAAGTGAGAACGGAGGCTGAAAAAATCCGTTACTTCAATATGCGCATGAAGCCGCATATTAGACAGAGTATGGCGCCGCTCATGTGTGCCACTTTGAAGGAATACCAGGATCGCGCTCTGGCGATCGAGATGGCTGTCCCGAAATCAGAGTCGGTTTCGGAAGCTAAGAAGCAGAAGACTACCGGCGGGTTCTCGGCCGGTAAAAGTGGACAGTTTTCGAGGTCTCGTTCTGCTCCTACACCAGGGAAGAGGCCGTTTCATCAGCCGGTGGATCCTGTGGTAACCGTTCGGTCGATCTGGCACTGGCGGGAGAGTTTGTTTTAATTGCGATCGGCCGAGCACGTTATGAAGGATTGCCCATTTCCGTTAGTTGCTTGCTTTACTTGCGGACAGACCGGACATCGGGCAGCTCATTGTGAGAGGGCCACCAGGGCCGCTAGAGTTCCGAATACCACTACCGATCAGAAGGATCATAGTTTTCCAGCCACTCATGTTCCGCAGGGTTCGGGTCGTGGTAGGGGTCGGGGTCAGCCGGATCGCCGTGCAGCCTCGAGTTCGGGTTCAGTTCACCCCCGGTTGTATCATATGAGGCGCACAGAGGAGGCAGACATTCCGGTGGCGTCAGGTACCACTCAGATCCTTACTCATCCAGTTTCCGTGCTTTTTGATTCGGGTGCTACCCATTCCTTTATTGCATCGGATTGTGTGAATCGTATTGGCTTTAACTGCTTGTTTGAGTGTGAACCGTTTGTGGTGGGTTCGCCTAGCGGGGATCTTATGGTTGGGGACCGGGAAGTTAGGGATTGCCCAGTGAGGATCGGGAGCCGGGATTGGCCCTCGGATCTCATTGTTATAGACCTTAAGGGTGAGGATTTGATCCTCGGGGACGATTGGTTGGATCGTCATGGTGCTATCATGAACTATCGGACTCGTACCATATCGATAGTTGCCGAGGACGGCACCGAGCATACTCTCGTCGGCTGTAAGCCAGGTAGATCGGGGTGTGTGATTAGCGCCTTGAAGGCGATGAAACTTTTGAACCAAGGTTGTGTCGGCTACTGGTGTTTCGCTCTGCAAGCGGAGGATGGTGGAATTGACATGTCGTCAATTCCAGTTGTTTGTGAGTATCCCGATGCTTTCCCAGACGACTTGCCGGGATTACCACCGCAGCGAGAGGTGGAGTTTCCTATCGATCTTGAGCCGAATGCATCCCCTATTTCTCGAGCACCGTACCGTATGGCACCGTCGGAGATGCTAGAGTTGAAGAATCAGTTGGGAGAGTTATTAGATAAAGGGTACATTCGACCGAGCGCATCGCCTTGGGGTGCGCCTGTACTTTTTGTCAAGAAGAAGGATGGATCGCTTCGTTTATGCATCGACTATCGAGAATTAAACAAGCTAACCATCAAAAATAAATACCCTTTGCCCGTGATTGACGATTTGTTTGATCACTTCAGGGGCGGCAGTCTTTTCAAGATTGACTTGCGATCGGGCTACTACCAGTTGAGGATTCGGACGTCGATATTCCGAAAGCCGCCTTTCTGACGAGATATGGCCATTACGAGTTTGTGGTTATGCCTTTCGGGCTAACTAACGCCCAGCAGTTGTTCATGCAGTTAATGAACAAAGTTTTTATTGAGTATTTGGACAAATTCGTGGTCGTTTTCATCGACGATATTCTTGTCTATTCTCGGAGTCGGGAGGAGCATGCCCTACATCTCGGGATTGTGTTAGACACCTTGAGGGCTGAGCGGTTGTACGCGAAGTTCTCTAAGTGTGAGTTTTGGCTTGAGGAAGTGACGTTCCTCGGGCATGTGATTTCAGCAGAGGGAGTTCGGGTAGATCCGCAGAAGATAGAGGCAGTGATGGCTTGGGAGCCGCCTAAGAATGTGAAGGAGGTGAGGAGTTTTCTGGGTCTTGCCGGTTATTACCGTATATTTGTTGAGGGATTTTCTAAGATCGCTAGACCACTCACTCACCGCCTCCGTAAAACTCGAGAACTTCGAGTGGGCAGACATGTGCAGTTTTTGACGAGTTAAAGAGACGTTTGACTACCGCACCCGTGTTAGCGTTGCCTCATGGGAACGAGGATTTCGTAGTGTACAGTGATGCTTCGGCCTTGGTCTGGGAAGTGTTTTGATGCAGAGAGACAGAGTGATTGCGTATGCGTCCCACCAGTTGAAACCTTATGAGGTGAATTACCCCACGCATGATTTGGAGTTAGCTGCGGTCATTTTCGCCTTAAAGATCTGGAGGCATTATCTCTATGGGTCGTCGTGTAAGATTTTTACAGATCACAAGAGTTTGAAGTATATCTTCAGTCAGAAACAGTTAGTTATGAGACAGCGTAGGTGGTTGGAGTTAATTAAAGATTACGACCTCGACATACTTTACCATCCGGGTAAGGCTAACGTAGTGGCGGATGCGTTGAGCCGTAAGCCGATGGCGTTGCAGATGCTAGAAGTACTTACACCGCAGAGTAGGATCCAGCGAGATCTTATTTGTCAGAATATTGAGGTTTGGGTTCAGAGAGTTCAGGGCCAGTTGTGTGCATTAGAGATCACTTCGTCCTTGACTGATGATATCAAGGCGAAACAGTATGATGATCCGTGTTTGGTCCAGTTGAGGGAGGATGTGAGGCAGGGGAAAGCCCCTGGATTTGTGGTTCAGGATGATGGCGTTCTGAGATTTCACGGCAGACTATGTGTACCGAATGATATTGAGCTGAGACAGAAGATCTTGAGTGAAGCTCATACCACGCCTTACTCCATACATCCTGGTACGAATAAAATGTACAAGGATGTGAGGAGCAACTACTGGTGGAGTAATTTGAAGACAGACGTTAGCGAGTTTGTGTCGAGGTGTTTGACCTGTCAGCAGGTTAAGATCGAGCATCAGCGACCCGCTGGGTTTTTGCGACCACTTCCCATCCCGGAGTGGAAATGGGAGGATATTTCTATGGACTTCATTACTAATATGCCTAGGACTCGGAATGGAATGAACATGATTTGGGTTATTGTCGATCGACTGACCAAATCAGCTCACTTTCTGGGTATTAAGGACACTTGGGGCCCGGAGAGACTAGCACGAGTATTTATTGCAGAGGTCGTGAGATTGCATGGGACTCCTAAGAGTATTGTTTCGGATCGTGATGGCCGGTTCGTGTCACATTTCTGGCAGGCTGTTCATCGAGCTTTGGGGACTGAGTTGAGACTCAGTACATCTTATCACCCTCAGACTGATGGGCAGTCAGAGCGGATGATCCAGACGTTAGAGGATATGTTGAGAGCCTGTGCCCTAGAATGGAAGGATGATTGGGAGTCGCACTTGCCGTTGATCGAGTTCACGTACAACAATAGTTGTCACGCCTCGATCAAAATGGCGCCATTTGAGGCGTTGTATGGGAGGAGGTGTAGATCGCCGTTGTGTTGGGATGATGCGTCCGAACTGATTGGTACCGAGCCCGATATGGTAGTTGAGACGAGAGAGAAGATTACTCTGATTCGGGATAGATTGTTAACGGCCCAGAGTCGGCAGAAGTCTTATGCCGACACGCGTCGCCGTCCGTTGGAGTTTGAGGTGGGAGATCATGTTTTGCTTAAGGTGTCGCCGACACAAGGAGTTTACCGCTTCGGCCGGAAGGGTAAACTTAGTCCGAGGTTTATTGGGCCGTTTGAGATTTTAGAGAGAGTGGGAGAGCTTGCCTATCGGCTAGGCTTACCGCCGTCCCTGAGCCACGTTCATAACGTATTTCATGTTTCCCAGCTTAGGAGGTACATATCGGACCCTAGCCATATTATCGATTTTGGAGAGATCGGGTGGGACCCGACCTTACCATCGAGGAGAGGCCGATTCAGATTTTAGAGCGTCTGGTGAATCAACATCGTCATAAAACCATCCCTCTTCAAAAAGTTCAATGGTCGAGACATGGGTCCGAAGAAGCCACATGGGAGACGGAGGAGAGTATGCAGTCGAGATACCCCGAGTTGTTCGCGTTGTAAGTTTCGGGACGAAACTTATTTTTAGGGGGAGATAATGTAATATCCGCGTTTTCTATTTTCGGTAATTTCTATTTTTGATGTATGTTCGTTTCGGACAACTCGCTTAGCACTGTTTTGGAATTCTGAATCTATTTTGTTCTTGGAGTTTTTCCGTTTAGACGGGTCTCGATAATGTTTTTACGTAATTTCATCTTGTGTTATATTCTGTCTCATGTGTAGTCGATTATCGTTAAACTCGTTCGATTTCATCGTTTTCTTACTTCCATGAGTTCGTATGCTTGAGTAGAGCATGTTGTGAGTTTCGGATTGTTAATCCGACGTTGTGTCGTGATTTTTCGGATGTTTGGGCCGTTTTTGTAATTTCCTAGAAGTTTAGGGAATTTGTCCCTTGTTCAACTTTGGTTGTGTACCTCAGATCATTTTTGGGTTCCGTACTTCCATTTCGTGTTATTGTTGCCCAAATATCGATCCCTATTGCTTTTATTCTCTTTCCGGATCATTTTTCGTCATTTTGGGATCCGAGGGGGGGTGTGGGCCGCGGCACAAGAATTGTGCGCCGCGGCACACACATCACCCAGCTGTTGTCCGAGCAAACTGTACCGTGTGCCACGGCACAAGGATTGTGCGCCGCGGCACACAGCCGAGTCAATGCCGCGGCACACTTATCCGGGCCGCGGCACACCTGTGTAGCTCTTGCCGGCCAAAACCGACTGTACCGCGTGCCGCGGCACAGTCCGGCAGGGCCGCGGCACATGCCAAATCTGCGCCGCGGCACACTTCGAATGAGCCGCGGCACAACAAGCGGTCAGCCGATCACTAGGCGCGATTTTTGGCCCTGTGCCGTGGCACAGTTCATATGAGCCGCGGCACACAATGCGGTCAATGTATATCAGCGTCTTTTCAGCGGCTGCAGCTCATTCTTTCCCTTCCCTTCTTCAACCGTGCGAGAGAGAGAGACTTGAGAGGGGGTTTTCCTCCATTTATCACTTATTTGTGTAAATTTCTTCATCTCTTTTCGATCGGGTGGCTCGGATTGCGGATCTAACACGTGGTTTTCGGATTTGAGTGCTTGATTCTTCAAGAGGTAAGAACTCCTTTGACCCTAGTATGATTTTGGGGAGGGTTTGGTGGTGATCTTGTGTTTTAATCCGAATTTTACCGATGTTGTTGTTAGATTTTGATAGTATACTCGTGACCCTTGGTTTTCTTGTTATTGGTTGGGATGAAATCCCGTTATTCCACCGTTGACCGATTTCTTTTCCTTATGCACGCGTGGTGTCCGATGAATTGTCCCAACGGGTAGAACTAGGATGAATTTCTTCGTATTCATGGTGTTGAGATTGGTTTTATATCATTATTGTGTTAGGGTCGGATTTGAGAGGATTGTTCGGACCGTAACTGCGTTCCTTCGCTGCTTCCTTCGTCGTATTATCCAAGGCAAGTACATGTATTACATTCCGTTAAGTGCGTATGATTTTGATGCGAATGATGTAAATGGTTTTATTGAACGAATGTGATTGTTTCTCTTCCACCTGGGGATGGCGTGTGGCCTCTGGGGGCCGATACTAATGGGTACGGCCACGGAAGTGGACTTGGGTGCGTGTGTTGATGTTCTTCCACTGGGACGGTTCGACGGGACCTCTGGGGGCCGATACTAATGGGTACGGCCGCGGAAGTGGTTTCTCACCTGGGGACGGTCCGACGGGACCTCTGGGGACCGATACTAATGGGTACGGTCGCGAGTTACCAAGCGTGGATAAATGTGATGTGGGAAACCTGTTAATATATTGTTTTGGTGTTAATGTGATATTCCGGAATATTGGTTTTCAAAATGATTTTCCTAACGATTTATTTGCGTTGAATCGTGTATGTATATAATGTTGTGTAATTATGTACTTGCACTAGCTATTCGAATGCTAACCCCTTAAATGGGGGGAACGCGTCTTATGCATTTCAGGTACTGGTCGAGCTGAGTAGCTGGCACGGGATGCGCATGCGAAGGATGGGTTGGCATGATGATGTGGCTCGAGTCTGCATTTTTTCTGTTTTGTCATTGCATGTGTTGAGTACTGGAGATAGATTGTTTATTTTTAAACATGGTTTAAGTCCCCTGCGTGGGCAACGATTTGGTATTTAACTTATGTCTCATGTACTGCGTTAAAATGTTTTGGCCGAGGCCACGGCCTTATTTACTTTTTGGATACACCTTTTGGGTTATCATTGTGGTTCATGTGTTATGAGTTAGCCTGGTAGACCTCACGGGGGTTCTACGGCGTGTAATGTCCCTTTTGTGAATTGGGATGTTACATATACAACGTCAAGAAATCAATCACAGTGCGAATGATAGTTATATTCAAGTCTATTATGATATATTCCAACTTCAAGAAACATTGAACAAATGCAACAAGACTACAACAGTATTTGAATTATCCGAATAATACAACAGTAGGTAAGAATTTCCGTCGGATATTACACCTTCTATACTTTATAGTTATAAACCTTCATATACTAACTTAAATCTTATCATGCAATCAAAATACACCTCCATGGTGTAATGTTGGTCATGGCCGAAAATTTGTAGAGGTAAAGGGAAGATCATCTTCCAACTTACGAGACTTAGAACCAACCGTAGCAATGAGAAATCGAGGTGAGTGAAATTCCTTTCAAAACTCCTAAAGTAAATAATTTATTTCTTTATTTTGTGATGCAGGTGCAAATCTGAAATCTCCAAGATTTATTGTTGAGAAACATGTTAATATATTCATGATAAAATATATGCTATAATTTTTTTTGTACTTAGAAATGTATCTCTTGTTTTCCTTAAGCTTTAATGCAAAAAAAAAAATTATGAAATATTATGATGCATGTATGAATCTGAATTTTTTTATAAATGCATGTCTTTGAGATGTATGTTTATGGCTATATTAACATGCATTATTTTTTTTTGATTTAAATTACAACCAATTTGGTAGATGAATTTCGAACTATGTGAAAATTATAGATTTCATGTCTTCCTCGAAATTTTAGTAAAATCTCTACCAAAATATGGAATTTTGTGTTATATGATTATGTTGTGGTGTTTGGATAACTTATTTGTGCAAAAAGCGGGACTTGAAATAAGTAAACGGAATTTAAGGGCATAAATTGTAATTAATGAAAAAATATGGACTAATCTGAAAATTCCGAGAAAAAACTGTTCTGGACCGTGAATAACATGTATTTTAACTTATATAAGCTGTACATAAAGTTTCGAACAAATCGGAGTTCGTTATCTAAACTCATTAGTCAAAAATATAATTTTCAAACAATTCCGGGTCAAAATGAAAGAAATCAAAAATTCTGGACCAAGTCCGAATCTTCTGGAGTTTTCAAAAATCTGAAATTTCAGGTTCACCTTGAACCATCTCGTAAAATTTCGTTACCTTCCGAGCTAAACTCAAAGCCCTATAGGCCTCGGAACGAATATGTTAAGTTTTGAGGCAAATTTGTAATTTCTAAAAATTTCAGTCCCGAAACTGAATTTTTGAATCTTTTCTTAAATCTGAAGTCGAGTAAATAATTTTTACTCCCTTATAAATTTTCATGATCATCCGAATTCACTTCATACTTCTGAAACGCTTAGGCTCAAACCTAAGGGTAGAAACGTCTTTTCAACCAGCCTCAAAAAAATTCTCGGAACCGTATCAATGAACATACTAGTCCAATATATCTGAATTGAATCCTTAAAACCGTTACCAATTCATCGGGAATATTTCCAAATTAATATACAAGTCCTATTCCTTATTACTCGTGCCACAAATATAAGTACATATAACACATACATAATCAAAAGACACAATCATCATAACTAACCGAACGTATAAGTGCTTCTACGTGTATTACGTCTAACTGACAAATGAGTGGTCGGGAACTAAGTGCTATACAAATAAAGTTCCACGGACGGGACCGCTCTCTAACTCTGCGGGATCAGAATGCCTCATCGACGGATGAGTACATCTCTTGAACCTTACGAGACAGAGTGTCTGTCCCACAATCCGGGGGACACCTCTTGAACTGTAGGAACCACCTCTAGAATTCCATATCGAGTCGGGACGGTTAGGACAAATCCTGCGCCAGTGGCCCAGCTCACCGCATTCAAGATATTTGTCCGAAAGTTTTTAAACCGCCTACCTTTTGAACATTTAGGGCCTTGCTCTTTCCTTTCTGCACCCCTTTCTTGGGTTTATACTGCTCGTAGGTGTTTTTCTTCTTGTTCTTGGACCTCCGAGGCCCAGAAGAAATCACAAGAGAAGCCTTCCTCAGTTTAGTCTTCATGTTAGACTGCACCGTCACCAGCTTATTCATTAGCCCAGCTAATGTGCATGAAATTTCATTACAGTTGAAATTCATTACAAACTGCGTGAAGGAGTCAGGGAGAGATTGAATGATGAGATCAATTTGGAGGGATAAATCCATATTAAAGTTGAGCACCTCGAGCCTCTCAATCATAGAGATCATCTTGAGGATGTGGTCTCCCACTTTCTCCCCTACTTTCATCCTAGCACTGAACAACTGCTTCGATATCTCATATCTAGCAGTCCTACTGTGCTCTCCATAAAGTTCGGTCAAGTGTGCGAGAATCTGCCTAGCAGAAGTCATTTTCTCGTGTGCTCTCTGCATCTCATTAGTCATTGAGCCCATCATAAAACCACGAAGTAGCACGTCATCCTTGACCCACTTTTCATGGAAGTCAATATCTTCCTGATTACCCCTAGTCCGGATTGGAGCCGGTGGAATGTCCGCCTCCAAGACGTATCCCAGAAACTCCATACTGAGTACAATCATCAGATTCCGCAACTAGTCAACAAAGTTGAGGCCAGTTAGGAGATTCTTTTCAAGTAGTATTGCAAGTGGGTTTTTAGCCATTTTAGAGAGAGATTGTTTCGTTTTTCCGTCTCAGCCGGCATTGGGAGGAACCAATGAATGCGGGCAGCACTTAGCCAGCCTAGCAGGTCGCACTATAAACCCCGACTGAGAACGAATGAAGGGATCATTCCAGAACCATTATTTCGTGAATACTATATACATATAGACCCTTCATCAGATGTCCCGGTTAAGTCTCCGGGTCACGGTAAAGTCAAACCCTATTGTTGATTAGACTCTATACATGTGTTAATGCAAATCAAGACCGACTGATTAATAGTGTATCTAATACGACTATATCAGAACGCTTTGGCCAAAGACTTATGATCTTATTTGCCATTAACCGCATAGGATATTCGCCTACTCACTAACAAGAGATAGAATCCTTTCTTGGCGTACAGTAAAGACTGCTACCTGCATGTATAGTCCACACTTCGAGGTTGACTCAACAATTAAGCAAATGAGTCTAACTACTCTAATGACAAACTAAACGTCACCGACACATCTTCTACTGAACCCTCAAGTCAAAGGTCCACGTATACTATCACAATCTTTCGATTCGTCATCGACTCTCCGAGAGTGAATACCGTGTCACTGAATTAATTATGAGTCGTGTTCGAGTATACTGGTCCCACCAATATACTTATAACTATGCTATCAGGACATGCACACGTCCTAGCACCAGTTATACAAGTCTTACTAAAACTCAATGCCCATTTAAGTTTATTGACTTGCGAGCGATTTACGTAAATAAACAGTAAACACTTCCAGTGCATTTTCTCTTATCTTATAATGAGAATGAAATGTTCGTTTTATTTACATGGACTTCACTTCAATGTTTACCAAATCAAGAATTCATTTGAAATATAATAAACAGTGAATAAATCGTATTGCCTTTTTATTAATTATTCCATAATTACAAGTACAATGCCCCTACTCTTTCATCCCCTTAGTGGCATTCGAGGGCATATTCCTAACAGTCATGTCAACGACCTCCCGAAGCTAACTACTCATTGGGCGCTCTACGCCGTACATTCTTCATACTCAACAGCAATCTACGGAGATTGACTGTACATTCATGTCAAAATTCATAACATCCTTCTTAAAAACTTCCACCAATTATTAAACAATATTATTTTTCAAAAGTGAGAGAAAATACATTATGTTTTGTTCTTGAAAATAATAAACTCATTAAATACCAAACCCCAACTCATTGAGAAGCCTTTATTCTCACTCTACTTTGACTTTTCTAAAAACCCACTAGATGAAGAAGACAAAGAGGAAGAAGAGGCAGATGCTGGTATGAAGTGAAGATTTACCTCAGATACTACCAAGACATAAGACTCATGAAGCTGCATTTAGTATTTCTTTATTTCTTGTGTCAAACTGTATTCTGATTTCCACTGTACTCTTTTGTACATGATGTAATAATTCCGCTGTACTTTTGAATATTTCTTTCTATGGAATAATAAGTCTTAGTTCACCGGGCTAAGATCTGGCACATGTATGCTTGCTAGAAATTTATTACCACAAATGTTATTTTACATAATAACGGTCGCATTCTCGTCTAACCCTGGTGTGGGGGCGCGACAATTAAACCCTGCAGGTGGAATTAATTTTCCAATATTATAATAAAATTCGAGTGGTTATACTCTTGCAAAAGAAATTAATTTATTAAAGGTGTCAGTAGCTTAAATTAATTAATGGAGGGGAAATAATTAATTTAAAAAGGAGTCTAATTAATTTGGGATTTGGGTAGAAAGTACAATATTAATTCTTTAGTGGACTGAGTTGATATTTAGTAGACTCAATATATTAGGAAAGGCCTAGTATGGAAATTGAGGTCTATTAGGAGTCCTTTCCCTAATCCTCCTTAAGATCCCTAAAATAGCCCGTAACAGCTATAAAAAGGGACAAGGGGTTCGGCCGAAACACACTTGTGACAGTCCAAGAAATTCTGATTTTTCATCTTTGTGTATAGTTGTGGATCTTGACTTGTGTCCTTGATTCCACAATTGGATAACACAATATTTTTCTAAAATATCAAAATATTCAAGAAAAATAGAGAGAAATTCATAAGGCTTTTTTGGAAGAAGGTTCGCCTAATCAACTGGTTGTTCGAGGAGGTCCGGAAGATTGTTGCCCACAAGATATCTGGATTTAGGTGGGATATACTCTAGAAGATCTAAAGATAGAAATACAAGAAGGTCAAGGAGAAATTCAAATACTTTGCTTCAAAGGTAACGTATTCTAAGATCTTTCAGATCTAGGGAGAATAATATAAATTATCATGTTTAGACACATAAATATATATTGTTCGTTTAAATTACTTAGTAATCTGTGTAACTAATTATTTGAAGAGCCTAAACGGATCGGATTCTTGATGTCCATTTTTAGTAAACCAAAACCTGCCGCTTTCGTGCTTTTTATTTCCATCAGTAAGCACCCGAGACACGACGGGGCGATACACATACATGCCAACGTAACGAGTCGAATAGGAGGAATATGAGTCTGAATGTAAATGCCCCAAAAATTTAGAAAACTTACAAATGGCCCAAACGTCCTGAAATCATATTTGTGACAAAAAGTTAACATGCAAGTTCACAACACAACTAAACATGTTAATGAACTTGTGGGAACAAAAATCTAACCGTTACTGACTAGATTAACGGAAATTGATACAAACGTGATAAAATCATAGCATCTCTAAATTACTTCGGAACAATCTCCAAGAATGCCCGAAAATAAAATTGCAGCAAGAAAAATGTCACTTAGCATGCGCTAACCAGCTATGTAGCGTGCGCTAAATCTTATGGTCAGCAGTACAGCAGTGTAGTTCGATCAGTTCGGACAAGCCTCAGACGACAGAAAATCCAAAAGTTACAAACAACATACACTTATAAAGAACATCAACATATGAATTCAAGTGTTAATCAAACTCCGATGGACATCCACTCGGGATATAGATAAATGGACTCCAGCGACAACCATGTCGAGGATGATCAAGATAGTAAAAATCATGGAATAATTCAAAATGATCACGAAACTCATCTGTTTCACAAAATATGAGGAAGAGAATATGTTGTAAAATCACAACAAGCAAAAGCGAGTCACTAAATTCTGAAAAAGTGTGAAAATAGGAAAAACGTGAGCATTACATTCCCCTTCTTAAAAAAAGAGGTTCTGCCCCGACACTCGGGAGAAGGAAAGCTGAAAGAAAATCAAAGAGTATAACAAAGGTAATCAAAGCAGCAATTAATGAAAAAGAACTAAGTAGAACATTAGTTATCAAATCTCAGCATAGGCTAAATCCCAATCAAACACTCGGAATCTTCATTTACTACCGCTTGGCTTTCCTAGAGTGAAAACATGAGCTCCGTTTTCAAACATCATAGCAACTACCTCGCAATATATTGCTTGATGTCCTGCTTGACGACACTTCCAACAATTAACTGTTGGAGAACGAGAATTCTCTGGTATGGCCAACACGCTTACAATTAAAGCACTTCTTCACACTGCCCATTTTACCCGTCGAAGACGTAGGATTTTGGATTTGTTTGGGAACTATCTCGCAAAACTGAATTCGATGCCCCTGGAGTCCGCATTTGTAACAAGTCATCTGGGGCGATGGACAATTTGAGCGCACATGGGATGGAACATTGCAGTTGAAGCATCTATCCACCTTACTATAAGTCATCGGTTGGAACTCTTAACACTCACACCCAAACAAGAAAGCGATGCGTTCGAGCGACGAGGGCATTTGGGAACCTTAATTCCTGTGCCACCCAAAAATTTCCCGATGTATTTAGCTTCTTCGGCTTACCAACAGGTTCAATCGTCGAAGAGATCTCATAACATATCGTCCGATCTTGGTACTCCTTCATGGTAGAGTGAATTATTGTCGTACAAACCACATCACGAAATTCACGTCCGCTAAGGTTCGGCATGCTAAAAATATAATGTCATTCAGCACCGCAAATATACCATTAGATAATAACACAAAACGAATTATAAATTCTGGTGTTACCTCCCTACGTAATAATATTGTCACTATGCGTGCACTTTAGGAAAACAAAACTTTTCAAAAAGGCGGCGAGTCAAGTTTCACCCAGAAACTTGCCAACAATACTTCTTTACTTAGAAGAGAAATTTTATTTCGCATATCAACTTTGGAAATCATATTTGAAGAATCAAAACCATTTATGTTTTTAAAACTTCAAAGACGCCGTCTCTAAAAGTAGACATTTCAAAAATACAAAAGTTAAGGTCATTCCTCTTCCACCAAATGTTTGATCGAAGGCATATTTTTCCACTGAAGTACGTGACCATTTGTCGAAATGATGTTAAGTCATAGGTTTTCAAAATATTTAAAAATTCAAAATACCATTTTAAATAGTTTACCCGCACAATGCTACAAGCACCTTGTTTTATGAAAAATATTTTTATGCGAGTTGTAATACTCTCTAATGTCTAAATTAAATTCATGATCAACATGTGATGCTACCACTACCTCAAATAGATTTCAAACACCCGGATAATGCGCACATTTCATATTCAAGACAATAGTGCCAAAGTCAAGTTCCAGCTCCTCGCACAAAACTAAACAAGTTAGCACAACAACATTATAACATACATATGAGGAGACTTACAATTGAGGATCGCCTGAAGATGATGTCGGAACCACAACACTAATCACAACTATGATGCGCGCGGCTTATACATTACATGGACTTGACCCTATGGCCTAGGTTTTCTGCAAACCTAAGCTTTGATACCATATTCTGTAACACCCCCAGTTCGAATCGAAAATATTACAGCATCGTAGACCCTTCTCGTAAGGATCTACAAGGATATACACCTTATATTACAATGGCCCAATGACCACAGAGGTAAAAAGATACGACAATAGACCGAGAAGGTCACCCGACAATAAAACAAAACCATCATGGACAACAACTACATATCAAGGCTAAACATTTAATGCGTAAGAAAAATAATAATTCAATTCCACAACACAACTCGCACCAATGAAAGGGTGATTAACCGACAAATATAGCCCTTGATTACAACAGAGATGAAAGAAAAAGACTTTGACTCTTGTGTGATTAGCATCGCCGGCCTTCATCCTTTGTCCAGTGCTACTGAGATGCAGAGACCTGAATGCATAACAGGCACCCACCCCCCGAGTACTCGAGGTTTATCAAACTAGAATTTTGCAAGTGCAAAAACATAATATACAAGCTGTAAAGAAATATTCACACCAGTCCAAACGAGTCACAAGTGCATCACAAATCACAAGATTCAGACATCACCACAGGGTATATGCATATGCAAGAATGCCAATCATTCGTACAATAACATCTTCTCAAAGAGAATTAGAAAGACAGGGTTTTCTAGAAATGCCCCTTGAGTCCAGAGGATTAGTTCAATCCTATGGAAATACCTTTGAAAATCATTTTAGTAAAATAGTTGAAAAATATCATTGTTGAATCGGTCTGACTTAAATGATTCAAGAAGATTCAAAAATCTAACGAAAACACTTTAGAGAGTAGTTTTCAAAATCTCTCGCGGTCCTTGACCCAATATGCAGAAACACTTTAGAAAGTTGTTTCAAAATCTCTCGGGTCCGTGACCCAATATGCACTTTCTTAGCGAATTTCTTCTTAAGACCATCAATGACTAATTAACTCTCGGAGATCTCGTCATAAACCGTGGCCGTTTAGTCTTTTATTTTCTTATTAATATCAATATTTTTAGAAAAGGTTTGAAAATGATTAAAAAGGCACAATTCATTTGGTATCATGGTATTAGATATCACGCAAGTATCCTCCGCTCTGAAGCCTTCTTGGAGCCTCCCCTAAAACATATGTGCACCGGCGTTCACTACATTATGGTGGTCGCACCCTTGTATATGTCGCCGCACTGGCGTCACTCCTACAAGAGCCACCCCTTACAACATGCATTAGGCAACACCGTCGTTCCACCATCCACAAGAGCCACTCCTTGTAGCATACATAGATCGGAGTCCACATCTCCACCCTCTGCGGCTTCGGATACGACATACCACACAAGCACATATTTACATTGGCAAACCACAACGTCAAGTATTCATGTTAGCAAACCACACAAAGTTCAACCAACATTTCATACAATCTCAACATACGTTCGAGGCAAATCACATAACAATTCACATCTACATAATCTATCGGACAATCAATATTGCAACCATAAGGGTCTCATACCCTAGTTCACATATATCAATTTCACGAGAAGTCACAAAGTCGAACGTACTCTAAACAACCACCACTAGAATCAAACCACATATCATTTGATCCCCGTAATCCCAGAGCAAAGGAGTTTACCAATATATATATATATATATATATATATATATATATGTACAAACTCACATAAGCATCCATTCATAATAAAATGATACACACTTGTTCACGTAAGGACTTGTGAGGAATATAATTCGTATGGCAAGGTACTTGCCTCGATACCCAAATACTCCAACGAACACGGCTCGATTGGACAGCCCCGAAAACCTACAACCTCTGCAAGAAACAACGACAACACAATCACTACTAGAATAAGGACCGATATTTACAGAAATCAGACTCAACATTCGAAGAAAACTCATTGAAACATTTAATCGAACATTAAATGTTCAAGGTTTCTCAAGAATGCAAAAGCCTTCAACCGAGTTGAATGAATACAAGATATGGATATACAATCCATAGAATATGACCAACAACTTCAAATAACGCCAACCTATTTATTAGAATCTGACTAGAATCAAAATCAAGAACAAAAACCTAAAAAGTCAACTCTAGGGATTCAAGATCATTATCCGATGAAGAACAAAGGATTAGATGGTGTTAATCCTTGCTAGGAACTCAAATGCACTGATAGATGATGAAATCTCGACCAACCCTCGCGCCCAACTCGCCCCGTTCGACCACACCAAAAGGAAGAAGAAAAAGAGTAAAAAATGATGAAGAAAGTATGTTGCCCGCATATATAGGCCACAGTATGTTACCTGCACAACGCCTCAAGGTTAGCGTACGTAACAGACCTTACGTACGTAACAACTAAATATTACGTACGTAATTCTCTACTCAGAGCTCACTGCCCCGATCTACATGTAAGTTAACGTACACAACTGTCCCACTGTTATGTACGTAAACAACAAATAACGTACGTTATGCTCCTCATGCAGCATATGCTAAAGTCTCTTCAAAGGCCACTGCCTCAACCAACAGCTATGTTAACATACGTTAACTATGCACATAGTGTAACACCCCAAATCTCATAAGGGATGTTACACGCCGTAGAACCTTTACAAGGTCTACCAGGCTAACACATGACACACAATCCACAAAAGAAATCCCATAATACGCATTAATATTAATTAGGGCCGTGGCCTCAGCCGAAACATTTTGATTCAACGCTAATAAAACATAGAGTGAAATGTATTCAATACCCACGCAGGGGACTTCAACAACATCATTAACCAAACATACGTTTACTTGACTACACCAACCAACAAGTGATTAAACATAATAAAAGAAATAACCTGACTCGAGCCTTATCATCATGCTGGGCCATCCTTTCCATGCGTGTCCCGTGCCGGCTCCTCAGCTCGCCCGATACCTGAAATGCATGAAACGCATTTCCCCCATTTAAGGGATTAGCGTTCGAATAGCTTGTGTAAGTACAAATTTACATAACATTATATATGAGTACAATCCAACATGAAAAATACATTTGAAAATACTAGAAAGACAATATTCCGGAAACCCCTTAGTATCGACCCCCAAAGTCCCCGTCGGACCTTCCCCAGGTGGGAAACTACTTCCACGGTCGTACCCCTTAGTAGCGACCCCCAGTGGTCCCTTCAGACCATCCCCAGGTGGAAAAACCCATCAACATACACACGCACACATTTATCACAACTTTTCATCAATGTCGAATTTACATTCTACATAATACTATGTAAAGTAAGTACTTGCCTTGAATCACACGACGTGAAAGAAACGGTGAAAGGAAAAGGTTCCGTCCGAATAATCTTCACAATAACGCTCTTATCACATTAATGATATAAAATCAACCACAACGTTGCGGAAACGCAAGGATTCATCCTAGTTCTACCCACTGGGACAATTCATCGGTCACTACGAAGGTATCATCGAATATACTTGATAAATAATGGAAATATCGGTGTTTATTCCATAAAACATCAAGGAAAATAAAGGCTTACAAGTATATAACTGAAATCAAGCAACAGTTGATGATGAATCGGATTAAAAGGGTCAAATCACAAGAAATCCCCAAAATTTCCCAAAAATCTCAAAACAAGGGTTCTAGGGATCCTTACCTCGATTCGGGTGGTGGAAGACGTTAAGAAGTTGATAAATTCGCACAAGGAATGCAAGGATGTTAGTGGATGATAATATTTAGCCAAAATCGGCTCCAACCCTCTCCTAATATCGCCCAAGTCCGGATGGAAGAAATATGGATGAAAAATGACGAAGTTAAACTGCTGCTGTCCTACATATATCAGACAGACTTAGCGCGCGCTACACAAAAAGTTTAGCGTGCGCTAACAGGATGCAGAATGCAGTCAGAGACTTATGTCCTCCCATTAGCGTACGCTAAGGTTAGCAATTAGCGTACATTAACGGCTAATTAGTGTATGCTACCTGGTTCAGTTTAAAAATACTGAACCTTTTGTCCAGTTCCAGAGTACTCTGCCTAGATGCATTAGCGTACGTAATAAAATAAGTCTAGCATGCCCTAGATATACCCTCATAGCGTCCGCGATGGATAAAATGTTAGCGTGCGCTAACTGTTCGTGAGCAGAGTTCAGTTAGGAAACTCGGCCAGACTGTACCCGACTCGGAAGGCATGAAACTTGACAGATACCAGTGAATAATGAGACATGACAAGAAAACAACAACATGAAAGCACAATCTCCCAATCCAAATGTCCGAGTCCAACCAAACAACAGAACGGACAACAATTCTTAAAGGTGATACCCAAAACTATAATATATTACAGAACATCCCAAACTCTCGAGAATCACAACTCAGGGCAAACTAACAATCTCCGAAAATTGTAACGAATCCAGAAATATTAAAGGAACTTACCGACGAAATGAAATGTCGGTGTAGGACGAGATTTACGAAAATCGAGTTTAAACGTAGAAAAGTTACACAATAATCTAAATCTCGTAAAAACAACTCCGAAGCTCATTCAGATGAGCACGAACGCAGAGCAAAAGAACCTCAGAATATCAAAACACATACAAGCGAGTCGTCCGAAATGAAAATACACTAAAAATAGAAATTACTAATAACAGAAAGTGCAGATATTACATTCATTCAACCTAAAAATAAGTTTCGTTCCGAAACATACTAAGCGAATAACTCAAGGTATCTCGACTTCATATTCTCTTCCGTCTCCCACATGGCTTCCTCTGATCCATGTCTCGACCATTGCACTTTAACCAAAGAAATGGTTTTGTGCCTCAGTTGCTTCAGACGATGCTCCAAAATCTGAATCATTCTCTCTTCAAAAGTAATGTCGGAACCCAACTCAATCTCTCCAAAATCAATAATATGGCTAGGGTCTGGTACATACATCCTAAGCTGGGAGACATGAAACATGTTATGCATATGACTCAAGGACGGCGGCAATCCTAATCGATATGCAAGCTCTCCAACTCTCTCTTAAATCTCGAATGGTGAAATATATCTAGGACTAAGTTTACCCTTCTGGCCGAAGCGGTAAACTCCCCGAGTCGGCGACACTTTCAACAAGACATGATCTCCAATCTCAAACTCTAGCGGTCGACGACGCGTGTTGGCATAGGACTTCTATCGACTCTGGGCCATTAACAATCTACCACGAATCAAGGCGATCTTCTATCTCGTCTCAACGACTAAATCAGGTTCGGTGCCAATCAATTCAGATGTGTCATCCCAACACAATGGTGATCTGCACCTTCTTCCGTACAATGCCTCAAAGGGTGCCATTTTGATCGAAGCGTGCCAACTATTGTTATACGTAAACTCGATCAATGGCAAGTGCGCTTCCCTATCATCTTTCTAGTCTAAGGCACATGCTCTCAACATATCCTCAAGTGTCTGAATCATCCGCTCCAACTATCCGTCAGTCTGAGGATGGTAAGATGTACCGAGTCTCAATTCAGTTCCTAGAGCCCGATGAACAGCCTGCCAGAAATGTGATATAAATAGGCCATCTCGATCCGAAACAATACTCTTAGGGGTCCCATGCAACCTCACGATCTCTGCAATAAACACTTGGGCTAGGTCGAATAAACACAGGAAACAAACATCGTACGAGGATATGACAATCATGGCTCTTCAGTTTAGTTAACTTGTTCTCTTTGAAGTTAACACATCTCCCTATATTTCCAGCACATCCTGTGGGTTACCTTGAAGCCTTCGTCCATGATAAAATCTCAGCGTTTTGCTCAGGGGTGACCGTGTAAGCAGCTTTCGGCATTTTGTGTTTAACCTTCCCTTCCTTCAACCATAAATGTTTTCTAATGTTTATTTCTTTTAAATCAATGCATGCCTTAGGGCCGTCTTTAGTCTTCCTTTCCCAACATAACACTGTACCGACAACACTTTCACAAACATTTTTTTCTACGTGCATCACATCTAGGTAGTTCCTAATCGAAAACTTACTCCAATAAGGTGGATCCCAGAAAATACTTTTGTGGGACCACTACTTATACCTGTCAGGTCTTTTAGGACTTGCCGCTACTAATCAGGATGGTTGATCAACTGCCCAAAATCATACTAATTCAGAATAGCTAAATTTTCCTCACCAGTCCACCCCCATGGTGGATCACCAACCTCTTCAGTCCCATCAAATGCTGCAACATACGTATTCCAGACATGTGTCCTCTCAAGCCATATATGGTAACGCATTCTGATAACCTTCCGATAATGATACCTTGCGTAGTCTGCATTCAAGCACACTGGACATCCTCTATATACACTAATAACAGATCCAGGTAGCGTCCCGTACTTAGGAAAATCACTGATGGTACCGGTACATATATCACGTAAGTAGAACATCTCATGTGAGTAACTGTCGTACGTCGGATGACCTTGCTCCCACAACAACTTCAACTCCTCTATCAAAGGTCTCAAATAAACATCAATACACTTTCCTGGATACCCAGAGCCAGGTACTAAGAGAGTTAACATATTATACTCCTTCTCCATCCACATCTATAGAGGAAGGTTGTAAGGAACCATTACCACCGGCTATATACTATACGAAAGACTCATGTTGTTAAAAGGGTTGAATCCATCAGATGCAAGTCCGAGTCTTCCATTTCGGACATCTGATACAAATCCTGGAAACTCCCTATCTATATGCTTCCAAGTCTCTCCACCAGAAGGGTGTATCATAGTATCCTCGTCAGTCACGCGAGGCTCAGTGTGCCATCTCATTGCCTTGGCTGTGTGAGGAGACATGAAAAGCCTCTCCAATCTATCTTTCAGAGGGAAATACCAAAGAACCTTCATATATTTCTCTTTACCAGAAGGAGTGAACTTATACCTCTCTGTGTCACATACCAGACATCTCTTTAGGTCTTCATTAGGCTTTCCCCAAAATAAAGCACAATCATATATGTAGACGTAGATCTTGATGTACGATAGCCCAAGACCTTTTAGGATACGTCTCATTTTACTGTGATTACTAGGAAGATGATGACCTTCTGGGAGCATTTTCCCTGTAAGTTCCAAATAATCATCCACAATCATGGGGAATAATGGAATTCAATCTTTCACCGTGGTAAATCCAACATATGTATTTATCCCAAAATTTATTCTTTACTAGAAGAACCTTCATAGATTTCTCTTTACCAGAAGGAGTGAACTTATACCTCTCTGTGTCATATACCGGACATCTCTTTAGGTCTTCATTAGGCTTTCCCCAAAATAAAGCACAATCATATATGCAGCCGTAGATCTTGATGTACGATAGCCCAAGACCTTTTAGGGTACGTCTCATTTTACTGTGATTACTAGGAAGATGATGACCTTCTGGGAGCATTTTCCCTGTAAGTTCTAAATAATCATCCACAATTTTAATCGAGATTTTGTTCTCCACCTTGACTTTCATAGTCGCTATGACACTATCAAGAACCATCATGTGACACCCAGGATAAAGAAGAGTATGTTGGAGCTGGATTAGCTTGTTGTATCTATCAACAAAAATTCTGTTAACGGGTATCAATGTAGGCGTTTGGATGACTGGTTGATCATCTATATGGTATTCTTGACCTTCAGCCGATACGTTCCTCTCGTAATAACCAAACACGTCATCAATCAACCTTCTTGTGGGGTCATTGGATGTGCTACCATTGTACTGTCCGTGATCATGGGGAATAATTGAATTCAATATTTCACCGTGGTAAATCCAACATGTATATTTATTCCAAAATCCATTCTTTTTCAAGTGCTCCCATACGACATCAAGTGTAAAACGGTACATATCGCTGCGACATTTACATTTATTGCATGGACAGTAATGAATCATATGTTAGTCCTTGAAAATGATGAAGACTATCCTCACTGTATCAACACGAGTCTTTGCTAGCGCGCTTTGTCCTCACTCACGCGCACCCTGAGAAACTTCCCAGGGGGTCACCCATCCCTTACAACTACTCCAGGCCAAGCACGCTTAACTTTGGAGTTTCTATGAGATGGATACCAGAAAAGTAGATGCATCTTGTTGGTATGAGTAGTCCAAATCAATTTTAACCACTTTCTAGTGGCAGCGCAAAGCCACGTACTAAGCGACAGGAGGACATGAGGGGCTGCACCACTAGGGTTCCACGGGTTGGGGTGTTAAGCCCGGCCAGTTATGTTCTCCCGAGTCGAAGGTGATGACGTTGGATGCAAAGGATTCCCAACAACCCCCCAGCGTACGCCAGAAGACTCGAACCCGCGGCCTCGCTCTGGTACCAAGTGTTAGTCCCTGAAAATGATGAAGACTATCCTCATTGTACCAACACGAGTCTTTTCTAGCGCACTTTGCCCTCACTCACGCGCACCCTGAGAAACTTCCCAAGGAGTCACCCATCCCATAACTACTCCAGGCCAAGCATGCTTAACTTTGGAGTTTCTATGAGATGGCTACCAGAAAAAAAGATGCATCTTGTTGGTACGAGTAGTCCATATCAATTCATTTAACCACTTTCTAGTGGCAGCGCAAAGCCTCGTACTAAGTGACAGGCGGACATGAGGGGCTGCACTACTAGGGTTCCGCGGGTCGGGGTGTTAAGCCCAGCCAGTTACGTTCTCCCGAGTCGAAGGTGAGAACGCTGGATGCAAAGCATTCCCAACAACCCCCCAGCGTACGCCAGAAGACTCGAACCCGCGACCTCGCTCTGATACCAGGTGTTAGTTCCTGAAAATGATGAAGACTATCCTCACTGTACCAACATGAGTCTTTTCTAGCGCGCTTTGTCCTCACTCACGCGCACCCTGAGAAACTTCTCAGGGGGTCACCCATCCCATAACTACTCCAGGCCAAGCACGCTTAACTTTGTAGTTTCTATGAGATGGCTACCAGAAAAGAAGATGCATGTATAAATAGTCCAAATCAATTGATTTAACCACATTCTAGTGGCAGCACAAAGCCCCGTACTAAGCGAAAGGTGGACATGAGGGGCTGCACCACTAGGGTGCCGCGGGTCGGGGTGTTAAGCCCGGACAGTTACGTTCTCCCGAGTCGAAGGTGAGGACGCTGGATGCAAAGAATTCCCAACATCATACTATCACTATCATGCTCCTTCACAAATCGAATAAACCCTTGCATTCCATGTATGACCCTTGGATTCCATTTTTGCAGACCAATCCAACTTTTATCCATCCTATAATAAAAATAACAATATTACACATTGTATTTATCGAGAACATACAAAAATTACGACTACAATCATCATAGCACGAATTCAAGATGTCAAATCCATATATATATATATATACACACTAGGGCTGGGATAGTTCGGTTTCTTGAAAAAAAAGCAAGGAACCGAAGTTCCAAATGTGTTATGTAATTCGGGTTCGGTTCCTGACTTTTTTCTCCAGGAACCGAATTTCTAGGAACCGAAGTAATTTTACCAAAAAACCGAAAAACCGAACCGAAATTTACAACCCGAAATTTTCAGAAATAACCGAAAACCCGAAATTTTTCATTACTTGATTAATTTTCAGAAATAACCGAACCGAAATTTTTTTTGTTACTTCAGAAATAACCGAAATTTTCATAAATAACCGGAAAACCCGAAATTTTCAAAAATAACCGGAAAACCCGAAATTTTGTTCGGTTATTGTCACTAATTTCGGGTAGTACGGTTATTGAAATTTTAAAATTACAAGAACCGAACCCGAACCCGAAATTTATTGCAGGACCCGAACCCGAAATTTATAAATAATTTTTTCCTAAAAACCCGAACCGAACCGAACCGAAATGTCAATTTCGGTTCGGATCTTCGGTTATTCGGGTCCAAAGTCCCAGCCCTACACACACACCAAGAAATATTCGAGAAAATGAACTAATTCTTAAACATGTTCATAATCATTCAAATAGATATACCATATGCATAATATAATTATAACTGATATTAAAATTCAATAAACATACCCTCAATATGATTTCTTGAATGATCAAACCAGAGAAAATTGTTCTTTTTCGTTTTCTTGTTTTGTAATTTTCGAATGTGTTGTAAATGGTGTCTTGAAGTGTTAGATGGTGACATATTCTGCACAAAAAAACATGTAAGACTTTAGCCGACGACATGTCGTCGGCTAAAGTATACTAGCCGTCGACTAAACATCTTTAGCCGACAGCATGTTGTCGGCTAAAGTCTCGTAGTCCTCGGTTAAACTACAGAACTTTAGCCGACGACTAACATGACTTTAGCCGATGACCAAAAGCAAAGTCGTCAGCTAAAAATCTTTATCCAATAACTCAAACGCTGTCGGCTAAACCTTCGGCCTTTAGCCGATGACTTCCAGCGGCCGTCGGCCGTTCTCCCGCTAGTTGTCGGCTAAAGTGTTATTTTTGGTAGTGTACCCCCTCCATAACACATAGAATTAATTTATCCATGTTTGTTTTGGAATAGAAAATGAACCAGTTTTCATCAATTAACAAACTCATTTCAGTCTCATTACAGAAGACTTGAATGAGTTGTTCCGTAGAAAGAGGGTAGTACCAATCACTCCTCTCCACAAGTTCCTTCAAAAAATTGAAACTAAGGATCTTCAATCTCTTCGAGTCCTTATACACAGAAACAATTGAAAGCTTGTCAACGTGCTTTCTTACTGACTTGAGTTGTTCTTTGTTCAGGTTGAATGGATTGTTTTCCTTGAGGTTGAATTTGTATTGAATGTCTGTTTCTTCAAGGATTTCCTTTGCTTCTTCAACCTCTCAGATGCTGGGGAGCTCAGGTAGAGGTTTTTCAGGAGTTTATTCTTCTTCTTGAATAATGATCAGTTCTCTGGACTGATCTGCAGGAGCTGGGGAGGTGATGATTGGTGTTGGAACTGCGATGACTGAGACTTCAGGTATGTCGGTTTGGTGATCTCCAGGCAGGTTTTTGTCTGAGGACTCAGACGAGTAATATACCAATCCTCTCTGTCTCTTGGAGGATTTAGGTGACGAAACTTGTCTGACATCTTCCTTTTCAGGTGACTTTCACTTTCTGAAAATTTTGGTTAAGGGAAGATTGTCACACTATTCACTCACTTCATGGGCAGGTGCAACTGGCTTTTCTTCAGCTGCAGCTAACTTTTCAGTCAAAATTTTAGCTGCAGTAATCTCAGTTGGGGTTGGATCAGGCAGGGAAATCTAAGCTGCAGTTGGGATGGATACGGTTGATTAAACTTCATTCCCATCTTCCGATTCTGTTGCTTCCTTGTAGGATGAAGTTCCCAATTTCATATTCGCAAGCATCTCTAAGGCTCTTGGTTGATGAGTTGAATATTTTTCCAATGCAGCAAGGTCTAGGTGACCAAGTCTTTTGCTAGTGTGAAATGTCTCTGCTTTTCCTTTTGTTTTTTTCAAAAACTCAAGAATCCACCTTACTTTTGTGCCAAAAGCAAATTTCTACCTGAATTTTTTGGCATTGGAATCCCAGCTAGCTTTGTTAACTTCTCTGACTAACTGCCTGAAGATGTAGTCAGTCCAGTTAATCCTCTGCTTTTGCATCATAGCTCCAATTACAGTATATTTGGACAAGGACATTTGGTCAAAGCACCCTAACATACCCATGACTATTTTGTTGGTTATGTCTATCATGTACCAAAATTCTTTCCGCACATCTGATTTTCAGGTAGTGTTTTTCATCTTCATGGGTAGCTCAGGCAACTTTATCCACTACCATATGTCCAGGGGGTTTGGTTTTAGGTCTTTGACTATAATTCCTCAGTTCTCTAGTTTGAGAGGATGGGTTCTCCAAAATTCGATCTCTCAATTCCTCTTTCAGTGACTTCGGCTTTCTTATAGTAGCAGATTACGACTTTCTTATAGAGTTCTGATGGATTGATGTCCAAATAGTGGTAAATACCGTTCTTCTTCATGCTGAGAATTAAATCCGCCATTTGTAGGGTGTTGTTCGCCTCCAGGAGCCCTAAGAAGTCTACCACAATATTGAAAATACTCTGCTCTTTCACCATCTTGAGGTTGATGTTCTTGAAATAAGTCGCCACGTCTATTTCTGCAAATTTTTGGGTTTTTTAGTGTAGCGAGATTCTAGATTTTTGCTTTTCGGAAAAACTAGGGGTTTTGCTTGAAAACTTGGGAAGGCGATAAGTTTTTGTGAAATGATTTAAATCGTCTTAAGTAGCCACACCAGGTTTTAAAATATAATTAAATAAAGAAGTGGGGGTTCGTGTGATTGATTGGACAACGTGATGTAGACGTGGTGTTAATGGGAGCCTGCGTCTTAACCCACGTGTAATATTTAAATAAATTAATATTTTAAAGGGAATTGGAAACTTAGCTGGTTGACCGTTTGACTTCTGATCAGCTAGTTTTCTTCATCATGGCTGTGATTCTAATCAGCTAACTTCTTGCATCTATGATTTTGATCAGCTAACTTTCTGCATCATGGCTGTGATTTTGATCAGCTACCTTTCTGCATTATGGCTGTGATTCTGATCAGCTACCTTTATGCATCATGGTTGTGATTCTGATCAGCTAACTTTTTCGAACTCTAGCCGAGTTTTACATCAGCTAACTTTTTCGAACCCTGGCTGAGTTTTACATCAGCTAACTTTTCGAACCCTGGATGAGTTTCCTTCAGCTAACTTTTCGAATCATGGCTGATTTTTCTTCATCTTCATATTTTCAGCTAGGCACTAGATTCCCAATCTAGAAGTCCAAGATCCCTGCTTAGTTCGAGAAACCTTTCTTCTGGTAAGGGTTTTGTGAATATATCAGCTATTTGATACTCTGCGCTGACTCTTTCCACCCTTACTCTTTTTTTAAGCACATGGTCTCTGATGAAATGATGCTTGACATCTATGTGTTTTGTTCTCGAATATAGGATTGGATTGTTTGTTATAGCAATTGCGCTATTGTTGTCACACCATATTTCGACTTTATTTGCAATGATCTTGTATGTAACATCCCCAAAATCTTGGGTAGCTACATCGCCAAGGATCTGTCATGGGGCCCACTAGGCCAGGTTATTCGTCTTACATCACAAGGACTTTTGGTAAAATAACAATATTGAAACTGATAATAAATTCTCATCATACGAACAGGAAAATCGAAGTACACACGCTTTCAAAATTTAATACATGCTATTTCTTTCCGAAATAAATGCCAAGGGAAAATCTAACTTTATCCAGTCGCCGTTGTCAAGCATGCCCCATCCCTTAGCATTCCCAAGCCTGTATTTCTGAAGTTCCTGCAACTGGCAAGTATAACAATACCAGCCCATACCCGGGTTAGTCATAACACATCACAACAATATGCTCATATGTACGAATTTTGCAGTTCCAAAAGTATCAGCTCACAACACATATCACATATACATACAATAAACATAAACACCTATCCCCAATATCCGGATAGTGCAATTTCTACCACCCCCAATACCCAGATGCACACCCCCAATATCCGGGTGCGGTCGTTATAAATTTCTTTTGTTTCCACTGGAACGGCATAACTTTGCATCTCTTCACATTCATCACATAATACACAGATTCACAGCATCACAATTGGCACAACATAATTAATACACAATGAACACATAAAATTGCAATAATGCTAGGGCCGAGCAAGTTGAACGAACTTGTCTTGTGATTCATTGATAAGATGATTCCAGTTAAATCTCGAGAGTCCGGTCGTCCGCTTTTGGGCAAGGTTTCGACCTCTTAATAATAATAATATGCTATTAGCATTTTGTTAAGGCGTCTCAATTTAATTTAACGACTCACCCTTTATTTTATCTTTTACCAAATTTCAACAAAATCATCGTCTAAAAGTGTCTTGGTAAATAGCTCTAGACATCATCCTTGAATATTTGAAAAATATTTTCAACGATTTACAATATAAACATTACTTATACAGTTTTAAATCAAATGATAATTCTTTTAATTTATTTAACAAAGTAACATTGAGAATAATTTCAATTTATTAACCTCAAATATTCACAAAGGTAATACTTAATAACTTGAGTTGAAATAAAAATCCATTTCCTCCATTTCAAATATTGCTTGGAATAATTTATATAAGAACATAAATTCATTTATTCCGGTTTAATTATTTTGTATTTGCATTTATAGAAAATGATACTTAAAATTGCCTTCAAAAATCTAAGTATGTCATATAGGTGGATATTAGATCGATTGTTCATATGGTCTACTAAATTATTTAAGTTTAATTAACACGGAAACAGGGTCGGAAATTTTATCATTTCCAAAAATTAAAACAAAAATTATTAAATGTAGATAAGTACATCAAGAAAAAAACGCATGAAACGGAATCGAAGAATGATTTACGGATCAAAAGTTATTCGCGATTTAAGCTACGTTTTTACACCTAAAATCAGCCTTGACTCGTCCAAAATGACTCGTTTTACATGTCTAAATGATGTCTAATCTGATATTTCAAAATTTAAGATCTTATTCATGTATTTTATCTACAAAACGCACAAATAAGATATCAAAACCTACTTAATAATTGGTAGATAATCGAACTCAAAGATAGCACCTCGATCTGGAATTTCAGTAATTCACTGGGGATTTTAATCGGACAGGTTCCAGTCAGTCTGTCGGGAAAGCTGGTCTGACTCGCCTGAAAACGACTCCATATCGTCGGCAAAATGGACTCCGATCGGAAATATAAAGAGGTATATTTATAAATAATGGGTGTCTATATATAGTTACATAAGTTGTGCGTGGGAAAAGGCTGTATTTATAGGACACAAAACAGGTGCCCTGGCCGAGCCACGTGCGTGGGCCCTGCCAAGTCACTATCGGCAGCCCTGGCCGAGCCACGTGCGTGGGCCCTGCCGAGTCACTATCGGCAGACCTGGCCGAGCCACGTGCGTAAGTCCCACACGGAAGCTTCCTGACGCCTGCCGACCGTTGACGCACGCAGTGACGCACGGTGCATGGCAGTTGACAGTCTCCACTAAATTGATCATAACTTTTTCGTTCGGACTCCGATTGACTCGCTGTTTAAACCATTGGAAAGCTAACTAAATTCTATACAACACTATTATTTTCAGAATTTTTGAACTCCTCAGAAATCCGTGGTGATTTTTTAAAGTTGATACTTGTCCATGATACTTCCCAGAAAATATCCAAATATATATTTTAAAATTTATTATTCAATAATACCATAATAATTCATTTAAATCAATATGTAGCTTTTATATATAATTTCACTAATTATTGGCATATAATAGTATTTACTTTATAATTTATATAATGTAAAATACTGGGATTTTACATACTCTCCCTCTGAAAATAAGTTTCGTCCCGAAACTTGGAAGGAGGTTATCATCATTAAGTCATTCTCGAGTACCTTTCCCAATCTTTACTGAAAAATCCTATCGGAGAATATGACGTTGTGCACCTCCAGGTTGTAATATCCGCGTTTTCTATTTTTAGTAATTTCTATTTTCAGTGTATATTCGTTTCGGATAACTCGCTTGGCACTGTTTTGGAATTCTGAACCTATTTTGTTCTTGGAGTTTCTCCGCTTAGACAGGTCTCGATGATGCTTTTACGTAATTCCATCTTGTGGTATATTTTGTCTCATGCGTATTCGATTCTCCTTTAACTCGTTCGATTCCGTCACTTTCTTACTTCCATGAGTTCGTATGCTTGATTAGAGCATGTTGTGAGTTTCGGATGGTTAATCCGACGTTGTGTCGTGATTTTCGGATGTTTGGGCCGTTTTTGTAAATTCCTAGAAATTTAGGGAATTTGTTCCTTGTTCAACTTTGGTTGTGTACCTCAGATCGTTTTGGGGTTCCGTACTTCCATTTCGTGTTATTGTTGCCCAAATATCGATTCCTATTGCTTTTATTCTCTTTCCGGATCATTTTTTCGTCATTTTGGGACCCGAGGGGGGGTGTGGGCCGCGACACAAGGATTGTGCGCCGCGGCACACATATTACCCAGTTGTTGGCCGAGCAGGCTGTACCGTGTGCCGCGGCACAAGGATTGTGCGCCGCGGCACACAACCGAGTCAAGCCGCGACACACTTGTCGGCCGCGCACACCGTGTGGCACTGCCGCTAAAACCTCTTGTACCGCGTGCCCGGCAGATCCGTGATGCCGCTGCACATGCCGAGTCTGTGACGCGGCACACTCAGAATGAGCCGCGGCACAACGAGCGGTCAGCCGACCACTGGGCGCAATTTTTGGCCCTGTGCCGCGGCACAGTTTAGCTGAGCCGCGGCACACAATGCGGTCAGCGCTATAACTGTGCGTTTTCAGCGAGATTCGCACATTTTTTTTCCTCCCTTCCACCGTGCGCGAGAGAGAGAGGGTTGAGAGGGGGATTTCTTCTCCATCCACCCTTTTGATTGTGTGTTTTTCTTCATCTTCCTTCGATCGTGTAGCTCGGATTGTGGATCTAGCACGTGTTCTTCGGATTATAGGGCTTGAATCTTCAAGAGGTAAGAACCCCTTTAACCCTAGTATGATTTTTGGGGAGGGTTTGGTGGTGATCTTGTGTTTTAATCCGAATTAACCGATGTTGTTGTTAGATTTTGATAGTACTCTCGTGACCCTTGGTTTTCTTGTTTTTGGTTGGGATGAAATCCCGTTAGTTCGCCGTTAACCGATTTCAATTCCCTGCGCACTCTTGGTGTTCGAGAAATTGTCCCAACGGGTAGAACTAGGAGTAATTTCTTCGTATTCATGAAGTGAGTTTGATTGTATATCATTATTGTGTTAGGGTCGGATTTGAGGGGATTGTTCGGACCGAAACCTATTCCTTCGTCGTCTCCTTCGCGTCGTATTACCAAGGCAAGTACCTCGATATACGAATTTTAACTGCGTGAAATCATTGTTGTTGAAGTGTATGAGTTTATATGGATGTATATATATATATGTATGGGTATATATATATATATATATGTGTGTATTTATATATAGTTATATGATAAATATATGTATGTATATACGTATATTGATATATATGCTTATGTCGGTGATCGACGAGTGTTGAATTCTAACACTAGTTGACGTACTCAACAGGGATTGATGGACGAACGATAGTTATTCGTATAATATAGCAAGGTTATATATATATATCTATATATCTATATATATAAATGTATATATATTCGGTTGAGTCGCAATATAGAGATATATGTGCGGTGTTGATTGAGTTTGTTTGATAACGTGCGTGTTATTGGTTATTTGGGTGGTTATGGACTGGCGGAGAAATTGTGTGACTTGATGTACCGAGTTGAAAATTGTTGTGACGTTTGTCCGTGTGCTTGATGTTTGAACAATGTGGATACTTGTTGTGAGAAACGTCATATCCGGGAACCTCTGAGGGCGGGGCGTGCACTCCGGCCTGGTGTACGCTGCAATGTGCGGCTCCATATGGGTGGTGAACGCCGGTGTTACATAATGCGTGTGTCAAGGGGCGGCTCTTGCGGGAGTGATCGCCGGCGCAGTGACATGTTCAAGGAGCGGCCGACATAGTGGATTGAACGCCGGTGCACAGGTGGGCAGTGGAGGCGCCTGGCAGGCTTATTGGTTACGGGTATTCGAGTGATAGCTAAGACCCCGTTACCGAACGATGTTCGTATCTAAAATCTTTCAAACTCTCTCTTAACGTTTGTCTTGATATAGACCGCGATTCGTGTTTTTTTTGAAAGCTTGTTTCAAATTGTTTTTAAAGCGTTGGTATCAGGGTTAGTTAACCACAGAGGTTTGACGAAATCTCCGAGGGTTAATTAATCGGGGGTCTTGAGCAGGATATGTCGAATGAGAGTTCTGTACCTTTGATTGTATTGTGGTGCTATTCTGTGTATTGGGTCGAGGACCCTGTGGAATGTTGAGATGATTGGTTTCGTGATGATGTTATTTGGAATGGGTTGAGAACCCTGTGAGATGTTGTAATGATTTCGTTTGTGACGGTGTTCTATAAATTGGGTCGAGAACCCCAAATAAGTTGACTTGGTTTTTGTGTAATCGTTTTCCATACGTTGGGTCAAGGACCCGAGAGTTTTTGAAATTATTTCCAAAAGTATTTCCATTCGATTTTAAAAAAACCCCGTGGCCCGTCAATAATAACATTTGCAAACTATCTTATCAATAATGACTCCTTGGGCTCGTTTAAAGTTTCATTGATGTTATGTTCCGTATAGAGAATATGACTATGTGATTATCTTTCACCTTCGTATGCGAGTGTTATTCTCGTGGACTATAGGAATGTATGGTTTGTGTTAAGGCTTCACGGCGGTTGAATTTTATGTTGTTACTGTTCGTATATCTTGTATACTATGTACTTGCACTAGCAAAATTCCAGTTTGCTAACCCCCGAGTTTTCGGGGGGTGGGTGCCTGTTATGCGCTCAGGTTTTTGGCAGCTCGGGAGTAGTCACGGGATTGGCTTGGAAGGAGATGGAAGACGACGATGCTAATCACACCAGAGTCAGAGTCTTTTCTTTTGTATCATTTTGGTCGGTATTTCTCTGTCGTTCGAGTATTCACCCTTGCATGGGTGTAGTTATCATTTATTAAATTAAGTTGTCATTCTTTTCTGTGTTCGAGTTTATTGTCGTCATTGTAATATAAATGTCGTTAGTTTCTGAATTGGTTTATGACCTTGTCGGTCTGTTTTCTATTTAATTTTGACCCCGGTCGGTCAATCATTGAGTAGTCTTTTGGAGTTTAGCATGGTAGATCCTTGTGATAAGGGTCTACAGCGTGTGACATTCCCGGTCGTATTCTGGGGGTGTTACAATTATGGTATCAGAGCTTAGGTTTGCGAAAAACCTAGGTCGTTGGGTCAAGTCCATGTCTTGTGTAAGTCGCGCGCATCAGAGTTGCGATTAGTATCGTGGTTCCGACATCATCTTCCGGCAATCCGTGATGGTAAGCCTCCCGATCGTAAGTCCCCTTATATACGTATTTGATTACATTGTGCTAATATGCTTAATGTGAACTAGGAATTGGAACTTGTTGGTGATATTATCGTTTTAGGATATAACATGCGTATGCGGTCCGAGTATAAATAGTTACGTAGTATGCTTCGGAAGTCGAGCATGTTTATCTGTTTCGGTACTTTATTAGAATGAATTTACGAATGATAATTTTATCCACCGCATGAGTATTTTAAGATGGTTTTTGTTATCTTGCAAACCGAGTTTTGATATTTTGGTCTTGCATGTTTTGATAGTATTCTTATGACGGTATTTGATATTTTATAAATGACTTTTGTGAGTATTTGAGAATATTACCGACTTCGGCCTTTTTGGCATTTTGATCATTTTTTTTATGATTTTTAGCCTGGTGGGTTCCGGCAAGGGGCCCACGGCGCTGTAGTATCACGAATATTTTAAAGCAATGCTTTGAAATTTTCTAACATTGTGTAAAGTCATGATTTAATACCGTCATGTTAAATGGTCACGTATCTCGGTGGAAAATTCTTTCGAATAAACATTTTGGAAGAAGAGGAAAGAGTTTCAAAATTTTGATAATTGGGACTCAACATTTTTGAAATATTTCAAATTAGTTACGAATTAATTTTCGATTTCTTTTTTTTCTTTTATTCATCACTCGAAAATAATTTTTAGAGTCATTATGTAAACTTCCTCTTCCGAAATAAAAGACAGTGTTTACAAGTCTTGGGCGCAACGTGACTAGCCCCTTTTTCAAAAAATTTTTTTCATTAAGTGCATACATATAATGATCGTCCTCGTCGAGGAACTCGAACTTGACTTCATAAAACTTTATGCTTTAGGATAGTACCGTTATTCTAAGGATGCTAACTAAAACTCGGGATGATAATTGTGGTATATTGTACGTCTGATAAACTAATACTGTTGATCGGTGTTATCCGTATTAGTATGTCAAGCCACGACGGACGTGGACGTGATGATGGAAATGGAAGCGGCAAGGTGGTTCGTACGACCACGATCCATGCTACGGTGAAGGAGTATCTAGATCAAACGATATCCTATGAAATCTCCTCAGTGGTCGAGCCCACGAGCGAAGCCAAGAGACCGAGGATATCTGGGAAGTTTTTGGGCGGTGAAGAGTCTAAGGCTCCCAAACCCCCACGTCGTTCGAACGCGTCGTCTTCGTGATCGGGAGTGAGCGCTTGGAGTCCCAAGCCAGCATCGGTGACTCTCGGTAAGAAGGGAGGGTGCTTCAACTGTAATCGTCAGGGACATGTTCGTGCAAATTGTCCCTTTCCACTCTTGACTTGTTACCGGTGCGGGTGTGAAGGTCATCGGGAGAAGCATTGTGAGATAATTTCCGAATTGGCAAAGAATGATACCCTATTGGCGAACAGAGCAAGTGACCGGAGAATGTCCCGAAACCTCATGTCTCCTTCTGAAGAGTCTAGCATGGGAGGATGAATATTTTGTAATATGTCCTAATCATTGCTGTTTTGAACAATCGTGACTTCGATCGTTCTTCATTTCATGGCTTTATGTTACCAACTCTTGCGGTTCTAAGTTCGGGATCAAAATGTTTTCTTAGTATGGGGAAATGTACTACCCGTACTCTTCATAGTATTTTCAGTGTTGGGTGACTTTCATTGTTGGTACTTCATCTATGACCCTCTCGATAATTTTTTAAACTACCCTGTTGTACTTAACCTACCGTTCTCCGAACGAATTTCAGAACCGTGTTGTTAGACTCCGTGAATTATTGTAGTCTTTCCACATCTGAACTTGATCCTTGCAGAATTTTTGTTCGAAACTATTATTCTCATACGTGCAATTAACATTTCCGAATGTATTATGAACTTGGATGCGGTTGGTTGAGCTCGAAACAAGATTTTCAGGACGTCTGAACTATTTTGTGATTTTCTTAACTCGGGGAGCTTTGGTATCCAAATTCATACTCCTCCACCTCAACTTATCGTGTTCCCATACAGTTTTATCGTCTCGACTCACGTATCAGATGCTTGCTAGGTCAGTTCATCGTATTTCTGGAACCTTGCATTCGCGCTTTGCTTGTGATGATTTGGGGCTGAGCAAGTAGTTATTTCCTCGACTGTTCCGCCGCTCTATATTTTAAGTTTCGGGACGAAACTTCTTTCAAGGAGGGTAGAATGTAATATCCGCGTTTTCTATTTTTAGTAATTTCTATTTTCAGTGTATATTCGTTTCGGATAACTCGCTTGGCACTGTTTTGGAATTCTGAACCTATTTTGTTCTTGGAGTTTCTCCGCTTAGACGGGTCTCGATGATGCTTTTACGTAATTCCATCTTGTGGTATATTTTGTCTCATGCGTATTCGATTCTCCTTTAACTCGTTCGATTCCGTCACTTTCTTACTTCCATGAGTTCGTATGCTTGATTAGAGCATGTTGTGAGTTTCGGATGGTTAATCCGACGTTGTGTCGTGATTTTCGGATGTTTGGGCCGTTTTTGTAAATTCCTAGAAATTTAGGGAATTTGTTCCTTGTTCAACTTTGGTTGTGTACCTCAGATCGTTTTGGGGTTCCGTACTTCCATTTCGTGTTATTGTTGCCCAAATATCGATTCCTATTGCTTTTATTCTCTTTCCGGATCATTTTTTCGTCATTTTGGGACCCGAGGGGGGGTGTGGGCCGCGGAACAAGGATTGTGCGCCGCGGCACACATATTACCCAGTTGTTGGCCGAGCAGGCTGTACCGTGTGCCGCGGCACAAGGATTGTGCGCCGCGGCACACAAAAGTCACCGCGGCACACTTGTCCGGCCGCGGCACACCCGTGGCACTCGCCGGCTAAAACCTCTCGTACCGCGTGCCTCAAGATCCGGCAGTTGCCGCGGCACATGCCGAGTCCGAGCCGCGCACACTCCGAATGAGCCGCGCACAATGAGCGGTCACCACCACCGGGCGCACTTGCCCCGTGCCGCGTACGCTTTAGCCGAGCCGCGGCACACAATGCGGCCGGGCCGCTATAATCATGCGTTTCAGCGAGATTCGCACATTTTTTTTTCCTCCCTTCCACCGTGCGCGAGAGAGAGAGGGTTGAGAGGGGGATTTCTTCTCCATCCACCCTTTTGATTGTGTGTTTTTCTTCATCTTCCTTCGATCGTGTAGCTCGGATTATGGATCTAGCACGTGTTCTTCGGATTATAGGGCTTGAATCTTCAATAGGTAAGAACCCCTTTAACCCTAGTATGATTTTTGGGGAGGGTTTGGTGGTGATCTTGTGTTTTAATCCGAATTAACCGATGTTGTTGTTAGATTTTGATAGTACTCTCGTGACCCTTGGTTTTCTTGTTTTTGGTTGGGATGAAATCCCGTTAGTTCGCCGTTAACCGATTTCAATTCCCTGCGCACTCTTGGTGTTCGAGAAATTGTCCCAACGGGTAGAACTAGGAGTAATTTCTTCGTATTCATGAAGTGAGTTTGATTGCATATCATTATTGTGTTAGGGTCGGATTTGAGGGGATTGTTCGGACCGAAACCTATTCCTTCGTCGTCTCCTTCGCGTCGTATTACCAAGGCAAGTACCTCGATATACGAATTTTAAGTGCGTGAAATCATTGTTGTTGAAGTGTATGAGTTTATATGGATGTATATATATATATATATGTATGTATATATATATATATGTGTGTGTGTGTTTATATATAGTTATATGATAAATATATGTATGTATATACGTATATTGATATATATGCTTATGTCGGTGATCGACGAGTGTTGAATTCTAACACTAGTTGACGTACTCAACTGGGATTGATGGACGAACGATAGTTATTCGTATAATATAGCAAGGTTATATATATATATATATATATCTATATATCTATATATATAAATGTATATATATTCGGTTGAGTCGCAATATAGAGATATATGTGCGGTGTTGATTGAGTTTGTTTGATAACGTGCGTGTTATTGTTTATTTGGGTGGTTATGGACTGGCGGAGAAATTGTGTGACTTGATGTACCGAGTTGAAAATTGTTGTGAAGTTTGTCCGTGTGCTTGATGTTTGAACAATGTGGATACTTGTTGTGAGAAACGTCATATCCGGGAACCTCTGAGGGCGGGGCGTGCACTCCGGCCTGGTGTACGCTGCAATGTGCGGCTCCATATGGGTGGTGAACGCCGGTGTTACATAATGCATGTGTCAAGGGGCGGCTCTTGCGGGAGTGATCGCCGGCGCAGTGACATGTTCAAGGAGCGGCCGACATAGTGGAGTGAACGCCGGTGCACAGGTGGGCAGTGGAGGCGCCTAGCAGGCTTATTGGTTACGGGTATTCGAGTGATAGCTAAGACCCCGTTACCGAACGATGTTCGTATCTAAAATCTTTCAAACTCTCTCTTAACGTTTGTCTTGATATAGACCGCGATTCGTGTTTTTTTTGAAAGCTTGTTTCAAATTGTTTTTAAAGCGTTGGTATCAGGGTTAGTTAACCACGGAGGTTTGATGAAATCTCCGAGGGTTAATTAGTCGGGGGTCTTGAGCAGGATATGTCGAATGAGAGTTCTGTACCTTTGATTGTATTGTGGTGCTATTCTGTGTATTGGGTCGAGGACCCTGTGGAATGTTGAGATGATTGGTTTCGTGATGATGTTATTTGGAATGGGTTGAGAACCCTGTGAGATGTTGTAATGATTTCGTTTGTGACGGTGTTCTATAAATTGGGTCGAGAACCCCAAATAAGTTGACTTGGTTTTTGTGTAATCGTTTTCCATACGTTGGGTCAAGGACCCGAGAGTTTTTGAAATTATTTCCAAAAGTATTTCCATTCGATTTTAAAAAAAACCCCAGGCGGCCCGAGTCAATAATAACATTTGCAAACTATCTTATCAATAATGACTCCTTGGGCTCGTTTAAAGTTTCATTGATGTTATGTTCCGTATAGAGAATATGACTATGTGATTATCTTTCACCTTCTGTATGCGAGTGTTATTCTGTGTGGACTATAGGAATGTATGGTTTGTGTTAAGGCTTCACGGCGGTTGAATTTTATGTTGTTACTGTTCGTATATCTTGTATACTATGTACTTGCACTAGCAAAATTCCAGTTTGCTAACCCCCGAGTTTTCGGGGGGTGGGTGCCTGTTATGCGCTCAGGTTTTTGGCAGCTCGGGAATAGTCACGGGATTGGCTTGGAAGGAGATGGAAGACGACGATGCTAATCACACCAGAGTCAGAGTCTTTTCTTTTGTATCATTTTGGTCGGTATTTCTCTGTCGTTCGAGTATTCACCCTTGCATGGGTGTAGTTATCATTTATTAAATTAAGTTGTCATTCTTTTCTGTGTTCGAGTTTATTGTTGTCATTGTAATATGAATGTCGTTAGTTTCTGAATTGGTTTATGACCTTGTCGGTCTGTTTTCTATTTAATTTTGACCCCGGTCGGTCAATCATTGAGTAGTCTTTTGGAGTTTAGCCTGGTAGATCCTTGTGATAAGGGTCTACGGCGTGTGACATTCCCGGTCGTATTCTGGGGGTGTTACACAGGTTCTATCGTGGATTTTCCGACGATTAATGGATAATGCTATTCGATTCCTTTAAAATATCATGTACAACATCAATAGGGAGCTCATCAATCATCACATAAGTAGCAAAGACATCAATTATAACATTGATAACAGTAAATACACCAAGCATATTATCACATTGCATCATTCGCGGAGTTCATCTATTATC
The DNA here is from genome assembly GCA_033398695.1 of Orobanche coerulescens. NCBI lineage: Eukaryota > Viridiplantae > Streptophyta > Magnoliopsida > Lamiales > Orobanchaceae > Orobanche > Orobanche coerulescens. The sequence continues at coordinate 95,809,573 of CM065810.1, read as the reverse complement.
ACATAAATAGCAAAGGCATCAAGTATAATATTTGATAGCAGTAAATACACGAAGCATATTATCATACTGCGTCTTTAAAAATTATCTCATCCATTCTTAAAATGCTAACAATTTGAGTATTAAATACTCTCCCTCTAAAAATTAAGTTTCGAACCGAAACTTATGTTTGAAACAACTCGGGGTACCAGTTACGCATTGCTTCTTTAGTTTACCAAGTGGCTTCTTCATTTCCATGGTGTGACCACTGGAATTTAACTAGAGGAATAGATTTATTCCTTAGTTTCTTTATGCGATAATCTAAAATAGCAACTAGTATCTCCTCGAAAGTAGTATCCTTGGAAATATCCAAAATTTCGTGATTTAACTTGTGACTGGGATTGTGAACATAATGCCTCAATTGTGATACGTGAAAGTCGTTATGGACTCCTTATTGTGATACCTCGAATTCTAACAGCCGCTGGCGATTCTCCGCATAAGATTTTTGTCGACTTTGAGCGGCTAGCATGTGGTTGCGCACCATTACTATCTTCTCAATTGAATCTTTAATCAAGTCATTCCGTAGCCACTACTTTGGGTGTATCATCCCAACACAGTGGTGATCTACACTTTGTTATTTAATGCCTCATACGGCGCCATGTCAATACTAGCATGCAAACTGTCATAATAGGCAAAACCTACCATGCCGAGATGATTGATCCAATCCTTACCCCAATCAAGGACACATGCTCGCAGCATGTCCCCCAGGGTCTGGATAGTACATTCAATTTGACCGTCAGTTTGAGGATGGTAGGAAGTGCTAAAGTTTAGTCGTGTGCCCAAAGCTCTATCCACTACTTTCCAAAATCGAGACACGATACGTGCACCTCTATCAGACACAATGGGTTTAGGCATGCTGTGAAGTCGAACGATCAAATGAATAACGCTGCCAACTTGTTGGCTCCAGATGCTTCTGGTATAGAAAGAAAATGTGCAGATTTTGTGAGTCTATCAACAATGACCCAAGTTCTATTCTTCCCTCCTTTCGCTTGAGGAAGTCTAGTAACGAAATCCGTTGAGATATCCTCCCACTTCCACTTAGGTATTGGAAGTGGTTGTATTATCCCTACTGGCCTCTTGTGTTCAATCCCCACTTTCTGGCATGTCATATACCGAGATACGAATTCAGCTATGTTGCGCTTCAAATTTGGCCACCAGTAGTGTTGCTTGAGATATTTATACATTTTGTTCGTGCCGGGATCAATAGAGTATGGAGTAGCGTGGGCTTCCTTCAATATCATTTGCTTGAGCTATTCGTTAGAAGGAATGCACAATCAATTTCGGAACCTTTAGGATTCCGTCTGTATGAATGACGAAGTTCGACGATTTTCCTGAAGGAATATCATCAATAATGCCTTGTATTTCGGGGTCCTCTACTTGCCTCTGAAGAATTCCATCCAGCAATGATGATCACAGGTTCATGGTGCACACTTGTCCTTGTTCTTCTCGAATCTAGACCTCAATGTTCTTCTTCGTTAGCTCGCGTTGTAGCTCCACTTGTGATGTCAATCTACATAGTATGTGTTCCTGGTGGTCTTTCGGCTAAGAGCGTCAGCTACCACATTTGCCTTCTCTGGGTGATATTAGATATCCACGTCGTAATCATTGATGAGTTCCAGCCACCTCCTCTGCCTCATGTTTAACTCCTTCTGCGTGAAGATGCACTTGAGACTTTTGTGATCCATGAAGATTTGGCATGTGGCACCATATAAGTAGTGTCTCCAAATCTTCAAAGCATAGATCTCACCAGCAAGTTCCAAGTCATGAGTGGGGTAGTTGACTTCGTAAGGTTTCAATGGGCGTGACGCATATGTGATGACCTTACCGTGTTACATAAGAATGCAACCCAGTCCTTGTTTAGAAGCGTCGCTAAAGATGACGAAGCCGTCCGTCCCTTGAGGAAGCATTAACACTGGAGCACTCGTCAGCCGCCACTTGAGTTCGTCGAAGCTCTTTTGACATGCCTTGGTCCACTCGTACTTGGTAGTCTTACCAAAAAATTGGGTTAGAGATTGCTAATGCATAAAGGCATACCTTATGATGTTCGATTCATAATTCAAGCCAAGGTAAGAATAGCAGGTGAATTCACAGAAACACCTACTAAATTCTTATGAGGGATTGGAAAAATTTCATATTTAAAAAAAAAACGACGAGCGAAGAAAATGGGAGTTTGTTATAGGTGTGCTCGTTGGGCTTTTTATTCGAAACATCGATCTCTAGAAATTCCTTCCGCAAACAGAGAAGTCAAAATTAAGTTCATTAAGGATGGTCAAAATAAGGAATCATTCGATAGTGTTCTAATGACTCTTGAAACGCAGTCTAGTGGATATGTGCAACATGAAAGAGAAATTCAGATTTGAATATGAACAACATCTCGAGAATCTGATGGTAAAAGACATTATTTGCCAATTTATAAGAAAAATAGATGGAATCTTATCCCGACTCATAGAAGGCGTTGAAGTCTTTTCTGAACGTAAAATCAGTAGAAGATATGAGTCACAATAACAACTACTGTTCATCCACATCAGCGTTTACTTTTTTAATTTTGTCATTTCCTTTAAAGTTTTTCTTTTCAAATAAAAAAATAGTGATATGCAATAAATGCATTCAATATTCTACCAAATATGTGAAGCGCAATTAACGTGTTTACTTTCTCGCCGAATAAGTTAAAATTACTATTATTGTTTTCATAAATCCCTCTAAAAAGTTAATTTAAATAATGTTTCACCCTCGGTTTATACTTCTATAAATATTATCTCTTTCTTCGTCACTTTACACTCAAATATTTCTAGGAAACACAAAAGAAAAAAGAAAAAGAGATGGAAAAAACCTTTGATCAAAAATCTCAAGTATCTGTGTTTTCTGTGGATCTAATCCCGGAAAAAAGTGGTGAAACCATCACTACATCATATAATCTTGGTTAAATATTAGCTGAAAGAAATATTAAGTTGATATATGGAGGAGGAAGTTGTGGGTTGATGGGGTACATAGCAAAAGGTGCTTATGAAGCAAGCAGTCAAGTTCAAGGTATCATTTCTAGTGCTCTTACTGAACCTGCTGGAAAAACAATAGGAGATGAAGTACAGGTGTCCAACCTAACTGAATGGAAGAATCTCATGCTTGACAAGTATGATGCTTTCATTGCTTTACCGGGAGGGTTTGGAACACTTGAGGAAATTTCTCACATGGTGTCTTGGTCCCAGCTGAACATTCATCAAAAACCAATAGGTTTTTTGAATATTAATGGATTCTATGATGGATTGTTAAATTTTATCGACCATGCAGTGGAACAACATTTTATTACACCGTATGGATGCAGTATTATGATATCAGCTTCAAAAGCTGACGACTTATTAGATATATTGAAAGCATATGCTCTTGAGCCCGATCCTGCAGTAGCGCGAATTGAGTGGTCAAAGGGAAAGAAACGGAAATTGAATATTGACCTGAACATCTGAAATACCTTATCCCTTGTCGTTTTACTAGTTTTTGATTGGGTTGTGTTCTATTCTAGTTGATCGCTTTTGGATTGTTGTGATATCATGTGATATCTTTAAGTATTATTTTTATTTTTATTTTTGATGGCAGAGTCAGGAGACTCCTTGGACTTTATTGAAGCGCATCTAGGTTGTGTGTTATACTTAATAGTATATAATTTTATTTCAACTTATGTTCTAAAAATAAATTCAAACAACATGAAAAAGTACTTCAAAACATAACACTTACTGGTACAGGGTATGCGAAGTCGGTGGAAGCTTGACGCGCTTGGAATGATAACAGTGTAGTCGAAAAGATATTTCTTCAAAGAAATTATTCTTGAAAATGTGTGTAGTTACCTCTCTTTTTGACTTGAAAAAGTTCGGTCTTTGAAATAATTTTTTAAAAAAGTGTGTAGTTCAATTAACCTTGCTCTCCAATACCATCTACTGTAACATCCCCAAAATCTTGGGTAGCTACAGCGCTGTGGATCCCTCATGGGGCCCACTAAGCTAGGTTATTCGTCTTACATCACAAGGACTTTTGGTAAAAATAACAACATTGAAATTGATAATAAATTTTCATCATACGAACAGGAAAGTCGAAGTACGTGATTTTAAAATTTAATACATGCTCTTTATTTCCGAAATAAATGCCAAGGGAAAATCTAACTTTATCCAATCGCCGTTGTCAAGCATGCCCCGTCCCTTCGCATTCCCAAGCCTGTATTTCTGAAGTTCCTGCAACTGGCAAGTATAATAATACCAGCCCATACCCGGGTCAGTCATAACACATCACAACAATATGCTAATATGTACGAATTTTGCAGTTCCAAAAGTATCAGCTCACAACACATATCACATATACATACAATAACACATAAGTACCTATCCCCAATATCCGGATAGTGCAATTTCTACCACCCCCAATATTCGGGTGCACACCCCCAATATCTGGGTGCGGAACAAATTTTCGTTATAAATTTCTCTTTGTTCCTACTGGAACGGCATAACTTTGCATCTCTTCACATTCATCACATAATACACAGATTCACAGCATCACAATTGGCACAACATATATACACAATGAACACATAAAATTGCAATAATGCTAGGGCCGAGCAAGTTGAACGAACTTGCCTTGTGAGTCGTCGATAAGATGATTCCAATTAAATCTCGAGAGTCTGGGCGTCCGCTTCTGAGCATGGTTTGACCTCCTAATAATAATATGCTATTAGCTGTAACACCCCCAAATTAGGGGGCTATCACAGTTCCGTAGACCCCCAACTAGGACCCACCAGGTGAATGAAATACGATGAATTAAATAATATAACTGTAGTAACGCACCACATTATATTATCAATCACTCTGATGAGGAGTCTCAAGTACAATACACCCAGGAATACAGAATACTTTCATATGAAGATGAAATATACAACACCAAATGAAAATGAAAATCCAAACGGAACTGCAGCGGAAAATACATATGAAAGACACATGAATAACCGGGAAGACTGGGCCCCTACTAGTATCACTGGAACTCCTTGCCATCAACGTTCTCTTCCCGTGTATTTGCCTTGCCATGACCTAAGAACAACATCCCCAACGGGGCCAGTTACACAAAACAACAATCCTCAAGAGTTGAACAAATACAATAATCACATGTCTTAGTTATGAAGTCAAGTTTGAAAGAGGGGCATCATAGTATGCCCGAATGGGACGTGCAAGTACAGAAGTCGTTGAGTGTTTGGAAAACCCGCATAAGCACATGCACTTGTTCCTAATTAGTCTCATGGAGGCACATTACTGTGTACACGGTCCAATGTGCCGGATTACCTGCATAACACATGACCATTGTGTGCCCGACTAAAAATTCAACACATATACCACCCGGCAACGCAATACGATCCCGGAAGGTCACAAGAACAAAATCGACCATAATGAATAGAAATCCGATAAGGGACAATAATGACTCACCAAGGTGAATAATAACCCAATGAGTGATAGCTCAATGTAATGATTGGAATCGTCGTTCCTCATGAATTAATTGATTAGTTTGATAATTACAAGTCTCAACATGGTTAATATACTATGAATGAATTATATGTATGAATGAACAGCAGTGAAAGGAATGATTATCCTTATAACTGAGCAAGAATTTACTTGCCTGGAATGAGAGGATAGGGTATGAACGACGATGTACCAAGGTTGAAGGAATTGATAACTCGGGACCTAGACAAGTTCGTAATAAACTATTAATAACCCATCGGTAGGAAAATAAGTTGGAATGCACTCGAAAAATAATATCCACGATACATGTTTTCCGGTAAGAAAACCTCTAGATGGTGAATCACACTCAACCATCCCAAATACTCAACAATTCCGGAAAATACACCAATAAATCCGTAGAAACACATGTATCCAAAGTAGATAATCCATACTCAACATATTCCAAAAAAATATCAAGCTAACTCGAAGAGATCAGAAAGAAAACCCCCAAATCCCAAAATTCTAGGATTAAACAAAGTTTAACTTGATTTGGAGTGGTGGAGAGGATTAAATGTTGAAAAATCCGAACTAGAAGCTTGAAGATGTTGATAGATGATAATATCTTGAAGAGATCTTCACAAATCTCCCAAAATCGCCCAAAATCGCCTAAGGAAGGAGGAGAAAAGGAAAAATGACGAAATGGGGCAGAAATGTCCTATTTATACTAAACCCAGCTTAGCGTGCGCTAGATTCTGAGAATAGCGTGCGCTAGCGGGTTCACTGGGTAGTCCAGTACCTACTGGGTTGTCTGCCTCAAATATACTGGTAGCATACGCTAATGTTGACATATAGCGTGCGCTACCAGTACACAAATATCATGCGCTATAAGAGTACGTAGCATGAACTACACCTCACACATAGGCTACCAAAAACAATGATAATGATAATATTCTCCTCTCGATTCTCAATAAGGTTGAACGATAAATGATAATGATACATGACTCAAAGTACGCCGAATGATGAACACAAACGAATGGACATGAATGATGAATGATTATTAAAGAGTGAACATTAATGCGTGACAATTACTGAATGATAATAAATGAGTTCACAACCGGGTATTACATACCCCCCCTTAAAAAGAGTTTCGTCCTCGAAACTAAGGGTCAAACAATTCGGGATAACTCTCCCGCATACTATCTTAGGTTTCCCAGGTAGCCTCTTCGACTTCGTTCCTAGGCCACTGAATTTTTACCAAAGGAATCGCCTTGTTCCTCAACTGTTTGACTCGTCGCTCTAGGACTCGTACAGGATGCTCCTCGTACATATGATCAACCGCGATCTTGATTTTATCGAACTGAAGTATATGACTCGGGTCGACGACATACTTCCTCAACTGAGAGATGTGAAACACATTATGAACTCGGCTTAAAGCCAGAGCTAAAGCCAATCGATAAGCCAGACTGCCTACTCGATCCAAAATTTCAAATGGTCCAATGAATCTCAAGCTCAATTTCCCCCTCTTCCTGAAATGGAAAATACCTCGACTCGGGGATACCTTGACAAAAACGTGGTCACCTGCCTCGAACTCTAATGGTCGACGACGATTATCTCCATAAGATTTTTGTCGACTCTGAGTGGTCAACATAGGACTCTTGATCAAAGCTACCTTCTCGCGGGCGGCTATAAGCATATCGGTCTCAATGCCGATTGATTCTGATAAGTCATCCCAACATAAGGGAGATCGACAATGATGACCGTATAAGGCCACATAAGGTGCCATCTTAATCGAAGCATGCCAACTGTTATTGTACGTGAACTCAATCCATGGTAGTTGGGCTTCCCAATAATCTTTCGAATCTAGGACACATGCCCTCAACATATCCTCCAACGTCTAAATAGTTTGCTCTGATTGTCCGTCAGACTGAGGGTGAAAAGTCATGCTGAAATTTCGCTGAGTTCCCATGGCACAATGAACTGATCTCCAAAAATATGACACAAATCGCCCGTCACGATCAAAAACGATACTCTTAGGAGTACCATACAATCTCACGATCTATTTAATGAACAATCGGGCAAGTCTCTTGGGACCCCACATATCCTTGATCTCAAGGAAATGAGTTGACTTAGTTAAACGGTCTATGATTACCCCAATTGTATTCATGCCACAACGACTCGTTGGCAAACTCGTGATGAAGTCCATTGAAATATCCTCCAGCTTCCACTCTGGAATAGGGAGCGGTTTTAGCATACCCGCCGGTCACTTATGTTCTATTTTGACTTGCTGACAGGTTAAACATCTCGAAACAAATTCTGCGACTTCTCGCTTCATATTACTCCACCAATAATTTTGTTTCAAGTCTTTGTACATTTTGCTAGACCCCGGATGGATGGAATAAGAGGTAGCATGAGCCTCTCTCAAAATAGAGCTTTTCAACTCGTCATTTGTTAGAATGCATAACAGGTTCTTAAATCGCAAAAGTCCATCATCGTGGACCACAAATCTAGGGGCTTTCCCTTGAGCCGCATCCTTTCGAATGCGCAACAAAAACGGGTCTGAACCCTGTTTCGTTCTGACCGCCTCCTCCAGTGACGATGAAATCTCTAACATGCAAAGTTGCCCTTGCACTCGCTGTAACCAGACCTCGATCTCAGGCCTTAGGAATTCTTGTTGAAGTTCCTTCTAAGCAGTCAAACGAGCAAGCATTTACTCCTGAATGGACTTACGACTCAAGGCATCGGCGAAGACGTTCGCCTTACCCGGGTGGTATTGTATCTCAATATCATAATCATTAATTAGTTCCAACCACCATCTCTGTCGCATGTTTAAATCCTTATTAGTAAATATATACTTTAAACTCTTATGATCGATGAAAATCTAACAGGTGACGCCATAAAGATAATGGTGCCAAATCTTCAATGTGAATACCATAGCCGCTAGCTCCAGGTCGTGGGTCGGATAATTGACCTTATAAGGCCTCAGTTTCCGCAAAGCATAGGCAATCACTTTCTCGTTCTGCATTAATACACATCTGAAATCATGTCTGGACGCGTCACTATAAACCACGAATCCTTCCGTCCCTTGAGGTAAAGAAAGGACAAGCGCTGAAGTTAAACGGCTCTTGAGTTCCTCAAAACTCTGTTGACATGCATCAGACCACGTGTATTTCTTATCCTTCCGCAAAGGCTCGTCATCGGTTGAGCGATTTTAGAAAACCCTTCCACAAATCGCCGGTAATAGCCTGCTAATCCGATAAATCTTCGTATTTCCTTAAAATTCTTTAGAGGTTGCCAATCTTGGATAGCCTCCGTCTTCTGAGAGTCGACACGTACCCCATCTGATGAAATCACATGTCCGAGAAACGTCACCTTGGACATCCAGAACTCGCACTTGGAAAATTTTCCATAGAGTTGCTCTCGTCTCAACACGTCGAGGACCTGATGAAGGTGAAGTTCGTGCTCCTCTCGGTCACGAGAATAAATCAAAATGTCATCAATGAAAACCACCACAAACTGATCTAAATAGTCGATGAAAACTCGGTTCATTAATTTCATGAATACCGCAGGTGCATTAGTTAATCCAAATGGCATCACTACAAACTCGCAGTTCCCGTAGCGTGTTCGAAACGCCGTTCTTGCGATATCCGACTCTCGAATCTGCAACTGATGATACCCAGATCTTAAATCGATCTTGGAAAATACTGAAGCTCCCTGGAGCTGATCTAAGAGATCATTGGTGCGGGGTAGGGGATACTTATTCTTTATCGTTACCCTGTTCAGCTCCCGATAATCAATACATAAGCAAAGTGAACCATCTTTCTTCTTGACAAATAACATTGGTGCTCCCCACGGGGATGCACTCGGTCGGATATAACCCTTCTCGGTCAATTCCTCCAGTTGATTCTTCAGTTCCTGCACTTCGGTCGGGGCCATACGATATGGTGCTTTCAGTATTGGGGACGTACCAGGCTCCAACTCTATCGTGAATTCCACATCTCTCTGTGGTGGTAAACCGGGTAACTCATCTGGAAACACATCAGCGTAGTCTCTCACTACTGGGATATCCACCAACGTCACTGATGATTTCTCGGTCTTTGACATATAACACCAATAACCGACACACCCTTGATTGAGTAATTTCACTGATTTAATCATATTAATAACTCTTCCAGAACGGATGGGGTTACCCCCCCAGAAATACACACTCGACTCCATCGTCTGAAATGATAGTGACCATACGCTTACGGAAACTAAAAGACGGCATCATGACGATCCATCTAATCAACCGTTGACGGCCATTAAGCTGAATCGAACAGTTCTTAACTTCATGATTTCCGATAATTCTTCTACCGTCTGGTATACCAATGACATAAGGTTCGCAACTAGTAGCACTATCCAGGTGTAGTCTACTCAAACATGACTCGGAAATGAATGAATGTGATGCGCCAGTATCAAAATGGGTACACATAGGTTGAGATAGAATTTTGAGTGTACCTGAGATCATTCGGGCCTCCGTATCGTCGGTCCTCCTCATCTCGTAAATTCAGGGCTTGCCAGTACCTGCACCGGACGCTCCTGTCTGATAACTATGGGCTCCGCCTTTATTTTCTCCCGTCGTCTTAGACGACGTGGACTGAGTGGACTGATTATGAACAACCGACTGCTTTGGGGTCTGAGATGCCGTCGGAGCGGATCTAGAATCTCTTCGGCAGAAACGGGCCTTATGCCCGGCAATTCCACAAATGTTGCAGGTCATAGTCTATCTCGAACACTTGGTGCTATAATGACCATGTTCTCCACAATTGAAATAGGTGATGATCGAACTGGATGCTTGGGACTGAGATTCTGAGGTTTAGGTGCCGTAGGAGGTCACTCAGAAAAAGTAGAGCCCGTGCGAGGCTTCTTGAAGGTTGCCCGACTACCTTCGAACTGATTATGATTCTTCAATTTAATGCCAGCAGATGAAGTTTGTTGCTTAGCAATTTCCTTAGCGGTAAGCTCATAAGTAAGAGCTTTCTGGATGAATTCGACCAGGGTGGCGCAATGATGATTAAGCAATTGCATCCGCATACGAGGTTTCAACCTCTTACTGAAGTACTTGATTTTATCCGCCTCGGAGTGGATAATGGATGAGGCAAAGGGAAGTAGCTCTTGAAACTTCTCGGCGATGGCGAGAACATCTTTTTCCGCTTAGGAGTCGGGACTGAGTAATTCTAATAACTTGGCCTCCCTGAGTGGGTCCGGATAATACCTTTCCAACATGAGGGTCTTAAACTGGTCCCAAGTGCAAGGTCCGTCAGTGGGTTTCAAAGATAGCCACCATGAGTGAGCGCTCTTACCCGGATAGTAAGCCACGACTGAAACTTTGTGCCCTTCGGGGCACTCCACCATAGCAAATAGCTTCTCGAAATGCTCAAGCCAGTGAATAATATCCGCCGGCTCAGATGAGCCCTCAAAAGTAGGTGGCCTCTAGCGAGAGATGTCACTGATTATACTACTCACACTCCTCTATTGTCTCTGAGGTGACGGCGGAGGATCCTGCTGAGTCTGAGTGGTTGAATTCTACATCATCTCCATCAGACGTGCCATCTGTGTCATCTGGGTCATCATGCCCTGCATAAATATGAATGGGTCAACCCGAACACCTTAAGATTGGGTTGCATCTCGGGTATGACCCCATGACAGTGAATGATTATCTCCCGTGAATGAGTAGCATCGTCAGCTGAGTTGGCAACATCGCTACCTGTTGAACTAATGACATCCCTCGCGTTCGCATGGGTATTCACACGAGCTTCCGGGTTTCGGCCCATACCGCGGCCTCTTCCCCTGCGTCCTCTGACAGCTCTATCCATACTGAAGTAGGAAAGTCACACGATAATTATAGATCTCGCATGAATATCGCATTATGACTACGTTATGGAATGATAATAATGAGCATACACGCTCTAACACAATGAACGCATTAATAATGCAGTAAAATGATCGGCGACATTACGCCGAAATAGGATAAGATCGCGTGAAAGATCAACCGAGGTGACATGATTATCTGATGAAATTCCTAGAATGATTATCTTGAACAAGTTAACAAGATTGATAATACGATCCACGAGATCAACAACTGAACAATGAGATTGACTAGTGATTAATGAGTTATCATGATCGAAAAAATCCAAAAGAAAATGTTGATTGAGGATTGTTGTTTGATGAATGATGAATGAGTTGATTCTTATTGCCAGAAATTATACTATGGCATCAGAATTCATACCGTTCTTTTGGTCTGAGGGGCTTGGTGCTTGCACAGGTCACACATGACGTGAAAGTCCAATGATACTAGTGTGATGAATGATGACTCTAAATAAGACATGACTTGGATAAGTAGTATTCAGAACCACGGCTCCGATACCAACTCTGTAACACCCCCAAACTAGGCGGCTATCACAGTACCGTAGACCCCCAACTGGGACCCACCAGGCGAATGAAATACGATGAATTAAATAATATAACTGTAGTACCGCACCACATTATATTATCAATCACTCCGATGAGGAGTCTCAAGTACAATACACCCAGGAATACAGAATACTTATATATTTCATATGAAGATGAAATATACAACACCAAATGAAAATGAAAATCCAAACGGAACTGCAGCGGAAAATACATATGAAAGAAACATGAATAACTGGGAAGACTGGGCCCCCCTACTAATATCACTGGAACTCCTCGTCATCAACGTTCTCTTCCCGTGCCTTTGCCTTGCCATGATCTATGAACAACATCCCCAACGGGGTCAGTTACACAAAACAACAATCCTCAAGAGTTGAACAAATACAATAATCACATGTCTTAGTTTTGAAGTCAAGTTTGAAATAGGGGCATCATAGTATGCCCGAATGGGACATGCAAGTACACAAGTCGCCGATTGTTCGGAAAACCCGCATAAACACACGCACTTGTGCCTAATTAGTCTCATGGAGGCACGTTACCATGTGCATGGTCCAATGTGCTGGATTACCCGCATAACACATGACCATTGTGTGACCGACTAAAAATTCCACATATATACCACCCGGCAACGCAATACGATCCTGGAAGGTCACAAGAACAAAAGCGACCATAATGAATAGAAATCCGACAAGGGCCAAGAATGACTCACCAAGGTGAAATAATAACGCAATGAGTGATAGCTCAATGAAATGATTGGAACCGTCGTTCCTCGTGAATTAAATGAATAGTTTGATAATTACAAGTCTCAACATGGTTAATATACTATGAATGAATTATATATATGAATGAACAATAATGAAAGGAATGATTATCCTTTTAACTGAGCAAGAATTTACTTGCCTGGAATGAGAGGATAGGGTATGAACGACGAGGTACCAAGGTTGAAGGAATTGACAACTCCGGACATAGACAAGTTCATAATCAACTATCAATAACCCATCGGTAGGAAAATAAGTTGGAATCCACCCGAAAAATACTACCCACGATACATGTTTTCCGGTAAGAAAACCTCTAGATAGTGAATCACACTCAACCATCCCAAATACTCAACAATTCCAGAAAATACACCAATAAATCCATAGGAACACATGTATCCAAGGTAGATAATCTATACTCAATATATTCCAACACAATAGAAAGCTAACTCGAAGAGATCGGAAAGAAAACCTCCAAATCCCAAAATTCTAAGGTTAAACAAAGTTAACCTTGATTTGGAGTGGTGGAGAGAATTAAATGTTGAGTAATCCGAACTAGAAGCTTGAAGATGTTGATAGATGATAGTAGCTCGAAGAGATCTTCACAAATCGCCAAAAATCGCCCAAAATCTCCCAAGGAAGGAGGAGAAAAGGAAAAATGACGAAATGGGGCAGAAATGTCCTATTTATACCTAACCCAGCTTAGCGTGCGCTAGATTCTGAGAATAGCGTGCGCTACCGGGTTCACTGGGTAGTCCAGTGAACTCTGCCTGCCTCATTAGCGTGTGCTACGTATACTTTGTAGCGTGCGCTAACACCTTACTCTTAGCGTACGTTAACCGAGTGTTGCGCGCGCTACCTGAAAGTTGGTGTCCAGAATATTAGAGTCCAGAACCTACTATCCTCCGCCTTCTCGAGCCTTAGTGCGCGTTACTACGATGATTTAGCATGCGCTACTAATACGGCTAGCCTTCTCTACCTCCTACACATATCGTGCGCTACGAATCTCCAATTCAGTCCAGTACCTACTGGACTGTCTTCCTCAAATACACTGGTAGCGTCCGCTAATGTTGACATATAGCGTGCACTACCAGTACTCAAATAGCCTGCGCTATAAAGAGTACGTAGCATGCGCTACACCTCACACACAAGCTACCAAAAACGATGATAATGATAATATTCTCGTCTCGATTCTCAAAAGGGTTGAACGATGAACGATACTGATGCATGACTCAAAGTACGCCGAACGGTGAACACAAATGAATGGACATGAATTATGAATGATTATTAAAGAGTTAAAATTACAGAGTGACAATTACTGAATGATAATAAATAAATTCACAACCGGGTATTACATTAGCATTTTGTTAACGCGTCTCAATTTAATTTAACGGCTCACCCTTTATTTTATCTTTTACCAAGTTTCAACAAAATCATCGTCTAAAAATTAAGTGTCTTGGTAAATAGCTCTTAGACATCATCCTTGAATATTTGAAAAATATTTTCAACTATTTATAACATAAACATTACTTATACTGTTTTAAATCAAATGATAATTCTTTTAATTTATTTAACAAAGTAACATTGAGAATAATTTCAATTTATTAACCTCAAATATTCACAAAGGTAATACTTAATAAATTGAGTTGAAATAAAAATCCATTTCCTCCATTTGAAATATTCCTTAGAATAATTTATATAAGAACATAAATTCATTTATTCCGGTATAATTATATTATATTTGTATTTATATAAAATGATACTTAAAATTGCCGTAAAAAATCTAAGTATGTCATATAGGCGGATACTTAGTTCGATTGTTCATATGGTCTATTAAATTATTTAAGTTTAATTATCACGGAAACGGGGTCGGAAATTTTATCATTTCCAAAAATTAAAACAAAAATAACCAAATGTAGATAAATACATCAAGAGAAAAACGCATGAAAAGGAATATAAGAATGATTTATGTATCAAAAGTTATTCGCGATTTAAGCTACGTTTCTACACCTAAAATCAGCCTTGACTCGTCCAAAATGACTCGTTTTACATGTCTAAATGATGTCTAATCTGATATTTCAAAATTTAAGATCTTATTCATGCATTTTATCTACAAAACGCACAAATAAGATATCAAAACCTACTTAATAATTGGTAGATAATCGAACTCAAAGATAGCACCTCGACCTGGAATTTCAGTAATTCACTGGGGATTTTAATCGGACAGGTTCCAGTCAGTCTGTCGGGAAAGCTGGTCTGACTCGCCTAAAAATGACTCCGTATCGTCGGCAAAACGGACTCCGATCGGAAATATAAAGATGTATATTTATAAATAATGAGTTTCTATATAGAGTTACATAAGTTGTGCGTGGGAAAAGGCTGTATTTATAGGACACAAAACAGGTGCCCTGGCCGAGCCACGTGCGTGGGCCCTGCCAAGTCACTATCGGCATCCCTGGTCGAGCCACGTGCTTGGGCCCTGTCGAGTCACTATCAGTAGACCTGGACGAGCCACGTGCGTAAGTCCCGCATGGAAGCTTCCTGACGCCTGCCGACCGTTGACGCACGCAGTGACGCACGGTGCATGGCAGTTGACAGTCTCCACTAAATTGATCATAACTTTTTCGTTCGGACTCCGATTGACTAGCTGTTTAAACAATTGGAAAGCTAACTAAATTCTATACAACACTGTTATTTTCAGAATTTTTGAACTTCTCAAAAATCCGTGGTGATTTTTTAAAGTTGATACTTGTCCACGATACTTCCCAGAAAATATTCAAATATAGGTTTTAAAATTTATTATGCAATAATACCATAATAATTCATTTAAATCAATATGTAGCTTTTATAAATAATTTTACTAATTATTGGCATATAATAGTATTTACTTTATAATTTATATAATGTAAAATACTGGGATTTTACATACTCTCCCTCTAAAAATAAGTTTCGTCCCGAAACTTGGAAGGAGGTTATCATCATTAAGTCATTCTCGAGTACATTTCCCAATCATCACTGAAAAATCCTATCGGAGAATACGACGTTGCGCACCGCCAGGTTCTATCGTGGATTTTCCGACGATTAATGGATAATGCTATTCGATTCCTTTAAAATATCAAGTACAACATCAATAGGGAGCTCATCAATCATCACATAAATAGCAAAGACATCATGTAGCAGTAAATACACCAAGCATATTATCACATTGCATCATTCGCGGAGTTCATCTATTATCACATAAATAGCAAATGCATCAAGTATAATATTGAGAGCAGTAAATACATGAAGCATATTATCATACTGTGTCTTTAAAAATTATCTCATCCATTCTTAAAATGGTAACAATTTGAGTATTAAATATTCTCCCTCTAAAAATTAAGTCTCGACCCGAAACTTATGTTTGGAACAACTCGGGGTACCAGTTACGCATTGCTTCTTTAATTTACCAAGTGGCTTCTTCATTTCCATGGTGTGACCACTGGAATTTAACTAGAGGAGTAGATTTATTCCTTAGTTTCTTTATGCGATAATCTAAAATAGCAACTAGTATCTCCTCGAAAGTAGTATCATTGGAAATGTCCAAAATTTCGTGATTTAACTTGTGACTGGGATTGTGAACATAACGCCTCAATTGCGATACGTGAAAGTCATTATGGACTCCTTATTGAGATGATGGTAGAGCTAAGCGATAAGCTAAGTCTCCAACGCATTCAACAAAATCAAAAGGTCTGATGAAACTGGGTTTAACTTACCTTTGTGGTCGAAATGATGAGTGCCTCGAGTAGGGGGCACCATGAGCCATATACATGGTCGCCTACCTCGAATTCTAACGGCCACTGGCGATTCTCCGCATAAGATTTTTGTCGACTTTGACGGCTAGCATGTGGTTGCGACCATTACTATCTTCTCAATTGAATCTTTAATCAAGTCATTCTGTAGCCACTACTTTGGGTGTATCATCCCAACACAGTGGTGATCTACACTTTGTCATTTAATGCCTCGTACGGCGCCATGTCAATACTAGCATGCAAACTGTCATAATAGGCAAAACCTACCAAGCCAAGATGATTGATCCAGTCCTTACCCCAATCAAGGACACATGCTCGCAGCATGTCCTCCAGGGTCTCGATAGTACGTTCAATTTAACCATCAGTTTGAGGATGGTAAGAAGTGCTATAGTTTAGTCGTGTGCCCAAAGCTCTATCTGCTACTTTCCAAAATCGAGACACGATACGTGCACCTCTATCAGACATAATGGGTTTAGGCATGCTGTGAAGTCGAACGATCAAATGAATAACGCTGCCAACTTGTTGGCTCCAGATGCTTCTGGTATAGCAAGAAAATGTGCAGATTTTGTGAGTTTATCAACAATGACCCAAGTTCTATTCTTCCCTCCTTTCGCTATAGGAAGTCCAGTAACGAAATCCGTTGAGATATCCTCCCACTTCCACTTGGGTATTGGAAGTGGTTGTATTATCCCTACTGGCCTTTTGTGTTCAATCCCCACTTTCTGGCATGTCATATATCGAGATACGAATTCAGCTATGTTGCACTTCAAATTTGGCCACCAGTAGTGTTGCTTGAGATATTTATACATTTTGTTCGTGCCGGGATCAATAGAGTATGGAGTAGCATGGGCTTCCTTCAATATCATTTGCTTGAGGTGTTCGTTAGAAGGAATGCACAATCAATTTCGGAACCTTTAGGATTCCATCCGTATGAATGACGAAGTTCGATGATTTTCCTGAAGGAATATCGTCAATAATGCCTTGTATTTCGGGGTCCTCTACTTGCCTCTGAAGAATTCCATCCAGCAATGATGATCACAGGTTCATGGTGCACAGTTGTCCTTGTTCTTCTCGAATCTAGACCTCAATGTTCTTCTTCATTAGCTCGCGTTGCAGCTCCACTTGTGATGTCAATCTACATAGTATGTGTTCCTGGTGGTCTTTCGGCTAAGAGCGTCAGCTACCACATTTGCGTTCTCTGGGTGATATTGGATATCCACGTCGTAATCATTGATGAGTTCCAGCCACCTCCTCTGCCTCATGTTTAACTCCTTCTGCGTGAAGATGCACTTGAGACTTTTGTGATCCATGAAGAGTTGGCATGTGGCACCATATAAGTAGTGTCTCCAAATCTTCAAAGCATGGATCTCACCAGCAAGTTCCAAGTCATGAGTGGGGTAGTTGACTTCGTAAGGTTTCAATGGGCGTGACGCGTATGCGATGACCTTACCATGTTACATAAGAATGCAACCCAGTCCTTGTTTAGAAGCGTCGCTAAAGATGACGAAGCCGTCCGTCCCTTGAGGAAGCATTAACACTGGAGCACTCGTCAGCCGCCACTTGAGTTTGTCGAAGCTCTTTTGACATGCCTTGGTCCACTCGTACTTGGTAGTCTTACCAAAAAATTTGGTTAGAGATTGCTAATGCATAAAGGCATACCTTATGATGTTCGATTCATAATTGAAGCCAAGGTAAGAATAGCAGGTGAATTCACAGAAGCACCTACTAAATTCTTATGAGGGATTGGAAAATTTTCATACTTGAAAAAAAAACGACGAGCAAAGAAAATGGGAGTTTGTTATAGGTTTGCTCGTTGGGATTTTTATTCGAAATATCGATCTCTAGGAATTCCTTCCGCAAACAGAGAAGACAAAATTAAGTTCATTAAGGATGGTCAAAATAAGGAATCATTCGATAGTGTTCTAATGACTCTTGAAACGCAGTCTAGTGGATATGTGCAACATGAAAGAGAAATTCAGATTTGAATATGAACAACATCTCGAGAATCTGATGGTAAAAGACATTATTTGCCAATTTATAAGAAAAATAGATGGAATCTTATCCCGACTCATAGAAGGCGTTGAAGTCTTTTCTGAACGTAAAATCAGTAGAAGATATGAGTCACAATAACAACTACTGTTCATCCACATCAGCGTTTACTTTTTTAATTTTGTCATTTCCTTTAAAGTTTTCCTTTTCAAATAAAAAAATAGTGATATGCAATAAATGCATTCAATATTCTACCCAATATGTGAAGCGCAATTAACGTGTTTACTTTCTCGCCGAATAAGTTAAAATTACTATTATTATTTTCATAAACCCCCCTAAAAAGTTAATTTAAATAATGTTTCACCCTCGGTTTATACTTCTATAAATATTATCTCTTTAAATAAATGAGATGGAAACAACCTTTGATCGTAAAATATCAAGTATCTGTGTTTTCTGTGGATCTAATCCCGAAAAAAGTGGTGAAACCATCACTACATCATATAATCTTGGTAAAATATTAGCTGAAAGGAATATTAAGTTGATATATGGAGGCGGAAGTTGTGGGTTGATGGGGTATGTAGCAAAAGGTGCTTATGAAGTAAGCATTCAAGTTCAATGTATCATTTCTAGTGCTCTTACTGAACCTGCTGGAAAAACAATAGGAGATGAAGTACAGGTGTCCAACCTAACTGAAAGGATGAATCTCATGCTTGACAAATATGATGCTTTCAGTGCTTTACCGGGAGGGTTTGGAACACTTGAGGAAATTTCTCACATGGTGTCTTGGTCCCAGCTGAACATCCATCAAAAACCAATATGTTTGTTGAATATTAATGGATTCTATGATGGATTGTTAAATTTTATCGACCATGCAGTGGAACAACATTTTATTACACCGTATGGATGCAGTATTATGATATCAGCTTCAAAAGTTGAAGACATATTAGATATATTGAAAGAATATGCTCTTGAGCCCGATCCTGCAGTAGATCGAATTGAGTGGTCAAAGGGAAAGAAACGGAAGTTGAATATTGACCTGAACCTCTGAAATACCTTATCCCTTGTCGTTTTACTAGTTTTTGATTGGGTTGTGTTCTATTCTAGTTGATCGCTTTTGGATTGTTGTGATATCATGTGATATCTTTAAGTATTATTTTTATTTTTATTTTTGATGGCAGAGTCAGGAGACTCCTTGGACTTTATTGAAGCGCATCTAGGTTGTGTATTATACTTAATAGTATATAATTTTATTTCAACTTATGTTCTCAAAATAAATTTAAACAACATGAAAAAGTACTTCAAAACATAACATTTACTGGTACAGGGTATGCGAAGTCGGTGGATGCTTGACGCGCTTGGAATGATTACAGTATAGTCGAAAAGATATTTCTTTAAAGAAATTATTCTTGAAAATGTGTGTAGTTACCTCTCTTTTTGACTTGAAAAAGTTCGGTCTTTGAAATAATTTTTTAAAAAAGTGTGTAGTTCAACCTTGCTCTCCAATACCATCTACTGTAACATCCCTAAAATCTTGGGTAGCTACAACGCTGTGGATCCCTCATGGGGCCAACTAGGCTAGGTTATTCGTCTTACATCACAAGGACTTTTGGTAAAAATAACAATATTGAAATTGATAATAAATTTTCATCATACGAACAGGAAAGTCGAAGTACAGGATTTTAAAATTTAATACATGCTCTTTATTTCCGAAATAAATGCTAAGGGAAAATCTAACTTTATCCAATCGCCGTTGTAAGCATGCCCCGTCCCTTCACATTCCCAAGCCTGTATTTCTGAAATTCCTGCAACTGGCAAGTATAATAATACCAGCCCATACCCGGGTCAGTCATAACACATCACAACAATATGCTCATATGTACGAATTTTGCAGTTCCAAAAGTATCATCTCACAACACATATCACATATACATACAATGGCACATAAGTACCTATCCTCAATATCCGGATAGTGCAATTTCTACCACCCCCAATATTCGGGTGCACACCCCCAATATCCGGGTGCGGAACGAATGTTCGTTATAAATTTCTCTTTGTTCCTACTGGAATGGCATAACTTTGCATCTCTTCACATTCATCACATAATACACAGATTCACAGCATCACAATTGGCACAACCTATATACACAATGAACACATAAAATTGCAATAATGCTAGGGTCGAGCAAGTTGAACGAACTTGCCTTATGAGTCATCGATAAGATGATTCCAATTAAATCTCGAGAGTCCGGGCGTCCGCTTCTGAGCAAGGTTTCGACCTCCTAATAATAATATATTATTAGCTGTAACACCCCTAAACTAGGCGGCTATCACAGTTCCGTAGACCCCCAACTAGGACCCACTAGGCGAATGAAATACGATGAATTAAATAATATAACTGTAGTAACGCACCACATTATATTATCAATTACTCCGATGAGGAGTCTCAAGTACAATACACCCAGGAATACAGAATACTTTCATATGAAGATGAAATATACAACACCAAATGAAAATGAAAATCCAAACGGAACTGCAGCGGAAAATACATATGAAAGAAACATGAATAACTGGGAAGACTGGGCCCCCTTACTAGTATCACTGGAACTCCTCGTCATCAACGTTCTCTTCCCGTGCCTTTGCCTTGCCATGACCTATGAACAACATCCCTAACGGGGTCAGTTACACAAAACAACAATCCTCAAGAGTTGAACAAATACAATAATCACATGTCTTAGTTATGAAGTCAAGTTTGAAAGAGGGGCGTCATAGTACGCCCGAATGGGACGTACAAGTACAGAAGTCGCTGAGTGTTCAGAAAACCCGCATAAACACATGCACTTGTTCCTAATTAGTCTCACGGAGGCACATTACTGTGTACACGGTCCAATGTGCCGGATTACCTGCATAACACATGAACATTGTGTGCCCGACTAAAAATTCAACACATATACCACCCAACAACGCAATACGATCCCGAAAGGTCACAAGAACAAAATCGACCATAATGAATAATAATGAATAGAAATCCGATAAGGGACAATAATGACTCACCAAGGTGAAATAATAACCCAATGAGTGATAGCTCAATGAAATGATTGGAACCGTCGTCCCTCGTGAATTAAATGATTAGTTTGATAATTACAAGTCTCAACATGGTTAATATACTATGAATGAATTATATGTATGACTGAAAAACAACGAAAGAAATGATTATCCTTTTAACTGAGCAAAAATTTACTTGCCTGGAATGAGAGGATAGGGTATGAACGATGATGTACCAAGGTTGAAGGAATTAATAACTCCGGACCTAGACAAGTTCGTAATAAACTATTAATAACCCATTGGTAGGAAAATAAGTTGGAATCCACCCAAAAAATAATACCCACGATACATGTTTTTCGGTAAGAAAACCTCTAGATGGTGAATCACACTCAACCATCCCAAATACTCAACAATTCCGGAAAATACACCAATAAATCCGTAGAAACACATGTATCCAAGGTAGATAATCCATACTCAACATATTCCAACACAATAGCAAGCTAACTCGAAGAGATCAGAAAGAAAACCCCTAAATCCCAAAATTCTAGGATTAAACAAAGTTTACCTTGATTTGGAGTGGTGGAGAGGATTAAATGTTGAATAATCCGAACTAGAAGCTTGAAGATGTTGATAGATGATAGTATCTCGAAGAGATCTTCACAAATCGCCCAAAATCGCCCAAAATCGTCCAAGGAATGAGGAGAAAAGGAAAAATGACGAAATGGGGCTGAAATGTCCTATTTATACTAAACCCAACTTAGCCTGCGCAAGATTCTGAGAATAGCGTGCGCTAGCGGGTTCACTGGGTAGTCGAGCGAACTCTGCCTGCCTCGTTAGCATGCGCTACATATACTTTGTGGCGTGAGCTAACGCCTTACTCTTAGCGTACATTAACCGAGTGTTGCACGCACTACCTGATAGTTGGTGTCCAGAATATTGGAGTCCATAACCTACTGTCCTCCGCCTGCTCGAGCCTTAGCGCGCGCTACTACGATGACTTAGCGTGCGCCACTAATACAGCTAGCGTGCGCTACCTCCTACACATAGCGTGCGCTACCAATCTCCAATTCAGTCCAGTACCTACTGGGCTGTCTGCCTCAAATACACTGGTAGCATGCGCTAATGTTGACATATAGCGTGCGCTACCAGTACTCAAATAGCATGCGCTATAAGAGTACATAGTGTGCACTACACCTCACACACAGGCTACCAAAAACGATGATAATGATAATATCCTCGTCTCGATTCTCAATAGGGTTGAACGATAAATGATAATGATACATGACTCAAAGTACGCCGAATGATGAACACACACGAATGGACATGAATGATGAATGATTATTAAAGAGTGAAAATTAATGGGTGACAATTATTGAATGATAATAAATGAATTCACAACCGGATATTACATACCCCCCTTAGAAAGAGTTTCGTCCTCGAAACTAAGGGTCAAACAATTTGGGATAACTCTCCCGCATACTATACTCGGTTTCCCAGGTAGCCTCTTCGACTTCGTGCCTAGGCCACTGAATTTTTACTAAAGGAATCGCCTTGTTCCTCAACTGTTTGACTCGTCGCTCTAGGACTCGTACGGGATGCTCCTCGTACGTATGATCAACCGCGATCTCGATTTCATCAAACTGAAGTATATAACTTGGGTCGGCGACATACTTCCTCAACTGAGAGACGTGAAACACATTATGAACTCGGCTTAAAGCCATAGGTAAAGCCAATCGATAAGCCAGACTGCCTACTCGATCCAAAATTTCAAATGGTCCAATGAATCTCGAGCTCAACTTCCCCTCTTCCCAAAATGGAAAATACCTCGACTCGGGGACCAAAACGTGGTCACCTACCTTGAACTCTAATGGTCGACGACGAGTATCTGCATAAGATTTTTGTCGACTCTGAATGGTCAACAGAGGACTCTTGATCAAAGCTACCTTCTCGCGGGCGGCTATAAGCATATCGGTCTCAGTGCCGATTGATTCTGATAAGTCATCCCAACACAAGGGAGATCGACAATGACGACCGTATAAGGCCACATAAGGTGCCATCTTAATCGAAGCATGCCAATTGTTATTGTACGTGAACTCAATCAACGGTAGTTGGGCTTCCCAATCATCTTTCGAATCGAGGACACATGCCCTCGACATGTCCTCCAACCTCTGAATAGTTTGCTCTGATTGTCCGTCGGACTGAGGGTGAAACGTTATGCTGAAATTTAGCTGAGTTCCCATGGCACGATGAACTGATTTCCAAAAATGTGACACAAATCGCCCGTCACGATCAAAAACGATACTCTTAGGAGTACCGTGCAATCTCACGATCTCTTTAATGAACAACCGGGCAAGTCTCTCGGGACCCCACGTATCCTTGATCTCAAGGAAATGAATTGACTTAGTTAAACGGTCTACGATTACCCTAATTGTATTCATGCCATAATGACTCGTTGGCAAACTCGTGATGAAGTCCATTGAAATATCCTCCAACTTCCACTCTGGAATAAGGAGCGGTTTTAGCATACCTGCCGGTCACTTATGTTCTATTTTGACCTGCTGACAGGTTAAACATCTCGAAACAAATTCTGCGACTTCTCGCTTCATATTACTCCACCAATAATTTTGTTTCAAGTATTTGTACATTTTGCTAGACCCCGGATGGATGGAATAAGGGGTAGCATGAGCCTCTCTCAAAATAGAGCTTTTCAACTCGTCATTCATTAGAATGCATAACCGGTTCTTAAATCGCAAAAGTCCATCCTCGTGGACCACAAATCCAGGGGCTTTCCCCTGAACCACATCCTCTCGAATGCGCAACAAAAACGGGTCTGAACCCTGTTTCGTTCTGACCGCCTCCTCAAGTGGCGATGAAATCTCTAAGATGCAAAGTTGCCCTTGCACTCGCTATGACCAGACCTCGATCTCAGGCCTTAGGTATTCCTGTTGGAGTTCCTTCTGAGCAGTCAAACGAGCAAGCATTTGCTTCTGAACGGACTTACGACTCAAGGCTTCGGCGACGACGTTCGCCTTACCCGGGTGGTATTGTATCTAAATATCATAATCTTTAATCAGTTCCAACCACCATCTCTATTGCATGTTTAACTCCTTATGAGTAAATATATACTTTAAACTCTTATAATCGATGAAAATCTGACAGGTGACGCCATAAAGATAATGGTGCCAAATCTTCAATGCGAATACCACAGCCGCTAGCTCCAGGTCATTGATCGGATAATTGTCCTCATAAGGCCTCAGTTTCCGCAAAGCATAAGCAATCACTTTCTCGTTCTGCATTAATACACATCTGAGACCGTGTCTGGACACGTCACTATAAACCGCGAATCCTTCCATCCCTTGAGGTAAAGAAAGGACAAGCGCTGAAGTTAAACGACTCTTGAGTTCCTCAAAACTCTGTTGACATGCATCAGACCACGTGTATTTCTTATCCTTCTGCGAAAGGCTCGTCATCGGTTGAGCGATTTTAGAAAACCCTTCCACAAATCGCCGGTAATAACCTGCTAATCCGATAAAGCTTCGGATTTCCTTAAAATTCTTTGGAGGTTGCCAATCTTGGATAGCGTCCATCTTCTGAGAGTCGACATGTACCCCATCTGATGAAATCACATGTCCGAGAAACGTCACCTTGGACATCCAGAACTCGCACTTGGAAAATTTTCCATAGAGTTGCTCTCGTCTCAACACGTGAAGGACCTGATGAAGGTGAAGTTCGTGCTCCTCTCAGTCACGAGAATAAATCAAAATGTCATCAATGAAAACCACCACAAACTGATCTAAATAGTCGATGAAAACTCGGTTCATTAATTCAATGAATACCGCAGGTGCATTAGTTAATCCAAATGGCATCACTACAAACTCGTAGTGCCCATAGCGTGTTCGAAACGACTTTCTTGCGATATCCGACTCTCGAATCCGCAACTGATGATACCCAGATCTTAAATCGATCTTGGAAAATACTGAAGCTCCCTGGAGCTGATCTAAGAGATCATCAGTGCGGGGTAGGGGATACTTATTCTTGATCGTTACCCTGTTCAGCTCCCGATAATTAATACATAAGCGAAGTTAACCATCTTTCTTCTTGACAAATAACATTGGTGCTCCCCACGGGGATGCACTCGGTCGGATATAACCCTTCTCGGTCAATTACTCCAGTTGATTCTTCAGTTCTTGCACTTCGGTCGGGGCCATACGATATGGTGCTTTCAGTATTGGGGACGTACCAGGCTCCAACTCTATCGTGAATTCCACATCTCTCTGTGGAGGTAAACCGGGTAACTCACCTGGAAACACATCAGCGTAGTCTCTCACTACTGGGATATCCGCCAACGTCACTGATGATTTCTCGGTCTTTATCATATAACACCAATAACCGACACACCCTTGATTGAGTAATTTCACTGCTTTAATCATATTAATAACTCTTCCAGAACGGATGGGGTTACCCCCTAGAAATACACACTCGACTCCATCGTCTGAAATGATAGTGACCATATGCTTACGGAAACTAAAAGATGGCATCACGACGATCCATCTAATCAATACCCAAGATTACGTTGTCTTTAGGTAACTCTACCACGATTAGGTCCGCCAACCGTTGACGGCCATTAAGCTGAATCGAACAGTTCTTAACTTCATGATTTCCGATAATTCTTCTACCGTCTGGTAGACCCATGACATAAGGTTCGCAACTAGTAGCACTATCCAGGTGTAGTCTACTCAAACATGACTCGGAAATGAATGAATGTGATGCACCAGTATCAAAAAGGGTACACATAGGTTGAGATAGAATTTCGAGTGTACCTGAGATCATTCGGGCCTCCGGATCGTCGGTCCTCCTCATCTCGTAAATTCAGGGCTTGCCAGTACCTGCACCGGATGCTCCTGTCTGATAACTATGGGCTCTGCCTTTATTTTCTCCCGTTGTCTTAGACGACATGGACTGAGTGTTCTGATTATGAACAACCGATTGCTTTGGGGTCTGAGATGCCGTCGGAGCGGATCTAGAATCTCTTCGGCAGAAACGGTCCTTATGCCCGGCAATTCCACAAATGTTGCAGGTCATAGTCTGTCTCGAACACTTGGTGCTGTAATGACCCTGTTCTCCACAATTGAAACGGGTGATGACCGAACTGGACGCTCGGGACTGAGATTCCGAGGGTTAGGTGCCGTACGAGGTCACTCAGAAAAAGTAGAGCCCGTGCGAGGCTTCTTGAAGGTTGCCCAACTACCTTCGAACTGATTATGATTCTTCGATTTATTGCCAGCAGATGAAGTTTGTTGCTTAGAAATATCCTTAGCGGTAAGCTCATAAGTAAGAGTTTTCTCGATGAATTCGACCAGGGTGGCGCAATGATGATTAAGCAATTGCATCTGCATACAAGGTTTCAACCTCTTACTGAAATACTTGATTTTATCCGCCTCAGAGTGGATAATGGATGAGGCAAAGGGAAGTAGCTCCTAAAACTTTTCGGCGATGGCGAGAACATCTTCTTCCGCTTAGGAGTCGGGACTGAGTAATTCTGATAACTTGGCCTCCCTGAGTGGGTCCGGATAATACCTTTCCAACATGAGGGTCTTAAACTGGTCCCAAGTGCAAGGTATGTCAGTGGGTTTCAAAGATAGCCACCATGAGTGAGCGCTCTTACCCAGATAGTAAGCCACGACTGAAACTTTGTGCCCTTCGGGGCACTCCACCATAGCAAATAGCTTCTCGAATTGCACAAGCCAGCGAATAATATCCGCCGGATCAGATGAGCCCTCAAAAGTAGGTGGCCTCTAGCGAGAGATGTCACCGATTATACTACTCACACTCCTCTATTGTCTCTGAGGTGACGGCGGAGGATCCTGCTGAGTCTGAGTGGTTGAATTCTACATCATCTCCATCAGACGTGCCATCTGTGTCATCTGGGCCATCATGCCCTGCATAAATATGAATGGGTCAACCCGAACACCTTAAGATTGGGCTGCATCTCGGGTACGACTCCATGACAATGAATGATTATCTCCCGTGAATGAGTAGCATCGTCAGCTGAGTTGGCAACATTGCTACCTGTTGAACTAATGACATCCCTCGCGTTCGCGTGGGTATTCACACGAGCTTCCGGGTTTCGGCCCACACCGCGGCCTCTTCCCTTGCGTCCTCTGATAGCTCTATCCATACTGAAGTAGGAAAGTCACACGATAATTATAGATCTCGCATGAATATCGCATTATGACTACATTATGGAACGATAATAACGAGCATAAATGCTCTAACACAATGAACGCATTAATAATGCAGTGAAATGATCGGCGATATTACGCCGAAATAGGATAAGATCGCCTGAAAGATCAACCGAGGTGACATGATTATCTGATGAAATTCCTGGAATGATTATCTTGAACAAGTTAACAAGATTGATAATACGATCCACGAGATTAACAACTGAACAATAAGATTGATTGAGTGATTAATGAGTTATCATGATCGACAAGATCCAAAAGAAAATGATGATTGAGGATTGTTGTCTGATGAATGATGAATGAGTTGATTCTTATTGCCAGAAATTATACTATGGCGTCAGAATTCATACCGTTCTTTTGGTCTGAGGGGCTTGGTACTTGCACAGGCCACACGTGACGCGAAAGTTCAATGATACTAGTCTGATGAATGATGATTCTAAATAAGACATGACTTGGATAAGTAGTATTCAGAACCACGGCTTCGATACCAACTCTGTAACACCCCCAAACTCGGCGGCTATCACAGTGCCGTAGACCCCCAACTGGGACCCACCAGGCGAATGAAATATGATGAATTAAATAATATAACTGTAGTACCGCACCACATTATATTATCAATCACTCCGATGAGGAGTCTCAAGTACAATACACCCAGGAATACAAAATAGGGACATCATAGTATGCCCGAATGGGACGTGCAAGTACACAAGTCGCCGACTGTTCGGAAAACCCGCATAAACACACGCACTTGTGCCTAATTAGTCTCACGGAGGCACGTTATCGTGTGCACGGTCCAATGTGCTGGATTACCCGCATAACACATGACCATTGTGTGACCGACTAAAAATTCCACATATACACCACCCGACAACGCAATACGATCTCGGAAGGTCACAAGAACAAAAGCGACCATAATGAATAGAAATCCGACAAGGGCCAAGAATGACTCACCAAGGTGAAATAATAATGCAATGAGTGATAGCTCAATGAAATGATTGGAACCGTCGTTCCTCGTGAATTAAATGATTAGTTTGATAATTACAAGTCTCAACATGGTTAATATACTATGAATGAATTATATATATGAATGAACAATAATGAAAGGAATGATTATCCTTTTAACTGAGCAAGAATTTACTTGCCTGGAATGAGAGGATAGGGTATGAACGACGAGGTACCAAGGTTGAAGGAATTAACAACTCCGGACCTAGACAAGTTCATAATCAACTATCAATAACCCATCGGTAGGAAAATAAGTTGGAATCCACCCGAAAAATACTACCCACGATACATGTTTTCCGGTAAGAAAACCTCTAGATGGTGAATCACACTCAACCATCCCAAATACTCAACAATTCCAGAAAATACACCAATAAATCCATAGGAACACATGTATCCAAGGTAGATAATCCATACTCAACATATTCCAACACAATAGCAAGCTAACTCGAAGAGATCGGAAAGAAAACCTCCAAATCCCGAAATTCTAGGGTTAAACAAAGTTAACCTTGATTTGGAGTGGTGGAGAGGATTAAATGTTGAGTAATCCGAACTGGAAGCTTGAAGATGTTGATAGATGATAGTAGCTTGAAGAGATCTTCACAAATCGACAAAAATCGCCCAAAATCTCCCAATGAAGGAGGAGAAAAGGAAAAATGATGAAATGGGGCAGAAATGTCCTATTTATACTAAACCCAGCTTAGCGTGCGCTAGATTCTGAGAATAGCGTGCGCTAGCGGGTTCACTGGGTAGTCCAGTGAACTCTGCCTGCCTCGTTAGCGTGCGCTATGTATACTTTGTAGCGTGCGCTAACGCCTTACTCTTAGCGTACGTTAACCGAGTGTTGCCCGCGCTACCTGAAAGTTGGTGTCCAGAATATTAGAGTCCAGAACCCACTATCCTCCGCCTTCTCAGGCCTTAGCGCGCGCTACTATGATGACTTAGCGTGCGCTACTAATACGGCTAGCCTGCTCTACCTCCTACACATAGCGTGCGCTACGAATCTCCAATTCAGTCCACTACCTACTGGACTGTCTTCCTCAAATACACTGGTAGCGTGTGCTACCAGTACTCAAATAGCCTGCGCTATAAAGAGTACATAACATGTGCTACACCTCACACACAAGCTACCAAAAATGATAATAATGATAATATTCTCGTCTCGATTCTCAAAAGGGTTGAACGATGAACGATACTGATACATGACTCAAAGTACGCCGAACGGTGAACACAAATGAATGGACATGAATGATGAATGATTATTAAAGAGTTAAAATTACTGAGTGACAATTACTGAATGATAATAAATAAATTCACAACCGGGTATTACATTAGCATTTTGTTAACGCGTCTCAATTTAATTTAACGGCTCACCCTTTATTTTATCTTTTACCAAGTTTCAACAAAATCATCGTCTAAAAATTAAGTGTCTTGGTAAATAGCTCTTAGACATCATCCTTGAATATTTGAATAATATTTTCAACTATTTATAACATAAACATTACTTATACGGTTTTAAATCAAATGATAATTCTTTTAATTTATTTAACAAAGTAACATTGATATTAATTTCAATTTATTAACCTCAAATATTCACAAAGGTAATACTTAATAACTTGATTTAAAATAAAAATCCATTTCCTCCATTTCAAATATTCCTTAGAATAATTTATATAAGAACATAAATTCATTTATTCCGGTATAATTATTTTATATTTGTATTTATATAAAATGATACTTAAAATTGCCGTAAAAAATCTAAGTATGTCATATAGGCGGATACATAGTTCGATTGTTCATATGGTCTATTAAATTATTTAAGTTTAATTATCACGGAAACGGGGTCGGAAATTTTATCGTTTCCAAAAATTAAAACAAAAATAACCAAAAGTAGATAAATACGTCAAGAGAAAAACGCACGAAAAGGAATATAAGAATGATTTATGGATCAAAAGTTATTCGCAATTTAAATTATGATTCTACACCTAAAAACAGCCCTGACTCGTCAAAAATGACTCGTTTTACATGTCTAAATGATGTCTAATTTGATTTCTAAAAATTTAATATCTTAGTCATATATTTTATCTACAAAACGCACGAATAATATATCAAAACCTACTTAAGAATTAGTAGATAACCGAACTCAAAGAGAGCACCTCGATCTAGAATTTTAGTAATTCACTGGGGATTTTAATTGGACAGGTTCCAGTCAGTCTGTCGGGAAAGCTGGTCTGAGTCGCCTGAAAATGACCCCGTATCGTCAGCAAAACGGGTTCCGATCGGAAATATAAAGACGTATATTTATAAATAATGAGTGTCTGTATATATTTCCATAAGTTGTGCGTATAAATTAATTGGGAAAAGGCTGTATTTATACAACACAAAATAGGCCCCCACTAAACTACGCGGATGACATCAGCCTTAACCCGGCCGCCCTACGTCACACTGCCCTGGCCTTGCCACGTGAGTGGGAGTCACTATCGGCAGCCCTGGCCGAGCCACGTATGTGGGCCCTGCCGAGTCACTATCGGCAGCTCTGGCCGTGCCACGTGCGTAGGTCACGCATGGAAGCTTCCTGACGCCTGCCGACCGCTGACGCACGCAGTGACACACGGTGCTCGACAGTTGGCAGTCTCCACTAAATCGATCATAACTTTTTCGTTCGGATTCCGATTAACTCGCCGTTTAAACCATTAGAAATCTAACTAAATTCTCTACAATACTGTTAGTTTTCAGAACTTTTTAACTTCTCAAAAATCCGTGGTGATTTTTCAAAGTTGATACTTGTCCACGATACTTCCCAGAAAATATCCAAATATATGTTTCAAAATATATTATGTAATAATACCATAATAATTCATTTAAATCAATATGTAGCTTTTATAAATAATTTCACTAATTATTGGCATATAATAGTATTTACTTTATAATTTATATAATGCAAAATACTGGGATTTTACATTGTAGTCCCTTAGTTGTTGTCTGATCTATATAATTTGAGCACAACAGCTACCCACTGCTAGGTATTCTGACTCAGTTTTAGATATTGAGTTAGACAATTGCTTGTTACTGAACCAAGATATTAGTCTGGTTCCAAGGAATTGATATGTTCCACTAGTGCTTTTCCTGTTGATTTTGCATCCTGCAAAGTCAGCATCAGAATATCCCGATAATTTAAAGTTGTCATCTTTTGGATACCATAATCCAAAATTGATCGTGGATTTTATGTATCTGATTATCTATTTTTCTGCTTCCTGATGGGACTGCTTTGGCTTGGACTGAAGTCTTGCACACACTCTTACTGCATATGAAATGTCAGGCCTGCTTGTAGTGAGCTATAGTAATGATCTATTTAGATCTCTGTAGTGGGTTGGATCCACTGGAATGCCTCCATCATCTGAATCAATATGTAGAGATGTGCTCATTGGTACTCTCAAGGGCTTGGCTGACTCCGTGCCAATTCTTTTGATCATCTCCCTTGTATATTTTGCTTGATTGATGAATATTTCAGTTTCAACCTGTTTGACATGTAAACCAAGAAAGAAGTTCAGTTTATACATCAGCTCATTTCAAATTCTCCATGCATGAGGTTTGAGAATTTTTCACATAGCTCAGGATTTGTTGATCCAAATATGATATCATCCAGATATAATTGAACTAGTAGTATGTGGTCTTCATGTTCAATTCTGAATAGAGTTTTGTCCCCCTTTCCCTTACAGAATTTATTTTTCTCAAGAAATATGGATAGATTCTCATACCACGCTCTTGGTGTCTGTTTGAGTCCATATAAAGCTTTCAAAAGCTTGTATACCTTGTCTCTTTTGACAAATCTAGGGGTTGCTCAACATAAACTTTTTCTTCCAGTACTCCATTGAGAAAGGCACTCTTCACTTCCATTTGATATACATCAAAATTCTTGAAGGCTGCATAGGCAAGGAATAGTCCGATTGCTTCTAGGCTTGCTACTGGTGCATATATTTCATCACAATATATTCCTTCACGTTGATCATATCCCTTTGCAATCAATCTAGCTTTATTCCTAACAACAGCTCCATCTTCACCACACTTGTTTTTGTAAACCCATTTGGTGCCAATGATCTTCTTGTCATTTGGTCTATCTATCATCTCCCACACATTGTTCCTCTCTATTTGGTTTAACTCTTCTTGCATTTCAGTCACCTATGTGTAGTCATCCAGGGCTTGTTCTATTATTTTCGGCTCCATTTGGGACATGAAGCAGGAGAGCATTGCCATTCCTATTGGTTCTCTTGATTTACTGGTTTTTACTCCACTCCATCAGTTAGATTCCCAATTATTTGTTGAATTGGGTGATCCTTTAGCCATTTGGGAGTATCATCTTTATCTTCTGCTTTTGGTTGTTGATCAGCATTGCTTGTTCCTTCGGTAGTGGGTTGAGGATTTGTTGAGTCTCTCTGTCCTTCAGATAGGTTTTGTTGATTTGCAGCTGTGTTTGGTTCAGTTGTGATTGGATCAGCTTCAGTTATGATGGGATCAGCTATAGTAGGTGAACCTGGCTGATCTGCAGTTGAGTCTTCATCAGCTTGGTCCATCAACCTTGTGTCATTGATGATGACCTTTTCTAAAGAGGTGGCTTTGAGCTTTTTCCCGATTTGTTCAACCTATTTTCTGTACTCAACAGTAGATTCATCAAAAACTACATGAGGTGTTTCTTCCGCAACTAATGTTCTTTTATTAAAGACTCTGTATACCTTTCTTATGTGTGAGTATCCCGTAAAGAGACCATCATCAGTTTTTGCATCAATGACATTCACTTGGTTTTGCCATTGTTGTGGATGAAATACCTACAACCAAAAATATGAAAATGTGAAACAGTTGGTAATCTTCCATTCCAAACCTCATAGGGAGTTTTAGAGTGTCTCCCTACTATCATACTTATGTTCTGAGTATGGCATGTTGTGTTGACAGCTTCAGCCCAGAACCTTTTTGGAAGATCAGTCTCAGCAATCATTGTCCTAGCTGCTTCCTTGAGGGTTCTGTTCCATCTTTAAGATACACCATTTTGTTGAGGTGTTCTTGCAGCCGATACTTCATGTTGAATCCCATTCTGATCACAATATTCAGTTATGGCTTTGTTGAGAAATTCTCCTCTTTGTCTGATCTGATCTTTACTATGGATAAGGGTTTCTCATTCTGAATTTTCCTTAAAAGTTCAGGTAGCTTGGTTAGAGTTTCACTCTTCTTGTAGAAAAAAACTATCCAAGTGTATCTTGAGTAGTCATCCACAACTACCAATGCATGCTTCCTTACACTTAGAGTTCTTGGCTTGATAGGACCAAATAGATCCATGTGAAGTAGGTCCAGAATTATGCTGGTAAGAGTGGTAGGTTGAACTGATTTAAAAGAAGCCTTTGTTTGCTTTCCCTTATGACATGCATCACAGAGAGTTCCTTCTTGAATACCTTTTCTGGAAACCCTCTGATCAACTTTTGTCATCTTATTTTGTTGAGAGATTTGAAGTTCATATAGTCTCTTGTGCCAGAGCCATCCATTTTTAGCTATTGTTCTGGATATGAAACATCTATTGGGTGTGCCTGTTTTCCAATCTATCAGGTATGCATCCCTTCTTATGTAGCCTTGTAGATTCATTTTTCCATATAGGAGATCAATCACCATACATTTCCATATAGTAAAAACTACTAGGTTGTTCTCGTCACAGAACTGGCTTATGCTCAAGAGATTGTACTTGAGTCCTTTGACATACTGCACTATTGAAGTGACAATTATTCCCTCTGTGCATCTCTCCATAACCTTTGGTTTGTCCACAAGATCTATCCCCATAGGTTACATCTGGGCCTCTTTCATTGATGTAGTTTGACAGAATCTTCTTGTTTTCTGTCATATGTTTTGAGCACCCAGAATCCACAAACTATTTTTCACCTCCTACTGTTGAATTAGAGGTGACTTGATGGTAACCCTTCCATCTTTTCTGCAATCAGACAAGAAGGGATTTATATACCCAAATTTGAGTGGGTCCTTTAGGATTATTCAATTTCCTTGAGAATTGGTTTCTCATGGTGTTTTGAAAATAATGTTGGTTATTCCTATAAGGTGCATAATGTCTGTGTCTATATCCCTGGTTTGGATTGTATATAGGATATGGATGATAATTTTTTTGGTATGACCTTTGTTAAATCTTGGCTGAGACCTATGATAAAAGTTTGGGGTCTCCATACCTGGTAATTTTGAAAGTTTGGATTACCTTCAGGTTTCCATTTTCCTTTCCCATTTTGAAATATATTTCGAGAGAGTTTTTGATAGTAAGCAGAATAATGTCTTGACTGTTGATGCAGCTTTGGAATTTGCCTAGTCTTTTGTCTAGGTTGCTGCCTTGAAAATCTTGACTGCTTCCTAAATCGTTGACTTTGTTGTTGCCTATTTTTAAATATAGGTTTGTGA
This sequence comes from Orobanche coerulescens, assembly GCA_033398695.1. Classification (NCBI taxonomy): domain Eukaryota; kingdom Viridiplantae; phylum Streptophyta; class Magnoliopsida; order Lamiales; family Orobanchaceae; genus Orobanche; species Orobanche coerulescens. Next base: position 95,774,372 of record CM065810.1, on the reverse strand, counting down.
TAGGCTCATCAGTCTGGACAAGTGCTTGTCCCTCAATAAAAATGGTTTTTGAATTTGAGGGAGTATTGGGGTCATATCATAGGCCTGATTTTAAATAGAGTATCCTCTGATTTATGCACAATCTATCTAAGGTTATAAATGGTTTCGGAGATGTTATCTCCTTAGCTTGTGTATTGCTCAATTGTGTTAGTTTGGAAAACTCAGTTTTAATATGAGCTAGTGCAGCTAATTTTTTATTATTTTAAATAGTCAGCCTGTTAATCTCAGATATAGCTATATTAATTTCACCTGAGTTTTTTGAATTAATATCATATAGTTTTTCGAACTCAGCTCTGTTGTTTTCAATTGTGGTTGACTCTTGGCTGAGTTTGTCCAAGTCATTTTTCAGCTGCCTTTTCCCATTTTTCAGCTGTGTATTCTCAACTGTCACACTCAGGTGTGCAACTCTTAAAGTTTCAAAATCATTTAACAACCGATTTAAAGATTTGTGTAAATCAGTATCTTCAGACATGCTTGAGCTGTTACATTATGAAGTTTGAGGTATAGGTGTTATCTCTTCATCAGCTAGGTTGGCCATTAGGCAGTTGTAATTATCATCATCATCATCAGAAAAGAATCCACTGCTCGATTCAATAATCTCTTGTATCTGATCTTCTCCAATCAGAGCTTTCCTCTTGTCTTCGTTTCTGCCCATGTCTTTCTTTTCTTCACCCTTCTTAAGGTCAGGGCAGTCAAACTGGACGTGTCCTGTCTTATGACGGCTATAGCATTCCACTTTCTAGTTCTCAGCTTTTTGATTTCTCCAGGGATTCTCCTTGTAGTTCTTTTTGTATTTTGAGTAATTTTTGTGAAATTCCTGAATCTCTGCATAATGAATGCCATTTTTTCCTCAAAATTCAGAAGACTTGTAGGATTGACTTCAGCTAGGTTCTTTCTAGGGGACTCGGCTGCAAATGCAATTCCTTTTTCTACTGGCTCACTAGATGATGAGCATTGCAACTCAAACTCAAAGGCCTTGAGGTCTGAGAATAGATATTGGATCTTTATTTTGTTGAGATCCTATGATTCCCTCATGGCTACTGCCTTCATGCTCCATTCTGGGGTAAGGGACCTTAGAATTTTAGTGCCATCTCTTGATTGCCATAAATTTTACCAATAGAGTCACTTTCATTTATGATTTCGGTGAATACGGTGTCCACTTTGTTTATGGTATCTCCATTCTTCATTTTGAAATTTTCAAACTTTTAAGTGGCTATTGACAATTTGTTTACCTTGATCAACTCAGTTCCTTCACACATTACAGCTAATGTGTCCCATATCTCCTTGGCGCTTTGACAATTCTTGATTTTCATCATGGTGGCTTTATCAAGAGTTTGATATAGAATATATCTGGCTCGGTTGTCAAGGTTGGCCAGCTTCCTTTCTTTAGTGGTCAGCTCTGTTCATTTATTGGGAATCTGCTTTGATTTCCCAGCTGCAATTTCTTCTTCTGAATTATCCTTCAGGAAGGTGAAAGGTCCATCTTCTATTATACACCACATGTAGTCATGTATGGATGATAAACAGAGAAAACAGGAAGTATAGAGTGCATGTGTAGCATGTGTTCCATTATTAATGAGAGATTAAAAAGATATACTCAAGTATATTTCGATCTGGTTCGGTGTTTTGAACCAACCTCTCCGATACCACTTGTAGGTCATAAGTACGTGAGGTATAAGTCTAGAGGGGGGGTGAATATACTTATAAAATCTTTTGCTAAATAACTGTTTGAAAACTCTCGGCTGAGATTAGTGCAGCTAAGTTAACTCGACTGAGTTTAATTAGTTAAGGTTTATCAGCTGTAAAATAGTTTTACGAAAGATAGCTTAACTTTTAATGCAACAGTTAGGATGAATGCAACAGTTAAATATGACGATAATGACAATAAATCACACATCACTTATAGTGGTTTCAAAGGTGGGGTATGTAATACCCGTACTTTTTATTAACTGTTTGACCTTGCCGTTCTTCCTATTTTGTCGCTCTGTAAACTCTTTGTGATGTTGTTGATATTGTTATAGAGTTTCGTATCTTGTTTGGATCTTGATTGTGGTTGTTTAGACCTTGCGGAAGTGTTTTGGGTCAGATAAATAGCACACGCTAGGCCTAGGCTAACGCACGCTAATTCTTCTTGAGTTGCGCACGCTAGCTTTGAGCCGTAGCACGCGCTAAGGGACCAGACAAGGCAGGGGCAGTAGCTAATACTGCTCTCTGGACTAGCAGTTTGCGCACGCTAGGAGTTAACTAGAGCACGCTATTCGTGGTCAGTAGCGCGCGCTAACGCGTCCATAGCGTATGCTAACGAGCTAGGTCAGCAGAGGCAGGGAGGTTTCCAGACTGTCTGGACTATCAGGTAACGTACGCTAGGCTTCGGCTAGCGCACGCTATATGTGTTGCATAGCGCAATCTAAGCTATCATGACAGCGCACGTTAAGACTCGAGCAGGGCAGAGGACAGTAGGTTTTGGACTCCAATTGCTGGACACCAATTTCGAGGTAGCGCACGCTAACTTTCGGCTAGCGCACGCTAAAGGAAGGCGATTAGCGCACGCAACGGTATCCTTATCGCACGCTAACGGGGCTAGCAGAAGCCACTGGACTACCCGGTGACCCCGCTAACGCACGCTAATATTTGAGGCGTAGCGTGCGCTAGACTGGGCGAGTATATATTGAACAGTTGACTTCATTTTCGTCATTTTTCTCATTCTTCTCACATTTCCGATCGGGAGCAGCGGGTTTTGGGCGATTCAGAGAGTTTGGAGGCGACCCTTCTTCAGATATCAATATCTTTAGTTGGAGAACAAAGATTTCACATCATCTAATCTATTCCATCTTCCAAATCAAGGTAAAAATCCTTAGAACCCTAATTTTGGGAAGTTTGGGGTTTTTCTGAGATTCGTCCGATTTATCCATTCTGGAGCTTGAGAACCTTGAGATTATGATGTATCTACCCTGTATACATGCTTTTCCTACGATTTTATGGATTGATTTGTGCCGTGTTCGGCTTGTGGAGGTTTGGGTGATTTTCCCACGTCTAGTTGTTTACCCTTGTAGTTTCGTGAATCGTAGGCGGGTTTCGGGAGTTTCTTCGTGTAATTTGAGTATGGATGTTTGATTATAATATTGCTTGCGAATCGTTTAGGTGCCAGAAGTGCGTTCTTAGACCTACCGAACCCATACTCTTTTCCATTCAATTTGTCGATGTCTCAGAGGCAAGTATATATTTATGATTGTACGTTCTCGACTTTGAAAGTAAGATATATGAATGGCATGATTATTTATATCCACTCTGGGATGGGCCGACGGGTCCTCTGAGGGTTTCGTAGCCTCTAGTTCCACGGATAATATGAGTTAACCACTCTAGAATGGACCGACGGGTCCGCTGAGGGTTCCGTAGCCTCTGGTGCGGTTCCACGGTTGATCCTGTATGTATTGATTTGATGCTATGAGATTTAGTTATTCCGGAATACTAATCTTGAAATGATGAATTGATGGTTACTTTTACTTTATTGTCGAGGAATATTGTATTTCATATTCGATATACTTGCACTAGCTATTCGATGCCTAACCCCTTCATGGGGGAAATACTTTTTATGTATTTCACGTTCCAGGAGAGCAGACAGGCAGGTATCGGGTCGGCATCAAGATGATGGGCAAGCGTGATACTGTGTCTTATCTCCGGTTATATTTTGTGTTCCTCCATTCAGTGTTGTTGTACTAGAATGGTTATTGAATCCTCGAGTATTGTTTTTTAGTTTCCTTGATGTTCCGGCCTGCGTTGCCGAGGTGTTGGTTCATGTTGTGATGTATTTGGATATTTTGGATATGGTTTGAATGCCATTTGTATCGTCCTTCATTTCATTTTATTTAGACACTCTCGATCCAGTCTTATGATTCCGCATATGATTAGCCTTGTGGATCCCACGGTGGGGCTCACGGCGCTGTAATATTCCCTGAATAACTTAGGGGTGTTATAGAATATGGTATCAGAGCTTAGGTCTATGGATACCTAGGCTGTCGGTCTTTTGGGTCGATTAAGTCATCGGTTGTCTACAGTATCACTACTTTGCCATCATCACAGTGCGATCGGTACTTGTAAGACCTCTTACTCTTCTGGTGTTTCCTTAATCATTTTGCTTCTATTTTGGTATTTTCGAGAACCGGTCACTTCGATGACGTGCGATTGAATTGTACTTACGTGCCTTGTATGTTCTTCAGTATGTCAGCTCGTAGGGTATGAGGCCGTGGTCGTGGCCGTGGACGTGGACGAGGACGTGGTGTGGCCGATTCCCTCAGTTCCGTTGCGGGATCGACCAACCCCAGCCTATCTAACTCGGTGCATCCTGACACCAAAAGTCAGCACGACCAGTCGACTGGCCAGGGAAATTGCGCGGATGTTGGAGTTGCGAACGTACTTCAGCAATTGGCCAACCAGATGACCATTTTGGCCCTAGCCGTTCAGTTGAACAATCCGAACCCAACGACGGATGCCTTACTACAAAATGTGATCCGTATGCACCCTCCACAGTTTGGCGGTGCCACAGACCCGTTAGGTTGGGAGGATTGGCTAGCGGAGTGGGAGAAAATTTTTGAAGCGGTTGATTGTCCCGAAGAGAGGAAAGTACCGCTTGCTCAGTATTTCCTCACCAAGGAGGCCGCTACGTGGTGGAAAGTCATCAAGCCACAGGATCGTGTTGATATGTGGGAAGAATTTAAAGAGCTTTTGG